>OX344721.1:42480976-45395976 GCA_947034835.1 Ballota nigra
CAGGCCATTCCAAAGGCCAGATTTGAGAAAAGATACACCAGACCTGTCTATAGGAAAGGTGTTCTGATCAGACCAGTAGTTCAATATGTCATTGTAAGAGGACATGTGCTGGTAGATAGATTTGGAAGGAAGATAAGATCTCCTCATCCAGCAAGGGATGATCTTTATCTTTGGATTCCTACAAAATCTGCAACTAACCAATCAGGACCCAGCTCTAGTAGGAGACCTAATTGATTTCTCTGTAGGATGATAAGAGCCCATTGGAGAAAGGATTCTCAAGCAAACATGTGTGGTACATTGATAGTGGATGTTCCAAGCACATGACATTCCAGAAAGATCATCTCCAGGACTTCAAGCCAATGAATGGGCCAAGAGTGATGTTTGGTGACAACAACTATAGAGTCACCAGAGGTGTTGAAAAGTTGACTTTTAATGGAGTATCTGTAGATGAAGTCTACTATGTTGAAGGACTCAAGCATAATCTGCTTTCAGTATCCCAATTTTGTGACAGGGGATACTCAGTGAAGTTCTCTAGTGATTCATGCACTGTCTTTTCTTCTGATTATAATGACATTTTGCTTATAGGCTTGAGGAAGGGTAACATTTATCTTGCAGATTTTAGCAGTTGCCCAAGAAATGCTTGCCTGGTTGCTAAAGGATCTGCAGAAGATAGCTGGTTATGGCACAAGAGATTAAGCCACCTTAACTTCAAAACACTTAATAAGATTGCCAGAAAAGGTCTTATTCGAGGTCTTCCTAATGAAGTGTTTAAGAAGGATCAGGTTTGTGGTTCATGCCAGAAGGGTAAACAACCCAAGATCTCCTTTAAGGATGTCCAGAGCACAACCACAACCAGAGTACTTCAACTACTTCACATGGACTTGTTTGGACCTGTTTCTCCTCTTAGTTTCAGTGGAAGGAAGTATACCTTGGTGATAGTAGATGACTTTTCAAGATACACTTGGGTAGTGTTCTTGTTTAAGAAAAATGAAACTATCACTAAGCTGCCAGAATTCTTCAAGCAGATTCAGAATGAGCAGAACCAGAGCATAGTCAGAATCAGAAGTGACAAAGGGACAGAGTTTCTGAATTCACACATTGCAGAGTATTGCAAAGATCATGGGATTTTTCATGAGACATCTGCTGCCAGAACACCCCAACAAAATGGAGTAGCAGAAAGAAGGAATAAAACCCTTAAGGAAGCTGCAAGGACTCTTCTAACAGAGTACAACACACCACAAAGGTTTTGGGCAGAAGCCATCAATACAGCATGTTACACCCAGAACAGATGTCTAATTGTCCAGAGACATAGCAAGACTCCATATGAGGTATGGAAAGGTAAAACCCCATCTATTTCATATTTTCATGTTTTTGGTTGCAAGTGTTTCATTCATGACAATGGAAAATTAAAATTAAAAACTTTTGATGCTAAAGTAGCAGATGGAATATTTTTAGGATATTCCACCACTAATAAAACTTTCAGAGTTTTTAATAAGAATTCACTTTGTGTGGAGGAAACACCCCATGTTGTTTTTGATGAATCTGCTGTTGAGTGCAAGGTGGAATTAAAGTCTTCTAGAGAGACACAGAATCAGACTACTCCCAGAGTAATCAAGGTCAATCCACCTATTCTTGATTCAGACTCGGATTCAGATTCAGATGTTGACCCATCTTCTGGTTCTTGGAAGGAGAAGTCTTCACAAGGAGCAGAACCAGAGGAGGTTGGAACTTCTGTAGGGGGAAGCTCTTCTGCAGTTGGTGATATTCACCAAGGTACTGCAGAGGATGATCAATCAGGTAAAACCACGGGAAGGAGGACCCTGGTTGATCACCCCAATGACCTGATAATTGGAGATCCAACTAAGGGTGTCCAGACTAGGAGAACTCTTAACTTAGCTGCCTTATTCGGTTGCTATGTATCCTTGATTGAGCCCAAGAACATCAAGGAAGCACTGAAAGATTCAAATTGGATTGTTGCTATGCAAGAGGAGTTGAATTAATTCACCAGACAGGATGTTTGGGAGCTGGTAGACAGACCAAGACATCAAAAGGTGATAGGCACTAAGTGGGTTTTCAAGAATAAGAAAGATGAGAATGATGTCATTACTAGGAACAAGGCAAGGCTAGTGGCTCAGGGCTATTCTCAGTCTGAAGGAATAGACTATGATGAGACATTTGCTCCTGTTGCCAGACTAGAAGCCATCAGATTGTTCTTAGCATATGCTGCTCACATAAAGTTCAAAGTATACCAGATGGATGTAAAATCTGCTTTTCTTAATGGAATTCTCATTGAGGAAGTGTATGTGGAACAACCTCCTGGTTTTGAACAAGGTGACAAGGTGTTTAAGCTTAAGAAAGCTCTTTATAGGCTGAAGCAGGCACCCAGAGCATGGTATGGCACTCTATCTCAGTTTCTTCTGGACAATGGTTTTACTAAGGGTAAGATTGATAGGACCTTGTTTAGGAAAGAAGAAGGAGAGGACATCCTTCTGGTCCAAATATATGTTGATGACATTATATTTGGATCCCCTAACAAGAAGCTGTGTGAGAAGTTTGGTGAACTCATGCAGAGCCAGTTTGAGATGTCTATGATGGGTGAAATGAATTATTTCTTAGGTATGCAGGTAAAGCAAACAGAGAAGGGAATTTTCATCAACCAGGCAAAGTACATCAGAAACATGTTAGAGAAATTTGGAATAGGATCCAACAAAGCAGCCAAGATTCCTATGATGACAAATTTCAACATGGATCCAGATGAGTCTGGAGAGAGTGTGGACCAGACTCGGTACAGAGCACTCATTGGTTCTCTTCTGTACTTGACTGCAAGCAGACTAGATATTACTTTTGCTGTAGGCGTGTGTGCCAGATTTCAAGCTAATCCTAAGAAAAGTCATTTGGAAGCAGCTAGGAAGATATTAAAATATCTCAAGGGAACAGTGAATTTGGGATTATGGTATCCTGCAGATGACAACTTAGAGTTAAGTGGTTATTCGGATTCAGATTATGGTGGGTGCAGAATAGATAGGAAGTCTACAAGTGGAACATGCCAATTTTTAGGAAATAAATTGGTATCTTGGTTTTCTAAGAAGCAGACTTCAGTTGCTACATCAACAACAGAAGCAGAGTACATGGCTGCAGGAAGCTGTTGTTCACAACTACTCTGGATTAGTCAACAGCTTAGGGACTACCAGATTAGAGCCAAGGATATTCCAATATTCTGTGATAGTAATAGTGCAATAACAATCACCCAGAATCCAGTTCTTCACACCAGGTGCAAACATGTTGATATAAGACATCACTTTATCAGAGATCATGTTGAGAAGGGAGATATAAGGATGGAAAAGATTGCAACAGAGAAGCAGAGAGAAGATATTCTGACTAAGCCTTTGGCTGAGTCCAGATTCAGAGAATTAGCATTTGAGTTAGGCTTATTGGATCCAGAGATAGATTTGTTTTAGGGGGAACATCAGAGAAGTATCCTTTGTTTCATTCTATTACTTAATATATATGTTTTTAAACTAACATGCCTACAGGCTAGATATATCAGGGAGTTACATCTCCAGATGTGATTCACACCAGATGAGGCTTGTACCAGATGAGGTACATCCCAGATGAGGTAATGAATAAGATTCCAGAAAAGTCCAGAGTCTTCTCTGACCAGAACCAGATGGGTTTCATCAGATGAGATGTAACACCAGACTAGTTGTGGTATCATCTGGTTACAATATCAGGTGACAGGTATGCTTTTACTTCTCTGGCCTCTGATCATTGGGATACACTTTTCAAATTACTTAATACACCCAAAACGTTTTAACTTCAGAGTGTATTTAAGACTAGGGTATAGGGCCTAGGCAATCATTTCGCTTTTTCTCTTGACTGCCACAAAACCCCCTCGAACCCAGTC
The DNA here is from genome assembly GCA_947034835.1 of Ballota nigra. Lineage (NCBI taxonomy): Eukaryota > Viridiplantae > Streptophyta > Magnoliopsida > Lamiales > Lamiaceae > Ballota > Ballota nigra. Next base: position 42,484,881 of record OX344721.1, read on the forward strand.
CCAATGACCACGCCTACGCACCAGATTAAATCTGTATTTTGCCTTTTAATCTTGGCCATCAGATTTAATTAATGTGCAATATGTCAATCAATTCAAAAATTGATTTTGTTCCCTAAATTAAATTTAGCAATTACACGCGTTCACACTTTATTAATTGTTCAAGCCACGCGTCTTGCCTATTTAAATCAAACCTTGCTTCAATCTGTCTTTTCACGTTTCCTTACTTTCAAAGCCCTAATTTCTCTCTGCAAGTTTTCTTTCTCTCTCTCTCTCTCTCTCTCTCTCACAGCAATGGCACCCAAGTGCAACTTCGATCCGGAGCATGTTTACAAGAAATTGAAGTCAGAAATGGTGGTGGATTTCTATTCCACCAAGAATCCAGCAGCACTGGAGATTTTGGAGTTGCTTAGGCAATCTGGAGTGGAGGAGTTGATTTCCAAAATACCCAAGGATTTGCGCACGTTGGATGGGTACGCTGCACAGTTTTTGGTCAGGATGAAAATCCATGATGACCACATCTCCTCCAAGCTTGATAAGGAGGATGTCGTCTTCTCGAAGGCCGATTTCTGCAGTTTGTTTGGTAACATTTCCTCAGAAGGTGTGGACCCTTTGAAGTATAAGGAAGGAGAAGCGTTGGAGTCATTCAAGCTTTTTACCAGATCCTCATGTCAGAATTTGACAAAAGGCTTTCTTGACAAACATTTGAGGCAAAAATACAAGGTTATGTTCGATATAATGGTGAAGATCCTGATGTGCGAAAGTCATAGCACATATGCCATCTTCACAGGCAGGCTCTGTGTTTTGAGGGCAATTTTTTACGGCTCCAAGTGCAATTGGGCCGAGTTCTTCTGAGGAGTTTTGAGGAAGAACAAGTTGAAGGTGCAGAAGGAGGAGTGCCCCCAACTGCCTGGAGAGCAACAATTCATTTTCAATGCCAATGTGTCCTTAGGCACAAAGCTCACTCTGATCTTGGACTCCATCTTCCCAGAGAAGAAGTGGAGAGATTCCTGGTGCAAGGGCTTTCACAAGTCCAAGATCCTATTTTCTAAGGATGGCCCTCTCCATGGCCATGCTGATTCTGATGGAGAGCAAGCCATCCCTGCCCCTCCTCTTCAAGCAGTTCCCTCACCTGCAAAGGGGCAGAAGCAGCAGAAGCAGCAAAGTAAGAAGAAGCCTGCTGAAGCTACTGGTTCTTCAACCATAGCTTTCTCTGGTTTCTCAGAGGAGGACCAAATTCCCCTTCTTGATGTATTGAAGAAGAAGAGTGATGGTGAGAAGACTGCCAAGTCAGTGGGAGCAGCTAAAAGGAAGAGGCCAGAGGAGGCAAAGAAGGTATCTGCTAAAAAGCCCAGAACAAGCAGAAGGAGCAAGAAAACACTTCTGGTGGATGAGCCATCAGAAGAAGAAGAGGCAGAGGAGGGTGAGTCTCTTAAGAAGAAATCCAGGGCTAGGAGGGCCATGTTTCAGGGGTCAGACTCTGGCTCTGGCCTAGGGGATGCCTTGGAGCAGGCAATAGAAGAGGTTTCTCTACTTATGGGAGATGCTCTAGAGATATCTGTTCCAGCTGGTGTTGACCCAGCTGAGGTAATTCCTTCCATCCCTTCCCCAGTTAATCTTGTTACCCCCTCTACTTCTCCACCAGAAAACCCTCCCCAAACCCATCTTCTGCTTCTGGTGTCCCCATCTCTGCACCAGAGCAGACCCTCCCTGATACCCCCATATACACTCCCTCCACCATCCCTACTCAAACACCTTCTCTCCCACCTTCCCAAACACCTCTTAACACTAATCCTTCTCCCCCAGCCCCTGTACATGAGGTGTCATCCACTTCTGGTGCAGAACAAACCTCACAAAATTCCATCCCAGCCTCTGTACCAGAGATACCATCTTCCTCTGGTGCAGAACAGCCCCTTCCCACAACCTCTACCTCACAAAATCCCACCCCTCCCCAAACTCATTCGGACCAGAACCCATCTATCTTCATGACCTTGGGACCTCTTGCCCCTCCCCACTCTCCCACCTGTCTGACCAGCAATGATAGTAAAGATGAGGATGCTTCACTGGAGCCGGAGGTCTTAGCACCATCCTCCTCTGCCTCTGGGCCCAGACCCTTTACTTTCTCATCTGTAGAAATGGGTCCCATCAGGCAGAGCATGGGTGTAAGTGCTCAGCTCTGGCTAAGAGAGCACTTTCCTATTCTGTTGGAGCACTTACCCCTATTGGCAGATCTGACTGATGCCAAAGTCTGGAGCAAGGCCAGATTAGAGGATGTGGAGGACTTGATGATGCTATTAGAAGAAATGTCTCCTTCCACATTCACTGCCTAGGAGATAGAGCTCAAGAAGAAGCTCAACATCCAGAATCCAGCTGAGCTAGAGACCCCGGAAGCAGCGAAGGTGTTGATTCGCACCTTGCTCATCCAGAGAGGAGTTATGATCTCTCCTAAGGGCCCCTCCTACAAATTTGGCCCTCACTTCTCTTTCCCTCCAGAGCTCTACTCTGATGAGGAGGACTTTGATGTCACTCATGCCGTGCTGCAAAAGATGAAGATCTTCTTCAATGAGCAGATCATGGAGATTGGGCGTTTTTCCAAGGCGATTCAACATATGGCCCCTGCTATGATTGAGCATCAAATCCGGCAGGAGAAGAAGATCTTCTTGAAGCAGATAAAGTCCACCTTTGCAGCTGCCAAAGCCTCTTTCAAAGCCAATGGACTTTTTGTTAAGCTGGATGTGATGCACAGCCAGCAGCAGCTCCAGGAGCATGTGCTGGAGCAGCTGAGGCCAGTTTCTGTCTTGAAGGTTGAGATGGCTTCCCAGATGTTGCAGACTGCTAGGTTGAAGGACTCCCTCCAGGAGATGTTAGAAAAGCAGGAGAGACTGGTTGCTGAATCAAAAGCTTATCTGGAGGAAGCCAAACAACTGCGTGATCTTCACTCTTCCTCCAACACTGCCTTGTCTGATCTCATTAGGCAGGTGGTGGAGCCCCTTATTGATGAAGTTAAAAAGGGGGAAGAGAGGGCCAGAACTGATCTGGCGAAGACCACAAATGAGACTCTCTTCAGTCACGGTGCTCGTCTGGACCTGCTGGAGAACACTTTGGCCCAGGCCGAGCTACAGAAGAAGAAGAAGGAAGAGCTCAAATCTCTTACCATGTCAAAGCAGCTTGCGGCAGAAGATGAGTCTTCAGAAGCAGAGCAGGATCCCATCTCAATTTCTGGACCTGCAAAGAGGAAGATAAGAAAGGTGAAGAAGAGATTCCTAGAAGAAGTAGTTGAGGAAGCTGAGAAGAGATTCAGGGAATAAACGCCTGAAGAGAGGCAAGCCAGAATAAGAAAGAACATAGATGAAGAGCAGAGGCTCAGATATGTTAGGAGACAGAACAAGAAGACCAGAGAAGCTGGTATCACTTCTGGTGCCAGTGGATCCAGCCAGAGAATGAAGGCTCATGTAGAAGTGATGGAGATTTTGCCACTCAGGACAGAAGGGTCCTTCGACTCTACTGTGCCCGTTCCCCTCATTGAGAAGTGGAGAGAAGCCAAGACTTTGTGGTTCATCCAGTACCACATCCAAAGGCCTCCACCAGAGGATGATGCTCTCATCAACAGGACGTTCCATTCTTGGATGAAGGCTTATGATGCAGGTCTGTACAAGCAGTTGATGGACTCCACCATTGAGTTCAACCTGGAGGTCACTGCCCCTGAATTTCATTATCTCAACACTCCAATGATAGGGGACCAGGTTGATTGGGCTGAACTGAAGAAGCTATACAAGACCAAGGTGTTGGCAAATTTCACTCCAACATCTTCTGCTGAGTTGAAGGCCATTCAAGACAGATTCTTCGACTGGTTCCTGGTACCTAAGGAGAACAGAAGATATGCTTAGAATAGGACCAGAATTGCATTGTAATCTGTAATCACTTTGGTCCTTATTATTAATGAAATATCATATCTTCTCTGTCTTAAAGACAACTCCTTGTTGTCTTCTTGTTTGCCTGATAAGATCTATTCTAAGGTCTTGTCCTTTTATTGCTTTTATGCTTAAGTACTTTTATTTGATCAGTTCTGGTTATGTTTTAACTCCATCAAAAAGGGGGAAATTGTTAGGATAAATGTTGTATAGTTTTGATGAGTTAAAACAAACCAGAAGATGTAATAGGACCATCTGGACCTGTTAGCCAGATGATGAGCTAGAATAGGACTTAGTCTAGGGGGAATTGCCAGACCAGAAGACCTCACCAGAAGAGTCACCAGAAGACCTCACCAGAAGAGTCACCAGAGGACTTCACCAGAGGACTTCACCAGATGAGACTGACCAGAGGCAGAGAACTTTCCCCAGACCAGACGAGTCCGGACCAGACGAGTCTGGTGAAACAAAAGATGCTCAGAATCATCTCCTGATTCTGATGAGCATTCTGTTTCTTAACCAAATCTGGACCAGAAGACATCAAGGTTGCCTGGTGTCTGGTCTTGCCTTCTCTGGAGAGAATCAGAGTTGGACATTGGAAGCAACTGACCGTTGGTGATTTAAATCAAGTCAACAAAATTGGATTGGAAAGTTTTGAAGTCAATCAATCCAAGGATCTCACCAACCCAATCAATCAATTAGGGAATTGATTGATTGAAGCTTCCTTAAATAAAGGATCTGATTGGATTAGCTCTCCAACGGTTATACCCTAATCACCTCTATAAATACAAGAGTGTAGTCTCAAGAAAAAGGGGCTAGAGAATCCTACGCGCACGAAGTCATATTCCAAGCTCTTGATTATCAAGCATATAGCACTCTTATTCTGCTCATACTTTCATATTTACTCTTAAGGAGTTGTTGGATCTCAACATGTTCATCTTTAAGAGAAGGTTGAAGGCTTTAGATCAAGTTAGATCTAAAGGGTTTGTAAGAAGGAACTGGTACTTCACAATTCCAGTAAGTAAGTTGGTTGTTGGTTGGATAGTGAGACCCATTTGATCAAGGGAGAGTGGACGTAGGATATTCAGATCCGAACCACTATACATCCGGTCTTATTTACTATTTTATGTATTTACTTTCTTGCTTATTTATTGTGCTCTTGTGAAAAGAACTTTGCTAAAGACATTTCCTTTAAAGCTTCCGCAACATATCTACTTAGTGGGACCAACAGTCAAGGCGGTCAATAATATCAGCGACCGCCCACGGCCAGTCGCTGAATCTATCGGGTCCTACCCAGCCGGGTCATAATTTAGCGACCGACATCCGGCGGTCGCTAAATTATTTTTTAAATAAAATTAATCTTTTAATTTATTTTGTGATTAGCGACCGACCATGAGGCGGTCGCTAATCAGTGAACCTGCGTAAAAAAAAAGTGGTTCATTGGGTTCGAACCCGCACCCATTGGGGTCCAGGCGGGGTGCGAACCACTGAGCCACTGATCCACTAACTTATATTAGGCGAGCCATGTAGTATATAAGCCCTTGTGAGGCTTATAGAAATAAATGAGCAAATATGCTCCCAAGGAGAATCGAACCCACGACCTCCGGGTAGCCCGGAAGAGGTGTGAACCACTAGGATGTTGGTGATCAAATTTAATCGGATGGATTAGTGACTGTTTAATTCGATTTAGGACCACCAAACAAGAACGTGTGATTGATTATCACCGTGAATGATAAATTGAAGCTTAGGATTGTAAAATTGTAAATACGAAATTCAAAATATATTTATCTCGTGTATGTATATGTTTGGGTGTGTTTGTGTGTGTTTTGTGAGTATTTGTGAATTTAAACTTGTATTTCTTAGCTGGTGAACAACTATTTATAGAAACTAGCAAGCAGGAGGTGTCCAAGACTCTTGGGCTTCCTAGCTTACATGCTAGACAAGTGTCCTTTGACCTTGTTTGACCTTATCTAAGATGAACCTTAATTACAAAGTCTTCTTTGGTCTTATCTCGGACTTCACTATTGTTCGTCCAGGCCGGCTTGATTAATTTAGTATGGTCTTTCAATAAAAGTTGTTCGCCTTTTGTGGATGTGGCTTGGAAGTTGTTCGCATATGCGTCATGTTGAGATAAGCTTTGGAATCTTGGTTCTTTGTTCATCTACATACACCTCTTAGGCTGGTAAATACACCACCCTTCGCTAACGTTGTTCGTCATTAGTGATTTGGTGGAGGGTTCATATCTGGTCTTGGGTTTCAAAATCTGCTCGCCGATATGTTGTTCGTTGATATAGTTGTTCGTCAATTTATACACCCCCTGGATTGGTTTATACACCCAAATCTTGATTTTATTTGTTAAGTCCTTAATCCTTGTTCGCACAACAATGATTGATGTTCGCCTATCAACAATTGCCCCTTATCCTGGCTAGAGGTTGCTCCGAATGAGCAACTCTTTTGTGAGCAACTATAGTTAGGATATTCAATTGGTAGAGATCTGGACGAACATCATTCACATTGGACGAACAACTCCAGGTCCGTCGTTTCGTCTTCCCAAGATATGGGGGATGCACGAGGATGACGTGGGCGGTATGATTGCACGCCGCCCACGCACGAGCAGTCCCGAGGCCACGCGCCCCTATAATTACGTATAGGTCCTCTATTTTTAAATGTATTCGCATTTACCCCCGCCTTTTGACATTCCAGCCATCGATCTTTGGGGTAATTGTGAGTTTTACCCCACTTTTTCCATTGGTATAAATTGAAGTGGGAAACGAAAATTTTCCCACTTCTTCCATTCGTGCTACAGTGATCCGACGACATTTCAATTTCCGGTGAATTCAAGTGTTTTCTGACGAAATTTCTTCAGATTCGTGTCTTTGGTTCAATTCTAAGGTAGTGTTTTCATTTCAAGCATTCAATTTCATCATTTATTTCCTTATTTCTTTTTGAAATCCTCCATTGCCGCCGTGTGGGAGCTTGCACCGCCGTCTTTTTTAGAAATCACTGCCGTCTACATATAACTCAACCGCTGTCTACAATTTGCCCTTCTTTCTCCTCATTTTCCTTATTTTCAAAACCTATGTCTTCTCAATCGAGCAACAACTCCGAAGAAACCCTTGATCCCCTTTTTCCCATTGTTGCTTACGAAAACCAACCTCCATTCGAGATTTCATCGGCGTCGAATCCCCACGTTGACTCAGTTGTTCGATCTATGGAGGACACTGGTGCTCGCCCATCTGGAGGAGAAATTATTATTATGGCGAGTAGGGATTCAAACAAGGGTTCTTCATCCACTTCTGAATCTGAGGAAGATCCCGAATTCGATGAGCTTACTCGCGAGTTTTTGGAGGGGATAGACTTTCCACATCCTAAAATGTTGGAGAATGAGATCCCATCTGGGGTTGCTCGCCCCTTTGAATGGCGAGCATATTCAAATGAACATGCGAACAGCTTTCTCGCCCTAAGCGACAAATTATGGAGTTGGTGAAAACTGAGTTCCAGGCGAGCAAGATTAAGAGTGTGGTTCTCAAGGATGACCTTGACCTGATCTGAGAAACCTACAAATCCCCTTCGATATCCACATGTGGGCTCCTAAGAGGAAGGAGAGAGCTGATCGCCCACCTCCAGGATGTACAACGATCAATATTAATACGTTGATTGTCGGGCTAAGGCTGTCATTGCCCCCGGTTGTTGGTCGCTTTCTAGAGGCGACCAACCTTGCCATTACCCAGATCACGCCGATTGGGTGGATAAACTTGCTCGGCACAATGTACTTGTTCGCCCTGGAGGGATATGTTGATCGCATCACTGTGGAGGAGATCAACTATCTCATGACGATCACCAAGTGCCCCGTAGGCGAAGAAGGATATTACTATCTCAAAGCCCGAACTGGACTTAAGATGGTAGAAGAAGTGTCGAACAAGATCAGGGACTGGAAACAATACTTCTTCTTCATTGGGGGTGATTGGCGAGCTTCTTCTGGTCCACACGGTGGCATTGGGCGGATAAACTCTCCCGCATCTTATGGAAAAACAAGATGTAAGTTTATCTCTGTTCGTCTTTGAGCTGTGTTGTTCTAATTTAACTTTTCTTGTTTGCTCGCAGGCCCTCGATTGCTCAAGTGGAACACAGAGGAATGAGAGATCGGCTCAGAGTTTCTTTTTACCTCCTGTTTGATCGGCTTGCGAAATAGAGCAGATAGGAACATTCAGTACTTGAGCGAGGAGAAGTGACAAAGAGCTGCTCGCCATCACACATACCCTCATCACCTCGAGGCCAGAGTTGAGGTGCCTCCAGGTATGAATTTTTACTAACTTTCGTAAGTTTGTTCGTTTGCTCAGGAGGAATTTAATAAAAACTTGCTCGCACATTTCATAATCTAACTTTTTTTTAGCCGAGCAAGTTACAGTAATAGTTCCTTCTTGCTTTGGCCTCCTCGAACAAAGGGTGCACGAGATGCCTCCGCCCAAGGGAAGAAAAATAAAGGGGGACTCACCCTCCAAGGTGCTTGCCATGATAAATAAGCCCGAGGGAGCGAAAGTTCCTCGGCAGGCGGCCCCTTCTGGTCATGCTCGACCAGCACCTCCTTCTATTTCCCCACCCCATGGGGGAAAACGCTTGAAACGAGATGACGGGACCCCCGTGGTGCATGATGTCCCTGCTGGCACTAAAGGGAAAGAGAAGGTGGGCAAAAACCTTGCTCGCCCTGAGGAAGAAGCTGCTCGTCATTCCTTCGTCGAGCCTGCAGAGAGGACGGGCAAAGCTGGAAAGGACGTTGTCCCGTCCCGTGGCCCAAAGGACATCACACTCCTTGGTTGGGATGATCGCAAATTTGTAGAGTACGTACTCTTTTTTTTTGTCAAACAAGATTCATTTTTTCTTTCACAAATTTTTCTAAGTGGGGTATACTTCATTTTCGCAGATACCGGGCTGACGACCACCCCGGGTGAGCACATGCTGTTTATCAGTATGCATGCTCCAAAACTCCCGTTATCATTCAAGATTTTTGCTAGCTCTTCCTGCCAGAACATCACAAAGGGCTTTGTGGATAAACATTTAAGGCAGAAGTTCAAGGTGTTGTTCGATATCGTGGTAAAAGTACTTATGTGTGAGAATCACAGCACAGATGCCATTTTCAATGGTAGGATGTGTGTGATGAGAGCGTTATATGATGGTGTGCAATGTAATTGGGGGGAGTTTTTCTGGGATGTGTTGAGGAAGAACAAGCTGAAGGTGAAGAAGGAGCCTTGTCCTTCCAAGCCAGGGGAGTTGCAGTTCTGTTTCACTGCAAATGTCTCTTTGGGGACTAAGTTAACACTTATTCTGGATTCTCTTCTTCCATAGAAGAAGTGGAGGTCATCTTGGTGCCACAATTATCACAAGTCCAAGATCCTCTTCTCCAAGGATGGTCATCTCCACGACCATGCCGACTCTGATGGAGAGCAAGCCATCCCTGCCCCTCCTATTCAATCTATTCCCTCACCTTCTAAGGGGCAGAGAAAGCAGCAGCAGCAGCAGAAGACACAGAAGAAAGCTGCTGAAGCAACTGGTTCTTCAACCGTTGCCTTTTCTGGTTCCTCAGAGGAGGACCAGATTCCCCTTCTTGATGTGCTTAAGAAGAAGGGTGATGATAAAGCTGTAAAAAAGGCTGGAGCAGCCAAGAGGAAGCGGCCAGAGGAGGCCAGGAGAGGCTCTGCTAAAAAGTCTAAGATTAGCAGGAAGGCCAAGAAAACCCTTCTGGTGGATGAGCCATCAGAAGAAGAAGAGGAAGAAGAGGAAGTGCCTCTTGTGAGGAAATCCAAGGCTAAGAGAGCTATTCTTCAAGATCCTGAATCTGGATCTGATCTTGGAGAGGCCTTGGAGAAGGCTATTGATGAGGCCTCCCAGTTGATGGAGGATGCTCTAGAGACGGCTATACCTGCTGGTGTTGACCCAGCAGAGGTAAATCCCTCCATTCCATCTTCTTTTCCCATTAATCTTGTTTCCCCTTCTACCTCTCCCCCAGATAACATTCCCCAAACCCCATCTGCCTCTGGTAACCCCACTCTTCCACCAGAGCAGACTATCCCAGATACCCCTGTCTTTACACCCTCTACCATTCCTGCTCATACACCTTCTCCCCCAAACTCCCAAACACACCTTCCCACTAACCCCTCTCCCCCACCTTCTGGACCAGAGGTACCCTCAACCTCCTCTGGTGCAGAAGTCCCCCCTTCAAACTCTTCCACCTCCCAGATCCCTCCTACACACTCTGTACCAGATATTCCTTCCACTTCTGGTGCAGAACAACCCCTTCCTACCACCTCTACTTCACAAAACCCCAACCCTCCCCAAACCCATACAGATCAGGACCCAACCATTGCTATGGCTCTGGGATTCCCTGCCCCTCCCCCCTCCCCAACCTGTTTAACAAGCGATGATAGTGAAGATGAGGAAGCTTCACTTGAGCCTGCTCACTTAGCACCTTCCTCCTCTGCCTCTGGGCCCAAACCCTTTATATTCTCTTCTGATGATATGGGTCCTATTAGGCAGAGTATGAGTGTGAGTGCTCAGCTCTGGCTAAGAGAGCAGTTTCCAATTTTGTTGGAGCACTCACCCCTCCTGGCAGATCTGACTGATGCCAAGGTTTGGAGTATGGCTAGACTCCAGGATGTTGAAGATCTCATGCTTCTGCTAGAGGAGATGTCTCCTTCTGCCTTCACTGCGTGGGAGATTGAGCTGAAAAAGAAGCTAAATATTCAAAACCCAGCAGAGTTGGAGACACCAGAGACGGCCAAGATCCTCATCAAGACTCTCCTTATCCAGAGAGGAGTTATGCTCACTCCAGAGGGCTTCTCCTATAATTTTGGTCCGCATTTCTCATTCCCCCCAGAGCTGTACTCTGATGAGGAGGACTTTGAGATGTCTCCTGCTGTGCTCCAGAAGATGAAGGCTTTCTTCAATGAGCAAATTATGCAGATTGAGCGGTTTTCCAAAGCAATCCAGCATATGGCCCCTGCTATGATTGAGCATCAGATTAAGCATGAGAGGAGAATCTTCCTGAAGCAGCTCAAGTCCTCTCTGGCAGAGGTAAAAGCTTCATTCAAGGCTAATGGCTTGTTTGTCAAGTTAGATGTCATGCACAGCCAGAAGCAGCTCCAGGAGCACGTGCTGGAGCAGTTGAGGCCAGTTTCTGTACTCAAAGTAGAAATGACCAGCCAGATGATTCAAACTGCTAAGCTGAAGGACTCCCTCCAGGAGATGTTGGAGAAGCAAGAGAGACTTGTTGCAGAGTCTAAAGCTTATCTGGAGGAAGCCAAGCAGCTTCGTGATCTTCACTCTTCCTCCACCACTGCCTTGCCTGATCTTATAAGGCAGGTAGTGGAGCCCCTCCTTGATGAAGTTAAAAAGGGGGAAGAGAAGGCCAGAACTGATCTGGCGAAGACCACCAATGAGACTCTGTTTAGCTATGGAGCTCGTCTGGACCTGCTGGAGAACACTCTGGCCCAGGCTGAGTTGCAGAAGAAGAAGAAAGAAGAGTTGAAGTCTCTTACTATGGCTAAACAACTTGCTGCAGAAGAAGAGTCATCTGAAGCTGAGCAGGATCCTTCTACCATTCCTAGTCCTGCTAAGAGGAAGATTAGAAAAGTAAAGAAGAGTTTCCTTGAATCTGTTGTTGAAGAAGCAGAGAAGAGATACAAGGAAGAGACTCCAGAAGAGAGGCAAGCCAGAATCAGGAAGAACATAGATGAAGAGCAGAGGCTCAGATATGTTAAGAGGCAGAACAAGAAGGCCAGAGAGGCTGGTATTCCTTCTGGTGCAGGTGGCTCAGGTCAGAAGAGGAAAGCTCCTGTGGAAGTTATGAACATCTTGCCACTCAGAACAGAAGGGTCCTTTGACTCTACTGTGCCGTATCCTCTGATTGAGAGATGGAGAGAAGCCAAGACCCTCTGGTTCATTCAGCATTATATCCAGAGGCCAGCACCAGAAGATGATGAGTTGATCAACAGAACCTTCCATTCTTGGATGCAAGCCTATGATGCAGACTTGTACAAGCAGCTGATGGATTCAACCATTGAGTTCAACCTGGAGGTGACTGCTCCTGAATTTACTTATCTTAACACTCCCATGAATGGGAACCAGGTGGATTGGGCAGAACTGAAGAAGCTTTACAAGACCAAGGTGTTGGTGAATTTCACCCCAACATCTTCTGCAGAGTTGAAGGCCGTCCATGATAGGTTCCTTGACTGGTTTCTTGTCCCTAAACAGAACAGAAGATATGTCTAGAGTAGGACTATGAACTTCAATGTAATCTGTAATTATTTGTCCTCTGATTATTAATGGAAAAATACATATCTTCTTTGTTCTAAAGACAACTCCTTGTTGTCTTATTATTTGCCTGATGAGATCTATTCTAAGGTCTCATCCCTTTATTGTTTTCTTGCTTAAGTTTACTTTTGATCAGTTCTGGTAGTGTTTTAACTCCATCAAAAAGGGGGAAATTGTTAGGATAAAAATTGTTAGTTTTGATGAGTTAAAACAAACCAGAAGATGTAATAGGACCATCTGGACCTGTTAGCCAGATGATGATCTAGATTAGGACTTAGTCTAGGGGGAACTGCCAGACCAGAAGACGTCACCAGAAGACTTCACCAGAAGAATTCACCAGAGGAGATCAGACCAGAGGCAGAGGACCTTCCCCAGACCAGACGAGTCCGGACCAGACGAGTCTGGTGGAACAAAAGATGCTCAGTTTGATCCCCTTATTCTACTGAGTATTCTGGTTGTTCACCAGATAAGGACCAGAAGACACCGAGGTTGCCTGGTGTCTGGTCCTGCCTTCTCTGGAGAGAATCAGAGTTAGGCAGAGGAAGCCATTGACCGTTGGTGATTCAAATCAAGTCAACAAGATCAGGATTGGAAAGTATTTGAAGATAATCAATCCAAGGATCCCACCAACCCAATCAATCAATTAGGGAATTGATTGATTGAGGCTTCCTTATATAGAGGATCTGATTGGATTAGCCCTTCCAACGGCTAGCCCTAATCCCCTCTATATATATAAGAGTGCAGTTCAAGAAAAAGCTCTAGAGACTCTACACGCGTACATAGCATTCTAAGCTTTTGATCACTACGCATTTGCACTCACTTTGTTCTTAATTACTCATCCAACTCGTAAGGAGTTTATATACTCAACCTGTTCATCTTGTTAGATAAGGTTGGAGTAAGTTTGTCTTTAGATCGAAGTTAGATCTAAAGAGATTGTAAGAAGGTGCTGGTACTTCGGAAATTCCAGTGGATAGTGAGTTTGTTGGTTGATAGTGAGACCCCTTTGATTAAGGGAGAGTGGACGTAGGATATTCAGATCCGAACCACTATATATACGGTCTTATTTATTGCTTTCCTTAATACTTGCTTGTTTATAATTTGTGCTCTTAGAAAAGGATTTCTTCTAAAGACATATCGGTTAAAAAGGCTTCCGCAATTAATCTATCCAGTGGGACCAACAGTTTGCCTTATGACAGACATCACTGAGGTAAATGAAACTACCCTATGTTTATCTAATTCCAAATATACTGAATTATCTCATTCATCTGGTAACTCCAGAGAGTCTGATATGCAGCAAATGTTATCAGATCTCCAAAATTGTGTTCAATTATGTCAAAAACTTGAGAAAGAGAATGGTAGGCTCAGAGCTGAAGTTCAATCTCTCTCTCATGAGCATAAATCCGCCAGAGAACTCATGAAATATCATTCCAAAGAAGTCTCTGAACTTCAGGATAAGATCACAGAAAGAGATACTCTAGTAGATCAACTCATGAAAGAAAAGGACTCTCAGGAAGATAAGTTCAATGAACTTAGAGCCAAATACCAGACTCTTATCAAGGGGAAACAAGTTGAGCAAAACTTAGAGGAGATACCCATGCCCAGAGAAGCTCCTAAGATACCATCTGTTGTATCTTTCATATCAGAGCCTTCTCAGCGCATTAATGATAAGAGTGGTTTAGGATATCCTGGAATTACTACTAAAACTCATAAGCACCTTTACAATAAAGACAAGTCTGTAAGAGCTGGTAAATCTGTAGAAATCTGGGATGATAAAGACTCAACTGGTAATGGTTACAAAGTGGTTCACAATCCTGACTGGAAAAGGAATCACTCTGCTAATCACATCGAATATGGTCCAGAAGAGTTGACTACTCTGGAAGAGAAGATCCTAGAGAATAAGAGTCAACAAGGGGAACCATTGAGGATTGATGGTCCTGTGAACAATGAGTCCCAAAGGGTAGAACTTACTCAGATTGGAGGACCCCAGAGAAATCCTCAAAGAGAACCTAACAAGATTAGGGGACCTCAAAGGAAACACTCAAGAAAGGGGAATATCAATCAGAATAAGAACTACCAAAGAAGGAACTATGTTCAACAGCACCAGGTACCCCAGAGACAATTTTCTCAGAGGAATCAATTCCAGAATAGGTATACTCAAAGGAACTATAACCACCAGAACAGGTCTACCTTTCAGAACCAGAGGTGGTTTTCCAGACCCATCTATAGAAAACCAACTGATCTGGGAAGTTATGACACCAGAGATGGTTCTTCTAGGATGTACCCTTACAACCAAACCTTTAAGACCATGTCTTTAAGGCAGGCTATTCCAAAAGCCAGATTTGAGAAAAGATACACCAGACCTGTGTATAGGAAAGGTGTTCTGATCAGACCAGTAGCTCAATATGTCATTGTAAGAGGACATGTGCTGGTAGATAGATTTGGAAGGAAGATAAGATCTCCTCATCCAGCAAGGGATGATCTTTATCTTTGGATTCCTACAAAACCTGCAACTAACCAATCAGGACCCAGCTCTAGTAGGGGACCTAATTAATTTCTCTGCAGGATGATAAGAGCCCATTGGAGAAAGAACTTTCAAGCAAACATGTGTGGTACATTGATAGTGGATGTTCCAAGCATATGACATTCCAGAAGGATCATCTCCAGGATTTCAAGCCAATGAATGGGCCAAGAGTGATGTTTGGTGACAACAACTATGGTGTCACCAGAGGAGTTGGAAAATTGACCTTTAATGGAGTATCTGTAGATGAAGTCTACTACGTTGAAGGACTCAAGCATAATCTGCTTTCAGTATCTCAATTCTGTGACAGGGGATACTCAGTGAAGTTCTCTAGTGAATCATGCACTGTCTTTTCTTCTGATTATAATGATATCTTGCTAATAGGCTTGAGGAAGGGTAACATTTATCTTGCAGATTTTAGCAGTTGCCTAAGAAATGCTTGCCTGGTTGCTAAAGGATCTGCAGAAGATAGCTGGTTATGACACAAGAGATTAAGCCACCTTAACTTCAAAACACTGAATAAGATTGCCAGAAAAGGTCTTATTCGAGGTCTTCCTAATGAAGTGTTTAAGAAGGATCAGGTTTGTGGTTCATGCCAGAAGGGTAAACAACCCAAGACCTCCTTTAAGGATGTCCAGAGCACAACCACAACCAGAGTACTTCAACTACTTCACATGGACCTGTTTGGACCTGTTTCTCCTCTTAGTTTCAGTGGAAAAAAGTACACCTTAGTGATAGTAGATGACTTTTCAAGATACACTTGGGTAGTGTTCTTGTTTAAGAAAAATGAAACTATCACTAAGCTGCCAGAATTCTTCAAGCAGATTCAGAATGAGCAGAACCAGAGCATAGTCAGAATCAGAAGTGACAAGGGGACAACGTTCTTGAATTCACACATTGCAGAGTATTGCAGAGAACATGGGATTTTTCATGAGACATCTGTTGCCAGAACACCCCAACAAAATGGAGTAGCAGAAAGAAGGAATAGAACCCTTAAAGAACCTGCAAGAACACTTCTAGCAGAATACAACACACCACAAAGGTTTTGGGCAGAAGCCATCAATACAGCTTGTTATACTCAGAACAGATGTCTAATTGCCCAGAGACATAGCAAAACTCCATATGAGGTATGGAAAGGTAAAACCCCATCTGTTTCCTATTTTCATATTTTTGGATGTAAGTGTTTCATCCACGACAATGGGAAATCTAAATTAAAAACTTTTGATGCTAAAGTGGCTGATGGAATATTTTTAGGATATTCCAGCACCAGTAAAGCTTTTAGAGTTTTTAATAAGAATTCACTTTGTGTGGAGGAAACACCTCATGTTGTTTTTTATGAATCTACTGTTGAGTGCAAGGTGGAATTAATGTCTTCTGGAGAGACCCAGAATCAGACTACTCCCAGAGTAATCAAGGTCAATCCACCTATTCTTGATTCAGACTCAGATTCAGATTCAGATGGTGACCCATCTTCTGGTTCTCTGAAGGAGAAGTCTTCACAAGGTGCAGAACCAGAGGAGGTTGGAACTCCTGTAGGGGGAATCTCTTCTGCAGTTGGTGATACTCACCAAGGTACTGCAGAGGATGATCAACCAGGCAAGACCACGGGAAGGAGGACCCTGGTTGATCACCCCAATGACCTGATAATTGGAGATCCAACTAAGGGTGCCCAGACTAGGAGAACTCTTAACTTAGCTGTCTTATTCAGTTGCTATGTATCCCTGATTGAGCCCAAGAACATCAAGGAAGCACTGAAAGATTCAAATTGAATTGTTTCTATGCAAGAGGAGTTGAATCAATTTACCAGACAGGATGTTTGGGAGCTGGTAGACAGACCAAGACATCAAAAGGTGATAGGCACTAAGTGGGTTTTCAAGAATAAGAAAGATGAGAATGATGTCATTACTAGGAACAAGGCAAGGCTAGTAGCTCAGAGCTATTCTCAGTCTGAAGGAATAGACTATGATGAGACTTTTGCTCCTGTTGCCAGACTAGAAGCCATCAGATTGTTCTTAGCATATGCTGCTCACATGAGGTTCAAAGTATACCAGATGGATGTGAAATCTGCCTTTCTTAATGGGATTCTCATTGAGGAAGTGTATGTGGATCAACCTCCTGGTTTTGAACAAGGTGACAAGGTGTTTAAGCTTAAGAAAGCTCTTTATGGGCTGAAGCAGGCACCCAGAGCATGGTATGACACTCTATCTCAGTTTCTTCTGGACAATGGTTTTTCTAAGGGAAAGATTGATAGGACCTTGTTTAGGAAAGAAGAAGGAAAGGACATCCTTCTGGTCCGAATATATGTTGATGACATCATATTTGGATCCCCTAACAAGAAGTTGTGTGAGAAGTTTGGTGATCTCATGCAGAGCCAGTTTGAGATGTCAATGATGGGTGAAATGAATTACTTTTTAGGTCTGCAGATGAAGCAAACAGAGAAGGGAATCTTCATCAATCAGGCAAAGTACATCAAGAACATGTTAGAGAAATTTGGAATAGGATCTAGCAAGGCAGCCAAGATTCCTATGATGACAAATTTCAACATGGATCCAGATGAGTCTGGAGAGAGTGTGGACCAGACCCAGTACAGAGCATTCATTGGTTCTCTTCTGTATTTGACTGCTGGCAGACCAGATATTACCTTTGATGTAGGTGTGTGTGCCAGATTTCAAGCTAATCCTAAGAGAAGTCACTTGGAAGCAGCTAGGAAGATATTGAAGTACCTCAAAGGTACAGTGAATTTGGGGTTATGGTATCCTGCAGATGACAACTTGGAGTTGAGTGGTTATTCGGATTCAGATTATGGTGGATGCAGAATAGATAGGAAGTCTACAAGTGGAACATGCCAATTTTTAGGAAATAAATTGGTATCCTGGTTTTCTAATAAGCAGACTTCAGTTGCAATTCAACAACAGAAGCAGAGTACATGGCTGCAGGGAGCTGTTGTTCACAACTACTCTGGATTAGTCAACAGCTTAGGGACTACCAGATTAAAGCCAAGGATATTCCTATATTTTGTGATAGTAATAGTGCAATTGCAATCACCCAGAATCCAGTTCTTCATACCAGGTGCAAATATGTTGATATAAGGCATCACTTTATCAGAGATCATGTTGAGAAGGGAGATATAAGGATAGAAAAGATTGCAACAGAGAAGCAGAGAGCAGATATTCTGACTAAGCCTTTGGCTGAGACCAGATTCAGAGAGTTAGCATTTGAGTTAGGCTTATTGGATCCAGAGACAGATTTGTTTTAGGGGGAACATCAGAGAAGTATCCTTTGTTTCATTGCTTTACTTAAAATATTTATTTTCAAACTAACATGCCTACAGGCTAGATATACCAGGGATGTTACATTTCCAGAGGAGAGTCACACCAGATGAGGCTTGTACCAGATGAGGTGCTGTATAAGATTCCAGAAAAACATTTGAAGTCTTCTCTGACCAGAACCAGATGGGTTCCATCAGAAGAGATGTAACACCAGACTAGCTGTGGTATCATTTGGTTACAATATCAGGTGACATGTATGCTTTTACTTCTCTGGCCTCTGATCGTTGGGATACACTTTTCAAATTACTTAATACACTCAAAACATTTCAACTTCAGAGTGTATTTAAGACTAGGGTATAGGGCCGAGGCAATCATTTCGCTTTTTCTCTTGACTGCCACAAAACCCCCTCGAACCCAGTCCCAATGTTCACGCCTACGCACCAGATTAAATCTGTATTTTGCCTTTTAATCTTGGCCATCAGATTTAATCACTGTGCAATATGTCAATCAATACTAAAATTGATTTTGTTCCCTAAATTAAATTTTGAAATTACACGCGTTCACACTTCATTAATTAATCAAGCCACGCGTCTTGCCCTATTTAAATTAAATTTCTATTCAATCTGTCCTTTCACGTTTCCTATCTTTTCAAAGCCCTAACTTTATCTCTGCAAGTTTCTCTCTCTCTCTCTCTTACAGCAATGGCACCCTAATGCAACTTTGACCCAGACTACGTCTGCAAGAAGTTGAAGTCGGAGATGGTGGTGGACTTCTATTCCACCAAGAACCCAGCCGCACTGGAAATTTTGGAACTGCTCAGGCGATCGGGCGTGGAAGAGTTGATTTCCAAAGTTCCCAAGGACCTGCACACGGTGGATGTGTATGCTGCCCAGTTCCTTTTCCAGATGAAGATTCATGAGGATCATATTTCCTCCAAACTTGATAAGGAGGACGTGGTCTTCTCAAAGGCGGATTTATGTAGCCTTTTTGGTAACATTTCTGCGGAGGGTGTGGATCCGTTGAAGTACAAGGAAGGAGAGGCGCTGGAATCCTTCAAGTTATTTGCCAGGAAATCATGCCAGAATCTGACCAAGGGTTTCTTGGACAAGCACTTGAGGCAGAAGTATAAAGTGTTGTTTGACATTGTGGTGAAGGTTCTCATGTGCGAGAGTCATAGCACAGATGCCATCTTTACTGGCAGGCTCTGTGTTATGAGGGCCATTTTAGATGGTGCTTAATGCAACTGGGCGGAGTTCTTCCGGGGAGTGCTGAGGAAGAACAAGCTGAAGGTTCAGAAGGAGGAGTGTCCCAGCAAGCCAGGGGAACAACAATTCTTCTTTAATGCTAATGTCTCCCTGGGAACCAAGCTTACATTAATCTTGGATTCAATCTTTCCAGAGAAGAAGTGGAAATATACCTGGTGCAAGGGCTTCCACAAGTCCAAAATCTTGTTCTCTAAGGATGGTCCCCTTTATGGCCATCCTGATTCTGATGGTGAGCAAGCCATCCCTGCCCCTCCTCTTCTGGCAATTCCCTCACCTGCAACAAGGCAGAAGCAGCAGCAGAAGCAGAAGGTTCAGAAGAAAGCTGCTGAAGCAACTGGTTCCTCAACAGTTGCATTCTCTGGTTCCTCAGAGGAGGACCAGATTCCTCTTCTTGATGTCTTGAAGAAGAAGAGTGAAGGAGCTGAGGCTGCCAAGAAGGCGGGAGCTTCCAAGAGGAAGAGGCCAGAGGAGGTCAAAAAGATGTCTGCCAAGAAGCCAAGAACAGGCAGACGAGCTCCAAAGACACTTCTGGTGGATGAGCCTTCAGAAGAGGAAGTAGAAGAGGAGGTTGAGCCTCTGAAGAAGAAGAAATCCAGGGCCAAGATGGCCATTCTTCAAGATTCAGACTCTGGCTCTGATCTTGGAGATGCTCTGGAGCAAGCCATTGATGAGGCTGCCAGAATCTTGCAGGACTCCTCTGCTCATGTCCCTTCAGAAGAGGTAATCTCCTCTATCTCTACCTCTACCCCCATTAACCTTGTTTCCCCATCAACCTCTCCCGCAGATAACCTTTCACAAAATCCCCCATCTGCTTCTGGTGCCCCCATTGCCTCACCAGAGCAGACCCTTCCAGATACCCCTATATACACTCCCTCCACCATACCTACCCAAACACCTTCTCCCCCACCTTCTCAAACACCCCTTACCACAAATCCTTCTCCCCCAGCCCCTGTACCAGAAGTGCCTTCCACTTCTGGTGCTGAACCTCCCCTGCCTCCCTCTTCCACTTCACAAACAACCTTCCCTGTTTCTGTACCAGAAGTACCATCTACTTCTTCTGGTGCAGAACAACCCCTCCCTTCCACCTCTACCTCTCAAATTCCTACCCCTCCCCAATCCCATACAGAACAGGACCCAACCATTTCTATGGCTCTGGGTTTCTCTGCCCCTCCTTCTCCCACCTGTTTAACCAGCGATGATAGTGAAGATGAGGAAGCTTCACTTAACCCCTCTCTGGATGAGCAGGGTGCGAATCAAGATCTTGATTCGCACCCTGCTCATCCAGAGAGGGGTTATGATCACTCCAGAGGGCCCCTCCTACAAATTTGGCCCTCACTTTGTCTTCCCTCCAGAGCTCTATTCAGACGAGGAAGATTTCGATGCCACTCCTACCGTGCTGCAGAAGATGAAGTCCTTCTTCAATGAACAAATCATGCAGATTGGGCAATTTTCCAAGGCAATCCAACACATGGCCCCTGCTATGATTGAGCACCAGATCCGGTAAGAGAGGAGGACTTTCTTGAAGCAGATCAAGTCCATGATTGACTCTGCTAAGGCTTCTTTCAAGGCAAATGGTCTTTTTGTCAAGCTGGATGTCATGCACAGCCAGAAGCAGCTCCAGGAGCATGTGCTTGAGCAGCTGAGGCCAGTCTCTGTGCTGAAGGTGGAGATGGCTTCTCAAATGCTGCAGACTGCCAAGTTGAAGGACTCCCTCCAGGAGATGTTAGAAAAGCAGGAGAAGCTAGTGGCAGAGTCGAAAGCTTACCTGGAGGAGGCCAGGCAACTGCGTGATCTTCACTCTTCCTCCAACACTGCCTTGCCTGATCTCATTAGGCAGGTAGTGGAGCCCCTTATTGATGAAGTTAAAAAGGGGGAAGAGAAGGCCAGAACTGATCTGGCGAAGACCACCAATGAAACCCTCTTTAGCCATGGTGCTCGTCTGGACCTGCTAGAGAACACCTTGGCCCAGGCAGAGCTGCAGCAGAAGAAGAAAGAGGAGCTCAAATCGCTTACCATGGCTAAGCAACTTGCTGCAGAAGAGGAATCATCTGAAGCAGAGCAGGATCCTATCTCTATCTCTGGACCTGCTAAGAAGAAGATCAGAAAAGTCAAGAAGAGCTTCCTAGAAGAAGTTGTGGAAGAAGCAGAGAAGAGATTCCGAGAAGAGACGCCTGAAGAGAGGCAAGCCAGAATAAGGAAAAACATAGATGAAGAGCAGAGGCTCCGATATGTTAGAAGGCAAAATAAGAAGAGCAGAGAAGCTGGTATCACTCCTGGTGCCAGTGGATCCAATCAGAAGAGGAAGGCACCTGTTGAAGTCATGAACATCCTGCCTCTCAGGACAGAAGGGTCCTTTGACTCTAATGTGCCTGTTCCCTTGATAGAAAAGTGGAGAGAAGCCAAGACTCTCTGGTTCATTCAACACTACATCCAGAGGCCTCCACCAGAGGATGATGCTCTAATCAACAAAAACTTCCACTCTTGGATGAAATCTTATGATGCAGACCTTTACAAGCAGCTGATGGATTCAACTATTGAGTTCAACCTGGAGGTCACTGCTCCTAAATTCCATTATCTCAACACTCCAATGGTAGTAGACCAGGTTGATTGGGCTGAATTGAAGAAATTATACAAGACTAAGGTGTTGGTCAATTTCACTCCAACATCTTCTGCAGAGTTGAAGGCCATTCAGGATAGATTCCTTGACTGGTTCCTGGTGCCTAAAGAGAACAGAAGATATGCTTAGATAGGACCAGACTTGTTTTGTAATCTGTAATCTCCTTTATCCTTATTAATGAAAGTATCATATCTTCTCTGTTCAAAAGACAACCTCTTGTTGTCTTAATTATTTGCCTGATAAGATATATTCTAAGGTCTTATCCCTTTACTGTTTTTATGCTTAAGTTTATTTTGATCAGTTCTGGTTGTGTTTTAACTCCATCAAAAAGGGGGAAATTGTTAGGATAAAAGTTGTATAGTTTTGATGAGTTAAAAACAAACCTAAAGATGTAATAGGACCATCTGGACCTGTTAGCCAGATGATGATCTAGATTAGGACTTAGTCTAGAGGGAACTGCCAGACCAGAAGACCTCACCAGAAGAGTCACCAGAAGACAGACCAGAGGACTCACCAGAGGACTTCACCAGAAGAGACTGACCAGAGGCAGAGGACCTTCCCCTGACCAGACGAGTTCGGACCAGACGAGTCTGGTGAAACAAAAGATGCTCAGAATCATCTCCTGATTCTGATGAGCTATCTGTTTCATAACCAGATCAGGACCAGGAGACATCAAGGTTGTCTGGTGTCTGGTATTGCCTTCTCTGGAGAGAATCAGAGTTTGGCATTGGAAGTTATTGACCGTTGGTGATTCAAATCAAGTCAATAAGACCAGGATTGGAAAGTCTTGAAGTCAATCAATCCAAGGATCTCACCAACCCAATCAATCAATTAGGGAATTGATTGATTGAAGCTTCCCTAAATAGAGGATCTGATTGGATCCAATGGCTACTCCCTAATCACCTCTATAAATACAGAGTGCATCCTCAAGAAAAAGGGCTAGAGAGTTTCATATACGCGCACGAAGATACATTCCAAAGCTCTTGTTTTTCAAGCACATAACACTCTTATTCTGTTCTTAATTACTTATTCACTCTTAAGGAGTAGTTGGTTGTTGGGTGGATAGTGAGACCCCTTGTTCAAGGGAGAGTGAACGTAGGATATTCAGATCTGAACCACTATATATCCAGTCTTATTTACTATTTTCTGCACTTAAATTCTTGTTTATTATAGTGTGCTCTTGTAAAAAGAAGTTGTCTAAGACATTTACTCTAAAGCTTCCGCAATTTATCAATCTAGTGGGACCAACAACCTTGAAGACATTCAAGGTTTATCTGTCGAGCTGAAAGGCAAGGACGTCCTGCTCAGCAAAGAAAGGAAAAAATTATCTACTGTCGAACAAAAAATTACCGAGCTCGAGGCAGAAAATGCTCGCTTTAAGGAATTTAAGGCTTGCACGTACACCGGCGAGCAACTGGAGGCCGAGCTGTAAGTCCGGTCCGCTCCCATCTCCAACTTAGGATATATCTGTGCTTATGCCGACTGTATTTGTTTGGCTAATGCGTACGAATACAAAGATTTAGTGGAGGAGATGGGCAAGGATCTGACTGAGTTTGTAGAGAACTATCCCCACCGAACAACATTGAAATCCAATTGGGGGATATGGCGGACTACGGGGTCAAAATTGATAAACTTGACCCCAGTATTATCGTTACTCGCCCTCCAACTCCAGCAGATGAAGGCGAGCAAGCTGTCCATGATGAGCAGGTAGCTAACGACGAGCAGACTGCCCAGGAGCATGAGTAAAAAGTAGCCGAGGATATGGCCAGGGATATGATTGTTGACCCTCTTGCCGATCAAGCTTCCAATCTTCCCCCAGCCGAGCAACAATAAATCTAGAACTTAGGCTTTTTGTCTTTCTTTTGTAATTATTGTTCGACTTTTGTAGTACACTTTCTCCATGTGTACTATTTTTTAGGCTTAAAGCCTTTCATTAATGAATGTCTCTTTTGTTCGCTCATCTTCTTCTTATATGTTAATTGCCTTTACGTTTTTATTTAATGCTTTTGCAATTATAACATATAATGTTGGGCTTTGTTCGATTTGAACTTTGCCTTTTAATAGAATAAGGGTTTAGCCTTAGGTTCTGCTTATCTTAAAAGATGAACAACCTTTAATTGGCCTTGGTCCTTAAAATTGACTTATACCTCGAGCTTTGGACTTTTCTTTCAACGAACAACTATATTTACATCGGGAAAAATTACAAGTGTTGTAAGACTGTTCATCATTAACATATACAATCCGACGAACAACTTTGAACACTAACTAAAACATGCTCGCTTATAATATTTTTGCCGAGCAACTTTATCTAAGACTAAAAAAGATTATGAACCAGCACGACTATACAATGTGTCGAACAACCTTTCACTCTATACTTAGCAAAATTTAAAAAAATTAGGCAAGTTTTTGGTTTGCCTTACTTGGTTCACTTGCCCCCCAAGACATTTGTTCTCCCAACAATTGTGATTTGAACTTGTTCAACTTATTGATAGTACTTCTTTAGATGTACAACGTTCCAGGAGCATTGGGCCGGCTTGCCTTCCAAATCTTCGATATCGTACACACTATTAAGGAACTTGTCCGTTATATGATACGGGCCCTCCCAAGTTGGTCCCAATACACCTGGAGGTTGGGCGAGCAACTTTCTTAGAACCAAATCTCCAACTCTGAATTCCCTGATTTTAACATGGGAATTGTAGTAGCTTTCTGCTTGCTGCTTATAGGTAGCATTTTTTAGCTCGACACTTAATCTTTTTTCTTCGAGTAAATTCATTTCAGCAGCTAGAGCAGAGTTGTTCACTTGTTCATCAAAGTTGGTCGTCCTGATTGTGTTAGTCTTTAATTCGATTGGTATCACAACTTCTGTTCCGAAAGCCATTGCAAAAGGTGTCTCTCCGGTGCTTGACCTGGGAGAAACTCTATATGCCCACAAGACTTCCGGAAGTTCTTCAGACCAGCTACTTTTGCTCTCCGCCAATCGTACTTTCAACGTATGCTTAATAATCTTGTTCACAGCTTCGACTTGTCCATTTGACTGGGGATGATAAGGAGTAGAATAGTGTTTCTTGATCCCCCATTTCGTATAGAAGTCTCTCAACTCTTTCCCATCAAACTGAGGACCATTGTCTGTCACAATGGTTTGTGGAACCCCAAAACGACAGACAATGTTCTTCCATATGAAGTTGATCATTTTTTGTTGTGTAATCTTTACTATGGCCTCTGCTTCTGCCCATTTCGTATAATAATCGACTGCCACGACGGTGAATCGAACATTTCCAACTCCTACCGGGAAAGGACCGATAATGTCCATCCCCCATCTCGTAAATGACCATGGGTTGTAAACTGATACGAGCTCCTAAGCCGGGGTATGAATGTTCGGGGCAAAAATCTGGCATTGATGACAAGTTTTTACTTTCTTGATTGCATCCTGACATAAAGTCAGCCAATAATAGCCTTGTCGGATAGTCTTGTACGTCAAGGCTTGCCCCCCAGTGTGATTTCCGCATACTCTGGCATGTATTTCTTCGAGTATTGCTCGTCCTTGCCCCCTAGGCAAACATTTGAGAAGTGGGATTGATATTCCCCCTTTGTAAAGCTGCTCGCCCACCAGAGTATATCTGGCGGCTTGCTTTATTAGCTTGACAACTTCAAAAGAGTTGTTTGGTTTTTCTCCACTTTTCAAATATTTGACTATATTTGTTCTCCAATCTCTTTCTTCACTTGCTTGTTCGTCTAGTTGGTTGACACTATAACTTGTTGTTGATGGATCATTCATCTTTGTGACTATAATGTCTGCCAACCTTGCAGGCCCTTCGCTTGTTGCTAGTCGGGCCAATGCATCGGCCTGAGTGCTGCTTGTCCTTGGAATTTGTTCAATGAAAACTTGATCCAACAAGGACATCAGGTGAGCAACAATCCACTGATACTCGATCATGTGATTGTCCTTCGCCTCGTATTTACCTCGGACTTAGTTCACAATCAGTTGTGAGTCACCGAATATTTGTAACCGTCTGACACCTACTGCGAGAGATAGGTGGAGACTATCAATGAGAGATTCATACTCAGCTTCGTTGTTGGTTGCCATAAAACCAAATCTAATTGCCGAGGTGAATACTTGTCTATCAGGGCTTATCAGGACTACTCCTGCCCCCGAGGCTATATTAGTTGAAGATCCGTCAACGTAAAGATGCCAGGGGTGATCAAGTCCTCTCATCGGATCAGGTGGGAAAGTTAGTTCGACTATAAAGTCGGCTAATGCTTGCCCTTTGATCGCTGTTCAAGGAGCATAGGTTACCCCAAATTTGCTAATCTATAGTGACCATCTTAATAGGCGACCAACTGTGTCGGGGCGATGGAGAATTTATCTGAGTGGGAAATTTAGCACCTCAACTTGATGATCAAAGAAGTATGGTCGTAACTTTCTCACACTCATAACAAGTGCGTACGCCAGCTTTTCGGTTGGAGAGTATTTGATCTCCGTTTCGTGTAAGGCTTGGCTGACATAGTAGATTGGTTGATGAAATTTGCCATCCTCCCGCACCAAAACGGAGCTGATTGCCACTTCTGACGCTGCCAGGTACAGATGGAGCTTTTCTCCTGGGATGGGTTTTGAATCTCCCAGGTAGTCCTTAAGTTGGTCAAATGCCTTTTGACAGTTGTTAGTCCACGTGAACTTTCCCTTTTTGATGGCCTCGAAAAATGGACGACATTTGTCTCCTGATCTGGATATGAACCGGTTCAAAACTGCTAGGTATCCCGTGAGCCTTTACACCTCTTTTATCGAACGTGGTGGTTGCATATCCACGATAGCTTTGACTTTCGTTGAATTGGCCTCAATCCCTCGTTGACTAACAAGATGGCCCAAGAATTTTCCTGAATGAACTCCAAAGCTGCTCTTCTTTGGATTCAACTTCATGTTGTAGTGTCGGAGAATTTCGTACACCTGGGTTAAATGTTGGAGATGGTCTTCTTTCTTGGGACTCTTGACCACGATATCGTCTACATAGACTTCTACCGTATCTCCAATTTGTTCGTCGAACATCTTGTTCACCAACCTCTGATATATTGCTCCAGCGTTGATGAGGTCGAATGGCATTCTTTTCCAACACAGCAAGTTTTTGTTCGTGTAAAATGCTGTGTTTTCTTGATCGCCTGGATGCATTGGGATTTGATGGTACCCGGCAAAGGCATCCATGAATGTTAACATTTCGTGACCCGCAGTGCTGTCCACCAATTGATCAATATAGGGGAGAGGAAAGTTATCCTTCGGGCATGCTACATTCAAATCCGTAAAATCTATGCATAACCTCCAGGTCCCATTTGGTTTCCGCACAAGGACTAGGTTTGCTACCCATTGCGGACAAAGTGCTTGTCGGATTAGATCATTGTCTAACAACTTCTTCACCTCTTCATTCAAAGCTTGATACTTGTTTGGGCCGTACTTTCTTCGTTTTTGATGGACTGGCCTTTTTGCTTGATTGATATTAAGCTTGTGGCAAGCATGCTTTGGATCTATTCCCACTATGTCTGCATGAGACCAAGCAAAAACATATAGATTCTTGCTGAGGAACTCTTTCATTCGGGATCTGTAAGGCTCAGGGAGCTCAGATCCTATGTACAATTCGAGATCTTCATTTCCAGGATTAACTTTGAACGCCTCCAGTTCTTCGACTGGAGTTGCTCGTCGTTTTTGTCCTTTCCAACGAGGATCAAGTATTGGTCCCTCAGGGTTGAAATCATTTTCGATGCTCATGGGCTCTACTCCCAGGCGGGGCTCTAGATCATCTGTTGGTCCTGACTCATTGTTGTTAGACAGCATCTGGCCCTCCAAGTCATCTGTTGAATGTTGCTCGTCACCACCTCTATGTTGTTCGTCAGGTGGAAGTTCCCCATGGGTGGTGATGAGTTGCTCGTCCAACACTTGCTCGTCAGAGTGTTGTTCGTCCGTATCCATATGGTCCTCCTCTGTGCCCATCATGTTCTCCAGTATTGATGGCTCATTGACAGGGTAGCTTGTGGTGGCTTCCATCATGGATACTTGTGCATGTTTTGCTTGCAATTGCAGGAGACATTCACGAGCTTTTCTTTGGTCTCCTTTGATTGAGCCTGCTTCACTTGCTGTTGGGAACTTGATACAGTAGTGATAAGTTTAACATGCAGCTTTAAATTCATTTAAGAAAGGTCAACCAAGAAACCCGTTATAGGTCGATTCCTGATCTACGACCAAGAAATCTACCATTCTTGTTATATTTTTCTCGGGTTCCTCGACCATTACAAGCTGAATGGACAACCTAATCTCCCCTAACGGGACTGTTACAGCATTTCCGAAGCCTAAGAATCTATGATTTGAATCTCGTATGTAGCCCGAATAATCTCCAAGTTGATCGAGCATCTTTTTGAAAAGGATGTTGGTGTAGGCTCCGGTGTCCACCAACAATCTATGTACTCTGGTCCCCATGATCTTTGCGCAGATTACGAGCGAATTGTTGTGGGGGGTCAATATTCCTTCCAAGTCTTTTTCAGTGAAGGTTAATTCTGATGTCTGCATGATGGACGGTTTAACACCCATTTCTTGTACTTGGTCGATCGCTCGTAATTTGGCTTTTCTTTTTCGGTTGGAGATTAACGGTTGTCCATCAGAACATCCTCCCACAGGTCCTGCGGGTTCCATCATGTATAGATCCTCTAATGGACGAGCAGCAACGGCTAGAACTGGTCAACCGGGCTTGTTATTTCTTTGAGGTGGACCATCCTCCTCATCCTCTGAGTTGTTCTCCCGGGCTCTCTTTCCAGGTTGTCTTTTAACGAAGTCGGAGAGCTTTCCCTCCTCATAGAATCGCCAAAGTTGCTTGAGCAAATCTCTACACTCGCTCGTAAAGTGCCCCACACTTTGATGGTAGGCACAATACTTGTTAGGGTTGAGTTTGCCAGTTTCTTAGCGGATTCTCCCGAGAGGGGAGAGCAACTCTTTCTCCTTCACATTTTCATACACAGTATCGCACCTGGTTCAGCTTTTCCTTTAATTCTGTCCCTTCGGTGAATGCCTTCATGTTCTTCGGGACCCTGTAGCCTGTTCCGCCAGGTTTTTTGTTGTTCTCCTTGGGATCAGCTTTATTTTCCCCCAAGTTTGCTTGCAGGGCCTCGTGCATGGAAACAAATATGTCGGCTTGATTCCTGAATTCGGCATAGCTTTTTGGGCACTTCAGTCGTACCTTTTTCCATAACTTTGACCCTTTCTTCAACCCGGCCATAACAACGATAATTTTCGTATCTTCGCTTACCGGTTCCCCTTCCAACAGCACTTTGTCGAATCTTTCCATAAATGTCCAGTCCGACTCATCATCATTTTGCTTTAAGTCCAACAACCAGTATTTTTGGGATAGATACGACCCAGCAGTTGAGAAGTGGGAGAGGAACTCTCAACTCAGTTGAACAAACGAGTGGATTGACGCTGGTGGCATCGCTGAAAACCACTTGTGTACTCGGTCCTCCAAAGTCAAGGGGAAGTTCTGGTATTAGGTGGCATCACTGGCTCCCACAGAGATCATATAGTTAGAATATTTCATTAAATGGACTCAGGGATCAGCAACGCCTTCGTATTATATGCTGGCCGGAAACTGAATCTTTTTCTGGATCGGGGCCTTCAATATGATGGATGATAATGGTGAGGATGGCATGTTGGTTGTCCCCATCCCTCTTTGTTGATCCAATTGCTCCTGCATGCTCTCCACAGCCTTTCTCAGGCTTGACAACTCATCCAAAGATGCCCCCTGGCTTGGAGGTTGTTCGGCGAGCAAAGGCACAGACCTTTCTGTTGGTCGCAGTCCCTCACTCGGAGCGGGCATATCCTGGAGCTGTTTCCTAGGGTTGCTCCCCGCATTTGGCCCTAGGCGCCTGAAAGCAGACTGGGACAGCCTCTCATGGACTGATGGGCGAGGCTGCTCAAATGTTGCTCGCCCATCTCCTGCTCCTTGGCAAGCAGCTTCTTTCTGATGTTGGGGCTGACCAAGTCTGTCTTGGGCACTGGAACGAGTTGTTCCCTGACTTGACATTATTGCTTGCCCACGAGCAGACTCAGCCTGATCCTCTCTTGGGTCGGCCACCTTGGCTTTGCCCTTATCCCGCCTGACCTGAGCACTGTTCACCTCATGTTGTTCGCCCCTAACAGATCTAGCTCTAACAACCTCCATGGGTTTAGCCCTAGACCTTGCTTGTGAAGGTCTATTTTGTTCTTGTTATTTTTTAATAGCCTGGAGAGCAGCAATGGTTTTAGCCAGTTCGTTAGGGTTGTTCGCTAGGGCCTCAATTTCTGGTAGGATGTTATAAGTTATGGCCGTATGTCGTGATCTGTTTGCATGTCTAGGTTCACGATCTTGATGGCCTGCTGATGAAGCTCGAGTGGGAGATGCTCTCCTTGATAAACGTGAACCTTGTGTTTCCCTGGATTGAGGCATCCTGATTTGAATTATCTTCTCAATCTTTGAGTCTTCAAATTTAATATTGAAGAACACCAAGAACACTTTTGCTTGAATCTTCAAGAATTTCTTGAGGACTTCTTCATATCTTCAAGTTTTTAAACTTGAAGTTCCTGACTAATCACACTTAATCGGAGGTTCGAACCCTCCTTCTAGCGCCAAATTGTTGGTGATCAAATTTAATCGGATGGATTAGTGGCTGTTTAATTCGATTTAGGACCACCAAACAAGAACGTGTGATTGATTATCACCGTGAATGATAAATCGAAGCTTATGATTGTAAAATTGTAAATACGAAAGTCGAAATATTTATCTCGTATATGTGTATGTTTGGGTGTGTTTGTGTGTGTTTTGTGAGTATTTGTGAATTTGAACTTGTATTTCTTAGCTGGTGAACAACTATTTATAGAAACTAGCAAACAGGAGGTGTCCAAGACTTTTGGGCTTCCTAGCTTACATGCTAGACAAGTGTCCTTTGACCTTGTTTGGCCTTATCTAAGCTGAACCTTAATTACAAAGTCTTCTTTGGTCTTATCTCGGACTTCACTGTTGTTCGTCCAGGTCGGCTTGATTAATTCAGTATGGTCTTTCAATAAAAGTTGTTCGTCTTTTGTGGATATGGCTTGGAAGTTGTTCGCATATGCGTCATGTTGAGATAAGCTTTGGAATCTTGGTTCTTTGTTCGTCTACATACACCTCTTAGGTTGGTAAATACACCACCCTTAGTTAACGTTGTTCGTCATTAGTGATTTGGTGGAGGGTTCATATCTGGTCTTGGGTTTTAAAATCTGCTCGCCAATATGTTGTTTGTCGATATAGTTGTTCGTCATTTTATACACCCCCTGGATTGGTTTATACACCCAAATCTTGATTTTATTTGTTAAGTCCTTAATCCTTGTTCGCACAACGATGATTGATGTTCGCCTATCAACATAGGACACATGCTATTGTTGCTCGTTTATTTTCATTTAATTGTATATTAGCTCAAATTGACTTCCGTTTTTATTTAAATTCATCAAATTAATTTCCTTTTATTTCTAATTCATTTATATATATATATATATATTTTTTTTTTTACTAACTTTTTTATTAATTTTATAAATTTAATATTTTAGACTATTCTAAATTATTAATTCATTCGTTTTTATTCATTTAATTGTATATAATTCCAAATTGACTCCCGTTTTTCTTAAATCCATCAAATTAATTCACTTTTGTTTCTAATTCGTTTATATATATATATATATATATATATATATATATATATATATATATATATATATATATATATATATATATATATATATATATATATATATATATATATATACTAAATTTTTTATTAATTTTATAAATTTAATATTTTAGATTATTCTAAATTATTAATTCATTCGTTTTTATTCATTTAATTGTATATAATTCCAAATTGACTCCCATTTTTTCAAATTCATCAAATTAATTTCTTTTTGTTTCTAATTCGTTTATATATATATATATATATATATATATATATATATATATATATTTGCTAACTTTTTTTTATTAATTTTATAAATTTAATATTTTAGACTATTCTAAATTATTAATTCATTCGTTTTTATTCATTTAATTGTATATAATTTCAAATTGACTCCCATTTTTTTAAATTCATTAAATTAATTTCTTTTTGTTTCTAATTCGTTTATATATATATATATATATATTTACTAACTTTTTTATTAGTTTTATAAATTTAATATTTTAGACTATTCTAAATTATTAATTCATTCGTTTTTATTCATTTAATTGTATATAATTCCAAATTGACTCCCGTTTTTTTTAAATTCATCAAATTAATTTCTTTTTGTTTCTAATTCGTTTATATATATATATATATATATATATATATATATTTATTTACTAACAAAATAAAAGACATTCAATAAAAATATAAAATATTCAACTAAAAATAAAAAAAAATTATTTCTCTCTCATTCACTCTTTCTCTCTCTCTCTAACTCTCATCTCCAGAGAGGAACTGATCGATATCGATATCGTCATCCTCACCATCGCCCTCGCCCTGGCCACCTCTGTGCCCACTCACCCCGGTACCGCTCCACTCGGCATCAAAATATGGTAGGAGTGTGGGTTGAGCATTAATTCCCATCTGCTGAGTGACGGTGGAGAACCAATCCCGGAGACTCATGTTGTAGCTCGCGAGGGCCTCTATCTGCTTCCGGATGTCCCTCAGCTCACGCTCCACCTAAGAGGGAGCATAGTCGATCGAGGAGGATGATCCACTGCTCTGGCGGTAGATCTGCAGGATGACCTTACTGTGACCGCTCTGCCCCACGACCTTCCCCTTCTTGACTCCGACCACGTCTAAATAGATGCGGTCCTCGTCAATCCGGGGAGGGGTGGGGTTCTCTCCACTGTCGTCTCCGGGGGCCACCTGCTGCGAGGCCTGGACGAGACGATCCTTAAACAGTTTCTGAAATTAAAATTATAATAATTAAACTACAATTATAATAATTAAATTAAAATTAATTAAAATTAAAAAAATACTTACGTGGATCTCGGTGGTGCAAGCGTAGGTAGACGTCCCAGTCTCCGGGTTCACTGGGTGGGAGATCTCCATCTGCTCATAGAGAGTGGGCTTTCGTCCGTGCTCCCTTTCCTGTTGCGAACCAAATTCAATAGATTTTAAATATTAAACATTTAAAAGTTTATTAATATTCAAATGTAAATAAAAAGTATAATACTTACAAAGGCGAGAGAGTGCTCGTAGATGGACCAGGATCATGCCCGATGTCTGGCGACGCCTTTCCCGGTGGGGTCCTTCAATCGGTTCTCTCTTGACTTCTCGGACTTGGCTTTGAGTTGCTCACTATTCCAGTGAGCAACCAAAGTGTCCCAGATGGAACGTCCGTCTGGCCCTGTGCTCAGCTCCAGCTGCGCCTCACTATTGAACTTCTTCCTCAGCCCGTAGATAATATTTTTGTACCGCTCATGCGCTTTCGCGCAGAACAAGTCGTACATAACACTATCATGGGCAGGATCCCAGACGCACAGCTTCTGCAATTAAATTAAAAATAAACTTTTAACAAATAAATTTAAAATAAAATATTAAAAGTTAAAATAGTAATGTATATACCTTGAACTCCTCGAAGTACTCCCTCCTCTTTCGCTCGGGCACCATGGACTACGAGTGGGTGCCAACCTCGAACGGGAGCTTCTTAATGGCCTCTGAGACGCGAGCGCTGGTCTCATGGTCTGGAAGCATACTGTGACATAAAAAAATTCAAGTTAATATTAATAATTAATACTAATGAATACAATTAAAATTATTTAAGGATACTTACATGTTGTCGCCAGGGACAACAGTGAGACGGCTATCCAACTGGGGATGCTGCCGTGAAGTCGTAGATCCGGCAACAGAAGTAGAGCCAGCAGCACTGGACTGTTGTGAGGAGGATGATGTCATCTCGGGGGCCCGTCGAACCTCCGGGAGCACCGGTCTCAACAACCCCGACCTCCTCTTCCCCCGACCCTAACCCCGACCCTGTCCTCGACCCTGATCAGGGTTATCTTGAGAGCTCATCTGTAATAGTTATAAATTAAAACATATATTAATTATATAAAATCAACTAATTTTATATGTAAATAAAATAAATTAATTTCTCACTTTAGGTAGCTTGTCCAACATTATCTCATTTATTATGAAAGGCTTAAACAATCTCACAATAATTTCTCCACTACTATTATTGTTCTTGCACATTTAATCGAATAACCCTAATTACTAGTAGTAACGCCGGACCATTTGACAAGTAGCACTCTAGGTAAAAAAAATAAAAAATTCTCACTTTAGGTAGCTAGTCCAATATTATCTCGTTTATTATGAAAGTCTTAAACAATCACACAATAATTTTGCCACTAGTATTGTTGTTCTTGTACATTTAACCGAACAACCCTAATTACTAGTAGTAACACCGGACCATTTGACAAGTAGCACTATAGGTAAAGAAAAATATTAATTTCTCACTTTAGGTAGCTTGTCCAATTTTTCAACCTTTAAAACAATTAAATATTATTTTTCTTGCACCAATAATCGAATAACCCTAAACCATATTAATATATACTAACATTACAATTCTTCCTAAATCAGACTAAATATCAACCATCTTACCTCCTTCTGTGTTTAGGATCAACATCTTCTTCATCAGAATCATTCCTCTCTGGACTTTCTGGAATGATCCCTTGGGCAATCAATGCAGCATTCTTCATGTCTTCCTCTTCATAGGCTTTTAACATCTCGAATTCGATCCTAGCACTTTCAGCTTCTTCCTCTTCCTTTCTTGCTCTGGATCTGGGTGACAAGTCTTTAGGCATCTTCTTCTTTATAGCTTGCTTCCTTTGATCTCCACCTTCTATCTTATTGAGCAACTTAGCATTGTCTCCTGAGTAAAGAGTTCCTTGACTTTCAGGGTCTTAAAGAGTTTGAATCTGTCCGAGAGACTTGAAAGCTTCTTGAGTAATGGATGTAGGGGACCAATCTTCTTAAACCCTTCCACCAAATTCTTGGTCCTTTCTACCATACTCTCATCTTCCTCAGTAATAATGGTTGCAGACTCCTCTACCACTTCAGTTGCAGGCTTCACCTC
This sequence comes from Ballota nigra, assembly GCA_947034835.1. Lineage (NCBI taxonomy): Eukaryota > Viridiplantae > Streptophyta > Magnoliopsida > Lamiales > Lamiaceae > Ballota > Ballota nigra. Next base: position 42,519,876 of record OX344721.1, read on the forward strand.
AGCTGCTGAAACTAGGTCTGCAGGCACTATGTCTCTCTCTACTGTAGGATTCTCAAAGTCTTCACTCTGAATAGTTCCCAACAGTTTTTGAGTAAAGACAGAAACAGGTTGAATAGTCCTCTCTTGTACTCTAGAAGCTTGCAATTTAGCTTCTCTCCTTTGAATCACCTTAGCTTCCCATTTACCAATATGTTTTTTACTTTGTGGGAGTTTGATAATTCTTCTTCTATGAAATTGTCCTTGAAGCTTCTCTTGCGGTCTTGCAAGTAAGGACACATTTCCTACAGTCTTCTCAAAACTACTCAATCCAGCAGCGAATGCTTGATTCAATTCCTTCTCAAAACTTCCTTGAAGATTTTGAATGTTGGTTAGGGCTTTATCAAAAACTTGATTCTCATCTGGCTTCCCCACTAACTCCATGGATATACTAGCATCTTCCCCTTTTTTCCATCAGCAAAATATCCTAGGAGGGTATCCATCTTTGCAGTTAGGCTGGATTCCATCTGATTGGAATTTACACCTAGAGAACTGATGTTCTTATTGATTCCATCAATAGCATCTTTGATGAGCTTGTTATCATCTAGAACTTTTTCAAGGGTCTTGTTCAAGTCAGCAATCATCTCATTCTTTTGTTGTAGCTCTTTCTTCATTACCAAGTGCATATTCATAAGGTTTTCAATGGATTCTTTGAACTTTACTTGAATTTGCAGTTTTTCTTCCTTTGCTTTCTCAAAGATCTTGGTCAGCATATCTTGAATTCCTTCTTTGATCTTTTTAGAAATAATGTGATATGGGATTCTTCTTAATTCATCCTTGATGTTCTTTGACATTTCCTCCACAGTAGTCTCAATCTTGGTCATTTTATTCAAAATTTCTTCATTGTTCATAATCTCTTCATCTTCAAGAATATTCTCCTCTTCACTTTCAGAGGTTCTTAGCACAATCTCAGAATTTATATTTCCTTCAACAATTTTCTGTCTCTTAGAATCAGTCTTGGGAGGGGCAAGGGTCTTCCTTTTCTGGGTAAAAGGAGTAGGCACATCTGGTGTAGCTAATTCCTTTAAATAGTCACCATAATCCTACTCTGTCATGGTCCCTTCAACTAACGGTGTAGATGGGTCAGCAGTGTCTAAAACAATAAAGGCAGATTGGGCTTTAAAGGTTTCAAAGTCCTTACCCAAATTGCCAGTAGACAACAGCTGCTGAGTCCCATCTGTAGATTCCTGAGCAATCTTTTCTGTAGACTCTGCCTCACTTGCTTTTGGTTCAAGTGATAAAATTGCAACACTTTGTCCTCCTTGGGGTGGTAACCCACCATTTCCAGCATCATCATCATTATCATCATCTCCTCCTTTCTTCAGGTCTTCAGGCTTACATGGAGATTTATTAGTTTTCTCAGTATCATCATCTCCATCTTTGATATCTTTCTCTTTATCTACTTCCTCATCATTCTCCTTAGTGTTTTTCTCATTCAATAATCCAGTTTGGGCAGCAATCTGTACTCCTTCTACTAAGGTGTTGAGATTAGATAAATCTTCCATAGGTGGACTTGGTGGCACAACTGAGCTTCCACCAACATCTCCATGATGAGGCATGGCATGTCTTCCTCATCTGAGCTTTCTTTTTCTCCAGCTGCAGATAGTAGTTCCACTCCAGGGATTATAGCTTTATCATCTGGTTCGTTGGTTAAAACTACTCTCAAAGCTTCAGCTGCAACTTTGCTCAAAGGTTTTTCTCTTGGGTGTTCAGATACCACTTCCTTTCCTTTTCCCTTCTTGGCTTCAAGGGTCTTTCTCTCTAAAATCTGCTTTTTCTTCAATTCAGCAATCATCTTGAAGAAAAATTTGTTGTCCAAGAGTTCTTCAATGTTTGAAGTATTGCTCCACTCTTGAATCCATAAAAGTTCCTCTTATTCTTTCTTCTTAAGAATCTCCAGTCTGTTTCTCAGATCTCTCCACTTCTCATATCTCTGCAGTTGTTGCACATGCTCTGCAGACAGTTGCTCATCTTCTAAATCCATGTCTGCAGATCCTTCTTCTAATAGCAACTCTTCCACTTTCTTTGTAACATCCTGTCCTGGCAGGTCTGCAGGTATAGAAGTTGTTATATCTTGAGTTTCCTTAATAATGATCTCCTTTCCTACATCAGTCTCAGCTGCAGTTTCTAAGTCTGCATCTGTAGACTTAGTCATCTGAGCTGTAGACTCCATAGCTTCCTTAGAATGTCTTTTTTTTCTCCTCATTTATTTCGAAATCTCGTTGTTGTTGAGAATTATTGTATCATCTTCATCTTCATCAACGAGCTCAAGCTTTCTCTTAGCTTTAGACTTGTATTGGTGAACAACTGGGGGCTTTGAGGTTTCAACAGCTTTGGACTTCTTTTGCTTCTTCTTTGCAGCCAAAGGAGCATTTGCAGCACCTCTCTTGAATTTTCCTAATCCAATAATCCTGTGTACAAATATGGGTACAAGACCTCGAGTTTGAAACAATGGAATACCCAGGTGTTTCAATATGTAGTTCAAAAACAGTCCAAAACCTTTAGTCTTGCCAGGTTTTGACACATTATAGGTAATCCTATTAAAAATCAACGAGCTTACATCTACCTTTTCTCCTTTATCAAAAGCAATCATTAAGTCCCAAGCTATCTCAGGACCATCATCATGGCTTCCAGTCCTGTTGAGTAGAGCTTTGTCCATGACTTCATAGAGGTAGATATATTCCTTTGACAACTTGTTCTTCTTGAATTGTCTATTCCAATCTTCAGACGGATCTAATCCTCCTGTGAACTTGTTGTAGTAGATGATATCTTCATTCTTAAAATCGAACTTTGTGAAGTGAAGTCCTCCATAAGGAATCTTCAAAGCTTCACTTATCACACCAATGGTGATCTTCACGTGAACTTCGTCAATGACAGCGGTGATGTAGAAATCTTTGTGATACGAAGCAGTTTCGTAGAATTTTTGGGGCAACACATCATCATATCCTTCAGGCTTATTTGTCAAAATGTATTCCAGACCTTGGGTCTTGATGCGTCTGAATATGCGAGCCATAACTTCAGACTTATCTAGGGCGTTGATTAGAGCGTTGAAATCAAACAAAGAACTGAAGAGTATCTTCATGATTTCTTGGTGTTTTTAGAATCGAACAAAGTTTTGGTTCAAGGTTTGCAACTTAGAATGTGAAAGGTGTAAGTGCAAGAATGAAAATTGAACCAATATTAAACCAAGGGTCGTATTTATATGCACACAAAGCTCAAGGAAAAATGTTAACATTGGCAACAGTTTTTCCTATAATTTTGGAAATCAACGGTCCAAAATGTTTGGAGTATTTACTCACTTAAAAGATCAACGACTTAAAAGTAAAATAAATAAAATCCAATTTTGAAAGTCAATGTATAAATGTACACTGTCCAGTACAATTTTATCAATTAAAACCTGGAACAATAAATCCAAAATTTTGTGTACAGTCAAGTACAAGTATTTGGAATTTAGTAGTGTACGCAATTAATGCCTAAGAATGTACAAGTCAAAAGTTAAATCTACAGTTTGAAGTTTGCAGTTAGAACTCTTCAGTTAGAATAGTCTGCAGTTAATTAAAGTTTGCATCCGTAAACTTAAGTCTGCATCTGCATACTTTAAGCTTACATTTGAATAACTTATCATAACTTTTTGACTTTCTATTGAGAATTTTCAACTGTGTACTTCATTCCTGAGTGATTTCCTCATAACTCTAACATTCCTAGTTCACCTCTCAAAGTAGAGAATCTTGATTCACATAGGGGCTTGGTAAAGATATCTGCAAGATTAAGATCTGTATGGATCTTTTCCATTTTGATATCTTTATTCTCAATATGATCTCTAATAAAGTGATGTCTCACATCAATATGCTTTGATCTTGAGTGAAGAACAGGGTTCTGTGTGATAGCAATGGCACTTGTATTATCACAGAATATAGTGGTGTTCTTTGACTCAATATCATAATCCTTCAATTGGTATTGCATCCACAAAATTTGTGCACAACAGCTTCCTGCAGCTATATACTCTGCTTTAGCTGTAGATAGTGCAATGGAATTTTGTTTCTTGCTATGCCAGGAGACTAATCTTTGTCCAAGAAATTGACATATCCCACTAGTACTTTTCCTGTCAATTTTGCATCCAGCAAAGTCTGAATCTGTATAACCTTTCAGTTCTATTCCACCCTCTTTTGAATACCATAATCCAAGATTCTGTGTAGACTTGATGTACTTGATTACTTTTTTCGCAGCACTCAAGTGTGATTCCTTGGGGCTGACTTGGAATCTAGCACATACACCCACAACAAACATGATATCTGGTCTGCTAGCTGTAAGGTATAACAAAGATCCAATCAATCTTCTATACAATGTAATATCCACACTCTTTCCATTTTCATCTTTATCCAACAGGGTTGATTGGGACATAGGAATAAATGTAGGCTTTGAACAACTCATTCCAAACTTTTTGATCAGTTCTTGAGTGTATTTGGCCTGACTTATAAAGATTCCCTTATCCATTTGCTTTACTTGCAATCCCAAAAAGAAATTTATATTTCCCATCATGCTCCTCTCAAACTTTTCTTGCATAAGATGTGAAAATTTCCCACATAGTTCTTCATTAGTTGATCCAAAAATAATGTCATCAACATAAATCTAAACTAGTAAGATGTCTTCACCATGTTTGAGTCTAAATAGGGTCTTATCCACCGTTCCTTTCTTAAAACCATTCTTGATTAAATGATCACATAGAGTATCATACCATGCTCTCGGAGCTTGCTTTAATCCATATAAAGCTTTTCTTAGTCTGTAGACTCTGTCTCCATCTGTAGAGTCTTCAAAACCAGGAGGTTGCTCTACATAAACTTCTTCTGACAAAAGTCCATTAAAAATGCACTCTTTACATCCATTTGGTATACAGTAAATTTCATATGAGCAGCATAGGCTAAAAATATCCTAATTGCCTCTAATCTTGCAACTGGTGCAAATGATTCATCAAAATCAATTCCCTCAGCTTGACAGTATCCTTGTGCTACAAGTCTGGCCTTATTTCTTGTAACAACACCTTCTTCATCAAGCTTGTTCTTGAATACCCATCTTGTACCAATTACTTTTTGGAGCCTTGGTCTGGAAACTAATTCCCAAACTTGATTTCTTTCAAATCCATTCAGTTCATCTTGCATAGCAAGTATCCAGTTGACATCTATAAGAGCTTCTTCTATATTTGAAGGTTCTATTTGTGATAGAAAACTTGCAAACATAGCTTCATGTTGTTGTCTTCTAGTCTTTACCTTATCAGTAACTTCTCCAATAACTTGTTCAGGGGGATGGTTTTTAAGCCATTTCATATTCAAAGGGTCATGGATTTTATTATGTCCAGTTGTAGAGTTATTAACTGTAGATTCATTTAATTCTTCAGTCAACTCTTCCACTGTAGGAATATTACCTTGATTGTCTTGACATATTTCATTCAAGTGTTCTTCAGTCCTTGGCAACTTTTTAGAAGATTCTCTATTGCCTTGTTCAGTTATTCCTACTGGAATTTCAACTGTTACATATGGATGTAGAGTTCTATCTGTAGAGTTTTCTCTTTTCTGCAGATCTTTAATGATCTTTTGATTTTCTCTGTCTGCAATGTGTGGTTCATCAAACACAACATGTGTAGATTCTTCCACAAGCATAGTCCTCTTATTAAATACTCTAAATGCTTTACTTACTATTGAATATCCAAGAAAGAATCCTTCATCTGCTTTAGGGTCAAATGTTTTTGGATAGTCTTTCCCATTATTCAAAATGTAGCATTTGCATCCAAAAATATGAAAATAAGATATATTTGGACTAAAACCTTTCCACAATTCATAAGGGGTCTTTGAATGTGTTTTATTGATAAAGCATATGTTTTGTGTGTAACAAGCAGTGTTGATAGCTTCAGCCCAAAACCTTTTAGGTAAATGAGCTTCTACTAACATGGTTCTAACAGCTTCTTTCAGGGTTCTATTCTTTCTTTCAGCCACACCATTTTGTTGAGGTGTTTTGGTTGTAGAGTATTCATGATGAATTCCATGAAGAGAACAAAACTCCTCAATAACTTGGTTTGTAAATTCAGTTCCTCTATCAGATCTGATTTTTACAATCTTCAAACCTTTTTCATTTTGAATTTTTCTCATGAGTTCAGGCAGTCTCTGTTGAGTCTCACTCATTTTCCTTAGGAACACAGTCCATGTGAATCTTGAGTAATCATCTACAACTACTAGAGTATACTTTTTCCCACTAATACTAACTGGTTTTATGGGACCAAAAAGATCCATATGAAGCAGTTCTAATACCTTGTTTGAGCCATCAAAGATCTTATTCTTAAAAGTCTTATTTGTTTCCTTACCCTTTTGGCATGCATCACAAAGATGGTCTTTCTTAAATTTTGTCTCTAGTAGACCTCTTACAAGTTTATTTTTCACAAGATCATTCATGGTTTTGAAATTTATGTGATTCAGTCTCTTATGCCAAAGCTAGCTTGTATCTGTAGAGTTGTTGGCAATAAAGCAAACATTCTCTTCAGCTGAGCTCCATTCGACTATATACACAGTTCCTTTTCTAGTACCACAATGTTTGACTTGTTTGGTTTCAGCATCTTTGATCATACATGAATTTGGTGTAAAGTCTACAATGTAGCCTTTGTCACAAAATTGACTTACACTAAGCAAATAATGCTTCAATCTATCCACAAGATATACATCATTGATCTGAACATTTTCTCTTCTTATTGAACCTGAACCTTTGGCAGTTCCACTGGCATTATCACCAAAAACTACTCTTGGTCCATTTAGTTCTCTAAGGTTGGAAAGTGCTTCTTTATTACCTGTCATATGTCTTGCACAACCACTATCAATGTATCATATCTCCTTTGGAGTGGTTGTCAAATGTCCCTGCAAAAATTGAAAGATTAGTTTCTAGGTATCCAGAGATTTGGATCTCCTCCAGTGACATTCTTAACCACCCAAGTTGGTTTTACAATAGTTGGTCTTTTGCCTTTCTTGTATGGAACTTCCTGAGCAACTTTCTTGTCATCTGTAGACTTCTTTTCATTCCAGAATTTGTTAAAATTTTCTTTCCTTTTGAAGTCTATAGCTGCTTCCGGCTGCACAGTAGTTGTCTGTAAAGTTTGACTCGAAGTTTCTTCTTTACAGATTGATTTGATCTTATCTGTGTACAGATTGATCTTTTCTTCCAAATGTTATTCATTTTCAACTTTTACATAGATAATGTCAATAATCTTCTTCTGTTTCTCATCGGATATATTTTTTACTAATCTTTGGACAGTCGGTTCCTCAAGTTCTTGTAGTAGAATGCTTTCTCTCTCGAACTCTTGTTGTTGTTTTACAAAGGTAGGAACAGCCTTTTCAAGATATTCCATCCAATCACATGGATTGTAGCCAATGCATGTCATATCTCCAGAGGGTCTTTGTTGTAAAAGCATTGCTTTTAACTTTCTAGAAGATTTACCATAGCAATCCAATCTTTTTATGAAATAATCTCTCTCAGACTCAACATTTTGAATAATGTTGTCTTTCTTTGCAACTTCATTCTTGAGATCTATGCAGTCAGCAATTCTGCAGGTAGCTTCTTCAAAAAGTTCTTCATGACTCATTTTTAAGTAATCAAATTCTTCTTGCAAGTCATTCATTGAGGACAGCTTGTGCTTGTTTTCACAAGTTTCAACAAGCAATTCTTCAATTCTTTGCTTTAGCTTCTGATTTTCTATTAAGAGTTCATCATAATCACTTCTTATGTGAAGCAGTCTTTCAAAACCTTTTTGGAGCAAGTGAATTATATCACTGGAAGAATCTTTTTCAGTTAAAGAACTGGATGATGATTGTACCTCTTCATCCTTTGCCATAAGACAAATTAGTGCTTCATTATCCTCAGAATCTGTGGATTCACACTCTATAGTTGGGTGAGAAGAAGAAGAGGGGCTTTCTTCCTTAGTCTTTTCAAACTCGTATAGTAGTGCTCTTATTCTTTCTTTATCCAACTTTTTCTTCTTTTCCAGTTTTGTAGCTTTCTCCTCTTCAGTATACTTCTTTGCTTCAGGATATGGGCAATCTTTGATGAAATGTCTAGGTTTCCTGCAATTATAACAAAGATAGTTGGAGTTAGCATTTGGCTTAACTGACTTATCTTCTTGTTTAGGTGAACTCTTCTTCCAGTTGGCTCTCTTGGCAAATTTCTTGAATTGCTTAATTAGAAGAGCCATCTCATCACTTTCTGAGTCTGATTCTGCAGTTGGATTAGACTTTGCAGCTACAAGGGCTGTAACTTTTGAGCTAGTTGAGTCCTTGTCTTTCCTCCTGTCAATATCAAATTCAAAGGCTTTGAGGTCAGAAAATAATTCAAATGTAGACACTTTGGATAATTCTTAGATTCTCTCATAGCAACAACTTTCATATCTCATTCAGAAGGTAGGGCTCTTAGAACTTTCATGTTATTTTCCCTTTGTGAGTACTCTTTTCCAAGTAGTTCAAGCTCATTATGTATCTCAATAAATCTTGAATCAAACTTATCAAGAGTTTCTCTAGATTTCATCTTGAAGTTCTCAAATTTTTTGGACAGCTATCATGAGCTTGTTCTCTTTAATTTGATCAGTCCCTTCACAGATCATCTCAAGTTTCTCCCATATCTCTTTTGCAGTTTTGCAACTTTTTATCTTGCTGAACACAATTTTATCCAGAGAGTGATAAATAGTGTTCCTTGCAACATTGTCGAGGATTGCTCTCCTCTTGTCTTCATCTGTCCACTCCTTCTTGAGATTTGGAATGATTTGGGCTAGACCAGTCTGATCTCCTGCAGTGTTGGCCTTTTTTTTTATCACAATTGGATCATCCTCAATTATGGACCACATTTCATCATTCATAGCAGATAAGTGAGCTTGCATTCAGATCTTCCAATCATTATATTCATCTGTAGAAAACATAGGCACTTTAGATCTCATCATTTTAGGAGCCATAGATAAATGCAGATATGATTTTTCAAAAACATTTTTGGATCTGGCTTGAAAACTTTTGAAAACTTGGTCAAAGCAATGGCAAGCCAACTGCTCTGATACCACTTGTTGGTCCCAAGGGGTGTACCAAGGTCTAGAGGGGGGGGGGGGTGAATAGACCTTGGTTTTTAAAAACTGATTTTTAAAATAAACTTTAACAAAACTATGCAGTTTTGAACTCTGCAGCTGTAGAGTTAGAAAACAAAAGCTTGCAGCTGCAGACTTATGAAATTCAAAGTCTGTGGGTTTCAAACACTTATCAAGGTTATCAAAGTTAGTGTTGTAATACTTTTAAGTATTTTAACACTGTGTGCAGCGGAAATAAACAAGTGTGTGAAGTGAAAAATCAAATGACCAGATGATGAAAAAAATATATGAATGAAGCACAAAGCACAAAAGTAATATAAGTATAAATGATGCACAAATGAAATAAAGATAGAGATTTATAGTGGTTCAGAGGTGTTTTAATCCTCCTACATCTACTGTTACACCATAAATGTGTCAAATTCACTAAGAACCGTATCACAAAGACACAAGATTGTTCCCCTTTAGACTTAGAATATTCACTCAGTTTACTCTAATCTAAGTAGAAAACACACTTTCACTCAGAACAATACACTCACTAAGAATGGTATCTACACTAAGTGAAGTATCGGGTGCGTATTCCACCCATACTTACTGTTGTAAATCTAGAAGATTTATTATACCAAATTTAGAAGATTTGATGTGGACATTACTAATGGGCTTTTAACCTAAACATGCTTTAGGTTTAGACTAGATCTTTATTCTTATAAATAGATCATTGTACTCAGAATTGTACACACTTACATACATACATATTAGTGAAACTCCTGACTTGGTACGCCCTCAGACGTAGTCGTTATCGACGAACTGGGTGAACAAATCTCGCGCCTTTATTTACGCTCTAAATTTACAACACGTTATCAGCACGAGACTCTGGCCAAGACTAATTGGTACGATCTAAATTAAATTCCTCAATATCATGTGAATTAATTGTTGTATCTAATTATTTGATCCACGCGTATTATGTTTCACATGCACTTGAATTATTGCATCAATTTTTACTTCGTATTTGCAATTAATTGGATCAAATTATTTTTGAAAAAAAAATCTAAGCGACGAACGCACGGCTGCTGCCCAGCAGCGCCACCCGTCGACGGCTGCCCTCACGCCGCCTCGCGTGTGCGGTTTTAAGCCGAGCGCCATTGAGCGCCACCTCAATGCGCCATCGCGCATTGTCCCTGGCCGACGCTGCCATTGCACGCTGCCCTAGGCAGAGCGCTGCCTTCACGTGCAACCGCGCAATGCCTCAGGCCGCCGCATCGCGAAAGCCTGCAATTGTGCCTGTAGGCCGCGATCACCAGCGGCTGTAGCGCCTGGAGACCGCGATCACGCGAGGCTGTCGAGCTGATGGGTCGCGATCCTCCGGCGCCCATGCCCTACTACTGCTCCCCTTCCCTTGGGCCTCTAGTGGCCCAAATACTTTTGGGTCACATCTAAAAAAAACTTTTTTTGGGCAATTACATTATATTATTTGGGCCTCACATAATTTTGAAATTTTTTTCTTTGTGCCCTCGAAATTTATTAAGCGAAATTTCAAACTCTTGAAAAAAAAGTAATAATTCTTGCATGTTAATTAAGCCCAAAATTTTTGGAATTAATTTAAATATTAGTTCTCATTAAATTGTCTTATATGCTTAATTGATACATGCGCATGCTTTTATGATTTAATTATCTTGCATGCATTATTACTTCTGCACATAGTCTATTTATTATAGTCCGCATATATTGCCCGGGTAGGCGGCGCCCGGTACTTGTCGGACCGTAAATCATGTTTTTGGGTAGACGACGCTCAATCCTTGCTTCTATGTGCTCTAGAATAATCAAATAAATCCTTATTTCTCCGTTGTCAATAAATTTGACCATATTCCTTACCATGTCACTTTAAAAATTGTAGTGAATAATGTCTGATATTACCATGAAAGAATTCGATGAGCTTGCTCTTGATGGTAATAACTATCTGACATGGGCGCTAGATGTCGAGATCCATCTAGCCTCAAATGAGTTGCGTGAAATAATTATCGAAGGTTCGAAATCCACTAACGCCCAAAAGACGAAAGCATTGATTTTTCTCAGGAATCACCTGAATGAGGATCCGAAAAATGAATTCCCCACTGAAAAGGACCCCAGAACGTTGCGGAAGTCCCTGAAGGACCATTTCCAACAACAAAATGATATACTCCTCCATCCGGCATAATACGACTGGTTGAAACTCCATTTCCAAGATCTTAAGTCTATAGCGGAGTACAACTCTGCTTTGCAGCATATTGTAACGCAGTTGATGCAGAACACTCTATCAACATTCCACTCTAGCAGCCTTATACTCCAGCAGCAGTATAGGGACAAATATATGATTGGTCGCAAACGTGGAAGGGGGAGAGAGAGTAAGAAGATTTGGGCCGAGGTCGTAGTACATCCGGTGGTCACAGAACCTTGAATTTTGCTCTACAAAAACCTGGCTCTCAAGACAAGATTGAGCAATCCTGCTACAGATGCGGATGCAAAGACCATTGGTCTCGCACGTGTCGAACTCCCAAGCATTTGGTTGATGTTTATCTAAAGCAGCAGAAGGACGACAAGGGAAAGGCCCCTATGGTTGAACCTCACGATGATAGCCTGCCTGACGCAGAATTTGACCAAGACAACGATGATCTCTTGAGCTCGTAGCTCAAAAACTTTGGAGAGAATGAGTGATTTGAGTATTTGATTATTTTAGTACCTTTGTTTTTTGTTAAAACAATTTATATTTTGGATCCTATCTTTCGGATACTTTATTTTATTTTATGGATGATATGATATTTATGTTTTAGCTTTGATGTGTTTACCTTAATGCCATCCATTAAATTTACTTGGATATTAATATTCTTATACATGGCTTGTAAACATATCAACTATTAGAATTGGGTTATTTCCTCTGGCATGATGAATGCAAATAGTGATTTATGTTTAGTAAATAGCGCCACCACACATACAATCCTAAGAGATATGAAGTATTTTCATAACTTGATAGAACGTAAGGGGAGTGTAACTATGATAGCTAATGATAATATTATGATAGTAGGCTCTGGAAGAGCTTCCATTGTCCTCCACATGGGTACCGAACTCATAATTAATAATGCTTTATTGTTTCCACAATCTAAGCGTACCCTGCTCAGTTTTAAAGATATTAGATCTAATAGCTATCACATTGAAACTGAAACTGAGAATAATAACGAATACCTTTTGATGACTATTACTCGAGTTTGTCGTAAACAAGTTATAGAAAAACTTCCTTCATTCTCTTCCGGATTGTACTATTCCTACATCCGGCTGTCCAATCTCCATCAAGCTATGAGTATAAAATTTTATGACCCGAACTCCTTTAAATTATGGCATCAGCGGTTAGGTCATCCATGACAAAATATGATACGTATGATTCTATCTAATTTCATTGGTCATAATATTTTGAATAATAGAATCCCTCATGTTGATGAATTGATATGTGATGCATGTTCTAAGGGTAAGTTAATAGTATGCCCGTCGCGTACTAAGGTTGGACTAGAGTCTCCGGTTTTCCTTGAACGGATTCAGGGAGACATTTGTGGACCGATTCACCCAGCATCAGGACCATTTCGGCATTTCATGGTTCTAATTGATGCCTCCACTAGGTGGACATATGCTTGTATGTTGTCCACCCGTAATCAAGTTTTTGCAAAGCTCATTGCGAAAACTATCGACCTTAGAGTTCAATTCTCAGATTATCCAATTAAATCGATTCACATGGATAATGTTATTGAGTTTAGCTCATAGGCCTTTACAGATTACTGTATGGCCCTGGGAATTAAAGTGGAGCATTCGGTTCCCTACGTCCATACCCAAAATGGTCTTGCTGAGGCGCTAATAAAACGTATCAAACTTATCGCGAGACCATTACTTATGAACTCTAAAAACCCACTTTATGTTGGGGGCATACAGTCCTACATGCATCGCACTTGATACAAATCCGTCCAACTGCATATAATGATCATTTCCCCTACAACTAGTGCATGGGAAAGAACCTAACATTTCCCATCTGCGTATTTTTGGATGTGCGGTATATGTTCCGATAACATTACCAAAATGGACCTCTATGGGCCCACAAAGGAAACTTGATATTTACGTTGGATTTGACTCTCCATCCATCGTGAAATACCTAGAGCCTTTGTCCGGGGATCAATTAACGTCCCGGTTTGCTGATTGCACGTTCGATGAAGATCACTTCTCGGCATTAGGGGGAGATCCAAATTCAAAATTGAATGAATGCCGGGAGCTTACGTGGAACGTAAGTAATCTTAAGTATCTAGATCCACGCACTAGTCAATCTGAACTGGAAGTTCAGAAGATCATTAACTTGTAAAATTTAGCAAACAATCTGCCAGACGCGTTCACTGACCATAGAGGTGTAACTAAATCGCATATACCTGCAGTAAGTGCTCCTCAAAAGGTTGAGGTCCCAAGCAAATCAAATATACATGCCCCCACACGCCAGAAGCATAAAGGACCTACAACCAATACAAACACACCTAAAAGAAAAGCTAGCAAAACTGGTCAGCAGAACGTAAAATCTCTAGAAGAGATTCGTCTAGATAACTCAAAGTCTCTAGAAGAGACTCGTCTAGAAGACGAGCGTCCTAGTGCTGAAGCACGTGCACAAAATATTTAATGCATTAGGACCGCAGAACGACCAGACCTAGATACTGGGAAATGAGGAAGGTCTGGTTGACATAAATGTTGAAGTCTCTATGAATTTCATAGATACAGGAGAAACATACAATAGAAATATTATTGTCGTCGACGATACATTCGCAGCGATAATTGCTCTTTCCATTATAAATAACGATCTAGATCAAGAACCCAAAACTATCGCCGAGTGCCGGACGCACTCCGATTGGGTAAAATGGAAAGAGGCAATTGAAGTAGAGCTCGCATTGCTTAACAAAAGAAAAGTATTTGACTCTATCGTTCGTACACTCGCGCACGCTATCCCTGTAGGATATAAATGAGTATTTGTACGAAAAAAAATGAGAACAATTCTGTGGAGAGGTATAAAGCGAGGCTTGTAGCTCAAGGGTTTTCGTAGAGACCCGGTATTGATTTCGATCAAACCTATTCTCCCATCATGGACGCAATAACGTTCCGCTACTTAATATCTTTGACAGTTAAATTAAACCTCCAGATGAGATTGATGGATGTAGTAACCGCATACTTATACGGATCACTAAATGCCGATATTTATATGAAAATCCCCGATGAATTTGACATTCCTCAGATGAGGGATGGTGAAAACCGCAGTATGTATAGCATAAAAATGCAGAAGTCGTTGTACGGCCTAAAGCAATCGGACCTCATGTGGTACAACCGACTTAGTGAATTCCTCCAGAAGAAGGGATACACATTCGATAAAAGCTTTCCCATGCGTATTCACGAAGAAATTGCAAAGTGGTTTTTGCATCATATCCGTCTATGTTGATGACCTAAACATAATCGGAACATGCAAAGAGATTGAAGAAGTCAGTTCAATCTTGAAAGCTGAATTCGAAATGAAAGTATTGGGTAAAACCAAGTACTGCCTCGGCCTGCAGATTGAGCATCTCCCAGAATAAATTCTTATACATCAGTCAACCTACGTGAAGAAGGTATTTGAGAGATTTCACATGGATAAATCTAATCCATTTAGCACCCTTATGGTTGTCTGATCCCTCGAAGTGGATAAGGACCCATTTAGACCAAGAGAAGATTCAAAAGAAATTCTGGGGCCAGAAGTTCCTTATCTTAGCACTATTGGAGCATTACTCTATCTCGCAAATTGCACTAGACCGGATATTGTATTTGCAGTTAATTTGCTTGCGAGATATAGCGCTTCTCCTACAAGGAGACATTGGAATGGTTAAGCATGTTCTAGGGTACCTCCAAGGGTCTCAAGACTTGGACTGTTTTACCGAAGGAACCAAGACAGAACCTTGGTAGGTTATGCTGATGCTGGCTATTTGTCTGATCCCCACAACGCCATATCCCAAACTGATTATGTTTTTCTCTGTGGTGGTACCGCTATCTCATGGAGATCGGTTAAACAAACCATGGTTACCACGTCTTCAAACCACTCAAAGATAATAACTTTGTTTGAAGCCGCATGAGAATGTGTTTGGTTAAGGTCCTTGGTAAAACACATTGATGACTCGTGTGGTATCGCTAAAGACGATGCATCCCCCACCATTATATTGGAAGACAACGCAGCTTGCATCGTATAAATGAGTAATGGGTACGTCAAAGGAAACCTAACAAAACATATTTCACCAAAGTTTTTCTACTCATACGAACTCCAGAAGAGTGGCGTGATTACCATTCAAAATGTGCAATCTAGTGACAATCTAGCAGATCTGTTCACTAAGTCCTTACCTACGTCTACTTTTGAAAAGTACGTTTGTGGTATTGGGAGACGAAAGTTTAAAGAGTTGTTGTCTTCAGGGGGAGCGGTAACCCCGAAATAAATCCAGAAGATTTGATCCGAAAGATCAATAAAATTACATTCCTCCCTAACTTAATATTTGGTCGCTACTTAGCACGTGGAGTTTTTATGACAAGACATTTATGTTATGTCGTAATGTCCAAGGGAGAGGGTGTTGTAAATCTAGAAGATTTATTATACCGAATCTTGAAGATTTAATGTGTACATTACTAATGGATTTTTAACCTAAACAAACTTTAGGTTTAGACTAAGTCTTTATTTTTATAAATAGATCATTGTACTCAGAATTGTACACACTTAGATAGATACATATTAATGAAACTTCTGACTTGGTACGCCCCCAAACGTAGTGTTATCGACGAATTGGGTGAACAAATCTCGCGTCTTTATTTATGCTCTCAATTTACAACACTTACGAATTCATGCTCGCTGAATATTCGACACTGTATTATTAAAAAAAAAAATGGAGCAACCATACTTTATTAATTGGAAGCAAAACTCTAGAAAATGAAAAACATGGGTACAAAATAAGCATTTCTCAATAAATCGCGAAATCAAATCATTTGGTGCATTCTTGGCATGAGTCAACAGATCCAAACTTTGCACTTTCAGTTTCTCCCTGGAAATTTAATAAAATACTCATTTTGTTCATGCGTGTATATATATAGAGAGAGAAAGCAGGGGGAGAGAGAGAGTCTCTCTATGTCAGAAACACTGACTTCATAGCTTTCATTGACAAACTCTACTACTGTACAGTAAATCTTCCGCTCCATATTTCGTTGCCGCAAATGAATCCGAGCAAAATTGAGGAAGATCTATTCCACCACCTGGGCCCACCGCCGCACCACCATGACCAATTCATGGATCCCCACCACAACCAGTCCCATCCCTCCATTGACGACGATGCCTTCTCCCTCGCCGAAATCGACCTCTTCCGCGACGACGAAGACGACGACGGCAGCCACACATCGTCCGACGACGCCGAAATCCCTCTCCCCTCCTCTAATGGCGCAGTTCAGTTTCAGAACCCTAATTTGCCGAATCCTCCTCCAATCAATCAAAACAAGAGACCGATTCATCATTCGTCCTTGTGCATAAGCCCCGAGCCACATATTTCCTCCCAATTCTACACCTTCAATAAGGAATCACACGCCCTAATGATTCAATGCCTAATTAAAGGTCGATTGGCGACGCCGGAGGAGATCCGCGCCGCGACTCCGCCTCCTGTGCTCTCCAGCTGGCGCTCGGTGTGGAAGGATCGGAACGAGGACACAGCCTATCTGACGGCGTGGAAGCGCATCCAGGACAAGCTTAATGTCCACGTCTCGGAATCCGCTGCAAGTATCACCGGTACTAGTAGCCATTTTCTTTGTTTTAAGAACAATTCCAATCAATTTGTTTCGCATGTTGATCAGTGGCAGGACATAGTTATGTCATTTCATGGTGATGCTGATTTTAAACACTTAGGATTGAAAGAGACTGTAGAAAGAATTAAGCAGGTGTGGACTGTAGGAGCAAAATTTTATGGCATACCTGAGAGTTATATTAGGACATGTGTTGCTGCATGCCCTGTTTGCTCAGATGAGTCTTCTGGGTGTGCACCAAGGTCTAAGAGGCGTAGGTTTGAGTATACCGAGTCTTTTGATGTCCCTGCCAAGGAAGTTCAAGCACAATTGCAACAATTGGCAGCAAAGCATAAAGTTGTGTTGTGTATACGACAAAAGTACATTAGGTATAAGCCATTCATGGCTGAGGTCAAGGATTATGCGTGCCATAGGGCAGGGGATCCAGCTTCCCAAAAAAAGTCGCGGATTTTGAAGAGGGAGCCGTATACGTCCAAACGGTGTGGGTGTGGGTTTCGTATACGGGCGATAGTTCCTATATCAAATTATAATGAGAAGGATAAGACATTTGTCTATGAGGAAGAGGGGACAGCTGTCTTTAAGCTTTATGCGGTGCATTCAGGACATGAGCCAGGGCCGCTGGATGGGAATGCAAGGATCATGCATCGGATAG
Organism: Ballota nigra; assembly: GCA_947034835.1. Taxonomy (NCBI): domain Eukaryota; kingdom Viridiplantae; phylum Streptophyta; class Magnoliopsida; order Lamiales; family Lamiaceae; genus Ballota; species Ballota nigra. Next base: position 42,537,503 of record OX344721.1, read on the forward strand.
TTGGGCATAAAGGGGGTTTTTTGATGGATAATGAGACCGTGTATGGAATGGCCGAGGATGGTGAGAATGAGGGATTTGGGTTTTTGGGGAAAGATTCTGGCGATGTACAGCATTCAATTTTGCAGCAGTTGCAGGAGTTAAGGAGCGAGTTGGGGTTTCTTGAGGGTAGGATTGGGAAATTCCCACCTTCCCTATTGGGTTCTGTGTCCCGTGAACTCTTTGACATTGTGAATAAGCTTAGAAATGTTGCAGACGACGGATCAAAGTCTGTTGGGTTGTTGTCAGAGAAGCGGCACCTGGATGATGTGTTGGTGGTGGAGCATGATTTGCCAGATTGGGTTGATGATCATCACACAAGGATCTATGGTGATGGCAAGGATGCAGATGTTATTGAAGATGACGAGGACAGTTTCGAAAGAACACTTGGGGAGGTTGCTTCTTGGGATCGGATGAGGACTGAATGCAGGAATGAGAGGGATCTGCTTAGTGAGACTTGTAAAGAGGAGAAGTGGTTGAAATGTGGTGAATTTGATCAGAAGGGTATTATTGGGTGCAGTAACACTAAGCTGAACAAGCCCATAAGACATGATGAGCCAATAGATCCAGATGTAGGTCTTGCTGGTATACAAGTAGATGGCTTCTTTCCTGAAAATCCAAAATGGTTTGATTCTCCATGTGGGCTGGATCCTGGAGCTGACTGTGAAGATACTGGATTCAGACATGGGGGGATCGTGTAGACCATTCATATCAGCGAACCGACTCCTAACTAATTACTCAGTTTATTTGGTGCCATTTATCTTCATTCAGACATGGGTTGTACATTATGTACACAGTACACAGCTTGGAGGCTCTCAGAATCACAGCAACAGCCTTTAGGTGTCTAAATTGCATGTAATTTGTAAAGTACCGCCACTTTGGCATCTCTGCATATACTTCAAACTGCTCTTTGTTGACCTTTTCTAATTTTGAGAGTTTTTTTCTAATTCTGAGAGTTGCTGATATCTTTTCTTTGTGCCTATGCAGTTGGCCCCTCTATTTAGTTTGGTTCTTGTCCTGTTCGTTGGAATTACTTCTATTATCAAAATGCATGTCATGTGAAATTGCTTCTAGCCTCGTCTTATTATTCCTATATTGTGCATTTCGCTTAAAGAATTTATAATTAATGATTTTTAAGTAGAAAGAGTTTCCATTTAATCTTTTTCATGGTTTTTCCATTTTGACGACTGTAGGATATACTATTAGCATGTGAATATAATAACTAGTGTGTTAATCCCAATTGTTACACTTCTAGTTTGAGGAAACTCTAAACAAAATATGTACTTTAGGGATGCCAAATATTTATGCCCCCATGCTCTGACTGTTGCAGATTGGGATGCTATATGTTCAGGTTCACAGCTCTTATCAATCTTTTTGGTCCCCTGGTTGTATTTTCTTTAAAGTATGGGTTACGTTTAGGTATATAATTGGTGCTCATGGCCGTTTTCTATACATTTGTGCCATCAATTTAGGAAGATAATTGTGTAATTTATTTTCTGCATCGACTTGCATTTGTAAAATTGGTTTCCGAAACCTTTATGCTTTGTCATTTCAGTTATTACATGATCAATATACCCATTCAATGTTCTATACTCATATTATAGTGGGCTGATCTCATGGTTTATGGTCCAATAAGTTATTTTACCTTTTTGCTTTTGGGAGAGAGAAACTGCCATCCACCCACCCCTCCTATCAACTTATATTTGAGGTATAAAGATTTTTTGTGAAGTTTTTGTAATTTTAAACTGATTTATCATATTTGATTGCAGTAAGTTCTTGAAAAATTCAGTTCCTACTTTATGTAACTACAGAAATTCTTGTTCTGCTCTGCAATGTCGGCAATTGGTATTCAGGCCATATTTACCCGAGGTCGTGTTTTGTTTGCCGAATCCAAATCGTAGGGTGAGGCTGTGTGGACAAGTTACATCGAGAATTTTGCAGGTATTAAGGTAATAATATACTCAGAAGTTGAGTTTTAAACTTGTCTATTATCAAGAAAGAGCCTCTCTTCTTATTCTATACGACTTTGCTCAAGAAATCTTTTGTTGGTAATGATACTTAAAGTTAATACCTAGACATGATTACCCTTGGTTGGGTTTCTTTTATCATTACTCTAACTATTGGAACTAATTAATTTTTGCAGCGGACTGTAAGATGCTGTTCATTTGATTTAATGATGAAATTAATATTGAGTATGACCAAGATGACCTTATCCACATCTGGGATTATTTACTGCTGAACCATTGCAATTAGTTAATTATGAAGTTGGAAACTTGTTATCTAGGAGACTAGGACTAGTATGCTCTACTAATTTCTCAAAGGGATTACATTGAATTCTCGTTTTAGTACCCTGTACCCCAGAGTACTGATTGTTCATTAAAAATAACTTCATAAAGGTTATGATGGTTATCATTTTTAGGCGAGTTAAGCTTTCTTGTGAGCTAAAGCACTGAGTTATTTCAGATTTTACTGATGTGTTTGGATTTGGTCAGAAGCTTATTTTGTAATAGCAAATTTTGTCATTGGCTCATTGCTAAATTTTACTGCGTTAAATTTGCTCTATCTCAACCGTTATGGTCTAGCATTGCAGCCTGCTAGGGGTACCCTTAAGACTGCATTGCATGTAACTGCATCAGGTTGCAATGAATTAATAATTTAGTAAGAATTGATTTATGTAAGATTATTGCTAATTTAATGCAAACTGGGATATCGTTATTTGGTCCGCTGTGCTGACCTGTGAAAATACTCACAATTTACTGTGCTTTATAAAGCACTCTAATATCTGGGTTAATATTGTTTCAAAAATACTCAAAAGAGTTTGTGTTACATTTGGAACAGTAATAGTGAAAGGACGAAATTATGAGTTCTTAAATTTTGCTTCTGTTTAGTAGTGACACTTTGTTCTATTTCTTTGCCTCATGCCATGGAGATTTCATCTTTGCTGGAAAAACTTATTTAACCATGGTTGGCTGTAAAAATTTCTTTTTCCTTTTTATATTTTAATAATTGATAAATAGACATAGTAAAAAATAATACTATTATTTAAAATAACTTTGATTTACACAGAGTGTAAAACAAATAGAGTTATAATTACGAGATTTCTCTTAATAATGGGACTTAAGGTAGAAACCTTAGATGTAATAAATTTGGGACAGTGTTTGATGAGTATTTTTGGTTGTTTCCTTGCTCTATATTCTTTTTATTTCACACTTTCAATATAGCCAACTCCGTAGTGAGATAAATGCTTAGTTTGTTAGCATTGGTTTGTGTAAGTTTGTCACGCTATCATCCATATGTTTTCCTTGATTTTAGTTTCGTCTGTGGAACAGTGGATGAAATTGATTCCACAATCTGTTATGACATGGTGGTTGACACTGTCATTATTTTTTCCTTCTGCCTAGTGATATGTTAATATGCATGGATACCATCATCAATTGGACACTTAAGTGAGGACCTTCTTGACAAATATGTTTTGACAAGGGCGCTTAAGACTGGATAAGATATGTAGTTAGTTAAATGCCTTTCTTGCTGTTAGTGCTTATTTTTTGTATTTATGATGTTAATGTATATATGTGTTTCATTGTATGATATGGTGCTTCACCTTTTCTCCTTAAACGTCCTGACATTCTCAAGGATAGGGATGGCAATGGGGCGGGGCAGGGCGGGTACCTAGGTACCCAGGTCCGCCCCGCCCCGCCCCGCCCCGCCCCATTCTTATCTCAAGAAAAATATATATATTTTAAAATATAAACACATGTATATTATAAAATTAAATTCACAATTAAATTATACAATAAACATAACCATGAAACCACAAATTCATCACAATCTCAAGTAAAAAATGACAATAAGTCTAATCAACAAATTCAAGATAATTACGAGTCCAAAATTAACAAAATATATATGTGAATGTCATAATTAATTGTAAGCTTAGAGTTTAATATATATTAATAAAAAAAATTAATTTATGGATGTGATTATGTTAATTTGAATGATAGAATTGAATCAATTGAGTCAATAATTAATATGCATGTTTTTTGATATATTTATGAGAGACCTTTATATATATATATATATATATATATATAAAATATTTAATAGAGATATATTTATATGTATATATTAAATAGATTGCGGGGCAGGGCGGAGCGGGGCAATATACATACCCATACCCGATCTGCCCCACGTGCGGGGCGGGGCGGACCTGGCCCAACCGGGGTAGTGCAGGTCGGGGCGACCTCGGGGCGGGCCGTTTTGCCATTCCTACTCAAGGATGCATTAGGTGCTTAGAAGCTAATTCTTTTCAAAATGAGAAATTAAAAAAAAAAAAAAAAAAATACCCAAATGTTCATTATTCTTGATATGATTGATGAAGGCCAATAGCAGGATCTCTTTAAATTTGCTTATTTCCTGTAGTACTTGGACAGTTTCGACAGAGTTCCCAACCTGTGCCTGCATGTGGTGAACAGGCTGCTTGACGTAATTCTAGAAGTTGAGAATCTAGCTGCTCATTAATCACATCCATTTGGTAGAAGGCTTGAAAATTGTATTTTGAATTCTAAAAAAAAATCTGGGCACTTGGCTATTGATGTCTCAACAGTCATGGACCAAGGGACTCTAATCTGATTGTAAGTAAGAAAGCTGGATGAGTTTTATAGTGTGTCATCTCTATTATTATTTGATTTATTTTTTAAGTCTTTTGTTGTCCCTCCTCCTATCCTCACTATATAAATATTTTGTGTTAAATACACTTCTGCAGGTTGTATGGTTGTTGCTTATTGATGGGTAAATGCAGTCGCATACTAAAGCTCTGTCTTTGCCTTGACTTTGTTTAGTATTTGTGTGTGGGAGGGGGGTTGTTGGTTTATGCTAGCTATGAATGTAGCAGGTATAATGTACATTCAGCTTTCAGCTTTCGGCTTTCTACTATCAGTATATTCTGATGATATAATTGCTTTATGCAGTAACTGGAACTGGCATTTGAGGAACTACTCAAAAAACCCATATGATAGCTCCATGGTAGTTTGTTCTCAAACTCGGGTTAAAGAACATAACTAAGATTTGCTTGAATTGAAGTATACATGGTAAGTTGTAATTATGACATCTCGAGTTTCCTTTTCCCGTTTGATGATATTGGTTGAGGTTCATTTCGCCGAGTTTTGAAACATGTGTGTGTGCATGCGCTATTTGATTACCTTATTTTCATGTTAGATTGTCGATTTATCTTATTTGCACTTTCAAGTTGTGGGAGCGTGTGTTCTGTCTTGAAAATGTGAGAAATGAATACTTGTGGCCCGGGTCTGGTACACTTATTGTATCCCATTTATGATGGGTTGGCCATTTATAAGAAGGGCCCGTTTGCGTTCATGATGATTATGACCATGTCAAGGATTTGTTTATAGCTCTTCAAGAGAAGTGGTGTATAAATTATCAATTAATCATTAGGGTAAGTTTTGATTAATTTTTCCAATATGATGTGAATCCACAAGAATCGTATTATAATTGTTTGAGACCTTTTAAAGTCATGTCTAGATAGTGGTCTAAAAAAGTCATTTCTAGTTATGCTTTTAGTCGAGGATGTTTTGTCAGTGCTCCCAAAATCATGTCCATTTCTTCGTTAAAACTCATTTTCTGGATGCATCCCTTTTATCTACGCAGTATATATTTTCAGGTGGGCATACCGCTCCTCAATGCGGTGGCGCTGGGGGTGGGGTTCTGGAAATGATTTATTTTTCCTAATTGTTTTTTTTCCTAATGGTCCCATAGTGTCGTATTTCTTGAAAGTACAGTTCTTTTTTTAATTATCGGGCAAGTGATTGAAGGTAACAACACACTTTATACGTTCTCAATTTTCACTTATATTGCCATTTATTAGTTTGTTAAGTTTTGGATTTGTCATAATTCATTGCACGTAACCCAAATATTGAAGTTTCCCATCCTATTTTGCTACAAACATTCCATGTATTTTTGCCGCAAACAATTCGAGTGTAGGCCATAAACAATCCATGTAGATTATGTTGTATCAAGAACGAGTGTGTGAATTGTTAATACTCGAAAGAAAATCGAATGCAATTTACGTTGAGGAAAATTATTGGGCAAAATCCTTTTTCACCCTTAATTCAGTCAAGGATCCAGCCAAACATGTTTGATACTAGTATAAAACCCGCGTATCACGCGGGATTGAAGATAAAATTTTATATTATTTATAAATTAAATGTGTAATAGTAATATAAGAGGTATTATTATGTGTAAAAATACTTTACATGAACCCTTTCAATTTGTTTTATGATAATTTGTATCCATCACAATTCCTAAAAACTAATTGGTTTGTAATAATTCTTTAGCAATAGGGTTTGTAAAGAGATAGTGGTGGTGGAGGCATTGGTTAAGGGCGAAAAACTTGCAAAACAGCGAAGAAGATGAAAGGGAGCGTAAAGATAAAATGTAGAAGTCAGAAATACCGCAATAGTAGGAGCGAAAAATGTAGGATTTCAAGGGTTTAAATACATCTTTAAAATTGCTTGCTGGCATCTCGGTAAATTTAAGAATCACAATGGAGGGGAGAACTGAAAATGCACGTTCCCAAAAGTTTGCCAGTAATTTTAGCAGAAAATATACTAAAATCATATTCGCATATCAGGCCATATGTTAAAATAAAAAACTTAGGGGGCGCTTGGTTAACAACTCTTCAATGGTAATGAGAATGAGATTGAAAATTAGTGCAATTAGTATGGTTTATGAGAACAAAATCACTACCTCTCTTCTTAAATAAGGTAATCACTACTCCATTTTGATTACCCTATTCTCTTCCTACAATCATCCTCCTCAATCACTCCCCCTTCCTCCACCAACAACCATTTGTTGTCAACTTCTATTCCAAAATTGGGGCATGACACTAGCAATGGTGTCACCATTGGAACACTTCTTCCCCTAACATATCATTTTTCTTATGAGGGCGTAGATGAAAATAAATTTTCATTCTCATTACTATTGAAGAATTGCTAACCAAGCGTCCCCTTAGTTTGTTCCAAATTATAGTCCATTTTTACAATTTGAGTGTGTAAAATGCTCCCACTTAATGTATTTTGAAAATAAATATGTGTAGGAATATTTAATAAGGGTATATAAGAACTTTGTGGTTAAATTAAAAATTACATCCACGATAAATGATGTTTTATTAGTTTGTGTGATATCTCATTTAAGACTATTTTTTGGGACGGAGGGAGTATATATTTTAAATAGTTACAGTTGTTATCAATTGATACTATTTAAAGTAGAGTAAGTTTTACATTAAAATAGTTCACGATAAGTTTATCATAAAATTATTTTTAAGTATAAAATATTTAATTAAAAGTAGGTTTTATATGAAAATGATCCGTGTTGAGCTTATCATGAAACTGTTTTAAAATATTGAATATTTGATCAGGGGTATCAAAAATTTCATCAGAAGTATCATTAATTTGAGTTCAAGAAAATTTACAACAATTACAATATAATACCACTAATCCAGATTAATGATCCAAATGAAATTTTTGATACTCCTAATCAAATATTTGATATTTTAAAATTGTTTCATGATAAACTTTCATGAACTATTTGCATATAATATCTTGCCTTTAATTAAGAGTATCAAAAGTTGGGATCATATAAATCAATAACAATTACTCCTGATGAGATTTGTTATGCTCTTGATCAAATACTTGATACTTTAAAATAGTTCAATGTCATGAAGCGTGGTTCTTGTGTGCACTCAATTGCATGTCATGCACTTGAAGTTTGAGTTCAATTTCAAATCAATTTTGACCTTTTAAAGTTCAATTTAATTAATGATCTTTGAAAAATCAAAATTGATTTGAAATTTGACTCAAAATCCCACTCAATTGCATGTCATGCACTTGAATTTTGAGTTCAATTTCAAATCAATTTTGACCTTTTAAAGTTCAATTTAATTAATGATCTTTGAAAAGTTAAAACTGATTTGAAATTTGACTAAAAATCCAAATATATACTATGCACTTAAATTCATACAAAACTTGTGTATGATAGAATAATTTTCCTGTAAAACTTTACCTATTTGAATGGGAGAAAATGAAAAATGCATCTTTTTCATCTCTGAATTACACGGTTAATTTGATTTGATGCATTATAAATTTACTTTAACAAAGATAATGCATCTTTTCCTAAGAAATATCATCAAGTTTAAAATAATATTCGAATCAGATGCTAAATTAGTAGTGAAATAATTACACCTTGGCAAAAGAAACATGAAAGGAAGATAAAGAAATCCATAGATGTGAAAAGATAAAAGCGTGAGATTTATTAAAAAATTTAAATGAAAAATGGATATGATGAGAATCATCTTTGAAATTCAAAAACTGCACCACGCGGACCCCACAGACAATTAGTACCGGAAAAACGCTCTTTGTACGTTTTCTTTTCCGTTTAAAAACAGAAGGAAAAATCAAATGGATTTCGTATTCATTTCCCTCCCGATATTATTTGATTCAAAATCAAGCGTTACGAATCTCCCTACATTTCTAGGGTTCTTTTTATGCAATTCTACATACGAAATTCTCTCTAAAGAAAACTAGTGCTGATTCTCATAAAACTGCAGAAGATAGTGCGAAATCACGAGTGCGAGGCCGCTTAAATTTCAGGTTTGATTTCGCTATGACACTTCTATGATCAATGATGTGCTTTTGTTGCTTAAAAAGGCTGTGGAAATTAAGTGGCAAGGGCCAGTAGATTTCTACTTGTGAAATGGTATAACAGAACTGCAATAGCTTGATTGTTGTTGCTGCCGGTGATTGCTTGTAAAATGCATGCTGTTGCATATTCTGATCAAGGGATTTGTAGATTGGCTCGTTCTTTGAATTGCGTGTTTCCGATTCTTTGTGATTCATCATTTTTTACGATATATGGTCAAATTTCCCGTTGGTTTATCATTTTATTCTCCATTTTCGTATTATTTGATAATCCTAAGGAGTTTGAATATGAGAATGTGCATACGTGTAGTGATTGTTGCATGTGGAATTTGGTGAAAAAAGAACGTCATTTTTTGTATGCCATTATAAACTTTCCTGCCTTTGTGTCTTATTTGTAGCAAACTAGCAGAATTGGTTGGATGAGAACTGGCTATAGATGTTCACAATGAAGTTTGAGGAGTGGAGTAGGTCTGAGATAATTGATGCATACTCTTAAGATGTTTACCTTAATTTAATATTATTGAAGTGGGGAGAAAATTACTGCAATTAGCATCTTCATGCTAGCCAAAACTTAAGCGGTTGCCTCTGTTTCTTATCTTACTCAGTGTATAAAATTGGTTGAATTTGTGTTTTTCGTAAAAAGTGGTAGTTGTTGTCTGAGGCAGCATGATGTACTAATGCTTTATGAACATCAAAACGTCTTGATTCAATTAGAGAAGATTGGTGCTGTGAGACTAAATTTGTTTTCTCAAATCCTATATCTTATATATGTGTTTTTGGTGAATAACACATGCTAAATGGGCAGTGCGCTGCATTTTATCCTTGTTGTTTAAGACATTTCATGCTTTGTGTTTGAGACTCCAGGTGCAACAGGCTTCTCATGTACAACAGCCGCGCTGATCAGCGTTTGCAAATGGAAACAACTTGCAGTTCTCTTCTGTCTGATCTACAGGTGACCTGAGATAATAGTTATCTTGTGAGTCTTTGTCTGATGTGTATATAGAACTTTGTTACCTCACATATATCATTTTGGAATTAGAAAATATGGGATGAAGTTGGAGAAGCTGATAGTGAAAGAGACAAAATGCTCTTTGAACTAGAACAAGAGTGTCTGGACGCATATAAAAGGAAAGTAGATCAGGCAAACCGCAGCAGAGCTCAGCTGAGGCAGGCGGTTGCTGATGCTGAAGCACAGCTAGCAGACATCTGCGCTGCATTGGGAGACTGTCCAGCTCATATAAAGAAGGTCTTAAAACACAGGGAACGAGATGGATAGATCTAAAACCTTCCAAGTTTACCATCATTAGGCGTTAGAATTATGCTAATAGTTTGTATGATAATTGATGGTGCATGTTTGCTTTTTTAAACAGAGTTCTGGAAGCTTGATGAAAGAGCTTCAGGCAATTACGCCTCAGCTAGAAGACATGAAAAGGAAGAGAAATGAAAGGAAGAGTCAATTTGCGGAGGTTCTGAAACAAATAAATAGCATCACTATGGAGCTTGCAGGATCCATGGAAGAGAACATTGGGTTAATGGTTATTGATGAGAGTGATTTATCGATTAAGAGATTAGATGATTTACGAAATCAATTACTTTTGCTGCAGAAAGAAAAGGTGTTTTTTCTCCTTCACTTGTTCATCTTTCGTTCTCATGTAGATTGACATTGATGCTAGCTGCTACTTAATAGATAAGTTAAAGAGACGGCAAGATGATAATGCTGGAACTATTTAGTTAATAACACTACAGGATAAGATTTCATCTGGATAAATAGGAATCTCTGCAGAATTTCCTTTGGGTCAACAACATTAGAAAGCCTAGGGCTCAGTTTTAAACTCAAACATACAAGTCTCGTCTTGTTGAGAGCATATCTGTTCTATCCTGTTTGGATGCTCTTTGCTCTTATTACTAGTTGATTCTGACTTCTTTTTCTTGTCAAATCTGATTTGGCACGTAGGAAGAACGCTTGAAGCAGTTGCATGACCTATTAAATGTTCTGAATGGTCTGTGCATGGTGCTTGGGATGGACTTCAAATCAATAGTTTGTGGCGTGCATCCATCTTTCGATGACTCGTGTGGAAATATGAATATAAGTGCAGATATAATACAGCGCTTATCTGCTAAGATATACACGCTTAAGAATGTTAAGTTGGAGCGCATGCAAAAGGTAAACATAATTTCAAGTGAAATTTCACTATAGAAATTTCCACATTTTAAGTTATGTATTCCAATTTCAGCTCCAAGATCTTGCAATGACCATGGTAGAACTCTGGACTTTGATGGATACACCAGAAGAGGAGCAACAAATGTTCCAAAATGTCACACGTAATATTGCTGCTGCAGAACATGAAATAACAGAGCCCAACAGTCTATGTTTGGAGAGAATCCACGAAGTACTTTCTCACTATATCCCCCCCTTTTTTTCTCCACATCCTCTGGCCTCTGTTTTCCATATGCCAATGTTGGAGCGGGCATTTTCATATTTGACTGTGATATACATACAATGTTTCTTGTCCTCAGGCTGAGGCTGAAGTTGGTAGGCTGCAAGAAATGAAAATGGGTAAAATCAAGGAGGTCCTTTTGAAAAAGAGATTGGTTTTAGAGGATATATGCCGGGGAGCACATATGATTGTTGATGGAAGATTCGAAGCAGATCTCTCAATAGAATCTATAGAATCAGGTACTACCACTTCTTCCAGAAAGAAAAAGAAAAGAAAAAAGAAGCAGCCAAACAAACTGTTAATAGTGCACTGCCAACTGCAACTGGCGGATTCCATTGCCACTTAATCTTATTGCAATCTTGCAGGGGCAATCAGTCCATCCTATCTACTTGAAGAACTAGAGGCCCATATTTCCAAGGTTAAGGAGGAAGCTTTCAGTAGAAAAGAGATTCTGGAAAAGGTTCAAAAATGGTTGGCTGCCTGTGAAGAGGAATCCTGGCTAGAAGAGTACAACAGGGTTGGTCCTGATGTTTCTTATTTAGTTTTGCTTTCACCACCCCCACTCCAAAAAAAAAAAAAAACAATCGTCCTCCTTCTAATGATTTTTCTGAATAGGATGACAATCGTTACAATGCTGGGAGAGGGGCACATCTTACCCTGAAGCGTGCTGAGAAAGCTCGTGTGATAGTTAACAAAATCCCAGGTACAATGGCTTGTATTACATGGGGCTAGCACAGCTGAAAAAAATAAACTTGTTCTTATGTTTTATTTCTTTTTATCAAAAGCAATGGTAGAAGCGCTGAAAGCAAAGGCAAAAGCTTGGGAGCAAGAAAGAAATGCAGAGTTCCTATATGATGGTGTAAGTACTGCTCTTGGATTATGATACTCCTTTATACCTGTCATATTGAACTAAATTTTTCTTTTTCCCTTGGACCAACTATAATTTGTTATGCCACGTGCTTCTTTAATTATAAAGTTCAATGATGTGATCTTATTTGTTGTGTCTAGGTTGGACTTGTGTTCATGGTTGATCAGTACTGCGAATTAAAGCAGTTGAAAGAACAAGAGTCTAAAAAACAAAGGGTATGTTTGCTATTTCATCAAACATCAATCTGAATGCGCAAGTAAAATAATTCCCATCTCACGCTCTCATAGGATCGGAAGAAGCTCCAGGGACAATTAATGACAGAGCAAGAAGCGATTTTTGGCTCAAAACCCAGTCCATCCAAGAGTGGAATCAAGAATAATCGACTATCAACTGTTGGTACAGCTAACAATAGATTTTCAGTAGGAGGAGCCGGTCTACAAAACAAACTCGACAAAGCAGCTGTCTCGACTCGTTCACATCAGATGAACAGCACTGTAAAGCGGCGAACACCGCACAGTCATCAAAAGAGTGGTTTAGTGCCTAAGTCTTCTGGTAAAAATGTTCATTAACACTAGACTTTGATTAAAAATATAATATACATATTCTCATTAAACTCTACTGCACATGTAAAACAGGCAAGAGAGGCATGACTGGTGGTCCTGTTAAACAGCATTCAAACAATGCATCTAACCCACAGCCTGCATCATCATCGATGCTGAGGAAGGCCCTCTCTCCCTTATCTTCCTTGTGTTCGAATATCATTTCATACAATCAGGACCAGAATATAAAAAGCAGCGAGTTCCAGGATACACAAAGTGGTTGTAAAACTCCAACGAAATCCTTTTCTGGAAATGATGAGAACAGAACACCAAAGACAATGCCAGTTCCGTTGCCAGGCACTCCTCCTACTGTGTCTAATGCAATGCAAACAGCTACAACCCCTTTCACACCTGGTATTCGTCGTACTCAAGAAGTTGATTATTCTTTTGAGGAGAGAAGAGCTGGTTTTGTGGTTCCCACTTCACATTCTAAGGTACTCTCCCTAGTTTGAACATCAATGTTAGTTTCTGGGTTTATAGTTTGTTTCATGATCATCCTCTCATTCCACAGTGACCATTGACTTATGGCTTCTACGACTTAATACATATAGGATATATTACCTTTTTACATATCGCTTGATGTGTTAATCAAGTATACTTTGTGTATTTTGTTTGGACATGACACTTTCAATGCTCTTATGTGAGCAATGTTTGACTAGCTTCCCCAATTATGTTTATAATTGTCATTTCCTTCAAGATTACATATTATTCTCCAATTCATCCTAATCCTAGACAATGCGCGGTTTGAATATATATAAAATTTAAATGATTACATAGAGAGTCCTGTACAACATAGGATTCAAATCTTATTTTATATCATTCACACATTAACTCCACATATGTTCACTACGTTTGGGCAAACGGCATGCGCCCAAACGGCATGGATGCTATGATATTATTGTGCTATTAATAATAAGAGACATTTGTGTCTCACTTTATCTATCTCGTTCTATTTTATTATTAAAATTTATCTATCTTGTTTCACAATTGTTTGCACACTTTTTTTATGGGTTAATTTAAAAAAAAAATATCATGAACTTTATGATTTTTATCAATCACAACATAAACTTTTTTTCTTTGCAATTTAATGCTCAAACTTTATAAGTTTTACAATTTAAAACATCTGATAATTTTCTGTCAACAATTAAATGACATCCCTGCCGAAAACATCTCACAAATATACACATTGATGCCAACAAATAAAATTATTTTTTAAGGGTTAATTTAAAAAAAATTCATGAACATTATGATTTTCATCAATTACAACATAAACTTTTTTTTCTTTGCAATTTAATGCACCAACTTTATAAGTTTTACAATTTAAAATATCTGATAATTTTTCGTCAACAATTAAATGATATTTCTGCCGAAAACATCTCATAAATATCCACGTTGACCCCAACAAATAAAATTATTTTGGGAGAAAAGCAAAATTGACTTTTTTTGTAAGGTCAAAATATTTTTTACCCAACTTAAAAAAAAAAAAATATTTTTTACCCCGAAAATGTTGGCAAGAGATTGACAAATGGTTGACACACAGGTTGGCATGGGTGTCAACCGCTTGCCAACCTTTTGCCAACCGTTTGCCAACTTTTTAGGGGCAAAAAACATCTTTTTTACAAAAGGGGGCAAAAATCAAGTGCCCCCTTAAATTTTGGGCACTTTTGTACAATTTCACAATTATTTTTTTAAAAATGAAAACAATGTCTTTAAAATGCAATTTTAAGTTATGTTTTTAAAGTTAAAATGTATTTTAAGCATGTTATTCTCATTATAAAAATTCATAATTTTATTTATTTACATTTATGTAGGTTCTATGTGGCATATTCGACAACCATGTACTTTAATTGTTGATGAAAAACTATTAGATGTTCAAAATTGCAAAATTTATAAAGTTGGTGTATATTGCAAAGAAAAAAAAGTTCATGTTGTAATTGATAAAAGTCATAAAGTTCATGATTTTTTTTGCAATTACCCTTTCTTTATTCATCCGTTTCACAATTGTTTGTACACCCAAAAAAAGAAACACTTTCATAAATTTCACCTTCACAATATTGAACATTCTCATATTTACAATAATAGTCTTTATCTTTTGCATTTTGAGTCCACACTACATTCAATTCAATCATTTTTTTTTTAACTTTATACCACAAAACACTATTCAATACTCATTACACTTCATGTACAATATTTTCACGTAATGAAAAGTAATACTCCATGATATATGTTTCATGTACTTACACACTAATTATACCAAATTTATATTTTCCCAATTATTATTCTCAATACAATTCTCCCTAATAACACTCAGCTGCAAATCAAATGTTAACCAAATTCATATAAAATATTTAGACATTAACTTTTATTTACAGTTAAATATAAAAAAATATTTTAAAAAAAAGACAATTAAACCCGCTCCTAAATCCATCCACATTTGGGGTTAATCCTTCTCTCGGGACTAATTTAACAATATATTGTATTTTTAAAATGTTAAAAAAATATTGTGTAATTTAGTATGGTTTTCTTTTTTAAATGTATTTCATTATGAGGGGTCTTGTATTACATCTAGGGTTGTTCATGGTACGGATCAAAACAGATATTTGGAAATATTCGTGTCCGTACCAAAGTTCGATTATTTTAAAATTCAAGTGCCCGTACCGAAATTTCGGTACGAGACGGTATAAATATTTAATTTTTCGTCACGGATCGGAGCGAATTTTCGGTTACAAACAGACTAGATCGGATCGGTACGGAACGGAGCGGATGAACAAATTTTTTACCTTTTTTTTTTTATCATTCTCTCCTTTTTAATCAATTTAAAAGAAACTACAATCAAACATATATCATTACAAGCTCGAATATAACACATTATATGATAATGAATAGTTAAAAATTACCGCCAATAGAATATTAAAAATAATATATATAAAATATATATAATTAAAAAAATTGAAATATTTTGTGAATGGAAAGTGCAATATTAAAATCACGTTGATCGTAATTCATGACACAGGTATACCATATTTAACTTTTTGTAAGAAATGAATATACATGAACAATGAAATTAAAAGAATAAAAAATTAAATTTAAATAATTTTGATATATACCTAAACATAAGTTAACATAATATTTATATTCTGAAAATGGGGAGAAATTATACTATTGTATAGTTGTACTTGAATTGAATAACATTATAATAATGTTTAATAAATAAAAAAAATTAAAATTTAATATATACTTAATTCGGTTATTCGGTTCGGTACAGTTACATTCGATTTTTCGGTATGGTTAATTTGGTAATATCAAGATCCGTACCAAAAAAATATTCGGTTCGGTTTCGGTTCGGTTTCGGTACGGTTAAAGTAAAAAAAATCGACAATTTTTTCGGTTCGGTTATTTTCCGGTGTAGATTTCGGTACGATTTCGATAATCTCCAAACTCCGTGAACAGCCCTACATCATCGTGAGACCATTATACTAGAAATGTTAATTTTAAAACGTATAAATTGTATTTTCTCTGTTCGTGAAAAACGATCCACGTTATCATATTCATTCATTAGTAAAAAATGGCATTGTTTCTTAAAACGGAAGTATTACAATTATTTATACTATTTAATATATATATTTATTTATACACTTTATCATTGAACCTCACACAATAATTTTTAAATATTTTATTTTGAATTTGATTTGACTACAATTTTTTTACTTTCCACGTATCATATCTATTTTTTTTTATGAAAGTGCAAAATATAACAAAATCAATCTTCATGGATGGGAGTACTCACTTTTGAATGGGTTAATATTAGGTGCAAAGGGTGTCTGTATATGAGTCAGTGTCGTGTAAAGTGACTTGAAGCGATTTTACTAACTTTTACTAGTCGCTCACCCGCAAGCGGACGGGTTCACTGTAGTATAAGTACGTATAATGACCAAGTAGTATCGAACCCAAGGGATGGTGTATATGCGAATAGATCCCTGAAGATCTACGCGTCGTAGTTAATATGAGTGTATGTTTTTGGATTTTTTAGAAAGATTAATTAAAACTAAAATAAACTAATTAAACTAAAATACTAAAGCAGACGAATTCACTAAGGGTTGGATTCAAATAAGAGATGGTGATGCTTAGGATAGGAATCCCTACGTATACTAACGGAGCAGGTACATAATCAAAATAACCGTGACACACAAGAATTAACCTAAGTCTAAGAATGCAAGGTGAAAGCTCAAGATTCTAAACCCTAATACTTTACCCTAACACTCGACTTCACTAATCCACTAACAAGTTACTAGATTGTGCTTAATTAATGAGACCCTAATTTAACTAAGGTGATGCGGTCGTCCTCCTTTGCTAAACCGATAGATGAATTAACCTTTCCTAAACCTTCTCGTTAAGACTACTAATTGTTATTGAGTGATGCGGTCGTCCTCTCTCTAACACTTTCGTACGAAATTCAAAGGTAGAGTTAAGATTAATTATATGAATTCATTAATTAAGAGAATTAAAACTAACGTCACGAATTACCTTAATTACGTACCCACATCCTACTTCTACGAGTTCATCCTACCCTAAGCATGCAAGGGTTTTAGCCGGACATGGTTTTAACAAAAATAAAAGCAATAGAAGAAACAACACACATAAACATAATGAATTGAAGAACGAAAATATGAAACATGAACTAGGGTTTTAAAGAAATAAATACTAAGAACTGAAATTGAATTAATAAAAACAAAATTTAAACGTGTTCAAAGTAACGAACTAATGAAAAGAAACTAAGAATTGAAAAGAAACTAGAATTCGTATGAAAAACCTCAACAACGTAAAAGTAAAGCTTGTTCCTCTTCTTCCTCTCCAAAAACTAAGTCTAAAAGTGATTTCTAAAGTTCGGGTATTCTTCAAAACGTGTTTGGAAGAGGTATATATAGGCACGGGTCGAAACGGGAGTTAATGGGCCGAAAATACGCATCCGGAGGCAAAAATCCAAGGTTGCTCGAGCAAAACGCTCGAGCGGTCCCGCTCGAGCAGTGTAGCTCGAATGACACAATCGCTCGAGCGGTTCCGCTCGAGCCGGTCGAGTGCTGAAATCACACTGTATGTTTTGGGCGCTCGAGCAATTCGCTCGAGCGGTGGCGCTCGAGCTGCTCGAGCGCAAGAAAAGTTCTGTACGTTTAGGCGCTCGAGCGGTGGCGCTCGACCTAGTCACTCGAGTGACTTCCAACTCCTCCCAACTGATACTTTTCTTCGTCCGCACTAATACCAATCGTATTTCTTCAATATCTTCTCATCCGGGCATCCGTTTGAGTCGATTCAAAGTCCTACGAACTCCGTTTTTCGTCCTCTATTCACCTATGAGCATCAAAGAGACAAATTCATCAACGTGTAGAAATAATGCTCAATTGACTCTAAATACTCTATAAACTCGACCAAGATTGGGGTATTTCAAGCTACGAATCATGACAATTTCACGCCTAATCAACCCCCCCAAACTTACCATATTGCTTGTCCTCAAGCAATAAAACAATAAGTCAAGTGAAATTGTTAGGAATGAGTCAACGAATCAAATCATGCAAGCAAATGAACTCGAGCTTTAAAGATCAATCACATGTATACTCACTCACCTTCCTTCATCATACTCATGCAACAACAACAAGAACCACCAAGATCAAACATGGATGTGCACTCAACGATGTGTTTCACTCCCTCACAAGTGTATATCAATGATAAAGGACTCACTCAACAATCAATCACACATATCGGCAGCCATAGGCTTGTAAGCACTCTCAACTCCGACCATACTCTAGAAATCAATGCCGAATCAAAAAGGACTTTTCTCAAGGTTGTAATGTAG
Source organism: Ballota nigra (assembly GCA_947034835.1). Lineage (NCBI taxonomy): Eukaryota > Viridiplantae > Streptophyta > Magnoliopsida > Lamiales > Lamiaceae > Ballota > Ballota nigra. The sequence goes on from OX344721.1 coordinate 42,555,997, forward strand.
ACTCTTTGGACAGGTGGGATAACAATATAAGGTAAAGTGACTAAAGTGAATGGAGAATAGAAAATCAAACTTTGGCACTTCGAGATTAGGAACAGACTACTTCAAACATTTTCAATCAACACCCTTTCAACTCCATACTCTCAACACTTCAAATTTTTTTTCTTTCTCACTCTTTCACTTTTTTTTTTAATCATTTTTTTTTCTCTTTTTTTTTTTTTCGCACAAACACATGAGCTCATTTTTTTTCTTTTTGCTCATTCTCAAATTTCTTTCTCTTTTTCCCACATCTCAAAACTTCATCACACCTTCTTCTCATATTCACTCAACAAACAACCTTTTCCTTTTTCAACTCAATTCACTCCCTTCATATTCACACTTTCCTATTCTCCACTCAAATTGGGATAAAAAGGCTTAGGAATTGGAATAGTGTTCATATGTGCTAGCAAATAAAATAGGCTTTCGGCTCAAAGGGGCTAACAAGGGATTCAATGTCATTGGTAAGAAAAATTTTGGCTAAGTGACTCAATAAAAACAAAGATGGCCTTAGATCACATTCGGCATATCAAACTGGACACAATCAAGAAGCAAGAGCACACACAAGTTCTGGCATCCTCTAAGGTGACGATTCACTCACAAACGAAGAGATTGATTAATGCATCAAAATCTCATAAGGCTCAAATCTCACGGCTTTCACATCCATGCTAGTCCTAGTGCATTCTCACTCTCATCACACAAGTACTCAAAAGAAAAACTCATAAGCATACAAGTTCTCTCTCTAATCAGCTCAAACTCAAACACTCACACAAAAGAATTTCTAACTCACCCTTACAACTCACTCTACTCATCAAATCATACTCAAAGATAGCAATCAACAAGCATAAGATGATTGATAGGCATGAAATATGCAATCACGAGTCAAATCAAAATCACCCCAAGGAGTATCTCAACTAACCAATAACCAATCAAACTCAACTCAAAGATAAGGGCGTGCATGCATGTGCAATGTAATCATAAAACAAATAAAAAACTCCACCCCCCAAACTTCGACCTTGCTAGAGGTCTAAGTTTGGGGTTGTGGGTTACCTCAACCAAATAATCCCGTTTCTCTCACTAGCTTTGCACACTTCCTTGTCTCAAGTTGGTTCCTTCAATCTGAATAACTCCATGATACCTTTACTCCTTTAGAGACAAGCCTACAAAATAAAACTCTCAAGTACGAGGTTAAACATACGACTCAAAATACTCCCTAATAATATAAAAAGACACTAAAAATAAATGAAAGCAAATAAAAATGGGTTGCCTCCCATTCAGCGCTATTTTTAAGGTCCTCATGCCGGACCTAGCTCAAAGGAGCTTATGGGACATCATACTCAAATTTACCTCCCTTACTCTCATAAGAGTGGTGTTTGAACTCCTTTCCTTGATGCCCCACCATCATGAGCCCTTTTGCTTCCTTCCTCACCTCAAGTGGTATAGGTCTCAACTCCTTCTCACCTTTATCTGGAGGAGTCTTACTAAACAATATATGGGGAGGCTTGGTGAACTAATCTAACTATTAACAACTAACATTTACCGATAAAAAAATAAACAAATATATATTTGTGCTTCTTGGATACTAATATTGCATATACTAAAGATTTGAAGAATTTAGAAAGCTATTTCTAAAGTCTACAGCTGTAAAGTTTGCATAAACCCTACAACCATTCAAGACAAGTCTACAACTGAAGAGTTCAAGATAAGTCCACAGCTGAATAGTTCTCGTTAGCAGATATAAGCCTACAGCTGAAGACATGTGTTTAGTAGGACTAATTAAGTGTAGTACACCTTGTACATTCACTCACTTAGTTTGAAAAAATATCAGATAGTTTTAGTGCTAATTACTAGTCAGTAGACACAGAGAGTTCAGTGATTAAGAGCTCGTTTAAGCAGTCATCAGTACAAGACAATCTGTACTACACAAGGACAAAGCAACAAGATAAGAAACTTTAATTAAGCTAAAGGTGAATTTCATTTGAATTCAAAATTCCTCCAACGGTTAGAGGCCCTCACAAGACATCTATAAATAGGAGAAGAAGACCTCAGAGGACAACAACAACAACCCAGAGCTTTCAAGCACACTTGCAATATATCTACAACTACCAAGTCTACAGCCCTTCAAGATTTAGAAGTTTAGGACTTAGGGCTGGGATATTTTGTGTATCATTTTCTATTGTTGTTCCCTCACTATACCCATATATTTTCTTATTCTGCTTAGTGTAGAAATTATCTTGGTAAGTGTATTTTTCTGAGTGAAAAGTGTGAGATTCTGAGTGAATATTTGTATTCCAACTAAGCATAGAGTGATCTTTGTGAGGATTTTATTTCTTAGGGGGAACAACGTCGAGTCTGTGTGAGTTCTCTTAGTGAATTTGGCATCTTTGTGGTGTAACAGTGGATGTATGAGGATTTTGATATCTCTAAACCACTATAACTCTCTAGTGTTCATTACTTTCTGTTTATTTCATTTATGTTCATTCAAATCTTAATATATTTGCTTATTGCTTTGAATATTTATTATCTTTCATCATATCATTCATACTCTAAAGGATTTCAAGTGCATAAGTTACAAAAGTTACAGCTATAGATTTCTAGAATCACTTAGCTAAAACTTTGTTCAATTGATTTTTCACACACACACTTTATTTATTCCGCTGCACAAAAGGTGTTAAAAAATACTTCTAAAGTGTTAAAACATCTACTTTGATAAGTTTTTTGAATTTTTTAAAAGAGATTTCAAAACTCTACAGACTTAACAGTTTTTTAAGTATGCAGCTGCAAACTTTGTTTAAACTCTACAGCTGCAGAGTTAAGTTTATTTTTTAAAGAAAAAAATTCAAGTTTTTAAAACTCAAGATCTATTCAACCCGGCCCCTCCCCTCTAGACCTTGATAGACTTTTGGGACCAACAATTTCGAATTTGCCCAGCACAATCACTGTCTATTGTGATAATGCCGGAGCAGTTGCAAATTTAAAGGAACCGAGAGCCCCCAAGGCCAGCAAACACATTGAAAGAAAATATCATCTTATACTAGAAATCATTAAGAGAGGAAATAAAGAGGTGACAAAGATAACGTTAGAGGACGACCTAACAGATCCATTCACAAAGGGTCTGCCTCAAAATACATTCAAGAGACATGTGAATGGAATGGGTGTCAAGACCGTTGTCAATCTGCTTTAAGTATAATTGGAAGGAATATTATTATGTTAGTGCAGGTTAACATGAGATGTCACGTAGAACTACACTAGACATGCATGCTGTAAAATAAAAAACAGACTTTGAGTATAAGTGGGAGATTGTTGCGTTTATACGTGAAAGTATGCTTTTACTTTGAATAACCTATGTATTAAACACTTATTTATGAGAATAAATCTTTTATCACTATTGCTTTAAATATGAATGAATGTTAAATGTTTATTGCAAACCGTCCAATATATAGTATGTGTTACATTGTAGTTAACGTGGTGATACCAGATCACGGAAGATCACATTAATAGTTCCTTGTAACTAAAATTACAAATTTACGACCCAGTTGGCATTGAACAATCCGCCGTGAAAGGTCTATGTGCAGTTCTTAGATTGGTATGTCTTGACCAAGAGATTGCACTAGCACATTTTGTATGTGTTGAAGAGGACCTACAACGATGATAATTTCTTCTGTTCTGAAAGGTGAAGAATTAGACCTCAGTGGTTATTTATTTCTTAATCTCTGTCACTTAAATATGACAGTGTGTGGTAATAGTTATTGCTTTGATACATGTCGGGTGAGAATCATCGTGACTTCGAACCTTGTATTTTGAGCAGTAATATTAATCATACAACGGTTACTAAAACTTAATACGGAGAAATGTGTGCGAGTACGGTTTGTGTGATTTGTCTCCTTGGTGGGCTCAGAAGTTTTATCGTACCAAATCTTGCAAGTAGAAATTAGTTTTCCGTTAGGAATAATAATGTTGAACTGTCTTTACTCCAAGGCACAAGATATTAATTAATTTAGAGCTATTCAAAGGCTCAATTAATTAATGGACTAGATAATCTTAAACACGGAAAATAATAATCGGGAGCCCATATTATCGTAATATGGATTAAGATGGATAATGTAATATTAATTTGATAGTGGTATTAATTAATAATAATGGACTAAATTATATTGAGGCTCAATATTAAAATTCAGAAGCCCATTGGAGGTCCATCTTAATTCTCCTAAAGGCCCCTCAAGTAGCACAATAATAATAAGGTGATTAAAATAAAAGAAAAATATAATTGCTAATTTTTCCATGAAAGATTCGAAAATTATGATATAGGAGAGAGAAAATATTTTGTTGATTTTTTTGGAAAGGTATTATGAAAAATATGTATTCTTGGAATACAAGATTATCTCATAAATTCAAGAAGATCCAAATCTTGTTATTCATCCTATAATTTTCGAAAGTATCATATAATTAGGAGGGTGCGATTTTTGTGGAATATTTTATTATGGAGAAAAGAATATATGAGATATATTCAAAAAAAAATTGGAGATCAAGAAAAGATTTTTTCCTTCCCCTATTCCGCTGAAAAAATCGGTCACCTCCCCTATAAATAGGAAATGATTATTTCATCTCCAGTTTACAAGTTCCATGAGTTGAAAAAATTGAAAGCTGTAAATATTTTTCCTCTTCCTTTAGATTATTAAATTGTTTGTTAAGCGGTTCCCACCGGCTAACGAATAAACGAAAGGGGAATATTTGAAAAGATCTTTTGGTTGATAGGATCGTTTCGCTTGTCCCGTTCTTCTCTTCGGACATTGCTTCAAGAGGTACGTATTCGCGTAAAACTCCTAGATATTCCGTTGTAAGATTTTACGTGGTTATATTCTTATGCGTGAATTATTTTATTGTTGGATAATTATTATTTGATTTAATTAAGATTAATTCATGCATGCTAGTAATAATTGAATTTAAATTTGTATTTAAATTTCATCCCGAATAGATTCGGATACCCCGATTTCCCCAACACCTTCACCATTGGGGAGGAGATCCGATGAATAGATAATTTAATACAGATGAAATTACATTTGGAGGGAATCGGAACCAAAATGTGTGAGGATTGACCTTTTGGCTCTGATATAAAAAAAAAAAAGCACAAGTTTCAACCCCTCCAAATAAATTAAGAAACACATACTAATATTCTCATTCATCTTATTATATATCAATGAATCAGGGAAATTATTTAAAGGGTTAATTGCAAATAAAATCATAACCTTTTCGTAAATTGCACTTTAATCTAAATTTTTTAATCTTTGCAAACAAAACTCTAACTTAATATTTTGTTGCAATTTTAATCAAAACATAGATTTTAATCAGCCTGAAAATGATGATAAATTATGCGTTGTCACCCGAACCAATCTAAACATATTAATATTAATTATTCATTGTCAGATAAATGAAACATCATTTTCGGACAATAAAAAATTTATTTGTTAGTTCGAATTGCAAACAAATGATAAGTTGAGATTTTGTTTGCCAAGATTCAAAAGTTTAGATTAGATTGCAATTTGCGAAAAAGTTGTGATTTAATTTGCAATTAACACTTATTTAAATCAAGACTACATACGAAGGAAGAGTAGGTAGCATCTTCTCTATTATATTTGACTAGCTAGTTCTTAAAAAGTTCCAAGCAATGGTCTTTGAGGTCCAAATTCCTGCTCCAAAATGTTTTATTATATTCTGCAAAAGTAAAATCCCTATACACGTTCGGGTATCCGGGTCTGTTCAGCGGGTCCGGAGCACGAATGATGGATGTCTCACATGGCATCAAGAAGGAAGCAATCGACAGTCTGGGTTTATCTATATTCACAACAGCTCTATGCCACACGCTTTTATACTTGCCGTTACTCAGCGCCTGCAAATTCGCATTTAATTTTCACTTACTTAATGAATCACCTTGTTTAATTTCGAAATTGATATCATTATATTCATCTAATAATATCATTACACTTATAAACTAATATCATAACATTTATCCACGCAGTTTGCATGCGTTACTAAATAAGAATAATAGTATTACTAAATAAATGGTATGGTATTACTATATATTGATCCAATTTCATATGGCGAACAAGTTTACCTGAAGCTGGTCGCCGATATTAATGACGAAAGCGTTGGGCTCGGGTTTGACTGCTATCCAGTTGGCATCCTTGAGAACTTCCAAGTCTTGAAGAAGAATGGTGAGGGCCATTGGATCGGTGTGGGGTGGTATGCCGTAGGTGAGGTCGGGTTGAGGGCATGCTGGGTAATAATTCATCGACATGTGTTGTTCTTGCTCTCCTAGTGCATTTTTCAGCCACTCTTTCTCTAATCCTAAGCTCTCTGATATCATTTCTTCCAATCTTAACCCTAGTTCTCGAACCTCCACACAGTAATTGTTTACAATATCCCTACATTCAATTTTCATTAATTATATATATTTAGGAATTATAAAATTATATTGGATTAGCACATGCATGTCATACCACACTGATCTATGATAAAAATTCTATCATTAAATATAAATTAATAATAATGATAGGATTTTTTTATTATAAAGAAAAATTTGTTAGAGAACTTAATTTATGTTATTGCAGATTAATTTTTTCTTAATTCAGTCTTATACCATTAAGGTTCATATATTGTTATACAATTTATGTTGAAATGAAATAAATTAATAATAATTAATGAAATCTGAATTTAAAAAATCTACTTTCTTAAAGTAACAAATAGAAGATGAAAATTAATACGATTAGAGTCGGTTGCTTACTTGAAGGAAGAGGGTAGAGAAGGCCAAGTGGGCATGTATCTGTCCAAAGGATAACAATGAAGCCTGAGATAATCCCTCCAGTGATTAATGCTCTCTTTCTTTACATTAAAACTCGTGGATAATCGTGTGGTTTTGGATGGATCATCTGAATACAATTTCATCTTTTCATCAGCTGGTAAATTGAAAAATTCATGACTCACCCCCACTAACTTTTCCACTGCTTCTTTTGATACTCCATGGTTGATAACCTGATCAATTTTTATTAGCTAGCTGGAATTAATATTTGAGCTAATTAGAGACAATTTATTAGAGTAAACTTGAATGTAATTACAATTACAATTACAATTACAATTACAATTACCTGGAAGAAGCCATAATTTGCACAAGCATCGCCAATTTGTTTGATTATTAGGCTTCGATCTTTACATCCCACATCGACCACCGGAATATTGTCGTCCTGAACCACTTCACACATATTAGGTCTCTCGGATTCGGGTCGGATATAACTGGCGGGTAGGCTTGAGAATTTGACACCACTTATGAACTTTGTTGCCATCGAAATTTGCTTCCTAGATTAATTAAATAAATATATTACTTTTAGTACTGCAAGATTCTTACAATTATTTCAAATAATAAAATAATACTTAAACAATATATATCAGGCAAATTAAGAAAAAACTCGTGAAAAAGTGTGGTAGGAGTTAAAAAGGAAAGTTACCTGAGATTAAGAAAAATGGAGATTGAGCAATCTTTTGCAATGCACTCAATGACACAAACGGACTTGTCCGAGTCAACTTAAATAGAGTTCGAAATATTTAAATAAATAAAATGCAAAAAAAAAAAAATTTAAAAAAAATACACCGATTCGGACCCATCTACACGACGTCATCAACAAAGCCGGTTCCCGAATACTAAATTTAAGGATACATACAATGTACTCACTCCGTCCCCTAATAATATTCACATTTACTGTTTTCTCGTGTTTTAGCGAGCGAGTTTTTTATTAGTATTTGAAATGATAAAATAATTTTTAAAGTGTTTTATAATAGAGTAGAGATGGATCTATCTTACCCCTTTCTTGAAATCACTTTATCATTTCAAATATTAATAAACAATTCGCTCGCTAAAACACGAGAATAAAGGTAGTGTGAATATTATTAGGGGACGGAGGGAGTATAATTTAGTGAATTATTTTATATTAACAACAACTAATTGTATTTTTTTAGTTATATTAGTTATTTCACTAACTAATTAATGGGTCCCAAGATAATTTATACATCTAGTTGTACACATAAATCAAAAAAGTGCATTTTTTAATAAAATAGTGATGTATGATTAAATATGTATACTTTCATAAATGTACACGTGATTTATATTTTTCTTTTTTCTAAAGTGTTCAAATTAATGGGGGACACTTAATAAAATAAGTGTGCAAATTACCTTGGGATGAAGAAAGTATTAGCTATTTTTACTGAATAATATTAATTATTTTATTGAACAATATTAGTTGGACAATGCTATGCAACAATGAAATACACTCGTTACTTTTTTAAATTTAAAATCATAAAAGTGTAGAAATACACGATGCACAATAAAAGTATAGAAATAGACAACATTTAAATTAAGGTCTATTTACACTAAACTCACCAAATTATTGACGATTTTGCATTAAAACCACCAAACTATTTATCTTGGCATTAATATATACTCCCTCCGTCCCCAAACACTTTTCACAGTTGTTTTATCTCCGTGTTTTAGCGAGAGAGTTGTTTATTAGTATTTGAAATGATAAAATAATTTTTAAGGTAGGGTATGATAGATCTACCTCTTCTCTATTATAACGAGAGGAACAGTAATTGTGCAAAGTGTTGTGGGACGGAGGTAGTACTACAAACTATCAAATTTTGGCACATATTCCAACCAAAAATTTCTACAATTTCAACATATGAGGAGTATTTGTGTAAAAAAAAATTCAATTGATGACAAACGTCGCAAGAAGATGACGCATGAAACGAAGAACGGCGTTAAGGACGGATATAGGAGGTTGTGTACAGCGGAGTGAAGACACGAAGTAGTAGACGACCGAAGTGATCATGATGAATTTTGTGTATTTCTCATTGCAATTGGAATAAAATTATGAAGAATTTTGAGAAAATTATTATTTTCTAAGGAACGTGGGCTGTAATAAATTTTTTGGGGGGGACAAATTTATCAAAAATAAGTTTAGTATTTTATGTGTCAAAATTTGATAGTTTGTATGCATTAGCGTCAAGAAATATAATTTGGTGGTTTAGGTGTAAAATCACTCATAGTTTGATGGGTTTAGTGCAATTAGACCTAAAATTATATTTTCTCTGTTCCACTATATGTTTCTCACTTTTGTGTTCTGAACGTTTATAAATATTTCATTTCATAAAACATAAAAACAACATGTATATATAGATAAACAAATACACATTTTTAAACAATAAATGATGGATAACTAGAAGTTGGGGTGTATTAACTTAAGTAGGGCATAATTCATTATTTTAGTTACTAGACTATACTCCCTCCATCCCCAAAGATTTTTCACACTTTTATACTACACATTTAAAAAAAAAAAGTGTAATGAATATTGAAGGAGATGTGTAAACTTTATTATTAAAGTAATGTTATTTGTTGAAATGAATGTAAATATAATGACATTTTGTGTAAATATGTAAATATTGTGGAAAAGAATTAAATAGAAATTTTATTTATAGAGTGTAAAAAATACTTTGAGGAAACGTAAAAACGTTCAAATAATTTGGGGATGGAGCAGTGAATTATTTCCAATTTAATGGATTGAACGTATCAATCGTCATTCTGCATTACGTCACTGTGTGATTTAAGCTTCTGGACATCAGCAAACTTCCATATTATAAACAAGTACGTTAGCTTGTGGGGCCTAAAATAAATATCACATTAAGTTGAATTATGAAATAAGTGGGTGGCATGCTTGGTCAGAGCCACGTGCCTGAGTGGAATTCAAATAATCCCACATTACACTTTAAAAAGAAAAAAAGAAAAATTGCCAACAAAATTTTTGTAGTGTTGTATACAATTTTTTTTTTTTTTTTTTTTAATTATGTAGTGATTTTCACTTCTTAATCAATACAAACAATTTGCACACAGAATAAAACTTCTAGGTAACAAATTAATTATAGAAAAAAAATTGTATAAACAATTAACCTACAAAATGGTAAGCAAATTGTTTGTATGAAGATGTCTATATAATTAAAAAAATAAATAAATAGGCAAATCGTAAATAATTCTTATTAAAGATTTTTTTGTTAAAAATTTTGTAGATATATTGACATAGTCGATTCTCTATTTTCTTACAGTGTTACTCTTCACGCCTAATGTGACACATTTTTTAAGAAAAAATTAATGTGGATTTTATTTGAATATAAAATAATATTGTGAGGGTGTCACAATTGAGTGCAATTTTTATTTTAGGGGTGCGAAGAGTATTGTGCAACTGATAAAAAAAAAAGAGTTTATTGCCAGACGGAAGGAATAGTTAATACGATAAAGAATATTAATGGTTTATTGAAAATATGATAATTATAATAATGTTCAACCTACTAACTTTTTTTTTTTGTGTGTGAATAATATTTTTCATTTATATATTTTGTTTTGTTTTCTGATTAATGAATCAAAATTAAGTTAAAGTTGCATCAGTTGGATTGATGCAAAGTAGTGCACAAAAGTTGGCTGAACTTGTCAAGTTATAAAAGATTTTTAATAAACTAAAGAATATGGGAATCTATTGAAAATTTTAAATGCTCAATTGAATAGTAATAATTTAAAATAATTATAAAAAAGTAACAATATATAAAATGACAGCTCATGTATATTATTTCATGGCTGTTGATAATATATAATACTCACATAACATAATATTAGATGTTTGATGTTCACGGCGCATGTTGGTATCAATTAAATCATCTTTAAAAAGAAAGAAAGAAAGCAAGAAGCATATATAATCAAATATGAATGGAATAATTTTGCATATTGGGAACAAAAATACAAGACGTATTATGGAATTATGGCTCGTAACTCCAATAAATTTAAATATAGAAGAAGGAGCAGTCGGGAGTCGTGTGTGCGATTTTAGAGAAAAATAGACCAAAAGATCCCAATTCCAATTTTTATTTAATAGTGATATTTTATATGTATAATAGTTATTGATTTTTTAAAATATAAAAATGAAATAGTACATCTTAAACAAAAACATACTCCCATACTTATTTTAAGATAAGATAAAGTATAAGCATAAGAAATTCTATTACGTCCATAAATAAATTATTTTATATATCCCTAAAATAATAATAGGTTTTCGTAGAATTTTGGCTCCTCACATATATCTAAGTCTATATATGAATCATTATTCTATTCCTCTCTCCCTCTCTTTTTTTGTCAATTGCAGTTATAGTCTTTCATTAATTGGTTATATTTTATTTGAAACAACCATTGACATTCCATTTTAAAATATCGCGTTCACACTGTTTCTTCATTTGACAGAACAGCTACCCTCCTCAATTGATAATGCCACATTGCCACTATTAGAAAGTATATTAATAGTTACCCGTCCGTCCAACCATGAATCTTATCTCCGTTTTTGCTGTTGGATATATAATTTAATAAAAATTATTCTCTTTATTCTTATACATTTATTTTATTCGTTCGTTCTACTTCTAACATTCATAAAAAAAAAAAAATTATAAACTTCATCCTTACAATATTCACATATTTTATCATTATTTTTTGTCTTTTGTGCCAACAATATACTCAATTCAACCAATTATTTCACTGTATAGTACCCCTAAAACTCTACTCATTGCATTTTTATCTTAAAAAAAAAGTGTGCACCAAATTAATGGTGCAAACACTAGTAGGACGGAGGAAGTAGTATTTTATTGAAAAAGTTGATAAAGTAAGGATATTGTGAAGTATTGTGGGACCTATTTATTTATTTGTAAGTATTTTTTATTTCCTAAAAATCGAATCAGAATAAGTTTGATGGACAATCTAAAATGAAAAGTGAGAATAAATTTAGTGCACGAAGAGAGTAATATATACCGTCTCCTATTTATTTAAAACGTTATTTTGAGTTTTAAATTACTAGTTATTAACACGTGCGTTGCACGTTGTTCATAATTTTGAAACTATCGTTGACATGTTACTGAAATTTGGAAGAGGTGAATTTGTAGATATGAAACTTTTTACCTTCCATCTTCGCTTGAACGTCTCATTTGCTATATCGTTAATACAAGACGTGTCCTAATGTGATAATGATGATATATACATTGAGAGAGAAGAAACATGACACCGTAAAAGATGGGGGCAAAAATAGAGAAACGGGAAAGTCTGCATGAGACAAAAGTTTACATACAAAATCTAAATTATCATTTCAATTTGATATTAAAAGAATTCTAGAATACGTGGACATTGACTAAAGAGTGTCCCTGGAGAAGAAATGTGAATTAATGAAAGTGTGTCTCAATATATTTATAGAGGTTTAAATAAATCAAACATTTTTTTTAAGTTTCTCACTGATTTACTATTATTAAACCTAGCGTTTGCGTACAATTCACACGCATAATCAAATCAATAATTATTTTTCTAAATTGACAAATATCACTACATTAAAGAATAACCTATAAGATATTTATAAAATAATTATAAAAGTAATCAAGTAATTTCACTCTTCTGAAATCCAAGCAGTCCACACTTTTAGCATTATCTTAATTGCGTGAAGGTCATTCCTTTGTTCTTCGCTTATGCTCAAGCTCCAGCGCATGTATTAATCATCATCCATAATTAGATATAATAATGTTGTCCATCGATCAATAGCACTGATTGCCACAAAAATTTAAATATATCAAGCATAAGACACATCAAAATAAATAAATTGAGGTCCAAATATTAGATCTACCAAGTTGATCAAAGTTCATATACAGATTTTCATTTTGATTCCACATCCAGATGACATAGAGTGAACTTGGGAAATGACATACATAACTGTTACCAGAAAAATAAATCAATTATCTAACTCAACTCTCGCGGTTAAATGTAATAACTTTTGACCTGCAGAAAAAAACATGAAACAACTCGAAGAAATGATCAACTGATAATAACCGATGTTTGTCGAAATAAATCGACGCCAAAAAAGAACATAAGTTGCTATTAAATAAAAAATATTAGGTTTCACAGTTTCTCTTAAAATATGAAAAAAAAAAAGCATTGAAGCTAGAAAATGTGTTCCAATCATTTTATCATAAAGTTAGAAGGTCAATAAAAACATATTTTACATGTTCTCACCACTATCTAATTACGTTAGAATCTCATAGAATGGGAGATCAAATTATATATATTACCTGTTTCACCCTTTCTTTAAACTTGGTACCTGTTAGCTTATTCAAGTCCAAAACATGCAGATGGCAAAGAACAACATAAATGCTAAATTAGTATCCAAAAGAAAAATTCAAAAACAACCTCGAAAAATGATGCCTAATGTTGAATGTGAAAACAAATCATTGTGGATTATTACTGTTAATGTTGCATATTAATGTTGTTTAAATAAAAGAAGATAAAATGAGGAATTGAGTGTGCAGAGTAAAAGCATATTGAATATGAGTTTGAATGCAATCTCTTTTAATATTTATGCTTTAGAGAATCACATTCGGCATGCACCAGTTATAGATGGGAAAATAGTTTATGTAAATACAATTTAAATAATTGCTATCATACTCTGTATATATGTAATAAAGATCTTGGAAACAAAAAAAGGATAAATGTAATGGAAATAGGTTATATAACAACCCAAAAAATAAAATACTACAAGTCTAATTTACTAAAAATGATACTTACTGTGGATCTCCATCACCATTTTGGTTTCTTTTTTAAAGATCAATACTGCAAACATGTGGTTATTTCCATCATCCTTGTGACTACTCCAGTGTTGTCAGCAACATAATTAATTTACATGTCACAAAGGCTTATATGGAGGTACCTCTCCCTCCCTGTTAATGATTGATTGCATCAGAAGCATACAAGAGGAGATTTATGTGCATACATGTAACATAATTTCATAAAGGAATTTGAGTCCTTACTATTTTATGCAGCTATGATGCACCAATTTTAGGCATTCAACGGGCAGGTACATCAAACTTGAAGCCCTATGTATTTACCTCTGAATGACTGCCCCAAACTTGAGGCCCTATGTATTTACCTCTAGCATTCAGATCGAAGCATCCCACAATATTCATTAAAAATTTCTAAAGGCCAAGCTGAGCTCTGCAAAATCAAACAAAATTAATTTTCGCCAAAATTGAAGTGGAGACAATTTCAATTAAGAATATGTTGGAAATTGGTTATATATTAACTAATTTTTTTAGGAATGAAGATGCTAGTTTTTGGGAAAACAAAAATAACGAGGTTGTTCTACTTTCGGAGTAGATGAACGTGGTATATTTAATATCTCAAAACCAATTTCCGGTGAGTGAGAAATTAATTTGGGAAGTTGGATAGTTATTCATGTGTTTTACATCCCATGGGAATGGAAAGCTTGAGTTCCATCCCACATTGGAAACCTACAAGAAAGAGAATATTCGATGGAATATTTTGTTCTTGCTTCCCAAGAAAGAAATCGAATATTATGTTATTGCTTCCCAAGAAAGAGAATATTCGATGGAATATTCTGTTCTTGCTTCCCAAGAAAGAAATTGAATATTCTGTTCTTGCTTCCCAAGAAAGAAATCGAATATTCTGTTCTTGCTTCCCAAGAAAGAGATCGTCCTCATCTGCAGTGCAGATTTCCACCTATATATACCCCTTCATATTCAGACTTTCGTACTCACCTTTCAGTCTACGAATCTTAGAGTTTAGAAAGCCTTTCGCATATATTTTTATTTCGTTCAGTTCTAAATTCCAATTTCGTTCGCCGAGAGTGTATACACGGTGGTGCTGCTGGTATAAACTGTTAAAACCGTTTTACCTTTGGAGACTCATACGCACGATACCGTAAGCACTATACGGGGCGTATTCAGTCTTGCGGGAAAAGGATTTTCCTTGACTCGGTTTATTCATACGATTCGTATTTACCTTGTTCGTGCAGTGTTCGAGACACACCCCTTTATATAAAACAACAATCGCAAGACTGAATATTTTCTATTTCGAATCACTGCCATGTCGAACCACAATTCCGACAACGAGTTGAATATGAGTTCACCTCAAGCTACTCCTACCAATGATGCAGGTAATACATCTAACTCTCCTGTTGTACCTACGGGTAAGTCTGATCCCTCTTCTGCTTTTCAATTTGGAAACTTTGGAAGCATTCTTAATGAGTAGTTTAAAGTCAATCCCTTCGTGGGAAATTCCAATCCCTTATGGGAAACTCTGACACTAATCCCTGTGTGGGAAACTCAAGTGCTAATCCTTTCGGGGGAAACTTCGGCGGCAATCCTTCCGTAGGAAATGTCGGTGCCAGTCCCTTCTTGGCAACCAACCAAGCCTCCCTCCCTGGGACTGTTACGCCGGTTGTGGTAAAAGGAGAGAAACCCGAAAAGTTTTCGGGTAATGACTTCAAGAGGTGGCAAAAGAAGAT
The DNA here is from genome assembly GCA_947034835.1 of Ballota nigra. NCBI lineage: Eukaryota > Viridiplantae > Streptophyta > Magnoliopsida > Lamiales > Lamiaceae > Ballota > Ballota nigra. Next base: position 42,571,443 of record OX344721.1, read on the forward strand.
GCACTTCTACTTGACCACCATCTCCTTGGTGAAATATGTCAAGGAGGATTGCCCGAGCGTACCCGCAGAAGATGCTGATCGGGAAACAAGGATCGCCTACGATACTTGGATCCATGATGATTATCTGTGTAGGAATTACATCCTGAATGGGCTGTCTGATGCCCTCAATGATGTATATGATGAATACCCAACATCCAAGGCCTTGTGGGAGTCTTTGGAGAAGAAGTACAAAACCGAAGACGCGGGAACTAGCAAGTTCGTCGTCTCCACTTTGTACGAGTTCAAAATGGAGGACAACAAATCTGTTGTTGAACAAGTTCAAAAGCTGCAAGTGATCTTCCACAACATTGCAGTACAAGGGATGGAGCTGCCTGAAGCTTTTCAGGTTGCCACTGTGATTGACAAACTGCCTTCATCTTGGAAGGAGTTTAAGTCCTACCTCAAGCACAAGCGAAAGCAAGTGACCATGGAGGATCTTGTTACCCGACTCCGGATCGAGAAAGATAACAAGAAAAGAGAGAAGAAGGGTCCGATTGCTTCTATCGAGGCAAAGGCGAACCTGATGAAGAAAAGTGAACCATCGAAGAAGAGGAAGCGTCAAGACGACAAAGGCAAAGGCAAGGCTGTTGCTGCTGCTCCTGCCCCGAAGAAATTTAGTGGGAAGTGCTACAACTGTGGCAAACCCTATCATCGGGCCGCTGATTGTCGTCAGCCCAAGAAGGAAGACAAGTGAAAGAAGAACTTCGTGAACGTTGCAGAACGAGAGCTCACGGAGATGGATATGTCTGCTGTAGTGACCGAGGTCAACATGGTGGACAACAAGAAAGAATGGTTCGTGGACACAGGTGCCACTTGCCATGTTTGCTCGGAGAAATCCGCCTTCTCCACCTATTTTCCTGCTGCGGGGAGAAAGCTCTACATGGGGAACCAAGCCTCGTCTGAAGTGGCTGGTGTAGGAATGGTGGTAATCAAACTGACTTCAGGAAATGAGCTCAAGCTGAAGGACGTGATGCATATCCCGGACATCCGGAAGAATCTAATTTCGGGGTCTCTTTTAGTTAGTAGTCAGTTTAAGACAGTGTTTGAGTCAAATGGCGTTGTACTTAGCAAGTTTGGCATCTTCCTAGGAAAAGGTTACCTCGAGAAGGGCCTTTTTAAGATGTCTGTCATGACTGTAAGCCGTGATGACAAAAACACTATTATCAATGAGAATACTTGTACTTCTGCTTATATCGTTGAGTGTTCCTCTTTATGGCATTTTAGATTAGGACATGTTAATCTAAAATCTATAAAACGTTTAGTAAATTTAGATTTACTTAAAATTGAGAATGTTGACACATCCAAAAGATGTGAAATTTGTGTAGAAGCAAAGATGACTAAATTACCATTTAAGTCAGTTGAAATGAGCACTACTCCTCTAGAATTAATTCACACTGATGTATGTGATTTAAAGTTTGTGCAAACTAGAGGTGGAAAAAAGTACTTTATTACTTTTATTGATGATAACACAAGATTCTGCTACGTTTACTTGCTATGAAATAAAGATGAAGCTATTGAAGCTTTAAAAAATTATAAAAGTGAAGTAGAGAATCAAATGAACACTACAATTAAAGCAATTCGTAGTGATAGAGGTGGAGAGTATGTGGCTCAGTTTGAACAATTATGTGCCAAATCTGGTATCATACATCAAACGACAGCTCCTTACTCACCTCAATTGAATGGTATTGCGGAGAGGAAAAACCGAACCTTGAAAGAGATGATGAACACAATGTTAATCAGCTCGGGTTTACCTCAGAACATGTGGGGGGAAGCTATTCTGTCAGCTACCCATATTTTAAATAAAATTCCACTTAAGACTCAAGAAAAGACACCTTATGAGTTGTGGAAAAATCACAAATCATCTTACAAATACCTCAAAGTGTGGGGGTGTTTGGCTAAAATTGAAGTGCCACTTCCTAAACAAGTGAAAATCGGATCTAAGACGGTCGATGGGATCTTTATAGGATACGCCTTCAATAGTAGTGCCTATCGGTTTTTTATTCACAAATCAGAAATACCCGATATGACAGTAGGTACTACAATAGAATCAAGGAATGCTGTGTTCTTTGAAAATGTGTTCCCGTGTAGGGACAAAGAAGAAGTGAGTTCAAATAAACGAACTCAAGAAGAATCAAGTGAAGCTGCAGGTCCTTCCACTCAGTAGAGTGAATAACCAAGACGCAGTAAACGAGCTAGAATTGATAAGACCTATGGTCCAGACTTCATCACGTATGTGTTAGAAGAAGAACCTAGGACTATCAAAGAAGCTCTTTCCAGACCAGATGCATCTCTCTGGAAAGAAGCAATAAACAGTGAATATGATTCAATTCTGCAAAATCATACATGGGAGTTGGTTGATCTCCCTAAAGGTTGCAAGACCTTAGGATGTAAGTGGATCCTTAAAAGAAAGTACAAAGCAGACGGATCAATTGACAAGTATAAAGCCCGTTTGGTTGCAAAGGGTTTTAAACAAAGAGAAGGACATGATTTCTTTGACACCTACTCTCCAGTTACAAGAATTACATCCATTCGTGTACTTATCGCGATTGCTGCTTTGCATAATCTCAAAATACATCAAATGGATGTAAAGACTGCTTTTCTTAATGGAGAGATGGATGCTGAGATATACATGGATCAACCAGAGGGTTATGTTGTACTCGGGAGCGAGAAAAAGGTTTGTAAACTCGTTCGGTCGTTGTATGGACTTAAACAAGCTCCTATACAATGACATTTGAAATTTGACAATATTATGTTGTCAAATGGATTTCGAATTAAGGAATATGACAAGTGCGTGTATGTGAAAGATACACCAAATGGATTTGTTATCGTATGCTTATATGTTGATGACATGTTAATCATAGGTAACAATTCAAATGTGATCGTTAATACGAAAAACATGTTAAAGAAATTTTTTGACATGAAAGATATGGGTTTAGCAGACGTGATTCTAGGAATCAAAATAGAAAGAACTTCAAATGGAATTTCTTTAACACAATCTCATTATGTTGAGAAAGTCTTGAAAAAATTTAATGCATTTGATGATCCACCTGCTAAAACTCCACTTGAACAAAATGTTCATCTGAAGAAAAACAGAGGTGAACCTGTAAATCAGTTGGAATATGCAAGGATCATTGGAAGCGTGATGTACATTACTAATTGCACACGTCCTGATCTTGCATGCTCTATGAACAAACTGAGCAGGTACACAAGCAATCCAAGTCACGAACATTGGAAAGCTCTGAAAAGAGTCTTGAGATACTTGAAGTATACTCTTGATTTTGGGCTACACTACACGTGACATCCAGCTGTACTTGAAGGGTACAGTGACGCTAATTGGATATCTGATAGCAAAGACTCGTTCTCAACTAGTGGATATGTATTCACAATTGGAGGAGCAGCTGTATCGTGGAAATCCACAAAATAGACGTGTATTGCCCGTTCCACTATGAAATATGAGTTCATCGCTTTGGATCAAGCTGGTGAAGAAGCTGAATGACTTCATAACTTTTTAGAAGACATTCCTTGTTGGAACAAACCTGTACCATCTGTAATGGTACATTGTGACTGTCAAGCTGCTATTGGTAGAGCTTTGAGCAGTATGTACAACGGGAAGTCGAGACATATCCGTCGTCGACATAAATCCGTTAGACATTTGATTTCAACTGGTATTATAACAATTGATTATGTAAGATCAATTGATAACATAGCGGATCCGCTCACGAAGAGCTTGAACCGAGATCAAATGAATAAGCTGATAGAGGGAATGGGTCTAAAATTCACAAATAAAACTGAAGCAGTGGTAACCCAACCATGATGACTGGAGATCCCAAGAACTTGGTTCAAAAGAGAAAACTAAGCTGTGAATGTTAGTTGTACAACACTTAAAAATCATGACCATTCCTGACAGCACTGTGTCAAGTGTTAGTAGATCCGTGAGTTGTGGTAAAGGATAAGTCGTAGACTTTTAATGATTCCTACAAGTCCAAGTGGGACTGAGTATGACAAGATACTCAAAAGGAGATCACCTATATAAATGAGAAGTGAGGGCCGCTTCGACCAAACATTTATGAATACAAAGGGCGTCCAGGGCCAAAATGGACAAAAACGTGAGAACAAATCAGAATCGAGACTGACTTGTGTCTGCATTGTCTGTAAGGTATACACTAAGGAGGATTAGTTCAAGGCATCGTGTCTACTAAGCCACCGGTATACCCGATGGTGCCTGGCTACGGAAAGTTCAAAGCCATTGGCTACTTATCCGGAAGCAATGAGGTCTCAATCGAGCTGAACGAACAAGCCTGACTCTGTATAGGTGCAATTCTCACTCATGTGGGGGATTGTTGGAAATTGGTTATATATTAACTAATTTTTTTAGGAATGAAGATGCTAGTTTTTGGGAAAACTAAAATAAAGAGGTTGTTCTACTCTCGGAGTAGATGAACGTGGTATATTCAATATCTCAAAACCAATTTCCGGTGAGTGAGAAATTAATTTGGGAAGTTGGATAATTATTCATGTGTTTTACATCCCATGGGAATGGAAAGCTTGAGTTCCATCCCACATTGGAAACCTACAAGAAAGAGAATATTCGATGGAATATTTTGTTCTTGCTTCCCAAGAAAGAAATCGAATATTATGTTATTGCTTCCCAAGAAAGAGAATATTCGATGGAATATTATGTTCTTGCTTCCCAAGAAAGAAATTGAATATTTTGTTCTTGCTTCCCAAGAAAAAAATCGAATATTCTGTTCTTGCTTCCCAAGAAAGAGACCGTCCTCATCCGCAGTGCAAATTTCCACCTATATATACCCCTTCATATTCAGACTTTTGTACTCACCTTTCAGCCTACGAATCTTAGAGTTTAGAAAACATTTCACATATATTTTTATTTCGTTCAGTTCGAAATTCCGATTTCATTCGCCGAGAGTTTATACACGGTGGTGCTGCTGGTATAAACTGTTAAAACCGTTTTACCTTTGGAGACTCATACGCACGATACCGTAAGCACTATACGGGGCGTATTCAGTCTTGCGGGAAAAGGATTTTCCTTGACTCGGTTTATTCATACGAATTCGTATTTACTTTGTTCGTGCAGTGTTCGAGACACACCCCTTTATATAAAACAACAGAATATTGAGACATGTACTCTCACCTGTTGATCCAAGAACAGATTAAGAATCAAGCCAGGCAACCCGCCGATTTTGCCGCCTGAAGCGTATCAGCTAGTATACATGGGCCTTACCTTTTAGTCTCAATCAAAACGTCATCGTAACTCATTACCGCGCCTCGTGATTTCACCTTCCCCTTTTCCCCCTATTATAGTTTAGCCCCGCAAACGAGCCATCTCCCTCTCTTCCCAGTTCACGTCCAATCATTCTTTCCCCGCTTTGCAGTTAGCCCCGCAAGCATACATCTCCTCTTGACATTCTATCTGTCCTCCCTCGATCAGAGCTGCTACTGTATTTGCCCTAGCGGGTACAACGGGGCGACTAAAGGCTTATGTTTATCGTGTTGTCGTTGTCCGATAGATAGATGCACGGCGACGATCGTCACTGCCGATGTCATATTTCTGTTAAAAGATCATGTTGGTCGTTGTCGGATAGATAGATTTACGGCGGCAGCAGATACACGACATCGGTGGGTGTGGGAGGAGGACAAGGGAATGGGAAGACAGAGGGTTGTGCTAGGGTTTGTTGGTGTGTATGGGGAGTGGTTTGTCCATATGGGATAATGTAGGGGGGGTTTAAATATTTCTTAGTTCGCGTATGGGGCTAGTTTGTCCGGCTGAAAAAATAAAGGGGGTATTTTCGTCCAAAAATATTTCTCATGGACTTGTCACTTTTTAATATAGTATAGATTTGTATAATATATGTTATTTTGGACATTTTTCACCCATATATGTATCTCTATTATTTAATTCTCTTAGAATATCTCAAGTACAAGCATGCAATTGTTTTGCTAATTATGATTTATCCAAGTTATCTTCATTACTTTTGGTTTGAGTGAACTATGCACAGATACTACAAGGTCGACTTCGTTTTTTTAGCTGGTTATCTGAAGCTCATTCCTGCTGAATTGATACAAGCTAGCTTATCCAAACGCCATTTACTGAATATACTATACTCATCATGTTGAATTTTTTTTGTCTCGCTGAAAAAAAAAAAATTATCTTTCAAGGAATAAAGTTGTCCAATTAGCAAAATGTTGTCTCAATGGACAAAAGTTATGTCAATTGAGTTCAAAGTATGAGTATTTGAATATTGTCTCGCTAGGAAAAAATAGTTGTCTCGCTAAAAAAAAAATCATCTTGCTGATAAAAAATAGTTGTCTCGCTGAAAAAAAAGTTATCTCATTGGCGAAATGTTGTCTTAATGGGCAAGAGTAATACCCATCGTGAAAATATTCAAATATTCATAAATTTAAAGTATGAATAATTGAATATTGTATCGCTTAAAAAAAATAAAAAGTTGCATGATGTATAGAAAACTTCTTTTGTTATGAATATTGGGTAAAAGAAAATCATTTCCACTTATAAGGCAAATCCTTCGCCCATCTTAGGAGCTGAAATAACACTGTCACTGGTACAACTTTTTGGTCAAATCTTAACTTGTATTCATACTCGGATTTTTTCTCAATACACTTGTATATGCACAATATTTTTTTAGCATCATGTATCATCACGTACATTTGTGAAATATCTGGGTTACAATAGATAAACCGTACAACCTAAATTGGCTGATCAAAAAAAGTACTTGCACTAAAAAAAAAAAAAGGGGTTTTAGCGACAGATTTTCGGTCGCAAAATGTAATTAGCGATAGATTTCTGATCGAAAAAAATCGGTCGTTAAAAAGTGGGTAGCTAATATTAGCGACCGCTTTTTGAAATCGGTCGCTAATCTGAGACCGTCAAGGCGGTCGCTAATATCAGCAACCGCCTTCAGTCGGTCGTTGAATCAATCGGGTCCGATCCGGCCGGGTCATGATTTAGCGACCGCCTTCAGTCGGTCGCTGAATCAATCGGGTCCGACCCGGCCAGGTCATGATTTAGCGACCGACTTCTGGCGGTCGTTAATTTATTTTTCGAAATAAAATTAATTTTTTTTATTTTATTTTCTGATTAGCGACCGACCTATAAGCGGTCGCTAATCAGCGATCCAACGTAAAAAAAAAAAAAAGTGGCTCATTGGATTCGAACCCGTACCCCTTAGGGTCCGGGCGGGGTGCAAACCACTGAGCCACTGAGCCACTAACTCATATTAGGCGACCCATGTTGTATATAAGCCCTTGTGAGGCTTGTAGAAATAATAATAAATGGGCAAATATGCGCCCAAGGGGTATCGAACCCACGACCTTCGAGTATAGACCAGAAGAGGTGTGAACCACTAGGACAAATGCTATTCTTGTTTGTTTATTTGCATTTAATTGTATATAACCTCAAATTAACTCCCGTTTTTTTTTTAAATTCATCAAATTCAATCCTTTTTGTTTCTAATTCGTTTATATATATATATATATATGTGTGTGTATTTACTAACTTTTTTATTAATTTTATAAATTTTATATTTTAGATTATTCTAAATTATTAATTCATTCGTTTTTATTCATTTAATTGTATATAATTCGAAATTGACTCCCATTTTTTTAAATTCATCAAATTAATTCATTTTTGCTTCAAATTCGTTTATATATATTTATTTACTAACTTTTTTTTATTAATTTTATAAATTTAATATTTTAGATTATTTTAAATTATTAATTCATTCGTTTTTATTCATTTAATTGTATATAATTCGAAATTGACTCCAATTTTTTTAAAATTCATCAAATTAATTCATTTTTGCTTCTAATTCGTTTATATATATTTATTTACTAACTTTTTTTATTAATTTTATTAATTTAATATTTTAGACTATTCTAAATTATTAATTTCATTCGTTTTCATTCATTTAATTGTATATAATTCAAAATTGACTCCCACTTTTTTTTTAAATTCATCAAATTAAATTTTTTTTGTTTCTAATTCGTTTATATATATATATATATATATATATATATATATATATATATATATATATATATATATATATATATATATATATATACTAACTTTTTTATTCAATAAAAAATATATGCAAATCTCTAATATTCAATAAAAAATAAAAAAATATTCAACAAAATTAAAATATTCAACAAATAAAAAAAAATATTCAACAGAAAATGAAAAAAATTCATCTCTCTCGTCACTCCTCTCCAGAGAGGAACTCATTGATATCAATATCAACATCCCCACCATCGCCCTCACCACCTCCATGTCCGCTCCCCCCGACACCGCTCACCCCGGCATCAAAATGTGGTGGGAGTGGGGGTTGGGCGTTAATGCCCATCTGCTGAGTGATGCTGGTGAACCAATCCCGAAGACTCACGTTGTAGCTCGTGAGGACCTCCATCTGCTTCCGGACGGCTCTAAGCTCACGCTCTACCTGAGAGAGAGCAGAGTCGATCGAGGAGGACGATACACTGCTCTGGTGGTAGGTCTGCAGGATAGCCTTACTGTGACCACCCTGCCCCACGACCTTCCCCTTCTTGACTCCGACCACATCTAAATAGATGCAGTCCTCGTCAATTCGGGGAGGGGTTCTCCCCGCTGTCGTCTCCGGGGGCCACCTGCTGCGAGGCTTAGGCGAGCCGATCCTTAAAATGGTTCTGAAACTAAAATTATAATAATTAAACTATAATTATAATAATTAAATTAAAATTAATTAACATTAAAAAATACTTACGTGGATCTCGGTGGTGCGGGCGTAGGTAGACGTCCCAGTCTCCGGGTTCACTAGGTGGGAGATTTCCATCTGCTCATAGAGAGTGGGCTTTCGTTCGTGCTCCCTCTCATGTTGCGAACCAAATTCAATAGATTTTAAATATTAAACATTTAAAAGTTTATTAATATTCAAATGTAAATAAAAGTATAATACTTATAAAGGCGAGGGAGCGCTCGTAGATGGACCGGGATCCAGCCCGATGTCTGGCGACGTCTTGCCCGGTGGGGTCCTTCAACCGATTCTCCCTAGACTTCTCGGACTTGGCTTTGAATTGCTCACTATTCCAGTGAGCAACCAAAGCGTCCCAGACGGAACGTCCGTTTGGCCCTATGCCCAGCTCCAGTTGCGCCCCACTATTGAACTTCTTCCTCATCCCGTAGATAATATTTTTGTATCGCTCATGCGCTTTCGCGCAGAACAAGCCGTACATAACACTATCATGGGCAGGATCCCAGACGCACAGCTTCTGCAATTTAATTAAAAATAAAATAATAACAAATAAATTCAATATAAAATATTAAATGTAATTAAAATTATAATAAATATACCTTGAACTCCTCGAAGTACTCCCTCCTCTTTCGCTCGGGCACCATGGACCACGAGTAGGCACCAACCTCGAACGGGAGCTTCTTAATGGCCTCTGAGACCTTACCGCTAGTCTCATGGCCTGAAAGCATACTGTAACATAAAAAAAAATTCAAGTTAATAATAATAATTAATACTCCCTCCATCTACGAAAATTTTACCCGGTTACTGTTGAACACAGTTTTTAATGAAAAATGATATTTTATTGAAAAGGTGAATAAAGTAGATAAAGTAAGAGTATTGTGGTGGGTATTGTGGGACCCATTTTTTGTTTGTGAGTGTAGTTTATTTCCAAAAGAGGAATGGGTAAAAATTTGGTGGACGGACCAAAAAGGAAAGCGGGTAAAAATTTGGTGGACGGAGGGAGTATTAATGAATACAATTAAAATTATTTAATTAATTATCTAAAAATACTTACATGTTGTCGCTAGGGACAACAGTGAGACGGCTATCCAACTGGGGATGCTGCCGTGAAGCCGTAGATCCGGCAACAGAAGTAGAGCCAGCAGCACTGGACTGCTGGGAGGAGGATGGTGTCATCTCCGGGGCCCGTCGAACCTTCGGGAGCACCGATCTCAACGACCCCGACCTCCTCTTCCCCCAACCCTGTGACCCACTCTGATCGGGGTTATCATGAGAGCTCATTTGTAATAAATTTAAATTCAAAAGATTAACATCACATATTATATTTATACACAACTACGAAAATATTTAAACCAAATTCACAACTACGAAAATTCCTAACTAAATTCACAACTACGAATATAATTAATCAACAAAAATCACAACTACGAATATCCCTAAACGAAATTCACAACTACGAATATAAATCAACAAAATTCACAATTACAAATATAATTAATCAACAAAATTCACAACTACGAATATCCCTAAACGAAATTCACAACTACTAATATAATTAATCAACATAATTCACAACTATGAATATAATTAATCAACAAAATTCACAACTACGCATATAATTAATCAACAAAATTCACAACTACGAATATCCCTAAACGAAATTCACAACTACAGAAATTCCTAAACTAAATTCACAACTACGAATATCCCTAAACAAAATTCTCAACTACGAATAGAATTCATCAACAAAATTCACAACTACGAATATAAATCACTAAATTCACAACTATGAATATCCCTAAACGAAATTCACAACTACGAATTTAAATCAACAAATTAAATCCACAACTACGAATATAAATCACTAAATTCACAACTACGGATATAAATCAATTAAATTCATATATATACGTGTATATATATATATATATATATATATAACTTCATGCATTATTCAAATATACAAAGATATATAATAAACGGCTAAAGTTTGAAAAACTTACGTTTATTAGATAGATGGAGAAGCAAGGAGGGTATTGACTGGAACAGAAAGCTCGACGGACGGCGGCGGCAGAGTTTTTTTTTAGCGTAGGCCGAAAGTGAGTACGGTCTGTGACTAAAAAGGGAAAAAAATTAGGCGGTCGCTAATCCCCCAGCATTAAATGACCCTTGCCCGTTTTTTAGAACGGGTCAACTGACCGATTTGCGACCGCATAATGGCGGTCGCTAATCAAAAATTGAATATAGAGACCGCTTTTGTGGTCGTTAAACCGGCGGTAAATAGTTTGGCTGGCCTTTGAGTTTTCGCGACCGCCGGGGCGGTCGTAAGCGGTCGCTAATCCTTCGATTCAGCGACCGCTTACCTCATTGGTCGCAAATTTTTTTGGTTTGAGACCGGTGGTCTACGGCAGTCGCTAATCGATCGCTAATTCAATATTTAGCGACCGAATTTTAGGCGGTCGATAAAACGCAAGTTTTTTGTAGTGTTGATTTGTGAAGTTGTTGAAAACTGATACACCCTCCTTCCAATAACTAATTAATTTCACACTTATATTATTTAAACGTTCCACATCTATTTTCCTACTCTAAAAAAATACTCTTTCATAAAAGTTAAAAAATAATTATAAAATATTATTATTTTATTTAACCTCATATATACATACTCTATTTAAAAAAAAAAAATAAAAAAAAAAATATATATATATATATATTCTCTACTTACAAAAGTAGTTCCAAAAACGAAGAGAGTATCGTATATCATGAGCATAAATTATACGTGGAGGTATGCAAAGCAGTATGTGAAGTTTGATAATTTGGATTTTTATCAATATTATACGGCAAAAACTTGTATGAGACTGTTTTATGGCATGAGACCACACAAATTAACGTCTACCCCTACCAAAGTGTTAATGCGCCAATGTCATAGTTACACTCATTCTCATTGTCTCATGCGGTCTCATACAATATTTATTTATATCATACATATTAGAGTTGAACACCAATATCAATGTTTAGACTTTGTAGACCTATGTTCTCTTCAAAGCCACTTCAATTCTTATTCATCACGTCAACATGCTGACGTCACTCAGCCTCGTATAGTTGTCGCGTCATTAGATATTTTGGACCTGTTAGAAGTGTTATTCTTAAAATCATCAAAATCCTTTTAGCTTTTTGCCTAGCTTTTGTATTCCAAATTGAAAAACTTTTTCAAATAAAATATATTTTGGAACATTTGGATGGATCATTTAGAAGTGTTCTTCTCAAAATAATCAAAATTCTATTAGCTTTTGTATTCCAAATTGATTTTTTTTTATATAATAAAATAAATATATTGAGTCTGGTACAACAATCTTTTATCCATTTTTTTATGCCATCCTACTAGAATATTATGTATTGTACCAACTATATTAATGGATTGTAAAATGCAATTAATTAAGTATATGATACAACACTATAAAGTTTGTTGGACAATATTCAATAGAATAGCGCAGAAATAACTAAAAATTGAAATCGCCAAATCTTCACTACCTCCGATAAAAAAAAATACTACTATTTTATATTTATTCCTCTTTCTTATCTATCAATACATCTGGGAAAGTTTTCAAACTAAAACTTGATTTATTTGATAATAGTACTACAGCATAATTATTATATAAACAAAAACCACACATACATGGAATATTACTTTTCTAATTAAAAGAAAGGAACTGTACGTAGCATCCTCTCCATTATTAACTAATTCTTGAAAAGGTCCAAGCAATGTTCCTTGAGGTCCAAATTCCTACTCCAGAACATTTTGTAATACTCCGCAAACGTAAAATCTCTATACAAGTTCGGGTATCCGGGTTCTTTTAGCGGGTCCGGAGCTCGAACTAAGGCCGTCTCACATGGCAACAGGAAGGAAGCTATTGACAATCTGGGTTTATCCGCATTCACAACTGCTCTATGCCACACGCTTTTATACTTGCCGTTACTCAACGCCTGCATTTACGTAATTTTATAATTATTATATTTAGTCACCTTGTTAATTAATTTAATCGATCACCTGAAGCTGATCACCGAGATTGATGACGAAAGCATGAGGCTGGGGTTTGATTGCAATCCATTTGGCATGGTTGAGCAGATGAAGGCCTGAAACTTGCACGTCTTGAAGAAGAATGGTGAGGGCCCCTGGATCGGTGTGGGGTGGTATGCCGTAGGTGAGGTCGGGTTGAGGGCATGCTGGGTAATAATTTATCACCATGTGCTGCTCTTGCTCTCCTAGTGCCTTTTGTAGCCACTCCTTCTCTAATCCCAGACTCTCTGATATCATTTCTTCCAATCTTACCCCTAATCCTCGAACCTCCCCGCAGTAATTGCTTACAATTTCCCTAAATATATGTTCAATTTAAATTAATTATAAATTGGAATTCAACTTTCACTATAACAAAAGAGTATATATAGAGTGAAATTGATTCATGTATGAATCACTTAAAACTAATATTTGTTGTCACTGAAAAATACTAGTTGTTGTCATTAAAGAATCTTAGTTTGTTTTTACTGAACAACTAATACTCTTCAATAAAAATAACTAATACCCTTAAGTGAAAACAACTAAAATCCTTCAATGGTTGTATGAACCATTTTCACTCTATACTTTGTTATAAGAAAATAATTAATTGTCTACATATTTATGAATATGACTATGAAATTCTCAAAAAAAAAAAAAAATCATAATAGAGATTGCCGGCATTTTCGTTATTCTCCCCCTACAAACAACTTACCTACGAAAATTTCCGTATACAAATTATTTGTAGATAGTATTTTTTTTGTAGGCAAATGACTTCTAAATGATTTTTTACCTCATAATTATTTCATAGACAAATTGTTTGTAGATTGGGGAATGAAGATGTCCACGTAATTATAAAATTTCGTAGGCAATCTCTACTATTTGTAGTAGGCAAACTTTTTCGTCAATTTTATTCGAACGTATAACTTATATGTTTCAAATTTGCACGTGCACACGGTTTGTCACATTGCAAAACAATTAACCTAACAAAAATCACGTCATTAGAATTTTGCCACTATATATAAATCGAGAATAATACCAAAATATTTTATGTTGTTATAAGTTTAAAAAAAATTACTCAGATTAATTATCTTGTACATAGTGGTACCTTTGAATTGAGAATTTTAATTTTAAGGATGGTTGCTTACTTGAAGGAAGAGGGAAGGGAAGGCCATTCGGGCATGTACTTGTCCAAGGGATAGCAATGAAGCCTAAGATAATCCCTCCAGTGATTAATGCTCTCTTTCTTTACATTAAAACTCGTGGATAATCGCGTGGTTTTGGATGGATCATCGGAATACAATTTCATTTTTTCTTCATCTGGTAATTTGAAAAATTCATGAGTCACATTTACTACTCTTTCCATTGCTTCCTTTGATACTCCATGGTTGATCACCTGATCAAATTTGTAAGATTGTTAATTAATTAGCTAGCTTCAATTAGTTAACAAAACTTGAATTAATTATTACAACCTGGAAGAAGCCACAATCTGCACAAGCATCGCCAATTTGTTTGATTATTAGTCTTCGATCTTCACAACCCAAATCCACCACCGGAATATTATCGCACTCACTAACTTCATGCATATTCGGTCTCTCGGATTCGGGTCGGATGTAACTGGCGGGTACGCTTGAGAATTTGACTCCACTGATAAACTTCGTTGCCATCGAAACTTTGCTTCGTCTACAATTCAAGATTATTAAATAAATATACTACTACCGTTAACATTTTGCAATTATTGCAAAAATAAAATTAAAAAAAAAAAAAAAGCATCTAACAAAATCAGGCATACCAGAGATTAAGAGAGAGAGAGGGGGAATGAGCAATCTTGGCAATGCACTCAATTACACTTGGAAGAAGTTGGCTTGTTCGACCTGCTTAAATACACTTGTTTGTAGAGTCGGGGACATGAAGTATTGGGAAAAATAAATAAATAAAAAGCAAAGAGAATTTAAGTCGAAAACGTCACGACTTTTTACCCTTATTTAAAGAAAAAATAATCCTATAGTTTTTTACTCTTCAATTTAACTTCTTATCTATTCAAAATTATATCGCTTTAGTAGTTTAGTTTCAAATAGCAGGAAAAATACTAGTAAAACAACATCGTTATTAGTCATTCTTTCTGCTGGAATAACGAGACACGTGAGCAGAACATACTGAAAAGATGTCATTTTAATATTTTATTTTTAAAGTTTGAGACTAATTTGATACAACTTAAATAGATATGAGATTAAACTAGACATAATTCTGTAGCACTATAAAATTATACGGATTAATTCCAGATGTATCATACCTATTCAGGCCATCATCAAAATCCACACGACGTGGTCATTCCTTTCGTCACTTGATATACGTAATGATGCTTACGTCACCCCTTTCGTCTTAGAATTGTAATTAGCTTGGTCATAAAATATATAAAGAGAAAATATCATACGGAACGGAAGTCTTAATTACCATACAAGTTGTGTGGTTTGCATAATAATGATTTATTCAAATTATTTCAATTTTAGAAGTGAGTATAGTCTACTCAAATAAACATTCATCTTATTATAATTTGCACAGAACTCGAATATTTACATATTTTACTATAACCATGCAACTGCATGCACTAGGTGTGAATTCTATACAAAAGTGTGAAAACTAGTTTATACATGAATTATTGAAGGATATTAACTAAAACTCTTCAGTGTAAACCAGTAATATTCTTCAGTAAAAACAATTAATACTCTTCAGTGAAAACAACTAATACCCTTCAGTGATTCATATATAAACCAATTTCACTCTGTACATACTCTAATGTAATACGATGAAGTTAATTTCCATGAGATTCAATTCCACACTTATGATTCTAATATTGTCTAAAAAAATCGAATTTGTAAAATATTGTAGAATTAATTATTTTATTTATATTAAAAAGAAAAATGAACATATTTTTGGTGAGGCGGACAAATAAATTATTTATAGAGTAGTTCTATTACGCATTTTTAATATTCAAAATTCATTAAATTAAAATCAAATTTTAACTTGGATTTACCGTTGAGTTTAAATTTTGAGTGCATAGTTGCATACTAAAATTTGTGTTATTTATATTGATGCACATATATAATCAAAATTGTACGCAGTTTTTCTTTACATATTTAATTTTTGAAATCACTTTTACCAAATAATCATGATTTTTGAATATATATTTGCCAAAATAAGTATAATAGACACTGAGAATTAATGGAAGTGTTTCCCTTGCAACAAAAAGCGGTATCTGATCTGCAATTCTACTTTTAACCGCAAAACTCCACTTGAGGATTGAAGCCACCGATCGAGAGTTGTCGGCTGCCCTCCACAAGATTCCACCACCTGCTGTAAAAATTTAATCAATGCATTACATCTGCCACGTGTTAATAAAGTAGAAGAATCGAAAGAGTAATCGAACTACTATGAAATCACCTCTGCAATGGAAGTTTGGTCAGAGCCACGTGCCTTTCTTACCTTCACTTTTGATTTTGCTTTCCCAGCTGCCCCTTGCATGCTTTAGTGTACTATATATATTTACAAAAATTCAATCTATAGTTTGTTTGTAGGAATAGATTTAGCATGTTTTGGTTAGAAAATTTTATTGCTGAGTACCATCACCATAATAAAGTAAATAGTAGCATGTTTAGCCGATAATTGCAGTCAACACATATTTTGGTTATATAAATATCAACCGTCTAAAGATAATACATATACATCTCATTTTTTCCATATTGAACAATCTTTCCACAGTATTATATTGTATATATCTTGTTGTTTACCAAAATATTTGTTGCTGAGATTAACTGGCTATTTATAAAAGCTTTGGTAAAAACATCAAATGATTGGGTTCTTAAATGCTAGAATGAGTGCTTGAATGAAGAAAAGTAATAAATGCATAAGAACACTAAGAACACCAAAAATTGCCAGGGGTTGTGAGTCCCTGGACTTGAATGAGTATGTGTATCGATTATACTGACAGAGAGATTCCAGCCCTTCTTACATTACAAGTGTTGGGGTATTTATAGTTTTCTCACTACAGGGGTATGTTGGTCATTTCCGGCCTCTCGGGGGACAGGTGCATTAAATGTCTCCTGCCTCTGAGGACGCGCGGGCTCTGGTATGTCAGGGCGTGCAGGTGGCCGGCCACTAGGGTGTTGACGCGTGTCCAAAAAGGACGATTCTCTGGCGAATTTCCTTATTTGGATGGAATATTCTCTGAGTCTCTGGGTACGGAGGCGGCCTTTTTCCCCCTTGGGAGAGGGTCTTGCTTGATTCTGTCCCGTGCTCCAGCTCTCTCTTGCCGGCCGGGGGCCTTGAGTGATCGGAGGCCGGCCTCCTGGCGGACAGCGAGGTCGGAGATTGCTCCAGCCAGTCGGTCGCATCCGGGCGACCTCTGCTGGACTTCAATGAACCTGGCCGGGCCGGTCTGGCCACGGCAGGACTTCAACGTGGCTGTGATGAACTTGAACGGGCGTCCCAAGCGGGTTTCCGGCCTCGCTTTCGAGGCCGGAAACTCGTAGTCGGAGCCCGCTGAGGTCGGATTCAGGCCGGCCAGGTCGGCCCCGACCTCCGGGTACCTTCTTGCCTTTTCCGGCTTTCTCCCGATCGGATCCAACATGTGGTCCGAAACTGTCACAACATATCTCATTTCAGTTTTCCTATCACCATTTCGATATTACTTAAATCATCTTTAAATAGAAAAGCGGGAAGGCTAGAAGCATAATCAATGTGAGTTGGACTAATTAATTTTGCGGAATGATGACTCGAAACTCCAATAAATATTCAAGTTGAGGATCATGTCAATTTAGAGAAAAAAATATTACTGAAACGAACCCTATTCCAATAAAAAAAATTAAATCGGTATATTATTATTTACTCCCTTCGTCTTGTAGTATTTCTATTTTATTGTTTATCACCTTAAAATAAATTGAACTTAATTAATAAATGTGAATTAGTATGTGTAAAAGTAATAACATGAGATGTACATATATTAGTATAGAGAATATATAATGATAAAAAATAATAATGATATATTATTATTTATAAAAATATCGATCAAATAAAAAAAATGTAATTTTGGTAAGTAGCAATTAAGTTTGGAATAGAGAAAGTATCGTACAAAATTATGCGTTAATTATGTGATTCTGTATATATGCTATGTATTGATTATTTAGAAATATAAAACGAAATGGTAGATCTCAAACCATAAAATATACTGATAAAGTCAATCCTTGACTTGAAATGAAAGATGGTAAAACTATCCATTTAATCTAAAAGAATTTTTTCTATCAATTCGTGTTTGAAAAATTGAAAACTATTAATTCGAAAGATAGAACCTATCAATTTAAAACTAAAAAATATTAGTACTATATTTGACATATTATAATTTATATTCTTATTTTATTTATATACATTATTATTTTTTCATTAATTATTTTGTTTCTTATTTTTTCAATCACATGAAATTAATATATATATTTATATTTTTAGAAATATGATTTATAAAAATATTAGTTGATAATAAAAAATTATTAAAGACCAAACAAGGTCTTAAAACGTGTAAGTATTAAATTAATAGTTTTATCATTTAGGTCCTGAACCAATAGTTTTCAATTTTTTAGGCGCTGAATCAATAGAATATTTTTTTTCAGACCTTAAATTGATAATTTTAATATTTTTTAGGTTTTGAGTGGATAAAACTCCTCAAATATATAGTATAAAATAAGAATCACTACAAAAAATCGCATTTTTGCGACCGCCAAGAAATCGATCTCAAAATTTTGTATTAGCGACCGACGGAGACTGGTAGTCTCAAAGTAATAAAATTTGCGACTGCCACTAAAAATCGGTCTCTAATACGAACAATTAGCGACCACCTAGCTCGGTCGGTCCCTAATTGAAGAATATTAGCGACCGACAAGGCGGTCGCTAAACCCAAAGGTCGCCAAAGAGGACCAGTAATTTTAACCGCCAGATCAACGACTGTCAAGGCGGTCTCTGATTTCAAATTTACTATCAGCGACCACCTAGTGGCGGTCGCAGATTGGTCAGTTTTGACCCGTCTTGGTAACGGTTAAGGGTCATTAATGCGGGCAGTTTAGCGACCGCCAAAAAGCGATCACTAATCCTAAATTGGGCATATGGTACGCCATTTGGTATATACGCATAAATTTATCTCTGCCGCCGCTGTCGCAGACGCCACGTCCGTCGAAGATTTCATCATGATCAAAACTCTTTTTGCATCCCCGTCTACACAATAACGTGAGTTTTTAAAATATTAACCGTTTGAATTATTTTTAAATCATGTTTTATGAATTATAATTTTGAGATAATTATATATGTTTGTAGGATAGTTATATGTATATTTGCTATGAAATTGTATATTAATATTGTTGAGATAATTATATATGTTTGTAGGATAGTTATATGTATGTTTGTTATGAAATTATATATTAATATTGTTGAGATAATTATATATGTTTGTAGGATGGTTATATGTATGTTTGCTATGAAATTATATATTAATATTGTTGAGATAATTATATATGTTTGTAGGATAGTTATATGTATGTTTGTTATGAAATTATATATTAATATTGTTGAGACAATTATATATATTTGTAGGATAGTTATATGGATGTTTGTTATGAAATTATATATTAATATTGTTCAGAAAATTATATATTTATGTGGTTGTTGGAATTATGTTATAGATGATGTTTAATTAGTTGAATTATATTGTTGATAGGCGAACATAAAATAATAATTGGCGAACAAAGATTAAAGCCTTAATAAAGATTACGAGAAATCAACTCCAAATCAAAGATGATCAACAAAGAAAATCAAGCCGGGGTGTATAAATCAATACAGGGAGTGTATAAACTGACGAACAACTCTATCGACGAACAACATACTGGCGAACAGGTTTTAAGGCCCGAGACCAGATATGAACATTCTGCCAAGTCACTGATGACAAGCAACATTGTCAAAAGGTGGTACATCTACCAGCCTAAGAGGTGTATGTCGACGAACAAAGGATCAAGATCCCAAAGTCAAACTGTGTAAAACACAAAGGCGAACAACTTCTGAGCCATAACCTCAAAAGGCGAACAACTTTTATGAAAAAACCAACCTGGACAACTAAGCCGACCTGGGCGAACAACAATGAAGTCTGAGATAAGACCAAAGAAGAATTTGTAACTAAGATTCAGCTTAGATAAGATCAAACAAAGGTCAATAGGACACTTGTCAAGCATGCAGGCTAGGGAGACCAAGAGTCATAGACACTTCATGCTTGCTAGTCTCTATAAATAGTTGTTCTCCAGCTTAAGAAATACTGACACGGGACGATAACCGTAGAAGACAAACGTTCTTCGTACGAAAAGAAAATTAGGGTACTGAGTATGAAAATTAATCAAAAAAGTGCGTCTACAATATTCGTCCTCACTATATAAAGGGGGCCAGAACAAGCCCTAAAACGAAAACGGAAATAAACATAATTGCCGAAAATAGAAAAATAAAGTCCCAAAATAGAAAAGATAGGCCCAACGCTGTCAAACGTTAGAATTTGGGCCCAGGACCGCGTACATCACCGGTGCGCAGTGAGTTCAACTCGAATCGTCGACCCGCTTCCGGAAAGGTATCGCAATAGCAATTCTGAGCCCGACTCCAAAAGTTACGTCCGTTTTGATTTCTGCCGACGAACACCCGAAAGCTGCCCCACATCAAATACAAGTTCAAATTCACAAATGCTCCAAAAACACACACTTAAACACCTAAACGCACACATATACAAAATTAATACGATTTCGACTTTCGTAACTACAATTACATAACCCGAGCTTTCGATTTATCATTTACGGTGATAATCAATCACACGAAATTGATTGGTGATCTTAAACCGAACTAAAACAGTCACTAATCCACCCGATTAAATTTGATCACCAACATATATATGTTTAACTTTACTTTTATATATATATATATGTTAGTTGATTGGTATGAAATTTAGTTGATTAATTAGTATTATATTTACGCAGGTATGAATTACATTAGTTGATTGGTATATGTACATAGGTATGAATTAATTTAGTTGATTGATATATAACATGATATGATCTGTTGAATTTATAATTATTACAGATGAACCCAGCTCAAGATAACCATCTCAATGTTATCCCGGTCGACAACAAGTAAGTATATTTTAATGAATTATATATACTTTTAATTATATTAATATTAACTTGAATTTTTTATTTGTTGTCACAGGCTGCTTCCAGCCCATGAGACTGGTGCTCGCGTCTCAGAGACCATTAAAGATGATCCCGTTTGAGTATGGTGCCTACTCGTGGAGGCTAGTGCCCGAGCAAAAGAGGATGGAGTACTTTAATGAGTTCAAGGAATAAAAAAATGATTTATTATGATTTTAATTTTGAATTTTTTTAATTTATTTGTTAATATTCTATTTTTAATTTAATTGCAGAGGCGGTGTGTTTGAGACTCTGCTCACGATAGTGTTATGTACGACTTGTTTTGCGCGAAAGCGCAAGAGCGGTACAAAAATATTATCTACGACTTGATGAAGCGGTGGGAGCGTGGGCAGCGGGTGAAGTTAGGCCGAGCGCCAAACGGACGTTTCATTTGGAATGGTCTGGTGGATCACTGGAACAGTGATCCATTAGGGAGGGAGAGGGAGAGAGAGGGAGGAATTAAAAAGACAATTTATTTAATTTGTGTTTTTTCGTAATTTTTATTTAATTTATGTTTATTTATGATTTTAATTTATGTTTTTTTGTGACTTTTATTTAATTTATGTTTATTTATAATTTTTAAACAATATTTCAGTGAATTTAGTTAATTTATGTTTTTATTATGCTTTAATAAATAATTTGTATGAATCAAGATTTACATATTATGTATAAAAAAAATTAAAAAAAGAGTCATTTTGAAATGAATTAGAAACAAAAGGAATTAATTTGATGAATTTTTTTAAAAAAATTGGGAGTCAATTTGAACTTATATACAATTAAATACATGAAAAACGAAAAAAATTAATAATTTATATTAGTCTAAAATATTGAATTTATAAAATTAAAAAGAAGTTAGTAAATATATACATATAAATTAATTAGAAACAAAAAAAATTAATTTGATGATTTTAAAAAAAAAAAAAACGGGAGTCAATTTGGATTTATATATAATTAAATGCATGAAAAACAAAAAATTAATAATTTATATTAGTATAAAATATTAAATTTACAAAATAAAAAAAAATAGTTAGTGAATATATATATATATATATATATATATATATATATATATATATATAAACGAATTAGAAATAAAAATGAATCAATTTGATTAATTTAAAAAAATTGGGAGTCAATTTGAGGTTATATATAATTAAATGCAAATACATGAACAATAATAGCAAGTATCATAGGGCTTATATACTATATGACTCGCCTAATATAAACTAGTGACTCAATGGTTCGCGCCTCGCCCGGACACCAACGGGCACGGGTTCGAACCCACTGAGCCATTTTTTTCGCAGGTTCGCAGATTAGCGACCGCCTACAGGTCGGTCGCTAATCTAAAAAATTAAATTTAACATTTAATTTTATATAAAAATAAATTAGCGACCACCTTTTGAAATTGCACATTTTAACGACCGACTTTTATCGATCAGAAATCGGTCGCTAATTATTGGGAAATTGTCGGTTTTGATTAAGATCCCAAAGCCCCTGAAAAGATGATTTGTCTTAAAATGTCTTAGTCAGACTAGTCTTGGTTAGGTTTTTATACTTAGTCTTTTTACACTTCATAGGTACTCAGTGAGAGAAGCACTCACTGATGACAATCAAGACTTAGAGCCTGAAGACTTAGAGCCTGAAGACGAAGAGCATCATCCTGAACTTACGACAGTCTTTCTAAGTTGGTTGAGTAAGTGTCAGTGATGAAGAGTATGATCCTGAGGTCATTACTAACTCAGTCCTGAAGGGAACAAGATGACACTGAGTAATGGGAAAGACTTGGAGTAGGGTCAAGCGACGCAAAAGGAATGTCAGCGTCAGGACAAGACCGTTGTGCTCGAGACAAAAAGAACTTAATAAGACAAGCCTGAAGCCCAGGAATAAGTTCTGACATTCTCACCAACCTGATGACGTGGACCAATCCAGGAAGGACATGCACGTACGGACCTGACATGAATACTGACTTCAGACTGCACTTTCAACGGGCAAGCATTAAATGAAGCATTAAATGCAATTACCTAATTCATGCAAGGACGGCTGCTGCATGGGAGATATGTCCGTTGAACAACCCTACGTAGATGAATAGAAGGTTATCTCTGATTAGGCGTGAAATTGTCACGATTCGTAGCTAGAAATGCCCAAGTAAATGAAGCATTAAATGCACTTTCTATACATTGATGAATTTATCTCTTTGATGCTCATAGGTGAATCGAGGGTGAAAAATGGAGTTCGTAGGACTTTGAATCGACTCAAACAGATGCCCGGATGAGAAGATATCGAAGAAATACGATTGGTATTGGGGCGTGAGAAGAAAAGTGTTAGTTGAAAGGAAAGAAGGCCCATTCGAGATATACACTCGAGCGCCATCGCTCGAGCAAAGCTGGTCGAGCGCTAATATCTTCCAGAGAGTTTTCTTCGCTCGAGCGCCATTACTCGAGTGCCTCCACTCGACCTCGTGTTCCGTTCGACCAGTGCGCTCGAGCGCCTCCGCTCGAGCTCAACCAGCTCGAGCGCCCCTGACTTACAGAAAATTTTGCTTGCTCGAGCACTACCCCTCGAGCGCCTCTGCTCGACCACTTGCCTCATTCGACCACTTAGCTCGAGCGCCTCCGCTTGAGCTCGACAGCTCGAGCGCCTTCAAGGCTTAAATTCCAAAAGTCGTTTTTCCGGCCCATGGGATCCCAATTCGGTCCGATTCTTATATATACCCCTTCCGAACACGATTTCAGATACCACTTGCTACGAGATTTTTTTTAGAGTTTGTTTTTGGAGAAGAAGGAACGAGCAAGCTTTAGTTTTACGTTTTCAAGGTTTTCTTTACGAATTCACATCACGATTTTACTTTTTAGTTTCGTTTCTTCAGATCTTTGTTCTTGAACACTTTAAGACTTCATTTTATTGATTCAATTTCAGTTTATTCCTTTATTTCTTGAAACCCTAGTTTATGTTTGATCTTTTCTTCGTTATAATCGTTATGTTCATGTTCGTTATTTATTCAATTGTTCTTGTTTACGTAAAACCCATGTCTAGCTAAAACCCTTGCATGCTTGGGGTAGGATGAACTCGTAGAAGTAGGTTGTAGGTGCGTAATTAGGGTAATTCGTGACGTTAGGTTTTAATTCTCTTAATTAATGAATTCTTAAAATCAATCTTAACTTTGCCTTTGAAATTCGTTCGAAAAGTGTTAGAGAGAGGACGACCTTATCACTCTTTAACAATGAGTAGACTTATCGAGAAGGTTTAGAAAGGGTTAATTCATCTACCGGTTTATCTAAGGAGGACGACAGCAACACCTTAGTTTAAATTAGGGTCTCGTTAATTAAGCACAATCTATTAACTCGTTAGTGGATTAGTGAAGTCGATTGCTAGGATAAAGTATTAGGGAATTAAGTCTTGAGCTTTCATCTTACAATCTTTAACTTAGATTATTTCTTGCGCGTCACAGTTATTTTGATTATGTACCTGCTCCGTTAGTATACGTAGGGATTCCTATCCTGAGCATCACCATCTCTTATTTGAAAACACATCTTAAATTCTTAGTTTAATTTTCTGTTAGCATTCGTAGGATAGTTTAGTTTATTTTAATTAATTTCTTCTCAAAAATCCAAAAACATTTCACTCATATTAACTACGACGCGTAGATCTTCAGGGATCTATTTGCATACACTTCATCCTTTGGGTTCGATATACTTAGTCATTATACTTACTCATACTACAGTGAACTCGTACGCTTGCGAGGAATCTACTAGTAGAAGTTAGTAAATTCGCTTCAAGTCAATGGCGCCGTTGCCGGGGATGGCATTGTATGTCTTTTGAATAGGACTTGTCGATAGCTTAGTAGTTAGTAGTGAGTGATTTACTTTTCTGTTTTATTTTGTAGTATTTTCGGCAGTTGTGTTTTTATTCTTTTGTTAGTTTTTCAGGTTTATAAAAACACGCTCACAAGGCAATACGAGCGAAGAGAGATTACCGTTGGATCCTAAGACAATAGCAAGAAGAAACTGAGCCTTCTTAAGAAGGATGAACGCTGCCGGGGGGAAAGAACCGATGGACATCACTAATGAGTTGGATGATGTCGAGAATGAGTTTAATCAGACATTGAACTGGGTTGACGGCACTGATGGCAATACCAGTAAGAATCAAGATCCGCCAGGGGAAAGCCAGAGCCAAAACCCGGGGACACAGAATCAAAACAGTCCAGCTCATAACATTGTTCAAAACCCTCATAACAACCCTACTTACCCATATCCTAACATACCACAAAACAACTTACCTTATCCACCTTACCCATACCCACCTTATCTGTATCCACCATACCCGTATCCTCCACCTCCTGTTTACAACCAACCACCAGCTTATCAACCACCACCACCCCAAAAAGTACCCGGACCAGCTGCTAATCCTCAACACGTTCCTCAGAACGCAGATCAGAATATGACTATTCGAGGAAGGTTTGCAGCGCAGCCACAACGGTACTATGATGGAGTGGCATTGCCTCATGTTGAGGCAAATAACTTCTTGATTTCCCCGGGAATTCTTAAGCTGCTTACCGAGAACCAGTTCAAGGGGGAGGTTGGGAAGGAGAATCCTCATACTCACCTGAGAAGTTTCCTGATGATAGCCTCCACATTCAATAATAATGGCATGTCTGAAGATGCCAAGAGGCTTAGGCTGTTCCCATTCTCATTTACGGGAATAGCAAAGGAGTGGTATGATAACACGCTCCCACGGGGAGGTGTAACCACATGGGCCGAGCTCGAGCATCTGTTCCTCGAGCGATTCTACCCTCCATCGAGAACCATTAAAGCAAGGATTGAGATCTCGTCCTTTCGCCAGAAGCAAGGAGAGGATTTATGCCAAGCGTGGGAGAGATACTCAAACATGTTGATTGAGTGCCCGCAGCACGGGTATAATGAGGGAGATATCATGGCATTCTTCTATATTGGATCCAGCAAGGCTGGCCAAGCCCATTTAGATGCATGTGCGAGTGGAGCTTTTCTGAACCAAGGGATAGCGAGGTGTAGAGAAATCGTTGACAACATTGTCACAAATGCCGGTGCATGGAACGAGGATCCAGAATTTCAGAGAGTTTGTAAGTTGGAGGAGAATGAGGGTACAAGGAAGCTGTTGATGGCTATGATGGAGAAGCTCAGCAACCTTGAGATGGGGCAGAATCTGGTTGGAGGGAATGTAGCAGTGAGCGAGAAAGTGGACCCACCCACGAGTCAGCAAGAAGAGGCCAAATATATGGGAAGGCCTAACTATCCACAAGGCGGGTATCCACAAGGTGACAATCAGTTTGGAAGGCCTTCTTATGGCCAACCATTTGTACCTCCAGGTCCTCAGCCGCCTCAAAATCAATGGAGGAACACACAAGGATATCAAGGACAGCAACCTCCTCAAAACACATGGAGGAAGAATGAGAATTTCTCATATGCTAATCCAAATGCTGGTATTACAGTTCCCCCAGGTGTTGATCTGGGTTCTAAACCTCCTGGTGGAGAAGGCGGTGCCTCAACTGAGGAGATGTTGAGAGCTATCCTTCAGAAGGTGGAGGAAGGTAGCAAGCGATTGTCCTCTTTGGAGTACGATGTAAAGGAGTTGCACAAGAAAGGTGATCAGCGTGATCAAGAACTCCAAAAGAGAGACATGGAATGGAATCGAGCTCAGCAAGAGAACAACCGTAGGTTCTCTTCTATCGAGCATCAAATTAGTCAAATTGCAAAGTCTCAGCCGAGAGAGCCTGACAAGTATCCTTCAATGCCCGAGGATAACCCAAAGGAACATTGCAAGGCTATTGAGTTGAGAAGTGGGACTAAATATGATGGTCCTGAGATGCCTGCTGATTCTGTGATGCCCCAATAAGAGATTGAGATGGGGGTACAAGAACATAGAAAAGATGGAGGTGTTACAGTTGAGAAAGGGGTTGAGAGTGAAGGCATTCAGAAGAATAAAGACATGGATAAGTCCAATGAGAGGAAAGAGCCTGAAGAGGAGATAGAGGAGATTGAGAGAGTTCCAAAGTGGAAGAAGGCAAAGGAAGCAAGGAAGAATGCAAAAGAGACTGAGAAAGATGAATGGGGGGTACCCAAATCTGTGATACCTGTCCCACGTCCACAGTGCTTCATGAAAAAGAAGCTTGATGAGAAGTTTGCTAAATTTCTTGATGTTTTTAAAAAGCTACATATTAACATTCCTTTTTATGATGCTTTGGAACAGATGCCTAACTATGCCAAGTTCCTGAAGGACTTGATAGCGAAGAGACGGAGAGTGGACGGACCTGAGCTAGTGCACTTGAACCACGAGGTGAGTGCGATGGTGCACAAGGCACTTCCGCCAAAGTTGAAGGATCCCGGGAGTTTCACCATTCTTTGTGATATCGGGAACGGAATCAAGAAAGGAGCTTTGTGTGATCTCGGGGCTAGCATTAATTTGATGCCTCTGTCGTTGTTCAAGAAATTAGAGGTGGGTGAACTTCAACCCACGATGATGACGCTCCAGCTTGCTGATAGGTCCATCACGAGACCTCAAGGAGTAGTGGAGGATGTTCTAGTGATGGTGGAGAATCACGTTTTTCCCGCCAACTTCGTCGTACTCGAGATGGAAGAAAATGAGCATGTACCGCTGATTTTAGGGAGGCCGTTTCTAGCTACAGCCGGGATGGTACTTGATGTAGCGAATGGGAAGATTACGGTCAAGGTTGATGATCAAGAAGTGAAGATAGCTATTTATGAAGCTATGAAATACCCAATGGGAGATGAGAGTTTCCACTTCATTGACATCACGGACACTTGTGTTGAAGACACACTTCTAGACCCTTGTTCTTTTTATGTTCATCAGTTTGATTATCGTATTCTTGACGATCTATCTTATGATTCTTATGATCTTGATTATTTTGACAGCTTGAGAGACAACGAAGATGTCAAGTTCTTGGAGATGAAGAAAGTAGAGGATGGGGACGAGTTGGAAGCCGAGGAGTCAACGTTCGAGAAGATGTTCGATAAGGCACCACCATTGGAGGCGAAAAAAGAGTTGAAGCCACTTCCTGACCACCTCAAGTACGCCTACTTGGATGAGACCGACAAGTATCCGGTAATTGTATCTGCCCTTTTATCTGATGATCAGCTTGAGAGACTTTTAGTGGTGCTTCGTAAGCACAAATCTGCTATAGGATGGTCGATCGCGGATATTAAGGGAATTAGCCCTTCGATTTGTATGCATAGGATCAGATTAGAAGAGGGTAGAAAACCGATAGTGCAAAACCAACTTAGAGTTAATCCGGTGATTCAATAGGTGATACATAAGGAAGTTTTGAAATTGTTAGATAGCAATATGATTTTTGCAATTTCTGATAGTCCATGGGTGAGTCCGTTACACGTAGTTGCTAAGAAGGGGGGTACCACGGTGATTAAGACGGAGTCTAATGAATTGGTAGCCACTAGATTAGTGACGGGTTGGTGTGTGTGTGTAGATTATAGAGAGTTGAACAAGGCAACGTGTAAGAATCACTTTCCTCTATCGTTCCTTGATCAGATGATTGATAGATTAGGTGGCTTTGAGTATTACTGTTTCTTAGATGGGTATTCGGGGTATAATCAGATTATGATAGCCCCCGAGGATCAAGAGAAAACCACCTTCACCTGCTATTATGGGACTTTTGCTTTTAGGAGGATGCCGTTTGGGTTGTGTAATGCACCCGCCACCTTTCAAAGGTGTATGATTGCTATTTTTCATGGTTTGATTGAGAAGATTATGGAGGTTTTCATGGACGACTTCTCCGTCTACGGGGAGTCGTTTGATAAATGTCTAATCAATCTTGAAGTTGTGTTGAACAGGTGTGAAGAGACGGACTTAGTGCTTAATTGGGAGAAGTGTCACTTCATGGTGAGAGAGGGTATTGTTCTTGGACATCATGTGTCCTCGAAAGGTATCCAAGTTGACAAGGCGAAAGTGATTGCTATTGAGAAGCTTCCACCACCTTCGACCGAGAAGGGGATTCGGTCATTTTTAGGACACGTGGGTTTTTATAGACGTTTCATCAAAGACTTTTCACAAATAGCTAAACCCCTTTCGCGGCTTCTTAAAAAAGAAGTCGCCTTTGAGTTTACTAATGAGTGTTTAGTGGCTTTTAACAGATTGAAAGAAGCGTTGGTGAATGCCCCGATACTTGTGACACCGGATTGGTCTAGCCCATTCGTGCTGATGTGTGATGCTAGTGACTATGCGATGGGGGTTGCTTTGGGGCAAATTCGTGAGAAGAGTTTTCACGCTATTTACTATGCCTCGAAGATGTTGAATTCTGCTCAAGTGAATTACACTACAACCGAAAAGGAGCTGTTGGCGGTCGTGTATGCCTTTGATAAATTTCGACCCTACCTAGTAGGGACGAAAACAATTATATATACGGACCACGCAGCGATTTAGTATCTTATGAGTAAGAAGGATGCAAAACCCCGTCTCATTCGATGGATTTTATTACTCCAGGAGTTCGATGTAGATATTCAAGAGAAGAAGGGATGTGAGAATGTGATAGCAGATCACCTTTCGAGATTGGAGCTTACAAAGGAAAATACTGTGGAAGATCGAGAGCTGAACGATGAATTTCCGGACGAGAAGCTCTTTAGCTTAGAAGACATTCCGGTATATCGAGTTGAAGGGAAGGTGCCTTGGTTTACAGATTATGCTAATTATTTAGCAAGTGGGGAGTTGCCCGTTGAGATAGACTCGGTGCATCGGAAGGCATTTTTGAAGAAAGTTCGGGAGTTTATTTGGGACGATCCCTACTTGTTCAAAAGAGGGATTGATCATGTGTTGAGAAGATGTGTGCCAGAGGAGGAGTGGAGTAATATCATAAGGCATTGCCACGCCTTGCCATGTGGAGGACATTTGGGTGGAGAGAAGACCGGAAGGAAGGTCCTTCAATCTGGTTTTTATTGGCCAATTCTTTTAAAGGATTGCATGGAATGGGTTAAGAGGTGTGAAAAGTGCCAACGGTTTGGCTCCATTACTAAGAGGGACGAGATGCCGATGCACGTGTTCATGGAAGTCGAAGTTTTTGACGTATGGGGGATTGATTTCATGGGTCCATTTCCTCCTAGCAATGGATTCTTGTACATTCTCGTGTGCGTTGATCACGTCTCGAAGTGGATTGAAGCTATCCCGACTCGAGTGAATGATTCTCGAGTGGTTATCGAGTTCTTGAGGAAGAACATTTTTGAAAGATATGGAGCCCCAAGAGCTTTGATCACTGATGGGGGAAGTCACTTCGTGAACAAGTGGATGGAAAAGCTGATGTCAAAATATGAGGTAAGGCATCGAGTCTCTACTGCTTATCATCCTCAATCTAACGGTCTTGCAAAGGTTTCGAATTGTCAAATCAAGGAGATCCTTGAGAAGACGGTGAGCATTAGTAGGAAGGATTGGACAACGAAGCTTGATGATGCCCTTTGGGCGTATAGGACAGCTTTCAAAACACCTCTTGGTATGTCTCTGTACCAATTGGTTTTTGGAAAGGCGTGTCATCTGCCCGTGGAGTTGGAACATAAGGCATATTGGGCGATCAAGAAACTGAATTTTGATAGTGCCTTGGTTGGTGAGAAGAGATTACTCCAATTGCATGAGTTGGAGGAGTTTCGAGACAATGTCTATGAGAATGCCCGAATTTTCAAGGAGAAGACCAAGAAGTGGCACGATGCACGGTTGAAGAAAAAGGAGTTCAAGGTGAGAGATCAAGTCCTCGTATTCAATTCGAGGATGAAGCTGTTTGGTGGAAAGCTCAAGTCCAAGTGGAACGGGCCATATATCGTGAAGGACGTGCATAAGAGTGGATTTCTTGAGGTCGAGAATAAGGATGGACGTAGATTCATGGTGAATGGGCATCGAGTAAAGAAATTCTTTAACTTCTCTTATGAAAATAAGGGAGGTACTTTAGATTCTCAAGTCCCGTGAGCTCCTTTGAGCTCAGTCCGGCATTAGGACCTTAAAACTAGCGCTTAATGGGAGACAACCCATTTTTCCTTATTTTTATGTGTTTTGTTTATTTTGTTGTTTTGTGAGTCGTAAGCGTTAACCTTGTTTGTAGAGTATTTTTGTTGGTATAGGCTTGTTTCGTGTGGCTTAATGAGAGCAAGTGTGCTTAAGGAAAGCAATTCATGAAGATGGAGATGTTTCGAGTAGTAAAGCATGCGATTGATGAAGTTTGAGGTAAATCGAACCCCAAACATAGACCTCTCTGCGAAGTCGAAGTTTGGGGGGTGATGTTTCTTTTCGTTCATTACTTTGCATTGATAGTGATTTAAGTTCATAAGAATTTGGTGTACTTACTCGTACGTACTCATTCTTTTCAAACTTTATTATTGCATAGCAAGAACAAAGTTTGGGGGGTGTGTATTCGTACTTCGAGTTTGTACACGAAATTCTAATGAAAAATTGGTCAAATTTTTCGAAAATATCAATGCATTAGGGTAGTTGGATCGAATTAAGTGTGATTGCTTAAGTTCGGCGTGAATTGGATTGGTGATTTACACGTTTGGAAGAGACCCAACTCCTCAGTCGAATGAGCGATCTGGCTTAAATCGAGGAGTTCTCAAGGTTAGTTTATGCTTGAATATGTTTGATGATGGTTTTGAGCACGTTTGGTATGCTAAATTCGGGTTTGAACGTCGAAAAATTCAAATTGCAAGGAGGTGCCGCTCGAGTGACACCACTCGAGCGCCTCCACTCGAGCTAGGGGGTCGAGCGCCCAAATTTGTCCAGAACGTTTTCTCCGCTCGAGTGCCTATGCTCGAGCGCCTTCGCTCGACCTCTTGACCCGTTCGACCACCACGCTCGAGCGCCTCCGCTCGAGCTCGCCCAGCTCGAGCGCCCATCGTTTCAGCCCTAGTTTTGAGCCCCCTATAAATATCCCTTTTCCCACACGCACACACACATAAACACACACTGAGAGTGCGATTTTGGGGGTGGATTTTCACAAGTTCACGCATTTTGTCTCAATTTAGTCACGATTTCTCACGAATTCCTTCTCATTCTCCATTAATTCCTCAAGCAAGGTATGTACTTTCTATCTTTTGTGATTAAATTTGTAGCTTTAGGATGAATTAGACATGAGAAGCATATGAATTAGGGTTCATGAGTAGTTCGAATTTTTGGGGTTTTGTGCCAAACTTGTTGATTCTTGATTCCTTTTGAATGAATGTTGATAATTTGCTATGGGTTTGCTTATTTAACTCTCAATTTTGGAATTGCATGAGTAGAATAGGTGAAGTTTTAGAGTGAGAAAGTAGGAATTTGAGAAAAGGAAGTGGGTTTTGCATGTTGAGATGAAATTTGTGTGAATTGAGAAGGTATTGAGCATGAATGAGTATGAATTGAGTCTTGAGCATGTAAATTACATAATTTGGGTAATGTTACTTCATGATAGACTTAGTTATAGGCATTTTTTTTGGGATGAAATGGAGGAATTAATTGTTGAGAACTTTGAATGAAAAGCTTGGTTTAATTGTTTGTTACTTGAGAACTTGGATAGGGAAGCTTAAGGAAAGTGACTTAAGACTATTTGAGAATTGCTTTGAACTTGAGAAGTATTTTGAATTGTGAATTGATTTGGATTACTTGGAAGAGTTTGAATGAATAAGTGGTGAAGTGCTTTGAATTTCTAGGATGGTGTTGAAAATCCTTGATATTTCTTGCTTAGGTACAATGGCCCCAAAGAGGAATGAAGATAAGATTTTGAGCATTGTCGAGTTGGAGGCTCTTACCAACGATTTGGCCACTAGACAGTTGCTGCCCTCTCGATGGGACGGCCTAGATTATGCGGGGAGCTGGAGATACATAGCCTACCGGTGGAGTCTGGTCACCGGGAAGGTAGTGAAAACCCGAAGGCTGGTGGTGTGTTTTATGCAGGATATAGGGATTGAGGAGGAAATTAGGAGAATTTTCACCAGGAACGAAATGACTGAGTTCCTCGAGATATTGCTCACGATGGACACCCACGCCGATCTGACTGAGCAGTTCCTGGCCACCATAGAAAAGAAGGATGAGTACTCGTTCAAGTTCAAATACAGAAACGAGATGCAGCATTGTGAGATCAGAGACGTGAACTTAGCGTTTGGGCTCCCTTCTCTACCGAGGCCAAACCGTGTGTTAAAGTCGTACAGTGCAAAGGGATTCTGGAATGATATCACGGGAGGGATGGCCGGTGAGTACAAGGCTCAGAATGCTCGGGCCTCTGCGATCCAAAACCCAGTGATTCGGTATTTGGAGCGGATTTTGGGAAACACCATCTACACCCGTTCTGAGACGGGGACCATGACGAGTAAGGAACTCTACGGGATTTGGTGTCTTCTGTATGTGAAGGAACACGATTTCGGACGGGACTTCGTGGAACACCACTACGAGGCGACATTCAAGTTAGGGGCTAAGACTTCAAAGGTGCGAGGAGGAGGTCTAATCTCGGTGTTCATGAAGCACTTAGGATGTGTGCCCTGTGCAGCTCCTGTCCCCGAGAGGGATTTAGACTTCGATCAGTTGAGCCACACTTTGATGTTCGAGCATTGGATGGGGAGTTTTTGTATTCGATACAAGGAAGATAATCTCTTCCCTCTCCCAAATGACAAGCTCGTAACGTTGAAGGGGAAGAAGAAGAAGAAGAAGGCAAACATGGGGATGAACGGAGAGAGACACGTAGCTTTGAGTGCCAAGTTTACTCATGATGTGGACAGTCGAGGGCTCCGAGATGCGAGGCCTACGAAGAGAAGCCAGGGTGAAGGCACGAGTGGTGCCGGATCGAGTGGAGTAGCAGACCTCCAAGAAGAAGAAGAGCAAGAGTACGAGGAGGGTGAAGCTGCGGGTGAAGCTATGGGCGAGGAGCCGCGAGAGATGGAGGTTGAGTCACCTGAGGTGCAGTCACCGAGACCGTGGTACCCTACATATGACGATTGGACTCAGATGGGGAACCAGATTCAGATACTCCAAATGGACGTGTCACACTTGTGTCAATCGCAAGATAGGATGGGAGATCAGTTCTCGGATATGCACCGATGGATGGAGTCACTTTTTGTGTCTCACTTGGGAGCTGATCATCCCAACTACCATCCTCCGCCACCTCCTCCGGACCAGTGATGATGGGGATTCCCCCATTTTTCTCTACTCTTGCACCTCTTTTATTTCAGTCTTTTGATTTATATTTCTTGAGTGATTTGTGATGAGTTTATGTTTGAGTGATTTGATTTGTGAAGGGATTATATTTAAGTTTTTCAAACTATTGGGCTTGTTTTGTGTTGAACTAATTCGATGATTGATTTACTTTATGCTTATTTACTCGTATCATTTACTTATTGTTCATTCTTGAGTATGAAGTGATGAGTACTGTAGAGTTTTGAAGTTGAGTTAAGAATTGTTTTGTGTAAGTATTGAGCTAGAGTTGATTTGAGAGAGAACTAATATGCTTATGGGTTTTCCTTTTTGAGTACTTGTGTGATGAGAGTGAGAATTCACTAGGACTAGCATGGATGTGAAAGCCGTGAGATTTGAGCCTTTTGAGATTTTGATGCATGAAATGATCTCTTCATTTGTGAGTGGATCGTCACCTTAGAGGATGCTAGAACTTGTGTGTGCTCTTGCTTCTTGATTGTGTCTAGTTTGATATGCCGAATGTGATCTTAGGCCATCTTTGATTTGATTGAGTCACTTAGCTAAATTTTCCCTACCAATGACATTGATCCCTTGTTAGCCCGTTTGAGCCTTGGCCTATTTCATTCGCTAGCACATTTAAACATTATTCCAAGTTCCTAAGCCTTCTTGTCCCAATTTGAGTGGAGAATAGGAAAAGTGTGAATGTTGAAAGGATTGATTTAAGTTGAGAAAAGGAATTATGATGGTTGAGTGGTGATAAAATAAGGGTGTGAATGAGATTTGAGTTGTGGGAAAGAGAAAAAAAATGGAGAATGAGCAAAGAAAAAAGAGCTCATGTGTTTGTGAAAAAAAAAAGTGAAGTGATTGAGAAAAGTGAAAAAAAATGAGAAAGAAAAAAATTGAAGTGTTGAGAGTGTTGGAATTGAAAGTTTGTTTATTGAATATGTTGAAGAAGTCTGTTCCTAATCTCGAAATATTGAAGTGTGATTTTCTATTCTCCATTCACTTAAGTCACTTATCCATAGTGTTATCCCACCTGACCAAAGAGCCTACATTACAACCTTGAGAAAAGTCCTTTTTGATTCGGCATTGATTTCTAGAGTATGGTCGGAGTTAAGAGTGCTTACAAGCCTATGGCTGCCAATATGTGTGATTGATTGTTTGAGTGAGTCCCTTTATCATTGATATACACTTGCGAGGGAGTGAAACACATCGTAGAGTGCACATCCATGTTTGATTTTGGTGATTCTTGTTGTTGTTGCATGAGTATGATGAGGGAAGGTGAGTGAGTATACTTGTGATTGATCTTTGAAGCTCGAATTAATTTGCTTGCATGATTTGATTCTTTGACTCATTCCTAACAATTTCACTTGACTTATTATTTCATTGCTTGAGAACAAGCAATATGGTAAGTTTGGGGGGTTGATTAGGCGTGAAATTGTCATGATTCG
Organism: Ballota nigra; assembly: GCA_947034835.1. Lineage (NCBI taxonomy): Eukaryota > Viridiplantae > Streptophyta > Magnoliopsida > Lamiales > Lamiaceae > Ballota > Ballota nigra. The sequence continues at coordinate 42,607,141 of OX344721.1, forward strand.
TAGCTAGAAATGCCCAAGTTTTGGTCGATTTTATTGAGTTTTTAGAGTCAAATGAGTATTATTTCTATACATTGATGAATTTGTCTCTTTGATGCTCATAGGTGAATCGAGGGTGAAAAATGGAGTTCGTAGGACTTTGAATCGACTCAAACGGATGCCCGGATGAGAAGATATCGAAGAAATACGATTGGTATTAGGGCGTGAGAAGAAAAGTGTTAGTTGAAAGGAAAGAAGGCCCATTCGAGCTATACACTCGAGCGCCATCGCTCGAGCAAAGCCGGTCGAGTGCCAATATCTTCCAGAGAGTTTTCTTTGCTCGAGCGCCATTACTCGAGCGCCTCCGCTCGACCTCGTGTTCCGTTCGATCAGTGCGCTCGAGCGCCTCTGCTCGAGCTCAACCAGCTCGAGCGCCCCTGACTTACAGAAAATTTTGCTTGCTCGAGCACTACCTGTTGGGACATTGTCAGTTTTGATTAAGATCCCAAAGCCCCTGAAAAGATGTTTGCATTTGTTTTGTCAGGCTAGTCGTGGTTAGGATTTGTACTTAGTCATTTTACACTTCACAGGTACTCAGTAAGAGGAGCACTTACTGATGACAATCAAGACTCAGAGCCTGAAGACAATTCACCATCCTGAACTTATGGCAGTCTCCTAAGCTGGCTGAGTAAGTCTCAGTGATGAAGAGTATGACCCTGAGGTCAGTACTACTCAGTCCTGAAGGGAACAGGATGAAACTGAGTTATTGGGAAGACTTGGAGTAGAGCCAAGCAATGCAAAAGGAATATCAGCGTCAGGACAAGACCGGTGAGCTCAAGACAAAATGAACTTAATAAGACAAACCTAAAGCTCAGGAATAAGTTCTGACATTCTCACCAACTTGATGACGTGGACCAATCCGGGAAGGACACGCACGTACGGAACCTGACAAGAAGACTGAATTCAGACTGCATGTTCAACGGGCAAGCATTTAATGTGCATTTAATGCAACTACCAAATCCATGCAAGGACGGCTGCTGCATGAAGATATGTCCGTTTGAAGCCACTCTACATAGATGACTTGAAGGCTATCTCTCCAACGGATAATTTTTTTCAAATCACCTATATATACAGAAGAGCTTGAACTCATTCAAGGTTATGGGAAATTTCCAAGCCAGAAATTACTCAAGCTCTCAAGCACTCAAAGCATTCAGTTTAGAAGAAGCACTCGAAACCATCTAAATTTCCCAAGTGTTTCTTAGTTACTGAGAGTCATTCTGTATTCCAAGAACAAACTAGCATTATCTTAAGCTTAGAGAGATTATCCAATCCTTAGCATAGCCTTGCCTTGTAATGATAATCTCAACCTAGTTGGAATCCAAACTGAAACCAAAACCCTAAGTTAGGTTTGTTGGGAGTAAGTCAGTTAGTGAGTTAGTAAGTGGAGTTCGTATAGATCAGTGAGGTTAGCTGGTCTTGGTGCACCTTGGCACGTTAAAAATAAGAATCCCTTGAGTGGATTTCCTATTAAATCAGGCCATGGACGTAGGAGCTTGAGTCTCTGAACCACGTTAAAATCCCTGTGTTCTTACTGCTTTGATATTGTGCAGACTTGCTATATTACATATTCATTCATTGCATTCGGTTTATCAGGCTTGAATCAATCAGTCTGATCCTCTAAAAAGAGCATTGCCCTTACTAAACACTATTCAGAATTGAGTGAAACAAGTTTTTTAGAAAGCAAACTAAACAAGACTTTAAACTATCAGGGCTTACGTATTTCCGCACTGAACTTGAACTGATAGTTAGCCAACTGACCCGCACCAAGTGTAGTCAGTATGTGTGTTATCAGCTCCTAGTTCTTTATCACTTTGAGTGGAGGGGACTCAGTCAGGTTTTAAGTTTGAAAAATTGGTATACGTGTATTCCCCCCTCCCATACACGTATTCCTCAGTCTTGTACCGGGGCCAACAAGTGGTATCAGAGCAGTGGTTCAAAAGACCACTGACTTTGAATACTAATAGTTTCAAAGGAGAAACTGTTGGTGGTCATTGAACAGATCTGAGTTTGCTTTTCATAAAACTTGCATCATCATGACTTCGAGGAGACTTGAAGCTTCGTTACCTGAATTCTCTGTATCTAACTTTGTCTATTGGAAGTTCAGATTAGAAGCACATCTCGATGCCATCCATGACCGGATGCCGCATGTTCTCAGGGAAGGACCGATCAAAATCACTGTCCCTAATACCAGAGGTAGAGGATATGATGATCTTGATATTGGTGTACCCATTCCTAAGGAAAGGAAGGATATGACCACTGATGAGATCAAGATGATGGGGCTGGATAATGTGGCCAGGAATATCATCTTGCACACGGTACCTTTCGAGGAGTCAGCAAGGTTGATGAACTTAAAGACGGCAAAGAAGGTTTGGGATGAGCTGACCAGGATGTGCGAGGGGTCAGAAAATTAAGATAAAGGAAAACAAGAGAAACATTGTCATTCAGAAGTTCGAAGCGTTTGAAATGCTGCCTGATGAGACAATCGATCAGATGGAGTCAAGATTCATCAAGTTGATGAATGAGTTGGTGATGCTGGACAAAGATGTCCCAAAGAGAGATGTTGCTTCAAAGATCCTGAATGCCCTTCCTGAGAGATGGGATAATAGTGTAATTATGCTTAAGAATACTCAGGATATGAGCAACATAACTTCTGCTTTACTTTTTTCAGAGCTAAATGCACTGGAATTTGATCTTAACAAAAGAAAGAAGAAAGTTCAGCCAGAAGAGGAAGAAAATGAGAAAACTCCTGAGAAAAGTGTGGCGTTCAAGGCCAGGTCTGAACCTGTTGAGTCTTCATCAAAGTCACTGATGGAGATGAGCAAGGAAGAGCTCGCTGAGGAGTATAGCCTGATGGCCAGACGCTTTGATAAGCTTAATTCCAGGTTTGGTCGTTATAAGAAATTTTATTAGGACTCACGTGACAGGAAACGTGAAGGAACCCACCAAAGCTCGAGGAGATGTGAGGAAAGGAGAACTACTGACCAAAGGAGAGATCGTGGCAATGAAAGAAGATATTCAGATCCAAAGCCCGATCGTAGAGATGAACAGAGACGTACTCATGATGACAAGCACTCAGGGAAGACGGAAAACTCATCAAGACAGAGGGAACCTGAAATAAGGAGGAACCCTGAACCAAGGAAAGAAAGAGGAGATGAGCAACCAACATGTTACAACTGTAACCAGAGCGGGCACTATCAGTATGATTGTCCGAAGCTGAGTGCTAGGGAAAGAGAGGACAGGAGGGCCAAGAGAGACCAGAGATTTGCTGACCGGAGAGCCATGCTCGCTGAGGATGCAACTGACTCTGATGGTCCTGAGGAGAGGTCGCCTGAATTCTTTTCTGATGATGAGTACGATGATGTCTGCCTTATGGCAAGGGAGGAACCTGAGGTAACATCTAACTTTGTATGTGGATCTTACATTGGTCAAAATCCTGAGCTTAGCTTAGAGTCGGTTAGAGAAATGAACCTTCAGATCTATCTGGATCAATTGATGGTTGATTTCTCCAGACTGCAGGAAACTAATGTCTTCTTGGTAGAGGAGAACAAGAAATTGAGTACTGAGGTTCAAAACCTGAATGAACAACTCACTCAGTCTGATCTTAAAGAATCAGCTCAAATTATGAGACTTACTCAGGAGATTGATTTAATCAATGCTGAGCGTCTCCCAAGAGAGATGATTCTGAAGGAACTGGCTGAGAAAGAGTTGGTCAGGAAGGAAGAACTGAAAGTACTTAAGAGTAAGTTTGATGACCTCTTTACCAGACATGAAATCCTGAAAAAGAGTGAGGACTCTCTCAAGAAAAAGGTTGCAGCAATGAATAAATCCTCAGTGGCTAGAGAGGAAATAAATAGCAGCCAGATGCTTGGGAATGAGAAAAAGGGACTTGGATATGTTCCTAAGAAATCCTCACAAGGTCAGTCTCATGTTGCTTCAGGGAGCAACACTGAGAGGGTATTTGTTCAGGCAGGCCAGAGTGCACCCAAGGTTGTACTCCAGGCCCATCAAACTGATAAGGGCAAGGAAACTGTTGACACAGTCAGGGTTTCCCCCAAGGTAGCTAAGCCAAAACCCAAGGGAAAGGCAAAGCAACCTAGGGAGGCCCCTGAGAGCTCAGGCCAGGGAAAACCTCAGCGAAAGCAGAGGAAGACTCAGGCCAAGAGTTCTCAGACTGGTCAGCGAGGGTACCATCATGCGTGGCAATATCAACAGGGAAGGCCAAACATGATGACACCCCCGTGGTTTTGGCATCCTGAGGCCTTTAACTATTTTCCATTCCCTCACTTGCCTAGGGGGAATAGAACACAGGGCCCTTATCAAGAACAAGGCCCAAGACCTGCTGCACCCAGACCTAGGAAGAACAGGAGGCCAGCCCAAAAGGCACCCACTCAGGCTCATGTGAAGCCTAAGTCTAGCACTCATACACCATCTTCCTCTCAAGCAAAGAAGAAGAAAGTTGTGTATGTTGATGTTTCAGGGAGACAGATTTACCACTCTGAGGCAATCAGGGTTGTTAAGCAAGTCTGGATCCCGAAGGGTACAACTGACACTATAGGACCCAACACCCAATGGGTACCTAAAGCCTGATTTGCTTGCAGGCGGCTGTGGATCACAACAAGAGGAGAGAAGACTCAATCAAAGCTGTTTGGTACCTAGACAGTGGTTGCTCAAGGCACATGACTGGAATGAAGAGTCTTCTCCAAGAATATCAAGCTAAAGATGGTCCACAGGTAACCTTTGGTGATAACTCAAAAGGTGTTACTAAAGGTTTTGGTGTTTTAATAATAGGTACAGTCAGAGTGGAAAATGTGTCCTTTGTGGAAGGACTGAAGCATAACCTGTTGTCAGTAAGTCAATTCTGTGACAAAGGTTTCAATGTTGAGTTCTCATCGAATATATGTTCAGTCAAGGACAAATCAACACAAGTGCTTCTATCAGGTATCAGGAAAGGTAACGTTTATCTCGCTGATTGGAGCAGCATTATTCCTAATACTTGTTTTGTTGCTAAAAGCTCTCTAGAGCTCAGTTGGTTATGGCATAAAAGATTAAGCCACCTGAACTTCAAGATTCTTAACAAAATCTCTAGACAGTCACTTGTTGAAGGTCTACCTAATGAAGTTTTTAGCAAAGATCATGTGTGCAAAGCTTGTCAGGAAGGGAAGCAGGTCAGAGCATCATTCAAGGAGAAAGCTTCTCATTCCACTGACAGGATTCTTCAGCTCTTGCACATGGATTTATTTGGTCCCATAACACCTGTGAGTATGAATGGTAGAAAGTATACCCTTGTGGTTATTGATGATTATTCTAGATATACTTGGGTTATTTTCTTGTTGAATAAGAAGGAGACACAGGTGAAGCTTCCAGAGCTGCTCAGGAGACTCAGCAATGAGAAGAATCAGTTCATTACTAATATCAGATCTGACAAGGGCACTGAATTTATAAATTCATATATTTCTGACTTTTGTAATAAACTTGGTATAGCTCATGAGACTTCTGCAGCTAGAACCCCACAACAAAATGGTGTTGCTGAAAGAATGAACAGGACACTGAAGGAAGCTGCAAGGACCATGCTGGCTGAGTTAGGATTGCCAAGAAATTCTGGGCTGAGGCAATCAACACTGTATGCTACACTCAGAACAGATCCATGCTGAACAAACAACATGCATAGACCCCATATGAGACATGGAACAAAAGGAAACCTCGTATTTCTTATTTTCATGTATTTGGTTGTAAGTGCTTCATCCTCAACAATGGGAAGACCCAATTGAAAGCTTTTGATAGCAAATCTGATGAAGGAATATTCTTAAGATATTCTGAAGTTAGTAAAGCCTTCAGGGTTTACAATTGCAGGACCCTTGTTGTGGAAGAATCACCTCATGTTGTTTTTTATGAGTCTGCTAATGAGTTTAGGGTAAAAGTATTGAATCCTGACACTGAGGAGGTCACAAGGAGAGTGACAAGGCTGAGCTTGAAGAATCAACCTGATCCCAAGGTCAAAACTGTGCCAATTCTGAGATGGGATGATGATGACGATCAGGATGATGAATCAAGTGCCACTCCTAAGCCCAGCACATCAGGGTTTGTTGAGCCTCAGACTGAGGAACAGGCTCAACCTGAGGTAAGTACCGTCTATGAAGATGATGTCGCAGCTGAGACGGCTCCTGAGTCACCTCATCAAGGGGGAATCAATATCCCTGACATTGAGCTTGTTAATCCCTTTGGTATAGACTCAGGATCATCTCCTTCTGTTCAATTTCCCGAATTTTATAAGCCTATAGACACTAACATTGTAGGTACTTCAGGAACAACTCCTGGCAAAAGAACATGGTTAGAGGATCATCCCATTGATCAAATCATTGGTGATCCAACTGAGGGAGTCAGGACCCGACGGTTCCATGGTGAGAGTGCATTGTTCTGTTGCTTTCTCTCTTAGCAAGAGCCTCAGAACATTGAAGAAGCTCTCACTGACTCGAACTGGATCATTGCCATGCAAGAGGACTTGAATCAGTTCACAAGGAATCAGGTTTGGTAACTGGTGGATAGACCTAGGCATCAAGGTGTAATTGGTACCAAGTGGGTCTTCAAGAACAAGAAGGATGAGAATGGTGTTGTAGTAAGGAACAAGGCTAGACTGGTTGCAAAAGGATACTGTCAATCTGAGGAAATAGACTATGATGAGACTTTTGCTCCAGTGACTAGGTTGGAAGCTATCAGGTTGTTCCTTGCATATGCAACATATAAGAAGTTCAAGGTGTATCAAATGGATGTCAAGAGTGTCTTCCTGAATGGTGTACTCAATGAAGAGGTATATGTTGAACAACCTCCCGGGTTTGAGGTTGGAGATAGAGTATACCATTTGAAGAAAGCACTCTATGGACTTAAGCAAGCACCAAGAGCTTGGTATGATACCCTCTCTCAATTCCTAACAGACCATGGGTTCAAGAAGGGAACTGTGGATAGGACATTGTTCAGGATCACTGAAGGTGATGACATTCTCTTGGTCCAGATTTATGTGGATGACATAATATTGGGATCACCAAATCATCAGCTCTGTGAGAAATTCTCTAAGTTGATGACTGGTAAATTTGAGATGTCAATGATGGGAGAGATGAACTTCTTCTTAGGATTGCAGGTCAAGCAGACTGATCAAGGTATCTTCATAAATCAGGCCAAGTATACAAGAGACTTGATTCAAAAGTTTGGTGTTCAGAACAGCAATCCAGCCAGGATCCCTATGAACACAAATTGGAAGATGGATCCTGACACTTAAGGGACTTCAGTAAATCAGACTGAGTATCGAGGGCTGATAGGTTCTTTGTTGTACCAGACTGCAAGTAGGCCTGACATTACGTTTGCAGTTGGTGTGTGTGCTAGGTATCAGTCTGATCCCAAAAGGAGTCATTTGGAGGCTGCTAAGAGAATACTTAAGTATTTGAAAAGGACAGTCAATATGGGACTATGGTATCCTTCAGATGACAACTTAGAACTGACAGGTTATTCAGATACAGATTATGGAGGTTGTAGGATTGATAGGAAATCAACCTCAGGGACATGTCAGTTTTTGGGGAGTAAGTTGATCTCGTGGTTTAGTAAGAAGCAGAATTCAGTGGCGACATCCATAACTGAGGCTGAGTATATGGCTGCAGGTAGTTGTTGTGCTCAGATTTTATGGTTGAGGCAACAGTTGAGGGACTACCAAGTATTTGCTAATGAGGTTCCAATCTATTGTGACAACAATAGTGCTATAGCAATTACTCAGAACCCAGTGCTTCACACAAGGTGCAAGCATGTGGATATTAGGCATCACTTCATTCGAGATCATGTGGAGAAGAAAGATATTAGGATGGAGAAGATTCACACTGACAGGCAAAGAGCTGACATCTTGACTAAGCCTCTGGCTGAAGCAAGGTTTATGGAACTGTCAGTGGAGTTAGGACTCTTAGATCCGGGAGAGCAGTCAGTGTAGGGTTCTAGGGGGAACTCAGGCCAGACTCGACTCAGCAAGGTATCAGGGTGCTACAATGTCTCCCTGACAGGTATGAGTTCTATCCTGACTCCTGTGAATTCCAAGCGTCCCCCTGAGTCCTTCGTCCTGAAAATCTTTATTAAATGCATTCCGTTTTCATTAAAAGCGCACCTTTTCATATTTAAACCACGCGCGATGGAGCATTTAATGCCTCAGTTACTTTTTGATATACGTGTCCGTTCTATACGGAATATGACTGACGTAGGTAATTGATTAAAAACTGAGATTAATCCTGGCCCTTTATTTCAAAATGTTTCGAATTCAGAGATTAATCTCAACCCCACGTCTGAGTAACTGACTTAATCATATCAATCAAGAATGTCATTCGAGGTTTTTACGCAAACACAAAGCACATCTGCACACTGAGTTTTCTCTTGCTCAAGCAATCTCAGTATTTTCAAAAATCTCTCTTCTTCAAAATCAAATGGCTCTTCTTGATTCCAACTGGAAAACCGATAAGATCGAGGATGTTGTCAACAACAAACTCGTGCACATGGAGCAAGTTATTTCCATGGATGGCACCTGTCTTACAGTGGAGGAAATCAAACCCGTTTTCAAATGGATTTCCAAAGCTGGGTGGAAACATACTTCACTACTCGCTCCATTTCTATACTTCCAAGAACGGTTATGGAATCCTACCTCAATATGTTCTTGCGGAAGGATGAACTCTTCACGAAAGTGACCGCGTTCAAGCCGACGGGGGAGAAGGACGGCAATGGCGAACCTCTTTACAACTCAGAGGTGGTCACCATCGACATTCGGAGGGCGGTTAGAGAAGTTTTTGGACTACCATCCTCAGGCATCAACCCAAGGGTCTACAAGGAGAACTCGGAGGGAGAACTTCTGGGTAAATGGACCAAGGCGGGGTCATCTGTATTTAGGGCTCTTCAGAATAAGAACACGCTGAAGCCTGAATACAGAGTGCTTGTGGACCTTGTGTCCAAGATGGTGATGGGATCCACGGGATCTCATGAGCAACTGAGCCTACCTAAGTTGAGGCTAATGGGGGCCATTGTTGATGGAGTTGAAGCCAATTGGGAGCAGTTCTTTCTGGACCAACTTCATCAGGCCGGTCTGGACAAGCTCAAGAGGGATGAGGAGAAGAAGCACATCTCTGTTGGTGTTATTCTGCCTTTCGGAACCAGGCTCTCAATCCTGATCACTCATGCTTGCCATGGGTACACCTTCGACTATGAGGATAGCCTCTCATCGAAGAAGGTGATGTTTGCCTCACAGAGCGATACCTACTCAGTACTAGGGCTGACTGATCCCAATGCTCAGGCAAAGGGTCAGGTCAAAAAGCCAGCTGGTAAAGCCAAGAAGGTGGCTACCAGTCTCATTGAAAGGATAGATGACCTCTTTGAGAGAAGCAAGGAGGTGGAGGATGTGGCAGCTGAGAAGGAGGTGGATCAGCCTGCAGTGGAGGAGGCTGAAAAGAAGAAGAAGAAGAAGAAGAAGAAGAAGAAGAAGGTGCGTATTGTGCTGTCAGGGAAGAGCACTAGTTCTGGGACTGAGTCTGTTCCCAAGAGAGTCGATGCTGAGGCTGAGGGGACTGACGATGAAGTCAGGAAGGGGGATGATCAGGGTGAGAGGCCCCTGAAGCGACTTAGGAAGGGGGTTCGAAGGTCCCCTGCTAAGAAGTTGCCTTCACTGAGTGAGAGGGAGAAGTCAAGCTCTCCTGGAGCCTCTGACTTAGAGGAGGTGAGAAAATCTGTCGAGACGGCTGAGTTGTTGCAGCCTGAGATAGTACCCTCTAAATCACCCACACATCCTGAACCCCAAACCCAATCCATCCCTGATCCAACACCTCAACCCACCCAAACTCCCCATACCTCAGAGCCAAACATTCCAACTGAGTCAGTGCCATCAAACTCACCCACTAATGAGCCTGACCAGTCATCGGAGCCAAACCTTCCCGATCCCAAAGATTTTCCCTCTTACCCCAACCCCAAGGATTTCCCCAAATCCTTTCAGACTGAAGAGGACGATTTCCTTGTCATTCAGGAGGAGGAGGAGCTTGATGAAAACATGATGGGGGGAGTGCTGGAGAACACCCTTAGGGGTAATGCCACTGAATGGGCAGCTAAGTGCTGGCCCGGGTTAAATAGGTTCAAGGAGCTGCTAGCAAATGTGATTGAATTGAAAGTTTGGTTGGAGTTCAAACAATCAAACATGCAAGAGCAACATTTGTTGGTGGATGCTCGTGGCTGGGAGCACTGGGAGACTGAGGAGGCCAGTTTGTGCTCCTACTTTGGACTGACTAGCTGGCTTCAACTTCTAAACTTCGAAAATCTGAAGGAGCTAGTCAACAGCCTGATGTCCAAGAGCAAGGCTGACATCCTATTTGAGGATGAGGAGGACAAGGAGGATGATGAAGATGCTCAGGATGGAGCAATGGAGAAGGCTGTGGAGGAGACAGCAAGGGAGGTAGATGGTATGGACTCTGAGCCTCAGGCTCAGGGGGAAGGTGATCAGGACACTGGTGCCAAGGGTGGCCAAGTGGCTGGGGATGTTTTGAACATCTCAGCCGCCGATGAGACATTTGTCGATGAAGGGATTCCCTGCCCTGAGACAAGGGAGAAAGATGTTGAGGCGTCTAAGGAGACTCCCAGTTCCGAGGGACAAGTTCCTAAGGTTCGAGATGGCATGGCTGAGCCTGAGTAGGCGGCCTTGACCACTCAACAACTGCCTTCAGTGCACCCTAAAGAGGGGACTGAGGATGCAGGGGCTGACAATGGAAAACAGCCACTCACTGCTGAGGCCGTTGATGAAAATGACGATGTGATGATAACCGAGGTCGGCCGTGCTGAGTTTACAAGCATTGTGGAGGTCAAGACGGAGAAAACCACTGAAAATCTAGCTGAACTTCAAGAGGAAGTAATGAGGCTACGAGCTGAAAAAGAAGAAGACTCCAAGGCCCTGGCGAAACACATATGATGGACGAAGTCAGCCTACAACACCCTTGCCAACAGGGAGCTGATTTTGCTAAAGAGAACGATGACTGACACGGCCAAGTCAGTGAGGAACGAGCGGAAGAGAACGAAGAAGATGCTAAGGCAGACCTTGAAGCAGTTAGCTGAGAAGGATGAGCAAAGGAAGGAGGATCTCAATCAGGCTGTGGAGAAGTTTGCAGCTCAGGCTGGAGCACTATTCACTCAGGCCATCTCTGGCTCAGCCTCAAAGTTGGAGTTGGAGTCAGAACGCTTTGCTCAGACTTCGAAAGATATTGCTGCGAGGCTGACTCAAGCAGATGAAAGATCTGCTCAGGTGGAGGAGAAGATTGAGAAGGCTGAACAAAGACTCCAACTCTCCATGGAGGTCTTTGAGAAGAAGGTAAACGCTGCAATCAGTTTTGTATCTTTTGCATGGACTGGTATCTCGATGGGAGTTGAGCTACTGAAGGAGGGAATTAATGATGTCCATTCCCTAGCCTCCTTCGTAATCAACAGTGGATCTGACGCATTCTCATCCGAGGCCAATGATGATGCCAAAAAGGGGGAAAAAAAGAAAAGATCCCGCCCTGAGGCATCGGAGGCAGTCAACCAAGGCGAAACCATTCAAGCCGATCCTGAAGGGAATGTGCTAAGGGTGAGGAAGTCAGCAAGGTTGGCGGCAGTGGAGAAAGAAGGAGAGGAAATTGTTGCCAGGCTGAGGGCGGAGGCAGCAAAGGCAAAGGCTGATGAACCTTCCAAGCAACCTGAGCCAGTTCAGAAGTCTTCTCCCATGAGCACAAGGAAGAACCCCATCACTTACTCTGGGGAGTTGGTGGCGGAGTTATGCGCTGAAGCATGGGGAGATCCTTCTGAGAAATCTGAGGTTGTGCGCAGAGCTGAAATTGCTCAAAATGAGAAGATGCGCATCTTGGAAAAGAAGGTTGAAAAGCTGACTAATATCACTAAGCTTCAACAAAGAGAACTGGATGATGCAGTGATCAGTCTGCTAAGGAGGAAGAAGGCGAAGCCTGAGCCTAGGAAGTACAGAAAGAGGCCAACAGCTAGGAAGTCATCAATTCTTCAAGTCAGTAGGCCAGAATCAGGAGTAAGGGAAACTTATGTCGATGAGTTCGTCTCAGAGGCACTGAAGGAGTTTTGGACTGATGCAAAGGATGAGTTTGTGAAATTGTGGTTGTTGTGAAGAAGTGGGGCGACACTGACGATATCAATGCCCACTTCACTGACTACATGATGGACAATCATCCTGAGTTGTTCCAAAAGATCTTGGAGGAGGCTGATGCAGCTCAAGTCCAAGTGAAGGCTCCTGAGTTCACCATTTGAGTTCCTCCCTTAGTTCCTGGAACTCAGAAGCACAACACGAAGGCCATTATGATGGAAGTCTTGAAGATTGCCAAAGCTGAAGGATATGTGAACCAACCTAGAAGACTTGACGAGCTGAAGGCAAGAGTCTATGCTGGATATGGACTCGAACCTGAAATGAGATTAGTCTAGGAGTTCATTACCTCTTTGTAATAGATTAGATTCATTGTAACCACTTACATATCTTCCAATGAAATCTATTACTTTTGCCCACAGACAAAAACTCATTGTCTTTTTTGGCTGTTGTTTAAATTCTGTACTTTATCAAGAATTGCTCTAACACTGTCTTATCTTATAGATAGGTCATTATATTTGCTCTAAGTGTTTTGAGGATCTTTTCAGTGTTTTGGCATCATCAAAAAGGGGGAAATTGTTGGGACATTGTCAGTTTTGATTAAGATCCCAAAGCCCCTGAAAAGATGTTTGCATTTATTTTGTCAGGCTAGTCGTGGTTAGGATTTGTACTTAGTCATTTTACACTTCACAGGTACTCAGTAAGAGGAGCACTTACTGATGACAATCAAGACTCAGAGCCTGAAGACAATTCACCATCCTGAACTTATGGCAGTCTCCTAAGCTAGCTGAGTAAGTCTCAGTGATGAAGAGTATGACCCTGAGGTCAGTACTACTCAGTCCTGAAGGGAACAGGATGAAACTGAGTTATTGGGAAGACTTGGAGTAGAACCAAGCAATGCAAAAGGAATGTCAGCGTCAGGACAAGACCGGTGAGCTCAAGACAAAATGAACTTAATAAGACAAGCCTGAAGCTCAGGAATAAGTTCTGACATTCTCACCAACCTGATGACGTGGACCAATCCGGGAAGGACACGCACGTACGGAACCTGACAAGAAGATTGAATTCAGACTGCATGTTCAACGGGCAAGCATTTAATGTGCATTTAATGCAACTACCAAATCCATGCAAGGACGGTTGCTGCATGAAGATATGTCCGTTTGAAGCCACTCTACATAGATGACTTGAAGGCTATCTCTCCAACGGATAGTTTTTTTCAAATCACCTATATATACAGAAGACCTCGAACCTATTCAAGGTTACGGGAAATTTCCAAGCCAGAAATTACTCAAGCTCTCAAGCACTCAAAGCATTCAGTTTAGAAAAAGCACTCGAAACCATCTAAATTTCCCAAGTGTTTCTTAGTTACTGAGAGTCATTCTGTATTCCAAGAGCGAACTAGCATTATCTTAAGCCTAGAGAGATTATCCAATCCTTAGCATAACCTTGCCTTGTAAGGATAATCTCAACCTAGTTGGAATCCAAACTGAAACCAAAACCCTAAGTTAGGTTTGTTGGGAGTAAGTCAGTTAGTGAGTTAGTAAGTGGAGTTCGTATAGATAAGTGAGGTTAGCTGGTCTTGGTGCACCTTGGCACGTTAAAAACAAGAATCCCTTGAGTGGATTTCCTGTTAAATCAGGTCGTGGACGTAGGAGCTTGAGTCTCTGAACCACGTTAAAATCTCTGTGTTCTTACTGCTTTGATATTGTGCATACTTGCTATATTACATATTCATTCATTGCATTCGGTTTATCAGGCTTGAATCAATCAGCCTGATCCTCTAAAAAGAGCACTGCCCTTACTAAACACTATTCAGAATTGAGTGAAACAAGTTTTTTAGAAAGCAAACTAAACAAGACTTTAAACTATCAGGGCTTACGCATTTCCACACTGAACTTGAACTGATAGTTAGCCAACTGACCCGCACCAAGTGTAGTCAGTAGGTGTGTTATCAGCTCCTAGTTCTTTATCACTCTGAGTGGAGGGGACTCAGTCAGGTTTTAAGTTTGAAAAATTGGTATACGTGTATTCCCCCCCCCATACACGTATTCCTCAGTCTTGTACCGGGACCAACACTACCCCTCGAGCACCTCTACTCGACCACTTGCCTCATTCGACCACTTAGCTCGAGCGCCTTCAAGGCTTAAATTCCAAAAGTCGTTTTTCCGGCCCATGAGATCCCGATTCGGCCCGATCGTTATATATACTCCTTCCGAACACGATTTCAGATACCACTTGATACGAGATTATTTTGAGAGTTACTTTTTGGAGAAGAAGGAACGAGCAAGCTTTACTTTTACATTTTCGAGGTTTTCTTTACGAATTCACATCACGGTTTTACTTTTTAGTTTCGTTTCTTCATATCTTTGTTCTTGAACACTTTGAGACTTCGTTTTATTGATTCAATTTCAGTTTATTCCTTTATTTCTTGAAACCCTAGTTTATGTTTGATCTTTTTTTCGTTATAATCGTTGTGTTCATGTTCGTTATTTATTCAACTCGTAGAAGTAGGTTGTGGGTACGTAATTAGGGTAATTCGTGACGTTAGGTTTTAATTCTCTTAATTAATGAATTCTTAAAATCAATCTTAACTTTGCCTTTGAAATTCATTCGAAAAGTGTTAGAGAGAGGGCGATATTATCACTCTTTAACAATGAGTAGACTTATCGAGAAGGTTTTGAAAGGGTTAATTCATCTACCGGTTTATCTAAGGAGGACGACCGCATCACCTTAGTTTAAATTAGGGTCTCGTTAATTAAGCACAATCTATTAACTCGTTAGTGGATTAGTGAAGTAGATTGCTAGGATAAAGTATTAAGGAATTAAGTCTTGAGCTTTCATCTTACAATCTTTAACTTAGGTTATTTCTTGCTCATCACAGTTATTTTGATTATGTACCTGCTCCGTTAGTATATGTAGGGATTCCTATCCTGAGCATCATCATCTCTTATTTGAAAACACATCTTAAATTCTTAGTTTAATTTTTTGTTAGCATTCGTAGGATAGTTTAGTTTATTTTAATTAATTTCTTCTCAAAAATCCAAAAACATTTCACTCATATGAACTACGACGCATAGATCTTCAGGGATCTATTTGCATACACTTCATTCTTTGGGTTCGATATACTTAGTCATTATACTTACTCATACTACAGTGAACTCGTACGCTTGCGAGGAATCTACTAGTAGAAGTTAGTAAATTCGCTTCAAGTCAATCTCCTCCAACTGATAGTTTTCAAATCCATCTATATATACAGAAGGCTTTGAACCCATTCAAGGTTACGGGAAATTTCCAAGCCAGAAATTACTCAAACTCTCAAGCATTCAAGCATTCAGCAGTCTAAAAGAAGCACTCAAAACCAGATAAGTTTCTCAAGTGTTTCTTAGATTAGTGAGAGTTATTATGTATTCCACTGAGCTTTCAAGCAATATCTTAAGCTTAGCGTGATTATCCATCCTTAGCATAGCTTAGCCTTGTAAGAATAATCACACCTTAGTTGGAATCCAAACTAAAACCAAAACCCTCTATTCAGGTTTGTTGGTTGAAGTTGTTTAGTGAAGTTAGGAAGGAGTTTGTATAGGTCAGTGAGGTTAGCTGATCTTGGTGCACCTTGGCACGTTAAAAACAAGTTAATCCCAAGTAGTGGATTATCCTGTTCAATCAGGATCGTGGACGTAGGAGCTTGAGTCTTTAAACCACGTTAAACTCCTTGTGTTCGTACTGCTTTGATATTGTTCTTAACTGCTTATTTGTTAAAGTCATTCATTGCATTAGCTTTATCAGGCTTGAATCAATCAGCCTGATCATCAACTTGAACACTGCCCTACTAATCACTATTTCAGAAAAGAGTAACCAAGTTTTCAGAAAGTAAATATTAACAAGACTATAAACTTTCAGGGCTCACGCATTTCCGCACTGAACTCAAGTTGATAGTTAGACAACTGACCAGCATTCAGTGCAGTCAGTAGGTGTGTTATCAACCATGAGTTCTTTATCACTCTGAGCAAGGGGACTCAGTCAGTTTGAAAGTGAGAAAAATTTGTATACGTGTATTCCCCCCCCATACACGTATCCCTCAGTCTTGAATCGGGACCAACAAGTGGTATCAGAGCAGTGGTTCAAAAGACCACTGACTTTGAATACTAATAGTTTCAGAGGTGAAACTGTTGGTGGTCACTGAACAGATCTGAATTTACTTTTCATTAAACTTGCATCATCATGACTTCGAGGAGACTTGAAGCTTCGTTGCCTGAATTCTCTGTTTCTAACTTTGTCTACTGGAAGTTCAGACTTGAGGCACATCTAGATGCCATCCATGACCAGATGCCTCGTGTTATCAAGGAAGTACCTATCAAGATCACCATCCCTAATGTCAGAGGACTGGGGTATGAGCATCTTGACATTGATGTACAGGTTCCTAAGGAGATGAAGGATATGACCAATGACGAGATCAAAATGGTGGGATTGGACAATGTGGCCAGAAATATCATCTTGCATACGGTGCCTTTCGAGAAGTCAGCAAGGCTGATGAACTTAAAGACGGCAAAGGAAATCTGGGATGAGCTGACCAGGATGTGCGAAGGGTCAGAAAAGATAAAGGAGAACAAGAGGAATATTGCTATTCAGAAGTTCGAAGCATTCGAGATGCTGCCTGATGAGACAATAGATCAGATAGAGTCAAGATTCATCAAGTTGATGAATGAGTTGGTGATGTTGGATAAGGATGTTCCAAAGAGAGATATTGCTTCTAAGATCCTGAATGCCCTTCCTGAGAGATGGGACAACAGTGTAATTATGCTGAAGAACACTCAGGATATGAGTAACATAACTTATGCTTTACTTTTTTCAGAGCTTAAAGCACTTGAATATGATCTAAACAAAAGAAAGAAGAAAGTTCAGCAAGAAGAAGAGGAAAAAGAGAAAGCTCCTGAGAAAAGCGTGGCGTTCAAAGCCAAGTCTGAACCTGTCGAGTCTTAATCAAAGTCAGTGATGGAGATGAGCAAGGAAGAGCTTGCTGAGGAGTACAGCCTGATGGCCAGAAACTTTGAGAAGTTCAATTCCAGGTTTGGTCGTTATAAGAAATATTATCAGGATACTCGTGACAGGAAACCTGAAGGAACCCACCAAAGCTCAAGGAGATATGAGAAAGAAGGAACGCTGACCATAGGAGAGATCATGGCGATGAAAGAAGCTACCCAGGCCCAAAGCCCGATCGACGAGATGAACAGAGACGTACTCGTGATGATAGGCACTCAGGGAAGCCAGAAAGCTTATCAAGACCGATGGAACCTGACTCAAGAAGGAACCCTGAGCCAAGGAAAGAAAGAGGAGATGAGTAAGCTGTGTGTTACAACTGTAACAAGAGTGGGCAATATCAGTACGATTGCCCATAGCTGAGTGCATGTGAGAGAGAGGACAGGAGGGCCAAGAGAGACCAGAGGTATGCTGACCGGAGAGCTATGCTCGCTGAGGAAGCTACAGACTCGGATGGTCCTGAGGAGAGGTCGCCTAAACTTTTCTCTAATGATGAGTATGATGATGTCTGCCTTATGGCAAGGGAGGAACCTGAGTTAACATCTAACTCTGTGTGTGGTTCGTACACTGGTTAAAATTTATGAGCCTAGCTCAGAGTTAGCCAGAGTAATAAACCTTCAGATCTGTTTGGATCAATTGATGGTTGATTTCTCCAGGTTGCAGGAAACTAATGTCTTCTGGGTAGAGGAGAACCAAAAATTAAGTATTGAGGTTCAAAACCTAAATGATCAACTCACTCAATCAGATCTGAAAGAGTCAGCTCAAATTGTGAGACTAACTCAGGAAATTGACATGATCAATGTTGAGCGTCTCCCAAGAGAGACGATTCTGAAAGAACTGGCTGATGAAGAGCTGGTCAGGAAGGAGGAGTTGAAGGTACTCAAGAGTAAGTTTGATGACCTCTTTGCCAGACATGAAATCCTAAAAAAGAGTGAGGACTCTCTCAAGAAAAAGGTTGCAGCAATGAATAAATCCTCAGTGGCTAGAGAGGAAATAAATAGCAGCCAGATGCTTGGGAATGAGAAAAAGGGACTTGGTTATGTTCCTAAGAAATCCTCACAGGGTCAATCTCATGTTGCTTCAGGGAGCAACACTGAGAGGGTTTTCGTTCAGGCAGGCCAGAATACAAAGAAAGTTGTACTTCAGGCCCGCCAGACTGATAAGGGCAAAGAAACTATTAACATAGTCAGGGTTGCCCCCAAGGTTGCTAAGCCAAAACCCAAGGGAAAGGCCAAGCAACCAAAGGAGGGCCCTGAGAGCTCAAACCAGAGAAAACCTCAGCAAAAGCAAAGGAAGACGCGGGCCAAGAGTCATCAGACTGGTCAACGAGGGTATCATCATGCGTGGCAATACCAGCAGGAAAGGCCAAACATGATGACTCCCCCGTGATTTTGGCATTCTGAGGCCTTTAACTGTTTTCATTTCCCTCACTTGCCTAGGGGGAACAAAAATCAGGGCCCTTATCAAGAACAATCCCAGAGACCTGCTGCACCCAAGCCTAGGAATAACAGGAGGCCAACCCAAAAGGCACCCACTCAGGCTCCTGTAAAGCCTAAGCCTAGCACTCATACACCATCCTCTTCTCAGGCTAAGAAGAAGAAAGTAGTGTATGTAGATATTTTAGGGAGACAAATTTACCACTCTGAGGCAATCAGGGTTGTGAAGCAAGTCTGGATCCCGAAGGGTACAGCTGACACAATAGGACCCAACACCCAATGGGTACCTAAAGCCTGAATTGTTTGCAGGCGGGTGTGGATCACAACAAGAGGAGAGGAGACTCAACCAAGGTTGTTTGGTACCTAGACAGTGGTTGCTCAAGGCATATGACTGGAATGAAGAGTCTTCTCCAAAAATTTCAAGCTAAAGATGGTCCACAGGTAAACTTTGGTGATAACTCAAAAGGTTTTACTAAAGGTTTTGGTGTCTTGGTAATAGGTACAGTCAGAGTGGAGAATGTGTCCTTTGTGGAAGGACTGAAGCACAACTTGTTGTCAGTAAGCCAATTCTGTGACAAAGGTTTAAGTGTTGAGTTCTCATCTTATATATGTCCAGTCAAGGACAAATCAACACAAGTGCTTCTATCAGGTATTAAGAAAGGTAATGTTTATCTCGCTGACTGGAGCAACACTATTCATTATACTTGTTTTGTTGCTAAAAGCTCCTTAGAGCTCAGTTGGTTATGGCATAAAAGATTAAGTCATCTAAACTTCATGATTCTTAACAAAATTTCTAGACAGTCACTTGTTGAAGGTCTACCTAATGAAGTTTTTAGCAAAGATCATGTGTGCAAAGCTTGTCAGGAAGGGAAACAGGTCAGAGCATCATTCAAGGAGAAAGCTTCCTTCTCCACTGACAGGATTCTTCAGCTTTTGCACATGGATTTATTTGGTCCTATAACACCTATAAGTATGAATGGTAGGAAATATACCCTTGTGGTTATTAATGATTATTCTAGATATACTTGGGTTATTTTCTTGTTGAATAAGAAGGAAACACATGTGAAGCTTCCATAGTTGCTCAGAAGACTCGGCAATGTGAAAAATCAGTCCATTACTAAGATTAGATCTGACAAGGGCACTGAATTTATAAATTCATATATTTCTGATTTCTGTAATGAACTTGGTATTGCTCATGAGACTTCTGCAGCTAGAACCCCACAACAAAATGGTGTTGCTGAAAGGAGTAACAGAACACTGAAGGAAGCTACCAGGACCATGTTGGCTGAGTCAGGATTGCCCAAGAAGTTTTGGGCTGAGGCAATCAACACTGCATGCTACACTCAGAACAGATCCATGCTGAACAAACAACATGCACAGACCCCATATGAGACTTGGAATAAGAGGAAGCCTCGTATTTCTTACTTTCATATATTTGGATGTAAGTGTTTCATCCTCAACAATGGGAAGACCCAATTAAAAGCCTTTGATAGCAAATCTGATGAAGGAATATTCTTAGGATATTCTAAAATCAGTAAAGTATTCAGGGTTTACAATTGTAGGACCCTTGTTGTGGAAGAATCACCACATGTTGTGTTTAATGAATCTGCTAATGAGTTTAGGTCGAAAGTGTTGAATCCTGACACTGAGGAGGTCTCATGGAGAGTGACAAGGCTGAGCTTGAAGAATCAAACTGATCCTAAGGTCAAAACTGTAACAATTCCATGATGGGATTATGACGAAGATCAGGATGATGATGATTCAAAAGCCACTCCTAAGCCCAGCACATCAGGGATAGTTGAGCCTCAGACTGAGGAACAGGCTCAACCTGAGGTAAGTACCGTCTATG
This sequence comes from Ballota nigra, assembly GCA_947034835.1. Classification (NCBI taxonomy): domain Eukaryota; kingdom Viridiplantae; phylum Streptophyta; class Magnoliopsida; order Lamiales; family Lamiaceae; genus Ballota; species Ballota nigra. Next base: position 42,627,629 of record OX344721.1, read on the forward strand.
AAGATGCGGTAGCAACTGAGATTGTTCTTGAGTCACCTCATTGAGTTGGTAAATCCCTTTGGTATAGACTTAGGATCATCCCCTTCTGTTCAATATCCTGAATTTCATGAGCCTGTAGACACTAACATTGCAGGTACTTCAGGAATAACTCCTGGCAAAAGAACATGGCTAGAGGACCATCCTATTGACCAAGGCATTGGTGATCCAACTGGGGGAGTCAGGACCAGACGGTTCCATGGTGAGAGTGCACTGTTCTGCTGCTTTCTCTCTGAGCAAGAGCCTCAGAACATTGAAGAAGCTCTCACTGATTCGAACTGGATCATAGCCATGCAAGAGGAGTTGAATTAGTTCACAAGGAATCAAGTTTGGGAACTGGTAGATAGACCTAGGCATCAAGGTGTTATTGGTACCAAGTGGGTCATCAAAAACAAGAAGGATGAGAATGGTGTTGTAGTAAGGAACAAGTCAAGATTGGTTGCAAAGGGGTATTGTCAGTCTGAAGGGATAGACTATGATGAGACCTTTGCTCCAGTGGCTAGGTTGGAAGCTATCAGGCTGTTCCTTGCTTATGCAACATACAAGAAGTTTAAGGTGTATCAAATGGACGTCAAGAGTGCCTTCCTGAATGGTGTACTCAATGAAGAGGTATATGTTGAACAACCTCCCGAGTTTGAGGTTGGAGATAGAGTGTACCATTTGAAGAAAACACTCTATGGACTTAAGCAAGCTCCTAGAACTTGGTATGATACCCTCTCTCAATTCCTGACTGACCATGGGTTCAAGAAGGGAACCGTGGATAGGACCTTGTTCAGGATCACTGAAGGTGATGACATTCTCTTGGTCCAGATTTATGTGGATGACATAATATTTGGATCAACAAATCATCAGCTATGTGAGAAATTCTCTAAGTTGATGACTGGTAAATTTGAGATGTCAATGATGGGAAGAACTTCTTTTTAGGATTGCAGGTCAAGTAGACTGATCAAGGGAGTTCAGAATAGCAATCCAGCCAGGATCCCAATGATTACCAATTGGAAGATGGATCCTAGCACTGAAGGGACTTCAGTGAATCAGACTGAGTACCGAGGGCTGATAGGATCATTGTTGTACCTGACTGCAAGTAGGCCCGACTTTACTTTTGCAGTTGGTGTGTGTGCTAGGTATCAGTCTGACCCCAAGAGAAGTCATTTGGAGGCTGCTAAGAGAATACTCAAGTATTTGAAAAGGGCAATCAATATGGGACTATGGTATCCTTCAGATGACAACTTAGAACTGACTTGTTATTCAGATGCAGATTATGGAGGTTGTAGGATTGATAGGAAATCAACCTCAGGGACATGTCAGTTTTTTTGGAGTAAGTTGATCTTGTGGTTTAGTAAGAAGCAGAATTCAGTGGCGACATCCACAACTGAGGCTGAGTATATGGCTGCAGGTAGTTGTTGTGCTCAGATTTTATGGTTGAGGCAACAATTGAGAGACTATCAAGTATTTGCTAAGGAGGTTCCAATCTATTGTGACAACAATAGTGCTATAGCAATCACTCAGAACCTAGTGCTTCACACAAGGTGCAAGCATGTGGATATTAGGCATCACTTCATCCGAGATCATGTGGAGAAGAAGGATATTAGGATGGAGAAAATTCACACTGGCAGGCCAAGAGCTGACATCTTGACTAAGCCTTTGGCTGAAGCAAGATTTATGGAACTGTCAGTGGAGTTAGGACTCTTAGATCCGGGAGAGCAGTCAGTATAGGATCTAAGGGAAACTCAGGCCAGACTCGACTCAGCGAGGTATCAGGGTGCTACAATGTCTCCCTGACAGATATGAGTTCTATCCTGGCCCTTGTGAATTTCAAGCTCACTGAGTCCTTCGTCCTGAAAATCTTTATTAAATGCATTCCGTTTTCATTTAAAGCGTGCCTTTTGATATTTAAACCCACGTGCAGCGGAGCATTTAATGTGTTCAGTTACTTTATCATCTACGTGTCCATTTTATACGGAATATGACTGACGTGGGAAAATGATTGATACGGAGATTAATCCTGGCCCTTCATTTCAAAACTTTTCAAATCCAGGATTAATCCCAACCTCACGTCTGAGTAACTGACTAATTCATATCAATCTAGAATGCCATTTGAGAAATTTACGCAAACACAAACGCATATTGCACTCTGAACATTCCCTTGTTCAAACTTTCAATCACAAATTTCTCAAAATCTCTCAAATTCTTCAATGGCATTCATGGACACCACCTGGTCTACTGACAACCTTGAAGATGTTGTCGATAGCAAGTTGGTTAACATGGAACACATCATTTCCATGGAGGGGGCATGTCAATCGGTAAAGGAGATTCTCCCTATTTTTTAATGGATCTCCAAGGCGCATATGGAGAAGTACTTCACCCAGAAACTCATCTCTGTGCTTCCAAAAGCAGTAGTGGAGGCATATCTGAACCTGTTCATTTGCAAGGGTGAGTTGTTAACCAGGGTGACCGTGCTTGTTCTGACGGGTGAGAAGGACAAGGATGAGGAGGCACTCTACAATGTCGAAACCCGAGACATTGACCTCAGGAAGGCCATAAAGGAGGTATATGGACTTTCGTGCTCTGGTATTAATCCCAGGACCTACAAAGAGAACAAAGAAGGTGAGCTTCTTAAGGAATGGACCAAAACTGGGTCGCCGGAATTCAAGGCGAGGCAGCAGAAGGAGACCCTGAAGCTAGAATACCGTGCGCTGGTTGATGTAGTCTCCAAGATAATCATGGGTACTACTGGCTCTCACGAGCATCTCAGTTTGCCCAAGATAAGGATTATGGGAGCCCTAGTTGATGGTGTTGAAGCCAACTAGGAGCAATTCTTCCTCGATCAGATAAGTCAAGCCGCCACTGACAAATTAAGAAAGGATAAGGAAAATAAGCATATCTCAGTAGGAGTCATCCTTCATTTTGGGACAAGGTTGTCAGTCCTGATCGCCCATGCCTTTCAGGGTTGTACTTTTGATTTGGAGGATGACTTATCCTCAAAGAAGATTATGTTCACCACTGCTGGTGATACATATGCTGTTCTGGGCCTGACTGACCCCAATGCCCCTCCTAAGGGTCAGAGGAAGAAGCCTGCGGGAAAAGGCAAGAAGGTGGTGACCAGCCTGCTCGAGAAGGTGAACGAGCTATTTGAGAAGAACAAGGAGATAGAGGCTGAGATTGCAGCTGAGAAGAAGGCTGAGAAAAAGGAGGTAGAGAAGGCCGTGGAGGAGAAGACGACCAGGCTAAAGGTGGTACTGAAAAGCAAAGCCTCAGCCAAAGGTGTTGGAAAAGGGACTGAGAAGGTCTCCAAGAGGGCCGGTTCTGAGGCTGAGGGGACTGACAATGACGTCAGATCAGGAGGTGAGGAGCTCGTTGACAGGCCGCTGAAGAGGCTGAGGAAAGGGCCCAAGAGATCTCCAGCCAAGAAGCTGAGGGAGATCAGCACGATCAGGGAGGAGTCAAGCTCTCCAAGAGCCTCTGACTTAGAACAGGTTAGAGAAACAATCAACTCTGCAGAGCTGCTGCAACCTGGGTCCAATCCCACTGAACCCACACCCTCAACCTCTCCCACAACTCACCCTGAACCCCAAACCACATCCAACCCTGACCCCACCTCAACCAACCCCACTGAACCCATCCACGAATCACCTACTCTTCCCACAGATACACCCAACCCAGAAATCCCTAACCCTGAACCTAACCCTCCACAAACTGAGTTAGCGCCCAACACTTCAAACATCACTGAGCCTGACCAGAACCCAGAGCCAATCACTTCCATGCCTAACCCTGAAGATTTCCCAACCTACCCCAATCCTAAAGACAGCCCCAAAACCACTACTGAAGGAGACTCCGCTGATGAGTTTATGGACTTGGCGGAGGAGGAGGAGGAATTGGATGCCGAGCTGATGGGAGGGATGTTTGAGAACACCCTCAGGGGGAATGCGTGTGAATGGGCTGCAAAGTGTTGGCCCAGCCTGCATAGATACAGGGAGTTGTGTTCCAATATGATTAAGCTGAAGGTCTGGCTCGACTTTAAACAGTCGAATATGCAAGAGCAGCACATGCTGATCGATGCCAGAGGCTGGGAACACTGGAAGAGAGAGGAGGCCAAACTTTGTTCATTCTTCCATATCACCAGTTGGCTGTAGCTGCTGAACTTCGAGAATTTAAAGCAGTTGGTGGATGGAATGAGGGCTGGTATGCAGGAGGACTTTGAAGATGAGCCTAAGGAGGATGATGATGAAGCTCAGGACGAAGCGAATGAGAATTCGGTTGAGAAGACTGCCAAGGAAGTGGATGAGGTGAACTCTGAGTCTCAGGCTCAGGGGGAAGGTGAAAAGGAAGTTGGTGCCAAGGGTGGACCAACTGCTGAGGATGTTGTGAACATCTCAGCTGCCAATGATACATCAGTCAATGATGGGATTCCCTGCCCTGAGACAAAGGAGGATGATGTAGAGGCGTCCAAGGAGACTCCTAGTTCTGAGGGACTTGTTCCCAAAGTTCGAGCTGGCTTAGCTGAGCCTGAGCAGGCGGCTATGACCACTCCACAACTGCCTTCAGTGCACCCTGACGAGGGGACTGATGCAGCAGGGGCTGACAAGGGAAAGCAGCCACTCACTGACGAGGCCAAAGAGGATGTTGATGTGATCCTCACTGGGGTACGAAGGGCTGAGTTCAAAAGTATCGTCGAGGTGAAGAAGGAGAAGACGACTGAGAACTTGGTTGAGCTTCAAGAAGAAGTGATGAGGCTCAGGGCTGAAAAGGAAGAAGATTCTAGGGTCCTTGTGAAGCACATTAAATGGACCAAGTCAGCCTACAACACACTTGCCATCAGGGAGCTCATCTTGCTTAAACGTACAATGGTTGACACGGCGAAGTCAGTGAAGCAGGAGAGGCAGAGGATGAAGAAGGTGCTAAAGCGAACTCTGAATCGACTTGATGAGAAGGAGGAACAGCACAAGCAGAAGCTAGAAAAGGCAGTGGAGTATCTAGCAACTCAGGCTGGAGCGTTTTTCACTCAGGTCACTCAGCGGCCAAACTAGCGCTGGAGTCAGGGAGAATCGCTCAGTACTCTGAGTCAGTTGCACAAGAGTTGGCCAAGGCTATTCAGGAGTCTGCCAAGGTGATGTCAGAGGCCAACAGGATCAATGATGAAACATCAAGAGTTGAGGCCAGAATCGCCAAAGCTGAACAAAGTCTCCACACCAACATAGAGATCTTTGAGAAGAAGTTGAATGCTGCCATCACCAGTGTCTCCTACGCTGGAACAGGAATCGCTTCAGGAGTTGACATGTTGAAAGAAGGAGTGCAACAAGTCCAATCTTTAGCCACCTTCGTTGTCAACAGTGGTCAAGAGGTGTTCAGAGAAGTGTTACCACCTCCTCCTGCCAAGGATGATGCCAAAAAGGGGGAAAAGAAGAAAAGATCCCGCCTTGAGGTATCGGAGGCAAACCCTGCAGAAGATGTAGTGTTTATGCGATCTCCTAGGAAGTCAGCAAGGTTAGCGACAGCAGCGGGTCAGACTAGTGAACCTTCAGGAGAAATTCCTCAAATCCCTTTAAATCAAGATTCTTCAGTTGTTCAGAAATCTCCCACAGTAAACACAAGGAAGAACCCAATCACCTATTCTGCGGAAACGGTGGCTGAGTTATGTGCAGAGGCATGGGGAGCTGACCCTGATAAAACTGAAGCTGAGCGCAGAGCTAAAATCGCACAGAAGAAAAAGATGCACATTCTTGAAAAGAAGGTTGAAAAGCTCACTGGCCTCACTGACTTGCAACAAAGAGAACATGACGATGTAGTGGTCAGTTTGCTAAGGAGGAAAAAGGCGAAGCCTGAGCCGAAAAAGTACAGGAAGAGGCCTACAGCAAGGAAGTCAACAATTCTACAAGTCAGAAAGCCTGAGGTGATTCAGAGGGAATCTCTTGTCGATGAGTTCATCTCAGAGACATTGAAAGAGTTTTGGGTTGACGCAAGGGATGGGTTCGTCAGACTCTGGTATGTAGTGAAGAAATGAGGCGACACCGAAGACATCAATGCCCACTTCACTGACTACATGATGGACAATCATCCTGAACTCATTCAGAAGATCTTGGAGGAAGCTGACACAGCCAATGTCCAAGTGAAGGCTCCTGAGTTCATTGCTCGACCACCACCTCTAGTCTCTGGAACAAACAAGCATGATACAAAGGCAATTATGACTGAAGTGTTGAAGATAGCCAAAGCTGAAGGTTATGTGAATCAACCTAGAAGAGTAGATGGGCTGAAGGTCAGAGTCTATGCTGGTTATGGTCAGATTGGTTTAGGTGTTCACATTTTTTTTTATGTAATAGATCAGGTTCATTGTACTCTTTTCAAATCATCAATTAAATCTATTGCATTTGCCCACATACAAAAAACTCATTGTCTTTTTGGCTGTTATATAAATTTCTGTACGTTATCAAGAACTGTTCTAACACTGACTTATCTTATAGATAGGTTTTTAATTCCTCTAAGTGTTTTGAGGATCTTTTCAGTGTTTTGACATCATCAAAAATGGGGAAATTGTTGGGACATTGTCAGTTTTGATTAAGATCCCAAAGCCCCTGAAAAGATGATTTGCCTTAGAATGTCTTAGTCAAGCTAGTCCTACTTAGGTTTTTATACTTAGTCTTTTTACACTTCACAGGTACTCAGTGAGAGAAGAACTCACTGATGACAATCAAGACTTAGAGCCTGAAGGCGAAGAGCACCATCCTGAACTTACGGCAGTCTTTCTAAGCTGGCTGAGTAAGTGTCAGTGATAAAGAGTATGACCCTGAGGTCATTACTAACTCAGTCCTGAAGGGAACAGGATGACACTGAGTAATGGGAAAGACTTGGAGTAGGGTCAAGCGATGCAAAAGGAATGTCAGCGTCAGGACAAGACCGTTGTGCTCGAGACAAAAAGAACTTAATAAGACAAGCCTGAAGCCCAGAAATGAGTTCTGACATTCTCACCAACCTGATGACGTGGACCAATCCAGGAAGGACATGCACGTACGGACCTGACATGAAGACTGACTTCAGACTGCACTTTCAACGGGCAAGCATTAAATGAAGCATTAAATGTAATTACCTAATCCATGCAAGGACAGCTGCTGCATGGGAGATATGTCCGTTGAACAACCCTACGTAGATGAATAGAAGGCTATCTCCTCCAACGGATAGTTTTCAAATCCATCTATACAGAAGGCCTTGAACCCATTCAAGGTTACGGAAAATTTCCAAGCCAAAAATTACTCAAACTCTCAAGCATTCATCAGTCTAAAATAAGCACTCGAAACCAGAAAAATTTCCCAAGTGTTTCATAGATTAGTGAGAGTTATTATGTATTCCACTGAGCTTTCAAGCAATATCTTAAGCTTAGAGTGATTATTCATCCTTAGCATAGCTTAGCCTTATAAGGATAATCACACCTTAGTTGGAATCCAAACTAAAACCAAAACCCTCTAGTCAGGTTTGTTGGTTGAAGTTGTTTAGTGAAGTTAGGAAGGAGTTTGTATAGGTCAGTGAAGTTAGCTAATCTTGGTGCACCTTGGCACGTTAAAAACAAGTTAATCCCAAGTAGTGGATTATCATGTTCAATCAGGATCGTGGACGTAAGAGCTTGAGTCTCTGAACCACATTAAACTCCTTGTGTTCTTACTGCTTTGATATTGTTCTTAACTGCTTATTTGTTTAAGTCATTCATTGCATTAACTTTATCAGGCTTGAATCAATCAGCCTGATCATCAACCTGAACGCTGCCCTACTAATCACTATTTCAGAAAACAGTAACCAAGTTTTCAGAAAGCAAACATTAACAAGACTATAAACTTTCAGAGCTCACGCATTTCCGCACTAAACTCAAGTTGATAACTGACCAGCATTCAGTGCAGTCAGTAGGTATGTTATCAACCCTGAGTTCTTTATCACTCTGAGCAAGGGGACTCAGTCCGTTTGAAAGTGAGAAAAATTTGTATACGTGTATTCTCCCCCCCCCCACTCACCCACTCATACACGTATCCCTCAGTCTTGAATCGGGACCAACACTAATCACGTTTTGCGACCAAAAGTCGATCGCTAAATCGATTGTTAATCCGCCTTTTTTTGTAGTGAATGTCATAATTCAATGATGTGCATACGTTAACCTGTGACTACGGTGGTTTGATGATCATTTTCCTAAAATAATAATGGGCTTACGTAGAATTTTGGTTCATCATATTTCTCTCTTTCGACGCCCTCTTTTTTGATCAATTGCACTTATAATCTTTCATTAATCGACTATGTTAGCCAATTATAAAAAATAGTCGTTCATCTTCCATTTAAAGTATCACGTCCACATCATTTCTTTATTTGAACGAAAATTAATCCTCTATAAGATTACGTCGGTTAACACTTACATACCAAAATAATAATAAGACGTTACTAGAAAATAGTATTAAGTCTTCGGCATCATCAGCACCATGCAATTCTAAGTCATTTAAAATCGTATTAATTATTTTTGCTAAATAATTTCGATTGTTTTCACTAAATTGTTGCTATTTGTCCAATAAAATCAATAGTAAATACTCAGTAAATATAACTAATATTATCAAAAAATATGTTTGAGTTGTGCAGTACATCGGGTGTACATATGACCATGGGTTAGAAAATATCTTAAAGTTAACATAATTTAATGAATTTAATTTCGCAAACATATTATTTATTATTAAACAAACTAGTAACTAAACTCTTGTGTGGCGCGAGTATAATTGTATAATTAATTTATGAATTTTCAATTTATATTGTATTCCATTTATTTAGGTTTAAGAGTGTTTATTAGTATTTTTATTAAAATATTTTACATTTCAAATAATTTTTTCATTTAATTTGAAGGATTTTTTTTAAGAGAACGTAATGTATATGTCAAGAATTTTTTGTGAAAGTAAAAAGTGCAATAAATATTATCAAGAGACAATTTTACTACTATTTGTATTTAATCATATAACATTTTTTTTTTATTTACGCATTAAGAAATTTTGATGATACCTATGAATCCATATTAATTAGAATGTAAAAAAAATCGAAATGACTATAGATTTCAAAACACTTCTCTAAAAATCACATTTTTTTCAATTTTGGATTAACGTTCATCGTCAGTCACCACACATCAGAATATTCAAATTATTGTGAATGATGACTCTCAAAACATCCTCGTATGACTGGTTGTGACTGAAAACCTATGTTGCATGGGTGCGGGTGTGTGAGCGATACGACACGGGTGCGGAGATACGGAGTTTTTCAAAAAAATTAGGATACGATTCGGCAAAGATACGTCTATTTAATTTTATTTTATTATTGTTTATAATAAATGTAATAAACTAGAAATATAGAGAAATTTTATCTAAATATACAACAATTAAAAATTAAATATCATTAACTTACACAAGTCATAATAAAAGTTTCAATCTACATATTTATACAAAGGTCAACTCACATTAACATCATTATCATTATCAATTGTCGGCCGCATCATAACCATTATCTCTAAAAAAATTGAATAATTACTAGAATATTAGAAAGCATATATATTCCAGAAATTTCTCCAAATTATTTAATTATATAAGAATTAAGAAATTGAAATACTTGGTTGGATGATGTATTATTTGATTTGTTTGTTCACTAATATATTTAATTATTTATATTTTAATATTAAATTTTAAAATATTAAAAAAAATCACAAAAATTAAAACAATTTGCAATATTTATCCGATTCGCGTATCCCCCACGTATCCTTAGAGGGGGATACGCGTATCCGACTTTAAAAAAATACGGATACGCCACGTGGCGTATCGGGTGTGAATCCGACGCGAATCACACCCACACACGTATCCCCCGCGTATCCGATACTGCATACCCCCAAAATTTAAAGAATCCATGCAACGACCTGAAAACTAATTCTTCAAGAATATTCCAACAGTAGCGAGCGATTGTCATAAATTTTTATTGATATTTCATATGAGACAGTTACAACTAATGTAAACTGTCTCTTATGAATTTTGAACGGAAGTCTTAGGTCTAATGGAGTCAGTAAAAGTATAGAGATCAACACCATCTCATCTGAATTGCTTCTGATTATGTTTGTACCTTCTAGAAAACCGTCACTTAGTCTTATTAGAGTCAATCTAGATTCATTGCACAATTTTCTTGAATGACTTATGTTGGTGATCAAATTTAATCGGGTGGATTAGTGATTGTTTTAGTTCGGTTTGAGATCACCAATCAATTTTGTGTGATTGATTATCACCGTATATGATAAATCGAAAGCTTGGGTTACGAAATCGTAGTTACGAAAGTCGAAATCGTATTAATTTCGTATATGTATGCGTTTAGGTGTTTAAGTGTGTGTTTTAAGAGTATTTGTGAATTTTTTACTTATATTTCTCAGTTGGAGAACAACTATTTATAGAAGCTAGCAAGCATAAGGTGTCTATGACTCTTGGTCTCCCTAGCTTGCATGCTGGACAAGTGTCCTTTGACCTTGGTTTGACCTTATCTAAGCTATATCTTAGTTACAAAATCTTCTTTGGTCTTATCACGGACTCATTGTTGTTCGTCCAGGTCGACTTGATTGATTCAGTATGGTCTTTCAATCAAAGTTGTTCGCCTCTTGAGGTCATGGCTCGGAAGTTGTTCGCCTTTGTATTTCGTATAGATAAGCTTTGGGATCTTGGTCCTTTGTTCGTCCTCATACACCTATCAAGCTGGTAGATGCACCATCTATCATAACGTTGTTCGTCATTATTGACTTGGTGGAGGGTCCATATCTGGTCTCGGGTCTTAAAACCTGCTCGTCGATGTGTTGTTCGTCGATATAGTTGTTCGTCAATGATTGATGTTCACCTATCTCGGGTCTTTATACACCACCTGGATTGGTTTATACACCCTTAATCCTTGTTTGCTCAACAATGATTGATGTTCGCCTATCAACAATTGCCCCCTATCCTGATTATATGTTGCCATGGACGAGCATCATTGGGTGAGCAACAATAGTTAGGATACTAAACTGATGAGGATTGGGACGAACATCATTGAACTAGGCGAGCAAATAGATGGTCCGCTGTTTCGTCTCCCCAAGGTCTGGGGGTTGTACAAAGATGACGTGGGTGGTATGATTGCGCGCCATCCACGCGTGATCAATCCCGAGGGGACGCGCCCCTATATTTGCTCGTAGACCCCTTGACTTTTTCTCAAATTCGCAAATTGACCCCGTTTCTTGTCATTTTGGTCCCCATTTTTTGGGAAAATTACGGGTTTTACCCCGTTTTTTCGTATGGTATAAATTGAAGTGGGAAACGAAAATTTTCCCACTTCTTTTCTTCTTGCTACAGTGCTTCGTCCTCTTCATTTTTCCCCGGCAATTTCAAACTTCTCTCCGGCAACTACTCCGATTTCGAGTTTCCAGTTCAATTCTGAGGTAGTGTTTTCGTTCTTATCACTCAATTCTATCTTTCGTTTTTTCTTTTCTTCAAAAATCTCCATCGCCGCCGTGTGGAACCTTGTGCCGCCTTCTTCTCCGGGGATTCGCCGCCGTTTGCAACATTTTTCGCCGTCGTCTGCATTTTTTCTTCCTTTTCTCCTATGTCTTCTCATTCGAGCAATAAATCCGAGGAAACCCTTGATCCCCTTTTCCCCATTGTGGCACACGGAAATCAACCCCCCTTTGAAATTTCTTCGGCATCGGACCCCCACGTGGACTCGGTTGTTCAATTGGTGGAAGATACTGGTGCTCGCCCGTCAGGGAGGGAGGTGGTGATCATTACGAATAGGGATTCCGACGAGGGCTCTTCGTCCAGTACCGAGTCGGAAGAGGATCCCGAGTTTGACGAGTTGACTCGTGAATTTTTGGAGGGGATAAACTTTCCATCTCCAAAGATGCTGGAAAATGAGATTCCGGTTGGAGTTGCTCGGCCTTTCGAATGGCGAGCATATGTTGAGGAACACGCGAACAGCTTTGCTCGCCCACAGAGACAAATAATGGACCTGGTGAAAACTGACTTCCAGGCGAGCAAAATCAAGAGTGTTGTCCTCGAGGAGGATCTTGATCTGATCCGGGAGACCTACAAGATTCCTTATGACATTCAAATGTGGGCCCCTGGGAGAAAAGAGAGAGTTGATCGCCCACCTCCAGGATGTACAGCGATCAACATTGATACACTGATCGCAGGCTTGAGGCTGCCGCTACCCCCAGTTGTTGGTCGCTTCCTCGAGGCAACCAATCTAGCCATTACACCTAGCCATTACACAGATCACGCCGATCGGATGGATGAATTTGCTCGGCGCAATATGTCTGTTCACCTTAGAGGGATACGTTGATCGTCTTACTGCTGAGAAGATCAACTATCTTATGACAATTACCAAGTGCCCAGTAGGTGAAGAAGGTTACTACTATCTCAAGGCCAGAACCGGACTTAAGATGGTAGAAGGAGTGCCGAACAAGATCAGGGACCGGAAACAACACTTCTTCTTCATTGGGGGTGATTGGCGAGCATCTTCCGGTCCACACGGTGGCAATGGACAAATTAACTCTCCTGTCTCTTATGGAATAATTAAGCGTAAGTTTATCTTTGTTCGCTTTTGAACTATATTGTTCTAATTTAACTTTTCTTGTTTGTTCGCAGGCCCTCGATTGTCCAAGTGGAACTCAGAAGAGGAGGAAATTGGTGCGGAGTTCCTGTTCACTTCTTGTTTGGTCGGCCTGTGCAACAAAGCGGATAGGACCATTCGATACCTGAGCGAGGAGAAGTGCCAGAGGGCTGCTCGCCTACTCACATTCCCTCACCACTTAGAGGCCCAGGTCAAGGTGCCCCCAGGTATTAAATTTCACCAACGTAAACTCCCTTGTTCGTAATGGAGTGAAAGAATACTTGCTCGCACTCTTTGCATTCTAATTTTAATCTCTCTTTTTTTTTACAGCCGAGCAAGTTACTGTTGCCGTCCCTCTCAGCCTTGCTCTCCTAGAACAGAGGGTATTCGAAATGGTGCCACCAAAAGGACGAAGGAAGAAGGGTGATCCGTCTTCCAAGGTGTTGGCGATGACCAACAAGGCCTCTGCTGCCGAGCAAGCCCATCGGACAACTCTTCCGCCGAGCACATCGCCTACCCCGGCCCCTGCCTCTTCTCCTCACGGTCCTAAAAAGCTGAGGAAAGGTGATGGCTCATACGTATCCCAGCTACCCTCCACCACCGACAAGGGGAAATCCAAGGTGGGAGGATCTTCTAGTCGCCTGCCTTCCGTCGAGGCTGCTCGCCCTTCTCCTACTGACGAGAGAGGAGGAAAATCGAGCAAGGATAGGCACACTCCACCTCGCAGACCTGAGGACATCACCTATCTCAGGTGGGACGGAGCCAAATTTGCCGAGCAAGAATTCTCCTTTAAACTCTTCCATGAACTGAATAAGTTAAAGATTCACTAAGTCTCGAAACTTTTTTGTTCACAGGTATCGGGCTAATGACCACCCAGGGCGAGCAGATATGATTCATCAATATGCCTGCTCGAAGACCCCGGCGAACATTCGTGACATCCCTGATGATCATGTTCGTCGGGCGACTGAGATAGTTGCTCGCGCCTGGTCCAGGCCTTTGAACAAAGTCGTCCTTGCCCAAGGGGCCATTGACAATTTTCATTTGTCAATGATGCAAGCTGCCAACTCCCTCGTATCTGCTCAACGGGGAATGGGTCAGATGATGGAACTGGAAGAAGCTGCTCGTCATCACGCTGCCACTGTTCGCCAACTTACCGAAGAAAAAGATACGATGGCGAACAACTTTAATGGCCAGATTGCTCGGCTCAATAACCAGCTCACCATCTACATTGATAATGAGAAGAAATACCTTGAAGAAATTCAAGGTTTATCTAGTGAATTGGGAGGCAAAGATGCCCTGCTCGGCGAAGAGAAGAACAAACTATCCGCGGCCGAGCAGAAGATTGTCGAGCTCGAGGCGGAGGTTACTCACCTTAGAGATGTGGAGGCCAACACCTTCACCCGCGAACAGCTCGAGGCAGAGCTCCAAGCCCGGTCTGCCCCCATCTCAAACTTGGGATACATCCTCGCTTATGTCGATTGCATTCGCATGGCTGACGCGTACGATTTTAAAGACATGGTGGAAGAGATGGACAAGGACCTGACCGAGTTCCTGGAGCACTATCCCCCGCCGAACAACATTGAGATCCAGTTGGGGGATATCGCCGAGCTGGGGGTCAAGATTGACAGCCTTGACCCCAGTATCACCATTACTTGCCCTCCTCCTATGGTCGATGAGGGCGAGCAGGAAGAGGAGCCAGCTGCCGCAGACGAGCAAGCTGCTAGAGAGAGGGAAGAGAAAGCAGCCGAGGATATGGCTAGAGATATGATTGTAGATCCTTCTGCCGACCAGACTCAAGGCCCTCCTCCTGCCGAGCAGCAATAGATCTAGGACTTAGCATAGTCTTCATTTTGTAATAGTTGCTCGCTCTTTTTGTAGTACACTTCTAGAATTCTTGTACTATTTTTTAGGCTTCAAAGCCTTTATTTAATGAAATGTCTTTCTTTTGTTCGCTCATTTTCTTTATATGTTAATTGCCTTTACATTTTTGCCAATGCTTTCGCAATTATAACATATAATTTTGGGCTTTGTTCGATTTGAACTTTGTCTTTTAATGGAATTTGGGTTTAGCCTTAGGTTCTGTTCATCTTAAAAGACGAACAACCTTTAATTAGCTTTGGTCCTCAGAATGGACTTGTACCTCGAGCTTTTGGACTTTTCTGTCAACGAACAACTATGTATACATAATGTAAAAAATTTACAAGTGGTGTAAGACTGCTCGTCACTAACATATACAACCTGACGAACAACTTTGAACACTAATCAAAACCATGCTCGCTTATAGTATTTTTGCCGAGCGAAACTCTGTCTAAAATTAAAAAGATGAAACAGCACTAGACTATATAATGTGCCAAACAACTTTCATTCTATACTTAGCAAAATTTTCAAAAAATTAGGCAAGTTTTTGGTTTGCCTTACTTGGTTCACTTGCCCCCCAAGACATTTGTTCGCCCAATCAAGAACTTGTTCGTCTTATTTATAGTACTTCTTTAGATGTACAGCATTCCAGGAGTATTGGGCCGGCTTGCCTTCCATATCTTCGATATCGTATACACCATTAACGAATTTTTCCGTTATACGATACGGGCCCTCCCAAGTTGGTCCCAATACACCTGGAGGTTGGGCGAGCAACTTTCTTAGACCAAATCTCCAACTCTGAATTCCCTGATTTTAACATGGGAATTGTAGTAGCATTCTGCTCGCTACTTATAGGTAGCATTTTTTAGCTCGACACTCAGTCTTTTTTCTTCGAGCAAATCCATTGCAGTAGCTAGAGCAGAGTTGTTCGTCTGCTCATCAAAGTTGGTCATTCTGAATGTGTTGGTCTTTAACCCAATTGGTATTACAGCTTCTATTTCGAAAGCCATTGCAAAAGGTGTTTCTCCGGTGCTCGACCCGGGAGAAACTCTATATGCCCACAGGACTTCCGGAAGTTCTTCAGACCGACTGTTTTTGCTCTCCGCTAGCCGTACTTTTAATGTTCTTGATTATCTTGTTCACGGCTTCGACTTGTCCATTCGACTGGGGATGATAGGGCGTAGAGTAATGTTTTTTTTATTCCCCACTTCGCACAGAAGTCTCTCAACTCCTTCCCATCAAATTGCGGACCATTGTCTGTCACGATGGTTTGTGGAACTCCAAAACGACAGACAGTGTTCTTCCAAATGAAGTTGATCATTTTCTGTTGCGTGATCTTTACCATGGCCTCTGCTTCCGCCCATTGTTGGGAAAATATAGGGATGCCCGGAATCTATTCGGGATGAACTTTAAATACGAATTTAAATACAATTATTACTAGCATGAATTAATCCTAATTAATTCAAATAATAATTCCAACAACTAATTATCATCATGCATGTTAAATTAATTTCACATATTTAACTAGGCGGAATTAAACAAGTAAATATGCGATTAACGTACCTCTCGTAGTAATGGCCTTTGGATATACGGGACACTTGTAATCTCGTTTTATCAACCCAAAGCCTTCTCAAGTATTTCCCTTTTCACCTCACTTGATCGCCGGTGGGAGACACTTTCAAGCAATTTAATAAACTAAGGAAAAAGAAAAATATCTATGCTTCTTGATTTTTCCAACACATGGAATTATGTACTTGGGGATGAAATAATCATCCCCTATTTATAGAGGGTAGGGCCGAAAATTTGAGGAGATATGGGCTTGGAAAAAATCTTTTCTTAGTCTCTAAGAAATCTTGAATATATCTCATATATTCTTTTCTCCATAATAAAATATTCCACAAAAATCTCACTCTTATTTTCAAGCTTATAATTTTCGAAAACTTCAAGGATAAAATCTAAGATTTGGATTTTCTTGAATATATGAGATATTCTTGTATTCCTAGAATACATATCTTGCATAATATCTTTCCAAGAAAATCAACAAAATCTTATTTCTTTTTTATTCCTAATTTTTGAAAATTATCATGAAAAAATCAGCATTGATATATTCTTTATTTTAATCACCTTATCATTATTGGGCTACTTAATTGGGCTACTTGAGGGGCCTTAAGGAGAATTAAGATTGGACCTCCTAATGGACTTCTGAATTTCAATATTGAGCCCCAATATAATTCAGCCCATTAATATTAATTATTACCACTAATAAATTAATATTGCACTATCCATCTTAATCCATATTACGATAATATGGGCTCCGGTTATTATTTCCCGCGTTTAAGATTATCAAGTCCATTAATTAATTAAGCTTCTGAATAGCTCTAAATTAATTAACATTTTTCACCTTGGAGTAAAGACAGCTCAACATTATTATTCGTACCGAAGAAACTAATTCTTCACTTGCAAGATTTGGTACAATAAAACTTCTGAGCCCACCAAGGGGACTAATCACACGAGCCGTACTCGCACGCGTTTCTCCGTATTAAATCTTAGCAACCGTCGTATGATTAATATTACTGCCCAAGACACAAAGTTCGAAGTCACAATGATTCTCACCCAACATGAATCAAAGCAGTAACTACTAAGCACACACGGTCCTATTTAAGTGACGGAGATTAAGAAATCAACAACCACTGAGGTCTAATTCTTCACCTTTCAGAACAGAAGAATTTCTCCTCGCTGTAGGACCTCTTCAACACATACTAAATGTGCTAGTGCAATCTCTTGGTCAAGACAGACCAATCTGAGCCTTACACATCGACCTTTCACGGTGGATTGTTCAATTCCACCTGGGTCGTGAAAATGTACGTTTAGTTACAAGTAAACTGTTAATGTCGTCTTCCGTGATCGGGTATCACCACATTAACTACAATGTAACACGTACTATATATTGAACGGTTTGCAATAGAAATTCAACATTCAATCATAACTAAAGCAAATGCGATAAAAGAATTATTCTCATATAACGAGTGTTTGATACACGAGTTATACAAAGTAAAAGCATACTTTCACGTATAACTCCAACAATCTCCCACTTATACTTAAAGTCTGCTTTTAGTATACATCACGCATGTCTTAGTGTAGTAACTCTACGTGACATCTCATGTCAACCTACACTAACCTAATAATTCCTCCCACTTATACTTAAAGCAGATTGGCAATGGTCTTGACTCCCATTCCATTCACATGTCTCTCGAATGTATTCAGAGGCAGACCCTTTGTGAATGGATTTACTAGGTTGTCCCCGACGCATATCTTTGCCACCTCTTTTTCTCCTCTCTTAACGATTTCTCGTATAAGATGGTGTTCTCTTTCTATGTGTTTGCTGGTCTTGTGGGCTCTCGGTTCCATTGAATTTGCAACTGCTCCGACATTGTCACAAAAGACAGTTATCTTGTCGGGCAAATTCGGAACAGCGTCCAAGTCCACTAAGAAGTACTTGAGCCAAACCGCTTCTTTCGCTGCTTCACAAGCAGCTACTTATTCGGTTTCCATGGTCGAATCTGCGATGCATTTCTGCAAACCGCTTCTCCATGTCATGGCTCCTTCTCCCATGCAAAACACACTACCCGAGGTTGACTTTCTTGAGTCTATGTCTGATTGGAAATCCGAGTCCGTGTATCCTACGGGAACTAGACTATCCGACTGGTAAATCAGCATCCGCTCCCGAGTTCTTTTCAGATACCTCAAGATGCACTTTACGACAGTCCAATGGTCTTTCCCGGGATTACTTTGATATCTTGCTACCATGCCTACGGCAAAGTAGATATCCGATCTCGTACACAGCATTGCATACATAAGGCTTCCTACGGCCGAAGCGAACACCTTTCATGTCATCTATCTCCGCTTGCGTCTTAGGGCTCATTTCTTTCGATAGATGGATTCCGTGCCTAAAAGGTACAAAACCTTTCTTGGAATCTTGCATGCTGAAACGCTTCAAAACAGTATCAATGTATGAAGCTTGCGATAAGCCCAACATCCTCTTCTTGCGATCGCGAGTGATTTTGATCCCAAGGATGTGACCGGCTTCCCCTAAGTCCTTCATATCAAATTGTTTTGACAGTCATACCTTTACGTCTGACAATACCTTTACATTGTTTCCAATGAGCAGAATATCGTCTACGTATAATACTAAGAATACCACCGCAGTTCCGTCACGCTTCTTATACACATAACTTTCGAACTCGTTTTGATCAAACCCATAAGACTTAATCACTTGATCAAAATACTGGTTCCAAGTACGCGATGCTTGCTAAAGTCCGTAAATGGATCTCTTGAGCTTACATAGGAGATTCTCTTGGCCTTTTCCAATGAAACCTTTGGGCAGTTGCATATAGATCCCATCAAGACTTTCGTTAAGGAAAGCTGCCTTGACATCCATTTGCCAGATCTCGTAATCTAAGTGCGCAGCGATCGACAAGAGAATACGGATGGACTTAAGCATAGCTACAGGCCACTGGCCACAAGCATTGCTTTGAAGGTTTCAACCCTTCCGTCCGGTCCTCTTTTCCTCTTGTAAACCCACTTGCATCCAATGGGTTCTACCCCACTGGGTGGTTCGACCAACTCCCACACTTGATTATGATCCATCGAACCCATCTCGGCTTCCATTGCCGTTTGCCATGACTCCGCGTCTTTGTCTTGGATTGCCTCGTTGTATGTCCATGGGTCTGATTCAACACCGGGAACCAAATCCGAAGATTCTCCTATCCCCATGAATCTCTCGGGTTGCCTAAGAACCCTCCCACTACGACGGGGTTCCGGTTGTGAAGATGTGACATGTGGTACATCATCTTGTATACTTGGTATCGAGGTTTGACCTCTCAATTCTTCTAAGGTAATTTCACTTTTAGGTTTCCGATTGTTCATATAGTCTTTCTCCAAGAATTTAAAGTGTGTACTAATCACGGTCTTTTGATCCTTGGGACTATAGAACATACACCCTTTCGTTCCCGCAGGGTATCCTATAAACAACCTTAATTCCGAACGTGGATCCAACTTACCGGCTTCCTTGTCTAGCATGTATGCCGGACAACCCCAAATCCGCAAATGTCTTAGACTGGGCTTGCGCCCGGTCCACAATTCCATTGGGGTTTTAGGAACCGATTTGGATGGCACCAAGTTTAGAATATAAGTCGCCGTTTCCAAGGTGTTACCCCAAAACGACTTGGGTAAATCCGAATAACTCATCATGGATCTGACCATCTCTAAAAGAGTCAGGTTCCTTCGTTCCGCCACACCGTTCTATTTAGGGGTTCCCGGTGCGGTCAACTGGGATACGATCCCTTCGTCCGATAGGTAGTTCAAAAATTCATCACTGAGGTATTCGCCTCCACGATCTGATCGTAGAAACTTGATACTCTTTTCCCTATGTTTCTCGGCTTCGGCCTTAAACTTTTCAAAAGTTTCAGACTTATGCCGCATAAGGTAAATGTACCCCTATCTTGAGTAATCGTCAATGAAGGTAACGAAATACTCATACCCCATTCTCGCTTTGATCGTCATTGGACCACACACATCGGTATGAACGAGTTCTAACACTTCCGTGGCTCTATTCCCCTTGGCTCCAAATGCCCTCTTGGTCATTTTACCATCTAAACAGGATTCACAAGTTGGAAACGGCTCAACTTGGAGCGATTCCAAGGATCCGTCTTTCACCAATCTTTCTATCCACTTTAGATTAAAATGACCTAGTCTAATATGCCATAAAAGTGTTTCGTCCATCTCCGAAGAACACTTTCTTTTATTGCTCGAAATGATCGACGTGTTATTAGATTCATTATTTGAGTGGTGTGCACACTTAATCGTATAGAGATTGTTTACCAACGTTCCATGACAGATAACATCATTCTTAAAAGAAAACAGTAACAACTTTATTAAAAGTAACTGAATATCCATCAAAACAACTTAGAAACCGAAATTAAATTCTTCCTAAAGTTTGGAACGTATAAAACATCTCTTAAAATTAAAACTCTATCTTCAAAAGATAGGTGCACGACTCCCACTGCTTCGGCTGCTACTCTCGTAGCATCCCCAAAGTGATTGTGATCTCATTCTTGCTAAGTCGTCGGGTTAGCTGGAACCCCTGAAGAGTGAAACAAATATGATCAGTTGCCCCGGTATCCACTACCCAAATATGGGCAGCATACGCCGCAACAAATGTTTCAACGACTAAAGCATGAGACTTACTTTTCTTTCCACCCTTCTTAGGCTTAGAACAGGTCGCCCTCCAATGTCCCTTCTCACCACAATTAAAGCACTTACCCTTAGCAGCTTTCTTTCCACCTCCTTCTCCCTTTGCCTTGGGTTTCGCAACGGTTGGATTTGCTTGGGTCTGGCCCTTCGTCCTCTTCCTCTTCCTCTTCTTCCCTCCCTTGGGACCCGAAGAGGAAGACGGACCGTTTGCCACCATAGCAATGGTTTGGTGATCCATTAGAGTCTCCGCTGATACCAGAGCTTGCAAGAGCTCGGGCAAGCTATTTGCCCGGTCATTCATTTGATAGTTCAATTGAAACTGCTCAAAGCTCTTCGGCAGAGAATGGAGAACGAAATCGACCTTAGTAGGGAGGTCAAATTCCGCACCAAGTACTTCCAACTTGTTGAGATAACCCATCATCTCGATTACGTGATCCCTTACGGGCGTACCTTCCACCATTTTCAACGAAAGCATCTTTCGCATGGTGATTTGCCTAGCCGTACGGTTCTGATGTTGAAACATCGCTTCAAGATTTTGCATTATCTCAGAGGCGGTCTCCATGTGTTGGTGTTGGTGTTGCAACACATCTGACATTGAAGCCAGAATAGTACACCTAGCCATCTCATCGGAGTCTAACCAACTCTTATGCTCTTTCTTGTCCGCTTTCGTGGCATCTTCGGCAAGCTCTTGGGGCTTAGGAGTGGTAAGTACCCACTTGTGGTGTTGAGCGGTTAGGACAATATTAAGGTTACGTTTCCAATCAACGTAGTTCTCACCAACAAGTTTGTTATCTTTAAGTATACTAAACAGTGGATTAAAAGGTTGCGACATGATGAACTGAGAATAAAACATACATTCATATCAATATCTAGAAAAATACGAAATTATCACATAAATTTGATCACATTAATTATATTGAAACCTTAAAACAATATAATCATGCATCAGCCAACATCTCGAAACAATTTAAATGCGCCACGAGGGGTGGTCTATACATTTAAACACATTCAAGCGGATTACAAACTTAAAAGTTACAAATCCTTAATTCAAAATTAATAGTTGGCTCCCACTTTGACCACATAGAAACTGACAGGGACTCCGAGGGGAGTAAGTTAATATCAATTTCCTATGCCTAAGTAATAACCATAATTAAATACAGGATTATTATTTCGCTTTGAGCAAGCCACTCGTGGTGAGGGTCAATACCGCCACTAGTAATAATCCACAATCATCCTTTCGGAATTTATTCATGTGAAATCCGTTCTTTTGGCCGATCCGAGGGGGAAATGTATTCCAAAAGAACTTCACAAATAAATAAATTATGGAGGTCAAATTAATCCAATTTTAATATCCTGAATAAAATTGCGATTATAAAAACATACTTAGTAATTTTCGAAAGTAAGGTTTTTCTTGGACAATTAAATTCATGCAAACACATATTAACAAATAATAATAAGTGCACGAAATAAAACATCCATCAAAACAAAATTAAACACATTGGAGCACTCGAATCCAATTGTCACGGTTTAATTTCTTCACGTCTTGATGCGAAAAAATCGTCCTTGTTGCTTTCCGACGTTCGTCTCGACGTGCTCCCACTCGAACAGCAACACTTCTTCAAAAACAGCATCGTTTGGGGTTCGGGACGACGTTTAAAATCACACGAAAAAAAAACACGAACCGAAAAAATTCCACGACCTGAGATACAGCGCGCGTCGGCCCACGAAGTGGGCCCGCGCGCTTCCCGGCCCGAGAAGCGCTGGAAAAAATGCCCGAGGCGCGCCGAAGCGTGGCCCCGAGGCGCACCCGAGGCGCGCCCGAGGCGCTGCACAGAAGCGCGCCGAGGCGCTGCCTGGGGCGCCCCGAGGCGCTGCCGACCCCAGCTGAGGCGCGCGCGCGCCGTGCGCGCGGCGCCGTGCGTCCGTTGCGCACGGTGTGCGCCGTGCACCCCCGTGCGCCGTTTTTTCGCCGTTCGTCCTCGTTTTCTTCACCCCTTGCATGATTTTACCTCCATACACGCGCCACGCATGTATGCGTCGTCCGGGTACGCCGTTTTTAATTCTTCGTTCTTCGTCACGATCCGGTTACAATTTATTTTTACAAAAAAAATAAATACTAGATCTAGACTAGTCTATTACAATGATCGAATCAAAATAAAAACAACTAATCTACTCGTGGATTTTCTCACGAGAAAAACGAATTCGAACGAATCGAATTAAAAACAATTAATTTACACGCATGAAATTAACAACATTAAAAACCATGACAATTGGATACCTGCAAAAAAGATCTAACAATTCTACTATCCAATTTCAAATTTAATGTTCAACAATTTAAATTCCAATTTAAAATTCAGAGCCCGAAACCGTGGCTCTGATACCAGTTGTTGGGAAAATATAGGGATGCCCGGAATCTATTCGGGATGAACTTTAAATACGAATTTAAATACAATTATTACTAGCATGAATTAATCCTAATTAATTCAAATAATAATTCCAACAACTAATTATCATCATGCATGTTAAATTAATTTCACATATTTAACTAGGCGGAATTAAACAAGTAAATATGCGATTAACGTACCTCTCGTAGTAATGGCCTTTGGATATACGGGACACTTGTAATCTCGTTTTATCAACCCAAAGCCTTCTCAAGTATTTCCCTTTTCACCTCACTTGATCGCCGGTGGGAGACGCTTTCAAGCAATTTAATAAACTAAGGAAAAAGAAAAATATCTATGCTTCTTGATTTTTCCAACACATGGAATTATGTACTTGGGGATGAAATAATCATCCCCTATTTATAGAGGGTAGGGCCGAAAATTTGAGGAGATATGGGCTTGGAAAAAATCTTTTCTTAGTCTCTAAGAAATCTTGAATATATCTCATATATTCTTTTCTCCATAATAAAATATTCCACAAAAATCTCACTCTTATTTTCAAGCTTATAATTTTCGAAAACTTCAAGGATAAAATCTAAGATTTGGATTTTCTTGAATATATGAGATATTCTTGTATTCTTAGAATACATATCTTGCATAATATCTTTCCAAGAAAATCAACAAAATCTTATTTCTTTTTTATTCCTAATTTTCGAAAATTATCATGAAAAAATCAGCATTGATATATTCTTTATTTTAATCACCTTATCATTATTGGGCTACTTAATTGGGCTACTTGAGGGGCCTTAAGGAGAATTAAGATTGGACCTCCTAATGGACTTCTGAATTTCAATATTGAGCCCCAATATAATTCAGCACATTAATATTAATTATTACCACTAATAAATTAATATTGCACTATCCATCTTAATCCATATTACGATAATATGGGCTCCGGTTATTATTTCCCGCGTTTAAGATTATCAAGTCCATTAATTAATTAAGCTTCTGAATAGCTCTAAATTAATTAACATTTTTCACCTTGGAGTAAAGACAGCTCAACATTATTATTCGTACCGAAGAAACTAATTCTTCACTTGCAAGATTTGGTACAATAAAACTTCTGAGCCCACCAAGGGGACTAATCACACGAGCCGTACTCGCACGCGTTTCTCCGTATTAAATCTTAGCAACCGTCGTATGATTAATATTACTGCCCAAGACACAAAGTTCGAAGTCACAATGATTCTCACCCAACATGAATCAAAGCAGTAACTACTAAGCACACACGGTCCTATTTAAGTGACGGAGATTAAGAAATCAACAACCACTGAGGTCTAATTCTTCACCTTTTAGAACAGAAGAATTTCTCCTCGCTGTAGGACCTCTTCAACACATACTAAATGTGCTAGTGCAATCTCTTGGTCAAGACAGACCAATCTGAGCCTTACACATCGACCTTTCACGGCGGATTGTTCAATTCCACATGGGTCGTGAAAATGTACGTTTAGTTACAAGTAAACTGTTAATGTCGTCTTCCGTGATCGGGTATCACCACATTAACTACAATGTAACACGTACTATATATTGAACGGTTTGCAATAGAAATTCAACATTCAATCATAACTAAAGCAAATGCGATAAAAGAATTATTCTCATATAACGAGTGTTTGATACACGAGTTATACAAAGTAAAAGCATACTTTCACGTATAACTCCAACACCCATTTCGTATAATAGTCGACTGCCACGATGACAAATCGAACATTTCCAACACCTGCCGGGAAGGGACCAATAATGTCCATCCCCCACCTTGCAAATGGCCATGGGCTATAAACTGATACGAGCTGTTAGGCCGGGGTATGAATGTTTGGGGCAAAAATCTGGCATTGATGGCAAGTCTTTGCTTTCTTGATTGCATCCTGGCGTAAAGTTGGCCAATAGTAGCCTTGTCTAATAGTTTTATACGCCAAGGCTTGCCCCCCAGTGTGATTTCCACATACTCCGGCATGTATTTCTTCGAGTATTGCTCGTCCTTGCCCCCTAGGCAAACATTTGAGAAGTGGGATTGATATCCCCCTTTTGTAAAACTGCTCGCCCACCAGAGTGTATATGGCGGCTTGCTTTGTTAGCTTGGCAGCTTCAAAAGGGTTGTTTGGTTTTTCCCCACTTTTCAAGTATTTGACTATACTTGTTCTCCAATCTTCTTCTTCACTTGCTTGTTCGCCAAGTTGGTTGACATTATAACTTCTTGTTGATGGATCATTCATCTTTGTAATTATAATATCTTTCAACTCTGCAGGTCCTTCGCTTGTTGCTAGTCGGGCCAACGCATCTGCCTGCGTGTTGCTTGTCCTTGGAATTTGTTCAATGAAGACTTGTTCTAACAAGGACATTAGGTAAGCAACAATCCGCTGATACTCGATCATATGATCGTCTTTCGCCTCGTATTCACCTCGGACTTGGTTCACAATCAATTGTTAGTCGCTGAATATTTGTAACGGTCTAACACCTACTGCAAGGGATAGGTGAAGACCAGCAATGAGAGCTTCATACTCAGCTTCGTTGTTGGTTGCCATGAAACCAAATCTGATCGCCGAGGTGAATACTTGTCTGTCCGGACTGATCAGAACCACTCCAGCCCCCGAGGCTATGTTGGTTGAAGATCCATCAACATAAAGATGCCAGGGGTGATCAAGTCCTCTCGTCGGATCTGGTGGGAAGGTTAGTTCGACAATAAAGTCGGCTAACGCTTACCCTTTGATCGCTGTTCGAGGAGCATAGGTCACCCCGAATTGGCTAATCTCTAGTGACCATTTTAGTAGACGACCAGCTGTGTAGGTGCGATGGAGAATTTGTCTGAGTGGGAAAGTTGTTAGCACTTCAACTTGATGGTCAAAGAAGTATGGTCGTAACTTCCTCACACTCATGACAAGTGCGTACGCCAGTTTCTCGGTTGGAGAGTATTTGATCTCCGCCTCGTGCAAAGCTTGGCTGACGTAGTAAATAGGTTGATGGAATTTGCCATCTTCCCGTACCAGAACAGAGCTGATTGCCACTTCTGACGCTGCTAAGTACAAGTATAGCTTTTCTCCTGGGACGGGTTTTGATAGGATTTTAACATCTCCCAGGTAGTCTTTAAGTTGGTCGAACGCCTTTTGACAGTTGTTAGTCCATGTGAACTGTCCTTTCTTGATGGCTTCGAAGAATGGACGACATTTGTCCCCCGATCTGGATATGAACCGATTCAATGCTGCTAGGCATCCCGTGAGTCTTTGTACTTCTTTTATCGAACGTGGTGGTTGCATATCCACGATAGCTTTGACTTTTGTTGGATTGGCTTCAATTCCTCGTTGACTAACAAGGTGGCCCAAGAATTTTCTGGAATGGACTCCAAAATTGCTCTTCTTCGAGTTCAGCTTCATATTGTAATGTCGAAGAATATCGAACACCTGGGTCAAATGCTGAAGATGGTCTTCCTTTCTAGGGCTTTTTACTACGATATCGTCTACATAGACTTCCACCGTATCTCTGATTTGTTCGTCGAACATCTTGTTCACCAACCCTTGATATGTTGCTCCGGCATTGATGAGGCCGAAGGGCATTCTCTTCCAACACAACAAGTTTTTGTTCGTATAAAATGTTGTGTTCTCTTGATCGTCTGGATGCATTGGGATTTGATGATACCCGGCAAAAGCATCCATGAATGTTAGCATTTTGTGATCTGCAGTGTTGTCCACCAATTGGTCAATGTGAGGAAGAGGAAAGTTATCCTTCGGGCATGCTGCATTCAGATCTGTGAAGTCTATGCATAGCATCCAGGTCCCGTTTGGTTTCCTCACAAGGACTGGGTTTGCTACCCATTGTGGACAGAGTGCTGGTCGGATTAGGTCGTTGTCTAACAACTTCTTTACTTCTTTATTTAAAGCCTGATACTTGTCTGGGCCATATTTTTTTTGTTTTTTATGGACGGGCCTTTTTGCTTGATTGATGTTGAGCTTATGGCAAGCATGTTTTGGATCTATCCCCACCATGTCTGCATGAGACCAGGCAAAAACATCTAGATTTTTGCTGAGGAACTCTTTCATTCGGGATCTGTAAGACTCAGGGAGCTTAGATCCTATGTATAATTCGAGATCCTGATTTTCAGGATTAACTTTGAACGCCTCCAGTTCTTCAACTGGAGTTGCTCGTCGTTTTTGTCCTTTCCAACGAGGATCAAGCGTTGGTCCCTCAGAGTTGAAATCATTTTCAATGCTCATTGGCTCTGCCCCTAGGCGGGGATCTAGATCGTCTGTTGGTCCTGATTCATTCTTGTTAGTCAACACCTGGCCCTCCAAGTCATCTGATGAATGTTGCTCGTCACCACCCCTTTGTTGTTCGTCAGATGGAAGTTCCCCATGGGTGGTGATGAGTTGTTCGTCCAACACTTGTTCGTCAGAGTGTTGCTCGTCAGTATCCATGTGGTCCTCCTCTATGTCCATCATGTTCTCGAGTAATGATGGTTCATCAGCAGGATAGCTAGTTGTGGCCTCCATCATGGATACTAATGCATGCTTGGCCTGCAACTGCAGGAGACATTCTCTGGCCTTTCTTTTATCTCCCTTTATTGTGCCTGCTCCACTCGCTGTTGGGAACTTCAAACAATAATGGTAAGTTGAACATGTAGCTTTAAATTCATTTAGGAAAGGTCGACCAAGAAACCCGTTGTAGGTTGATTCCTGATCAACGACCAAGAAGTCAACCATTCTCGTTATGTTTTTCTCGGGCTCCTCGACTGTTACAAGCTAAACGGACAACCTAATTTCCCCTAACGGGACTGTTACAGCATTTTCGAAGCCTAAAATTCTGTGATTTGAAGGTCGGATGTAGCCCGAGTAGTCTCCAAGTTGATCAAGCATCTTTTTGAAAAGAATGTTGGTGTAGGCTCCGGTGTCCACCAACAATCTGTGTACTCTGGTCTCCATAATCTTGGCACAGATTACGAGCGAATTATTATGGGGGGTCAAGATCCCCTCCAAATCCTTCTCAGTAAAGATCAATTCTGTTGTTTGCATGATAGATGACTTAACCCCCATTCCCTGTACTTGATCGATCGTTCGCAATTCGGCTTTTCTTTTTCGGTTGGAGATCGGCGGTCGTCCATCAGAACATCCTCCCGATGGTTCTACGGGTTCCATCATATATAGGTCTTCGAGTGGACGAGCAGCAACAGTCGGAACTGGTCGTCCTAGTTTATTGTTCTTCTGAGGTTGATCATCCTCATCTTAAGAGTTTTTCTCCCGGACTCTCTTCCCAGGTTGTCTTTTAACAAAGTCGGAGAGTTTTCCCTCCTCGTAAAACCGCCAAAGCTGCTTGAGCAAATCTCTACACTCGCTCGTAAAGTGTCCCACGCTTTGATGGTAGGCACAATACTTGTTAGGGTTGAGTTTGCCAGTATCCTGCGGATTTTCCGTGGAGGGGAGAGCAACTCCTTCTCCTTCATATTTTCATATACAGTATCGACTGACACTGTTAGCACCTGGTTTAACTTCTCTTTCAGCTTCGTCCCTTCAGTGAATGCCTTCATGTTTTTCGGGACTCGGTAGCCTGTTCCGCCAGGTTTCTTGTTGTTCTCATTGGGATCAGCTTTGTTCTCTCCCAAGTTTGATTGCAAAGCTTCATGCATGGAAACGAATATGCCGACCTGATTTCTGAATTCGGCATAGCTTCTCGGGCACTTCAGACGTACCTCATTCCATAGCTTTGATCCTTTTTTTCAGTACGGCCATAACAGCAACAATTTTCATGTCCTCGCTGATGGGCTCTCCTTCCAATAGCACCTTGTCGAACCTTTCCATAAATGCCCGATCTGACTCGTCGTCATTTTGTCTTAGGTCCGACAATCGGTGTTTTTGGGACAGCTATGACCCCGCCGTTGAGAAATGGGAAAGGAACTCTCGACTCAGCTGAGTGAACGAGTGAATAGATGCTGGTGGCATGGCCGAAAACCACTTGTGGACCCGGTCCCCCAAGGTTAATGGGAAGTTTCGGCATTGGGTGGCATCGCTGGCTCCAACCGAGACCATATAATCCGAATATTTTGTCAGATGAACTCTGGGATCAGCAAGGCCATCATATTGTATGTTTGCTGGGAATTGGACCTTTTTTTGAATTGGGGCCTTCAGGATGATAGATGACAGGGGTGAGGTTGGCAAGCTGGTCACCCCACTCCTCTTTGCTAGTCCAATTGTCCCTGCATGCTCTCCACAGCCCTCCTCAAGTTTGACAGCTCATCCAAAGATGCCCCCTGGCTTGGAGGCTGTTCGGCGAGCAAAGGCACAAGCCTTTCTGCTCATCGCAGTCCCTCACTTGGAGTGGGCATGTCCTGGAGCTGCTTTCTAGGGTTGTTCGCCGCATTTGGCCCTAGGCGCCTGAAGGCAGATTGAGAGAGTCTCTCATGAATCGATGGGCGAGGTTGTTCAAATGTTGCTCGCCCATGCTCTGCCTCCTGGCGAACAACTTTCTCCTATTGTTGGGGTTGGCTAAGTCTGTCCTGGGCACTGGAACGGGTGGTTCCATGGCTCGATATTGTTGTTCGCCCGCGGGCAGACTCAGCCTGGCCCTCTCTTGGCTCGACCAACTTAGCTTTACCCTTATCCCGCCTGACCTGGGCACTGTTCACCTCGTGTTGTTCGCCCCTAACTGATCTGGCCCTAACAACTTCCAAGGGTCTATCCTTAGGCCTTGCTTGTGAATGTCCATTCTGTTCTTGCTGTCTCTGAAGAGCTTGGAGAGCAGCAATGGTCTTGGCCAGTTCGTTAGGGTTGTTCGCTAGGGCCTCCATTTCAGGTGGGAGATTATGAGTTATGGATGTATGTTGCGATCTGTTCGCATGCCTGGGATTACGATCCTGGTGGTCAGCCGATGAAGCTCGGGTAGGAGATGCTCTCCTGGATAAACGTGTACCTTGTGTTTCTTTGGATTGAGGCTTTTTAAATTAAATTCTCTTAATTTTTATGATGAAGAACACCAAGAACACCAAGAACACTTTTGTTTGAATCTTCAAATGTTTCTTGAGGTTTTCTTCAAATCTTCAAATTTTCAACTTGAAGTTCTTGACTAATCACACCAACTCGAAGGTTCGGAACCCCTCTCTCTAGCGCCAATTTGTTGGTGATCAAATTTAATCGGGTGGATTAGTGACTGTTTTAGTTCGGTTTGAGATCACCAATCAATTTCGTGTGATTGATTATCACCGTATATGATAAATCGAAAGCTTGGGTTACGAAATCGTAGTTACGAAAGTCGAAATCGTATTCATTTCGTATATGTGTGCGTTTAGGTGTTTAAGTGTGTGTTTTAAGAGTATTTGTGAATTTTTTACTTATATTTCTCAGCTGGAGAACAACTATTTATAGAAGCTAGCAAGCATGAGGTGTCTATGACTCTTGGTCTCCCTAGCTTGCATGCTGGACAAGTGTCCTTTGACCTTGGTTTGACTTTATCTAAGCTATATCTTAGTTATAAAATCTTCTTTGGTCTTATCACGGACTCATTGTTGTTCGTCCAAGTCGACTTGATTGATTCAGTATGGTCTTTCAATCAAAGTTGTTCGCCTCTTAAGGTCATGGCTCGGAAGTTGTTCGCCTTTGTATTTCGTATAGATAAGCTTTGGGATCTTGGTCCTTTGTTCGTCCTCATACACCTCTCAAGCTGGTAGATGCACCATCTATCATAACGTTGTTCGTCATTATTGACTTGGTGGAGGGTCCATATCTGGTCTCGGGTCTTAAAACCTGCTCGCCGATGTGTTGTTCATCGATATAGTTGTTCGTCAATGATTGATGTTCGCCTATCTCGGGTCTTTATACACCACCTGGATTGGTTTATACACCCTTAATCCTTGTTTGCACAACAATGATTGATGTTCGCCTATCAACAACTTATATTCCTGAGTTACATAATTAAAGTCTCAACTTTTAGATTCAACACAACTTAACACCTTAAGTTATTCTAGTATAGGTGCAAGTATGACCTTATCCTTCAAATAATTCAGATCGTCCACAATATTTTTTAAATATAGTTTTGAACTATACCTTTGTAAAATTATCAATGGGTCTTTTCACTTTTTTTTTTCAATTAAAAAAATTCATTTATGAAGTCTTCTATTTCATATGTTACTCGCACATATTAATTTTTTAAAATTTATTTTTATAATGTTGAGATAAATGCATGCATTAAAATAATTATGCAATTTTAAAATGTATACATTTCACACATATTTTTATAAATAAATAACTAACATTACTCTATATCCTCCAAATTTAATCTAGGCTTAAGGTTAGAAACCCTCAATTTTTATTCATTCCTACGTTGAATCTATCCATACAGAGCTTTGTTGTCTTCAATTGGAATGCATTATTCATATTATTATCCTGTGAAATTATTCCGAATCTAGAGGTAAAAATATTGAGGAATATAGATTTTGTTGGAGATCTTACACTTTCCCTATTTTTAGACGACAAAGTGTATTAACTTATGAATTTTTTTGTATGTTAATTAATTAACCTAAAGGTATCTCCCAAACATATTCCAATAAGATAGATATACTCATATGTATTTGGTGGTTTCCTCAACGGATTATATTTATAGTTTTATATATTAATTGTTGCAAAAACTTGTGTGAGACCTTCTCTTAGGCATGAGACTTCACAAATTAACATCCACCCCTATCAAAGTATTAATGCGTTATGTCCAATTTATACTTATCACACCGTCTTATGACATGAGACAGTCTCACACAAAACCTACTCCTAGTTATTATATGTTTATTATAATCTTTCTCCGAAGTAATTAATTTAGATAATCTCTCTCTTCTAAAAAAAAATAAAGAGTATGTATAGAGTGAAATTGGTTCATACGTAAACCACTTTGCAATACTTTTTAGTATAACCATTATTACCCTTTAATTGTTTAATACTCATATGTATTTAGTGGTTTGTCTAATATAATATATTGATATATTAATTGATATATGTCTACTACAATCTTTCTTCAAAGTAATTAATCTAAATGATCTCTCTTCTACAAAAAATTAAGAGTATGTATAGAGTGAAATTAATTCATACATACACCACGTTGCAATACTTTTTAGTATAACCATTAATACTCTTTAGTGTAATCAACTAATACCCTTTAGTGAAAATAAATAATATCATTCAGAACTAATACTCTTCAGTGAACACAACTAATACCCTCCAAAACTAATATCCTTGAGTGAAAACAACTAATACACTTTAAATTATTCATGTATGAACCATTTTCACTCTATATTTTGTCATCTGGATAATCTCTCTTTCACACAAAATTAAGAGTATGTATAGAGTGAAATTGGTTCATTCATAAACCCCTTTGCAATATTTTTTTGTATAACCACTAATACCATTTAGTTAAACAATTAATACTTTTTGTACCATTAATTGAAAATAACTAATACCCTCCAAAACTAATACTTTCTATCCTTCAGTGAAAACAACTAAGATTTTTTTGTGAAAATAATTAATATGCTTCAAATGGTTCATGTATAAACCATTTTCACTCTATACTTTGCCAAAAATTAAAGAGTTGTCTTCATTTTTATTTTTTTAGATTAATAAATATTAATTTTAGTAACTTCTACAAAAAAGAAAAAAAATAAACTTCTACAAACTATATATCAAATTAGAATAGTTCTAGTGTGCACTTGAGTGCATGGTATGCACTTGGATTTAAAAAAAAAAAAATCTCAAACAGAAATCAGCAATACCCTAAGAAGTAATCAGTAATACCACAAGAAGACATCAGTAATACCCCAATTGCAAAAAATACACAATTCAGTGTGTTTGTGTGTATTTTGAAAAAAATCAAAATTGAGCTTAAAATCCAAGTGCATGCTATGCACTTGGATGCACCCTATAATTTGTCATCAAATTAATTTTATACATTGATCATTCATAAAAATATTTAATAACTAGTATCATTTAAAATAATTGAAATATCTTTTATACCACAAAATAGAGAATTTATCATAATATATATTTCAAAGATACATTCAACATATTTTTATATTATTTCTCAATATTTATTATAAATTATATTTTAAAATATATCCAATATATTCCGTAAACAATTATTTATCAATATTTAAAATAAAATATATTTCAAAGATATATACCAAAGACTAAGTATTTAAAATACATATTACTCAATTTAGCTATAACTTTGACAGAAAATTCAATGGTTTTCAAATGTAGGCCGATTAGTGTTATTATAATATATATATATATATATATATATATATATATATATATATATATATATAGTTGAAATATATTTTATACTACAAATTACAAGATTTATAATATATATTTCAAAGATATATATTCAACATATTTTTATATTATTTCTCAATATTTATTATAAATCATATTTCAAATATATATCCAATATATTTTGTAAATAATTATTTCTCAATATTTATAATAAAATATATTTTAAAGATATACACCAAAAATTCAATACTTAATTTAGTAATAATTTTGGCGGGAAAATTTACTGGTTTTCAAATGTATAATAGTTAGCGCTATTATATATATAATAATAATAAATATTATAATAATAATAATAATATAGATAATATAGATATAGATTCTGTTATTGAGATGCAGTAAATTTGTACGATTGTGAGACGTATTTTAATTAAGGCCCAGGTTATTGGCACTACAAGGTGGAGTAAATACACTATACAAAATTTAATTCCTAAGACATATGATAATATTATTGTTGTTTGCTTGTTTCGAATATTTTTATGTTTTCTGAAAATCGCGATTGCACTTGTTCGGCTCTGGTTATATGAACTCGATCAGAATATTCGGGAAATTTATGCGAACATGAACATAATTTTTGGAAAAAAATTCAAACAAA
Organism: Ballota nigra; assembly: GCA_947034835.1. Classification (NCBI taxonomy): domain Eukaryota; kingdom Viridiplantae; phylum Streptophyta; class Magnoliopsida; order Lamiales; family Lamiaceae; genus Ballota; species Ballota nigra. The sequence continues at coordinate 42,661,711 of OX344721.1, forward strand.
GTGTTCGAATTTTTTTTCCAAAAATTGTGGTCATGTTCAGAAAAAAAATCTGAACATTATGGTCATGTTCAGATAACTAGTGCCGAACAACAGTCATCGCGATTTTCGACTTTGGTGATGACGGATAGAGGCAGCGGACGACGGTGCTGTGGCTGTGAGCGTAGACGGTGGACGACGATGTTGTGGCTATGGACGTAGACAGAGAAGAATGTTGAAGATGGAGTGTATTCAAAATATGGGCAATAATTCGAAGAGTTTGTTAATAGTTAAATAGGGTATTTTTTTTTGGAATAAATGTAGTGTATTCATCCTATGTATAGTGAGTTTATCCATGTAGTGTATTTACTCCACATTGTGGTGCCAATAACCTGAGCCTTTAATTAAACGTATATTCATATATTACGGGCCGAATGGACCATGTAAATACGAAACCTGGGCCAAGACTAAACTAGTATTGGGCTCTTTTGTTGTTATAGGCCTATCGGGCCAAATTTTACCCAAAGAAGTGTTTTTTTCTCTCTCTCTCGAAAAAATGAGGACTGCGACGTCGTATTGGAGCATCATCGAATTTCTTGAGCGAAAAGACACGAACATAAAAAGAGTGAAAAAGAAGTTCGATTCATTCTTTGAATCCCCGTTAAATTTCCCCAGCCTTTCTCTCTCTCTCTCTGATTCTTCGTTTTGGTTGATTGGGGATCACCATGACTAAACAGCATGCGAATTGGTCTCCTTACGACAACAATGGAGGGTATGTGTTAAACCCTAATTTAATTCTTAATATACAATGTGTCCCAAGTTCGAATCTTGTTTTTGCGGTGTGCAGGACTTGTGTTGCGATTGCTGGAGCTGATTACTGTGTGATTGCGGCCGATACTCGGATGTCCACTGGCTACAATATTCTTACTCGCGATTACTCCAAAATTATTCAGCTGTAAATTTCTTTGCTCTTTTATGAAATCATATTTTCCGTTAATTCGAGAATTCTTTTATTCCTTATTTGTCGTGCTCTTTGAGTTTTTCTGTGGTAAAATTTTGATGGAGACTGTACCACTATCTGTAATTTGGATGAGGTGTAATGTACAATTGTAGGCTGTGAAATGAACTAGCAACAAATAACAAAATTAAAAACCAATTTCATCGTTATTTTCTTAAAATGTTTGAAATAATATAAGATTTTTGGTGTTGTGAGCATCATGAGAGAATACAAAAGTCATTATTTCCCTCAATTCTATTGGAATTTAGTGTTGTTTTCTTTAATAATATGTTAGGCTTAAGTTGAAATACTAATATACAAGTGGTTATCATAAGGTTCCATGATAAATTTGTTTTCAAGATGTCTATATTGGTCTGGTAATGAGTAGATCGATTCTTAATTTCCTAGAGTGTGTAAGTATTAATTTTGTGTAAGTAAAGAAATTGAATGAAGAATGTGCCTATATCTATTGTTTGAAACTGACATTTTTCTTCTTCAAATGATTGGAAGTGTATTTGATAAATCAATTTTCTTTTGAGTCAGTCTTGACCTTTCTGGTGATGTGCTAACTCTGAATGATCTATCAAATGGCAGTTTGAGTCTAGTTAAAGGCTGGACTCTTAACAAGGACAAGTTTAACTTGAGAAAATGAACCTAGTAGGATTTTTTTTTAAAGGACCCTCAATGTCACTACATGATGTTTGACTTAGTTCAATATGGATTTCATCTACTGTTGTTTAGGTATTAACATCATGGCCTATGGAGTTTGGCTTAATAACGAATCTCTATCTCAGTATCTCCTTGGCTCAACAGTTATAAGTCCCTTTTTCAACTCAATCTCTGAACACTTCTGCTGACACTGAGTGTTTCATTTACTTCTTTTATTAAACCTGGAGATTTCCATCACGTTTTTATCACAATTGTCACACATGTTATATACCTCTTTTAGAGAAAAATGGTCTCTTTTTGCATCATTTTTTAAATTCCAACCTGTATTCGATCTTCATTATCTATGTAGCCTTTCTCTTGGAGTGTTAAATATGCGGATAACCTGTGCTATAATTTTCTGGATGTCACTTTCCTTCTCACTCTGACGTGCATGTTAGTAAAAATTAGGGCATATGGGGTACTTGTTTTAATTTTTCCTTGCTAATGTATCTAAGTATTATTATTATTATTATCATTATCTTAATCATCATCATCATCATTATTATGTTGTTAGTATTACTTATTTATTTATCTTTGTGTGTATATTTATGAATATTGTTCTGTTGTAATGTATTCTGTTTTTCATCTGACCATGTAGAGCGGATAAATCTGCGATGGCCTCTTCAGGGTTTCAGGCTGACGTAAGAGCTCTGCAAAAGGTGTTGGGAGCTAGACACTTGGTGAGTTGTCTTGTTGAAACATGTAATGTAGAGGCCACAGCTGTCATCATCCTTTCTGGTTATCTTTGTCCCTTTATGTGCATTTAGATCCTACATTTTACTGACCTTCAACTTAGAAAATTCCTTTTTTCTATAGAGTCAGAATCTTAAAGAATCTTTAGAACAGCGTCCTTACTGTTGTCCTTTCTATACAAAATACTAAAATTTTGGAATTCCATACATGTAACTAAACATGTTAGATTCAATTTGGCAGAACTGATGCTAATGAATTTTATTTTACCTTTTGTTTGACATCTAGATTTATCAGCACCAACATAACAAACAAATGAGCTGCCCTGCTATGGCTCAGTTACTTTCTAATACCCTGTACTTCAAACGTTTCTTCCCGTACTATGCTTTCAATGTCTTGGGTGGCCTTGACAATGAGGGTAAGACTGCAGGATATTTCATTTGAAAATTATTCCAAAAGTTTCTTCTTTTTATTGATCCTTCACTTCGCCTATTTGAAAATTCTTTAAAGGGAAGGGATGTGTCTTCACATATGACGCTGTTGGATCATATGAAAGAGTGGGATACAGTGCTCAAGGTTCCGGTGCTACTCTTATCACACCCTTCTTGGACAACCAACTGAAATCTCCAAGTCCTCTCTTACTGCCTGCTAAGGTTTGGTCTTGAAAATACTTTTAATGGGCATCCCCCCCCCCCCCCCCCCCCCCCCACACACACACACACACAAAATTTATCTGATTTAACAATTATTGCTGCTGCAGGATGCATTCACTCCACTTTCAGAGGCAGAAGCTATTGACCTGGTGAAAACCTGTTTTTCCTCAGCTACAGAAAGAGATATATACACGGTAAGTTTGGTCTCTCCTCATTTTCATCTGGTAACACTATTTAAAATCATTTTCTGTTGTTTCTGTTGATCGATTCTAAGTTCGTTTGAATCATCCTCTAGGAACCTGAACCATGCTCAGGCACTGTAACATTTACAATTTGAGATTTTACAATATATGGTATTCTTTATAAAATTCAAGTGATATGTGTATCTTAACCTAGTATATTTGAGCTTGTGTTATTCTCCACCAAAGTCCTGGTGTCATGTGTAGTAGGCAACTTTACAAATTTACAGTGCATCTGATCAACCTAAACATTTTTTCAGTTGGTGATGCTTAGGTCATATCTGCAAATTTTCTATGGAGATTGTTATTGGGTTTATGTCAATGATGGCACTGATATAATAACTGTCGAACAAATACAAGTGCAGTACGAATGATCTACTTTTTAATGATAAGATATTCTCTCATTTTGCAACACCAATACATAGGATGCATATTCATCCAATTGTTCTACATGATATTTCCCATTCACACTACTAGTTCATACAAGAGGAGTATGCTCTCAGATACCCCAACCTTTATTTTTATTTTTGTAAAAACTCGTAATGTGATTTTTCTCTTTGTTAAATCCATACGTGAAAAGTGTTCTAATCTTTTTTTTTTTTTTTTTTTGGCATTGCAGGGAGACAAGGTGGAGATAACTGTATTGAATGCTAATGGTATGCGTCGTGAGTTCACAGACCTCAGGCGAGATTAAATCCAAGTTATCTGTTTCTTGGTACCCCAGCTTTTCCTGAAAAATGCTTGTTCATTTGGGGTTGTTCACTCCATAATTTTTCACAAGACGCTTCTGCTTCCTTTTTTTTCACATCCATTCGCATCAAGTCCTGCTTCTTTTAAATCGTAATCCATGTGACATGTACGAATTGATGGTTGGAATCAAAATTCTGGTGAATTTTTAATCCGTACTTTGTGAAAGACCCTTTCTCCTGGAATTAACTTATGTAAGCGTCAGTTGATATTTCATAGTCTACTTGTTATATTCGGTATCATTAAAGCATTCTAATTCAACCAAATATTGGTTTATGATGGGAAGATTTCTTGGTTTCAAAGCATTCTTATTCAACCAAATATACTATATTGGAAAATGGGATATAAGGATAGCTTCTTGATGATGCATTCCCTTATTCCACGAGTACAATTATAGCGAAGACAATGTTACACAGTAACTCTAAAGTTTCTATCAAATGAATGACAATCATTCATCTAAATATTCATTTATTCTAATATCTATATTAGTTGGGAGTATGAAAGTGGTGTTCAATCAGAAACTGTTTTCTGAAGCCCACCCCTTCTTCTCCAGTGCCACCCTCAGTGCCTGCACACGTATTCATCAACATTTCCTTAGTTAACTGCTATCGTATTTACAACAATCAATGACCAAAAAGGCTTGAAAGTCTTGCCTTGATCCTCTTGCGGTTAATATCAAAGTCGAAATTCCCCAATCGTGATGCTGATCGATATTGCACGATCCATTTCTTGCCCGGTGGAAACCAGAACTCGACATCATCAACAAACTGTAAAAGGAATCAAACAATTACAAATGATGATTGGATTACAAACAAAAATGTGGTTGAGACTTACCCCTAAGATTGGACTTTCATATTCCACACGTACGTAGTCATCTCGTTTCTCTGTTATTTTTGGTGTGAAATTGTCTGGTTTTGTTGATTTTATCTGTCAACCATAATGTGATTAAGTCTGCAAATTTTGTCATTGTTACAAAGTGTGTCAAGAATCTTACCACATCAAGTAGCTCTTCCATTGCTTGTTTTTTGCTCACTGGGTTTTTCCTCCCACGACCCTCCTCCGGATTATAATTCCTGAAAAATAATTCAGTTGGCAGAAATAGAACGATCAGGGCGACAAATTGCATGCAGGATATAGAATATGTAACTTGGATTAATTCTTTTTAATAAATCACTTGAAGAATAATCTTTGTAGTTTATAAGCTACTCAGAAAATGATAATCACGCAATTGTCGTGGCATTATAAAGTTTGACCACAATATGTTTATAATTATTAGTTTCGTCATTGTTAACGTTTTTTTAAATTAGAATAACAAGCTATCTAATCTAGCTACACGAAAATGATTAACCTCCGCAAGGATCCGTCCCAAATGGGGGCATCAAATCCCAATCCGCCCATTGACATTCCCACCCCCTTCTGGACTAAATTACATAAAATTAATTTTTGAGCAGATAGTTATTTGACAATTTTGCATTTTGAATAGTTAAAATTCCTATTCTACCCTTTTTAGGAGTAAATGTACCGACCAAGGGGGGGCATAGTGTGTGAGGTCACTCATATTCTCAGAAGTGGATACACAGTTGTTGGTGGCTGGGCATAAAGCCAATCCAGGAGGACTCTTCTGCACGCCCAAGTAATTTGGTTTTGTCCCACTGCAATTAAAATCGAAATGATAATGCAATTTAAATGAACAATTAAAACGAATATGGATAAGGGACATGGGGTGGGGATTTAAATTCTTGAAAAGTAAAGCACCTGAAGTGGAAAATGGCTCCAAGAACAGCAATTTCACTACTCCTCAAGATTATTTCCCTACAAACATGGACTTGTTTTAATTAATATATATATATAGACTTGAGAAGCAGAATGTGGGGTGGGTGTACCTTCGACCCTTTGGGAGAGAGTTTTCATGGGGCGTCTCCTCCTTGTGTTTGTGCTGCTGAGAGATCATGGAAAGCTTGAAAGGAGGATTTAAACAAGACATATGGTTTCTTTTGTAGCTCTTATTATGCCTGTACAAGTGACTACTTGGGGATGCCATGGAACCCATTTCTCCAAACAATCTCTCTCTCTCTCTCTCCCTCTGATTGCAGATGAGTGTTTTATAGGAGGAAATAAATCGACTTTATAAGTGTTATGATGGCCGGTGGTGCGTATGGCAGAGGAAAGAGGATATTGATTTTATATACGTCTTATTTGGGGTCTCTTTCATTTCTACTTAAATTTTTTGACATTTTATTCAACATCTTTATTAACGCAACATATAATCAAATATAAAATGAAATTCTCTTGCAATAATTATCCCTTTGCGAATTATATCTAAAGAATATTTATGAATTCAACCTCAAAAACAAATTTTAACAACTCATGTAAAAAAAAAAGATTCATATGGTTTGTATTGAAGACTGTATAGTATTAAAGGGTTAAGGTAGATTTACGAGCCAAATATTTGACCACATATTTCACAATATGAGTGCACCTTGTTCATTCACAACACGAATGTACAGTACTTGTCATGGAAAAAGGAAGAGTTCCAAAGGCTAAACTGAAACCTTCATTAGTGTAACCTTGCAAGTTAATAAGCATCCCCCTTACCCCCATCCCCCAAATAAAAAAGATGTGGAAAAAGAATGGCTCTGCCTCAGAGCTTCAGACCACCATGCCCGAGTCTTCGGCTTCAAAACACATTTCTTCCAAAGGAGGGAGTTGGAAGGAGAGAATTCGAGGGGAAAAAGAGCCGGACAAAAACGTGTCATTTACGAATACCAACCAATTCAACATCATACACAAGCCATGAGTTTGGTGGAACATTTTCTCCCATTCCATGCTCTCCAGAACTGCACAAGTATGGAAGTTTCAGCTTAATATGCATATAGCATTGTCAACAACGTTGTTTTTCTGGGTAATAAAACTAGACTTTTGAAGATTCAGAAATCATACCCTAAAGATGGTGGGACGATGAGCCTCCTCTTGTCTCCAACATGCATACCTGAGCACACATCACACGTTAAGATCATGTCCATAATGCCAGGTGTTGGCATTGAAGGTGAAGAAAACAAGATATGAAAGAGCAAGAATGAAGACTATATCTCAGGTCCAAGCATAACTACCTTCAATGCCAAGATTCCATCCATCACTAATTTCTTTATCACCTGAATGAAGATGAATGGATGATGATAAGCACAAAGATCTAAAATATAAATATATATATAAGTATGGGATATTGCACAAAAAAACTAGAATCTGTACCTAATCGAAATTTGAAGGCACTTTTGCCCACATTTGAATCAAATATATGACCATTCTCCTTCAACATCGCAGTGTATAATATTTTGACCTGATCCAAGGTTTATGCATGCAGTAAGTATATGGCATCATCAATATACATTGCAAAGATGAAAAAATGAAGTATCCCGGACTGGTAATATACCTTTTTCCCATGTGAAGCTACTTTTCCATCAGGTGGTCCATTTGCCACCTCTTCAATAATCAACCCGTTTGATAAGGTCTTGTTTTGCATTGCCTTTGCATTAGTGGACTGATTCTCAGGCATCGTGTGTCTTTTCTCTTGATTGTTCGTCATATCAGGCAAAGCCGTGTTCAAATCTCCATCAGCTTGGTTCTTCTTCTTTGTCTTTTTCTTAGTTTTCTTCTCAGGTTGACTAGCATCAGGAAGTAACTCAGATTTCACATTGACAATGCTGTAAGTAACTTCTGTTATAAAACATTGTTGGATAAAGCTAAAAGAAGACGAGTCATTGTTGTTGTTGCTCAGCTTTATCAACAACCAAGGATGGGGGGCCTTGGTAACCTTATATGATGGAAGCCATAGGTTTCAGATAATCCATTTAATAAGGATGTTTGCTCCTTTTCACCAACATGTATACACTTCAAGAAGTTAAATTATAGATAAATATATTTATCTTTCTAAAACCTAGGATAACTTTTTCGAATTAAGGTAATGGATCAAAAGTTCAGGTAGAGCCATGGAATTCAAATGAAAAAACATGATATTTGGCAAGTCTAAATTTTCTTTGGTAGTGGGAAACATGGAAGCTCATACAATTAACCTACTAGACCTAGGACTCCTTATAAAAGTCTTACACCACAAAACCAGCTTGCAGATATTGAAAAGTGATTTGGTCCTGGAGTAGTGATATAGGGCATGTGAAGGTCTAGACTTTCTTTAAATTTATAATCATATATATTAAATAATAAGATACTCAACTCTTTATTTATCCTTTTCTTTTAAAATCATTAATCCAGTCTCCATTTTTGTAGCTTATAAACTACACTTAATTTGTGTAAGTATTGGATTTGTTGAAAAATAATTTGCAGCATCCTAATCTCAAGGAAACCAATAGTTTATGATAATTCATAATTCAGATCAAATTTTTAAATTTTAAATGTGCAACAGAATGACTATCCTGCCACACTGTTGCATCTAGAAATTCCAGACAGATAACTATTTGAGAATTAAAATTTCAAATACGAAGAGCAAAGAAGACATAATACTTACTTATCAATCTGTTGCTCCTTATCTCCATCGGCTGCCAGCAGTTTCTTTTTTTCGTTGTCATCCTGCTCGAGTTTATCATCTTTAACTACATTTTCTACACTAGTTCCCTCAGTGGAAGCTCCATCCAACTTTTCTTTCCGTCTCTTCTTTGATTTTTTAACATTGCTCGATTCTGGAGGCAGTACCAAACCATGATCTCCGGTTTCCCTGCTTGCATATGTAATATAAGTGAAAGCTATTTGAGTATTATAACAACAATTGCCAAGGTAGCAGAGACTGGTGCATCATGTGCCTAAGGCACAAACTGCCTGACATTAACAGGTCAAAGAAATAACAAACTTACAGATGATCCTCCTCCTTGGAACGTTCTTTTCTTTTCTTTTTCGAGCTTGCACTGATTCACGCCCCATAAAGAAAGAGTAAGAGGCATGTAAAGTAGTTTAGACAAGTGAAGTAGGTATATAGCCATAAATAAATGGTGCTTACAGATCCAGGGAATGCATCCCATTGCTCGTAGGTAGACCCTGATTGACATTTTTGTCTTCCGTACCAGTCAAAGTAGTCTTCGCAGCTCTTTTACTTTTAAATACAGATAAAAGGTAGCCATCCTCATCTTCACTTTCAGGTGAACTAGCGTCCTTATCTGACTCAACTACTTGGATTTTTTTCTGGAGTCGTCTACCTCGGCCCTTCTCATTCTTCAGCTTATCATTTACTTCTGCATTCTCACCCATCAGTTTAATAGAAACATTAACTTCAGAAAGGATAAAAATATGGTGCACCTTGTTAAGAAAGATTAAAGACAACAACAGTAGATTGAATTAGCCAGATATCTTTAATTTTAATTCTGCTAGCACTTTAATGGGAAAATGTCCTGAGTAAACACATCTTATGGGTCATTTCAAATAATTTTGAGTTCAAATTTACATTTGAAATATCCATGATGAGCATCCAGTAGAGAATTAGCATAGGCGTTTGTAGAGCATACCTTTGCTGCTTACATCAGGAGATGGTGAAAATTCTTTCATTTCGTTGTCATCAATGAAACTGTCCTCATATTCATCATCATCGCTGTGGTAACTAGATTCCTCTGTCTGGGTGTCTTGAATGTCCACCCCATAGGATTCTCTATTGAGTCAAAGTTAAAGGACGCCAAGAGTTCACAACATGTAAATGGCATATTAACGTGAGAATAACAAGGAGCAGTTCTCAAGGAATTGAGTTGGTCTTTAAAAGCTATGTTCTTTTTGGGTTTTAAAAACCTGGATTTGGATTTTGGAATCTAAAACCCATTTTAGTTTAGGTTTTAAAATTAGGTTTTTGAAATCCTAATCCTACAACCCTATAAATAACCTATACAATACTCCTTTACTTTTACATAATAAAGTTAAAACTTACCCTACGCAAAACCCAAAAAGAACACAGATTTTAAAAACCCCATGGATTAGAAAAACCATTGGTTTTCAAAAACCGGTTTTTAAAAACAACTTAAAACCCAAAAAGAAAATACCCTAAAAGACCGACCACAGCATTTACATAAATTATGAGAAATATGGTGCTACACTTGAACAAAAGGGAAATCATAGTAAGGTCTTCATAAGATTTAAAGAGAATTAACAAATAAAAAGGATACGAATCACTATGGGCATTGGGCTGCTGACTTTGACGGACGTAATAACCGGTGAGATAAACACTTCGAGGGCCAATAACAGAAAAAACAACATCATCTGACTCCTCGAATTCCAAGTCTAAGTGGCATGACTCTGTGTGGTTGGGCAGCAAAACACAGAGCAAAACAGGACTTTTCTTACCCACATTGCACTGCACTATACTCTTCTTGGTAGCATCACTAATTCCCAGTGTTGCCTACACAATAAATCTCAGCATAAACCACAGAGGGGAAATCCCATAACAATAATGACAAAGGGGTATACAGAGAAGCAGGCCTCCAAGAAGGCTTTTCTTAGGAGATAAACCCTTGCCCTTTACACGATTTAGATTTGACCAAATCCAGTTTGAATTATCGATATTATACAATTTGTACAAGATAAAGCATTGATGTGCCTACATATATGTTCGTCCAAACAAAACATTAAATTTCAGTAATCTAAAAGAGTACCTGTGAGATTCTGAGCCTTCCTCTAGCCTTTTCGCAAAAATGAGTAACAGGCTTTCCGGGTTTCACCTCGACACCTAAAATGCAGCAACAAGTTAAAAATATGAAAAATATATGACATTCTCATAACAGGAATCGCCTAGACAGAATCAAATTATTTCAATGCGTAAATAACACAAAAATGTTGAGTGATAAACTTGAACAATATTAGAATAGTTCAATTTCGGTAGAGAGAACATCACACATAAACAAGTAATAGAGAATGGGGATAGAAGGCCGCTCACCCCAGAAAGCCATTCCTGTAGGTATAAGAATTCGGGTTTCGCACCGTCTGAAGTCGATCGATGTATTATTCAACCAAATTTCTCTCCCCTTAAACCCTAGTGCGAGAGAGGGAGTTTAGCGGTTTAGTTGTGTAGGATCTTTAAACCCTACAATTTATATATGTACCGCACGGCGGGAGGCATGTATATATATACACCTTATACACGCACATACGCGTTTAATATGTGTCTATTTTTAAATTTTACATGGAATTTTATTTTTTTTTGGGAGACTAGAGACGGTTAGTATTTTTCTTTTCCGTCTTTTTTTTTATATAAAAAAGATATTTATAAATATACATATAAATGAGTGAATCTAATTCAACAAAAAAAAAAAATATAAACGTAGATCTGCATTTCGTTTTTATGAAATATCAAATTTTATTAGAACATATTTTCTACTTTTTGTATTAAAATTTTATTACAAATATCTATATATAATAATACATATATATAGTCAAATTCAGTGGAAATATATTATGAATGCAAAAGCATACCCCATTATTAAATTACATGTCACCACTGTATTTGAGTATTACTTACTTTTAAATAATTTAATAATAAAAAAGTTACGTTTTTCATCATTTTATGAAAAAAAAAAATTAGACTAAAAAATATAATGCATTTATTAAAAATTTTAAAAAGCTACGTTTAATTGCATCATTTATCTAAATATTTAAAATCTGCATTTATTAAAATTTTAAAATATAATGCAATAACAACTCGTTAGACAAACTACATTCATTTATGAATAAAGTAAATAATAATTTAAATAACTAAAAATATGTTAGGATGCTAAATATAAAGTACATTTTTTTAAATTTTATCTATAACTATTAATTGGGGTGGGAATAGATCAGACTACCGAACCAGGGCCTACGACTCAGCCTACTAAAGCCTTATTAACGCTCCTACTATTCATGCTACGAATAGAATAACCTCAGTTCGAATCGTTTAATAAATAAGTCAGACTCAATTTTTTAAAAAATTATTTATTTAAATAGGTCAGTCTCTAACTTTTTTGTCAGTCTTTTAGGCCCAACATGTCGGCCTATTTAACAATAGGCAAAAGCTTGTATAAGACCGTCTCATGATATGAGACAATACAAATTAACACACACTCCTACCAAAGTGTTAATGAGTCAATGCCCTATTTATACTCATTCATATTGTCTCATGTCATGAGATGGTCTCATACAAGACCTGCTCTTAACAATATTAATATATATATACTCCCTTCGTCCCAACATTTTCTTAACACTTGCCTTAAATGAATGTCCCAACATTTTCTTCACACCCCAAAAGAGGAAATAACTCTCTCTCACAAAAGTCAATAAAACATAAAGTTATCGTTATTTTATTCAACTTCACACTCATATACTCCATTTTTTCTTAAAAAAAATGTGTCTATCCCAAGTGTGAAAAACTTCTTGGGACGGAGGTAGTATAATGCATAAAAAAAAATATATATGTATTATATAATACATAGTATATTATAATATAGTATAACAAATATTCAAAACACATATATATATTAGAATATTATTAAATATACTAAAACATATTATTTGATGGATTTATTATTGTATTTTTTTTTTTTTATAATCCTTTGATAAATCATTTTTATTCTTTATTTTAAGACTTAATTGTTATAATTTAATGATAATATAATTGTGCATATAATTTAGTAAACATGACTAGAATGTTCTTAAAGACTTTCAGGCCAAGCCTATTTATTAAAAAAAATCAGGTCAAACCTCTAAAAAAAGTCTAGAGAAATTATCTCTCAGGTACACAACTTTAAATGAAGTCATAGAAGATGCGAGGAAAAGGAAAAATGAAGTTTTTTAAGATCGATTTTGCTAAAGCATACGATTCGGTGGAATGGGAGTACTTGAGGGATATTATGAGAAGGTTCAACTTCGACCAAAAATGGATTTCATGGATGATGGAGTGTATTTCAACAGCTCAAGCATCGATTTTGGTAAATGGAAGCTCAACCAACTTATTTCGAATAGAACGGGGCTTGAGACAAGGGGATCCTCTATCCCCCTTTCTATTTCTTTTGGCAGCGAAAAGTATAAGCATTATGCTAAATAAGGCAATTGATCAACATTTGTTCGTACCAGCTCAAGTGGGGATAAACAAAGTTCAAGTGTCGCATTTCCAATTTGCGGATGATACAATTTTCGTTGGGAAAGCTTTGGAGGAAAATATCAGATTTTTGAAGGATTTCTTATTGAATCTTGAATTGGTATCTGGGCTGAAAGTGAATAGGGAGAAATGTTGCATTTATGGAGTGAATGTGGAGGAACAAAGATTGTTCAACTATGCTGAAATTCTGGGGTGCTCGGCTGGTGATTAGGCGTAAAATTGTTATGATTTTCAACTCGTTTTGCCCGTGTTTTGAGTGAATTCGATGAGTATTTAGAGTCAATTGAGTACTATTTTCATAAACTAATAAATTTACCTCTTTGATACCCATAGATGGATAGAGGGCGGAAAATGGAGTTCGTAGGACTTTGAATCGACTCAAACGGATGCCTGGATGAGAAGATATTGAAGAAATACGAATAGTATTAGTTCGTGCAAGGAAAAATATCACTCAGTTGAAGGATGGATAGCACTCGACCAAGTGAGGTCGAGCACCACCGCTCGACCAAGACCGTTGCTCGAGCACCTAAACTTACAGAATATTGAGGCCGTTCGACCAGGGTGAGGTCGAGCGCCTCCATTCGATCTAAGGAGTCATTCGACCAGTGAAGGTCGAGCGACCTCGCTTGACCAACAACCAGTCGAGCGCCCTAAGAGCTCTGGAAAGGCACCCATTCGACCACCATTAGGTCGAGCGCCACAAGCTTGGATTTCGCGCGATTTAGGTCTTTTTTCACCCGTTTTCGGCCCGTTGCTTATATATACCCGGTCTCAAGCTCGTTTTTGGATACCCTTTGATCCCGATTTATATTTTTGCATACTTAGAGCCTGGTAGAGAGAATTTGGAGAGTTTTACACTTGTAAACGAGGTTTTGATCTTACGAATTCTTAGTTTAGATACTTCTTTTGATTCTATTCATTTAATTCTTTCGTTCTTGAACCTTTGAGACTTCTAAACCCTACTTTATCAGATTTATTGAGATTTTTAGATATTCTTTTGTTTATGCTTTCAAATTCTTTTGATTACTTCATTATGCAAGTGTTGATCGTTCTTGTGATTATTTTCGTTACTTTAATTACCATGTTAGGCTAGAGCCCTTGCATGCTTGGGGTATGATGAACTCGTAGAAGTAGGATATTGGTACATAATTAGGATAACTCGTGATATTTAGTGCTAGTTCTCTTAATTAATTGAATTCTTAAATTATCTTGGAATTGATTACGAAAATTATTAGAGAGAGGACAATCTTATCACTCTTTAATAATGAATAGGCTTAACGATAGGGTTTTAGAAGGGGTTTATAATCTACCGGTTTATCTAGGGAGGACGACTGTATCACCTTGGGTAAATAAGAGTCTCATTAATTAAGCATAATCCATATAACTTGTTTAGTGGGTTGTGAAGTAGGTTGATATGACGAAGTATTAGGGTTAATTCTTGAGCTTTTAGTCTTTCAATCTGGTGCTAGATTAGGGAAGTTGATTGCCTAGTTTTAGTACACTTAGGATTAATACTTGCACATCACGGTTATTTTAGTTATCGTACTAGCTCTGTTAGTATAGGTAGGGATTCCTATCCTATGCATCACTATCTCATATTTTATTAAAACATTAGTTATTAGTTTAATTTCATTAGTTGCATTATTAGTAATAGAATATAGAGTAGATTAATATAATTCTTGAAACCGAACACACACTCATATTAACTATGACGCGTAGATCTTCACGGCTCTATTCGCATACATACCTTCCCTTGGGTTCGATACTACTTGGTCCCTATACTTGACAATACTACAGGGATCTCATACTCTTGTGGGGTAACTACTAGTATAGCTAGTATTTTATGTTAAAGTCAGCTGGTACTTTGCCTTTTATGTATCTGGGTGTGAAAGTTGGAAGTTCTCATAGAAAAGCCTTTGAGTGGGAGTAAGTCTTACAAAAAATCAGGAATCGTCTGAGAAAGTGGCAAGGCTTGAAGATCTCCATTGGAGGAAGGCTTGCTCTAGTGAATGTTGTCCTTTCATCACTTCCTGTGTATTTTTTTGTCCACCTATCGAGCTCCAAAAAAAATGTGATAAAAGAAATTGTGAAGTTACAAAGAAACTTCTTGTGGGGTGGGAATGAGAGTGAAAATAGGTTAGCTTGGGTCAAATGGAAGGACATATGCTCTCCAGAATTTTCTGGGGGTCTTGGGGTTAAGGATATACAAAGCTTCAATGAGGCTTTGCTAGGGAAATGTGTGTGGAGATTTTACAAGGAGATAGACTGTTTATGGGCTAGGGTAATTGAGTCTAGGTGGGGCTTTTCTTGGGGGAAGGGATTGGGACTTGTCGGAAGACGGAGGGTGAGGAAACCAGTGGGATGGTAGGGTGAGGTATTGAAAGCGATTGGGTCAGGGAGTAGCGAGTGGTTCTTTGAAAATATGGAGAAGATAATAGGAAATGGGAAATGCACTTTGTTTTGGGAAGATGTTTGGGCGGGGGAAATTCCACTTAAAAGTTGTTTCCCTCGCCTCTTTCATCTTTCTTTACAAAAAGAAGCACTTGTGAGTGATATGGGGGTGTGGAGGGAAGAGGAGTGGATATGGGATTGAAAATGGAGAAGGGATTTGCTCAAGAGAGAGACTACATTATTTAATGAATTTTTAATTTTTTTGGACAAGATTCACTTAAAGGAGGAAATGGAAGATGATTGTAATTGGAGACCGGAAGAAGGTGGAAATTACACAACCAAAGACACTTATGAATAGCGAAGGAGACTAATGAGAGGGAGAGTGGAAGAGGAAAGAGAAGAGTTCAAATTAGTCTGGAACAAGCTGGCCCCAACCAAAGTTAGAGTACACGCTTGGAGGGTGCTACGGGAAAGACTACTGAAGGTGACAAAGTTTCATAGATGCAATATATTACCCACCGGCGCGGATTTGAGATGTGTCTTTTGTAACGAGGAAGAGGAAACAGTAAAACACTTATTCTTTGAATGTAAGTTCTCATACGGAATTTGGATGAAATATTGTGAGTGGATATGGTAACGACGGTGTTGTCATCGAACCCTTCTGTCAATCTGATGCACTTTAGCAAGTTTCTCAAGAAGAAGATAGGTAAAGAGTTAGCGGTTTGTATATGGGAGTGTTTGATTTGGCTAATTTGGAAGACGAGAAATGTGGTCGTCTTTAGAGGGGCACAGACAGACTAAAAAAATATCTTCCTGGAGTTGAAAAATAGAGTATGGTCCTATATGGAGTTGGATAGGAGTTTCTAATGTAATTTTGTTCCAGCATGTTATAAAGATTGAATTAGGAGAGTACAAAGTGTGTTGTAGAATTTTGGAATGAGCTGAGAAGGCGTGGAGAGTTTATGTACAATGTTGGGTATTTCTTATACCTTTTGGGTGAATGAAATTTACTTTTATGGGTTTTTCTTAGACCAGACACTCTATCGAGTTGTCTGATATCAGGTACGGTCTATAATTGTGTCACGTATTATTGCACTGTATCGCACTGACCTGCTACCTGTTGAGTTAAAATATTATATTAAAATTATATAATTTTTTATTTACAATTCTACCCTTATAAAATTAAATTACCTAAATTAATAACATTCATCTATATATAATTTTCTTTTACAAAAATTTATATATTAATTAATTAAAATCATATGAAAATTAATTAATTAAAACCAAAGAATTAAAATTTAGTCAATGGAAAAAAAATATGGGATACTGCTAACATCTCTTCCGCTGTTCCGCTTCGCCGGTCCCGTCTCACCGCCAACCACCGTCTGCGTACATATACATTGACAGTCGTTCATAACAAGATTCTGATTGATCTGTATATTTTAAGAGAGATATTGATTGAGTTTTTATCTTTTATGAGAGAAGCCTAAAAAATTTAGTTTTTTGATTTCCTTGAATTCTTTTATTTGTTCTTTTCTGTACTTTGCGATTTGTGTGTATTTATTTTTGTTGATTATATGGTGTATGTTTACGAATGGGTTTCCCCGGTGGATTCCCCTAATGTTGAGCCTTACCCTAAACCACTAGCCATGCCAGCGAAAGAAACATTGGAAAAAATAAAACTGAATTTTTCCATTTCTAAAAAGTCTGAAAAATACGATAAGAGTAATGGTGTTAAAGCTTCTGATCCGAACTCAAATTACAAGGGTTCCTAAACAGAATTCAAAATGAAGGAAATTGTACATATGTTTGAAAAATGGAGTTGAATCCCCAAGTTCTTTCTGTTATCTTATTAGTATTTATTTTTGGCAGAATTGGGGATTTCAATTCTTTGATGTGCACTGATCATAAGTTGGGAATTATGTTTTCCTTAATGACAGGACACATTCAAAGATTCAATTCTTCCATGAAAATAATTTTCCCCAATAAATGTGTTCGTGTTGGGTTGTTGCTCCCACATGAATGATGAAAGATGAATGCTATAATCGTGATATTAATAAATATATGGATTTTGTATGGTTAAAAGTTAATTAGATTTTTTTATAAATTAAATAAGGATAAATTTGTAAATTAATAATTTCATATTTATAAATTATTGAATTTAATATAATATTTAAACAAGACGACACAACTCGATGCAACTCGGTAGAAAATTAGATCATTAATTCAACAGGTAGCAAGTCATCAAATATAAACCATTAGATTTTATTAGATTTTATATCTGAAGGTTTATAGAGTATACCTGATATCAGACAACTCGACAGGATGTCTGACCTAAGAAACCCCATACTTTTATTGATAAAAAAAAAACACAACTTTTAAAAAATTTACACTAAGGTAGTCAATTTTTCATAACTTACCCAGAGACACAAAATTATTGAACTTAAGTTATATTAAAGTTGAACTTATGTATGTCATTATTGCACTTTGTACCTGAGAATAATTAAAGATTTGAACTTTGTGTCTCCCAACAATATTTATTTAATTTTGTACCCCTCAACAACTCACCCAAAAGTTTATGACAGGTAAACTCAGACCCTAAAATTAAATGGCAGGCCCAAACTGTTCAACAAGAAGTCCATCTCGACTTGACCTATTTCCATCTCTAATTATTTATGATGGACGGACAAAAAGAAAAATTCTACCTACTTATGTTGATATTTGTGTATTTGTTATTTTAACTCTTTATGACTCCATCTCCCTACCATTCGATTGAAACAATTTTTTCTCAACATTTGAATTATTATATTTTATCCATAAGGTTGCAGTTCGAACTCATGACCTTTGAGTTATAGACAGTAGAACTCTAACCACTTGAATGTTAGTATTTATAATCATTGTAATGATGATTCTTGTAAGTTGTAGTAGGTTTTTTTTTTTTTAATCTCAGATTCAATAGTTTGAATAAACTAAAATTTCTCTTTCTCATTCTCATGTTTGACCTTAATTATCTCAATCACTCCGTTACTAAGATTGATGAAGAGATGAAGGATAATGTTGTTTATGGTTACATGTTTGATATATCATATATGAAATTTGACAATAACTTGTATGAGACAACACAAATTAATATTCATTCCTATCAAAGTATTAATGAGTCAATACCCTAATTATACACATTTTCATTGTCTAATGTCATTAGACGGTCTCATACATGACCTACTCATGCAATTTTATCTTCTTGGCTCATATTTAGGAGCCCATCATTAGACACTATCCAGCTATCACAAGTGAGACTAAAAATCAATCTTTTGTGCGGCTTTGTGTGTGTGTGTACGTACGATACATCCAGAAGATAAACTCTAAGTATGAAGCCAAACATTTCCATCTCCTAAACTTCGTGTAGCATAAACAACCTTCTTAAAATAAATTGTGAATGAACTCACCTTAAATCTTGTGAACATATGTTGTATAGACTATTTTTTCTAACAATATGTTATTAGCCGGGATGGATTTGAGGCCCTTGCTTGAAATTTAAATTTTCTATATATACAAAAAAAAGTTATATATATATCTTGAATTTATAAAATTTTGTCATTTCGCTTTTTTGGATTAAACTTTTTTTATTCTTTATATAATTCGTCCTCATTGAATTGAAATTCTGGACCCGTTTAGGAAAAAAAAAAATTATAGATGGATACACAATAGTGTGCAATTAACTAGTTCAAATCTTCCTTTTTTTAAAATCCCATTTGAGCCCGACACACGAAACATAATTTAATCGTCTTATATCTTCGTCAATCAATACTTCTATTACACTTTTTTTTTTTCTTTAAAAAATGAACTCAACCAAATTAGTTATATACTTGTACATAGCTGCAAATGAGAGGAATATTTTGAAGTGTCCATATTTATAATTTTTTATTGATACCAGTATTTTGAGGAGAAAATATCAAAACTAGTCCTGTAACTTATGTTGATTCCAATTTTAGTCCTGTAACTTTTTATTTTCTCAATTTTAGTCCTGGAGTTGTCAATTTTAGTCATGTAACTAAGGTTGATTCCAATTTTAGTCCTGTAAATTTTTATTTTCTCAATTTTAGTCCTGGAGTTATCAATTTTAGTCCTGTAACATTTCATTTTTTCAATTTTAGTCCTGTAAATTTTCATTTTCACAGTTTTAATCCTGAAGTTGTCAATTTTAGTCCTTATATTGCCTCAAAATTAAAAAACTCACGGATTTGGGTCGGGGCCATTTTTGTTTCCAAACGGGTCAATTATAATTAGATGGTCGTTTAATTTTTTTATTATGTGGTAGTCCACGTGTACAATTTGCCGGAAATAAAAAAACTCAAATTCTTCCGGTGAGTATTTTAATTTTAATACCAAAAAGGACTAAAATTGATAACTCTAGGACTAAAATTGAGAAAATAAAAAGTTACAGGACTAAAATTGATAGATCCAAGATTAAAATTGAGAAAATAAAAAGTTACAGGACTAAAATTGACAACTCCTAGACTAAAATTGAAAAAATAAAAAGTTACAGGACTTAAATTGGAATCAACCTAAGTTACAGGACTAATTTTGATATTTTCCCGTATTTTGAGGTTGGTTAAGTTGGGGTTTGGGACAAAAAATCTTCATCTCCCTCGAACAACTACCAGGGTCGAAGTAGAAGGTTTCTCTCTCCTCTCTGTCTGTCTAGAAGTGAAGTGCAATCAGATGAGATGTCGCTTGTACTATACTCCTACTGGCAGAGCTCTTGCTCTTGGCGTGTACGCTTTGCTTTGAATCTCAAAGGTTCTTTTCTTTTCTTTTCTTTTTTCCCTCCAATTGGGTAGCTGATTCTGAGAGCAGTAGTTTATTTATTTTCTTTGATTTCATAATTAATAAATTATTTGATAAAGTCTGTTTGTTTTTGTGGGGTTTAGGACTTTCTTATGAGTACAGAGGCGTGGATCTTACCAAAGGAGAGCAGTACACTCCAGGTGTGTCTGATAATGGCCTTCAACGCATATTTAGTTAGCTCTGTTCATCTACTTTTTTTTTAATTGATATTTCTGAAAGTCATTGTATGATAGATGTTTCTGCTTTGATCAATTCTTGCAAGATACGAGCATTTTACACTGAAAATCTAATCTTAAACTGGTGATACAAATTAAGAGTAGTAAACTAGTGCAATTCCTGAAATTAAATGTGGAAATTTTGGCACTTTGAGTGGGTACCATGATCTACCAACATACTTGTTTAATTGAAATAATTGTGAATTAGAAGTTGCAATGAACTCTGCTAATTTTCGTGTGATATTAAAGTGGGGTAGCTGTTTATAGGACTTTATTACTCCTGTTTGTCCTAATCACTTGTGATTAATGCTTTGATTATATAGTAATAGGAGAACAAGTGTGAAATCATACGGTCTTATAGAATTTGCATTTGATATGCAGAATTTGAGAGATTAAACCCCCTACACTATGTCCCAGTATTGGTCGACAGAGATGTAATTGTTTCAGATTCGTTTGCTATATTACTGGTCCGTTACTTTCTCCAAGTTGTAATGATTATCCCGCGTTTGTTGCAAAAAGAAATTGTATATTTAATCCTTGGTGACAGTATTTAGAAGAGAAGTATCCTGAGAATGCCCTTCTGCCAATTGATCCTCAGCTACGAGCAATCAATCTGCAGGTTAATCCTAATTCCTAAAACTTGTCTCTTGTAATCATCTTATTTGCAAGTTTGATAATTCAATATACTTTGTTTCCTTGTTTAATTCATACTCTTAAGCGACCTGTTTCACTACATATATAATATGCCTCAGATGTATATATAGTTTTAGCTTTATCAAACAACTCGACATCAATTGCATCTACATATATATGCAGTCTCTCTCTCTCTCTGTCTGAAGGTACATATATTTGTGACAGGCTGCAAGTATCGTGTCGTCCAGCATACAGCCTCTTCACATGCTATCACTGCTGGTTAGTTTTTAATAAATTATATTAACTGTCTGCAATTACAAATAGTATGATAATACTACTTATAACACAAGTCAATCATATATGTGGTGTGCAGAAATATGTGGAGGATAGATTTGGTGATGAAGAGCGAAAAGCATGGGTGCACTTCCATATGCAAAATGGTCTCCAGGGTCAGCTTCTTTTATTCTATGTTTAAAGTAAACGAATGAAGTAAAATCCGAAAGATAATTTACTAATTTCTTGAGAATATAGTGTAGTTTCGTGTCCATTATTAACGTGTATGCATCTGAAATATCCAGCTCTCGAGAAGCTACTGAAGAATCGTGCAGGCATGTATTCTACAGGAGAAAAAGTATATATGGTAATTTCTTATGCTTTACCTATTGCCTATGATTTGAATAATTGCATGCCCCACTTTCTAGATTAATTTTGTAAATTTTTAAACTAGTGCAACCAAATGGACGTGTTTCCTTTATTAGATTTATTTATGAGGCTACTTAGAAGCCAAGTTTTATCAGGCAGGCAAGAATTGAGACAAAATTATCTCTGATTTTGTTGAAAATTTATATGCCCAAAAAAAAGATGATTGTGACTATGTGCATGCATGCAGGCTGATGTATTCTTGGCTCCTCAAATTGCAACAATTGCAAAGAGGTTTAATGTTGATTTGGTAAATTCTCTCCACCATTTTCTTCTTTAATTTCATCCCACTGTCGCTATTCTGTTTCTTCGTGTACTTTATTTACCGTGTCTACCCTTAATTTAATGGTAAAATACGGGCTTCTCGCTTTCGTTTACAGTCCATGTTCCCGACTTTACTTGCTATATACGATTCGTGCAAGGCGTTGCCGGAATTCCAAGCTTCTTCGCCTGATAGACAACCCGATGCTGTGCTATGACTCAAGTAATTGGTGGAGATCGACATTTGGAAAAATCGAGGTTTTACCTCTTAACATACTTTGCTGTATGAATGAAGTCATTCGAAGTGAAAGCTTCTCTGTTTGTCATTTGTAGTTAACAAATTTGAAAATGTTTCATGATCTTTTACTTGCATGTGAATAAATGGGGGTATTGGGATGATGCATGTTCTTAAATTCAAACAAAGTGGTATTATAAAAAAAAGGCATGGCTTTCATTCTGTTAAGATCGATGGAATTGGACTCCCGGATTTTAGATTCATAAGAACAGTTCAATTTTTTAATTTATTTTTTGGATAATTTGATGGATTTTATCAGTGTATTTTATGATTTTGATTGATTTAAGAATAATTTTGTAATCATTATCGAGGGAAGTATTCTGGAATCCGATTTATATTATAGAATGTTTAGTGAATTTTGACACATTTCAAGGATAAAAGAATGACAATTGGCATTTCACAAAAGAATGCAAACATTAGCATTCTGGACAATATGTATGTTTATAAAAGTATTAATATAACTTTTCGTAAAAAAGATTAATTGCAATAAATTCACAAACTTTATAACTTTTATTAATTACAATATAAACTTTTAAAGTTTGTAATTTTATAAACGAATTAATTTTTTATTGCATTTCGATACATGGTGTAAATTTCTGGAATACTCTATACATGGTATAAATTTTTGGTGATACTAACACTAAGTGAAAGCTTAGGCTGTCACAAAATACATGTCATAAGCTACATCAAATGCTAAATCTAGGGGAAAAAAACTTTTTTTTTTTAATTTCAAAATATTTTTTTATAAAACATTGCTCAAATACGGTTTAATAATAATGAAAGATAGTAAAAAAAAACATTTTCTAGTATATGTACAACTTTGTATGATGTAAGATGTTTTTTCTACCCAAACTAGACAACACCAATATTTATGATTCATTATTAAACGTGTTTAAACAATATTTTATAAAAGAACCTTTTGAAATATTAAAAAATATAATTTTACGAATTTGGCATCTGACGTGGCGTGTGACGCGTCTTTGGTGTCGGCTAAAGCTGCCACGTAAGCATACATATCGCCGAAAATTTACACCATGTATCAAATTACAATAATAAATTAATTCATGCATCAAATTGCGAATTTTAAAAGTTCATATTGTAATTGATGAAGACTATAAAGTTCGTGATTGTTTTTGCGATTAATCCTTAAAAAAAAAAAAAAAGGAGTAGTAATATTGCTAGGAGAGTTTGCGCTCTAAATAATGATCTATAATTTACACTATGATATTTTTTGTAGCTAAGTAAAATGACCTATAATTTACACTAGATATTTTTGTAGCCATGTAAAATTTATACTTCCTCTGCACTCCAATTGGTTCAACAATCATAAATATATAATACCAACATGTTTTTCTTTTATATTTTAGGCACCAAAGAGTTTCGACCATTGATCGTTTTTTATAATTTTCGTATTGGCCGTCGGATCGTTATAGACATGTCTTATGGTATTGTATTAATGGCTGCCTTTATTTTTGTATTTAATATAATTGAATATTTTTTTCTTTGCCTTTGGTTCATACCATGCAACGTTCTACCGTTACATTTTCATTTGCCTATATATATGTTTGTTCACCATACATCCACTCATCATTCATAATTCGTTTATATCACCTTTGGTTTTGGTTTTTCGTAATTTTGTATGAAATTTCTTGATTTATGCTGTCGTTCGTGAGGCGTTCGTGAGGCGTTTTTTTAATTAAGTATGTTTGTGGATTGGGTATTATCTTCCTTCAAATTGTATTTATGATTAATTGTCGGTGCATTTTTAGCTATTGAGGTGCTGTGATATAGGGGCGGTTATATTTGTGGATCCCTTTATATGCAGTACGTGTTGAGTAGTTTTCCAGTGTGGTGTTCTTTTTTCCGGGATCTACTGGAGTTGAATCTGTCGTGGTCGTGCCAATTATTCGTTTTCTGCCACGGGTTATCCAGTTCTAATCCATTACCGGTCGGGAGCTCATAGAAAGTAGTCGAATAACATCTGTAGGTCTCTGTGTTTTTTTTTTCTCGGTGGATTTTGTCGTATAATTGGTTTATTGATTTAATGTTGAGTTCGAATATCATGTATATACATGTATGTATGTATCCTTTCTCGGTGGATGTTGCCGTATTATTGGTTTGTAATTTAGTGGACCGTTTGAATATCATATACTCATAAGATTGAGTATATTTTTTAAAAGAGTTCTATGTCATAAGTCTATTGCACTTAACTTTATTATATTGGATGCACTGTATTAATAAAATATTAAGAAAAAATAATTAATTAAAAAAACTTAGAACATAAGAATTAGGGAAAATGCACTTTTTTTATCCTTTAACTTTGGTTGACTTTAATTTTCGTCTTATAACTTACAAAAAATTTGCTAGACATGATGAAAAATTTGTAAGTTATAAAACAAAATTCAAACTTTCAAAGTTAACAGGATGAGAATCAAAGTTAAAGGACAGAAAAAATGTGATTTTTCTAAGAACTACATACAACAGTTTGTGATAATCAAGACATTTCACTACTAAAATATGACAAAAAAACCACTATAATGCAAGCAAGGGAAGTATGTCTTTAAAAGTGCTCACAATACAACTTTTTGCTAAACCACTATTTTGTCAATTAGAGAATATAAAATGTAATCACAAAGTAAGAACTTAAATTATGAAAGTTCAAGTCTCTATACTTACATGAATTTTTCTTATTTATTTATTTATAGAATCTTATTCAATATGGAGGTAAGAAAAAAGTGTTCAACCGCAATATTTATAACGAATTGCCGTTAGTATCATAATTTGTAAATTATTACCCCAATTAACTATTAATACGTCTATTTCACTAAATAAAAAATACAATACAATGAATTAATTTGATAGACAAATTAGGTGTTTAATTTATAGTATATTATGTTTACATAGATCATCAATTAATTAATTTTTAGATATTTTAAGTTTTTTAACTTAAAATTTTAAAAAATGTATAAACCTTAATAGGAATGAATTGTTCATGCCTAAATACAATTATCGGTTACATAGAATTCACAAAATTTAACAATAGTTAAGTATTGCCAATTAAAAAAAATTACTTCAATTTCTTAATTTTTATGCACGTCCATTAAAAAAACATTAAAAACAAATCAAAAGAACTTGTTTTTATTTTTTTGTAGGATTGATTCATATTAACAATAATAATCATTATAATACCAATACCAATTATGAAAATATACTTCTAGTTATAATAATATCAAGTATCATAAAATAAAATATCAATAACTAAATCAAATATATCTCTATGTCTATCATTTTATACATTAATTCATTGATATACACAATAAAACAGTTCTACGATTAATCTCGTCAATTAGTTACAAACAATAATTATTAAAATAATTTTATAACTTTAATTTTTAATTCCTAAACTGAGTGAATAATGATTGAAAATTAAAGTGTTGTTTTAGGATATTGAGAAATAGAGAGAAGAATAGAAGAACACAGATTTGTTGACTCAGTTCGTCAGGAATGACTACGTCTGGGGGCGTACCAAGCCAGGAGATATTTCACTATTTGTTGTGTATGAGATCCCTTTATATAGGTTACAATCTAGGGTTTTAGATGAGTACATAGAATATGATGAAATGATCATATTGCCCTCTATCTGTTACTTGTTGATGAAGGCACACTAATATATTTTTCCTTCAATACTCCCCCTTGTGCCGAATCAAACGTGTGAATAGTGCTTTAATGTTGCCTCGCTAAAACTTTGACAAGTAGTAAGAATCCAATGAGAAATAAATCTTGATCGAAGGGAAAAAAGATTTACGATGCACCTATGTTGAGACTCCCCCTGAAGTCTACACCTTTCACATGATACGTACATCTATCAAGTGATTTCAGAAAGTCTACACATCTCAATTCTTTAAGATGTTTCTCAAAGATTGTCTTGAACAATATTTTTATAAACAGATCAACCCCATTTACTTTAGAGCTTGAATCTTGAGAAAACTGTTTTGTTGTTGGTTATAGAAGACTTCGGTGATATATGTTTCATATTATCACCTCTGATGTAGCCTAATTTCAACTAGTGAACATAAGAAACATGTTCTTCATATATACATGTGGCCTCTTCAATGGTAGAACCCAAGTCATTACTTCTTCGAATATGTGCGGTGATAGATCTCTACCAAATGCACTCTTGAACTGCTTCATGTAGACAATGATCACTGAATGGTTTAATGAGGTAGCTACAAGAGTTTGCTTAGTTGATCTCCAAGATATCGTTGTGTTTTCCATGGTAAATACATAACCATTTTGGTAACACTTTGTATGGATACAAAATATATAAATCCAAATAGTACATCATTTGGCATATAGGTGTAGGGGGTATCTTCAATATTTCCTTAAGGCCCACAATTCCATTTGTGGTCCCCTTCCATATTTACTATAATGAACAGCAGACCATTGTCAATGGTTTTTCCTTAAGTATCAAAGTACATTCCTAATACCATTCCAATGACATTGTGTTGGTCCTGGACGAGTTCTCGCTAACAAGTTTATTGAGAAAGTAATGTATTGAGCTAAGTACAATAATACGCATGTTACACTTAAGTAGGGGATTTCATCTCCCGCTAGCTCTTCGTCATCTTCCTTCAGAAACTAACTAAATGATGGAACATTATGACGTCCATTACGGGAGTTTGTCTCCTCATACTCAATCTAGGGCGTTATGAGAAATCTTGCCTTATAAGATAAATTTTATATATCAAAACCTTATATTTGTCATTATGCTTTATGACAAAGACGCAATTATGTCCTACAGGCTTTACACTTGGTCGGGCTAGCACTATGGAACCAAATACCTGTTTCTTTGTCAGAGAATTAAATTCTACCTGGATTGCTTTTATTCATTTAGGCCAATATGCTCTTGGTTGACACTCTTCAACTGAGCGTGGTTCGATATTGTTGTGCTCTATACTTTCTTGAGCAACACTATAACTAAATACATCATCAATCTGCGTGCAATGTCTGTCCATCGACTTATATGCACTCTTATAATCATATAGAGATTTTTCATTCTCTGAAATCATATCAAACATCGGAGCGTCCTCCAGTAATGATTCATGGACATAAGTTTAATCAGAGATAATCTCGTGAGATGTATTCTCAATATTAATGATCAATGTGTTAGATTGTGCCACATCTACCATTTCTTCCTTTAAATTGGTGTCAATCGAACCAGGTGACCTCCCCCATTTCCTTTTGGGAGTCACGGCCTCAACCACACCTCCACCAAGTGTGGTTGCAACACTTTTCCAGCGGTGTTATGCCTCTTATTGAGGACTTCTGGACTTCTAACCTTACAGATATATTTGCAGTTGATATATGAGACCTAGTCACTTTGGCAATATCAGTAAACGCATCAAGCATTGAATATGCTACGTTTTGAATATAAATAATTCATTTTACTTCACTTCCATATTGTGGAGTTCGGGGATCAAATGAGACAGTGTGGGGACAGACACGCTACTTCCTGTCGTTCCATTAGAAAATCATTTTTCTTATCTTCCCTTAACGACGGGAAGACTGTCTCATTAAAGTGATGATCCGCAAATCTAGCGGTAAGTAGGTCGCCTGTCAAGGATTCTAAATTGCTGATAATTGTTGGGAATTCATATCCAACATAAGTACTTAATCGTGTTTAGGAACCCATTTTAATGCGTTGTGGGTACGCAGTAGGCACATATATTGCACAACCAAATATGTGTAGATGTAAAATGTTAGGCTTATATCCAGTTACCAACTGGTACACATAAAATGGCTGGCCATTTATTGGGTTTGAAATGAATAAGTAACGTTGAATGCAATATTGCATAACCCCAAGCAGAGATTGACATGTTGGTGCACATAATATTTTAACCACCATTACTTCCTTTTAATGGTGGCCTCTGTGAGACCATTTTGTGTAGCACGTGGGGTACCGGATGCTCTACATTGATCTTGATAGATATGCAATAATCATCAAATTCTTTTGATGTAAACTATCTTAATAGCATATTCAGGATGGTGAGCCCTAAAACATATTATTTGTGCTAAGAGTTTTACATGCAGAATTTATTGTGGAGAGTAAAACGACATGTGAACATTATGTCAAAGTATAATCCAAAACCATAAATTACTTAAATGGTCTACATTCTGGATGAATTTATCCACAAATATCATAGTTTATCCTTTGTAAGAATGAAATATTTAGTTTTGTATCTTTAGCATAAACAAGTCTCAATGTTACTTTTGCTAAAGATCAGACTTTGCAAAATGAGTGATACGCCTTTGATATTTGTAAGGCAAAGTGAGATGTAGATAGTGTATCTAGTACTTCAGAAAATAAAGATTGCGACAAAACAACAACATGACTGATATCGTGCATCATATCGAATTTTCATCTCATATTAAATTTCACTAAAAAAAAGGGATGTCCATATGAGTTCTTCAAAATATGGATCATCACGTCAAAGTCTTTTTAAATCAGTGTCACATAGTTCATTATTAGTGACAACATATAATTCAAGAACAGTAGTGGGCTGCATTCCACTAGATTGGCTTCTTAGTTTATCTAAAATGTGTTTTCTTTCACATTTATTAGATAAATATAAAATTTCATTCTCACTGTGTGTGTGTATAAATAATAATGTTGGCACATTATCTTTAAAACTTAACAAGGTTCGATTAGCTCTTGATGCATATAAAACTTCTTTGATTTTAATAAGTGTATTGTTAGACATCAAGAATTTGGTAGTTCTTAGCCCTTTTTAAGAAATCTCATATTCTGTTGAGTTTCAATTTGAGTTGAATGATTACTTTTAATTCAATACTTCATCACTTTACATCGTGATAGTGTTATTTTTGAACCATGTATACTAATGTACGTGTATAATAAATTCAAATAATTCAGTACTTTGAATAAAATTCAAATTTATTAATGAACCAACATAATTAAAAGTAAAGTCTCATGTCGTAGGTCTAATTAACTTTAAGACTTGTCCAAATAAAATGAAGCATTATGTCAGAGTAACCTTCTTGAAAAATGAGAAATTTATAAATAAATCCATCAAAATTAAAAGCATTCATTAATTGGGCAAAGTCATTGTTGCCATCAACAATTGTGAGGTAAAATTTGAGGGATAATCCCCACCTTTAATTCATATACTGGGCATCCTATTCCTTAGATTCTCCATACCTCATATTGGTGATTGCTACTTTGTGCTTGCATCACAAGTTTATATGGTATCACTATAACTATTAGGAGTATAATAATCTCCTTAACATCTTCCAAGGGGAATTCACCACTGCCCCACATGGTACATTATTATCATGTTCGTGTGGATTGGTATGTCATGCCCCATTTTCTTTTGGGTTCTTCCCACTGTTCCATTAACCAAAATTAACCTCGAGAATTTTCTTTATCTCAAAGGCTAGTAATTATCTTTCAGAAGAACGGCATGCGACTCAACCACTTGCAGCATGTCAGTCAACTTAGTGGGGGAAAAATGGAGATGTTTTTTTTAATATTGTATCATCTTCTGTGATTTTCTTTTCACAGAAAGTAACGTGTGTCTTAAAACACAACCTTTATGGAAATTTGTGAGCCTCATTTAGTTAAGTAAGTGGATTTCATTCCACCGATTCGACAGTGCTGAAATTAGAGATATTTCTAAAATATCGTTTCAGAATATACCACAGTCCTTTGGGTGTTATAAATAAAAGATATCTTTAACATAAAATGGGGTCTGATATATGTTGCCTAATAAAATATTAGGGCATTGACTTTGATCTTGTTAGATGGTTCTTTGTCTTTTGATCATTAAATGTTTTGATTGTTTAAATACGGTTCATACATAAGAAGGTTATTTCTCGCATTTGAAATCTAATGATGGTACTCACTTCCTTTTGAGTCCAATATTTTATAAACAAGTGGGAATTAATTTCGCAAGAGTAGCAATATACAATAATAAATTTATTTTTCAAGAATGTGAGTGTGAATTAGATATTTGAGACCACGGGTCACATATTTTTCGATGCTTTGTGAAAATACTTTATCACATTGATTTGTAATCATAAATATCATTCATGAAATTTCTTTATCATGGAGATATTCAATAACAAACATGTGTACACATAAATTGAGTATATATATCACTGATGACATTAATATAACAAATAAGTCATCAAGTTCTTCATAGTAAATTTCAGTAAACTATATCATCCGCAAATTAAGTAATAATAGGCAAATAAGAATTTTCACATAAATCCTATTTTCTACAATGAATAATTCATAAGCCTATATTGCGGCAAACAATGTTAATTGCTGAAATTTAAAAAGGATTAAACCTATTAACCGGAGCGGAATCTTACGGCAATAAATAAAAAAGGCACTAACACCACTGGAAAGGTTTTATATCGTTAAATATGTTATTTTGCTTTCCAAGTAATTAATATTTTATCATTGAGTACAAATTGATCAGATAAGTATACGATTAAATGAATTAAGAAGTCATAGGCTGTAAATTAGGTGTTTAAATTAAGGTTCTGAGGAACGCATACTCATTCTAAGTTTCCCATATAAACAAATAATACTGATAATAAGAACCAAAGCCCTATCACAAATAGTTGACTAAGGCGCCATTACTATATACTTTAACCTTCATGCTAAATATAGGCATCACCATCCCCAAGAAATTACGTACAATTGATTTCACATATGAAATCTGAAATTATTATTTAAATAGTTACCTCTTGTCAATAGAAATTGAGATTTCTCCTCATCATGCATACGGTTTAGATTATGGCGGATGAATTTGGGAGAACAGTAACCAAAATCGAGATCAAGGATAACTCAACATCAACAATTGATTTAAATTTCCACCGCCAAAGATATTAATTTTGTTGAAAGGGTAGAACACTCGTGCTGATAACGTGTTTTAGGATATTGAGAAATAGAGAGAAAAATAGAAGAACACAGATTTGTTGACCCAATTCGTCAGGAATGACTACGTTTGGGGGTGTACCAAGCCAGAAGATAATTCACTATTTGTTGTGTATGAGACCCCTTTATATAGGTTACAATTTAGGGTTTTAGATGAGTACATAGAATATGATAAAATGACCATATTACCATCTATCTGTTACTTGTTGATGAAAGCACACTAATATATTTTTCCTTCAATAAGTGTTCATTTTTATTGCAAATACCGTTTTCTACGTGTGAATTTGAGAGATTTTTTATTTCGAGACTCTACATCCAATAATGTTTTCAATGTGTGAATTTAGGAGAAATATTATTTCCATTTTAAACAAAAATTATACGGATGTGTATACATCAATAGATAAAATGCTTAAATAGTTACACGACAAATACAATAATCATGTAAAATATAGATTTTATATACATACAACATGTTAACATTAATTTACAAATCTTGAATTAGAGCACATAACAATGTTTTACCAAAAGAGCAGCACGTTCATTGATGAACATTAACGATCCACCTTTTTACTACCACTAATTTCGTAGAATTTATATTGATCATATAAATGAAATGTTTATTTTTGACATAGGGTAAGCTTGACACACAAATCATTATCTAATTATATGGAGTTGAATTATCTAATTATAGGCATATTAATATTATTGATATGGTTGACAATTTTCTTATTAGGAAAATATTAATATTAATTAATCACAATTAAGTACTCCATAATTAAATATCACAATTAAGTACTCCATAATTTCACAATTAAGTACTCAACAATTAAATATCACAATTAAGTACTTGACTTGAACGCAAAATATTAGTTATACTAGTAGTTACCCCACAAGAGTATGAGACCACAGTAGTATTAGCAAGTACAAGGACCAAGTATATCGTACCCAAGGAAAGGTATGTATGCGAATAGAGCCCTGAAGATCTACGCGTCGTAGTTAATATGAATGGATGTTCGGTTTCAGGAATGTAATTAAACTACTCTAAATTCTACCACTATTATTGTAAGTAATGAAATTAAACGAATAACTACGGTTTTAATAAAGTATGAGATGATGATGCTCAGAATAGGAATCCCTACGTATACTATCGGAGTTGGTACGATAACTAAAATAACCGTGATGTGCAAGTATAAGTCCTAAGTGTACTAAAATTAGGCAATCAACTTCCCTAATCTAGCACAAGATTGAAAGACTAAAAGCTCAAGAATTTACCCTAATACTTCGTCATATCAACCTACTTCACAACCCACTAAACAAGTTATATGAATTGTGCTTAATTAATGAGATCCTTATTTACCCAAGGTGATGCGGTCGTCCTCCCTAGATAAACCGGTAAATTATTAACCTCTTCTATAACCCTATTGTTAAGCCTACTCGTTATTAAAGAGTGATAAGATCGTCCTCTCTCTAATAATTTCCGTACTCAATTCCAAGATAATTCTAGGATTTATTTTAAGAATTCAATTAATTAAGAGAACTAGCACTGAACATCACGAATTATCCTAATTATGTACCAACATCCTACTTCTACGAGTTCATCCTACCCCAAGCATGCAATGGTTATAGCCTAACATGGTAATTGAAGTAACGAAAATAATCACAAGAACGAGAATGATGAACATTTGCATAATTGAATAATCAAAAGAATTGGAAAGCATAAACAAAAGAATATCTCAAAAATCTCAATAAATCTGGTAAAGTAGGGTTTAGTAGTCTCAAAGGTTTAAGAACGAAAGAATTAAATGAAAAGATTCAAAAGACGTATCTAAACTAAGAATTCGTAAGATCAAAACCTCGGTTACAAGTGTGAAACTCTCCAAAATCTCTCTACCAAGCTCTAAGTATGCAAAAATATTAATCGGGATCAAAGGGTGTCCAAAAATGAGCATGAGACCGGGTATTTATAAGCAACGGGCCGAAAATGGGTGAAAAGGCCAAAATCGCGCATCTTTGGGGTATGCGCTCGACCCCCCTGTGGTCGAATGTGCCTCTTTCCAGAGGGTTTAGGGCGCTCGACCCCTCTTTGGTCGAGCGGTGGCGCTCGACCCCCTACTGGTCGAATTCTTCAAGTGGTCGAATGAGTGTGCTCGAGTGATGGTAGTTGAATGCTTCACATGGTCGAGCGGTGGCTCTCGACCTCAGCCTGGTCGAGCGTCTCCTCTTCCAAATCCAACAACGCGCTCAACCCCCTCTTGCTCAAGCGGTGGTGCTCGAGCATCTCCAATTTTGAGTCAAATGATATTTTTCTTTGCACGAACTAATACTTTTCGTACTTTTTCAATATATTCTCATCCGGCCATCCGTTTGAGTCGATTCAAAGTCCTACGAACTCCATTTTTCGCCCTCTATCCATCTATGAGCATCAAAAAGGCAAATTTATCAGTTTATGAAAATAGTACTCAATTGACTCTAAATACTCATCGAATTCACTCAAAACATAGGCAAAACGAGCTAAAAATCATAATAATTTCATGCCTAATCAACCCCCCCAAACTTTCCATATTGCTTGTCCTCAAGCAATGAAATAATAAGTCAAGTGAAATTGTTAAGAATGAATCAAAGAACCAAATCATGCAAGTAATAGAACTTCAAGCATCAAAGATCGATCACCCACACACAAACTCACCCCCCTTCATCATACTCATGCATAGTCAATAAGAATCACCAAAATCAAACATGAATGTGCACTCAACGATGTGTTTCACTCCCTCACAAGTGTATATCAATATTAAGGGACTCACTCAATCAATCAATCACACATATCAGCAGTCATAGGCTTGTAAGCACTCTCAACTTCGGCCATACTCTAGAATCCATGCCGAATCAAAAAGGACTTTATCAAGGTTGTAATGTAGGCTCTTTGGACAGGTGGGGTAACTATATGGGATAAGTGACTCAAGTGAATAGAGAACAGAAAATCCAACTTCGGTATTTCGAGACAAGGAACAGAATACTTAAAACATCTTCATGCAATACACTTTCAATTCCACTACTCTCAACACTTCAATTTTTTTCTAACTCGTTTCACTTTTTCAATCACTTCACTCTTTTTTTTTTCTCTTTCACACATACATGAGCTCATATTTCTTTTTCTCATTCTCAAATTCATTGTTCTTTCACACAATTCACAATCTCATCACACCTTCTTCTCAGATACACTCAAGCATTAATATTTTTTCTTTCTCAACTCAACTCGATCCCTTTCTCATTCACAATTTTTCCTATTCTCCACTCAAATTGGGACAAAAAGAGTTTAAGATTTTGGTTAAGTTTAAATGTGCTAGCAAATAAAATAGGCTAAGCCTCAAACGGGCTAACAACGGATAAATGACATTGGTAGGGAAAATTTGGCTAAGTGACTCAATCAAATCAAAGATGGCCTAATATCACTTTCGGCACTTCAACCTAGACACAATCAAGAAGTAAGACCACATACAAGTTCTAGCATCCTCTAAGGTGACGATCCACTCTCAAACGAAGAGATCAAAATAATGAATTTCAATCTCTAAAAGGCTCAAATCTCTCGGTTTTCGCATCCATGCTAGTCTAGTGAATTCTCACTCTTATCACACAAGTATTCAAAAGAGAAGTTCGTAAGTATAAGAGTTCCCTCTCAAATCAACTCTAACTCCAACACTCACACAATTCAGACTCTAACTCAACTTCGCAACACACCAACTTATCAAAACACACTCAAGGTAAACAATCAATAAGCTGGGTTAGTCAATAACATGAAATATATGAAATAGCTCCACCAAAATAATTCACAAAATCACAGCTCAAAGACTAGAGTTAAGTACAGACCATAATCACCGAAATAGACAAAAGAGAAAAGAAAAACATCTCAACATCAATAAAGAGGGAATGAAGAAAAGAAACGGGGAAAGTCCCCAAGATCAAGCATCGGGCAGTGGCGGAGGGCGGTAATTCAGGTGATCGGCTCCAATATGGGAGACAAAGAGTGTCTCCATCCAACGGTGCATGTCCGGAAACTAATCCTCCATCCTCGCCAATCGTGCGTCCATCCGGTCTTGAGCTGCACGAAGATACGTGATATCTGTTCAGAGCGTCTGAATCACGTGCTCCATCCCCATCCACTGCAGGTGCAATGGGTACCACGACTCGGGAGATGACGCTTCATCAGCTCCTCCCTCGTATGCTTCTTCCTCTTCAGCTGCCTCAACAGCCATACTCGAACTAGCTCCACTAGTGCCCTCTTCTCTTGGCCTCTTCGTCGGCCTCGAATCACACAGTCCCTTGTCGTCCAACTCCTTGGTGAACTTCTTGCTCAACGCCAAATGCTTTTTCCCATTCATCCCAATATTCTCTTTCTTCTTGCCCCTCAAAGTCACAAGACGCTCGTTTGGGAGAGGGAACAAATCATCTTCCTTGAACCTTATGCAATATGAATCCATCCACCTCTCGAACACCATTGTGATATACATCTGCTCGAAATTAATGTCTTTCCCACTCATCGCTGCTGAAACTAGCTCACACCCCATACTCCTCACGAAAACCGAAATCAGGCCCCCTCCTCTTACTTTCAACCTCTTCTCTCCAAGTCGGAACGGGACCTCCAAATGATGCTCCAAAAATTCTCTTCCAAAATCGTGGTCCTTCCCGTGGAGTAAGCACCATAACCCATAAAGCTGCTTCGCAGTCACTGTCCCCATCTCAGAACGGGCGTAAATCGTGTTCCCTAAGATCCTCTCTAAGTACCTCAGCACCGGGTTTCTGATCGCGGAGGCTCGAGCGTGTTGCCCCCTATAGTCTCCCGTTATTCCACCGATAATCTCCTTCCAGAAATCATTAGCCACGAAGGACTTGGACTGTCGGTTAGGCCACTTCAAGGCTGGGAGCATTGGGGCTGTATTGATAGCCCCTACTGAGCAGGTGTACCACTCGTTCCTTATGTTGAAGCTGAACGAGTCATCATTTCTCTTCTCAACCGACACTAAGAACTGCTCGACTAGATCCGCGTGTATTTCCATAGTGAGGAGCAACTTGTAGAAGTCCTCCATCTTATTCTTCACAAAAGTTCTCTTTATCTCCTCCTCGATCCCGATATCCTTCATGAACTCGATGCTCGGGCATCAAGTTTTCTCAATTCTACCACCACTAGGTTCCACCGGTATGTAATCGGCACCAATCCTCCTTGTAATCGAGGTTGTCCCACCTCGAAGGCATTAAGCCCATTCGTGTGAGCTCTGCTGTCAATTCCTCAAGCTTGTCCCCCTTTACCATCCTATCATCAAACTTCTTTGGAGGAGCTATTGAATCTGTCTCACACAAATGCTCACACAATTAGAGACCATTTACTATCCAAGAACATCATAAACACTACCAATCATCTCAAACAGTCAATCAATCTCACATTCATATCCTTTGTGCACAAAAGCTCACATAGAAGTATAATTCCTATCTCAAAGCATACTCATCTAACTCATAACATCCAAACGGGCACCAACATTCCAAATGGGCAACAACAATCCAAGATTAATTTGCCTATCTCGACACAAGTTCAATCACTCAACAATCCCCACATGCATCAATAAATCATAAAACTAAGTCTATCATGAAGTAACATCACAAGAATTTGCAATTTACATGCTCAAGACTAAATTCATAAGCTTCTACTCACTCAATTCATTCCAATTCACACACTCATTAACTCAACAAGCAATACCCACATCGTTTTCTAACATTCATCCTTTCTCACTCTAGAAATTCACCAATTCTACTCATGCAAGCTCAACATTGAAAGCAAAACTAGTAAACTCATAGCATATAGGCATCAATTATCATCAAAGAATCAAAAATCATTGGGCAATATGAAAATCCCCAATTCCTATCAAGAACACATACGAACCCTAATTCATATATCTCAAATCATGCCTAATCGAAGTTAAAACTAAGAAAAAGTAGAAGAGAGTGAAGAATTACATACCTTAGGGTGGAGAAATTGAACTCTTGGGGTGATTTCATGTGAAAAATAGAAGAAATGAGTGCAAGGGATTGAGAGGTTTCGACTTTCAGTAATTTCGCCCCTTCTAATGTGTGGTGTGTGTGAAAAATGAAGAAATGGGTATTTATAGGTGGGGGCGCATCCTAGGGCATTTGCTGAAACAAAGTGCTCGAGCGTCCGTCTCGATCGAGCGGGGGCGCTCGACCCCCTTCTAGTCGAGCGACATTCTCGTTCTGGAAGTTTAGGCGCTCAACCGAGCACTGGTCGAGCGGTAGCGCTCGACCAAGCACTGGTCAAGTGCTCTAAGCCTCCAGAATGAAATAGGCGCTCGACCCTTGGAGGTGCTCGACCAAAAAGCGCTCGACCTCTTCCTAAACACATCCAAAACTCGAAATTTTCAAGTAAACTCGCCCTAAACTTCATTCAATCGATTCCAAAACATATACTATCCTTAAAACTCCTCGATTTTAGCCAGGTCGCTCATTCGACCGAGGAGTTGAGGTCTCTTCCCAACGTGTAATTCACCAAGCCAATTCAACACACAACGATATACTCACACTCAATTCCATATAAACCCACTTCATGCATCAATATTTTCAAAAAAATTGACCAATTTTTCATACGAATTTCGTGCACAACACGTGAAGTATACGAATACACACCCCCCAAACTTCGTTCTTGCTACGCAATAAAAAGTTTGAAAAGATGAGTACGAATGAGCACGTGCACTCAATTCACTATGAACTTAAATCACTACCAATGCACAAGATGAAAAGCATATAAAAACTCCACCCCCCAAACTTCGACTTTATCAAGTGGTCTATGTTTGGGGTTCGGGGTTACCTCTAGGGGTGAGCACTAATCGATTAAAACCGAATTAACCGACCGCCTAAATTTA
Source organism: Ballota nigra (assembly GCA_947034835.1). Taxonomy (NCBI): domain Eukaryota; kingdom Viridiplantae; phylum Streptophyta; class Magnoliopsida; order Lamiales; family Lamiaceae; genus Ballota; species Ballota nigra. The sequence continues at coordinate 42,700,060 of OX344721.1, forward strand.
TAATTCGGTTCGGTTATTTGGTTATTCGATTTGGTTACGGTTTCTAAAATTTAAAATTTTGGTATTTCAGTTTCGGTTTTTGTATGAAAATAACCAAAAACCGAATTTAATTAATAATTATTATAATAATATACTTAATAATTAAAATAAATATTATCAAGTCAATCTATCAATTACATATTAATCTATTTTGGAGTATGGACATTGGACTATTATGTTATTTTAGTATTTGACTAATTCTTGGATGTTATTTTTAATTTTTTATGGACTTTTAGTTTATTAGGATGTTAATACTTTTGCAAATGATTTATGAATAGTTATTGTTGTTTTATGGACTTTTATCAGATTTTATTTTATTATTTGGGCCCAAAATGTCTTAAAGAAATCCAAAAAAGTAGTACATAATATATTTCGGTTAATAACTGAACCAAACCGAAATATTTCGGTTTGGTTGAAATTGGATTTTAGTGTTATTCGGTTCGGTTTTGGTTACTGGCTAAGGGCTTTTCGGTTAATTCGTTTTTTACAATCCGGTTCGATTGGGTGACCGAATAACCGAATGCTCACCCCTAGTTACCTCATACTCTAACTTCCGGTCGCTCTTTCACTAGGCATACTTCCTCTTCACAAGTTGCTTCACGTTAAGCTCTACTATGGAAACTCTAGCACCACAAGATAATCCTACACAAAAATACTCAATAACGAGGTTAACACTTAAGATTCACACAAAAAAAAAAAACACTCAAAACAAGTAAAAGTGGGTTGTCTCCCACTCAGCGCTATTTTTAAGGTCCTAATGTCGGACCGAGCTCGAAGGAGCTCACGGGTCATGAGACTCTAAGTTACCTCCCTTATTCTCATAAGAGAAATAGTAGAATTTCTTCACTCGATGCCTGTTCACCATGAACACGTTCCCATCCTCTTTCTCTACTTCAAGGAATCCACTTTTGTAGACCTTTCTCACCACATAAGGACCATTCCACTTAGATTTGAGATTTCCACCAAATAACTTCATCCTAGAGTTGAACACTAGGACTCTATCCCCAACTTGGAACTCCTTCTTTCTCAAACGTGCATCGTGCCATCTTTTAGTATTCTCCTTGAAAATTTGGGCACTCTCATATGCACTATCTCGAAACTCCTCCAACTCATATAATTGAAGTAGTCTCTTCTTACCCACCATAGCACTATCAAAATTCAGCTTCTTGATTGCCCAATATGCCTTATGCTCAAGCTCAACCGGCAAGTGGCACGCCTTCCCAAAAACGAGTTGGTACGGAGACATACCAAGAGGAGTCTTAAAAGCTGTCCTATATGCCCATAATGCATCGTCAAGCTTCACAGTCCAATCCTTCCTACTAACACTCACCGTCTTCTCAAGGATCTCCTTAATTTGACGATTTAACACCTCTGCGAGACCATTCGATGGGGGTGATAAGCAGTAGAGACACGATGACTAAACTCATATTTCGACAACAGCTTTTCCATCAACTTGTTCACAAAGTGACTCCACCCATCACTAATCAAAGCTCTAGGGACTCCATATCTAGAGAAAATATTCTTCCTCAAAAAGTCAATCACAACACGGGAGTCGTTCACTCGAGTAGGGACAACCTCAATCCACTTCGGGACGTAATCAACACACACGGGGATATAGAAGAATCCGTTACTAGGAGGAAACGGACCCATGAAATCAATCCCCCATACGTCAAATACCTCTACTTCCATAAACATGTGCAACAACATCTCGTCCCTTTTAGTAATAGAGATAAAACGTTGGCACTTGTCACATCTCTTCATCCATTCCATGCAATCCTTCAAAATAGTATGCCAATAGAAACTGACTTAAAGCACCTTCCTACCGGTCTTCTCTCCACCCAAATGTCCTCCACATGGTAAGGCGTGACAATGTCTTATGATATCACTCCACTCCTCCTCGGGCACACACCTTCTAAGCACAAGATCTATCCCTCTTTTGAACAAGTATGGGTCATCCAAAATAAATTTCCGGACCTTCTTCAAGAATGTCTTTCGGTGTAATGCATCCATATCCGCCAGCAGCTCTCCACTTGCTAAAAAGTTAGCATAATCAGCGAACCACAGGGCCTTACCTTCAACTCTATACACCGGGACATCCCCTAAACCAAATAACTTCTCGTCCAGAAACTCATCATTCACCTCTCGCTCCTCTACCATATTCTACTTGGTAAGCTCCATCCTCGAGAGGTGATCGGCTATCACATTCTCACTCCCCTTCTTATCTCGAATCTCAACATCAAACTCCTGGAGTAATAAGATCCAATGAATGAGACGGGGCTTTGCATCCTTCTTGCTTATGAGATACCGAATCGCTGTGTGATCCGTATATATGATTATTTTTGTCCCTACGAGGTAGGGTCGAAATTTATCAAAAATATACACGACTACCAACAGTTCCTTTTTGGTAGTAGTGTAGTTCACTTGAGCAGAATTCAACATCTTCGATGCATAATATATAGCGTGAAACCGCTTGTCTCGTATTTACCCAAAGCAACCACCATAGCATAGTCGCTCGCATCACACATGAGCACAAAATGACTCGACCAATCCGGAGTGACGAGAATGGGAGCATTCACCAACGCTTCTTTCAACCTATTAAAAACCACTAAACACTCATTAGTAAACTCAAATGCGACTTCTTTTTCAAGAAGTCGCGAAAGTGGTTTAGCAATTTGTGAAATGTCTTTTATAAAGCGTTTATAAAACCCTGCGTGGCCAAGAAATAACCGAATCCCCTTCTCGGTCGAAGGTGGAGGAAGCTTCTCAATAGCTATCACTTTCGCCTTGTCAACCTGGATACCTTTCGAGGATACGTGATGTCCAAGAACAATACCCTCTTTCACCATAAAGTGACACTTCTCCCAATTAAGCACCAAGCCCGTCTCTTCACACCTGCTCAACAAAACTTCAAGATTGGTTAGACACTTATCAAACGACTCCCCGTAGACAGAGAAGTCGTCCATGAAAACCTCCATAATCTTCTCAATCAAGCCATGTAAAATAGCCATCATATACCTTTGAAAGGTGGCGGGTGCATTACACAACCCAAACGACATTCTCCTAAAGGTAAAAGTACCATAATAGCAGGTGAATGTGGTTTTCTCCTGATCCTCGGATGCTATCATAATATGATTATATCCCGAATACCCATCTAGGAAACAATAATACTCAAAATCACCTAATCTATCAATCATTTGATCAAGGAACGACAAATGAAAGTGATCCTTGCATGTTGCCTTGTTCAACTCTCTATAATCAACTCAAACACGACATCCCGTCACTAATCTGGTGGTTACCAATTCATTAGATTCAGTTTTAATTAGCGTGATACCCCCCTTCTTAGCAACTACATATAACGGACTCACCCATGGACTATCAGAATTAGCAAAGATCATATCACTATCTAACAGCTTCAACCTCCTTATGTATCACTTCTTGTATCACCAGATTCACTCTACGCTGATTTTGAACTATGGCTTTTGTACCCTCCTCTAATCTAATCCTATGCATGCAAATAGAAGGACTAATACCCTTAATATTCGCAATTGACCAAACTATGGCAGATTTGTGCTTACGAAGCACCACTAGTAGTCTCTCTAATTGATCATCAGATAAAAGGGCAGATACAATTACCGGTACTTCTCACTATCGTCTAAGTAAGCGTACTTGAGGTGATCCGGGAGTGGTTTCAGCTCCTTCTTTGTCTCCAATGGCGGCGCCTTATCGAACATCTTCTCAAAAGTGGACTCTTCAGCTTCTAATTCTTCCTCATCCTCAACTTTTATCACATCCATGAACTTTACATCCTCGTTCTCTTTCAAGCTGTCAAAATAATCAAGGTCATAAAGATCATATGTTAGTTCATCAAGAATACGATAGTCATAATTATGAAAATAGAAAGAGCAAGGGTCAAGGAGTGTGTCTTCAACACAAGTGTCCAAGATATCAATGAAGTTACAGCTCTCACCTCCCATTAGATATTTCATTACCTCATAGATCGCTATCTTCACTTCTTGATCATCGACTTTCACCGTGATCTTTCCATTGGCCATACCTAGCACCATCCCGGCAGTAGCCAAGAATGGTCTTCCCAAAATCAGGGGTACATGCTCATCTTCCTCCATATCGAGGACCACAAAGTCGGTGGAAAAAACGTGATTCGCCACTGTCACTAGAACATCCTCCACCACTCCTTGAGGTCTAGTAATAGACATATCGGCAAGCTGGAGAGTCATCATCGTGGGCTGAAGTTCACCCCCATCCAACTTCTTGAACAACGATAGAGACATCAAATTAATGCGAGCCCCTAGATCACATAATTCTCCATTCTTGATCTCATTCCCGATATCGCATAAGATCGTAAAGCTTTTGGGATCCTTCAACTTGGAAGAAAGCGCCTTGTGCACCATGGAACTCACCTCATGGTTCAAATGCACAAGCTCGGGTCCATCTACTCTCCGCCTTTTAGCTATCAAGTCCTTCAGGAACTTGACATAATTCGGCATCTGTTCCAAAGCATCATAAAAATTAATGTTAATATGCAATTTCTTAAAGACATCAAGAAACTTAGCGAACTTCTCATCTAATTTCTTCTTCATGAATCGTTGCGGGTATGAGACCGGTATCACAGATTTGGGTACCCCCCATTCGTCTCGCTCGGTCTCTTTCACGTTCTTCCTTGCTTCTCTTGCCTCTTTCCACTTTGAAACTCTCTCAATCTCCCCAATCTCTTCCTCCTTGTCTTTACCTTTTTTAGCATCTTCTACCTTATTCACTTTCTCAACTTCTACCTCAACTGTCTCACCTCCATCTTTCTTATGTTCTTGTCCCTCCATCTCAATCTCCTTATGTATCTCCTTAAGATCAGCAGGTATTTGAGGTCTATCATATTTAGTCCCACTTCTCAACTCGATCGCCTTCAATTGCTCTTTCGAGTTTGTCTCGGGCATAGATGGATATTTACCCGGCTCTCTCATTTGTGACTTTGCAATCTGGCTAATCTGGTACTCTATAGAAGTGAACCGCCTATTATTCTCTTGTTGAGCTCTATTCAGATCCATGTCTCTCCTTTGAAGTTCTTGATCTCTCTGATCACTCTTCTTGTTCAACTCTTTAACATCATACTCCAAGGAAGACAACCTCTTACTATCTTCTTCTACCTTTGGAGAATAGCACGTAACATCTATTCGGTGGAGACACCGCCTTCTCCACCTGGGGGTTTTGAACCTCGATCTACTTCGGGAGGTACATTGATTCCTGCCTTAGGATTGACATAAGAGAAATTCTCGTTCTTCCTCCATTGGTTCTGTGGGGGCTGCTGGCCTCCTTGATAAACTTGGTTATTTCTCCACTGATTTTGAGGGAGTTGTGGACCTGGTGGTACAAACGGTTGACCGTAAAGAGGTCTTCCCTGCTGGTTGCCGCCTTGCTGGTATCCTCCTTGATTGTAATTAGGCCTCCCCATATAGTTGGCCTCCTCATGCTGGCTTGCTGGTTGGTCCACTTTCTCACTCATTCCAGTATTCCCTCCAATCAGATTTTGTCCAACCTCTAGATTGCTTATCTTCTCCATCATTGCCATCAACAGCTTTCTAGTACCCTCACTCTCATCCATCTGATAAGCTCGCTGAAACTCTTGTGCCTCATTCCATTGCCCCGCATTCTTGACAATATTATCAACAATCTCTCTATACCGAGCTGCACCACAATTCAGGAACGCTCCACTAGCACATGCATCAAGGTGGTCCTGAGCTGCCTTGCTGGCTCCACAATAGAAATAAACCATTATATCACCATCGTTGTACCCATGCTGCAGGCAATCAATTAGCATATTATGGTATCTCTCCCAAGCCTGACGTAATTCCTCTCTTGACTTCTGCTTGAAAGATGACATCTCTAGCCTTTCTTTGATTATTCTAGACGGAGGATAGAATCGCTCGAGGAATAGACGTGCAAGCTCGGCCCATGTGGTTACACCTCCCCGTGGGAGCGTGTTATCGTACCACTCCTTCGCAATTCCAGTTAACGAGAACTGGAACAACCTGAGCCTCTTGGCATCTTCAGACATGCCATTATGGTTGAAAGTTAAGGCAATCATCAGAAAATTCCTCAAGTGAGTATGAGGATAATCCTTTCCGACCTCCCCCTTGAATTGATTCTCGACTAACATCTTCAGGATCACTGGGAAAATAGAAAAGTTGTTTGCTTCCACTGGTGGCAACGCTACACCATTATAATACCATTGCGGCTGCACCACAAACCTTCCTTTGATTGCTATACCAGGATCAGCGTTCTGAGGAACGTGCCGAGGATAAACTGGTGGTAGAGGTACTTGCGGAATAGGAGGTTGATTATAAGTAGGGTGTGGAGGGTAGTATGGTAGATAAGGATATGGTGGGTATTGGTAAGGATAAGGTGGGTTGTTTTGTGGGTAGACAGGGTTGTTTAGAGGATTTTGGACTTGGTTTTGAGCTGGGTCATTTTGATGCTGTGGTACCGGATTTTGGCTCTGGCTTTCCCCTGAAGGGACTTGATTCTGACTTCCATTTCCTTCAGCTCCCTCAACCCGTTCCACTATCTGATTGTACTTAGCTGCAGCTGCATCCAACTCATTCCCTAAGTCCATGTTTGGATCGTCTCCACCGGAATTGTTCATCTTTCGATTGAAGGCTCTATTTCTTCTGGCGATTGTCTCAGGGTCTAACTTTGTTCGATCTTCACTCGATTCTCCTTGTGAGCGAGTTTTCATATACCTGAAACACCAAAAGAAATATCAAAACGCAACTGCCTGATGTCTACTAATAAAACAGAAAAATAAAAGCACTCACTACTAACTACCGAACTATCTCCAAGTCCTACTCATGGACATACATCGCCATCCCCGGCAACGACGCCATTGACTTGAACGCAAAATACTAGTTATACTAGTAGTTACCCCACAAGAGTATGGGATCATAGTAGTATTAGCAAGTATAAGGACCAAGTATATCGTACCCAAGAGAAGGTATGTATGCGAATAGAGTCCTGAAGATCTACGCGTCGTAGTTAATATGAATGGATGTTCGGTTTCAGGAATGGAATTAAACTACTCTAAATTCTACCACAAATATTGCAAGTAATGGAATTAAACGAATAACTACGGTTTTAATAAAGTATGAGATGATGATGCTTAGAATAGAAATCCCTACGTATACTATCGGAGTTGGTACGATAACTAAAATAACCGTGATGTGTAAGTATTAATCCTAAGTGTTCTAAAACTAGGCAATCAACTTCCCTAATCTAGCACAAGATTGAAAGACTAAAAGCTCAAGAATTTACCCTAATATTTCGTCATATCAACCTACTTCACAACCCACTAAACAAGTTATATGGATTGTGCTTAATTAATGAGACCCTTATTTACCCAAGGTGATACGGTCATCCTCCTTAGATAAACCGGTAAATTATTCTATAACTCTATCGTTAGGCTTACTCGTTATTAAAGAGTGATAAGATCGTCCTCTCTCTAATAATTTTCGTACTCAATTCCAAGATAATTCTAGGATTTATTTTAAGAATTCAATTAATTAAGAGAACTAGCACTAAACATCACGAATTATCCCAATTATGTACCATCATCCTACTTCTACGAGTTCATCCTACCCCAAGCATGCAAGGGTTCTAGCCTAACATGGTAATTGAAGTAACAAAAACAATCACAAGAACGAGAATGATGAACATTTGCATAATTGAATAATCAAAAGAATTGGAAAGCATAAACAAAAGAATATCTAAAAAATCTCAATAAATCTGGTAAATTAGGGTTTAGTAGTCTCAAAGGTTCAAGAACGAAAAAATTAAAGGAAAAGATTCAAAAGACGTATCTAAACTAAGAATTCGTAAGATCAAAACACCGGTTACAAGTGTGAAACTCTCCAAAATCTCTCTACCAAGCTCTAAGTATGCAAAGATATGAATTGGGATCAAAGGGTGTCCAAAAACGAGCATGGGACTGGGTATTTATAAGCAACGGGCCAAAAACGGGTGATAAGGCCGAAATCACGCATCTTTGGGGTATGGTCGAGCGCTTGTGGTTGAATGGGCCTCTTTCCAGAGGGTTTAGGGCACTCGACCCCTCTTTGGTCAAGCGGGGGCGCTCGACCCCCTACTGGTCGAATCCTTCAAGTGGTCGAATGAGTGTGCTCGAGTGATAGTGGTCGAATGCTTCACATGGTCGAGCTGTGGCGCTCGACCTCAGCCTGGTCGAGCGCCTCCTCTTTCAGAGCCAACAGTGCGCTCGACCCCTCTTGCTCGAGCGGTGGTGCTCGAGCATCTCCAATTTTGAGTCAAATGATACTTTTCTTTGCACGAACTAATACTTTTCGTATTTCTTCAATATATTCTCATCCGGACATCCGTTTGAGTCGATTCAAAATCCTACGAACTCCATTTTTCGCCCTCTATCCATCTATGAGCATCAAAGAGACAAATTTATCAGTTTATGAAAATAGTACTCAATTGACTCTAAATACTCATCGAATTCACTCAAAACACAGGCAAAACGAGCTAAAAATTATAACAATTTCACGCCTAATCAGTACTCCATAATTAAATATCAAAATTAAGCGCATTAAATATCACAATTAAGTATTCCATAATTTCCCTCAATAAACGGAAGTACATAAATTAGTGATTTAATTATGAATAACGTATGCCCAGCTTTTTGGAATATTACTATCAACAACTTACATTTTTTGGAAATAAAAATTAAAAAATGTGACTATATAACTATGTTATAATTACAACGTAAAGTCCAACATAAATAAGTTTGATTACTTCTATAACTACACATTAAGTAGTAATATTTCACCGCATAATTTTTTAAATCATCTTTAGGTAAGGCTATAAATATTTCTTTTATTTCTCTTCTAACTTAACTTAGTAAATATTTGGTTACTTATAAAAAAAATAGGTAATAGAGAGTCAACCTATAATTAACGATTAAGAAAGAAATGAATTATAATCATATTTATTCTATCAAAACCGATGTGTTGCCAATAATATTTACTCTAATAAAACCGGTGTGTTACCAATAATTTATTACAAATATAATCACAATTAATTGGAAAAAAATCATATTCAAAATAAAAATAGTTATACATTTATCTTTTAGAATGAAGTGTTTAATATTACAAAAGAATTGAAGTTTGGGTACACTATATAGTGATACAAAACATCATACTAACTATAAGAAATAGGATTGTTAGTCCTCAACATTACAACTCCAATATTCAGTAGTTCATGAATACTAGCTACATTTACACCAACACCATTGATATTGTTAGACAATTAACACGTGATTTTTTTAAATAAGAGAATCTTCATAAGCAAGTAATTATTTTTCTTTTGACTATGCTAAATAAGGAATTTATTAATGGCAAGTAACTACGGCAATCATATAATACTAAATACAAATCAATTTTAAAGTACAAATCGATAAACTCTAATGTAATCATCTATACATCCACGCAATTTACATTGCTCTAATACCGAAAAGAGAAAAAAACAAGATAAAAACAATGGAAGAAAGGAAAGGAAAATCATAATCTATATAACTACGCTGAAGGCATAACCACATGTCAAATTGGACGCGAAGAAATCCAACGTAAAAAGGCAAACTGGAAGGTACCATTGGAACGCCTTCAAAGGTAGAACAACACACAGCACTACGCGTCAACGCAATAGGTAACATCGTGAAGAAATTGGAACCTACGAATTAGCATGAAATAGAAATGCATCCACAAATACTCAAAACAATGAAAATTGGATGAAAACAATGAAAATTGGATGAAAAATAAATGAATGGATGTAAGAAGCATTACAAATTTATAGAAACGAAAAAAAGAAAGAAATGGATGGTAGATATTAAAAAAAGATTGAATGAATGTATGAGATGAAAAAACAATAAATAAGCGAATGAGAAATCTCACATTTTACAATAGAGGAGAATGAGAGTTGCCACATAGATGATGATTGGTCTATATAAAAATACTAGTGCGTATCCCCGCGAATTTTGCGGATTGATAAATCTTTTATTATTATATTACAAATTATAAATACAAATTTTTTTAAAAATATTTTGCAATTTCGATATAATATTAAAATTATAATTATAATTCAACGAACAATAAAAAATATTTAACGTGAATAAATAAAAAATTTTAAAAATATTAATTATTCACACATTCAATTTCAAATTAGTATAACACAATATTACTCAAAATTACATTTTTTGTATAGTAGCATACCTAGTTTTCCCCCATGGTATGAAGATATAATAACAATCGAACGCAAAAATCTAACTCTAAAGATAGAATCACACATTTCAAATCTAAGAGGGGTGTATTCAATTGAGATTCTATTGGATTTTTTTGGACTTTAAAAAGTCTGTGGATTTAGAAAATCTATAGACTCCATGCAGAGTTTGACTGACTTTTATTATTGATTTACTTGATTTTCATAGACTTTACAGGATTGTGGAATACATTTTTTTTATTAATTTACATGGATTTACATAGACTCCGGCGCTGGAACAATTGATGCAAATATATATTGGACACACTTGTATATAAAAAAATTTATCCAAATTATTTAGAAAAAAAAATACATTAGTTAAAAAAATACATTATTATTTCACCTTCATTTCCATCACCGTTATATCTCTCCCTCATTAGAAGTCTCAGGTTGTTAGAAGAGATTTTGAAGAGTAAAATTTATTTATATTTTTTGAAGAGTAGACTTGAAAACGGGGCGAGCAATCCCCAAAGCAAACAGGGACGAAGAATTTTTTTGCCCCGTACGTAGGGACCGGGATAATATTCTCAGCCCGGGGAATCCCCGTCTCGTTCCCCGTGGGGAGCCGCATTATTTTTTATATAATTAATATATTTATATATAATTTTAATGTTAAAGTAAATTAAAAATAAATATTTTATAGTTTTCTACTCAATTAACTATTTATTGAAAATTACATTTTTTATTTATTTATTATTATGTTATTAGTTCCAAATTATATTATTTTCACTTTAGTATATATGTTTTAATTAAAAATATTAGAATTAGAGGCTCTTCAAATTGTTTAAATTAGTTTTTTTAACACCAACTTAAAGTAATTGCTGTGTTGATTAAATTTTTTAATTTAAATATTTTTTTATATTTTAAAAATGAGATAAAAAAATAATTAGGTGGGGATCGGGGAATCCCCCTGAGACGGGAATGGAGGAAAAAAATTCCCCATTTATTTTGCAGGGACGGAGATGGGGAATGACCCCCCGTCCCCGTCCCGTTGATATCTCAATGGAAGAGAATAAAAAAAAGTCCATAAGCTGTTGAATACCTAAATATTTTTTAAGACTTTTTAAAATCCGTAGAAATCTCTGGTTATTAGCAGAGATTTTGGAGAGTGAAATCTACACATATTTTGGAAGGGAAATCTAAGAAAATCCGTGGAGTATTTAAATTCATAGACTTTTGAATACCTGCAGATTTTTTAAGACTTTTTAAAATCCATATTGAATACCTCAGGATTTTTAAAGACTTTTGAAAATCTAGATTGAATACCCCCAAACTTTAAAAGTCTAAAAAAATCCTACAGATTCTATAACCAATACACCCCTCTAAAGGTAACATTTGATGAAAATATAATGTCATAATTAAAATGAAATATTGTGTAGATTCTTGTGTGTGAACAATTGGTTAATGTGTTGGTATTAATTTAATGATAAAAATTAGCGTTTAAGTGTCAATCTTAGTTTTTTTTTTATATAAATCCTCCTAGAACAATTCCACATATACAGATATTTTGCAAAAAAAAAAAAAAAAGGATATCGCACTTTACAATTTTTTTTTATATTTTATATTTTACAATTTACAAATTCTATTTTATAGGCAAAATTTTATCCAAAGAAAATGTGTTACAATCTATTATTGATGATAAGATATTATATTGTTGACAATATTTTTTGGGAATCATATGCTATCTCAGAAACAATTTCTTTTTGAAATATTTAAATTCCCCCCTACAAATTTCACATCTATCAATATTTGCAAAAATAAATTTCAAAAATATCCAAAAAAGAAGAAATCGTTAAACTGCAAAAAAAGATTTGTTTGCATTAATTTAAAGTTTAAAATAATATTTCATATTATACAAAATATTTTGTTTCCATTTATTAAAATATATTCAGATTAATTGTACTTAAGAGTAAAATATTTTTTAAAGTTATAATACTTTAATTCTTAATAAAGAAACTTGATGTCCTTTTTTTTTCTTTTTGGTCAACACTATAATTTTTTATCCATGAAAAACTTATTCCACAAATTTAAATATATATATATATATATATATATATATATATATATATAACAACTTTTTACTTATTTATTATTTATAATATTATTTTAATATTTGTATGTTAAAACAATATAAAAGAAAAATCGAAATCCTAGTCTAAAAAAGAATATATGTATTTTACAGTTTAATAATGAAAACTAAAGTGAGAAATATAAAATAAAATGTATGCTTGAGATTGAAAATATAAAATATATGATGCAGATCAAATTTTAATTCGATTTAAAACATACCTAAAATAATTTTTTAAGAAGATTTTAAAGAGATTTGAAAATATAGTATAATAAGATATGATTATCATTAAATCTTCCTTCGAAGCCAAATGCTGGTTCGAGAGTTCAAAATTTCAATAGAAAGCAACTTCTGATTAGCTCTACACTAAAACTCCGAACTCAAATATGCCCACTCGTATAACTTTTCAAAGTCAATCATGCAGCTTATTATCAAAGAGTGTTACTATCCGCACCACGAAAACCTCTTAAGACACCCCAAATGTTATACACACTCAAAACTCAAATTCAAATTTAAAAATCAATTTAAAATACTACACACCTTATATATGTACTCCCTCCGTCCCCGAGTAAATTTATCACTTCTTTTTGTTGAATGATTTAAGAAAGTGTATTTGTTTATTAATAGGGTAAAATGTTTTTTTAGGCCTGTATCTTTAGGATGGTTGAAAAATGAGGACAATATGTTTTCGGGCTTGGATAAGGAGGACAATAATTTTAAATTTTAAAAAATGGTAAATGTAGGTCCGATTGGACTATAAACTCTCATTTTATCATATATATGAATTAATTTTTTTATGGACTGATATTTACCATTCCTTTTTTATTTTTTGGTTCTGCGATCAATTGAACTGTGTATGTTGCACCAATTTGTCCATACAACTAATGCTAAAATACAAATTTCTATATATGTTCCATTAATTCCTATCAATTGTGTGCCTACTCATCAATCTAAAAATATTTATTTGATCCATGTAGGTATTTACGTGTATATATATTGTAAAAAAAAAGTTCCTACAAATGCACTAATGTGGCCTAACTTTCATTTTCATTTTTTTAACTCACCAAATTGATTGACCAAATAAATAAATAAATTGAAAAGGACAGATGAAAAACAAAGGAAATAGAATAAAAAAACCACTATGAATTGTCATTCGTCTGATATGAAGACAGAAACACCTTACAGTAAAATAGGGTTCACATAGCCTAATCCATATTTAAACTAAATAAATTCATATATATGATAAAATGAGAGTTCATAGGCCAATCGGGCCTAATTCGGGCTCAATTGTCCTATATTTACCACTTTTTTAAATTATTGTCCTCCTTCTCCAAACCCAAAAATATATTGTCCTCTTTTTCCAACCACCCTAAAGATACGGGCCTAAAAAAATATTTTTCCCTTTATTAATATATGGTGGGTCACATGTTGACTTTTGGGATAAAGTAATGAATATTATTGAAAAATGAATTGAATGAGTGACACTTTGATAATATTATATGAATTTGAAGGTTAAAGTTTATATGTAATAGAGTGTTGTTTTTACCATTTATGGAATGAAAAGTTTACTGGGGGATGTCCTGAAAAGGAAAGTGGAAAGTTCACTCAGGTAGTGTGGAAATATCATTCTATCACATTTAATTAATACTAATTAAGGTATCTCATTAAAATTATTTTTTGCAAGGTATCTCACTAAAATTATTTTTTGCAATATTGGATCGAATGAATTATTTTGGATGAATTGTACAGTGGTTGAACAAATATACCAATATGCAACATGTTCATGCTTAACATATTCGTGCATTTAGAAATATTAAATAAAAATAATAATGAACCTTTAACCATGCATAATTGTAAAAATGGACCATTAACCTTGCATAATTCTACTTACATTTTAAAAGTAAAAGAAAAAAAAAAAGACAATGATCGCAATGACACTTGAACAAAAATCTATTTGACTGGGTTTATAATCTCTATAAAAATATTTGATATTCACTGAACGGGGTCTGTGAGCACCAAAAGTTGAAAGCAAAACACAACACTTAAAGGTAGAGAAACACAAAATGAATAAAACATTAGATTAAGAATGCTTGGGAAAGAGGTTTACCACTAACACAATTATGCTTGCCCCTAAGAATGGGAGTCAAATTCGAAGTAATATAGGAAAGAGGCTCACCCCTTATACGATTATCATTTAGAGAGCATCCATTCTGCAAAACAATTAAACTGATAAAGAAAAGAAAGACCAATTAAATTTCATTTTGTAGCATATGTAATTCTTTAAAAAAATCGTGAGAAATAATTTTGAGAACTACAATGTTTTGACAATAAAAAAGATTCAGGATTGAAACATGTATCTCAATTCATGATCCATCACAATTCTACATGTTTTGCTAAGAAAAGGATACATTGATGACATTAATTGAAAGATGCTTACATACCTTGTACTTCTCAGGTCTCATATTATGATTCCAATATGTTCCATGAATGATCAGACGGTACCAATTCCTTGATTTTATGAAGTTTCTTTGAAATTTCCATGAATGAAGTTCTCTAATTCATTTCCGCCACCCAGCATTGTTAGATTAACCTGAAGAAAAATAGGAAATATCAAATGCAGCTTGTGGTCTGCTTTTGATTACAATTAGTGATATGTCAAATCATTTTAAGTTGAAAAAAAAAATTACAGCACCAATACACCATTATCCTCAAGATAACATCATTACAGGTAATCTATAACGCATGAAAATGGCTCACCCTAAGTGCAGTGAACTATGAAGTTCTCAACTAAAATTAGATAAAAGTTTCACCAATTAGTTAATTGATGATGTTGTACTGCTACTAAAAAAAGTATTAAAATATAGTTACTTACTCACTTAAATCAGGGTGAAATTAGTGTTGGCCCGTGTCCTTCAGCAACATACCTGACAGCCTCATATGGTTCATAATTCAACATTGTAGGGTTGTCTTCAAGCATATGTAAAAGGTCAGTAGGTCACAATCAATTTATTCTGTAATTTTATAATCAGATGCAATTTAAACTATGTAACTGAAAGATCAAAGTTACCTCATATAACACCATTGCAAGGGAGAAAACATCAGCATCTTTATCATATTTCACGTGCTTTAAGACTCAAGTGCCATATAACAGTCTTTTCATTTAAGACAGCCTCAAACCAATCTTGAAAAGAAGTGTATAAGAAATGAAATTAAAAATTAAATTAAGTAAATGAGTAAATGTAATGAGAAACAACATGTCCACTTTAATGAGCAACCCACACAAAATAAAACCTAAGGTAATATAAACCAAATACATAGTGAAGTATGAATCATTAGTAATGTTACCTAAATATCTATAATAATTTGGAGTCTCTTTCTCTTTCTCTTCCATTATGAACAACATCTTTCATTCTCCAAACGGGGTCAGTCATCGTGAGCACCAAAAGTTGAAATCCGGCAAAACAATTAAAGGTGGAGAACGACAAAATAAATAAAACATTAAATCTGTAATATCAATAATAATATTCAGTCGATGAAGCCATGAAAGTAACACAAAATTTAAAGGGAGATTAAGAGGAGAAGGAGAAAATTCCTCTCGATCAGGGTCCACACCCTGCGGAACCGTTGTACACAAAAGAATCCACACAAGCAATTTATCAAACACCTTGAAAACATTCAATTGAAAAATTAAAGAGAATTCTATTCACCTTTGGCCTCCCCTTCCTATTTTCCATTTTGCAGATAAATTGAAATTGAAGCAAACAAATCAACCCTTATAGCAGTACAAATGGAAGCAATATTATAAGATCACCAACAAACATATAAATATTGTTTATCTACGATAGATGTGACTCTGCGCTGAAACAAAATATCAAATAATCAGACACTAAAAATGAAATAATAAAGAACGAAAAGGCTACCCTCCCTCGATGAAGACGAAGACGATGGTGGCCGTGAGGGGCTGTAAAGGCCAAACTGATACATGTTGTTGATAGGCGAACAGCCGGACAACAAGATTAGAAATAAAAATATTAAAATAATAAGATTAAGAGCATTAAAAATAAGAAATAATAAAAAGGACGAGCAGCAGGGAATAGGGGCATAGGAGGCGAGCAACAGGGCATATAAGACATTTAAAAAGAGGCGATCAGCTGGTCACAGAGGCTAGGAGGCGAGCAGCTGGTCATGAGAGACACAAGGAAGTGGCGAGCAACCAGACCAAGAAGACACAAAGACACAATCAGAGGTGAACAAGCGAGCAAGAGGGCACCTCGGAGGATCATCAGAAATCTCAATAATTAGGCATTACATTAGGAACAAACAAGTGTCTTAACACTTGTTATTGTGTAAAGATGTAATAGCTTAGGAGATGACAAGTGTCTTAACACTTGTCACAAGGTAAATGAAGATGATTAGTGGGATGACACCTCCTACTTGCTTGTATCTCTATAAATACCCTTCATGGGATAATAAGAAAAGGGTTCACTTAATTCAAAAATAGGCAAAACTCTTGCAAAATTCTCTCTCAATTCCTACTTATAAAAATCCAGCTTTAATCTTTAATTATATCTTTGTTTGATGATCTTCTAAGAGCAAAACAACCACTAATTATTATTTTAGATCAAGGTCATCAACAATTGGCGCTAGAAGGAGGGTCCGAACCTCCGTCGGTTGAAGAATTGAAGGATTTCCGGGGAAAACTCGCCGGAAACTGCATAATTCCGGCAATAAGTCACCGGAAACTGGAATTTGGAAATATATTGGTGTTTCAAGTGGTGTTGCACAAAGCCTACAAGCTTGAATGCATGCATGTGTGGATAAAGGTTTGTAAATAACCAAATCCCTACATGCAAGGCTAGTTGTTTCTAGGTCAAAACATCCACAAGCATAAGATCGTCATCAAAGGAACATCAAAATTCGGAAAATGGTACGATCACAAGATCATCAAGAATCAAGCAACCACCCGGCGAGCAAATCCCGAACTAGGGTATCTTCAACGGGTGACCATGCAAGAACGGTACGAGCCACGTCCCGGCAAAATGTACAAGTCACTATCGACGCTCTTCCCCCGGAAGTAGAAGCACTAGCTCAAAACCCGGAGGAATTAGCAAAAACAATCGTCGTTTTGCAATCATTGCAACGGCGACAGGAAGCTGCCGGACCATCGAGAGCCCGGGAGGCGAGCAACCGGGCAGCAGGACACAAATCCTCTAAGACCCCGGAGGCGAGCAACCGGGCAACAGAGCAAAGAGCCAAGCAAAGAGAAACCGTAAGGGTAGAAGAGGTAGATAGTGGCCAGGTAAGGAGAACCAAAGACAAAACACCAATAAGTGAGCGACTTGGGAGTCGAGGTGAGTCCACTCCAGGAGGGGACATGGAGTCGAGCAGCAGGGACATGAGGAACCAAAGTGAGCTCAGGAGAGGAGAATCACGGAGCGAGGAGCGAGTATACCCTGCTGCTCGCCCCTCAATACATGACAGGTTGAGGAGGTCAGCTTTTGGCCGTTTGGGGCCCAATGGAGCGAGCAACGTGGCCCGGAGGGTCTCACAGGAGAAACGTCCCGTTAGCAAGGGACTGCATCGTGAAGAAGGCCTCGAGCCAAACCACGATGCACAACCTTCTAATAGGGGAGCGTCTCCAAGCGAGTGGATTAACCTCAAGAGAACGATTGAAGAGATGAAGAAGCAGTTGGATGCTCAGAACGGCGGAGGGACCACAATACTCCCATCATCGCCATTATCCCCGGTAATATTAAACGCGCCAGTTCAAAAGAAAGTACAATTCCCAGCTGTCAGCTTATAAGAAGGGACGTCAGACCCGAAGGTGCATTTGTCCAAATACACCGACTACATGATATCCGTAAAAGCGTCTGATGCAACGCAGTACCGTAACTTTCCGTTAACCCTTGGTGATGGTCCCCACATATGGTTTTCCGCACTTGCCCCGGGTTCTATCAGTTCATTCATGCAACTCAGCAAGGAATTCCTCTCACATTTTTCCACAGTTGGATCCTACCTCACCCAAAGACACAGACTTGCAGATTTGAAGCAGGGAGAGGAAGAATCCGATAGGACTTTTCTTGAAAGGTTTGATAAAGTCCTATTAGAAGGGGAAATGGTGAGTGAAGACACCAAGATAGTGGCAGTCATGGCAGGACTCAGGAAGGGGACAGATTTGTGGAAGGAAATGCACCCGGCCTTCCCAAAAACATATTCTGAATTCAGGCATAAGGCGGGAGTATACATTTCAATGCAAGAAACTCTCCAAAAAGAGCTGGGAGATAAGTCCGACACCAAAAAATCAGGAAAGAAGTCTGGTGGGGACTACAAAGCTCCCAAAAACTTGAAAGCTTTCAATGAAGGTTCCGAGTTGAAAGAGAAGTTAAACCATGTCCTATCTACGTCAATAGAAGCTGTGTACAATAACGTCAAAGATAAGGATATGTTGTCAGAGCCCAGAAAGATACGACAAGAACGGGGAAAGATGAACCCTAACAAATACTGCGCATATCATCAGACCATAGGCCACTTCACGAGTGAATGTCGGGACCTTCTAAAACAGCTATGGAGATTCTACGAAGAAGGAAAGTTATCAGAATTCGTAAAACGACAACCAGGAAAGAAACCGAGAGTGGCAATATCCTCCGGCTCGGAAGACGATGAAAGCGACGAGCAGCCGAGCAGGAGGGACCAAAAGAGGAAGAAAACAATAACAACGCCAGCCGAACCCGTCCGAGAAATCTTAATGCTCGAGCCATCTGGACCGGTAGGGGCTGTTCTGACGGAAGGCCACCAGTATCCAAGAGAAAGAGGAAAGCGGACTTGAGGGCTGTAGCTCAAGTCAGAGAAGTTGGAGTAAACCAAGCAACTAAGAAGACAGGGGATCTGGTGTTTTCCGAAAAAGACCTAGATGGGATACTCAACCCACACAATGACTCACTAATCATCTGTGCTAATATCATAGGAGCCCGAGTTCACCGTTTGCTTGTGGACACCGGCTCCTACACAAACATCTTGTTCAAAAGCACATTAGATCAGATAGGTGATTGTGAAGAGTATATAAAGGAATGTGATCATAATATAGTAGGGTTCGGAGATGCTGTAACCGTTCCCTTAGGTTTAGTAACATTGCCAGTCGAACTTGTATCGACCGAAAATCCCGAAAGGAGACTGACTAGAATGATAGAGTTTTTAGTTGTAAATCAACAGTCTGCCTACAACAGGTTTCTCGGCCGACCTTTTATAAATGAATTCAAAGCGGCTGTTTCAACGTACTACTACTGTCTTAAATTTCCAACTTCGAAGGGTCCAGGTACAGTTAAAGGTGATCAGAAGAAAGCTCGAGAGTGCCTCCTGCAACTCCAACCGAAAGATAACAGTGTGTCTGTCATGGACGAGCAGCCGAGTAGCAGGGCTGAGGATGAACCTTCCGTGTTGGACGAAATCATGGAGTCCATCGACACTGAAATGATGGAGGTGGACGACCAACAGGGCGAGGACGAGCAGGAGGGCTCCGACGAGCAGCAGGGACGAGAGGCCATACCCATACTGAATCAAGTTGAGGATCTAGAGCCAAGATTAGAGGCGGAGCCAATGATCGAGGATGAAATCAACTTAGAAGGTCCGATAATTGATCCTCGTTGGAAGAACCAAAAGAGAAGAGCAACCCCGGTTGAGGAGCTGGAAGCAATAAGAGTTGACCCGAATCGAGAAGACTTGGAACTATTCATTGGTCTGAGCTCCCAGAGCCATACAGATCCAGAATGAAAGAATTCCTCAAGTCTAATCTCGACGTATTCGCATGGTCACATGCAGATATGGTAGGCATTAGCCCCGAGCATGCTTGCCATAAGCTAAATATTGATCCGACTAAAAAGCCGGTAAAGCAGAAGAGAAGAAAGTTATGACCTGACAAATATGAGGCGCTTGATGTCGAAGTAAAGAAGTTGCTTGATAATGATCTGATCAAAGAAGTTTTGTGTCCTCGATGGGTGGCAAATCCGGTGTTGGTAAAAAAGCCAAATGGCACGTGGAGGTTGTGTATTGATTTCACGGACCTGAATACTGCATGTCCCAAAGACAACTTCCCATTACCACATATTGATCAACTGGTGGATAACACAGCAGGACACGAACTTCTTACCTTCATGGATGCATTCGCTGGATATCACCAAATACCGATGCACCCAGACGACCAGGAAAGCACGGCGTTCTACACCAACAAGAACATGTTGTGTTGGAAGAGAATGCCGTTCGGGTTAATCAACGCAGGAGCCACGTACCAAAGACTTGTCAATAAAATGTTCAACGATCATATCGGCAGGACAATGGAGGTGTACGTGGACGACATAGTCGTGAAGAGTCTAAGAAAAGAAGATCATTTGGAACATCTAACACATGCATTTGAAATTCTTCGGGCATACAACATGAAGCTAAACCCGAAGAAAAGCAGCTTTGGAGTACATTCAGGAAAGTTCCTTGGGCACCTGGTCAGTCAACGAGGCATTGAGGCAAATCCGTCAAAGGTCAAAGCAATCATGGATATGCAACCACCAAGGTCGGTCAGGGAAGTCCAGCGGCTAACTGGATGTTTGGCAGCTCTGAACAGATTCATTTCCAGATCAGGAGATAAATGTCGACCTTTCTTTGACGCCATTAAGAAAGGGCAGTTTCAGTGGACAAGTAATTGCCAGCAAGCGTTTGAGCAGCTGAAGGAATATCTGAGTGACACCAAGATCCTGTCGAAACCTGTATCCGGAGAAAAATTGTACCTATATCTCGCCGCGTCATAGGTGGCAATCAACTCAGTCCTAGTTCGAGCAGAAGGAAAATTTCACTTGCCAATCTACTATGTAAGTCAGGCTTTGCATGAAGCGGAAATTAAATATTCACCTATGGAAAAGTTGGCCTACGCATTGGTGATGAGTGTAAGAAAGCTACGGCCATATTTCTTTGATCACCAAGTAGAAGTTCTAACAACTTTCCCACTAAGGCAAATTTTGCAAAGGCCTGACACTGTTGGTCGCCTCCTCAAGTGGTCACTCGAGATAAGCCAATTTGGAATATCTTATACACCTCGAACAACGATCAAGGGACAAGCGTTAGCCGACTTTATAGTCGAATTAACCTTCCCTCAAGATCCGACGAGAGGTCATAACTATCCGTGGCATATGTACATAGATGGATCGTCAAATAACACAGCGGCAGGAGCTGGGATAGTGCTAATCAGTCCAGACAAACAAGTATTCACCTCAGCAGTCAGGTTCGAGTTCATGGCAACAAACAACGAAGCTGAGTACGAAGCACTGATAGCCGGACTACGACTAGCTCTGGCTGTGGGGGTTCGAAGAATCCAGATCTATGGAGATTTCCAGTTAATAGTCAATCAAGTCCGTGGGGAGTATGAAGCCAAAGATGAAAACATGGCATTGTACCAGAAGATTGTGGCACACTTGGCTTCATTATTCGAACAAATTTACATCGAACAAGTGCCAAGGGACAACAATGCCCAAGCAGATGCACTTGCTCGATTGGCTACCAGTACAGGATCGGCAAAGCTTACAGAAGTCACAATAACAAGAATTTCTAATCCGTCCACCAGTGACTACAAGATCAACCAAGTTGAAGAAGAATTGACAGAAGAAGATTGGAGAACACCAATATACAAATATCTCAAGGATAATGAGACACCTGAAGACCCACAAGAAGCGGCCAAGTTGGCCAAAAGAGCAGCAAGATTTACAATCATGGAAGGTCAACTTTACAAAAGAGGATTTTCACTTCCCCTGTTAAAATGTTTGGCAAGGGGGCAAGGCCAAGAGGTACTGAAAGAAATCCACGAAGGAGTATGTGGAAATCACGCAGGAGGGCGAGCACTGGCATACAAAACAGTAAGACAAGGTTACTACTGGCCAACTCTGTTACAAGACGCAATTAGAATAGCAAAAACATGCCACCGGTGCCAGTTGTTCGCTCCCAACATCCATAAGCCACCAACAGAAATGATCTCAGTAAATAGTCCATGGCTATTCGCAAAGTGGGGGATAGACATCATAAGACCTTTCCCAACGGAAAAGGGGAATGTAAGATTTGCGGTAGTGGCCGTGGACTATTACACAAAATGGGCTGAAGCTGAAGCACTAGTAACAATAACACAAGAAAAAATGATCAATTTTATCTGGAAGAATATAGTATGTCGATTTGGAGTTCCTCAAGCAATATTAACCGATAATGGAAGACAGTTTGAAGGGAAAAAGATAAGAGATTTCTGCAAAAAATGGGGAGTTAAGAAGCATTTTTCGACACCCTATCACCCTCAGTCAAATGGCCAAGTCGAAGCAGTTAACAAGATAATCAAGCATATCTTAAAAATTCGACTGGTAGATAAAAAGGACAAATGGTCAGAAGAACTACCTGAAGTGCTTTGGGCATATAGGATACCACATAGGACGAGCACGGGAGAAACACCGTTTGCTATGACATTCGGTACAGAAGCAGTCATACCTATAGAGCTCAAAGTACCAACTGAAAGAATAGCCGAGTTCAATGAACAAGAAAACAACAAGGCACTAGCTGCAGAAATGGATCTGATCGATGAAAAAAGAATCTCGGTAGAAATAAAAAACGAGATATACAAAAGAAGGATCGCAAGGTACTATAACTCGCAAGTGAAAATTAGAGAATTCGAAGTTGGAGATCTGGTACTTCGAAAAATACTAGCAACACCTCCAGGTATATTTGGACCGACTTGAGAGGGCCCGTTCAGGATAACCCATAAATGGTACAACGGCACGTACGATCTTGAAGATATAAAAGGCAACCCGGCCCAATACACCTGGAACGCAGCCTTATTGAAGAAGTATTACCAGTAGTTAAAGAAACCAATGTAAAGTTTTTTGATGTAGACCATCATTTATGTTATTGTAAGATGTAAGATTGATAAAATTTTTGAACTTTTTTGGCAAAAGTTGTAAGTAGATAAATTATTGTTCAGTGTATTATGTATGTAAGGAAGCGAAAAGTGTTAAAACCCAACTGTTCGCCAAAAAGAAAAGTTGCTCGCCGGAGACAAACAAGTATAATAAATACAAGTCCAAAAGGAGGTGAGCAGCAGGGTCCATGAGACTCAGGAGCCCACCTAATCGCCCCATCACACGGAGTTGCTCGCCCAAGATACTAAATGCATAAAGCACAAGTATAGGGGAGGCGAGCAGCAGGGCATAAGTTAACACATAGTTGCTCGTCCCAGAGCTAAATGCACTTAAGCACAAATATAGCAAGTGACGAGCAACATGGCATAAAAAGAAGTATGACAAAAGCCAAGTTCTTCAAAATAACCAAATAGGCTCATACATACTTAATATACATACATTTGCAAAGGAAAAATATTTAAACCTTCAATCAAGGAAAGAAATACTTAAGCAAAATTGAATAAAAGGCAAACAGTAAAGCAAAAGTGCAATCTTCATTCATAAAAGCCAGAGTTACATGGAAAAGAGATAAGCATACGAAAATCGTCCTACTACAGCGAACTAAAAAAGCAAAGAAAGATAAAAAAGTCCTCTAAGTCTCAGACGCTGGAGGAGCTGGTGGTGCCGGGAAGGCTGTAGAAGGAGGAGGAGGTGCATCCTGGTTGGTAGCCCCCAGGACCTGTGATTAGTGTGAAAATTGCTCGAAATTCATGTATTTTATTTGCCTATTTTATTGGATTTCATGTGATTATTTGAATTAAATTGACCGTTTGTGCTTAATAGTCGAGAAAGGTATTTTGTGTTTATTTTGCAGGAAATTGAGTATTTTTAGAAGCAAATACGAGCCTTTATTTTATTGAGATCGAGAAGAATTGAGACGGGCTCGTGAATTGAATTTTGAAGATCAATTCGGCCCAAGGAATTTAAAAAAGGACCAAAGGAGCGGCCATTTAATTAAAATGCAAGCCCAGTTGAGGCCCAGTTTCTTTGTTAACTTGGAGAATGAAATGAATAGAAAACAAGCAGATCAGGTGATTAGAAAGAAAGAATGAAAAGCAGCCAAGCTTGCGGAACCCACATTTTCTAAAAGAAGGAAGTCAAAGTTAGCTTTCAAATTTTGGAAACCCACGTCCTCTCTATAACTCTATTCCAATTCGAAGAGAGAGAAAGCTTCATACACCCAAACCTCTTTCATGAAATAGGAAAGAAAAGCAAGCCACCACATTGCCGGAAACGGGAGCTGAAACACGCCGGAGTTCGACGCAGCCCGCCATCAATCAGGTTCGAAGCTCGACGCCGGAGTTGCAGCAGGAGCCCTGCCCGGAATTTACGCCTGAAGCTCCTCACCGGAACGTCGAAGCCACGTCGGAATTTAAGGAGTACGTTGCCGGAATTTCAAGAACAAAAGCTGCTCATCTCGCGCCGGAATCCATGGAAGCTCGCCCACAGAACCGAATTCGCAGAGAAAGCTCACAGCAGCCGCCGGAATTTAAGATGCCATTAACAGAGGGAATAGAGCTCGTCGTTGGAAACGGAAATTGAAGCAGCCACCATTTAAGGAAGCTGAGATGTTGAGAATTGAAGAGCTCACCACGCCATGGAAGCTTCGATTTGGGCAGAAAATTGCAGAAAAATTGAAAGAGAGGCAGAGCATCGTCTAGGCCGAGACAGACCAAGCCAAACCGGTACAATTGCTTTGGCCCAAGAATACCGGGTAACACAAGTCATACCGGCCGATACAAACATAGCCAAACCGGTACAATTGCTTCGGCCCAAGAATACCGGTTAGCATCTGTTCATACCGGCCGATACAGTTAGGTCCAAACCGAGATGAGATCGTGCCAAGTATTGACCCAAAACGTGCGTAGCCTTATTTTGAGGCAAGTTTTGCAATTTTCCAGATTCTTCGGGGACTTATTTGCAAAATTCGTCTCAAGCTCTCAATCCCACACTTTAAATACCCACCTTCATCAGATTTAGAGAACAACATACAAAAACACTCTCATAGCTTAGAACCCTAATTCCCCTAGATTTTTTTTTCTTTTCTTTTCATTTTTTCTTTTGCATTTCTTTAAATTTCTAGCATAGTTTAGATTAGATTAAGCTTTCAATTAGTAGTAATTTTCATTTCAAGCAAGGATTCTCAAGTTTTGTAGCTAAATCAATTCCCAAGAGGTGACTTCTTTCCTTAATTTCATTTTCCTTTGGTTTAATTTCTTGTTTATGGATTATTGCTCTTTATTTCATATGAGTTTAATTGATATTATGCTTAGTTAATTGTCTTGTGTTTGGGTGTTTGGATTTACATGGGTAGTTGAGTATTTGATTTGATTTGTGATATCTATTCTAGTTGAAGGTCAATCTATTAGGAATATGGACTTTGATTGTTCGATTTCATGATTGCTCTTGTAATTCATATTTAGATTGTGTGTTTATCGCAACGAGAGTTGGGTTGGTGCATGATCTTGTATGGGTGTGAGTGATTTATGAACTTTGAGTGAATGTTGGAGTATCGCAACGAGAGTTGGGTATTTTCATTAGAACCCCATAATTCTTACACTTGTTGCTTAATTGAGAAATTGGTGATAAGTGGGATGATTAACGATCCGATGTTTTCATTTGACGTGTTTACCTAGGCTTATCCAGTACGGTGAATACGTGATGTTTAGTGATTGCTTCTATAGTTGATCGGAAACTTGAATAGTTATTATTTATCGAATCGTGTACTTGATTCTCATGTGATGATGAACACCCGAACACGTCTCGTTTAATTGTTCGAAAATCCTTAAAAATTGCTTGTTGCTTTCATTTTGTTAATTGCTTTGATTTGTTTAATTGCTTTAATAGCTGTTTTAATTTCTCGAAAACCCTTTCAAAAACCTTGATCCGCACTACAATTACGCGACAACGCATAGTACTAGGGCTACACTAGCCACTAGTCCCGTGGTTCGATATTTAACTTGGTCATTTGCCTTACTATAACAACGATCTCGTACACTTGCGAGTAGTTGAATTTGTGCTTTAACAAATTTGGCAAATAAGTTTTTGGCGTTGTTGCCGGGGATTAGTTGGTTTTAGTGTAACTTAGTGCTAGTTGAACGTGATTGATAGAAAAAGTCATATGAACCTGCTGCTCGCCTACTGGAGCAGAGGTACTTGTCTCACCGAGTAGGTTGGGAAGGATGGGGCTCAAAGCATAAAAAACGGTGGCATCCTTGCTCACCTCAACCTTCTCCCTCGGTGCTATGACTACGACATCATCCTTGAAGACGCCTAAGTCTAACCCCATCTCCCCTAAGCCAGCGACATGAATTTTAAAACCGACAGCGGGTGGGTTCTCAGTAACATAATCCATGAAGTCCTTGATAGTGCTAGTCATTACGTCAAGGCCATGGTCCAAAGAATACTTCACGGATCTGACACAGTTTGCGTACGCACAGATGTAGCCGAAATTGGTATTGTCAGTCACATGAACCTTAAGAGATGGCCCGTTTCTTCTCTTTCTCCAGTTGGTCGACATGAACCTTAAGAGACTCAACCCTCTCTACCAGACCCACCCGTTCCGTCTCCAAGACCTGCAGACGATCAGTAGCAACACCCAAGTCCAATTTAAGCTTCTCTGAAGCATTGGACGCTACCATCTCCCGGTCCTCAGCAGCTTTCACCTCCCGCTCCCAAGTATGCTTGGCCCTCTCGAAGTCAGCCTTCAGCTTAGCCAACTCTTCATCTTTCCTTCTAAGTTGAGCATCTCGGTCCGCCTCGAGCTGTTCTATCTTCCGGCCCAAGCTCCAGTTTGTCCTCTCAAGCTCAATAGCCTGGTCAACGACTCTCTGGGCAGTAATGGCTTGGTGACTGGCATTGTAACCTAGAAGGCGAGCATTGTCGCTGAGAGACTGATTCTGAAGGATCTCTTCGCCAGTTTTTGTCCAAGAGCGGGGGACAAGCTCCCTAGCCCGTCGAACGTGAGAATCCTTGAGGTCTGGGTAGGCCGGGGCTGACTTCACACAGCTAAGTTGGTGAAGTACTCTAGAGCGACCAGGATAGTCATCTCTCCGATACCTGTAAAAAGATAGAAAAACTTTAGAAAAATCAATATGGGCAGGGAAGCGAGCAGCCGAGCAGTAAGGAAAGTACTTACTCCCTTAGCTTCACTGGGTCATAGCTCAAGTAGGAGCCGTTAGGTGATGAGCCCCTTCGGCCGACGAGCATGGCATCAGTGACCTGCTGCTCGGTCACCTCCTCAATGGGCGAGGAGCGAACAGTTGGGTGACCTACCTGGGAAGAACCTTGCCCCTTGGTCCTCTTAGAACGGTCATCTTCTTTCCTGGGGGCAGTCTCTTTGGTTAATCTTTTCTTCCCCCGGGTGTCTTTGGGGGGCGAGGAACGAGGAGGTGGGCGAGAAACAGGGGCCGGTACTTGAGGAGCCTCCTCCTCATCTTGGGGTCCTGCCCTCAATTTGATTAAAGAGGTGCAAGGGTCGAGCTTTTTCTTCTTCGAAGGTTGGTTAGCCGCCATCTGTTTTACTCTCGAGCGAGGAGGTGATAACTTCTTGGTATTTGAGGGACCGCAACCGTTACTCTTTGAGCTAGAAACATAAACATAAAAGGAAAGGTTAGGCGACCAACATGAAGTAGGCGACCAGCAAGGTAAAAGGAAAATTAATCAAAATACTTGAAAAAAGTTACCTTCTGGGACTTCCGCCTGCGCTTCCAAGTGATGAGCACTAGTAGTAAGCTGAGCTAACTTACGACAGTACGCTTGAGAGAGATGGCCAATGCTCCGATCTTTAACGTCCCGCAATGAAATTAAAGCAAGGACGTATAAGAACTCTTCGCTCAACTCGGGATGTCCCCACTTAAGGATACGCTGACCTACAAAACAAGGAGAGAGATTAAAATTAGTTCACCCTAGAAGTAACGAACTAAGAAACGAAACCTACGTCGAATATCGCCAAAATGTGTAGGGGAGTGTATACGCCCCGGTCCTCCCGAAAAATCGAAAGACGCCCGCCAATCGCCGCCAATAAAAAAGAACTGCTTGTGCCAGCTCTTGACTTTGTTAGGCACCCCTTCAATCAGTTTAACACCACTGCGGGCCTTGATGTAATACCACCCGAGCCCTTCTTCGTTGGCAGCCGAGGAGATAGTAAGAGCATAATGTATTTCCACTGTACTGATCTTATTTCTGTAGCCTTCTAATCCAAAAAGGGTGATGAAGGCTAGCAAGTTACTCCACCCATTCGGAGTAATCTGGGTAATCGCCAGATTCGTATCCTCCAGGAATCGTCCAATCACCGGATGTAAGGGAAGAGGGAACCCCGTGTTGAGGACATCCAAGTTAATGGCAGTACATCCAGGGGGCGGATTGTCGGCAGTCTTCCCTTTCCGTGGAGCATACAGGTGGATGTCATACGGGATGTGATAGGAAGAACGGATCCGAGCCAAGTCGTCTTCCATGACTACACTCACCACCTTGCTTGCAGTATACACAGATTCCCGAGCCGCCATGGTAGGCCTTGGTGGAATAGGAAATGTGTTATGATACTGGTTAGCATAATCGATCCAATCCTGCCTCCGAACTACGGCCTGAGGAATCAGGGATTCGGGAGTTGGCCTCGTAATAGGGAAGTTTATCTCCCGAAGGAATTCCCATGTAACTCCCAATTGCTCGCTCCCTGAGGGGGCCACCTGTTCGCTCCTGACCTGGTGCCCACTGCTCACTCAAGTATCTCCAGGGAGACTCATCTCCTCTATCTCAGCAGCAACGTCTGCAGAGTCTTTACCCAAGTCCGAAGAGGTACCTTCAGGAGGCGAGGAGCGAGCAACAGGACCTTGGACGTCCTGCTCGCCCGAGCTATCCACGGCGTAGAATTCGTCAACGGAGCGAACAACGGAGCTCGCCTCGGAGCCTGTATCTTCGTCAACAAGTAGGGTTCTAGGGTTTTGCCTAACTGCTCGCCGGAGTGAGCGGCGAGGAGCAGGGACTGACGATTCATCTTCCATGGGCCTCTTTCCCGGGTTTCGTCCAACGAATTCGACGGATAAAGTGTTACTTGAAGAAGGGGATGCCATTCCAGAAATTTTTTGGGTAAATCGAACGGAAAGAAAAGCACAAATAAAAGAAAAATGAACAACGACGGTGTGGCGGCGATACGACGGCAACAACGGTGGCGATGGTGGAATTATGAAAAACAAGAACGAAAATTGCGAAATTGAAAATGCAATGTGAGAAATTGCGATAAAAGAACAAAAGAAACCAAGAAATTCACCTTGTGAATCGAGAGAATCAACTAAGTTCAAAAGGAAATCAAAGGAAAAGCTTGAGAATTCTTAGCAATGGAGTTTTCTGTGAGAAATCGTAAAAAAAGAAAGAAAAATGAGAGGGAGGACTATTTATAGAAATGGACTCGGGGGTAAAAATGAATAAGGAAAAAAGTGAAAGCCCTAATGTGCAAATTAAGAAGCGCACGCGTGGACAGCGGTGATGTCACCAACTGCCCACGACACCTCGCATTTCGTACCTCGAGAAACGAAACGACGCAAGGCCAAAGGTCGTCCCCTACTGCTCGCTCCAGAAGCACCCGCCTAAAATTCAAAAACATGTTGCTCGCTCCCTACCGAAATATACAATGTCCCTGTTGCTCGCCTCCTGTTAAATAATGTAGTCTATCTTATAGTTTGACAAAAAAGGATAAAATCTATCCTTATATGCCAAACTATGGGGCATTGTTGATAGGCGAACAACCGGACAACAAGATTAGAAATAAAAATATTAAAATAATAAGATTAAGAGCATTAAAAATAAGAAATAATAAAAAGGACGAGTAGCAGGGAATAAGGGCATAGGAGGCGAGCAACAGGGCATATAAGACATTTAAAAAGAGGCGGTCAGCTGGTCACAGAGGCTAGGAGGCGAGCAGCTGGTCATGAGAGACACAAGGAAGTGGCGAGCAACCAGACCAAGAAGACACAAAGACCCAATCAGAGGCGAACAGGCGAGCAAGAGGGCACCTCGGAGGATCATCAGAAATCTTAATAATTAGGCATTACATTAGGAACAAACAAGTGTTTTAACACTTGTTATTGTGTAAAGATGTAATAGCTTAGGAGATGACAAGTGTCTTAACACTTGTCACAAGGTAAATGAAGATGATTAGTGGGATGACACCTCCTACTTGCTTGTATCTCTATAAATACCCTTCATGGGATAATAAGAAAAGGGTTCACTTAATTCAAAAATAGGCAAAACTCTTGCAAAATTCTCTCTCAATTCCTACTTATAAAAATCCAGCTTTAATCTTTAATTATATCTTTGTTTGATGATCTTCTAAGAGCAAAACAACCACTAATTATTAATTTAGATCAAGGTCATCAACACATGCGACTCTGCACTGGAACAACATATTGAAGAATAAGATACTATAAATAAAATAATAAAGAACCAAAAGTAAGATCTAATAATTACCTTTTATATCCGATCAAATGGATTGAAGCAGAGGCGGTCTTTCCTCAATGAAGAAGAAAACGATGGCGGCAGTGAGGCGCTGTGAATGGTGGCTAGGAGAAGCAATTGTGAGGGGCACTGATGGATGAAGCGGCTGAACGGCCTGATTAGACATAAAGGTGTTTACTTAGGGATGGAGATGGTTGGAGCACATCCGGATGGAAATAAAAAAGTGGATGGAGCAAATCCTGTGAATAGTAAATTTGTGTTTACTTTGTGTTGGATGTGGTAGGAGTGGATGTAGTTTTATGTCAAATCAATACTTTTGAGTGATGGTGATGTATTATTTTATTATTGTTAGTTAGTGTAATAATGATTTAGTGTAAGAAAAGTAGGAGAGACAATGATTATGTGTAAGAAAAGTAGGAGAAATAATGAGTTGGTGTAAAAAAAGTAGGAGAGAGGATGAGTTGGTGTATGAAAAAGTTGTGAAGTGATAGGTTTAGGGGTGTAAGTGTATAATATGGGTGAATGTATATTTGGATGGAGGATGAGATGTGCAAATCCAAAAAGTGACTGGGATGGGGGGAAGTTCATCCCCCATCCGGATGTGTCCAGCGCAAAGTAAACACTCCCAAATAGATCGACATTAACGCGTGAGAGAGGAATAAAAGAGAGAGAATCTAATTTTGGAGAAAATATTGTAGATCCATATAATAAAAATAGATGAAAAAACCTGTAAATAAAAGTCAAGACAACGATTTTGCGAGAGGGGAGTGATTCGATGAGAGGAGGAAGAAATCCGTGAGACGACGGTGGGAGATATGCGATATGACGGTGATTCGATGTGGGGGTTTAGGTACCGCAAGACGACTGAGGGAGATAACCGATACAGCGAGCAGAGAATCTAAGCAGGACGGGGAGCGGAGGGACATAAGTGGGACGACGGAGGGGAGGGATGAGAGGCGGCAGAGCAGAGATAACCGAGAGATTGGCGGAGCGGAGGGATGAGAGGCGGCAGAGCGAAGATAACCCAATGATTAGGAATGATGAATGATATAATTTTAAACTATAATTTACTCTAAGATCTAAAATGTACGGTCTGGATTGAATTGTGTAAGATCAAGGGTGGAGATCAAAATTTAAATCAATTTTTAATGAGAGAGCATTATTTTGAAATTGAGAGATTTGGACATGCCACCTCATCCTTAAAATAAGGTGGTGTTGACACATCACCTTGAAGACGTTTGTAAATATATTATAATAAGATTGATTTATGTATGTATCCTTTTTTAATAGTGTGGAGATCCTTTGTTATTCTATTGAATTCTCTTATTGGCAATCGTGTGTTGTGGATGTGGTTGATTATTTACATTATTGTGTTGTTAATTAATTAGTAATATTAATAATTTTTTTTTTATATTTATGTTTCATTTTCATAAAGGGAAAACAGGTATAAAATAAGGAAATGAGGTTGCGGTAGATACGGAAAAAAAATATTTAGTTTTCCAATTTATATTATATATAATATGAAATATGAAATATTTATATATTATATATATATATATATATATATATATATATTAATATGAAATATTTATTCTATTATTAACCTAATACATATTGTATTCACTGCTAGAATTCCTGTTCCGGTTGATTTTTTAAGTGGTCCATTATTTAAATTTTCCAATTTATTAGCTATATATGATATGGAAAAAAAAAACCGATTACTGCATATATCTTATATATAATACACGTTTGTTTTTTTTTTCTTGTGTAAATATTAAAAAATTATTGTGTTAATTATATAATAATAAATACACTGAGAAAAATATTACATAATTTTTTTGGGTATTATATAAACAATGTATATTTTGGTGCATCAAGTTTCGGATTAATTTTATTAAGTGTTCCTTTAATTTCTGATTTATATGATATATATAGAGTTTGGGCAACACTCATGTGAAATATTTCATATGTGAAATATACCTAAAATAGGCAAATATTGAAAATGAGTCGCTCCAGGAAAAAAATTGCGGATCTTGGTCGGGTCGGGTCGGATTTGGAGGGTTTTTTCCAAAATCTCGCGCAGGCCATGTTCCAGGATTTTCGCTCCCAATTTGTGTTACAGGATATGCAAAATGTATGTTACAATATGGGCAAATGTGTGTTACAAGTCATTAAAAAATAGTTTTATTTCTACTTTAAAATAATAATAATGACAAATATTTATTTTTACAAGATTAAATATGTGTTTTTAATTTATTTCTCATCCCTCTAAATTTAAATTTATGGTTTTATACATTAAAATATATTTGCTCCTACAATAACATACACTTGCTCTAACTTCAAATACATTTTTACTCCAACATTAACATACATTTTCAATAATACATATTTTCGCTCCCAGATTGTGTTACAATATAAGCAAAATGTATGTTACAGTATAGGCAAAATGTATGTTACAATATGGGCAAATGTGTGTCACAAGTCATTAAAAACAGATTTTTTCTACTTTAAAATAATAATAATGACAAATATATATTTTTACAAGATCAAATATGTGTTTTTAATTTATTTTTCATCCCTTTAAATTTAAAATTATGGTTTTATATATTAAAATATACTTGTTCCAACAATAACTTACATTTTCTCTAACATCAAATACATTTTTTTGCTTCAACATTAACACACATTTGCAATAATACACATTTGTTATAACATTAACACACTTTGCTTCAATAGTAACATATATTTCCTCCAACAGTAACACACATTTGTTCCAATAGTAACATATATTTTTAGTAACATACATTTACTCTAACATTAACACACATTTGCAGTAACACACATTTACTCTAATATTAACACACTTTGCTTCAATAGTGACACATATTTCCTCTAACAATAACACACATTTGCTTCAATAGTAACACATATTTTTATTAACACACATTTACTCTAACTTTAACACCAATTTGCAGTAACACACATTTACTCTAATATTGACACATTTTGCTTCAATACTAACACATATTTCCTCTAAAGGTAACACACCATTTGCTCCAATAGTAACACATATTTTTAGTAACACACATTTACTCTAACTTGAACACACTTTGCTTCAATGGTAACACATATTTCCTCTAACAGTAACACACATTGCTTTAATCGTAACACATATTTTTAATAACATCCATTTACTCTAACTTTAACACTCATTTGCAATAATACACATTTACTCTAACATTAACACACTTTGCTTCAATAGTAACACACATTTGCTACAATAGTAACACATATTTTTAGTAACACACATTTACTCTAACTTTAACATACAGTTGCAGTAACACAAATTTACTCTAACAGTAACATACATTTGCTCCAATTGTAACACACATTTGTTCAGACAGTAACACACATTTGCAGTAACACATATTTACTCTAACAGTAACATACATTTGTTCCAATAGTAACATATACTTTTAATAACCAACACACAAATAAAGAATAAAATCAGTTTTCTATATTAAAAAATTATTCCCTGTTTAATTATAATTAATCTGTCTTTTTTTAAAAAATTATTTTCACTTTATAATGAAAAATTGAAGGTACAGGATTTTCTTTATTGGGGAGGGGGGGAGCGTAGCATATAGCAGTTTGGAATAATTGTTGGGGTGGGAATGGGGTGGGGGGAAAAGCGTAGCATAGCGTTGGGGGTGAGGGGTGGGGAGGGGGGCATAGCATTGGGGGGTGGGAGCAGCATAGCAGTTTGGTTATGGGGGGTGGGGGATGCATAGTAGGGCTGCTGGAATTGGGTAGGCAATGGTGGCGACGTGAGAAGGGGAAACGCTGACATGAGGATTCATTTTCTAAGGCAAAAACTTGTATGAGACCGTCTCATAATATGAGACCGATCAAATTAAAAAAAGTGATAGGGTTATAATTAAATGTGATAGTATTTTTAAAGAAAAGTGATAAGTCACTTTTAACAAATATATTATCACTTTTTGTCTAAATTTTATCACTTTTTAAAAGTGACAACTTTTTAATTAATAAGTGACACGTTTTAAATTAGAAGTGGATCAAATATTATTGGTCTCATACTATGAGACGGTCTCACACAAGACTTACTCATTTTCTAAATATGAATTATTCTACGGATCCTGGATCCATAGAATATTTCATATAACAATTTGCGATAGAGTTTTGATATGGAGCCCAACACTAGGCTCTTATGGAGCAAAATGGGGTAATGTGGCATTACACAATCATCATATATACTTAATTTAATTAAATTTTGGGAAGATTTATTAGATCATATCTTACCCCACAAATTAGGTAACAAATCTTCTAATAAAAATTCACAACCGTAAGCAAATATCTGATTTATTTATTTATTTATTTATTTTAACTAACAATCATCATTGATCATTCAAAGTTTTCTTTTAATTTATTGCAATAAAAATAATTATGTTTGTTTTGATTAATTACAATAAATAAAAGAAAAAAATTAGATATATTTTAATGCAGTCTAATTCGAACATACATAGTTATGCACTTAATGATCATTAAATGAAAATGAAATATGCATAATTTATGATCATATTAATTTGAATATCGAATTAGTCGAAGAAATACAACCATTAAATTATTGAATTCATGAAATTGAAAAAAATTAACTTTTTATCTTTTTAATTAATTAATTATTCGAATTGGAGGCGCCAAATGAAAATAAAAATGAGGACAATTCAATAAATTGGTAGATTAAAATAACCAAGAAGAGTATTAAGTATATCCACTTACTTTAAAGAACAAACTATGTTAACTATAATTAAAATATTTTCCGTTACCTATTGTTTTTAAAATTTAGATTTAGATTCATATAATTATTTTAAATATATTTTGTTAAAATTTAAAAAAGGCAATGTCACGTGTGAATAAATTTCACTGTGAAACTTATTTGAAGGATATTAATTATTCAATTAAAGTGTATTAATAATTTATATCATAATATATTAGTTTTGAATAATATTAGTTGTTTCATTAAAAAGAATTTGTCGAAGAATATTAATTGTTTCATTAAAAGGTATTAATTATTTTATTATAAGGAATTAATTGTAAATCAATTTAACCGTGAAACTAGTTCACAACAAAACCAACTTAAAAAATTGCTATATACGTTAATATTTTATATAATTATTTGATGCATTTTAAGTTTCAAATTTAATATAGATTTATATATAATTATTTAGAGTAATGTCAAAATCTAAAGACATTGTCTTTTCTAATAATTAATATTAATTCATTCATTGTTTTTTGACAAAGTATAGAGTGACACTAGTTTATACATAAATCCGTGAAGGGTATTAGTTGTTTTCACTAAAAAGTATTAATTGTTTTTACTGAAGAGTATTACTGATTTACACTAAAGAGTTTTAGTTGTTTGGTGAAAATGAACTAAGACTCTTCAGTGTAAACCAATAATACTCTTCAGTAAAAACAACTAATATTCTTCAGTGAAAACAACTAATACCCTTCGGTGATTCATATATAAATCAATTTCACTCTATACATACTTTTGTTTTTTTTTTATAATAATTATTCAACATTACAACCTAAACAATTCGATACAAAACTATCTAACTATATATTTCGTAAGGTCCGGATCCCCGCACATCCAAAATTTCATTGACCAATCCAATGCAGAATCAGTCACGCCATTAGGTTAAAACTAATTAACACAAACGTGACAATCATCACTAAGAATTCATACTTCCCGGCTCTTACGCACATCCAAGACAGAGAACACCTTCGCCTCCCTCGCACGCTGAAGATAGAAAGAATTTCACCGGCAAATAGACAATACAAACACAATTATACACATTGAAGATTGAAAAACATCCAACCTATATCATCCGATTATTAAAAGCGTAAAAAAAACTAAAGGAAAAACTATATGAACGCCCAACGAACGTCAATAATAAAAAAATCAACACGAAACAATGATGCAAAAAAAAAAAAAAAGGAGGAGAGTATATATAACCAAAGGACCAGAAACGGTCGCAGACTCTAAGGAAATCAGAAGAAAAAATAATGTCAAACCGGCCATAAGATATGCAAAACATGAATGGATTGCCAGGATGAAAATATGAAAAACAGATCGAAGGCCAGCGACGACTCTCGCTAGGGGTGTGCAAAATACGGTCTGAACCGAAAAAATCTATCAAACCAAACCGAAATATAAATTTTGGTTCGGTTTACGGTTTTGAAATTTAAATTTTTTTTATTTCGGTTCGATTTACGGTTTTTACGAATTAAAAATCATATAGACTTAACCAAACCGAAATATTTTTTTATAATAATAATATATTATATTTATATTAATATTCACTAAATTAATATTTAATAACTTTGTTCTAATATAATATAATAATATTAATATTAGATAATTTAGATTCACGCATTAAAAACTTGAGTTGATTTGTGTTTTGCATAAAATACTTGAGGAGTGGTGTTTTGTGTTGATAATATTTTTCAAATTATTGCTTAGATTTTGAAAACTATTATGTTGATGATTTTATTGGATTATGTCGTAGGTTTATTGATGCATCTTTGCTTAAATTAGCATTTAGATGTTGACATGTTGCAAATAATTGAATGAAACATGTGTGTTGATGCTAAAAAAAATTAAATTGATTTAAAAAAAAAGTGTAAAAGATTTCGGTTTGTACGGTTTGGGACCGAAACTGAACGGTTTTTCAAAATATGGTTCAGTTTTTGGTTTGTAAAAAAATTTCAGTTTGGTGTTCGGTTTGGCTAATACGTTTCGGTTCGCTGACCAAACCGACCGTTGCACACCCCTAACTCCCGCTCAAAACTATGTAAAGAAACAATTGTTGTATTATATATTTATAGATGTCTTTTTAGAAAAATTGTCTACTTATATTGACCGAACTAAAAAGAAAAATAAATCTACTTATATTGAATAATTATTTAGAACATAATTGTCCATTTGTTTTAACAATAATAAAATACTTGGTACATTATACATCTTTAATTTAATTTTTTTATTTTATATTATTATTTAGTTCATAAAAATATGAAATAAAGAAGAACCCGATGTTTTTTTTAAAGGCAAAATATTATGTGAAACCGTTTTATGACATGAGACAACATAAATTTATACACATTTGATGTCAAAATGTTAATGCGTCATACTCAATTTATATTCATCCCACACTCTCATAGCCTGTGACTCTCACACAAAACTATTCTTTTTAAAAAGAATTATATTCACTTAGAATGGTATTACGTACAACCGATCCCATATCAAGCACATAATAACCCAGCACACAAAAATTAGATTCTAGAGGAAGTATAGTTTAGTACTTCCTCTTTTCCCTTATTTACTTTTTGTTTAGTTTGGCCATATCTATTAAAATAAACAATATAATAATATATACCGTACAAAATAATTTGATGGAAATTAATATTTTTATATGAAAATAGCAATATTAATTAATAAAGTATTTGCTAAAAGTAGAATAGAAAGTTGAAAATTAAAAAATAGGATGTTTTAGTGCGATGGAGAGAGTAATTCTACCAAAAAAAAGTGTATCTACCCTACGCTGGTAACAATAATTTTATCTCCACCTCATACTTTTTTATAATGATTCAACAATATTTTTACTTAATCTACCTTCCTTGTGTATTTATTCATCTATTTTATCTGACTTTCCTTAAAATCTGCATTAAAACAATTAAATACAGCTTCGTTGGAAGATGTGATTATCTTGTATTAGGAGCACACAAAGGATAGGCGACAAGGTCTAGACTAGTCCCTAGTCTATAAAAAGGAAGGATGTAAATATATTTTTAAAAATTCAATGAACATTACTATCAACGAAAGACTAGATTTTTATTGCTTCCTTTTAGTATGATGTTGTTTTACTATAACAATTTTTTTTATAAAAAATATTTCTTGGTAGGAGTTCTTTATAAATCTGTCGAATATCCCTTTTTTTTTTAATATTTAGAACTAATGTATTAGACAACCAAAGGTCTTTTGATCATGTAAATTTGAAAAGACTAATTAATAATGATTAAAAAACTTATAGTTGTTGGAAATATTAAACTCTAATTAATTTGAAAAGAGTAATCAATGATGATTAAATGAACTTTTAATTTTCACGGCGCATTTCACAATTTCTGATATGTAGCAATGCTATCTTTAATTAAGTAATCAGTGTTTAATGTAAGAATATTCTTTTGGGCACGACTATTAACACCCATGATAATACTTTATTCACCCAATGTTAAATTAACCCACCATGTATATTGCTTATTTTTTTATTTCTTCTTAATACACCTCTTTAAAATTTACAACTATAACCTTAATATAATATTTACATTATTTATTATATATACACACCCATCAATTTGAAATTAAAAAAATAGCACATCAACAATTATTTTTTATTTTAATTGAACCACCGCTTCCTGTCGTTTAAAAAAAAACCACAATTTCTTTTATTTTCATGGTGTACCAATTTATAGATAAACAAAAATACTTTAATCTCATTTAAATTGTGTCTTTATAATTTATACTTTTAGGATTATACCTTTTTTTTTCTTTTTTTAATGGTGCAACTGTTTGTGAAAGAATAAAAAAAATTTACGTGAATTCTGAGATTTTGGGGATGGTGTTGAAAGCATGAGTGTTTAATAAATATATTGTTTATTTTTTTATAAATGGTATATTAATATTTTTATTAAATATTTAAAAAAAAAAAAAAAGGTGGGTGAACAAAGCATTTTCATGTGGGTGAATAGCAGCGCCCTATTCTTTTATTAAGGGGTGTATTGGTTATGAAATCTCGGTTTTTTTTAGACTTTTAAAGTTTGGGGTATTCAATCTGAATTTTTAAAAGTCTTTAAAAATTTTGAGGTATTCAATACGGAATTTAAAAAGTCGACAATCTATATATTTTAATACTTTATGGATTTTCTTTAATTCTCTTCCGAAATATAAATAGATTTCACTCTCCAAAATCTCTTCTAATAACCAGAGATTTCTACGGATTTTAAAAAGCCTTAAAAAAATTTTAGGTATTCAACAGTCTATAAATTTTATTTGATTTTCTTTCATATGGATGTCAAGGTGTCAACGGGTCGAGGATGGGGGGCCATTCCTCATCCCCGTCCCCGCGAAATCAAGGATTCCCCCACCTCGCTAAATAAATAGGGAAATTTTTTCCCCCATCCCCCCGTCGGGACGGATTCCCCGTTCCCCGCCTAATTATTTTTTCTATCTAATTTTTGTAATATAAAATAATATCTAAATTAAAAAATTTAATCATAACAACAATTACTTTAAATTGGTGTTAAAAAAAACTAATTTAAACAATTTGAAGAACCTCTAATTTTAATATTTTTAGTTAATATATATACTAAAGTGAAAATTATATAATTTTTAATAATATATATATATATATATATATATTATATGAAAAATAATGTGGGTCTCCGCGGGGAACATGGCGGGGAATAATATCCTCGTCCCCGCCTACAGGGCAAAAAAATTCCCCGTCCCCGTCCCCGTTCCCGTTTGCTTCGGGGATTCCCAGCCCCTGTTCGGGGCGGATCTCCACGGGGATCGGGGATTCGCTGCCTAGCTACTAAGTCTACTCTTCAAAAAATATAAATAGGTTTTACTTTCCAAAATCTCTTCTAACAAACAGAGCTTCTAATGAGGCCGAGGTATAACAATGATGGAGATGAAGATGAGAATAATAATGATGAATAATAATGTTTTTTTTTTTTTTGAACTAATTTATTTTTGGTATTTTTTAAAAATAATTTGGATAACTTTTTTTATTGACAAGTGTGTTCCATATACATTTGCATCAATGGTTTCAGCGCTGGTGTCTATGAGAATCCATGTAAATCAATTAAAAAAAAGTTTATTCCACAATCATGTCTATAAAAATTCATGTAAATCAATAAGAAAAGTCAGCAAAACTCTGCATAAAGTTTATAAATTTTCTAAATTTACAGACTCTTTAAAGTCCAAAAATTCCAATAGAATCTCAATACACCCTACTAAATTCCTATTCGTATCTTGCTTGTGCACGTAGTGAAAACAATACTATAGTTTTTAGTAAATTGGTTTTTCCTTCATTTCACCAACATACGAAGTCAAGATCGATCATAATTTATAACATTTGATGTATTAGCAGTTCATTAATTTTACACTCCACTCGAAACTAAATTTTTAATTATTTAT
Source organism: Ballota nigra (assembly GCA_947034835.1). NCBI lineage: Eukaryota > Viridiplantae > Streptophyta > Magnoliopsida > Lamiales > Lamiaceae > Ballota > Ballota nigra. The sequence goes on from OX344721.1 coordinate 42,741,203, forward strand.
ATGTTGATTGACAATCCCAGAAAGGAAAGAAAAAGAGAAAACGTACTGAACCAAAATAAAGGTGTGCTTAAGTAGTACTAAATCAAAATGAGGGTGTGATGAGTAAGATAAGAAATTGAAATTGAAATTGAAATTGAAATGGAATTAGAGTCATATATTTGGTTGGAAGGAATGATTCTATGAACACAAAATATAACACATCTCATAATATGAAATTTATATTATTACATGCATTTACTATATCATTAAAATTATAAATTGAAATCACAGTATAAAATATTATAATATTAATTTAATGGTATTGATGAGTATATATAATAATATTAATTCAATACATATGAATAAAATTCATAGGAGACCTACACATCTATAAATAAATAGTGTTTTCATATCTAAAAATCATGTAATCAAAGTCATAATATCATTCCTCACATCTAAAACTTAACTTATTTTTTTAATGTTTCCAAACAATTATTTATTATTATCATATTATAATTTAGCATAAATGGTTTATAAATATATTTTTTATTTATAAAAAGTAGTGAATGGTAATTTTTATTATTAAATAATATAATTAAGTCAAATACTGTATCTGACAATAATAGACATTCTTATTAATCATCCAAACAATCCAATAATAATATGTAGGTATCAATTATCATTCTCTACTACTATATTTTTATTCACATTCCAATTCCTCTACCCAAACAAATAAATTTTGTTGAGTGAAACGATAATATATCAAATAGCCCAAATAAATTTAAATTAGATATAATGTTGTTGGTAGGCGAGCAGCTAAGCAAAGAGTCAAGGCGAGCAGCTAAGCAAAGAGTCAAGGCGAGCAGCTGTGCAAGAGGCCAAGGCTAGCAGCCGAGCAAGAAGCCTAGGCTAGCAGCTGGTCAAGGCGAGCAGCTGTGCAAGGAGCCAAGGCGAGCAGTTGTGCAAGAGGCCAAGGCTAGCAGCTGAGCGAGGAGCCGAGGCTAGCAGCTGAGCAAGAGCCAAGACGACAGCTGGTCAAAAGGCTAAAATAAACAGTTGATCAAGATGATAGCCATCCAGACGAGCAACTGTGCAAAGGTCACATACATGGAGCGAACAACTGAGAGAGTAAAGGTTCAAATACCCGACGAAGACATACAGGCGAGCAACTGGTCGCCACAGAAAGCAACTGAATAACCCCAATGGTCAAGTACAACATTGGGAACTCCAACAGTCAATAGCTTAGATGTAGTCCAAATGTCCTAACACTTGGCACCTATCCAATGGGCAATAACTTACATGTAATACAAGTGTCCTAACACTTGAAAAATATCCAATGGTAGAATGGCTAGGATGGTGACACATGAACCTTTTGTATGTCTATAAATACTCCCTCATTTGCATGAAAAGAGGGGGTTCCATAATTAAAAAATAGCCCAAGTTCTTGCAAATTCATTTCTTGAACATTACTTAGCTAAATTCCATGATCATTTGATCTTGTTTGATGATCTTAACTAGAGAAAACAGCCACTAATCACCATCAATTAGAAAAGGTCATCAACAATTGGCGCTAGAAGGAGGGTGTTCGAACCTTCGTTTTGTGAAAAATTCGAAGGAAGTTTGAAGATATTCGCCGGAATCTGCAAAATTTTACCGGAATCCGGGAAGAAGCACCAGAAATCAAGTGTGCACACTATTCAGAGCAAAGCTATCCATATATACATCACTTTAAGAGTTTGAATGCATATGTGTATGAACTAGGGTTTTCAAACCACCAAATTCATACATACAAGGCTAGTAACTCTTAAGAAAGGTGTTTGTAGAAGTAAGATCACCTCAATCCTTTGCTCATCACTCATATTTTGGCAACCAAAATGATAAGATCGCAAGAAGATCGACCATCAAGTACATCTTCGAGTCGTAGATCAAGAACTAAGGTTTCATCCACCGAGGGACATGCAAGGACAGTTAAAACGACCTCCAATAGAAATATTCAAGTTACTATCGACACGATTCTCCCGGAAGTGGAAGCTCTCGCCCGAAATCCCGAGAAGCTAGCAAAAATGATAGCCGTACTCCAATCGCTGCAAAAACAACAAGAGCGAGTTGGGCCATCAAAAGCCGGGCAGACGAGCAGGCAACCAACCGAGCAGTCGAGTAGCAGAACTGAACAAGCGAGCAGCAGAGCAAAATGCATGAAGATGTGCGCCATGACGAGGCTGACAGTGCCGAAGTTCGTAGAAATAAAGGGAAAACTCCCATAAGCGAGCGTTTAGGGAGTTGAAGAGAGTCATCACCAAGTCGAGCAGATGAGTCAAGCAAAAGTACCTCCCGAACAAGTGCTTTGGAAAGGCTAGGAACGAGGAACATGACTAGGAAGGAACCATCCAGGAGGAATGAGGAACAACCCCGCCCAACTGCTCACCCATCAGTGCACGACCGGATCAGAAGATCAGCTTTCGGTCGATTAGGGCCAAATGGAGCTAGCAACGTTGCTAGGAGGACAACTCAAGAGAAACATCATGTTGGTGAGGGACTACATTGTGAGGGAGTCATCGAACTCAATCACGATGAACAACCTTCCAATGGGAGGACTCCCCCAAGTGAATTGCAAGAAATGAGAAAAGCAATCGAGGAGTTTCAAAAGCAGTTGGAATCTCAGAGAGGTGTCAGATCAACTGTTCTCCCATCCTCACCACTATCTCCGTCAATCCTCAATGCACCGATCCAAAAGAAGATACAGTTTCCAGCCATCAACCTGTACGAGGGGACGTCAGACCCCCGAATCCATGTGACGAAATATTCCGATTTCATGATCTCAATGGGGGCAACTGATGCCACACAATGCCGAAATTTCCCACTCACCCTTGGAGATGGCCCGCACAGATGGTTTTCAGTACTAGCTCTCGGCTCCATAAGTTCATTTGCCCAACTGAGCAAAGAGTTTATGTCTCATTTCTCAACTGCCGGGTCTTACTTGACCCACAGACACTGGTTGGCAGATATCAGGCAAGGAGACGAGGAGTCGGATAAACAGTTTCTGGAAAGATTTGATAAATTTCTACTGGAGGGCGAGATGGTGAGTGAGGATACGAAGATAGTAGCAGTGATGGCTGGATTAAAGAAAGGAACTGATCTGTGGAAGGAGATGCATTTGACTTGCCTAAAGACGTATGCGGAATTCAGACACAAGGCAGGAATCCACGTATCAATACAGGAAGCCCTACACAAAGAAATGGGAGATAAAGCTGACCCGAAGAAGTTTGGCAAGAAGTCCGGAGGAAATGACTACAAGGCTCCAAAGAACATGAAGTCGTTCAACGAGGGAGCTGAGTTAAAAGAGAAGCTGAATCAAGTCCTTACCATGTCTGTGGACGATGTGTACAACAACGTTAAAGACAAGGAGATGTTGTCGGAACCACGAAAGATAAGGCAGGAAAGAGGAAAATTGAACCCGAACAAATACTATGCATATCATCATAATATCGGCCACTTCACAAGTGAATGCCGAGATTTGTTAAAGCAGTTGTGGAGGTTCTATGAAGAAGGAAAGTTGTCTGAGTTCGTGAAGAGGGAACCGGGTAAGAGGCCGAGAACAATAGTACTGTCCAGTTCGGACGATGATGATAGCGACGAACAACAGAGCAGGACGGGTAAAAAAAGAAGAAAGGTCCCCGCAACCCCAGCAAGACCAGTTCCGGAGATTCTAATGCTAGAACCAGCTGGACCAGTAGGTGGTTGCTCTGATAGGAGACCACCCATGTCAAAAATAAAAAAGAAAGCGGAGTTGAGAGCAGTAGCGGAAGTGATGGAAGTCGGTGTAAATCCATCAACCAAGCAAACCGGGAATTTAACTTTCTCGGAGAAAGACCAAGACGGGGTACTCACCCCTCACAGCGACTCGCTAATCATTTGTGCTAACATTATGGGGACGAAAGTACACTGTCTACTTATCGACACTGGCTCTTATACAAACATCTTGTTCAAGAGCATTTTGGATCAGTTAGGAGAATATGCCGAATACATAAGAGATTGTGATCATAGAATTATGGGATTCTGAGATGCTGTGACCGTCCCTCTAGGAGTGATTACGCTAGCAGTCGAACTTGTATCGGTCGAGGACCCTGAGAAGAAGCTGAATAGGATGGTAGACTTCCTAGTTGTAGATCAACAGTCCACCTATAATGGGTTCCTCGGCCGTCCTTTTTTACATTAATTTAAGGCAGCCGTTTTGACGTACTATTACTGTGTAAAATTTCCCACGTCAAAAGGTACAGGCACAGTCAAGGGTGACCAGAAGAAAGCTCGTGAGTGCCTCTTACAAACACAACCAAAAGATCATAGAGTCAACATGGTGGACGAACAGGCGAGCAACTGTGGTGAAGATAGACCATCCACTCCCAATGAAACCATGGACTCTATCGATGCAGAGATGATGGAAGTAGACGAGCAGCTGTGTCGAGGCGAGCAACTGTGCAAAGACGAACAACTGTACAGCAACGAACAACTGTGCAATGACGAGCAGGTGTGCAGGGACGAGCAACCAAGCGAGGAGAGAAATAAAGTCACATCGACTAGCAACAGAGTAGAGTATGCAACACCGGCCAACAATGAGATGGAAGATATTGAACCACGACTGGGTGCAGAACCAATGGAAGTTGAGGATGAATTGAACATGGAAGGGCCCATCATTGGAAAGACCAGAAATGGAGGGCTATCCTGGTTGAAGAGTTAGAGGCAGTAAAGGTCGACCCGAACCAAGAGAGCATAGAACTCTTCATAGGATCTGAGCTCCCAGAGCCATACAGATCCAAAATGATGTAGTTTCTTAAAGCACATCTCGATGTATTTGCATGGCCGCACGCAGATATGGTAGGCATTAGCCCTGAGCATGCCTGCCACAGACTTAACATCGATCTGAGGACAAAGCCGATCCATCAAAAGAGGAGGAAGTTTGGGCCCGACAAGTATGAAGCGCTTGACATGGACGTCAAGAGGTTGTTGGATAATGATCTGATCAGACAGGCCTTGTGCCTACAATGGGTGGCAAACCCAGTGTTAGTAAAAAAAAGCAAGCGGAGCGTGGAGATTGTGCATTAATTTTACTGACCTAAATGCCTCCTGCCCAAAGGACAATTTCCCGTTGCCACATATCGACCAACTGGTTGATAGCACAGCTGGACATGAACTCCTCACATTCATGGATGCATTTTCTGGATATCACCAAATTGCGATGCATCCAGACGACCAGGAACACACAATATTTTATACCAACAAAATTTTGTTGTGCTGGAAGAGGATGCCATTTGGGTTGATTAACGCCGGAGCCACCTACCAGAGATTGGTCAATAAAATGTTCGATGATCACATTGGAAAGACGATGGAGGTATATGTGGATGACATCGTTGTCAAAAGCCCAAAGAAGGAAGATCACTTGCAGCACCTGGCTCAAACATTTGAAATACTCCGGACATACAACATGAAGCTAAATCCCAAGAAAAACAGCTTCAGAGTTCACTCTGGGAAATTCTTGGGACATCTAGTCTGCCAACGAGGAATTGAAGCAAATCCAGTGAAGGTGAGAGCAATTATGGAGATGCAGCCGTCCAGATCACTGAAGGAAGTTCAACGACTAACTGGGTGTCTAGCAGCTTTGAATAGATTTCTCTCAAGATCCGGGGACAAATGCAGACCATTCTTTGAAGCAATCAAGAAGGGAAAGTTTCAATGGACGGATGTTTGTCAACGAGCATTCGAACAACTGAAAGAATACCTCAGTGACACAAAAATTCTTGCCAAGCCGATCCCAGGAGATAAGTTATACTTATACCTGGCAGCTTCAAAAGTTGCAATCAGCTCAGCACTCGTTCGAGCAGAAGAAAAGTTCCACCTGCCCATTTACTCAGATATTCGCCAACAGAAAAGCTGGCATACGCACTAGTGATGAGTGTCAGAAAGCTCCGTCCATATTTTTTCGACCATCAGGTGGAGGTATTGACAACATTCCCGCTCAAATAGATACTGCACAAACCCGACACAACTGGTCGCCTCCTGAAGTGGTCCTTGGAAATTAGCCAGTTCGGAATTTTATATGCTCCTCGAACAGCGATCAAGGGGCAGGCCTTAGCCGACTTCATAGTCGAGCTGACTTTCCCCCTAGATTCGACGAGAGGACATAATCATCCCTGGCACATGTATGTTGACGGATCATCTACCAACATAGCGTCGGGGATATGAATAGTTTTGATAAGTCCAGACAGGCAGGTCTTCACTTCAGCTGTACGTTTTGAGTTCATGGCGACGAACAACGAAGCATAATATGAGGCACTGATCGTTGGATTACGGCTAGCATTAGCAGTTGAGGTAAGAAAATTACAAATTTTTAGAGATTCACAGTTGATTGTCAACCAAGTTTGAGGAGAGTACGAGGCGAAGGACGAGAACATGGATTTGTATCAGAAAATTGTTGCTTACCTGGCCTCCATGTTCGAACAAATATACATCGAACAGGTACCAAGAGACAACAATGCACAAGCAAACGCGCTCGCTCGGCTAGCAACTAGCACTAGACCAGCATAGTTATTCGAGGTTACATTGACGAGGATATCCAACCCATCAACCGAGGATTACAAAATCTATCAAGTTGACGAAGAGTTGGGGGAAGATGATTGGAGAACGCCGATCATTAAATATCTACAGAATAATGAAAAACCAGATAACCCGTTGGAGGTGAGCAGGTTGGTTAGGAGAGCAGCAAGATACACCATGATGGATGGACAGTTCTACAAGAGAGAATTTTCACTCCCACTCCTGAAATGCTTGGCTAGGGGGCAAGGGCAAGCAGTGTTGAAAGAAATACACGAAGGCGTATGCGGAAATCACGCTGGAGGATGGGCATTGGCATACAAGACCGTAAGACAGGAATATTACTGGCCAACCCTCCTCCAAGATGCAATCAAAGTTGCCCGAACTTGTCACAGGTGTCAGTTGTTGGCCCCAAACATCCACAAGCCTCCACACGAACTGATTTCAGTCAATAGTCCGTGACCATTTGCGAAATGGGGAATTGACCTCATCGGGCCTTTTTCAACGGGAAAGGGAAATGTTCGATTCGCAGTGGTAGCAGTAGATTATTACACGAAATGGGCTGAGGCAGAAGCGCTTGTGCGAATTACGCAAGAAAAAATGATCAACTTCATTTGGAGAAACATTGTTTGCCGCTTCGGGGTACATCAAGCAATTGTAACAGATAATGGAAAACAGTTTGAAGGGAAAAAGATAAGAGATTTTTGTGAAAAATGGGGAATGAAGAAACACTTTTCAACACCGTACCACCCCCAGTCGAACGGCCAGGTGGAAGCCGTACACAAAATAATCAAATACATTTTGAAGATCCGCTTAGCCGACAAACAGGGGAAATGATCCGAAGGATTGCCAGGAGTGTTGTGGGCCTATCGAGTGTCTCACAGAACAAGCACGGGTGAAACACCATTCATAATGGTGTTCAGGACAGAAGCCGTAATACCAGTTGAGCTGAAAATCCCAACAGAACGAACAGATGCGTTCGACGAAGAGGCAAACAACTCTGCACTAGCAACAGAGTTGGTCTTGCTTGAAGAAAAGAGAATCACAGCAGAAATGAAAAATGCAATCTATAAGAAAAGTGCAGCAAAGTACTATAATTCTCAAGTAAAAGTAAGAGATTTCAAAATCGGAGATTTAGTACTTCGGAAAGTTTTGGCACCACCGCTAGGAGTATTAGGCCCGACTTGGGAGGGCCCATACAAGGTGACGAATAAGTTGCACAACGACACATATGACCTTGAAGACATAGAAGGCAAGTCGTCCCAATACTCCTGGAATGCAACTTTACTTAAGAAGTACTATCAATAAAGTCCTGTAAGTCAGAAGTTTTACAATGATCTTTTGTAAGTCCCTTGTAAATTTCTGTAAATTAAAAAAAATTTGCACAAGTTTATATGTATAAGCGAGCAGCTGTGCGTCGCCAGGCGAACAGCTGTGCATCACCGGGCGAATAGTCGTGCATCACTATAATTGAGCGAGCAGTAGTGTATGGTATCGGTGTAAACCTATGAGCCACTAGGCTAAGTTCTAAACTACTCAGTTGCCCGCCCAAAACTTGCAAAGCACAAGTCTGCCATGAGACGAACAACTGAGCTTAATAAATGAAAAAGTAAGGTCAAGTCCATAATGGACCAAGAGCCCACGTTAATATAAGGCTAAGTCCGCAAGAGACCAAGGGCCCAAATCATTAAGGGTCAAGTTCTGTACGAACCAAATGACCAACTTAAAAAGTTTTACTAAGTGGTTACCTTAAGAATAAAAGGAACACTTAAAAACTATTAGTCATATGCAAAAGCAGTAAGCGAGCAACTGAGTAAAATTGAAATAAAGGCGCGCGAATAGGAGATTGACAAAAGCATTCCATTTCACTAATTCAAAAGATGCTTACAATAGGAGTAATGCGAAAAAATGCAAAAAGAAATACATCCTATTGCAAGCAAGAAAAACTAAGTCTTCAAGCGGGAGAAGGGGCATCTGCGGTGCTGGTCGCCTGGGTACTCGGCTGCTCGCCCGGGACATTTGAAGTGCCAGCCCCGTCTATTGGAGTTAGGGGGAGCGATGTCAAACCCTCAAAGACTTCATCATTGGTCGCCGTCGGGACTTCCTCAGGTTGACCACCATAGGTGGGGGGCACAATGTCGACATCATCGCTGAAGACATCCAAAGGGAAACCCAAGGCGGTCAAGTCAGCAACGAACAGGGTTGAGCCGGGAGCAGGGGGATAATTCTTGAGGTATTCAAGGAAGTCCGTCTTCACCGCGGCACGGACATCCTGTTTATGATCATAAGCGAAATGCACGGACCTCAAGCACTCAGCAAAGGCACATATGTACCCAAAGTTGGTTTTATCCAGGACCTCTTGCTCGTGCACCTCGTAGTCAACCATGCCCTTGCGCTCCTCCTCCAACTTTTTAATCTGCTCCTCGGCGACCATCAGGCGAGCAGCTAAGTCTACTCGCTCCTTCTCTGCCCTCTCAGCCCTCAAATCGGCGGCCTTGTCCAAGGCGCTCTTTTCACCGGCCAAGGCGGCCTCTATTTTCCTCTCCATCAACGCCAACTCCTTGGCGTGCTCAACCTTGCACTCCTTGATAGCGGCGGCTTTATCCTCATCCATCTTCTCGATCCGACGCCCAAGGAGGCAATTCGTCCGCTCGAGCTCCGTCACCTGGTCGACCAGCATTTGAGACATTATCATCTGGTGACCGGCATTATAACTCAACAAGCGTGCATTATCACTTGCAATCTGGCCGGTGACGAGCTCATCGACAGTTTTGGTCCAAGTTCGGGGGACCTGCTCGATTGCCTGACGCACATAAGCATCAGGAATATCTCATAATAAAGAGGGAGCATCCTTCACGCAGCTGAAGTGATGGAGAGTAGTCCCATGACCAGGATAGTGTGCCGGATTGTACCTGAAAAATAAGGGGACGAACAAGAATAAGCAAACGAGCAACAGGGTATTGGAAGACGAACAACAAAGTAACGGAAGCGGGTAACTCACTCCTTGATCTTGACAGGATCCCAACCCAAGTAAGAGTTATCTTTGGAGTTGCCCCCTTTCTTGGTCGCCGCCATGCTGGCGACCACCTGCTGCTCGTCCACCACCTCCAAGGAAGTGGACTTGGAAGCTGGAGACCTTGGAGCTCCACTGCTCGCCCTCCGCCAAGCTTTAAGCGCTTCGTAGGTCGATCATCACCCCTACCGCCGCGACCACCATCTCCTCGCGATGCCTTCTTCCTGTCCCTCTCCCGCTCCTTCTCTCTCTCTTTCTCCTTCTCCTTCCTCGCGTCCTTGAGAGAAGTGGAGATTTTGGCTCCTTGCTTTCCGCGAGCAACTCCGCCCCGGGGGCGAATAGTTGGGTCTTCCCCCGCTCGAAGGCGGAGGATAGCTAGAGGGGGATCCATCTTCTTCCTTGAAGCATCTTGGGAGGCCATTTGTTTCACTCTTTCAGCGAGCAAGTAATACGACTCGGGAACGGGGGGGGGAGGGACAGCAACGGTGCCTTGTTGCCCAAAAAGCATGCAACGGAATTAGGCGAGCAGCAAAGATAAGCGAACAACAATGTAAAGATAAGCAAAAGTTAGAAAAGTCTACCTTGAGGAACGGTAGCCTGCGCCTCAAGGTGATGAGGACTTGTAACTAAGCCCGCGAGCTTGCGACAATGAGCTTTTGATAAATGGGCCAAATCGCGATCAGCAGCATTCCGGAGTGCGATGATAGCAAGGGTGAAGAGATACTCGTCGCTCAAGTCGGGATGCCCCCACTTCAGGATCTTCGGACTTGCAAAACAACAAAGAAAGAAAAATTAAAATTAGTCCTACTAAGTTTACAGTAAGACAAAACTAAGCATACGTTTGATATTCCCAAAGCCTTCAAGCGATAGGATGCGCGTCTGTCCGCTGGAAAATCCTTCAGTTGCTCGCCAATCCCCACCAATGAAGAAGAATTGGCCGTGCCAGCCCCTGACTTTATTGGGAACCCCTTCAATCAACTTCACCCCACTCCTCGCTTTCACATAATACCATCCAACGTCGTCTTCATTTTGAGCCGAGATGGTTAAGGCATAGTGGAGTTCGATTGTGTTGATCTTGTTTTTATAATCCTCCAATCCAAAAAGGGTCATAAAAGCCAACAGGTTACTCCAACCATTCGGGGTTATCTGAGTAATCGCTAGGTTCACATCCTTCAAAAAGCAACCAATGAGGGGGTGCAAGGGAAGCGGGAAGCTAGTGTTGAGTACGTCTAAATTTATTGTCGTACAACCAGGCGAGGGGCGATCAGCTGTTTCTCCAGCCTTCGGGGCATACAAGCATATGTCATAGGGGATCCTATACGTCTTGCGGATGCTCGCCAAGTCATCCTCAGTAATGACGCTCGAAATGCTGCTCGCGGCGAAGGAGTTTTGTTGGGCCTTCATTATCACCCTTGATGGAGGAACGAAAGTCTTCGAGTAGCGAGCGTAATAATCCTCCCATTCACTATCGCAAGCAACACCTTCGGGGATTCGAGATTCCGACGTAATCTTGGACATCAGGAAGTTAATCTCTTTTAAGAACTCACAGGTGATGCTAGGACCCTGCTTCTCGCCGACGACGACGGGCTGCTCGCCTTCTTGATCAACCGATCTCTCTATCTCAGCGGCCAATTCCTCGGAGTCCTCTCCAAGGTTTGAGGACGTATCCTCCTCCTGGCGGGGGCGAGCAACTGGGTAAACTTCCTCTTGCTCGCCGGAGCAATCAGTGGCGTAACCTTCGACTGAGCGAACAACAGAACTCGCGTCCGAGTCCGTGTCTTCATCCACCAATAATGTACGTGGATTGCTCGCCAAAGCCTGGCGAACAGATCGGCGAGGAGACGTTACCAGGTCTTCCATGGGTCTCTTTTTGGGATTTCGCCCAAGATTTTCATCAGGCAAGGTAGAACTCGAAGAGGGGGAAACCATGGATTTGTAAAAAGAAAAATCGAAAAATCGAAAAATCAGGGCAAATAATAGAGTGTATAGCAAACAGCGACAATAGAGCGGAGATGCAACGACAATAACGACAGTACGACGCGACACGGTGGTGTTGAACGGCCGGATTTACAGTGGCGGTTGCAGGGGAAGAAAACGAAGCAAAAATACAGATAAAATTGGAGAGAAAACTAAGAAAAAGGAATGAAGCGATTAATGGTTTACCTTAGAAGCAAGAATCGATCGACACAAAGGAGAATTGAATGTAGAAATCACGAAGAAGAAAAAGCTTGAAGCGCTCGTTAATGGTGGAAATGCACAGGGTTTTCGAAAGAGAAATGAAGAAGATGAAATGGCCAATTTATAGGGGTGAAAAGCGGGGGCGAAAGTGCAATTTTTTAAAAAATATAGGCCCCTATATGCAAAGAAGGGAGTGCGCATGACTGACGCGATGCCTCGCTTCCCGCACCTCGAGAAACCAACCGTCGCAATCCGAAGGGGCGCGCTCAGTTGCTCGCCATATTGAAACCCACCTGCTCGGTTGCTCGCCCGTCACGAAAAAAGACGTTAAATCGTAGCTTGGTCTCAGTTGGTCAATTTATATCCCAACATGAGATCAAGCTAGAGGGCAATTGTTGGTAGGCGAGCAGCTAAGCAAAGAGTCAAGGCGAGCATCTGTGCAAGAGGCCAAGGCTAGCAGCTGAGCGAGAAGCCTAGGCTAGCAGCTGGTCAAGGCGAGCAGCTGTGCAAGAGGCCAAGGCTAGCAGCTGAGCGAGGAGCCGAGGCTAGCAGCTGAGCAAGAGTCCAAGACGAGCAGCTGATCAAAAGGCTAAAATAAACAGTTGGTCAAGATGATTGCCATCCAGATGAGCAACTGTGCAAAGGTCACAAACATGGAGCGAACAACTGAGAGAGTAAAGGTTCAAATACCCGACGAAGACATACAAGCGAGCAACTGGTCACCACGGAAAGCAACTGAGTAACCCCAATGGTCAAGTACAACATTGGGAACTTCAACAGTCAATAGCTTAGATGTAGTCCAAATGTCCTAACACTTGGCACCCATCCAATGGACAATAGCTTAGATGTAATACAAGTGTCCTAACACTTGACAAATATCCAATGGTAAAGTGGCTAGGATGGTGACACATGACCCTTTTGTATGTCTATAAATACTCCCTCTTTTGCATGAAAAGATGGGGTTCCATAATTCAAAAATAGTCCAAGTTCTTGCAAATTCATTTCTTGAACATTACTTAGTTAAATTCCATGATCATTTGATCTTATTTGATGATCTTAACTAGAGAAAACAGCCACTAATCACAATCGATTAGAAAAGGTCATCAACAAATGTCATTAATCCACTCGTTACCACCTGATTTTATTTATTGTTTGATTTAATACAAGAGACTGAGTGTTCCTAAAAATAATATTTTCATGCAATTTGTGAAATATACATAAAATTTTGGGAAAATGGTCTCATTAACATTTTAAGTACATACTTCGTTTGTCTAAATACTTTTGAATACTTACTTCGTTGTCCATGAATTCCATTATTATAGAAATGAACGCTGGTCTTAAGGAAAAAATAGAATTTTTTTAATGAAAAAATAAATAAATAAAATAAGAATATTGTTAGATATTTAGAGTGCATTTATAAATAAAAGACAAAATTCTAAGGTGCATCCAAGTGCATAGCATGCATTTGAATTTTAAGTTCAATTTTGACTTCAATTTTGATTTTTTCAAAATACACACAAACACACCGAACTGTGTTTGTTTTTTTGCAGTTGGGGTATTGCTAATGTCTTCTTGGGGTATTATCGATGCCTTCTTGGAGTATTACTGATGTCTTCTTGAGGTATTGTTGATTTCTGCTTGAAATAAATTTTTTCAAAATTCAAGTGCATATCATGCACTCAAGTGCACACCAGAACTACTCACAATAAAATATTTAAAATTTTGAGTAATTAATTGTTTCCATAAAAAAATAAAAACTTGTGTGAAACTGAGCTTACATAACCTCGATTTTGTCAAATATTACTTTTATATATTATATATTACCAGTGTTTTACATATTCACTACTATCATTGTTATACATACACAAATATCTCACAAATGAATCTCACAAATATCTCATAATACCCTCCAAAATATGACAAAAAATAATAGTCCAAAAAGTAGGAATACTAATATTGGACGGAGGGAGTATTATTTTAAATTTGGATTCACACTAGACTTGCTTCTATAAAAATATACTATCTCCGTCCCCAAAAGTATGACTTTCTGTTTTTTTCATCAATTTTGATTTCTTCACCATTCAACCATCACTTAATTACTTCACATGTTATCGACTTTAAACTCATAAATAACCACTTAACTCATAAATGAACCACACAATATACTAAAATACTCCCTCCGTCTACCAAATTTTTACCCGCTTTCCTTTTTGGTCCGTCCACCAAATTTTTACCCATTCATCTTTTGGAAATAAACTACACTCACAAACAAAAAATGGGCCCCACAATACCCACCACAATACTCTTACTTTATCTACTTTATTCACTTTTTCAATAAAATATCATTTTTCATTAAAAACTGTGCTCAACAGTAACCGGATAAAATTTTCGTGGACGGAGGGAGTACCATTTATTTATTTACTTTATCTACTTTTTCTAAAGTGTGTCAAAAGCAAACTACCATACTTTTAGGACCGGGAGAGTAACATATATGGTAGGCAAGGAGAGTACTGTTTACAGAGGGGGGATAATATAAAAGTTTATGTAGACTGCATCCTTTAAATAATGTCTATTTACCGTTGGGAGAAAAAATAATACTCCCTCCGTCCCCTCTTAATATTCACACTTTCCTATTTGGGATGTCCCACAATAATATTCACACCCCAAAAAAGGAAATAAAACACTCTCACACTACCTACTTTAATTCAAAATACTCTTCATTCATTGGTTCAAAAAGTCAATAAAGTAGTTTTTCTTAAAACCTGTGCCCACACAAGTGTGAATATTATTAGGGGACGGAGGGAGTATAAAAAGTTATGTAGACTGCATCTTTTAAATAATGCCTATAGTTTAGGCTATGATATTCTTTTAATCAAGCAAAATGTTTATCTACTGTCCATAGTATTTCTAAGCGAGTTTGTTTACTGTGCAACTCAAATATATTTTTAAAAAATCACATTTATTATTATTGAAAAATTGCTTTTATTATTATTGTAAATTTATCCCATATAATGGGGATAATGTTTTAAAAATATATTTAAATTGGATGGCGAAAAGCCCAAATATATTTTTCAATTTGAAGTATGAGTGCTCTTATATATTAATTAATTAATGAAGAATAGGCAGTGGCGGGTACCCTTTTCATGCTCTTATATAACCGCTCTTTTTCGGACTCATCACTTTCACCATTTCCGCAGTTGTGCAACAAAACTCATCCCTTCTCTGATCCTTTCTCTCTCTTTTTTTAGAGAGAGAAAATCAAGCAAGAATGTTGCCATACCAAACACTGGAAGCAGCCGAGGCTTCTCTGGGGAGAAACCTCACATTTGCAGAGGGATTATGGTTCAATTACTCTGCCCACAAATCCGATTACATTCTCTATTGCCACAACACCCTTTTCTTGTTCTTTTTCTACACTATTCTGCCCTTACCCTACGTCATCCTCGAGATTATTCGTTCCAAAAAGATTGTTGACTGGTTCAAGATTCAGCCCAGAATGCAGAATTCGTTGCCGGATATGCTGGATTGCTACAAAAAAGTTATCGCCACCTTCGTAATTTCTGTTGGCCCTCTCCAAATCTTTTCTTACCCTATCATTCAGGTTTAATTTTGTTTTTTTTTTTTTTTACAATCTTGTTTATGCTGTTAATATTTTGCATGTGGTGTTGGGATTTTGACAACTCACTATTTGAGGAATTTTTTTTGTGGGTTTTGATTAACATATTTGAAAGAATTTCATCTCGAATGGGTTAGGTAAAGACGTGTGAAATTGAGTTTTGATTAACAGTTCTTAAAGACTTTTAAATTCATTTATATTATTTCCGTAACAAATTGATTTCCCCCTTCATATGTGTGCTTAATTGTAGATTTTTTAAATAAAAAAAAGAGTTTGTGTCATATTACACACATGTGGGATATATTTGCGTTATAGATTAATGTGAGCTGATGCTGCATCTCGATTTTGCTCATCATTCAATGCAGATTGCAGCTTATTCAGTTTAACCCAATCACTTAGTACAATTCATGTTCTTGAGCATATGTAGTTTATTCGATTCCTGGCCGTTTTTCAATGTCCTTGGCTTCTTTTAGTTCATTCATGAGTTTAAAAGATACTAATACAATCTATTATTCTGCAGATGATTGGAATAAGAACAAGATTGCCATTACCATCAGCCTCAGAGATTTTGTTGCAGCTGTTGGTATACTTTGTTGTCGAGGACTATGCTAACTATTGGTTGCACAGATTGCTTCACCAAAAATGGGGGTATGACAACATTCATCATGTCCACCATGAATACACTGCTCCATTTGGATTTGTGGCCCCTTATGCGCATTGGGCGGAAATCATAATCCTAGGCCTAGCCTCATTTCTTGGCCCACTAATTGCTCCTGGACATATGCTAACATTCTGGCTGTGGATGATTCTGAGGCAAATGGAAGCCATTGAGACTCACTCTGGGTATGCATACTGACAAATCATGCATTTTCTATTTTAAAAGATAATTTGGCCTTTATTTAATGCACAAAGAGAACTTTTCGTCGTATATCACGTGTTTCTGATCTTTATTTTCTTCTTGGGAAGAATTGGCTGAAGGGTCTTACCAAAATATTCCGATTTCTTGTTTTGCGCACCAGATTCTTGTTTTATATGATCTTTCAATCACACTTCTCTTCTAGAGAGGAATATGCTCAAGGGTGTCACTGAAATGTTCTGCTTTCAGGTTTTATGCACAATATATTACTTATTGTATTATGAAACCTGTGCATTCTCAGTTGAAATATGCGGTCTTTAGTAAAGTGTTTTGTGATCTTTTGGTGACTCGTTTCTTTTGGAGAAAAATGGGCTTAAGGGTCTTGTTGAAATGTTATGTTTTCATGGTTTTTCAGTTACGACTTCCCCTGGAGTCCTTCAAGGTTGATTCCATTCTATGGGGGAGCAGAATTCCATGATTACCACCACTTTGTTGGAGGGAAAAGCCAAAGCAATTTTGCATCAGTATTCACATACTGTGATCATCTCTATGGAACCAACAAGGTATGTTGAACCATGTGAAGTTCCATATGCTGATCTCGTGTTCCCCTTATTGATTAAGCACCACTTGTTTACAGGGATACCGGTACAAGAAGGAACTAGAAAAGGTATTTGCAAGCATCCACTAAATTAATTTCTCCATTTATGATCATAGAAAACATTCCATGTCTATATGAGCACAATCGCCCATTCTTGATGCGTTTAACTTCTTCTTTGGAGTTTCTCAGACAGGGGATAAACAGAAGCAAAAGTGAGAAAATTAAAGGGATCAAGATAAATTGCCGATGAAGTAAACCTTCTTGGGATTGCTGTGTGTTCTTTCTTAAGGTTAGATGTTGCATCCAGAAAAATCTACATTAGCCTTTACTACTAAGCTCTATTCTGATTTCATTTGTTCTTTGTGTGCTTTAATAGTTGTATAACATTTCTTCTGTGTCTTGTTCAAGTATACAGCACCAGAAAAGGCAAATGAGATGAACTACTTTTGAAATGTTCTCGTGCTCCTATTCACCCTCGCACATATTGTGCATAGTAATAATATTACAAAGTATATGTAGTATGGTAGAGAATTAATGAATGATCCTTTGTTCCAATCAGTATTTCATTTCTCATTCCTAAATCACTATTATAACTTTATAAGTCAATGTTTATTATTTTGACATGAATTAAGAGTAACTAAATTTAAGATGGGAAGATCAACAGGGAATTCGACTATATCTATGGCTTAGAAATGAATTGAAAAAGAAAACGTCAAAGAATTTTGTAATGCATTAGTCTTGTAATGATTAATTGAAATCCTGCCACAAGCCCGTCTAGCTCAGTTGGTAGAGCGCAAGGCTCTTAACCTTGTGGTCGTGGGTTCGAGCCCCACGGTGGGCGCTCTAATCGTATTGGTCATATTTTAACTTTTTGATTTTTTCTTTTTACTTAGCTTTTCATGCCTCAATGTAACTTAATACTATAAAATAAAATAAAGACGTTTTGTAAAATGACTGAATTTTTTAAAGCCTTTCAATACAACGTCCACAGTAGAATGATTTTACCTCAAACTAAACTACACGATTAACAGTTAAACATCCCCAGTTTCCTGTCAACAATCTATATTACAGCTCTTTTTTTTTTCCTGAGAAGTTTGAAGGGGGCTTGCAGTTCTTGATTAACTATACAAGTTCCAGTTCATGGATGATGGATTGCTACAATAATAATCTCTCGGCATTCGCAAATTCAGAGGAAATTTCCTTACATCTTGTATGATATAAGACGACTAACCTGCTCAGTTAGGTGTTTGGGAAAATGATATTGTAGAGAGTCAGCCCGAAAGATATTCAGGTACCGTCATCAATTAAAAGCTCCTTTTCAGACAAGAGCTTTAGTTTCTGCGGGAATTAGACAACACAGATGATTGTATTATAAAAATTAAATACATACATGTAAAATTGCATCTACTCTGTTTATATACAGTCAGAAACTGTTGCACACAATCTTGAAAGAGGAAAATGAAGAGTAGGGAAATGCAGTGTTTACCGTAATGTATTGATGTGGATCATCAATACTCGTCGTACCAAGGACTACCTCCCTCCCTAATTTTTGTGTTAGCTTATGGCAAACTCTAAGCTGAGGACAACACCAATACAGATGTAAGTTGTCAAGAATTCTCGGCAACCAATAACTCAGATTGATGAAAAGTTAAGACAATACCTCAGATCTTGTTGCCCCACCAATTATGAAAACAAATATTCGTGGTCCCATCTTCTTGAAATCACTGACTGCACTTCTCAAGGACGAATCACTGGAAGAAATATGGTACCATAAGTTATGAATTTGGAGGGTATATGACATATTTACCCACGACCTTTTACTCTATATCTTATGATGGACAAATAATATCACATGTGAGAGAGATTGCTACCTTGAACTTCCATCATTGGAGGAGTGAGATCTGGCCCATGTTGGAGTTCGTCTTGATCTCATAGAATGTGCAACGGTAGATTGACCTGCCCTAACTGATGAGGATCCACTGATCCTTTGGGTCCCATTAGTTGAAGGGCTAGGATTGTTCATGCAATGGTATTCATCTGTTGGCAATTCTCCTTTCCCCAACTTTTCAATTAACTCCTGAAAAAGAAACCAAGTTAATACTCAAGTAAAAATTGACATCACCAAACAGGAAATGAAGGGTTTAAAAGTTCCTTTATTTGTTTCGAAAGGATCCGATGAGCTTTACAGCGAGATATATAGACATGAAAAGAGCGCTTTCATACAGTTGATCTCATTTTTATTAGTCTTACTCTTACATTAAAATAGCGTTTTCTTACAAGCATACTCATTTTGAATTTTTTTAATTGAAGTTTTACGTGATAGGAACAAAGGGTGGATATATATCATAATGTCTCATGTCTGCAGATAAAAATGCTACATCATATTGACAGTTGTTATCTCTAGGAAGCGAGTTAAAAGATCTAAAGTTGTTTTCCAATTAATTTTATGGAACAGATGAAGAAATTACGAATCAGTCTGCTTGAAGATAGGCAAATAGTTCCGAAGATTGTTGGGCCCCACAAAGCAATATTAAACTCTAGAAAGATATGCATGTGATTTTTTGAGATGAACCTCTATAACGGGATAAAACCGGAATAGTGCCCATGTCTGCTCCTCCCCTGTTCGTTCCTTTCTAATTGCACGCTTCCTCTAACAAGAAAAAACAACAATATCAACTGTTACAGCTCAGTTTTAGCCTATACTTAATTCTTATTAATTATAAGCACATAATCTAGTAAACGAATTTACCTTATCTGAATTAAACTTCAGTGAAAAAGTCTCTTTTGAAGCCTTTCTTGAGTCAGATTCCTCAATCAGTTTCATATTTTTCACAGCTTTCATGTCCGAGTCTGATAGTCTTGCCAACTGAAGATTCATATATAAACAAATCAAATTTTAGTTGGAGCCAGCAATCAGCGAGACCACTTCGAAGCATCTGTTATAGGTATCAGGTTACCAAGAGGGTGTTTAGTTGAGCTTATAAGCTCTTTAAAACAGCTTATAAGCTGTTTAAGAGTTTATAAGCACTATGAATATGTTTGACAAAATAAGATGTTCATATTACTTTATATTAAAAATAAAATTTAAAAAATATTTATTATAACTTCTTAAAGATCTTATAAGTTGTCAAACACTTTATAAGCTACTTAAAAATTACATCTTATAAGCTCTTAAAACAAATTATAAGATATTAGAGTTTATAAGATATTTCAAATAAGTTTAGCCAAATGGGCTTCAATTGAGTCTATTAGCAGACTGTGAGGTATACCAAACATCAAAGTTAGCACATTTGAAAATCTAGTTAATTATGATCCGCTGATGGTGAGTTTATTGAGTCTGACAACGTATATAAATTATAAGCTCAAGGTGCACGAGCATCAAATATTAGTTTAACTCTTTTCCATTTTATAGCCATGATTTGAATATGCGATATCATACATTAGAAAAAGTCATCCACCTACTTCCAGGTCCAAGTTCCAAGTTCCAAACGTGCTATTTTTCAATGTTATTTAAGGTAAACTCCGTTAAAAGAACAAGCATTTGTACATGGGTGGGGTGGGATGGGGATGGGGATGGGGTTAGAAACCTGCATGAGTTTGCCATCCTCAATCTTCTCTGGATAGACAGAAGCATAAATCATCAAAAGACGTAATTTATTCTCGCTCAATCCTTCCTGTAGGGTAAAGAAACAGTTCCAATCACAAAAGAATCAAGAATGCACTTGCTAGTGAAATATCTAAATATAAAATTATTACCTGCTTTCGTATCAGAAATTTTCTTACTTCCTCCGGTTCTGCATCACCAAATACAAGGTCCTGCTCAAGTTGTCCAAGCTCTCGGAGACCCACATCTCTGATAATTTTATTAAGTTTTTCAGCAATCTGATTTGGAGAGAGAGAGAAAGTTAGCATTTGCATGTTTCTGCGACCGTACATCTGGATCAATTAAGCTTTCATTATATTGGTCATCCATAATCACGTACATAATTAGTCAGCAGGAAAATTAGAACTCCAAACAATATTATAAATTAACATAATGGATATCCCATTCATTAGGTAATATTGGCAAGCTGTTTCAGACTTTCAAGATTAGAGGATAGAGTTATTTATCAGGTTACATTGTAACACATTAAGTGCTTAAGACAGAATTGACTGACAATTGGAAGATATTATGAAGGAAGAAACAACCTCAACATGAATAGAGAGTCTTTCCATCTGCTCACAGTACTGTGGCAAAGCTTGAACCAATTTCCAAAGGTCTCCTGTTGAAAGTTCACTACCACCGCTACATAGAGTAGACATGAGTAAAAGTGATGGTGTGAATTATATGATTTTGATCACTTGAAAGTAGTGAAGCCTTGATAAAGTCACATACTTCTTTTAAGGAAAATTAGGTTTAGTAAATTTCTGGATCTATATTATGATGAAATGGCCATAATCCCTGCATTCAGCACTGCTCTAGGTTCTAAAAGAGTGTTAAAAATTGTAAATACCGATTATTTGCTGGACTGGCTAGTGTACACATAATCTTGTTATTTTTACATGAATTCTAAGAGAATACTTTAACCCTTTCTGGTTCTAAAACGCGCTACCATAAAAACTTATTTGAACGCAAAAATGAATCCATCAATGCCAATAAAAGATGCACTACAGATTTTGATCATGCCTAGTCAATCAATATACCAGTTCTCCCACCGAAGAGAGAAAAATGTAGCACATTCGGGTATAATGCTCAGACTCAATGGCTGTTGCATTTCATATAGAACTGTGTGTATATTTAAAATCACAAACCTCTTTTGCAATTGTGCGGCTTTATTTTTTGAAACAAAATTTGTCATCTTCTCGTGCAATCGTTCACTAGCCTGAAAATCTTAAGGTGAGAAAGAATTCTCATATAACATGCAACAAACTCAAAAACAAGTTCACATATGACATTATTGGTGACTACAGGGCTTAAGAAGCGCATGCATAAATGAACACCTCTGCTATGTGAGAGTGCCGGAGCTCAAGCCAAACAGGGTCATGATCATCCAGAATCACTTCTTTTTTTTCAGGGTGACCACCTGATTTGCTA
The DNA here is from genome assembly GCA_947034835.1 of Ballota nigra. NCBI lineage: Eukaryota > Viridiplantae > Streptophyta > Magnoliopsida > Lamiales > Lamiaceae > Ballota > Ballota nigra. Next base: position 42,763,102 of record OX344721.1, read on the forward strand.
GGAACCTAACACCCATTATATCTCATCAGATGAGTTGGAGATCAAATGATAGAGTGTGTTTGGACTCAAAAGTTTACCTCATGCACATATTTATTTCCATCCAGATTGAGCAGATCATGACACATAGCATCATAGGTCCATTCATGAATGATGGGAGCAATCTACAGCATAAAACTCAACATGAGTTCAATTTCAATAAAAATGTAAATGATACTGATGAATACAGTATTATCAGATAAAACTTGTAGCACCTGATCAACTGATCTGTCCACTATTAGTAATTCACATGTTTCTGTTTGGGGGAAGCCAGAGATGGATGATTTATATGTTATTATGCTGTTCCAAACTGCTGCAGCAAGCTTTGTAGACACTAAGTCACGATATGTAGGGATTGTGGTGCCATCAATTCCCTTGGCTGCTCTATACCGCACAAAAGGGAATTCCTGGACAAGAAGTTGTTTAAAATAGTCAGCTAAATTGTGATAAGACAAGAAGTGTACCCAGCTGCCACATTCTATTTATTGTGGATTCAAAGGTCAACAAAGATGGTTTCAAAAACTCAAAATAAATACTCCAATACTGCACCCATATGCTGTATATATGTTGGGTAAATATGAAGATAAGTTCAATTCATACCAGTCAAAATCATTAACATCTAGATGTGGAGGTGCATCTTATCGGAAAAAAAAAGGGAAACGATAATGAGTAATACCAATACATTAAAATATATTTAGGCCTAAAGGTTAATCTTAAAAAAACATTGTGCATTCAAGTTAAAAACAACAGCAGTTAGCTTCAAAATGAGACAAAAAGAAAGAAGAGGAAATGAAAAAGAAAAGAAGGCAAAGGTGACTGGTCTTATTGAATTAGTAACTTTTTTTTTTCTGGAGGGGGTAGAAAAAATTGGTTGAAGGATCTCAGTACACCAATACTTTCCTTTTCGCACCTTTAATGAAGCGAAAACAGTAGCAAGTCTTTTGGCCATTACATTCAAGCATGCATCAAATCTGCGAGAATTTTCAGCATCATCACCAAAGAGTTCTTCAAGTGATCTTTCTTGATCAGTGATGAATCCCTGGAAATAAAATTGCTATGCTGGTACAGTGTCTAGCACAGTAATTACTGAAACCATAATACGGATGCTTCTCAAAAGAAACAAAGACTAGAAGTCACATGAGCATGGCCATGTATAAACTCACTAGGCTAAGCTCCTTGTGGCTTGTGCTTTGTATGTATGGTCAAAATGTAAAATCCAGAATATGAAAAATGGATTACCTGATTGTCTATAGAGATGTACTCAAAATTCATCTGCAATTTGCCAAGGCTTCAGAAAAATGAATAAAGTTCCGAAGTATGTGTAAGGTATTCACAGTAAAAAAAAATAACTGCAAACCTCTTTCAATGCACCGATGCGCGGTAAAACACTGCAATCGTTCTTGATGCGAGTAACAAGGTCTTTTGTTACTGGAGAACTGAAGTATACAAATGCTCTGCAGCCAAAGGAAAAGCAAGAGACGATATCATGCAGTCAGATTCCACAGACGATAGGCGAATTGGTTCTTTGGATAAGAATTATCTTAACATACTTCCTGTATAAAGGCTCTCTTCCCGACATGTCAGACAAGAACATGACAACACTGAAAAGGAATACGAGGCTAAAAAGTCAGACCCCATTATATCGAGTTAGCTAAATAAAAGTTACAAATTCCTGAGAACAGGCAATATAAATTACATAAGCAGAGGGATAATTGAAGCAACACTAAAGAATACTATTCACATAGAATTGTTGAAGGAATGAGCTTTAAATTAACTGTAAATTATTCAGAACAAATAGAATAATTTGAAAAAGGGATGTATTATTGTCAAAAGGTACAAAATAAATTTAAACACAAGATAACCTACTTTTCCTTGGAAGGTTGAATGAAATATATGGCATCCGCTGAAGGCAGGGGTTGCCTTCTTTTAAACAAGCCTTCCACCACTGATAAAACGAAAAACATAATATTTTTATCAGCATGAAGCTAAAAGATAAAATGGAACACAAGTAACCAAACAAGATACACAAAGGACATCATGTTAGACAAACCAATAAATCAAACCATATAACATCAGGAAAAACCGAGGTTAGGCTTACAATTCACATGATAAAATGAAGAATGAGAAGTTCTCTGAAGTGAAGATCTAAAACTTCATTAATTACTAGTAAAAAATTGGGCACAGAAAACAATTTTCATAAATCTCTATAAGCATCTCCTTATTGATAGAAGGGAAATTTCATTGCTAAGGGCACAGAAGTTTCACCATAATTAATATTTAACTTTGACAATATCTGTTTAAAGATTTGCTTACATGAAACTCCTTGGTCAAAAATATCTGACATTTTGCATGAGCTTGACATTACTTTTACTGTAACTTTATCCATGATGAGTACCTATACATAACGAGGTGGCTATGAAGAGTATATTGCAATAACTGAATGGACAAGATAGAAAAAACAACAATTAGGAAAACAGTAGACTAACAAGATAGAATAAACTCATTTTCATGCATAAGCGCGTTTCTGAGCTTTAGAATACCGACTAAGTAACCATGAGCTCTCATAATTGATTCATATATTTAATATCATAAATCCTGTAGATAAAGATTCTCTGTCGTTTCTCAATTTTATCTTCAAGCCGCATAGAAATTATTCAAAAAACCAAACGAGGAGTACATAATATTTCATGCAACTATTGACAAAAAAGAATAATTCACCTTATCTCATATAATTACTTCTGGAGCCAGAGTGATTCTCTAAAGTTCCCATTATTAGTTCAAGTAATTATGAAATTCCATTTTATTTTCCATAAATTGAAGATTACATGGTGAAATAAATTATATTTTAAGGAAAAATTTATTAATGGTTTAAGTGACGCACTTTAATTTTCAAGATTGTCTAATTTTTATCTTGATTATTTATGAAGATTAAACAAGCCAATATGAATATTGCATCATGGCAGACCAGAATATGCTAACATGGTTTACTTATAATTTTATATGCAATTATCAAGGCTGTAAATAATGAACCGAATTTAACCAGAGTAGTAAAAAATAAAACCATCTTCCATACAAGAACATATATTCTAAACTTGATAATGGTAGTATCGTGCAGATGGGAAGTACCTTTCCAGATGATCTAGAATCTCCTGATTTGGATGCTCGTATCAATTCATATAATAATCCTAAGAATTAATTGCCAAAGTGATCAATCCAAATACTTGCAAGAATAATACTGAAGTATATAATCTTCACGCACAACTTTTGAGAGTACATACTATTTAAATAAAAACTGTAAATAATTAAATAACATAAGAACATCCTACTGATGCATAGCAGCAATATCTTTCAATTTACGTGCAATGTACAAACACGATGAGTTCACTACTCTTAGTAAACGGATCAGTCTTTCAAGTCGAGAGATGTAAATTGCAGAGTAAGTGAAACCGCGATGCCTCTAAGTCCTAACCACAACTTAATTATTAAGTCAGATCCCAGACAAATCAACTGTTTTCTCCTGTATAAAAAAGAAATGAAATACATTTGCATTTAAAACTTCTCCAAGCGTTCTACGAAGTGACGATATTCATTGAAGTCTCGATTCAAATAGTTCTTCAACAAAAATACATGCTAATTGCGAACTAATATGGTTATCATCTCTAATTAACAATAAAGTAAAGCAACGCGGTGATCTTCAAAACGTTAGGTGAAAAGAAAAAAAAAAGTCAGTGGGAAATATGCGCGCGAAGACTTACGATCGCGGCTGATTTGGTGGAAATACTTATACTCTCCGCCGTGGGAAGAGGTGTCGGAATCCGAAAACGGCATGCCGGGCAACAATTTTTGCGACGCCGACGGTGAGTGAAGCAACGGCTTATATTTTGGAAAATTCGACTCCGTTGAAGAAAGAGAGGGAGGGAGAGATATTGAAGTGGCGAAGACGATTTGATTTTGAAGGGAAAAGTCAGAAAATGGACGTTGTAAGTTTGTGGTGGCGCACAAACTGGTCCAGATAGGCAAACTTTATAATATTTCACTTTCCTCCCCCCATATCTGTAGGAAAATGCACCATAGACCCTCTAATGGGTTCTTATCTATATACTCATTTCCTTATTTCTCTTTTTTCTTCGTGGATAAAAGTCTTTATTTTACCCTTCCTAATTTTTGTTAAGAATTAATTTCTCAGTCATACTTTTTCCAACAATATCTTCACTTATTTATTTTCATTCTCTCTGCATCAATAACATAATCACTTTGTCTTTATTTTTTAATTTAATTTTTATTTTATAGTTATCAAAATTTCCATATTGAACAAAACATGCACATTGATACTTAGAATTTGGGTAAATTAGTAATGTAGTTGGGAAATGATGTGTTTATGACCCAAATTGTTCAAAATTACTTCATTGGTCTAATGAATAACCAATTTTAATAGTTAAAATTTTTTAAGAGAATCATGTGGAGAAAAGGTCACTAATCGAATGAGAAGTAAGGTTTGGTACCTATTAAAATAAGCAAAGTAAATTATGTGAAAAAAGTAAAGTGGAATGATATAATTTAATGACTATGAAACCCCAATTTTTTTATACTTTCTCGAACTTAATTGCTACTTGCTGAAATTATCCCTACTCAATCGATATTTTTATAAATAATAATAAAAAAAACATTGTTTTTTAAAGTTATTTATTTCCTACACTAGTAACGTTTCATGTTATTACTTTACATTTTAAATTTATATTTACTATTTAAATTCAATTTAATTTAGAGTGATAAGTAATAAAGCAGAAGTTAAGTTTAAGACAGATAAAGTAATAACTAATAACTATCGGGAGGGATAACATTATTATTTAAAAGAGGCGACTGATGTTTGATGTACGAATTCAAATTCTTCTCTATTTGAACAAAGAATAATGTGCACTTTAGGCACTAGTTTGTAGAAAAATACTATTTTTTCCGTTAAAAATTTAAATTATCAAAAGTTACGGAAAATAGTTTCACTTTTTAAAATGAACTGCTTCTAAACATATCTTATTTATAATTCATTGCGCTATATTTTTTTCAATATATATAATGTCAATGAGGTAAACTCCTAATAAAGTAGCATGCGAAGGAATTCCACATATCTAAAAGTTCGAACTTGTAAAAAGGCGTGAAATTAATTCATTTAATTATTTTCCTTTACATTCCCCCTCACTCATGGGTCGGATTCAACTTCCCTCTTTAAGAAGGCCTAATGAATGGACAATTTAATATGGGTGGAGCTGCTTTCACTGGGAATCGAACCCAAGATCTTTGTCAAGGCGTGTGTCTTTTTAGCTCTGACACCATATTAAATTGAAGACTGAAAAATATGTGGAAGACATGCTTTTCTCATTAGTCTCACTACTCAAACCCCAAAATCCTCTAAACAAACCCCATAATTTTAAAGACATAAATAAAATGACTAAATTATCCTTATATATATATGGAATGAATTATACTCTAAATTTATGTTGATTTTCACTTTAGTCCTTCAAGCCATGTAATTTCAAAATTAGTATTTTAAATTTTAATTGATCTTTTTTTTTCTTAAATTTTTTTAACCCGAAAAAAAATCTAAAAATATGTTTAAAAATGTATTAAATATTTAAATAATCAAATTAAATAAAATTAAAAAATCCTTAAAATTTTGAAAAACAAAAGAAAATAAATCAACTAAATCTTCAAAATAATTTAATTAAAAAAAATCCAATTTATTTTTAAAAATATACTAAAAAATAGTTAAAAAGATCAACTAAATCTTAAAAAATAACTAAATTAAGAAAATTATTTTAAAAAATCTTAAAAATTCAACTGAAGCTAAATAAAAATAAAATTTTAATTAATTTTTTAGTTTAACTATTTATGATAATTTAATTAACATTTATAAAATATTTTTCTGCTTTTATTTATCTTTAGTCTTTTCCTTTTTGAATATTTTTTATTTTGTTATTCTTTTTTAAAATTTAATTTGTTTAGATTTAGATATTTTTCTTATATTTATGTAGTTATTTTATTTTTCAAATTTTCATTTTAATTTATTTTTTAATTATTTAAGTTTCATTTTATTATTTAATTTTTGTCAAATTTTATTTAGGTTTAAATGATTTTAAAATAATTAACTAATTTTTTTTAATTATTTTATTTTCTGGATTATTTTAAAATAATTGTCAAAATTACTTTTAATTTTTTTATTTAAATATATTATACAATTTAATTTATTATTAAAATTGTCTTTATATTTATTTTATTTTTTGATATTCTTTAAGATATTTATTTTGATAAATACTTATTTAGAAGATTTAGTTAATTATTATATATTTTTTTCAATATGTATTTAATTTTTAATATAATTTATTTTATTAAAACCAAAGAATATGAAAAAAAAATTAAAAAGTAAAAAATGAATGATTTTATTGAGAATATGGAATGGTGAGAATTTTTAGTAAGTGATGTGGATTTAATGGAATTGTGGGAATGTTAATGGAGGAATGATATTATAGGAATGAAGTGGGGTATGTTTAGTAATATATGTTGATTTTTTAAATTTTAATAGAGTATGTTTAGTAGGTGGGGTAGATTTAGAGAATTTTGGAGTTTGAATAGTGGTACTCTTTTCTCATTCACAACAATAGCTACATATACAATTTAGTTTCCAATAATTAAGTGAACAAATCAAGCAGGTCAATTAAAAGGATACTACAAGATCTTCTAAAGCTTCTATCCAAATATCAATATATATGCTAATATTCTAAGTACAGAATATATGGAAAAGGATTAATGCAATACTCCCCCTCAAGTTGGTTCGTGAAGATTTCGAACGTCCAACTTGGACAACAAATTATGAAATTGTTCCGTTCTAAAAGCCTTCGTAAAGATGCCATCTGCCTGGTCATGTGTTGACACCTTTGTTGGACATATTTCTCCTGATTGCACATGTTCTAGAACGAAATAGCAATCCATCTCGACATGCTTAGTACGCTGATGAAATACAGGATTCGCCGCTATATGTAAAGCTGCTTGATTATCACAATGTAGAATAGTAGCCCTTTCTTGTGGAGCTCTCAGATATTTAAGTAGCCATCTCAACCAAAAAATTCCACTTATAGTTACCGCCATTGCATTGTACTCGACTTCAGCCGAAGAACGTGAAACCACTGTTTGTTTCTTTGTTCTCCATGAAATTGGTGCTCCTCCAATGGAAATGAAATAACCCGTGCAAGAACGAGGGGTGAAATTACATCCCGCCCAATCTGCATCATAAAAACCTTCCAATTCTAGCCCTCCGTCTCGTGGCAAGAATAATCCTTGACTAGTTGTATACTTTAAATAGTGTAATATACACATTGTTGCTCGCATATACTCTTTCCTTGGATCATTGAAAAACTGGCTTAGAGTATTTACGGCATATATGTGATGTCAGGCCTTGTCACTGTTAAGTATAGAAGACGATCAACAAGGCGACGATATGGTCCCGACTCGACTCTTGGGCTGCTACTTGGTTTGCTGAACTTTATGTTCTGGTCCATTGGAAAACCATTTGTTCTACACCCTTGAACACCTGCTTCTTCAAAAATGTCAAATGTATATTTTCGTTGACTTAGAACAAGACCATTGGTAGTCAGGGAAGCTTCAATTCCAAGAATGTACTTCAATGGTCCTAAATTCTTAATACTGAAGGTTTCATTCAAGAATGATTTAGTTGACTGAATATGACCATTATCCGTTCCTGTAATGATCACATCATCCACATAAATCAAAGCAACAGTGTAGGTATTACCAATCTGATATATGAAGAGAGAATGGCGACCGAGGCTAACGAAATCCCATGCCAAGAAGAGCTTAGGTAAACCTATGGTACCAATTCCTATACGCTTGCTTCAAGCCATAGAGCGATTTTTGCAATTTGCAAACTCTTGTCTCCCCCTATTTTGCAAAACCCTGAGGAATTTTCATGTATACATTTTCAATTAAGTCACCATGCAAGAATGCATTATTTACATCTAATTGATGAATGCTCCATCCTTGCTTGATTGTCACTGCAATAAGACATCTAATAGTCACTGACTTGGTCATTGGAGCAAAAGTTTCATGAATATCTATCCCCTTGACTTGAGTGAATCCTCTCGCCACAAGATTGAGTTTTAAAGCTTTCATCCTCACCATTAGGTTTGAATTTAATTTTGTACACTCATTTTGAACCCACCACTTTCTTTCCGGGAGGTAGAGACTCCAACGCCCACATTCTATTTTTTTCAAGAGCGTTAATTTCATTTTGCATGACCTCTCTCCATCTAGGATCTTTGATAGCTTGAGAAAAGTGTTTGGGCTCATCATAAGATGTGATAGCCACTAAAAAAGCTTTGTGAGCATCAGTAAATTTTCATATGCAACATAATTGGACAAAGGATATACCTGCGAGGTCACTGAGTGAGCATCAGACTGTGGATGTTGCAAAGAGGGTGACAAGTCAGTTTCAAAATCTGAGAGGTGCTTAGGTTGATGAAGTGGGCTGCCCCCCAGCCTTATCTCTCCGGTGTTCGAAGCATGTTGGGAAATGGGACGTGGTGATCCAGCTTGTTACTCATTGTTAGTCTCCATAATGGGACCAATTCCAAACTTGTAGAGAGATGTGAAATAAATTTATTTAATTATTTCCCTTTACAGAACAGAAGAATTATTTTATAAAATCTGCATTATTTAATATGAATAATTTAAATTGTAACAGAGAGAATATTATTTTAAAATTAGTATTATATTTATAAAACTAATATTTTTTTACTAATGATGAATTGATGTCGGTGCATGAAGTTCAACAATTATTTCTTATCTTTATATTTTTTAAATAACATATTGAACTACTTGTGTTGTTGGGATTTAGAATGAAATATTACAAATAGGTATACTTATAGGTGTTTTATTAAGCTTTAGTTCAAAACTTTTCTAAAATCACAAATAGGTTTAAAACCTAGCTCACTCTATACTCCCACCTACTTGATCCTACTAACCCAGCGCCCCAAAAACAATACTCCCACCCACCCATTTAATTTCTCTCTCTCTCTCTCTCTCTCGGACTATCTATCCCCCAGCCCCCTCTCTCTTTCAAGGCGACGGTGACAACGACCACCTCCATCCAGCGATTTTCCACCGCCTCCAATGCGGCGGCGTGCACTGCCACCACCTCAAAATCAAGCGACGCCGCACATCGCGTTCAGCCCATAGGTGGTGCCGCCCACCGTCCAGATCAGGACAGATCTAACATGGCACACCACCACCACCTCGCCACTACTGATCCATCACCACCACTCTCGCTCAGCAGCCGCCGTTGATGGGTGGACCACCTTCATCCAATAATTTTTTGCCGCCATGCCGTGTCCCAGATATGCGCCTCCGTCGTGGATCTATTAGATCCAAGAAATAGTGTGTTGGGCGGTTCTATATCTGAGATCTAGTGGTTGCGATACTAGATATAGGGTTTCCGCCATCTATTTGCTGCTCGCCGGAGCACATAGTTTCCGCCACCGTACATGTTGCTGCTCGGTTGTTCGATTCGTGAAATAGGGCGTCGATACAGACCTCGAGATGCCTCCGGTCGAATTCTTCTCAGGTAGATATTTTTCTTGTCCTCCAAAATAAATGGGTATGTTTGTGGGGTGTAATTGTATGTAAGAAGAATATGTATGAGAATATGAAAATTATGTATAGTAATGGAAAAATAGAGTTTTAATGGAAATAATTATGTTGAATCCTTACGATGGTTCTAGTGGGGTTTTGCTTCTGTGTTTGGTCATTGATGCTATTTTTTATGGTACTAAGGAGTTCAATAAAAGAAATAATACGTTTTGAAGTTGTTGGAGTCCTGGAAAGATTATCCCTGAGGGTGTTGACATTTCCCAGTGGAGAAAATTCACCTTCTGGAAATATTATCCCTGTGGGAGTTTCATTTGTCTCTCATCTAGCTAATTTATATTCATTCCCCCTGGAATAAAACGAGTTTTGTGATGGGTGGGTTGGTTAGTCTATGGCTGTGGTGGTATGTGTTTGTGTGAGTGCATAATTTGTGTATATTTTGTTGGTGATTTGACTATGTATTTTTCAGGTTGGGCCTGGATAAGATAGAAAAAGAGGAAGAAGATTTGAAGATGTAGGAAGAAGAAGATTTGAAGATACAAAATGTGTGCAATTTTTTAAAATTTTTGCATTTAAGCAAAAACATGTAATTTTAGTTATAATTTTGTTAATTCCAAATTTAAATATGTAATTGTAGAAGTTTTAAATATTAACAATTCAATGTAGATTGAAATTCTAATTTTTAGATTTTGTGCAAAATATTATTAAAAATGCACTCAATAAAAATCTAAAAAACATGAATAATTATAACTGTGCAAAGAATTATTGAAAATGCACACTTAGTAAAAAATTGAAATTATCAGTAGTGAATTCCTGTGCAAAAAAAAAAATTAAAATTGCACCATCAAAAGAAAACCTGAGCTAAATATATTAAATAAAATTTTGGACAAAAAATTTGAATATTGAAATTTTAAAATCATTAAAAAAAGAATAAAAAGTACCAATTTTGAAAAGCAAAATGGCAGATGGGACATAAAATGAGGGGTGGAGAGAAGAAAAGGAGGGGTGGGGGGTTTAATAGGTTTGTAAGATAGGTTTTGAACTAGATTGTATTTTTTGTACAAAATAGAACTAAAAGCCAATAAATACCTACCATTTGAACCTATTTGTAAATCACTCATTTACATTCTATCCATTTGTGTCGATTGAAAACCTAGTTCATTCCAACATTGTAAATTAAGGATCAACACATGTCCATTTAACATTGTAAATTGAACCAGTTTGTAGATTTGTGCAGGGAATACCTACTCAATATTTTTCTTGAGATCTCAGCTAGCTAAATTTTCACTATACTTGCCCCAAAAAGATCACACTATGCAACTCATAATAAATTATTTATATGTATATACACTCCTAGCTTTACATGTGTGAATAAAGATAAATATTATATGCACATTGTGCCATGTATGTACTAATATTATTTTTGTAAAATTTAATATTTTTCCACTCAATAATAATAGATTAATTACTTTTTATATGTAAATTAAGGTATACATAATATTCATGATCTAATTTATTTAATTCATAATGAAATTTCTCTTTTATATTTATTCACATTAAATTATATGATTAAGTTGAGACACCATTGAAATACAAAGTAAATCTATATAACGGAACATCCAAAATAACAATATTATCTATTATTATTGAACGGAGTGAGTATTATTAATCTAAATTTAATATTAGCAATATATAATGTATAAAGTGTGGGGAACTCTCTTGTGAAATATTTCATATGTGAAATATACCTAAAATAGACAAATATTAAAAACATCACGGGTCGGGTCGCTCCAGGTAAAAATTCGCGGATCTTGGTCGGGTCGGGGTCGGATTTGGTGGGTTTTTTCCAAAATCTCGCGCAGGTCATGTTTCAGGATTTTCGCTCCCAAATTGTGCTACAGGATAGGCAAAATGTATGTTATAATAGGGGCAAATGTGTGTTACAAGTCATTAAAAAACAGGCTTTTTTCTACTTTAAAATAATAATAATGACAAATATATATTTTTACAAGATCAAATATGTGTTTTAAATTTATTTTCCGTCCCTTTAAATTTAAATTTATGGTTTTATATATTAAAATATATTTATTCCAACAATAACTTACTTGCTCTAACATCAAATACATTTTTTTGCTCCAACATTAACACACATTTGAAATAATACACATTTGCTTCAATAGTAACACATATTTCCTTCAACAGTAACACACATTTGCCCCAATAGTAACACATATTTTTAGTAACATACATTTACTCTAACATTAACACACATTTGCAGTAACACACATTTACTCTAACATTAACACACTTTGCTTCAATAGTAACACATATTTCCTCTAACAGTAACACACATTTTCTTCAACAGTAACACATATTTTTAGTAACACAAATTTACTCTAACTTTAACACTCATTTGCAGTAACACACATTTACTCTAATATTAACACACTTTACTTCAATAGTAACACATATTTTCTCTAACAGAAACACACATTTACTTTAATAGTAACACATATTTTTTAGTAACACACATTTACTCTAACTTTAACACCCATTTGCAGTAACACACATTTACTCTAATATTAACACACTTTGCTTCAATAGTAACACATATTTTCTCTAACAGAAACACACATTTACTTTAATAGTAACACATATTTTTTAGTAACACACATTTACTCTAACTTTAACACCCATTTGCACTAACACACATTTACTCTAATAGTAACATACATTTGCTCCAATTGTAACACACATTTGTTCTGAAAATAACACACATTTGCTCCAATAGTAACACATATTTTTAGTAACACGCATTTGCTCCAAATAGTTTCATATATTTTTAGTAACACACATATGCTCCAATAGTAACACATATTTTTAGTAACACACATTTACTCTAACATTAACACACATTTGCAGTTGTTGACAGCGATTTATAACGGATCTCGCTGCCGGGTTCCTAGCGGGTAGGATTTGATATCAAGAAGTAATAAATGCGAGAGTAAATGAGCTCTCAAGAGTGTATTTGCAATAAATGTGATGTGTGTTACATTTGGACATTAAAAGCCCTATTTATAGTGTACAAGGTGGGTGTTCCCATGCTTGGTTGGTGGACATGTGGGTCCCCTCTACTCCTAGCTGGAAGGTAATAAGTGGCTACAACCTCCCCTACGAGCCAATGAGGAGATGCCACGTGTCGCTGTCACCCCTGAGGTGATTGGACGTAGCCCCAACTGCCCTCTTTGACCCTGTCACATCCTCTGGATTGATGGCACCCGACGTCCTCTCACAGCTGGCGTAGCCTGGGGTCGGGCAGACGGGTACTCGGGTACCGGGAGGAGTCCGGACGAGAGTGCCTCGGTGGTTCATTTACGGGTAGGCGGGTAGAGCGCCTGCCCCGGAGCTCGCCGCTGGCCGCCCGATATTTGGGCATGTGGGTTATAAGTACCCTGCCCGGCAGCTCCCAGAGGCTCGCATCGGGTAGCCTCTAGGTCCCCGCCCGTCTGTCTGACCTGTCGGCGGATTACTCTCATCCGAGCCCGCTACAATAGTGGGTCCATGTCCGATACCCGATGGGTCGGGTAGTAAATATCGGGTGTAACAATTGCCCCACCAGCCCGTCATCGGGGGGCCGCAGTCGTCGGGTGGCGGGCTGGTCGAACTGCACACTATTTTGAATTTGAATTTGAATTTTGGGGGTGACGTTTCGGTTTCCGAGATGAGGCCTCGTATGCCGCGCCTGCTGACGTCCCGGGATGGCGTGACTGATGCGCAGAAGTCCAGGGGTCACGTCCGTCGAACCTGCTCCCCAACCGTTGCGCACGTGGCCACCACGCGCCCCCCTGAATTTTGTTTTATTCCATTTTCGACCCCATTTTTTTGCAATTTGGTCCCTCTCATTTCTCCTATAAATAGGGGCCCTCAGCCCATTATACCATTTTCACTCTTTTGCAATCTCGCGCCCCCTTGAGCAAGATTCAAGTTTTCCGGCGAGTTTCCCAGATTCCGGCGACTTTTTCGAATTCCGAGGTAATTTTCTTGTTTTCTTCTTCGAAATTCTCCTTTCTACTCTTCCTTCATCATGAGCGACTCCGCCGAAAGCATTGGGGCCGCCGATGCTTATCACTTCCGCCGCCGCGCCGCCGCCGAAGCCGAGAGGCCTCTCCATCCGGCCGGGGAAGGAACGTCCCGCGCCGCCGCCGCCAGAGAGGGCGAGGGCAATTCCACGGACGTGGATGCCTTCGCGGAAGATTTGGAGGGGATGAGCCCCCAGCGAGAGGGAGAAGCCCTAAGCGTCTCCCCGGTTTCAGCCTATCCGCCCAGGGCCGAAGATTTTTTATTCGAGCAGGAAGCTGTGCCCGACCAAATAGACTACGCGGACAGCCGGCTAATTGGGTTTGACTACTCGAAATACATGAGCCGGTTCGTGCGAAGGCGCTCTGCCCGTGCGTATCGTGAGGCTCGGGACACCGAATTTGGGGCCTCTCGCCGCCTCAGCTGCCTCCCCCCGGATGCCGACTTGAAGGAGTTGTACTGGACTTTCCAGGCGCCATCCGACGTCTTCTTTTACGCTCCCCGGGAGGACGAACGGGCCGATCAGCCTCCGGAAGGCCTAATTGCCATTAACTCGGACACACTCCATGCCGGGCTCCGCTTCCCGCTTCACCCGGCCATTTCCAAGTTGCTCGCCGCCTGGAACCTGTCGATCACCCAGATCACCCCGAACGGGTAGAGCTACATTCTGGGGGCGATGGTTGCTCTCGGTCGGCGCGGGCTGCATCGTATGCCTACTTCGTCTGAGATCAACTATCTGTATTACACCGTGGCCTCGATCGGCCAAATGAACCACAGATATTACTCCGTGAAGCCCCGGGGAGGAGATGCCATCGTCTTCGGCATTTCGTCGAAAGTGACGCACTGGCAGGAAAAGTGGTGGTGGGTCGGCGGCGCTTGGGAGAGCGTTGGTATTGACGGACACACCATCCCGGTTCCCCGGGAGTATCGGGATCGCAACCGCCGAGGTAGACACTAAATTCTTCCCTCATCCCTTAGTACTGATCTAATTCTTCTTTCATTGTGCAGGCTGCGCGGTCCCAAACCAAGCCGACCTGACCGACGATTTTAGGCAGGCACTTGCCCTGGTGAAGTCCGAGAGCTTGGATAATCGCGACGTCGATCTTCTCAACAGCAACGACTTCTGCAGGCTGTCCGGGCTCCAAACCTTCCCGCGCCACTTGGATTTCGGTGGTAAGTCTCTCCCCGCCTGATGATTTTTCATGCTCGCTATAGCCTTTTCGATTTCCAACACGCCATTCCTCCTGCAGCACAGCGCTTCCCGGCCGAATCCTCCACACCGTTCGCTTCTCCGGCAGCCTCCCCGAGGGCAGCACCTGAGGCCGGTCAGGCAATCATCCCAGTCGTCAACGTAGAATCCTCCGAGGAGACCGTCGACATGGCTCCTAAAAAGAACGCCTTGGCGAAGTTGGCGAAGCGGGGAGCCATTCGCGCCACCGGGGTGACGATCCGCAGTCCACCTGCGACCTCGGTGCCCCCGACATCCTCCTCCCCGACGGATGGCCAGCGTCCATCGAAATAGGCCCGGGTTGAAGGCCAGACGTCTGTCGACCCGGCCATGGTGATGGTCAACTTGGACCCGGCGACGGGTGGGCTCGTGGCCGGCACCGTCGAGGCGACCATAGGGAGCCCGGCCTCCCCTGCCCGCGATCGCAGGGATTTCTCCTACCTGGGCTGGGGCAATCACCTCACGTAAGTATTTTGTTTCTTTTTCCAAGTTTCCTGGTCGATTTTGCACTGTAGGTCGTTTAACACTTTTCTTCCCGTCGTTTTGCAGGCCTGATCCTCTGCCCCCGCCCGAGGTCCTTCAATTCCTGCGCTCGCAGGATCCTCCGTACTCGGAGGCCGTGCCGGAGTCTTGGCCGGAGGACCTTCGCCGCGCCGTGCTGAATCTTCCTCGGTCCTGGACCTTTAACTGCCAGAAGGCCACGAGGACCGTCTCGCTCGCCGACCGGATGAGGGCGGCGGCCATCCGCACCTCCCGCAACGCCATTGCCATGGAGGGCATCATGCTCGAGTTCGAGCGGGAGATGCGGACTGCCTCCTCCTACAAGGCAGCTTTCCAGACGAAGAGGGACGAAGCCGCCCGCCTGGAAGAGGAGAACAAAAAGCTCCGGGAGGAGCTGGAGGTCGCCCGAGCGAGTCGGGTAGAACTGGAGGGTGTCTGCGAGGAGGAGAGGAGAGCGCGCGCCGAAGCTGAGGCGAGGACGGCTGAAGAAGTCCACCAAGCCAGGGAGGCTCTTGCGGCGGAGGCGGGAACGCGCCTGGAAGCCGAGCGTGCCCGATTGGCCGCCGAGAACGAGTCGGCCGGATCCATGGTGTACATTAATGCTTACGCCGACTCGATCCGCTCTCTGCTCCGTCGGAATCCCGAGGCCGACTACTCCGGGCCTCTGGCTGATCTGAGGAGTTATGTCGAGTCCAATCCTCCCTCCCCGGACTATGACATCACTCTGAAGGACTTGGTCGACCGCGGGCTGGATCTATCGTTTCTCGGTGACCCGACGACCTTCATCTACCCTCTGGCCGACGAGGAGGCGACCGAGGACCCGGGCGTGGTGGACGCGGCGGCCCCATGAACTCTCTTATTTTTTCTTTTATTTTGCTAAGTTTGTTGGCCGCGGGCCTTTTGTACTTTCCCTCTTGCGAATCTTTTTTAATGAAATCTCCTTTGCTCTTTATTTCGCTTTCGTTCTCATCTCTTTGAACTTAGTTTGACGATTGGGTTAATAACGTAATTGGATAATAAAAGATGAAGTGTTCTAGCCGACAGACGGGCAGCAAATTCACGACGATAGGGTTGAACTAACAACTATAAAATTAACCGACAAATTAATTAATGAAGTGCTTTAGCCGAATGTCGGGTATCGACTTCACGAAGATGGGATTGACTTAACAACCGCTTAAAGAATTAACCAAGAGATTAATTAATGAAGTGTTTTAGCCGAATGTCGGGTATCGACTTCACGAAGATGGGATTGACTTAACAACCGCTTAAGGAATTAACCAAGAGATTAATTAATGAAGTGCTTTAGCCGAATGTCGGGCAGCGACTTCACGAAGATGGGATTGAATTATCAATCGCTTAAAGAATTAACCAAGAGATTAATTAATGAAGTGCTTTAGCCGAATGTCGGGCAGCGACTTCACGAAGATGGGATTGAATTATCAATCGCTTAAAGAATTAACCAAGAGATTAATTATTGAAGTGCTTTAGCCGAATGTCGGGCAGCGACTTCACGAAGATGGGATTGAATTATCAACCGCTTTAAAGAATTAACCAAGAGATTAATTAATGAAGTGCTTTAGCCGAATGTCGGGCAGGCGTCACCTTTCTTTCTTTCTTTTAGTCCACTTATTGTTCTATCAGAGCGACTTCACGAAGATGGGATTGAATTATCAACCGCTTTTATTCATTACAACTTTGCGCTCGAAGAGCGATTACATCGGGGTTGCTCGTCGCGATGACTTAGGCTAAAACTATTTTGCCGTCACTGGTAGTATCTTTTGAGTAGGGAGGCGTTCCAAGGGTATTGGGCCGGGTTGCCCTCAAGGCTTTCCAGCTCGTAGGCTTCGTTGGCAAGGCGCTTGGAGACCTTTAGGGGTCCCTCCCAATTCGGACCAAATGCCCCCTTGGGTTGCCCGACCGTCCGTCGGAGCACCAGGTCCCCGGTTTCGAACTCCCTGATCTTGATTTTTGAGTTGAAGTATTTTTCAGCCCGGCGTTTGTAAGCTATGTTTCTTTGTTCTGCGGACAGCCTTCTCTCCTCCAGCAGGTCCAACTCGTTTAGCATGGCTTGGTCGTTCTCGGTCCCCACGGGTTGTGAGGTGCGGAGGCTCGGGATGACGACTTCAGCCGGGATGACTGCCTCTGCTCCGAAGGCTAGAGCAAAAGGAGTCTCCCCGGTTGCGGTGCGACATGTCGTTCTATATGACCATAACACTTCGGGTAGCTTGCTCGCCCATGTTCCCTTGCTCTCCTCCAACCTTGCCTTCAGCGTGTGTTTGATTATTTTGTTTACTGCCTCGACCTGCCCGTTCGACTGGGGGTGGTAGGGTGACGAGAACAGCCTCTTGATCTTGTGCTTCTGGCAGAATCTTTCCATCTCCAACCCGTCGAATTGTTTCCCGTTGTCTGAAATGATTATCTGTGGGAGGCCGAATCGACAGATTATGTTGCGCCAGATGAACCTGATAACATGCTCCTGGTCGATCGTTTTCAGTGATTCCACCTCCGCCCATTTGGTGAAGTAATCCACGGCGATAATTGCGTACTTGACGCTGCCCGGGGCCGTAGGTAAAGGGCCAATGAGATCGATCCCCCACTTTGCGAACGGCCACGGGCTCAGGATTGAGGCGAGCTCGGTTGGAGCCTGGTGGATTGCCGGTGAATAGACTTGACACTTGTGGCATGCCCGCGCGTAGTTGATTGCGTCCTTCTTTAGGGTTGGCCAGAAATATCCCTGCCGGATAACTTTCTGGGCGAGCACCTGGCCGCCGGCGTGGTTCCCGCAGCGTCCTTCGTGGACTTCTACCAAGATCTTCCTTCCCTGCCCCGGCGTAACGCATTTCAGGAGGGGTAGGGCGAAGCCTCGCTTGTACAACTGGTCCTCGATGATCGTGTACCGGGCCGCCCGAAGCTGCAACTGTCTTGCCGCTACCCGATCGACTGGGAGTTGGCCATCACGGAGGTACTTTAGAATGGGGGTCATCCAGCTGTCCTCCTCCTACCCCAGATTGGTCACCCGCTGGTTGGAGCTCGTAGGGGCAGTCAGGTAAGTGACTGTGATCTGGGAAATGTCGGCTGCCCCCTCGGATGTTGCAAGGCGGGCAAGTGCGTCTGCTTGAGTATTGTCAAGTCGGGGTACCACCTCTATGCAAACTTGATCGAATTTTTCGAGGAGGTTCTTGGCTAATCCCTGGTAGGCCAACATCCTATCGCTGCGCGCCTCGTACTCTCCTGAGATTTGGCATGTAACGAGCTGTGAGTCGCTATAGACTTGGAGTCTCTTCACTCCCATGGCCATGGCCATTTCCAGGCCGTTAATTAATGCTTCGTACTCGGCCTCATTGTTGGTTGCGTGGAAACCGAATCTGATGGCTGTTGTGAACGACTGGCCGATCGGGCTGAGAAGGACGATTCCCGCGCCTGCCCGCGAAGTTGTGGAAGATCCGTCAACGTACATTTTCCACGGTGGCTGCTCGATCTTGGACATCGCCTCTGGGTAAGTGAGCTCGACTATGAAGTCGGCCATGGCTTGGCCTTTGATTGATGTTCGGGGAGCGTATGTGACTCCGAATTGCCCGATCTCAACTGCCCGCTTGAGGCATCTGCCCGCCGTGTCTGGTCGATGTAGCACTTGTCGAAGTGGCATTGTGGTTAGTACCTCTACTTGATGATCGAAAAAGTATGGGCGCAACTTGCGTACACTCATTACTAGAGCGTAGGCTAATTTTTCCAGGGGTGGGTACCGTAGCTCGGCGTCGTGGAGCGTCTGGCTGACATAGTAGATTGGCAGATGTGCCTGCCCCTCAGCCCGCACTAGCACGGCGCTGAGAGCCGAGTCTGAGGCCGCCAAGTATAGGAAAAACTTCTCGCCGGGGACGGGTTTGGCCAGCACCTGGGCGTTTGATAGGTATACTTTCAAGTTATCGAAAGGGAGCTGACTCTGGGGAGTCCAGTTTAGTTTCCCCTTCCGCATGCTGTCGAATAAAGGCTTGCACCGGTCCCCCATACGGGAGATGAAACGGCTGAGAGCGGCCAGGCTGCCCGTCACCCTCTGCACCTCCTTCACCGTGCGGGGAGGGCTCATGTCGAGGATCGTCTGTACCTTGGTCGGGTTTGCCTCGATTCCTCGCCGGCTAACCATGTGCCCCAAGAACTTGCCCGACTCGACGCCGAAACTGCACTTTTTCGGGTTAAGCCTCATCCGATACTTTCTCAAAATTTCGAACGTTTCGGCTAGGTGTGTGAGGTGGTCTTCTTTCTTCTCGCTCTTGACGACGATGTCGTCGATATATACCTCCATGGTCGCCCCGATTTGGTCGTGAAATATGTGGTTGACCAGCCTTTGGTAGGTTGCCCCAGCGTTCATGAGCCCGAATGGCATCCGTTTCCAGATATACATGTTTTTCTCGGTGAGGAAAGTGGTGTGTTTCTGGTCGTCTGCGGCCATCGGGATCTGGTGGTAGCCGGCAAATGCGTCCATGAACGTGAGCATCTCGTGCCCGGCCGTGCTGTCCACCAGATGGTCGATGTGTGGCATCGGGAAGTGATCTTTTGGGCAAGCTTTGTTCAGGTCTGTGAAATCGATGCACAGCCGCCAGGTGTTGTTGCTTTTTTTGACGAGTACAGCGTTGGATACCCATTGAGGCTTGTCGTCGGGGTCGACCATCCCGATGAGCCTGTTGTCGAGCAGCTTTTTGACTTCGGTGGCAATGACCGCGTATTTGTCTGGGCCGAATTTCCTTCTTTTCTGTGAGATTGGCTTGCGGGATGGATCGATGTGCAATTGGTGTGAACATACGGCTGGATCGATCCCGACCATGTCTTCATGGGACCAGGCGAACACGTCTAAGTTCTCTTCTAAAAATGCGGTCATCTTTGCCCGTATCTCATCGGACATCGACGAACCGAGTTGAACACTTACTTCCGGCCGATTCTTCATTGTGACCGAAATCAATTCTTCGATCGGACTGGCTCCCCGCTCGCCGTAGCGTGGATCGTCGATCTGCCCTGTTAGGGTTTTGTCGATCTCCATGGGTTCGTATCCGAGCCTTGGCTCCAGGTCGACTTGGATGTTTTCAAAAGTTTGTGAATCTTCTTCCATTGGGCGGTCAGTGGGTGGGATTTCTTCGTCTCTCTCCATGTCTCCCTCCCCGATTGTGCAGATATAATCTAGATTTGCAGAATTTGAAATAACATCGATATACGCCAAACATCCGCGTGCCATTTTCTGATTTCCCTTAAGAGTCCCAACCTTCCCGGAGGGGGTTGGGAACTTGATACCATAATAGAATGCTGAGGCGGCGGCTTCGAACTCGTGCTCGAATGGCCTGCCGAGAAACCCATTATAGGTTGACAGCTGGTCGACGATAATAAAGTCGAGCTGTTTCGAAGCCTTAACCTCAGCGTCTATGCTAGAAACTAATTCTACGGCTAGCCTAACTATCCCGTAGGGTTTTACTGTGGCGTCGCCGAATCCCTTGATGACCTGGTCGCATGGCTCCACATATTTTTCAAAGGAGCTGTCCAGCTGGTCGAACGCGGCTTTGAAGAGGATGTTGCAGTAGGCCCCGTTGTCGACGAGCATGCGATGGACGGTGACGCCCATGATGTTGACGGACACGACCAGGGCGTCGTGGTTCGGGTAGATGACCCCGGTGCGATCCTCCTCCTTGAAGGCGAGGAGGTCTGACTCCTTTGCCGTCATGTTGACCGGCATAGTGATTTGGTGGACATTGTCCATCGCTCGCAGCTCGCTCTTCTGCCTGCGGTTGGAGAGCGAGGTGGTGGGTGCGAAGCCCCCCACCGGGGAGAGCATGTTGACCGCCCGTCGGGCCTGGTGTTCTGGCATTGGTGGGCATATGAGGGCTGCCTCCCGGTTGGGCTCCACGGGGTGGGCAGCGGCTTGAGCCTCCGTCCTAGCTGCCGGCCTTTTCACGAACTCCTCCAGCTTCCCCTCCTCGAAGAGTCGCCAGAGTTGCTTCAGGAGGTCGCGACACTCGCTTGTGTTGTGCCCGACGGTTTGATGGTAGTGGCAGTACTTGTTGGGGTTGAGCTGCACCCCCGGCTTGTGGACTCACGGCCGCGCCTTGGGCACCATATTTTTGTCCCGGATCTGCACATAGACGTACTCCGGGGTGGCCGATAATTTTTCGGCCAGCTTCACCTCGACGGAATCGAAAGGCTTGAAAGGCTGGGGAGCCCAGTAGGAAAAGTTCCTCCGGCTTGATGTGGTGCCCGCCTGGGCGCGTGGTTTCTCCTTCTCGGCAGGGGCGCTCTGGCCCAGCCGTTGTGCCAGGATGTCCGCATTATAGATGATTTTTCCGGCTCGCTGCCGGAACTCCGCGTAGGACTTGGGGTAGTCTTTGTTCATCGACTTCCACAATTTTATTTTTAGGCGGAGCCCGCCTATGATCCCGACGAGCTTGACCTCGTCCCCGATGGGCTCGCCCTCCATAATGATGCGGTCTACCCGGTCGATGTACGCCCGGTCCGTCTCGTCCTTCCCCTGGGCCAAGTTGGCCATGCGATTGGCGCCGGCCAGACGTGGCGCCATCGAGGAGAAGTGCTCTAAGAACAGTTCCCCTAGCTGGTGGAACGAAACCACCATTCCCGCGGGGAGCGAGGAGTACCATCGGTGAGCCCTGTCACCCAAGGTTAATGGGAACATCCTGCACTGGGTGGCATCCGTTGCCCCCATGGAGATCATGTAGGTGGAGTATTTGCTGAGATGGGTGACGGGGTCTGTCTCCCCTTCATACTGGCCCGCGGCGGCCACGTTGATTTTTGGTTGGGCGGGGGCCCGTACCAGTATGTCGGCGAGAGGGGAGTTAGGCATGTGGGCGACATGGTGTTGCCCATCCCGTCTCTCGAGTTTGGCCTCGAGGTCCGTGACTTTTTTCAAGATAGCGGCCATAGCGCTGTCGGCCGCGGGTGGAGAACGGGGACGAGGGTTGTCCCCTAAGCGATCACGGACCGACGGCCTCGGGGCCGCGTCGTTGTGATGCCTGGGGGATCGTGCCCGCTCTCGCTCCCGGGGTCTAGAGCTGGCGTTGGACTCGCAAGGGCGGGCAGTTCCTCGAGCCTGGGATCCCAGTCTGGAGAAGACTGATCCCGCAGGGCGGCGAGAAGCCCGTTGTGAGCCGGCCTCCTCGTCGAGGCGCCTCTTTAGATTCTGAGGCCGAGGGTTACTGGCGGCCCTCCTGGCCGCCTCTTGCTCCCGCCGTGGCTGGCCGGTGGCCCTGGTCCGGGCTGGCTCATTTCCCGGTCAGTGAGTGCGGATAGGAGCGGCGTCGATCTCGGCCTAGCGGCGTTCGATCATGGCCCTTGCGGCCTGGAGGTCCTCCGGAGTTCTTATCGCCGATAAAAACTCGAAAGGACCCTGGAGGGTTTCCGCCGTGGCCGGAGCCGGAGTGGCAGTTTCGCCGATGTCCTCGGCTTGCTGCTGGGTTCGTGTGGCCTTTGAAGTAGTCATTTTCGGAATGAAAAATGGATGAAGTTTTTGTTCGAGGTGACTGAATGAACGAAACCGAGTGTACTTCGATATTAGTCACCCTTCTTCTAGCGCCAAAATATTGACAGCGATTTATAACGGATCTCGCTGCCGGGTTCCTAGCGGGTAGGATTTGATATCAAGAAGTAATAAATGCGAGAGTAAATGAGCTCTCAAGAGTGTATTTGCAATAAATGTGATGTGTGTTACATTTGGGCATTAAAAGCCCTATTTATAGTGTACAAGGTGGGTGTTCCCATGCTTGGTTGGTGGACCTGTGGGTCCCCCCTACTCCTAGCTGGAAGGTAATAAGTGGCTACAACCTCCCCTACGAGCCAATGAGGAGACGCCACGTGTCGCTGTCACCCCTGAGGTGATTGGACGTAGCCCCAACTGCCCTCTTTGACCCTGTCACATCCTCTGGATTGATGGCACCCGACGTCCTCTCACAGCTGGCGCAGCCTGGGGTCGGGCAGACGGGTACTCGGGTACCGGGAGGAGTCCAGACGAGAGTGCCTCGGTGGTTCATTTACGGGTAGGCGGGTAGAGCGCCTGCTCCTGAGCTCGCCGCTGGCCGCCCGATATTTGGGCCTGTGGGTTATAAGTACCCTGCCCGGCAGCTCCCAGAGGCTCGCGTCGGGTAGCCTCTAGGTCCCCGCCCGTCTGTCTGACCGGTCGGCGGATTACTCTCATCCGAGCCCGCTACAATAGTGGGTCCATGTCCGATACCCGATAGGTCGGGTAGTAAATATCGGGTGTAACAGCAGTAACACATATTTACTCTAACAATAACATACATTTGCTCCAATAGTAATACACATTTGTTCTGACAGTAACACACATTTGCAGTAACATATATTTACTCTAAAAATAACATACATCTGTTCCAATAGTAATACATATTTTTAGTAACCAACTCACAAACAAAGAATAAAATCAGTCTTCTATATTCAGAAATTAATCCTTGTTTAATTTTAATTAACCAAATTTTTTTTTTTGAAATTTTTCTTTCCCCTTTATACAAAAAAATTAAAAACGCAAGACTTCTATTGCATGATTGAAGAGGGTGGAGAATTTGGGGGTGGTGGAGCTAGCATAATCCCACCGTAGCAGAACTGGGATGGCTGTTGGAATTATGTGGGGAGAGGGGGATGGGGGGCGGGGCGCAAGGCAGCATAGCAGATATTGGAATTGTTTTTTTGGGAGGGGGTGGTTTGGGGCGCAAATGTAGCAGATTTGATTGTTTTGTTTATTTAGCAGAAGCCGGAATTGTTGGTGGAGGAGAACGTGAGAAGGTGAAGCACGAAATTAGTATGAAGATCCATTTTCTAAATATGGGTTATTTTACGGATCCTAAATCCGTAAAATATTTCATATAACAATTTGCGATAAAGTGTACATAATACATTTTTGTAAATAAATGACAAAATTTGCAATTGACAAATCCACCCAAATCATAATTTTTTTTATTGACCGACAAAATAAATAAACGTATAAATGTACTCCCTCCGATTCAAAATGAACGATATTTTATGATTTAAGGTTGAGATTAAGAGGGGTGTATTGGTTATAGAGTCTGTAGAATTTTTTTAGACTTTTAAAATTTGGGGGTATTCAATCTGGATTTTCAAAAGTCTTTAAAAATTCTGAGGTATTCAATACGGATTTTAAAATGTCTTAAAAAATCTTTAGGTATTCAACATTCTATGGATTTTAATACTCCATGAATTTTCTTTGATTCTCTTCCAAAAATATAAATAGATTTACTCTCCAAAATCTCTTCTAATAACCAGAGATTTCTACGAATTTTAAAAAGTCTTTAGGTATATATAAATCTTATTATACTATATTTCCAAACCTCTCCAAGATGATGTGTCAGCACCACATTTCTCTTAAAGTGATGTGGCACCTCTCAAATCATTTTATTTCAAAATTCTTCATTCTCCTTAAAAGTTATTTTAGGTATATTTTAAATCATATTAAAACTTAATCTACACCATGAGTTTTATACTTTTAATCTCAACCGTACATTTCATTTTACATTTTCTATAAATGTCAAATCTCACTTTAGTTTTCATTCGGATTTACAACCCTAATCATCTTCTCTTCTCTTTATTTTCTCATTCATTGTTTGATTTTTCTTTATAGGTATAATATTATTTTTTTCTCCTCTTCTTCTCTCACGATGTCGTCTCTCTTCTCGCAGGTTATTCACGAGCCGCCGCCTCCTCATGGATTTTTCCCTCGAATCACCGCGGCCTTAAACCGCATCGGAATACCGCACACCACCACATCGGGTAAGAGATCAATTTTATTTTAATCTAATTGAATCGTCATTTTTTTTTCTTGCATAAATATGGATAAATGCTTGGTATGACGATCCAAACCCGGAGCATCACCGTAACAAAAACAGTCTCACGGCCCCAATTTATTGGGATAATTTGGAAATCGACGGATGTAATTTTTTTTTTTTTTGTTTTTTTTATGAAATAATTATTTGTAAAATTTAGAGTTGTTACTACTGAGTTGTTATTTCTTTATAGTATACTATAAATCTTAATAAAATTTAATTAGTGTAAACAAAATATTTATGTATAATATGAAATATTCTTTTAAACAATAATGTAATGCAAGCAATTCTTTTTTCATTGTTGGATGATTTTTTTTTTGTTTTTTAGGATTTTTTTTTTTTTGCAACATATTGATATATGTGAAATTTGTAGGAGAGAATTCGAAATATTTTGGAAAAGATATTTTCACCGAAATAGCGTATGATATTAAAAAAATCTTGCAACCAACTTGCCTTCAATAATAGATTGTAATACAAAAGTTTATTTTTAGATAAAATTATACGGCCAAAATAGATTATTAATTGCAAAATACAGATATTCTTTTATAAACTAGGATTTTGATTTTTTTTTTTAATATTTTTTAACATACAAATATTAAAAGAGTATTGTAATTGATAAATAAGTAAAAGATTGTTAAATCTTATATAATTAATGTATATATTTTTTCTTAAAATCTGTGGAATAAATTTTTATGGGTTAGTAATTATAGTGATGACAAAAAAGAAACTTTTTTTACTAATGAAAATAAAATATTTACGCATAATATGAAATATTATTTTAAACATTATATTAATGCAAGCAAGTATTTTTTCATGGTTGAATAATTTCTCTTCTTAGATATTTTGGAAGTTATTTTTGCAAAATATTGATAGATGTGGATTTTTTCTAGGAGAGAGTTGAAATATTTCACAAAAGATATTGTCACCGAAATAGTGTATGATACCAAAAAAATTACTGTCACCAAATATAATATCTTGCATTCAATAAACAAAATATCTATGTAAAATATGAAATATAATTTTAAACATTATATTAATGCAAGCATATCTTTTTTCACAGTTGAACAATTTCTTTGCTTAGATATTTATGAAAGTTATTTTTGTAAAGTATTGATAGATGTGAAATTTGTAGGAGGAAATTGAAATATTTAAGAAAAAAGATATTGTCACCGAAATAGTGTATGATACCAAAAAAAATAAAAATAAATTGTCACTAAATATAATATCTTGCCTTGAATAATAGATTGTAATACAAAAGCTTATTTTTGGATAAAATTTTACCGCCAAAATAAACCATAAACTGTAAAATACATATATTCTTTTTTAGACTATGATTTCGATTTTTCTTTTATATTGTTTTAACATGAAAATATTAAATTAGTATTGTAAATGATAAATAAGTAAAAGAATGTTATATAATTAATGTATATTTCTAAAAAAAATATGTGGAATAAATTTTTCATGGTTAAAAAATTATAGTGTTGGCCAAAAAGAACACTAAGTTTCTTTACTATCAATTTAAGTATTATTACTTTAAAAAAATATCTTACTCTAAAATACAATAATTATGAATATATTTTAATCAATGGAAATAAAATATTTACGTATAATAAGATTATTCTAAACAATAAATTAATGCAAGAAAATCTTTTTTCACAGTTGAACGATTTCTTTTTTTAGATATTTTTGGAATTTATTTTTGCAAAATCTTGATAGATGTGAAATTTGTAGAAGTAAATTAAAATATTTTGGAAAATATATTGTCACTGAGATATCATATGATTCCCAAAAATTATTGTCACCATGTAATATTTTACCATCAATAACAGATTGTAACACACACATTTTATAATAAAATTATAACTGCAAAATACAATTTGAAACTGTAAAAAATTTCAGACCGCGAAATTCGCGGGGGTACACACTAGTAGAGAAATAAAGTGCAAAATATATAAAACATCAAATTTTTTGAGAATTTTTTTTACTCTATAACATTATTATTTATTTTGAATCGGAAAAAGTAGTAATTACAAATCACATTTTATGGGAATTGCTAACTTGGGCACGACAAAATAAATAAATGCATAATTTTATTAATTACAAATCAAATGGTAAGGGAATTACAAACTTGGGCAAGCCGTCATGCTCCACACTTAGAGCTGTCAAATGGGCCGGGCCAGGCCCACTGGGCTTTGAGTTTTTACCGGCCCGGCCCGGTTGTTACCGGGCCGCCAATTTCCAAGCCCGTCCTGGCCCATCTCGGGCTGCCGGGCCACCGGGCCAAACCGGCCCAATTTTTTTATTTTTTTTTAAATATTATTATTGTACTTGATTTATATATTTACCTCATTAATTTATAATTTAGCATACAAATTATACTCATATAGTTATAAAAATTATTTAGTTTGTCAACAACAATTCAATAATTAAATTAAAACTCAAATTCCTAAATAAAATTTAAGAATAATAATTCAACAAATCCTAATAGAATGAAAATTGTTATTTTTTATTTCAACAATAATTCAATAATAAAAATTCAACAATTCAATAGGAAAGTGTTATTTTTTATTTTGATAAGATAAGGATATTATAGGAATAAAATGGGGTATATTTAGTAATGCATGTTAATTTTTAAATTTTATTGGGATTTGTTTAATGAGTGGGGTGAGTTTAGAGGATTTTGGGGTTTGAGTAGTGATACTCTTAAATAAAATCTTATCCCTCAATTCATTTGCCTTAATTGTACAAGTGTGTTATGTGTACCACCAATTTGTGGTTGTTCAGTTGTTCTTAAGAATTCGTTCATTTCCTTAGATGAAAATTCGACCAATAAATCATAATTATTTTATTTTAAAATATGAGGTATGATCATAAATAATATGGTACATATATATAGGGATGAGGAAATTAAGACCATAGTGAATATAGGGATGGATGATCTGTGGCAACTATTACCAACCTTGGTCAAATCACTAATCTCGCCTACTGCTACTTTTTTTTTCTTATCCCTAGGTTTTCAGTATTATTCAAATAAAATTAAAAAAAAATCAAACCGGGCCGGCCCAGAAAACCGGGCTAAGCCCGGCCCAAGCCCAGAGGCCCGTCGGACCTACTGGGCCGGGCCAAAAAAGCCCGGTTCTTTTCGGGCCTATATTTTTAGGGCCCAGCCCGCCCTTAAAACCGGGCTTTTCGGGCCGGCCCATTGGGCCGGGCTCGTTTTGACAGCTCTATCCACACTAAGGCATGACGGGTTTAGAATAACTGAATTTATTTATTTTGTTGTGGGGCTTGTGCCCAAGTTAGCCCGCACCCTTCTGCCCTTTACATTTTGTCCACTTTCTTTTTCTTTTTCTTCTTTTTTAATATGTTCTCAAATATTTTGTACACGAAAATAAACTTTTATTTAAATTTTGTTCGCACAATATTTATGCAAAATGTTATTTCTCTTACACTTAAACAAACTAATTTCGTTATTTTAATAATAAAATTTTGCAAAATTACCTCTCTATCACTACAAAAAAAATCGTATTTTTGCGACCGCCGAAATATCTATCTTTAAATCATGTATTAGTGACCGATCAACGATCGAAAAAAATCACTGGTCTCAAACTAAAAAAATTTGCGACCGACTATAAAATCGG
The DNA here is from genome assembly GCA_947034835.1 of Ballota nigra. Lineage (NCBI taxonomy): Eukaryota > Viridiplantae > Streptophyta > Magnoliopsida > Lamiales > Lamiaceae > Ballota > Ballota nigra. The sequence goes on from OX344721.1 coordinate 42,792,072, forward strand.
TCTCTAAATCGAAAGATTAGCGACCGCCTATAAAATCGGTCTCTAAATCGAAAGATTAGCGACCGCCTATAACCGCCGGTCACTAATGTAACACAATTAACGACCGTCTGGGCGGTCGCTAAACTCAAAGGCCGGTTAAAATTGACCAATAATTTTAACTGCCACATCAGCGACCGCCCTGACGGTCGCAAAACGGTCAGTTTGACCCGTTCTTAGAAACGTGTGATGGTCATTAAACTTAGCGACCGCCTATAATCCAAAAATTGGTCAATCGGAACCGTTAAAATCTGTGATTAGTGACCGACTTAGGTGGTCGCTAATTTTTTTTACACTTTTTAGGTTGCGTCCGTACTTCACTTTCGCTCACACACGCCTAAAATTCACCTCCGTCGTCGCCTCCGTCGAGCAATCCATTCTGGTCAAATCACTCGTTGCTTCCCCGTCTACACAATAACCGTAAGTTTTTTAAATTTTAACCGTTTATTATATTTGTATATCATGTTTTTAAATTTATAGGATTTGTATATCATGTTTATATATATATATATGTTTGTATAAATCATGCATGTTTGTTTATAGGATTTATATATATATATATATATATATATATATATGTATGTATGTATTTATATGTTTGTATATATATGTTTAGTATTTATATATATGTCTACATAATAATCGTAAGTATTGTATATAGTTGATATATTTAATTAGTTGGTATGTTAGTTTAGGAATATACATCTTTACATGTTGATTGATATATATTTAGTTGATTGATATTTTTAGGTATGAATTTAGTTGATTGATATACATAACTAGGTATGAATTTAGTTGATTGATATACATAGGTATGAATTTAGTTGATTGGTATACATATATATGAATTTAGTTGATTGGTATACATATGTATGAATTTAGTTGAGTGGTATATGTGGGTATATATGAATTTAATTGATTGATATACGTATATATGAATTTAGTTGAATGTGTATAAATATAATATGGTATGATAATCTGTTGAATTTATAATTATTACAGATGAGCTCTCAAGATAACCCTGATCAGAGTGGGGGGCAGGGTCGGGGGAGGGGTAGGGGTAGGAGGAGGTCGGGTCGTTGAGACCAGAGATCCCGGAGGTTAGACGGGCCCCCGAGATGACATCATTCTCTTCACAGCAGTCCAGTGCTGCTGGCTCTATTTCAGTAGCCGGATCTTCAGCTTCACGACATCATCCTGCGTTGGATAGCCGTCTCATTGTTGTCTCTCGCGACAACATGTAAGTATTTGTTAATGAATTAAATAATTTTAATTATATTCATTAATATTAATTATTAATATTAACTTGAATTTTTTTTATGTCACAGTATGCTTACAGGCCATGAGACTAGCTCTCGTGTCTCAGAGGCCATTAAGAAGATCCTGTTCGAGGTTGGTGCCTCCTCGTGGTCCATGGTGTTCGAGCGAAAGAGGATGGACTACTTCGAGGAGTTAAAGATATATTTATTATTATTTTATTTTTTTATATTTTATTTAAAATTTATTTTTTAATTTTTAATTTTTAATTTAATTGCAGAAGTTGTGCGTCTGGGACCCTGTCCATGATAGTGTTATGTACGGTTTGTTCTACGTGAAAGTGCAGTAGCGGTACAAAAATATTATCTACGGGCTGAAGAAGCAGTTTGATGCGGGAAAGCAATTGGAGCCGGGCCGAGGGCCAGACGGATGTTCCGTCTGGGACGCTTTGGTGGATCACTTGAATAGTGATGCATTCAAAGTCAAGTTCACGAAGTCCAGGGAGAACCGGTTGAAGGACCCCACCGGGCACAGCGTCGCCAGACATCGGACTGGATCCCGGTCCATCTATGAGCACTCTCTCCTCTTTGTAAGTATTATAATTTTTATTTACATTTGAATATTTATAAATTTATAAATATTTAATATTTAAATATCTATTGAATTTGGTTTGTAACAGGAGAAGGAGCGCGGACGAAAGCCCTCTCTCTATGAGCAGATGAAGATCTCCCACCCAGTGAACCCGGAGATGGGACACCTACCTACGCCCGCACCATCGAGATCCACGTAAGTATTTTTTAAATTTTAATTATAATTGTATTATATTTATATAATTTCAGAACCAGTTCAAGGATCGTCTCGCCCAGGCCTCGCAGTAGGTGGCTCCCACTGACGACAGCGGGGAGAACCTCACCCCTCCCCCGATTGACGAATACCGCATCTATTTAGATGTGGCCGGAGTCAAGAAGAGGAAGGTCGTTGAGCAGGGCGGTCACAGTAAGGCCGTCCTGCAGTCCTACCGCCAGACCAGTGGATCGTCCTCCTCGATCGACTCTGCTCCTTCTTAGGTGGAGCGTGAGTTGAGAGACGTCCGAAAATAGATGGAGGCTCTGACGAGCTACAACGAGTTCTTCGTAACTGGTGCTCCACCATCTCTCAACAGATGAGATTCAACGATCCACCTCCACCTCCATCATATCTTGATGTCGGGGGCAGCAGTGTCGGGGGTAGCTGTGTGGGGGGGAGGCACGGAGGGAGTGCAGCCGGTGGGTGATTAGTGTGATTTTTGCTAGAAATTCGTGTACTATTTTTGTTAAATTTAATTGAATTTCTTGCATTTATTTACATTAATTTGATCATTTGTGATTAATTGTCGAGAAAGACATTTATATTTATTTTTCAGGAAAGTGAAGAATTTTAGAAACAAATACGTGCTAAATGAAGTCGAGAAGAAATCGAAAAGAGAATGATTGAATTGGGCCAAGGAATTATAATTGTTTCTACCACTTTTCATTTTATTTTCGACCACTTCATAAAAGGCCCAGCAGTCCATTTAATTAAATGAAGCCCAAATGAGAAAAAGGCCCATTTTGCTTTTAGGAAGGGAATTTGATATTGAGGAATTGAAGAAACAAGATTCAGGCAGCTCACGTGATTGCTCAGGGCATCCACAATGAGGGGTAGAGATCCCATGTGGAATACTACCTCTACCTGAAAAATGGGGAAGGGAGGGTTGTGGGTTGGGTGATGTGGCATGGGAAGGTGTATGGAGGTAGGGGCAGAAATACCCAGGTAGAGAAAAAAGAGAAGGAAAATGGGAGAGTGGGGAAATGGGTGTGTGTGGTACACAAACAAAAAAAACACTGGAAAGGGGGGCGACGCATGACCGTGTGAGTGGGATTTATTTTGGGAAGTAGAGGGTGGGTCCCGCCATTATCTCTTTCCTTTTTTTTTTATAAATTATGACCGTTTGAAAAATAGTTATTGGAATGCATATGAATTAAAACAGGGATGCATATATACTGCCTTCCATTTCGGCAGTTTACTTTTTTTTTTTCTTCTAAATTTTGACCGTTGAAAGCAACGGCAATTTTATCTTTTTTTTAAATATTGACAACGGTAATATTCACTCTCAACGGATAAAAATTATTCACTCCCTATATTTTCTATAAATGGATCAATTAGGGATAAAAATTATTCACTCCAAAAAAAAAAGTTTCTATCTCTCAAATTTCAATTTTTTATTGTAATTTTCTCACTCAATTTTCCAATATGGATCAAAATAATTGGGAGAATTTTTACAATTCTAAAAATTTGGGAGAAAATTCATCTTCTCAAAATCCCAATATTCGTCCGGATAATTCCAATGTTCGTCCTCAAAATTTCAACATTCGTCCAGAAAATTTTCCCAACTATCCAAATTTTCCCAACTATCCAAATTTTTCAATCTCTCCCAATTTTCCAATTAACTTGGATTTACCGATGAATTCTTCCGGATTTCCAACTTATTTGGTTCATTCCATGTCTCCTCCTCATCCATACGGAATATCTCCTTCAAACTCATCGAGAAGAAACAGCACTGATGGAGGGAGCAGTGACAAAGAGTGCGGAACACCGTCTTCTGGGAGGTCAACTCAATTTTCTCCTCCAGGAGTGGGTGGCATTAATATTGGCAGTGCGACGGAATCCGACGAGAAGTTGTCAACGGGATACACTGATGAGGAGTTAGAATTGCTAACAGAATGTTGGATCAATGTTAGCCTAGATTTAGTGATTGGAAATGATCAGAAGATGGAGCAAATGTGGCAGAGGATTACGACGGAGTATAACAACACTCGTCCGGCAAATAGGCCAAAGAGATCATCAGCAACATTAAAATCAAAGTACTACGACATTCAGAAAAAAACAAAACAATTCGCTGCAATCTATAATCAGCAGTTGGACGTGTGGAAGAGTGGGTGCTGTGATGCAGATATTTACGAAAAGGCACAAAAGGTGTATAGGGAAGAGTGTGCGAAGAACGGATTTAAACTTCGCAGTTGTTGGCTACGTTTGAAGAGGTGTCCTAAATTCGAAAAATGTGATATAGATGTTCGTCCAACAAAGATGATGAAGACTAATGAGTTTGGAGGAAACTTCTCTTCCAATCCAGATACGAGTGGAAACGAGGATGTCAGTGCACAGCGTACTCGTCCAATTGGACAAAAAGCGGCAAAGAGAAAAGCTAAGGGAAAAGCCAACCCGGAAGAAGCCGAACAATTGAACAAGAGGTTGAATGAAATCGAAGAAACGACGATTGAGTTGGCAAAGAAAAATACAAGTGCATTGGAGCGAATAGCAAAAAAAAGGTGAGTGGAAAGCCCTCATGAAGGATACCACCAAAATGACACCAGAAGTACTTGAGGCACATAACTTCTATTGTGATGAAATCAGGATGAATTGGGGAATTAAAAAAAACAGTAGTTTATGTTTACTTATTTATTACTTGTATTTGCTATTTCTTAGTTTACTTAACATTGCTATCCACTTTCGTAGTTTTATTCAGTAATCTATGTAATTTTCTGATGTTATTTAATATAATGTAATTTTAGATATGTATGTTTCAAATATAGTTATTGCAAAAACTAGTTGTTTGAAAACTAGCCGTTTGAAAAACTAGCCGTTTGAAAACTAGTCGTTTGAAAAACTAGCCGTTTGAAAACTAGCCGTTTGAAAAACTAGCCGTTGAAAACACGTCTATATATCTAGTAGTTGACTTCTCATCTCTTCACTACACAAGTTTCTTAATCCTCATAATATTTTCAACCATATCAAACATGTCTTCATCTTATAATCATTCAAGCACCAGTGACAGTGACGACGATGAGCTAAATGAGTTACTTAATCAATCACCGATGGAGCAATTGGTGCGTGAGGTACAAGAGCAACGAAGGTTCCTTAATGAGATGTTGAGTGCTTCTTCCAACACTCATAAGAAAAGAAAGTACATCAATCGAGATCGTGAGGGTGCACACACTCGCCTAGTGAATGACTACTTCGCTGAAAATTCAACATATGGAAGTAATATCTTCCGACGACGTTTTCGAATGGGTAAAGACTTATTTCTTCGTATTGTAGAAGCGTTGGAATCTCATGATCCATATTTTCAGTGGAGAGTCAATGCGGTGGGGCGAAAAGGTTTTTTCACCACTACAGAAGTGTGCAGTAGCAATTCGCCAATTAGCATATGGAGGTCCTGCCGATCATTATGATGAATATCTGCGGGTTGCTGAAACAACGGCCATTGACTGTTCGTTCAAATTTTGTCGAAGCATGATTGACGTGTTTGGTCTGCACTACTTGAGGGCTCCTACTGCTGCTGACGTCCAACGCTTGTATCGGATGCATGAGCAGAGGCACGGCTTCCCTGGGATGTTGGGGAGTCTTGATTGCATGCATTGGGAATGGAAAAATTGTCCAGTAGCTTGGAAAGGTCAATACACTCGAGGTGATCATGGAGTCCCAACAATTATGCTTGAAGCGGTAGCGTCACAAGACTTATGGATTTGGCACGCTTATTTTGGAGTTGCAGGGTCGAATAATGATATCAATGTTCTTAATCAATCTCCTTTATTCAACGATGTTGTGTTAGATCGTGCGCCAAATATGCATTTTGTTGTAAACGGTCGACAATATACACAAGGATATTACCTAGCAGATGGGATCTATCCGGAATGACCAACCTTTGTCAAGAGCTTTCAATGTCCTCATTGTTGGTGAACGAATTTAATCGTAAGGATTAGTGGCTGTTTTAATCCGTTTTTACGTCACCAATCAATAGCGTGTGATTGATTACCACCGTAAATGGTAAATCGGGGTTTGGGCTATCGAATTTGTGTAATATGTATATCGAAATCGAATTAATTTCGTATGTGTGTACGTTAAGGTGTATTTGTGTGTGTTTTTAGTCTGAAATTCGAAAATTACATAAATAAGCTGGAGAACAACTATTTATAGAGACCATCAAGCATGAGGTGTCCAAGACCCTTGGTCTCCCTTGCCTGCATGCTTGACATGTGTCTCTTTAATCTTATCTAAGCTGAACCTTAGTTACAAAGTCTTCTTTGATCTTATCTCGGACTCATTGTTGTTCGCCTAGGTCGGCTTGATTGATCTTGTTGATTCTCCAACTGAAAGTTGTTCGCCTCTTGAGGTTGTACTTTGGAAGTTGTTCGCCTTGTGGCTTTATTCAGCTTGGCTTTGGGATCTTTGTCCTTTGTTCCCTTGTACACTCCTTGGCTGTTTGTTGTATCCTAGTTTGACCAAGTTGTTCGTCATTGACGACTTCACAGTTGGCTCATTCTTGGTCCCGGGCCTTAATACCTGTTCGCCCATTAGTTGTTCGTTGGGAGAGTTGTTCGTCACTTCGTACACCTCCCAGGTTGGTTAATGCGCCCAAATAGTGATTTTCTTTGTTTTAGACTTCAATAATTGTTCGCTCCATATTTAGATGATGTTCGCCTATCAACACTCATGATCCGAAGAAAATTAAGTTCAAGGAAATGCAAGAAGCTGCCAGGAAGGACGTTGAACGAGCATTTGGGGTGCTTCAATCTCGTTGGGCAATGATCAGAGGTCCAGGTCGTTTTTGGTACAAAAATAATTTGAAAGAAATCATGATAGCTTGCATTATTTTACATAACATGATAGTCGAGCATGAAGGAGATTCAACGATGAATTGGTCGGATGAAGCCAACACGAGCAACATCAACAACATCAATAATGCATCTATAATTCAAGGATCTACCGAAGCATTCAATCGTTACCTCAAAGCAAGAGCCGAGCTTCGTGATAAACGCAAACATCAACAACTCCAAATGGACTTGGTTGAGCACGTATGGGCACGACATGAAGAAAACTAGCAAAGTTTATGAAGCATTTAATTATCTTTTAAATTGATGTTTTAATTTATGTTTGCATTTTTTTTTATGTTGTACTCCTTATTTTAATTTTTATTCGCAATTATTGTAATTTTTTATGTTGTAGTCCTTGATTGTATTGTTTAAATAAAATTTTAACAATAATATATTTTTTAAAATATATTATTGGGACAACAAGAATTTTTTTATTATTATTTTATTTGTATTAATTTATAACTAATATTTAATTAAATAAATAATAATAAAAATAATTAATTGAAAAGATAATAAATATATATGATTTGATAGTGGGACCATGAATATTTACTTTTGAGGTAGAAATGATTGGAGGAGGAAGGAGTATTTCACGTGGCGCAGAGGTGGCAAATCCAGACCTAAAAAAAATACCCAGCACTAGCGAGGAAAATGTCAAATTTACTTTTTAATTATGGAAACCCACGTCCTCCAGCCAAGTTTGAAGGATGAGAGAAAAAGGTGAGTCCATTCCAATGAGAAAAGTAAGCGGCCGGAAATTCGGCGCCGGAAATCTCCATTGTTGGCCGGAAATTACAAGCTGCCATGATAGTGAAGCTCACGTCTTATTCATTGCCGAGCCAAGAGAGAAGGTGCTGCGGTAGCTGCCATTCAAATGCCTGGGGCCCACTTAATTTACCATCTCTTGGGCACGTGTCAAGAAATGGAGCTGAGAGAAAGGTGATGCGGGTCCCACGAAAAAGTGAAAGTCCAAGAAATTTATTCAGCAATTTCTCCTCACTAACAAAAGCGTGCTTTCCACTTGAAGTTTTGCTCGTGCACCACAACACGACCAAGTCCAGCTCGTGCAGCCTCCAATTTATGCAGCTATGCACATTTCTCAAAGGTGCACGGTCGTGCACTTCTGCACGACCAAACCTGGTCGTGCAAGGTCCGATTTTTGCCCCATTTTTGTATTTTCAACCCATTTTTCGACCCACTCGTCTCAAACCCTCATCTACACTATAAATACCCTCATTTCTCAGATTTTAGGGTATGCTACACACCACCATACACCCCCTTAGGGGACACACTCCCCACACACCAATTTAGTTTTATTTCATTTTCATCTTTAGGATTTTATTTTCTTTCAAGTTTCAGAGTAATTTAGCTTAGGATTTGAAGAGCAAATTTCAATTTTTAGTTATAATCACTCCATTGAGGTGACTTCTATGCTTTATCTTTCAATTAATTAGCATAATTTTGTCATTTATGGTTTATTGCAATTTTATTATGATGATTTCCATGAGTTTATTGCTTTCTTTAGTTTGTTTATACTTGGGTTTTGTTAGATTAGCCATGGGCTAATCCCCAAATGCTTTGGGTGTTTGAATTATGGTGGAATTAGTGTTATGATGTTAATTTAGTTTGGATTGTGCTATTGAGTTGGTTCGATTGCTTCTATTGATATGTTTATCTTGATTAGATTAATTGATTAGGTTTAATAGCTCTTGTTAGGTTAATTCGTGGTACAACGAGAGTTGGGTATGGGTTAATCGAACTTGTGGTGAGGAATTTAATTAGTTAATTGGATTCAATTAGTAGTCTATTACATCGAGAGAGGGTAGACGGCTAGACCACCATCACTAGACACTAGGTGCTTAAATTCAAGGGTTTAGGTGCTTAGTGAAGGGGGAATACTTGGAGAACATCGTGTGCTTCAAGTCATTCACTATCTTAGGTGCTTTTGGTAGCTAATTAGGTGCTAGTTAGCTCAATTGATCACCCAAGCCTCAAAATGGGTCGGTATTCAATACAATAGTGATAGCTCTTAGTTAGAACCAACAAAATATCATAAGAAAAGCGAGATTAACGTATGTAGCCTTGATTCCGTCATAAGGAAGACACTTGAAGCATTTCTCTCTCTTGCACTTTCTTAATTGAAAGTTAGTTTAATTGTTTAATTGCTTTCTAGATTTAAATGTCAACTTTCTCGTCATTATAGTACCATGCCAACGCACAACTTTAGGGCTCCACTGCATTCATAAATCTTTTGGGTTCGATAACTACTTGGTCCAAATCTACTTTCACTACTACGATGATCCCGTACTCTTGCGGGGGAGTAGAAAAATATTTTTCGAAAAACTCCGATCAAGTCAGTGGGGCAGGTGGCGAGGATGACGATGACGAGGAGACCGAACCGCAAGTGAACTACTTCCTCTCTGATGATGAAAATTAGGTGGAGAGAGAGAGAGAGAGAGGGGGGGGGGGGGGGGGGGAGGGGGGGGGGGGAGGGGGGGGGGGGCGGGAGGAAGTTTTTTTTAATATTTTAGTTTCTTTGTTGAATATTTTATTTTTTGTTGAATATTTTATTTTTTGTTGAATATTTTATATTTTTTGTTGAATATTATAGATTTGCATATATTTTATGAATCTATATAAATGAACTAGAAAAAAAAGGATTTAATTTGATGAATTAAAAAAAAAAGGAGCCACTTTGAAGTTATATACAATTAAATGTATAAAAACGAATGAATTAATAATTTATAATAGTCTAAAATATTAAATTTACAAAATTAAAAAAAAGTTAGTAAATATATATATAAAAGAATTAGAAACAAAAATGAATTAATTTGATGAATTTAAAAAAAAAAATGGGAGTCAATTTGAAGTTATATACAATTAAATGCATAAAAACGAATGAATTAATAATGTATACTCCAAAAATATTAAATTTACAAAATTAAAAAAAAAATAGTATATATATATATATATATATATATATATATATATATATATAAATGAATTAGAAACAAAGAGGAATTAATTTGATGAATAAAAAAAACGGGAGTCAATTTGAAGTTATATACAATTAAATGCATAAAAACGAATGAATTAATAATTTATAATAGTCTAAAATATTAAATTTACAAAATAAAAAAAAAGTTAGTAAATATATATAAAAATATAAATGAATTAGAAACAAAAAAGAAATAATTTGATGAATTTAAAAAAAAAAACGGGAGTCAATTTGAAGTTATATACAATTAAATGCATAAAAACAAATGAATTAATAATTTATAATAGTCTAAAATATTAAATTTACAAAATTAAAAAAAAAGTTAGTAAATATATATATATATATATATATATATATATATATATATATATATATATATATATATATATATAAATGAATTAGAAACAAAAAAAAATTAATTTGATGAATTAAAAAAAATGGGAGTCAATTTGAAGTTATTTGCAATTAAATGCAAGAAAACGAACAATAATAGCAATATATACTAACGCCTTGTTTGTTATGGGGTATGTAGCAGAATAAGGGCAAATTGATTTCTAATATGCTGTTTGTTAGTATTTTTGGTAATCAACTAAACCCGGTATTAAAAATTGACCTGGTATGCTTAATACCAATTCAGGGGTATTCCCCATCACACAACCCCCCAGTATTACTTAATCAATCGCCCAAAAACAAAATTACAACCCTTACCCTTGGACATTTTTATTAAAATCGTCCACTACAAAAAAATCTTCACACTCTTCAACGCATCTCATAATTTTTTCTCTCCACTGTTCAAAAAACCCTAGTGCGATGTTTTGACTGCTGTTGTGTTCTGCTTGTGACCAACGACGGTTCCGATCTACAACCAGCGTCGTTTCTTGCATCAACGGCGTCTTCTTCATACATCCTACGTCGATCTACACACAGTATGGTTTCTTAATGTGTCTCTTGATTCGATAACCTTGCTCATTCGTCTAAAAAAATCACCTTTCTTTAATTTTAATTTACATTTATCGCGTATTCACCTAAGTTTGAGTGTAGATTTTCTTTTGCTAAGTTTTGATATTGAATAGTAGGTCAAGTTTTGATATTGATAATTTTTCGACCCCAGATAAGCTTCTGTATGTTCTTTGTTGGATTGTGCATTTCTTATAACTAGTCCCTGTTTTTATGTTCATTAAAATTTCATTTTGATATTGAATATATATGGTTAACTTGAATGAAATTCTTTTTTGGGGTATTTTACTCCAGATCACAAATGTTTGTCTCTATGGTTTATTGGTGATGTTTTTTTATAGTGAATATTTTGTGCATTTACATGGTTGTTTGGGAATGAAGGTTCACCATGCCTACAATTTCAAGGAAACATGCTCACACATATGTGGTACTTGAAGAGGTGATGAACCAAATTGTTGTTCTTGTTACACTTCTAATAACTTTCTTAGTCGAAATTAGGCAACGTCGTCGTGCTTGTATTCCGACAAGGAGACTTAGTTTGATAGATAAGATTCCTGAGCAAACTTTAAAATTATCTAGAATGGTCTTCTTAAATGATGAAGTCTGTAAGGATCATCTTAGAATGGACCGGCAATCATTTGCGGGTCTATGTGACTTGCTTGGAACTCTGGGGGGTCTGAAAAATTCTAGGTACATCAGTGTACATGAAAAAGTTGCTATGTTTCTTTTGGTTCTAGCCCACCACACCAAGAATAGAATGGTGAAACACCAATTTTTAAGGTCCGGTCAGACTATTTCCAAATATTTTCATGCAGTACTCACAGATGTATTGAAATTAAATTCCCTCTTCTTAGTCCAACCTTCAGCTATAACAGATGAATGTACTGATCCAAGGTGGAAGTGTTTTAAGGTACAATTTATTTTTATCTTCATTGTCTTTACTATTCAAACTCTATGTTATGGAAGATTCCAACTTATTTAACACTGTTGTATCTTTTTTATTATCTCATAGGGATGTTTAGGTGCACTTTATGGGACATACATTGAAGCCATGGTACCAGAAGTTGATAAACCAAGATATAGAAACTGAAAGGGGCAAATAAGTGTCAACGTCTTAGGTGTGTGCGATACTACTATGAAATTTGTTTACGTACTCCCTGGGTGGGAAGGGTCGGCTGATAACTCAAGGGTCCTCCGTGATGCAATTAGTCGAACGCATGGTCTTAAAATACCAAAGGGTAATAAGCTGTAAATTATGTATTTTTAATATAATTTTGAGAATTCAATAATGTCAAATAGGCTATATAATTTATTTCTCAATTAATCTCATTATTGTAGGTAACTACTATTTGGCCGACAACGGATATCCTAATGCAGAAGGTTTTCTAACACCCTACAAAGGTGTTAGATACCACCTCAATTAATGGTCAGCTAGACGACCCCAAACGGCACAAGAATATTTTAATATGAAACATACGAGAGCAAGAAACGTGATCGAACGCACATTTGGTTTACTAAAAATGCGGTGGGGAATACTAAGGAGCCCTTCATTTTACCCAATCAAAACTCACAACAGAATCATAATGGCCTGTTGTCTTCTGCACAATTATATACGAACGGAGATGGTTGTAGATCCAATGGAACACAACCTAGATCAATTTTTAAATGAGCAACCGCAGGCCAATGATGAACCGTTAACTGATTTCATAGATGCTGTTCAAACATCTGCAGAGTGGACTGGCAAGAGAGATGATTTGGCCATACAATTGTTCAATGAGTGGAGGAACACACCTTGAGATTTGCATGTTATTGATTTAGATATATTAGTAGTTTGCCCTATGCTGTGTTGTATAATTGCACAATTATTGTACTTTATTGAAACTCTTTGGATATTTTATGACTATGTATGAGTTAATGCATTGATAATTATGTTCTCTTTTAGATGTTGTTTGAGTTATTTGTATTTTTCTGGTCAATGGTGTATTTTGCTTAACATTTTGGTAATTATTTTAACCTATGTTATTCATATCATTTGTTAGTTGTACTGCAGACTACAATGGATCAAGCTGGATTTGGATAGAACTCAGACAAGCCAAAAACCACCAAGCCTCGAAGAATTTGGACTCATAAAGAGGAGGAGACACTGCTGAAATGTCTGAAGGAAATCATTCCCCAAGGGTGGAAAGCTGATAATGGATTCAAGGTTGGATACTTGAGGGAGCTTGAGAAAGAGATGAACAAGATTTTCCCTGGGACTGATCTTCGTCCATATCCACACATTCACTCCAAGCTGCACGTGTGGAAGAAGGATTACTCATCCATTGTATCGATGCTGTCGAGGCTGGAATTGGTTGGGATAACACTTCAAAAATGATTGACGTAGAGCAGGAAGAAGCATGGGAAGCCTACAAGAAGATAGCTCTAAACTTATTTTTCTACAGTTTGAGCAATGCTGGTTTTTTATGTTACTACTAGAGTGGTCTTATTTCTATTTCTTAGGATGCTCAACATTTTGATTTGCTTGCCATTTTTTGTAGTCTAATTTTTTCTTTTGCATTGTTTTTGTTAAATAAGGTTTATGCAAATGCTCGCACGATGCGCAACAAGCCATGACCATATTATGATGATTGGTGCGAGATCTTCGGCAAGGACAGGGCAACAGGAGAGCATACTGAAGATATTATGGATGCTGTGAACAATCTGTTCAACTCTAATAAGGATACCTCACAAACTGATACTAATACTGCTGCCTCCCCATTCGATGGGTTTGCGTACGAGGCCGGATAAGAGGCTGAAAATAATTATGTTTGTCAGCCTGAAGATGATGACACTCCGAGGTCTTCTAAGAGAGCTAGGAAACGTCACTCGTTTGATGCAGAAACGTCTAACATAATCACTACTCTTGGGGGCTTTCTGGGAAACACCGAGTCACGGTTGGGCGAGATTGCTCATCGCATTGGATATGAACATGATGTCGCATTGACCCGTAAGGAGGTGTTTCAGATCATTGACACTGTTGGAGGCCTTACGTTGCAGGAGAAGTTACGTATTTCAGAGGCCTTGGTCCTCAGCAATGAACGCCTTGAGCTGTTTGTTAGCTTGCCTGAAAGTGCCCGTGGCGAGTACGTAATGATAATACTTGCTGATCTGAAGCGTCAAGGGATTTGTTGAACTATGTAATACTAAACTAAAACTTGTGGGTATGCTTGGGGTTGCACTTCTTTTTGTCGCTGATAAGCGTTTTTTGCTAATCTTATGGGTGAAGTTAGATGGCAACTTTGGTTAGGAAGTATGTATTTTGACCATGTTGGATGTAGTTGTGGTATGAATGTAGTTTTTGTTAATATGTTAACCAACAAGTTGTGATGCTAACTTTCTGGAAATTTGATGTTAACTTGGTAGTAGTTTATATGCTCTTGATGGTTACTGTTATTTTCAAAGCTTCAGTTAAAATAAAATAAAAAGAGGATTACACAACAAACTTAACATCTTTAAATTGCATACACAATAAACATTACAATCCACGAAACACTGGAGTGGACCTAACAAGAACAACTTCACTTAAATACTCTAACATCTAATAGGAATAGATACCCCACTCACTCAAATACTCAAGTACATAATAATAATAGGAAAAAATACCCCATAATACTACACATTCTTCATGGAGAATGATAAGATAATACAAACAAGCATCATATGTGAGAATCTTGGAATAGGTAAAATCATTAATTTATATGGATAATATTATCGTCCTCATCTTCATATTCATCCCCACTTGATATATTAATGACATCCTCACCACCACCGCTAACATTTCCCGGATTCCCTGGATTCACATCATCCGGAGGTGCAAATAATGCCTTGAGTACATCATACAATGCATCACCATTATATATATATGCCATTGACATTGGATATCTCTAAAAAAAAAAATAAGAAAAAAAAGTTGTAAACAACTGTTTCAAATAAAAAATAAAATTCTCCATAAGCATATAAATTTTTCTCACCTCTATCCATGCATCCCAAACTTCAGTAGGTGCATGAACAGTGTTGTTGTCTCTGTTCCACTCAGCCGAATTTGAAGATATCATATGCTGAAAAACTTTGAAACGTGATCTCAAGCTTGCAATTCTCGTAGACACTTCATGAAACTTAAAATTCTTATCAAATGTCGAATTTATCCGATTTCTCACTGCCATCATAGCCAAAGTATTTGATCGATTCCAACGCCAATGACCCAACTGTTTTTCAGTTAAAAGCCCCTCAATAAGAGAAAGTGTAATTGGCTTGGACCATTTTTGGCTATAGAAATAACGATCTTGGTAAGGATATCCTGGGTTGGCCATTTTGATTTTGAGATTTATAGATTCAAATAATGCATATAAATGGTGGTCCAGAGGTTGTATAAATACTAGCAAGGAAAATTGCAAAAACCACATTAAATGGTCTTTGAATTAAAAGCACTATATGGTTGTAGACTTGACATTGCCTTGTGATAGCCTGAACAAAGCTGTATACATGTCTAATTGGCAGCATGTATCAGTTTGAATGAAGACCAAAATAGTTCCTTAAGGCAGGGCATTTATTTTTGTTCAAAAGGCAAGGCAAAGAAAATAATTCCAGCAAGTTTTTTGGACGTTTGTTGCAAAAGGACTGAAAATAATCAGTCCAACATTAATTTTTAAGATTCATATTACATAGACTCCAAAAAGTACATATATCACTAAACTCTAATTACATCATATATCACTAGACTCCAAAAAGAAATAACACATTAGCTAACTTAATGCCACCACCTACCTACTAAGAATGACAACAAGGCAATACAAATTGATGCCATAGCCATAACAACACATCCACCAAAAAATATCAAGCTTAATACACGAGTTGATAAGCAACCAAGATCCTCCACTGGGCCCGTAAATTGAATGCTTTCATTCGAATAAGATGTCCTAACAGATGGTACTTGATTTTGGTGCACAACATTTGGTGTAGATGAATTGGAACATGATGAGCTTCCACTTGCTTGAGTTCTTGAAGACGGGGTACCAAACCGGAGGAAATTGGGCAAAGCATCCGGGGAATCGTATTGGTGAAACTCATCGCACCAAATGAAGTTGTCCGTATGGTCTATATTATGAGGACATCTATAGAAATACCTCCCTTGATTCTCGGTTTTTTTACGCACTTGTCGAAGCTTCATCACTCCGCCACGACACCAACACATTGGCGGCCAATCATTTATTTTCCCTCTTGTGGACATCCTGTAACTTAAAAGACATTATAATTTAAAAACAAAGCTAATGATTTGGTTGAATTAACATGAATGTTTCTAAGTGTAGGCTCCAAATATCATAAAAAAAACTGATATTTTAGCTTATAAGTAAAAACAAACAAAAATGCAATTGTTCCATCTATAACTATAACTTTCAGGTCTTTTGTCTCATGAGATGCATGTCTTTTGAGTTTAAAACACATCTTCTCTATTAGCAGCTGTTTAGAAGAGTATAGAGCAGGAACACGAACTTCAATTTTTGCATTCTTACTACTTTATTTTTTTCAAAATATTTCAGCACACCGCCATCACCATTGATATATTCCATGAATTTGTGTTAAGTAATTTTCAAGTGATACTCTAGAATCAAAATAAATCAAGACATACGAACAAATCCGTACTCGAACGACGATGCTTCAACAAAGGCAGAGAAAATAAATCCCTAAGCCCTACTTGAACGGCGGCGAAAAAAACGAAGGATCCCAAATTATACAAATTAGAATCCTCCCTAATATATGTATGCCCTAATTAATATTAAACAAAGACGAAACCCCATCTAATTATCAACTAAGAACAAAGTTCTTACCTCACAATAACAAAGGAGTCTTGGAGATTTCTTATTGCTTGGCCGGATTGGAGGTATTTTGTTGACGTCGATCTTGCGGTGGTCGAAGAAAAATTTTGCATTTAGATTGTGCTCGATGAAGAGAAAGAGTAAAGAGTGAATCTGTATTTTTGTTTTAACCTGGAAATCTTTTTGTATTTTAAAATATTAAAATTTTAATTAAAGGGCAGATATGTCAAAATTAAATGTTATCACATCTATTAATACCTCACAACAAACATGATATAGGAAATAATACCATAGAAAAAAAAGAGTTTATCAATTATAACAAACAACATATTAATGTACTATATGGTACCACATCCCTTTACACCTTATCCTACTTTATCACACCAACGGTAACAAACAAGGCCTAAAAGACTTATATACTATATGACTCGCCTAATATGGGCTAATGGTTCACGCCTCGCCCGAACCCCAATGGACGCGAGTTCGAGCCCACTGAGCCATATTTTTTTTCACATGTTCGGATATTAGCGACCGCCATCTGGACGGTCGCTAAACGTAAAATTTAAATTTAATAATTATTTTTATTAAGAATTAAATTAGCGACGGCTACCAAAGCGGTCGCAAAATCCTGATCCAACCGGGTCAGACCCGGTAGAATCAACGGCTGACTTATGGCGGTTTGTGATTTACGACCGATTCCAAAAGACGGTCGCTAATATTAGCTACCCGTGTTTTAGCGACCTACTGAAATCGGTTGCTAATCCTGTTTTGTGACCAAAAATCGATCATTAATCCTCGTTTTTTTTTTTGTAGTGTATATTGTATTCATGGAGTTTTGTTTGATATAAATAAATAAATAAATATTGTACTCATTACATTTTCTCTTAAATAATATAGTCAAGAAAGGTGAAAAGTTTTTGCCAAAGTTTTAAGGGACGAAGGAAGGAAGTGTCTAATATTCATTAAAGGCTTGGATATTCATATTCGAAATTTGTTCAATGCACTCATATATGTATAATATTTTTAAATAGGGGATATTAGAATCCAGTCCTAGATCAAAATACAAGCCAGTTTTAAGAAGAAGTATTACATTACCATCATAATATTGAACATCATAGTATAGTACAATGAAATTTTAGAGCCCTTTATAACGTGTGTTTTTTTCTTTAACAATGGGTTGTAATTTGGAGTAAACGTGCATCTATGTGTAAATGATCCTCTTTATATATCATGCATATATGACTATAAATGAGGTGTTTTGGGGAAATGTCGTATTTTAAATGACCCTGTTTTCTCATATTTTAGAAACAATTTTTTTATTAGTATTTAAAATAATAAAATAATTTTAAAAGTGTTTTATAATAGAGAATTGATAAATTTATCATATTTCTTCTTAAAAATTATTTTATCATTTTACATACTAATAAACAACTTGTTTACTAAAATACGAAAAAAAAAATGTAATGTGGAGATTATAATGAGGAAACAGAGAGAATATAATTTATTAATAAATTTATGCAGAAAAATTAAAAGCAAAATAATATTTGATAAAAAATTTAGAATATTTATTAAAGATAACATTTAAGCAAATTAAGATTGATCAACGTTGCTAAGAAAAATCAGCGTAAAACTATGTTACCAGTTAAAAAATGTAGAAAGAATTATGTCCCAAAAATAAAAATGAAAGTGACAATTCTTGATGACCTGCCCTTTTTTTTTTTACTTTCTCCAGAAGTTTCTTTCACCTTCTTCCTAGTCTTTGAATTGGAGCTACTCTACTGCACACTTATTCCGCTCGCTCGCTCGCTCGCGTGCTTTCTCTCCCTCAATCTTTGAAGGTAATTGAATACTTTTCTGTCCAGATTTTCATGAATTTGATATCAGTATACCATCCAAATTCACTCTGCAATTTTCTGTTTTTCATTGTGCTTTTTATGCGAGATACTAATTTAACCATGTCATATTTCTGTTTTTCATTGTGCTGTTGTTAATATCAATCCCTAGGCTTCGACGGTTACTCAGAGTCAGATGGCCAAGTTATTTGGAGGGAAAGATCCATTCGATCACCCTTTTTTCACTCAGCCTTTTGGTGGGAACAGCCCATTTTATGATCCATTTTCCGCCAGTCTATTTGATAATCCTTCGGATTCCCGAAAGCAAATTACAATTGAGGAGATGAACTCTGATGATGGGGCCTGGCAGAACAATGTGCCGAGCAAGGAACTTTCTGTTAAGAATTCGACCGAATATACTGCAGGCATGTATTCTTCTGGCCTCTATTTATCATATTGAATGTATGCTATAATGTTTTGGATTTTTCTGGACTATGTTTGTTCTTGAATCATGATTTTTGTTATTGATTCTTAATTTGTGTTTGTTTTCCCTTCCAATTTGTTAGAATAGGTGTTCTTATTTGAAAAGAATACTCATGATTAAGATATGAACACTTTCTATCATCTTCAAAGAGAAGTGGTTTATTGTAGCTTTTCCATCATATTGGACTTTACTTCCAGGGGTTCAGAGTTTTAGCTTCCAGAGAGTCGCGTATGGTGGTCCTAATGGGATTTACTACACTTCCTCTGTTGGAAAACGAAACGGCGGAGATGGGGTGAGTAAATCTTCACACTGAGCCATGGAGTATGTTGTTTATCATTTCGGTTTCTTATTTCTTTTGTCGATGAAAAGGTGTTTTTGATGGAGATGAAAGAGGACGATCGTACTGTTGGTGAATCGCTACATACAATTTCAAAAGGGATACATGATAAGGTAATGTGCTGATGGAAACTCACTGATTAAATGCTGTTGAAAAAAAAATTAATAGGCTATGATTATATTTTCTGGCATGTACATTTTATCAACTTGTTCATCAATATGATTGCCTTTTTCTATGATGATCTTGTGAAATCTTCAATAAAAGTAAAATTACTATCCATTTCAACAACATTGCTGGATGCTTTTACTTTAATGACTTGTTATTTCTGTTTTCTATTGTGAAGGGACATTCTGTTACAACAAAACAGTGTTCAGATGGGAGAGTTGATTCCTTGCAGACTTTACACAATTTAGAACAAGGTTTGGTTCGTCACGACAATGTCTCTAGAGTCGATTTTCATTTGCTGCTTCTCATTTAGGTTCCATAACGTCTTCTCAGATGAGCTTACTGGTTTCGAAGAAAACTGGAAAACTAACGCTGACAAAGTTTTCCCTGGATGGAGCAATGGCTTCAATTTACTTGAGAGTTCAGGTTTAAAGTTATAGCTTTTGCTGCAGATTGCTTTATTAAACCCGATAAGTTTTTACAATTGAACTGTGAACCATGAAGTGTTCGTGATTTCCATGATATAATACTTGGAGAGCACAGGTTGCTAAAACAAGAAGCTCTGTAACGTGATCAGTTAACTATATATCTAACTTTATATGACCACAACATGAGAGTAGAATAGGTGGGACTAGAGATTCATTTTATTGCACTGTCCATTGAATACCGAAAAGTTTCAAAGTAATTTAAAAGATTTTGTTTTAAGTATGTATGTGTAAAGTTACTACAGTAGAGGCCAAAGAAGCTTCCCTAGCCAAGAAATGTGCTTTTCAATAGTTTTGAGTTCGTAACATGCTATACTTGTTGGAAGATTTTTTATTAGCCTTAAAATTGCATGTTTGTCCAAGAGCGTAAAGAAACAACAAAAATAATAGAAAAAAAAAAAAAACTGCATGAATTTAGGAGGTTGAAATTTATAATGCCAGTTCCAACCTTGCAATGGTTATGCAGGGGATACCAGTAATGTGTGGGATGACTTTGCGCGTTGGAGTGGGTGGGGCGGATGGCCTTTCCCAACTCTGGAGTATTACGAAAATGGTGGAGCAGAAAGAGATGGGCAATCTCAGGAGCCGCCTTCTCATGGGACCTCTAGAAAGATTGTCCCTATTGAATAGAGTGTTCTCATATGACCTTCCCGATTAATAAGCATGTGGTACTGATTTGCTATTATTTGCGTGATATTATAATCTAGTATCGTGTTCAGACAGCTTATTATCGTGTGTTGTGCGACTCTTGGGACCGAAACACTATGTATGTATGTATATATTTGGTTGATGCAATTCGTTTGGTATGGCAACTTGACCTGGAGGATGCTTCATTTGAATTCCAAGAAAATACTTGATCGATCAAAGATGGCCAATTACATAATTTTTCATCATACGTTAAATCGCACCTTGTTAGCACATCTACGTCAAAGATAAAAGACAATAATAGAATGAAATTGGTTTATGCATAAATCACCGAAGGGTATTAGTTGTTTTTACTAAAGAGTATTAGTTGTATTTACTATAGAGTATTACTGATTTATCCTAAAGAGTCTTAGTTGTTCAGTTAAAATGAACAAAGACTCTTCAGTGTACTGTAAACCAGTAATACTCTTCAGTAAAAATAACTAATACTCTTCAATGAAAACAACTAATACCCTTCAGTAATTCATATATAAACCAATTTCACTCTATACATACTCAACATAAAAATATCAGACTTGTTACGAATCTAACTTTCAAATAATATTCAACAATATTACTGTTTTTGGTTCAAGTTCACTATTGGTCCTAAGATCTCAATTTTTTTTTTTTTTTTAATTTTGATCCCAACAATGTGTCAATTTAGCAAATTTGATCTCACTGCCAATCAAATTGTTAGTCAACTGTTAGACTCATTTGCATTTTTGGTCTCAAACATAAAAATAAAAAAAACAAACCATTATTTTTGCATATTTTTTCAACTTATGAGCTTGTTTTCTTCATAATTTGAGCTCCCGAACTTCGATTGACTTGTTTTTTTCCGTTGCAACCCTTTTTCCAACGTCTTTCCCATGATTCCACCATTCAATTGATATTAAGTAATTTTAACTCGTGTTTTACTTTCAAAACTCTTCAATTTGCTATAAAAGAAACAACGTACACACCATCTTTCTTGATAATTAAATATAATTAGTCGATTTAGTATAAATAAATGCACAAAATCCTATAAATTTGAACTTAAAACACACAAATATCTAACAATTATCACACAAATTAATTTTATTGTTTTTGCACGGAAATTGTGTCAAAATGTCTAGCTAGCTACTCGAATTTTAAGCGAAAAACCATAAAATACCTCTAAACCTACAATAACCCTAATAATTTCATTTCCTCAATCAAAAACATACAAAAAATATATTAATTGACTTAATTCAAGTATATTTGAAACAAATAACTATTACGATATTTATTTAAATAAAACGACTAAAATTGAAAAAATAATAAAATAAAAAATTGTTATAAGAAATAATTAAATTCATTTCAAAAAGTAAATACAAGATTTTTTAAAGTTTAATTAATTTTAGTATATCGATTTCTTATAAACTGCACTTACAGTATCAATATATATATATATATATATATGTTGGTTTATATAAAACAATTAAAAAGATATGTATATTTGTATTATGGTATGTTTCTGAGTTTTTTTATTTACTAAGCATTTCAAAATATTTATATAATTTTAACATTTTTGTATACAAAAGACTGTATAGAGTCGTATACGTCAGCATTTAGATGTGGAATGATATACTGAGATAGTTTATATATATATATATATGACAAAGTATAGAGTGAAACTGGTTTATACATAAATCACTGAAGGGTATTAGCTGTTTTCATTGAAGAGTATTAGTTGTATTTACCGAAGAGTATTACTGATTTACACTAAAAAATCTTAGTTGTTCGGTGAAAATGAACTAAGACTCTTCAGTGTAAACTAGTAATACTCTTCAATAAAAATAAATAATACTCTTCAGTGAAAACAACTAATACCCTTCAGTGATTCATATATAAACCAATTTCACTCTATACATACTATATATATATATATATATATATTTATTTATTTATTTATAGATTTTTATAATTTAATTTATTTTTTTGTATAATTTAAAAATAAATTGTGAGTAATTTAAATATTTACTCATGAACATTTATTGTGGGTTTAGAAAGAAAATGAAATTTATTTAGATTTTCATAATTAAATTATAAGAATTATTTGTTCCAAATATAATTAAATTAAGTTAATTAATATTTGTGTGTGTTTATGAATGAGGAAATAAAGATATTTGGGTTATTGTAGGTTTATTGAAGTATTTTATGGCTTTTCGCTCAAAATTTGAGTAACTAGACATTATGAGGCAAATTTTGTGTAAAAATTGATTAGTGTGATAATTGCTAGAAATTGATGTGTATAATTTGCTTAATTTTATCGAATTTCATGCATTTATTTATAGTAAATTAACTAATTGTGTTTAATTGTCGAAAAATATGGTGTGTACTTTATTTATTTTGTAGCAAATTGAAATTTTTTAGAAGCAAAATACAATTTTAAGATTAATTAAAGTCAATTGAATGATGAAACCATGTGAAGGACGTTGAAAAAAGGGTTACAACCTAAAAATTATATATTAGACCAAAACCATTCAACGAGAAACCTAGCTCAACTTGACCTATTTCCACCCCTACTTCCAATATATGATTGATTTAATTTAATATTTACATTAATTATATTTATAAGCATTTTAAAATAATAAAATTATTTAAGAAAATTTTATGAAAAATCATATATTTTAATATTGGAAAAAAATATTTTTTTAAAGGAGGACAATATATTTTCGGGCTTGAAAAAAATAGACAATTATTTTAAGGGCCCGACTAAATACCTTTCCAATCATTGGAGATGCACCTCCATCTTCATTCACCTACCCATTATAATTGATACTAATAGATACACAATCCATACACGACCAATATTACTCTTACTGTATTAAATGTTCTCTCTTCTATTTTTAGATATATATTTTTTAAAATAAACCTATACAAACCCCCCTCCCCCATCTCCCCAAAGTTCGACTGCTACTAAATCTCCACGACCACGAAGATGAAGCGGCGATGCTCAGAGCCTTCGACGACGAGAACAGGCGGCGACATGGAAGGATAAAAAACAGGTTACTTTTTTTCTTTTTCATTTTGATAATTTATCTTAGAATTTTATTTAATTTAATGATAGTTTGGTCGAAGTTGAGTAGAATATGCATTATAGAAAGAAAAAAAAAGGAGCGTCAGCATTGTAGAAGATATAAATTTTAAACCTGGTTTTTCGAGATTGTACCAGCATTTCAGACATATTTTGCCCAAATTTTTGGAAAAAAATATTTTTTGGTAAATGTGTTCCGAAACTTTGATATATTTTCGGAAGTTATATTCCGAAATATTGCAAAACTATCAGCAAACCAAATCCAAAATTTCTCAGACAAAAAATTTAAAAAATAAAAACCTGCATGAATGACAATCATACGGCTTCGAACTTCATTACACACCAAAAATACCAATATTTTGTTCGCAAAAATTTACAACACAAACCGCATTTAACATTTAAAATTAGGGTTTATAAACCTAAGAAATAAGCAACAAATTAAAACACACATACATATGTGTTTCAAAACTCTCTTATTTTCTCCATATTCTTGTTGAAAATAATGAACTAATCGTTGTGATGTCGTATTTTTCACGTACATGACCATGTGAAGATAATAAAGAATGTAGAAATGTGCACGTGGAAGAGAAGAGGAGGTATGTATGGAGTATTAGTTTTTTATTTACTACTATTATTATTATTAAGGATATATGTGTAATTTAACAATTTTAATTAAATAATAAAAAAATTGAAGGAGGTGTATCTCAGATGTTTGGAGGGGTATTTAGCCGGACCCTTATTTTAAAAAGTGATAAAGGTATGATAATTGAGCTCGAATTGAGCTAAATTGGCACTGCCTCACACGTGATGGTCCGATTTCAGGCTTCTTATCCCCATGATAGGGATGAAAATCCCAAAATCGATCCATCACATGCGAGACACGTCCAAATTTAGCCCAATCAAACCCAATTCAAACTCAATTGTTTCATATTTACCACTCTTTAAAATTATTGTCCTCCTTCTCCAAGTCCGAAAATATATTGTCCTCCTTTTCCAATCATCTTAAAGATACAGGCCTAAAAAAAATCTCTTTTGATATAATTGAAATTGGTAAAATGGTTAGTTGGGTCTAACAAACAAAGTCTTAGGGCCCAGCTATATACCCCTCCATATTTATTAGATACTCCCACCTATTTAATCTATTCATCATATTTTAAATAAACATTAGATACATGCCCTATAATATACCTACATGACTCTTACTTCTAACATCACTTCAAAAAATTTAGAAATTTTTTGTGTCGAACCCCATTGTGGTTTGAAATATTTGCATTAAATTCCCTGTGCTTTAAAAATTGCTTGAAACTCCCTTGTGCTTTTATAAATATAGCATGAAACCCCAAATTCTGTTAAGATTAATTAACAGTAGTGTAACTCACACACACTTCATGCAAATTTTAGTGACTTTTATTTTTATTTTTTTAATATATTGACACAATTATCACTCCATTAACTATATTAAGGGTGTGTTTTGAAACTCCACTCATTTCAAAGAAGTGATATTAATTAATTTTTATAGTAAAATTAAAAGTGTTAAATGTTTGGAAATAAAGTGATTTTAGATTAGATTTAGAAAGTAATGTGTTTGCAAAAAAAACCACTTTTGTTGATAGTGGGATGGTTATTTGTAGGGTAGTTATGGTAGAATGGATTTTAGAGAATCCAAAAGCATGTAAAACCTGTTTTGACAAAATTGATTTTAATAGCTTAAAAATAGTGATTGCAAACATTGTAGAAGTGATTTTTTTCAAAAAATAATCAATTCTATCTATAAAGTAGAGTTTGCAAACAATCACTAAATATTCCTTCTATTGTGAGTTTTTTCTTAATAATCTTATGTTTTTATATAGTTATTTATTAAATACTATTATCTATAAAATGTTATATATAGACAAGAAGTGGGAAATACTTTTAAAAAGTCATCTTTATATCTAATTGTATATTATTATATCGTCCAATAAATAATTTGTGTTTTAATTTGTGGTAAGAAATATTAAGAAAAATATAAATTAAAAAATAAAAGAAATTGGAACCTATCTCGTTCCAAAGAAAACTAATGTCAACAATAACATAAATTTCTTCTTGGCCAGGTCTATATATGTTCACAATAAGCAAGTTTCTTTAAATTCACAAATTTCTAATTTTTATTGAATTTTGAAATTTTACTTGGAGATAAATCGTTGTCTGCGTTCTGGTATTTTATGGAAAAACCTCAACATGTTAAAACTATATAACGGGTCATACGGGTTAAAAATTAACGTTATTAATTTTTAAAAAATAATTAGGGATCTTGTGCTATATTTATAAAACCATAAGGGGGTTTCACACAATTTTTAAAGCATACGAGGTTTCATGCTGATTTTCCAAACCACAAGGGGGTTTGCGCAATTTACCCAAAATTATTATACACCCATAAAACTCTTCCCCTTTCCTCCACCTTTTACATCTCTGGGCTTTTGAAGTCTCACTTTCCTTATGCAACCAGGCATCGACGACACAAAATTTGGGTGATAATCATCAACATTCGGCAAATTCTAAAACAAAAATGAAAAAAAATAACACAATAGTTCAACTACATTTATTCGAAAAGCAGCTCATAATTCGGCAACAACTTATCGAAAAATAACTAAAATTTCGAACAAAAAATCTTTTCGAACCCCTAATCATTTTTCGATAAGTTTTTATCGAAACCCTAACCGTTTTTCAACAAACTAGGTTTGAAAATCAGTGTCGGGGATTTATTTTCCAAAAATGTGAGAATAACAATAATAAATTATTTTCGAACTTACGAGCTAAAAAATACAAAAATCTTGATACACAATACTCAAAACATAAACAAACAACAATATTAAAAAAATCAAAGTTATACTTCATTAAACAAATATTCAAACAAAAACACTTGCACAAGTAGCGCAAGACTCATGTATGTATACCATTTTTATTACGAAGTCCACGAACTAAGGTTGCATCACCGTTGTAAGGATGATAACTTCTCATACCAGACCAACCCACTAAAATGCAGATAGGGATAAAAAAAATGTGGTCAATATCACTCAGAATAAAGAGATACCATTTATACCCAAATCAAAATTGATGTTCAAGAGTAGCCTCTATATCTATAATAAAAGATGTAAAATTTAAAGCAAGACTCTTATTCAACACTAACTTAAGTGGAGAAAAGGTATAATTTCCCGAGAGAAGGTGACTCGCACAAAAAACTGACTCATTTTCAATAGAAAAGAATAGCCAAACCAACCCAGCTGGCTGGTCAATCTCAGAGATCTTATCGGCCGAAAAATCGGAGATAGACGACCATGGTCCTGACCTTAGACCATGTTTATCAATGCCACTACCACAACCCACCTTTTTAATATAATATTCATTTCTCACTCATCCACATATACAATCTTCAATTTAACTTAATTTTAATTATTTTATACTTTATCAATGACACCAACCCAACCCACAATAATTAATTTTATCTATTACTCCCTCCGTCCCGAATCAGTTTGCACAGTGCACTATTCATCCATCGCGAAGACCTCTAAATTACATCTCATTTCACTTATAATTACGAACAAAAATGTGTTTGTTTTGTTTTATCCACTTATATTGAACAATATTTCATCATCAAAAAATAATTTTATCCATTTAAACACTACAAACCAACTCTCATAATAAAGTCTCAAAAAGTCAACTGTGAAAACAGATTTGGGACGGAGGTAGTATTTTTTAAATATATATTATGAATAATCAATTTTATTATATTTTAATGTGTAAAAGAGTATATAAAAATTATTTGATATTCTAAATTCTTAAATTTATAGAAAAAATTACCATACACTTAAAATAAATTACTAACTCAATAACAAATTTAAAATTACAAGATTTGAAAAAATGAAATTGGAAATAAACAAACTACATAGAAATGCATGAAATATTAAATTACAAACACAAACAATGCTAAAAATATATTTAGTCTTGATGGCCGAATTTTTGTCATATATGCTCAATTAATTCGTTCTTAAGAGCAATATAAGTTTTTCTATTGTGAAGAAGTTCCCTATTAGCCATATAAGTGGATAAACTTGCAATGCAGTAGGTAGAGTATTGAAAACGTTGATCATCATCTGTAGGATTATCCACTAAAAATTTTGTGGGATCATAGTAATTTTGGTATGTGTCTCGTTCATCCCCCACTATCGTATTGTGCATGATGATCATCATAATTTTTCCCATCAAAGACTTATCCCAAGAAATGCAAAACTAGCTTGTAGAACTCCAAATGCTCGTTCTACATCTTTTCGCCCACCCTCTTGGTGTTGAGCGAATAACTTATGCTTTCGAAGTTGTGGAGAAGTAACTGACTTGACAAATGCAGCCCATGAAAGATATATGCCATCAGTGAGATAATAAGCCATATCATTTTCACGGCCATTTACGATGTAACTAACAGTTGGTGCTCGACCTTCCAAGACATCACTAAAAATTGGAGATCGGTAGAGTACATTAATATCATTACACGTACCTGGTGTTCCAAAGAAAGCATGTCATATGATGCAACAACTTCCAAAATGATTGTTGTTTTTCCACTTCTCCTTGCATATTGTCCCGCCCAAGCAGTTGGACAATTTTTCCATTTCCAATGCATGTAGTCAATACTGCCTATCATACCCGGGAATCCACATTGATCCCCTACATGGAGCAGTCTGGCCAAATCATGCTCATTAGGCCTTCTAAGATACTCGTTCCCAAAGTAAGAAATAACCTCTTCTACAAAATTTATGAGAGTTAATCTAGTCACGGCTGCACTCATTCACAAGTATTCATCGACAGCATCAGATGATGTCCCATACGCCAACACCCTCATAGCTCCAGTACATTTTTGTAATGGTGAAAGACCTCGTCTACCTGTAGCATCAGGTCTTTGTTGAAAATATTCATTATTCGCAATAACAACCTCCACTATACGTAGGAATACTGATTGTCGCATGCGAAACCTTCGTTAGAAGATCTCAGGAGCATACGTCGAATTGTCGCTAAAATAGTCGTTGATCAAACGCTCTTCACCAATCTCGCAGTTCCTTTCACAATGCCTTCTTCTGGCTCTAGGAATATGATCTCCTACAACCAGATTAAGGATTGTCTATGATCATATTCTCGATAAAAAGATCAAGTTGACGATTCTGTTGAGCAACCCATTTCTTCCATTCATCAAATGCATTGAACTCAATAGAATCAGAACTTGAATCTGAATCTACTGATGAATTTTCATTGAAAGACATTTGAAAAACTTTGAAAGTAAACAACAAAGGGAGAAATTATATTTGAGAGAAAAAAACTGAGTAAAGATATGAATTTTGATGTAGTTCTAATGTGGATTCAATAAGTATTTATAGGGGATAATAATGGACTAGACGATATCATGTGATATAGGATACAATAATTGACTAAACAATAGCATGCGATATAAGATACAATAATGGACTAGACAATAGCATGTGTTATCTGATATAATAAAATGGACTAAACAATAGCATGTGATATCTAATATTATTTTGTCATGCACATACCTTCTATCATGATTTATTACTTTTATGATATCTAATATAATAAAATTGATTAGACAACTGCATGTGATATCTAATATAATAAAGTGAACCATATACTTGCACGTGACATATAATATCTGATACAATAATGTTCATAAAATTGATGACTGGAATCAAACCCACAAATAAAAAGGCTTACAAGGCAGTAACAAAAATTAGACACACAAATTAAAAGACCTACAAGACAATATAAAAAACTAAACACACACACAAACTAAAAGTCTTACAAAACATAAACTGAAGTTATATGAAAATAAATTATATTCACTGTGTAAACACAACTCCCATCAGATAGCGTTTCATCTCTTCATCTTCAGGGGTTAAGTGGTCTTTCGCCGTTAGTGCCATCAACATTTTGTGATTCAACATCATAATCTCGAATTCCATTCTCCCTCTTTCCAGATTGCTCATCACTTCAAATTCTTTTTCTCTAATGAGTCTCATTGCACAAAGCTCTTCAGCAACTACATTAGGTTGTGATGCCTTATTTTTTTTCCTTTTCTTTTTGCTTGTTCTCTACCCATAGGACGTCGAATAATTGAACATCCACTGCCTGGAGTTTCTGGGTTAGTGGAGATGGAATATTCTCCATCTTCACTGGTCTTTGATCTCTTTGAGCTGCCACCACTTTCTGCATTACCCTGTTCATTTTCATCAAATACAGGTGTTGAATCATGATCTAATTTAATTTCCCATTTGGGATTTTTACACATAACCTCATTAAATACAATAAAATCCTGAAACTTGTTGCCACCTGTTGGTGATCAAATTTAGTTAATTGGATTAGTGATTGTTTTTAAATTGGTTTAGGATCACCAATCAATTTCGTGTGATTGATTACCACCGTAAATGGTAAATCGAAGATTTGACATATTAAATTGAGAATACGAAAGTTGAAATTGTGTTAATCTCGTTGTTGATGACCTTTTTATGATCAAGATGATTAGTGGCTGTTTTAGCTAAGAAAGATCATCAAACAAGAATCAAGATCATGGAATCAAGCTAAGTAATGCTTAAGAAATAATTTGGCAAGAGTTTTTGCTATTTATTGAATTGTTCTCCCCTTTTCATGTACATGAAGGGAGTATTTATAGACATATAAAGAGGCCATGTGTCACCATCTTGGTGGCTTAACCATTGGATCTTTGCCAAGTGTTAGGACACTTGTACAACATCTACACTTTTGCTCATTGGATGGGTGCCAAGTGTTAAGACACTTGGACCATATCTAAGCTAATGACTCTTGGAGTTCCCAATGTTGTACTTGGTCTTTGGCACTACTGAGATGCTCTCGACGGTGACCGGCTGCTAGTTTGTACGTCTTCGTTGGATGTCGTGGTCCTTTGCATTCCGAGCTGTTCGCTCCTTGCTTGGGATCGTTTTACAATGTTGCTCGCTCCATTACGAAGTTGTTCGCCCGAATTGATCTTGGCTTGAGCCGCTTGCACAGCTGTTCTTTGCAAGGCTGCTCGCCTAAATATCTAGCTTACCATATTAGAGCAGTTCTGCAAAGCTGCTCGTTCCACAAGGTTGTCAGCTCCATGCTAAAATGCTCGCCCAACGGAGTTGCTAGCTCTTTCTATTTACCATCCTGTTATTTTGGGTTAATGATAATCGTTTCGTTTATTAATCACTCTCTTGTTCGCTCGTCAACAATTGCCCCCTAGCTTGGTCTCATGTTGGGCATGGATTGATCAATTGGGACCAAGCTATAATTTGTTCGAAAATTGGGCGAGCATATACATTGGCGAGCATCCGAGTAGTTGGGCGAACAGACGAGCACGGGAACATGCGTGCTCGGCCAGCAGCAAACGCCTTTTCGTATCGCGACGGTTGGATTCCCGAGGCACAAAACGCGAGGCGTCGCGTCAGTCACGCGCGACCCCCAATTTGCCCATAGGGGCCTATAGAATTTTAGGAAAATTGCACTTTCACCCCCGTTTTATCCTTATAAATACGTGATTTCCCCTTCATTTCTTTCTTTCTTTCGACTCTCACACTTCCGCCATTGATAAGCATTTCAAAGCTTTCCTTCTTTGTGACTCTTGCATCCGGATTCCTTTGTATTTGCTCTAGATTTTGGATTTCTCGAAGGTAATTTATCTTGCATTCCTTTTTCTTCTCTTAATTTCGTAATTTTTGCACTTTTTTCGCATTTCTTGTGACTGTGAGTGCAATTCCGGCCGTTCACCGCCGTCGCGCCGCCCATCTGTTGATACCATCGCTGCCGTAGCTCCTCCATTGGCATCATTATCCGTATATTACCCCATACTTAGCCAAATTCCTCCATTACTTATTTTAAATGGAGTTTTCCCCCTCAAGCTCCTCTCAATCCGGACCCGGGCGAAACCCGAAAAAACGACCCGTAAATATGGCTTCTCCGCTCAGATCTGTTTGCCAAGCGTTGGCGAACAACCCGCGCACGTTATTGGTGGATGAAGGCACGGACTCAGATGTGAGCTCCGTTGTTCGCTCAGTAGAGATGTACGCCGCTGATCGCTCTGGCGATCAAGAAGAGATTCACCCTCTTGCTCACGAATCTGAAACGTCTTCCAATCTTGGAGAAGATTCTGCAGAAGTGGCCGCAGAGATAGAGGGTTCGATTGATCTTGAGGGCGATCAAGCTGACACTGCTGGCGAGCAGCAAGTTGGCGAGCACAGAGGTCCTACTCTTACTTGGGAGTTTTTAAGGGAGATCAATTTTCCCATTTCTCAAACTACACCAGAATCTCGGATCCCGGAAGGTGTTGTTCGCGATACCGAGTGGGCGGACTATTCTGCTCGCTACTCGGAGACTTTTACCGTTCCATCAAGGGAGATAATGGAGGCACGCGAGAGCGAGTTTGCGGCGAGCAGGGTTGCTAGTGTTGTCATCGAGGACGATCTGGCGAGCATTCGCGCAACATACAAGATTCCTTATGACATTTTTATGTATGCGCCAACGAAAGGAGAGACTGCTGATCGCCCTCCTCCTGGTTGCACGGCGATCAACTTGGATGTGCTCAATACGGGTTTCCCGCTCCCCGTTCATCCGCTCATCGGCCGTTTCTTGTCCGACATGAACCTGGCGATCACTCAAGTTACTCCAAATGGTTGGAGTAGTCTTCTAGCCTTCATGACTCTTTTTGGTCTTGAGGGCTATAAGAATAAGATAACAACCGCGGAGATCCTTTACGCCTTGACCATTTCCGAGGACGGTGCTGGCTGGTATTACGCTAAGGCGAAGACCGGATTGAAACTCGTTGAAGGTGTTCCCAATAAGATCAAGGGTTGGCATTGCCAATTCTTCTTTATTGGTGGAGATTGGCGAGCAACTGAGGGATTCGCTGGCGGACAGGCGCGCATCATGTCGCCTGAAGGCTTTGGAAAAATCAAACGTAGGGCTAATTTTGTCTTGCTAATTCATAAGTAGGACTAATTTTAATCCTTTTCGTTATTTTGCAGGTCCGAGAAATTTGAAGTGGGGGCATCCCGATATCAGCGACGAATACCTCTTCACGTTAGCCATCATTTCTCTTCGTGACGCTGCTAGTCGCAATTTGGAACATCTTTCAAAAGCTCATTGCCGCAAGCTTGCTGGCTTGATTACGAGTCCCCACCACCTTGAAGCTCAAGCTGCTATCCCCGAAGGTAACTTTCTTGCCCGCCTATTTTTCCTGCTCGCCACTTTTCTTGCTCGCCCAACCCTTGTCTTTTTCTTGACAGATCAACGAGTCACCGTTGCTATCCCGGCTGTGCCTGAATCATATTATCTGCTCGCCAGACGAGTTAAACAAATGGCCGAAGTTTCAAGAAGAAAGATGGACCCTCCCCTTGCCATCATGCGCCTCCGGGCAGGAGAGAACCCTTCTGGTCGCCCAGCCGCCGGAGCTGGTCGCCGTAAACCTGCGGCCAAAACTACCTCCTCTCCGCGGGATGCAAGGAAGGAAAAGGAGAGGGAACGAGATAGGGATAAAAGGAAAGCACCACGAGGCGACGATGCTCGCGGCACTCACGATGATGATCGTGCCTCGAAGCGATCAAAAGCTGCGGTGGAGGCGAGCAGCATTGTTCCCAGATCTCCTGCATCTAAGTCCACCTCCTTGGAAGTGGTGGACGAACAACAAGTGGTCGCTGGCCTAGTGGCGACCAAGAGAGGCGACAATCCCAAAGATACTTCTTATTTGGGTTGGGACCCCGTCAAAATTAAGGAGTAAGTTAACTGTCTTGGACTTTTTTTGTTGTTCGCCGCTTGGCGCAATGTTGCTCGCTTACTGACATGTTTTTGTTTTAGGTATAACCCCGCGCACTATCCTGGTCGCGGGACTACTCTTCACCATTTCTCCGTGGTGAAGAATGCATCTTCTTCGTTTTCTAACATTCCTGATGTCCCTGTTCGTCGAGCAGCCGAGACAGTTCCCAGGGCCTGGACGAAGTCGGCGAACACCCTTATTGCTAGCCAATCTGCTAGTGACAATGTTCGTTTGATGGCGTACAATGCTAGCCATCAATTGATCCAGTCCCAGATGCTGCTCGACCAAGTCACGGAGCTCGAGCGGACAAACCGTGATTTGGGTCGTCGTGTGGAGAGGATGGATGAAGAAAGAATCTCCGCCATCAAAGAGTGCAAGGCCGAGCATGCTAAGGAGCTGGCCTTGATGGAGAGTAAGATGGAGGCCTCCTTGGCCGGTGAGAAGAGTGCCTTGGACAAGGCTCAAAAGATGATGCTGGAGGTAAAAACTTCAGATCTGAGAGCCGAAAGGGCTGAAAAGGAGCGAGCAGACTTAGTTGCTCGCCTGCTAGCTGCCGAGGAGCACATCAAGAGATTGGAGGAGGAGTGCAAGAACATGATCGACTATGAAGTCCATGAGCAGGAGGTGTTGGATAAGACCAACTTTGGGTATATCTGTGCATTTGCTGAATGTTTGAGGTCTGTTCACTTCGCCCATAATCATAACCAAGATATTTGTGGCGCGGTGAAAGCGGACTTCATTGAATATGTCAAGAATTACCCCCCTGCTCCTGGCTCTACCTTGTTCGTCTCTGATCTGGCCGATCTTGGCTTCCCCTTGGATGTCTTCGGCGAGGAGGTCGACATTGCTGCCCCCACTTATGGCGGCCAGCCTGACCCTGCTCCAGCGACGACCAGCGCGGCGGCCACTGATGAGGTCTTTGAAGGGTTGGCGTCTCTTCCTTTAACGCCAATAGATGGTGCTGGCACAAGTGCCCCAGGCGAGCAGCCGAATGCCCAGGCGACCAGCACTGCAGATGCTCCTCCTCCTGTTTGAAGACTTAGTTTCTTTTTCAATAGGATGTTTTCTTCTTTTTTGTGCTTATCAGCTCATCCCTATTGTAATACATTTTGACTCAATGAAACGAGCACTTTTGCTAATCTTCAAATTTGTGCCTCTTTGTTTGTCTTACTTAATTGCTCGCCTATTGCTTTTTGCTTATGACAGTTTCTAAGTGTTTTTTTTAAGGTAAACACTTAGTCAAATTTAAGTTGGTCATTTGGTTCTTATAGAACTTGACCTTTAGTTGTTTGGGCCATTTTGGTCGCTTGTGGACTTGGCCTTGCATTAATGTGGGCTATTGGTCCGTTATGGACTTAGCCTTATTTTTGCTTTTAATAAGCTCTTCTGTTCGTCTTATAACAGACTTGCATTTTGCAAATTTTTGGGCGAGCAACTGAGTAATCTGGACTTAGGGCTCAAAATCTAAAAGAAAGCAAGACAAAAGATAAATGCAATTCTGCTCGCCTAGTAAGATAAATGCAAATCTGCTCGCTTATAAACTTGCGCAAAAATTTCAAAAATTACAAAGGATCTATTTACAAACTTTCTAAGACTTACAGGACTTCATTGGTAATACTTCTTGAGTAAAGTTGTATTCCAGGAGTATTGGGACGACTTGCCTTCCATGTCTTCAATGTCGTATGTGCCGTTGTGCCATTTATTCGTCACCTTGTATGGGCCCTCCCAAGTCGGGCCGAATACTCCTGGTGGTATTAAAACTTTTCGAAGTACTAAGTCCCCAATTTTGAATTCTCTTGCTTTTACTTGAGAATTGTAGTACTTTGCTGCTCTTCTTTTGTAAATTGCATTTTTCAATTCTGCTGTTATTCTTTTTTCTTCAAACAAGTCCAGCTCTGCTGCCAGCGCAGCATTATTTTCCTCTTCGTCAAACGCAGCTGTTCGACCTGTCGGGACTTTTAGCTCAATCGGTATTACTGCTTCCGTTCCGAATGCCATTGTGAAGGGTGTTTCGCCTGTGCTTGTTCTGTGGGATACTCGGTATGCCCACAACACCTCTGGTAGCTCATCTGACCACTTTCCTTGCTTGTCGACTAAACGAATCTTCAGTATATGCTTGATTATTTTATTCACTGCTTCTACTTGACCGTTCGATTGGGGGTGGTATGGTGTCGAGAAATGTTTCTTTATTCCCCATTTTTCGCAAAAATCTCTGATCTCTTTTCCTTCAAACTGTCTTCCGTTGTCCGTCACTATCGCCTGAGGGACCCCGAAACGACAAACAATGTTTTTCCATATAAAGTTGATCATTTTCTCCTGTGTGATCCGCCCGAGTGCTTCTGCTTCTGCCCACTTCGTGTAGTAGTCAACAGCCACCACCGCGAATCGAACATTTCCTTGCCCCGGGGGAAAAGGCCCAATGAGGTCAATTCCCCATTTCGCAAACGGCCATGGACTATTGACTGAAATCAGTTCGTGTGGGGGTTTGTGAATGTTCGGGGCAAACAATTGACATCTATGACAAGTTCGGGCAATCTTGATCGCATCCTGGAGGAGGGTTGGCCAGTAATATCCTTGCCTTATTGTTTTATATGCCAAGGCCCGTCCTCCGGCATGATTTCCGCATACACCCTCATGGATCTCTTTCAGTACTGCTTGTCCTTGCCCCCTAGCCAAGCATTTCAGAAGTGGGAGCGAAATTCCTCTCTTGTACAGCTGTCCGTCCATCATGGTGTATCTTGCTGCTCTTTTAACCAACTTGTTAGCTTCAAACGGGTTGTCTGGCTTTTTATCGTTTTGCAAATACTCAATGATTGGTATCCTCCAGTCGTCTTTTTCGAAATCTTCGTTGATCTGATAGATTTTGTAATCTTCGGTTGACGGTTTGGACATTCTTGTTAGCGTCACTTCCGACAATTCTGCTGGTCCGGCGCTGGTTGCCAGCCTGGCTAATGCATCTGCTTGAGCATTATTGTCTCTTGGTATCTGTTCGATGTATATTTGTTCGAACAATGAGGCCAGGTGAGCAACAATCTTTTGATACAAAGCCATGTTCTCGTCCTTTGCCTCGTACTCCCCTCGAACTTGGTTGACAATCAATTGTGAATCCCCAAAAATCTGCAGCTTTCTTACTCCAACTGCTAATGCTAGGCGTAACCCAACGATCACAACTTCGTACTCTGCTTCGTTGTTCATCGCCATGAACTCGAATCGAACAGCTGAAGTAAAAACTTGCCTATCCGGGCTTATCAAGACTATACCTGCTCCCGATGCTGTATTAGTTGACAAACCGTCAACATACATGTGCCAGGGGTGGTTATGTCCTCTCGTTGGATCTTGGGGGTAAGTCAGTTCGACTATAAAGTCTGCCAAGGCTTGCCCCTTGATCGCTGTTCGAGGAGCATATGAAATCCCGAATTGGCTGATTTCCAATGACCATTTTAGGAGGCGGCCAGCTGCATCGGGTCTGTGCAGTATTTGCTTGAACGGGAACGTTGTTAACACTTCCACCTGGTGGTCGAAAAAATATGGACGAAGTTTTCTGACGCTCATCACCAGTGCATATGCTAGCTTTTCTGTTGGTGAATATCTGAATTCTGCTTCGTGCAAGGCATGACTTACATAGTAAATGGGTAGGTGGAACTTTCCTTCTGCTCGAACGAGCACTGAACTGATTGCCACTTCTGAAGCCGCCAAGTACAAGTATAACTTTTCCCCTGGGATCGGTTTAGCAAGAATTTTCGTATCGCTGAGATATTCTTTCAGTTGCTCGAACGCTCGCTGACAGGCGTCTGTCCATTGAAACTTTCCTTTCTTGATGGCCTCGAAGAACGGCCTGCACTTATCTCCGGATCTTGAGATGAACCTATTCAAAGCTGCTAGGCATCCGGTTAGCCGTTGTACTTCTTTAACCGATCTGGGTGGTTGCATCTCCATGATTGCTTTCACTTTCACCGGATTTGCTTCAATTCCTCGCTGACTAACCAGATGTCCCAAGAATTTCCCAGAATGGACTCCAAAACTGCTTTTCTTGGGATTCAGCTTCATATTGTAGGTCCGAAGTATCTCAAATGTTTGAGCCAGGTGCTGTAAGTGATCTTCCTTTTTTTGAGCTCTTGACAACAATGTCATCCACATATACTTCCACCGTCTTCCCGATGTGATCATCAAACATCTTGTTAACCAGTCTCTGATATGTAGCTCCAGCGTTGATTAGCCCAAATGGCATTCTCTTCCAGCATAGCAAGTTTTTGTTGGTGTAGAACGCTGTGTGCTCTTGATCATCGGGATGCATCACGATTTGATGATATCCTGCGAATGCATCCATGAACGTGAACAGCTCATGTCCGGCGGTGCTATCAACTAGCTGGTCAATGTGAGGCAACGGGAAGTTGTCTTTTGGGCAGGCGGCGTTAAGATCTGTGAAATCAATGCAGAGTCTCCACGCCCCGGTTGCTTTCTTGACCAATACTGGGTTTGCCACCCATTGCGGGCATAACGCTTGTTTGATTAAGTCGTTATCCAGCAGCTTTTTAACCTCCACGTCAAGCGCCTCGTATTTATCGGGCCCAAACTTTCTCCTCTTCTGATGGATTGGCTTCTTCCTCGGGTCGATGTTGAGTCTGTGGCAGGCATGTTCGGGGCTGATGCCCACCATGTCTGCATGCGACCATGCGAACACATCGAGGTTTGCTTTAAGAAACTCAATCATGTTGGTCCTGTACGGCTCTGGTAGCTCGAACCCTATGAAGAGTTCTAAGCCCTCTTGGTTCGGGTCGACTTTTACAGTTTCCAACTCTTCGACCGGGGTAGCCCTTCGTTTCTGGCCTTTCCATCTGGGGTCAATAATGGGCCCTTCTGTCATTAGCTCATCCTCGATTTCCACCGGTTCTGCTCCCAATCGTGGCTCAATATCCTCTGTATCAACGTTCATTGCCCTTGTTTGTTCTTCCTCGTTGCTGGTTGTAGCAGCTTCTCTAGACTGTCCATCTTCGCGTTCTTGCTCGTCCTCGCCCAACTGTGCGCCTACGCACAGCTTCTCGTCAATGCGCGGTTGTTCGTCTGCGCACAGCTACTCGTCAATGTGCGGCTGTTCGTCTGCGCACAGCTGCTCGTCGATTTCCATTATTTCAGCATCGATGGAAGTCATAGCCTCGCTATCGTCTCTGTCCTTGTCTGGGCACCTGTTCGTCATGTTGACTTGGTGATCCTTCGACTGTATTTGCAAAAGACACGCACGAGCCTTCTTCTGGTCTCCTTTGACTGTACCTGCACCCTTCTTTGTTGGGAATTTTAAACAATAATAGTACGTTGAAACAACTGCTTTAAATTCATGCAAGAAAGGACAGCCGAGGAACCCGTTATAGGTGGACTGTTGGTCTACAACCAGGAAGTCTACCATCCTATTCACTTTCCTTTCCGGGTCCTCGACTGATACAAGCTCAACTGCCAACGTAACTATTCCTATCGGGGTGGTCACAGCGTTTCCAAATCCTACAATTTTGTGATCACAGTCCTTGATGTATTTGGCGCAATCTCCCAGTTGGTCCACCGTGCTCTTGAACAGGATGTTCGTATAGGAACCAGTATCGACAAGTAGACGGTGCACTTTTGTCCCCATGATATTGGCACAAATGACCAACGAGTCATTGTGGGGAGTGAGTACTCCGTCTAAGTCTTTTTCTGAGAAAGTCAGGTCCCCTGTTCGTCTGGTCGATGGATTCACACCCACTTCCATCACTTGATCCACTGCTCTCAGTTCCTCTTTCCTCTTTCTTTTTGACACGGGCGGTCTCCCATCGGAACAACCACCTACTGGTCCAGTGGGTTCCAGCATTAGGATTTCCGGGATATGCCTTGCTGGGGCTGCTGGGACCTTCCTCTCTCTTACCCGCTTTGCTTGGTTGGTCATCACTGTCCCCGTCATCCGAACTGGATTGTACTGGTGCCCTTGGTCTTTTACCTGGTTCCCTTTTTACGAATTCGGACAACTTTCCTTCCTCATAGAACCTCCACAACTGCTTCAATAGATCTCGGCACTCGCTCGTGAAGTGGCCGATGTTCTGATGATATGCACAGTATTTGTTCGGGTTCAGTTTTCCTCTCTCTTGCCTTATCTTCCGCGGCTCTGACAACATCTCCCTGTCTTTAACGTTGTCGTATACAGCGTCCACGGACATGGTAAGGACTTGATTCAACTTTTCCTTCAACTCAGCTCCCTCATTGAATGACTTCATGTTCTTCGGAGCTTTGTAATCGTTTCCACCAGATTTCTTGCCAAACTTTTTTGGGTCAGCTTTGTCTCCCATTTCTCTGTGTAACGCTTCTTGCATTGACACATGGATCCCTGCTTTGTGCCTGAATTCTGCGTATGTTTTTGGACAAGTCAAGTGCATTTCCTTCCACAGGTCCGTCCCTTTCTTTAAACCAGCCATCACTGCCACTATCTTCGTGTCCTCACTCACCATTTCGCCCTCCAGTAAGACTTTATCGAATCTTTCCAGAAATTGCTTGTCAGACTCCTCGTCTCCCTGCCTAATGTCTGCTAACCGGTGCCTGTGGGTCAAGTAGGACCCAGCAGTCAAAAAATGGGACAGAAACTCTTTGCTCAGTTGAGCAAAAGAGTTGATGGAGCCAGGAGCTAGTGCCGAAAACCATCTGTGCGGGCCATCTCCAAGGGTGAGTGGAAAATTTCGGCATTGTGTGGCGTCGGTTGCCCCCATCGAAATCATAAAATCCGAATATTTCGTTACATGAATTCGAGGGTCCGACGTTCCTTCATACAAGCTGATGGCCGGAAATTGTATCTTCTTCTGGATTGGTGCATTGAGGACAGATGGAGATAATGGTGAAGAAGGGAGAACAGTCGATCCGACACCTCTCTGAGATTCCAACTGTCTCTGTAATTCCTCGATCGCCTTTCTCATTTCCTGCAATTCATTTGGGGGAGTCCTCCCGATGGAAGGTTGTTCATCGTGATTGGGTTCAGTGACCTCTTCACGATGCAGTCCCTTGCCAACGGGACGTTTCTCCTGAGTCGTCTTCCTAGCAGCGTTGCTAGCTCCATTTGGTCCTAGTCGGCCAAAAGCTGACCTCCTGATTCGGTCATGCACCGATGGGCGAGCAGGATGGCGCGATCGCTCATCGTTCTTTCGGGATGGTTCCCTCCTATTTACATTCCTTGTACCTAGTCTCTCCAAAGCACTTGTTCGGGAAGTACTTTTGCTCGACTCATCTGCTCGACTTGGTGACGATTCCCCTCGACTCCCTAGACGTTCGCTCAATGGAGCTTTCCCTTTATTTCTACGGACCTCCTCGCTGTCGGCCTCGTCCCGACGTGCATCTTCTCTCATTTTACTTCTTTGTTCGCCCATACGTCCCTGCTCGCCTGCTCGATTGGTCGTCACAGGTGCTCTTGACGGTCCTGCTGCTTGTCGATTTTGTAATGATTGAAGGACAACGATCGTTTTTGCTAACTCCTCCGGGTTCTGAGCAAGTGCTTCTACTTCTGGTGGGATTGTATCAATGGTGACCTGAATATTTCTTTGCGAAGTTGCTCTCACCGTTCGTGCATGTCCCTCGGTGGACGAAACCCTAGTCCTCGGTTTACGACTCAGAGATACACTCGAATGTCGTTCATCTTGTGATCTGACCATCTTGGTTGCCAAAATGTATGAGATAAACAAAGGAGTGGAGTAATATTGTTCTTGCAAACACTTTTTCCAAGGGTTACTAGCCTTGTGTGTGAATATGAAGATTCAAAAACCCTAGTTCATGCACACATGCATTAAAACCCTCAAAGTATTATATATCTTTGTCCTAAAAATGTGCACTCTTGTTTTCCGGCAGTTGCTTCCCGGATTCCGGCAAGATTTTGCAGATTCCGGTGGGAGTCTTCAACCTTTCTTCGAATTTTTCATAAATCGAAGGTTCGACACCCTCCTTCTAGCGCCAATTGTTGATGACCTTTTTATGATCAAGATGATTAGTGGCTGTTTTAGCTAAGAAAGATCATCAAACAAGAATCAAGATCATGGAATCAAGCTAAGTAATGCTTAAGAAATAATTTGGCAAGAGTTTTTGCTATTTATTGAATTATTCTCCCCTTTTCATGTACATGAAGGGAGTATTTATAGACATATAAAGAGGCCATGTGTCACCATCTTGGTGGCTTAACCATTGGATCTTTGCCAAGTGTTAGGACACTTGTACAACATCTACACTATTGCTCATTGGATGGGTGCCAAGTGTTAAGACACTTGGACCATATCTAAGCTAATGACTCTTGGAGTTCCCAATGTTGTACTTGGTCTTTGGCACTACTGAGATGCTCTCGACGGTGACCGGCTGCTCGTTTGTACGTCTTCGTTGGATGTCGTGGTCCTTTGCATTCCGAGCTGTTCGCTCCTTGCTTGGGATCGTTTTACAATGTTGCTCGCTCCATTACGAAGTTGTTCGCCCGAATTGATCTTGGCTTGAGCCGCTTGCACAACTGTTCTTTGCAAGGCTGCTCGCCTAAATATCTAGCTTACCATATTAGAGCAGTTCTGCAAAGCTGCTCGTTCCACAAGGCTGTCAGCTCCTTGCTAAAATGCTCGCCCAACGGAGTTGCTAGCTCTTTCTATTTACCATCCTGTTATTTTGGGTTAATGATAATCGTTTCGTTTATTAATCACTCTCTTGTTCGCTCGTCAACACTCGTATATGTATACGTTTCGGTGCATTAGTGTGTGTATTTTTGGGAGTATTTATCAAATTGAACTTGTATTTCTTAAGCTGGAGAACAATTATTTATAAAGACTAGCAAGCATGAGGTGTCTATGACTCTTGGTCTCCCTAGCCTGCATGCTTGACAAGTGTCCTTTGACCTTAGTTTGACCTTATCTAAGCTGAATCTTAGTTACAAAGTCTTCTTTGGTCTTATCTCGGACTTCATTGTTGTTCGTTCAGGTCGGTTTAGTTGATCCAGAATGGTTTTTATCCTTGTTCGCCCATCATTGGTTTATGTTCGCCTATCAACACCACCCATTTCATAAATTGCATGAGCTTCTTTCTCAATATCGTTATGGCTCATTCCGCTCCTTTTTCGACGATTTGCTTCCTTGTAAGCAGCAATCCACTTGTTTGCATTTTCGCTAAGTCGTTTCCAACGACCTTTCATTGACTCCTTGTTTCTTTCATTTATCTCTTTTGGATTTTCTTGTTGAGCTTTCTGATACATATTCTGCACTTGTTTCCACAACGAGTCAGCCTTCTGATCTTTACCATGTATACTATTGGTGCT
This sequence comes from Ballota nigra, assembly GCA_947034835.1. Taxonomy (NCBI): domain Eukaryota; kingdom Viridiplantae; phylum Streptophyta; class Magnoliopsida; order Lamiales; family Lamiaceae; genus Ballota; species Ballota nigra. Next base: position 42,835,016 of record OX344721.1, read on the forward strand.
AACGTAACACCAAGATGCCATTAGAGCTATATCTCCTTTCACACACCAAGGAACATTTGCCCCCTTTTTATTTTTGCCTCTTGGTGGAGTTTCTTGGAATAAATTTCGGGAGATATTTTGTTATGTTTGGACTTGTTCGGAGATAGGAACTTGATTAAGATCCGGAGAAAATTGAGATTTTTGATAATATTGTGAGTTTAAATTTTTTTCAGAATTCAAAAAAGAAGAGCTAAGGTAAGATCCCAAGTTTGGATAATCTTGAGAGTTTAAAAAATAATTGGAATTATTTGGATCCATATAATAGATCAAATGATAGAAATTAAGCTAGAAATATTAGAAGATAAAGAGAGAAAATTTGTTTGTATTTCAAAATATTTAGATATTGGACTCCATTTGTAGGTAATTTTATTTTACGAATTTTAATATATATTTTTTAATAAACATTATTTTCAATATCTACAAAATCTAATTATATAAAAAAAAAATATTAAACCAACCAATACTATCATGACAAGTGGCATATATGGGTAAGGCCAAATTCCTTGCCATCGAGTTGGAGAGCCGCCCCAGGGGCGTGCCATTCTCCTTGCCTTTTATTATTTTAATAGTTTTTGTTTTTGTCCTTTTGTTAAGATATTTACAAAATGTCATGGATAAACATGGTCTTACCGACATCGGTGGTGTACTAATCAATTAACCCCAAAAATCTACTTTCTTTTCCGACAAAATCCACCAAGCCCAAACGGTCACGACAACATTCAAAGGCCACCTTTAATACTTAAGTACATGATTTTATTTTGTAGATAGAGTAAGTCTCTTGTGCATTTGGTGTATGATGCACCCACTCAACAGTTGATAATGTATACACTGAAAAGTTAGTCTCAATCACACTGAAAAATTAGTCTCAACTACACTGATTTTCAGTGTAAACTTTTCAGTGTAATTGAGACTAACTTTTCAGTGTGATTGAGACTAACTTTTCAGTGTATACATTATCAACTGTTGAGTGAGTGCACCGTGCACTTGGTGCATATGAGACTTTGCCTTGTAGATAATAAGAATATAACAATCATTTGATATATATATATATATATATATATATATATATATATATATATATATATATATTATAATAACAAAAAAATAGGGTGGAATATCTATCCAAATTCTTGACAATGAGGCACGACCAAAATAGCCCAATGCAACGCTAAAAAAAGAAAGAAAAAAAAAAAATAGAAAGGCCCAGATTATTGGCACTATAAGGTGGAGTAAATACACTACATGGATAAATTCACTATATTTAGGGTGAATACATTACATTTATTCCCAAAATACACAGCAAGCTCTTCGAATTCATTCATGCCCAAATTTTGAAATACACTCCATCTGTTTCGCTCCTTCACCGACGCCCATAGCCACAAGCCGCCGTCACGCCCCCCAAAGCCGTCGTACGCCGTCTTCATACAGAAACACCACTGAGATTTTGTAATTTTTAAGGTGAAATTTTTGGAAATTTTTTCCGAACATTTCGAATATGTTCATAAAATTTATCCGAACATGTTTGTTCGGAAATTTTTCTCGAACATATGTACATAGTTTGGAAAAATATTATGAACATAAAAAAAATGTTCGCATAAAAATTCTGAATATTCTGGTCGAGTTCGGAGAACCAGTGATGAACAAGTGCAATCGCAATTTGTTCGAAACAAACAAACAACAATAATATTATCATACCTATACAATTTTATACACTCAATGAACAATAATATGCATGCAAAATATCATAACACCAACAACAATTATACCAATCAACGTTTAAAAAACTTAGTTTTTAAAAGATACCAAAACACTAACATATGTGTTTTCCGGGTTTGGAGAATCGTCCATCCTTACAATATAGGCCGACGAAACACGTTTCAAGCGCCTTGTGGTCGATTGATGGTGGACCACATTCTTGAAGTATGGAGTTCGTTGTATTGCTCGAAATTGATTTTTCTTGTTCGAACGTGTATATGAAAATCAGGTGGAGTGTATTCACTAAAATTAAATTTGGAGGGAAGATTATAAGGATAATATTGTAATTTCAATTATTGGCCTTATGAATTAAATTTTGCGTAGCGTATTTACTTCACCCGTGGCGTGAATAACCTGGGGCTAATAGAAAAGAAAGGCCCAATGCCGCAGTGCGGAGTGTCATTCAAGCCCGAAGATGCAATTAAAATGAATACTAAATATTCAAAACATGAACGGGCACAAACACACGCAGCAATTGAATCATCGCCGCCATTTTCTTTCTCCCTTCCCTTCTCCGTTGAAATAAGTTTGAGGAGAGGAGTATTTCTTTGTTCATAACTTCCTTCATCGTGTCGGGCAGAAACCGATGAAATTCGGTCCCTTCGTTTCTAAATTTTTTTTTTTGGTGCTAAACCCTAAACCCAAACAATTTAAGTAGCATTGCGTATTTTCTAAACTTTCCTTTGAGCGTAATTATGCTTGCCTCAAGTTCTTCCTGTATCGTGTAACGTAAATTTGGAGCAAAAGAAAGGCAGGCGTGTATAGAAAGAGAACCGAGTCCGCACTCACTCAACTATAATATGTGTGTGCTTTGAACAGATGAGGCGAGAAGAGCCGTTGAGCGTTTTAAGCTGAGAAAGAAAGTAGGCGCCCTTTGATGTGGAAGAGGAGTTCCTATATGTTGCTTTCTTCAGTCAGGTTTGCATCTCGCTACAGACTCTTCAATAATCTCCAGCTTATTCGATCGCATTCAATTCCATCACTCGCCCATTTTACTCCTTACTTTTCTGATTCGGGTTCTGATTCCAATTCGAGAAACAATGTAGTTGTCACTAATTGTGTGAATTCGTTGGAGTTAAATTCGAATCGGGTTGTTCAGATTCTGGAAAATATGCAACTGGAACCGATTTCCGCAATTTATTTTTTTAATGAACTCAAGGACAAGGGGTTTCAACATGATATTCATACTTACTTGGCTATTATTAAGCTACTCTCCCACTCGGGCATGGGACGGAAGTTGGATTCTTTGTTTATAGAGGTTATAAAGTTAGGCGAGGAGGAGCATTTGTGTTTTGAGGTGTCGGAATTGTTGGGTGCAATAGCCGAGGAATTTAAGGCTACTGGCCAAAGTTCATTGTTTCAAGCTTTAGGTGCCCTCATTAAGAGTTTTGTCTCGTTAGGAATGTTTGATGAGGCCATTGATGCACTTTTCGAAATAAAAAGACATGGTGTTGAGCCATGTTTGTTGTCGTGTAATTTCTTGATGAATAGGTTGGTTGGTCATGGAAGAGTAGATACAGCTGTTGCCATCTATAAGCAGCTCAAGACTCTTGGGCTGAGTCCAAATGTATATACTTATGGGATTATGATTAAGGCGTACTGTCTAGAGGCACGTTTGGAAGAAGCTGGACGGCTCTTTCTTGATATGGAGGAAGCTGGGGTGGAGCCTAATCCTTTTGCCTTGACAGCTTATCTACAAGGGCTCTGTAGGCAGGGGAGGTCAGATTTTGCGTACAACATTTTACATGCTTGGAAGGTCGAAAATGTCCCTATTGATGCTATGGTTTTCACTGCTGTGATTCAAGGCTTTGTTAGTGAAAAGAAGATGAAAGAGGCAGAGATGGTCTTACTTGACATGGAAGAACATGGACTAGTCCCCAGTGAAGTTGACTATCGTGCTTTGATTCGGGGTTATTGTGATTCTGGGGATATAAGCAAAGCTCTTGATGTACATGACGAGATGGAGGCAAAGGGTATCAAGACTAATTGTTTAATTCTCACTTCAGTTCTTGAGTGCTTATGCCTGAAAGGCATGCACAAGGAAGCAATAGATCAGTTTAACAACTTCAAAAAAATGGGCATCTTTCTTGACGAAGTCATATATAATGTTGCTATTCATGCCTGGTGCAAAATGGGCGAGCTAGATAAGGCTCTAAGTTTGTTTGATGAGATGAGTAAGAAGCTGAAGCCAGATGTTGTAAATTACACCACTTTGATAAAGGCCCATTGTCTCCATGGAAATATTTCCAAAGCTGAAAACTTATTCAAGGAAATGAATGAAAAGGGCGTGAAAGCTGATATTATTGCTTACAACGTCCTTGCTGGTGGATTGTCTAGGAGTGGTCGTTTGGATAAGGTGGTGTTTCTTCTGGATTCGATGAAACTCCAAGGCACGCCTCCCAACAGTGCAACACACAATATGATCATCGAAGGCCTATGCTTGGGAGGAAGAGTGGAGGAAGCCGAAAGGTATTTAATTAAACTGGAAAACAAAAGCATAGAAAACTATGCTTCCATGGTTAATGGATACTGTGAATCGAGCATGGCAGACAATGGATTCAAATTATTTATTCGATTGTTCAGAGAAGGAACATTACTAAACGAGAGTTGTTGCACAAAACTTATTAGCAGCCTCTGTTTGGAAGGAGAAAATGAGAGAGCTCTTAAAGTCTTTGAGATTATGCTTTCATCTGATGATGGCCCTACTAACAGAATGTGCAGTAAGCTTATTGCTGCTCTTTGTCGTGCTGGATACATGGAAAAGGCCCGATGGGCTTTTGACCAAATGTTAGTTAGAGGGTTATATCCTGATCTCTTTATTTACACTATGATGATGAATGGTTATTGTCAGGTAAATCGACTGCAAGAAGCCTATGCTCTTTTCAGAGATATGAAGGGAAGGGGCATTAAGCCTGACATCGTAACTTATACGGTACTGGTTGATGGACATTCTAAAATAATTCGGAGGCAGGCTCGATCTGAAAACAATGATGAAGGAAACAGGAAAGTAAAACAGGTGGTTTCAGCTTATTGTCAAGAATTGAAAGAGATGGAACTGAAACCTAATGTTATTTGCTATACTGCACTAATTGATGGTCTTTGCAAATCAGACAACCTTCGAGATGCTGTTTCCCTTTTCAGTGAAATGATTGAACACGGTATATTACCTGATACTGTCGCATATACAGCCCTCTTATCTGGCTATTGCAGGCAGGGAGATACTGTAAGGGCTGAAAACCTTGTGGATGAGATGAAATCTAAGGGAATAATGCCAGATAGTCGTACTATCTCCACATTGCATTATGGTATTGTGAGGGCAAAGAAAGTGACGTTTCAGCATTAAAATTCTCCACTAATGCTCACCGGTAAGATGTATGTTTTGCCTTCTAGCTTTTCATATGTCGAACTAGGTTGAAAATTTCGTTCGTTAATTTATTTTAGTTGCATTTTTGTTTGTCATTGAAAAGGCGTTTCTGATGGAGTTGAAAGAGGAAGATTGCACTTTCGGTGAATCACTGTATGCAAATTGCAAAATGGATACATGATAAGGTAACATACTTTATGGACATTCACTGATGAATTTTGTTAGAATGATGAGTATGCTATGGAGCAGAATGGGAGTTCCATGGACCTTTGAGTTTAGATGTTTTCCTTTAAACTAAAATCTTTTTAGTATGCAGATTTGTAACTGCTTTCTCAGTATGATTGGCTGATGATTTTGTGAAACCTTAAATAAAACAAAAGGCTATTTGTTTCAACAAGTTTGCTGGAAGCTTTTACTTTTAATGACTCATTATTTTGTATTTTATTGTGAAGGAGTGTTGAGAACGAACAGTGTTGAGATGGGAGAGTTGATTCCTTGCAGACTTTGCACAATTTATAACAAGGTCAGAGTCAATTTAGAAGAAGGTTTGGTTTTGTTTGGTTCGTTTTTCATACGTGGGTATAATTCATTTAAAACTGAAGAAGCTGTATAAATGAAAACCCAGTTATGTAAAAGAGTGATGCTAAATTAGATTCTTGGGTCTCTGTTTTGTGTTGAGATTATCTGTCTCCCTGCATTTCCCCCAACTCTTTTGTGCAAAAACCTGAGTTTTTTCCATGTGTTGAACGAATATTTTTCAGATTTTGTGGTGATCACTTCTCTAACAAACAAGATTTCGATATTTGCAGTTTTGGAAGTTCAGTTTGAGGAACTGAGATGAAGAAGAAGATGATGAAAGCTGGTGAGAGGGCAATAATTAAGCCGAAAGCTGATGATGATAGAGTTGAATCTTGGCTCAGTCCTGAACATGTTTTACAATTATTTCTCAGTTTCTACACTTGAAGGAAGGAGAAGAAATGATTTGTTGATATTTTACACTTTAGTTTGTCTACTTTTTGTACATGGAAACAGGTCAGGGCAAGATTGTTTTTATTAGATAGTTTGTTATAAAGATCAGGGTAAATATGAGATTGAAATTTTGTATTGGAATATACGGTACATATATATTTAACATGGCTTATTTATTTCTTCAAACTAACATGCATGATTGAAATTTGATACTGAAAGCGTCCATTTTGAACAAGTAAATTGAGAATTTTTTAGTATTTTGTTGTTTCATCTCCAATTTTCCTCATCTAGGTTGGGTGTCCGTAGTGTATTGTGATAATTTAAGTTAAGATATAATGGTCGACATGAGAACTGTCAAAAACTTATTTGCAACTATTTTTCTTTAGTAAAAAACAACTAATACATTTTAGAAAAAAAATAATACTATTCTTTAGTGAAACAATTTTAATACTATTTAGTGAAACTAACTAATACCTTTTAAATGTACTCACGGTGAAACTCGTTCACTCTATATTTTACAAAATTTAAGATAGCATAAAATAAATTTTATAAGAAAAATATAAGTGATACATTTTCCCACAATATCGTATACTTTTTTGTTGAAAAGTTATATACTTTTTTCATTTTTATTTTCAATTGAACAGAACACTTAAAAAAAAAATGGTTTAGTTTTGTTGTAAATCTTATATATTTATTATTCCAAATCTAGAAGATTTGATGTGGACATTACTAATGGACCAATAACCCAATGGGCTTCATATCTTAGACTAGGGTTTTATTCTTATAAATATATTATCGTACTCATAATTGTAATCACTCATACACAAGAACATTAGTGAAACTCCTGACTTGACTCGCCCCCAGACGTAGTCGTTCCCGACGAACTGGGTGAACAAATTCCGTCTTTTATTTTACGCACTTATTTACAACATGTTATTAGCACGAGACTCTGCCCGAGACTAAACGGTACGCCCTAAAATTAATTCTCTACAAATCATATGAATTAATCCCCGTACCGAATTATTTGATCCATGCGTTACATGATTTATATGCTCTAGAATTATTAATTTAATTTGTTTATGTTCTTGTAATTAATTAAATCAAATCGTGTTTCGAATTGAATTAATTTCAAATTGAGAATTGAACAAGCAACGACCGCCGCCTGAAGACGAACTGCCGTCGCCCGTCAGCAGCCGCCACCGCCCAGCGCGACGCCCGCGGCCCAGTAGCCGCCGCCGCCCAACGCGATGCCCGTGGCCCAGCAGCCGCCGCTATGCGGCGCTCCCCGTGCGCCGTCCGCCGCCGTCCACGTGGCGCCTCCCACGCGCCGTCCGCTGCCGTCCGCACGGCGTTTCCCGTGTGCTGCCGGTCGCCCCTTCGCCGCCTCCGCGCGCCTCTGTGCGCAGCATCGAGGCGACGCAATCCCTCCGCACGTGACGCCATTCTTCCAGAAATTTTGTGAAATCTTAACCTAATTTCGATTTCGTTTTAGGATAACACAAAATTCTAATTAATTTATTTTAAAATTCTGAAAATATTTCGTTAAATTTCATTAATATACATGAAATATTTAGCCATATGAATATGCATGTTTATTAAGTCGTAAATTTTCCTTGAAATTATTTTCATGTGATTATCGTTCATAATAAATTATTTTGCATGTATCTATGATTTAATTATCTTACGTGCATTATTTTTCTCGCACATAGTTTATTTCTTTATAGTCCGCATATTATGCCCGGGTAGGCGGCGCCCGGTACTTGTCGGACCGTAATTTATATTTTGGGTAGACGGCGCCCAATACTTGTCTCTATGTGCTCTAGAATAATCCAATAAATCCTCGTTTTTCCGTTGTCAATAAATTTGGTCACACCTCTTACCATGTCACTTTAATAATTGTAGTGTATCATGTCTGATATTACTAAAAGAGAATTCGCTGAGCTTGCTCTTGATGGTAGTAACTACCTGACAATGGGCACTAGATGTTGAGATACATCTAGCCCCAACCAACCTAAGGGGTGCGATTGTCGATGATTCAAAATCAACTGACGCCCAGAAGGCGAAAGCTCTGATTTTCCTCAGACATCATCTTAATCAGGACCTGAAAAATGAATATCTCACTGAAAGAGACCCCGGAACATTGTGGAAGTCCCTGAAGGACCGTTTCCAACAACAAAATGACATACTCCTCCCTCAGGCTCAATACGATTGGTTGAACCTCCGTTTTCAAGACTTTAAGTCTGCAACGGAGTACAACTCAGCCCTACATCGTATTGTATCTCAGTTAAAGTTATGCAAGCAAACTGTAATTGAGGACGACTTAATCCAGAAGACTTTGTCGACTTTCCACGCAAGCAACCTTGTACTCCAGCAACAATATAGGGCTAAGAACTACACTGTACACTCTGAGCTAATTTCTGCACTTCTAGTGGCAGAAAAGCACAACCAACTCCTTATGCAGAATCATAACTCGAGACCGGTTGGCTCAAAAGCTGTGCCCGAAGCACGTGCTACAGCTCAAGGTAGTACAAGTGGTCGCAAGCGTGGAAGGGGGAGAGGAAGTAAACGAACTCGTAGCAAAGGCCGAGGTCGTAGTAAGTCCGGTGGTCCAGGTACCTTGAATGACAATCAAGCTCAGGCTCGTGGAAAGGCTGCACCTAACACGAATCCTGCTACTCAAAAATCTGACAATCAAGATAAGGTTGAGCAGTCCTGCTACAGATGCGGATGCAAGGGCCATTGGTCTGGCACGTGTCGCACTCCCAAACACTTGGTTGAGGCTTACCAAAAGCAGCAGAAGGACGATAAGGGGAAGACTCCTAGAGTTGAATCTCACCATGCCAGCCTGTCTGAAGCAGACCCTGACCAAGACAACGTAGATCCTATGGGCATTGAGCTTAAGGACTTTGGAAATGATGAGTGATTTGCGTATTTGATTGTTTTAGTACTTTATTTTTTGGATAAAACAATTTATATTTTTGGATCCTTTCTTTCGGATGCTTTATTTTATGGATGATATTATGTTTTAGCTTTGATGTGTTTACCTTTGATCACTGTCCATTTCTTTTATCTGGATATTGTTGTTCTTATTCATGGCTTGAAAACATATCAACTATTAGGTTTGGGCTATTTCCTCTGGCATGATGGATTAAGATTGTGATTTATATTTGGTAGATAGCACCACCACTCATACAATCTTAAGAGATAGGAAGTATTTTCATAACTTGGTAGAACGTAAGGAGAGTATAACTACAATAGCAATGATAGTATGTTGATAATGTGCTCCGGAAGAGCTTCCATTATCCTCCCCATGGGTACCGAACTCATAATCGATAATGCTTTATTGTTTCCACAATCTAAGCGTACCCTGTTCAGTTTTAGAGACCTTATGATAAATGGATATGAAACTGAGAACAATAACGAATACCTTTTGATGAATATTACTCGAGGTAGCCAAATTATAGAAAAACTTCCTTCCTTCTCCCCTGGGTTGTATTATTCATACATCCGACCGTCTAATCCCCATCTAGCTATGAGTATGAAATTTCATGACCCGAACTTCTTTAAATTATGTCATCAGCGGTTAAGTCATCCAGGACAACCTATGATACGTAGGATTCTACCTAATTCAATTAATCATAATATTTTGAATAATAGAATCATTCCCGTTGATAAATTTATTTGTGATGCATGTTCTAAGGGTAAGTTAATAGTGTGCCCGTCGCGCACTAAGGTTGGACTAGTGTCTCCGGTTTTTCTTGAACGAATTTAAGGAGACATTTGCGGACCGATTCACCCAGCATCTGGACCATTTCGGTATTTTATGGTCCTTATTGATGCCTCCACTAGGTGGACATATGCCTGTTAGCTGTCTACCCGCAATCAAGCTCTTGCATAGCTCATTGCAAAAACTATCGAGCTTCGAGCTCAGTCCCCAGATTATCCAATACATTCGCATGGATAATACTGCCGAGTTTGCCTCGAGAGCTTTTACAGAGAACTGTATGGCCCTGAGAATTAAAGTGAAGCATTCGGTCCCCTACGTCCATAATGGTCTTGTTGAGGCGCTAATAAAACGTATCAAACTTATCGCGAGACCATTGCTTATGAACTCCAAACTACCCACTTCATGCTGGGGGCATGCAGTCCGACATGCATCGCACTTAATACAAATCCATCCAACTGCATATAATGATCATTCCCCCCTACAGTTAATGCGTGGGAAAAAACCTAGCATTTTCCATCTTCGTATTTTCGGATGTGCGGTATATATTTCGATAACATTACCAAAGCGGACCTCTATGGGCCCACAAAGGAAACTCGGTATTTACATCGGATTTGACTCTCCATCCATCGTGAAATACCTCGAGCCTTTGTCCGGGGATCAATTAACGGCCCGATTCACTGATTGCACGTTCGATGAAGATTACTTCCCGGCATTAGGAGGAGATCCGAATTCAAAATTGAATGAATACCGGGAGCTTATGTGGAACATAAGTAATCTTCAGTATCTAGATCCACGCACTAGTCAATCTGAACTTGAAGTTCAGAAGATCATTAACTTGCAAAATCTAGCAAATAATCTGCCAGACGCGTTCACTGACCATAGAGGTGTAACTAAATTGCATATACCTGCAGTAAATGCTCCCCAAAGGGTTGAGGTCCCAAGCAAAACAAGTACTCATGCCCCCACGCGCCAGAATCGCAAAGGACCCTCAAGAGATAGTAATACACCTAAATGAAAGGCTAGCAAATCTGGTCATCCGAATGTAAAATCTCTAGAAGAGATTCGTCTAGATAACTCAAAGTCTCTAGGAGACGAGCGTCCTAGTGATGAAGCACGTGCACAAAATATTCAATGCACTAGGATCGTGGAACGACCAGACCCAAATACAATGGAAAATGAGGAAGGTCTGGTTGACGTAAACGTCGAAGTCTCTGTGAATTTCACAGATACGGGAGAAACATATAATAGAAATATTACTATCGTCGACGACACATTTGCAGCGTCAATTGCTCTTTCCATTATAAATGATCTAGATCCAGAACCCAAAATAATCGCTGCGTGCCGGAAGCGCTCCGATTGGGTTAAATGGAAAGAGACAATTGAAGCAGAGCTCACATCGCTTAACAAAAGACAAGTATTTGACTCTATCGTTCGTACACCCACACGCGCTATCCCCATAGGATATAAATGGGTATTTTTATGAAAACAAAATGAGAACAATAATGTGGAGAGGTATAAAGCGAGGCTTGTAGCTCAAGGGTTTTCGCAGAGACCCGGGATTGATTTCGATCAAACCTATTCTCCCGTCATGAACTCAATAACGTTCCGCTACTTGATATCTTTGACAGTTAAAATGAATCTCCAAATGAGATTAATGGATGTAGTAACCGCATACTTATACGGATCATTTGATGTCGACATTTATATGAAAATCCCAGATGGATTTGACATTCCTCAGATGAGGGATGGTGAAAACCGCAGTATGTATAGCATAAAACTACAGAAGTCGTTGTATGACCTGAAGCAATCGGGTCTCATGTGGTACAACCGACTCAGTGAATTCCTTAAGAAGAAGGGATACACATTCGATAAAGCTTTCCCATGCATATTCACAAAGAAACCGCAAAATGGTTTTTGCATCATATCTGTCTATGTTGATGACCTGAACATAATCGGAACATGCAAAGAGATTGAAGAAGCCAGTTCAATCTTGAAAGCTGAATTCGAAATGAAAGCCTTGGGTAAAACCAAGTAATGCCTCGGCCTACAGATCGAGCATCTCCCAGAAGGAATTCTTATACAGCAGTCGATCTACGTAAAGAAGGTATTGGAGAGATTTCACATGGATAAATCTCATCCACTTAGCACCCCTATGGTTGTCCGATCCCTCGAAGTGGATAAGGACCCATTTAGGCTAAGAGAAGATTCAGAAGAAATTTTGGGGCCAGAAGTTCCTTATCTTAGCGCTGTTGGAGCATTGCTCTATCTCGCAAATTGCACTAGGCCGGACATTGCATTTGCAGTCAATTTGCTTGCGAGATATAGCGCTTCTCCTACAAGGAAACATTGGAATGGTGTTAAGCATGTTCTACGGTACCTCCAAAGGTCTCAAGATCTTGGACTGTTTTACCGTAAGAGCCAAGACAAAACCTTAGTAGGTTATGCGGATGCTGGCTATTTGTCTGATCACCACAACGCCATATCTCAGACTGGTTACATTTTTCTCTGTGGTGGTATCGCAATCTCATGGAGATCGCTTAAACAAACCATGGTTACCACGTCTTCAAACCACTCAGAGATAATAACTTTATTTGAAGCCGCACGAGAATGTGTTTGGTTAAGGTCCTTGGTAAAACACATTGGTGACTCGTGTGGTATCGCTAAAGGCGATACACCTCCCACCGTTATATTTGAAGACAACGCAGCTTGCATTGCACAAATGAGTAATGGGTACGTCAAGTGAAACTTGACGAAACATATTTCACCTAAGTTTTTCTACCCATACGAACTCCAGAAGAGCGACATGATTATCATTCAAAAGGTGCAATCTAGTAACAATCTAGCAGATCTGTTTACTAAGTCCTTACCTACATCTACTTTTGAAAAGTACGTTCGTGGTATTGGGATGCAAAGACTCAAAGTGTTGTTGTCTTCAGGGGGAGCGGTAACCTCGAAATAAATCTAGAAGATTTGATCTAGAAGATCGATTACATTCCTCCCTAACTTATTATTTGGCTGATACCTAGCACGTGGAGTTTTTATGACAAGACATTCATGTTATGTCGTAATGTCTAAGGGGGAGTGTTGTAAATCTAGAAGATTTATTATTCCAAATCTAGAAGATTTGATGTGGACATTACTAATGGACCAATAACCCAATGAGCTTCATATCTTAGATTAGGGTTTTATTCTTATAAATAGACTATTGTACTCATAATTGTAATCACTCATACTCAAGAACATTAGTGAAACTCCTGGCTTGGCTCGCCCCCAAACGTAGTCGTTCCCGACGAACTGGGTGAACAAATTTCGTCCTTTCTTTTACGCACTTATTTACAATAAGTTTAAATTGATTAAATAGGACGAACATGTGTTGTACTATAAAAGAAAAAGGAAATTGAAAGGGAGGTAAAAAAAAAAAGCAACGGCTACAATACGACTGCGGGTGCTGGGCGATATAATGGAGATGTGAATTTTCAAAAGTTTTAGGGTGCAATTTGTCAATGATACATCTATTTATTTACATTTTATTATATATATAAAACCTAAAAAAATTAAAAAAATATAAATCAAATTAATGAAATTACGTTTTCACTAACCCAAGACTTAAACATATTCAATAATTTCATATAATTGAGTAATAAAACATCAATTCATGTTCCATTAGTCCAATACATACTTCATAAAAGTGAATTCAATCTAAAATAAATGTCATATTTTCAATTTAAATTATATTACATAATAAAATTCAATTGAAATAACATATTTAATGTTTAATAAGTAGGATTCACAAGGAGGATTCAAGAATCCGTTAGTTAGATACGACACGTGAAAATTGGATTTACGGATTCAAGAATTGCATTCTTTTTAGGGGGCGGATGTGAATTCAATAATTCATTATGATATTTTTAGAAGAACTTGTGCATCGTAAGCAGGAACATAAAAAATGACAATTAGGCTTACTAAAAACAAGGGACACAACCCACTAAAGGATACATATATTTTCACTCCAAAATTTGATTGTTCATCACCTTCATTTTTTTAATTCATAAATAGAAATACTAGACTACTCTTTTGCAATATTTTACTAAAATAAAACCAATTAGTTCACCCTCTCTCCCCACCACACACACTAAAATCGATCAATTCCAACGTCCTTCTTCAATATACATATGTGTGTTTGAAAAAACTTTTGATTTGACTCTCAATGTTAAAAACCCTTGATTCTCAATATACATATGAGTTTTTTTTTTTTTTTTTTTTTTTTTTTTTTTTTTTTTTTTAAGTTTGATATATTTGTGTAGTGTTTGTGTTTATTTGTAGTACTAGTGTGTACCCACGCGAATTTCGCGTACTGAATTTTTTTTATTTTTATTTAATATAAGAGTATTTTTGTCTAAATTTTTTTGGGGTATATACAATAAATTATGAGGTTTGTTTAGATGTGGCCCGTGCCCTTCACTAAACCCTATAGGTATATCCTACAAACTAAATAATTAAAAAAAATCAAAATTCACATAAATTAATAATAATTATGGAATGACATTAGTTAGACTAATAACTTAATAATAATCAATTTCCATTTCAATATTGAATAATTTATAAATTAATCAACATTATTAGTTATTGGGAGTATACGATAAGAAATTAATTTATATAAGAAACAATACAAAATTTGAAATAAACTTTAACGTTACAATACCTGTGTTAGTGTTAGTGTCCTAGAGACAATCCATCGAAAGGACATAATACTAAGATAATATTCAGATTTGGTTTAATATTATTATTGGTTTAATATTAAATGTATGGCGTTACACTTATCTGAATATGATGTTTGATTGTTTGCATATATTCTTATTTGTGTTCCCATGAATCACTACTGTCATTGAGTGAGTGAGAACTCAGATGACCTAAGTATGATTCTCAAAAAGCCCCGATCAAGGATCATCAAGAATGGGATATTGATGATGCAATTGAGATTGGTGTGCGATCTGCATCATACTCTTAGAGAGTGTAGTAAGATCTCACTTACTACGAGATACCGGGTATCTCATGATGGATGCACAGATACCTTAGAGGGTATTGGTATACCCATCCGAGAAACCGTTTGATGTAATTCCACATAATGTGTCTACGGGTGTCTCGGTTAGTGGGAGCGATGTGATACTCCTCTGACTTGAGGTCAATACGCACGACATGTGTGGAGTGGTGAACTTTGACCATGACCGACGCTTGCACCCTTCCACGGGTAGATATGGCATGGATTGGGTTCATCACGAAATGCATGTGCGTGGTAGTTGAGCCAAGAATAGGATTCATTCCTCAATGTGGATTTAGAGAGAATACTCATCTTCTCATCATAATTGGATCTAAGTCGTCGGCCGACGCGCATCAACTTAGACTTTGTGGCTAAGTGTGATATACTTGATCAATTAGTGATTGGAGATAATATGATTAAGTTATTTGAATAGACACTTCATCATGTTCAAGACTTAATCGGGTATTCGTGAATGAAAGGAAGTTATCACAATAGCCCACAATATTACAGGTAGTTGCAGATTTCCTCGCAACGTACCTCGTATATTGAGAATGTCTGATTTATTGTCTAGGGTTCAATTAAGACCGTTAGTTTGACTAATCGCTCGATATACGAGGGCCTATGGGTCACACAACAAGTAATGACAATTTACCAATTATAGTTGGTTGATTAAATATTGTATTAGATATAATATTTAATTTATGGAGAATATACTAATAATTATATATGGAATTAATTATTATTATTATTTAATTAAATTGGATTTAATTAAATATGAAATCCCAATAATAATATTTGGAATATTATTATACAAGAATAATAGATATGGTAAAGATATTATTCGTAGGAACATATCTAGGGAGATATAATCTGTAGAGATTATATTACGGGCTAGGCCCGATATCTTGCTTAGGAATTAAGCCAAGTTAATCCCTATAAATATGTGTCCCATGGGAATTTCAAATACACACGATACAAGAAATATAATTTCTCCATAAAATCTCAGTTTGAATTTTCCTAGCAAATTCGTCTCGAGATTCAACGCTGGCATATCGATGCGGGTTGGTAGAAAGCCGTTACGTGGATACCGTAGTTGAGGATTCCGCGTACAAATCGCTGTAAGGATTTATATATTGTTATTTATCCTTTAATTGTTATGTTATTCAACCATGTTTAAGATTCGTTGTTGGTGAATCGTTATCTTCCGCTGCGCCGAACATGGTGTTCGTGCCTCTAAAACCCAACAGTGGTATCAGAGCTCCAGGTTCTTTTATTAGTTGTATAATATATGTATATTGTTTGTAAGTTAAATATATGCGTGTTTTCAAAGTATATTTTGCCCATTTTTAATTATGAGATCAAACTATTTAGTATTTACGAACATGTGTAAGGTTATTGTTTTTTGGGAAAACAAATAAAGATGCACGTGAAAAACTTTTGAGAGAATTGATTTTGGAAGTCAAAACTTCTGGACATGTTTTATCACCAGTCTTCGAAACTCAAAAGTAAGGTTTGGTTACTAATTGAAATCTGAATTTCATTGGATTAAATAAAATTTGATTTTATTAAAAAAAAAAAAAAAAAAAAATTTAAGAAAAACGCAAAACTGTGTTCTGGTTTTGTAGCATCCGATCGCTGGCCGTGCTGCCATGGTCAACCACCGATTTTGCTGCCATTCCCCGGAACCAGTCGACTCGCTAGGCGAGCACCTGAAGGCATCGCGAATTGAACGACAGCCACTGGTTTGCGGTGACGTCAAGTCGAAAGCGGCGGGCAATTTGGGAGAAGTCCATTGATTCTCTGCTACAGTCTCAATGCCCTAGGGGCATGTTTTTGAAAATTAGATTTTCTATAGGGGTCTATTGGTAATTTTCAGAAGTTTCTGGAAACTGCAATTTTATCCTTGGGCTTTTCTGCAATTTCTGTATTCTGGGAATTGTGTTTTGGCCCTTGAGATATTTGTGCATTTTGAATTTTCTGAAATAATTATAGATTAACCCATTGGACATATTTTTAAATTCTGGAAAATATTAAGACCCGGCTTGTTTTGAGGAATTTTAGAAATTCTAAAATACAAATTAAGGGTGTTTGGTTAGACCAAAATTGTAAAATTTCTGGAAATTAAAATAAGGGGCTGCTTGGTTAGACCAAAATCTTGAATTTTTGGAAAATTAAGAATAAGTCATGTTTGGTTGGACCAAATTTGATAATTTGATGTTTTGGGCAAAATAATTTTGAAAATGACTTTAGAAATTGGCCGAGAGCTTGGAGCTAGTTGGTATTTCTAATTTTAGCAATATTTTACCTACGAATAACTAATTGTTAAGCACATTTATTTGATTTACGTGTTATTAAATATTTTTGCATGTTTATTTGTATTACGTGCTAAATATTTAATAAATGCTTTATTTATGCAAATTTAATTTTTGAAATAAAGCATGAGAACTTGATTAGTTGCTCCCCACTTGTGTAACTGCTTATGTGAATCGATATTTGCATTATTAGTTATATAGCCCGCATTAAATTGTTTGGGTAGGCGGCACCCAATATTTGTCGGACCGTTATATATGTTTTGGGTAGACGGCGCTCAAATAAGTGTTAGTCCGCATAAAATCGTGTTTGGGTAGGCGGCGCCCAATAATTGCTCAAATGTGACGTAGTTATCATGTTGGATCTCGATTAAGCAATTAATACCCCACCTTTAAAATGATCCTCACTAAAATATGGTTTTTCATTGGATTGAAAGATGTCTTCCATTAAAATTAAAAGTAAACCGGAGATTTCGTTCCAATGAGTATTTAAGGCCCTAGTCTTTTGCTCGGATCTACATCTAACGGGACTTTTATAGGGACACGTTTGTCGCCGCTTAATGGTTGTAAACCAACTTAATTCTGTTTCACCAGCCCTAGCAGGGAAACGAGAATTAGGTGACATCCGATTGAACTAGGTTCAATCAACTAGGAATTGCGTGAGGCAATTGGTTTAGAGACCTACCAGTTCTGTTGTTGCAATGTTCAGCCCTAGCAGTCATTGTAATAGTAGGAATGTGGATCCTAGTCCATTACAATTTATACTAGATATAAATTCGTACTCTTCCGATGAGGTCGTTGAGTATGTGAAAATAATGGAGACAAAATAAATTAAAAGGCCATGTTTATTTTGATTGCTGAATATTGATCATAGGAATTTTGTGTTTAATTCCCGTTTTAATTTATTTCTCTAAAAATTGTTGAAATGAAGAACTTGTCATTGAGAAATGTTTTGGAAACAAACAAATTGGCTGGGCCAAATTTTTCTGGACTAGCACTGAAACGTGCGTTTGGTGCTAAGGCAAGAAGAGATTGAGTACGTGTTAGACACGACAATCCCTTTACCCCTGAGGCTGGTTCAGTTGAGGCTGCAATGTTTGACGTTGCAGCTCAAAAGAAGCATTAAGATGATGCTTCCCAGCTCTATGTTATGATTGCTCGGCATGACTCCCGAATTGCAAAGGCAACATGAGAAAATGGATCCCTTCGAGATGCTTAAGCATCTGAAGGATCTCTTTGATTCTAGATCTCGTTTGAGATTTATGAAGTGATAAGAGATCTATTCAGATGTCGATTAGCGAAAGGAGGGAAGATTTTACCTCATGTGCTATCCTCAAGTCACTCCCGATTCATATTGTAGTTTCGTAGTAAATTTAATATGAAGAAGACGGAAGCGACGATGCCGGAGCCTCATAACATGCTTAAGACTTTTGAGTCTTCCACTGCTAAGGAAAAACCCGTGCTCATGGTGAGTGCTTCTACTTCTTCTGACTCGAAAGGTGAGAAGAAGCGAAGGAGTAAGGCTAAGAGGGCTTCAAGCCCAACTTCCTGAAGGCAAAAGGTGGAGTTCAAAAGTAAGAGCGGGTTGATAAGGATATGTTCCCCACTGCATTGAAATGGTATTGGAAGTAGGGCTATAAGGTTCTAGCAACCGAGAAGAAAACACAAGGTGTTTTAGCTGCTAGAACAAGTATGGTTGTTGTTAAGATAAACATGTTCACTAATAGTTCAAACTGCTAGGCATTTGTTGAGTTATGAACATAATGTTCTTAATATACAAAGTAGAGGAATAACTTGGCAATAGTATCAAGATTCTTCGATTGGATCGAAGAGGTGAGTACATTAACCATGAATTCATGGATTACTTGAAGCTTCATGGAATCCAGTCACAATGGACTCCTCCCGGAACACCTCAGATGGACGGTGTGTCCGAAAGGAGAAACCGAACCCTGTTAGACATGGTAAGGTCCATGATGAGTTTTTCCTCTCTTCCAACATTCTTATGGGGATACGCATTACAAACCTCAATCTACATTCTGAATAGGATTCCGTCCAAATCAGTTAAGCAGACTCCATACGAGCTATGGAACGCCAAGATGCCATCTTTTCTACACATTAGAACGTGGGGTTGACCCGCAGCTGTGAAGAAAATGCTAACTGATAAGTTGGAATCCGAAGGTGAAAATAGTTATTTTGTGGGATATCCTAAGGTGACAAGAGGATATCACTTCTATCTACCGGAGAAACAAACAGTGATTGTTTCTAGGCAAGCTAAGTTCCTAAAAAACGAGTACGTCTTTAAGGAACAAAGCCGTAAGAAGATAGAACTTGAAGAGATTCAAGAACCACGAATTAACATAGAGACTGATAATTTGTCAATAGCAACATGACAAAGAATCAGTGGGAGCATTCAGCGACTCTCATGGTGGAAGTTTATCACTAGGTGATCCTCTTTCAGCCAGTGGGAGCGTAATTGGAGTTGCATTGCCTTCGCAACAACCTCCAAGTGGGCTGAATGAGAATAACATAGTTCAAACTCCCGCCCAAGAGGCATTTGAAAGTGTCGCTCTTGAGGACTCTCCGGTCAACGATGAAGTCGTTGCACCACAAAAATTTTCACAATCAGAATGTACAGCCTGCACAACCACAACTCCATAAGTCTACTAGGATTCGTAATCCACCCACTAGGTATTATAGGTTCCTCGTGGAGGAACATGATGATGTGGAGATCCCGGATAAAGACGAACCTAGAACTTATACTGAAGCAACATTAGATGTTGACTCAGAGAAGTGGCATGAAGCCATGAAATCCGAGATGGACTCGATGTACACCAATTAAGTCTAGGACTTAATTGAGTTGCCAGAAAGGGGTTAGACCCATAGATTGCAAGTGAGTCTTTAGGAGTAAGACCGATGCAAATGGCAAAGTACAAACCTATAAAGATAGGTTGGTGGCGAAAGGTTATAGTCGGTATTGACTATGATGAGACTTTTTCGCTAGTTGCTAAGATCAAGTCCATTTGAATTTTACTTGCGATAGCAGCACACCGCGATTATGAGTTTTGGTAGATGGACGTCAAAACAGCTCTCCCCAATGGTAACATTGATAAGGGAGTGTTTGTGACTCAACCGGAGGGTTTTACATCTAAGCAAAAATCTAATCTTGTGTGCAAGCTTAAACGATCCATTTATGGATCGAAGCAAGCTTCTAGGAGTTGGAATATCCGATTTGATGAAGCTGTCAAATCCTTGACTTCATCTGAAATTTGGAAGATCCTTGCGTTTATCGTAAACGCAGCGGGAAGAGTATTGTCTTTATAGTGGCATATGTCAATGACATATTGATTATAGGAAATAACATCCCGCCAATACAGTCCGAGAAAGATTGGTTATCAAAGACCTTCATGATGAAGGATCTTGGTGAGACATGCTACATCATAGGGATCAAGATCCATAGGGATAGATCCAAGAAGATGGTAGGATTGTTACAATCCACCTACGTAGATAAGGTGTTGAAGCGTTTTGCGATAGAGAACTCTAAGAGAGGATCTCTACCGGCAAATTATGGGATAAAGCTGTCGAAGAAGGATGGTCCTTCTAGCGAAGCTGATGTCAAGCACATGAAGGACGTTCCATATGCATCTGCAGTTGGGCTCCATCATGTACGCCATGACTTGCACGAGGCCAGATGTGGCCTACGCTATCAACATCACTGGTACTTACCAGCGGAATCCAGGTGAGCCTCACCGGATTGCTGTCAAGAATGTTATGAAGTACCTCAGGCGTACTAAAGAACATTTTCTTGTCTACGGTAGGCAGCTACAGCTAGTCGTTATGGGCTATGCTGATGCGAGTTTCCAGTCAGACTGTGAAGATTACAAATCACAGTCAAATTATATTTTCAATCTCAACGATGAGGCGGTAAGTTGGAATAGTTCCAAGCAAGATCTGACCGCAGATTCAACAACCGAAGCTAAGTACATTGTTGTATCAGAAGCCTTAGAGGCTTTCTGGATTTTAAAGTTCTTGAGAGAACTAGGGGTAGTTCCGAGTGCCAGTTGTCAAATAGAGTTGTATTGTGACAACATTGGTGCGATTGCATGAGCAAAGGAACCGAGATCTGATAACAGAAATAAGCATGTACGGAGGCATTATCATTTGATTCGAGAGATCATATCGATAGGAGAAATGAAATTAAAAACATTTCCCATAAAGGATAATCTTGCAAATCTTTTTCACTGTTCATGTACACACTAGACATTTGATGGTCTAGGGGTTAGACATGTAGGTGATTGGCTCTAGTCCAAGTGGGAGATTGTTAGTGTTAGTGTCCTAGAGACAATCCATCGAAAGGACATAATACTAAGATAATATTCAGATTTGGTTTAATATTATTATTGGTTTAATATTAAATGTATGGCGTTACACTTATCTGAATATGATGTTTGATTGTTTGCATATATTCTTATTTGTGTTCCCATGAATCACTACTGTCATTGAGTGAGTGAGAACTCAGATGACCTAAGTATGATTCTCAAAAAGCCCCGATCAAGGATCATCAAGAATGGGATATTGATGATGCAATTGAGATTGGTGTGCGATCTGCATCATACTCTTAGAGAGTGTAGTAAGATCTCACTTACTACGAGATACCGGGTATCTCATGATGGATGCACAGATACCTTAGAGGGTATTGGTATACCCATCCGAGAAACCGTTTGATGTAATTCCACATAATGTGTCTACGGGTGTCTCGGTTAGTGGGAGCGATGTGATACTCCTCTGACTTGAGGTCAATACGCACGACATGTGTGGAGTGGTGAACTTTGACCATGACCGACGCTTGCACCCTTCCACGGGTAGATATGACATGGATTGGGTTCATCACGAAATGCATGTGCGTGGTAGTTGAGCCAAGAATAGGATTCATTCCTCAATGTGGATTTAGAGAGAATACTCATCTTCTCATCATAATTGGATCTAAGTCATCGGCCGACGCGCATCAACTTAGACTTTGTGGCTAAGTGTGATATACTTGACAATTAGTGATTGGAGATAATATGATTAAGTTATTTGAATAGACACTTCATCATGTTCAAGACTTAATCGGGTATTCGTGAATGAAAGGAAGTTATCACAATAGCCCACAATATTACAGGTAGTTGCAGATTTCCTCGCAACGTACCTCGTATATTGAGAATGTCTGATTTATTGTCTAGGGTTCAATTAAGACCGTTAGTTTGACTAATCGCTCGATATACGAGGGCCTATGGGTCACACAACAAGTAATGGCAATTTACCAATTATAGTTGGTTGATTAAATATTGTATTAGATATAATATTTAATTTATGGAGAATATACTAATAATTATATATGGAATTAATTATTATTATTATTTAATTAAATTGGATTTAATTAAATATGAAATCCCAATAATAATATTTGGAATATTATTATACAAGAATAATAGATATGGTAAAGATATTATTCGTAGGAACATATCTAGGGAGATATAATCTGTAGAGATTATATTACGGGCTAGGCCCGATATCTTGCTTAGGAATTAAGCCAAGTTAATCCCTATAAATATGTGTCCCATGGGAATTTCAAATACACACGATACAAGAAATATAATTTCTCCATAAAATCTCAGTTTGAATTTTCCTAGCAAATTCGTCTCGAGATTCAACGCTGGCATATCGGTGCGGGTTGGTAGAAAGCCGTTACGTGGATACCGTAGTTGAGGATTCCGCGTACAAATCGCTGTAAGGATTTATATATTGTTATTTATCCTTTAATTGTTATGTTATACAACCATGTTTAAGATTCGTTGTTGGTGAATCGTTATCTTCCGCTGCACCGAACATGGTGTTCGTGCCTCTAAAACCCAACAACCTGTTCATCGATCAAAATGAGTTCCAAGTAAAACTTGTGTCTATTAAAATTATTAAAAAAATATTGTCCAACTTTTTTAATGTTATCTTTAACGGTCAATTTTTGGCTCTCACTCTTGATATTAGAAATCAGAGAAAATTGAGGTGTCATACTCTTGAAATCTAAAATGAGATTTAAATTACAACAATTAAACCATCATAATTATTCAGATAAAAATATATGGTATAGTTAAATATATTATTTTTGCACATGAAGAATATTTAAACTGAACGATGTAGAACATAAATCAACAATCATTATTACATTCATATTGATATTGATATTTAAATCTAATCAAATTGTGAGCACTTAAAATGATGAATTTAATTATAAAATAAATGTACTAATAACAATAGATATATACCTAACCAACAATTGATGGGAGAAATCTCAGCAAAAGAGTGGAACAAATGAAACTTTGATGTGAAAAAATAAAATACAATATGCTCTTATTTATAATAAAAAAAATACATGCATTATTATATCTTGTCCATAATAAGAATATATCACATAAGAATATATCACATAAGAATATTCTTTGGAATATATAACTATATACCTTTTATTTTAAGAAAAAATAATCGAACATTATATTATACTATATATACTAACTCAAACTTAGAAATGATAAATTTAGATTCATTCAATAAGTAGATCATATTTAATTACATTAAGGTTTGGAAAAAATATGATTTATAATAAATTCCAAAAATAACTAAATAAGAAAATGGAAAAAATATCTATTTTCATTAATTATGCAGATATAAATTAATGGTTTAGATTTAATGATATAGAACGAAGGGTCGAGATTAAAAGTTTAACCAACTTTTAATGAGAGCGCAGTATTTCAAAATGGAGAGATTTGAGACATGGCACATCAGCATAAGAAGAAGGTGGTGTTGACACATCTGTTGGTGAACGAATCTGATCGTAAGGATTAGTGGCTGTTTTAATGTTTTTACGTCACCAACAATTTGGCGCTAGAAGGAGGGTTCGAACCTCCGGTTTAGTGTGATTACACAAGAACTTCAAGTTGAAAACTTGAAGATTTATAAGAAATCTCAAGAAATATTTGAAGATACAAACAAAAGTGTTCTTGGTGTTCTTCAATTTATAAATTAAGAAGTAATTTAAATTGAAATGCCTCAATCTAAAGAGACCCAAGGATCACGTTTGTCAAAAAGACCATCTCAGACCCGGGCCACGTCGGCCGACCACCAAGACCGTGACCCGAGACATGTGAACAGGTCGCAACATACAGCCATAACACATAACCTCCCCCCTGAGATGGAGGCTTTGGCGAACAACCCCAACGAGTTGGCTAAAACCATAGCTGCTCTCCAGGCCCTCCAGAGGCAACAAGAGCAGGTCAGGCCAACACAAGCAAGGCCAAGGGACAAGTCCCTAGAGGTTGTTAGGCCCAGGACTACCAGGGGCGAACAGCGAGAGGTTGATAGTGCCCAAGTCAGACGAAATAAGGGAAAGGCCAAGGTGGTCGACCAAGGAGAAGTACAGGCTGAGTCTGGTCGCGGACGAACAACTATGTCTAGCCATGGAACAACACGTTCCAGTGCCCAAGACAGGCTTAGCCAACCCCAACGGGAAGCTGCTCGCCGGGGAGCAGAAGATGGGCGAGCAACTTTTGAACAGCCTCGCCCATCAGTCCATGAAAGACTCTCCCAGTCAGCCTTCAGGCGCCTAGGGCCAAATGCGGCGAACAACATTAGGAGGCAAGCCCAGGAAGTGCCCACTCCAAGCGAGGGCCTGCGAACAAACAAGAAAAGTTAAATTAGAACTACTTAGCCCAAAGGCGAGCAAGAAACAAACTTACGTTTCAGTTTTCCATAGGCTGCTGGAGAATTTATTCGTCCAGGGCCGCCGTGTGGACCGGAAGATGCTCGCCAATCACCCCCAATCCAGAAGAAGTGTTGCTTCCAGTCACGAACCTTGTTCGGCACCTCTTCCACCATTTTCAACCCAGTTCTTGCCTTGAGATAGTGATAGCCTTCTTCTCCCAAGGGGCAGCTTGTAATAGTCATCAAGTTTGTTGGTGAACGAATCTGATCGTAAGGATTAGTGGTTGTTTTAATGTTTTTACGTCACCAATCAATAACGTGTGATCGATTACCACCGTAAATGGTAAATCGGGGTATGAATCTATCGAATTTGTAAATTCGGTAGTCGAAATTGGACTTATTTCGTGTATGTGTGAGTTTGGGTGTGTTTGTGTGTATTTTTTGTCTGAAATTCGAAAATTATATAAATAAGCTGGAGAACAACTATTTATAGAGGCTTGCAAGCATGAGGTGCTACTGACTCTTGGTCTCCCTAGCTTGCATGCCTGACATATGTCCTTTGACCTTAGTTTGACCTTATCTAAGCTGAATCTTAGTTACAAAGTCTTCTTTTGGGTCTTATCTCGGACTCATTGTTGTTCGCCTAGGTCGGCTTGAATGATCTTGATGACCCTTCAACTGAAAGTTGTTCGCCTCTTGAGGGTGTACTTTGGAAGTTGTTCGCCTTATGGCTTTGGGATCTTTGTCCTTTGTTCACTTGTACACACTTCTTTGGCTGTTTGTTGTATCATAGTTTGACCAAGTTGTTCGTCATTGATGACTTCACAGTTGGCTCATTCTTGGTCTCGAGTCTTAATACCTGTTCGCCCATCAGTTGTTCGTCGGGGGAGTTGTTAGTCACTTTATACACCTCTCAGATTTGTAGATGCACCCCAATGTTGTTTATCTTTGTTTAAGCCCGTAACTCTTGTTCGCTTTATGCTGGATGATGTTCGCCTATCAACAACATCATCTTGGAGAGGTTTGAAAATATATTATTATAAGATTTTATGTATATTAGTGTTGTGTGAGTAGTTAAAATGTAATAAAAATAAATATATGTAGGTTATACATGTTTCCCGTACTTTTTTATCGTGTCATCGTTTTTAATTCTGTTAATTACTGATTTTTCGAACTGTTGTGAGCACGTTTATCCACCTTCAAGACGAGGCGAGAAGACAGGTGGAACCACGGTAGAGCGAGGGTGACCTCGGCATGAAGATAGCAAGGGTGACCTCGTCACGAAGATGACGAGGCTCCGCCAAGGTCGCTAGAGCTCAAAGGAAGAGTCCGCATTCAGTTCCAAAAAGGGACATCAGCCTCGGCATGAAGCAAAGGCACATGCATTCGACATAAGAGAACTAGAGTTATACCCTTAGGAGCCGGAACCACGAAATGCGAGCACAACCTCGTCAATGATGAGGCACGAAGAGGGTCCGTACACTCCATTAAAGACAATGTCAGAAGTTCAGAGACAATCATTCCTTAAAAAAGACAAGAAACAGTGAATCCTTACCTAACCCAGAGGGACAAATCACACTTTAGGGAGTAGTCCCATCAAAGCCAGAGGAAAGGATGAGCACTTTCCATGTGTCCGCCTCGCGTTGGGCCGAGGTCACCACCTCGAAGGGTCTCGGCCCAAACTCGAAACTAGGGTCATCCCAAGCATTAAATGTTGGGCTGCCCGGATAGCTTTAGGGTAGCCCAAGGGTCTTGGGCTATAAATACTTGCTCATTAGCATTTAATAAATGATCCAACTACTTCAAGCCCAAGTCTTCATAAAGATTTGACAAATCTCTTTGCATTTATTGCTTATTGTTCTTCATTTATTATTTTCAAGCCTCAAGCAATCAATGCCCAGTTAATCGCATATCATTAAGTTAGTTACTCACTCAAAGCCGTATAAATCGTATTAAGATAAATATTTTGGGTAACAACACGAACATCTAAAAATTGTTCAAACGGGATTGTAGAATATTTAAGTAATGTTAAAAAAAATCAAATACTTGTTCTTATATTTTTGTCGAACATAACTTAAAAGTTCGAGTAGATCGCAAGAAATCCAGCAATTGTTCGTAAACCAGAAAAGAACAAATCCCTGACGAAAATTTACCCTTGTCTAGTGCTGTTATATGAAACAAGCAGCTCGAAGGCTCGGCTCGGCTCGCGAAGGCTCGAACTCGGCTCGTGAAGACTAACAAACGAGCCGAGCTCGAGTATTTGTTAGGCTCGATTACTTAACGAGTCGAGCTCGACTCGCGAGCCTATCGAGTAGCTCGAACATTAGGGGTTAATTTATAAATATTATATAATTTAGGGGTTAAAATAATATTTTTACATAATAATATAAAATATACATTTTACAACCCTAGACCCTAATTCAAAAATCAAAAGTTCAACTCAGCCTCTCGACTCTCGCCTCTCACGCCATTACGCCGCCGCTGGCCCTCTGCCCTAGCCACCACGCCCACCCACCACTATACTCCAACGCATCACGCCGTCGACCGTCGTGCGCTGGCAACGCCGGCATCCACTCGACCGTCGTGCGCTGGCAACACCGTCGACCGCCGTGCGTTGTTGGCTATTTGGGGATCCTCCACGCATCACGCCATCGAACGCTAGCCATCCACACTCGCTCGCAACGCCGTCCCTCCACTCGGTCGCCGACTCGCCGGAATCCTACCACGGAACGACGCCAAACCCTAATTTCGATCGCCAACCTCTCCTTCCCGTCCAATTCTTCGATCTTCACTTGCCTTTTTGGCAATTGGTAAGTAATTTTTTCTCAATCTTTATTCGGATCGATCATTATTCGTGTCGTGTGTTCTAGATTGTGCCGTGTGCCCTACATTGCATATATAAAATTCTGTTGCCCGTGAATTTTTTTTCAAGCTTCACTCGCGATTTGTGTATATTTCTCAAGCTGTTAAAAGAGTGTTCCTGCATGTTATGTTAAAAGAGTGTTTTTATTAAACATGGGAGAATTATATGAAATTTTGTTGTACAGTTTGTATGTAAACGTATGCATACTACAATTTTAGTAAACGTATGCTTCACTCGTGACTAATTGATTTGATCATTTAAACGTAAGATGTTATATGAAATTCTGCTGTAAATGTATGCATACTACAGTGTGTATATATTTTCTGAAATTCTTGTGGCTAATTATTTGAAATTATGTTGTAACTTGTAAGCCTGTAACTTGAAATTCTGCTGTAAGCTAATATATTTTCTCCCGTGGCTAAAATTTTGCTGCCCTTGTGAAATATTTGTGTAATTCTGTTGCCCTTGTGAAATTCTTGTGAAATTCTGATATTTGTGTAATCTTTGAACAGAATGTCCAGTCCCGTTTTCACTTCATACCAAGGTTCATGCTCAACTGTTGGTATGGAGCAAATTAATGAAAATGTTGGTCAAGATGTTGACATCGAGCAAAATGTGGATGTAATGAGCGAGGAAGAGTTGGAAAGAATAGAAGAAGAACCCAGTGAAGTAGGAGGAGAACAAGGTAATATTGAAGATCCAACACCATTTGAGAAAAAGAAACGGAAGCTAAAGTCGATAGTATGGGACAATATGACGATTGTGAAGCTAAAGAATGGCACGGAGAAAGTGCAATGCAATCATTGCAAGGAGCTTTTTACTAAAAGTGTGAGTGGAGCTACATCTCAACACAAGCGTCATTTGACATCGTGTCTTCAGAAAAAGCTTGCCAGTGGGGTGGATCAAGCCAAAACGAAGCAGCAAATTTTAGCTTTTTCAGATGGTCAATCCGATGGTATCACTTCCATTACCAGCTTTCGGTATGACCATGCTAAGGTACGTGAGCTTGCTTCTCATATGGTCTTGGTGCATGAGTATCCATTTTCTATGATGGATCATGTGGTTTTTAATAAGTTCATGAAAGCAGCCACACCATATTACAAAAAGATAACTCGTCAACAAGTTAGGGAGGATTGTTATTCTACTTACGAAATTGAAAAGAAAAAACTGAAATCTGTTTTGAAGAGTGTTAGTAGGGTTAGCATAACTACTGATTTGTGGAAATCTGGTCAAAAGATTCAGTATATGGTTGTGACGGGTCATTTTGTGGATGCTGATTGGGTGTTGCAAAAATGTGTCTTGAACTTTTGTAATGTCCCACCCCCACACACTGCAGTGATTATTGCTGATGCTTTAAGTAAATGTTTTACTGATTGGGGAATTGAGAACAAAATTTCTAGCATAACTGTAGATAATGCTGCTTATAATGATGCTTGTGTTAGGAGGCTTAAGCGTGATTTTGAGATAAGAAAGACATTAAGTTTTGGTGGAAGGATTTTTCACGTGAGATGTTGTGCACATATACTTAATCTTCTAGTGCAAGATGGTCTAGATAACCTTGATGATGTGATTGATGTTGTTAGAGATGGGATCAAGTATGTGAATAATTCAGAGTCGCGTCTTATTCAATTTGCGAAAATTGCTAGACAGTTGCACTTGCCCTCTAGGAAGTTGATTCTAGACTGTCAGACTAGGTGGAATAGCACATATCTCATGTTGGCTTCAGCTTTGGAATTCAAGGATGTTTTTCCGAGATATGGGGAAATTGATGTTGGGTTTGTTTATATTCCAAGTGATTCTGAGTGGTCCAAAGTGGAGGAAGTTTGTAAGTTTTTGGGTATATTCTATGAAATTACTAACATGATTTCTGGATCTGATTACCCAACTTCTAACATATTCCTTGTGGAGCTTTATAGGATTAAACAACTTTTGAATGAAAAAATTGTTGATGATTCTGATAATATTAGGAAAATGGCTGCAAGCATGTCCTCAAAATTTGATAAATATTGGGGTGAAAGTAATGTGTTGTTGTCGATTGCTGCTATTCTTGATCCAAGGTACAAAATGGTTCTCATTGATCATGCTTTTCCAATTATTTATGGTGAGGAAAAAGCTGTGGCTAAAACTCTTGAAATCAAAAAGCTTCTTTATGAGCTTTATGATGAATATGTTAAAGCTCATTCCTCATTTTATGCCAATGAAACAACAAAAGAACCGCTACCCAAAGACTTTCTAACCAACAAGACAACTCTCAAGAAACATGGACTTACTGTTCTTACTGGTAAAGAGATGTTTCAGATGCATGCTGTTAAAATTGATAAGTCTCCACCGGAAAAGCATGATTTGGATATGTATTTAGAGGATAATAGGTATCGTTGTGATGATGTCTCGGCCAATCTTGATGTTTTGGCTTGGTGGAAAGCGGAAAAGTTGAGGTTTCCGATATTGTCAAGGATGGCAAGCGATATTCTTTCTATTCCAGTTACAACTGTTGCCTCTGAATCTACTTTTAGTGCTGGTGGGAGAGTAATTGATGATAGGCGAGATTCTTTGTCAGTTGACACGGTGCAAGTGCTACTTTGTGGCAATGATTGGATTTGCAATCTTTACAATGTAAAAACGAGGCCTCGTGTAAGTGTTACTTGTACTTTTACATTTTGGTTTGTTGTTTATATTTACTTCTATGTTGCATATTTATAATTTATAGTTTATATATAGTGATTTTTTCATTTTTATTTTGTAGGAATCATCGGATGTTGCTGAATCATCTACGTATCATGAGGTTGAACTTCCCGATCAAGATTGAATCAAAAGAATTGGAGTGGTGTGAGAATGGCTTGTGTTGTTTTGCGATGTAATTTGAAGTTCATTATGTATTGCAAACTTGGGTTTAATTTGGTGTTTTTTATGTTGTGTAAGAGTTGCAACTTGCAAGAATTATGATGGATTGATGGTACTAGTAATTTTATCACTTTATGTTTATTGATTATTGGTTAATTTGTGAACTATTAGATAGTATGTATGAGAATATGTTAGAATGTTTGTAGAAATATAGGTTGATGATAATCTGTTAGTTGATTTTTTTTTTTAGAAATTTCGAGCTCGAGTCGAGCTTTGTCGAGCTTAGCTCGTTTTTAGAAAAATCGAGCTTAATCGAGCTCTGTCGAGCTACTCGAGCTCTATCGAGCATGACTCGTTTAAAATTCGAGCTCAAGCTCGAGCTCGAGCTTAATTTAAAGCTAAACGAGCCGAGCCGAGCTCGATTTCAAGCTCGACCATGTTACCGAGCAAGCTCGAACCGAGCTCGTTTACCTTTCGAGCCGAGCTCGAGCTAGCACTACTCGGGCTCGCTCGGCTCGTATAACAGCTCTACCCTTTGTTGATAGGTGAACATCATCCAGCATGAAGCGAACAAGAGTTACGGGCTTAAACAAAGATAGTCAACATTGGGGTGCATCTACCAATCTGAGAGGTGTATAAAGTGACGAACAACTCCCCCGACGAACAACTAATGGGCGAACAGGTATTAAGACCCGAGACCAAGAATGAGCCAACTGTGAAGTCATCAATGACGAACAACTTGGTCAAATTATGATACAACAAACAGCCAAGGAGGTGTGTACAAGTGAACAAAGGACAAAGATCCCAAAGCCAAGCTGAACAAAGCCATAAGGCGAACAACTTCCAAAGTACAACCTCAAGAGGCGAACAACAATGAGTCCGAAATAAGACCAAAGAAGACTTTGTAACTAAGATACAACTTATATAAGATCAAAGGGACACATGTCAAGCATGCAGGCTAGGGAGGCCAAGAGTCTTGGACACCTCATGCTTGCTAGTCTCTATAAATAGTTGTTCTCCAGCTTGTGAAAATATAAGTTCAAAAGAGTTAAAATGCATAAACAATTCCAAAACACACACAAATACACCTAAAACGCCCACACATACGAAATCAATTCAATTTCGACTACCGAATTTACTAATTCGATAAATTCATACCTCGATTTACCAATTACGGTGGTAATCAATCACACGTATTGATTGGTGACGTAACACAGATTAAAACAGCCATTAATCCATCCGATTAAATATGTTCACCAACAATTTGGCGCTAGAAGGAGGGACCGAACCTCCGATTCAGTGTGATTGCTCAAGAACTTCGAGTCTGAAACTTGAAGATTCAAAGAAATCCTCAAGAAATTCTTGAAGATACAAGCAAAAGTGTTCTTGGTGTTCTTCAATAACAATTTGAAGATTCAAAGATTAAGAAACTATTCCAACATTAGGATGCCTCAATCCAAGCAAACACAAGGATCACGCCTGTCAAGGAGAGCATCTCCTACTCGGGCCTCGACAGCAGACCATCAAGACCGTGATCCTAAGCACGCGAACAGATCACAGCATACAGTCATAACACATAACCTCCCGCCTGAAATGGAGGCTCTGGCGAACAACCCTAACGAGTTGGCTAAGACCATAGCAGCTCTCCAAGCCCTCCAGAAACAACAGGAACAAGCTAGACCTTCCCAAGCAAGGCCTAGGGATAAGTCTCTGGAAGTTGTGAGGGCTAAAAATGTTAAGGGCGAACAATATGAGGTGAACAGCGCTCAAGTTAGGCGGGACAAGGGCAAGGCCAAAATGGCTGACCTAAGAGAAGAGCAGGCTGAGTCTGCCCGTGGGCGAACAACTTTGTCAAGCCATGGGACTACTCGTTCCAGTGCCCAAGACAGACTTGGTCAACCACAACATGTCATGAAAGCTGCTCGCCAGAGAGCAGGTGATGGGCGAACAACTCTTGAACAGCCTCGCCCATCAGTACATGAAAGATTATCTCAGTCCGCCTTCAGACGCCTAGGGCCGAATGCGGCGAACAACCCTAGGAAGCAACTCCAGGAGGAGCCCACTCCGAGTGAGGGACTGCGACGAACAGAAAGGCATGCGCCTTTGTTCGCCGAACAGCCTCCAAGTCAGGGGGCACCTTTGGATGAGTTGGCCAGTTTAAGAAAGGCAGTGGAAAGCATGCAGGGGCAATTGGACCAACAGAGAGGTATGGGGACGACCAGCATGCCATTATCCCCATTAGCCCCTCACATTTTAAAAGCCCAAATTCAAAAGAAGATTCAGTTTCCGGCAAGCATCCAGTATGAAGGCCTGGCAGACCCCCAGGTCCACCTTACAAAGTATACGGACTACATGGTTTCCGTGGGGGACAACGACGCCACCCAGTGCCGGAACTTTCCATTGACGTTGGGCGACCGGGTTCACAAATGGTTTTCAGCAATGCCACCGGTATCAATCAACTCGTTTGCCCAACTGAGTCGGGAGTTTCTTTCACACTTTTCAACAGCTGGCTCGTATCTTTCCCAGAAACATCGATTGTCAGATTTAAGACAAAATGACGACGAATCTGACAGAGCATTCATGGAAAGATTCGATAAAATGTTGTTGGAAGGAGAACCGGTCAGCGAGGACACTAAAATTGTCGCTGTTATGGCAGGACTGAAAAAAGGGTCAGAACTATGGAAAGAGGTACGTCTGAAGTGCCCAAAGAATTACGCCGAGTTCAGAAATCAGGCCGGCGTGTTTGTTTCCATGCACGAGGTCCTAGAAGCAAACTTGGGGGAGAACAAAGTAGACCCCAAGGAGAACAACAAAAAGCCTGGTGGAACAGGATACAGAGTCCCTAAAAACACGAAGGCATTCACTGAAGGGACGGAACTCAAAGAAAAGCTCAACCAGGTGTTAACAGTGTCAGTTGACACTGTTTATGATAATGTAAAAGGCAAGGAGCTGCTCTCCCCTCCACGAAGAATCCGTCAGGACACTGGCAAACTCAACCCCAACAAGTACTGTGCCTACCATCAAAGCGTGGGGCACTTTACAAGTGAGTGTAGAGATTTGCTCAAGCAACTCTGGCGATTTTATGAGGAGGGAAAGCTCTCCGAATTTGTTAATAGACAGCCCGGCAAGAGAGGCCGGGAGAGCAGCCCGGGGGAAGAAAGCGACGAACAGCCTCAACGGAATAATCGCCCCGGACGACCAGTTCCCGCTGCAGCTGCACGCCCATTGGAGGATATTTTCATGATGGAGCCTTCCGGCTCTGCTGGAGGTTGTTCTGATGGACGTCCACCAATGTCGAACAGAAAGAAGAAGGCAGAGTTACGAGCTATGGGCCAAGTTCAGGAAATGGGGATCAAACCAACCATCATGCAAACGGCAAAGTTGACCTTTACCGAAGAAGATTTGGAAGGAATCTCGACCCCACACAACGATGCGCTCGTAGTCTGTGTCAAAATTATGGGAACAAGAGTCCACAGACTTTTGGTGGACACCGGAGCCTATACCAACATCATATTCAAGAAGACGCTCGACCAACTGGAAGATTGTTCGGGCTACATTCAAAGTACAACTCATAGAATTGTAGGCTTCGGAAATGCTGTAACCACTCCAGTAGGGGAAATTAGATTATCTGTACAACTTGTAACGGCCAATGAACCCGAAAAGAATATTACACGAATGGTTGATTTTTTGGTCGTAGACCAGGAATCAACTTACAACGGGTTTCTTGGTCGCCCCTTTTTAAATGAATTCAAAGCTGCATGTTCCACTTACCACTATTGTATAAAATTTCCAACAGCAAGTGGGACAGGCACAGTGAGAGGAGACCAAAGAAGAGCTCGGGAGTGTCTCCTACAATTAAAAGCAAAGTTTACTCAAGTGTCCATGATGGAGGCTACCACAAACTATCCTGACGATGAGCCGTCAGTACTGGAGAACATGATGGACATGGACGACCATATGGACACTGACGAACAACACTTGGACGAGCAAGTATTGGACGAGCAACTCACCACCACCATTGAGGAACTTCCAGCTGACGAACAAAGAAGTGGTGGTGACGAGCAACCTTCATCAAGCAACTTGGAGGGCCGGGTACTGGCTAACAACAACGGATCAAAAGCATGCTTGCCACAGGCTTAACATTAATCAAGCCAAGAGGCCAGTCCATCAAAAACGAAGGAAGTACGGCCCGGACAAATATCAAGCGTTGAATGAAGAAGTTAAAAAGCTGTTAGACAATGATCTGATCCGTCAAGCACTTTGTCCACAATGGGTAGCAAACCCTGTGCTGGTGAGGAAGCCAAACGGAACCTGGAGGCTATGCATAGACTTTACAGATCTGAATGCAGCATGCCTGACTTAAAGCGATTTTACTAGCTTCTACTAGTAGCTACCCCGCAAGAGAACGGGTTCACTGTAGTAAGAGTAAGTATAATGGCCAAGTATTATCGTACCCAAGGGACAGTGTATATGCGAATAGATCCCTGAAGATCTACGCGTCGTAGTTAATATGAGTGTTTTGTTTTTGGATTTTTTAAAGAAAGATTAATTAAACTAAAATAAACTAACTAAACTAAAATACTAAAGAAGACGAATTAACTAAGGGTTGGATTCAAATAAGAGATGGTGATGCTTAGGATAGGAATCCCTACGTATACTAACGGAGCAGGTACATAATCAAAATAACTGTGACAAACGAGAATTAACCTAAGTCTAGAATGCAAGGTGAAAGCTCAAGATTCTAAACCCTAATACTTTACCCTAACACTCGACTTCACTAATCCACTAACAAGTTAATAGATAGCGCTTAATTAATGAGACCCTAATTTAACTAAGGTGATGCGGTCGTCCTCCTTCGCTAAACCGGTAGATGAATTAACCTTTCCTAAACCCTCTCGTTAAGCCTACTCGTTGTTAAAGAGTGATACGGTCGTCCTCTCTCTAACACCTTTCGAACGAAACTCAAGAGTAAAATCTAGATTAATTTTAAGCATTCATTAATTAAGAGAATTAAAACCTAACGTCACAAGTTACTCTAATTACGTACCCACAACCTACTTCTACGAGTTCATCCTACCCTAAGCATGCAAGGGTTTTAGCTAGACATAGTTTGAACGTAAACAATAACAATTAAATAATTAACAAACATGAACATAATAATGAAAACTAAGAAAAGAACGAACATAAACTGAGGTTTTAAGATGTAAAAGATTAAACTGAAATTAATTACCAAAAACTAGGTCTCAACGTATTTAAGAACAAAAGTTATTAAGATTCGAAGCTAAAACGTGAAATCGTAAAGTAAATTCGTAATCAAAAACCTCAAAACCGTAAATCTAAGCCTCGCTCGTCTCTTCTCTTCCTTCTTGCTCTAAAAAAACTCTATGAAACGTGATGTGTAAAAGTTGGGGATCCTTCAAAACGTGTTTGGACGAGATATATATAGGCACGGGTCGAAACGGGAGTTAACGGGCCGAAAATACGAATCCGGAGGCAAAAGTATAGGGGCGCTCGAGCAAAACGCTCGAGCGGTCCCGCTCGAGCAGTGTAGCTCGAATGGTGCATTCGCTCGAGCGGTCGCGCTCGAGCTGCTCGAGCGCTTAAATCATTCTGTAAGTTTTGGGCGCTCGAGCGATTCGCTCGAGCGGTGGCGCTCGAGCTGCTCGAGCGCAAGAACAGTTCTGTACGTTTGCGCGCTCGAGTAAGGCGCTCGAGCGGTGGCGCTCGAGTAGGGCGCTCGAGTGATCTCAAAACTTCTCCCAAGTGATACTTTTCCTCGTCCGCACTAATACCGATCGTATTTCTTCAATATCTTCTCATCCGGGCATCCGTTTGAGTCGATTCAAAGTCCTACGAACTCCGTTTTTCGTCCTCTATTCACCTATGAGCATCAAAGAGACAAATTTATCAATGTATAGAAATAATGCTCAATTGACTCTAAATACTCTATAAACTCGACCAAAACTAGGGCGTTTCTAGCTACGAATCATGACAATTTCACGCCTAATCAACCCCCTCAAACTTACCATATTGCTTGTCCCCAAGCAATGAACTAATAAGTCAAGTGAAATTGTTAGGAATGAGTAGGAAAAATCAATCATGCAAGCTAATGAATTCAAGCTTCAAAAGTCAATCACCCGTATACTCACTCAATTCCTTTTATCGTACTCATGCAACAATAATAAGAAGCACCAAGATCAAGCATGGATGTGCACTCAACGATGTGTTTAACTCCCTCACAAGTGTATAACAATGATAAAGGGACTCACTCAATCAATCAATCACACAAATTGGCAGCCATAGGCTTGTAAATGCTCTCTACTTCGACCATACTCTAGAAATCAATGCCGAATCAAAAAGGACTTTCAAAAGGTTGTAATGTAAGCTCTTTGGACAGGTGGGATAACAATATGGTAAAGTGACTCAAGTGAATGGAGAATAGAAATTCAAAACTTCGGTACTTCGGGATTAAAAACGATCTACTTCAAACATATTCAATCACTGCACTTTCGCTTTCAATTCTCTCAACACTTCAAATTTTTTTTCTTTCTCTCTTTTTCACTTTTTCAATCACTTCATCATTTTTTTTTCTTTTTCGCACAACACGTGAGCTCATTTTTTTCTTCTTTTGCTCATTCTCAAATTTTCTTGTTCTTTTTCCCACATCTCAAAACTTCATCACACCTTTTTCTCATATTCACTCAACATACAACCCTCTCCTTTTTTTCACTCAATTCACTCCCTTCATATTCACACTTTCCTATTCTCCACTCAAATTGGGACAAAAAGGCTTAGGAATTGGAATAGTGTTCATATGTGCTAGCAAATAAAATAGGCTTTAGGCTCAAAGGGGCTAACAAGGGATCAATGTCATTGGTAAGGAAAATTTTGGCTAAATGACTTATTCAAATAAAAAATGGCCTAAGATCCTATTCGGCATATCAAACTAGACACAATCTAGAAGCAAGAGCACATGCAAGTTCTAGCATCCTCTAGGGTGACGATCCACTCACAAACGAAGAGATTAAATCATGCATTTAAATCTCGTAAGGCTCAAAAGCTCACGGCTTTCACATCCAAGCTAGTCCTAGTGAGTTCTCACTCTTGTCACACAAATACTCAAAAGAAAAACTCATAAGCATACTGGTTCTCTCCCTAATCAGCTCAAACTCACTTACCTACACAAAGGAATTTTCAACTCACTTTCACAACTCAACTCTCCTCACTTAGTCATACTCAAGAATAAACAATAAGCAGTCTAGAAGAGTTAATAAGCATGAAATCATCAATCACAGCAAACAAAGCAATTAGAAACAAATCCCTTAATAGTTTAAAGACTTCCAATACAATCCCCAAACAAACACTCCAAGCAAACATTACAATTCATACTCAGGAACAGAAATAAATAAATAAGAGAAGAAAGGAAAAAGAAAAGGAAAGAAAAAGGAAAAGAAAATTGGGGGCTTCCCAAGTCTCTCAAGCATCTGGAGGTGGTGGTGGCCGGTAGCTGGGGTGATCGGGTCCTAAGTGGGAGACAAAGAGTGCCTCCATCCAGCGTTTCAAATCTGAAACCTCCGATCGAACTTCTTGAAATTGCCCTCTCATGCTAGAAGCCTCCGTGTACCACTGATTTTGAGTGGTACGAAGCTCCGTGACATCTGCCCTCAGGCCCTGAATGTCGGTCCGCATTCCGTACCACTCCATCTGGTTCGGGTACCACGGCTCTGGAGTCGGTGCATCAGGCATCCCGAACTCCATCTCTTGAGGTCCCTGACCTCCTTCACCCACATCAGCTTCTTCCTCCTCAGCCATGTTTCCTCCTTCCTCGTACTCAGCTTCTTCCTCCTCTTGTAGCTCTGCTACTCCACTCGATCCGGCACCACTCGTGCCTTCTCCTCTGCTCCTCTTGACCGGCCTAACGTCCCGGAGTCCTTTGTTATCTATCTCTGATGTGTACTTAGCACCTATAGCGAGGTGCTGCTCTCCGTTCATTCCGACGTTCTCCTTCTTCATCCCGACAAGCGTCACGAGCTTTTTGTTTGGCAGCGGGAACAAGCCATCATCATTGTACCGGATGCAGTACTTGCCCAACCAGTGCTCAAACATCCAGGTGTTGTTCATCTGCTCGAATCCCAAATCCATGCCCTTGCAAGGTCCAGAGCACGGCTCAAATCCGAGGTGCTTCATCAAAACTGAGATTAGCCCTCCTCCTCGGATCTTCGAGGTTCTCGTTCCAAGCTTGAACGGAGCCTCGAAGTGGTGCTCTAGGAAGTCCCTTCCAAAGTCATGGTCCTTTTTATGCAAAAGGCACCAGATTCCGTAGAGCTGCCTGCTTGTCACCGTTCCCGTCTCAGATCTGGCATAAATCGTGTTCCCCAAAATCCTCTCCAGATATCTGATCACTGGGTTCCGGATAGCCGACGCCCTCGCATGCTGCCCCTTGTAGTCCCCAACCAAGCCCCCCGTGATTTCCTTCCAAAACGCGTTAGCGTTGTACACCTTGCTCTCACGGTTGGGACGAGATAGGGCTGGGAGCCCGAATGCGAGGTTGACAATCCCCACCTCGTGGTATTGCCAATCGTTCTGGTACTTGAATTTGAAGGTGTCGGTGCGCGTCTTTTCTACTGTGGCCAGAAATTGCTCTACCAGATCGGCGTTAGTCTCCATGGTCAGCAGCATGTCGAAGAACTCAGCCATGTTGTTCCTGGTGAATATTCTTCGTATTTCCTCTTCAATCCCCAGGTCCTTCATGAAGCTCACTACTGGTCTCCGGGTTTTCTCAACTTTCCCGGTTATGAGGCTCCATCTGTAAGCCACATACCTCCAGTCATCGTGATAATCTAACCCTCCCCATCTCGCGGGCAACAAGTTCTTCTGTCTAAGCTGTTCTGTTAGCACTCTCACTTCTTCGTCGCTCAGGAGTTTATGTTTGGGAGCCATTGTACCTAATCATGAAATAGCAAGGATTTAAGCAACATTCTTGAAGTTCACAACAGTTCAACATACATTCAAACTCAAGCAATTCCAAGTAATGCATCTCAATTCAATTCAACTCACTATTCATGCTCTTCTCAAGTTCAAAGCAATATTCATTTCAAAGCATTCAATCAAGTTCACAGCAATTCACACAATTAAACCATGTTTTTCGTTCAAAGTTCTCAAGCCTTCAACGCTTAATTCTCCATTTCAACTCAAAATTCCCCACATTTAAGTCTATCATGAAGTAACATTACCCAAGTAACTCATACTCATTCATGCTCAATATCATCTCAATTCACAAAAATTTCTTCTCAACTTGCAAAACCCATTTCCTTTTCTCAAATTCCTATTCCTCACTCTAGAAATTCACCCCTTCTACTCATTCAATTCCAAAATTGAAAGTAAAATAAGCAAACCCATAGCATATTATCAACATTCATCAATCAAGGAATCAAGAATCAACAAGTTTCGCAAAAATCCCCAAAAATTTCGACTAACTCATGAACCCTAGTTCATATGCATCAACTAATGCCTAATTCAACTTTAAACTTCGAATTAATCGGCAAGGGATAGAGATTACATACCTTGGTTGAAGATTTAAGGAGAGGTGTGAAGAAATTCGAACAAATACGTGAAAAATCGAGCAAAATAGTGAAGAATCGCTGAAAATCGCCCCAAATCGCCCCTTGAGTGTGTGAAAATGTGTGTGAAAGTGTGAAAGTGGGTATTTATAGAGGGGAAAGTCCGACGGGTCAACCCGCGACCCGCTCGAGTGATACGCTCGAGCGGTCGCGCTCGAGCAATTCGCTCGAGCGGGTAAAACGTTCTGTAAGATTTGGGCGCTCGAGCGATTCGCTCGAGCGGTGGCGCTCGAGCTGCTCGAGCGCTGGAATGGTTCTGTAAGATTTTTGCGCTCGAGCAATACGCTCGAGCGGTGGCGCTCGAGCTGCTCGAGCGCGACAAAATTTCAAGTTCGTTTTTTTATGCTCAACACTTGAAATTTTCATCCGAACCAAGCTCGACAACTTATCACATTCAACCCAAGACACGAACTAACCTGAGAACTCCTCGATTTAAGCCAGGTCGCTCATTCGACCGAGGAGTTGGGGTCTCTTCCATACGTGCAAATCACCAATTCACTTCAAGTCGAACTTAGCACTCTCACTCAATTCGACTCAACGACCCTCAAGCATTGATGTTTTCGAAAAATTTGACCCAATTTTTCATAGAATTTCGTGTACGAACTCGAAGTACGAATACACACCCCCCCAAACTTTGTTCTTGCTATGCGATAACAAAGTTTGAAACGAATGAGTACGTAAGAGCAAGTACACAAAATTCGTATGAATTCGACTTCTACCAATGCACACTAATGAACAAAAAGAAACATCACCCCCCCAAACTTCGACTTCGCAAAGAGGTCGACGTTTGGGGTTCGGTTACCTCTAACTTCAAG
Organism: Ballota nigra; assembly: GCA_947034835.1. NCBI lineage: Eukaryota > Viridiplantae > Streptophyta > Magnoliopsida > Lamiales > Lamiaceae > Ballota > Ballota nigra. Next base: position 42,876,087 of record OX344721.1, read on the forward strand.
AATTGAATGCTTTCCTCTTCGAAATGTGCTCAACTTCAACATGCTTAACTTCATGACTTTCCTCCTTAAGCTCTCTCTCTCAGAATTTCACTCCACGAAGCAAGCCTACATCACAAATCTCAACAAACGAGGTTAACACTTACGATTCCCTAACTACTAAAAATAAACAGAACACTAAAAAAAACAAGTAAAAATGGGTTGCCTCCCATTAAGCGCTAGTTTTAAGGTCCTAATGCCGGACCGTGCTCAAAGGAGCTCACGGGACTTGAGAATCTAAAATACCTCCCTTATTCTCATAAGAGAAGTTAAAGAATTTCTTCACTCGATGCCCGTTCACCATGAATTTCTGTCCATCGTCCGTCTCAACGTCAAGGAATCCACTCTTGTGCACTCCCTTCACAATATACGGCCCGTTCCACTTGGACTTAAGCTTTCCACCAAACAGCTTCATCCTCGAATTGAATACGAGGACTTGATCACCCACCTTGAATTCCTTCTTCTTCAACCGTGCATCATGCCACTTCTTCGTCTTTTCTTTGAAAATTCGGGCATTCTCGTAGGTGACGTCTCGAAACTCCTCCAACTCATGAAGTTGGAGTAATCTCCTCTCACCAACCAAGGCACTATCAAAATTAAGCTTTTTGATCGCCCAATATGCCTTGTGCTCCATCTCCACGGGCAAGTGACATGCCTTTCCAAACACCAATTGATATGGAGACATACCAAGAGGAGTTTTGAAAGCTGTCCTATATGCCCAAAGTGCATCATCCAACTTCATCGCCCAATCTTTCCTACTTATGCTCACCGTCTTCTCAAGGATCTCCTTGATTTGACGGTTAGAAACCTCTGCAAGACCGTTAGATTGAGGATGATAAGCAGTAGAGATTCGATGACTTACCTCGTATTTTGACAGCAGCTTTTCCATCCATTTGTTCACGAAATGACTTCCCCCATCACTTACCAAAGCTCTTGGAACTCCATATCTTGTAAAGATGTTCTTCCTCAAGAATTCGATAACGACACGGGAGTCATTCACGCGAGTTGGGACAGCTTCAATCCACTTCGAGACATAGTCGACGCATACGAGGATGTACAAGAATCCATTGCTAGGAGGAAATGGACCCATGAAATCAATCCCCCATACGTCGAATATCTCGACTTCCATGAACACGTGCATAGGCATCTCGTCCCTCTTAGTAATGGAGCCGAATCGTTGGCACTTCTCACACCTCTTAACCCATTCCATGCAATCTCTCAATAGAGTTGGCCAATAAAAACCGGATTGAAGGACTTTCCTTCCGGTCTTCTCTCCACCCAAATGTCCTCCACATGGCAAGGCGTGACAATGCCTTATGATATCACTCCACTCTTCCTCTGGCACACACCTTCTCAACACGTGATCAATCCCTCTTTTGAACAAGTAGGGGTCATCCCAAATGAACTCCCGAACCTTCTTCAAAAATGCCTTCCGCTGCACCGAGTCTATCTCAACGGGCAGCTCACCACTTGCTAAATAGTTAGCATAGTCTGCAAACCAAGGTGCCCTCCCCTCAACTCTATACACCGGGATTTCTCCTAAGCCAAAGAGCTTCTCATCGGGGAATTCATCGTTCACCTCTCGATCCTCCACGGTGTTCTCCTTGGTGAGCTCCAATCTAGAAAGGTGATCGGCTATCACGTTCTCGCATCCCTTCTTGTCTCGAATCTCTACATCAAACTCCTGGAGCAACAAGATCCAACGAATGAGACGGGGCTTTGCATCCTTCTTGCTCATAAGATACCGAATCGCTGCGTGGTCCGTATATACAATTGTTTTCGTCCCTACTAGGTAGGGTCGAAATTTATCAAAAGCATACACGACCGCTAACAGCTCCTTTTCGGTCGTAGTGTAATTCACTTGAGCAGAATTCAGCATCTTCGAGGCATAATAAATAGCGTGAAAACGCTTCTCACGAATTTGCCCCAAAGCAACCCCCATCGCATAGTCGCTAGCATCACACATGAGCACGAACGGGCTAGACCAATCCGGTGTGACAAGTATCGGGGCATTCACCAACGCTTCTTTCAACCTATTAAAAGCCACTAAACACTCATTAGTAAACTCAAAGACGACTTCTTTTTCAAGGAGCCGCGAAAGGGGTTTAGCTATTTGTGAAAAGTCTTTTATAAAACGTCTATAAAAACCCGCATGTCCTAAGAATGACCGAATCCCCTTCTCGGTCGAAGGTGGTGGAAGCTTCTCGATAGCAATCACTTTCGCCTTGTCCACTTGGATACCTTTCGAGGACACATGATGTCCAAGAACAATACCCTCTCTTACCATGAAGTGACACTTCTCCCAATTAAGCACTAAGTCCGTCTCTTCACACCTGCTCAACACAACTTCAAGATTGATCAGACAATTATCAAACGACTCCCCATAAACGGAGAAGTCGTCCATGAAAACCTCCATAATCTTCTCAATCAAGCCATGAAAAATTGCCATCATACACCTTTGAAAGGTGGCGGGTGCGTTACACAACCCAAACGGCATTCTCCTAAAAGCAAATGTACCATAATAGCAGGTGAAGGTGGTTTTCTCTTGATCCTCGGGGGCTATCATGATCTGATTATACCCCGAGTACCCATCTAAGAAACAATAATACTCAAAACCACCTAATCGATCTATCATTTGATCAAGGAACGGTAAAGGAAAGTGATCCTTACACGTTGCCTTGTTCAACTCTCTATAGTCAACACATACACGCCATCCCGTCACTAATCTAGTGGCTACCAATTCATTAGACTCCGTCTTAATCACCGTGGTACCCCCCTTCTTAGCAACTACGTGTAAAGGACTCACCCATGGACTATCAGAAATGGCAAAAATCATGTTGCTATCTAACAACTTCAACACTTCCTTATGTATCACCTCTTGAATAACCGGATTAACTCTACGCTGATTTTGCACTATCGGTTTTCTACCCTCTTCTAATCTAATCCTATGCATGCAAATCGAGGGGCTAATTCCCTTAATATCCGCGATCGACCATCCTATAGCTGATTTGTGCTTACGAAGCACCACTAAAAGTCTCTCAAGCTGATCATCAGATAAAAGGGCAGATACAATTACCGGATACTTGTCGGTCTCATCCAAGTAAGCGTACTTGAGGTGGTCGGGCAGCGGCTTCAACTCCTTCTTCGCCTCCAATGGTGGCGCCTTATCGAACATCTTCTCGAAAGTTGACTCCTCGGCTTCCAAGTCATCATCATCCTCTACTTTCTTCAACTCCAAGAACTTGACGTCTTCATTGTCTTTCAAGCTGTCAAAATAGTCAAGATCATAAGAATCATAAGACAAATCGTCAAGAATAGGATAATCAAATTGATGAACATAGAAAGAGCAAGGGTCTAGAAGTGTGTCATCAACACAAGCATCCGTGATGTCAATGAAGTGGCAACTCTCATCTCCCATGGGATATTTCATAGCTTCGTAGATAGCTATCTTCACTTCTTGATCATCAACTTTGACCGTGATCTTCCCATTTGCTACATCAAGCACCATCCCGGCAGTAGCTAGAAACGGCCTTCCCAAAATCAGCGGGACATGCTCATCCTCTTCCATCTCGAGTACTACGAAGTCGGCGGGAAAAACGTGATTCTCCACCGTCACTAGAACATCCTCCACTACTCCTTGAGGTCTCGTAATGGACCTATTAGCAAGCTGGAGTGTCATCATCGTGGGTTGAAGCTCAACTCCCTCCAACTTCTTGAACAACGAAAGAGGCATCAGATTAATGCTCGCCCCGAGATCACACAAAGCTCCTTTCTTGATCCCGTTCCCGATATCGCAAAGAATGGTGAAGCTCCCGGGATCCTTTAGCTTGGGCGGAAGTGCCTTGTGCACCATAGCACTCACCTCATGGTTCAAGTGCACTAGCTCGGGTCCATCTATTCTCCGTCTCTTCGCAATCAAGTCCTTCAGGAACTTGGCGTAGTTCGGCATCTGTTCCAAAGCATCATAAAAGGGTATGTTAATATGCAACTTTTTAAAAACATCAAGGAATTTAGAAAACTTCTCATCAAGCTTCTTTTTCATGAAGCGCTGTGGATATGGGACGGGTATCACCGATTTGGGTACCCCCCATTCATCTTTCTCAGTTTCTTTCACTTTCTCCCTTGCTTCCTTTGCCTTTTTCCACTTTGGAATTCTCTCTATCTCCTCAATCTCCTCATCAGGAACTTTGCTCTTCTGGGTCTCATCCATATCTTGACTCTTATCATCAATTTTCATCTCAACTCCTTCCTTCTCACCCTCAACTCCATCACTTTGAGACTCTATCCCTTCTGTCTCATCTTTCTCCTTGAGCGTCTCAGAATCAGCAGGCATCTCGGGACCATCATATTTGGTCCCACTTCTCAACTCAATAGCCTTGCAATGTTCCTTTGGGTTATCCTCGGGCATTGATGGGTACTTGCCAGGCTCTCTTGGCTGAGACTTTGCGATCTGGCTGATTTGGTACTCAATAGAATTGAATCTTCTGTTGTTCTCTTGCTGAGCTCGATTCCACTCGATGTCTCTCTTCTGGAGTTCTTGATCTCGTTGATCGCCTTTCTTATGCAACTCCTTCACATCGTACTCCCCGGCAACGGCGCCATTGACTTAAAGCGATTTTACTAGCTTCTACTAGTAGCTACCCCGCAAGAGAACGGGTTCACTGTAGTAAGAGTAAGTATAATGGCCAAGTATTATCGTACCCAAGGGACAGTGTATATGCGAATAGATCCCTGAAGATCTACGCGTCGTAGTTAATATGAGTGTTTTGTTTTTGGATTTTTTAAAGAAAGATTAATTAAACTAAAATAAACTAACTAAACTAAAATACTAAAGAAGACGAATTAACTAAGGGTTGGATTCAAATAAGAGATGGTGATGCTTAGGATAGGAATCCCTACGTATACTAACGGAGCAGGTACATAATCAAAATAACTGTGACAAACGAGAATTAACCTAAGTCTAGAATGCAAGGTGAAAGCTCAAGATTCTAAACCCTAATACTTTACCCTAACACTCGACTTCACTAATCCACTAACAAGTTAATAGATAGCGCTTAATTAATGAGACCCTAATTTAACTAAGGTGATGCGGTCGTCCTCCTTCGCTAAACCGGTAGATGAATTAACCTTTCCTAAACCCTCTCGTTAAGCCTACTCGTTGTTAAAGAGTGATACGGTCGTCCTCTCTCTAACACCTTTCGAACGAAACTCAAGAGTAAAATCTAGATTAATTTTAAGCATTCATTAATTAAGAGAATTAAAACCTAACGTCACAAGTTACTCTAATTACGTACCCACAACCTACTTCTACGAGTTCATCCTACCCTAAGCATGCAAGGGTTTTAGCTAGACATAGTTTGAACGTAAACAATAACAATTAAATAATTAACAAACATGAACATAATAATGAAAACTAAGAAAAGAACGAACATAAACTGAGGTTTTAAGATGTAAAAGATTAAACTGAAATTAATTACCAAAAACTAGGTCTCAACGTATTTAAGAACAAAAGTTATTAAGATTCGAAGCTAAAACGTGAAATCGTAAAGTAAATTCGTAATCAAAAACCTCAAAACCGTAAATCTAAGCCTCGCTCGTCTCTTCTCTTCCTTCTTGCTCTAAAAAAACTCTATGAAACGTGATGTGTAAAAGTTGGGGATCCTTCAAAACGTGTTTGGACGAGATATATATAGGCACGGGTCGAAACGGGAGTTAACGGGCCGAAAATACGAATCCGGAGGCAAAAGTATAGGGGCGCTCGAGCAAAACGCTCGAGCGGTCCCGCTCGAGCAGTGTAGCTCGAATGGTGCATTCGCTCGAGCGGTCGCGCTCGAGCTGCTCGAGCGCTTAAATCATTCTGTAAGTTTTGGGCGCTCGAGCGATTCGCTCGAGCGGTGGCGCTCGAGCTGCTCGAGCGCAAGAACAGTTCTGTACGTTTGCGCGCTCGAGTAAGGCGCTCGAGCGGTGGCGCTCGAGTAGGGCGCTCGAGTGATCTCAAAACTTCTCCCAAGTGATACTTTTCCTCGTCCGCACTAATACCGATCGTATTTCTTCAATATCTTCTCATCCGGGCATCCGTTTGAGTCGATTCAAAGTCCTACGAACTCCGTTTTTCGTCCTCTATTCACCTATGAGCATCAAAGAGACAAATTTATCAATGTATAGAAATAATGCTCAATTGACTCTAAATACTCTATAAACTCGACCAAAACTAGGGCGTTTCTAGCTACGAATCATGACAATTTCACGCCTAATCAATGCCCGAAGGACAACTTTCCTCTCCCGCACATCGATCAATTGGTGGACAGCACTGCGGGTCACGAAATGCTAACATTTATGGATGCTTTTGCAGGGTATCATCAAATCCCAATGCATCCTGACGATCAAGAAAGCACAACTTTTTACACTAACAAAAACTTGCTGTGCTGGAAGAGAATGCCCTTCGGCCTCATCAATGCCGGGGCAACTTATCAAAGGCTGGTGAACAAGATGTTTGACCAACGAATCGGAGACACGGTGGAGGTCTATGTAGACGACATCGTGGTCAAAAGTCCCAAGAAGGAAGACCATCTTCAACATCTGACTCAAGTGTTCGAAATTCTTCGACATTATAACATGAAGTTGAATCCAAAGAAAAGCAGCTTTGGAGTTCATTCAGGGAAATTCTTGGGTCATCTTGTTAGCCAGCGGGGAATTGAGGCCAACCCTTCAAAGGTTAAAGCCATCATGGATATGCAACCACCACGTTCAGTGAAAGAAGTGCAAAGACTCACCGGATGCCTAGCAGCGTTGAACCGGTTCATATCCAGATCGGGGGACAAGTGCCGTCCATTCTTCGAGGCCATCAAAAAAGGAAAGTTTGCATGGACTAACAATTGCCAAGCGACCTTCGATCAACTCAAAGACTACCTGGGAGATGTTAAAATCCTATCAAAACCAATCCCAGGAGAGAAGTTATTCCTATACTTGGCCGCATCAGAAGTTGCCATCAGCTCTGTTATGGTGCGCGAAGACGGCAAATTCCACCAACCTATATACTACGTCAGCCAAGCCTTACATGAAGCAGAGATCAAATACTCCCCAACTGAGAAGCTGGCATATGCCCTGATCATGAGTGTGCGAAAGTTAAGACCATACTTTTTCGATCATCAAGTCGAAGTACTAACAACTTTCCCGCTCAGACAAATCCTCCATCGCCCTGACACTGCTGGACGTCTTCTAAAATGGTCACTAGAGATTAGCCAATTTGGGGTGACCTATGCTCCTCGAACATCGATCAAAGGGCAAGCATTAGCCGACTTTATAGTCGAACTAACTTTCCCACCAGATCCGACGAGAGGACTAGATCACCCCTGGCATCTCTATGTTGATGGATCCTCGACAAATGTGACGTCAGGTGCAGGAGTGGTACTAATTAGCCCTGAAAGACAAGTATTCACCTCGGCAATCAAATTCGGTTTTATGGCAACCAACAACGAAGCAGAGTATGAAGCTCTCATTGCTGGTCTTCACCTATCCCTTGCCGTAGGGGTTAGACGGTTACAAATCTTCGGAGACTCACAACTGATTGTGAACCAAGTTTGAGGTGAATACGAGGCAAAAGATGATCATATGATTGGCTATCAACAGATTGTTGCTCACCTTATGTCCATGTTAGATCAAGTCTTCATCGAACAAATCCCACGGACAAGCAACACTCAGGCAGATGCTCTGGCCCGACTAGCAACAAGTGAAGGGCCAGCAGAGTTGGCAGACATTATAATTACAAAGATGAATGATCCATCAACAGTAAGCTATAATGTCAACCAATTTGACGATCAAACTGCCGATGAGGACGACTGGAGAACAAATATAGTCAAATACTTGAGAAATGAGGAAAAACCAAACAACCCTTTTGAAGCTGCCAAGCTAGTGAAGCGAGCCGCCAGATATACTCTGGTGGGAGAACAGCTTTACAAAAGGGGAATATCAGTCCCACTTCTCAAGTGTTTGCCTAGGGGGCAAGGACGAGCAGTCCTCGAAGAAATTCACGCCGGAGTATGTGGAAATCACACTGGGGGGCAAGCCTTGGCGAACAAAACCATCAGGCAAGGATATTATTGGCCGACATTACGTCAGGATGCGATCAAGAAAGCAAAAACTTGCCATCAGTGTCAGATTTTTGTCCCGAACATTCATACCCCGGCCCAAGAGCTCGTGTCAGTTTACATCCCATGGCCTTTTGCAAGATGGGGGATGGACATCATTGGTCCTTTTCCGGCTGGAGTCGGAAATGTTCGATTTGCTGTTGTGGCAGTCGATTATTACACTAAATGGGCAGAGGCAGAGGCCATGGTGAACATCACGCAACAGAAGATGATCAACTTTATTTGGAAGAACATTGTCTGTCGTTTTGGAGTTCCACAGGCAATTGTGACAGACAATGGTCCACAGTTTGATGGACAAGAGTTGAGAGAATTCTGTGCGAAGTGGGGGATCAAAAAGCATTACTCCACACCTTATCATCCCCAGTCAAACGGACAAGTTGAAGCTGTGAACAAGATAATCAAGCATACATTAAAAGTAAGACTGGCGGAGAGCAAAAGTGGTTGGTCTATCGAACTCCCGGAAGTCTTGTGGGCATACAGAGTCTCTCCCAGGTCTAGCACCGGAGAAACACCCTTTGTTATGGCTTTCGGAACAGAAGCAGTAATACCTATTGAGTTAAGGACCAGCACGATTAGGACGACCAACTTTGATGAACAAGCAAACAATTCTGCTCTAAGTGCTGAAATGGATTTGCTCGAAGAAAAAAGACTCAATGCTGAGTTAAAAAATGCAACATACAAGCAAAGAGCGGAACGTTATTATAATTCCCGTGTAAAAGTCCGGGAATTCAGAGTTGGAGATTTGGTTCTAAGAAAATTGCTCGCCCAACCTTCAGGAGTACTGCGACCAACTTGGGAGGGCCCATATCGTATAACGGAAAAATTCGTAAATGGCGTATACGATCTCGAAGATATGGAAGGCAAGCCGGCCTCATACTCTTGGAATGCCGTACATCTCAAGAAGTACTATCAATGAATGGGCGAACAATTATCTTGGGGGCAAGTATGGCGAATGAAGTGAATCAAGCAAGTGGAATGGATCAAAAACTTGCATAATTTTTTGAAAATTTGGCTAAGTATAGATTAAAAAGTTGCTCGGCACATTGTATAGTCTGGTGCTGCGTCTTTTATTTTTGAATAAGAGTTGCTCGGCAAAAATCTATAAGCGAGCAAGTTTTTAGTTTGTGTTCAAAGTTGTTCGTCATTTTGTATATGTTAATGATGAACAGTCTTATAACACTTGTAATTTGTTCAAAATGTAAACACAGTAGTTGTTCGTCAACAAAAGAAAAGTCCAAAGCTCGAGGTACCAATCCATTTAAGGACCAAAGCCATTCAAAGGTTGTTCGTCTTTTAAGATGAGCAGAACCTAAGGCTAAACCCTATTCCATCAACGGCAAAGTTCAAAAAGCGAACAAAGCCCAATACAATATGTTATAATTGCAAAAGCATTTCATGAAAATGTAAAGGCAATTAACATATAAGAAGATGAGCGAACAAAAAAAAGACATTCATTGAATTAAAGGCTTTAAGCCCAAAAGATAGTACAAGCTGAAAGTAGCCATTTCAAGTACTACAAAAAAGGAACGAACAACTATTACAAAAGAAAACAAAAAAAAGCTGTCCTAAGAACTATTGTTGCTCAGCGGGGGGAGGATCTTGAGCTTGCTCGGCGGGAGGTTCAACAATCATATCTAGAGCCAAGTCTTCGGCTGCTTTATCCTCCGCCTCTTTAGCACTCTGTTCGACAGCGGTGGCCACCTCTTCCTCTTGTTCGCCTTCATCAACTGGAGGAGGAGGATGAGTGATGGAAATACTGGGGTCAAGTTTGTCAAGTTTAACCCCTAGTACAGCCATATCCGCCAGCTGGACCTCAATGTTGTTCGGTGGCGGGTAGTTGTCGAGGAATACGTTAAGTTCTTTGGCCATCTCCTCCACCATATCTTTGTAATCATAGGCATCAGCCATACGGATGCCATCCACGTAAGCACAAATATAGCCCAAGTTGGAGATTGGCCCACTCCGAGCCTGGAACTCTTGCTCGGCCTGTTCCCGAGTAAGCATCTCAGCCATTTGCTCCTTCAAGCGAGCAAGTTCCGTTTCAGCCTCTCCCCTGGCTTTCCTTTCCTCCTCCAGCGCAGCTTTAGAGGAAAGTAGCTCGGCCTTTGCATCCTTAAGCTCACCAGAGACAAGCTGATAGTCCTCGATGCGCTTCTTCTCCATGTCATTGGCCAGCTTTAGTTGATCCTTTAAGCGAGCAATCTGGCCATTGAAGTTGTTCGCCAGTTTCTCTTTTTCCTCAGTAAGCTGGCGAACAGAAGCGGCATGATGATGAGCAGTCTCCTCTAGCTCTGCTACTTGAGCCATTCCCCTTTGAGCTGAGACAAGGGAGTTTGCGGCTTGGACCATTGATAGGGGAAATTATCAATGGGGCCCTGGGCGAGGACGGCCTTGTTCAGCGGCCGCGACCAGGCGCGAGCAACAATTTCAGTTTCTCGGCGAACATGTACATCCGGAATGTCACGGATGTTCGCCGGGGTCTTAGAGCAGGCAAAATGGTGAACCAAGTCTGCTCGCCCTGGGTGATCGCTGGGCCGGTACCTGCAAACAAAAAAGAAGATCAACACTTGGAAAATTTGACAAAAGAAAAACTTGTTCGGCAAGAGAGTAAGGACTTACTCAGAGAATTTTCGTTCATCCCGGCCCAGGTATGTAATGTCCTCTGGGCCTCGAGGGGAGCCAGTGTCTTTGCTCGCTTTGCCAGATCTCTCCGTAGGCTCTACCGACGAACGGCGTACAACTTTCCCTTCAGGGCGAGCATGGCTTGAACTCACTTTCTCTTTCCCCTTATCCGGAACATCATGGGACACTGGAGTTATGTCTGCCTTCTTTAAACGTTTCCCCCTACGAGGAGGGGAAATGGGAGGAGAATGAACTTGAGTAGGGGGAGCAGCCTGTCTTGGAACTCTAGCCCCCTCAGGTTTGTTCGTCATGGCGAGCACCTTTTGAGGGGGGTCACCTCTCCTTTTCTTCCCTCTTGGCGGCGCCATTTCGAGAACCCTTTGCTCAAGGAGGGCGTATGAGGGAGGAACGGCAACTGTTACTTGTTCGGCTAAAAAAAAAAAAGAGTTAGAATTAGACGAGCAAGTTGAACAAGTCAACGACGAACAAGACTTGAACCAGAAGTTAGAAATTTTCATACCTGGGGGCACCTCGACCTGGGCCTCCAAGTGGTGTGGGTATGTTAAAAGGCGAGCAGCTCTTAAACACCTTGTTCGGCAAAGATAGTCAATGGTCCTATCTGCCCTGTTGCGGAGGCCAACCAAGCACGAAGTAAATAAAAACTCGGGGCTCAACTCCTCCTCTTCCGAATCCCACTTGGGTAGACGAGGGCCTGCGAATAAACAAGAAAAGTTAAATTAGAACAACTTAGCCCATAGACGAGCAAGAAAAGAACTTACGTTTCAGTTTTCCATAAACAGTTGGAGAATTTATTCGTCCAGGGCCGCCGTGTGGACCGGAAGATGCTCGCCAATCACCCCCAATAAAGAAGAAGTGTTGCTTCCAGTTGTAAACCTTGTTCAGCACATCTTCCACCATTTTTAGCCCGGTTCTGGCCTTGAGATAGTGGTAACCTTCTTCTCCTGAGGGGCACTTTGTAATTGTCATCAGGTAGTTGATCTCTTCCGCAGTAAGCCGATCAACGTACCCATCCAAGGCAAACAAGCACATGGATCCTAGAAGATTCATCCACCCAATTGGAGTAATTTGGGTGATGGACAAGTTGGTCGCCTCCAAGAATCGACCAACGATGGGTGGAAGAGGCAACTTTAATCCAGCAATCAAGGTATGAATATTGATCGCCGTGCATCCTGGGGGTGGGCGATCAGCTCTTTCCTTTCTTCGAGGGGCCCACATTTGAATATCAAATGGGATTTTGTAATCCCTACGGATAGAGTCCAGATCATCCTCGCGAACAACACTTTTGATCTTGCTCGCTTGATATCCAGTCTTCACCTTATCCATAATTTGCCTCTGTGGACGAGGAAAGCTGTTCGCATACTCCTCAGCGTATGCTTGCCATTCGAATGGCCGAGCAACTCCTGTTGGAATCTCATTTTCCAACATCTTTGGGGATGGGAAGTTAATGCCCTCCAAGAACTCGCGGGTAAGTTCGTCAAGATCTGGATCTTCAGATTCAGCGGAAGATGAAGAGTTGTCGTTCAAAGTGTTGTTCGCCGCAACTGTCAGTTCTCTCCCAGAAGGGCCCACCCCAGTGTTTTCCACAGAACGAACAACTGAGTCCACGTGAGCGTTCGACGCTGAGGAAACTTCAACTGGTTCTAGATCGCGAGCAACAATGGGAAAAAGGGGATCTAAGGTCTCCTCGGTTTTATTGCTTGAATGCGAAGACATAGGAGGGAGAGAAAAATCCAGACGGCGGTGGAGAGAGTGTTGCAGACGGCGGCGCTTTCCCGGAGAAGACGGTGGCGCTCGGATCCACACGGCGGCGAAAGAAATTTTGGAACAAAAAGTAGAGAAAAATAGAGAGAAAAAAGAGTAACTACCTGGGAATTGAAATTTGGAAACAAATGCTGGAAGGCGGACGTCGGAAAGCTTGGAATCGCCGGAGGAAAGTGGAAATTGCCGGAGCACTGTGGCAAGAGGGGGAAAAGTGGGAAAAATTTCAGTTTTCCCACTATTTATACCCCAAGCAAAAACGGGGTCCAAGGCATAATTTTCTGAAAGTTCAGGGACTCAACTGAGAGAAGACGGGGTCAATTCCGAGCTAAACTAAAAGTTGAAGGACCTATAGGCAATTATATGGGCGCGTGGCCTCGGGGCTGCTCGCGCGTGAACGGCGCGCAATCATTGCGCTGACGTCATCTTCGTGATCTCCCCAGATCATGGGAAGACGAAACGGTTATCCCGATGTTGCTCGTCACAAAGATGCTGTTCGTCCAAGTCTTGACCAGAACAATATCCTAACTACAGTTGCTCGCCACAAAGTTGCTCGTTTAATGCAACATCTAGTCAGGATAGGGGGCAATTGTTGATAGGCGAACATCATCCAGCATGAAGCGAACAAGAGTTACGGGCTTAAACAAAGATAGTCAACATTGGGGTGCATCTACCAATCTGAGAGGTGTATAAAGTGACGAACAACTCCCCCGACGAACAACTAATGGGCGAACAGGTATTAAGACCCGAGACCAAGAATGAGCCAACTGTGAAGTCATCAATGACGAACAACTTGGTCAAATTATGATACAACAAACAGCCAAGGAGGTGTGTACAAGTGAACAAAGGACAAAGATCCCAAAGCCAAGCTGAACAAAGCCATAATGCGAACAACTTCCAAAGTACAACCTCAAGAGGCGAACAACAATGAGTCCGAAATAAGACCAAAGAAGACTTTGTAACTAAGATACAGCTTAGATAAGATCAAAGGGACACATGTCAAGCATGCAGGCTAGGGAGGCCAAGAGTCTTGGACACCTCATGCTTGCTAGTCTCTATAAATAGTTGTTCTCCAGCTTGTGAAAATATATGTTCAAAATAGTTAAAATGCATAAACAATTCCAAAACACACACAAATACACCTAAAACGCCCACACATACGAAATCAATTCAATTTCGACTACCAAATTTACTAATTCGATAAATTCACACCTCGATTTACCAATTACGGTGGTAATCAATCACACGTATTGATTGGTGACGTAACACAGATTAAAACAGCCATTAATCCATCCGATTAAATACGTTCACCAACACCCTTGTCCATGGAACAATGGGGAGGGAGACGAAACGAAAGATGACGATCGGCGTGCACTCAGGACGACAACGACACACTCCATGAAGGGGTGACAACGACGGTGGTGTTGAAGTGTTGAGAATGAAGGATTATTTAAGATAATTTGTTGGGGGTGAACTAAAAATTTGGACGATAAATTGAACCGTACAGTGAATAATCAAATATTTGGGGTGAAAAAAATCCATTTTCCCAACTAAAATAGGGTCGCAGCCCACTATACCACACCAAAAGAAACTGCCCAACAACTAAGTGGGCACTTAATTGGAAATTCTTCAATTAAAAAGATAAAAATTAATTATAGAGTAATTATGATGGTTATTTAAAATAAAATATATCATTAATACTAATTCTTTTCCTAAATAAGATGACTATTATCTTTTTTTTTTTCTCCCCTTAAACTATCATTTTACCTCGTTCATTTCTCTCCATCACTACCAACAACTTTATTTTGTTTTATTTTTTTAAATTAAAGTACCATACTAATGATATATTCGATATTTCTTTCTTTAATATTTCTGAAATATTGAGAAAAAAGATATTTCATTTTCATTTCCATGGAAAGATAGTAATAGGCGCCTCCAAAAAATCAACATAATGATATGATTGACTAGCCAGAAACTAAATTCCAAGCTAACTCATATAACAATCAACGTCAAAGAGGGCTTCTTAGACGAAAATTCTTGTGTAACGTCTAATTTTTTATAGAAATAAACGAAAATGAGGAATTCCCCTTTCTCTTAACTAGGACTTTATACTTCACCTCACTCTTAAAATCTACCTCCACTAATATTAAATGGACAAAGTATAGAGTGAAACTAGTTTATACATGAATTATTGAAGGGTATTAGTTGTTTTCATTGAAGAGTATTAGTTGTATTTATTGAAGAGTATTATTGAGTTACACTAAATAGTTTTAGTTGTTCAGTGAAAATGAACTAAAACTCTTCAGTATAAACAAGTAATACTCTTCAGTAAAACAACTAATACTCTTCAGTGAAAATAACTAATACTCTTCAATGATTCATATATAAACCAATTTCACTCTATACATACTCTATTAAATATAGGGAATTTATGAAATTTGAATTGATTTTAAGTTAAAAAGTTAATTTCTAATAGGGTTTCATTTCAATCCATGAAGAAATAAATTTCATAATGTACTAATATTTATTATTTTGATTTATTCTTTAATTTCAATTTTGTTTTTAAATTTATTTATTTGGACAAAATTCGTGTATTCATTTGTCATTTTGAGTAATATGAGTGCACTCGTTGCACTGTGAAAGTGATGTATAATTAATACTCTTGTTTGATAAAAGTAATTGGGATAAACTTATCCAAAAAATATAAGCATTAAATAAAAACTATCCATATTGGTCAACTAGTACATAGATATATTTTTTCATATTACAACAATACTCATATCATAATCCATGTGTTTAAGTTGCATGAAAAAAAAAAATTTGAATTATATCATACAACTAGTGCACATTAATACTCTCTTTGTTCCAAACTTACCAAAAATACCTCTTCTATAGCACAATCAAAATTTCCATAAATGGTAACAATACAACATTCTTTTTTATAATTGTATATTCCCTACAATAATATACTTACATCTCATGTTATTAATTCACATTTATTAATTAAATTTCAATTTAATTTAGGGTGACAGACTAGTAAAATAGAAATTAAGTTTGAGCCAGATAAAATATTGCTCAATAGAAAATAATTAATACAATTATTGATATTGCACTATTAGGAGATTATATAAATGCATTAATTTACCGCTTCTTTATAAGTTGAAATTTTAGATAAGACAATTTCTTTCGGTGGCATCAGAAAACACTCACGCCCCCACCCTACTAAATTATCACAAATTTTTGTATGTATTCAAGTGCATAACATACCATTGAATTTTGAGTTTAACTTTAAATCAATTTTAACTTTTTAAAATTTATTAAGTAAATTGGATTTTAAAAATCAAAATTAATTTAAAATTTGCTATATAAGCACAAAGAATCCCATTTGAATTTTACATTTATCTGGCCTCCCCAGTTCTTCATATTTAAGGGTCCAAAAGTCAACCCAATCTATAAGCGAGGAAAAAAAAACAAAAAAGTCATATAATGAATTTTACGAAATTGAACCTTTTAATACAATACAATTGTTTAGTAAACAAGTGATGGATGGATAGAAGTATTTGTGATATTACATCATTCAATATCCATAACCGCATGTGTATCACTTGCATAAAAACCACACACACATCATATTTCATTTGATATCAAGAATTAAAACCTTGTTACCAAAACCACCATCACCATCCCTTCCAAATCTTCCAAATTAATTCCAAATAATCTCCAATCTTCCATATTAATTCCAAACAATCTCATCCCCACTATATAAACCACCCCCATATTACCATATCATCACTCTCTCACTCCTAAAACACACCCCAACATTCCTTTCTCTCTCTCTCTCTCTCACTCATCATGACCAGGAAAAAGGTGAAGCTCGCATTCATCACAAACGACTCGGCCCGAAAGGCCACCTTCAAGAAGCGAAAGAAGGGCCTCATGAAAAAGGTGAGCGAATTGAGCACTCTCTGCGGCATCGAATCCTGCGCCATCGTCTACAGCCCGTACGAGGCCCAGCCCGATGTCTGGCCCGACCCGCGTGGGGCCCAGCGCGTCCTCGCCCAATTCAAGCGCCTCCCCGAGATGGAACAGAGCAAAAAAATGGTCACCCAGGAATCGCTCCTCCGCCACCGCATTTCCAAGGCGGCCGAGCAGCTCAAGAAGGCCGGAAAGGACAATCGGGAGAAGGAAATTACTCACCTCATGTATCAATGCCTCGCCGGAAAGGGGATCCAGGGGTTAGGTTTACCGGAACTGAACGACATGGCGTGGCTAATTGACCAGAATTTGAAGGAGATCTGTAAGAGGATTGACGTGCTGAAGAAGGCGGCGCCGCCGCCGCTTCCGGAGACGAAGCCGCCTGTGGCGGCGGAGGTGGACGGCGGGATGCAGAGGTCGCAGCAGTGGTTTACGGAGTGGATGGAGAATCCGAGTGATAATCAGCTGCAGATGGGGGGACCGTTTGGGCAAAGCGGCGGCGGCGGCGGCGGAGATGAGATGATTTTGCCGTTTGGCGATGGGAACAACCACGCCGCTGCGATGTGGTCTAATGTCTTCTTCCAGAATTGAGGCATTTCATTTTTGTCTATCCATTATTATTATTAATTATTTTCTTTTGGTGTTTGTTTGAGACTAGTTTAATGAAACGATGCAAATGCAATTGAAATTGAAGACTTTGTCCTTTTTGTTTTTTATATGGTAAATTTATGGCTTTGCATTTTGAGTATCTCTTGAATGAATGAGATCGAATGTCGTCTTATTGCATGAAATAAAGCACCATTTTTCTGTTTTAGCTTTGACATAAATGTTTTGGGAAAATATTGAGTCCGAAAGTATTAGCTGCTTGACATATACTCCCTCCGTCCACGAGTAAGTTTCCCACTTCTTTTTGTTGAATGGTTTAAGAAAGTGTATTTGTTTATTAATATATGGTGGGCCACATGTTGACTTTTGGGATAAAGTAATGAATAGTGTTGAAAAGTAAAGTGAATGAGTGACATTTTTGTAATATTGTGTGAGTTTGAAGGTTAAAGTTTATATATAATAGAGTGTTGTTATTTCCATTTATGGAATGAGAAACTTACTCGTGGACGGCCCGAAAAGGAAAGTGGGAAGTTTACTCATGGACGGAGGGAGTATGTTTTTATTTTTTTAAAAGGAAGCTTGACATATATGTTGGTTTGTGAATTGTGAGTATTCTAATTTCACTCTTCTGCCCAAATTTTCCTTGTATATTTCTACAATGAAACGGTAAATTCAGATTTTGTCTTTTTTATACAACTAGGTTGAACCACGTGCGTTGCACGTCTGGTACAATTAATTTTAAAAAAAATTTGATCATTAATATTGGATCTCTTAGCTTATGTATCTAACCATCAAACAAGAAACTTGAATCCTTGTTGGGTGAGCGCTAATTAAAAATTTAGATGAATTGAGGGATATTATTTGCTTACAGATTTTAATACACTTCTCCGCTCCAGTTTCATCTTCCTTAGCTGCACCTGGGAGTTCATTTTCAGGTTTTTCCATCCTCTAACTTTCAGGTCCAATCTAAAGGTATGTAGTCATACAATGCAAGAACGAAGATAATTATGTCAATTTGAGTATTGTCCGAGATACCCCCACATATCAAAATCTAGAGCTACTTCATTTTCAAAACCAAATCAAGATTATATGACCATATAATTAAATTGAATATCCATATAACAATGGTCCCAGAAAATTCAATAAGAAAGCTGAATCACTAATACCAATAATGCAAGAGCAATAAAAAGTAACAAAAAGTTTCATACTTTCACCCAATACTTCACAGAAAACAAAAACGAAACACAATGAATAACAAAAGAGAAAATGAAATCACACATACAACGCAAAGAAAGGTATCTTGTTAGCGGCAACATTGCTCGGTCTCTATTGCAGCATTGACTTCGATGCAACGACCCCACCAAACAATTTACAATTCTTTCAACAAGTTTCTCGAAGTAATACACAACATCTATCTCAAAGAATTCCCCTTTCAGATGAGCAATCCTAGACCCTAGCTCATCCTTTGATGTAGCATCACCTAGGATGATTATTGAGCCTTTAATTGATTATTATCTTTCCAGCTATACTTAACAGGTCAACATCCGTGCCCTTTACAAGAAACCTCAAATCAGTAGCTTGATACTCTGCCCCTGAAGAACATAAAAAAAAAAATAGTGAAGCTTCATAAATAGATTTATATGACAATTGAGATGATGAACTCATTCATGTTCCCATTCAACTCCTACAAAACCTCCTAGCTTTTCACCAAATGCAATTATGGAGATCATATATAACATCTGTTGATGTGTTTATGTGATGTGGTATGAAAATAATTAGGACAAATGATTAATTTGTTAATCATAAATACCAAAGATCAAAATAAACTGCAAGATGAGAAAGATTACAGACTAAAGAGGCAAACACAGAGGAAAATAATTTTTGAAGAAATGAAAGTTTTAATTTTAGGACATAATCAAAAGTATAATAATAAGAGCTGCCATTAATTTGAAGGTTGGGAATCCTTAGGCAGGAGATGATGTTCTGCAAATAAAAGAGAAAAGATCGATACTCAAAGGCCAAAAATGTGAAGAAATTGTAGTAATTTTTTGGTATTATTCTATAGAACTAAACCTGCATATGTATATTATCACTTAAACATTATTATTACCTGCTGGGGTTGTATTTAATTTTCTGTGATTAAGAGAAATTAATTAATAATACCAATTACAATATCAAAGCACTGAAAAAAAAAAAAACCATTCCAATGATCATTTGCCTTTGAAAGACGAATGGACAATGGGACAACATGAAGCATGACATCAAGGCAATGTAAGCCTGTATAAGCAAGTAAACCATGCCTAGGTTAACAGGTTTCAACATGAAATAAAATATATCCATAATATCAAATATGATACCACTTTAAATGGAGGTTGATATCTGATTTAGTCAGGCTTTATGCAGTTGAAGTAACTCTTTGTGTCCCGATAACATTTGCATGGTTTCTTCATTTTTTTTTTGTCATGGTTACAAGGCACATAACTTGTTTCATTTTTTATATATAATAAAGGGAGTTACAATATAGTGGATATCTCAGCACCTTGCATTGGCTATGGGTGGCATTGCAGTTAGCAGCTGCTAGGGCCAACCTTAAAAGAAAAGTTGCAGCATCTGTGTACCTGTGGGCAATGAAACCAGAAGAATATTATTTTAAGATCTGTGGAATAATACTTTCAAGGTAGCTTAGGAAAAAAAAAGAGCTTTTCATTTGTTCAATGGACTACTGGAATGTATTATGCAGAAATATGTGAGAAGTGTAATATTTGGTTAATCAGCATGATAGTAATATTTAATTTTACCAGCTTGGTAGCAGGATGACAACTTCCAGTTAGCTGTTATTGGATATTAATTGCCAAATTTTCAACAGAGCATTGGGCATAGCAGCAGATGATCAGAAATAATATCTTATGCAGAGAAATAAGCAATTCTAAATCATTTTAATTTGTTACCTAAATTAAGATTTTCAAGAAGGGAGATAATCATACTTCTCAAGCTTTACATAAACAATTGTAGCAGCACGATAGAGATCAAAAGCCATTTGTTCCTTCCCATCTTCTTCAAGATACTTAACGGGTCAACATCCGTGCCATTTACAAGAAACCTCAAATCAGTAGCTTGATACTCTGCCCCTGAAGAACATAAAAAAAATAGTGAAGCTTCATAAATAGATTTATATGACAATTGAGATGATGAACTCATTCATGTTCCCATTCAACTCCTACCAATCCTCCTAGCTTTTGTCAGACCAAATGCAAGCACCAAAGATTCAACTGGAACAGAATCTGCAGGCAGGAGTCTACATATTAAAGAATATGGAAAAATTATAAAAAATTCAAAAATTGTAAAAGAAGAAGAGAGTATCCATACAGTGCCTAACTTGCAGTGTGTTCGATGCTCTATTTCCATTCCCTGAAACGTCTGTTGTAATGTTTTCAGGAATGCTGACAGATATAGCGTCAGAATCTGCTCGTATTTGGGCAGTGTAGCTTCTCCTGCTCATCTCTTGAAAGCTGTAGAAATGCATGCATGAATGGATGAAGATTTATTTGGACAGGAAATTTCCTAGTGTTTCTTTTGTTTCTTACTGCAATTTGAGTTTATTGAGTACTGAGTAGTATTTCATGAATGCACTACCTTGCCTTAACAATTTTGTCCGACCTGCTGGATTCAATTTGTTAAAATCGTGGGAGTTTGCAATCAAAATAACCAAACTCAACAAATAAATTGCTGAAAACAGAGAAAACTCCCGTCCAACAATGATCCCAAAGATGCCCTAACAAATAAAAACAAATCAATAAAAATAGGATCTCAAAATTAAACCCTAACTTAAGCACTAAGCAATAAAGCCTACGGGAAATTTATTCAGGAACTTAAACTAAAAGGCCCAACTACAATAATAAGATGATAATATGAAGTTTACGTGAACTAAGTTCATCATTGATGGTGGGTTCATCTGCCACAATTGAAAAAATCACACTCACAAGGATGGTGAATCGACATGATAACGATGCTTCCACTTTGGGCGACCCTCACAATAATAAGCTGTTTCCAATCCTGAATAGGAATCTTAAGTTATTTTAATAAACTGACTAATTCTTACATCCGAACCAACCATAGAATCAGCTACCAAAATACAAAATAAAAGACAGAGGAAGTGGTAAGCATATAGACAAATAATAGTGGACTTCTTCAATACATGACCACAAGAAATGCCTATAAATATCATGTGATAATTTCCATAAATCAAACCAAAAGAGAAACTTACAGTGTGTGATCGTTTCATAGTAGTGATGTCGAGTTTCATGAATCCCCAGCAGTGGGTTCTGCTGGCACTATTGGCCACATTTGCAGTTGTAGCAAATGCTGATTACACCACATTCCCACTTTCTTTACCCTACCAAAACACAAAAAAAGACAGAGGAAGTCGTAAGCATATAGACAAATAATAGTGAACTTCTTCAATACATGACCACAAGAAATGCCTATAAATATCATGTGATAATTTCCATAAATCAAACCAAAAGAGAAACTTACAGAGTGTGATCGTTTCATAGTAGTGATGTCGAGATTCATGAAACCCCAGCAGTGGGTTCTGCTGGCACTATTGGCCGCATTTGCAGTTGTAGCAAATGCTGATTACACCCCATTCACACTTTCTTTACCACCACCGGCTTTATCTCATATTTATGGATCACCTCCAGCACTACCCTATAAATACGAATCACCTCCACCCCCACCTTCATATATTTACAAGTCTCCACCACCACCACAGTACAAGTATGAGTCGCCTATCATAATCTTCATTCCTGTTTATCTCTCTTAGATAATGGAAAAAGAAACCCAGAAAAATACAAAAAGGGACAACTATAAAAGCTACAACTTTGAGCTCATACTGATAAGATGGGGTTGGGGCCATATCGTTATTGTGGTTGGGCAAAGGTGTTCAATAAATAGATGATGAGTTACAAATCTGTCCAGTAATATAACCAGCAGCGGGACTAAGCGCCAAGAACTCCACCAGCCCAGCAACTTCTTCTGGCTGGCCATATCTTCCTGGATATATTAGTAAAAATCAAACGGGTCCTCTAAGCAGTACATACACAGATTAATTCGATTCTGCAGACCAAAGCTGGATAAAATAATTATGGGCAGAGAGAAATAAGTTACCTAATGGGATGGCTTCCAGTAGCTTCTTCTCAAATTCTGGCCCAAGCTGAGAAGTCAAATCAGATACGATGAATCCGGGAGCAATTGCATTTACCTGTTAATGCAAGCATTCATTTAAATCTCAAAATGTAGCACAAGACAGATGCTTAGCCACACGCATACAGCTAAGCTAAATAAGATAACACTTTCAGGAAACTCACAGTAATGTTTCTGCTTGAATATTCCTTGGCAACAGACCTTGTCAGTCCAATTACCCCTACTTTAGCTGCACTATAATTGGCTTGTCCAACATTACCGACAAGCCCAACAACGGATGGGATATTGATGATCCTACCCTAGATAGACAGTAAGAATCTTGCATTAGAATCTTAAGATAAGAAAAATGTAACATAAAGTTAAAGAATAAACTTCATAAACGCAAGCAACTACAAACCTCAACAATGAAACGAGGAAAATTAAATTAAAAAGATAAAATGAGTTCATGAAGGAGATACAACCATTATCAAACAAATGAAGTGGGAACCTTTTTCTTCCTCATCATTACTTTGGCAACTGCCTGAAGAAACCACAAAAGTTTGAATTTAGTTTGTGTGAATTCGATACAATATTTATCCGAGTATAAGAGGTTTGTCAAATTGACCTGTGTGCAAAGGAACATTCCAGGTAGGTTCAGACTAATGACCTCGTTCCATTGAGATGTCTTCATTCTCATCAATAAACCATCCCTTGTAATTCCTGCATATATACATATATTTTTAAAAGAACAGAACCACAAAATGAATTTGCAACCAAAGAAGGTTCGCCCTTTGACTTACCTGCATTATTGACCAAAACATCTATTGTTCCCCATGCATCAGTTGCCTGCAGATGTCTCAATTAGACTTGATTCAGATAATTATGTATTCGGCATAAAGTTTGAGTTAACAGAACTGAAGAACTATCTCACAGTTTTTATCATAGACTCCACATCAGCTTATTTGGAAACATCTCCACCAAAACTACTTGCCTGTCCCCCGGATTCTTCTATCTGCAAGAAGTAGCACTTACAATTTAATTTTTGACATTAAAGCAACAAAAATAGGTATACCCATAAGATCAAATTCATGAGTTTTTCCTCTTCATTTTAACTAAGCAGGCTACAGATTTTGCACTGATTGACAGCACAAATAGCCTGGTGTACTGGGATGGGAAGAAGGTCCAATCCTTATGGAAAAATATAAAAAAATGAGTCACATTACACACATACAGCTAAGTGAAGTATACTCACATCATAATCTTATTGAGTTAAATAGTAGGTTTTTCCCAAAATAATCAAGTAAGATTTTCAGTCCATAAAGCAGGGGGTCATTTTTAAAGTCCTAGAAGAACTCCAAGGATGAGATAATTGCAAAAAATTCAGAAATTATGTACACACAAATAGTTGGAAGATACGCATTAAGCATTTAAAAGGTGCTAATTTACCTGTTTGCAAACTTCTTCTGCCTCTTTCGATGACCTTGCATAATTAACCAGAACCTGCATTAATAATGGTTTACCAGTGATTGTAAGGTGAGAGAGGAACCTCATTACAAATCCCATATATCTCAATTTATGTTATAGACTTATAGATGCATATAAGATTCTGCTCCCACTAAATGTACAAATCCCATATATCTCGATCAAACAGCACGACAGAACACAAGTTATGTAATAAATTTAATGGCACCAATGTTACCTCTTCATATTTAGAAATAATAGATGTAACCACAACAAAATCATGACCAAACCTGAAATCTTCTAAAAAAAAAAGAGAATGGATCTCCAATTCAAAAATCAAGTTAATCAAAATAAGGAAAACTCACCAAACACTTGAATCGGCTGTCCCGTGAGCGAGTGGCGGTGGTTTGGGGTGGCATCGAAATGGAGAGTTGAACAATTGACAAGAATGATCGAAAATTAGAGTGGAGACGGATCTCAAATTTAAAAATCAAGATAATCAAAATATGAAAAACTCACCACACACTTGAATCTACCGTCCCGTGAGCGAGGGGCGGTGGCTTGTTGCGGCATCGGAACGGGGAGTTGAAGAATTGGTAAGAATGATCGAAGATTAGGGCGGAGATAGATCGCAAATTTAAAAATCAAGATAATCAAAATACTAAAAACTTACCGAGCACTTGAATCACCCGTCCCGTGAGCGAGTGGTTGTAGCTTGTGGTGGCATCGGAGCGGGAAGTTGAACAATTGACGGAAATTAGGGCAGTGATTTCTCCCATGAGCGAGGGGCAGTGGCTTGTGGAAGACGGTTAGGCGATGAAAAATGAACAGAAAAATTTAGAAGCAGGGAGAAAAATGAGCAAAAGAAACAAAGGCAAGGGAAAAATGGTCTAAAAATGATTTTGAAACAAAGGGAGTACATAGCAAATTTGTTATACTTGTCCAAGCAATCTTGAGAATATTAATGATTCTGCCCAACCCGACAACTCAATGTGCATTACTGAAATAACCAGATTGATTTTTCTGCCAGGATATCTGAAGATGATTTCCAATAAGCACAGAAAATATTTCCGCATATATAGCATCCATGGATAAGATGCTTTAAACTTTAAAATTCAATTGTAGTTGAATCTCAATTAAGCAAAACAATACATGGAAATCTGGAAAGGTTAAAACAATAACAAGCAAGTGAGATAATAGAATACCTGGGAGCTTTTGGAAGTAAATCAGCTCTGTATGGGCTAGCTGCACCCTCATGAATTGAAGAGGCCATCCATACACTTCCATATCTTCCTAACTCCTTCAGAAACGTCAAAATATGCTAACGCTAAAAAAATGGGCACCTCATTTTTGGTCAATAAGTAGAATGCATAGAAGTGTATGAGAACATTATCAAAACCATATACAGTGAGGATTTAAATGTCAAACTTAAGAAATTCAAGATATGTGCTGAAAAACATCACAGAAAATCACATATGACTAATGACGTAAGGTAGAGCTTACCATAGCTGAAACTGAATGCCCTGGATTAAAATTTTAGAAATTTCATAGACAATAATAAACTTTTTACCACAGAAACATTTTAGTACCATTGTCTTGGAGTATAATTTTATACTCCTATATCTTTTTCCCATTTCAGGGTGTGTGTGTGTGTGTTAAGTAAACAACAAATGTTAGAAGTGAATCAAACATTAAAGCACATAGCAACTCAGACATATCTAATCTAGCTATTGGAATTCAAGGATAACAATATGTGAATAACATAGCGATACAGCTATTCATCTAAAATATATATTTATCTGTTGAATTAGAATTTAGAATAAGGAATTATCCAATGCTGCAGAAATCATGATCTTTAGTACCTGGTATATACAATTTTTGGAAGACTGTTCTTTATTGCTGCACTACAAAATGAAGAAGAAAATGAACACCGATTAGAAAAGGATGCTTTAAAAGTTGTCAATTTCTGCTAAAATTCACCATGAAAACAAAATGTTAAATCTACATAAGCATATGAAGATGACTGCTTACATTGCAGAGGTGGTTGTGGTAGTCATCTAGACACTTAGATCTGGCCTTCTCTCCAAACAGCACCTAATCACAGGAATCACTGACAAAGTGACAATCTGAGGGGCGGTGGCTTTTGCCGGCATCGGAGATGAACGATTGGCAAGAACAATTGAAGATTAGAATTTAGAATAAGGAATTAACCAATGCTGCAGAAATCATGATCTTTAGTACCTGGTATATACAATTTTTGGAAGGCTGTTCTTTATTGCTGCACTACAAAATGAAGAAGAAAATGAACACCGATTAGAAAAGGATGCTTTAAAAGTTGTCAATTTCTGCTAAAATTCACCATGAAAACAAAATGTTAAATCTACATAAGCATATGAAGATGACTGCTTACATTGCAGAGGTGGTTGTGGTAGTCATCTAGACACTTAGATCTGGCCTTCTCTCCAAACAGCACCTAATCACAGGAATCACTGACAAAGTGACAATCCGAGGGGCGGTGGCTTTTGCCGGCATCGAAGATGAACGATTGGCAAGAACAATTGAAGATTAGAATTTAGAATAAGGAATTAACCAATGCTGCAGAAATCATGATCTTTAGTACCTGGTATATACAATTTTTGGAAGGCTGTTCTTTATTGCTGCACTACAAAATGAAGAAGAAAATGAACACCGATTAGAAAAGGATGCTTTAAAAGTTATCAATTTCTGCTAAAATTCACCATGAAAACAAAATATTAAATCTACATAAGCATATGAAGATGACTGCTTACATTGCAGAGGTGGTTGTGGTAGTCATCTAGACACTTACATCTGGCCTTCTCTCCAAACAGCACCTAATCACAGGAATCACTGACAAATTTCTATTGATAAATTCTTAAGCAAACGAAAAAGTGCTTAAGCAACACCGAATAGAAAAGGATGCTTTAAAAGTTGTCAATTTCTGCTAAAATTCACCATGAAAACAAAATATTAAATCTACATAAGCATATGAAGATGACTGCTTACATTGCAGAGGTGGTTGTGGTAGTCATCTAGACACTTAGATCTGGTCTTCTCTCCAAACAGCACCTAATCACAGGAATCACTGACAAAGTGACAATCCGAGGGGCGGTGGCTTTTGCCGGCATCGGAGATGAACGATTGGCAAGAACAATTGAAGATTAGAATTTAGAATAAGGGATTAACCAATGCTGCAGAAATCATGATCTTTAGTACCTGGTATATACAATTTTTGGAAGGCTGTTCTTTATTGCTGCACTACAAAATGAAGAAGAAAATGAACACCGATTAGAAAAGGATGCTTTAAAAGTTGTCAATTTCTGCTAATATTCACCATGAAAACAAAATATTAAATCTACATAAGCATATGAAGATGACTGCTTACATTGCAGAGGTGGTTGTGGTAGTCATCTAGACACTTACATCTGGCCTTCTCTCCAAACAGCACCTAATAACAGGAATCACTGACAAATTTCTATTGATAAATTCTTAAGCAAACGAAAAAGGGCTTAAGCATCTTGATGTGCTTAGTTCTCAAAAAGTGCTTCCAAGGAACCACATTAAGCTTCTCCAAACGAAGAAAATAAGAAAGGTTGGAAAGGAAACCACGCAAAGGGATTCTAAATTTAGGAAGGCATTTCCAAAACATTAGTTTATTAGTACTAAGTATTTGCTGAGTTGGGCTGGGCAAAGAGCATCAAGTGCTATAATTTATCAAATGCAATTATAAAAAATACCAATATCATCGTGCAAAGTGTACATCCAAATTTGAATTCCAAGAATCTGCTGACTACGATTACGCTCGCTTATAAACGATAATTTTCATGAAATTCTTACACTCTACTACTTTGTATCTGGAAAGGACGGTGTTGGGATGCCAATGGAAGGGTGCACTTTTTAATATAGGGCAAGCTTATTACCTACATCAGTATATTAAAAATAAAACCCCCCAAAAACCAATAAGATCAATCATTGAAATTGTTCAGAAATCAAAACCAATTAGGTATATGACTCTCCTTCAAATCATAAAAGGGAAATGTAATTCAAGCGAAAAACAGTACCTGATGGAGTAATGGATGGACGAAAAAGGATCACTTGTCGATCGAGGCCTCTGACAATGGATGCAGAAGGAAACAACGATAATGGCCGGCAAGGGGGAGGGATTAGAAAGAAAGCAGTTGCGTCGGAGGGAGTGTTGGCCGCCGAAGTATGATGCGGAAAAAATTGGGGGGAGGGAGTCGGACAGAGATCGATCGGAAAGACGGAGCATACGGACTTGAAAGAGGGAGTCGGACAGAGATGGATCGGAAAGACGGAGCATATGGACTCTTCAATTATTAATTAAGAAAATAAAAGGGGGACGAAACTGATCAAAATTAAAAGGATGAAGGGCAAAACTGTCCCAAAATGATTTATAATGCTAAGGCACTTTTAAATGTATTATAGATATAGATATTTTCCTTTTCTATATTAACAAAAAAAATTTGTATGAGATGAGACCACACAAATTAACACCTATCCTATTAAAGTATTAATGAGTCAATGCCCTAATCACATTCTTTTTTATTGTCTCATACAAGACCTACTCTTAACAAAATGATCGATGGCAACTGTTTATACGTGGTAATAAGTTCCAATATAATCTTAAATAAATAAAAATTTAATTATATAAAATGAAATATTGAACTATTCAAATATCAAAAGCATAAGTTTCAGTATTTTTTTTTAGTAATGAGTAATTAAACTCATGCGATACACTGTTATAATTGTACAATTAATTTATGAATTCTCAATTTATATCGTAATATGCTTATTTATGTTTAAGAGTGTTTATTAGTATTTTTATTAAAGTATTTTTAATTACAAATAGATAATATTATTATTTTATTCGAAGGTTTTTTTTTTTTAAGAGAACGTATGCATATAAACATTACTATATTTTATTTATAAGATACAATCTTAATATTATTTGTATTTTACCATATAATTTTTTTATGACTTATGCAGTAAGAAAATTCAGTAATAACTATGAATTCATATTTTACAAGATATAAAAAAAAAAATTGAAAAGACTATATATTTTGAAACACTTCTCCAAGAATCACATTTTTTTTCATTTCCGATGAATGTTCATCATTAGTCAATACACACCAAAATCTTCAAATTAGTGCGATTAATGACTCTAAAAACATCCATGAATTACTGGTTGTGACTGAACACTGATTCTTCAAGAATATTGTTGGTGAACAAATCTCGCGCCTTTATTTTACACTCTCGATTTACAACACCTTATCAGCATGAGTGCTCTAGTTAATTATATTAAACTCCAAACCCCATACTCGTTTCAATCACTATACTCAACCCTCAAACCAACTTCGCAGAAGCCCAAATTGAGGAGATAAAATTCTGCAAATTTTGAGGGATAAAAGATTGAATCGTGAATTATAAGTTTCTACTCAACTCTCATGATTGAATCGTGAATTATGGGATTTTTTTCTTTCTCTAACGGCGTATTTAATTCTTCTTCAATCTAATCTCCGGTCTCAAGATCACAATCATGGAATATTCAACCCAAATTTCCACAGAATCAACGAATTGGAGACGAAAGCCGGAGTCAAGGGCCTGGTCGATGACGCCGGCGCCGCCGCAGTCCCCCAGATTTTCCATTCGCAGTAGGACGGCATCAAGCTATACAAACGAATTTACTGCAGCAAGCACGAGCCGGCGGTTGTTTTGATTCCACCGGAGCCGCCGAGAGCCACCGCCGCTCCACCCGGCTCAGCCAGCTCGCCTCGACGCTCTTCTCCCAGAGCCGGTGCTTACGGTACACGCCGCCACACCGTGCGTTGCCGCTCAGCACCACTGTTAAAGAGATATATACGGAACTACTCAAAGAGATAAGGATACTCAAGGAACTAATCAAATAGATAAGGACGGATAGTTACTTAGGTGTATTTGACCATATGTATTTCTCTTGTTGTAAATAGTCATGATAATATTTTCTGTTGGAGATATTCTTGTTGTACACATATATTAATAAGAGTTCAGCCTATCACCTGATTACGGTGATATTAATTCACTTTACATGGTATCAAGTCTTCTTCGATCCTATATCCTCGCTTCCCTCTCCCTCCTTTTCCTCACGCCAGTTCTTACCTCTCTCGTTTCCAATGGCTGCCACTTCTTCTGCCGATCCTATTCCGATCGCTGCTATGAGTGCTCTCATCTCCATTCGCCTCTCTTCTGCTAATTATCTTGCCTGGAGACGGCAAGCTCTCTCTATTATCGAAGCCTTCGACCTATTGGGTTTTATCGATGGCACTATGGTCGCCCCCTCTCCTACTGTTTCGGCGGTTGATGGGGTTACTTCACCCAATCCGGAATTTTCTGCTTGGCGTACGAAAGATAAAAAATTGCTTAGTGTTCTCTTTTCAACACTCACCGAAGAGGCCATGGCGGAGGTCGCTGGCTACACTTCCTCTCGCACCGCCTGGCTTGCTCTTGAAGGGGCTTTTGCGAATTCTTCGGCATCTCATGCAAATCAATTACGCGAGCAACTTCTTTCTCTCCGCCGTGGTTCACTCACTGTTGAAGAATACGGCCGTAAATTCACGTCCTTTTGTGATCAACTTGCTGCCATAGGTCGTCCGTTGGAGGAATCAGACAAAAGCCACTGGTTTCTTAGTGGCTTAGGGCTCCAGTTTGCTGGGTTCGCTGATACTCATCTTGCCATCACTCCCGTACCAGATTTCCGCACTATTTTGCACCAGGCCATCCAATTTGATGCCATGCTCAAATCGATGGAGTCTGCTCCTTCCACCGAGCCTGCGGCCTTTGTTGCACATCCTAATCACGGCCCGTCTAGCCGTAGCATGCAGTCCTACGGTCAGGGTTCTCAGTCCAACACTCAAAGAAATCAGTCTTCACGATCCTATACATATGGAAATCGGGGTGGTGGAAATTTCAATAATGGTGGCCCTGGCGGTCGCCGTCCTCCTCGGTGTCAGCTTTGTCGTGGCGAGCACTATGCGGATAAGTGCTCTCTATATCTCAATTCTCGCTCCAACCCTACTGCTCACTTGGCACAGGCCTTTGCCTCTCAGTGTAACGTTTCTGAACCTGTCTCTGATTGGTACATTGACTTTGGGGCGTCTACCCACATGACCTCTCAGACCTCTGCTCTCGAGAAATTTGAGCCCTATACTAGTAACGGTTCTGTTATAGTTGGTAATGGTGAATCTTTAAATATTACTCATATTGGCACTAGCAGGTTGAATGATCACGTGAATTTACTTGACGTTTTAGTTGTGCCTCACCTTACCAAAAACCTATTATCTATCAGTAAATTGACATCTGATTATCCGGTTGATGTTGTTTTTTCTGATTCATATTTTACTATTCAGAACCGAGCCACAAGGACAGTGCTGGCTCAAGGTAGATGTGATAAGGGTCTGTACGTGCTTGATCGGGGTATTCCGGCTTTGGTGGCAGCTCTCCGGCAGAAGGTTTTGAAAGCTAGTTTTTCTTTATGGCATTTACGCTTGGGGCATGTCCCATTTTCTGTTATTACTTTACTAAACAAGTTTGGACATTTGTGTGTTACGTCCTTATTACCGGATCCTAATGCTTGTGCTCCTTGTCAATTGGCCAAGAGAAAAAGAATTTCATTTGATTTAAATGAGAAACGTGCCTCTTCTGTTTTGGATTTAATTCACTGTGATCTGTGGGGTCCTGCTCCCGTGCTTACCTCTGATGGTTTTCGCTATTATGCTGCTTTTGTAGACGATTTTTCTAGGTTTACGTGGTTATATCCTATGCGTGCCAAATCCGAGTTTTATGATGTGTTGGTTCATTTTCATAAACTTGTTTGTAACCAATTTTCTGCCACTATAAAAGTGTTTCAAAGTGATGGGGGAACATAATTTGTTAATTCATGAGTAAAGGAGTTTATGTCTATGCATGGGATTTTTCATCGTTTATCATTTCCGAATACTCCTCAGCAAAACGGACGTGCTGAACGAAAGCATCACCATATTTCAGAAACTGGGTTATCTATGCTCTTTGATTCCTTTGCCCCAGCTTCTCTCTGGTTTGACGCCTTTGCCACTGCTGTTTTTGTAATTAATAGTCTTCCGTCTTCAGTTCTTCAAGATAAATCACCTTTCGAGGTCTTATATGGTTATGCCCCGAATTATACAAACTTTAAGCCTTTTGGTTGCAGGGTTTATCCGTATCTTCGTGACTATGCAACAAATAAACTTGAGCCTCGAAGTCGCCCATGCATTTTCTTGGGATATAACAGCCTGCACAAAGGTTTCCGCTGTTATGATCCATCATCTACTCAGGTTTTTATAACTCGGCATGCTCAATTCAGTGAGCTTGAGTTTCCTTTTTCTGGCACAACATCTTCCTTCCCTGCGAGTGATCTTGATATTTCGACCTTTTTGGATAGCATTGTCTCTTCTGACGTTCCTTCTCCGTCCATGCCCACATCACCGCCCTTGCATGGCACGCCATCTCAGCCTATGCATTCTTCGTCACCCCCTCTTCAGCGTGCTTC
Organism: Ballota nigra; assembly: GCA_947034835.1. Taxonomy (NCBI): domain Eukaryota; kingdom Viridiplantae; phylum Streptophyta; class Magnoliopsida; order Lamiales; family Lamiaceae; genus Ballota; species Ballota nigra. Next base: position 42,908,472 of record OX344721.1, read on the forward strand.
AATGCTGCTTGATGATGTCGTGCATGATCCTCCGCCTTCTGCGCTTCCTTTAGTTGAACAACCTGTTGTGCCTCCCGCCGAGCCATCTATTCCGGCTTCGCCTGTTGCTCCAGATCACCAACCCGCTCATGTGCAACCTCCTGCACCCGCTCCGCTACCATCTCATCCGATGACGACTCGCTCTCGTACTGGAATCTTTAAGCCACAATATCCAGTTGACTTAGCCTCCAAAGCTCCTCTCTGCTTTAGTTGCTGCTTCCGAGCCTCGTGGGTTTAAGTCCGTAGCCAAGTCTCCAGAATGGTTGGCTGCAATGCAAGAAGAAATTGATGCATTACGGGCAAATGAAACTTGGGATCTGGTTCCACCTCCTTCGGGCACAAATATTGTGGGATCAAAATGGGTGTTTCGTACAAAATATCATGCAGATGGGTCTGTTGAGAGATTTAAGGCTCGACTCATCGCTCAAGGGTGTTGATAGGCGAACATCATCCAGCATGAAGCGAACAAGAGTTACGGGCTTAAACAAAGATAATCAAGTTGGGGTGCACCCACCAATCTGAGAGGTGTATAAAGTGACGAACAACTCCCCCGACGAACAACTAATGGGCGAACAGGTATTAAGACCCGAGACCAGGAATGAGCCAACTGTGAAGTCATCAATGACGAACAACTTGGTCAAACTATGATACAACAAACAGCCAAGGAAGTATGTACAAGTGAACAAAGGACAAAGATCCCAAAGCCAAGCTGAACAAAGCCATAAGGCGAACAACTTCCAAAGTACAACCTCAAGAGGCGAACAACTTTCAGTTGGAGAATCAACAAGATCAATCAAGCCGACCTAGACGAACAACAATGAGTCCGAGATAAGATCAAAGAAGACTTTGTAGCTATGATTCAGCTTAGATAAGATCAAAGGGACACATGTCAAGCATGCAGGCTAGGGAGACCAAGAGTCTTGGACACCTCATGCTTGCTAGTCTCTATAAATAGTTGTTCTCCAGCTGTGAAATACAAGTTCAAAAAAGTTCAAAAAAGTTAAAATACATAAACAATTCCAAAACACACACAAATACACCTAAAACGCCCACACATACGAAATCAGTTCAATTTCGACTACCGAATTTACTAATTCGATAAATTCACACCTCGATTTACCAATTACGGTGGTAATCAATCACACGTATTGATTGGTGACGTAACACAGATTTAAACAGCCATTAATCCATCCGATTAAATACGTTCATCAACAATTTGACGCTAGAAGGAGGGTTCGAACCTCTGATTCAGTGTGATTGCTCAAGAACTTCGAGTCTAAAACTTGAAGATTCAAAGAAATCCTCAAGAAATTCTTGAAGATACAAGCAAAAGTGTTCTTGGTGTTCTTCAATAACAATTTGAAGATTCAAAGATTAAGAAACTAATCCAACATTAGGATGCCTCAATCCAAGCAAACACAAGGATCACGCCTGTCAAGGAGAGCATCTCCTACTCGGGCCTCGACAGCAGACCATCAAGACCGTGATCCTAAGCACGCGAACAGATCACAGCATACAGCCATAACACATAACCTCCCGCCTGAAATGGAGGCTCTGGCGAACAACCCTAACGAGTTAGCTAAGACCATAGCAGCTCTCCAAGCCCTCCAGAAACAACAGGAACAAGCTAGACCTTCCCAAGCAAGGCCTAGGGATAAGTCTCTGGAAGTTGTGAGGGCTAAAAATGTTAGGGGCGAACAACATGAGGTGAACAACGCTCAAGTTAGGCGGGACAAGGGCAAGGCCAAAATGGCTGACCTAAGAGAAGAGCAGGCTGAGTCTGCCCGTGGGCGAACAACTTTGTCAAACCATGGGACTACTCGTTCCAGTGCCCAAGACAGACTTGGTCAACCACAACATGTCATGGAAGCTGCTCGCCAGAGAGCAGGTGATGGGCGAACAACTCTTGAACAGCCTCGCCCATCAGTACATGAAAGATTATCTCAGTCCGCCTTCAGACGCCTAGGGCCGAATGCGGCGAACAACCCTAGGAATCAACTCCAGGAGGAGCCCACTCCGAGTGAGGGACTGCGACGAACAGAAAGGCATGCGCCTTTGTTCGCCGAACAGCCTCCAAGTCAGGGGGCACCTTTGGATGAGTTGGCCAGTTTAAGAAAGGCAGTGGAAAGCATGCAGGGGCAATTGGACCAACAGAGAGGTATGGGGACGACCAGCATGCCATTATCCCCATTAGCCCCTCACATTTTAAAAGCCCAAATTCAAAAGAAGATTCAGTTTCCGGCAAGCATCCAGTATGAAGGCCTGGCAGACCCCCGAGTCCACCTTACCAAGTATACGGACTACATGGTTTCCGTGGGGGCCAGCGACGCCACCCAATGCCGGAACTTTCCATTGACATTGGGCGACCGGGTTCACAAATGGTTTTCAGCAATGCCACCGGCATCAATCAACTCATTTGCCCAACTGAGTCAGGAGTTTCTTTCACACTTTTCAACAGCTGGCTCGTATCTTTCCCAGAAACATCGATTGTCAGATTTAAGACAAAATGACGATGAATCTGACAGAGCATTCATGGAAAGATTCGATAAAGTGTTGTTGGAAGGAGAACCGGTCAGCGAGGACACTAAAATTGTCGCTGTTATGGCAGGACTGAAAAAAGGGTCAGAACTATGGAAAGAGGTACGTCTGAAGTGCCCAAAGAATTACGCCGAGTTCAGAAATCAGGCCGGCGTGTTTGTTTCCATGCATGAGGCCCTAGAAGCAAACTTGGGGGAGAACAAAGTAGACCCCAAGGAGAACAACAAAAAGCCTGGTGGAACATGATACAGAGTCCCGAAGAACATGAAAGCATTCAACGAAGGGACAGATTTGAAAGAAAAGCTCAACCAGGTGCTAACAGTGTCAGTTGACACTGTTTATGATAATGTAAAAGGCAAGGAGTTGCTCTCCCCTCCGCGAAGAATCCGTCAGGACACTGGCAAACTCAACCCCAACAAGTACTGTGCCTACCATCAAAGCGTGGGGCACTTTACAAGTGAGTGTAGAGATTTGCTCAAGCAACTCTGCCGATTTTATGAGGAGGGAAAGCTCTCCGAATTTGTTAATAGAAAGCCCGGCAAGAGAGGCCGGGAGAGCAGCCCGGGGGAAGAAAGCGACGAACAGCCTCAACGGAATAATCGCCCCGGACGACCAGTTCCCGCTGCAGCTGCACGCCCATTGGAGGATATTTTCATGATGGAGCCTTCCGGCTCTGCTGGAGGTTGTTCTGATGGACGTCCACCAATGTCGAACAGAAAGAAGAAGGCAGAGTTACGAGCTATGGGCCAAGTTCAGGAAATGGGGATCAAACCAACCATCATGCAAACGGCAAAGTCGACCTTTACCGAAGAAGATTTGGAAGGAATCTCGACCCCACATAACGATGCGCTCGTAGTCTGTGTCAAAATTATGGGAACAAGAGTCCACAGACTTTTGGTGGACACTGGAGCCTATACCAACATCATATTCAAGAAGACGCTCGACCAACTGGAAGATTGTTCGGGCTACATTCAAAGTACAACTCATAGAATTGTAGGCTTCGGAAATGCTGTAACCACTCCAGTAGGGGAAATTAGATTATCTGTACAACTTGTAACGGCCAATGAACCCGAAAAGAATATTACACGAATGGTTGATTTTTTGGTCGTAGACCAGGAATCAACTTACAACGGGTTTCTTGGTCGCCCCTTTTTAAATGAATTCAAAGCTGCATGTTCCACTTACCACTATTGTATAAAATTTCCAACAGCAAGTGGGACAGGCACAGTGAGAGGAGACCAAAGAAGAGCTCGGGAGTGTCTCCTACAATTAAAAGCAAAGTTTACTCGAGGCTACCACAAGCTATCCTGACGATGAGCCGTCAGTATTGGAGAACATGATGGACATGGACGACCACATGGACACTGACAAACAACACTTGGACGAGCAAGTGTTGGACGAGCAACTCACCACCACCATTGAGGAACTTCCAGCTGACGAACAAAGAAGTGGTGGTGACGAGCAACCTTCATCAAGCAACTTGGAGGGCCGGGTACTGGCTAACAACAACGGATCAGAGCCGACGAATGATCTAGATCCCCGCCTGGGGGCAGAGCCCATGGACATCGAAAATGATACAAATCTTGAGGGGCCAATACTTGATCCCCATTGGAAAGGATAAAAACGACGAGCAACTCCAGTCGAAGAACTAGAGGCGTTCAGAGTTAACCCTGACAACGAGGATCTTGAGCTTTACATAGGATCTGAGCTCCCTGAGCCATACAGATCCCGGATGAAAGAATTCCTCCTCAAGAATCTAGATGTTTTTGCATGGTCTCATGCAGACATGGTGGGGATAGATCAAAAGCATGCTTGCCACAGGCTCAACATTAATCAAGCCAAGAGGCCAGTCCATCAAAAACGAAGGAAGTACGGCCCGGACAAATATCAAGCGTTGAATGAAGAAGTTAAAAAGCTGTTAGACAACGATCTGATCCGTCAAGCACTTTGTCCACAATGGGTAGCAAACCCTGTGCTGGTGAGGAAGCCAAACGGAACCTGGAGGCTATGCATAGACTTTACAGATCTGAATGCAGCATGCCCGAAGGACAACTTTCCTCTCCCGCACATCGATCAATTGGTGGACAGCACTGCGGGTCACGAAATGCTAACATTCATGGATGCTTTTGCAGGGTATCATCAAATCCCAATGCATCCTGACGATCAAGAAAGCACAACTTTTTACACTAACATAAACTTGATGTGCTGGAAGAGAATGCCCTTCGGCCTCATCAATGCCGGGGCAACTTATCAAAGGCTGGTGAACAAGATGTTTGACCAACAAATCGGAGACACGGTGGAAGTCTATGTAGACGACATCGTGGTCAAAAGCCCCAAGAGAGGAGATCATCTCCAGCATTTGACCCAAGTGTTCGAGATTCTTCGGCATTATAACATGAAGCTAAATCCGAAGAAGAGCAGCTTTGGTGTCCATTCGGGGAAATTCTTGGGACATCTTGTTAGCCAGCGGGGAATTGAGGCCAACCCAGCAAAAGTTAAACCCATTGTGGATATGCAACCTCCACGATCAGTAAAAGAGGTGCAAAGGCTCACAGGATGCCTAGCAGCTTTGAATCGGTTCATATCCAAATCGGGGGACAAATGCCGTCCATGCTTTGAGGCCATCAAAAAAAGAAGCTTCTCATGGACTAACAACTGTCAAAGGGCCTTTGATCAACTCAAAGACTACCTGGGAGATGTTAAAATCCTATCAAAACCAGTCACAGGAGAGAAGTTATTCCTATACTTAGCCGCATCAGAAGTTGCCATCAGCTCTGTTCTGGTGCGCGAAGACGGCAAATTCCACCAACCTATATACTACGTCAGCCAAGCCTTGCATGAAGCAGAGATCAAATACTCCCCAACTGAGAAGCTGGCATATGCCCTGGTCATGAGTGTGCGAAAGTTAAGACCATACTTTTTCGATCATCAAGTCGAAGTACTAACAACTTTCCCGCTCAGACAAATCCTCCATCGCCCTGACACTGCTGGACGTCTTCTAAAATGGTCACTAGAGATTAGCCAATTTGGGGTGATCTATGCTCCTCGAACAGCGATCAAAGGGCAAGCATTAGCCGACTTTATAGTCGAACTAACTTTCCCACCAGATCCGACGAGAGGACTAGATCACCCCTGACATCTCTATGTTGATGGATCCTCGACAAATGTGGCGTCAGGTGCAGGAGTGGTACTAATTAGCCCTGAAAGACAAGTATTCACCTCGGCAATCAAATTCGGTTTTATGGCAGCCAACAACGAAGCAGAGTATGAAGCTCTCATTGCTGGTCTTCACCTATCCCTTGCCGTAGAGGTTAGACGGTTACAAATCTTCGGAGACTCACAACTGATTGTGAACCAAGTCCGAGGTGAATACGAGGCGAAGGATGATCATATGGTTGGCTATCAACGGATTGTTGCTCACCTTATGTCCATGTTAGATCAAGTCTTCATCGAACAAATCCCACGGACAAGCAACACTCAGGCAGATGCTCTGGCCCGACTAGCAACAAGTAAAGGGCCAGCAGAGTTGGCAGACATTATAATTACAAAGATGAATGATCCATCAACAGTAAGCTATAATGTCAACCAATTTGACGATCAAACTGCCGATGAGGACGACTGGAGAACAAATATAGTCAAATACTTGAGAAATGGGGAAAAACCAAACAACCCTTTTGAAGCTGCCAAGCTAGTGAAGCGAGCCGCCAGATATACTCTGGTGGAAGAACAACTTTACAAAAGGGGAATATCAGTCCCACTTCTCAAGTGTTTGCCTAGGGGGCAAGGACGAGCAGTCCTCGAAGAAATTCACGCCGGAGTATGTGGAAATCACACTGGGGGGCAAGCCTTGGCGTACAAAACCATCAGGCAAGGATATTATTGGCCAACATTACGTCAGGATGCGATCAAGAAAGCAAAAACTTGCCATCAGTGTCAGATTTTTGCCCCGAACATTCATACCCCGGCCCAAGAGCTCGTGTCAGTTTACAGCCCATGGCCTTTTGCAAGATGGGGGATGGACATCATTGGTCCTTTCCCGGCTGGAGTCGGAAATGTTTGATTTGCCGTTGTGGCAGTCGATTATTACACTAAATGGGCAGAAGCAGAGGCCATGGTGAACATCACGCAGCAGAAGATGATCAACTTTATTTGGAAGAACATTGTCTGTCGTTTTGGAGTTCCACAGGCAATTGTGACAGACAATGGTCCACAGTTTGATGGACAAGAGTTGAGAGAATTCTGTGCGAAGTGGGGGATAAAAAAGCATTACTCCACACCTTATCATCCCCAGTCAAACGGATAAGTTGAAGCTGTGAACAAGATAATCAAGTATACATTAAAAGTAAGACTGACGGAGAGCAAAAGTGGTTGGTCTATCGAACTCCCGGAAGTCTTGTGGGCATACAGAGTTTCTCCCAGGTCTAGCACCAGAGAAACACCCTTTGTTATGGCTTTCGGAACAGAAGCAGTAATACCTATTGAGTTAAGGACCAGCACGATTAGGACGACCAACTTTGATGAACAAGCAAACAATTCTGCTCTAAGTGCTGAAATGGATTTGCTCGAAGAAAAAAGACTCAATGCTGAGTTAAAAAATGCAACATACAAGCAAAGAGCGGAACGTTATTATAATTCCCGTGTAAAAGTCCGGGAATTCAGAGTTGGAGATTTGGTTCTAAGAAAACTGCTCGCCCAACCTTCAGGAGTACTGCGACCAACTTGGGAGGGCCCATATCGTATAACGGAAAAATTCGTAAATAGCGTATACGATCTCGAAGATATGGAAGGCAAGTCGGCCTCTGATTAGGCGTGAAATTGTCATGATTCGTAGCTAGAAACGCCCTAATTTTGGTCGAGTTATAGAGTATTTAGAGTCAATTGAGCATTATTTCTATACATTGATGAATTTGTCTCTTTGATGCTCATAGGTGAATAGAGGACGAAAAACGGAGTTCGTAGGACTTTGAATCGACTCAAACGGATGCCCGGATGAGAAGATATTGAAGAAATACGATTGGTATTAGTGCGGACGAGGAAAAGTATCACTTGGGAGGAGTTAGAAGTCACTCGAGTGACTAGGTCGAGCGCCCCCGCTCGAGCGCTTAAACATACAGAACCTTTCTTGCGCTCGAGCAGCTCGAGCGCCACCGCTCGAGCAAATTGCTCGAGCGCCCAAAACATACAGTGTGATATCATCGCTCGACCAGCTCGAGCGGAACCGCTCGAGCGATTGTGTCATTCGAGCTACACTGCTCGAGCGGGACCGCTCGAGCGTTTTGCACGAGCGCCCATGGATTTTTACCTCCGGATACGTATTTTCGGCCCATTAACTCCCGTTTCGACCCGGTGCCTATATATACCTCTTCCAAACATGTTTTGAAAAGAAGATCATAGACCCCGAACTTTAGAAATAATTTTAGACTTAGTTTTTGGAGAGGAAGGAGACGAGCAAGCTTTACTTACGTTTTGTTGAGGTTTTTTATACGAATTCTAGTTCCTTTTCAATTCTTAGTTTCTTTTCATTAGTTCGTTACTTTGAACACGTTTAAATTTTGTTTTTATTAATTCAATTTCAGTTCTTCGTATTTATTTTCTTTTAAAACCCTAGTTCATGTTTCGTATTTTCTTTTTTCAATTCATCATGTTTATGTTCGTCGTTTCTTCTATTGCTTTAATGTTTGTTAACGTCATGTCTAGCTAAAACCCTTGCATGCTTAGGTTAGGATGAACTCGTAGAAGTAGGATGTGGGTACGTAATTAGGGTAATTCGTGACGTTAGATTTAATTCTCTTAGTTAATGAATTCTTATAATTAATCTGAACTTTACCTTTGAATTTAGTATGAAAGTGTTAGAGAGAGGACGACCGCATCACTCAATAACAATTAGTAGTCTTAACGAGAAGGTTTAGGAAAGGTTAATTCATCTACCGATTTAGCGAAGGAGGACGACCGCATCACCTTAGTTAAATCAGGGTCTCATTAATTGAGCACAATCCATTAACTTGTTAGTGGATTAGTGAAGTCGAGTGTTAGGGTAAAGTATTAAGGTTTAGAATCTTGAGCTTTCACCTTGCATTCTTTTACTTAGGTTAATTCTTGTGTGTCACAGTTATTTTGATTATGTACCTGCTCCGTTAGTATACGTAGGGATTCCTATCCTAAGCATCACCATATCTCATTAGAAAACAACCCTTAGTTAATTTAATTGCTTTAGTATTTTAGTTTACTTAGTTTATTTCAGTCTTTTAATTAATCTTTCAAAAACCCAAAAGCATTACACTCATATTAACTACAACGCGTAGATCTTCAGGGATCTATTCGCATATATACCATCCCTTGGGTTCGATAATACTTGGTCCCTATACTTGCCCATACTACAGTGAACCCGTACTCTTGCGGGGTAGCTACTAGTAGAAGCTAGTGTAGTTCGCTTACAAGTCAATGGCGCCGTTGCCGTGGATGGCGTTGTATGCTTTTGAATAGGACTTGTAGATAGCTTAGTAGTTAGTAGTGGGTTATTTATTTTCTGTTTTTTTTTTTATTTGTATTCAATCGGCAGTTGCGTTTTGATCCTTCTGCTAGTGTGTCAGGTTTATGAAAACACGCTCACAAGGCAATACGAGTGAAGAGAGAATACCGTTGGACCCTGAGACAATAGCCAGAAGGAACCGAGCCTTTTTGAGAAGGATGAACGCTGCCGACTTAGGAAAGGAACCAATGGATATCAATAATGAGTTGGACGATGCTGCCAACGATTTCAATCAGGCAGTAGACCGAGTTGAAGGCACTGGAGTTAGTGGTAGCCAGAATCAAATTCCATTAGGGGATAGCCAGAGCCTAAACCCGGATACACGAAACGTAGGGAATCCAGCTCAGAACCTTGTCTATAATCCTCCTAACAACCCTGCTTACCCACAAAACCCAAATAACCCTTTCAACAACCCAGTATACCAACATTACCCATACCCACCTTATCCTTACCCACCATACCCATACCATCCACCACCAGTCTACAACCAACCACCTGTTTACCAACCACCACCCCAACAAGTACCCTTACCAGCTGCGAATCCTCAACACGTTCCTCAGAACGTAGATCACAATATGGCTATTAGAGGGAGGTTTGCAGCGCAGCCACAGCGGTACTATGATGGAGTGGCTTTGCCTCCTGTTGAGGCGAACAACTTCTCGATATCACCGGGGATTTTAAAGCTGCTGACGAGAATCAGTTCAAAGGGGTGATCGGGAAGGAGAATCCTCACACACATCTGAGGAGCTTTCTCATGATAGCCTCAACATTCAATTACAATGGCATGTCTGAAGATGCCAAGAGGCTTAGGCTGTTCCCATTCTCATTGATGGGAATAGCCAAGGAGTGGTACGATAATATGCTTCCGCGGGGAGGTATTACCACTTGGGCCGAGCTCGAGCGTCTGTTCCTCGAGCGATTCTACCCTCCATCTAGGACGATTAAGGCTAGAATTGAGATCTCATCCTTTCGCCAGAAGTCTGGAGAGGATTTACGCCAAGCGTGGGAGAGATACTCAAACATGCTGATTGAGTGCCCGCAGCACGGGTACAATGAGAGAGACATTATGGCATTCTTCTATAGTGGTGCCAACAAGGCGGGGCAAGACCATTTAGACGCTTGTGCGGGTGGAGCATTCTTGAACCAAGGCATAGAGAGGTGTAGGGAAATCGTGGACAACATTGTCACGAATGCTGGTGCTTGGAGTGGAGATGCAGATTTTCAGAGGGTGCATCAGGTTGAAGAGGGAGAAGGAACAAGAAGGCTATTGATGGCCATGATGGAGAAGATAAACAACCTCGAGTTGGGGAAGAATTTGGGTGGAGAGCATGCAGTAGAGAATGAGAGAGTAGACCAACCAAGTGGACAGCAAGAGGTAGCCAATTACATGGGAGGTCCATATTACAATCAGAATGGCTACCAAGGTGGTAATCAGTATGGAAGACCTTCTTATGGCCAACCATTTGTACTTCCAGGCCCTCAGTCACCTCAAAATCAATGGAGGAACACACAAGGAGTTCAAGGAGGCCAGCAGCCTCCTCAAAACACATGGCGAAAAAATGAGAACTTTTCTTATGCTAACCCAAAAGCTGGTGTTACTGTTCCTGCAGGTGTTGATCCGGGGTCTAAACCTCCTAGTGGAGAAGGCGGTGCATCAACCGAGGAGATGTTGAGAGCGATCCTTCAGAAGGTGGAGGAAGGGAGCAAGCGGTTGTCATCCTTGGAGTACGATGTGAAGGAGTTGCATAAGAAGGGTGATCAACGTGATCAAGAGCTCCAGAAGATGAATGTTGAGTGGACTAGAACTCAACAAGAGAACAATCGAAGGTTCACTTCTTTAGAGTTCCAGATGAGCCAGATTGCAAAGTCAGTGAATAGAATGCCGGAGGGGAACCCGAAAGAGCAGTGCAAGGCGATCCAGCTGAGAAGTGGAACCAACTATGAAGGTCCTCAGATGCCTGCTGATTCTGAGACGCCCCAAGTTGAGAAGGGGATTGAAAGTGAAGAGATTGAGAGACATGAAGATATGGATGAGTCCCAGAAGGGCAAGGAAAGTGAGGAGGTTGAGAGAGTTCCAAAGTGGAAGAAAGCAGAGGAAGCAAGGGATAAAGTGAAAGAAACAGAAAGAGATGAATGGGGGGTACCCAAATCTGTGATACCCGTCCCGTATCCACAGCGCTTCATGAAAAAGAAGCTTGATGAAAAATTTGCAAAATTTCTTGATGTTTTTAAACAATTGCATATTAATATTCCCTTTTATGATGCTTTGGAACAGATGCCGCATTATGCGAAGTTTTTGAAGGACTTGATTGCGAAGAGACGGCGAGTGGATGAGCCGAAGTTGGTACAACTGAACCACGAGGTGAGTGCATTAGTGCACAAGGCGCTCCCTCCAAAGCTGAAGGATCCCGGGAGTTTCACGATCCTATGTGATATTGGGAACGGGATCAAGAAGGGAGCGTTGTGCGACCTCGGGGCGAGCATTAATTTGATGCCACTGTCGCTTTTCAAGAAGTTGGAAGGTGTTGAACTTCAACCCACAATGATGACGCTTCAACTTGCCGACCGGTCTATTACTAGACCTCAAGGTGTGGTTGAAGACGTCCTAGTGAGAGTTGGAGATCACATTTTTCCAGCAGACTTTGTAGTGCTAGAGATGGAGGAAGATGAGCACGTGCCCCTGATCTTGGGAAGACCATTTTTAGCTACGGCGGGGATGGTGCTAGACGTGGCGAATGGGAAGATCACGTTGAAGGTTGATGATCAAGAAGTGAAGATCTCCCTATATGAAGCCATGAAGCACCCGAAGGAGGATGAGAGCTTGTATTGCATGGATGCAATTGATCCTCGTGTTGAAGACACGCCTTCTATCCCTAATCCTTCTGATATTCATGATTTTGTTAGTCCTTCACTTGATTATTTAACCCATGAGAATTATGATCTTGATTATGTTGATAGGGATAAAGTGAAGAAGTTGAAGGATGAAGAGGTGAAGAAAGTGGACGTGGTCCAGTTAGAAGGGAAAGGAGGAGTTAAGAAGAAAAAGTCAAAATTCAAGAAATTGTTTAGTAAGACTCCTCCAGATAGAGGCAAGAAGGAGTTGAGACCCATAACACTTGGGGATGAGAAGAAAGCAAAAGAGCTCATGATGGTGGGACATCAAGGAAAGGAATGCAAGCACCACTCTTATGAGAGTGGGGGAGGTAAATTTGAGTATGATGTCCCATAAGCTCCTTTGAGCTTGGTCCGGCATGAGGACCTTAAAAATAGCGCTGAATGGGAGGCAACCCATTTTTAATTGCTTTCATTTATTTTTAGTGTCTTTTTATATTATTAGGGAGTTATTTTGAGTCGTATGTTTAACCTCGTATTTGAGTGAGTTGCTTGTAGGCTTGTCTCTAAAGGAGTAAAGGTATCAAAGAAGTGGAGATTGAAGGAACCAACTTGAGACAAGGAAGTGTGCAAAGCTATTGAGAGAAATTGAATTATTTGGTGGAGGTAACCCACAACCCCAAACTTAGACCTCTAGCAAGGTCGAAGTTTGGGGGGGGTGGAGTTTTTTTATGTTTCTTGTTACATTGCACATGCATGCACGCCCTTATCTTTGAGTTGAGTTTGATTGATTATTAGATTGTTGAGATACTCCTTGGGGTGATTTTGAGTTGACTTGCTATTGCATATTTCATGCCTATCAATCATCTTATGCTTGTTGATTGCTATCTTTGAGTATGATTTGATGAGTAGAGTGAGTAGTAAGAGTGAGTTAGAAATTCTTTTGTGTGAGTGTTTGAGTTTGAGCTGATTAGGGAGAGAACCCGTATGCTTATGAGTTTTCTTTTGAGTACTTATGTGATGAGAGTGAGAATGCACTAGGACTAGCATGGATGTGAAAGCCGTGAGAGTTGAGCCTTATGAGACTTAAATGCATGAGTTAATCTCTTCGTTTGTGAGTGAATCATCACCTTAGAGGATGCTAGAACTTGCATGTGCTCTTGCTTCTTGATTGTGTCTAGTTTGATATGACGAATGTGATCTTAGGCCATCTTTGATTTGAATGAGTCACTTAGCCAAAAAATTTCCCTACCAATGACATTGATCCCTTGTTAGCCCCTTTGAGCCTAAAGCCTATTTTATTTGCTAGCACATATGAACACTATTCCAATTCCTAAGCCTTTTTGTCCCAATTTGAGTGGAGAATAGGAAAGTGTGAATATGAAGGGAGTGAATTGAGTTGAAAAAGGAAAAGGATGTTTGTTGAGTGAATATGAGAAGAAGGTGTGATGAAGTTTTGAGATGTGGGAAAAAGAGAAAGAAAATTGAGAATGAGCAAAAAGAAAAAAATGAGCTCATGTGTTGTGCGAAAAAGAAAAAAAAGTGATTGAAAAAAAAAAGAGTGAAAAGAGTGAGAAAGAAAAAAAATTTGAAGTGTTGAGAGAAGTGGAATTGAAAGAGTGTTGATTGAATATGTTTGAAGTAGTCTGTTCCTAATCTCGAAGTTCCAAAGTTTGATTTTCTATTCTCCATTCACTTTAGTCACTTTACCTTATATTGTTATCCCACCTGTCCAAAGAGCCTACATTACAACCTTGAGAAAAGTCCTTTTTGATTCGGCATTGATTTCTAGAGTATGGTCGGAGTTGAGAGTGCTTACAAGCCTATGGCTGCCGATATGAGTGATTGATTGTTTGAGTGAGTCCCTTAATCATTGATATACACTTGTGAGGGAGTGAAACACATCGTTGAGTGCACATCCATGCTTGATCTTGATGTTTCTTATTATTGTTGCATGAGTACGATAAAAGAAAGTGAGTGAGTATACGGGTGATTGACTTATGAAGCTCGAGTTCAATTACTTGCATGATTTGATTCGTTGACTCATTCCTAACAATTTCACTTGACTTATTATTTCGTTGCTTGAGGACAAGCAACATGGTAAGTTTGGGGGGGTTGATTAGGCGTGAAATTGTCATGATTCGTAGCTAGAAACGCCCTAATTTTGGTCGAGTTATAGAGTATTTAGAGTCAATTGATCATTATTTCTATACATTGATGAATTTGTCTCTTTGATGCTCATAGGTTAATAGAGGACGAAAAACGGAGTTCGTAGGACTTTGAATCGACTCAAACGGATGCCCGGATGAGAAGATATTGAAGAAATACGATTGGTATTAGTGCGGACGAGGAAAAGTATCACTTGGGAGGAGTTAGAAGTCACTCGAGTGACTAGGTCGAGCGCCCCCGCTCGAGCGCTTAAACGTACAGAACCTTTCTTGCGCTCGAGCAGCTCGAGCGCCACCGCTCGAGCGAATTGCTCGAGCGCCCAAAACATACAGTGTGATATCATCGCTCGACCAGCTCGAGCGGAACCGCTCGAGCGATTGTGTCATTCGAGCTACATTGCTCGAGCGGGACCGCTCGAGCGTTTTGCTCGAGCGCCCATGGATTTTTACCTCCGGATGCGTATTTTCGGCCCATTAACTCCCGTTTCGACCCGGTGCCTATATATACCTCTTCCAAACATGTTTTGAAAAGAAGATCATAGACCCCGAACTTTAGAAATAAATTTAGACTTAGTTTTTGGAGAGGAAGGAGACGAGCAAGATTTACTTACGTTTTGTTGATGTTTTTTATACGAATTCTAGTTCCTTTTCAATTCTTAGTTTCTTTTCATTAGTTCGTTACTTTGAACACGCTTAAATTTTGTTTTTATTAATTCAATTTCAGTTCTTCGTATTTATTTTCTTTTAAAACCCTAGTTCATGTTTCGTATTTTCTTTCTTCAATTCATCATGTTTATGTTCGTCGTTTCTTCTATTGCTTTAATGTTTGTTAACGTCATGTCTAGCTAAAACCCTTGCATGCTTAGGTTATGATGAACTCGTAGAAGTAGGATGTGGGTACGTAATTAGGGTAATTCGTGACGTTAGATTTAATTCTCTTAGTTAATGAATTCTTATAATTAATCTGAACTTTACCTTTGAATTTAGTATGAAAGTGTTAGAGAGAGGACGACCGCATCACTCAATAACAATTAGTAGTCTTAACGAGAAGGTTTAGGAAAGGTTAATTCATCTACCGGTTTAGCGAAGGAGGACGACCGCATCACCTTAGTTAAATCAGGGTCTCATTAATTGAGCACAATCCATTAACTTGTTAGTGGATTAGTGAAGTCGAGTGTTAGGGTAAAGTATTAGGGTTTAGAATCTTGAGCTTTCACCTTGCATTCTTTTACTTAGGTTAATTCTTGTGTGTCACAGTTATTTTGATTATGTACCTGCTCCGTTAGTATACGTAGGGATTCCTATCCTAAGCATCACCATATCTCATTAGAAAACAACCCTTAGTTAATTTAATTGCTTTAGTATTTTAGTTTACTTAGTTTATTTCAGTCTTTTAATTAATCTTTCAAAAACCCAAAAGCATTACACTCATATTAACTACAACGCGTAGATCTTCAGGGATCTATTCACATATATACCATCCCTTGGGTTCGATAATACTTGGTCCCTATACTTGTCCATACTACAGTGAACCCGTACTCTTGCGGGGTAGCTACTAGTAGAAGCTAGTGTAGTTCGCTTACAAGTCAGCCTCATACTCTTGGAATGCCGTACATCTCAAGAAGTACTATCAATGAATGGGCGAACAATTATCTTGGGGGTAAGTATGGCTAAACCCTATTCCATCAACGGCAAAGTTCAAAAAGCGAACAAAGCCCAATACAATATGTTATAATTGCAAAAGCATTTCATGAAAATGTAAAGGCAATTAACATATAAGAAGATGAGCGAACAAAAGAAAGACATTCATTGAATTAAAGGCTTTAAGCCCAAAAGATAGTACAAGCTGAAAGTAGCCATTACAAGTACTACAAAAAAGGAACGAACAACTATTACAAAAGAAGACGAAAAAGCTAAGTCCTAAGAACTATTGTTGCTCGGCGGGGGGAGGATCTTGAGCCTGCTCGGCGGGAGGTTCAACAATCATATCTAGAGCCAAGTCTTCGGCTGCCTTATCCTCCGCCTCTTTAGCACTCTGTTCGACAGCGGTGGCCACCTCTTCCTCTTGTTCGCCTTCATCAACTGGAGGAGGAGGATGAGTGATGGAAATACTGGGGTCAAGTTTGTCAAGTTTAACCCCTAGTACAGCCATATCCGCTAGCTGGACCTCAATGTTGTTCGGTGGCGGGTAGTTGTCGAGGAATACGTTAAGATCTTTGGCCATCTCCTCCACCATATCTTTGTAATCATAGGCATCAGCCATACGGATGCCATCCGCGTAAGCACAAATATAGCCCAAGTTGGAGATTGGCCCACTCCGAGCCTGGAACTCTTGCTCGGCCTGTTCCCGAGTAAGCATCTCAGCCATTTGCTCCTTCAAGCGAGCAAGTTCCGTTTCAGCCTCTCCCCTGGCTTTCCTTTCCTCCTCCAGCGCAGCTTTAGAGAAAAGTAGCTCGGCCTTTGCATCCTTAAGCTCACCAGAGACAAGCTGATAGTCCTCGATGCGCTTCTTCTCCATGTCATTGGCCAGCTTTAGTTGATCCTTTAAGCGAGCAATCTGGCCATTGAAGTTGTTCGCCAGTTTCTCTTTTTCCTCAGTAAGCTGGCGAACAGAAGCGGCATGATGATGAGCAGTCTCCTCTAGCTCTGCTACTTGAGCCATTCCCCTTTGAGCTGAGACAAGGGAGTTTGCGGCTTGGACCATTGATAAGTGAAAATTATCAATGGGGCCCTGGGCGAGGACGGCCTTGTTCAGCGGCCGCGACCAGGCGCGAGAAACAATTTCAGTTGCTCGGCGAACATGTTCATCCGGAATGTCACGGATGTTCGCCGGGGTCTTAGAGCAGGCAAAATGGTGAACCAAGTCTGCTCGCCCTGGGTGATCGCTGGGCCGGTACCTGCAAACAAAAAAGAAGATCAACACTTGGAAAATTTGACAAAAGAAAAACTTGTTCGGCAAGAGAGTAAGGACTTACTCAGAGAATTTTCGTTCGTCCCGGCCCAGGTATGTAATGTCCTCTGGGCCTTGAGGGGAGCCAGTGTCTTTGCTCGCTTTGCCAGATCTCTCCGTAGGCTCTACCGACGAACGGCGTACAACATTCCCTTAAGGGCGAGCATGGCTCGAACTCACTTTCTCTTTCCCCTTATCCGGAACATCATGGGACACTGGAGTCCCGTCTGCCTTCTTTAAACGTTTCCCCCCACGAGGAGGGGAAATGGGAGGAGAATGAACTTGAGTAGGGGGAGCAGCCTGTCTTGGAACTCTAGCCCCCTCAGGTTTGTTCGTCATGGCGAGCACCTTTTGAGGGGGGTCACCTCTCCTTTTCTTCCCTCTTGGCGGCGCCATTTCGAGAACCCTTTACTCAAGGAGGGCGTATGAGGGAGGAACGGCAACTGTTACTTGTTCGGTTAAAAAAAAGAGTTAGAATTAGACGAGCAAGTTGAACAAGTCAACGACGAACAAGACTTGAACCAGAAGTTAGAAATTTTCATACCTGGGGGCACCTCGACCTGGGCCTCCAAGTGGTGTGGGTATGTTAAAAGGCGAGCAGCTCTTAAACACCTTGTTCGGCAAAGATAGTCAATGGTCCTATCTGCCCTGTTGCGGAGGCCAACCAAGCACGAAGTAAATAAAAACTTGGGGCTCAACTCCTCCTCTTCCGAATCCCACTTGGGTAGACGAGGGCCTGCGAACAAACAAGAAAAGTTAAATTAGAACAACTTAGCCCATAGGCGAGCAAGAAAATAACTTACGTTTCAGTTTTCCATAAACTGCTGGAGAATTTATTCGTCCAGGGCCGCCGTGTGGACCGGAAGATGCTCGCCAATCACCCCCAATAAAGAAGAAGTGTTGCTTCCAGTTGTAAACCTTGTTCGGCACATCTTCCACCATTTTTAGCCCGGTTCTGGCCTTGAGATAGTGGTAACCTTCTTCTCCTGAGGGGCACTTTGTAATTGTCATCAGGTAATTGATCTCTTCCGCAGTAAGCCGATCAACGTACCCCTCCAAGGCAAACAAGCACATGGATCCTAGAAGATTCATCCACCCAATTGGAGTAATTTGGGTGATGGCCAAGTTGGTCGCCTCCAAGAATCGACCAACGATGGGTGGAAGAGGCAACTTTAATCCAGCAATCAAGGTATGAATATTGATCGTCGTGCATCCTGGGGGTGGGCGATCAGCTCTTTCCTTTCTTCGAGGGGCCCACATTTGAATATCAAATGGGATTTTGTAATCCCTACCGATAGAGTCCAGACCATCCTCGCGAACAAAACTTTTGATCTTGCTCGCTTGATATCCAGTCTTCACCTTATCCATAATTTGCCTCTGTGGACGAGGAAAGCTGTTCGCATACTCCTCAGCGTATGCTTGCCATTCGAATGGCCGAGCAACTCCTGTTGGAATCTCATTTTCCAACATCTTTGGGGATGGGAAGTTAATGCCCTCCAAGAACTCGCGGGTAAGTTCGTCAAGATCTGGATCTTCAGATTCAGCGGAAGATGAAGAGTTGTCGTTCAAAGTGTTGTTCGCCGCAACTGTCAGTTCTCTCCCAGAAGGGCCCACCCCAGTGTTTTCCACAGAACGAACAACTGAGTCCACGTGAGCGTTCGACGCTGAGGAAACTTCAACTGATTCTAGATCGCGAGCAACAATGGGAAAAAGGGGATCTAAGGTCTCCTCGGTTTTATTGCTTGAATGCGAAGACATAGGAGGGAGAGAAAAATCCAGACGGCGGTGGAGATAGTGTTGCAGACGGCGGCGCTTTCCCGGAGAAGACGGTGGCGCTCGGATCCACACGGCGGCGAAAGAAATTTTGGAACAAAAAGTAGAGAAAAATAGAGAGAAAAAAGAGTAACTACCTGGGAATTGAAATTTGGAAACAAATGCTGGAAGGCGGACGTCGGAAAGCTTGGAATCGCCGGAGGAAAGTGGAAATCGCCGGAGCACTGTGGCAAGAGGGGGAAAAGTGGGAAAAATTTCAGTTTTCCCACTATTTATACCCCAAGCAAAAACGGGGTCCAAGGCATAATTTTCTGAAAGTTCAGGGACTCAACTGAGAGAAGACGGGGTCAATTCCGAGCTAAACTAAAAGTTGAAGGACCTATAGGCAATTATATGGGCGCGTGGCCTCGGGGCTGCTCGCGCGTGAACGGCGCGCAATCATTGCGCTGGCGTCATCTTCGTGATCTCCCCAGATCATGGGAAGACGAAACGGTTATCCCGATGTTGCTCGTCACAAAGATGCTGTTCGTCCAAGTCTTGACCAGAACAATATCCTAACTACAGTTGCTCGCCACAAAGTTGCTCGTTTAATGCAACATCTATTCAGGATAGGGGGCAATTGTTGATAGGCGAACATCATCCAGCATGAAGCGAACAAGAGTTACGGGCTTAAACAAAGATAATCAAGTTGGGGTGCACCCACCAATCTGAGAGGTGTATAAAGTGACGAGCAACTCTCCCGACGAACAACTAATGGGCGAACAGGTATTATGACCCGAGACCAGGAATGAGCCAACTGTGAAGTCATCAATGACGAACAACTTGGTCAAACTATGATACAACAAACAGCCAAGGAAGTATGTACAAGTGAACAAAGGACAAAGATCCCAAAGCCAAGCTGAACAAAGACATAAGGCGAACAACTTCCAAAGTACAACCTCAAGAGGCGAACAACTTTCAGTTGGAGAATCAACAAGATCAATCAAGCCGACCTAGGCGAACAACAATGAGTCCGAGATAAGACCAAAGAAGACTTTGTAGCTAAGATTCAGCTTAGATAAGATCAAAGGGACACATGTCAAGCATGCAGGCTAGGGAGACCAAGAGTCTTGGACACCTCATGCTTGCTAGTCTCTATAAATAGTTGTTCTCCAGCTGTGAAATACAAGTTCAAAAAAGTTCAAAAAAGTTAAAATACATAAACAATTCCAAAACACACACAAATATACCTAAAACGCCCACACATACGAAATCAGTTCAATTTCGACTACCGAATTTACTAATTCAATAAATTCACACCTCGATTTACCAATTACGGTGGTAATCAATCACACGTATTGATTGGTGACGTAACACAGATTTAAATAGCCATTAATCCATCCGATTAAATACGTTCATCAACAAAGGGTTCACTCAGATTCCTGGCACCGATTTTAATCATACGTTTAGCCCTGTGGTTAAGGCAGCTACAGTCCGTGTTATTCTTGCTTTGTCAGTTCAGCACCAATGGACTCTTCATCAGCTAGACGTAAAGAATGCCTTTCTCAATGGCGTTCTTCGTAAACCCGTCTTCATGGCTCAACCTCCGGGTTTTGTGGATCCTAGATTTCCTGATCATGTTTGTCGTTTAAAAAAGGCTTTATATGGTTTACGTCAGGCCCCTTTGGCTTGGTACCAGCGCTTCAGCACTTTCTTATTTAGTCTCAGATTCTCCCAGAGCCGCTCCAATTCATCTTTGTTTTTCTTACATAAGGGTGCTTCTGTTCTTTATCTACTCCTTTATGTCGACGACATTATCTTGACGGGCAACGATAATGTAATCCTTCGTCGCTTCATTGATCGCATGCATAGGGAATTTGCTATTAAAGATTTGGGGCGTCTTAATTACTTCTTGGGCTTAGAGGTCTCTGTTGGGACATTGTCAGTTTTGATTTAGATCCCAAAAGCCCCTGAAAAGATGATTGCCTTAATCTGTCTTTGTCAGGCTAGTCTTGGTTAGGGTTAGTACTTAGTCATTTTACACTTCACAGGTACTCAGTAAGAGGAGAACTCACTGGAGACAATCAAGACTCAGAGCCTGAAGACGAAGAGCACCATCCTGAACTTATGGCAGTCGTCTAAGCTGGCTGAGTAAGTGTCAGTGATGAAGAGTATGACCCTGAGGTCATTACTAACTCAGTCCTGAAGGGTACAGGTTGTCACTGAGTAAATGGGAAGACTTGGAGTAGAGCCAAGCAATGCAAAAGGAATTTCAGCGTCAGGACAAGACCGGTGAGCTCAAGACAAAATGAACTTAATAAGACAAGCCTGAAGCTCTGGAATAAGTTCTGACATTCTCACCAACCTGATGACGTGGACCAATCCAAGGAGGACACGCACGTACGGAACCTGACACAGAGACTGAATTCAGACTGCATATTCAACGGGCAAGCATTTAATGTGCATTAAATGCAAATACCAAATCCATGCAAAGGCGGTTGCTGCATAGAGATATGTCCGTTTGAAGCCACTCTACATAGATGGCTAGAAGGCTATCTCTCCAACGGATAGTTTTTCAAAACCACCTATAAATACAGAAGGCCTTGAACCCATTCAAGGTTACGGGAAATTTCCAAGCCAGAAATTACTCAAAACTCTCAAGCAATCAAAGCATTCAGCCTTTAAGAGAAACACTCGAAACCTTCTAAATTTCCCAAGTGTTTCTTAGCAACTGAGAGCTATTCTGTATTCCAAGAGCTAATTAGAATTATCTTAAGCTTAGAGAGATTATCCAATCCTTAGCACAGCTTTGCCTTGTAAGGATAATCTCAACTTAGTTGGAATCCAAACTGAAACCAAAACCCTAAGTTAGGCTTGTTGGGAGTAAGTCGATTAGTGTGATAGTAAGAGGAGTTTGTATAGATCAGTGAGGTAACTGGTCTTGGTGCACCTTGGCACGTTAAAAACAAGAATCCCTTGAGTGGATTTCCTGTTAAGTCAGGCCGTGGACGTAGGAGCTTGAGACTCTGAACCACGTTAAACTCCTTGTGTTCTTACTGCTTTGATATTGTGCATACCTGCCATATTACTTATTCATTCATTGCATTCAAGCTTATCAGGTCTGAATCAATCAACCTGATCTTCTAAAGTACACTGCCTTGCTAAACACTTCTAAGTTTTGAGTAAAACAAGTTTTCAGAAAGCAAACTAAACAGGACTTTAAACTATCAGGGCTCAAACATTTCCGCACTGAACTTGAACTGATAGTTAGCCAACTGAACCGCACCAAGTGTAGTCAGTGGGTGTATTATCAGCTCCTAGTTCTTTACCACTCTGAGTGAAGGGGACTCAGTCAGTTTAAGTATAAAAAAATCGGTATACGTGTATTCCCCCCCCCATACACGTATTCCTCAGTCTTGTACCGGGACCAACAAGTGGTATCAGAGCAGTGGTTCGAAAGACCACTGACTTTGAATACTAATAGTTTCAGAGGAGAAACTGTTGGTGGTCACTGAACAGATCTGAGTTTGCTTTTCACAAAACTTGCATCATCATCATGGCTTCAAGGAGACTTGAAGCCTCGTTACCTGAATTCTCTGTATCTAACTTTGTCTATTGGAAGTTCAGACTAGAAGCACATCTAGATGCCATCCATGACCAGATGCCGCGTGTGCTCAGGGAAGGACCGATCAAGATCACTATTCCTAACGTCAGAGGACTGGGATACGATGATCTTGCGATTGGCGTGCAGGTTCCTAAGGAGAGGAAAGACATGACCAACGATGAAATCAAGATGGTGGGGCTTGACAACGTCGCCAGAAACATCATCTTGCATACGGTGCCCTTCGAGGAGTCAGCCAGGCTGATGAACCTAAAGACGGCAAAGGAGGTCTGGGACGAGCTGACCAGGATGTGCGAAGGGTCAGAAAAGATAAAGGAAAACAAGAGGAATATTGCCATTCAGAAATTCGAAGCGTTCGAGATGCTGCCTGATGAGAGCATAGATCAGATGGAGTCAAGATTCATCAAGTTGATGAATGAGTTGGTGATGTTGGACAAGGATGTCCCAAGGAGAGATGTTGCTTCAAAAATCCTGAATGCCCTTCCTGAGAGATGGGACAACAGTGTAATTATGCTTAAGAACACTCAGGATATGAGTAACATAACTTCTGCTTTACTTTTTTCAGAGCTAAAAGCGCTTGAATTTGATCTTAACAAAAGGAAGAAGAAAGTTCAGTCAGAAGAGGAAGGGAAGGAGAAAACTCCTGAGAAAAGTGTGGCGTTCAAGGCCAGGTCTGAACCTGTTGAGCCCTCATCAAATTCTTCATCAAAGTCACTGATGGAGATGAGCAGGGAAGAACTCGCTGAGGAGTACAGCCTGATGGCCAGACGATTTGACAAGCTCAATTCCAGGTTTGGTCGTTATAAAAAGTTTTATCAGGACTCACGTGACAGGAAACCTGAAGGAACCCACCAAAGCTCGAGGAGATATGAGGAGCGAAGGAACACTGACCAGAGGAGAGAACGTGGTGATGAAAGGAGATATTCTGAACCAAAAACTGAAAGAAGAGACGAACAGAGACGTACTCGTGATGATAGATATCCAACCAAGGCTGAAAGCTCACCAAGAACCAGGGAACCTGACTCAAGGAGGAACCCTGAACCGAGAAAAGAAAGAATAAGTGAGCAGGTAGCATGTTACAACTGTAACAAGATTGGTCACTATCAGTACGATTGCCCGGAGCTGAGTGCTAGGGAGAGAGAGGAAAGGAGAGCCACGAGGGATCTAAGATCTGCTGATCGGAGGGCCATGGTGGCTGAGGATGCAACAGACTCTGATGGCCCCACTGAAAGGTCACCTGAACTCTTCTCGGATGATGAGTACGATGATGTCTGCCTAATGGCTAGGGATGAGCCTGAGGTAACATCAAATTCTGTTTGTGCTTCTTACACTGGTCAAAATCCTGAGCTCAGCTCAGAGTCAGTTAGAGAAATGAACCTTCAGATCTGTCTTGATCAATTGATGGTTGATTTCTCCAGACTGCAGGAAACTAATGTCTTCTTGGTAGAGGAGAACAAGAAATTGAGTACTGAAGTTCAAAACCTGAATGAACAACTCACTCAGTCTGATCTCAAAGAATCAGCTCAGATTGTGAGACTAACTCAGGAAATTGACATGATCAATTCTGAGCGTCTCCCAAGAGAGAAAATTCTGAAGGAACTGGCTGAGGAAGAGCTGGTCAGGAAGGAAGAGCTGAAAGCACTTAAGAGTAAGTTTGATGACCTCTTTACCAGACATGAAATCCTGAAAAAGAGTGAGGACTCTCTCAAGAAAAAGGTTGCAGCAATGAATAAATCCTCAGTGGCTAGAGAGGAAATAAATAGCAACCAGATACTTGGGAACAAGAAAAAGGGACTTGGATATGTTCCTGAGAAATCCTCACAAGGTCAGTCTCATGTTGCTTCAGGGAGCAACACTGAGAGGGTATTTGTTCAGACAGGCCAGAGTGCACCTAAGGTTGTGCTCCAGGCCCGTCAAACTGATAAGGGCAAGGAAACCGTTGACACAGTCAGGGTTGCTCCTAAGGTAGCTAAGCCAAAACCCAAGGGAAAGGCAAAGCAACCTGCGGAAGCCCCTGAGAGCTCAGGCCAGGGAAAACCTCAGCGAAAGCAGAGAAAGACTCAGGCCAAGAGCCCTCAGACTGGTCAGCAAGGGTACCATCATGCTTGGCAATACCATCAGGAAAGGCCAAACATGATGACACCCCCGTGGTTTTGGCATCCTGAGGCCTTTAACTGTTTTCCTTTCCCTCACTTGCCTAGGGGGAATAGAAATCAGGGCCCTTATCAAAAACAAGGCCCAAGACCTGCTGCACCCAGACCTAGGAAGAACAGGAGGCCAGCCCAAAAGGCATCCACTCAGGCTCCTGCGAAGCCTAAGTCTAGCACCCATACACCATCTTCCTCTCAGGCTAAGAAGAAGAAAGTTGTGTATGTCGATGTTTCAGGGAGACAGATTCACCACTCTGAGGCAATCAGGGTTGTGAAGCAAGTCTGGATCCCGAAAGGTACAGCTGACACAATAGGACCCAACACCCAATGGGTACCTAAAGCCTGATTTGCTCACAGGCGGCTGTGGATCACAACAAGAGGAGAGAAGACTCAATCAAAGCTGTTTGGTACCTAGACAGTGGTTGCTCAAGACACATGACTGGAATGAAGAGTCTTCTCCAAGAGTATCAGGCTAAAGATGGTCCACAGGTAACCTTTGGTGATAACTCAAAAGGTGTTACTAAGGGTTTTGGTGTTCTAATTATAGGTACAGTAAGAGTGAAAAATGTGTCCTTTGTGGAAGGACTGAAGCATAACCTGCTGTTAGTAAGTCAATTCTGTGACAAAGGGTTCAGTGTTGAGTTCTCATCGAATAAATGTTCAGTCAAGGACAAATCAACACAAGTGCTTCTATCAGGTATAAGGAAAGGTAACGTTTATCTCGCTGATTGGAGCAGCACTATTCCTAATACTTGTCTTGTTGCTAAAAGCTCTCTAGAGCTCAGTTGGTTATGGCATAAAAGATTAAGCCACCTGAACTTCAAGATTCTTAACAAAATTTCTAGACAGTCACTTGTTGATGGTCTCCCTAATGAAGTTTTTAGCAAAGATCACGTGTGCAAAGCTTGTCAGGAAGGGAAGCAAGTTAGAGCGTCATTCAAAGAAAAGGCTTCTTACTCCACTGACAGGATACTTCAGCTTCTGCACATGGATCTATTTGGTCCCATAACACCTGTGAGTATGAATGGTAGAAAATATACCCTTGTGGTTATTGATGATTATTCTAGATATACTTGGGTTATTTTCCTGTTAAATAAGAAGGAAACACAGGTGAAGCTTCCAGAGTTGCTCAGAAGACTCAGCAATGAGAAAAATCAGTCCATTACCAAGATCAGATCTGACAAGGGCACTGAGTTTATAAATTCATATATTTCTGACTTTTGTAATGAACTTGGTATAGCTCATGAGACTTCTGCAGCTAGAACCCCACAACAGAATGGTGTCGCTGAAAGGAGGAATCGGACACTGAAGGAAGCTGCAAGGACCATGCTGGCTGAGTCAGGATTGCCCAAGAAGTTTTGGGCTGAGGCAATCAACACTGCATGCTACACTCAGAACAGATCCATGCTGAACAAGCAACATGCTCAGACCCCATATGAGACATGGAACAAAAGAAAACCTCGTATTTCTTACTTTCATGTGTTTGGTTGTAAGTGCTTCATCCTCAACAATGGGAAAACCCAGTTGAAAGCCTTTGATAGCAAATCTGATGAAGGAATATTCTTGGGATATTCTGAAATTAGCAAAGCCTTCAGGGTTTACAATTGTAGGACCCTTGTTGTGGAAGAATCACCTCATGTTGTCTTTGATGAATCTGCTAATGAGTCTAGGGCAAAGGTGCTGAATCCTGACACTGAGGAGGTCACGAGGAGTGTGACAAGGCTGAGCTTGAAGAGTCAACCTGATTTCAAGATCAAGACTGTGCCAATTCCCAGATGGGATGATGATGACGATCAGGATGATGAACCAAGTGCCACTCCTAAACCCAGCACATCAGGGATGGTTGAGCCTCAGACAGAGGAACAGGCTCAACCTGAGGTAAGTACCGTCTATGAAGATGCTGTTGCAGCTGAGACGGATCCTGAGTCACCTCATCAAGGGGGAATCAATGTCCCTGACATTGAACTTGTTAATCCCTTCGGTATAGACTCAGGATCATCCCCTTCTGTTCAATTTCCTGAATTTTATGAGCCTGTAGACACTAACATTGCAGGTACTTCAGGAACAACTCCTGGCAAAAGAACATGGTTAGAAGATCATCCCATTGATCAAATTATTGGTGATCCAACTGAGGGAGTCAGGACCAGACGGTTTCATGGTGAGAGTGCATTGTTCTGTTGCTTTCTCTCTGAGCAAGAGCCTCAGAACATTGAAGAAGCTCTCACTGACTCGAACTGGATCATTGCCATGCAAGAGGAGTTGAATCAGTTCACAAGGAATCAGGTTTGGAAACTGGTAGATAGACCTAGGCATCAAGGTGTGATTGGTACCAAGTGGGTCTTTAAGAACAAGAAGGATGAGAATGGTGTTGTGGTAAGGAACAAGGCTAGACTGGTTGAAAAAGGGTATTGTCAGTCTGAAGGAATAGACTATGATGAGACTTTTGCTCCAGTGGCTAGATTGGAAGCTATCAGGTTGTTCCTTGCCTATGCGACATATAAGAAGTTCAAGGTGTATCAAATGGATGTCAAGAGTGCATTCCTGAATGGTGTACTCAATGAAGAGGTATATGTTGAACAACCTCCCGGGTTTGAGGTTGGAGATAGAGTATACCATTTGAAGAAAGCACTCTATGGACTTAAGCAAGCACCAAGAGCTTGGTATGATACCCTCTCTCAATTCCTGACTGATCATGGGTTCAAGAAGGGAACAGTGGATAGGACTTTGTTCAGGATCACTGAAGGTGATGACATTCTCCTGGTCCAAATTTATGTGGATGACATAATATTTGGATCCCCAAATCAGCAGTTATGTGAGAAATTCTCTAAACTGATGACGGGTAAATTTGAGATGTCAATGATGGGAGAGATGAACTTTTTCTTAGGATTGCAGGTCAAGCAGACTGATCAAGGTATATTCATTAATCAGGCCAAGTATACAAGAGACTTGATTCATAAGTTTGGTGTTCAAAACAGCAATCCAGCCAGGATCCCAATGAACACCAATTGGAAGATGGATCCTGACACTGAAGGGACTTCAGTGAATCAGACTGAGTATCGTGGGCTGATAGGTTCCTTACTGTACCTGACTGCAAGTAGGCCTGACATTACGTTTGCAGTTGGTGTGTGTGCTAGGTATCAGTCTGATCCCAAGAGAAGTCATTTGGAGGCTGCTAAGAGGATACTTAAGTATTTGAAAAGGACAGTTAATATGGGACTATGGTATCCTTCAGATGACAACCTTGAACTGACTGGGTATTCAGATGCAGATTATGGAGGTTGTAGGATTGATAGGAAATCAACCTCAGGGACATGTCAGTTTTTGGGAAGTAAGTTGATCTCGTGGTTTAGTAAGAAGCAGAATTCAGTGGCAACATCCACAACTGAGGCTGAGTATATGGCTGCAGGGAGTTGTTGTGCTCAGATCCTATGGTTGAGGCAACAGTTGAGGGACTACCAAGTATTTGCTAATCAGGTTCCAATCTATTGTGATAACAATAGTGCAATAGCAATCACTCAGAACCCAGTGCTTCACACAAGGTGCAAGCATGTGGATATTAGACACCACTTCATTCGAGATCATGTGGAAAAGAAAGATATTAGGATGGAAAAGATTCACACTGATAGGCAAAGAGCTGACATCTTGACTAAGCCCTTGGCTGAAGCAAGGTTTATGGAACTATCAGTGGAATTGGGGCTTTTAGATCCGGGAGAGCAGTCAGTGTAGGGCTCTAAGGGAACTCAGGCCAGACTCGACTCAGCGAGGTATCAGGGTGCTACAATGTCTCCCTGACAGGTATGGGCTCTAACCTGACTCTTGTGAATCTCAAGCGTCTCCCTGAGTCATTCGTCCTGAAAATCTTTATTAAATGCATTCCGTTATCATTAAAAGCGCGCCTTTTTATATTTAAACCCACGCGCACGGAGCATTTAATGTCAAAGTTACTTTTTCATATACGTGTCCGTTTTATACGGAATGTGACTGACTTGGGGTTTCAATTAAAACTGAGATTAATCCTGGCCTCTCATTTCAAAACCTTTCGAATTCAGGAATCAATCTCAACCCCACGTTTGAGTAACTGACTTAGTCTTATCAATCAAGGGTGTCATTTGAGGTCTTTACGCAAACACAACGCACAATTTGCACACTGAGCCTTCTCTCGCTCACACACAGAATTTCTAAAACCTCTTTCTCAAAACACAATGGCATTCCTTGATTCCGACTGGACAACCGACAAGATCGTCGATGTTGTTGAGAAGAGGCTGGTACACATGGAGCAAGTCATCTCCATGGAAGGTATCTGTCTAACGGTTAAGGAAATCAAACCCGTTTTTAAATGGATTTCCGACGCCGGGTTGGAAACATACTTCACCACCCGCCCCTCTTCTGTGCTCCCAAGAACCGTGGTGGAAGCTTATTTGAACATGTTCTTGCGGAAGGGTGAAGTCTGCACCAAGGTGATTGCGCTAAAGCCGACGGGGGAAAAGAATAGCGACGGAGAGCCTCTCTACGACTCGGAGGTGGTCACCATTGATCTCAGGCAGGCGGTGAGGGAAGTCTTCAAGCTGCCATCCTCTGGCATCAACCCCAGGATTTACAAGGAAAACTCGGAGGGAGAATTCCTTGGGAAATGGACCAAGTCAGGGTCTTCGGAATTCAGGGCCCGTCAGAACAAGAGCACTCTGAAGCCGGAGTACAGGGCTCTGGTGGACTTGGTGTCCAAGATGGTGATGGGAGCAACTGGCTCTCACGAGCAGTTGAGTCTGCCCAAGTTGAGGCTCATGGGAGCAATCGCTGATGGAGTGGAAGCGAACTGGGAGCAGTTCTTCCTCGATCAACTCCATCAGGCGGGATTGGACAAGATCACGCGTGACGAGAAGAAAAAGCACATATCTGTCAGTGCCATCTTGCCTTTTGGCACAAGATTGTCCATGCTAATTGCTCATGCGTGCCATGGGTACACTTTTGACTTTGAGGACAACCTTTCCTCAAAGAAGGTCATGTTTTCATCACTGAGTGACACCTATTCAGTGCTAGGGCTGACTGATCCCAATGCGAAAGCAAAGGGTCAGGCTAGAAAGCCAGCTGGGACGGCCAAGAGAGTGGCAACCAGCCTCATTGAAAAGGTGGATGAGCTCCTTGAGAGGAGTAAGGAGGCTGAGAAGGCTGTTGCCGAGGAGGTGGAGCAACCTGATGTGGGCGCGGCTGAGAAGAAGGAGAGGAGGGTGAAAATCGTGCTGTCAGGGAAGAGCACGAAGACAGGGACTGAGTCAGATCCCAAGAAGGCCGGGACTGAGGCTGAGGGAACTGATGATGACGTCAGTTTAGAGGGCGCTCAGGGAAAGAGGCCCCTGAAGAGACTTAGGAGGGGAGTAAAGAAGTCTCCTGCTAAGAAACTCCCTGAATTGAGTGAGAGGGAGAAGTCAAGCTCTCCTGGAGCCTCTGACTTAGAGGAGGTGAGAAAGACTGTCGAGACGGCTGCGTCATTGCAGCCTGAGACAGCATCCACACAAACACCCCCACACCCTGAAACCCAAACACCTTTCATCCCTGACCCCACACCTCAAACTCCCCAACTCCCCCAACCTTCAGAGCCAAATTACCCCACTGAGTCAGTGCCATCAACCTCACCTACAATTGAGCCTGACCAGTTAGCCGAGCCAAACCTTCCCAACCCTTCAGATTTTCCCTCATACCCCAATCCCAAAGACTGTCCCAAATCTATTTCAACAGAAGAGGATGTGTTCCTTGAAATAGAGGAGGAGGAGCTGGATGAGCATATGGCGGGAGGTATACTGGAGAATACACTCAGGGGGAATGCCACGGAGTGGGCAGGAAAGTGCTGGCCTGGGCTGTACAAATACACTGAATTGCTGGCATATGTGGTGGAGCTCAAAGTTTGGTTGGACTTTAAACAATCAAACATGCAGGAGCAACATATGCTAGTAGACGCGCGCGGCTGGGAACATTGGGAGACGGAGGAGGCCAAGATCTGCTCATTCTTTGGCCTGACAAGCTGGCTTCAACTATTGAACTTCGACAACCTGAAGAAGCTTGTGGCTGAAATGATGGCCAAAAGCAAGGCTGATCTTCTCTCCGTTGAAGAGAAGGAGGATGATGAGGACGATGATGACGCTCAAGGTGGAGCTGTGGAAAAGGCAGTGGAAGAGACTGCAAGGGAAGTAGATGAGATGGACTCTGAGCCTCAGGCTCAGGGGGAAGGTGACAAGAACACTGGTGCCAAGGATGGACCAGTGGCTGAGGATGTTGTGAACATCTCAGCTGCCAATGAGACATCTGTCGATGAAGGGATTCCCTGCCCTGAGACACGAGAGGAAGATGTTGAGGCATTCAAGGAGACTCTCAGTTCCGAAGGACAAGTTCCTAAGGTTCAAGTTAGCTTAGCTGAGCCTGAGGAGGCGGCTATGACTACTTCACAACTGCCTTCAGTGTACCTAGAAGAAGGGACTGATGCTGCAGGGGCTGACAAGGGAAAGCAGCCAATCACTGAGGAGGCCGCTGATGATGAAGATGTGGTCATAACCGGGGTCGGCCGTGCTGAGTTTACAAGCATAGTGGAGGTCAAACAGGAGAAAACCTCGGAAAATCTAGCTGAACTTCAGGAGGAGGTAATGAGGCTACGTGCTGAAAAGGATGAAGACTCCAAAGCCCTGGCGAAACACATCAGGTGGACAAAGTCAGCTTACAACACCCTTGCCAACAGGGAGCTGATCTTGTTAAAACGCACAATGACTGACACGGCCAAGTCAGTGAAGAATGAGAGGAAGCGCACAAAGAAGATGCTCAGGGACACTCTCAAGAAACTTGAAGAGAGAGATGCGATCAGGGACGAAAAGATGAATCAGGCAGTGGACAGGCTTGCAGTTCAGACTGGAGCTATTGTCACTCAGGCCTTGGAGGACTCAGCGTCCAAGTTGGAGCTGGAGTCAGGGAAGCTGGATCGCACATCTCAATCAGTGGCGGACATTTTGGCTAAAGCCACTGAGGAGTCTGTGAAGATACTGACTGAGGTTAGCAGAGTCAGCGGTGAGTCCTCGAAGGTGGAAGAAAGGATCACCAAGGCTGAACAAAGTCTCCAACTCTCTATGGAGGTCTTTGAGAAGAAAGTCAATGCTGCCATCAGTTCCGTATCCTTTGCAGGGACTGGGATTTCAATGGGAGTTGAGTTATTGAAGGAGGGAATCAATGATGTCCATTCCCTAGCTTCCTTCGTAATCAACAGCGGATCTGACGCATTCCCATCTGAGGCCAATGATGATGCCAAAAAGGGGGAAAAGAAGAAGAAAAGATCCCGCCCTGAGGCATCTGAGGCAGTTAGTCAAGGAGAAATCGTCCTAGCTGATCCTGAAGCCAATCCTGATGGAAATACTCTAAGGGTAAGGAAGTCAGCTAGGTTAGCGGCAGTGGAGAAGGAAGGAGAACAATTAGTTGCCAAGCTGAGGGAGGAGGCAACAAAGGCAAAGGATAATGAACCTTCAAAGCAACAACCTGAGCCAGTCCAAAGATCATCACCCATGAGCTCAAGGAAGAATCCCATCACTTACTCAGGTGAGTTAGTTGCGGAGCTATGTGCTGAAGCATGGGGAGATCAACCTGAAAAGACTGAGGCTATGCGCAGAGCTGAAATTGCTCAGAAGGAGAAGATGCGCATTTTGGAGAAGAAGGTTGAAAAGCTGACGGATATCACTGAGCTTCAACAACGTGAACTAGATGATGCAGTGATCAGCTTGCTAAGGAGGAAGAAGGCGAAGCCTGAGCCAAGGAAGTACAGAAAGAAGCCAACAGTTAGGAAGGCAACAATTCTTCAAGTCAGTAGGCCAGAATCAGGAGCAAGGGAAGCTTTTGTTGATGAGTTCGTCTCAGAGACTTTAAAGGAGTTTTGGGCTGATGCAAGGGATGAATTTGTCAGGCTATGGTTCGTTGTGAAGAAATGGGGCGACACTGACGATATTGATGCCCACTTCACTGACTATATGATGGACAATCATCCTGAGCTATTTCAGAAGATCTTGGAGGAGGCTGAGGCAGCTAAAGTCCAAGTGAAGGCTCCTGAGTTCATCATTCGAGCTCCTCCCTTAATTCCTGGAACTCTAAAGCATGACACTAAGGCCATAATGATGGAAGTCTTGAAGATAGCTAGAACTGAAGGATATGTGAACCAACCTGGAAGACTTGACGAGCTGAAGGCAAGAGTTTATGCTGGATATGGACTCAAGCCTGAGATGAGATTAGTCTAGGTGTTCACAGGCTTCTTTGTAATAGATTAGATTCATTGTAATCATTTCCACATCTATCAATGAAATCTATCACTTTTGCCCACAGACAAAAACTCATTGTCTTTTTGGCTTGTTTAAATTCTGTACTTTATCAAGAATTGCTCTAACACTGTCTTATCTTATAGATAGGAGTGTCCTGTTTCCTCTAAGTGTTTTGAGGATCTTTTCAGTGTTTTGGCATCATCAAAAAGGGGGAAATTGTTGGGACATTGTCAGTTTTGATTTAGATCCCAAAAGCCCCTGAAAAGATGATTGCCTTAATCTGTCTTTGTCAGGCTAGTCTTGGTTAGGGTTAGTACTTAGTCATTTTACACTTCACAGGTACTCAGTAAGAGGAGAACTCACTGGAGACAATCAAGACTCAGAGCCTGAAGACGAAGAGCACCATCCTGAACTTATGGCAGTCGTCTAAGCTGGCTGAGTAAGTGTCAGTGATGAAGAGTATGACCCTGAGGTCATTACTAACTCAGTCCTGAAGGGTACAGGTTGTCACTGAGTAAATGGGAAGACTTGGAGTAGAGCCAAGCAATGCAAAAGGAATTTCAGCGTCAGGACAAGACCGGTGAGCTCAAGACAAAATGAACTTAATAAGACAAGCCTGAAGCTCTGGAATAAGTTCTGACATTCTCACCAACCTGATGACGTGGACCAATCCAAGGAGGACACGCACGTACGGAACCTGACACAGAGACTGAATTCAGACTGCATATTCAACGGGCAAGCATTTAATGTGCATTAAATGCAAATACCAAATCCATGCAAAGGCGGCTGCTGCATAGAGATATGTCCGTTTGAAGCCACTCTACATAGATGGCTAGAAGGCTATCTCTCCAACGGATAGTTTTTCAAAACCACCTATAAATACAGAAGGCCTTGAACCCATTCAAGGTTACGGGAAATTTCCAAGCCAGAAATTACTCAAAACTCTCAAGCAATCAAAGCATTCAGCCTTTAAGAGAAACACTCGAAACCTTCTAAATTTCCCAAGTGTTTCTTAGCAACTGAGAGCTATTCTGTATTCCAAGAGCTAATTAGAATTATCTTAAGCTTAGAGAGATTATCCAATCCTTAGCACAGCTTTGCCTTGTAAGGATAATCTCAACTTAGTTGGAATCCAAACTGAAACCAAAACCCTAAGTTAGGCTTGTTGGGAGTAAGTCGATTAGTGTGATAGTAAGAGGAGTTTGTATAGATCAGTGAGGTAACTGGTCTTGGTGCACCTTGGCACGTTAAAAACAAGAATCCCTTGAGTGGATTTCCTGTTAAGTCAGGCCGTGGACGTAGGAGCTTGAGACTCTGAACCACGTTAAACTCCTTGTGTTCTTACTGCTTTGATATTGTGCATACCTGCCATATTACTTATTCATTCATTGCATTCAAGCTTATCAGGTCTGAATCAATCAACCTGATCTTCTAAAGTACACTGCCTTGCTAAACACTTCTAAGTTTTGAGTAAAACAAGTTTTCAGAAAGCAAACTAAACAGGACTTTAAACTATCAGGGCTCAAACATTTCCGCACTGAACTTGAACTGATAGTTAGCCAACTGACCCGCACCAAGTGTAGTCAGTGGGTGTATTATCAGCTCCTAGTTCTTTACCACTCTGAGTGAAGGGGACTCAGTCAGTTTAAGTATAAAAAAATCGGTATACGTGTATTCCCCCCCCCATACACGTATTCCTCAGTCTTGTACCGGGACCAACAGTCTCGTACACATCCAATGGGATTTTTATTGGGCAGGCCAAATATGCCCACGATATTTTGGAGAGTGCAAATATTTTGGACTCGAAACTGATATCCACACCTCTCGTGGCAGGTGAGTCTTTGGTTAGTGCTGGCACCCCGTTTCGAGATCCCACTTTATATCGTTCACTCATGGGCGCACTTCAATATTTAACTATCACTCGGCCAGATCTCTCATTTATGGTTAAGCTTGTCTCTCAGTTCCTTCATTCTCCTACTGAAGATCATTTCCTAGCTGTTAAACGTATTTTACGATATGTCAAAGGGACCCTTCATTTTGGCTTAAATTTTGATCGTCGGCCTGAGTCTTCTATCATTGGTTACTTTAATACTGATTGGGCTCGTTGTGTTGAGACTCGTCGGTCTACGTACGGTTACTCGATCTTCTTAAGTGGTAATCTGGTTTCTTGGAGTGCTAAAAAACAGCCTACAGTGGCTCGCTTCAGTTGTGAATCGGAGTATAGGGCCATTGCAAATGCTGCAGCCGAGGTGGTTTGGTTGATGAATCTTTTGAGTGAGCTTGAAGCTCTTCCTTTGGTGCGACCTCAACTTTTGTGTGACAACAAAAGTGCCATTTTTATCAGTCAAAACCCAGTTGCTCATAAACGTGCTAAGCATATTGATCTGGACTATCACTTTGTTCGTGAGTTGGTTTCTTCGGGCAAGTTATCTACTCAATTTATCCCTTCTCATCTTCAATTGGCTGATATTTTCACAAAGAGTCTTCCCCGTCCAGCCTTTGAATTTCTTCGTTCCAAGCTTTGCATTGGCTTGCACCCCACGCAGCGCTTGAGGGGGGGTGTTAGAGATATATACGGAACTACTCAAAGAGATAAGGATACTCAAGGAACTAATCAAATAGATAAGGACGGATAGTTACTTAGGTGTACTTGACCATATGTATTTCTCTTGTTGTAAATAGTCATGATAATATCTTATGCTGGAGATATTCTTGTTGTACACATATATTAATAAGAGTTCAGCCTATCACCTGATTACGGTGATATTAATTCACTTTACAACCACGCCGTTGCTGGTGTTTGGCACCGCCTTGTTGGTGGTTTCCGGCGCGGGGCTGGTGGGGAGTTACCGCCGGAACTGAGACAAGCCGTGCTCCTTCAGTAAGAAGGAGGAGGAGCTGGGCCCTTTTCTTTATTGGGCCTCTTTATTTCCTTTTTGGGCCAATTTCATCTCTTCCTTTTATTTATTCCATGGGCTAGTTTTAAAATAAAATTAAAATTAAATTTGAGCCTCAATTGTTTAGACTAATTTAATCAAATAATTTGACCCAAAAGTTTTAATTAATAAGGGCTCATGTGACAATTTACTTATGAGAAAAACTAAACAATTCCGCGTCTAATTAATTTTAAACTGCAGGAATTATTTTCTTTCAACAATGAAATGATTTTATCACGCGACGACTTATGGATTAGATACGACGCCTCGTCACTAAAAAGAAGGTTAAGGAACCCTCTCTCTGTGATAATTATGAGACGTGACATGATCCATTGCTGCTTAGACGTGGAATGCAAGTAGTCTATCTGCCCACGCTCGACGTGAGATAAGTTTCATCAGATACTTGGGAACCCTTATTATAGGGTTCCGCTCTGGTAAAAGGCTTAATTCTTTCTTTTATATTTCCGGCAATTTGCATTGTTTGCGCTCTTTATTTTGCCGCAACATATGCTTGTAAATTATTTGTTGTAGAAATTAGGATTTATATGAAAATCCTTGTGTGCCTAGCTGCTAATTTAATTCACTCAAACAATGCCCAAAATTTTCGTATACAAGTTTGCCGGAAGCAAACATGAGCATTGACTGAAATTTGAACTTGAACAATTGCTCCTACTTGTATAGTTGTTTATGTGAACTAAATTTACTTTATTGATTATAGTCCGCAGATATTATCTAGGTAGGCGACACCCAATAGTTGTCGGACCGTAAATCATGTTTTGGTAGACGACGCCAATTCTTGCTTCTATGTGCTCTAGAATAATCAAATAAATCCTTTCCTTATTTCTCCGTTGTCAATAAATTGGTCACAACTCTTACCATGTCACTTTAAAATTGTAGTGAATAATGTCTGATATTACCATGAAAGAATTCGATGAGCTTGCTCTCGATGGTAATAACTACCTGACATGGGCGCTAGATGTCGAGATCCATCTAGCCTCAAATGAGTTGAGCGAAATAATTATCGAAGGTTCGAAATCCACTAACGCCCAGAAGACGAAAACGTTGATTTTTCTTATGAATCACCTGAATGAGGATGTGAAAAATGAATTCCTCACTCACAAGGACCCTGGAACGTTGTGGAAGTCCCTGAAGGACCATTTTCAACAACAAAACGATATACTTCTCCCTCCGGCACAATACGATTGGTTGAAACTCCATTTCCAAGATCTTAAGTCTATAACGGAGTACAACTCTGTTTTGCAACGTATTGTAACCCAGTTGATGCAGAACACTCTGTCAATATTCCACACTAGCAACCTTATACTCCAGCAGCAGTATAGGGACAAATATATGATTGGTCGCAAACGTGGAAGGGGGAGAGAGAGTAAGATGATCTGGGCTAAAGGCCGAGGTCATAGTACATCTGGTGGTCACAGAACCTCGATTTTCGCTCTACAAAAACCTAGCTCTCAAGACAAGATTGAGCAATCCTACTATAGATGAGGATGCAAAGGCCAATTGGTCTCGCACGTGTCAAACTCTTAAATATTTGGTTGAGGCTTATCTAAAGCAGCATAAGGACGACAAGGGGAAGACCCATATGGTTGAACCTCACGGTGACAGCCTGCCTGAAATAGAATTTAACCAAGACAACGATGATTTCTTGAGCTCGTAGCTCAAAAACTTTAGAGACAATGAGTGATTTGAGTATTTAATTATTTTAGTACTTTGTTTTTGGATAAAATAATTTATATTTTTGGATCCTTTCTTTCGGATACTTTATTTTATGGATGATATTATATTTTAGCTTTGATGTGTTTACCTTAACATTGTCCATTAAATTTACTTGGATATTGCTATACTTCTACATGGCTTGTAAACATATCAACTATTAGGTTTGAACTATTTTCTCTAGCATGATGTATTCAAATTGTGATTTATGTTTGGTAGATAGCGCCACCACACATACAATCTTAAGAGATAGAAAGTATTTTCATAACTTGGTAGAACATAATGGGAGTATAACTACAATAGCCAATGATAATATGTTGATAGTGGGCTCCGGAAGAGCTTCAATTGTCCTCCCCGTGGGTTCCGAACTCATAATTGATAGTGCTTTATTATTTCCACAATCTAAGCGTACCCCGCTAAGTTTTAAAGATATAAGATTTAATGGATATCACATTCAAACTGAAACTGAGAATAATAACGAATACCTTTTGATGACTATTACTCGAGGTAGCCGTAAACAAGTTATAGAAAAACTTCCTTCCTTCTCCTCCGGATTGTACTATTCCTACATCCGGCCATCTAATCTCCATCTAGCTATGAGTATGAAATTTCATGACCCGAACTCTTTTAAATTATGGCATCAGCGGTTAGGTCATCCAGGACAAACTATGATACGTAGGATTCTATCTAACCATTGGTCATAATATTTTGAATAATAGTCCCTCTTGTTGATGAATTTATATGTGATGCACGTTCTAAGGGTAAGTTAATAGTGCGCCCGTCGTGCACTAAGGTTGGACTAGAGTCTCTGGTTTTTCTTGAACGGATTCAGGGAGACATTTGTGGACCGATTCACCGAGCATCATGACCATTTCAGTATTTCATGGTTCTAATTGATGCCTCCACTAGGTGGACATATGCCTGTTTGCTGTCTACCCGCAATCAAGTTTTTGCAAAGCTCATTGTGAAAACTATCGAGCTTCAAGCTCAGTTCCCAGATTATCCAATAAAATCTATTCGTATGGATAATGTTGCCGAGTTTACCTCGAGAGCCTTTACAGATTACTGTATGGCCCTGAGAATTAAAATGGAGCATTCGGTCCCCTACGTCCACACCCAAAATGGTCTTGGTGAAGCTCTAATAAAACGTATCAAACTTATCGCTAGATCATTGCTTAAGAACTCTAAACTACCCACTTCATGCTGGGGGCATGCAGTCTTACATGCATCACACTTGATACAAATCCGTCCAACAACATATAATTATCATCCCCCCTACAGCTAGTGCGTGGGAAAGAACCTAGCATTTCCCATCTGCGTATTTTTGGATGTGCGGTGTATGTTCCGAAAATATTACCTAAGCGGACCTCTATGGGCCCACAAAGGAAGCTTGGTATTTACGTTGAATTTGACTCTCCATCCATTGTGAAATACCTAGAGCCTTTGTCTGGGGATCAATTAATGGCCCGGTTCGCTGACTGTACATTCGATGAAGATTACTTCCTGGCATTAGGGGAGATCCGAATTCAAAATTGAATGAATACTGGGAGCTTACGTGGAACGTAAGTAATCTTCAGTATCTAGATCCACGCATTAGTCAATCTGAACTGGAAGTTCAGAAGATCATTAACTTGCAACATTTAGCAAACAATTTGCCAGACGCGTTCACTTACCATAGAGGTGTAACTAAATCGCATATACCTGCAGTAAATGCTTCCCAAAGGGTTGAGGTCCCAAGCAAAACAAGTATACATGCCCCCACACGCCAGAAGCGTAAAGGACCCTCAAGAGATACTAGTACACCTAAAAGAAAAGCTAGCAAAACTGGTCAGGAGAACGTAAAATCTCTAGAAGAGATTCGTCATGTCTCTAGAAGGCGAACGTCCTAGTGCCGAAGCAAGTGCACAAAATATTCAATGCACTAGGACTGTGGAACGACCAGACCCAGATACACTTAGAAATGAGGAAGGTCTGGTTGACATAAACATTGAAGTCTCTATGAATTTCATAGATACGAGAGAAACATATAATAGAAATATTACTATCGTCGATGACACATTTGCAGCGACAATTGCTCTTTCCGTTATAAATAATGATCTAGATCCAGAATCCAAAACTATCGCTGAGTGCTGGAAGCGCTCCGATTGGGTAAAATGGAAAGAGGCAATTGAAGCAGAGCTCGCATCGCTTAACAAAAGAAAAGTATTTGGCTCTATCGTTCGTACACCCACGTGCACTATTCCTGTAGGATATAAATTAGTATTTGTACAAAAACGAAATGAGAACAATAATATGGAGAGGTATAAAGCGAGACTAGTAGTTCAAGGGTTTTCGTAGAGACCCGATATTAATTTCGATCAAACCCATTCTCCCGTAATGGATGCAATAACGTTCCGCTACTTGATATCTTTGGCAGTTAAATTAAATCTCTAGATGAGATTGATGGACGTAGTAACCGCATACTTATACAGATCACTAAATGCCGACATTTATATGAAAATCCCCGATGGATTTGACATTCCTCAGATGAGGGATGGTGAAAAATTGCATTTTGTATATCACAAAACTGCAGAAGTCGTTGTATGGCTTGAAGCAATCGGGCCTCATGTGGTACAACCGACTTAGTGAATTCCTCCAGAAGAAGGGATACACATTTGATAAAGCTTTCCCATGCGTATTCACAAAAAAATTGCAAATTAGTTTTTGCATCATATCCGTTTATGTTGATGACCTAAACATAATCGGAACATGCAAAGAGTTTGAAGAAGCCAATTCAATCTTGAAAGCTGAATTCGAAATGAAAGTCTTGGGTAAAACCAAGTACTGCCTCGACTTGCAGATCGAGCATCTCCCAGAAGGAATATTTATACATCAGTCAACCTACGTGAAGAAGGTATTGGAGAGATTTCACATGGATAAATCTCATCCACTTAGCACCCCTATGGTTGTCCGATCCCTCGAAGTGGATAAGGACCCATTTAGGCTAAGAGAAGATTTAGAAGAAATTATGGGGCCAGAAGTTCCTTATCTTAGCGCTTTCAGAGCATTATTCTATCTCGCAAATTGCACTAGACCGGACATTGCATTTGCAGTTAATTTGCTTGCGAGATATAACACTTCTCCTACAAGGAGACATTGAACTGGTGTTAAGCATGTTCTACGGTACCTCCAAGGGTCTCAAGATCTTGGACTGTTTTAGCGTAAGAACCAAGACAAAACCTTGGTAGGTTACGCGAATGCTGGCTATTTGTCTGATCCCCACAACACCATATCCGAGTCTGGTTACGTTTTTCACTGTGGTGGTACCACGATCTCATAGAGATCGGTTAAGTAAACCATGGTTACCACGTCTTCAAACCACTCAGAGATAATAGCTTTATTTGAAGCCGCACAAGAATGTGTTTGGTTAAGGTCCTTGGTAAAATACATTGGTGACTCGTGTGGTGTCGCTAAAGGCGATACATCTTCCACTGTTATATTTGAAGACAACACGGCTTGCATCGCACAAATGAGTAATGGGTACGTCAAGGGAAACCTGACGAAACATATTTCACCTAAGTTTTTCTACCCATACGAACTCCAGAAGAGTGGCACAATTACCATTCAAAAGGTGCAATCTAGTGACAATCTAGCAGATCTGTTTACTAAGTTCTTACCTACTTCTACTTTTGAAAAGTACGTTCGTGGTATTGGGATGCAAAAACTCAAAGGGTTGTTGTCTTCAGGGGGAGCAGTAACCCCGAAATAAATCTAGAAGATTTTATCTGGAAGATCGATTACATTCCTCTCTAACTTAATATTTGGCCGATACCTAGCACGTGGAGTTTTTATGACATGTAATGTCGTAATGTCCAAGGGGGAGTGTTGTAAATCTAGCAGATTTATTATAACAAATCTAGAAGATTTGATGTGGACATTACTAATGGACTTCTAACCTAATGGGCTTTAGATTTAGACTAGGTCTTTATTCTTATAACTAGATCATTGTACTCAGAATTGTATACACTCATACACACACATATTAGTGAAACTCCTGGCTTGGTACGCCCCCAGACGTAGTCGTTATTGACAAACTGGGTAAACAAATCTCGCGCCTTTATTTTACGCTCTCGATTTACAACAAACATGTCAACATTAGCTAGCGTTTGTCATTGACTCTTATTGACATTTCATATGAGACAACTACTGTGAACCGTCTATTATAAAACTTGAATGAAGTTTCAGGTCTAATGGAGTCAATGAAAGTTTAGGGATCGACACCATCTCATCTAAATTACTTTTGGGCACATAGTCTTATTAGAGTCAAATCTAGTTCTGTTGCACAATCCTGTTAAATGATCTATATTTCTGAGTAACATAATTGAAGTCTCAACTTTCAAATTCAAATCATGATTCGACACACCATAACACTTCAAGTTATTCTAGTGTAGGTGCAAGTATGACTCTATCCTTCTAATAATTCAGATCGTCCATAATATTCTTCAAGTACAACTTTTAACGAAATATTTGTAAAGTTATCAATGAAGTCTTTTCATTTTTTTCAATTAAAAATATTCATCTATGAAGTCTTCCATTCCATTCGGTTACTCGTCGTACATATTAAATTTTTTAAATTTATTTTTATAATATTGAGATAAATGCATGCATTAAAATAATTATGCAATTTATATATTTTTATAAATAAATAACTAACATTATTCTGTATTCTCCAAATTTAATCGAGGTTCGAGGTTCAAACCGTCTGTTTCTATCAATTTTATGTGTTCGGTCAGTCCATACACAATTTTGCTCTATCTTCAATTGAAATGCATTGTTCATATTATTATCCCGTGAAATTATCATGAAT
The DNA here is from genome assembly GCA_947034835.1 of Ballota nigra. Taxonomy (NCBI): domain Eukaryota; kingdom Viridiplantae; phylum Streptophyta; class Magnoliopsida; order Lamiales; family Lamiaceae; genus Ballota; species Ballota nigra. Next base: position 42,950,844 of record OX344721.1, read on the forward strand.
CTAGAGGAAAAAATATTGAAGAATATAGAGTTCGTATGAGTTCTTACTCTTTCCTTGCTTTGTAGACAACAAAGTGCATTAACTTATACATTGTTTGTATGTAAATTAATTAACCCAAAGATATCTCCCAGAATTATTCCAATATGATAGATATGCTTATATGTATTTTGTGGTTTGTCTAATATAATAAATTGCTATATTAATTGGACAAAGTATAGAGTGAAAATGATGCAATCATTGAAGGACATTGGTTATTTTCACTAAATAGTATTAGGCTGTGTTTAGATGGAGGAATTTTGGCTATGGATTTTAAATCCACAACCTAAATTCACTCTAATTGTTTGGGTAAGATTTCAAATGGATGAATTTCAAATGCTTAGCTTTAATCTTAGTTTAAATTAGAGAAATTCAAAACAAAGTCATTTAAAATCCATAGATTTATAAATCTATTCATTTTTAAATCCATTAGATTTCAAATGACTCCATCCAAACACACCCTTAGGTCATTTCACCTGAAGGGCATTAGTTGTTTTCATAGAAGAATATTAGTTATATAGAGAAAACTAACTAATACTCTCCAGTGAAAACAACTAATACTATTCAATGATTCATGTATGAACCAATTTCACTCTTTATATACCCTATTAATTGTTATATGTCTACTATATTCTTTCTTCAAAGTAATTAATCTAGATAATCTCTCTTCTACAAAAGATTAATAGTATGTATAAAGTGAAATTGGTTCATACATAAACCACTTTGAAATACTTTTTAGTATAACCACTAATATCATTTAGTTGTTTAATGCTTATACGTATTTGGTGGTTTGACCAATAAAATATATTGATTGATATATTAAGTGTTATATGTCTACTGTAATCTTTCTTCGAAGTAATTAATTAAGATAATATCTCTTCTACAAAAAAATTAAGAGTATGTATAGAGTGAAATCGATTAATGCATAAACCACTTTACAATACTTTTTAGTATAACCACTAATACCATTTAGTGTAATCAACTAATACCTTTAGGTAAACAACTAATACTCTTCGTACCCTTCAGTGAAAATAACCCCTCCAAAACTAATACTCTAAATTACACCTCGTTCCACTAATAATTACGTAGAAAAATATCTTTATTTTGTTTAATGCACTTCAATTGAATAATATGCAATCATAAAAAAACCATTTAATCAATTTAAATACTACAAATTAGGTCTCACAAAAAAGTCAACAAAAGTCAAATGGGTAAACAAAATTGGGACGGAGGTAGTACTCTTTAGTGAAAATAAGTAATACTCTCCATAACTAATACCCTTAAGTGAAAACAACTAATATCCTTTAGTGAAAAAAACTAATACACTTCAAATGGTTCATGTATGCATAATTTTCACTCTATACTTTGTAAAAAAAATAAAGAGTGGTCATATTTCTTTTCTAGATTAATAAATATTTATTTTAATAAATTCCACAAAACATAAACTTCTACAAGCTATATGTCAAATTAATTCTATACATTGATTATTCACAAAAATATTTATTAAATATTATTTTAAAATAATTGAAATATATTTTATACTACAAAATAGAGGAATTTATCATAATATATATTTCAAAGATATATTCGATATATTTATATATTATTTTTCGACATTTATTATAAATTATATTTTAAAAATATATCCAATATATTTTGTAAATAATTATTTATCAATATTTATGATAAAATATATTTAAAAGATATATACCAAAGATTTAAAACGAATATTATAAATTATATTTAAAAAATATATCTAATATATTTTATAAATAATTATTTGTCAATATTTATGATAATATATGTTGTTACTCGAAATATTTAACTTAATACGATTAATGTGGCTTTTGGATCGAGTAACTAACTTAATAATTTTCGTTGGTTTTGGTAATTAATGCGTGAGGCTATGTATAATAAATGCGAGAAGATTTGTTAAGTCTTTGTGTAGACTTGAGCTTGGAGTGGTAGGTGTGTATTCAATGCTAATGGGCAAGTATTTATAGCCCAAGGGCATACCCTTGGACTGACCTATCTCTATTAGGGCAGCCTAGCATTAAATGCTCGGCCTGTCCCTAGTTTTGAGGAATGGGCCGAGGCCCTTTGAGTTGGTGAGCTTGGCCCAGTAAGAGCCGGCCACATGAAAAGTAGCTTGTACTTGCTCCTGAGATCGTGGAATTTCCTACCATAAGTATGGTCTGTCCCACTGGAGTTAGTTCTGATTCACTGTTCCTCGTACTTGGAATGGAATGATTGCCTGATGGCATCTAAATTTGGCTTTACTAAGGATAAGACCAAACACGTGGCCTCTTTGTCAGGATGATTGTCGAGGCGGGTCACTCTTTACCCTTAGGCTTTGCCTCGCTTCATACCTGTCTTTATTTCAGATGAACTCACTCACATAGCCCCATGCTTCCCTTGCCGAGGCCGATCAGCTCTTTGTGCCTTGCCCTTTATGCCGAGGTGGAGTCCGATGCGCTGCCATGAACTTCTCCTTTGGCTACAGTTATGACTGGTCGTGCAGTGGACTTCCCCTGACCCATCGCTGGATGCCGAGGCCGAGACCAATTTAGTGGCCCTTGGGGTCCATCATATTTTATCTAACTCTTTGGCTGTGGCCCCGTCTGTCTTGCTTTGGGCTCGCCTCATCCCATTCAGATTACTCGTCTTACCTCTCGGCTCATTCTAATGGCGTCCTTAGGACGAGTCGAAAATTTCCCCTGCTTGCCGAGTTAAAGAATGGGAAGTCCTATGCCCTCGTCATAAGATAGGGATAGCCAGGTAAGGATGATGGAAAATCTCCTTGGGAAGAGATGTTTCGTCTGCCCCAGCGTGCCGCACTACTTTTAGGCAGTGATTATGCCTTTATGGGGAATTGGTGCATTGGGGAGGGACGTGCTCCATGTGAAAGGTCACGTCTAGACTGGACGCGCGTGCATCTTTTGGATGCGTTTTGCCAGATTTCCCTCGGCTTTCATTTCCTTCCGCTTCGACCCCCGTATTTGGGGTTGGGTAATTGCATTTTGACCCCTCCGTCCCCTTATAAAAAGGGGGTGGGCCTTTATTTTAAAAAAATCTTGCTTCCCGCTCTGAATTTCTTTTGCTAATCACATCATTTATAGGCGCAGCTTCTCCGACGATTTTATTGCTCGTGGGAACGTCTTCCCTTGGTAAGTCTTCATCTCACTCCTTTCCTTTCTTTGTTTTCCTCTTCGAACGCTACAATGGACCAAGGAGCTTCTTTCTCCGGTGCCGATCACGGGGTTAGTGATCTTCGGCGGCGATTGCAAAGGGGACTTGTAGGGAGGAATCCATTCTCCCTGTCCGATCAAGACGGGCTGGAGAAAGTATTTGGTCGGGCGCCTAGGGCAGCGGAAGCGTCGTTGCATACCTTGGGCGGTGGCCCATCTACCTCCGGCGATGCCTCCGCTCGTGATGACGGTGCGAATGGGCCTTCTGGCCAGGATATTCCAGTCGAGGCGAGCCGTATCTTCCATCATCTTGAGGCCCGCGATCAAACTGAGAGGGAAGAGGCCGAGGCCGCGACAAAAAGGGCAGAGGAGCTGGCCTTTTGGAAGAAGAGGGCCGAGGAGATTGAGCTGGATCATCGACTGTGGGCGATATTCATAGACCAGAGATCGGGAGAGGGGCCAAACTTCATTTACGACTACTACATATCGTCGTAGGAATACAGTAGTCCGAGGCACGAGGCGTATCAGTTTTTTACCCCCACCAAGACGAGGTTCTATTGGAATGAGACCCAAAGCACAGTCACCAAGAGGAACCTTAAAGACTGAAGACAGACCTTCAAGGTGTCTATTGATGTGTACTTTTTTATCCCAGATAAAGACGAGAGGGCGGACCAGCCTCCGTCGGGTATGGTGGCAGTGTCCTATGACATCATGGATGCGAGCCTTCATTTCCCGCTCCACCCAGCAGTCACCAACCTTCTTAATGCCTAGGGGCTCACTCCACTCCAGTTCAGTATCAATTTGTAGTGCTCTCTGATCAGCACCTTCACTCTCTTCGGCATATATCGTCTATATCGCATGACGATGGTCGGGGAGATGAAGTACTTGTATAGCTTGTCGAAGGAGCCCAAGAAACACGTGGTTGTCTATGTCAAACATCGACATGAGAAACTCATCTTCGACCTACCGACCAAGGTGCATATCAAGGAGGAGCACTAGTTTTGGGTATCGGGATGGTGGAAGTCCGACCGGGGCAGCGTCGAAGTGATATTCCCACCAAGTTTGGGAATAAACAAGATAGTAAGTTCACAAAATTTTGCTTGCTCATCTCGTACTGATCTAATACTTTGCTTGTTTGTAGGTTATTTGGTGCCTCGGAGGGAAGAGCTTCCTTTTGACTTCCGTCTCGTCCTCACCAAGTTTGACCTCGTTGACCACCGAGAGAGGCATTACCAGACTCTTCTTGCTGAGAAGAAAAGGTTGGAGTCCCGGCTCTTTTGCTACCCTCGTCACCTCCAGCAACCTACTCGTAAGTGTTGTCCTTTCCAATGTTTACTTCGATGTAGTTATTTTTCTAACAGTTTTCACTTTGCATTATAGGTGATTACCCCATCTATCCCGCCTGCACACCTGAACTCATCATGGAGATATCGGACCCCTAGCTCGGATAAAAGCCCTCGTCGGGAAGAAGAAAAAAGGGTTGAAGAAGATCCTGCCAATCCTTGCCCCACCCACGGAGCAGGTCGAGATCCCCACCGCCCTGGCAATGCCGACAATGGCTATTTTCCCCTGACAGTGGGGGAGATGTCTCCCCAGCCCCCGACGAAGAGGGGACGAGGCGTTGCCGACCTAGAGGTCGTTGAGGTGGATGACTCCCCTCCCATGAAGAAGACCTTCCTCGGCGAAGGGGCATCGGTGGTTGTGGCCAGCAGCCCCTAGTGGTAATCGGGCGAGATATCGTATCGTTCCTATTTGGGATGAGACCATAACCGAGTCGCCAGGTTCGTCTCGAAGCCTTAACCCTTTCAATTGCTTGCATTGTGTCTTTTAAAAATGCTAACTGTTTTTTTTTTCTTTTACCAGTAGCATGGAGGACAATCCCAACCCCTCGGCTCAAGTCTTGGACTTCATCGGGTCCAAGTTTTCTCGCGACCTCGACTCCCTGCCTGCCTGCCTGCCTCCGCCGGACGATGTGAGACATCCCTCGTGCATGGGATATTGAGTTAACCGCTGTCGTGGCACACAATAATGGAAATTCCAACCTCTATCTCTCCCAGGCCCTTATGCTGAAGATGGCCTAGGTGATGAGTGTGGCTCTCACCTAGAAAGAGAATGAGGCCACCCGTGCCCACTTGGCGGCAGAGAGGCAGAAAAGGGCCCTTGAAGAGATGGAGGCCAAAATTTCCCAACTGGAGACTGCAACTGAGGCAGGCAAGAAAGCAACAGCCGAGGTGGCTATCCTATCTGCCCGAGTTCGAGGCGAAGAGGAGAAGAACGCTCTCCTCGAGAAAAAGTATCGCTGGAGGCAAAGGCTTTGGCTAAACTGGTAGAGGAGAAGAGAAGGATGGAGGCCGAGAAAAGGGCCCGTGCCACGGAGATCGAGGCAAGACTTGCCGGCCAAGAGGTGGCAAAGATGAAGGACGAGCTCGCTTCGGCCAAGGAGATGGTCGAGGAGTTCAAAAAGAAACTAGTGCTGTCTCTGGAGGAGTACGAAGCCCTGAGCGATCCGGCCCAGACTACCAACTACTCCTACTATCTGACAATCTTGGATTCACTCTGAGTGATGTATAAGGTTGGCCGTCCTCTTGACGAGTTGGCCCAGTTCTTCAAGGACTATGTCTTGAGCCATCCTCTCCACGGCGATATATATGTCGGCTGCCTTGATCTCGAAAGAGAGATGGACATTGACCTTAGTTGGTGGCCCGATCATTCCTGCCTTTTAATACCGGGTGAGGGCCCTCCAGAGTCTCCCAAAGATGGGGGCGAAGAAGAAGATCAACCCGCCCCTACCGACGGAGGTGCCCTTGCCGATGCCCCTACTGCTACCACCAGTGTCGAGATTACTCTACGGTCGATGAGACCGCCCTGACTGCCAACGAGCATGCCCCGACTGCTGCCGAAACTACCTCAGCTGCCGAGTAGGATAGGCTTTTGGAATATTTTATTTTGCTTCAATAATGTAATTGCCCACTGTGGCCTCCTCATGTACAACACTTGTATATCCCTTTAATTCAATTTTGCATTTTATCCCCTATCTCGACTAGTTTAAATTTACGCCAGGAGTCTTTTGTCCCTTTGAGATCTCGTCTCGTCCGGGGACTTTTATGCCATTACGAAGTATGTCTTCTTAATTGGTCTTAATGCCCTAGAGAGGCTTCGCCTCTTAAAGGGTCTGGGTGTAACATGACTGCCTTAAAAGGTCTCGTTGTTAATGTTTGTCTCGGATCTCTATGGTCCTTGGGGACTTTTGCTCGATGAGACTTTTGCCCCTTTGAGATCTCATCTCGTTCGGGGACTTTATGCCCTCGCGATGCATGTTGTCATGATTAGTCTTATGCTCTAGGGAGGCTTGGCCTCTTAAAGTGTCTTACGTGCCTAGGTCGAGATCATGTTCGACCTAGGGCTTTTGCCCTCTGAGGTGGTTTCTCAGCGAGGGTCTTTTATCCCCCCAGCGAGGTGGTTTCTCAGCAAGGGTCTTTTATGGCCCTTCGACGGGACTAAATCCTGAACAAGCACGGGTCTCGTTTTAGGACTCTGTGCCCATTCGAGGTATGTCCTTGGATGGGGGCTTTGATTTTACTTTGGCCAAGGGTTAGACCTTGACCTCGGCTCTATGCCCTAATCCAGGCATGACCTAGAGGAGGGACTTTGTGCTGGGTTCGTTGAGTTGAAAAGGAAGGTTTACCTTTATTCATTTTGAAATTGAGAGCTACAAAAGGTTTATTGGTAATACTTCTTGAGGTTGACGGCATTCCAAGGGTATCTCGAAATGGGCCTTCCCAATTTGGGTTGAGGGGGATCTTCGAGTTGGGCTCGATTTTCTTTAGGACGAGTTCGCCTATGGAGAACTGTCTGACTTTCACTTTGGAGTTGGAGAATTTTTCTGACTTCCTCTTGTAATCTTTGTTCTTCAAAGTGTACGAGAGTCTTCTTTCTTCTAGTACATCTAGGTCGGACCTCCTGGCCTCGTTATTTTCTTCTGTGATGGCCTGCGATGTCCGGTGGCTCAGAACTACGATCTCGGAAGGGATGATGACTTCAGTTCCGAAAGCTAGAGCGAAGGGGGATTTGCCCATCGAGTTCATTGAGGTCGTCCTGTAGAACCAAAGGACCTCGTGGATGTTGGTGGCCCATTTGCCCTTGGCCTAGTCCAACTTTACCTTGAGCTTGTGCTTGAGGATTTTGTTAACCACCTCGACTTGGCCATTGGATTGGGGATGGTATGGTGTGGAAAATTTTCTTTTAATATTCCATTTTTCACAAAATTCCATCACCTCTAGGCCGTCGAATTATTTTTCATTGTCGGAAATGATCGTTTGGGGAAGGCCAAATCGACATATGATGTTTCTCCAAATGAACTTGATGATTTGAGCCTGGTCGATGGTGGTTAGTGCCTCGGCCTCGACCCACTTGGGTATTGGGCCTATGAGGTCTATTCCCCACTGAGCGAATGGCCAAGGGCTAAATATTGATGTGAGGTTTTCTGGTGCCACCTTGATGTTTGGTGCCATTAATTGGCATTGGTGACAAGACTTGGCATAAATGATCGCGTCTTGACGTATACTAATCCAAAAATAACCCTGTCACAAAGTTTTGTGGTAGAGTGACTACCCCCGGCGTGATTTCTACAAACTCCATTGTGGATCGCGTTGAAGATGAGCCTTCCTTGCTCCGGGGTGATGCATTTGAGCAGGGGTAGGGTAAAACTTATCTTGTATAGTTGATCGTTGATGATCGTGTACCTCGTCGCCCTTTGCTCCAATTGTCGAGCCTAAACACAGTCTCCTAGAAGGGTATCGTCATCCAGCTTTGTGCCTCGTCCTCGACTGGAGCTACTAATTGCTGATTAATGGAGGGAGTCTGGAGCTTGGTTAAATTGATATTGGAGAGGTCGGCGGCGCCTTCCGATGTGGCGAGTTTGGATAAGGTGTCGGCTTGCGAGTTTTATTCCCTCGGGATCTGCTCGATGTAGACCTGGTGGAACTTCTTACATAACTTGACGGAGTGTGCATGATATTTGATCATTTGTTCGCCTCGCGCCTCGTACTTTCCTGTCAACTAGTTCACCACCAAAAGTGATGATAGCTAGGCCGAGACCGCCAATGAGAGCCTCGTATTCTGCCTCGTTGTTGGTGGCATGGAATGAGAATCTGACGGTGTTGGTGAAATATTGACCGTCTGGTCCTGTCAAGATGATTCCTGCCCCGACACATGTGCTTGTCGAGGAACCGTCTATGTACAATTTTCAGGCCGGATGATTCACCTTGGACGGGTGTGGAGGATAAGTCAATTCCATGATGAAGTCGGCTAGCACTTCGCCCTTGATGGCGGTTCTAAGCGCATAGGTGACCCCGTATTGAGATACCTCCAAGGACCATTTGATCAAGCGCTCGCTGGTGTCTGGGCGGTGCAATACTTGCCGAAGAGGCAGGGTTGTTAAGACCTCGACTTGATGGTCGAAGAAATATGGTCTCAACTTCCTAACGCTCATGACTAAAGCGTAGGCTATCTTTTCCAGAGGGGAGTATCTGATCTCGACCTCGTGTAGAACTTGGCTCACGTAGTATATCGACAAGTGGTTTTCCCCCTTGGTCCTTACCAACACGGCACTTAAAGCGCTGTCGGATGTGGCCAGGTAGAGGAAGAACTTCTCACCTGGGATTGGTTTGGCAAAGATCTTGGGGTTTGCCAGGTACTCCTTTAGCTTGAGAAAAGCTAATTCACTTTCTCTATTCCAAGAGAATTTTTTTATCTTTTATGGTGGAAAAGAACGGTTTACTCTTGTCACCTAGCCTCGAGATGAATCTGTTTAAAGCTGTCAATCGTCCGATTAGCACTTGTACTTGGCGGACCGTCCTTGGCTCTATCATGTCGATGATGGCCTTAATTTTGGTCGAGTTGGCCTCAATGCCCCTCTGGCTAACGATGTGGCCGAGAAACTTGCCCTTGCTGATGCCGAAGTGGCACTTCATAGGATTGAGCTTCATGTTGTAAGCTCGTAATATGGTGAAAGCCTCGGTAAGGTCTCGGAGGTGGTCTTCCTTCTTCATGCTTTTGACCACGATGCCGCCTATATAGACTTCCATGGTTTTCCCTATCTGGTCGGCAAACATTGTGTTTACTAACCTTTGATATGTTACCCCGGCATTCTTCAATCCGAAAGGCATTATTCTTTTCAGTGTGAAAAGAGGTGTGTTTGATATCCTCCGCGGCCATTGGGATCTGGTGGTACCCGGCGAAGGCATCCATGAAGGACATCATCTCGTGACCTACTGTGTTGTCCACCAAGTGGTCGATGTGTGGCATCGGGAAGTGGTCTTTGGGACACGCCGAGTTCAAATCCGTGAAGTCGATGCAGAGCCTCTAGGTGTCATTCACTTTCTTGACGAGGATGGGGTTTGAGACCCATGACGGCTCGTCTTGTGTGGGCTCGATTAGTCTATTTTTAGGAGCTTTCTGACCTCGTCACCTAAGGCTTCGTACTTCTTGGGTCCGAACTTTTTTCTCTTCTGTGCAACTGGTTTCCTATTGGGATCAATTTTCAAGTGGTGATCAGCGTACTTTGGATCAATGCCGACCATGTCGCGGTGATCCCATGCGAAAACATCATTATTTTTCTTCATGAATTCAAGGATCTCGATCCTTAAGTCTGATGGGATGTTGGTCCCAATTGACACTTCGAGACTAGGTTGGGCCGAATCCATAAAGACTCTTTCCAACTTCTCTATGGGTGCGGTCTCTTTAGGATCCGGGTATTCGTCTCGTGGTCGAATTCGACTAATATTGGCTCTGTTTGGACAATGTCAGTTTTGAGTTGATCTAAAATACCCTGAAAAGATGAATTTGCCTAAGTGTTGTAATAGTCAGACTAGTCTTGATAGGCTTTGTTAAGTTAGAATATTTTATATTCACAGGTACACAATGAGAAGAGTACTCATTATTGACATTCAAGACTGAAGTCTGAAGAACACAAAAGCACCATCCTGAGCTCATGGCAGTCTATCTAAGATGGATAAGTAAGTGTCACAATGAAGAGCATGATCTTGAGATCATTGCTAACTCAGCCTGAAGGGAACAGGACTGCACTGAGTTATTGGGAAAAGACTTGGAGTAGGATCCAAGCAAGCAAAAGGAATGTCAGCGCTGGAGAACGTACATAGATGAGAACAAACCTGAACAAAGATAAGACAAGACTGAACTGAAGAATGAGTTATGATATTCTCACCTACCTAATGATGTGGACCAATCCGCGCAAGACAAGTCATGTACGGACACTGACTTGAACCTGACATCCCTGCAAGTTTTCAACGGGCATGCATTTAATGCAAGTTACCTAATCCATGTAAGGACGGCTGCTGCATGGAAAATATGGCCGTTGAAGTATCCTACGAGGAAGGTGACTAGAAGTTATCTCTCCAACGGAAAGTTTTCAAAATTGTCTATAAATACAAAAGACCTTGGACCCAAACAAGGTTACGGGAAATTTTGAAGCCAGAAATTACTCAAAGCTCTCAGCGTTCAAAGCATTCAAGAAGCACTAAAAAACCTAGAATTTTCTAAGTGTTTCTTAATTAGAGAGCTTATTCTGTATTCCACTGAGCGCATTAGATACATCTTAAGCTTAGAGTGATTATCCAATCCTTAGCATAGGTTTTTTGGTTGAAACACTTAGATGTTGGTTGAAGTTAAATTGAAACCAAACCCCTCTTAGTTAGGTTTGTTGGTTGAAGTTAGTAAGTGAGTTAGAAGGAAGAAGGGTCAGTGAAACTGATTTGGGTGCACCTTGGCACGTTAAAAACAAGTCAATCCTTAGTGGATTCTCCTGTTAAATTAGGACCTTGGACGTAGGTGTTTGAGTCTCTGAACCACGTTATCTCGCTGTGTTCTTTACTTGCTTTGATATTGTTCTTAATTGTTTTCATTGCTTAAGTCATTCATTGCATACTTTTTCAGTGATGAACCAATTAGTCTGACTCATTGAACTCAGCGCACTGCCCTTCTAACCACGGGTTCATAAAGGAAAAACAAGTTTTCAGAAAGTAAACATAAGCAAGTCTTCAAACTTTCAGGGCTCACACATTTCCACACTTGAACATAAGTAGATAGTTAGCCAACTGACTTGCACTTAGTGCTGTTAGTAGGTGTATTATCTACTCAGTGTTCAACACTTAACTCTGAGAAAAGAGACTCAGTGAAGTTTTAAGAAAGAAAAATTGAATACGTGTATTCCCCCCCTCCCATACACGTATTACTCAGACTTGTACGAGACCAACAAGTGGTATCAGAGCAGTGATTCAAAAGACCACTAACTTTGCATACTAATAGTTTAAATGGAGAAACTATTGGTGGTCACTGAACAGGTCTTTGTTTGCATTCTTTGAAAACTCTGCATCATGATTTCGAGGAGTCTTGAAGCTTCATTGCCTAAATTCTCTGTCTCTAACTTTGTCTACTGGAGATTCAGATTAGAAGCACATCTAGAAGTCATCCATGACCAGATGCCGCGTGTCATCAAGGAAGGACCCATCAAAATCACTATTCCTAATGTTTGAGGACTGGGATATGACTATCTCCCCATTGGCGAACAGGTTCCGAAGGAGAGGAGCCAGCTAACCAATGACGAGATCAAGATGATAGGACTGGACAAAGTGTCTAAGAATATCATCCTGCATACGGTGCCTTTCGAGGAGTCAGCCAGACTGATGCACTTCACTACGGCAAATGAGGTATGGGATGAGCTGAACCAGATGTGCGAAGGATCATAGAAGATAAAGGAGAACAAGAGAAACATTGCCATTCAGAAGTTTGAAGCGTTCAAGATGCTGCCTGAGGAAACCATCAATCAGATGGAGTCAAAATTCATCAAGATGATGAATGAGTTAGTGATGCTGGGGAAAGATGTTTTCAAGAGAGAGGTTGCTTTGAAAATCCTGAACGCACTACCTGAGAGATGGGATAACAGTGTTATCATGCTCAAGAACACTAAGGATATGAGCAACATTACTTCAACTCTACTATTTTCAGAGCTCAAAGCTTTAAAGTTCGATCTGAACAAGAGAAGAAAGAAAGTAGTACCTGAGGAGGAGGAGGAGGAGGAGGTTGAGAAAGCTCCTGAGAAAAGTGTGGCTTTCAAAGCCAAGTCAGAACCTGTTGAATCTTCATCAAAGTCACATGTAGATGAGTAAAGAAGAGCTAGCTGAGGAGTACATTATGATGGCCATACATTTTGAAAAGCTGAATTCAAGATTTGGTTGATACAAGAAGTACTATCAGGATACTAGAGACAAGAAATCTGAAGGAAGCCACCAAAGTTCCAGAAGGTATGAAGACCGGAGGAACACTGACCAGTGATGCGATTGAGGTGAAGAACAGAGGTATTTTGACCCGAAACCTGATCGTGGAGATGTGGAGCAGAGACGTGCTCGTGATGATAGGCACGTAGGGAAGAATGAAAGCTCATCAAGACCAAGGGAACCTGGCTCAAGAAGGAACCCTGAACCAAGGAAAGAAAGAGGAGATGAGCCAACGACATGTTACAACTGTAACAAGAGTGGGCATTATCTATATGGTTGCCCTGAGCTGAGTGCAAGTGAGAGAGAAGACAGGAGGGCCAAAAGAGACCAGAAGTTTGCGTATAGGAGAGCCATGCTCGCTGAAGATGCAACTGACTCAGATGGTCCTGAGGAGATGTCGCCTGAACTCTTTTCCGATTATGAGTATGATTATTTGTGCCTGATGGCTAGGGAGGAGCCTGAGGTAACGTCTAAATATGCATGTGGTTCACACAATGATCAAAATCCTGAGCTTAGCTCAGAGTCAGTTAGAGAAATGAACCTTCAGATCTGTCTATATCAATTGATGGTTGATTTCTCCAAACTTCAGGAAACTAATATCTTCTTAGCGAAGGAGAACGAGAAATTGAGTACTGAGGTTCAAAACCTGACTGATCAGCTAACTCAGTCAGATCTGAAAGAGTCAACTCAAAGTGTAAGGCTAACTCAGGAAATTGACATGATCAATGATGAGCGCCTTCCAAGAGAGAAGATTCTAAAGGAACTGACTGATGAAGAACTGGTCAGGAAGGAAGATCTAAAGGCACTCAAGTGTAAGTTTGATGACCTTTTTGCTAGACATGAAATCCTGAAAAAGAGTGAGGACTCCCTCAAGCAAAAAGGTGCAGCAATGAATAAATCCTCAGTAGCTGTAGAGGAAATAAATAGCAATCAAAAGCTTTAGAAGGAGAAAGCTGGGATTGGATATACTCCCAAGAAATCCTCACGAGGTCAGACTCATGTTGCTTCAGGGAGCAACACTGAGAGGGTGTTTGTTCAGGCAAGCCAGGGTACAAAGAAGGTTGTATTCGAGGGTCGCCAGACTGATAAGGGCAAGGAAACTGTTGATACAGTCAGGGTTGCCCCCAAGGTTGTGAAGCCAAAACCTAAGGGAAAGGCTAAGCAACCAAAAGAGGCCCCTGAGAGCTCAGGCTAGAAAAATTCTCAGCGTAAGCCCAGGAGAGCTCAGGCCCAGAGCACTCAGACTGCTCAACGAGGGTATCATCATGCTTGGCAATACCAACAGGGAAGGCCAAATATGATGACTCTCCCATGGTTTTGGCATCCTGAGGCCTTTAACTGTTTCCCACTCCCTCACTTGCCTAGGGGGAACAAGAAACAAGGCTCTTATCAAGAACAAGCATCAAGACCTGCTGCACCAAGTCCGAGGAAGAACGGGAAGCCAGCCCAAAAGGCACCCATTCAGGCTCCTGTGACTCCGAAGCCTGACACTCATACACCATCTTCCTCTAAGGCTAAGGAGAAGAGAGTTGTGTATGCGGATGTTACTGGGAGACAGATTTACGACTCTGAGGCAATCAGGGTAGTTAAGCAAGTCTAGATCCCGAAAGGTACAACTGACACCATAGGACCCAACACCCAATGGGTACCTAAAGCCTGATTCTGTTGCAGGCGGTTGTGGACCATAGGAGGAGGAAGGATAACTCAATCAAGGCTATTTGGTACCTAGACTTTGGGTGCTCAAGGCACATGACTGGAATGAATAGTCTCCTCAAGATTTTCAAGCTAAAGATGGTCCACAGGTAACCTTTGGTGATAACTCAAAAGGTTTAACTAAAGAGTTTGGTGTTTTGGTAATAGGTACAATCAGAGTGGAGAATGTATCCTTTGTTGAAGGACTGAAGCATAACCTCTTGTCAGTGAGTCAGTTTTGTGACAAGGATTTCAGTGTTGAGTTTTCATCTAATATATTTTTGGTAAAGGATAAATCAACACAAGTGTTTCTCTCAGGTATTAGGAAAGGTAATGTTTATTTAGCTGATTGGAGCAACACTATTCCTAATACTTGTTTTGTTACTAAAATCTCTTCAGAGCTCAGTTGGTTATGGTATAAACGATTAAACCACCTGAACTTCAAGATTCTTAACAAAATTGAAGTCACCATCAAATCCATTCTCCTTGAGAAGAGAATAAAATGTCTGAAGTTTTCAAGTCGGAGATCAAATTGATCTCTCCATCAAATCAATTCTCCTTGATAAGAGACTAAATTGTTTGAAGCTCTCAAGCCAGAGATCAAATCGAAGTCTCCATCAAATCCATGTTCCTTGACAAGAGCATAAACTATCTGTGAAGCTCTTTGATACGAGCGAAAACTATCTCAAAGCCCATCAAATCAAATGCTCCTTGATACGAGCATAAACTGTTTGTGAAGCTCCTCTGATACGAGCATAAACTATCTAAAATTCTCCTTGATAAGAGATAAAACTGTATGAAGCTCTCAATCCCGAGAACAAATTGAAGCATCTCTCCAAATCAAATGAAGCTCCTTGATACGAGCGAAAACTATCTCAAAACCAAATCAAGTCTCCTTTGATGAAAGAATAAACTGTCTGAAGCTTTCAAGCAAGAGATCAAATTAAAGCCTCCCAGAATCAAATAATGCTCCTTGATACGAGTATAAACTATCTACAAATTTGAAAATGAATGCTCCTTGATACGAGCAAAAACTATCAAACAAATTCAAATCAAATCTCTTTGACACACCAGTTTAAACTGCATGTCACTCCTAGCCTATAGGCAGCTTAGAAAATCTTCTAAGTTCAGTCATGAATCAAAACTCCAAATGCATATGAGGGCAAAAAATACTTTCGTGCTTCATTCACTCCAAGTCAAAACGACCGTGAACAAAGCGCAAGGGGGCATTTGTAAGCAAATAAATTTTGCACCTAATTAAATGGTGATGCGTGTGCAAGCAAATATTAATATCAAATAAAATTTACTATTTTATTTTGAGAATTTAATTAAATTAATTCTTGAATTAAATAGTTAAATTGATATTAAATGTACACGATACAAATCGGTCAAATCAAATAAGTGTTCGATACTCATATTGGGTAATAAATATAGTTTATTTACTAGAAGATCGAAAATTAAATGACATCTCGTAAAAAAGGGGAGCGAATTAAATTAAATTTAATTAATTCACAAATCACGCCAATCAAATGGCATTGACCAACCAGAACGTGCCATGTGACGCAACAGGAAAGGAAGGTTTCTCAACCTCCACCCTTTAAATAGGGCTCTTGTTCATTATTTCCACACACACAACCGAAATGAACAAGCATTCAGACGATCAATGAGCACATTCTCTGCAACAGTTCTTGAAGATTCAAAATGTTCTTCATCGTTCTTCGTGGAAAACAACAAAAAATGACATCCAATCAGAGATTAAGGCAAAAAAACCCTCCAATCTGACGTTTCTCTTCGAAGATTCGAAGAAACTCCAAGAACGTTCTTCAAGGCCTTTGAAGATTCAAAGGTGTTCTTCACCGTTCTTCACCATTCTTCGTACAAATCCGACAGAAACAGTGTTTGATCCGGAATTAAGGTCCTAAAACCCTTCAATTTGGCATTTATACTTGAAGACATTAGAAGATTCAAGCCATTCTTCACAAATTCAAGAACGCTTTATGAAAAACACACTCAGAAACAGCTCCTGATTAGAGATCAATGCTCGAAGCCCCTCCGATTCGGCGTTTCTCTCCCGAGGCCTTCCTCGTTCAACAGTTGAAGATTCAAAGATCTTCATCAAATATTCAAGGCTTTCTTCATTCCTGTCGAAGAAGTTCGTCCAAAAGTCACGTTTGATTCAACAAAAGATATCAAGTCCTTGAGTTAACGTTTTCAAATCTCTAACTCAGCTCTAGACAAGATTAAGACAATGACTGTTACAAGGGTCGTCCAAGTCAAAGTCAAAGAATGGAAGAGAAGAATCAAAGGATAAGTCCAGAGTTAGTCAAACCCGCACAATTCCTAAATCGAATTCACAGAAATTCAATTTGTAATTTTTATTTCGTGTTTTCACGAAATTTGTTGTTACAACAGTATGTTCAAAAAAATTATTAGATATTAAGGATAAATTTATGAGAAGTATTGTGTATATGTATGTGAGACAGTTTTGATAATGTATCCTTTTTCGTAGAGAATCCCACAATTTCCTCCATTTTATAAAATTTACAGCACCCATTTTAACCTGGAGTTGGATCCCCTCCATTTCCTCAATTACCTCTCATCTCCTCCATCCATTTTAATCCATGGTCCAATTATTGCCACATCATTCCTCTATTAATTATTTTTTTACACTTTTTTTCAAATAAAAAAAACCCCACATTTCTCTCTTACTTCCTCTCCCTTACTCTATGAAAAGAAAAACTCACCGCCACGATTTCTGCATAAGTATTCACAAAATTCTTCAGGTAATTAAATTCATAATTTTATCTTCAATTTTAGTATTCATCTCATCATCATGAAATGTTAATGTTGTTGGTAGTGAAGTATTCACTATTTACTTTGAAACAACATGAATTTGCTCTTTCTTCTCATTAACTAACACTTTATGATCAAATATTGCTTTAGATGTTTTAACATGCAGGTTGAAGATCTAGAAGGATCTACAAGATTCTGGAATACTCAATGTTGCAGCGAATGCTGCAAACATTGGTTGCAACATGGAGCAGTTACGTGTTCCAGAAGGTTTTACAAAGACCTACAAGGATCTACACATTTTAGGCTATTCCAGATCGATTTAGAACAATCTAGATCAGGCAGTTGCAATCTTAAACATAAGAAATAAAGATAAGATCATGGACGATAAATAAAAGATCATGGAGTGGTTACATGAAGAAGTTATTTATGGATGAAGACCTCAATCTATAAATAGAAGCCGAAGTCTTCAGTACCAAGTGTGGAATAAACGAGTACACCTACTCTAGTGTTGATCCTGAGTTCAAAGGTGATAGGGCAATTATTCCAACTTTTATGTTATGCCTAGAAGTTTAGTACATCTCGCATAACTTGTGATCAATCCTATATCTTTAGATAGAGAGATCATTGATATAGAGTGAGATCGACTTTGACGATGTATAGTGTTATACACTTAGCCAATTTCGATTTAATAGGTGATATCGAGTCTTGTTTCCGTTGCGAACGATTTAACTCTTCACACAACTTTTGTATCACTAATCTTATTATAGTAAACGTTTCGCCGTAAGGCTAGCACAAACTATTTTATATAATTTGTGTTAAAAAGTTTTCTATCTTGCAATAGTGTGTTTTTATTCTTCCGCTGTTTACACGTTTTGTACTCTGTTTTCCAGATTGTTGTATTGATTGTTTTAGCATTCGTTACAACATCTACACTTAACACACACGACACACCTTCAATTGGCACTAGAGCCATAAACTTGACGTGCTAAGTTTAGATCATGTATTTTTAGTGTGTCTTTTTGCTATGGAATATCCTGTAAACACCCCACTTAGGCCTCCTATTCTTGATGGGAACAACTATGCCTATTGGAAACCTAAGATGCGCATGTACATCAAATCTATTGATGAACGTACTTGGAGAAGTGTTTTGTTCGGCTGGGAATGGCCCAGAAATCAAGCAGATGATGATGGCGAAACAAGAGTCAAACGAGAGATTGAATGGACCAATGAAGAGACCACGATAGTGAGCTACAATTCCAAAGCTCTCAATGCAATATTTACCTCTGTTGATGTATCTATGTTTAAGATCATATCAACATGCACCACCACTAAAGATGCATGGGAGAGGCTTCAAGAATATTGTGAAAGAAGTGGAAGTGTTCGAAGGACCAAACTTTGAATGCTTGGGACCAAGTTCGAGAATCTAAGGATGAAGGATGATGAGACGATCACGGCCTACAATGAAAGGCTGAGTGAGATCGTCAATGAATCACATGCACTTGGTGATCCAATTTCCAATGTACGTGTTGTACACAAAATTTTGCGATCTGCTCCTAAACGGTACGATGTAAAAATTTGTGCTATTGAAGAAGCCAAGGACACTGATACTCTTAGTCAAAATGAGCTTGTAAGTATTCTCAAAACGTATGAGATGAACACAACTCAACCTGAAGATACAAGTGAAGGAAAAAAGGTTGTTGTTTTCAAAGGTGAAACATCTTCTAACACTGAAAATCAGTCCTTTGTGACTGAGGTTGAGTCTGATGAAGATGTTTTCGACCAATGTTACAACACTCCTGAGCACATTGCCTTCCTCACAAAGAAGTTCAACTCCAATTTGAAGAAAAAGATGATCAAATCCAGAGGGAATGTCCAACCAAGGACTCCTTTCAACAACACACCATCTGACCTGGAGAAAGGGAAGGATCAGAATCAATCCAGACAATTCAAAGGTAATAAATCAAGGTATGATCCTGAATTTAGAAAATCAGTTAGATGCGATGCATGCACTGGACTTGGACATTATGCAAATGAGTGTGCAAATACTAGACTAAGACAAAAACTGAATTTTAATATTACCTTTAGTGATGACTCAGATGAAGAACCTGAAGGTTCAAAAGATGGGGAATTAGTTTTTTCTGCTAGAATTGATTATGATGATTCTTTAGATGATGATCTGGATGATTCAGACACTGATGTTGTTTAAGATGTTAAAATATCATAAACAACATTTGTAAAAAATCATTCAGATTTGAACTGTTTTAATGGGTGTGTTGATGAGACAGGTATTGATGACCTAAATGATGATGTTTCTAGTATGGCCAAAGAAAATAATGATCTCAGAGAGACTGTGACCAAGCTAGAAATTAATTTAACCAGAAAAGACCTAGAAATTTCTAAACTAAAAGAGGAATTGAAAAATTCTACTTTGAGTTTTAAGAAATATTCTAAGAGCTCTTTTGTTGTTTGTGATAATCTGAATATTGGTCAGTCAAGTAAGCATGGTTTAGGCTATCTTGGTAAATCTACTTCTAACAGTATGAATCAACCTATGAAATTTGTGAAAGGTAAAATTGAGTTTTTAGCTGAAACAAAAGTACATGTGATTGAAAAACCTGTTAAGAAGTATGTGTGTCACTATTGTTCTGAAATTGGTCATATTCGTCCTTATTGTCAAAAGATGAAAAAAATCTGGAAATTCAGAAAGGGTTGTCTGAGATGTCTTCACATTCTAAGAAACACTTGTCAAAATCTGCTAGGAAAAAGAAAGAACATGTTATTTGTAATGTTGTTCAAACTTCTCTGAAAGCATGTGTGCCTGTTCTATGGTATTTTGATAGTGGTTGCTCTAGATATATGACTGGTAATGTTAACTACTTATTTGATTATGAACCTTGTAATGGTGGAACTGTTACATATGGTGTTGGATCAAAAGGAAAGATCATTGGAAAAGGAACTTTGAATGTTGAAGGTTTTCCTAAGCTTAAGAATATTCTGCATGATGATGGTTTACTTGCTAATTTACTTAGTATAAGTCAACTGTGTGATGACAATTTGCATGTTGAATTTGATAAGGATTCATGCTATGTTCTAAACAAGGATAATAAGTGTCTAATGACTGGTAATATGTCAGCTGATAATTGTTATTTAATTAGAACAAACAATGTGTGTCATTTGTCAAATTCTGATGAGAATGTTCTGTGGCATCAAAGACTTGGACATGCAAATTATAGATTCATGTAAAAATTGATAAAGTCTGAAGCTGTGAGAGGATTACCTAAACTAAAGATAGTTACACCTACTGTATGTGGTGTATGACAAAGAGGTAAGCAAGTAAGAATGTCGCATAAGATGTTATCACATTGCACAACACATCGCTGTTTTGAATTATTACATATGGATCTTATGGGTCCTATGGAAACTGAAAGCATTGGTGGTAAGAAATATTCACTGGTTGTGGTAGATGATTACTCTAGATTCACCTGGATTGAGTTTTTAAGGGAAAATCTAAAACATTTGATGTTTTTAAAGTTCTTTACAAGAGATTTAAAATTGTTATCAACTTGAAAGTGAGCAGGATTAGGTCTGATCATGGTAGAGAATTTAAAAATAGCACGTTTTCAGAATTTTGTGATAAGAAAGGTATTGTCCAAGAGTTTTCTTCTCCAAAAACTCCACAACAAAATGGGATTGCTGAAAGGAAAAATAGAACTCTCCAAGAGATGGCTAGAGTAATGCTCAATTCAAAAAATCTTGGTAAGAAATTTTGGGCTGAAACATTAAATACAGCATGTCATATTGCTAATAGAGTTTATTTTAGATTTGGAAGTAAGAAAACCCCGTATGAGATCTTGGGCAATAAGAAACCAAGTGTGAAATACTTTCATATTTTTGGTTGTGTGTGTTACATTCTGAATGATAGGGATCAAATGCATAAGTTTGATTCTAGGAGTGACAAAGGTTTCTTCTTAGGTTATTCTAGAAATAGTAAAGCCTATAGGATTTATAACCTTAGAACTAACACTTTTCAAGAGCCTGTGAATGTTGTGTTTGATGATGACAGGAATTTGATGGATGGGAATAACACTGAAGATGTGACTGAAGTTACTGAGGTTCCTAAAGAATCACTGAAGATAGAGAATGTTTCACCAAATGTTCCAACATTTGGTACAACATCCCCTGCAGATTCAGCGGATTCTTCACAGAACTATCAGTATACTCCAAAGAAAAATCCAGCTACATGGATTACCAAAAGTCATCCTTCGAATCAGATAATTGGAGATGCTTCAGTTGGTGTTCAAACCAGAAGAAGAGTAAGTGCAAACTGTATTGATGTGGTAAGGTCTGTGTGCATGTCATCTATATGCAATGTTGTGAATGCTCAGTGTTATTATTCTGAAATTAAACCTAAAAATATTACAGAAGCATTAAAAGATGAGAATTGGATTAATGCTATGCATGAGGAACTTAATCAATTTGAAAGGAATGATGTTTGGACATTAGTTCCAAGGCCTGACAATGTCAATGTCATTGGAACTAAGTGGATTTTTATGAATAAAACTGATGAGTCTGGTAACATAGTTAGGAACAAAGCTAGATTGGTTGCACAAGGTTACACCCAAGTTGAAGGTATAGATTTTGATAAAACATTTGCACATGTTGCTAGAATTGAATCTATTAGATTGTTACTAGCAATTGCATGTTACATAAATATTAATCTTCATCAAATGGATGTAAAAGCTGCATTTTTTAATAACATATTAATTGAAGATGCATTTGTTGAACAACCTAAAGGTTTTGAAAATCCATAGTATCCTGATCATGTGTACAAGCTAAAGAAAGCCTTGTATGGTCTCAAACAAGCTCCTAGAGTTTGGTATGGTAGACTTACTGACTTTCTTTTGCAATTTGGCTTTATAAAAGGAGAAGCTGATAGAACCTTGTTCATTAAACATACTGGAGAAGACTTGCTAATAGGTCAAATATATGTTGATGACATTGTTTTTGGTTCAACTTGTAACAACATGTTAAACAAGTTTGTTGAAGCAATGACAACAACATTTGAGATGAGCATGGTAGGTGATTTGAATTACTTTCTAGGACTTCAAATCAAACAATTTGATAAAGGTATTTTCTTCTCTCAGAGTAAGTATGCAAAGAACTTAGTGAAAATGTTTGGTTTAGACTATTCAAAAGTCATGAAAACTCCTATGGGATCTACCAAAAACTGTGTAAAGACACTGCTGGACAAGATGTTGATCCAACTTTGTATAGATCCATGATAGATAGTCTTCTGTACTTAACCTCAAGTAGGTCTGATATCATGTATAGTGTTTGTGTTTGTGCTAGGTACCAAGCTTGTCCTAAGGAGTCACATTTGAATGTTGTCAAGAGAATCATTAGATATGTGACTGGTACAACTGATCTTGGTATATGGTATACCAAAGATACAAGAAGTGCACTTGTTGGATACAGTGATGCTGACTGGGCTGGAGACATTGATGATAGGAAGAGCATGAGTGGTGGTTGCTTCTACATGGGAAATAACCTGATTTCATAGCATAGTAGAAAGCAGAATTGTGTATCACAATCTACTGCAGAGTCTGAGTACATTGTTGCGGCTAGTTGTTGTACACAACTTCTTTGGTTAAGTAAAATGTTTAGTGATTATGGTTTAGAGAGTGGCATTTTAACTGTATATTGTGATAACACTAGTGCTATCAACATTTCAAAAAATCAAGTTCAACACTCACTTACTAAACACATAAGTATTAGACATCATTTCATAAGGGATCTTGTAGAGAAAAATATTGTGAAGTTAGAATATATCCCTACTGAAAATCAGTTTGCTGATGTGTTTACTAAAGCTCTTGACCATGAGAGATTCTCATTTTTTAGGAAATCTCTTGGTATGTGCACTATCTGAGTAATTGTGAAGCGGATGTTGTTATGTATGCTCAAACATTTGTAACAACATCAGGGTATATGCATGTTTTACTTAAAGTTTGTTCTTGTTTTCTGTTTCATAATTCCTTTGTAAAATAAATCTGGATCAAGTATGATTGTTGTGTAAAAATAAAGAGGAATCACATTTCACAAACGCATAATAAGCTTTGAATTTGAAAAAGCACATCAAGATGTAACTAATTCACTGAGTAACTATGGAGCACAGAGTTCGCTACTACGATGCCTTCTTTTCAAAAGGTGATTAGTAAAATATCAATATGTCACAAATCCATTGAGTAATTATGGGGCACGGAGCTCGCTGCTACGATGCACTCTCTTGAAAAGATGGATCAATGTGAATAAAAGTGCTAAAGTTGTTTGATGAAAAATGCGACATTGGATGTTTTTAACTGATGTTGAAGTGTGTGTTCCAATTTTGAATGCAACATCATATGTCGTTCATATTTGTTTTCCAAGTCAAATTATGTAACCGATTTTTCAGGAATTTGTTTTTAATTATCACATGTTTAAACCCACGTTTTCCTTTTATTAATTTTGTGCGCAATTTTTGTTCCTTAATTAATTAAAATTTGGATTTTAAAGTATGGGAGACCCACGATCTCATCATGGGAGAGTGGATATTCATCACTTCTTAAATCCAGAATTTTCTTTTTGTGGGTTACAAAAATTAACTTCCGTGTTTCTTCACCTATAAATACCCTTTATGCTTCATGTTTAATATCCTGTGTGATGGCATATGAGTGAAGTTCAGTATTTTTCATATAAGTGGTGAGATTATAAGTGTTCACTTTCTAGGTTAAAATTTTTATTTCTTTTATTCCATATTTCACTTGCATTTTTCGAGAAACCCTTTAAATGGCTGAAAACAGGAAAAATCCCTCTCACATTTCAAAAAAATCCCTCAAACTCTCCACCTTCTCAATCCTCAAACCCTCTAAACCTTCTCGCAGAAATGGCCTCAACCCAGGATGATGCACCAGTTGCTCCATCATCGAGCACAACATCACCTCCATCTCAAACTCCAATCCGAGCCTTTCCCATGAGTATCTATATCCCTTCTAATGCGACGGTCGATCAACTTGAATCAATCGCTCGAGGGATTACCCAAAGCCTTCAAGGAACTCATGTTGTTCCTAAGCTGACCATTGGCTCGATTGAAGTCGATGTTTCTTTCTACCTGAACCAAACCCAAAATACTTCACCCATTTCTCAAATCGAAGGTACCTCTTCGATTGCCCAACCTAAAAATCCACAATCCTCACACCAAGCCGAGACCCCTGCTACTAATGTTTTAAAAGTTGTTGAAATGGGTGATCACACTATGGAGGATACTCCCATTGCTGAGAAAGTTAGGGAACAAAGCCCTAATGTCGAAGTGCCTAATGTGGAAATGCCAGAGGAAGACAAGGAAGAATCACCCAAAACCGATTCTTCAATGTCTAGGGACTCTGAGCCAATTCCAATTGCTAAGGCTGTAAAGAAGAAAATGGGAGGAAAGAGAAAAAGAAGCCCTGCTCAATCTAGGAGACGTTCAGGAAGAGCTAGGAAGAAGGTGAATTATTCTGAGACCTCAAGGAAGAAAAAGAATGATGAAGGAGATGTTGCTACACACCCAATTCAGGCGTTCTCTGAATCTGAAAATGAGTCAAGCTCAAAGGACTCAACTGATGGTGAAGCTGGAAGTGATCAAGCCAATGGGAAAGAAGTTTCTGATGAGAGTGATGTGTCTATCTTCGAACTCAGAAGGAGAGCTAGAGTTGAGCTGAGAACAAAGAAGAGGTTTGAAAATATTGCTGATATTGCTGGAACAAGTGCAGCAGTACCAGAATCAGAGGATGATGATAGCAGTCCTGGGAGCAGTTCTGAAATGACCAAGACCGAATCTGACAGAGGTAATGTATCTGAACACTCTATTGAACAAGCCAATACTGATGATGATGATGATGATGATGATGAAACACTTGAACAAAGAATAGCTAGGTTAAGCAAAAGAAATCTGTTAATTGAAAGAAAAATTAACATTGATGAGTTTGAATCTAAGGGTTTGGTTAGATACTTAGAGGAAAGAAGCTTGATGTATGTTATAACCTTTGTTGATGCCTTTATTACTGATTGAGTTTATGAGTTCTATTCTTGTTTGAAGGAAGGTCATGCTAGGAGAAACTCTAGATGGTATGGAACAGTAAGTTTTAGAGATAGGAATGTCCCATTCACCACTGAGCTTATTAAAGAGTTTCTACATGTTGAAAATGTTGAGGAAGAAGAAGCTCCTCACATGGATGAAATCATACATGTTCTCACTGGGGGTAGAGTGAACAAATGGGGTAGAAATATGCTTGCTGGTTCTCTTACTTCTCTGTATTCAGTTTTACATAAGCTTGTTGTGTATAATTGGATACCATCCACCAACTCAACCAAAGTAACCAGGGATCAAGCTGTTCTAATGTATAGAATAGGTGTGATGAAAAACTTCAATCTGGGATTGGCTATTTTTCATCACATGATGAAATTTACTGGGAAGATCACTGAGAAAGGTAATCTGTCTTATCCTGTGCTAACTTATGGCTATTTGAGAAGTCATAACTTTATTCGAAGGAAAAATGAGTTGTTGAGAGGGAGAGTGAACCTAATGGGCATATACCACTATATGTTGTCTGGAAATAGAGTGTTGGACTTACCTTTACAGGTAAGTGATGATGAAGAAGCTCCAGAACAAGGCCAACTTGTTCCTGACCCTGTTCCTGAAGAAGATGTTGCTCAGAATGTTGGGGACATACCTAGCAACATTCCCGCTCCTGCTGCATACTCCCTGAATATCTCACCTGAGTTTATTCAAGCACAACTTAAACACCTGCAGGACTCTATAGATGAACTCCAATTCCTAAAGAACTACTGGGAAAATCTATTTTCTGCCACAACAGCGGGAGTACCAGTTGCTGCTCGAAGAGTTGTGATTCAAGATATGGATGAAGTTGTTGAACCTGCTGCTGATGTTGCTGAAGAAGGAGAGACAGTTGTGGATGAAGCTATTGCAACTGGTCCTGATGGTGCTGGGAGAAGTACAGATGTTGCTGAAGATGTTGTTGCAAACTTTGCAACATTCAATATCCAGGAAGCCAAGGAAGATGAGCTATATGGAGATTTACCAGACATCTCTGCCAAAGTCTAAGTTGACTTAGAGACTGGAGGAACCACAATTTATGGGGGATCTTAGTGCAAGATACTTGTGGCTGCAGATGTATATTTAATACAGTGAGGAAATGTTTGTTCATTCCGATTTTGATAAATTAACTTATTATTATTCATCTTGATTTTGGTGATTCAACTTATAGTTGTTCATCTTTTTTTTTTTTTTTACTTTTTTGCTACACAAGTGTGAAAAGCTAAGTGTACAATATGATGTTGATCTCTATTGTACATACATCACTAACTTATATATTGAAAAATATATACATCAGTTGTGTTGTAGCAGAAAGGTCAAATTGGGGGAGATTGTTAATGTTGTTGGAAGTGAAGTAGTCACTATTTACTTTGAAACATCATGAATTTGTCCTTTCTTCTCATTAACTAACACTTTATGATCAAATGTTGTTTTAGATGTTTTAACATGCAGGTTGAAGATCTTGAAGGATCTACAAAATTGTGGAATACTCAATGTTGCAGTGAATGTTGCAAACATTGGTTGCAACATGGAGCGGTTACGGATAGGGGTGGGAATAGGCCAGGCTACCCGATAGGGGCCTACGGCTCGGCCTAACTAAAGCCCAGCTCGGCTCGGCTCGTTCAATAAACGAGCTAGGCTCAGGCTTTTTTAAAAGCCTATTTATTTAAACAGGCCAGACTTGAGCTTTTTTGTAAGCCTTTTAAGCCCAACAGGCCGACTATTTAATTATATTAATATATAATTATATATACATAATATATAATAATATAATGCATATATAATATAATATAATAAATATTATATATATATATATGTAAGAATATTGCTAAATTTAAATTAATATATTATTTGAATTAGTTATTATGCTATTATTTTATAATCCTTTGGTAAATTGCTTTTATTCTTCATTTTAAGATTTAAAGAATTAATTGTTATATTTTGATAATAATATAATTATGGAACATAATTTTATAAACATGATTAAAAAGAAACCTAAAAGGCTTTCAGGCAGGCCTATTTATTAAAAAGGTCAAACCAAGACTCTAAAAAAAGCCTATGACAGTTAACAGGTCAGGCTTAGGCCCAAAGATTATATAGCAGGCCCAGGCCGTCCAAAGAGAAGCCTAGCTCAGCTCGTCCTATTTCCACCCCTAGTTACGGGTTCCAGAAAGTTCTACAAAGACCTACAAGGATCTACACGTTTCAGGCTATTCCAGATCGATTTAGAACAATCTAGATCAGGCGATTGCAATCTTAAACATCAGAAATAAAGATAAGATCATGGGCGATAAATAAAAGATCATGGAGCGGTTACATGAAGAAGTTATTTACGGATGAAGACCTCCATCTATAAATAGAAGTCGAAGTCTTCAGTACCAAGTGTAGAATAAACGAGTACACCTACTCTAGTATTGATCCTGAGTTCAAAGGTGATGGGGCAATTATTCCAACTTTTATGTTATGCCTAGAAGTTTAGTACATCTCGCATAACTTGTGATCAATCCTATATCTTTAGATAGAGAGATCATTGATATAGAGTGAGATCAACTTTGACGGTGTATAGTGTTATACACTTAGTCAATTTCGATTTAATAGGTGATATCGAGTCTTGTTTTTGTTGTGAACGATTTAACTCTTCAAATAAATTTTGTATCACTAATCTTATTATAGTGAACGTTTCACCGTAAGGCTAGCACAAGCTATTTTATATAGTCTGTGTTAAAAAGTATTCCATCTTGCAATAGTGTATTTTTAGTCTTCCGTTGTTTACATGTTTTGTACTCTGTTTTCCTGATTGTTGTATTGATTGTTTTAGCATTCTTTACAACATCTACACTTAACACACACGGCACACCTTCAAAGAATAATGAACAAGGAATATAGATTTTTGTTATATGGAATTACAGGGGAATAGACATTAAGGAACAAGGAATAGAATTGAGTGTCGCCGTGCTCTGTTTCTTATTCCGACAACTGTCAGCATTCTAGACTCCGCCTCCCATCCCCAATTCAAACCTGGATTGCGAAATCTAGGCTTTCCATACCAGAAAAAAAAATTGGGGCATCTTCAAATCCGAGCAGCCAGGGACAAGGAAATACTCCTTCAAAATGGTGGGTATTGGATTTAAGGAATTTGAATTTCAATGGACTGCTCTACTAAAAGAAGGAGACGTGGGTTTCATTTTAATTCAGGAGAAAGGAATTTTTATTTATTTAAAAAAAAGTGTAAAAAAAATAATAGATGAATGATGTGGCAATTTTTGGACCATAGATTAAAATGGATGATTGAGATGAGTGAAAATTGAGGGGGTTTTAAATGGAAGGGATCCGACTCCATTTTAACGAGTCATGCTAAATGCACACTGATTAGACACATCAATGTCTAATCAGTGTGCTAGACTCTATTGTATATCATTCTTCGACCAATGATTAAATATGTACTGTATGAATTGCACTGTGTAATTTTAAGTGTACTTTTTGAAAAGTCATATTTATTTTTTAAAAGTCACATTAATTTTAAGTTTATTTTATTTATTTATTTATTTACTCTAATTATTTTACAAAAAAATATTAGTAAAATATTTAGGGTGATGATGAGATGATGATATTTTCATTTATTTATTTACTCTAATTATTTTACAAAAAATATTAGTTGTTTCATTCAAAAGTATTAATTGTTTAGAGTAACTATTTTTTAATATTACAAAAATATTAGTTATTTAATTCAAAAGTATTAGTTGTGAAGAAGGGCAAATATACACAATTCTAACAAAAATACACTCATTACATATTCCAACCACATTTTTCGTAAACTTTTCAGTGTAATTCAACCACATTTTTCAGTGTAAACAAAGTCAACTCTTGAGGGAATGCACTATACACCAAGTGCACAAGAGAGTTACTCAATAATAATATATATACATAGCAGTGATATTTGAAAAATTGAATTCACTTATAAAAAATTTTGTCCTAAATTTTGATGCATAATTGATCAATTAATCTCACTAAATAATAAATACATTTTTCTTTTATATTCGTTCCACAATACTTTGCATACAACTAAAATAAAAATAATTATCTTTTACAAAAATTTATAAAATATTAAAATATTATTATTTTATTAAATTTTACATTTACGTATTTTTTTAAACGACTTATTTTAAAGTGCTAAAGAATTTTATGATTAAGGGAGTATAACTTAAATTATTGCTTAATGATTGTTTAGGGTCTAACACATATTTATTAGATATTGATGGGTGTCTCATCAATGTCTAATCAATGTGCATATAACATTTTTTATTTTAATCTATTGTCCAAAATCTGTCACGTCACTCGTTTCACCATTCCAATTCAATTATGTGCCCCTATTTCCTCCATTTCACCTATTAGCAAAAGGACAATGCTAAATGTCCAGAATTTGGACATCCAGAAAGGACATTTTCATCATTTTAGGACATGAAAAGCCCAAATCTACCCTTACTCTAATTGTTGGCGCCAAAATAAAAAATTTCAGATTTTGAATGAATTTGAATTTGAAAAAATTTTGCCAATTAAAAAAATATTTTCTTATGTTTTCAAGGCAATGATTACTTCCATCTTTTCATGCATTTATCTTTATTCTCTCTATACATACAAACTCTAATATTATACATACATAACCCTAATATTAGAGAAAAAATCGGTGGTAGCTTTCTTCTCCATTCTTCCTAAAAAAAATCGGTGCTAGCTTAATTTCATGTTCAAAAAATGTCGAATTTTTTTTATGTTGTTTACAAAGGGGTTCGAGTTGGCATATACGATAGTTGACACGAATGTGCTCAACACGTTATAGGTTTCAAAGGTAGTTTGTATCGATCTTTCAAGACGGAAGAAGAAGCTATCAATGCATATTATTCGTATTTCCGACACCATATCGCCGGTAATGGAGATGAAGATGATGATATTATCAATCCTTATTCGGAGGAGATTTCAAAAAGGGAAGAGGCCTCAAGTAACCTTCAAGGTGTTGAAGGAAATCCGATTCAAGGTGGACCATCCTTTGCCAAAATGCTATTTTTCGGAGTTGTTTCGGGTATCTTTGGTGGGGTTGCAAGTTTGATGTTTAGGTGTTTTTTTTTTTTCAATTGTAATGAGTAAGTTAGGATTTTAAGTTCATTTTGTAATGTTTGATTTTTAAGTTAATGGAATTTGTGTTCTTGTTCAATTAAGTTAATGAAATTTGTGTGTTTATCTCCAAATTTTTTATGTGTTCTTGTTCAATTAATTTTTTTTCGAAATGTGGAAATATTTTTTAATTTTCATAATATAGTAGTATATTCAAAAATTATTTTACACTTCAAAAATATTTTACACTTCGAAATATGGAAATAAAAATTATTTAACACTTCAAAAAATCCATTCCACTAATTATTCTTCGAAAATATTCGAAAATCTTCGAAAAATCATTACACTTCGAAAAATCATTCCACTAATTTTTCCAATTCAAATCTTTGAAAATCATAATCGAATTACAATTTATTTTTCCAAATATATTTTCCCAATTTAAAATTTTGAATTACAATCAAACAAGTGTTCGAAAATTACAATTTTTTCCAATTAAATTTTTTGAATTACAAACGAATAGTTGTTTTAAATTTTTTTACTCTATAACTTAGAATTAATTTCAATTTTTTTCTTGACACTTCGAAAATCTTCGATTTTTTTTCCAAATGTTCGAATTTTTTTTCCAGGTCGAAATGTTCTAATTTTTGTTTAATGTTTAACTTGATTTCTATAACTTAGAATTAATTTTAGTTTTTTTATAGTTTAGTGTTTAATGTTTAATCGAAATGCAATGTGTTTAGTGTTCAATCGAAATGCAATGCACACACAAGAAAAAAAAAGACAAACAAGTTTAAAATATTAAACACATCAATTAATCATAGAGGAATATAAATTTTATAGCATGATGGGTAAAATTATTTGGCATACTAACCAAACTTAACAACAAAAAAAGAAAAAGAAAAACAAGAAGAAAAAAAAGTGAAGAACCTAACATGCATGTCACCAAAAGACTAACATAAACTCCAACCTAAAAACTACTAAAGCTGTCATTGGCATCCTCCCCTCGCCACCGTTTTCTCCATCTCCCATGCCACCACCTCCATGTTGAGCACTCGAGTCGGAAAGGATGACCGTTGGTGCGTTGTTATATTTCATCGCATCAAGAAAGGCATCGTACACCTTGTTTAGAGGGTGTGGCTCAAGGATTAAGGTGCTCAAAATATCCACCGAGTGGCCATGCGTGAACAACCGGTTCATCAACTTTTTCACCTCATTTTTTAGGCCTTCGTGTTATTTCTTGGTGTAGTCGAACATGGCCAAGGTGCTCCTCGACAATGGAGGAACTCTTGGGCTAGAGGCTGTTGCCTTGCCTTTTGGAGTGGAAGTCATTCTTAGTGATGAATATTGAAGATGGAATTGAAGTGTGATGTTTTGCTAATGGAGAGGGTGATTTATATAGGTGTAGTTTAGGGTTTGACCTTTTGTATCCCACTCTTGTATAGGGCAATGTGTACTCCCATCATAATGTAGCCCTATATATGTTAGGCCTATAGCAATTTAAACACACCACTATTTTTAATTATATTTTTTTGTTATATATTTAATTTAATGTATTTGTCCTAATTAATTAGTGTTACTTTTATAATTACTATACATAAGTTTAACAAGAGTATTATTATTAGTGTTGAATATATTATAAAAAACTGAGATTAAAAAAAAAAGGATTCCATACAATTAGGGTTCCGAAAAATAAGATTAACAAGAGTGTTATTATTAGTGTTGAATATATTAGCTTAATGGTTTTGTTACTATTCATCACACTCCCTTGTTTATTACGATTTTGTTACTATTTATCACATTAGAGTATTACTTTTTATGTTTAGTAATATTTAGTACCATTATTTAATAAATATTAAGTAACAACATTTAGTATCATTATTTAATATATTAAGTAACAATATTTTAGTATTATTATTTAATATATTAAGTAACATTGTGTTTATTAATTGTTAGTAACATTATTTGTACACGATTGAGTAACATTATGTTTAATTCGAAATTTTTGGTATGATTTTTTCAATTAACATTATGTCAATAAAAAAGTGGTGGAAGACAAAAAAAAACATACTAATTCATTCCATTAAAATGGTAGATGGTACAAACAAAATGCAAGGATAGATGGCAACAAAACTAAAGAAAATCATAATGAGCTTTTTTTTTCAAACAATTTCTCAAAGTGGCCATAGAATGCAACATCATGCACTCTTTCCTTCTCTTTGGCTTCAAGGGGAAGTTTTACAACCTTAGCATTTTCCGATTCGTCCACCACCATGAGATCCGCCTCCAATTCTTGCACCTTCCTCATGAGAATGTGCTTTTGATCAAGCATGGAGTACAACTTGGATGTCTCAATTCTAAGCACATTTTTATCCTCATAAGTAAAAATCGTCAAAAAAAAAGGATATACAATAAAAGTTAAAATTAAAATAGTGAAAGATTCAGCAAGTTTGTACCTCATGTTTTACCTCCATGGTGGCAAGCTTCTTGTTGAATTCGGTAAGAATTTCGAGGAAAGACATGAACTTGTCCATATTTAGATGAATAGAGGGTGGATGTGGAGGAGAGAAAGTATTGTGACAAGAAGCCCTAATATACTACATTATTTATAGTGGTTTAAGGCTTGTTAGGTGATAGGTGTACAATTTTCTAGAAGTATGTGGAATTAAGGTTTAGGTGAGAGTGATTTTTACTAACAAAAACTAATACTACCAAATAGTATTAGTAATACTAGCAAACACATAATTTATGTGAGAGTACTTTTAATAATAGTTTTATTCATAAAAAATTAATTTATTAAGAATTAAATTCGGTGATAACAATAGTATTACCAATATGCATAATAATTAATTTATTAAAAATTAAATTAATACTAGTATTACTTACCAATAGTGATGTAAAGTAATACAATTATTATTTTCTAACATTACGAGTCCACTCTCGATTAATTCTCAATAATTTCTATTTTAATCATTCGAATTAGGGTTTAGGGTGTTATTACCAAGTCTCTAGTAGTAATACCAATTTTTTTATTAATTAGAAGACATAATTTATGTGAGAGTGCTTTTACTAATATTTTTTATTCATAAAAATTAATTTATTAGAAATTAAATTCAGTGATAACAATTTAATTTTGTAACAAAAAACTAATACTAACATACATTATTAGTAACGCTAGCAAGGGTAAGGGTAATATGGGTTGAGGGTGTTTAGTGTTGAGGGTTGAGGGTTGAGGGTTGAGGGTTGAGGGTTTAGGATTGAGGGTAATATTAGTATTTCAAATACACATTGATAGTGTTACCAATAGTGATGGTAAGTAATACAATTAACATTTTCTAACATTTTAATCATTCGAATTATATTTAATTGTTAAAAATTAGAAGACATTTAGAAATAATTGTTACAAAATCTCCCATATTTCGATATAATTTTTACAAATTAGAAGATATTTTGAAATAATTGATGTAAAGTAATACAATTATTATTTTTTAACATTACGAGTCCACTTTTGATTAATTCTCAATAATTTCCATTTTAATCATTCGAATTAGGGTTTACGGTGAAGGTTTGCCATGAGGGCTTAGGGTTTAGGGTGTTATTACCGAGTCTCTAGTAGTATTACTAATATGCATTGATAGTGTTACCAATAGTGATGGTAAGTAATACAATTATTATTTTGTAACGTTATGAGTCCATTCTCTATTAATTCTCAACAATTTCCAATTTAATCATTCGAATTAGAAGACATAATTTATGTGAGAGTGCTTTTACTAATATTTTTATTCATAAAAATTAATTTATTAGAAATTAAATTCAGTGACAACAATTTAATTTTGTAGCAAAAAACTAATACTAACACAAATTATTAGTAACACTAGCAATGCATATTAGTAATATTTTTTAACATTTTAATCATTTAAATTTAAATTTAAATTCAGTGATAGTTTTTAAAAATTAAGATATTTCGTATTAGCTGTTAAAAATTAGAAGATATTTCGAAATAATTGTTATAAATTTGAAGATATTTCGAAAATATTGTTACAAATTAGAAGATAACTCGAAAACATTGTTACAAATTAGAAGATAATTCGAAAATATTGTTACAAATTAGAAGACAATTTGAAATTAGTCAAACTTTTTTTTCTGGAAATAATCTTAATAATATTTTTTTAATTTGATGGATATTTAATCGTTAATCCGTGATATGAAAGGGTTTTACACCTTAATTGCATGCGGTTTACACCTTAATTACACGTGGTTTACTTCTTAAATGCACGCGGTTTACACCTTAAATGACGCGGTTTCGATACGCGTATATACTTAATCAGGGCATTAATTTTACAAATTAATTTGGCGTGTAACGTACTAATTCCACCTGATTGATTCGATGGAGGCTGGATTTTTGCATGGATGTAACAGTATAGAAACTGAGTTTATTGGACAAGAGAAAGGTTATCGCCACCCTACTCAGAGAAATGATTAGCTTGTTCTCGGTAATGGTTACAACCGCACTACTCATCCAATAAGGTAATTGTAAAATCTACCTTGTTAATGATTAAAAAATATTTTGATGATTAGCAGAACCAAAATCGATTATGCTCAGATTATTTTTCTTGAAAATGTGAATCGCCGCCCATATTTGCAATCTCCCATTTTGATTTTGAATTAGGGTTAGGGTTTTGTTTCAAAATTGTGTAGGATTAGGGTTTCTTTTGGGAAACAATAGGGTCTGCCTCGATTTTTTTTTCCGGATCATATACCTTATTAGACATAGGTTTTGATTTCAGATCATATACCTTTCAAATCTGCTCCGAATAAAAAAATTAATTTAAATTAGACATAGGGTTTGAATTCGGATCATATACCTTACTATTACGTGAGTTTTTTTAAATTTCTAGTACTCGTTTATTTAGTATTACGTGAGTTTTTTTTTTAATTTCCAGTACTCGTTTCACTATCCAATATGCACGACAAATTACTATCCAATTAGGGTTATGAATTTTGGCTACTACTCCCTTGCGAATTTTCTTATCGAATTAGGTTTGTATTTTTTAAATAATATTTGAATTCAAACAACAATTAATATATGAATAAAGAAAATCTTAGTTAACAGTTTTATGTAATCTTCTAAAGTTATCATAAAGTTTGATAAATATAATTAATTATTCAATAAGTTATAATAAAGTTTGATAAATATAATTATTCAATAAGTTATAATAATGTTAAAACACTTAACTATTCAATAAGTTTGATAAATAAGATTATTCAATAGTTAACTTGAGAAATATAATTATTCAATAAGTTATCATATAGTTTGATAAATATAATTTTTCAATAAGTTATAATAATGTTAAAACACATAATTATTCAATAAGTTTGATAAATATAATTATTCAATAGTTAACTTGAGAAATATAATTATTCAAAAAGTTATCATAAATTTTGATAAATATAATTATTCAATAAGTTATAGTAATGTTATGAGAAGTAAGAAACCCTACTTTACTTGATTAACACACAATCAACACATAAGCAAATGTAATGTTAATTTAAAACATAACACACAAATAGTAATTGGTCTTAAGCAACAACTAAAAAGAAAATCAACACTTAACCCTAATAGCTCTAAACTTGACTAAAATATAACACTCCCTTGCGAAATATAAGATGGTTCCTCGTTCAAATCAAACATGAAAGATTCATTGTTCCCTCCCACGTTTGAATTTGGAGCAGCCCTAGCACCTCGAGCTCCCCTTTGGCCACGACCTCTACCCCTTCCGCCTCTACGACCTCTACCACACACTTCAATTGCTGATATGTAACGGTTCATTCTCGGTCTTCCTCTAGGGATCGCAACATTCGGATTCAATGTTGGTGTATCCGATGCATGCGTAGCTTGTGTACTCTGTGATGCTCCTCCTTCATTATTTGCGGTCGGATTAGAGTTCCAGTAGAGAATTTCATTCTTCATTTCAATGCATTTTTGCTTAACAAATTCCATCTTCTCTGTGCAACCAAGTGCTGCATCCATGCACTCTTGAAAAAAAAATTCCACCTCCTGAAACTTCTTGTATTCTTCCGTCATGTGAGGATAGCCTCCTGCAAAAACAATACTCGAGTGTGGTTGATACACATCTTTTCTCCACCTCTGTAGCACGTATCTCTCGTGCACTGTCTCAATATTATTCTGAGCCAACACCTTCATTATGTGACAACATAAAATCCTCTTGAACTCAAATTTCCTACAGTTGCAATTAATATAAGCTCCATTTGGCCTCCACTTAACCGTATACGTGAATTCCTTGAAGAAGAAATCATTCAACAAACTTCTTTCCAAAACCCGATAATTTTTTACTCCAACTACATTCTATCATTAGCCGCTTCATCTTCAGTTGGCGAGATAACATGACAGTATATCATGCGTTGGATTTCATCCTGAATGAGCTTGAAAATGAAATGTGTGTACACCTTTTAAAATTGCATCTCCCAACGAAAATGAGTAGAATATTTCACCATCTTGTTCTTGGATTGAAAATCTGCAAGATACTCTTTCTGGATCTTATTAGCCATGGCCATGTCGTATTGTTCCATGAATTGTTTAAGAGTGCTCCTCGAGTGAACAAATTCATCGAAATACGCATGCATCCCCTCGCTCCGCTGTGTAGAGATCATTCCAGCCCAGAAAGTATGGTGCAAGTACACCGGAACCCATTTTTCCCTTTCGGCGTATAAATCCCTCAACCATGCATTATTTTCCAACCGGTATTTGGCCAAGAACTCAGCCCACTTCGACTCAAATGTTTCAATGGTGATACTGTCATAAACAAGACCTTTAAATTCAACAGTGCACCTGTAAAAATCTCGAACGCCTCTAAACTTTTGATGTATTTTAGTGGTTATAGGCAATATACAGAACTGATGAATCGTGTTAGGCATCAGATCCCTTATTGCTGTCTTAATACTCTCACACTGATCAGTGGTAATGGCATTAGGGTGAATCCCATTCATGACTTGCAACCAGTTCGAGAAAAGCCACCTAAACGGCGATGCATCTTCATGCGTCACTAAAGCACACCCTAACAAGATTGACTGTCCGTGGTGATTAATCCCATCCATTGATGCAAAAGGCATCTTGTACCTAGTTGCAACAACAAAAATAAGAATTCAATTAATAATTAAAATTTATTAAACACCAACCAAACAAGACAATGTAGATTTTAATTAAATTTGTTTTTTCTTATATGCCATAAATAAACACAAAACAAACTAATAATTTAATTAAAATAACGAACAATGTGACACTAATAATTTTCGCAAGTAGCAAGCGTATTTCGATGTAAAAAATATTCGAAGCATGCATATTTCAATAATTTTTCGCAAGTAGTATGTCGATAAAAAAAATCACAAGTAATACCAACAATTTCTAGATGACATTTTCATCGTAAAATAATGAACAATAACATGAATCCATAGAACATTGCGTAACCTACCCTCATCATCGAGATCCATCGAGTAATAGAAGTTCCCATCTTTCAATTGTAGTCTTACAAATAATTGCCGAACCGCATCCGCATCACCTTCTCCAAGCCTCAACCTTTTTCTTTGCTCGACGAAATTACGACAATCTTTCGGAAGACATCCTAAGTTTTGAGGTCCGCCACATTGCACTTCACATAACCATACATTCTTACACGGCCGTATTCCTGCAATACCTTTTGCCTCCAATTGCCGCTTCATGTTGATATTCGCATGTCTATGCGCTGTCATTAATGGTGAAAATACAGGATCAATTGCATGGTTATGTTTCGTCTCCATCTTCGAAATAATCCAACACCCATTATCAAGTTTTTTAGCATTCAACCTAGGTTTGTAATTTATTTTTTTCGTAATATTGCGTGCTTTTGAACTTCCGGCCTTGTCACATACAAAAAGAGCATACTTGTAGTCTTCCTCTTCACCCAATTTCTTCGAAGCTCTTTTGACTATGCTAAAACCCTTTAGTCTAGCGTGCTCTTGATAAGAATCGAATAAGCTATCAAGAGTATCAAACTGCATGTTAGGTTGCACGACCACATTTGTGTCACCTTCTTCAATGTATTCTTCTATGGGATCATCCGACGGAGTTGATTCACCTTCCGTTTCATAGCTACCTCCATTGAAAGTACCTTGTGTGTTATTATCTTCTACGGGATTGGATGTGTTGGTGATCAATTTTTATTGGATGGATTAATGACTGTTTAGGTTCGGTTTAATGATCATCAAGCAATTACGTGTGATTGGTTACCACCGTAAATGGTAAATCGAGGGTCGGGTTATGAACTTGTAAATATGAAAATCAAAATTGTAATAATTTCGTATGTGTGTACGTTTAGGTGTATTAGTGTATGTTTTGGGAGTGTTTATGAATTTGAACTTGTATTTCTTAAGCTGGAGAACAACTATTTATAGAGACTAGCAAACATGAGGTGTTCCTGACTCTTGGTCTCTCTAGCCTGCATGCTTGACATGTGTCCTTTGACTCTAGTTTGACCTTATCTAAGCTAAATCTTAGTTACAAAGTCTTCTTTGGTCTTATCTCAGACTTCATTGTTGTTCGTCCATGTCGGTTTAAATCGATCCAGGATGGTTCTTTCATAGAAGTTGTTCGCCGTTTGGGTGTATGGCTCAGAAGTTGTTCGTCTTTGTGTCTTGCACAGATTGGCTTTGGGATCTTGGTCATTTGTTCGTCAGCATACACCTCTTAGGCTGATAACTGTAACACTTTTACCAGTGTTGTTCGTCATTATTGACTTGGTGGTGGGTCCATATTTGGTCTTTGGTCTTTAAACCTGTTCGTCAATTTCTTGTTCGTCGAATAGTTGTTCGTCAGTTTATGTACTCCCCAGATTGATTTATGCACCCCGACTTGATTTTCTTTGCTGATCATCCTGGATTTGAGATTGTCTCTTCATAATCCTTGATAAGGCTTTAATTCTTGTTTGCCATTTATTAATTTATGTTCGCCTATCAACAATTGCCCCCTATCCTGGCTACATGTTGCTCCAGACGAGCAACTTTGTGGTGAGCAACTATAGTTAGGATATCAAAAAGATGAGGGTTGGGACGAACATTATTGGTCAGGGCGAGCAATATATGGTATGTCGTTTCGTCTCCCCAAGGTCTGGGGGTCGTACGAGGATGACGTGGGCGGCATGGCTGTGCGCCGCCCACGCGCAGCAATCCCGAGGCCACGCGCCCCTACGTTTGCATATAGATCCTCCAATTTTTGTACTTGCTCGGAAATTACCCCGTTTTCTTTCAATTTGGCCCGTATTTTGTTGAAATTTGCACATTGTACCCCGTTTTTTGCTTGGGGTATAAATTGAAGGGGGAAACAAATATTTTCCCACTTTTTCACTCTTTGCTACAAGGCTCCGGCGACTCCTTCCTTCTCCGGCGACTCCAAGCTTTCCGGCGTCCGTTTCTCTTGCATTTGGCCTCAAATTTCATTCCCCAGGTAGTTATTTTCTTATCTCTTCTTCTTTCACTCTTTTTCTTCCGTGTCTGCACCTTCGCCGCCGTGTGGGAAAAGTTGCGCCGCCGTCGTCCGCCCAGGATTGCCACCGGAGACCAAAGAAACTCGCTACTCCCTTTAAAAAATTCTTTCATCTGAACTGATGTCCTCCCACTCGAGCAACAAAGGATCAGAGGAAACCCTTGACCCCCTCTTTCCCATTGTGGCCCGTGAAAATCAACCCCCCTTCGAAATCTCGTCGGTATCGGACCCCCACGTGGACTCCGTAGTTCGATCGGTGGAAGATACCGGTGCTCGCCCGTCTGGGAGGGAGGTGGTGGTTGCCGTGAACAGGGATCCCGAGGGGGACTCTTAATCTAGTGCTGAATCGGAGGATCCTTTTTTTACGAACTCACTCGTGAGTTTTTGGAAGGGATAGGGTTCCCATCTCCAAAGATAATGGAAAATGAGATCCCAACAGGAGTTGCTCGGCCTTTTGAATGGCGAGTATATGCTGAAGAGCACGCGAACAGTTTTCCTCGCCCCGAACGACAAATAATGGATTTGGTGAAGACCGAGTACCAGGCGAGCAAGATCAAAAGCGTTGTTCGCGAGTATGAGTTGGACTCGATCCGGGAGACCTATAAGATCCCCTATGATATTCATATGTGGGTTCCCCGGAGGAAAGAGAGAGCTGATCGCCCCCCTCCAGGATGCACGGCAATTAATATTCATACCCTGATCGCTGGATTGAAACTGCCTCTTCCACCCATTGTTGGTCGCTTCCTAGAGGCGACTAACCTTGCTATCACCCAAATCACCCCAATTGGATGGATGAACTTATTGGGGACGATGTCTTTGTTCGCATTAGAGAGGTACGTTGATCGTATTACTGCAGAAGATATCAACTACCTTATGACGATCACGAGATGTCCCCCTGGAGAGGAAGGTTACTTTTATCTCAAGGTCAGGACTGGATTGAAGATGGTGGAAGGAGTGTCGAACAAAATCTGTGATTGGAAGCAGCACTTCTTTTTTATTGGGGGCGATTGGCGAGCATCTTCTGGTCCACACGGTGGTGATGGACGAATAAATTCCCCTGCCTCTTATGGGAAATTTAAACGTAAGATTATTTTCTTGTTCGTCCTCGAACTGTACTGTTCTAATTTAACTTTTCTTGTTTGTTCGCAGGCCCTCGTTTGCCCAAGTGGAACTCGGAGGAAGAAGAGATCGGCTCAGAGTTTCTATTCACCTCCTGCTTGGTTGGTCTTCGCAATAGAGCAGAAAGGACCACTGAGTATTTGCGTGAGGGAAAGTGTTTGAGAGCTGCTCGCTTGTTTCCCTATCCTCATCACTTGGAAGCACAAGCTGAGGTGCCCCCATGTATGAAAAATTTCTAACTCCTAAAATCAACTTTGCTCGTCATTTGACTTTACAACTTGCTCGTCTAATTAATTTTTTTTTTTTTTAGCCGAGCAAGTCACTGTTGCTGTCCCACCTTGTTTTGCCCTCTTGGAGCATAGAGTCTTTGAGATGGCGCCTCCAAAGGGACGGAAAAGGAGAGGTGACCCGCCCACCAAAATTCTGGCCATGACGAACAAAGCCGAGGGAGCCAAGATTCCGCGACCAGCTGCTCCCCCTGGTCCTGCTCAGCCATCTTCTCCAATTTCCCCTCCCCGCGTGGGGAAGCGTTTGAAGAAAGCTGATAGGACTCCATTGGCTCATGATGTCCCCATTATTGATAAGGGGAAGGAGAAGGTAGGCCACAGTCATTCTCGTCCTGAGGGGGATGCTGTTCGCCGCTCCACTGAGCCTGCAGAAAGAGCAGGCAAAGCGGGCAAGGATTCCACTTCTGGTCGCGGCCCCGAGGACCTCACCCATCTGGGTTGGGATGACCGGAAGTTTAAGGAGTAAGTCTACCTCTGCCTTTGCCGAGCAAGATTCATTTCATTTTTTTTTCTAAGTACCATTTTCTTTCTTGTTCGCAGATATCGTGCTGACGATCATCCCGGTCGAGCAAGTGTTGTACATCAGTACGCTTGCTCAAAGACTCCCGTCAACATAAGGGAGATTCCTGGCGAACATGTTCGCAGGGCGACGGAGTTGGTCGCCCGGGCTTGGACACGTCCCTTGGACAAAGCCATCCTCCAACAGGGGCTAGTGGACAACCTCCATCTCTCTATGATGCTCCACGCCAATGGCCTCGTTACGGCCCAAAGGGCAATGGCCCAAGTTGCCGAGCAAGAAGAGTCTGCTCGTCATTATGCCAGCACTGCTCGGCAACTCACAGAAGAGAAGGACGACCTCATCAGCCAATATGAGGCCAAGGTTGCCCGTCTCAATAATCAGATCAATGTTTACATTGATGCTGAGCAAAAACGTCTTGAAGAAATTCAAGGTTTGTCCAAAGAGCTGAAGGACAAGGAGGCCCTGCTCGGCGAGGGGGAGAAAAAGTTGTCCGCAGCTGAACAAGAGAATGCCGAGCTGAAAGCAGAAATTGCTCGTCTTCGGGAGGCGGAAGCCAACCTCTACACAAGCGAGCAACTCGAAGCCGAAGTTCAGGCTCGAACTGCTCCCATCTCAAACCTTGGATACATTTGCGCCTATGTGGACAGCATCCGTACGGCCGATGACTATAACTTCAAGGATTTGGTGGAAGAAATGAGCAAGGACTTGAATGAATTCATGGAGCACTATCCACCGCCGAACAATATTGAAATTCAGCTAGCGGATTTGGTTGTACTAGGGGTTAAACTTGACAAACTTGACCCCAGTATTGCCATCACTCATCCTCCTCCTCCAGTTGATGAAGGTGAACAAGAGGAAGAGGTGGCCGCCGCTGACGAGCAGAATGCTAAAGAGGCGGAGGATAAGGCAGCCGAAGACCTGGCCCTAGATATGATTGTTGATCCTCCCGCCGAGCAGGCTCAAGATCCTCCCCCCGCCGAGCAACAATAGTTCTTAGGACAACTTTTTTCTTTTCATCTTCTTAGTAATAGTTGTTCGCTCCTTTTGTAGTACTTGACTTCTAGGATCATTGTACTATTTTTTAGGCTTAAAGCCTTTTAATTAATGGAATGTCTTTCTTTGTTCGCTCATTTTCTTTATATGTTAATTGCATTTACATTTTTATCAATGCCTTTGCAATTATAACATATAGTATTGGGCTTTTATTCGAATTGAACTTTGCCTTTAGTGGAATCAGGGTTCAGCCTTAGGTTCTGTTCATTTTTTTTAAAAAACGAACAACCTTTAAGTGGCTTTGGTTTTTAGGTTCTGTCCATTTAAAAAATGAACAACCTTAAATCGGACTTGTACCTCGAGCTTTTGGACTTTTCCTTTTGGCGAACAACTACTATATTTACATAATG
Source organism: Ballota nigra (assembly GCA_947034835.1). Taxonomy (NCBI): domain Eukaryota; kingdom Viridiplantae; phylum Streptophyta; class Magnoliopsida; order Lamiales; family Lamiaceae; genus Ballota; species Ballota nigra. The sequence goes on from OX344721.1 coordinate 42,993,941, forward strand.
AAAAATTTACAAGTGCTAAAAGATTGCTCGTCACTAACAAATACAATCTGACGAACAACTTTGAACATTAACTTAAAACATGCTCGCTTATAATATTTTTGCCGAGCAACTCTGTCTAAAAATAAAAGATGAAACAGCACTAAACTATATAATGTGCCGAACAACTTTAAATTTTAAACTTAGTAAAAATTTCAAAAAATTAGGCAAGTTTTTGGTTCATCTTACTTGATTCATTGGCCCCCCAAGACATTTGTTTGCCCAATTAAGAACTTGTTCGTCTCATTGATAGTACTTCTTCAGATGTACAGCATTCCAGGAATATTGGGCCGGCTTGCCTTCCATATCTTCGATATCGTATACACCATTAACGAATTTTTCCGTTATACGATACGGACCCTCCCAAGTTGGTCCCAATACACCTGGAGGTTGGGCGAGCAACTTTCTTAGAACCATATCTCCAACTCTGAATTCCCTAACTTTAACATGGGAATTATAATAGTGTTCTGCTCGCTGCTTGTAAGTAGCATTTTTTAGCTCGGCATTCAGTCTTTTTTCTTCGAGCAAATCCATTTCAGTAGCTAGAGCAGAGTTGTTCGCCTGCTCATCAAAGTTGGTCGTCCGATATGTGTTGGTCTTTAACTCGATTGGTATTACAGCCTTCGTTCTGAAAGCCATTGCAAAAGGTGTTTCTCCGGTGCTTGACCTGGGAGAAACCCTGTATGCCCATAAGACTTCCGGAAGCTCTGTAGACCAACTGCTTTTGCTCTCCACTAGCTGTACTTTTAACGTATGCTTGATGATTTTGTTTACGGCTTCGACTTGTCCATTCGACTGGGGATGATAGGGCGTAGAATAATGCTTCTTGATCCCCCACTTCGTACAGAAATCTCTCAACTCTTTCCCATCAAATTGCGGACCATTGTCTGTCACGATGGTTTGTGGAACTCCAAAACGACAGACAGTGTTCTTCCAAATAAAGTTGATCATTTTCTGTTGCGTGATTTTCAGCATGGCCTCTGCTTCTGCCCACTTTGTATAATAGTCGACTGCCACAATGGCAAATCGAACTCCTCCTACTCCCGCTGGGAAGGGACCAATAATGTCCATTCCCCATCTAGCAAAAGGCCACGGGCTATAAATCGATACGAGCTGTTGAGCCGGGGTATGAATGTTTGGTGCAAAAATTTGACATTGGTGGCAAGTCTTTGCTTTTTTTATTGCATCCTGGCATAAAGTCGGCCAGTAATATCCTTGTCTGATAGTTTTGTACGCCAAGGCTTGCCCCCCAGTGTGATTTCCACATACTCCGGCATGTATTTCTTCGAGTACTGCTCGTCCTTGCCCCCTAGGCAAACATTTGAGAAGTGGGATTGATATTCCCCTTTTGTAAAGCTGCTCGCCCACCAGGGTATATCTGGCGGTTTACTTTGTTAGCTTGGCAGCTTCAAAAGGGTTGTTTGGTTTTTCCCCACTTTTCAAATATTTGACTATATTTGTTCCCCAGTCTTCTTCTTCACTTGCTTGTTCATCAAGTTGATTGACATTATAACTTCTTGTTGATGGATCATTCATCTTTGTAATTATAATGTCTGCCAACTCTGCTGGTCCTTCACTAGTTGCTAGTCGGGCCAACGCATCTGCTTGGGTGTTGCTTGTCCTTGGAATTTGTTCAATGAAGACTTGTTCTAACAAGGACATCAGGTAAGCAACAATTCGCTGATACTCGATCATATGATCATCTTTCACCTCGTATTCACCTCGAACCTGGTTCACAATCAATTGTGAGTCGCCAAATATTTGCAATCGTCTAACACCTACTGCAAGAGATAGGTGGAGACCAGCAATAAGAGCTTCGTACTCAGCTTCGTTGTTGGTTGCCATGAAACCAAACTTGATTACCGAGGTGCATACTTGTCTGTCGGGACTAATTAGAACTACTCCCGCCCCTGAGGCTATGTTAGTCGAAGATCCGTCAACATAAAGATGCCAGGGGTGATCAAGTCCTCTCGTCGGATCTGGTGGGAAGGTCAGTTCGACTATAAAGTCAGCTAACGCTTGCCCTTTGATCGCTGTTCGAGGAGCATAGGTCACCCCGAATTGGCTAATCTCCAGTGACCATTTTAATAGACGACCAGCTGTGTCGGGGCGATGGAGAATTTGTCTGAGTGGGAAGGTTGTTAGCACTTCAACTTGATGATCAAAAAAGTATGGCCGTAACTTCCTCACACTCATGACAAGTGCGTACGCCAGTTTCTCAGTTGGAGAGTATTTGATCTCCGCGTCGTGTAAAGCTTGACTGACGTAGTAGATTGGTTGATGAAATTTGTCGTCTTCTCGCACCAGAACAGAACTGATGGCTACTTCTGATGCTGCTAAGTATAAATATAGCTTTTCCCCTGGGACGGGCTTTGATAGGATTTTAACATCTCCCAGATATTCTTTGAGTTGGTCGAACGCCTTTTGACAGTTGTTAGTCCATGTGAACTGTCATTTCTTGATAGCTTCAAAGAATGGACGACATTTGTCCCCCGATCTGGATATGAACCGATTCAATGTTGTTAGGCATCCTGTAAGCCTTTGCACTTCTTTTATTAAACGCGGAGGTTGCATATCCACTATTGCTTTAACTTTTGTTGGATTGGCTTCAATCCCTCGTTGACTAACAAGATGGCCCAGGAATTTTCCTAAATGAACTCCGAAACTGCTCTTCTTCGAATTCAGCTTCATGTTGTAATGTCGAAGGATTTCGAACACCTGGGTCAAATGTTGAAGATGGTCTTCCCTTCGGGGGCTTTTGACTACGATATCGTCCACATAGACTTCTACCGTATCACCGATTTGTTCGTCGAACATCTTGTTCACCAACCTCTGGTATGTTTCTCCGGCGTTGATGAGGCCGAAGGGCATTCTTTTCCAACACAACAAGTTTTTGTTTGTATAAAATGCTGTGTTCTCTTGATCGTCTGGATGCATTGGAATTTGATGGTACCCGGCAAAGGCATCCATGAATGTTAGCATTTCATGACCTGCAGTGCTGTCCACCAATTGGTCAATGTGAGGAAGAGGAAAGTTGTCCTTTGGGCATGCTGCATTCAGATCTGTAAAATCTATGCATAGCCTCCAGGACCCGTTTGGCTTCCTTACAAGGATTGGGTTTGCTACCCATTGTGGACAGAGAGCTTGTCGGATTAGGTCATTGTCTAACAACTTATTTACTTCTTCATTTAAGGCCTGATACTTGTCTGGGCCGTATTTCCGTTGTTTTTGATGGACGGGTCTCTTTGCTTGGTTGATGTTTAGTTTGTGGCAAGCATGTTTCGGATCTATTCCCACCATGTCTGCATGAGACCAAGCAAAAACATCTAGATTTTTACAGAGGAATTCTTTCATTCGGGATCTATAAGGCTGAAGGAGCTCAGATCCTATGTATAATTCAAGATCCTCATTTTCAGGATTAACTTTGAACGCTTCCAGTTCTTCAACTGGAGTTGCTCGTCATTTTTGTCCTTTCCAACGAGGGTCAAGTACTGGTCCCTCTGGATTAAAATCATTTTCGATGTTCATGGGTTCTGCTCCCAGGCGGGGTTCTAGATCGTCTGTTGGTTTCGACCCATTGTTGTTAGTCAAAATCTGGCCCTCCAAGTCTCTTGTTGGAAGTTGCTCGTCACCACCTCTGTGTTGTTCGCCAAGTGGAATCTCTCTCTGGGTGGTGATGAGTTGTTCGTCCAGCACTTGCTCGTCCGGATGTTGTTCGTCCGTATCCATGTGGTCATCTTCTATGTCCATCATGTTCTCCAATATTGATGGTTCATCAACTGGATAGCTGGTGGTGGCTTCCATCATGGATATTTGCGCATGTTTTGCTTGCATTTGTAAGAGGCATTCCCGAGCCTTTCTTTGATCTCCTTTAACTGTGCCTGCTCCACTTGTTGTTGGAAACTTCAAGCAATAATGGTAAGTTGAACAGGCAGCTTTAAATTCATTCAAAAAAGGTCGACCAAGGAACCCATTATAGGTCGATTCCTGGTCTACGACCAAGAAATCTACCATTCTTGTAATATTCTTTTCGGGTTCTTCGATCGTTACAAGTTGTACAAGTAAAGAAATTTCTCCCAACGGGACTGTTACTGCATTTCCGAAGCCTAGGATTCTATGATTTGAGTCCCGGATGTGGGCTGAAAAGTCCCCAAGTTTATCGAGTGTACTTTTGAACAAGATGTTAGTATAGGCTCCAGTGTCTACCAACAATCTATGGACTCGAGTCCCCATAATCTTTGCGCAGATTACGAGCGAATCGTTATGTGGAGTCAAAACTCCTTCAAGATCTTTTTCAGTAAAAGTCAACTCCGCCGTCTGCATGATAGATGGCTTGACCCCCATTTCTTGGACTTGATCGATTGCTCGTAATTCAGCCTTTCTCTTTCGGTTGGAGATTGGTGGCCGTCCATCAGAACATCCTCCTGCGGGACCTGCAGGTTCCATCATATACAAATCTTCCAATGGATGAGTAGGAATGGCAGGAACTGGTCGTGCCGACTTATTATTCTTCTGGAGTTGATCATCTTCGTCCTCAGAGTTGTTCTCCCGGACTCTTTTTCTGGGTTGTCTTTTAACAAAGTCGGAGAGCTTTCCGTCCTCGTAGAAACGCCATAGTTGTTTGAGCAAATCTCTACACTCACTTGTAAAGTGCCCCATGCTTTGATGGTAGGCACAATACTTGTTAGGGTTGAGTTTGCCAGTATCTTGACGAATCTTCCGGGGAGGGGAAAGCAACTCCTTGTCCTTCACATTTTCATAAACAGTATCGACGGACACTGTTAACACTTGGTTCAACTTTTCTTTGAGTTCTGTCCTTTTAGTGAATGCCTTCATGTTTTTAGGGACTCGGTAGCTTGTTGCACCAGGTTTCTTGTTGTTCTCCTTGGGGTCGGCTTTGTTCTCTCCCAAGTTTGACTGCAGGGCCTCATGCATAGAAACGAATATGTCGGCCTGATTTCTAAACTCGGCGTAGCTTCTTGGGCACTTCAGATGTACCTTTTTCCATAGCTTTGACCATTTCTTCAGTCCTGCCATAATAGCAACAATTTTTGTATCTTCGCTGACGGGCTCACCCTCCAACAACACCTTGTCGAACCTTTCCATGAATGCTCGATCTGACTCATCGTCATTTTGTTTTAGGTCTGACAACCGGTGTTTCTGGGATAAGTACGATCCCGCCGTTGAGAAATGAGACAGGAACTCCCGACTCAGCTGAGTAAATTAATGGATGGATGCTGGTGGCAATGCTGAGAACCATTTGTACACCCGGTCCCCTAAGGTTAACGGAAAGTTTCGGCATTGAGTGGCATCGTTGGCTCCCACCGAGACCATATAATCTGAGTATTTTGTTAGATGAACTCTGGGATCAGCGAGGCCATCATATTGTATGCTTGCCGGGAATTGGACTTTCTTCTGAATTGGGGCTTTCAGAATGTAGGTTGATAATGGTGAGGATGGCAAGTTGGTCGTCCTTACACCTCTTTGCTGGTCCAACTGTCCCTGCATGCTTTCTATCGCCCTCCTCAAGCTTGATATCTCATCCAGAGATGCCCCCTGACTTGGAGGCTGTTCGGCGAACAAAGGTACAAACCTTTCTGCTCGTCGCAGTCCCTCGCTTGGAGAAGGCAAATCCTGGAGCTGCTTTTTAGGGTTGCTCGCCGCATTAGGTCCCAAGCGTTTAAAGGCAGACTGGGAAAGTCTTTCATGGACCGAAGGGCGAGGCTGTTCAAATGTTGCTCGCCCATGTCCTTCTTCCTGGCGTGCAACTTTCTCCTGGTATTGAGGTTGGCCAAGTCTGTCTTGAGCGCTGGAACGGGTTGTTCCGTGACTTGACACTGCTGTTCGTCCGCGAGCAGACTCTGCTTGGTTTGACCATTGGGGCTTTACCCTTGTCCCGTCTGACCTGGGCGATGTTCACCTCCCGTTGTTCGCCCCTAGACGATCTGGCCCTAACAACTTCCAGGGGTCTATCCTTTGGTCTTGCCCGTGAAGGTATATTATGTTCTTGCTGTCTCTGGAGAGCTTGGAGAGCAGCAATGGTTTTAGATAGTTCGTTAGGGTTGTTCTCCAGGGCCTCCATCTCTGGTGGAAGATTGTGGGTTATGGATGTATGCTGTGACCTATTCGCATGTCTGGGATTACGGTCCCGGTGGTCGGCCGACGAGGCTCGTGTTGGAGATGCTCTTCTTGACAAACGAGATGCTTGGGTTTCCTTGGATTGAGGCATTCCAATATAAATTGTTTCTTTAATTTTAATATTGAAGAACACCAAGAACACCTTTGCTTGTATCTTCAAATATTTCTTGAGGTTTTCTTTGAATCTTCAAGTTTTCAACTTGAAGTTCTTGAGTAATCACACTAACCGGAGGTTCGAACCCTCCTTCTAGCGCCAAAATTGTTGGTGATCAATTTTTATTGGATGGATTAATGACTGTTTAGGTTCGGTTTAATGATCATCAAGCAATTACGTGTGATTGGTTACCACCGTAAATGGTAAATCGAGGGTCGGGTTATGAACTTGTAAATATGAAAATCGAAATTGTAATAATTTCGTATGTGTGTACGTTTAGGTGTATTAGTGTATGTTTTGGGAGTGTTTATGAATTTGAACTTGTATTTCTTAAGCTGGAGAACAACTATTTATAGAGACTAGCAAACATGAGGTGTTCCTGACTCTTGGTCTCCCTAGCCTGCATGCTTGACATGTGTCCTTTGACTCTAGTTTGACCTTATCTAAGCTAAATCTTAGTTACAAAGTCTTCTTTGGTCTTATCTCGGACTTCATTGTTGTTCGTCCATGTCGGTTTAAATCGATCCAGGATGGTTCTTTCATAGAAGTTGTTCGTTGTTTGGGTGTATGGCTCAGAAGTTGTTCGCATTTGTGTCTTGCACAGATTGGCTTTGGGATCTTGGTCCTTTGTTCGTCAGCATACACTCTTAGGCTGATAACTGTAACACTTTTACCAGTGTTGTTCGTCATTATTGACTTGGTGGTGGGTCCATATTTGGTCTTTGGTCTTTAAACCTGTTCGTCAATTTCTTGTTCGTCGAATAGTTGTTCGTCAGTTTATGTACTCCCCAGATTGATTTATGCACCCCGACTTGATTTTCTTTGCTGATCATCCTGGATTTGAGGTTGGCTCTTCATAATCCTTGATAAGGCTTTAATTCTTGTTTGCCATTTATTAATTTATGTTCGCCTATCAACAGGATGACTCTTCATCGTCTTCCCCGAATATCTCACGGAGTCGGTCGGATATTGTGGACATGGTCGATGAGGATGAAGATGAAAGTAAGATATGAGGATGAAGATGAAAGTATATGAGGATAAAGATAAAGATAAATAAGAAGATAAGTGTAAAAAATGGCTTAAGAGGAGGAGAATTATTTAATTAAATAAAAAAGGACCGAAAATTTAATTAAAATCGAAAACCCTAATTTGTAAACCCTAATTTCTTAATTAAATTTAGAATAGGCTTTAATGTGTGTTATGATGATAATGATTATTTTTTATGAAGATGATGACTAATACAGCTAAACTTTAATTTCGAAAAAATGGTTTAAGAGCTAAACATTAAGTTCGAAAATTTGTTGTTAAAATTTGAAATAGGGCTAAACCTTAATTTAGAGCTAAACCTTGATTAAAATTTAAAATAGAGCTAAACCTTAATTTAGAGCTAAACCTTGATTACGAAAATTTGTTATTAAACTTTGAAATAGGTAGGCTTTATTATATAATGATGATATTTATTCAATTAAATTAAAACAGATTAAATTATAAATAAAATTGAAAACCATAAACCCTAATTTATTTCGAATTTTTTTTATTTATATTTGGAATAGGTAGGGTTTAATGTGTAGTGATGATAAATTTTTTATTAAATTAAAACAGAGAAAATTATAAACAAAAAAGAAAACATAAACCCTAATTTCTTAATTAAATTTAAAGTAGGGATTAATGTGTGTTATGATAATAATGTTTATTTTTTATGAAGATGATAACGAAAAATAGGCGAAAAAGGCAATTTGGACGTCCAGAATTTGGATGTCTATCTTTACCGTTAGCAAAAATACAACAGACATATGCAATTATTTTTCGTCAAAATTTCTACCTTGATTCAAGGCGGTGATAATTATTTTCTTCAAAATTTCTACCACGGCTCAATTTTCTGGTAAGATAATATTTTTTTTTGGGGTAATTGCAAAAAAAATCACGAACTTTATTGTCTTTATCAATTACAACATGAATTTTTAAAATTTGCAATTCAATGCATGAACTAATTTATTATTGCAATTTGATACATGGTGTAAATTTTTGGAGTTACTCTATACATGATGTAAATTTTTTGTGATACTAACACTACGTGACAGCCGAAGCTGACACCAATAACACGTCACACACTACATCAAATGTCAAATCTAGAAAAACAACTTTTTTTTTAATTTCAAAACATTTTCTTATAAAACATTTCTCAAACACAGTTTAATAATAGTGAAAGATAGTAAAAAAAATTATTTTCTAATATATGTACACATTTGTATGTTATGAAATATATTATCTACATAAACTAAAAAATACCAAAATTTATGATTTATTATTAAATGTGTTTGAGCAATATTTTATAAAAGAACTTTTTGAAATATTAAAAATAATTAAATTTTACAGATTTGACATTTGACGTGATGTGTGACGCATCTTTTGTGTTAGTTCTAGCTGCCACATATGCGTACATATTGCTGGAAATTCACTCCATGTATCGAATTGCAATAATAAATTAGTTTGTGCATCGAATTGCAAACTTTAAAAGTTCATGTTGTAATTGATAAACACTATAAAATTCGTGATTTTATTTGCAATTAACCCTTTTTTTTTTTTAATTCACTCATCACTTCAAGTCAATTCTTCAGCCCTAACTTTTCAAAACAATTTTCTTACTCATTCTTAATCTCTCAATTTGAGCATGATTTTTTTTTCTTTTTTTGAGCGGCTAATAGGCTACTATAATCTCATGAAGATTGGGCACCGATTTGTATTTCTCTCTTTCCAACATAGCTCCTACTGATATAAATTGGTATTTATATTAATTGTCTATCATTGATGAAAAAACTATGGATTATTTACCTGGTGAAATTTGAGACCGACAAAAGATTTCATTTCGAGCAGCAGAAACTTCTTTAGTGAAATGGTGGTGCGCGGGAGCTCAGTGAAAATTGAGGAAATGACGGTGAATTATTTTTGTGGGTTTGCAATTTTCTGAAACCATAGAAAAATTGATAAGTAATGTCTAATGAATGATGTAACAAATTTTGTTCCATAGATTAAAAATGGGTGTAGATTTTATAAAATGGAGGAGGTTGGTTGTACGGGGTCTCCTATAAGATAATGGTGTAACATTTCCTATTATACTATTAATTTTTGACACGTGTTACAAATTGATTGAAAATAACTTAACTAAATTAATTATGGTTAGAAAAATTTCTATGTAGTCTCTATCATATCTTACATCAAACCTTACTAATAATTAATTCAAATTAATTAAGATTTTAAAATTGCTTTATTCTTCATTTAAAATCTTACCTCATTTTTAAAATTTAAAAAATAATTATTAAGATATGAATATAACAGTTTTTACATATCTTAAACATACTTTTTTAAAATATTAGGTTGGGCGTTACGAGTATGTGGGATGAGACACAATCTTTGGAAGAGTGGTGGAGCAGTGTATGGCGGAAATGAATAATGATAAAAGAATTATTTTTGCTACACTTCTGTGGATGCTATGGTTTGTAAGGAATTGTGTTGTATTTCAACATGATAAATGGTCGATTGCAGCTGTGGTTTTGAAGGTGAGGAATCATCTTCACGAGATGAGAGAAGTTGCTAGAAGACGTCCTAAACAACCTAGTTCACGAGTTACTGTTAAATGGATGCCGCCATCTCCAGGTTTTTTAAAATTGAATGTTGATGCTTATGTTAAAGTGGGCATTGGAGCAACGTGTGCTGAAGTGCTTCGGAGGGAGGATGGATCGGTGTTGTGGTGCTATGCGGAGAAATGTGTTGGGATGGTATCTGTGGATGTAGCGAAGGCGCTTGCGATTAAAAGGGGGATGGAGTATGCATTTCGACAAGAGATTCGATCATTAATACTGGAGTCTGATTCTCAGATTGTTATTAATTCATTATTGAAGACCGTCCTAAATTTAACCTATGTGAGAGGTATTGTTGAGGAGATTCTAGAGGTGTTTAAGATTTTTTATTCTATTAAATTTTCTTGGACGAGAAGACAGGGGAATATTGTAGCTCATAAGTTGTCAATGTTTGCCTTCTCTTGTCCTATTTTCTCTTTTCGTATATCGGAGACTATTGTACTTGATGTTGAAGCCGATTCTGAGGCTATTTGATTAATGCAATTTATTTTCTTGTAAAAAAAAATAGTCCTTTCGTATACTGTGGACTGGTTATGGAAGGGACCAATTGTTCAAAATAAAATGTGACAGGGGTATAATCAGCCAAAAATGATTTACATCTCATAGCCACTTTTAATAGTATTATAGATAATTAAAATGAACAAAAAATGATTTTAATAAATTTAAAATTTGAATATAAAAGTTAACTTAACTAAAAAATTGTATACGTACACCCAACCATAATTTATTTTAAACACTACAAAAATAAGAAGATTTAAAGAGGGTTTTGGAGAGGGTTTTGGAGAGGAAATTGAAGATAGAGAGGGTATTGAAGAGGGATTTATTCCCTCTCCAAAATGCTCGTCGCCAATCTGTACACGAGGGAAAAACGAATCCCTCGAAAAATGGAGAGGGTTTTAACGAGGGAATTCGCGTGGGAAGAGACGAGGGAAAAAATCCCTCGACAAAATTTCCCTCGGCTAAGCCCTCGTGAAGGGCGAGGGAATTAATCCCTCGGGAATGGGGCACGAGGGAATTTTCCCTCTTTAAAGCCCTCGGGAAACGTGGGCGAGGGAATTAAAACCCTCTTTAACCCTGACGTGACAGGCGGCGGTTGGCGAGGGAAAATTCCCTCGTTTACTTCCCTCGTCTAGTTTCCTCTGAAAAAAAAATGCAATTTCGTGGGTTTCGAACCCACGACCTCTAACACAACCCCTCCCCCGCGGATCCGCTAGGCTACCACCCTCCAACCTCACTCTCACCTTTAATTGGGCGAAATTCGCCCCCCTCAAGTTTCGAACACGCGACCTCTACGTATGGAGAGATCTTGCGTGTTTTGCCGTGCCGCTTGGACAAGACAATTTAGTTGTTATGTTTTAGGGTGTAATATATATATTTCATATATTTTTGTGTTATATATTTTAAATATCATACTAATTAATATTAATTGTTTGTTATACTTTATATGTAAATTATTATTACATATAAAATTAAACTGAAACTTATATATATTATTTTTATTATTTATAATATTAAAATATTTTTAATGAATACATCAATAAATTCTTTTTCACTACTTATATATTTGTGTACATTTATATTTAGCTTTTTAAATTCTTTTTCACTAATTACTAATATGTGTATATATATATATATATATTGATTGTTTTTTTTTAATCAATAAAATTATAAAATACATACTTTTTAAATTGTTTTTCACTACTTACTAATATGTGTCCATATATACACATATATTGATCGTTTTTTTAAATCAATAAAATTTAAAATACATACTTTTTAAATTCTCTTTACTAATTACTAATATGTGTACACATATACACATATACACTTATATTGATGAATATATTTTTTAAAAATCAATAAAATTTTAATATTCAACAATATTCATAACTAATAATCAATAATAATGATAATAACAAACTCACATGCTCAAATATCCAGACATATAAATCCAAATAAACAGTAAAATATCAAACCAACAAATATAGTTCCAGAACATGTTCAAATATTTATGACATCCTAACTCTCATCATCATCATCACCTCTTTCATTTCCGGAATAATTACCCCTCGGGGGGTAACTAGAATATGTACCTCTTTCAAGTAGGTCTATAAACCCAGTTGGAGAGATGGAATTGCGACGAGACGATGAAGGACCGGAAGCGGGAGGACGAGCAGGAGAGGCCTGAGGATTAGGTGGGGTGGGAAAACCAGTAGGAGGAACAGGAGGAATACCAGTAGAAGGACCGGCCGAGGGATAAGGGGCAGGGGGAGGATAAGGGGCGTAACCAGATGCGGAAGGGGCGGGAGGATATGAAGGATAAGCTGGGTAAGGAGGATATGCACTAGCTGGTTGGGAAAACCCACTAGGTAGGTTTCCCTGTTGGCCTTGAAACCATGCCATCATCTGATTGTGTACTTCCTGGCGCACAAATTCGTTTTGCTGTCTTTGTTGCTCGGCCAGCAATCTTTCGTATCTCGCGCGCTCCTCAGCCAGCAAACGATCAACATCTCTTTGATCATAACCGCCAATGTGTGTGCCAGCTGATGTCCCGCCTGGGCCAGATTGTATACGCATCGTCTTCATTTGACCGAGGCCCCTAACTTTTCCGTGGCCTGGCCTCACTGTCTCAGCATACACTTGACTCAGTCGATTCAAGCGCTCAGTATCGTCTACTGGATGCGGTAATTGTGAGACTCGTTCCTCCACAGAGTCCTAGACATACAAATTTTTTGACATCATCTCAAGTATACAAACGTGTTACCTTACTATTCAATTTATAATGTTAATGTAAAATACTTACAATTATGTCAGCAATTCCTCCATACGTGTACTCCCCTTCCCCACAGTTGTGGAAATGTTGCACAATTTCCCATTCAGTTGGGAGACGGTTATATTTCTTCTCCTGTATTCCAAAAAATAAAGATATGTGTAATCAAGTAATTAAAATCTCCCTATGTTGTAGTGTAGGAATTACTTACGTATTCCTGAGTCCATTGTGCGGCTCCCTTTGCCCCTCCTTTGTGTTTTGAGGGGCCTCTTCCTCCGGCCGTAGACAAGCGGTTTGCTCTGCACTGGTTGCTTTTGGCAATGACCTCGGGCAATTGCCAGTACTGAAGTAATGCAGTCCAGAATCTCATGTCCCACGGAGGTATTTTCCCTTCCCTTCTATTGATCCTCTTCCAAAGACTGAGCAGATCAGAAAATCGCTCTCTAGACCTCCGGATAAACAACTCTTTGATGAACACAGTATTTTCCGTCCGAGGATCCCAGTACGTCTCCCTCTGAAGAAAATATATACAATCATATTGATTTTAATTAAGTAAAAATATATACATACATATAATTCTACACAATATTAACAAAATGAATGTATACCTGGAATGTTTCCCACCATTCATTTTTCCTTTCTTTTGACACCAACTTATATGTGAACCCGCCCATCTCCATTCGACGGGACATTATATTTCGAATCAACCTCGAAACAGCATTCGAGGGCATCAATCTGTATATTTTTCAAGCGTATATGTAAAAAAATCAAATAAAAAAGACTAAGTGATATTTAACATACACATTGTGATACGTGTAGATGCGTAGCACATTAGGACGAGGTGCATGGTTGGTGAGTTCTTCTGCAGTTTCTGGAAAATTCTGCAGATTAGTGCAGCCCGCATCAAAAAATTCTGCTTTGTAGCAATATCGTACGTTACCACTCCATATTCCCATAAAATTATCAAATCACGGATCAATGGTTGTAAAAATATATCCAATTTATCCTTTGGATTTTTTGGACCAGGCACCAGAACCGTAAGAAACATGAATTGATCCTTCATGCACATCCATGGTGGTAGATTGTACGGCGTCAGTATCACCGGCCATGAGGAGTATTGTTTCCCCGACTGCCCAAACGGCTGAAAACCGTCGGTGCTCAATCCCAACCTCACGTTCCGAATTTCTGATGCAAATCCAGGATACGACTGGTCCAAGTGTTTCCAAGCCTGCGAGTCTGCAGGGTGACGCATAACACTGGACTGATCATTATTAGTGCAACTTGCATGACATGTCATATCCTTCGCAGTTGCATTGGACTGATACAATCTTTGCAGTCTAGGGATGATGGGAAAGTAGAACATCTCCTTGAAAGGGCTCTTCTTTTCCAGTCGACCATTCACATCGCGTCTTGCGGGTTTGAACCGTGGCCGACCGCAAAACTTACAATATTCAAGATCGCTGTCTGCACCCCAATATAACATACAATTCCCTGCACAACAGTCGATCCTCTCCATAGGAAGCCCTATCTCACCCATCAACTGTTTGCTATCGGAAAACTTTCTGGGCACCAAATTATCCGGAGGACATATCTCACGAACCAAGTCAACAATTTGATTATATCCCCTTTCAGATAGTCTGTTTTCAGTTTTAATGTTCAGCATACGGGCATTGAATGACAGTTGCGAGTGTGATTCGCACCCAGGATACAAATCACGATCCGCTGCACGAAGCATGTCATAAAACTGTGCAGCATACTGATTAGGGGGTTCCTCAATAGTCGACTCGTTATCCACATTTCCAAAGTGGGGCCCGGAAGTTAAGTTCGTGATCATATCGTGGTACGAGCTAGATCCTGCGGTCTCATCAACCGGTCCGTAAGAAGACGACGCCTGATTATTGTATTGATGCGGAATTTGACCCCAATTTTCCTCACCATGAAAAACTCAATTGTAATAATTTGGCATAAAACCATTTCTATACAAATGAGCTTTCACATCATCGGGGTACTGAAACGTTTTGTTCCTGCATCTAAATTTATTACAGGGACACCTAATCTTTCCTCGATTCATCCAATTTGGGTTACTAGTGGCGAAGTCTACGAATGAATCGAGTCCACTAATAAATTCAGGAGCTAACATGCCATTAATCGATCTTGGACCATACATCCAACGTAAACGGCTTGAGTAGTCCATATCAATCTGTTTCATATTAATGAATTAATACTAAAAACCCTATAATTGATATTTTTTTTATTCTCCTATTAATTAATTCATTAATATTTTCTACAAATTTCGACAGAGTTTCGTTTAATTTTTCCGTATACCCAATTAATCAAAATTCCTACGTGCATCCATTTCTGACTTAATTAATCAAGTCAGAGCGCACATATATTCTACAACAAACAAAGTATAAGTCAACAAATATCAATACCCCTCCGGCTCCATAACATATATATTTACATTATTTCATCAAAATAAACTAGTCATATATATATCATAAGCAATAAGTATTAACAAAATTAAATAATTAAATAATTTACAGTAGTTAATTATTAGTAATTAATTAACAAGATAATTAATATACATGTGTGCATATTTTTATTAATTAAGGTGTAAATTAATTATAAGCTAATTTCGTAGCTAGGTATATTATTATATTAATTAATTTACACTAAATAGCTAGTAATTTACACTAATTATAGCTAGTTAATTCCACACAAGGTAATAACAAATACACTAAATATATATAATTTACACTAAATAGAGAATAATTTACACTAATTGCATGCAAATTCAAAATAAATAATCTAACCGATTAAAATAAAAAAAATTACCGTAGAAATGTTCACAATAATGTGTACAACACGTCCGACAATTGGAGGAGTATTTTTGGAGTAGCAGTGGTGGCAGCCGGAAGTGCTTGCTTCTCCTTCTCTTCTCCTTGGCTTCTCCTCTCTTGCTTCCTGGAACAAATGGAAGAAATGTGGCTCTCGGGTGCAGAATATGGGAACATGGACGAGGGAATGAAGAGGGAAATTACCCTCGCCTAGCCTAAACACCGGTCAAAGGCTGTCACCCTGCGCCCCTGCCACCCTGCAGACCACCGGACGAGGGAAACATCCCTCGAGAAATGTTTTTTTGAATTGTCGAGGGTCTGAATCCCTCGTGATGCATGTCAGACATTTAGCCGAGGGAATTTTCCCTCGTGAGTTTCTCTAGGGTTTTGTTTCCCTCGTGAACTACGTGTGGATCCCACCATTTCCTCGTCTGCTCCCTCACCATGAACGAGGGATATTTTGCCCTCGTCAAAACACTCGACAAGTTTTTTCCCTCGTGAACTCCCTCTCTATTCTCGAGGGTTTATTTTCCCTCTTTAGATACCCTCTTTAATCCATTCATTTTTTGTAGTGAAATATAGTCAACTTATTTTAAATATTCCTTTATATCATTATTAATTTATTTCCAGATATAGTTAAAATAAAAAATAAATTATACTAATAAATAAATTAAAATTGTATATAGACTATAGTACTTATACAATTGAAAGAATTTTTTTAAATCTAAATTATTACTTCTTTTTAAAACCTTAAATAAAAGTGTCAAACACATTTTTAAGAAGACAAAGTATAGAGTGAAAATGGTTCATACATGAACCACTGAAGAATATATATTTTTCACTAAAGAGTATTAGTTGTTTTCACTGAATAATATTACTTATTTTCACTGGAGAGTATTAGTTGTTTACTGAAAACAAACTAAGCTTTTTTTGGTGAAAACAACTAATATTCTTTAGTGAAAACAAATAATGTCCTTTAACAATTCATGTATGAACCAATTTCACTCTATATATAATTTTTAAAAATATATATTAATTTATTTCAAATTAAAGTTTTGCTCGAGTATATTTAAAAAAAAAATTATACTTACATCATATTAATGATTTTTTTTTCAAATATGTTTAATAAATTATAAATCATTAGCAAACCAAATTAACAACTAAGTTTTTTTTTTTTCTTTTTTGGAAAAACAACTAAGTTAAATATTGGTAAAGGAAATACATTTTTTAAATCAAAACTTATTTTTTTCAAATCTCAAACAAAAGGTTAATCAAATTAAAAAGATTTATTTTGCAAAATAAAAAAATTATTAATAATTAGTATATCAATTATTTGAATTCAACATATCACTAAAAATGTATTTAAGTATAATATTAGTTACAAAATAATTATTTTTATTTTACCAAGAATTAACTAAATACATTTTTACTTTTTTCTCTTCCAAATATATATGTATATTGATTGATCTATATTTATTTTTAATACATGTTTATAATTAATTTTTTTATTTTTGAACGTCAGTATAATTATTTCAAATGTTTTGCATATTCAATTTTCATAATAAATTTGGACTTTTTTTATTTATAATTATATTAAATTACAATAAAAAATTACTATTTAGAAAAAAAATTATGTGGAAATAACTTAAATATAATTTATGTTAGTAAGGAAGTATATTTGGTATGATTTGATAGAGCAATTAGAAATAGGAACTTTCCTTAACCCATAGTTAATTTGGTTAAGTTAATATTTATCAATTATAACATATGATAGTAATCTAAACAGTGTAATAAGAGATGTTACACCATTATATAACAGGAGATCCTCTCCGGGAGTCGAGGGATCAGCCCAAGTATTAATTACACGGCCTTGACTATCAACTACAGATTGGTTAAAATTGAAACCATTTAGGTTGAAAGCCATAGTACTGATAACTAAAGCAGTGAACCAGATACCCACTATAGGCCAAGCAGCCAGGAAAAAGTGTAATGAACGGGAATTGTTGAAACTAGCATATTGAAAAATCAATCGGCCGAAGTAACCAGTAGATTCATTCCCGACAGTTTCTATAAATATACTTTGATATTGAATCGTGATATTTTTTTTTAAATATAGTTGAGTTCAAACTTTTTAAACCTATGAATAATATTTTTATCTTTTGGCCACTCTTGGGCTTTGTATTTTTTCCTTTTTTTTTTTTTTTGATAAAATAATAATCATTTGCCATGAATAATATAGTGGGAATATGGATATATGATACTCCCTCTTTCCTTTAATAATCTTCATACTTTTTTTTTTTTTACGTCCTATAATAATTTTCACACTCCAATTATAAAAATAAAGCACTCTAAAAGTATCTACATTATTTCGAAATACTAAATTCAATATAATATTTTTCTTAAAAAGTGTGTCTAATTACATACAAAAAATTAATAGGAAACAAATGGAGTAACAAATAAGATTATGATATTGTTTCCTAAATTTTATTCCTACTTACCAAATTTCTCACTATGGCCACTATGTAATATTCTACACTTACCTTAAAGTTCATCAAAATTATAAAATTAAGCAGAAAAAGCCAAAATCTAAAAATGCAATAGCACTAATAAATTATTATTGTGTCCCCAAATTTATTTTTACTTGTCATTTTAGCCTATCCTTCAAATTTATTATTATACCTTTTAAAAAAAATTATTATCGCTATCACAAACAATCACCTTATTCATAAATGGATCTCACAATAACTCCACAAATATATTATTTTACTTAATTTATCTTATTTTTCTTAAAGTCCATTTTTATTCCAATGAGAATAAAATTGGGGGACGAAGGAATTATAATACATGGAATTTACTAAGATAATTAATTTTAGAAAATGTAAATATTTAAAGAGAAATTTAAAATAATAAATCTGAGTAAATTAGAAAGTTGATTTCTTCATAATTTTATTTTAATATTCTTATAATCTTCTAGAGTCAAATTAAATAAATTTTATGGATTCTTTAACCTAAGGCGTTTTTATTATTATCATCCTAGTAGGACATGCAATCGAGATTATTCCTTATATTAGGTCAACAAATTGTTCGATTGAGGTCCGATTTATTTTTTAAAATTTTTAGAGGCCTTTAATATATATAAATAAAAATAAGTAAAATATAAACAAAGTTTGTAATCAAACTTTTTTTTTTTAGTCAATTCTTATTAAGAGGGTGATTGTTTTGAATTATTCAATGAGAAAAAGAATGAGATATTATTTCCCTCGATATGTTGGATGATTGATTGTCTCCATGATAATTATATCACTAGTATTGTGCTCGAGTTTTGAGAAAATGAACAAAATGAGAGGTTGTTGGTTGTGGGATGGAGGAATGATTATAAGAAGATAGAAAAGTAATCAAATGAGGCAGTGATTATCCTGTTTAGGAGGAAAAATAGTGTTATGAATCATCTTTTGTTCTCATTAAGTACTATAGTTACCCTATATTTATCATCATTTGTATTACCATTGAAGAACTTTCAGACCAAGTGTCACCTAAATGTAATTCCATTCTCGGAATCGGTCTCTACTATTAATTACTGAAGCAGTTTTTTTTTTTGGCTAAAATATATGTCTTCTTGTTTTCATGGAGTATTTTCAATACTTTTTTTTTATCACCGGTTCACCATCAATATAGTCTAATGTTATTATATGTTTATTAGTTTAAATTACAATAACTTTGAGCATGTTTTATGATTTTGGTTGATAATGGAATGAAAATTTGGAACCTAATCTGAATTTGCATAGTAATTTATTTATGGCTTTAATTTATTTTTAAGTTCTTATCGATGATTAACGAAGTATGAATTGTAGGTTGAGTTCCTTGAATTTTCATTAACTTCGATCATAATAGTATCACCATGTCTTCCCCATGTACGCATATGAATGCTAAAAGAGAAAAAAGTTAGCAAAATGCATGCGTCATGTACCTAAACTATTAAGTTTTTCTTTTCTTTTCCAAATGCTTTTAAATTAAATTTTTTCTCAAAATATTTAAATTATTTATTTGTCTGTTTGTTTTAAAAGCATGTACGCTATTAAATTTTTGTTTCAAAATGTTTTTAAACTATTTATTTGTTTTTAAAGAGTTTTTAAACTATTGAATTTTTATTTCTCGAGATCCCTTAAGAACAAAATTAACGAAAATTGTTGAATCGTCATAATGTCTACATAAAATTCAATAGTACGAACTGTTTACAATTTGCTTTTTTTTTTTTTATTATTATTATTACATGGACATCTTCATTTCTAATTTATAAATTATTTACCTATGAAAATTTTCGTAAATAAATTATTTGGAGGTAAATTGGATATGGTTTAAGACGCTTGCAAAATCATGTGAAGGCCTAAATCATTTGAAAAAAGAAAAGAAAAATCCCTACTAGCAAGAATACAGAAGATGTCTTGGATTCCCACCTAGGCTTTCCTTTTTGTAGAAGAATAACCAATTTTAGAACTTAGATTATGTTATGCTAGATGCTCACACACTGCACTAAAATATAAAAATGTACACAGCACATGGACAACACGCCAGAAAATGTGTGCTATTTAAAAAATTATGAAAGATACAAAATTATAAATAATACTGTTGATGGCCTATCATCTGAATTCTGACATACTGATTATTAATCGGGCCTTGTGACTCCTCATTTTGACTCTGGAATGGCCCCTCTTCCTGTTCTATTTATTCATTTTTCCATTCAAATTTTACATCTACAATTATCCAACTTAAAGAGTATGTTTTTTTTTCTCAGAAGAAATCGAACCCGGTCACTCACTAGAGTATGAAACCCGGTGGCTAGGTTTCATCTGAGAATGATTTACTTATATGATAGAAAATAAAAATTTAAGAGTACGTATAATTTGTGTAAATTAATATTTCCTCCCAATGTTAGTGGGTATCATCTGGAATCTGGACGCTGGAGAACATAAAATTTATGATAAAAATTTGTGCAGAACAATTCTGTACACCAGACGAATTTCATTAATAATATAATACAATTTATCGAGCTCCAACTCTATATTAAAATAAGGATATGTTTCTTTTTTTAGATTATCTTACGCAAGTCCGACCAAAATATAAAAAAAATTATTTATTGGGATTTTATAACACTTTTAACATAGAAATCCAATTATTGTACACACTATTGTGATGCTACTAACATTCAGGCATTTATATATAAATTGAACTAAAACATTAAGTTAATGACGAATAAATGTAATAAGTTACATAAATGTTATCCTACATTATAACATGAAATCAAAATTAAGCTAACAAATAACTGAAAAATAATTTCCATTAGTTCAGATCCTAAGCTTAAACAACAAAGTGAGTACATATTACAATTCTTGTTCGAATTAGATGAATCGTCGGACACACATTCCTACAACTTCAAATTCAAGATCACTAAGTCACCAAATTTCTCAGCTACATACTACTAACAACGCAAATGGTTGAATGCTCGAGAAATCAGTCAAGAATTCGATCAGCAGATTGAAGTCATAATGGCATCCAGTTCTTGCATCACGGTCCCAATGTCAGGCCTGTGCTCAGGACATTCGTTAGTGCAAAGAAGGGCGACTTCCCCGAGCCTAGTTGCCTCATTTTCTATGAACTTCCCCCCGAGATTTGGGTCTATGAAATCTTCAAATCTTGATATTTCGGCCCCCTGACAATTCAGCTGAGTGATCCTACTTTTGCCCGAAAGGATTTGGAATATGATCATTCCAAAGGCATACACGTCGCTCTTTTCAGTGAATCGGCCAGTCGTTGTGTACTCGGGAGCTAAGTAGCCCATTGCAGCACTACCCTTGAGAGTCGAGAACACAATGTCGTCTGCTAATAGTTTGTGAATGCCCGAGTCTGATAGCAGCGGGTTGTAGTGTTGGTCGATCAGTACCTTCTCTGCTGATATATTCCGATGGACCAACGTAGGCTTGCTCGTCTCGCTTCTATGCAAGTACTCGATACCTGGTTAAATCCGTAAAGAAAAATAAAAAGGTTAGTTGAAAATGGTGAGAGAATGTAGTTTTTTTTTTTTTTTTTTCTCTTTTGCCTTGTAAGTTGCTCCTAATTCGATTTTAGTTCTATCGACTTTCACAGACTGAATAGTTATGTAACTTCCAATTTTTCGAGATTTCAGTCAGGTGATCGCTGTAGGAGGTGAAACATTTCATTGACCATCAAACTCTGCCACGTTAGCGTAAACCAATTGTTTCACCTCCTGCAGCCAGTTACCAGACAAAAATGTCAAACACAGATGCTATGTGACTATTTTCAATTCATGAAAGTCAGACAAGATTGGAAGCAAGAAAGGACAAACTTGCAAGACTAAAAAAACTATTTTCCTTGAGCACTACGTAAAAATGAGCAGGGTTGTTTTTAAAATGAACCTTCAGCGATTCCTCTGATGATCGATTTCCTGGTAGGCCAATCAAGAGCTTTCGTTGCGCCTTCTTTCACATCTAGGTACTGCAACAAGTTGCCATTAGAGACGAACTCGTAGACGAGAAAACATTCGCCTCGACCCTTGGAGCAACAAAAGCCTCTCAACCTCAACAGATTCTCGTGTTTCAACGAGGTTAGCAGCTTCAATCCCTTAAGAAACTCTGTTTCATCAGTCTTACAGCTAATCTTCGAAATGCACTTAATTGCAACAGCCGATCCGTCCCTCAATACCCCTCTATAAACGGCAGAGAAACTACTCTTTCCCAATAAGTTCATCTCCGAAAAGTATTGCGTCGCGGACTCCACCTCCTCCAAATTGAACATAAAACTCTCGAGCATTTCCTGAGAGAAACTGCTCGCATCTCGTCTCTTGGACAGTGGGTCCCACCCGTTGGAGTACTCAAGACTAATGAGAGGAGAAGCACTTCTCCTGCCAACCTCCTTGGCCTGATCAGTACTTAACCGACTATCACTAGAATCAAACGCGCTCCCGATTCTCTGCTTCTTTCTGCGGTACCATGAAAACGAGAAAAGCCCCATTATGGCTATAGCTATAACAAGCCCAATAATCCCAACAACAACAGCAGATTGAGATTTCTTGGACTGATTCTTCCCTTTTGATCCAACATTAGCAGACTCGGGTAAATCTTTCGATGTGCCAGCTCCAAACGAGGGTACCGGCTTGTTCGAATTTTGATTGGAAACAGAGCAAACCTCCAATGAAGGGAAACTGATCCCACATAAGCCTGTGTTATTAGCATACTGGAAACCTTCTTCCAGCCTCTTCAAAGCTTCACAAACGAGACAACATTACTAAACGGCATTCCCAAGATCCATCACACAATGATAATCAGAAATAAGAATTATACAAGGAAAACTGAGTGCTTACCAAGAGGGACATTGCCTGAAAGAGTATTGTTTCTAAGGTCGAGGACTTTGAGCAAGGGTAAAATGGCCAATTTAAGTGGGATTGAACCAAAGAGATGATTGAAACTCAAATCCAACCTTGTTAACATGGTCAATTTCCCCAAACTGGCAGGAATTGCACCAGTTAATTGGTTGGATTGAAGAGCAAGAACAGTAAGCTTCTTGAGAGAGCCAAGCTGAGTGGGGATATTTCCAGTTAACTTGTTGTAACACAGTTGCAAAACTGCATAAACAGACAGCCATCACCATGAGTCTCCCTTCAAAATTGGGGAACTTTTATAAACCCTAAAAAAGGTTACACCTTTTTACCTTTCTTGGCATATTTAAAATCTAGAAAAGGTCATCAAAAATTGATTACGACATTTTTCTCAAGCCTCAAGTAAACCCCACAAATTAAAGACAGACCGTTTCCCAGAATATATCCAACAAAATGGAACAAATAATTCAAGAAAACAAACAGATCTAATTACCAAGATTCCATCTTTCTCCAAGAAAAATTCAAAATAGCATTTTTACTTTTTCCCTACAAATAAAAATAGAGAGATTCTGAAGATAGAGAAATTGACCTTGTAAATTGGGCATATCACCAAACTCAGAGGGTATATCACCAGAGAGTTCATTAACATTGAGGTACAAATCAGAGAGGTCAGACAAGGTAGCAAGCTCTTTAGGTACAACCCCATGAAGCTTATTGAAGTGGAGGTACAACCCAGTTAAGCTTTTGAGCATAGCAATCTCAGGTGGTATTTTCCCAGAAAGCCCTTTTCCCTGCAAGGAGATGTTGACCACTTGTTGGTGTTCATTGCATGCAATCCCTTCAAAGAAGGCATTGCATGGATCAGAAGCATTAGCCGACCATGAGGTTAGGACCAGGTTTTCAGGGTCTAATGAGGATTTGATTGTCATGAGGAGAGAGAGAGTTGTGGTTGAGGGTTGAGAGAGAGAGGGAAGAGGAAGGAGGAGTAAGAAGAAGAAGAAAGCCATTTTTGGGCTTGGAAGAAAGGTTTCTGCTTTTCTGAAGTCGAGTTATTTTGCAAAGTTTGGCTGATTTTGTTTTGAAGCAGAGTCTAGAGAGAGAGAGAGAGATACAGGGCAGGGAGTTTGGAAAGATTGATTCTCTTTTTTTGGGTTCAAATTGGCGTTAATGTCGACTGGGAAGAGGAAGTGTGTGTGCGTGCTTGTCGGTGTGGGGACAAATTTTGAATTCAGGGTGACTGGGAAGACCGGTAGCCGGTAACGGTCACATGGCTAACTGCAGCCTTTTAAATTGTGTATTGTAAACTGTAAAGTGCTGCTGCTGCTTCATATTGTACACTCATGTTTCAATCAAAATATTATGACCCTCCACTCCCAATTTTTTTTTTTTTTTTTTGAGTTTTGGAAATATATTTATTTCAAATGGATTTTGTGTGAAACCTTGTGCCATAAAATTGTGGAATGAAATATAAATAGCATATGGTATATTAATATTTTAATATAAATGAATATTTATTTATCTTATCATGTGTAATGAGACTTTTCAAGCAAGATTTTGCCATTCATTTTTTACTCAATTAGTTGATAATGTGAAAGGTATGTAGTTAATAATATTCCCTCCATGTTTAGTAGACAAATAATTTTTTTACACGGGTTTTTAAAAATATTAATTATTTATATATAAAATAGATATATTGATAATATTGCATTAATATGCGCTCAAAAAGAGTAGTGCATTAATATATAATTTTTCTTATGTATGTGTATCGCACTAAAATGTCAATTATTATGAGTAAAATACCGTCAACAATTATAAACCATGTAATCGCGTTGAAATTTAGAAATACTAAAAAATGGTGGAATGAAATAATTAAACATCGTGTATATTCATATCAGTGTATATAGATAAATACTATATATTATATTAATATATTTTTTAAATAGTACTACCTCTGTCTCGAAAAAATTTACACAAATCTTTTCGATTGTTCCAAAAAACTTGAACACTAAAAAAAAAAGCATTGATATGTGTATTCATTTATAAATATATACACATATTTTTCATATATTCTTAAAAAAAAAATCAAAAGTGTGTTCTTATAAATATGCAAGTTGTTGGAACAAATGAAGTACTATTAAATACTGGTGTATATTTTATTTTCAATACTCAAAATACTCTGCTTTTTTAATTTAATTTTAATTATTGAAAATAATCCATGATGTGTGGTAAACTTGAAATGAGAGTATATTTTGGACAATTTATGCAAAAATCAACTACCTCTCTATCCCCTAATAATTTTTACACTTTTTTCTTACATTCCATAATAATTTTTATATTCAAAATATGGAAATAATATATTTTTACAACTTATTTTATTTCAAATTATTTTTTATTTATTGATTCAAAAAATTAATAAATATGTGACCTTACATATAAAAGTTAATAAGGAACCTAGAGAGTATTTTATTTAATGTTATAAAAGTTAATAAGGGATCTAGAGAGTATTAATAAAGAAATCAATCGAGATTGGTGGTGGTTTTGGAGTTTGGAAAGGAATAAATGTAAAACGCATTTGGTGTATTCAAATGGAAATGTAGAGCATCCTATTTTGAATTCAGCAATTTATCTAATTTTAATACTGCTAATACTGTACTCAATGTTATCCGCATTTGGTGATAGGCGAACCCCGACAAGATTCTACTAATTTATTGCAGATATGTTGTATAATTTGAATCTCGGAGTAGTTCAAGATATGCATTCAATGCACATTTCAAAATTCGGGTGTAGGTTTTTTTCTTTTTCTTGGTTCCCATCAAATTAATGAGCATGTATAAACTAAAACTGATTCATACAGAAATTACCGAAAAGCATTAATTGTTTTCACTAAAAAGTATTAGTTATTTTTACTGAAACATATTAGTTGTCTTCATTAAAGAATTTTAGTTTATTTTCAATAAACAACAAATCTCCTTCAACAATTCATGTATGAATCATTTTCACTCTATACTTTGTCCAAATAAATTAAGGTGGTGTATGATTTGAAAATTCTTTAATAGTAATAGGAATGAAGGTAAATATAAGGTAATTATAATGGTTAATGAGAACAAAAAATGATTCATAACATTATTTTTCCTCCTAAACAAGGTAATCACTGCACATTATCTTTCCATTTTCTTATAATGACCATCCACAATCATTCTCTCATTGCACAACCAACTTCACATTTTGTTCATTTTTTTTCAAAACTAGTGGTATAACCACTAAACAATCAATCATCCAACATATTCCAGGGCGGTAAAGTAAAATAAATTTTCATTCTCATTGAAAAATTCAAAACAAACGTGTGTGTCTATATATATATAATATGAAAATTCATCTGTTTCATTTGAGTTTATCTGGTGTAAACTAGTTTAATCATACATGCATCTATTTTACAGTTAATATTTTAAAGGAAAATAAGTAATAAATTTTAATAAAATAGTTAATACTATTAATTTATAATGAAACAACAAATGCTATTAAAATAATACACATAAAATACACATTAGTTGCAAGGTAAAATTTAATTACACAAAGTTTTATCATGTTTATTTCATCTTTTAAGGACAACATTCAAACATATATTCGAACGTCTTCCAAAGGCTTAACTATCCTAACAAGAGAATCTCTAACTTTTGTTTAAATGAAGCTATAGTAGTGTTAAATGAAGCTATCGAGGACGCGAAAAAACGAAGGGAGGAAAACCTTTTGTTTAAGATTGATTTTGCAAAGGCGTACGATTCGGTGGAATGGAGCTATCTTCGTGAAATTATGAAAAGGTTTGGTTTTGATCACAAATGGATTTCTTGGATAATGGAGTGTGTTTCAACAGCTCAAGCCTCAGTTTTGGTTAATGGAAGTCCGTCTGAGATTTTTAATTTAGAAAGAGGTTTGAGACAAGGCGATCCACTATCTCCCTTACTTTTTCTGATTGCTGCGGAGGGGCTAAGTTCAATGATGAAAAAAGGGACAGATTTGAATTTTTTCTTGCCTATGGAAATTGGGAAAGAAAAAATCAAAGTTTCCCACCTTCAATTTGCAGATGATACCATTTTCTTAGGGAAGGCAGTGATGGAGAATGTAATTTTTTTGAAGAATTTTCTTAGCAACTTGGAGATGATTTCTGGCCTTAAGATCAATAGAGACAAATGCAATATTTATGGTCTAAATGTGAAGGAAGAGGAGCTGGGTAACTTTGTAAATGTGCTCGGATGGAGAAAAGGTGAACTTCCTTTCAAGTATTTAGGGGTGAAAATTGGGTCTTCTCACAAGAAAATGTCTGATTGGAGTTATGCCTTACTCAAAGTGAAGAATCGCATTCTAAAGTGGAACGGGTTCAACATTTCGTGCGGTGGGAGGTTAACGCTCTTAAACTCTGTGCTTGCCTCTTTACCCGTCTACCTCCTATCTATCTTTCGGGCGCCAAAAAATGTGTTGAGAGAGTTTGAGTCACTGCAAAGAAATTTCTTTTGGGGGGGTGGGGTGTGCAAATCAAAAACTCCATTGGCAAAATGGCTGGCTATTTGTAAGCCAAAACTTGAAGGGGGTTTGGGTGTAAAGGATCTTGAATCTTTTAATAAAGCTCTTATGGGGAAATGGGCTTGGAGGTTTTTTAGCGAGAATGAGAAGTTGTGGGTTAGAATTATCAAGTCTCGGTGGGGGGTTAATTGGGCTGGGGAGAGAGGTGGAGAATTTAGAGAGAGAAGGAGAATTATTGGGGGTTGGTGGGGAGAGGTATTGAGGAGTGTGGAAGAGGGTTCAGGGAGTTGGTTTTTTTCTGGGCTAGAAAGATGTATTGGTGAGGGCAGTGAGACTTATTTTTGGAGTGATAGGTGGGCAGGGGAGGAGCTGTTAAAAAATAGTTTTGCTAGGCTTTATAGATTGAGTCAATGTAAACTTTCAAAAGTATGTGAAATGGGTGAGTGGAGGGAAGGGGTTTGGGTCTGGAAGTGGAGTTGGAGAAGGGTGTTAACTGAGAGAGATAATGAATTGCTTAATGTTCTTTGTGATGTGATTAACAGGTATCTTCCAAGACAAGGAGAATCAGACTATTGGAAGTGGAACAAGGCTAGGAGCGGAGAATATAACGTTCAAGAAGCATACAAATGGCTGATCAAAAGAAAACTTGGAGGGAATGCGGAGGAGAAGAAAGAGTTCAAAATAATTTGGAAGAATTGGGCGCCACCTAAGGTTCGTGTGCATGCCTGGAAAGTTATCAATGGGATTTTGCCAACTATCAATTTGCTTCAACAAAGGAACATCATTCCGAGGTCGGTAAATAATATCTGTGTTTTCTGTAATATTGAAGAAGAGACGATAACTCACGTTCTATTTGAGTGTATTGTCTCACATTATTTTTGGATGAGATGTGTGAATTGGTTGGGGTTACATGTGGTATTGTCATCTTGCCCAAGATCCAATTTGCTTCAATTTTACGGTCTTGGGAGTGATATAATGAGGAGAAGACTAGCGACCAGTGTATGGGAGTGTGGTGTTTGGCTACTTTGGAGAACGAGAAACGGATGTGTCTTTAGAGGGGAACATTTCCAAGAAGAAAAAATCTTCAATGAACTTAAGGTGAACTGGATGCAACACTACAAGGAATGGAGGAAAGATGCTAAATTCTCAGACTGGTTCAATAATCCGATTTCTGTCTTGTAACTCTATTCAAGTTTGTTCTGGGAGAAAGATGTATTTTGAGAGGTGCATCTCACACCTCATGTACTGAATTTGCTTTTTATAAGAAATTTTCCTTGATCAAAAAAAAAAAAGAGAATCTCTAACTGTTATATAAAAATGCACATTGAACACAGTTTGTCGATATAAATTGGGCTACAGGAGAGTTCACAAATAATTGTATTTTTAAGAATGGTGTTTTATTTTATTTTTTAGGTGAAAATCAACTTTTATAAACGCAAGATTATGATTGTAAATGAATCGGATCGAGTCTAATACACTGGTGTTCAAGCTTATTTGAAAAGTTATCGAGTTTTGATATTCATATTTGAGCTTGTTTGATAATTACCCGAGTTAAACTCGAACGAGCTTTAATCAAGCCGAACACAAGTCGAGCTTGCATAGTTTGATATTTTTTACATGTTTTATCTATTTTAGTTATCGAGCTTGAGTTCGAGTCAAACTTTATACTATTCCGAACATAAATTTATATTCAAGTTTATTTGATTTCTATTTTGAATCGAGCTTTTACAGAATAATTTCGGAGTATCTAATAGCTTGGTTTAATTTTGAGGGCAAGAAATATGCAGGGAAGTTTACAAAGAGCAATTATAGCAGAACAATCAATGAAGACAACATTGTAGTGATTTGCTGATTCGATTTTCTCTCCACACAGGCTGCACTTGGAATCATCGGCAGAATGCAACGAACACCTACGCAAGAGGTTGGTACTTGGTAGTTGGTCCAGTAATAGTAAAAATATAAAAATATAGTAAACGTGAATAGAGTTTACAAAACTTGTAATAATAAATTCAACTGGAGTAAAATACCGGTGTGAATACAGCATGGATTACCTCCCAATTTTTATGTTATGAATTCTAGCCTTGGCATAAAGTTTTGAAAACATTTAAATTAGTTTTTACACTGTATAAATACTTACTACCTTATAAACTTTTTATAAATAATTATTTTATTTTAAATTGAACCTTATCATATTAAATTATGTATAAAAATTAGAACATTTTTTTGGATAGAGGAGGGAGTATATTCACTTACTATAATTTATCAAATACCCAAAAAATAACCTACGATTCTCATATAAGTCGCCCTCTAAAATTGAGTAATCACTTTTACCAACATTCAAAAGGTAATATTTGCCTCTCATTTTAAAACCTACATATACAGTAAAATCTTACTGTATCGAAAATTATTTACGCTATAACTCTAAATTCTAATTCAGTTTCTTAACCATTTATGTAATTAAGCAACCTAGATAAGATAATTAATGATTATAATAAATATAAAAATGTTGAACATAAAAATATTTTTTTATTGTCTGAATAAAATAACTTGATCGGCTATTTCAATTACAATTAGATTCTTATAATTATATAGAGACTTGTTCCTCATGAACTGTGTTAGTTTTATTCAAGAAAAACAAAACTACATCATTTACTGTTCATACTTTATTTTAAATTCACATACTAGTTAAAATAATACTCTCATAGCCCCCAAAAAGTATGATCACTTGATTTTAACAGGTTTCAAAAAAATTAAATAAAGTTGACAAAATAAAATTTTTTTAAGGTATTATTTGGTTTATTTATGAGTTGAATGGATGTTTGTGTGTAATACGTGAAGTAATTAAGTGATGGTTAGACGGTGAAGAAAATGATTGTTGAAAGAAACAAATTAACTTTATTTTTTAGGAATACATAGAGTACTTTGTGTATCAAGGTTTTGTGTTTATCATATTTATTTATTGAATTGGTTCAAGTTAAATTTAACTATTATTTTCCTTTTGAAAATTGTCACTTTTTTTAAACGTTAACATTTATTTTTATTATAACTTATTCAGTATACAACAAATTGTAATTCAAATTGATAGGTACAAGGACAAAATTGCCTAATTATTAAATGTAAAGGTCGGTAGATAGAAAGAGGTAGAGTGTTACATCTAAAAAAACAAACACAATAAAATAAAATAAAAGACAAAAAACAAAAGAAAAACAGATAAATGGTTGAAAATGGGGCCGCCAGAGTACTAAATAGACGATAGCCCTTTAAAGGGTAAAATATATTGGTAGTGTACATGTATTTATCAGTTTTTACAAGTTAATTATGGGACATTTTTTGGAAATGTGAAAAGGTTTAAAGGAAAAAGGTTACGAAGTTCACGAGTGTCCTCCATCTCAATCTCCATCATTGTAAAAAAAGCAAACTTCACAAGCATTTTTTCAACCAATTTCAAGAACCTGCCAAATTATTATCTGTACCTATCATTATTATACCAACTTTATTGTCACTCCATAATCTTCAAAATAAATTGTAAGCAAATAAAATTTGCACTCAATTAAATGGTAACACGTGTACAAATTAAATATTAATATCAAATAAAATTTACTATTTTATTTTAAGAATTTAATCAAATTAATTCTTGAATTAAATAGTTAACTTGATATTAAATGTACACGGTACAAGTCGGACAAATTGAATGAGTGTTCGATACTCATATTGGGTAATAAATGCGCTTTATTTACCATAAGAACGAGAATTAAATGATATCTCGTAAAAATGGAAGCGAATTAAAACAATTCGTAAATCACGCCAATCAAATGGCATTGGTCAATAAGGAGGCGCCACGTGGCGCGATAAGAAAGGAAGGTTTGTAAACCTCCACCCTATAAATAGGGTCCTTTCTCATTCATTTGCAACGAACGAAGACGAACGAGACCAACGAAGACAAGACGAACAAGGCAAACACAAGCGAACGAGCATCCAGAAGATCAACAAGCGAATCCTCCGCAACTGTTCTTGAAGATTCAAAGCGTTCTTCGTCGTTCTTCGTGGAAATCAACCAGAAGCAGCTCAAGGTCGAAGATCAAGGCTCGAAGCCCCTCCGATCCGGTGTTTCTACTCGAAGATTTGAAGATTCTTCAAGAACGTTCTTCGTCGTTCTTCGCCGCTCTTCGCTCAAGTCCACCTGAACCAGCTCAAGATCGAAGATCAAGGCTCGAAGTCCCTCCGATCCAGCGTTTCTATTTGAAGATTCAAAAGAAACTCCAAGAACGTTCTTCAACGTTCTTCGTCGTTCTTCACACAAATCCTCCTGAAGCAGCTCCAGATCGAAGACTAAGGTCCAGCACCCCTCCGATCCGGTGTTTGTCTCCAAAGATCCAAAGAGTGTTCTTCACCAAATTCGAAGGCGTTCATCCAGAAACAACGTTTAATCTAAAACAAGGTATTTTCACCCTTGGATTAACGTAATAAATATTCAAGCTCAAAGATCGAAGTCAAAGTTCGATCAAGGTCAAAGTCAGCTGAAGAGAAGAATCAGAGGACCAAGCCTAGAGTCAATAACCCGCACAAATCTTTCGGTTCGATCCGGACAAATTCAGGTTGTAAATTGTATTCGTGTTTATTATATTAATAAAACGAATTTTACAGTTACAAATTTGGCACGCCCGGTGGGACCGACTCTACCTCTCATCTCTTCTCTCCGCAAGTAAGCTCAAGATCACTAGGATGGCTCCTCGCAAAGTTATTGTGCAAAAAGCCAACTCATCGAAAGCCTCTGACAGCCAGGTCATGACAAGAAGTATGGCGAAGCGATCGCTGACTGAGACCTTCACAAAGGCCAATCCATCAGTGGAGGCAACGACTAAGAAGCCAGTCCACACTGCCGAAGATGAAGAGGTCAACTCTCCGCACTCCACTCCGCATTCATCCTCAAACTCACTGTCAGACTCAAGCGCTGCTCCAGTCATGATGACAGACTCCTCAACTATTGAGGAACGATTCAACAACATCCTCAAAGCTATTGAAGGTCTTGCATATCATGTCAAGAGGCAAGACATTCAGATTGCCAACTTAATGAACAAGGTGGAGAACAGTGATGCAAGTCACGCTCACGGGAAGCAAGTTGAGGACCAAGGAGTTGAGGAGACCTCAACTAGGTGACAAACAGCCGAAACTGAGGAGACTACTAAAGAACTGCAAGTCTCAGCTGATGGAGCGATCCAGATTGATCAGCTCAAGGAGCTCATTTTGGAGACGGTGAAAGGGAAATTTGAAGATGGCTCCAAGTCCACCTTCACCTACACCAAACCCTACACAAAGAGGATTGATAACTTCCGGATGTCAGCAGGCTACCAACCCCCGAAGTTCCAACAGTTTGACGGAAAGGGAAATCTGAAGCAGCACGTAGCCCATTTAGTTGCGACGTGCAATAATGTCGGGACTTATGGAGACTATCTTGTCAAACATTTCGTCCGCTCCCTAAAAGGAAATGCCTTCGACTGGTACATTGATCTGGAGGCTAACTCCATCAACAGCTGGGATCAAATGGAGCAAGAGTTCCTCAACCGTTTCTATAGCACGAGAAGAACGGTTAGCATGATCGAGCTGACAAATTCACGCCAATGGAAGGAAGAGCATGTCATCGATTACATTAATCGATGGAGAAACTTAAGTCTGAATTGCAAAGATAGATTGTCCGAGACTTCCGCAATTGAAATGTGCGTCCAAGGAATGAAGTGGGGTCTCTGGTATATTCTCCAAGGTATCCAGCCGCGAACTTTTGAAGAGTTGGCTACAAGAGCGCATGACATGGAGCTGACTATGGCTTCAAGTAGATCTAGTGGACCACCTGTCCAAGAACCTCAAAAGTTCAAGGACAAACAAGAAGTTAAGAAGGGAAACAAGACCTTTGTCCGAACTCCTCACAAAGAAGTCATGCAAACAAATGCAAAGACTGTCAAGTATCAGAAGGAGCGAGAAGAAAGAAATGACAAAGGAAAAGTTGTTGATGTTGCTCCGGAAAGGGGGCAAAGAAGAAAAACTCTGAAAGAAATGCAGCAAAGGCAATATCCATTCCTAGAATCTGACGTCTCAGGAATATTCGATGATTTGATGAAAAGAAAACTCATAGAGTTGCCAGAAATGAAGCGCCCAGAAGAAGTTGGACGTATTAATGACCCAAAATACTGCAAGTACCACAGACTTGTGGGTCACCCAATCCAAGACTGCTTCGTCTTCAAGGATAAAGTCATGCAGCTAGTGGAGCAAGGGACAATCCTACTAGAAGAAGAAGCATCTGCAAATTTCGTCACTGCTGAGAATGATGACAGTTATAACACTTCATGTTATATGACGGACATAGAAGAAACCTCTTCGTCTGAAAGAGAGCCTTGTGATAAAGCTGTTAATTGTGCGCCCGCTATGTGTTTTACAGAAGATGACTTATTGCTCGGCTCGCAGCCTTATAACCGACCTTTGTTCGTGACAGGCTACGCCAAAGGACAAAAGATCAACCGCATGTTGATTGACGGAGGGTCTGGAGTAAATATCCTGCCTTTGAGAGTGATGAGAAAGTTGGGCATAACAGTTGATGAACTCGGCCACATACGACTGATGATCCAAGGCTTCAATCAAGAAGGTCAAAGGGCCCTTGGAACGATGATGCTTGATTTGCTAATCGATGAGATGACGTCAACTGTGCTCTTTCATGTGATAGATGCCCAGATCTCGTACAATATGCTGCTAGGACGTCCGTGGTTGCACGAGAACAACGTGATACCCTCTACGATGCACCAATGCTTCAAAAACTATAAAGATGGTGAAGTAAAGAGAGTATTTGCCGATGCCAAGCCTTTCACGGAAGTTGAGTCATATTTTGCTGACGCCAGGTACTACTTTCAGAGTACAACTAAAGCTGAAACAGACTCATCGCTGGAGATAGCTAAGGATAGGCAAACTGCAGAGAAAGAGAAGACTGCACCTCCATCCCGTGTTGATAAAGGTAAACAGCCTCTCGAAATTGTTGAAGCATTAGAGGGACTGACATTACCGCTAACCAAGCTTGACTCAACAAGACCTTCCTCACAGCCGCTTAAAGGATTCACTCGTCCTACTCATGGAGCCAAGACTGAACATAGCGAAATAGCTGAAGCTGTGATGTCGAAGTCTTATGGCCCTAAAGCCTTCAGACTCCTTGTTCGGGCTGGATATGATCCACAAGAAAAGTCTGCATTGAAGGAATCGCCCCAAGAGGTTATCAAACCGCCAAAGCACGGGGTTAACCCCATTCAAAAGCCAGCAAGCAAAAACACTTATGCCCCGATCAAGAATTCCAGAATGGGTTTGGGATATGTGGCACCGAGTCCAGTTCGTATCGCGGTCAAAAGAGCGAGCACGAGCACAAATCATATCTCTGAAGGGGCATTCTCATCCACGGAGGACGTGTTTGATGAGAACGGCGAAAAAGTAAAGAAAGTTTCTATCTTTGAAAGGTTAGGGACATTCGAAGGAGGTAATCGCCTAAAGCATGGGTCAGCTTTCAACAGATTGGGATCACTTGGAAGAAAGTCCAGATCCGTCTTTGGAAGATTAGGACCGCATAAAAGAAATGCATGTCGGGAAGGGAGGATTTCTAAACCTGCACACTCCCACAGAATTTGAAGCTTAATCCCCTCTCGTATGAAGCGACGAACCACATTGGTTGAATCATGTGGAGAAGCATTAACCGTGAGGTTAAGAACGATCATCTACACCAAGGAGGAAGACGATGATAAAGAAAGTCTTGCATCGTCAAACTTTGTCAACAGCTCCATTGTCCAAAGGCAGACTCCTCAAGAAAGTGAAGAAGCCTTACAAAAGGAGAGTTGTTGCGATGATCAGAAATGGATTCATCACTAACACCGTTAGTATTTCACGGACGGTCCTAGTCAGAAGAAGGGATGGTCGAGTGAGGGCAGTTGTTGATAGCAGAAGGCAAGAGGAAGCCGATGAAGATGCAGCAACTGTAAATCACATCACTGCATATGATGAGGTTTTTACAGTGGAAGAGGATGTTGAGGAGGCCCCTCCATAACTTGAAGAAGGTGTTAAAGCCACTGTTGATAAGCTGAAAGAAATCAACTTGGGAGATGCCAATGATCCACGGCCAACCTACATAAGCGCCTTATTGACGTCCGAAGAAGAAGAGGCGTATATTACACTTTTGAAGGAGTTCAGGGATGTGTTTGCTTGGTCATACAAAAATATGCCAGGGTTGACCCGAAAGTTGTTGTTCATCAACTATCAATAAAAAAGAAGGGACTAAACCAGTCAAGCAAGGCCAACACCGATTTCGACCTGAATTAATTCCACAAATTGAGAATGAAGTAAACAAGCTCATTGAGGTGGGTTTTATTCGGGAAGTGAAATATCCTACATGGATCTCCAACATCGTCCCGGTGAGAAAGAAGAATGGTCAAATTCGGGTGTGTGTAGACTTTCGTGATCTCAACCTCGCATGTCCCAAGGATGACTTCCCTTTGCCTATCACTGAACTTATGATAGATGCTACTACAGGTCATGAAGCTTTGTCTTTCATTGATGACTCATCAGGATACAATCAAATCTGCATGTCGCCTAGCGATGAAGAGCTTACCGTCTTTCGCACACCAAAAGGGATATATTGTTATAAAGTGATGCCCTTCGGCTTGAAGAATGCTGGTGCCACATATCAGCGTGCGATGCATAAGATCTTCGATGATATGCTCCACAAAAATACTGAGTGTTATGTGGATGACCTGGTGGTAAAATCGAAAAGGAAGGAAGATCATTTGCAAGATTTGAGGCAAGTCTTCGAACGTCTCAGACGATATCAACTTAGGACGAATCCTTTGAAGTGTGCCTTTGGAGTCTCTTTGGGAAAATTCCTTGGATTCATTGTCCGTCAACGAGGCATTGAGATTGAACAAGCAAAGATCGATGCGATTCTGAAGATGCCTGAACCACGTAACATCCATGAGCTTAAAAGCTTGCAAAGAAAGTTGGCGTATCTGAGGAGATTCATCTCAAACCTAGCTGGCAGATATCAACCCTTCAGTCATTTGATGAAGAAAGGAAATCCATTCAAGTGGGACGAAGCTTGTAAGAATGCTTTTAAGGGCATCAAGGAATATCTAATGAAGCCGCCTGTGCTAGTCGCTCCAGTACCCGGAAGACCGTTGATACTTTACATAGCTGCTCAGGAACTGTCTGTTGGAGCCTTGTTGGCACAAGAAAATGACGAAGGTAAAGAAAATGATCTTTACTATTTGAGCAGGATGATGGTTCCAAATAAGCTGAATTACTCCCCAATTGAGAAGATATGTTTAGCACTTATCTTCTTAATTCAGAAATTGAAGCACTATTTTCAGGCTCACACAGTTCATCTTATCTCAAAGGCAAATCCACTGAAGTTTGTCATGTCAAAACCAGTTCTTTCTAACCGACTTGCAAGGTGGTATCTTCAGCTGCAACAGTTCGAGATCATATACGTCCCACAGAAAGCTGTAAAGGGGCAAGTGCTGGCGGATTTCTTAGCAGACCACCTGATTCCTGCTGAATGGGAGTTATCTGATGATCTCCCAGATGAAGATGTCTTAGCTGTGGAAGTTTCTCCTCCTTGGAAGATGTATTTTGATGGGGCCTCTCATAGAGAAGGAGCTGGTGCTGGAGTGGTGTTCATCACATCCGAAGATGAAGTCTTGCCTTATTCATTCTCCTTGACGGAAAACTGCTCCAACAATGTGGCCGAGTATCAAGCGCTCATACTTGGGCTAGAGATGGCAGTGGACATAAAACAGTTGCATCTCAGGGTGTATGGAGATTTCTTGCTAGTTATAAATCAACTCCGTGGATTATATGAAGTCAAGAAGCCCGAACTGCTTCCATACTACAACTATGCCCAAAGAATGATAGGATGGCTTGGAGATGTGGAAGTCGAGCATGTGCCAAGAAGCGAGAATAAGCAGGCCGACGCCTTAACTAAGTTAGCATCAATTATAGATATGTCAGGAACCCACGTACGAATACCTGTATGCAGAAGTTGGGTTATACCTCCTATCTTCGATGAGGAAGACAGTGAAGAAGTTGGAAATCATGCCATAGAAGTCTTCGAAATCGAAAACGAGGATTGTTGTCAACCTTTTGTGGATTACTTACAACATGATAAGTTACCCCATGATCCACGATGAAAAGTTGACATTCGGCGTCATGCACCTCGATTCATTTACTATCAAGGAACCCTTTATAGAAGATCATTTAATGGTATCTTCTTGAGGTGTTTAGGAGATGAAGAAGCTATTCAAGCTATGGAGGAAGCTCACTCTGGAGTTTGTGGTGCCCACCAGTCATGACCCAAATTACACTTCCGGATAAAGAGGATGGGCTGTTACTGGCCAACAATGGTGAAAGATTGCATAGACTATGCACGAAGATGTCAAGCATGCCAATTTCATGCAAATCTAATTCATCAACCTCCTGAACCTTTACATCCAACTGTTGCCTCATTGCCTTTTGATGCTAGGGGTCTAGACGTTGTAGGGCCATTAACAAAGTCCTCTGGTGGTCATCTCTACATCTTAGCTGCAACTGACTATTTCTCCAAGTGGGCTGAAGCAGTACCGTTGAGGGAAGTAAAGAAATAAAATATCGCCGACTTCATCCGTGTCAACATCATTTTCAGATACGGAGTCCCGCGCTACATTATAACTGATAATGGAAGATCATTCTCCAACAGTCACATTGACAAACTCTGTGAGAAGTTCAACTTCAAACAAAGAAAGTCTTCAATGTATAATGCAGCTGCCAACGGTCTGGCTGAAGCCTTCAATAAAACTCTTTGTAGTCTGCTGAAGAAAGTTGTTTTTAAGTGCAAATGGGATGGCATGAGCGGATAAATGAAGCTCTATGGGCGTACCGAACCACTTACAGAACGCCTACGCAAGCTACTTCATATTCGCTGGTGTATGATGTTGAAACAGTGGTACCTCTTGAGAAACAAATTCCTTCTCTGAGGATGGCTATACAGGAAGGTCTGACAGAAGAAGAGAACGCACGCCTGCATCTCGAAGAGTTAGAAGTCTTGGACGAGAAAAGGCTGGAAGCACAGCAGAGACTTTAGTGTTATTAGTCTCGTCTTGCAAGAACTTTTAACAAAAAGGTGAAGACACGATCTTTCCAAGTTGGCGACTTGGTGTTGGCAGTGAGGAGGCCCATTGTCGTCACTCATCGTATCGAAAACAAATTCTTGCCCAGATGGGATGGTCCATATGTTGTGACCGAAGTTTATACGAATGGTGCTTACAAGCTGATCTCTGAAGATGGTGTAAGCATCGGCCCCATAAATGGGAAATTCTTGAAACGCTATTATGCGTAAGCAAATCCAAATCAACGCTCCATGATGCACGAGCCTAAACTGTCAGTCGCTCCTAGACTACATGAGTATAAACTGTTTATGGCATCCCTTTTGAACTACGTTATGACTTGATCTTCTTTAAAGGTGTACGTAGGCAGCTTAGGCATCCTCTAAGTTCAGTCATTTTCAAAACTCCAAATGCATATGAGGGCACAAAATACTTTCGTGCTTCATTCACTCCAAGTCAAAATGACCGTGAACAAAGCACGAGGGGGCATTTGTAAGCAAATAAAATTTGCACCCAATTAAATTGTGACACGTGTACAAATTAAATATTAATATCAAATAAAATTTACTATTTTATTTAAGAATTTAATCAAATTAATTCTTGAATTAAATAGTTAACTTGATATTAAATGTACACGGTACAAGTCGGACAAATTAAATGAGTGTTCGATACTCATATTGGGTAATAAATGCGTTTTATTTACCATAAGAACGAGAATTAAATGATATCTCGTAAAAAATGGAAGCGAATTAAAACAATTCGTAAATCACGTCAATCAAATGGCATTGGCCAATAAGGCGGCGCCACATGGCGCGATAAGAAAGGAAGGTTTGTAAACCTCCACCCTATAAATAGGGTCATTTCTCATTCATTTGCAACGAACGAGACCAACGAAGACAAGACGAACAAGGCAAACACAAGCAAATGAGCATCCAGAAGATCAACAAGCGAATCCTCCGCATCTGTTCTTGAAGATTCAAAGCGTTCTTCGTGGAAATCAACCAGAAGTAGCTCAAGATCGAAGATCAAGGGTCGAAGCCCCTCCGATCCGGTGTTTCTACTCGAAGATTCGAAGATTCTTCAAGAACGTTCTTCAAGATTCTCTTTAAAAATATATATAATAGATTTCACTCTCCAAAATTCATTCTAACAACCAGATATTCTCTTCAATTACGTGGTGTTCGATATCATCTAAAAAAAATTGGTGGTCACCCAAGAAATGCAAGTGAGTTATTCAATTTTCGTCATGCATCATTATGAAATGTGATTGAGAAAATTTTTGGTATTTTCAAATCGCGATACACAATTTTAAAAACCATACCTCCGTTCTCATTTCAAATACAAGCAGAGTTAGTATTGGCTTGTGCTGGATTACACAACTTTCTTCGAAAAGAATGCCGCTCTGATGCATTTACAGTCGAATATGAAGAAAATCAAAATTCGCCACATCTTGACATGGAAGAGGAAAAATTGGAATTGTTTTTTCAAAGCCAACTACAACAAAGAATGGAAGTTAATGCATATAGAACGAGTATTGTTAATGCTATGTGGAAAATGAGGCCAAGATATAACGTTAGATGGAAATGAAGATGAGTACAATAATGATGAATAATAATAATTTTTTTAACTAATGAATTTTTGGTATTTTTTTTCTAAACAATTTGGATAACTTTTTTTATATGCAAGTGTGTTCCATATACATTTGCATCAATATTTTCAGTGCTGGAGTTTATGGAAACCCATGTAAATCAATATAAAAAGTGCATTCTATAATCCTATCAAGTCTATAAAAATTCATGTAAATCAATAAAATAAGTCATCCAAGCTCCGCATGGAGTCTATGGATTTTCTGAATCCACGAACTATTTAAAGTCCAAAAAAATCCAATAGAATCTCAATTGAATACATCCTTCTAAAGAAGGTGGGTCGAGCTGTAAAATGAAATCAACTATTTGTGAGCTCGATCGGTTCGGCTTGTTATGGCTCGAGCTTGGCTCGTTTGTATTGTTAAACGAGTTGAGCTCGTGAGATACTCGTTTTATTAAGGAGTCAACTCGAATTTGACTCGTTAAACTCGATAGATAATTTTTCTTATAATTTCATTAGGTTCGGCTCAACTCGTTAGTTAGTCGAGTCAAACTCTATTTCCAACTCGTTGAAGTTATCGAGTCGAGGTTGAGCACCAGATACTTGGCTCGTATAACAACTCTGAAGGTGGGTCAGGTGAAAAATTACTCCAATAAGGTAATATTTGTCATTTTATAGCTTTTTTTGAGATGGGGCGTGAGGAATAATTTTGAAAGGCTACTTGTAATGAAAATAGAAATGACAGTGAAAATAGTAAACAATAATAATAGATACGTTTTTTCTGTAAATGTATTAGTATTTGATTGATAATGAAAAGTATTACCACAACTATTAATTTGGGTGACTCGAAGTCTATAAAAATAATTTCAACTTGATTGTATTTTATTTATTAAAATAGAGTATAGAAATGTGTTTATTAATACGTAAATTTTTACCCAAAAATTCAACAAATGAAACTAATTTCATTAAAAAATTCATGGAATGGTGATTCCTCAAATTTAATATTTAAATTTAGTAGAATGTTTTTGAAATTATAAAATTATAAGTGATTTTTATAGTAAAATCATAAACAGGAAATGTTTTGATATAAAATAATTTTAAAAGTGAAAAAAAAAATCAAATTAAATAATACAATTATTCATGGGCCCACTGAAGAACCAATTTTTTAAAAAGCAATTTTTTTCTATTTCTCCAAAATAAATTTTAAGTTGTTAAACTAATTATTGCAAACAATAAATAATTCAAAAACATAAAAAAAAAATTAATTCTATTTAAAAAGTGGTGATTTCGAACAATCACGCAATTTTTTAGCTTGAAACCACTACACCAACTAACTTGAAAATCTCGTACAAACATATGAGGCACACTCAATTTACACATTTCATTTTTTACTACTCTCATCTCTTATTATTAACTAAACACCGCCTAGTTTCATCATTTCCCCTCAAATTATATTTTTCGATTTTATTTTTTTCAAGTGATAATTGAAGAATTTTTCAGAAAATATTTTCTCCGCCTTTTTGTTTCTTATCCCATAATACATCAATTATCATAGTTTTTTTTTTTTTTTTTTTTTTTTTAACATATGTGTTTGTTTTCTTATATAACATATTCTCTAATATATATTTTCCTTTTCGGTTTATATTTTTTTACTTGAGATCTTTTAAAGACCTAAAAGCCGTTCAAATATTCCCTAACTTTTAGTTTCTAAAATTGGTGTTTACAATCTCTACAAATTTTATTTTTCTTTCGACTAAGTATAGAGTAAGTTTATACATGAACCATCAAAGAGTATTAGTCGTTTTCACTAAAGGTCATTAATATTTTTCATTAAAGAGTACTAGTGGTCTACTAAACACAAACTAAAACTATTCTTTAGTGAAATTATTTATCAATGGTTTATATATAGTCAAATTTTACACTTATGCACTCTCTAAATTTTGCACCAATATGCATATGTATGTACAAAGTTTATTAAAGATTCCAACATAGTTTATACATATATATATATATATCTTAGCATTTCAATACTACTATTCAGATACGACATCAATTTTTTGTTAGCTTGTGGTTACACTTACACATGTGCCACTAACATCCAAGATTTTGATGGTAACAAATTTGTAACGAAATTGTGACATGTGAAATAAGTTTATTTTCAGTAATACCTTGACAAACTTATTGCACCGCGGAAATTTTTAATCAAGCATATTTTTTGTGTGTGTATAAACTTAAAAATAGTGAT
Organism: Ballota nigra; assembly: GCA_947034835.1. Classification (NCBI taxonomy): domain Eukaryota; kingdom Viridiplantae; phylum Streptophyta; class Magnoliopsida; order Lamiales; family Lamiaceae; genus Ballota; species Ballota nigra. Next base: position 43,036,407 of record OX344721.1, read on the forward strand.
GCTGTCGTATATAAGCTAATATTTTTATTTATATAAACTAATATTCTTTACTCTATTTTTTTAGCCCATAACACATTAATATAACCTAAGTTGTGGAGTTGATTGTTCTCAAAGAATCCAGAGATCCGTAATTTAATTTTCAAATCTTGAATTGTATGCCTAAATTGAGGATCATGTGACAGCAAATTACGATTTTGGTTTTCTTTGTGGCTTTCATTGTGTATACTGTAGTATTTTGGGCATTCCTGAATCCTAATGCCTCTGTTTTTCTTTTAAGAAAATGTCCTCTTTTTTCAAAGTAGCACGCTCAATTTTCCATTTTATTTTTTATATGGAATCAATTTTGTGAATTCCCCATGATACGGGACTTTTTTTTTCAGTATTCCTCAAACCCTCCTTTCATAGGGCAACAGGTCTTTTTTATAATGACAAGAAAACTTTCCATGGATTTTGTTGCTCAACTAGCAAGAGAAAGGTTTATTTGTTAGGAAGAAAACAGCATCCAATGTTGGTGGCTTGCAAATTAACAGAGTAAAAGAGAGAGTATTATATTTGTAAGTGATCTGTAAGTAGGGGTGGGAATAGGCCAGACTACTCGACAGGGGCCTACGGCTCGGTCTACCTAAAGTCCAGCTCAGGTTTAGGCTTTTTTAAAAGCCTATTTATTTAAACATGCCAGGCTTGAGCTTTTCTGTAAACTTTTTAAGTCCAACATGCCGACCTATAATAATACAATACATATATAATATAATATAATAAATATTTAATATATATATATATATGTAAGAATACTGCTAAATATAAATTAAATATTATTTAAATTTGTTATTATGTTGTTATTTGATAATCCTTTGGTAAATTGCTTTTATTCTTCATTTTGAGATTTAAAGAGTTAATTGTTATGATTTAATAATAATATAATTATTGAATATAATTTTGTAAACATGATTAAAAAGTCCCCTAAAAGGCTTTCAGGCCAAGCCTATTTATTAAAAAGGTCAGGCCAAGGCTCTGAAAAAAACCTATGACAGTTAACAGGCCAGACTTAGGCTCAAAGATCAAATAGCAGGCCCAGACCGTCCAACGAGAAGCCGCCTATTTCCACCACTATCTGTAAGTGATTGTGCCTTCTCGATAAATTATTTAAAGTTACAGGTTAAATACAGTTTCTCCTTTTATTAATACCATCAACTCAAAAAATATTCAGAACTTTTTTTCAAAATGTGTATGTTTGTATTTTTTTTTCAGAATTTTTTCCGAAAATTCTGAATTTTTCGAATTTTTTTCCTAAACACTTTTTGAGCAAAGTGTATTAACAAATGATAGAATTGTATGTAACATTGACCTTATTTAAATGTTGTATAAAAACAAATGTGAAAAGTATTTGAAAATAAAATATTTTTAACTCGATTCTGACAGATTTGGAAGCAAAAAAAAAACATTATATTTTTTTAACACAAAATCAACTATGAACAAGTATTATAATATAAAATTTATATAATTACATGCACTCATTGATATCATTAGAGTGAGTACATGTGATTCTATCGATTTCATATGAAAGATAAATTTTACGCGAGTCTTTTTTTTTTTTTTTTTATAAATTTTTATGGCAAAATTTCCCTCTTGCTCCTCCCTCATTCTCACATGCTTCTCTAATTCCTTGCAATAGAAGTATAGGATTGGAGAATATTTTTGAAGAGTAGGTCTTGTATGAGACCGTTTCATGGCATGAGACAATAAAAATGGGTGTAACTAGGGCATTGACTCATTAACAATTTAATAGGGGTAGGTGTTAATTTGTATTGTCTCATACCGTGAGACAGTCTCATACAAGTTTTTGCCATTTTTGAAATATAATAAATGATCTGCATTTTAAAGTTTTGAGTTTGAGGTGGTCTAATGGAAATTGAATGTGCATTAGTCCTTAATTCAATATTGAAGGTATAAAAAATGCATGAGTATATTTAATTTAAAATTCTATATTTTATTTAAATGTTTCACCAATGTACCAAGGCCACACTAACATTGAGCACTTAAACCATTTTGACAACTTTGTGTATAATAATGGTCTATTTTTATTTTGTCTTTGGCTTAGGTTTGTTAGATGGGCTTTTCTCTACAACAAAAATTGCACCTACTACCTAATAAAGTCACTTGCAAATGCAACGAATAATTCAGTGTTTGAATTTGTGGGATGAAAGGGACAAAAATACACACAAGTCCTTTGCTTAAAATTACGTCATCTTACCCATCATTAGAGAATCACAAGACTCACATTCCTTGGCCGGTATTTGTTTAATTTGTTGTACCATTGGTGTAAGGACAGGTTTGAACCATTTTTAATAAGCACATAAAACAACTACTTAATTATTTTGGACTATTGTGTTAATTTGAGTAGCATTAGTGCTCCACTCGATTCACTGCTCAGTAAAAGCCACCATTATGAATTTTTAGATTTCTGTGAGTTATAATTATTTATGGTATTCATTTTAATTGCAAATTGATGTTTTCATTTACTTTTTTTTTTTTTTTTGTGATAAACTAATTGACCATTTGTATTTTAAGTAATTTAATTACTCTTAATTGAAATTTGACTTGTAAATTATTTTTTTAAATGCAATGGGTTAAATGACCATGTATATATTTTTTAGGTAATTTTAAATATTGTTAATTGAAATTGATAGAATTCATAATTGAAAAAACGTAATAAGTCCTTTATTATTATATTAGTATTTTAAAAGAAAAAAATAGAACACATCAAGTGTAAATCTGGGTTCAAAATTTATTATGGCAATTATAATATAATACCGCTGACCCAAATTAATAATACTCTAGATGAAATTTTTTATACTCCTAATTAAATATCTGATATTTTAAAATTGTTTCATGATAAACCTATTATTAACTATTTTCATATAATACATTATCAACTTTATAACTATTGAATGAATTATACACTTCTAATTTTGGAATGAACTTTTTACAAATTAGATTATATAATTAATACTCAACATGATTTTACATATTTGAAAAGAAATATATTAATGCACACATATACAATATTTAAAAAAAAAAAACTGACATTCGAAGTATTAATAAAAACCTATACATATTTCTTTCAATCCGAGTAAAATGTGGTACGGGTGGAGCCACCTTAAGGCAAGGTGGGGCAATTGCCCTACCTGAATTTTGTGAACTAATATATATCTTATGACTTATGAGTAACTCTCTTGTGTACATATTGTAAGGTGGTCTCACTCAACAGTTGAAACTGTTTACACAAAAAAAATGTAGGCTAATTAGTGTAAACAGTCCCAACTCTTAAGTGGGTGCACTGTGCACCAGGTGCATATGATAGTGTGTCATATCTTCTGTTGGTGATCAATTTTTTTCGGATGGATTAGTGACTGTTTAAGTTCGGTTTAAAGATCATCAATCAATTACGTGTGATTGGTTACCACCGTAAATGGTAAATCGAGGGTTCGGGTTCTGAAATTGTAAACACGAAAGTCGAAATCGTAATAATTACGTATGTGTGCACGTCTAGGTGTTTAAGTGTGTGTTTTTGGAGCATTTGTGAATTTGAACTTGTATTTCTTAAGCTGGAGAACAACTATTTATAGAGACTAGCAAGCATGAGGTGTCTATGACTCTTGGTCTCCCTAGCTTGCATGCTTGACAAATGTCCTTTGACCTTAGTTTGACTTTATCTAAGCTGAATCTTAGTTACAAAGTCTTCTTTGGTCTTATCTCGAACTCATTGTTGTTCGCCTAAGTCGGTTTGACTAATCTTGATTGTTCTTCAACTGAAAGTTGTTCGCCTCTTGGGGTCATGCTTTCGTAGTTGTTCGTCTTATTGCTTCGTAGAGCTAGGCTTTGGGATCTATGTCCTTTATTCGTCTGCATACACCACTTAGATTGGTAGATGCACCACCTTTTGACAATGTTGCTCGTCATCAGTGATTTGGCAGAATATTCATATCTGGTCTCGGGCCTGAAAACCTGTTCGCCAGTATCTTGCTCGTCTATACAGTTGTTCGTCAGTTTATACACTCCCTGGATTGGTTTGTGCACCCCGACTTGATTTTCTTTGTTGATCACCTTCGACTTGGTGTTGACTCTTCATAATCCTTTTTAAGGTTTTAATCTTTGTTCGCCTAGCAATAATTGATGTTCGCCTATCAACAATTGCCCCCTATCCTGGCTAGATGTTGCTATTGACGAGCATCTTTGAGCGAGCAACAATAGTTAGGATATTAAACTGACGAGGGTTGGGACGAACATCATTGGTCCTGGCGAGCAACTTATGGTTCGTCATTTCGTTTCCCCAAGGCCTGGGGGTCGTACGAGGATGACGTGAGCGTCATGATTGCGCGCTGTCCACGCGCGATCAATCCCGAGGCTACGCGCCCCTGTGTTTGCATATAGGTCCTCCAATTTTCACACTTGCTCGAATTTTACCCCGTTTTTTGGCGTTTTGGTCCCCATTTTTTGGGGTAATTACGAATTTTACCCCGTCTTTGCTTGGGGTATAAATACGGGAGAAACTGAAATTTTTCCCACTTTCTCCATCTCTGCTACAGTGCTACGACGATTCCTCCTCCTCCGGCGACTCCAAGCTTTTCCGGCGTCCGTTCTTCCAGTATTTGGCTTCAAATTCCATTCCCCAGGTAGTCACTTTTCTTATTTCATCTTTTTTGTTTCTATTTTCTTCAAAAAAAAAACCACCGCCGCCGTGTGGAACTGTGCGCCACCGTCTTCTCCGGGACATACGCCGCCGTCTGCAACTTCTTCCGCCGCCATCTGGATTTTTCCCCTTCTTCTCCCTCTTATGTCTTCTCATTCGAGCAACAGATCTGAGGAAACCTTAGATCCCCTCTTCCCCGTTGCGGTTCACGACGATCAACCTCCATTTGGGGTCTCCTCGGCATCAAGCCCTCACGTTGACTCGATTGTGCGCTCGGTGGAGGATATCGGTGCTCCCTCATCTGGGAGGGAGTTGGTGGTCGTTGCGAGCAGAGATTCGGGAGAAAACTCTTCGTCCAGTGCCGAATCGGAGCATCCATTTTTTGACGAACTCACTCGCAAGTTCCTAGAGAGTATTGATTTTCCATCTCCCAAAATGCTGGAGAATGAAATTCCAATTGGAATTGCTCGGCCATTTGAATGGCGAGCATATGTTGAGGAACATGCGAGCAGCTATCGCCGCCCCGAAAGAGAAATAATAGATTCGGGGAAAAATGAGTTACAGGCGAGCAGAATCAAGAGTGTTGTTCGCGAGGATGAATTGGACTCGCTCCGAGAGACCTACAAGATCCCCTACGATATTCATATGTGGGCTCCTCGGAGGAAAGAGAGAGCTGATCGCCCCCCTCCAGGATGTACGGCGATCAACATTCATACGTTGATCGCTGGATTGAAACTGCCTCTTCAACCCACTGTTGGTCGCTTCTTAGAGACGACCAACCTTGCGATCACTCAAATTACTCCGATTGGGTAGATGAACTTGTTGGGGACAATGTGTCTGTTCGCACTGGAGGGGTATGTTGATCGTATAACTGCAGAAGAGATCAACTACCTCATGACGATCACGAGATGTCCCCCTGGAGAGGAAGGTTACTTCTATCTCAAGGCCAGGACTGGATTGAAGATGGTAGAGGGGGTGCCGAACAAAATCCGCGATTGGAAACAGCACTTCTTCTTCATCAGGGGTGATTGGCGTGCATCTTCTGGTCCACACGGTGGTGATGGATGAATAAATTCCCCAGCCTCTTATGGGAAATTTAAACGTAAGACTTTCTTGCTCGTCCTCGAACTGTACTGTTCTAATTTAACTCTTCTTGTTTGTTCGCAGGCCCTCGTTTACCCAAGTGGAACTCGGAGGAAGAAGAGATCGGCTCAGAGTTCCTATTCACCTCCTGCTTGGCCGGCCTTCGTAATAGAGCGGAAAAGACCATTGAGTATTTGCGTGAGGGAAAGTGCTTGAGAGCTGCTCGCCTGCTTACCTACCCTCATCACCTAGAGGCCCAGGCCGAGGTGCCCCCAGGTCTGAAAAATTTCTAACTCTTTGAGCACACTTTGTTCGTCACTGACTTTCCCAACTTGCTCGCCTTAACTTCATATTTATTTTTTTTATTTTTTTTTGTAGCCGAGTAAGTCACTGTTGTCGTTCCACCTTGCTTTGCCCTCTTGGAACATAGGGTCTTCGAGATGGCGCCTCCGAAGGGACGGAAGAGGAGAGGTGACCCGTCTACTAAGGTTCTGGCGATGACGAACAAGGCTGAAGGAGCCAAAGTTCCGCGACAAGCTGCTCCCCCCGGTCCTGTTCAGCCATCTTCTCCAATTTCTCCTCCTCGCGGGGGGAAACGTTTGAAAAAAGCTGATGGGACTCCATTGGCCCATGATGTCCCTGGCGGAGGTAAGGGGAAGGAAAAGGTGGGTCAGAGTCATGCTCGCCCTGAGGGGGATGCTATTCGCCACTCCTCCATCGAGCCTGCAGAGAAAACAGGCAAAACGGGCAGGGATTCCACTCCTGTCCGCGGCCCTGAGGACCTAACCCATCTGGGCTGGGATGATCGGAAATTCAAGGAGTCAGTCTACCCCTGCCTTTGCCGAGCAAGATTCACTTTTTTTTTTCTAAGTGTCATTTGCTTTCTTGTTCGCAGATATCGCGCTGACGATCATCCTGGGCGATCAAGTGTTGTCCACCAGTACGCTTGTTCGAAGACTCCCGTCAATATAAGGGAGATTCCCGGCGACCATGTTCGCAGAGCGACAGAGTTGGTCGCCCGAGCCTGGACACGCCCTCTGGACAAGGCTGTCTTCCAACAAGGGCTGGCGGACAATGTTCATCTTTCTATGATGCTTCATGCCAATGGCCTTGTCACAGCTCAAAGGGCAATGGCCCAGATTGTCGAGCAAGAAGAAGCTGCTCGCCGATACGCCAGCACTGCTCGGCAGCTTACAGAGGAGAAAGATGGCCTGGTCGGCCAGTATGAGGCCAAAGTTGCCCGTCTCAACAATCAAATCAATGTTTACATTGATACTGAAAAGAAACACCTTGAAGAAATTCAAGGTTTGTTTAGTGAATTGAGAGGCAAAGATGCCATGCTCGGCGAGGGGGAGAAGAAGTTGTCCGCGGCTGAACAAGAGATCGCCGAGCTCAAAGCAGAAATTGCTCGTCTTTGAGAGACGGAAACCAACCTCTTCACACGCGAGCAACTTGAATCTGAAGTTCAGGCTCGAACTGGCCCCATTTCTAACCTTGGGTATATTTGCGCCTACGCGGATAGCATCCGCACGGCCGATGCTTATGATTACAAGGACCTGGTAGAAGAAATGGGTAAAGACTTGTTCGAGTTTATTGAACATTATCCGCCGCCGAACAACATTGAGATCCAGCTGGCGAACGTGGCTGAGTTGGGGGTCAAGATTGATAAACTTGACCCTAGCATCATTGTTACCCATCCTCCTCCCCAAGGCCGCTGCTGACGAGCAAGCTGCTACGAAAAGGGAACAAAAAGCGGCGGAGGACCTGGCCAGAGACATGATTGTTGATCCTCCTGCAGACCAGACTCAAAGTCCTCCTCCCGCCGAGCAGGAATAGGCTTAGGACTTAGAATAGTCTTTATTTTGTAATAGTTGCTCGGTAGACTCTTCTTTGTAGTTGCTCGTTTTTGTAGTACTTTGTACTATTTTTGAGGCTCAATGCCTTTTGTTTAATGGAATGTCTTTCTTATGTTCGCTCATTTTCTTTATATGTTAATTGCCTTTACATTTTTGTCAATGACTTTGCAATTATAACATATAGTGTTGGGCTTTTGTTCGAATTAAATTTTACCTTTAATGGAATCAGGGTTTAGCCTTAGGTTCTGTTCATTTTAAAAAACGAACAACCTTTAAGTGGCTTTGGTCCTCAAAATGGACTTGTACCTCGAGCTTTTGGACTTTTCCTCTTGACGAACAACTACTATATTTACATTATGAAAAATTTACAAGTGTTGAAAGACTGCTCGTCACTAACATACATATCCTGACGAACAACTTTGAACACTAACTAAAAACATGCTCGCTTATAATATTTTTGCCGAGCAACTCTGTCTAAAATTAAAAGATGAAACAGCACTAAACTATACAATGTGCCGAACAACTTTACATTCTATACTTTGCAAAATTTTAAAAAAAATTAGGCAAGTTTTTTGGTTCATCTTACTTGGTTTACTGGCCCCCCAAGACATTTGTTCGCCCAAATAAGAACTTGTTCGTCTCATTGATAGTACTTCTTCAGATGTACAGCATTCCAGGAGTATTGGGCCGGCTTGCCTTCCATATCTTCTATATCGTATACACCATTATCTAATTTCTCCGTTATACGATACGGGCCCTCCCAAGTTGGTCCCAATACACCTGGAGGTTGGGCGAGCAACTTTCTTAGAACCATATCTCCAACTCTGAATTCCCTGATTTTAACATGGGAATTATAATAGCGTTCTGCTCGCTGCTTGTAGGTAGCATTTTTTAGCTCGGCATTCAGTCTTTTTTCTTCAAGCAAATCCATCTCAGTAGCTAGAGCAGAGTTGTTCGCCTGCTCATCAAAGTTGGTCGTTCTGAATGTGTTGGTCTTTAACTCGATTGGTATTACAGCTTCTGTTCCAAAAGTCATTGCAAAAGGTGTTTCTCCGGTGCTTGACCTAGGAGAAACTCTGTATGCCCACAGGACTTTCGGGAGTTCTTCAGACCAACTACTTTTGCTCTCCGCTAGCCGTACTTTCAACGTATGCTTGATTATCTTGTTTACGGCCTCGACTTGTCCGTTTGATTGGGGATGATAGGGCGTAGAGTAATGTTGTCTGATTCCCCACTTTATACAGAAATCTCTCAACTCTTTTCCATCAAACTGAGGACCATTGTCTGTTACGATGGTTTGCGGAACCCCGAAGCGACAGACAATGTTCTTCCAAATGAAGTTGATCATTTTCTGCTAGGTGATTTTTACCATGGCTTCTGCTTCTGCCCATTTTGTATAATAGTCGACTGCCACAACGGCAAATCGAACTCCTCCAACTCCCACTGGGAAGGGACCAATAATGTCCATCCCCCATCTTGCAAATGGCCACGGGCTATAAACTGATACGAGCTGTTGGGACGGGGTATGAATGTTTGGGGCAAAAATCTGGTATTGGTGGCAAGTCTTTGCTTTCTTGATTGCATCCTGGCGTAAAGTCGGCCAATAGTAGCCTTGTCTGATAGTTTTGTATGCCAAGGCTTGCCCCCCAGTATGATTTCCGCATACTCCGGCATGTATTTCTTCGAGTATTGCTCGTCCTTGCCCCCTAGGCAAACATTTGAGAAGTGGGATTGATATTCCCCTTTTGTAAAGCTGCTCGCCCACTAGAGTATATCTGGTGGCTTGCTTTGTTAGCTTGGCAGCTTCAAAATGGTTGTTTGGTTTTTCTCCACTTTTCAAATATTTGACTATATTTGTTCTCCAGTCTTCTTCTTCACTTGCTTGTTCATCAAGTTGGTTGACATTATAACTTCTTGTTGATGGATCATTCATCTTTGTAATTATAATGTCTGCCAACTCTGCTGGTCACTCACTTGTTGCTAGTCGGGCCAACGCATCTGCTTGTGTGTTGCTTGTCCTTGGAATTTGTTCAATGAAGACTTGTTCTAACAAGAACATCAGGTAAGCAACAATTCGTTGATACTCGATCATGTGATCGTCTTTCGCCTCGTATTCACCTCGGACTTGGTTCACAATCAATTGTGAGTCGCCAAATATTTGTAACCGTCTAACACCTACTGCAAGAGATAGGTGGAGACCAGCAATAAGAGCTTCGTACTCAGCTTCGTTGTTGGTTGCCATGAAACCAAATTTGATTGTCGAGGTGAATACTTGTCTGTCTGGACTGATTAGAACCACTCCTACCCCCGAGGCTATGTTGGTTGAAGACCCGTCAACGTAAAGATGCCAGGGGTGATCAAGTCCTCTCGTCGGATCTGGTGGGAAGGTTAGTTCGACAATAAAGTCGGCTAACGCTTGCCCTTTGATCGCTGTTCGAGGAGCATATGTTACCCCAAATTGGCTAATCTCCAGTGACCACTTTAATAGACGACCAGCTGTGTCGGGGCGATGGAGAATTTGTCTGAGTGGGAAAGTTGTTAGCACTTCAACTTGATGATCAAAGAAGTATGGTCGTAACTTCCTCACACTCATAACAAGTGCATACGCCAGTTTCTCGGTTGGAGAGTATTTGATCTCCGCATCGTGTAAGGCTTGACTGACGTAGTAAATAGGTTGATGAAATTTGCCGTATTCTCGCACCAGGACAAAGTTGATAGCTACTTCTGACGCTGCTAGGTATAAATATAGCCTCTCTCCCGGGACAGGTTTTGATAGGATTTTTACATCTCCCAAGTAATCTTTGAGTTGGTCGAACGCCTTTTGACAGTTGTTAGTCCATGTGAACTGTCCTTTCTTGATGGCTTCAAAGAATGGACGACATTTATCCCCCGATCTAGATATGAACTGATTCAATGCTGCTAGGCATCCCGTAAGCCTTTGCACTTCTTTTATTGAACGTGGAGGTTGCATATCCACGATTGCTTTAACTTTTGTTGGATTGGCTTCAATCCCTCGTTGACTAACAAGATAGCCCAGGAATTTTCCTGAATGAACTCCGAAACTGCTCTTCTTCGGATTCAGCTTCATGTTGTAGTGTCGAAGGATTTCGAACACCTGGGTCAAATGTTGAAGATGGTCTTCCTTTCGGGGGCTTTTGACTACGATATCGTCCACATAGACTTCTACCGTATCTCCAATTTGTTCGTCGAACATCTTGTTCACCAACCTCTGGTATGTTGCTCCGGCGTTGATGAGGCCGAAGGGCATTCTTTTCCAACACAACAAGTTTTTGTTCGTATAAAATGTTGTGTTCTCTTGATCGTCTGGATGCATTGGAATTTGATGGTACCCGGCAAAGGCATCCATGAATGTTAGCATTTCATGACCTGCAGTACTGTCCACCAATTGGTCAATGTGAGGGAGTGGAAAGTTGCCCTTTGGGCATGCAGCATTCAGATCTGTAAAGTCTATGCATAGCCTTCAGGTCCCGTTTGGTTTCCTCACAAGGACTGGGTTCGCTACCCATTGTGGACAGAGTGCTTGTCGGATCAAGTCGTTGTCTAACAACTTCTTTACTTCTTCATTCAAAGCCCGGTACTTGTCTGGGCCATACTTTCTTCGTTTTTGATGGATTGGCTTTTTTGCTTGATTGATGTTGAGCTTGTGACAAGCATGTTTTGGATCTATTCCCACCATGTCTGCATGAGACCAAGCAAAAACATCTAGATTTTTACTGAGGAACTCTTTCATTCGGGATCTGTAAGGCTCAGGGAGCTCAGACCCTATGTATAATTCGAGATCCGGGTTTTCAGGATTAACTTTGAACGCCTCCAGCTCTTCAACTAGAGTTGCTCGTCGTTTTTGTCCTTTCCACCGAGGATCAAGTATTGGTCCCTCAGAGTTGAAATCATTTTCGATGCTTATTAGCTCTGCCCCCAGGCGGGGATCTAGATCGTTTGTTGGCCCTGATCCGTTGTTGTTAGTCAACACCTGGCCCTCTGAGCCATCTGGCGAGTGTTGCTCATCACCACCCCTTTGTTGTTCGTCAGAATGATGTTCCTCATGGGTGGTGCAGAGTTGTTCGTCCAACACCTGCTCGTCCAAATGTTGTTCGTCAGTATCCATGTGATCTTCCACTATGTCCATCATGTTCTCTAGTATTGATGGCTCATCAGCAGGATAGTTAGTTGTGGCCTCCATCATGGATACTAATGCGTGTTTGGCCTGTAACTGTAGGAGACATTCCCTGGCTTTTCTTTGATCTCCCTTGATTGTACCTGCTCCACTTGCTGTTGGAAATTTCAAACAATAGTGGTAAGTGGAACATGCAGCTTTGAATTCATTTAAAAAGGGTCGACCAAGAAACCCGTTATAAGTTGAATCCTGGTCTATAACCAAGAAGTCAACCATTCTTGTAATATTTTTCTCGGGTTCGTTGACCGTTACAAGTTGTACTGCTAAATTAACTATTCCCAAAGGGACTGTAACAGCATTCCCGAAGCCTACTATTCTGTGAGTCGAATCCCGGATATAGCTCGAATAATCTCCAAGGTGATCGAGCGTCTTTTTGAATAGGATATTGGTGTAGGCTCCAGTGTCTACCACCAATCTGTGGACCCGTGTTCCCATAATCTTTGCGCAGATTATGAGCGAATCATTATGCGGAGTCAATATTCCTTCTAAGTCGCTTTCAGTGAAGGTCAATTCCGTTGTCTGCATGATAGATGGTTTGACCCCCATTTCTTGGACTTGATCGATCGCTCGTAACTCAGCTTTTTTTTTCGATTGGAGATCGGTGGTCGTCCATCAGAACACCCTCCAGCGGGGCCTGCAGGTTCCATCATGTATAAGTCCTCCAACGGACGAGCAGGGATGGTAGGAACTGGTCGCGCTGGTTTATTGTTCTTCCGAGGTTGATCATCCTCGTCCTCAGAGTTGCTCTCCCGGACTCTCTTCCCGGGTTGTCTTTTAACAAAGTCGGAAAGTTTCCCCTCCTCGTAAAATCGCCAAAGATGCTTGAGCAAATCTCTACATTCACTCGTAAAGTGTCCCACGCTTTGATGGTAGACACAATACTTGTTAGGGTTGAGTTTGCCGGTGTCTTGACGGATTTTTCGTGGAGGGGAGAGCAACTCTTTTTCTTTTACATTTTCATAAACAGTATCGACTGACACTGTTAGCACTTGATTCAACTTTTCCTTGAGCTCCGTCCCTTCCGTGAATGCCTTCATGTTTTTAGGGACTCGATAGTTTGTTACGCCAGGTTTTTTGTTATTCTCCTTGGGATCAGCTTTGTTCTCCCCCAAGTTTGATTGTGAGGCCTCTTGCATGGAAACGAATATGCCGGCTTGATTTCTGAATTCGGCATAACTTCTTGGGCACTTCAGACGTACCTCTTTCCATAGCTTTGATCCTTTCTTCAACCCGGCCATAACGGCAACGATTTTCGTGTCCTCACTGACGGGTTCTCCTTCTAACAGCACCTTGTCGAACCTTTCCATGAAGGCCTGATCCGACTCGTTGTCATTTTGTTTTAGGTCCGACAATCGGTGTTTCTGGGACAAGTACGATCCCGCCGTTGTGAAATGAGAAAGGAACTCTCGACTTAGTTGAGTGAACGAGTGGATTGATGCTGGTGGCATTGCCGAAAACTATTTGTGCACCCGATCCCCCAAAGTTAAGGGAAAGTTTCGGCATTGAGTGGCATCGCTGGCTCCTACCGAGACCATATAATCTGAATACTTCGTCAGATGAACTCTGGGATCAGCAACACTGTCATACTGTATGCTTGCCGGGAACTGGACCTTCTTCTGAATCGGGGCTTTCAGAATGACAGGTGATAGTGGTGAGGATGGCAAACTGGTTGTCCCCACACCTCTTTGTTGGTCCAACTGTCCCTGCATGCTCTCCACTGCCCTTCTTAGACTTGATAGCTCATCCAAAGATGCCCCCTGGCTTGGAGGCTGTTCGGCGAGCAAAGGTACCAACCTTTCTGCTCGTCGCAGTCCCTCACTCGGAGTGGGCAAATCCTGGAGCTGTTTTCTAGGGTTGTTCGCCGTATTTGGCCCTAGACGCCTGAAGGCAGATTGAGAGAGTCTCTCATGAACTGATGGGCGTGGTCGCTCAAATGTTGCTCGCCCACGCTCAACCTCCTGGCGAGCAACTTTCTCTTGTTGTTGGGGTTGGCCAAGTCTGTCCTGTGCACTGGAACGGGTAGTTCCATGGCTTGACATTGTTGTTCGCACATGAGCAGATTCAGTCTGGGCCTCTCTCGGTTCGACCATCTTTGCTTTGCCTTTGTCCCGCCTAATCTGGACACTGTCCACTTCATGTTGTTCGCCCCTGGTTGACCTAGCCCTAACAACTTCTACGGCTCTATCCTTAGGCCTCACTTGTGAAGGCCTATTCTGATCTTGCTGTCTTTGTAGAGCCTGGAGAGCAGCAATGGTTTTGGCCAATTCGTTAGGGTTGTTCGTCAAGGCCTCCATTTCAGGCGGGAGATTATGTGTTATGGCAGTATGCTGCGATCTATTCACATGTCTAGGATTACGATCCTGGTGGTCGGCCGATGAAGCTCGGGTGGGAGACGCTCTCCTTGATAAGCGTGATCCTTGTGTTTCCTTGGATTGAGGCATTCCGAATTAATTTGTCTTAATTCTTATGATGAAGAACACCAAGAACACTTTTATTTGAATCTTCAAATATTTCTTGAGGTTTTCTTTGAATCTTCAAGTTTTCAACTTGAAGTTCTTGAGTAATCACACTAAACCGAAGGTTCGAACCCTTCTTCTAGCGCCAAATTGTTGGTGATCAATTTTTATCGGATGGATTAGTGACTGTTTAAGTTCGGTTTAAAGATCATCAATCAATTACGTGTGATTGGTTACCACCGTAAGTGGTAAATCGAGGGTTCGGGTTCTGAAATTGTAAACACGAAAGTCGAAATCGTAATAATTACGTATGTGTGCACGTCTAGGTGTTTAAGTGTGTTTTTTGAGCATTTGTGAATTTGAACTTGTATATCTTAAGCTGGAGAACAACTATTTATAGAGACTAGCAAGCATGAGGTGTCTATGACTCTTGGTCTCCCTAGCTTGCATGCTTGACTAGTGTCCTTTGACCTTAGTTTGACCTTATCTAAGCTGAATCTTAGTTACAAAGTCTTCTTTGGTCTTATCTCGGACTCATTATTGTTCGCCTAAGTCGGTTTGACTAATCTTGATTGTTCTTCAACTGAAAGTTGTTCGCCTCTTGGGATCATGTTTTCGTAGTTGTTCGTCTTATTGCTTCGTAGAGCTAGGCTTTGGGATCTATGTCCTTTGTTCGTCTGCATACACCAATTAGATTGGTAGATGCACCACCTTTTGACAATGTTGCTCGTCATCAGTGATTTGGCAGAATATTCATATTTGGTCTTGGGCCTGAAAACCTGTTCGCCAGTATCTTGCTCGTCTATAGAGTTGTTCGTCAGTTTATACACTCCCTGGATTGGTTTGTGCACCCCGACTTGATTTTCTTTGTTGATCACCTTCGACTTGGTGTTGACTCTTCATAATCCTTTTTAAGGTTTTAATCTTTGTTCGCCTAGAAATAATTAATGTTCGCCTATCAACATCTTCTATGTCAAAAAATTCAGTATTTGTTGCTTAACCTAATGGTAAATTACTAATCTTTTTATTTGTTAAGTAAAACAAGTAGAGTAATTTTTTATTGTAAACTTTTATATTTTGTTTCTTACATAAATGTTTCTAACCACATATGTTACTTAAATATATTAAATAACAATATAATATATATTATAGATAAATTCTTGTGTTAAATGGTTTCACTATAATAATGTTCACAAATTAGTACAAATTAACACCCGATCATTCTAAAATATTAAAGCATCATTCACGCATTACAATATGTCTCATCTTGAGACTTTCCCACACAAGACATACTCTAAATTATAATTGGATTTTTAGTATTAATTTCAAGATTTATTATAAATTTATATTCATATTCATATTCAAATTTTCTTTTTATTCTATTTTATATAATTTTTTGTGCTCTATTTGGATTTAATTCCTACCTCCGATCTGATATGCGGGGTTCTGCGGCTCCACTTGGTAGGGCATATAAGCCCATATTATGGGGTGTTGTATAATTAATATTCTGCTTGGTAGGGCATACTAAAATAATATCGACCCGTTTCTTATATGTCCGACCCTGTAAAATAGTAAGTCGTAATACCTCCAAAACACTATTCACCTTTACAAAATTAATTCGGTCCGAAAGGTCGTACTATTTTATTATTGGTTTGTCACACGGACCGCGCGCTGCCGCTGCCGGAAAGTCGCCGGAGCGCCGCCGTCCACCGCCGGAAAGTCGCCGGAGGCTGCCGGACCACTACTATTCCTAATTTTTACCTTTTTTATTACTTCATACCAAGTAAGTATAAGAATTTTGCATAAATTAGTAGGACCTTTTTTATAAGTCCTACCAAACAATTTTATATGATTTTTCCATATTAAATTTGTACCCCTTACTAAAATTATTACTCCCTACCAAGTGTTGTAAAATAATATTAGTAGCGACAATCTTGTAGATGAAATAAGAAGATTTGAAGAAATTCTTAATTCGATAATGAATTAAGATTACTTAATTATTTTTAACACAACTTACAAAAATTATTACTTCTAAGAACTTATAAATTCTTCCTTTTTTTTAAGCACAATTTTTTTATACACTTTGGATTTTGAGTCTAATTTTAATTTTTCAAAGCTCATATTAAATTTTTAAACTTTAAAATTAATTTGATACTGAACCCAAAATTCAAATACAAAATATGCAGTTGAGTGCCCATAAAAATTCTTCATCTTTTAGATTCCAAATTTTTCTAAAAATACATATATTCATCTTTTAGATTCTAAATACTTCTAAAAATACATATATATAAACTCGGAATATTGACATCTTGTTTTTATAATGGCGAAGACCATAAAAAGTGAAAAAGACGTTCTTAAGTCATGAATCATCACAGCTGACATTAATTAAACTTTTCTTTTTCTTTTCTTTTTCTTTTTTTTTTTTTTTTGCATCTGTCGATATCTACATTCACTTCTCAGATAAAAAATAAAAAAATAAAAAAATCTATTCACCACCGTTTATTATTGGATTTCATACCATCCTTTTCAAAACGTCTCATATTAGTATTGTACACCTTTAAAATGGATATGACATTTTTACAGGATCCATTTTCTTTCAAAATAACTTTTACTTATATGTTAAAATAGTCCATAAAATGGTTTTTTCTTAAAAAATTATGACTACGCACATATAAAATCTATTAGAGGAGAGTATACTATTTATACAAATGGACTCACTATTTATACTTGTCATTGTCATGCTTTCCCGTGGTAGCATTGTCCTCATCATCAATTGACACTTAGTTGAGACTTTTCTGCAAAAGACTCTCTCTCAACGCAATAATGACATCAAGCTAAAGAAAAATAAAATTGCATATGAATTGATTCATATTATCCTTTTAAATTTTTTGGTCAAATTTTTAATACTTTAAACGTTTTCCTTTTTAAAATTTGATAGTATAAATTTAAAAATTATAATACTACTTCACTCGTTCCCTAAATCTATTCCTATTTTTCTTTTTCGTCCATTTCCCAAGTTTATTTTTCTTTTCTTTTTAGAAATTATCACTCCCTCCCTTTTTTAATAAATGTCACTTTAGTTTTTATACTCTTTTTTAATAGATGTCATTTTCATCAAATTTTCCAAGTTTACCCCTATTATTCTTCTACTATATTTTCTCTCACAAATCTTTCCCCAAATATTTGCATTCATCTTTCCCATAATTTATCAACTAAGCCAAAATCATGCGATAATATAATGGAAAGATTGGGAATATTTATAAGGGTAGTATTGGAAAAATAACTACCACCTTAATTTGTTGTTTAAACTCAAAATGACATTTATTAAAAAAATGAGGGATTACGTTATTATCACATTCACAAACAATCACTTTATTTAAACACCATAGTATGTTTATTTTTTTATAGCATTTTTCTTAAAACTCGAATCTTTTCCAAAGGGAATAGATTTGGGGGATAGAGAGCAATTTTTTTAAATAAATATAAATAGCTTAAATAGTAAAATATTAATTATTGATATAATACACCTAAACAATAATATAATACACCTGACTCGATTCTTGATACCCATGATGAATTTTATATACATTTGGTTAAATACTTGATATTTTTAAAAAAAAATCAAGTAGTTTCATGTTAAATATTATCATGAAACGCCATGATAATATTTTGCCTAGAAATATGCATATATATACTTAGATATTTTATTAATAATTTCACAAAATATTGTAAGTGTCAATATTAAGAATATATATTATTTTAATTAATATCAAATAAAATTATTAATGGGAGTAAATAACTTATTGTCAATCATATATATTTTTAATATAATAAGTAGTGTTTGGAAGGAGAAATTTTGGCGATTAGTGTGATAAGTGCTCGAAAATTATATTCTTATTTTTCTAAATTTAATAGGATTTTATTTTGAAAAAAAAAAATTGACTAAGTGCACTTAAAATGAGAAAGATATTTTATTTTGTTATTTTTTTTTAGAAAATATGAGAATTTCTAGAACTAAAACATCCACAGTTTATTTTTTAAGTCAATTGAATGAGTATTTCAAAAGGCAATCAAAATATGAGAAGAAGAAATTATAATTGGGTGATTTTAGTTAATATGAAACCCAAGGTCACTTTCAACCTTGTTCACTTTGTCATTCTCAGGACAGCAACTGAACTGGAAATTGAAAGAATGAATGCACATTTGTTATTAACACTAAGCCGTCACTTTTAATTCAAGAAGAAAAATGATGCATTTCATTTGATAACAAATTAGTTATTCAAATTCTTGGGTTAAGTTATATATAGTTGAATCATCATAGTTCAGATTCATCGAATTGGTCATCAGAACCTTAATTGAAGAAATCATATGAGAAGGAATCAGACGTCATTTCCCATAAATCAACAGTCATTATATTATTAGTGTTAATTGAATGCAAGGAATCTAGACAATAGAATTCGTAAGGCAACAGACAATCAAGCTATTTTCCTGTACATGGTCTGGATGGAGTCTATAAATAGAACATGCATTTCATTGGTTTTACTTTTACATACCCAAAATTATTTGCATCTTCTTTAGTTCGTTTAAGTCGTTTTACATGTTGTGCTACACCTAAAATGGATGTGAGCTGTTTTACATTTGAAAATTTTACGTCACTTCCAACATCATATAGTTGAGACATATTCATTTTGCGGGCAAATGATCAAAGAGAAGAATTTCAATTCCTGCATTTGTGTTTTCAAGAAAGGAGTGGGTATACTAAAGAAGACTCAAAAAAATTATTCTTGTATTTTCTGTTTTCGTTAGTTTACAAACATTGTATCTCATATGAACTGTGGATAAAAGGGTAGCAGCATATAGTTTGGAGGGGGAGGGGGAGGGGGCATTTAAATTTTTAGCGCAAGCTCTTAAGGAGACCCTCTTTACCCACTCCTCACATATTAGTTTAGTCTTTTTTAATATTATTTTCATTTTCATTTCTTAGTCACTCCCTC
The DNA here is from genome assembly GCA_947034835.1 of Ballota nigra. NCBI lineage: Eukaryota > Viridiplantae > Streptophyta > Magnoliopsida > Lamiales > Lamiaceae > Ballota > Ballota nigra. The sequence continues at coordinate 43,055,681 of OX344721.1, forward strand.
CATTTTAAAATAAATGTCATTTTATATTTCTTTATATATATTAAAAGTCTAAGACACCTAATTTTTATTATAATTGTCCCTATACAATTTTTTTTTTTAAAGATTGATTTCATTGGTCCAAAAAAACCTATCAGCTACTTTATATGCATTGAAAAGTATTTCAAAGGCTAAAATGATATTTATTAAGTAAAAGATGCAAAATAATAAAATGACATTTATTTTGAAATGAAGGGAGTAGAATTTAGTGGATCTTCTAATTACTTGAATTTTTGTAGCTAAAGCAACATAATAGATGTGTTATCCTTTTTTAGTTTCATGTTTAGTTGATTTAATTTCTTGTTTATGTTTTATGTTATATTTTTAGTGATGGGTCTTGCTCTTAGAATCATGTGCTAACTTCTTATGCTTTGGTTGTTTTGATATCATGTGAGCATTGAGTGATGATTTGAGTTGTGTTAATTCCATGTAGGTTTGTGAATTTATGTTCTTATTGTTGATTTATTGTGCTTTGATCAATTGTGTACCCATTAGGATTGTACGAGAGTTATGCTAGACGAGGGATGTGAGATATCGAACGTGGTTATTATGCATCTGGACTATTTGAGAGGCGAGAGAATTCCCAAAAATTAAGTTTTAGTTGCTAAATGAGAGTTTATGTGATTAGTGGAGAAAATTTGTGATTCACCTTATCTCCAACCAAACTAGAAATGGCATGAATTAAATCACATCAAAGGACCATATAGTGGACAATATGCGAAACATATTCCCGCCTCTTGCATTTCGTTGAAGTTGGTTTAATTTTAATTGCTTAATTCTATTTCGAATTCTTATTTAAAAATTCAAAAATCAACTGCATGTGTAGCTATAATAGCATGCCGACACATAGTTATAGGACCTCATTACGTGATTCGATATTTAACTTTGTTGATGGACGAGCAGAATCGTCACATAGGCGATCAGGGTTAGCACAAAGCGCTTAAAGATTAAGGCAAAATTGACTCAAGATACATCTAAGATATCCGGCGAGCAGAACCTGCATACAACACCAAGGAAAATGAGCAAACAAAATCAGATTAAGAGCCACATGATGAACTCAGTTAGCATCCCGCCAACCAGATCCGACCACAAAACCAAAACAACAACTAAGTGAGACAAGAGACCAGCAAAATCAGACTAAAGACTCCTCCAGGACAAGTCCAACATGGCGAGCAACTCTTGACTACGAGCAAGTCCAACAAGATAAGGATAGAATTTAGTCTAGATAAGGTCAACTTAGTCAAAGGACAGGTGTCGTGCATGCAGGCCTGGTAGGCCAAAAGTCACGACACCTCCTGCTAGGCAATTGTCTATAAATATTTAGATTTTTTCAGCTAATAAAACAAACACAAATTATTATACACGTCCAAACTTCGATTACGAATCCAAAGCAGCTCGATTAACTTACAATCGAACTTAAACACGTAAGCTTTCATACGATTCTAATCCATCTAAACCCGAAAATCCGTATTCACTAATTACGTTAGTGATCAATCACACGTAATTGTTTGATGATCAATTAACCATCTAAAACAGCCATTAATCTTCAAGATTAGAACTGATCGTCAACAAATTGGCGCTAGAAGGAGGGTTCGAACCTCCGAATCATTGAAAACACGAAGGTTAGCTCAAAATTGAAGAACAGGGTTGGGTTTTCGGAGGAAAAATTCAAGAACATTAAGAACAATATTTAAAATCTCCTGTGAACATGCCTCAATCACGAGAGACACAACGTTCACAACATGTAACAAGGGATTCACACTCCCGGATGTCCCAGGCTGGTGGGCGAGCAAGGGCGAGCAGAAATGACCAAGAGAATCAAACTGATGTTGCTCGTCAGTTAGTACCACCGGAGTTGGACGCCATTGCTCGTAACCCCGACGAATTGGCGCGCACAATTGCCATGCTCCAGGCTTTACAAAGACAACAGGCCCAACCTGGCCCTTCATATGTGCGAGCAAGGTGTAGCCCCACAAAGACTCGTGAACAAGAAAAGGCTAGGGAGGATCATTTAAGTGAGGCTGATAGTGCCCAAGCTCGTAAGGCCAAAGGCAAAGAAAAACAGCACGTCGAGGCCGCCAGTCAGGGAGGTTCGACTCAGAATCCGGCCATGGCAGGGAGTCAGGGCACACGCCAAAGTGCTCTTGAAAGATTGGGTCGTCGTGGCCGGGGAATCATGGAAATCCATCCCACTGCAGGAACAGCTCGCCCAGCTGTAGTACCTGCTCGCCAATCAGTCCATGACAGGCTGACTAGGTCAGCTTTTGGTCGTCTTGGCCCAAATGCAGAGCCCAATCCTAGGAGGCCAATCCAGGGGGTTCCCGCTCCCAATGAGGGACTAGAGCGAACAGACGGTTGTGCGCCTCTGCTCGCCGGACAGCCTCAGAGTCAGGGGGGATCCTTGGAAGAGCTCGCCTCCATGAGAAAGGCCATAGAGAGCATGCAGGGCCAGCTAGATCAACAGAGAGGATACGAGAACACAACTCTTCCAGTCTCACCTCTATCTGTGGTGATTCGGAAGGCCCCAATTCAGCAAAAGATTCAGTTTCCAGCAAGTATCCAATATGAGGGCACGGCGGACCCCCGGGTGCATCTGATGAAGTATACCAATTATATGGTATCAATGGGGGCAAGTGACGCAACACAATGTCGCAACTTTCCTTTAACTCTGGGGGATCGTGTCCATAAATGGTTTTCAGCTTTGCCACCAGCTTCAATTCATTCGTTTGCCCAGCTGGGCAAAGAGTTCTTATCCCATTTCTCTACGGCCGGGTCTTATCTATCCCAAAGACATCGGTTATCCGACTTGAAACAAACTGACGACGAGTCGGACCGATCGTACCTGGAAAGATTCGACAAGGTCCTGTTAGAAGGGGAGTCTTTCAGTGAAGACACCAAGATTGTGGCCGTCCTGGCTGGGCTCAAGAAGGGCACTGAACTCTGGAAAGATGTACACCTAAGATGCCCGAAGACATATGCCGAATTTCGGGATCGGGCAGACATTTTTGTCTCCATGCATGAAGCCCTGCAAAAGGACATGGGAGACAAGGGAGAGCAGAAAGAGGGTGCGAAGAACTGGAACTGGTTATCGAGCTCCCAAGAACATGAAAGCATTTACTGAAGGAACGGAGCTGAAGGACAAACTGAACCACATTCTTACCGTATCAATCGATACAGTTTATAATAACGTTCGGGACAAAGAATTGCTCACACCACCCCGTAAAATACGTCAAGATACAAGCAAGTTGAACCAGAATAAATATTGTGCCTACCACCAGAGCGTGGGACACTTTACAAGCGAATGTCGTGACTTGCTGAAGCAGTTGTGGCGTTTCTACGAAGAGGGAAAGCTATCCGAGTTCGTAAAAAGACAGCCCGGCAAAAGAAATAGAGACGAAGATTCTGATGAAGAAGACCAGGAACAGGCACCTCATCGGAATCGAGCTGGGCGACCAGTTCAGGCGCCAGCCGGAGGACCAGTTCCAGACATCCAGATGATGGAACCTGCAGGGCCCATAGGTGGTTATTCTGATGGACGACCACCAATTTCTAATCGGAAAAGAAAGGCAGAATTACGAGCGATCGGTCATGTACAGGAAATAGGGGTTTTTCCACCTACCATGCAAACATCGGAATTGACTTTTACCGACAGAGACTTAGAAGGAGTACTGACCCCTCACAATGATTCGCCGGTGATATGTGCCAAGATTATGGAAACTAGGGTACATAGACTGTTGGTGGATACTGGAGCCTACACTAATGTCCTTTTTCAAAAAGACGTTTGACCAGATGGGAGATTATGCAGGCTACATCAGAGACACAAATCATCGTATTCTGGGATTCGGGAATGCTGTGACAATCCCATTGGGAATAGTAACTTTCGCTATGCAACTTGTGACGGTCAAAGAGCCCGAGAAAAATATCGCAAGAATGGTGGATTTCTTGGTCGTTGACCAAGAGTCAACGTACAACGGATTCTTGGGCCGACCTTTCTTAAATGAATTCAGAGCCGCCTGTTCTACTTACCATTATTGCATAAAGTTCCCAACAGCAAGTGGAGTTGGCACAGTAAAGGGAGACCAGAGAAAAGCTCGAGAATGCCTTCTGCAAATTCAGTCAAGATAGGGACAAGTATCTATGATGGAAGCGTCAACCAGTCAACTTGAGAATGAACCCTCAATTTTGGAGGACATTCTCGGAGCTCAACACGATAAGATGGACGAAGACGACCAGCCCTCGCCCATGGGCGAGCAGATGCTGCAAGACGGCAAACAAACCTTGCCAGATGCAATATTACCACCGTTGGTTAACGAAACATGTCCGAGTGACATCCATAAGGGCCCAGCTGTGGCGACCAAACCCTGCCCGGAGCTTGTTGAAGATTTTGACCCCCGGTTGGGTACCGAACCCATGAACACCGAGGATGAACTAAGTCCAGAAGGACCAATAGTTGACCCTCGATGGAAGGGGCAGAAACGATGGGCAACTCCAGTCGAAGAATTGGAGGCCATCAAGATTGATCTTGTACGTGATGGTCTTGAACTTTACATCGGGTCTGAACTCCCCGAGCCTTACAGAACTCGCATGATGGACTTTCTGAAGGCTAATTTAGACGTCTTCGCATGGTCCCATGCGGACATGGTGGGAATCGATCCGAAGGATGCTTGTCACAGATTGAATATCAACCCAGTCCGAAAACCTATCCACCAGAAACGGCGAAAATATGGACCAGACAAGTATCAAGATTTAAACGAGGAGGTCAAAAAGTTACTGGACAACGACTTAATTAAACAAGCGTTATGTCCACAATGGGTTGCAAATCTTGTCTTGGTACGGAAGCCGAACGGAACCTGGAGGCTATGCATATATTTTACAGATCTTAATGCAGCATGCCCGAAGGATAACTTTCCACTCCCACACATCGATCAACTGGTGGACAGTACTGCCGGTCACGAAATGTTAACATTCATGGATGCCTTCGCAGGATACCACCAGATTCCAATGCACCCAGATGACCAAGAAAATACGGCCTTTTATACTAACAAAAATTTGTTATGCTGGAAGAGGATGTCGTTTGGTCTAATCAATGCTGGAGCAACCTACCAGAGGTTGGTCAACAAGATGTTCGATGAACATATTGGGGAAACGGTGGAAGTGTATGTCGACGACATAGTCGTCAAAAGTACACAGAAAGAAGATCACATCCATCATCTTTTCCAGGTGTTTGACATACTCCGAAGATACAATATGAAGTTAAATCCAAAGAAAAATAGTTTTGGAGTACATTCCGAAAAATTCTTGGGCCATCTGGTCAGTAAGCGAGGAATCGAAGCCAATCCAGCAAAGGTAAAAGCAATCGTTGACATGGAACCACCACGTTCGGTCAAGGAAGTGCAAAGGTTAACCAATTGTTTAGCCGCTTTAAACAGGTTCATATCGCGGTCCGGAGACAAGTGCCGTCCATTTTTTGAGGCCATCAAAAAAGGCAACTTTGCCTGGACAGAAAGCTGCCAGAAAGCCTTTGATCAATTGAAAGAATATCTTGGGGATGTAAAAATTCTGTCAAAACCTGTTCCCGGCGAAAAGCTGTATTTATATCTGGCAGCGTCTGACATGGCCATAAGTTCGGTGTTAGTTCGGACAGAAGGCAAGTTTCACCTGCCAATCTACTATGTCAGCCAAGCCTTACATGATGCTGAGGTGAAATACTCACCAACCGAAAAGCTGGCATATGCTCTTGTCATGAGTGTCGGGAAGTTAAGACCATACTTTTTCGATCATCAAGTCGAAGTATTGACAACTTTCTCACTCAAACAAATACTACACCGACCCGACACCGCTGGCCGTCTTTTGAAATGGTCCATAGAAATAAGCCAGTTTGGAGTGACATATGCACCTCGAACCGCGATTAAGGGACAAGCGTTGGCCGACTTTATAGTCGAACTAACCTTCCCTCAAAATCCAACGAGAGGGCTGGATCACCCATGGCATCTTTATGTGGACGGTTTGTCAACAAATCTGGCCTCGGGGGCAGGAATAGTGCTTATCAGTCCTGAACGCCAAGTATTCACTTCAGCGGTCAGATTCGAATTCATGGCCACCAACAATGAAGCTGAGTATGAGGCCCTCATTGCAGGTCTTCACTTGTCATTAGCTGTTGGAGTAAGACGACTCCAGATTTTCGGAGACTCCCAACTCATTGTAAGCCAAGTATGAGGTGAATATGAGGCCAGAGATGAGCAAATGATCGAGTATCAACAAATAGTTGCTCACTTGGTATCTCTATTAGATCAAGTTTTTATCCAGCAGATACCACGAACGAGTAACACACAAGCTGATGCCCTAGCAAGATTAACAACAAGCGATGGGCCAGCAGATCTGACGGACATTGTCATTACCAGAAAAGTCCAACCATCAACAATGGACTACGAAGTAAACCAAGTAGTCGAACATAACAACGATGATGATTGGAGAACTCCTATAGCCAAATACTTGAAAGACGGGGAGTTGCCAAGCAACTCATTTGAGGCTGAAAGAATCAAGAAACAAACAACCAGATATACTCTGGTAGATGAACAGCTTTACAAAAGAGGTTTTTCACTCCCGCTACTCAAGTGTTTGTCTAGAGGGCAAGGAAGGACAGTCCTGGAGGATATACATTCTGGAGTTTGTGGAAATCACACTGGGGGGCAAGCTTTGGCCTACAAAACTGTAAGGCAAGGTTATTATTGGCCAACCTTATGAAAAGATGTAATCCAGTTAGCCAAAGCTTGCCGCCAGTGTCAGATTTTTGCTCCAAATATTCATGCCCCGGCCCAGGAGCTTGTATCGGTTTATAGTCCATGGCCATTTGCAAGATGGGGAATTGACATTATTGGTCCTTTCCCGGCAGGAGTGGGAAATGTTCGATTTGCCGTCATAGCAGTCGATTATTATACAAAGTGGGCAGAAGCGAAGGCCATGGTAAAGATTACACAGCAGAACATGATCAACTTCATATGGCAGAACATTGTCTGTCGCTTTGGAATTCCACGAACAATTGTGACAGATAATGGCCCGCAGTTTGACGGAAAGGAGTTGAGAGACTTCTGTACAAAGTGGGGGATCAGGAAACACTATTCGACTCCCTATCATCCCTAGTCAAATGGGCAAGTTGAAGTTGTGAATAAGATTATCAAGCATACATTGAAAATACGCCTGGCAGAAAGCAAAAGTAGCTGGTCAGAAAAACTCCCGGAAGTCTTGTGGGCATATAGGGTTTCTCCCAGGTCAAGCACCGGAGAAACACCTTTTGCAATGGCTTTCGGAACAGAGGCAGTGATACCAATTGAATTAAAGACCAACACAGTCAGGACGACCAGCTTTGATGAACAAGCAAATCATTCTGCTTTGGCCACAGAAACAGATTTACTCGAAGAAAGGAGATTACATGCTGAGCTAAAGAATGTCACGTACAAGCAAAGAGCAGAGCGTTATTATAATTCCCAAGTCAAGATAAGAAAGTTCGAAGTTGGTGATCTTGTTTTAAGAAAAAAGCTTGCCCCACCTCCAGGCATATTTGGCCCGACTTGGGAGGGCCCATACAGGGTAATAGACAGGTTACCCAATGGAGCATATGACATAGAGGACTTAGATGGCAACTCGGCCCAATATTCCTGGAATGCAGCTAACTTAAGGAAGTACTTTCAGTAGGCGAGCAGTTTTGCCTCATGAGAGGGTGAAGTTGAAATGGGCGAACTACTAAGTCCACTGGGCGAGCTAGAATGGCACAAGTACAAGATGGATCCAAAAAGCTTGCCTAATTTTTTGAAATTTTCACTAAGTATAAGTGGTCGAACAAAGTTGAATTGGGTCAAGTTTGGTCGCGGGCTAGAAGGCCAGTATCTTGTATGGTTTTATTTCCTCTTGAGAGTTTAAAGATGCCTTGACAAATTGTATAGTGGTCGAGCAGCTTTGACTCCTGGTGTAAATTATGTTTTTTAATGGTTGGAAGTTTGACATTGTTTCTGTCGAGCAGGTCCAACCTAGTTAGTACAGATTTACGTTCTTGGTCGCGTTTGATACTTGTAATTTTTAATATTTGTTCAATGTTAAGTTGTTCGTTTAAGCAGAAATGCAAGCTCAAGCCGCAAGTTGATTATACAACCAAGCCCTTTAAAGGCTGTTCGTTTTTAAATGAACATAGCCTAAGGCCAAAAAGTTCTAAAGGAACAAGGCCCAACTACATTAAGATTGTTGAAGCATAGATAAAAATGCAAAGAACAATTAATGTAAGATAAAAAAGACGAGCAGTTGAGCAAAATAGTTTCATTGAAGATAAGGCTTGATCGCCCAAGAAAATTACAATGAAGACGAACAACAACAAAAAAAAAAGAGTACAAGTCCCTAGCTAATCCTGTCCGCTAAGATCCTTGTCCGGCAGGTGGAGAGATATTATCATCTTTAGGATCTTCCAGAGGAGAGCCTTCGAGAGTAGGGTCAACTGGGACCATTTGAGTTAGTTCAGCAATAAGCCCCTCGGCGTCAGCTCGCTCTTGAAGGGCTCTCTCACTTTGGTCGGCGGGCTGGATTTGCTCGCCCTCGGCAACATCGCCCTCTTCTTCTTCCTCGTCCTCGGGAGGACTTGTGATAATAATTTCAGGGCCGATGAAGTCAAGCTTGAACCCGGGGTCAGGCAGGTCACCGATCTGGAGAGTTGTGCCCGGGGCTGGAGGGTTAGATTCGACGAAGTTACAGAGCTCCTTGCCGATCTCCTCAACAATAGAAGCAGCCTTAAACTCGTGAGCAATTCGAATGCTCTTGGCGTAGCCCGTCACGTAACCCAGGATTGAGCTCACCTCCATCTTATGAATAAGTTCCTCTTGGGTAATGGAGTTGGCGAGCTGGGTTTCAAGGTCAGCGATTTTGGCTGTCGCCTCGGTCACGAATTTCTCCGCGACCTCTTTCTGCTGTTGAGCGCGAGCAAGTTCTGCTCAAATCTGCTCGACCTCGGCCATCTTGACCTTAAGCTCCTCCGACACTTTGACGTGCAGATCCAGAGCACGTTGCTCGCTGATTTGGTGGGCTTTGGCCTTGTTCTCCAGATCGGCAACGATTCTTTTCGCTTTCGCCTTAGCATCATCCCACTCCTTGGCAATACGGCTGACAGTGGCCGCATGCTGACGAGAATCCTTCTCGAGATCCTCAACCTGGTCGACCAGACGCTGCACGGCCGCCAGGGTGTTGCCCGCCTCAACGAGACACAGACGACCATTATCGCGAGGCACCTGTGTCTTGACGGTCTCGTTCAGCTCTTTAGTCCAGCTGCGAGCAATGCCCACAGAAGCGCGGCAGACAAAAGAATCTGGGATCTCACGGAGGTTGGTCGGCACCTTTGAGCAGGCGAAACGGTGCACCAGGTTAGACCGTCCAGGGTACTGCTCGGGCAAGTAGCTGGAGAGGAATCCTCAGTTAGTAAGAAAAAATAGAAGAAGAAAATGTTGTGTCCTGGGCGAGGAGAGTTGTACCTGTCAAGACGACCCTTATCCCATCCGAGATAAGTGGGGTCGGTTGAAGGGTCGGATCCTTCGCGAGCAGTAGCAACCAGAGTTTGCTCGGCAGGATGCTCCATAGAGGGAGTTTGCTCGCTGCTGCCTTCAGACGGCCGGACGGCTACAGTCACTTTCTCTTGAGCAGCTTTTGCTCGCTTTGCCGCTTTCTCAGTATTGGAGACGGGAGTGCCGTCTCCGCGAAGAAGCCTCTTCGCCCTCGGAGCCAGAGTCTTGGGTGGACTCGCCACTGGGGCAGGTGGTTGTGCCGAGCTCGACCCTTCGGCTTGCCTCGGGTCGCCTTTTCCACCCTTGGCCGCTAGGGCAATAATCTTGGAGAGGGGATCCGACTTCTTGCGTCCTCTTTTAGTCGGCATCTCCCAGATGCGGTTATCGAGCTCGAAGAAGGAAGAGTGAAGAGCGACGGTGACGAGCTGGTCTGCGAGAAAGAAGTGCAAAATAGGTCATTTAACACTAAGTATAATACCGAACAGATCTGTTCGCCCGATAAGAAAAGATACTTACCCTCTGGGATAGGAGCTAGAGCCTCAAGATGGTGAGGATAAGTAGTAAGATGGGCAACTCGCAGTGTATCCTCGGAGAAAAGATGGCCAATGCTGCGATCTTCTCGGCGACGAAGGGCGATCAAACACGCAACGAACAAGAATTGATCGCTGATGCTATTCTTTACAGTTCGCCGCCCCAAGTTTTTGGGACCTGAAACAAAGGAAAAAAAGAATTAAAATTAGTCTAACCACTTCAAAGTTATAGAAGAGGTAAGACTCACGCTTTAATTCCCTAAACTCCGCCGGGGTCTCAATTCGTTCAGGACCCCCTGAGGAGCGAGCAGAAGCACGTCAGTCGCCTCCGACCCAGAACCAGTCGTGCTTCCAGTCTCGCACTTTCCCAGGGATGTCCTCAACCAGTTTCTGGCCTGGTCGCGCCTTCAGATAGTACCAACCCGCCTCTTCCCCAGTGCAGCCAGTGATCGTCATCAGGTAGCCAACTTCCTCGGCGGACAGCTTGTTGGGGTATCCCTCTAGGGCGAACATAACCATCAGAGCCATCAAATTTATCCACCCAACGGGAGTAAGTTGGGTGATAGCCAAGTTCACGTCTTGAAGGAATTGGCCGACCAGAGGATGCAACGGTAGAGAAACTCCAGCATTCAAGGTAGCAAGGTTGATCGCCGTCAATCCACGTGGTGGGCGATCAGCTCTGTCGTCCACCAAAGGAGCATACATCGGAATGTCGAAAGGAATCTTGTAATCCCTCCGAATCCCAGGCAAGTCCTCCTCGGTAACGGTGGACACGATACAGCTCGCTGCGAACTTGGTCGCTTTAAGCTTCCGTACCCCACGAGCAGGAATGACGAATCGATTTGAGTGCTCCTTTTCGTACTCGTCCCAGTCTACACGGCGAGCAACCGCAACTAGAATTCGATGCTCGATCAGTCTGGGCGCAGGAAAGTTGATATCTCTTAGATAGGCCCAGGTTAATTCGTCGAGGTTCACCGGCTGAAGTACCTCGACCTCTTCGTCCTCGTCCTCGTGGAGATCCGAGCTCGTTTCCTCCAAGAGCTGGCGAGCAGGATTTGCTCGCTCCTCTCTTTCCCCGGAGGGACGAGCTCCAGAATTAACGGAGCGTGCAACCGAAGCTGCCTCGGGATCGGACTCCAGGTTAACAATGGAAGGATTCTCTTCGACGGGCCGTTTTTTGGGGTTCCGGGGAGGGAAAGATCCGGTCTCAGAGTGCGACGACATCCGATAAGTTAAGGTGAAAAAAAGTTTTGAATGTTTACAGATTCCGGCAAGGGAGAACACGGCAGTTTAGAACTTTCCACGGCGGAGTAGGGATTTTGATGAATTTAGAACGCACACAACGCAAGAAAAGAAGAAAGAAAAGAAGAAAGCAAAGGAGAAACTACCTTGAAGTCGTTTGAAGGTCGCCGGAAACTGGTAACGTACGCCGGAAGTTTGAAAAGGGAAGGAGGAGAGATTCGCGCTCAATAAACAGTAAAATTGACAAAAAAATCGCGAATTTTTTCTTTATATACTCTCTGGAAAAACGGGGTTCCGGGCGAGCAAGTTAAGGAATCGAAGGACTAAAGTGTAATTTATGGGCGCGTGCAGCACCTGCCCGACAAAGCGGGAAGGCGCGTCACCTCGGGATCATGTGCGCGTGGGCGGCTGCAATCATTCCGCCCACGTCACACCTCGAGCCGTACCCAGACCTTGGGATCCCAACCGTCACCGGCCCAAGTCTGCTCGACCAATGTTGTCCGCCCGTGAAAAGTTGCTCGCCCCCGCGACATTCTTGCTCGCACCAGTGACACTTAAAAGTTGCCAACCCAAAAAGTGCTCATTCATCATCTTCACAATTTATTGATCGGCAAGGGGGTAATTGTTGATGGGCGAGCAGAATCGTCACATAGGCGACCAGGATTAGCACAAAGCGCTTAAAGATTAAGGCAAAATTGACTCAAGATACACCTAAGATATCTGGCGAGCAGAACCTGCATACAACACCAAGGAAAATGAGCGAACAAAATCAGATTAAGAGCCACATGATGAACTCAGTTAGCATCCCGCCAACCAGATCCGACCACAAAACCAAAACAACAACTAAGTGAGACAAGAGACCAGCAAAATCAGACTAAAGACTCCTCCAGGACAAGTCCAACATGGCGAGCAACTCTGGACTGCGAGCAAGTCCAACAAGATAAGGATAGAATTTAGTCTAGATAAGGTCAACTTAGTCAAAGGCTAGGTGTCGTGCATGCAGGCCTGGTAGGCCAAAAGTCACGACACCTCCTGCTAGGCAATTGTCTATAAATACTTAGATTTTTTCAGCTAATAAAACAAGCACAAATTATTATACACGTCCAAACTTCAATTACGAATCCAAAGCAGCTCGATTAACTTACAATCGAACTTAAACACGTAAGCTTTCATACGATTCTAATCCATCAAAACCCGAAAATCCGTATTCACTAATTACGTTAGTGATCAATCACACGTAATTGTTTGATGATCAATTAACCATCTAAAACAGCCATTAATCTTCAAGATTAGAACTGATCGTCAACAAACTTGGTAATGGTTTACATTACTACTATGGACCCCGTAAACTTGCGGAAATTTATGCTTTATACGAATTTTGGCAATCATTGAGCTGCAGAGTTTAAATATGCAACTCAAATCTTGATCATGTGTTTGGGTGGAAAAATAGAATGAATGGTTTTAAAAAATTTAAATTTTAAATTTTGAATATTAAGTTATGATGATTTCTTAGTAGTGATTAGACGAATTTCAAATTTCTTATGAAACAAAGTTATATTTGCAAATCCTCGCACTCTCCATGCCAAGTGCCTTGAAGATGGAAAATGGCGTGACATTAATATTCGCTTCAAGATCAAGAAAGGCCCTATAACTCCATTGTTTACCAATTATGGTTTGAACCATACTCAAAATTTAAATTCTTGGATCCACCACTATATATTTGTCTCATTTTTCCACAAACATGTAAAATTTTATCATCGAATTCTCTTTTATTTTCTCTTGCAAATAATTTTGTCTCCCTCCATTCTCTCATTTATTTTCATACATAAAATTTCCCATTTTATTACCTTGCTTATTTTCTTTACCTCTCACACATATGACAAATTTTCACTATTTTACTTGGGGTTTTTTTATTTATCTTTTTGACGTGAATTTCTCTAAATTGAATATTGTTCACAAATTGAAATTGTATACAACCTACTGAAATCTCGTCTCGTTCGTAATGAATATGTTTTGCAATAGTTCCCGAACTTAATTGGAGAATGTTTAATACTCCCTCCGTCCTGGTTCTTATTTCACGTTTTCCATTTTTTAGTATTCCACCTCTTATTTCACATTCCAAAAAAGGGAAGTAAAAAAGTTGTGTATTTTCTAAAAGGCCATCCATTAATTAACTAAACAGGCCCATTAGTAAATTAAATTAGCAGGCCCTAATTAATTTAACCCTAATCTACCCAAATCAACCCAACCAACCCATTACCCCTTAATTCATTCTGGATCCTTCGAACTCCCTCAAGAGTCTCTCTCTCTCCACAAAACCCTATTTTTGCGCCGTTTCTCGTCTTCTTTCTCGATTTCTCTGGAAATCTCTAAGAGACCCTAGTCTCTTCTCACTTCTCTCCATCCCAATCGATATCTCAGTCGATTTTTCAAAGATGTTCTCCGATTGTAAGCCATATGATATTGTGGCCGATTCATATGACGATACGATTGTAGAAGAAAGCCAAATCGACGGTCTTGCGGGCGATTTCGATGAGGACCCCGTCAGAACTGATAGAGGAGTCGGCGAACTAGGGTTTGGCTCTGGCTCTAGTTTCATCGACGAATCTGAAGACGGCGGTGGATACATCGCCGATTCCGAAGAGGAATCAGACGATTTTTTGGGTGGAAATGCACTAGTCCCTGATTCCAAAAATGGCGAGCCGGTGCCATCTAACTTGGGGTTGGGGTCGGCATCCGTTTCCGGCGTGGAGGAGGTGATACCCCCCGATCTTGGGTTGGGGCCCGCATCTACCGGTGTTGAAGGAGGTGACATCATACTGAGGATGATGTGCATATATTGTCCTTAGTATAGGTACTTTACTTTACCCTTGTGCTTTACTTTATGTCCAGTGGTTCAATCTGTTGAGTTTAGTTGTTGTTTTGGTTCGATCTGTTGAGTTTAGTTGTTGTTGTGGTTCGAACTATTGAGTTTAGTTGTTAATGTGGTTCGATCTATTGAGTTTAGTTTTTGCATGTTGATGTGCTTCGTTCCTTTGAGGTTTATATGTGAAAAAAATTGAATATGAGTGGCCTCTTTGAGCTGTATATGTGGAAAATCAGAGTTATTTTGGGTCCTTTGAGCTGTACCAGTGGAAAATCAGAGTTATTTTGGTTCTTTTGAGTTGTATATGTGAAAACTTGTATGCTTTTGGCCCCTTTGAGCTTTATATGTAAACAAATTGACTATGAGTGGCCTCTTTGAGCTGTACCAGTGGAAAATCGGATTTATTTTGGGTCTTTTGAGCTGTATATGTGAAAATTTGCATACTTTTGGCCCCTCTGAGCTTTATATGTGAATTCTTGTGATCTGTTTGGCTAATTAAGTTCCTGTGAAGGTTGTTTTATTGTGTTTCCTGAGGGTACTTAGAGTTGACAATGTACTTGTGAGTTGGTTGATTGTTTGTCACCACTAGTTTGTTCCTAGTTTGGAGACTTGTGCATGTACAATAGTCACCATTAGGTTTTTCTCTCTTAATTGAAGACTAATACATGTCCCATAGTCACCACTAGGTTCTTTCTAGTTTGGAAACATGTACCCTATGATGAAAATACCTTCTAAGGGTACATATACAAAGAGCTAAATAGACTTGATTGCATTAGAGTTAAATACATTAATGTTTACAGCCTAAACCACTCCTTACATGCCAAAAAGAAACATACGTGGTCCTAAGTTTATGTTGTAAACATTACAAAAATTGTTATCTTAGCTAGCTGCCATACCATTACTTATCTAACCTACATTAGTCAACCCCACTATTTATCCAAAAGTGATTACCTTAGTTAGCTGCCTTCAATATCCCAACCACATCAGTAGGTTGCTAATATCATAAATTAGCCCACCCTCTTGCACAGTTTCAGTGATAAACTGAATACTTTCTCTCACAAGTTCTTCATCAACTTGTAGTGTAAGTGGCAGCCTATCTTCCCTTATAAGCATGTCCTTCTGCATATGCTGCAACTTGTACTTGTTGTGACCCTTGTACCTCATGATCTCAATTAAACAACATTGTAGACTTAGGAAGACTTTGTTCAATGTGACTGTTGTTAATGAATTAAAAGACAACAACACATTGGACACTAATTCATCCACATTGTAAGAAGATGTGTCAACTTGTAGTGATTGTATTGCCCTAAACCAGCCCAAGTCTAAAATATTTGTATTTGGTGAATTAGGTGGTTGGCATATAAGCACAATGTTGAACCCATCTGAGCTTGCAGCTGCTCTGAAGTCTGGATCATTGTTGTCTATATGTGGCCTTGCATTATCTTGTTGTATGAAGATGGTTTTACTTGCATTTGGAGGCCACTTTGCCTTAATAGCTGGTATTACCTGTCATAAATGAATGGATTAGCATGATTAATGTAACCAATAGGTGGCTTAGCCCCTATTTTGGAGACTTAACATTGCTGCCTACTGGATGATGAATAAATTTCTGACAGTAAATACATTACCTTATTCACCAAACAATCTTTGATTACTGCTTTTGTAATTGAATCAATGGGTTTGGTCTCCAAAGTACCTCTTACCCTATTTTTTTAGTTTCTTTGGGCTGAAACTTTATGTGTAAATGGCCAAAGCCCAATTTTCCCATCAAATACCAACTGCCCATGTTCATATTGTGGTCTAGATACTGCTCCCATAAATATTACCTTAGGAATGAACATCTTGCTTTGACATGATCTATATGGATCATCTTCTCCAGGCAGTTTATACATTCTTGCACATTCTTTAGTCATAAAAAACCATTTTTCATCAATGTGCACTACATTATGCATAGATGAAAACTTGATTTCAACTGAATTCAGACCATCTATGACCAATGCATTTAAGCTCCAATTCACCCTTTGGAATTTGTTGTAATCTGATAGTTTGGGATTTATAGCATTTGTATATGGTAGGATCATCTCTTCTTTCACCCATCTCCCAACTTGACTTTTGCTAAGATCTAACTCCTTAGCCAGTCTTCTTATGGATGTCCTTTTTTCCCATGCAACTGCCCTCATTCTCACTGTATCCAAGAATATATATTTTTTGTGTGGTATTTTCATAGTGTTAGTGAGTAACATAGGCATACCTTGAGCAAGTTGTCTTTTTGCTATGGTCCAAATCCCATGGATTGTTCTTCTTGAAACCCCAAATGCACCTGCTGCCTCATTTACTTTTCCATTTTGTACAACACCATTGCTTTTGTTGTTGGCAAGTAAGAATTGGGCCACCATGTTCTTCTCATTAATGGTAAGATTTGGTTTGTTGCTTTTGGTTTTCATTTATGGTGTTTTGTTGGTTCACTAACAGCTGCTCTTTTTTGTTTTAATGTAGGGTTTAGCATTCAATGAATGAGTTGGGGTATTTATTGCTTGAAGTTGGAGGGAAAGTAGAAGAAAAAAGTTGTTTAGGGGGGAAAATTCCTCATTAATACTGAGTTGACAGTATACTTTTGGGGGGAAGTGTAGAACTAAAACTAATTTTAGTTGTAATTTTAGATTTCAGAATATTGAGCTTTAAATATCTGAATTTGTAGTTTTAAGTTTCTGAGTTTGTAATTTTAAATTGTTGACTTTGTGTTGTTTAGGAATTTTACCTTGTAATGTTGAAAGCATAAGCTTTCAATTTAATACAGTGTCCTTTCTTAAATTTGAACAGTGTTCAATTTGGAAAACTTACATGTGACGGTTTTTTTTTAAATACAGTGCCTTTAATTTTAATTTATATGTTGCCTTGAATTCCCTCCATAAATTTAGAAAAGGTGGGAACAATTAACTTTAACTAGAAAAGTTAATCCCACATTTTCTTACAACTCTAAAAATTAATTTCACCTTTTCTTACAACTCTAAAAGCAAAATGTCTCATCAAACAGTGTTTTCTTGAAGATTGTGCAAAGTTACATGTGAAATAAGAACCGGGACGGAAGGAGTAACATTTTTGGTACAGTGTTTCTTTTTTTCTTTTCCATAATGTTGTTTAATCTTTAAATTCGAAACAACGTCGATTTGACTTTAATAGACGGGGCGACATTTTCTAATTTATAAGATAGGATGTTGCATCATTAACCTAACAAGGATGTATTCTGACCGTAAGCTCGAGCTTCAAAATATTGTTAAAGTGAAGTTTTATTTTAAAAAATAAATTAATTGCAATTAACGAAAATATAGTGATTATATCCGCAAGACAAAAACCACACTAATTAATTTCAAGAAAAATAGTACCGTTCCCCATTTTACAAATTTAGCTAGCACTTGTATCCCTTCTATTTAACTTGTTCCATCTTTTTTTATGGGACTTGAATTCTATTTAGATAGTATTTCTATCATTTGTGCTAATAATAATTCGTCATTTACTCCAATTTTAGTTTTCATTTTACGCATTTAATCCTTCTATCCCAAAATAAGCATCATTTAAATTTAAATTTAAATTTAATAAAAATTCAAAAGATAATCTCACTTTTAGGACAAAATATAGAGTAAAACTGGTTTATACATGAATCACAAAAGGGTATTAGTTGTTTTCATTGAAGAGTATTAATTGTATTTACTGAAGTGTATTACTGATTTACACTAAAGAGTCTTAGTTGTTCAGTGAAAATGAACTAAGACTCTTCAGTGTAAACCAGTAATATTCTTCAGTAAAAACAACTAATACTCTTCAGTGAAAACAACTAATACCCTTCAGTGAAAACAACTAATACCCTTTAGTGATTCATATATAAACCAATTTCACTCTATACATATTCCACTTTTAGATCTTCTAAAGTTGCTCATATTTACACTTCTTAGGAGACGCTTTGACTTATAATTTGCATTCATTATACTAACACTAAAAATAAATTAATCATCACTTTATAGGAAACTTGCACATAAGTTAAGAAAATTGTACTTTTTAAATAAAATAGTAATATATGTATAAAGGGAGACAATTTAAAATACTCATTTTCAACTTTAAAAAAATTATTTTACCCACTTCAAATATATATAATTTTTTTCTACACATTTTCAACTTCAAACAATCTTTTTTACCCATATAGCCCACAACATCATCATCATCTAATCATATACATAATTTTTTCTACACATTTTCAACTTCGAACAATCTTTTTTACCCTTATAACCCACAACTATCATCATCATCTAATCATCACATCATATTAATGACCCCCTTAACAACCACATTACCTTTATATCAATTAAACTTTAATAAATACTAAATATTACAATAGGATTCTAAATTTACAATATTAATTAATAACAAGTAGTTACAATATTTTATTGTATATTTGTGTGTATGTATAGTGCATATTAATAAATAGTAATAATATTTTAATTGAATTTAAATTGTGATGTTAAAAAATTAGTAGTTTTAATTGAATGGATACTATATTATTTATTTATTAAAATTTAAGTGATGAGAATGGAGTGGAGGGGTGGGTGTGAGACTCAACTCAAGTTTGTTAACTCTTTTATACCCATTTTCTATGGGTATTTTGATCCTTTAACAAGAATTGGATATTAAAAAAAAAAATAAGTTGATGTGGGTGAAATAAATTTTTTGAAGTTGAAAATGAGTATTTTGTGGTATCTTTGGTATGTATAAATATATGTATATTTTTATAAGTGTACACTCAAACCAACATTTCATTTTTTTGTAATGTGCAAATCGTTATGAGATAGACCAAAAAGACAAATTTACAAATTTATCCAAAACAGAAATAGCATTCATTAATTACTTCCTCCCTTGTATTAATTTTCCTCAATAATTCTACTTATTCTTCTACAAATGATCATTTCTTATCCCAACTTATTCTAAAAATTACAGAATAGTACTTTGAACATTAGCTTTCGGAAACAGATCTTTAATAATTAAACTTTAAAAATGACAATATGACTTTAGGAAAATCCTCGATCTAGGAAATTTATAAAACAGATATTTGGGACGTAATGCGCACATAAACAGACCCATATAAAAATTAGTATAGCATGCACCAGATCAGTAGTCCCACAAGTAAATCATAGCAATTTTCAAACCAGTATGCAGTTGTGATAATTTAGATTGTCACCGACAAACAATAAGAGAGAATAAGTATTCAAGAATTCCATGCGAGTGATTAAATGAAATTGTACTGCCTAAAAACCCTGCACTCTGCTAAGCAAAAAAAAAAGATTATCGAAAACTGCTCATGTTTCAACTGCTCCCAACCAATATATCACTCAAGCCTCTGATATTCTCACAAAAGGTTTTGTCAGCAACTCAATTGAATCCCTTTGTCGAATATTACTCGATCAGCAGATATCCAGCATACAACTTCTTTAAGCCACGAGAGTGCTGGCAGTTGTAGATTCACTGAAAAGGAAACAAATGAACATGACAACAAATACGGGTTGAAAGAAAAGAGATAGTAGCATCTGTTCTTGATATAAAGATTAACTCAATAGATATAAAGATTAACTAACCACCACCAACCCGCCAAAAAATATCCCAAAAAAAGTATAATTCAAATGGTGATTTTTTTTTTTTTAAGAAAAGCAAGATAGACAAGAATAAGGCAGAACATGCAATCAATTTCAGAATAAGATTTTCCAAGAAACTATAAAAGGTTAGTTCTTTTCTTTTTCTTTAAGAAAGAGTATGTGGCAGTGTTGATTTTATCCAAAAGCTCAAGGGAGTAGAAGGAACCGGGATTGGGAATATGAATCCAATCCGAAGTAGACCTCACTAAAAGTTTCAACTATGAACTTACTATTTCCAGACAGGTGGAAGCTTCTTAGTCTTCTTGTAGTAACGAGCAAGTCTGTGAATTCTGCTCTCAACAAGAATCAACCGAAACTTGGAATCCTTATCCTTTCTATTCCTCTCCAAATGTTTTCGAATTGCAACAGCTTTCTTAATGAGGTGATAAAGATCCTCGGGTATCTCAGGAGCAAGTGCTGGGAATTGCAGAAAAACAATCATATTCATAACAGCAAAATTTCATTTATTTTAGTGCTACAACAATGAACGGATATCTTTTAATGTGTTGTTTCACAAACAAAGCAAGGATGTACCATGTGCTTTGAGTATCCTCAAAATCTTGCTTCCAGTGACACTCTTCACCTGGGCAATCCCATGAGAATCACGAAGAATAACTCCTATTTGAGAAGGTGTCAATCCTTTTTTAGCAAATTTACAGATGTTCTCTTCAACCTGAAATAAATATGAATGATTAAAAGAGAAATACAATCAATCCCGAGCCATGGTCCATTTCTAAGAGACCTCAAGCAGCAGCTGGCGAAAGATTTCAAATACTTTTGAAAAATTGGTCACAAATTAAGCAAAGAAACAAAAATGACCAATTAAGTGCCAGATTAGAATGCA
This sequence comes from Ballota nigra, assembly GCA_947034835.1. Classification (NCBI taxonomy): domain Eukaryota; kingdom Viridiplantae; phylum Streptophyta; class Magnoliopsida; order Lamiales; family Lamiaceae; genus Ballota; species Ballota nigra. Next base: position 43,076,413 of record OX344721.1, read on the forward strand.
AAAAGACCTGCACCCTAAAAGAAAAGGCAGCAAATAAAAAAAATCTCAACGAAAGATGCCGCAACAGTTCACTCTTTATACGCACTAGCTACTAAGGTGGTGCTAATTCTTCAATGTAAATAGGAATGAAAATCTCTTTTTCCTCTGGGCCCAGGGATATGTTGGATTTATGATTGTCTTCATGGTGATTACGTCACTAGTGTTGTGCTATAATTTGGAAAAAGTGGGAGAAGAACGGGTTGTTCACTGTGGCATAGGGGAATGATAGAAGAGGAAGATTATAGGAGAGGAGAAAGGTAGTCAAAAGGGATAATGATTGCCCTATTTAGGAGGAAAATTAGTGTTGTGGATCATCGTTTATTATCTTTAACCAATACAATTACCATGTAGTACTTATTTTCATTCTCATTCCCATTAAAACTTTCCAAACCAAGCGCCGTTTAGTCCTAACCTAGAAAATTTTAGCTCATGATAAAGCAAGGTACTAATCTGATGGTTCATAACGGGATTTCTATCTTGGGGATAAATACTGTGGGTAATAGAAGGGCTAGGTTGTTGGTGCCCTTAAGTTTCGACAATCTTAAAGATATGAACATGCACAGTGTTGGCAATTTCAAAATAATTAAGTTGAAATAACTTAATAGGCAGTGAATAATGAAATTAGATGGGGATGAGCATATCAAACATCTGTAAAACAAAATCATATTCAACTCGAACTGAAATTTTACATGTAAGAATGTTCGGAAGGATTCAATCACAGAATAATAAGACCAATAGAACGCGCAATTAGCTCCCAAAAAAAAAAAAAAGCATGAGTTAACATAACACACAAGCGAAGCTATCGAGTGAAACAGGCATGTAATAACTGTACTTCACTGAACCTATATTATGCAGGAGTACGCAGTAGCTATTGCACTATAACATTCTTTACACCATATCATATCAAGGGTATACTAATTAATTTCACCATAAAATTCGTAATCGAAAAACTTTAAAAAAAAAAAAAATATATATATATATATATATATATATAAGAACAGAAAATAAGGATCTACCATCATCACTTACATCCTGAGAAGAAGTTTTAAGCCAGCTTGGCGAAGTCCTCTTGTACGGAAGTGCTGATGCTGATATACCCTTTCTAAAATTGCACCAAAGCAACAATATTTATATTTAGAAGAAAAACAATAGAGAAAAAAATAGAGAGAGAGGTGGAGAGAATGCTGACCCTCGGCTGTGCATACGACCCATGGCGGCGGCGATTTGAAGCCGAGCGGCGCAAGGGACTGGTAACAAGCAGCAGAGGCGAATCGATAGCGCAGCAACTGTTGGTAATGAAGCTGGGCATAAACCCTAGTTTATATCTGAGAGCATATTTGTAATTGAGTCCTCTATATCTCTGTTATTTATGTTTTGAACCCTATTTTGGTTTTTGGGGCTATTTTGGATTTTTGATGTTGTATCTTTGGGCATGTCCAATAATGGTCCAATGACTTGTACTTAGAGTTGTTAAAAAAACAAGCAGTTCGAAAATTCTCAGCATGCTAGGACTCCAACTCGATTCTTTTATATTGATAAACGAATCAGCTTGTTAGTAAACAGAGTATTTCACGAGCTCAAGCTCTAACTCGTTGGCTCAATATTTAAGAATGTTTTTATATTTTCATTAGACTCGTTAGGCTCAGCTCAACTTATTAAACTCGATAAATACTCGAGTCGAGCTTGGAGTTCGATTTGTTCGAATAACAGCTCTGCATGTGCCCAATAGTGTAGTTAGTGTTGTTATGCAAATCAAGCTACTCAAGAGCTTGACTTGACTCGTTGTGGCTAGTTAAGGCTCGACTCGCCTAGCTCGTTAGATACTCGATTGATTATCGAGTCAGCTCGAACTCGACTTGTTAGGCTCGATGATTGAGATTTTTCTTATAATTTCATTATGCACATTAGTCTTGACTTGTTTGATTCATTTACGAGTTGAATCAAACTCGCTTTTACTCATTAAAGTTATCGAGTTGAGTTCGAGCACCAAGTTCTCGGCTTCGCTCTGCTCAAATAACGACTCTAAGTAGTATAGAAGAGTAGCCTATTGCACTAAACCCAACACATTATTGACAATTTTGCACTTAAACCACCAAACTATATTTCTTAGTGCTTTTGATCGGATCGAGTCCGACAGATCTGACGAATTTTAAAATTAATTGAACCGGTATAACATTATAATTATATAATATATAATTCTTGAACTATAAAAATTGTAATTATGATTTTCTAGTTCTGAATGAAAAATGATGGATATAAATATATGAAAATAGATATAGAATTTAGGAGGGAGGAGAGGAAAGACGTGAATAGGGAGGAATCGAGAGAATTGTTTTCAAATATTGAAATAAGAAATACCCATTTTGAGAGACTTAGCAAAGTTATGGATCTAAAAGCAAAAAAGACATACTAAGGAATTAGTGAAATTTGTTGTAGGGCTTAAAAATAAAAATAAAAACACGTGGCCTCAAATCAATCAACCCTTCTTTTCGAAAATCGAGTTTGTCTTCTACGGTTTCTTTCAGCAGTGAAACAATCTTCACCCATTTCTGCATGATTTTTCTCTCGATTTAGATACATCACCCTCGCACGCGTCTCATGATATATTCCCATTCCCACTCAAATACGCTACGCATCACCGTCCGGATTCCGGAACAAGAATGAGGGAAGCGGAATTACAAATTTGCAAAATAACCCTGTCTCAATTTTTTTTTCCCCAAATAACAGAAGGACCGACGCTTCAAGCGGTTTGTACCGCTTTTACCGTCTTTGAGCGCCGGCTCGATCTCAGAGCGGTCCAACATATCAGCGGTTATTGTTCTCGCCAAGTAGCGGTCGAACCGGGCTGTCTGGTCCGCTTACTATTTACTCCCTCCATCCCAAACTCGTTTCATATACAGTATTGCCAAATGTTCATTTCATATTAATTTGCTACATTTATTTTTGATAAAAAAATAAAAAAATTATTTAATATTATATTTTCCACCTCACTTGGTAGCCCATATAAACCCATATAAGGCCCATAATATGGCCTTAAAAATTCATAATTATGGATCCGAATTTATTATGCGTGACCCGGTAAAAAATGGGTTTTTATACGCAAAATCAAGAAAAAATTGTACCGGCCCACGCCCCTTACTAATTTAATATAGCCTGCAAAAAAGGTAATTATCGTATTTGCACTTCTCTCTTCTTCGTTCTTCTACACACTTCTGCCATTGTTTCGATTCTCACCACCATAGTTTTTGGGTTCCAACCTCTACGTTCTGGTCTCCAACCGCTGCCAACACTGCTCTCGCTGCCGCCTTGCTTGTGCCGCCATCATCTCCCCCGCCCCTCTCTCTCTCCCTCCCTCCCCCCCAACTCAGTTTTTTTTTTATAAGTTTGATTTCTTTGTTCAATTGATTTTGGTTATTAATGGGGCTGAGTTTCTAGGTTTCATCGATGGGGCTGAGTTTCAATTATTGGAACAAATTGCTCTGCAATTCGTTGATGGTGGTGGTAGGGAAAAGGGGTAATTTTTCTGCAATTCGTCAATTATTGAAATAAATTTTTCTGCAATTTCGCTACTCTTGCATTTATTAATCTTTTGGTTCCATTGTTGTATAATTCAATAACTTCTAAAAATTATTGGTGTGGGTTTCCATACACAGGTATTGATTTTGCATATGGAAGGGTATAATTGTTTGTGGGTTTCATTACTGTGTATATCATTGTTGTTCAAGGACGCGGCAGTGGCTTTGATTTTGAAGGTGGGCTGAAAATTACTCTTCAGAACTGAAGGGTATATTAGTAACTTTGACATTTTTATTTTTTAAACCATATTTTTCTATCCCCTACCAAGTAACCTTGAAAATTTCATATATCAATCAGTCTTTCCTAATATGATGTACCAAGCAGTTTAATATCCGAAATCAATATTAAATTTATAATCCTGTCTTAAATCATGAAAGGCTACAAAGTGGAGCCTAATACTTTATTATTTTAAATGTTATAAACAATTTTTTTTTTAAACTGAGTCATCATAAAAATGAATTGGAACGGAAAGAAGGAATAGCGCTTATTAAAACATACTACTAGCAACTACGGATTTTGACCCGACCCGTTAACGCATCAGAATTCACGACGAAGAAAAGGAGGTTTAGCGTAGATGTGGGCTTCACTCTCCAGCGTGGGCTTACGGATTCTGTTCAACCGCCTTGTTACTCCGCCGCCTTCTCTGTTCAATTCCAGATTGCGAATCTCGAAATTGATGGAGAATCCTCGCAATCTCACCGCCTCCTCTCATTCTAACACAAGGTTTGTTTCTAATTTCCTTATGATGTTTTTATTAAATTTCTGTTTGAAGGTGGAGATTTAACTGAGTAATCCGATTTGGTTGTTTCTATTAATTTTGTTGCTAAGCGTTTGGTGTACATGTAGTGGTGGCAGTGGCAGAGGTAGAGGATTGGAGATGAAAGATAACCAGCAACGTTCCAGAGGGAGAGGCGGTGATTCTACTGGGAAGGATAAAATTGATGCACTTGGAAGATTACTGTATGCCGTTTACATATGCTGCTCTTTTCATTGGGAGTTTAATCTTTCCTCAATCATTTTTCGTTGGTAAAGGGTTCATATTGTACTAATATAATGTATCTTTCAATGGAAAAGAAAGAATTATGAACACTAGAAATGAAATAGCCAAATCGAAAATGCCAATGAAAGAATGATTGGATCAAGTTGGAATTTTAAACACGCCAAAGCAAGATCATACTTTTAAATTATGAACGAATTGGTTTTCTGCCGTCTATTTATTTGTTGCATTAATCTAGTTGATTTTTTTTTTCAGGTTTGAGGTCTAATACTCTGTTTAATTTTTCTATTTTCCATAGGAGAAGAAGTACAAAAGTTTAAAAAAGATGAGTTTGCATGTTCTATGATTTGCAAAATTTAGACTATTTTATTGGCTTTGCATTCTTTGGTATGATCAATGCCCATCCATCTATGGTTTAGTAGGTGTGAGATAGATTATGAACTTGTGTTTTTTGCAGTTCTAGATGTTGTAATACTTGTCTAATTGCTCTCATTAACTATTTTGTAATTGAAATTTCAGAACACGCGTACTGCGACACATGGCTTCTGAGTTGAAACTAGATCTGAGAAGTGATGGCTATGTCAAGGTCCAAGATATGCTAAAGCTGAATCTGAAAACTTTTGCTAATGTTCCACTACGATCACACTCAATTGATGATGTTAGAGAGGTTTGATCCACAATTCCCATTGCATATCTTGGAGTAATACGCTTTGGACCTTATTTTCTATGAGTAATGTATATGTTTCTTTTTTATGCATGCTTTTCTTTAAACTGAGAATCTGGTTTTCATGAATTAGTTCAGTAGCTTATGAATTATGCCTAACAGCACATACTGGTAACTATAATATGCTTACAGGCTGTCAGAAAGGATAACAAGCAGCGGTTTAGCTTATTAGAAGAAAATGGGGAGCTTCTCATACGTGCAAACCAAGGGCACACTTTAACGGTATTATAATATTTGAAAGTCTGAAGATTTATTTAATCTATTAGGTCGAAATGGTGCCTCGCAAAGTTTTGAAACTATTAATGATAGCAGAAAGTTCAAACAGCAAGACGATAAGATCAAATTATAGAAACAATAGGATTGATCTATATTTCTGTTTTTAGTTTCTTAGAATGCCACTTTTGTAATGATTCATTGAGATTGTTTGATATACTAATTTAAAAGATTCTATAAGATCTTACATTGCATGGGCTATTTTTATAGCTTACTAGATCTTATTTTAAAGTTAAGTTATGAGTGTTGAGATAATATAAGATAGTGTAGCTTTTAAAATGGTACTAAATAGTAATGGTAAATTTTTGCAATTGAAATGACTGATTCTAATATTTAACATCTTATCTTTGGAGCAAAGAAGACCTTTGAAGAAAAATATATTACCACACACATTTGAAGAGCTTATAAGCACTTAAACGTCCTTTTACCCAATCTACGTAGGCTCAATTTTTCTTTGTCCCTGTATTCAATGTGCTGGAAATTATTTTAAGTGGCTAATTCTTTGATCCATTACTCGCTGTGCGTTTACGGTTTCATGCTTTTTAAATTCTACTATATTTTCTATGCTTTGGCAGACAGTTGAAACAGAGAGCTTGCTGAAACCCATTCTTTCACATGAGGAAGTCCCCGGTTAGATTTTACTACTGTGTCTGTGTATCTCTAGTTATCGAGAAGATGTTGTGAGTCATTGTTTTCGTGCTTGTCTTGGTTTTTGAGCAGTTTGTGTGCATGGGACCTACAAGAGAAACTTGGAATCAATTCTACAGCATGGCCTGAAGCGCATGAAAAGATTACATGTGCATTTCTCTTGTGGCTTGCCAACAGATGGAGAAGTTATTAGTGGTAAGATATCCGATGCGTTCGAGGCCAATGGAAATAGGACACGTCGGTTTATTCACCCCGCAATCTTTCATATGCATGATATGATTTTTCAGGTATGAGGAGAGATGTCAACGTGTTGATCTTTATTGATGTGAAAAAGGCTTTGGAAGGTACCAATATGAATACAATACCTGATCTGCTTTTGTATTGTGTTGTATCTCACATTCTTGCTTGTACGCTCAGAGGGAATGAAGCTTTACATATCAGACAACAAGGTGATTTTAACCGAGGGTTTCGATGGAGTGGTGCCTGTCAAATACTTCCACAAGATACAATCATGGCCTAAGGGAGAGCCTATAACTTTTTAGATGGATAGCATTGAAAAACACCATATTGTAATGTTGAAACACTAAACTGATCATTTGGATTGAATGATTTTGATACGAGGAAGGATTTCTAATTCTGCAAAATCACTCCAAATATAGTTCAAATTTACAAAATAAACACCTTTCTGATCATAGAATCATGATTCAAATGCTCCAAGAAATAGGAGCAACAGTATTAAGAACCTGAAAATTGAATCGATTGATATACATATCATATTACAGAAACTAAGACAACTAGAAAAGCCATAGTTCACCAGTAAGAGAGCCAATAAACTTGATTAAAACAAATGATACAGATATTACAAGAAGCCAACAACAGCAATAACTATGCAGCAGCTGAAGTCGAAGGAATCTAGGTAAAAGCATAACAGAAACTATCGTGTGGTGTTTATTTTGATTTGGATTGGAATAATACATGTGAGTAAAATTTGGTCTATCAGTCATAAACTCTACAATGATAAAAATACAACAATTGCAATTGCAACTGCAACCCCATCAGAGACCATCCATCCATCCTGTGTCTGTTCTTTGATGCAGCAGAAAAGAAGTTGGTCGTGGGATCAGGAATACATACACTATCCTTACAACACCATCATGCGGGATGAACAAAAGAAAACAATCAACCATACGAATCAAAACGAACAACAACAGATCACTGGCCGCTCTTCTTCCCATCAACGTAGTAACTGAGGTACCATTGCACAAATTTCTTCAACCCCGCGTGCAAATCTGTTGTAGGCTTATACCCCAGCTCCCTCTGGGCCGAACTTATATTAGCATGCGTGAACTGCACGTCCCCGTTCCTAGGCAACTTCATGATCAGCCTCTTGGCCTTCACCTTAAGCAACTTCTCCAAAATGCTCACAAGATCAGAAACGGGCACAGGGGACGTGTTCCCCAAATTAAACACGCGAAGCTGGGCGGGCCCCTTCTTCTTCCCCCCACTTCCCGTGCTCTTCTCCGCAGTATCCAACGAACCTAAACAACCCTTCACTATATCATCAATGAAGGTGAAATCTCTGGCAACAGTTCCATGGTTAGGGGCCTCGAAGATTGGAATCGACTTCCCTTTCAAGATATCCCTAGTGAAGAAAAAGTAGGCCATGTCCGGCCTACCCCACGGCCCATAGACCGTAAAGAACCTCAATCCGGTGAGGGAAAGGCCGTATATGTGGTTATAAGTATGTGCAATTTCCTCACCAGCTTTCTTGGTGGCAGCATATAAACTAGCTGGTTGATCAGTTCTATCCCTCTCAGAAAAGGGCACCTTAGTGTTCAATCCATAAACAGAACTGCTGGAAGCCCACACGATTGCTGGCTGAGGATTTGCACTCTTGCAGACCTCAAGAAGGCTAACAAGGCCAGCAATGTTGCTATGGACATAAGAGCTGGGATTCTCCATTGCATAGCGGACCCCAGCTTGTGCAGCTAGATGCATAACATGACTAAAAGGTACAATATCGAAAAGCTTGGTTAACAACGCGACGTCGTTTATGTCCCCCTCCACAATGTACACCCCGCTACGCTCTAGGAGGGCTTGCCTGGCCCTTTTGAGAGACGGATCGTAATAATCGTTGAAATTATCGAGGCCTAGGACGCCGTCGCCCCGGCGCTTGAGGGCGGCGGAGACGTGGGTGCCGACGAAGCCGGCGGCGCCGGTGACCAAAACGGACATGCCATTTCTTGACCTAGGTTTAGCAGAATCCCTAACCCTTTTCTCGAAGTTGGGGCCTCCGTAGGAGCTGGTTCTGAGGGATCTCCGAGAGAGATCTGAGGGGATTGGGGAAGATGAAGGGGGTGATCTAAAAAAGAATACATAAATCAATCCCAGGAAAACGAAACACCAAAAGGTGAGCTTAGCTAAGGAGGAATTTAGCCTCCTGTTATATGGAGATTTCTCCATCTTAAACTTTCCTGGGGTTGAAGGGGCGCTGTCAATGTGCTTCATCTTCACTGCAAATCTGAAGAGCCCACTTGGAATCACCCGTCCGTCCAATCTCCGGGCAATAAAGATTTGATTTTTATTTATTTTTCTTCAAATTAGGGATAAGGGAGGAAAGGGGCTCTGAAATGCACAACTTTATTGATGTGGAATCAGGTTTCTTGGAGGGATGGGTACTGGTGATGTATCTTTTGCCTTTTGTGCTGGAAATTTATTACCTCTTCTTCTGGTTTTATTTAATGGGATTTTATTTTTTTGTAGATGGAATAATGGGGATGAGTGAATGGAGAGAGAAGAATGAATGAATGAATGAAAGAAAGAAAGAGATTTGAAGGTGTGGGAGGAGGGAGAAAGAATGAGGAGTGAGAGTGGACTAATGATGATTAAGAGAGTCCAAATCAGGCTTTTTTCTTAATTCCCATGATTAGTATGTTTAATGCATTGGACTATGCTTTCTTTCTTGTTTCTTTTTTTCTCTCTTTCTATGGCTTCTTCCTAGATCATTGATTTTCCTCCAAATGCGCAATGAATTCAATGGATAAATAGTAAAGGTAATGTGTGTTTGTGTACTTGCCAACGGTAATATTTATATTTGTATATACATGTATATGGAGTGCTGATGTAATATGATTGCGATGTCAATTATTATTATTTTTGAATAATTAGTTCAGTTTTTATTAAGGTTATTGAGTGTATGGATGAGAATTTTTTAGGGTAAGAATTAGGGGTGCACAATTTTCAAGTCATATGAGGGTGAGAGATTTGAGGGGAATCACTGGGGATTAGGAAATTTGATAGCCTCTCATTATCATTAAAACTTCTAATTTAGTCAATATATTTTCATGTTCTGTCAATTCATTTTCTGATAATAGTAAATATCTAAGAGTTTCACTTTGAAGGTTTGCTAAAAATGGTTTCGTATCACTTTTTGTTCATTTTTATTTAGGCTTCAAATGCTTTTATACTTTTACTTATAGTGAATAAAAAAGAAGGGGGAGCTCTTTTCTTTGTGCTATTTTTTTCAAAGTAATAGACGGCCACTCAAACCATTCCACTTTAGTTTTGTTAAATTAAAAAGCTAAAAAAGTTGAATTGAAAAAAAACAAACTAGTTTTTAAAGTGGTGTATTTCATTTTTTGCAAAATTTTCTAATCGGAGGTTTGGAGGACCAATCCTAAATTCAGAACTCATTTTAAGCTAGTTTTGTCTTATTTCTTTTCTTTTTTTTTGGAGGGGATTTGATAATATTTGTAATGTTATAATCAGATGACTACTGTCAAGTTAAACATATTATAATATGTTTGAAATTCAATTGAGCTTGTAATATTATATATTTCGATTAATAGTCTAATTATCAATTATATATATTGAATCTACACAACTTTCATCAAGTCGAGACTTTCACTTATTATGTTTGAGTGGATTTTCTGAAAGTTTGTCAGTTCGTTTTAATCTGGAGAAGCTCAATATATATAGATTTTAAAGTGATTTTACACGTGATATGAAATTTACAATAACAATAAGAAGTAATTGAATTGCCAAAAAAAAGTATAATAACTTGAGTTTTTTTTTCTTTTTTTTGCTTATATTATATTAGTTTGAGTTAACATCAGAATTACTGTGAAATAACATGAGATGGTTGAGCAATTCCTTTCTTTACCTATAAATTTATGCGTAATTACAAAGTGAAAACTTGAGATTAAATGACTAATTAACGTCACGTTGTTAATTTATGTGTAATCTCTCAAGGGAAAATAATTGTCAAATATTTCCATTTTCCAGATATCTTTCGCATTGATTTTTTTTATTACCAGTAGTAGTTTATAGTGTTATGCATGCCATCCAAATAATTTAGCATATCATCATTGGTTTTGAGATTAAAAGGACGTTCAAATTCAGTTTATAATAATAACGAATATATTCGGTAAAAACTTATATGAGACTGTCTCATGGTATGAGATCATACAAATTAAGATTTATCCCTATCAAAGTATTAATGGGTCAATGTCATAGTTACACTAATTCTTATTGTCTCATGCTATACAAGACCTACTCAATATATTCATATTGTAAGAACTCAATTTTACAAAAAAATAAGAATTCATTTTCATCCGAACAAATTAGTGATGTAACTCAAACTAGCAAATATTAAAAAAACAAAAAAACTTCATGATTAATGTGGTCTAATGGAGAAATTTCAGCCAATTAATTTTAAATACACTACTTATCTGAAAGCGAAATTTCCATGTGTACGTTGGACTTTGGAGTACTTTAACGCGAATACAGTTTCCTTAACGTTAGACCCATTATGGAGTATTAAATAAATAATTATAATATAATATTTCTAAATTAAGATTGTTTGGATCATTTTATTTTAATTTTAGCGATGTATTAATAAATTAATGATTATTATTCAATTTTTTAATGATTTAATATAAAAATAGTTAATTATATAATATTAGTGAAATGTCCATCGATAATTGTACAATTTTGTTCTAGTTTGGGAATACAACACCTAAATATTTGGACACAATAGGAAATATAGAGACCAGATAAGTATTTTAGTAAAAACATTTTATTACCACGTTATGTTTCTAATTTAATAATTTGTTATATTAAAGGAATTACGAATTAGATATTTTATATAAGGGGTCTTCCGAAGATATATTGTTAACTCATGTTAGCTTTAACTTTGGGACATAAACTTCTGCAAATTTTTAGCTCATATAATTTTAAGTCATAACATGAAAAACACACCCACAACAACCACCAAACAATAATAAAATAAAATAAAACACTGTACGGATGTAATGGATAATATCAGTTCATGTAAGTATTGTCTAATAGATAAACCAATATGGGTCTTCCAAAAAGTATACTGTTTAACTATAATTTTGGGACAAAGATTTATTGGTTGATATAATTTTAACCCATACTCCCTCAATTCTTTTTAAATTACTCAAAACTAAGATAGTTTATTTACACCCATGACACTCAATATACTATTAAACAATATATTAAACTCGCCTAAATAAAGTAAAAGTGACCAATATCATCAATATTACTCCTTTTAATAATAATATACAATTTTTTCATTAAAATCTACATTATTCCTTATGAACAATCTAAAAAGGACGAACTGAGTATTATATTGGATCAAAACAGGATCCACATAAAAAAAAAATGAAAAATGATTAGTTCATACTAAGAAATGTAATAGATTGTATTTTGAATAAGAAATACCACGGTCGGGAGAAAACTCACTTCCATTGTTGCAATTGACAAATGCAAAATTCTAGTATTGAAAAAACATTTTGAAAATAATAGGGTCAAAATCATTGTTTACAAATTCAATTGATTTTTATTAAACAGGCATAATTCAATTTTGTAGGTTGTGGTTGTGGTTGTGTAGGTAAGAATGAATGACACTATAGTTTTGGGTTCTATTTGAGAGTGGGCAGATTGGACCCTCTGAGTGTGGGTTTTAAGAGAAGAGAATTTATTTTGTAAAAGGAAAATGTTCACTGTTAGTCAACTACTAGAGAAAAAGTTGATACTAATTTCTAAAAATAATTAAATATGGTCTCATTTTTATTAATATAAATAAGAATATTAAGCGCTAATAATTATTTGCCAAATTTTGTAAAATGAAAAGGTTTTAATACACACAAATCAAATAGAATAAAATTCAAGATGACATACAGTAAAGGTTATGATAAATGTTCTAGCAAAGTTGGGAGCAGAAGACATTGATGTACTGGAAAAAAACTCTCAACCACCCCATCATCATACTATAATATACACACACACATATATAAGAGAATCATCATTAGGCCCCTTTTGGTGTCTAAGATTAGCCCAATATAGTTTAGTTATCCGATCTTCAAACTGTTTGGTAGGATTTTGTTGGTTCAAGATAAAACTCATTTTCCCACTTATAATCTCTGTTTCCTAGATAAATAATCTTATTAATTTTGAGAGATAAGCAATCTTGAAAAACAAGATAATTAAGTAATGTAACCAAAAGGGTCCTAATATTATTATATAACTAAACGCTTTCACGTTTCAACAACCAGCCCTCCTTTAATCTTCAACAAACCCCAAAACTTATACTCATCCAACTAACAAAATTTATCATGAAATATAAGATTTACTGGCCAGATTGAGTAAATTCTTCTGAAAACTCAACTGTCAGGTGCAGAAGAGAGACAGAAGAGAAGGCATTCTTATATCCACTTACTGCAGGTGAGAGAAAGCATTCTTATATCAACTCACTGCAACTCTAAGCTGTAACACAGAATCGTTTAAATTCAATAGATCAAAAAACACATTGAGTTACAAATTCAAGCCAATGTTCAAGTGTACAAATCCAGGAGCATTCATATGACTAATCTCTCCTGTATCTCTGCTCATTCCATACAAAACAAAAAAACTCACTCAATTTCTTTATTCGAAAATCTCAACCGACATACACTGCAACTGCTTCCGCATGTTGTACCAAGAAACAAGAAGAAAGACAAAACTTACAACACTTGTTTAGCTGCAGCTATAACATTTTCAACTGTAAGCCCAAACTCCTTGTATATTTTCCCTGCAGGTGCACTGGCTCCAAATCGATCAATTCCGATGGCCTTCCCTTTAGACCCAACAATCTTGCCCCACCCAAACGTAGATCCAGCCTCGATGCTGACCCGTGCTGTTACACCAGCTGGGAGAACACTTTCTTTGTACTCATCAGATTGATCATCGAAAAGCTCCCAAGAAACAAACGACACAACTCTCACAGCCTTCCCTTCCTTCCTAAGCTCCTCACCAGCCTTTTCTGCAATTTCCAGCTCTGAACCAGTTCCGATCAAAATGACATCAGGCTTGTTACCCGATGAATTATCAGATATGATATAACCACCCTTCTCCACGCCTTCAATGGAGGTTCCGGGCAGATGGGGCAGTTTTTGACGAGATAGGGCAAGAACTGATGGTCTCTTTTTGTTGAGAACAGCCACCCTGTATGCGCCAGCTGTCTCTTTGCCGTCAGCTGGACGGAGCATCAATATGTTGGGCATTGCCCGGAAACTTGCTAAATGTTCGATGGGTTGATGAGTGGGCCCATCTTCTCCAAGCCCGATAGAATCGTGGGTCATCACGTATATAACTCTAGCTTCACACAAAGCAGAGATTCTCATGGCAGCTCTCATGTAGTCGGTGAAGACGAAGAAGGTCGCGCAGTAAGGAATGAGGCCGGGGCTGTGAAGGGCGATTCCGTTACATATGGCCCCCATACCATGTTCACGAACACCAAATCTTACGTTGCGCTCTTCTGGTGTGTTCTTTTGGAAGTCACCGAAAGTTTTGAGAAGTGTCATGTTGGATGAGGCAAGATCTGCGCTACCACCTAGTAGACCGGGGAGAACCTTTGCTAGAGCATTGAGGTTTGTCTGAGAGAGATTCCTCGTAGCATCAGCTGGGCTCTCGGGGGTGTATGTCTGAACAAAAAGACCATAGAGATCACAAACAAATTTGTGGAAGTACAAGATGAAAAGTACACTAACTTCAGGCAAAAGTTTTTCTTAAGTCTAAATTTGTGGCAAATAATTTTATATGTCAATTGCACTATACAACTCAAGTGCGTTTTTAAATGATATTAGTTGGTAAGTATTACTTCCTCCGTCCCACATCAATTTGCACACTACTAAAAAAGGAAACATTGATTTGTGCGTACACTCACAAACATATACACATATTTACCAATATGCCACTACTTTATTAAAAAAAAACCCACCTTTCTTAAAAAATGTGCAATCCCTTGGGGTGCAAATTGATGTGGGATGGAGGAGTAGTTGTTTTCAGTGAACAGTATTAGTTGTTTTCAGTGAACAATATTAGTTGTTTTCAGTGAACAGTATTAGTTGTTTTTAGTGATCGGTATTTGTTGTGCAACTGGTGCACCCAAGTGTAACTCTTTATTTGTTCCTCATCATTCGTTTTCTGCTACATATCCAAATTTCAAAATTGATCTCCTTATTTGTTCTGTTTTTAGCACACTGAGATGAATAAAAATAACAAAACAGAACAGAAATACCCACCGGGAGAGCCTTCTCCCAACCAGCTGGGAGTTCACCAGTGATGATAGACTTCAGTTCAGTGGCTTCCTCAGGATACTTCTTCTCGTATTCAGCAAACTTAGCATTCCATTCAGCTTCAAGGGAGGCACCTTCAGGCGTATGTTTGCTCCAATGTCTGCCGAAAAGAATGCCCAATATGAATAAGCAGTCAGTTAACAGAATTAAGAAAGCAAAATACTAATCTTGAACGAGTAAGGTAGTCCAGTCGTTCTTACTTCTTGACCTCCTCAGGTACATGGAAAGGCTCATGAGGCCATCCAAGGTTCTGTCTGGTGGCTTCAACTTCCTTAGCTCCCAATGCACTTCCGTGCACACTGTATGAGTTGGACTTGTTGGGTGAACCATACCCAATAGTAGTTGTAATCTGCTCCAGAAAAAAGAAAGAAAATAATTAAATCTGCTCTGTAACTATGATTCCAATAACCCTACCACACAAATGGAATGCTTACCTTGATCAGAGTGGGCTTATCTTTTACAGCTTTTGCTTCCTTGATGGCGGCACGAATTTCATCATAGCCAGTGTTACCATTCTTTACCCAGATTACATGCCACCCAAGAGACTCAAAACGGGTGTCAACAGTCTCAGTAAACGCAATTTCTGTATCACCATCAATAGAGATGTGATTATCATCATAAAAGGCAATCAACTTTCCAAGACCCCAGTGTCCAGCAAGGGAGCAGGCTTCATTTGAAATACCCTCCATTTGACACCCATCACCAAGGATACAATACCTGTGTAGGCAATAACTCCATAAGCAAAAGAGTCATACAAACAAAAGCTCGTGTTGGGTAATCCACACGCTCTATTTATCCTTGATCAATGAATACGAATGAAGGAGGGAGCAAAGCAATTGTCTTACGTATAGTGGTCCACAATCTCGTTATCTGGTTTGTTGAAACGGGCAGCCAGATGCTTCTCAGCAAGCGCCAACCCAACAGCATTGGCAACACCTTGGCCAAGAGGACCTTCACAAAAGCAAGAGAGGAAACCACAATTAGTTTGAAAAATGTGAACTCATTCAATACAAGTATATATATAATTCTCTGGACACAATTTTCACCTGTAGTGACTTCAATTCCAGGTGTCTCGAAGTTCTCTGGATGACCCGGAGTCTTGCTTCCCCATTGACGGAAACTCTTTAAATCCTCTTCCTGTTAATTACATACTATTCAGCTAAGTAATACAGTATGATATGTTAATGAAGCTATGGGAATACAAAACAATACTAAATCCAATGAAAAAAAAAAAAAAAAAGATTAATCGAAAATATGATGAATGGGTAACTTAGATTTCTGAATTCATAAAAGTAAATCAATATATCCCAAAAATTAAGCTACAATTTTCTCAACCTCTACAACAGAACAAAAGCACAAGTCCTTTTCGAAAGAAAACGTAAAATCAGATCAAAGAAACAACAAAAGCATCACCAACCCCACACAGATCCACCAAACATATGAACTAGTTGCATGTCAATTATTCGCACGTGCGAGAGTCTACCTTTACGGCGTCGTATCCAGCCAGGTGAAGGAGCGCGTATTGAAGCATACACCCATGTCCGGCGGAGAGTACAAATCGATCACGATTAAACCAATAGGGGTTCTTAGGGTTGTACCTCATCACCTCATCGTACAGTATATGCCCCATCGGAGCGCAGCCCATCGGCAAACCAGGATGGCCTGAATTCGCCTTCTCGACGGCGTCAATCGCTAGGAAACGGATCGTGTTGACGGATTTATCGATGAGCTCGGTTTCAGTTGTCTTTCCGACGGTTTCCACGGCTGCCGAGGCGCGGATGGGACGGCGGAGTGCGGTGGGCCCTCGGCGGCCGATGGTGGTGATGGAGGCGGCGGTGGCGGATTTGAGGCCGGTGAAGGAGGGGAGAGAGAGGGAGGAGGTAGAAGCGGGTTGGATGTGGCCATGGCGCGGGAGAGAGGAGCGAGAGAGGATGGCTTGAGAGAGAGTGAGAGATGAAGAAGAAGCCATAGCTCTGTTGTGTGTGATTAGTGTTTGGAGTGTTGAAAATGTGAAGGAGGTGAAGTAATTTACAGGAATTTAAAATTGTGGCAGTATAATTTTATTTTGAGAATTAAATAAATAAAGTAAATTTTATTTTCTCTGTTACTTTACTTACACCATTTTTTTCTAATAAATAAATTTGGAATAATTGACTAGTAATGTTTGAAATAAATGGGTGATAATTACTATGCATGATTCTTATTCTGATTAAAATGGAGCATGGGAAGTGTTAGGTGAGCTCTTGGAAAGGGTGCATTAAGACAAACTGGCTTATTGTTTTAATCTCCCATAGTTTCTGTACTAATAAAGTTCTTTTGCCCCCACCCCTTTGAACCACATTGGTTTAATTATCGCTACATAGAGTATTATTATCATAAATAATAAATTATGATTTACATTAGTATATTATAAACAGCTAATGAATTGTTGTGAATCATATTATACTTTGAGCTTTGTGTTGCATTTTTATCATTAATATACAGGTATTATATATGGGTATATATAGCTCATTGATAGACCTAGAGTTATTTGTCTTTATACCTATTCAAATTATTTTAACAAACAAAATTGACGAAGTGATATAATTCGAGTGGTCGGAGCTCTACTATCTAGTTGAGAGATTATGTGTTCTGAGTTATAATTTTATTGGAATTTTTTTTAACAAGATGCATTAAATATGAGCAAGGATGAAAATGAAAATTATAAGAGGGTGGGTGGGAATAGGAATGATATTATCTGTTTCATTTTGTGTTTTATATTGTGAATGCATGACATGTGGATGATTTCCGATTAATTCCACACAAGACCACTTGTTATACAATTTGATTTAACACCTTATATCACACTATCTAAATCAATAACACGTATACAGTGAAATTAAAGAATGATTATGAAATGATAAAATATAATTTATTATTTTGTATATACATCTTTCGTCTAAATAATAAATAGTGTAGATTAATTCTTTTGTGCACTTGGTGTGTGATGAACTCACTCAACAATTAAGACCGTTTATTTTAAAAAGTATGATTTGGTTATACTGAAAAATATGATTAAATTATATTGAAAAGTGTATATTGAATATTAACTAATTCTCAATGCAATTTAATCAAAAAATTTGTGTAAACAATTTCATTTATTGAGTGAATACACCATACACGAGGAGGATGCGCCAACATAAAATGTCATACCATTGTATAAGAAGACATATCATTATAATGAATTCTACAACATCCACATTCATTTTAGGACAAATTAGCTTATTGTTTGTACAACTAAAGTTCCTTTGCACTCACCCTATGCGCTTTCTCATAATATTCCATTAATTCTACAACATCCATATTCACCTTTTATATAATAAAAAAAGAAAAAGGCACTTCCGATAGTAATCAAATTATCATGTTATAATGTCTTCATATGTAAATTAACTTTATCCTGTAAGTTTATTATTTAAATGTATTTTTTTAAATAATATTATTTATTTTATTAAAATATTTTAAGTTTATTCAAAATTACTAATTAATTTAGAACAACCTTTAGTTGTTTTGCGCCATTCAAAATTCCATCTTTTCATGGATAATAAGGGTTGACTAAACTATGTACGTTCATACTTCATACTTCAATTTTAGATTTAGAAAAAGAAAAAAATTTGAATGCCAGCGATGTAAGAACTGCTATTAATTTAATTAGGCGGCGGCGAGAAAAACTCTACGAAGTTGGTCCATTGTAGGAAGCATGTAGTTGGTGGGATTATACATTTTCCAAATAAAAAGAAAATTTTAGAACGATAGATATTACTTTAATATTAATGTTTTGCAATTATTATGATTATGATTATAATATGTGTCATAGTTACAACAAGAAGTTTGAAATATTATACATGTATATTTGCTTAACAATACGTCAGTAAATGGATTTTTTTTTAACATGACAATTTATCCAAAAAAAAAGTATGATAATATATTAGCAAATATGAATTCACACGAACATTTTTTTCTTTCAAATATATTATAATACATATGAAATGTCATTGTTATGCATAATTAATATTATTGTTATATAAAATAACACTCGAATAAGAGAGTTCCTGCGTGATGAGATATTTTACAAACCGTATAAAATACCTCGTCAATCTTAGTATTTGGGAGTAAAAATACACCCATGGATTATCTTTTTGGTTGTTTCTGGAAAAGTTGGGTAGCTCTCGCCGAAGACCTGCAAAAAACCCGTTGGGGGATGCCTTGCGTTGGGCCTCCGAAGCTCAAGTCAGTATATGATTTCTTGATAAAGGAGTAATGTTTTTAGTGGAAGAAGGTTGCAGAGAAATTAAGTGTTAGGGCGAAGGAGAGAAGAATTATCTTTCACCTTTGAAAGAGGGGCTATTTATACCTGAATGTTGCAGGGGCATATGAGTAATTGAGTGTGGCTTAGGGACCAAGAAACCCTATACTGGTGGCAGACTGTTCTAGAAGAGAGGAGAGTGTGGTTGTATTGTATGTCAGGTCTTACGAAAGTGAGAAGTAAGAGCTCGACTTAGGTCTTATCCGTGTAAAGGATATTGATTTTTGGTGTTGGCAAAGTATATTTGGCTAAGGTTGAAAGAGGTTTTTGTTTAGATTTGGATTTTAGTTCAGGCCTTTTAGAGACTTGACAGGTCATTTATAGACATGATTGCTCATTGGAGCTTATTACTTGTAGATTCGTGTTTTCCGACTTCCCCGAGTTTCCAGATGTGTTTTTCATTATTGGCATGATAGGTCTCTTTAGAATCTGATTTCTTTGTCCGTCAGCTCTCTTGAGGACTTGACTTCTTTGCTCTTCAGCTCTTTAGAGGACTTGACTTTTTTATGCTTCTTGTGCCTTTTTTGTTTAGGCATGGTATAATATTGAGTTTTGAAGGCTAATTGGGCCTTGTTATGTGAGGATAGAAAATGGAATGAACCACTTTGGGCTAGGTTTACTTTTATACTCATCACTGCGTATTCGGGCTCATATCCTACTTACTTATATATATTTGGCTTTATCAAATATACTTGATAAAAATTTGTATGAGACAGTCCATAACATGAGACAACACAAATTAATATTCATCCCTACTAAAGTGTTATTGAATCAATGCCCTAATTATAGCAATACTCATTATCTCACGCCATGAGACGGTCTCAAACAAGATGTACACAATATACTTAATTATTTGTTCACATTATTATGTAAATTAGAAATAAAGCAGCAAGACCAATGATTCAAATTGATCTAAACAGTTATAATTTATGTTACAACCATTTTTTCACAAGCACAACCTTTTTAGAAACTCCGTACTGCATTATTCTCCATCTGTTAAATTATGTCCATATTAAATTTGGGTGCACTAATATGACTTTTTATAAATTAGGAGTAGTTTTTAAGCCAAAAATGGGTCCAATACCGAACTTTTACACGTCATTTTATTTTTATTTTATTGTGGGAGGATCTTTGATTGGAAACATAAAATATCCTCGTAGTTGGTAAATTACTAAATCGGGTACGAATATCCGTCAAATTTATACCCGAACCTTTTTGATCCATATAGAAAGCCCAAGTAAGAAGTTGGCATTATGTTGATCCATAATAAGGCCCAGATAGATGTTGTCGGTTCTGGCCCATTTGTCAGGTTAAGGAGATGCTTGATTAGTAACTCTTCAATGATAATAAGAATGAAAATGTATTTTTATCCATGCCCCATAATAAAAGTATTTATTTGGAGGAAAAATTGTTCAAATGACGACTCCATTGATAGTATCATGTCTCAATTTTGGAATAAAAGTGAACAACAAATGATTGTTGGTGGATAAATAAGGGATTGATTGAGGAGGATGATTGTAGGAAAAGAATAGAGTAATCAAAATAGAGTAGTGATTACCTTATTTAGGAGGAGAGGTAGTAATTTTGTTCTCATGAACCATCATAATTACACTAATTTCAATCTCATTCACATTATCATTGTAGAGTTATTAACCAAGCGTCCCCTAAATATAGTCCTATATTTTGTTAATGCACTTTATTCGAAAAATGTTCGGAAAAAAAAAAACAAATTTTTTGACAATTTCAAAAAAGAAATCGAAAATGCAGAAAAAAAAAACACACTAAATATATGCATTTTCAAATTTTTTTCTCAAAAATTGTTACATTTTTCGGAATTTTATTTCGAACATATTTTAGGTGGAATGTATTAACAAAACATGGGGCGGTATATAACCTGGGCCTTTGTAAGCATCTCATTATGGACTTATATACTGAAAGCCCAGTAGATTATTTAAAAATGTTAGTGCAATCCCCATTTTATATTATCTAACTTATCATTGTTAATAAATAATTTTTATATTTTAAGTATAGTTTCACATATAAAATATATTTAAAATTGTATTCGTCACAAACACTCAAAATTATTATGAATAGTTGAATTCTGTACACATATTTAAATATAAAAACACTTGAAAAAAAATCATATTAAATATGGATTTTTTTATATTTGATATGTAATATGGACGATAAATTAAAAATGGTAAGAAATGACTAATTTGATATATTATGAGTTAAAGTTGAATTGAAATGAAAATATTATAATTATTGAATTTTTTGTGCAAACTACTTAGTTATAAAAAAAAAAAAAACACTCAATTATCAACCATGGGAAGTCACATATTTTACTAATTGATGTTTTTATTAATACGGAGGATCATTGTTTTGGGTGTATATAATTCTTTTTATGGGGGATTAATTAAATTTAACTCAAACTACATTAAATAAATGATATCATTAAGCTTAGGAGAAAAGGTACTCTATTCCAAGTCTGCCCAATTTGATGTAGTCAACATCATTACCACGCTTATAAAGGTCAAATAAGTACAAACTGTCATGTAAATACTGATTGATTTCATTGTAAGCATTTTTTTTTCCTCTCCAATTCCTTATCTTAACACATAATTATTTTTATTGTATGTACTGAAACTTTAGAATCTGGAGCCTAAATTTGCACAAGTATGGACAAGTCTTGTTATTTTCCCATGACACCGTTTGGGTAAGCGGAAGTTTCTTATATACCAATTTCCTGTGAAATTTAAATTCATTTTTCAACAATATTAATTATTTTATTATAATTAAATTAATATATTTTAATAAAATAGTTAATAATGTAAATTAATTTCACTGTAAATTTGATTTTCAGTCTGTCTAAATATATATATAAGGAGTTAGGAGTGAGAATATTGTGAACGAATTCAACTAATTATATCAAAATTATTTATAAATCCTTTTATCATGTAAAATTGTCAAATATTATTATATAAGAACTTGTGGATTAGCCTTCATGAAAAAAAGAGTCTTTGAATATAAAAATATGATAATTATTAAAGTATTAATGATGAAAAACTTCATGGTTCGCGCATTAAAGAATTGGAAAATTTCTTAAGATTTCACTTTTTTTTTAAGTGCATGTATACATGTTTTAAAAGTTGAAGCGAACGTTGAACCTGACATCCTTAGCACTTTCGGTTGGACCGATTCAACCGGGTTGAACCATTTATAAAGCGATTGAGCCGATATGACATAATAATTATAAAATATATAATTAATACGAAAATTATAAATATCATACATATTTATTCCTATATAATAATAAATTATATGTACAAATTACCAAAAAAATTAAATAAAAACCTTTTCAAAATTGCATTTAGGTACAAATTACCATGCTTGGTTAGGTACTTTAGAGCATGAGGTATGGAAATGGAATGAAATTATATGTTTGATATTATGTGAGGAATGAAATGAAATCCTCAAAGTGAGGAATTAATAATTCCTCAACAAAATGGGATGTATGAGTTTCATTCCGCACCCCCCTCAAACCCATACCCTTTTCAATTCCTCTAAATTTACCAAGCATCCCCTAAATTTAACAATCTAAATAAAATATAAATATTAATAAAACAAATACACAACAAAAATTACAAAATGCATCAAGACAGTATACTAATGAAAGTTAGGGAGTGTTTGGTAGAGATGTATGAGAGGGTGAGGAATGGAACCTTTATTTACTTTATTTTTACGGAAAGAGAGCCAATTAAGAAGGTGGGCCTTAAACTTGTCCCTCTATCATCTCTCTCTCTCTCACCGGCAAAATACACAAATTCAATACATATAGTAAATCACTTATTTTATGAGAATAATTCTTTTATCACAATTGCTTTAAATATGAATGAATATTAAATGTTTATTGCAACCCGTTCTATTTATAGTACTAGTTACATTGTAGTAATGTGGTGATACCAGATCACGAAAGATCACATTAACGAGTTTCTTGTAACTAAACGTACAAATTCACGGCCCAAGTGGAATTGAATAATCCGTCATGAAAGGTCGATGTGTATATCTCAGATTAGTCTGTCTTAACCAAGAGATTGCACTAGCACATTTAGTATGTGTTGAAGATGACCTACATCGAGGATAAATTCTTCTTTTCTGAAATGTAAAGAATTAGACCTTAGTGGTTATTGATTTCTTAATCCCCGTCACTTAATTAGGACCGTGCGTGGTCATATTGGGTGAGAATCATCGTGACTTCGAACCTTGTGTTTTGGGCAGTCTTATTAATCATACAACGGTTGCTAAGGTTTAATACAGAGAAACGTGTGCGAGTACCGCTCGTGTGATTTGTCCCCTTGGTGGGCTCAGAAGTTCTATCGTACCAAATCTTGCAATTGAAGAATTAGTTTCTTCGGTATGGATAGTAATGTTGAGCTGTCTTCACTTCATGGTAAAAGATATTAATTAATTTAGAGTTATTCAGAAGCTCAATTAATTAATGGACTAGATAATCTTAAACATGGGAAATGATAATCTGGAGCCCATATTATCGTAATATGGATTAAGATGGATAGTGCAATATTAATTTATTAGTGGTATTAATTAATATTAATGGGCTGAATAATATTGGGGCTCAATATTGAAATTCAGAATTCCATTGGAGGTCCAATCTTAATTCTCCTAAAGGCCTCTCAAGTAGCCCAATAATTAGTCCAATAATAATAAGGTGATTAAAATAAAAGAAAAACATTGTTGCTTATTTTTCCTCATAAATTTCGAAATTAATAAAATATAGGGGAGAAAGATTTTCTTTGGATTTTGTTGTGGAATAAAGATAAGTATTCTTGGAATACAAGATTATCTCATTAATTCAAGAAATCTCTTACTTGGCATTTTATTTGATAAATTCAAAATTTGATGATCAATGAGAAGAAAAAGATTTTGTTGATTTTTTTGAAAATATATTATGGAAGATATGTATTTTTGGAATACAAGATTATCTCATAAATTCAAGAAGATCCAAATCTTGGATTTCATCTCTTAATTTTCGAAATTCATCCATAATAATAGGAGGATGCAATTTTTGTGGATTATTTTATTATGGAGAAAAGAATATATGAGATATATTCAAGATTTTTTGGAGATCAAGAAAAGATTTTCTCTTGCCCTTTTCCACATGAAAATTTCTAAATTCACTTATACAAATAGGGGGTGATACTTTCATCCCCGCTTTACAGTTCTATGAGTTGAGAAAATCAGCAATAGTAATTTTTCTTTATTCCTTGTTTTATTAAATTGTTCGTTAAGCACTTCCCACCGGTGAATGAACAAGGCGAAAGGGGAATACTTGAGAAGGTCTTTTGGTTGATAGGATTAATTTGCTTGTCCCGTTCTTCTCAATGGTCGTCGCTTCAAGAGGTACGTAATCGCGTAAACTCCTAGATTTTCTGCTATAGGATTTTACGTGAAATTATTCATAAGCATGAATTTATTTCGTTGTTGGATTAATTATATTTGAATTAATTCATGCTAGTAATAATTATATTTAAATTCGTATTTAAATTTCATTCCGAATAGATCCGGGCACCCCGATTTCCCCAACAAGAGGCCAAAACCAAATTCCCAAATATCAAGAAACAACGGTTGCGCACCAGATGAAAGAGCGTCGCCTCGCTGTCGGAGATGTAGGTAGGGTAGAGGGATTAAGATTGGAAAATTGAAGAAGAGTAGTCGCTGAAGTAGCGATAAATTGTAAATAGCCCTTCTAAATTTTTTTTCCTTCAAAACTCCCCACCCGCTAAGTCACCCGGTTCGGCCGGTGATCAATTCAACCTGATTTTGTCATTTTTGGCCGTATTCTGGGTGCTTCAAGACGAAGGCGATCCAATGCTATCTAGCCGTTCGGAAGACTATCGGACCGACCGGTCCAAACCGCTTTTTAAAACATAGATACATACTTATATTTGGTCGTCAAAATTGTTGATGGGCGAACATCAATCACTATTTGGCGAACAGTAATTAAAGCCCAAATTAGAAATGCTTAACAAAGAAAATCAAAGGGGGTGCATAAATTAATCCAGGGGGTGTATCAAACGACGAACAACTCCCTCGACGAACAACATACTGGCGAGCAATTCCTGACGAACAGGTCCTGGGGCCCGAAGCCAAATATGGACCCTACATCGAGTCATTGATGACGAGCAACATTGTCAAAAGGAGGTGCATTTACCAGCCTAAGAGGTGTATGTTGACGAACAAAGGACCCAGGTCCCGAAGCCAATCAACACGGAATATAAAGGCGAGCAGCTTCCGAACCATAACCTCAAGAGGCGAACAATTTTTACCCAAAAGAACAATCTAGACCAACCAAGCCCATCAAGACGAACAACAAAGAGTCCGAGATAAGGCCAAAGAAGACTTTGTAACTAAGTTTCAGCTTAGATAAGGTCAAACAAGGACACTTGTCTTACATGCAAGCTAGGAAGTCCAAGAGTTTTGTACACCACCTACTTAGTGGTCTCTATAAATAGTTGTTCTCCAGCCAAGAAATATAAGTTCAAATTCACAAATACTCCAAAAACACACACAAACACACCTAAATGTGCACACATACGAAATAAATACGGATTCAACTCTCGAATTTACGATTTTACAACCCGAACCTTCGATTTATCATTTACGGTGATAATCAATCACACGTTCTTGTTTGGTGATCCTAAACCGAATTAAAATAGCCATTAATCCCCACGATTAAATTTGATCACCAACAAATTGGCGCTGGAAGGAGGATCCGAACCTTCGATTAAGTGTGATTAATCAAGACCTTCAAGTTTAAAAACTTGAAGATTTGAAGAAATCCTCAAGAAATTCTTGAAGATTCAAACAAAAGTGTTCTTGGTGTTTTTCAATATTAAATTTGAAGATTCAAAGATTGAGAAGATAATTCAAACCAGGATGCCTCAATATAAGGAAATAAGAATTTCGCGTCCCTCGATGGGAGTCTCCCCAACTCGGGTCTCGTCCACTGATCGTCAGGACCGTGACCAACGACATGCGAACAAAGTTCAATCTTCAGTTGCAGCCCGTGTAATGCCTCTAGACTTAGAGGCATTGACCAAAGACTCTCAGGAATTAGCCCAAACCATAGCTGCTTTCCAAGCGATTCAAAAGCAACAACAACAACATAGGTCTTCACAAGTAAGGTCTAAATCCCGTAACCTAGAAGTAGTGAGAGCAAGATATGCTCGCGGCGAGCAACATGAAGTTAATAGTGCCCAAAATCGAGGGGACAAGGGCAAAGCCAAAGTAGCCGACCAAACCTAAGGTCAGGCCGAGTCTGCACATGGGCGAACAACAATTTCCAGCCATGGGACAACCCATTCCAGTGCACAGGACAGACTTGGCCAACCTCAACTTCAGAAAGAAGTTGCTCGCCATGGAGCAGGAGATGGACGAGCAACTTTTGAGCAAGCTCGCCCATCAGTTCATGAAAGACTGTCTCAATCAGCCTTTAGGCGCCTAGGGCCAAATGCGGCAAGCAACCCTAGGAAACAACTTCAAGAAATGCCCACTCCGAATGAGACTGCGACGAGCAGAAAGGCCAGTGCCTTTGCTCGCCGAACAACCTCCAAGTCAGGGGGCATCTCTTGAGGAATTATCTAGCCTAAGAAAGGTTGTGGAGAGCATGCAGGGGCAACTTGACCAACAAAGAGGGATGGGGACGACCAGCATGTCATCCTCCCCTTTGTCATCCATCATACTTAAGGCCCCGATCCAGAAGAAGATACAATTTCCAGCAAGCATACAATACGAAGGCATTGCTGATCCCCGAGTCCATTTAACGAAGTATTCAGATTACATGTTTTCTGTGGGAGCCAGTGACGCCACCCAATGCCAGAATTTTCCCTTGACTTTGGGGGACAGAGTACACAAGTGGTTTTCTGCAATGCCACCAGCATCAATCCACTCATTTGTTCAACTGAGTCGAGAGTTCCTCTTCCACTTCTCAACTGCTGGGTCGTATCTATCCCAAAGACACCAGTTATCGGACTTAAAGCAAAATGACGATGAGTCAGACAGGGCATTTATGGAAAGATTCGATAAAATACTGTTAGAAGGGGAGCCAGTTAGCGAAGACACAAAAATCGTAGCCATCATGGCCGGGTAAAGAAAGGATCTGAATTATGGAAGGAGGTACGTTTGAAGTGCCCGAAAAGCTATGCCGAATTCAGAAACCAAGCTGGCATATTCGTTTCCATGCATGAAGCCCTGCAAGCAAACTTGGGAGACAACAAAGCTGATCCCAAGGAGAACAACAAGAAACCCCGCAGAACAGGCTATCGGGTCCCTAAAAACATGAAGGCATTTATCGAAGGGACAGAGCTGAAGGAAAAACTAAATCAAGTGCTAACAGTATCCATCGATACTGTGTACGACAAAGTAAAGGAGAAATAGTTGCCCTCTCCTCCCCGAAGGATTCGCCAAGAAACTGGCAAACTCAACCCTAACAAGTATTGTGCCTACCATCAAAGTGTGGGGCATTTTACTAGTGAGTGTAGAGATTTGCTCAAGCAACTCTGGCAATTCTACGAGGAGGGAAAGCTCTCCGACTTCGTCAAAAGGCAACCTGGAAAGAGGGGCCGGGAGAGCAGCCCGGGGGATGAAATCGACGATCAACCTCCACGAACCTATAAACCCGGGCGACCAGTTCCTGCCGTTGCTGCTCGTCCATTAGAGGATCTATACATGATGGAACCCTCAGGACCTGCGGGAGGATGTTCTGATGGTCGACCACCAATTTCCAACCGGAAAAGAAAGACTGAATTACGAGCGATCGACCAAGTACAAGAAATGGGGGTCAATTCATCCGTTCTACAAACATCTGAACTAGTCTTCACAGAGAAGGACTTGGACGAGATTTTGACTCCACACAATAATTCGCTCGTAATTTGTGCAAAGATCATAGGGACCAGAGTACATAGATTGTTGGTGGACACCAGAGCCTACACCAACATCCTTTTTAAAAAGACGCTCGACCAACTTGGAGATTATTCGAGCTACATACGAGATTCAAATTATAGAATCTTAGGCTTCGTTAATGTTGTAACAGTCCCGTTAGGAGAGATTAGGTTGTCCGTTCAGCTTGTAAGGGTCAAGAAACCCGAGAAAAATATTATAAGAATGGTAGATTTCTTAGTCGTAGATCAAGAATCGGCCTATAATGGGTTTCATGGTCGATCCTTTTTAAATGAATTTAAAGTTGCATGTTCAACTTATCACTATTGCATAAAGTTCCCAACAGCAAGTGGAGCAAGCTCAATAAAATGAGACCAAAGAAAAGCTCGTGAATGTCTCCTACAATTGCAAGCTAAATAGACACAAGTATCCATGATGGAAGCCACCGCCAGCTACCCAGTTGATGAACCATCAGTGCTGGAGAACATGATGGACGTGGAGGAGGACCATATGGATACTGACGAGCAGCCTCCTGACGAGCAAGTTTTGGACGAACAACTCGTCACCACCCATGATGAACTCTAATTTGACGAACAACATAGGAGTGGTGACGAGCAACATACAACAAGTGGCTTGGAGGGCCAGATGTTAACTAACAACAACGGGTCAGGTCCAACAGATTGTCTAGAATCCCACCTGGGAGCAGAGTGTTGGGTTTTAGAGGCACGAACACCATGTTCAGCGCAGCGGAAGATTACGATTCACCAACAACGAATCTCAAACATGGTTGTATAACATAAAATTAAAGGATAAATAACGATATATAAATCCTTACAGCGATTTGTACGCGGAATCCTCAACTACGGTATCCACGTAACGGCTTTCTACCAACCCGCACCGATATGCCAACGTTGAATCTCAAGACGAATTTGCTAGGAAAATTCAGACTGGAGATTTTATGGAGAAATTATATTTCTTGTGTTTAGTGTATTTTGAAATTCCCATGGGACACATATGTATAGGGATTAACTTGGCTTAATTCCCAAGCAAGATATCGGGCATAGCCCGTAATATAATCTCTACAGATTATATCTCCCTAGATATGTTCCTACAAATAATATATTTACCATATCTATTATTCTTGTATAATAATATTCTAAATATTATTATTGAGATTTCATATTTAATTAAATCTTATTTAATTAAATAATAATAATTATTAATTCCAAATATAATTATTATATTCTCCATAAATTAAATATTATATCCAATACAATATTTAATCAACCAACTATAATTGGTAAATTGCCATTACTTGTTGTGTGACCCATAGGCCCTCGTATATCGAGCGATTAGTCAAACTAACGGTCTTAATTGAACCCTAGACAATAAATCAGACATTCTGAATATACGAGGTACGTTGCGAGGAAATCTGCAACTACTTGTAATACTGTAGGCTATTGTGATATCTTCATTTCATTCACGAATACTCGATTAAGCCTTAAACATGATGAAGTGTCTATTCAAATAACTTAATCATATTATCTTCAATCACTAATTGATCAAGTATATCACACTTAGCCACAAAGTCTAAATTGATGCGCGCCGGCCGACGACTTAGATCCAATTATGATGAGAAGACGAGTATTCTCTCTAAATCCACATTGAGGAATAAATCCTATTCTTGGCTCAACTACCACGCACATGTATTTCGTGATGAACCCAATCCATGCTATATCTACCCGTGGAAGGGTGCAAGCATCGGTCATGGTCAAAGTTCACCACTCCACACATGTCGTGCATATTGACCTCAAGTTAGAGGAGTATCACATCGCTCCCACTAACCGAGACACCCGTAGACACATTATGTGGAATTACATCAAATAGTTTCTCGGATGGGTATACCAATACCCTCTAAGGTATCTGTACATCCATTATACGATACCCGGTATCTCATAGTAAGTGAGATCTTACTACACTCTCTAAGAGTATGATGCAGATCGCACACCAATCTCAATTGCATCATCAATATCCCATTCTTGATGATCCTTGATCGGGGCTATTTGAGAATCATACTTAAGTCATCTGAGTTCTCACTCACTCAATGACAGTAGTGATTCATGGGAACACAAATAAGAATATATGCAAACAATCAAACATCATATTCAGATAAGTGTAACGCCATACATTTAATATTAAACCAATAATAATATTAAACCAAATCTGAATATTATCTTAGTATTATGTCATTTCGATGGATTGTCTCTAGGATACTAACACTAACACTAACACAGAGCCCATGAACATCGAAAATAATTTCAACCCTGAGGGACCAATACTTGATCCTCGTTGGAAAGGACAGAAATGATGAGCAACTCCAGTTGAAGAACTGGAGGCGTTCAAATTTAATCCCTGGAACGAAGATCTTGAATTGTACATAGGATCTGAGCTCCCCGAGCCTTACAGATCCCGAATGAAAGAGTTCCTCAGTAAGAACCTAGATATTTTCGCCTGGTCTCATGCAAACATGGTGGGAATAGATACAAAGCATGCTTGCCACAAGCTTAATATCAATAAAGTAAAAAGGTCAATCCATCAAAAACGAAGAAAGTACGGCCTAGACAAGTATCAAGCTCTGAATGAAGAAGTGAAGAAGTTGTTAGACAACGATCTAATCTGACAGGCACTTTGTCCACAATGGGTAGTAAACCCAGTCCTTGTGTGGAAGCCAAACGGAACCTGGAGGCTATGCATAGATTTTACAGATCTGAATGCAGCATGCCCAAAGGACAACTTTCCTCTCCCCCATATTGATCAATTGGTGGACAACACTGCGGGTCACGAGATGCTAACATTCACGGATGCCTTTGTCGGATACCATCAAATCCCAATGCATCCAGACGATCAAGAAAATACAACATTTTATACGAACAAAAACTTGCTGTGTTGGAAAAGAATGTCATTCGGCCTCATCAATGTCGGAGCAACATATCAGAGGTTGGTGAATAAGATGTTCGATGAACAACTTGGAGATACCGTAGAAGTCTACGTAGACGATATCGTGGTCAAAAGCCCCCGAAAAGAAGTTCATCTCCAATATTTAACCCAGGTGTTTGAAACCCTTCGACACTACAACATGAAGTTGAATCCAAAGAAAAGCAGCTTTGGAGTTCATTCGGGGAAGTTCCTGGGACACCTTGTTAGTCAACGAGGAATTGAGGCCAATCCAACAAAAGTCAAAGCCATCGTGGATATGCAACCACCACTTCAGTAAAAGAGGTGCAAAGGCTTACAGGATGCCTAGCAGCATTGAACCGGTTCATATCCCGATCAGGAGACAAGTGTTGTCCATTCTTCGAGGCCATCAAGAAAGGAAAGTTTACGTGGACTAACAACTGCCAAAAGGCGTTCGACCAACTTAAAGACTACCTGGGAGATGTTAAAATTCTATCAAAGCCCATCCGAGGTGAAAAGCTCTATTTTTATTTGGCAGCGTCAGAAGTGACAATCAACTCTGTTCTGGTACGGGAGGACGGAAAATTTCATCAACCAATCTACTACGTCAGCTAAGCTTTACACGAGGCGGAGATCAAATATTCCCCAACTAAAAAGCTGGCATATGCACTTGTTATGAGTGTGAGAAAGTTACGACCAAACCTCTTCGACCATCAAGTTGAGGTGCTAACAACTTTTCCACTTAGACAAATTCTCCATCGCCCAGACACAACTAGTCGTCTATTAAGATGACCACTAGAGATTAGCCAGTTTGGGGTGACCTATGCTCCTCGAACAGTGATCAAAGGGCAAGCTTTAGCTGACTTTATTGTCGAACTAACTTTCTCACCAGATCCAACGAGAGGACTAGATCATCCCTGACATCTCTATGTCGACGGATCTTCAACCAACATGGTCTCGGGGGCAGGAATAGTCCTAATTAGCCCTGACAAACAAGTGTTCACCTCAGCAATCAGATTTGGTTTCATAGCTACTAACAACGAAGCTGAATATGAAGCTCTTATTGCTGGTCTCCATTTATCCCTTGCAGTCGGTGTCAGATATTTGCAAATATTCGGCGACTCACAATTGATCGTAAATCAAGTTCGAGGTGAATATGAAGTGAAAGACGATCACATGATCGAGTATCAGCGGATTGTTGCTCACCTAATGTCCATACTGGATCAAGTCTTTATTGAACAAATCCCAAGGACAAGCAACACTCAGGCAGATGCATTGGTCCGGCTAGCAACAAGCGAAGGGCCTACAGAGTTGGCAGACATTATAATCACAAAGATGAACAACCCGTCAACGATAAGTTATAATGTCAACCAACTAGACGAACAATCAAGTGAAGAAGAAAATTGGAGAGCAAATATAGTCAAATATTTGAAAAGTGGAGAAAAACCAAACAACTCTTTTGAAGCTGCCAAGCTAACAAAGCAAGCCGCCAGATATACTCTGGTAGACGAGCAACTTTACAAAAGGGGAATATTAATTCCACTTCTCAAATGTTTGCCTAGGGGGCAAGGACGAGCAATACTCGAGGAAATACATGCCGGAGTATGCGAAAATCACACTGGGGGGCAAGCCCTGGCATACAAGACTATCAGACAAGGTTATTATTGGCCGACTTTACGTCATGACACAATCAAGAAAGCAAAAACTTGTCATCAATGTCAAATTTTTACCCCGAACATTCATACCCCAGCCCAGAAGCTTGTATCGGTTTACAGCCCATGGTCATTTGCAAGGTGGGGGATGGACATTATTGGTCTCTTTCCAGCAGGAGTTGGAAATGTTCGATTCGCTGTCGTAGCAGTCGATTATTATACAAAATGGGCAGAAGCAGAGGCCATGGTGAAAATTACGCAACAAAAGATGATCAACTTCATATGGAAGAACATTGTCTTTCGTTTTGGGGTTCCACAAACCATTATGACAGACAATGGCCCGCAGTTTGATGGGAAAGAGTTGAGAGACTTCTGTACGAAGTGGGGGACCAAAAAACACTATTCTACTCCCTATCATCCCCAATCAAATGGACAAGTCGAAGCTGTTAATAAGATTATAAAATATACATTAAAAGTACGATTGGCAGAGAGCAAAAGTAGTTGGTCTGAAGAACTCCCGGAAGTCTTGTGGGCATATAGAGTTTCTCCCAGGTCAAGCACCGGAGAAACACCTTTTGCAACATAAGCTGTTATACCAATTGAATTAAAGACCAACACAATCAGGACGACCAACTTTGATGAACAAGCGAACAACTCTGCTCTAGCTACTGAAATAGATTTGCTCGAGGAAAAAAGAGTAAATGTCGAGCTAAAAAATGCTACCTATAAGCAGCGAGCAAAATGCTACTATAATTCCCATGTTAAAATCAGGAAATTCAGAGTTGGAGATTTGGCTCTAAGAAAGTTGCTCGCCCAACCTCCAGGTGTATTGGGACCAACTTGGGAGGGCCCGTATCGTATAACGGATAAATTCCTTAATGGTGTATACGATATCGAAGATATGGAAGGCAAGCCGGCCCAATACTCCTGGAATGTCGTACATCTAAAGAAGTACTATCAATAAGTCGAACAAGTACAATTGTTGGGCGAACAAATGTCTTGGGGGGGGGGGGCAAGTGAACCAAATGGATAAAAAAACTTGCCTATTTTTTTTAAAATTTTGTTTAAGTATAGAACGAAAAGTTGTTCAACATATTGTATAGTCTGGTGCTAGTTCATCTTTTGATTTTAGATAGAGTTGCTCGGCAAAAATATTATAAGCGAGCATGTTTTAGTTGGTGTTCAAAGTTGTTCGTCAGATTGTATATGTTAATGATGAATAGACTTACAACACTTGTAATTTTTCACGATGTAAATATAGTTGTTCGTTGAAAGAAAAGTTCAAAGCTCAAGGTACAAGTCCATTTTTAAGGACCAAGGCCACTTAAAGGTTGTTCGTTTTTTAAGATGAACAGAACCTAAGGCTAAACCCATATTCTATTAAAAGGCAAAGTTCAAATCGAACAAAGCCCAACATTATATGTTATAATTGCAAAAGCATTGAACAAAAATGTAAAGACAATTAACATATAAAAAGAAGATGAGCGAACAAAAAAAGACATTCATTAATAAAAGGCTTTGAGCCTAAAAAATAGTACAGAGTGTGAAAAGAAAATGCACTACAAAAAGGACGAGCAACTATTACAAGAGGAGATTAAGAAATTCAAAGTCCTAATCATATTGTTGCTCGCCCTGAGGAAGATCTGGAATTTGGTCGGCAGGAGGATCAACGATCATATCTCTGGTCAGGTCCTTGGTAGTTTTTTGTTCTTGCTCTTTGATAGCCTGCTCGTCGTTAGCGTTTTGTTCGTCCTGGGTAACTTGCTCGTCTTTCTCGGTTGGGACTGGAGGACGGGTAACAATGATACTGGGGTCAAATGGTCAATCTTAACCCCATAATCAACCATGTCCCTTAGCTGAAGTTCGATGTTGTTCGGAGGGGGATAATGCTAGATGAATTCCGCTAAATCCTTTCCCATCTCGCCGACCAATTCAGAATGTTTGTATGCATGTGCAAGACGAATACAGTCGGCGTAGGCACAAATGTACCCAAGATTGGTGATGGGTCCGGATCGACTTTGCAGCTCAATTTCCATTTGCTCTTGAGTGAGCATTCCCCCCATCACGTCATTAAGCCGAGCAACTTCAGCCTCGGCCTCAGCCAATTTCTGCTCGGCAGCAGCCACCCTCTTCTTCTGCTCTTAGAGCTCAAGATCCTTGCTCTTGAGCTAGACTGATAACTGTTGATAATCTTTGACATGTTTTTTCTCAATGTCGTCGGCATGTTTAAGCTGGTTGTTGAGGCGAGCAAGTTTGGCCTCGTACTGGTTGACTAGACCATCTTTTTCTTCAGTCAACTGACGAGCAGTACTGGTGTAACGACGAACAGCTTCCTCCAAATCGGCAAGCTGGGCCATCCCCTTTTGGGCTGTGACAAGAGCGTTAGCATGCTGCATCATGGAGAGATGAAAGTTGTCCGCCACTCCCTGCATGGAGATAGTTTTCTCCATGGGCCTGGTCCATGCCCGGGCGATCAGCTCGGTGGCCCTGCGAACATGTTCGCCCGAGATCTCCCTGATGTTCATCGGAGTTTTGGAGCATGCATACTGGTGAACAGGGTTTGCTCGCCCTGGATAGTCATCGGCCTGGTATCTGCAAACAAGTATATCAGAAACAGTTAGAAATATTTCGTAGAATGACAAAACATGTTCGGCAGAGGCAGGAAGAACTTACTCTAGGAATTTTTTCTCATCCCAGCCGAGGTGGGTAATGTCTTCTGGGCCGCGGGTGGGGGTAACATCTTTGCCCGCCTTGCTCGCCTTTACAACAGGCTCGATAGAAGTGTGGCAAGCTGTTTCTTCTTCAGAGTGGGGGCGAGCATCACTTTTTCCTACCCTCTATTTTCCCTTATTCCCGGCAGGGACCGGTTGCTCCACAGAAAACCCATCACCCTTCTTAAGGCGTTTGGCTCCTCAAGGTGATGGGGCAGGAGGAGGAGATGGTGGAAGATTAGAAGGGGGCGCAGCCTGGCGAGCAACTTTTGCCCCCTCAGATTTGTTCGTCATCGCCAACACTTTAGAAGGCGGATCTTCTTTCACTTTCCGGCCCTTTGGAGGTGGCATCTCATGGACTCTTTACTCAAGGAGACCGAAACAAGGAGGTACGGCGATGGTAACTTGCTCGGCTAAAAAAAAAAGAAAAGAAAGAAAATGAAGTGTGTTAGACGAGCAAGTTTAGAGAGCAAATGACGAACAAGGTTATGATGGAAGGTTAGAAATTTTTATACCTGGAGCACCTCAACTTGAGCTTCCAGGTGGTGGGGGTACGTGAACAGGCGAGCAACTTTTTTGCACTTCTCTCTGTTCACGTACTCAATGGTCCTCTAAGCTCTGTCTCGGAGGGCGACCAAACACGAAGTGAAGAGGAATTCAGAGTCAATCTCTTCTTCCTCTGAGTTCCACTTAAGCAACCGGGGACCTGCGAGCAAACAAGAAAAGTTAAATTAGAACTTAATCCAAAGACGAACAAGTACAAGCTTACGTTTGATCTTCCCATAAGTGGTGGGAGAGTATATGCGCCCATCACCACCGTGTTGATCAGAAGATGCTCGCCAATCGCCCCCGATGAAGAAGAAATGCTCTTTCTAGTTTTTTATTTTGTTCGGCACCCCTTCAACGAGTTTGAGTCCAGTCCGGGCCTTCAAATAATAATAGCCCTCCTCGCCCCTTGGACACTTTGTGATCGTCATTAGGTAGTTGACCTATTCAGCAGTAATACGGTCAACGTACCCCTCCAAGGCGAACAAACCCATAATGTCGAGCAGGTTCATCCACCCTATTGGTGTTATTTGGGTGATGGCCAAGTTGGTCGCCTCCAGAAAACGACCAACAACCGGGGGCAATGGCAGCCTTAGCCCAGCGATGAGGGTGTCAATGTTGATTGTTGTACATCCTGGTGGAGGCCGATCAGCCCTTTCTTTTCTCTTCGGGGCCTACATATGTATATCATATGAGATTTGATACGCCTCCCGGATAAGATTGAGTTCATCCTTGCGAACAACACTCCGGATCCTGCTCACCTGATAGTCGATCTTTACCAAGTCCAATACTTGACGTCGGGGGCGGGGAAAGTTGTTCGCGTGTTCAGCGGAATATGCTCGCCATTCGAATGAGCGAGCAACACCCGAGGGGATCTCATTTTCGAGCATTTTAGGGCCTGGGAATCCTATCCCCTCCAGGAATTCATGGGAGAGCTCGTCAAACTCCGAATCTTTCTCAGATTCTAAAGTTGAAGACTCCTCGTCCGAAGTAGTGCTCGCGGCCTCCCCAACTTCTTCGCCGGATGGACGAGCACCAGTATCTTCCACCGATCAAACCACGGAGTCTACGTCAGGGTGCATTTCTGAGGGAACCTCAAACGGTGGCTGCCCCTCAAATGGAACGATCGGAAAGAGGGGGTCCAAACTCTCCTCGGAATTTTGATTGCTTGTGTTGATGACCTTGATCCGAATCGGATAATTAGTGGTTGTTTTAACACTAAGAAGGTCACCAAACAAGATTACAAGTAATGTTTTTGTGTAAGTAAAGATTGAGAGATAAAATTGCAAGAGTTTTGGTGTATTTTTGAACATGTGAACCTTTTTTGACCCTTTCATGAAAGGGGTATTTATAGGCTTACAAGCAAGTAGAAGGTGTCACCCTCTTAGCCCTTTGATTTTGGCTTTGACAAGTGTTTAGCCACTTGTCTTATTCCTAAACTATTACATTTTACACAATGACAAGTGTTTAGTACACTTGTTTGTTCCTAATTCAATGTTTAAATTAGTGGAATTTTGAGTTGTCCTTCATGGCCCAGTCTTGCTCGCTTGGTCGCCTAAATAGTGAGTATCTTGCCCTTGCTTTTATCTTAATTATTTATTCATCTTGTTCCTTTGCTGTGTTGGTCGTCTGACATCCGTCTGACATCACTCCTGGTCGCCCTGGTGTTTTAAACTTTCTTAAGCTCTGCTGGTCGCCGACTTCTAAATTATATTATTAGTCTCTTAATCCTCTAAACATTGTTGCTCGTCTGGTCGTCCATCAACATTGCCCCCTGACTTGTTTTTTATTAGGAAAATTGCTGACTAATGAAGAACAAGGCATAATTTTGGTAAAATGATAACTGTATGCATGGAGCGGGCAACAAATGTTTGAATTCCTTTGAGCGGGATGTTCGACGATCATCCGGTCAGCGGAGCGATCAGTGGGGTGCCCTACGCGTGTGTGACGGTTGGATTCCCGAGATTCTTGGAATTCATACCGTCGTGGGCGACAGGTGACGTCATCACTGCCCACGCATAATTTTTCTTTGCAAATAGGGACCTACGTAAATTTTGAGAATTCCATTTTAGCCCCCGTTTCTGCTTCTTATAAATACTTGTCTTTCTTTCCTTTCTCATTCTTTTGAAAATTCATTCTTTCTTCCGCCATTAAAGCTTTACTTCCAAGCTCTTCTTTCGCTCATTTTTATCAAATTCTCGATAGAGCTCGTGTGTAATCTCCAGGTAGTTATTGATCATAGCTTTTAAATTCTGTTTTTACTTTCATTCCTGCATTTTGTTGTTTTTTTTTTATCGAAATTCCTCCTCCGCCACCGCTGATTTCTCCGGCGCCGCCGTGCTCCGCCGTCTCTGCCCCCCAAGCTTCTTCTTTTACTCTTCTTTTAAAATCCCCTATTATTCTCATCGTTTCCTTGAAAAATGACTTTCTAAATGACCTCTTCTTCAAGTGAAACCACCTCAATCGAAATTTTTGAACGTAATCCTGTGAAACGTCCGATGGAAGAAGAGACTTCCCCCGCTCCTCGCCGCTCCATCCGTCAAGCACTTGCTCGCAATCCGAGAACCTTGTTAGTGGACGAAGAAATGGGTTCTGAGGCATCCTCTGTTTTTCGCTCTATGGAGGCTCATGCCGTGGACAACTCTGGCGACGAAGAGATACAGCACCCCGCTGGTCGCCCGGATGCAGAAGAGACTTCTTTCGACTTGGGAGAAGATTCGGAAGAAGTGGCCGCTGAGATTGATGCTGAAGGCGACCACCCCGAGGTGGAGCGATCAAGATTAGCTGTGACTTGGGAGTTTCTGGAGGAGATAGGTTCCCTACCTCTAGAGTGACTGTCGAGTCCCAGATTCCTGAGGGGGTTGTTCGCCAGAATGAATGGGGTGAATATGCTGCTCGCTATTCCACTGCCTTCCCTGTTCGCTCCCGCATAATTATGACCGCCCAGCAGAATAATTTTACGGCGAGCGGGATATCCAGCCTGATTACTGAGGATGATTTGGATAGCATCAGGTCCCATTACAAGATACCATACGATATCTTCCTGTATGCCCCCAAGAAGGGAGAAACTGCTGATCGCCCACCACCAGGATGCACAACGAATAACTTGGATATACTTAACACGGGATTCACGCTGTCGCTTCATCCCCTCATTGGTCGCTTCCTGGAGGATGTTGATCTGGCGATCACCCAAATCACTCCCAATGGGTGGAGTAACCTGCTCGCCCTGATGACCCTTTTTGGCCTCGAAGGCTATAAGAACAAATTCAGTACGGCCGAGATCCATTATGCTATGGTTATATCCGCCTGCAAGGAAGAAGGTGTGGGCTGGTATTATGTAAAGGCGAGGACGGGGGTCAAACTGATCGAGGGATTTGCCAATAAAGTAAAGAGTTGGCACAATCAATTCTTTTTTATTGGAGGAGATTATCGGGCATCGGCGGATTTTTCTGGCGGCCAAGCGCGCATTAACTCCCTGAACGTTTTGGCGTAGTAAAACGTAGGCTTCTCTATTTCCTTCAGGGGACCAAGTTAGAACTAATTGTTGATTTTTCTTTTCTTGTTGTTTTGCAGGTCCAAAAAATTTGAAGTGGGGACATCCGGATTTGAGCGAAGAATTCTTGTTTACATTGGCCGTGATAGTACTCCAGAATCGTGCTGATCGCGAAATCCATCATCTCTCAAAGGCCCATTGTCGAAAGATTGCCCAACTTTTCAAAAGTCTGCATCACTTGGAGGCTCCAGCGGAAATCCCCGAGGGTAACTATTTTAAAACTCTTTATTCTTCTGTTCGCTTGATCGCTTGATTTTACTAATCTACGCTCCTTCTTTACTTTTG
Organism: Ballota nigra; assembly: GCA_947034835.1. Classification (NCBI taxonomy): domain Eukaryota; kingdom Viridiplantae; phylum Streptophyta; class Magnoliopsida; order Lamiales; family Lamiaceae; genus Ballota; species Ballota nigra. Next base: position 43,116,308 of record OX344721.1, read on the forward strand.
ACAGATCAGCGTGTGACTGTTGGTGTTCCCACTATCCCAGATTCCTATCATCTTGTAGCCGCTAGAGTGAAGCAGATGGCCGCTGAGGAGCCGACCAGGAGGAAGCAGGACCTGCCACTGCCACTTATCCGTCTTCGGGCTGGGGGGGAGCCAGCCGCCCATGGTCGCCAATGAGCCCCGGTTGGTCACTCCAAAGGAGCCCCCAAAACCACTACTTCTTCTCGTGGCATGGAGAAAGAAAAGATGAAGGAGAAGACTCCGCGTGAGGACAGCCGCGGTGAAGGAGAGGGTGTCGAGCGAGCATCCAAGCGTTCGAAGCCCACCACAGAGGCTAGCAGCCGGGCTCCTCACTCTCCAATCTCTAAACCATCCTCTATTGAGGTCGTAAGCGAAAAATAGGTTGTGGCTGCTGTCTTGAAGAAGAAGCGAGCATCTAATGATCGCTCGTACCTGGGGTATGACCCAGTAAAGTTGAGAGAGTAAGTTTTTGGACTACCACCTCGGTGATCGCTCCTTTGTAGCATACTGATTTAATTTTTTTTTCAGATACAAACCTGAGGAGCACCCTGGGTGAACAGATGTGCTTCACCAGCTCATTGTGTTAAGTCTCCTCCTCCTTACTTGGACATCCCGGACTCTCATGTTCGCCGTCCAAGAGCAGACTGCCAGTGACAATGCCCGTCTGGTCGCCTACAACGCCAGCCATCAATCTGTGATGACTCAAAAACTCCTTGACCAGATCGTGCTCTTGGAGAGGACCAACCGCGGTCTTGGTCGCAAGATTGACGGTTTTGAGGCGGAGAGGGCAGCTGCTTTGAAGAAGAAAGAGGTGTTGGAGTTATATGTGAAAGTATGCTTTTACTTTGTATAGCTCATGTATTAAACACTTGTTTATGAGAATAATTCTTTTATCACATTTGCTTTAGATATGATTGAATGTTGAATATTTATTGCAACCTGTTCATTATATATAGTACTTGTTACATTGTAGTTAATGTGGTGATACCTGATCACGGAAGATCACATTAACGGTTTCCTTGTAACTAAAACGTACAAATTCACGACCCAGGTGGAATTGAACAATCCGCCGTGAAAGGTTGATGTGTACATCTCAGATTGGCCTGTCTTGACCAAGAGATTGCACTAGCACATTTAGTATGTGTTGGAGAGGACCTACAACGAGGATAAATTCTTCTGTTCTGAAATGTGAAGAATTAGACCTCAGTGGTTATTGGTTTCTTAATCTCCGTCACTTAAATAGGACCGTGTGTGCTTAATGGTTACTGCTTTGATTCATGTTGGGTGAGAATCATCGTGACTTCAAACCTTGTGCTTTGGGCAGTAATATTAATCATATGACGGTTGCTAAGATTTAATACGGAGAAACGCGTGCGAGTACGGCTCGTGTGATTAGTCCCCTTGGTGGGCTCAGAAGTTTTATCGTACCAAATCTTGCAAGTGAAGAATCAGTTTCTTCGGTACGGATAATAATGTTGAGTTGTCTTTACTCCAAGGCGAAATATATTAATTAATTTAGAGCTATTCAGAAGCTTAATTAATTAATGGACTTGATAATCTTAAATGCGGGAAATAATAATCGGGAGCCCATATTATCGTAATATGGATTAAGTTGGATAGTGCAATATTAATTTATTAGTGGTACTAATTAATATTAATGGACTGAATTATATTGGGGCTCAATATTGAAATTCAGAAGTCCATTAGGAGGTCCAATCTTAATTCTCCTTAAGGCCCCTCAAGTAGCCCATTAAGTAGTCCGATAATAATAAGGTGATTAAAATAAAAGAAAATTATTATTGCTGATTTTTATTAATAATTTTCGAAAATTAGGTTTAAGAGAGAGAAAAGATTTTGTTGATTTTCTTGTAAAGATATTATGGAAGATATGTATTCTTGGAATACAAGATTATCTCATAAATTCAAGATGATCCAAATCTAGTATTCTATCTCCCTAAAATTCAAAAATTGCATATATTAGGAGGGTGAGATTTTTGTGGAATATTTTTTTATGGAGAGAAGAATATATGATATATATTCAAGATTTCTTGGAGGCCAAGAAAAAGATTTTATCTTCCCTTTTTTTCCACCTAAATTTTGTTCAGCCCTCACCTATATATAGGGGATGATTATTTCATCCCCAGTTTACTTTGACAGCGTTGAAAAAAAAATCAGCAACACTATTTTTTTTCTTTCTTCCTTGTTATTTTAAATTGCTTGAAAGCACTTCCCACCGGTGATCAAGCAAGGCGAAATGGAAATACTTGAGAAGGTCTTTGGGTTGGTAGCGCGTTCGTTATTGTCCCGTGATAATCAAAGGCCATATCTACGAGAGGTACGTAGTCACACAATCTCTTAGTTTTTCCGCCATAGATTTTATGTGAATTAATTCAACTTGCATGATGATAAAGTTGTTGTTGGAATTATTATTTGAATTAATTAGGATTAATTCATGCTAGTAAAAATTATATTTAAATTCGTATTTAAATTTCATCCCGAATAGATTCTGGGCACCCCAATTTCCCAACAACTGGTATCAGAGCCACGGTTTCGGGCTCTGATCTTTAAATTGGAATTTAAATTGTTAGACATTAAATTGAAATTGGATAGTAAAATTGGCTAGATCTTTTTTGCAGGTATCCAATTGTCATGGTTTTAATATTGTTAATTTTTTCATGCGTGTGAATTAATTGTTTTTAATTCGATTCGTTCGAATTCATTTTTCTCGTGAGAAAATTCACGAGTAGATTAGTTGTTTTTATTTTGATTTGATCATTGTAATAGACTAGTCTAGATCTAGTATTTATTTTTTGTAAAATAAATTGTAACCGGATCGAGACGAAGAACGAAGAATTAAAGACGGCGTACCCGGATGACGCATGCATGTGCGGTACATGCATGGACGTAAAATCATGCATGGGGTGAAAAACGAGAACGAACGGCGAAACCCGGTGCACGGGGTGCGCAAGGCGCACGACCCGCACACGACGGGTGCGGCAGCACGCGCGCACGTAGGCGCGCTCGGCGGCTGCTGCTCGGCGTCGTGCCGAGTGACGTACGGGCCCACTCCGTGGGCCGACGCGCATCGTATCTTGGGCCGTGGGTTTTTTTTAAAAAATTATTTTCAGTTCTGCATTTTTTGTATGATTTTAAGCATCGTCCCGAACCCCAAACGATGCTGTTTTTGATAAAGTGTTGCTGTTCGAGCGGGAGCGTGTCGAGACGAATGATGGAAAGCAACAAGGACGATTTTTCGCATCAAGACGTGAAGAAATTAAACCGTGACAATTGGATTTGAGTGCTCCAATGTGTTTAATTTTGTTTTGATGGATGTTTTACTTCGTGCACTTATTATTATTTGTTAATATGTGTTTGCATGATTTTAATTGTCCAAGAAAAACCTTACTTTCGAAAATTACTAAGTATGTTTCTTTAATCGCAATTTTATTCCGGATATTAAAATTGGATTAATTTGGGCTCTATAATTTATTTATTTGTGAAGTTCTTTTGGAATACATTTCCCCCTCGGATCGGCCAAAATGACGAATTTCACATGAATAAATTCCGAAAGGATGATTGTGGATTATTACTAGTGGCGGTATTGACCCTCACCACGAGTGGCTTGCTCAAAGTGAAATAATAATCCTGTATTTAATTATGGTTATTACTTAGGCATAAGAAATTGATATTAACTTACTCCCCTCAGAGTCCCTGTCAATTTTTATGTGGTCAAAGTGGGAGCCAGCTATTAATTTTGAATTAAGGATTTGTAACTTTTAAGTTTGTGATCCGCTTGAATGTGTTTAAATGTATAGACCACCCCTCGTGGCACATTTAAATTGTTTCGAGATGTTGGCTGATGCATGATTATATTTTTAAGGTTTCAATATAATTGATGTGATCGAATTATATGATAATTTCGTATTTTTCTAGATATTTATATGAATGTATGTTTTATACTCATTTCATCATGTCGCAACCTTTTAATCCACTGTTTAATATACTTAAAGTTAATAAACTTTTTGGAGAGAATTATATCGATTGGAAATGTAATTTTAAATTTGTCCTTACTGCACGAAAACACAATTGGGTTATTCACGTTAATAAACCCGGCAAGCCTAATGATAAGTCAAGCAATGGGAAAAGGCCATTTATGATTGACACCGTGATAATGAACACATGAAGTGCATCATCTTGACATCTCTGTCTGAGGATTTGAGGCGCGTTCATGAAGACATTGTATCCGCTGTTGAAATCATGGAAAGCCTTGAAGAGAGGTTTTCACATCAGAATCTCATGACTAATTAGTTCACCAAACATGACTCGGTCAAGTTGGAAATGGTGGAAGGAACGCCCGTGAGGGAGCACGTTCTCGAGATAATGGCATACCTTAACAATTTGGAAGTACTTGGTGCGGATTTTGATGTCCCTTCTCAGGTTGATTTCATATACCATTCTCTACCGAGAAGCTTTGAGTAGTTTCATCTGAACTGTTAGATGAATGAACTGACAAGTTGTTTGCCCGAGCTCTTGCAAGCTCTAGTTTCGGTGGAGGTGATAATGGAACACCAGTCTAGTGCTATGGTGGCTAATAGTCTGTCTACCTCTTTTGATCCCAAGGGAGGGAAAAAGAGGAAGAGAACCAAAGGCCGGACCCAAGCAAATTCAATTGTTACGAAAGGCAAAGCCAAGGCTAGCATCAAAGGGGAAGTGTTTTAACTGCGGTAAGAGAGGACAATGGAGGTTTGTCTGTTCCAAGCCTAAGAGGCTAGGAAAGTTAGGTAATTCACACGTCTTAATCGTCGAAACTTGTGAAGTGGTGTATGATGTCCATTCGTGGACAGTGGATACGAGAGCCACTGATCACATTTATTTCATTTTGCATAGGTTCAAGCTAACCCGACGATTTAGAGGAAGTGAGATCCCCATCACATCGGGCAATGCTACGAGAGTGGCAGCTGAAGCAGTGGGAGAAGTGCGCCTATCTTTTGAAGATAGAGTTAAGGTCTTGAGAGACGTTCTTCATGTTCCTAGTTTAGAAAGAACTCAACCTTCAGTTTCTAAACTGTTTTGAATAGATACTCAGTTTCTTTTAATAAGGATGTTATTATTTCTTGAAACGATGAGTTTATCTGTTCCAGAACTTCAATGGATGATCTTTATACCATTATTTGGGCACACCACTCATAAAAATTAAATCTAATAACACATCAATTATTTCGAGTAATAAAAGAAAGCATTCTTCGGACATGAACGAAACACTTCTATGGCATCTTAGATTAGGTCATATTAATCTAATACGAATACAAAGATTGGTGAAAGACGGATCCTTGGAGTTTCTTCAAGTTGAGCCGTTTCCAACTTGCGAATTCTATTTAGAGGGTAAGATGACCGAGAGGGCATTTGGAGCCAAGGGGATTAGAGCCATGGAAGTGTTAAAACTCGTTCATACCGATGTGTGTGGTACAATGATGATCAAAGCGAGAAGGGTATGAGTATTTTGTCACTTTCGTTGACGATTACTCGAGATGTTGATACATCGACCTTATGATGCATATGGAAAGAAGTATCAAGTTTCTATGATCTGATCGTGGAGGCGAATACCTCAGCAATGAATTCTTAAACTACCTATCGGACGAAGTGATTGTATCCCAGTTAACCGTACCGGGAACCCCTCAAAAGAATGGTGTAGCGGAACGAAGGAACGAGGCTCTTTTAGAAATGGTCAGATCCATGATGAGTTATTCGGATTTACCCAAATCGTTTTGGGGTAACGCCTTGGAAATGGCGGCTTACATTCTAAACTTGGTGTCATCCAAATCGGTTCCTAAAACCCCAATGGAATTGTGGACCGGGCACAGCCCAGTCTAAGATACTTGTGGATTTGGGGTTGTCCGGCATACGTGCTAGACAAGGAAGCCGGTAAGTTGGATCCACGTTCAGAATTAAGGCTGTTTATAGGATACCCTGTGGGAACGAAATGGTGTATGTTCTATAGTCCCAAGGATCAAAAGACCGTGATTAGTTCGCACTTTAAATTCTTGGAGGAAGACTATAAGAACAAAAGAAAGCCCATAAGTGAGATTACATGAGATGAGTTATGAGGGCAAACTCCTATACCAAGTATACAAGATGATATACCACATGTCACACCTTCACAACCGGAACCCCGTCGCAGTGGGAGGATTGCTAGGCAACCCGAGAGATTCATGGGAATAGGAGAATCTTCGGATTTAATTCCCGGTGATGAATCAGACCCATGGACATACGACGAGGTAATCCAAGACAAAGACGTAGAGTCGTGGCAAACAGCAATGGAAACCGAGATGAGTTCGATGGATCATAATCAAGTGTGGGAGTTGGTCGAACCACCCAATGGGGTAGAACCCATTGGATGCAAGTGGGTGTATAAGAGGAAAAGAGGGCCGGACGGAAGGGTTGAGACCTTCAAAGCAAGGCTAGTGGCCAAAGGGTATACTAAAAAAGAAGGGTTCGATTATGAGGAGACCTTTTATCCTGTAGCTATGCTTAAGTCCATCCGTATTCTCTTGTCGATCGCTGCGCACTGAGATTACGAGATCTGGCAAATGGATGTCAAGACAGCTTTCCTTAACGGAAGTCTTGACAGGATAGATATCTATATGCAACAGTCCAAAGGTTTCATTGAAAAAGGCCAAGAGCACCTCGTATGCAAGCTTAAGAGATCCATTTATGGACTTAAGCAAGCATCCCGTACTTGGAACCATTGTTTTGATCAAGTGATTAAGTTTTATGGGTTTGATCAAAACGAGTTCGAAAGTTGTGTGTATAAAAAGTGTGACGGAACTGCGGTGGTATTATTAGTATTATACGTAGACGATATTCTGCTCATTGGAAACAATGTAAAGGTATTGTCAGGCGTAAGGGTATGGCTGTCAAATCAGTTTGATATGAAGGACTTAGGGAAAGCCAGTCACATCCTTGGGATCAAGATCACTCGAGATCACAAGAGGAGGATGTTGGGCTTATCGCAAGTTTCATACGAAGCCATTGTTTTGAAGCATTTCAGCGTGCAAGATTCCTAGAAAGGTTTTGTACCTTTTAGGCACGGAATCCATCTATCCAAAGAAATATGCCCTAAGACGCAAGTGGAGATAGATGACATGAAAGACGTTCTGTACGTTTCGGACGTAGGAAGTCTTATGTATGCAACGTTATGTACGAGACCGAATATCTGCTTTGTCGTGAGCATGTTGGCAAGTTATCAAAGTAACCCCGGGAAAGCACATTAGATTGTAATTAAATGCGTTCTTTAGTTTCTGAAAAGAACTTGGTATGGAATGTTGATTTAACAATCAGACAGTCTAATTCCTGTGGGATACACGGACTCAAATTTCCAATCAGATATAGAATCCAGAATATCTACCTCGGGTAGTGTGTTTTGCATGGGAGAAGGAGCCATGACATGGAGAAGCGATTTGCAGAAATGCATCGCCGATTCGACCATGAAAGCCGAATAAGTAACTGCTTGTGAAGCAGCGAAAGAAGCGGTTTGGCTCAAGTACTTCTTAGTGGACTTGGACGTTGTTCCGAATTTGCCCATCATAATCACTGTCCATTGTGATAATGTCGGAGCAGTTGCAAATTCAAGGGAACCGAGAGCCCACAAGGCCAACAAATACATTGAAAGAAAACACCATCTTATACGAGAAATCGTTAAGAGATTAGATAAAGAGGTGGCAAAGATAAATATCGGAGGACAACCTAGTACATCCATTCACAAAGAGTCTGCCTCAGAGTACATTCGAGAGACATGTAGATGGAATGGGAGTCAAGACTATTGCCAATCTGCTTTAAGTATAAGTGGGAGGAATTATTAGGTTAGTGTAGGTTGACATGAGATGTCACGTAGAGCTACTACACTAAGACATGCATGATGTATACTAAAAAACAGACTTTAAGTATAAGTGGGAGATTGTTGGAGTTATACGTGAAAGTATGCTTTTACTTTGTATAACTCATGTATTAAATACTTGTTTATGAGAATAATTCTTTTAACACATTTGCTTTAGATATGATTGAATGTTGAATATTTATTGCAACCAGTTCATTATATATAGTACTTGTTACATTGTAGTTAATGTGGTGATACCCGATCACGGAAGATCACATTAACGGTTTCCTTGTAACTAAAACGTAAAAATTCACGACCCAGGTGGAATTGAACAATCTTCCATGAAAGGTTGATGTGTACATCTCAGATTGGCATGTCTTGACCAAGAGATTGCACTAGCACATTTAGTATGTGTTGAAGAGGACCTACAGTGAGGATAAATTCTTCTGTTCTGAAATGTGAAGAATTAGACCTCAGTGGTTATTGGTTTCTTAATCTCCGTCACTTAAATAGGACCGTGTGTGCTTAATGGTTACTGCTTTGATTCATGTTGGGTGAGAATCATCGTGACTTCAAACCTTGTGCTTTGGGCAGTAATATTAATCATACGACGGTTGCTAAGATTTAATACGGAGAAACGCGTGCGAGTACGGCTCGTGTGATTAGTCCCCTTGGTGGGCTTAGAAGTTTTATCGTACCAAATCTTGCAAGTGAAGAATCAGTTTCTTCGGTACGGATAATAATGTTGAGCTGTCTTTACTCCAAGGCGAAATATATTAATTAATTTAGAGCTATTCAAAAGCTTAATTAATTAATGGACTTGATAATCTTAAACACGGGAAATAATAACCGGGAGCCCATATTATCGTAATATGGATTAAGATGAATAGTGCAATATTAATTTATTAGTGGTACTAATTAATATTAATGGGCTGAATTATATTGGGGCTCAATATTGAAATTCAGAAGTCCATTTGGAGGTCCAATCTTAATTCTCCTTAAGGCACCTCAAGTAGCCCATTAAGTAGCCCGATAATAATAAGGTGATTAAAATAAAAGAAAATTATTATTGCTGATTTTTATTAATAATTGTTGGTCCCACTAGTTAGATTGATTGCGGAAGCTTAAGTTAAATGTCTTTCAAATTCTTTTTACAAGAGAACAACAACTCATAAGAGAATAAGTAAATCGAAAGCAATAAAGAACACAAGATATATAGTGGTTCGGATTTGAATATCCTACATTCACTCTCCCTTATATCCAAGGGGTCTCACTATCAACCAACTCACTTACTTACTTCACTGGAATTGGGAAGTACCAGTTCCTTCTTACAACCTCTTTAGATTTAACTTCAATCTAAAGATCAACAACCAACAACCTTATCTAATAAATGAACAGGTTGAGGTTTCAATAACTCCTTAAGAGTGGATAAATATTATGAACAGTAAGAGTGCCTAGAATGAATATCAAAAAGCTTGGATGGACTTATGCGCGTATGTAGTCTCTCTAGAGCTTTTTCTTGAACTGCACTCTTGTATTTATAGAGGGGATTAGGGCTAGCCGTTGGAGAGCTAATCCAATCAGATCCTCTATTTAAGGAAGCCTCAATCAATCAATTCCCTAATTGATTGATTGGGTTGGTGGGATCCTTGGATTGATTATCTTCAAAACTTTCCAATCCTGGTCTAGTTGACTTGATTTGAATCACCAACGGTCAATAACTTCTTCTGCCTAACTCTGATTCTCTCCAGAGAAGGCAAGACCAGACACCAGGCAACCTCGGTGTCTTCTGGTCCTAATCTGGTGAACAACCAGAATACTCAGTAGAAACAGGAGATCAAACTGAGCATCTTTTGTTCCACCAGACTCGTCTGGTCTGGGAAAGGTCCTCTGCCTCTGGTCAGATCTCATCTGGTGAAGTCTTCTGGTGGAGTCCTCTGGTGAAGTCCTCTGGTGGGGTCTTCTGGTGACTCTTCTGGTGAAGTCTTCTGGTCTGGCAGTTCCCCCTAGACTAAGTCCTAATCTAGATCATCATCTGGCTAACAGGTCCAGATGGTCCTATTACATCTTCTGGTTTGTTTTAACTCATCAAAACTAACAATTTTTATCCTAACAATTTCCCCCTTTTTGATGGAGTTAAAACACTACCAGAACTGATCACAAAGAAGACTTTAAGCAAGAAAACAGTAAAAGATAAGACTTTAGAATAGATCTTATCAGGCAAACAATTAAGACAACAAGAGGTTGTCTTTTGAACAGAGAAGATATGAATTTCTTTAATGATAAAGATAGAATGATTACAGATTACAAGGCAAGTCTGGTCCTAATCTAGGCATATCTTCTGTTATCTTTAGGCACCAGAAACCAGTCCAGAAACCTATCCTGGACGGCCTTCAACTCTGCAGAAGATGTTGGAGTGAAGTTCACCAACACCTTGGTCTTGTACAACCTCTTCAGCTCAGCCCAATCAACCTGGTCTCCTGCCATGGGAGTGTTAAGATAAGTGAACTCAGGGGCAGTCACCTCCAGGTTGAACTCAATGGTAGAGTCCATCAATTGCTTGTACAGCTCTGCATCATAAGCTTGCATCCAGGTGTGAAAAGTTTTGTTGATCAGCTCATCATCCTCTGGTGCTGGCCTCTGGATATAGTGTTGGATGAACCAGAGAGTCTTTGCCTCTTTCCATTTCTCAATCAAGGGCACAGGCACAGTAGAGTCAAAAGACCCTTCTGTCCTGAGAGGCTGAATGTTCATCACTTCAATGGGGGCTTTTTTCCTCTGGTTGAAGCCACCTGCACCAGATGAAGCACCTGCTTCTCTACTCTTCTTGTTTTACCTCCTAACATATCTGAGCCTCTGCTCTTCATCTATGTTCTTCCTGATCCTTGACTGCTTCTCCTCTGGAGTCTCTTCCTTGTATCTCTTCTGAGCTTCTTCAACAACAGTCTCAAGGAAGCTTTTCTTGACTCTTCTGATCTTCTTCTTTGCAGGTCCAGAGATGGAGATTGGATCATGCTCAGCTTCTGACTCCTCTTCTGCAGCAAGCTGCTTAGCCATGGAAAGAGATTTGAACTCCTCTTTCTTCTTCTTCTGCAACTCTGCTTGAGCCAGTGTGTTCTCTAGCAGATCTAGGCGCGCTCCATGGCTAAAAAGTGTTTCATTAGTGGTCTTCGCCAGATCAGTTCTGGCCTTCTCTTCCCCCCTTTTAACTTCATCAAGGAGGGGCTCCACTACCTGCCTTATAAGATCAGGCAAGGCAGTGTTGGAGGAAGAGTGAAGATCATGTAGCTGCTTAGCCTCCTCCAGATAGGCTTTCGACTCTGCAACAAGCCTTTCCTGCTTCTCCAATATCTCCTGGAGGGAGTCCTTCAGCTTGGCAGTCTGGATTATCTGGCTGGCCATCTCAACCTTTAGCACAGAGACTGGCCTCATCTGCTCCAGCACGTGCTCCTGGAGCTGCTTCTGGCTGTGCATGACATCCAATTTTACAAAGAGGCCATTGGCCTTGAAGGAAGCTTTAACTTCTGCCAGAGAGAACTTGATCTGCTTCAGGAAGATCCTCCTCTCCTGCCTGATCTGATGCTCTATCATAGCAGGGGCCATGTGTTGAATAGCTTTGGAAAAGTGCCCTATCTGCATGATCTGCTCGTTGAAGAAGGCTTTCATCTTCTGGAGCACGACAGGAGACATCTCAAAGTCCTCCTCGTCTGAATATAGCTCTGGAGGGAATGTGAAATGAGGACCAAAGTTGTAAGAGAAGCCCTCTGGCGTGAGCATAACTCCTCTCTGAATCAGGAGAGTTTTGATGAGGATCTTGGCTGCCTCTGGAGTCTCCAACTCTGCTGGGTTTTGAATATTCAACTTCTTCTTCAGCTCAATCTCCCACGCAGTGAAGGTAGAGGGAGACATCTCCTCCAGCAGAAGCATAAGATCTTCAACATCCTGGAGTCTGGCCATACTCCAAACCTTGGCATCCGTCAGATCTGCCAGGAGGGGTGAGTGCTCCAACAAAATTGGAAATTGCTCTCTTAGCCAGAGCTGAGCACTCACACTCATACTCTGCCTGATGGGACCCATCTCATCAGTAGAGAAAATGAAGGGTTTGGGCCCAGAGGCAGAGGAGGAAGGTGCTAAGTTAGCAGGCTCAAGTGAAGCTTCCTCATCTTCACTATCATCGCTTGTTAAACAGGTGGGAGAAGGGGGAGGGGCAGGGAATCCCAGAGCCATAGAGATGGTTGGGTCCTGGTCTGTATGGGTTTGGGGAGGGTTAGGATTTTGTGAGGTAGAGTTGGAGGGGATGGGTTGCTCTGCACCAGAAGAAGGCGGGATCTCTGGTACAGAAGGTGTAGGTGGTATTTGGGATGTGGAAGTGTTTGGAGGGGGGATTTCTGCACCAGAGGAGATTGAGGGCACCTCTGGTACAGAAGCTGGGGGAGAGGGAAAAGTGTTTAAAGGTATATGGGAAGGTGGGGGAGAAGGTGTTTGAGGGATGGTTGAAGTAGTGAAGGTGGGGGTGTCTGGGAGAGTCTGCTCTGGTGAAGATAAAGAAACACCAGGAGCAGATGAAATGGGTTGTGTTTGGGTGTCTGGTGGGGAAGTAGTAGATGTAACAAGGTTAATAGGGATAGAGGAGGGTATAGAAGAAGGGTTGGAAGGGTTTACCTCTGTTGAGTCAACACCAGCAGGAACAACATGCTCTGGAGCATCCTCCATCATCTGGGAAGCCTCATCAATGGCCTTCTCCAAGGCCTCTCCAAGATCAGATACAGAGTCAGGATCTTGAAGAATGGCTCTCTTGGCCTTGGATTTCTTCACAAGAGGCTCAGCCTCTTCTTCCTCTTCGTCCTCTGATGGCTCATCCACCAGAAGGGTTTTCTTGGCCTTCCTGTTAGTCCGTCGCTTTTTAGCAGAGCCTCTCCTGGCCTCCTCTGGCTGCTTCCTCTTGGCTGCACCAGCCTTCTTGGTAGCCTCAGCTACTTCACTCTTCTTCTTCAAGACATCAAGAAGAGGAATCTGGTCCTCCTCTGAGGAACCAGAGAAAGCAATGGTTGAGGAACCAGTTGCTTCAGCAGCTTTCTTCTGGGTCTACTACTTCTACTGATGCTTTTTCTGCCCCTTTGCAGGAGAGGGAATAGATTGAATAGGAGGGGCAGGGATGGCTTGCTCCCCATCAGAGTCGGCATGGCCATGGAGAGGGCCATCCTTGGAGAAGAGGATCTTGGATTTGTGATAACTATGGCACCAAGATGCTTTCCACTTCTTCTCTGGAAGGAGAGAATCCAGAATAAGAGTCAACTTAGTTCCCAATGAAACATTTGCAGTGAAGAAGAACTGCAACTCCCCTGGCTTGGAAGGACAAGGCTCATTCTTCACCTTCAATTTGTTCTTCCTCAACACATCCCAGAAGAACTCCGCCCAATTGCATTGAACGCCGTCATATAATGCCCTCATCACACACATTATGCTGTTGAAAATGGCATCTGTGCTGTGATTCTCACACATAAGCACCTTTACAACTATATCGAACAGCACCTTGTACTTCTGCCTTAAATGTTTGTCAAGAAATCCCTTCGTGATATTCTGGCAAGAAGATCGAGCAAAGATCTTGAAGGAACCAATGATATCATCCTCCTTGTACGTCAAAGGATCCACTCCCTCTACAGAAATGTTCTCGAATAAAGTGCAAAAATCGTGCTTAGAAAACACCAAATCATCTTCATCAATTTTGGAAGAAATGTGGTCCTCGTGGATCTTCATACGAACCAACAACTGGGCCGCATATCCGTCAAGAGTGCGAAAGTCCTTGGGAACTGTGGAGATCAACTTCTCCACCCCGGCTCTCTGGAGCATCTCCAGAATCGACAGCACAACAGGGTTCTTGGTGGTATAAAAGTCCACCACCATCTCCGTCTTTAGCTTTTTCATCATAAGAACATGATCGAAGTTGCACGGAGGAGCCATTTCTGTGTAAGAGAGAGAGAGAGAGAGAGAGAAAAAAAAACTTGTAGAGAAACAGGTTAGGGTTTGAAAAGATATGAATCGTGAAAGGACAGATTGAGTAGAATTTTGATTTAAATAGGGCAATAAGCGTGGCTTGATTAATAAATGAAGTGTGAACGCGTGTAATAGCAAATTTAATTTAGGGAACAAAATCAATTTTCGAATTGATTGACATATTGCACATTGATTAAATCTGATGGCCACGATGAAAGGCGAGATACAGATTTAATCTGGTGCGTTGGCATAGTCATTGGGACTGGGCATAAAGGGGTTTTGTGGCAGTCAAGAGAAAAAGCGAAATGATTGCCTAGGCCCTATACCCTAGTCTTAAATACACTCCGAAGTTGAAACGTTTTGAGTGTACTTACTAATTTGAAAAGTGTATCCCAATGATCAGAGGCCAGAGAAGTAAAAACATACCTGTCACCTGATATTGTAACCAGATAATACCACAATTAGTCTGGTGCTAAATCTACTCTGATTTGACTCATCTGGTCCTGGTCAGAGAAGACTTTGGACATTTCTTGAATTTGACTCAACACCTCATCTGGGACAAGTGTTACCTGAAGCATACCTCATCTGGAGATATAACTTCTCTGATATGTCTAATCTGCAGGTATGTTAGTTTGAGAATAAATATATGAAGTAAGGTAATGAAACAGAGGATACTTAACTGTTGTTCCCCCTTAAACAAATCTGTCTCTGGATCCAACAATCCTAACTCAAAAGCTAACTCTCTGAATCTGGTCTCAGCCAAAGGCTTAGTTAAGATATCTGCTCTCTGCTTCTCTGTTGCAATCTTTTCCATCCTTATATCTCCCTTCTCAACATGGTCTCTGATAAAGTGATGCCTTATATCAACATGTTTGCATCTGGTATGAAGAACTGGATTCTGGGTGATTGCAATTGCACTATTACTATCACAGAAAATAGGAATATCCTTAGCTCTAATCTGGTAATCCCTAAGCTGTTGACTAATCCAGAGAAGTTGTGAACAACAACTCCCTGCAGCCATGTACTCTGCTTCTGTTGTTGATGTAGCAACTGAAGTCTGCTTCTTAGAAAATCAGGATACCAATTTATTCCCTAAAAATTGGCATGTTCCACTTGTAGATTTCCTATCTATTCTGCATCCACCATAGTCTGAATCTGAATACCCACTCAACTCTAAGTTATCATCTGCAGGATACCATAATCCTAGGTTCACTGTTCCCTTAAGATATTTCAATATCTTCCTAGCTGCTTCCAAGTGACTCTTCTTGGGATTAGCTTGAAATCTGGCACAAACTCCTACAGCAAAAGTAATATCTGGTCTGCTTGCAGTCAGGTACAGAAGAGAACCAATGAGTGCTCTGTACTGAGTCTGGTCCACACTCTCTCCAGACTCATCTGGATCCATGTTGAAATTTGTCATCATAGGGATCTTGGTTGCTTTGCTAGATCCTACTCCAAATTTCTCTAACATGTTTCTGGTGTACTTAGCCTGATTAATAAAAATTCCCTTCTCTGATTGCTTAACCTGCAAACCTAAAAAGTAATTCAATTCACCCATCATGGACATCTCAAACTGACTCTGCATGAGCTCACCAAACTTCTCACACAACTTCTTGTTAGGGGATCCAAATATAATGTCATCAACATATATTTGGACCAGAAGGATGTCCTTTCCTTCTTCTTTCCTAAACAAGGTTCTATCAATCTTACCCTTAGTAAAACCATTGTCCAGAAGAAATTGAGATAAAGTGTCATATCATGCTCTGGGTGTCTGCTTCAGCCCATAAAGAGCTTTCTTAAGCTTAAACACCTTGTCACCTTGTTCAAAACCAGGAGGTTGTTCCACATACACTTCCTCAATGAGAATCCCATTAAGAAAGGCAGATTTCACATCCATCTGGTATACTTTGAACTTCATGTGAGCAGCATATGCTAAGAACAATCTAATGGCTTCTAGTCTGGCAACAGGAGCAAGTGTCTCATCATAGTCTATTCCCTCAGACTGAGAATAGCCCTGGGCCACTAGCCTTGCCTTGTTCCTAGTAATGACATCATTCTCATCTTTCTTATTCTTGAAAATCCACTTAGTGCCTATCACCTTTTGATGTCTTGGTCTGTCTACCAGCTCCCAAACATCCTGTCTGGTGAATTGATTCAACTCCTCCTGCATAGCAAAAATCCAATTCGAATCTTTCAGTGCCTCCTTGATGTTCTTGGGCTCAATCAAGGACACATAGCAACTGAATAAGGCAGCTAAGTTAAGAGTTCTCCTAGTCTGGACACCCTTAGTTGGATCTCCTAAGATCAGGTCATTGGGGTGATCAACCAGGGTCCTCCTTCCCGTGGTCTTGCCTGGTTGATCATCTTCTGCAGTACCTTGGTAATTATCACCACCTGCAGAAGAGCTTCCCCCTACAGGAGTTCCAACCTCTTCTGGTTCTACTCCTTGTGAAGGCTTCTGCTTCAGAGAACCAGGAGATGGGTCATCATCTGAATCTGAATCTGAATCAAGAATAGGTGGATTGACTTTGATAACTCTGGGTGTAGTCTGATTCCGAGTCTCATCAGAAGACTTAGAATCCACCTTGCACTCAAAAGCAGATTCATAAAAAACAACATGAGGTGTTTCCTCCACACAAAGTGAATTCTTATTAAAAACTCTAAAAGCCTTACTGGTGCTGGAATATCTTAAAAATATTCCATCAGCCACTTTAGCATCAAAGGTTCTTAATTTAGATTTCCCATTGTCATGGATGAAACACTTACATCCAAAAACATGAAAATATGAAACAGATGGGGTTTTACCTTTCCATACCTCATATGGAGTCTTATTATGTCTCTGGGCAATCAGGCACCTGTTCTGAGTATAGCAGGCTGTATTAATAGCCTCTGCCCAAAATCTTTGTGGAGTGTTGTATTCTGCCAGAAGTGTTCTTGCAGCTTCTTTAAGAGTCTCATTCCTCCTTTCTGCTACTCCATTTTGTTGGGGTGTTCTGGCAGCATATGTCTCATGAAAAATCCCATGGTCCTTGCAGTAATCTGCAATGTGTGAATTCAAAAACTCTGTCCCTTTATCACTTCTGATCCAGACTATGCTCTGGTTCTGCTCATTCTGAATCTGCTTGAAGAACTCTGGCAGCTTAGTGATAGTTTCATTTTTCTTAAACAAGAACACTACCCAGGTATATCTTGAAAAGTCATCTACTATCACCAAGGTGTACTTCCTTCCACTGAAACTAAGAGGAGAAACAGGTCCAAACAGGCCCATGTGAAGTAGTTGAAGTACTCTGGTTGTGGTTGTGAGGTGGACATCCTTAAAGGAAGTCTTGGGTTGTTTACCCTTCTGGCAGGAACCACAAACCTGATCCTTCTTAAACACTTCATTAGGAAGACCTCGAATGAGACCTTTTCTGGCAATCTTGTTCAGTGTTTTGAAGTTAAGATGACACAATCTCTTGTGCCAAATCCAGCTATTCTCTGCAGATCATTTAGCAACCAGGCAAGCATTTTTTGGGCAACTGCTAAAATCTGCAAGATAAATGTTACCCTTCCTCAAGCCTATTAGCAAGATATCATTATAATCAGAAGAGAAAACAGTGCATGAATCACTAGAGAACTTCACTGAGTATCCCTTGTCACAGAATTGGGATACTGAAAGCAGATTATGCTTGAGTCCTTCTACATAGTAGACTTCATCTACAGATACTCCATTGAAGGTCAACTTTCCAACTCCTCTGGTGACTCCATAGTTGTTGTCACCAAACATCACTCTTGGTCCATTCAAAGGCTTGAAATCTTGGAGATTATCCTTCTGGAAGGTCATGTGCTTGGAACATCCACTATCAATGTACCAGACATGGTTGCTTGAAAGTCCTTTCTCCAATGGACTCTTATCTACCTGCAGAGAAATCAATTAGGTCCCCTACTAGTGCTGGGTCCTGATTGGTTAGTTGCAGGTTTTGTAGGAATCCATAGATAAAGATCATCCCTTGTTGGATGAGGAGATCTTGTCTTCCTTCCAAATCTATCTACCAGCACATGTCCTCTGACAATAACATATTGAGCTACTGGTCTGATAAGGACACATTTCCTATAAACAGGTCTGGTGTACCTTTTCTCAAATCTAGCCTTTGGAATGGCCTGCCTCAAAGACATGGTCTTAAAGGTCTGGTTGTAAGGATACATCCTAGAAGAACCATCCCTGGTGTCATAACTTCCCAGATCAGTTGGTTTTCTATAGATGGGTCTGGAAGACCTCCTCTGGTTCTGAGAATTAGACCTTCTCTGGTGGTTATAGTTCCTTTGAGTATACCTATTCTGGAATTGATTCCTCTGAGAAAATTATCTCTGGGGTACCTGGTGCTGTTGAACATTGTTCCTTTTCTAGTAGGTCTTACTCTGATTGGTATTCCCCTTTCTTGAGTGTTTCCTTTGAGGTCCCCTAATCTGGTTAGGTTCCCTTTGAGGATTTCTCTGGGGTTCTCCAATTTGAGTAAGTTCTACTCCTTGGGACTCAATGTTCACAGAACCATCAATCTTCAATGGTTCCCCTTGTTGACACTTATTTTCTAGCATCTTCTCTTCCAGGACAGTCAACTCTTCTGGACCATATGTTATGTGATTAACAGAGTGATTCCTTTTCCAATCAGGATTGTGAACCACCTTGTAACCGTTACCAGTTAAGTCTTTATCATCCCAGATTTCTACCAATTTACCAGCTCTTACAGACTTGTCTTTATTATAAAGGTATTTATGAGTTTTAGTGGTAATTCCTGAATATCCTAAACCACTCTTATCACTAATGCGCTGAGAAGACTCTGATATGATAGATACAACAGATGGTATCTTAGGAGCTTCTCTGGGCATGGGTATCTCCTCTATGTTGTGAGCAACTTGTTTTCCCTTGATAAGAGTCTGGTATTTGGCTCTGAGTTCATTGATCTCATCTTCTTGAGAGTTCTTTTCTTTCATGAGTTGATCTACCAGAGTATCTCTTTCTGTGATCTTATCCTGAAGTTCAGAGACTTCTTTGGAATGATCTTTCATGAGTTCTCTGGTGGATTTATGCTCATGAGAGAGAGATTGAACTTCAGCTCTGAGCCTACCATTCTCTTTCTCAAGTTTTTGACAGAGTTGGACACAATTTTGGAGATCTGATAGCATTTGTTGCATATCAGACTCTCTGGAGTTACCAGATGAATTAGAGGATTCAGTACATTTGGAATTTGATAAGACTAGAGTAGTTTCATTTACCTCAGTGATGTCTGCCATAAGACACACATCATCATCTGATCCGAAATCAGAAGAAGAAGAACTGGAACTAGTATCCTCCTCTTCTGCTTCTGCCAGCAATGCTCTCTTATCTGCATATCTCCTATCTCTCTTGATCATTTTCTCTTCTCTTTCCCTAGGAGTGAGTTGAGGACAATCATAACTGTAGTGACCAGTCTTGTTGCATGTGTAGCAGGCATTGTCTCCTCTGGGACTAGGACTTGGCTCTCTCCTCCTCTGGTTGTAGTCTGATCTGGCTGGACTACTCTCTCTCCTCTGGTAGTCAGGTATGCCAGAGCTACCATCCCTCCTCTGATAATCTGATCTCCCAAAGTTGCCAGGGTTGTCATCTCTCCTCCTCTCTGGAGTTCTGAATCCGGTCTCCCTTGAGTCTCCAGATGTCTTCTCCTTCTCTGCAGGCTTGAAGGAACTCTTTCTGTCTCTGGTAGATTCCTTCCAATGCCTTTTGTACCTGCCATATTTTGAACTCATTTTATCTAATTTACGAGTTAGAAGTGCTACCTGCTCCTTGAGGCTCAAATCATCTGCAGTAGACTCTTTTGGCTTGATATCTGGTTTAATGGTTGAAGAGAATGCAACACCTTTCTGACCAGAAGAGGAAACCTCTTCTGTTTGATCCTCCTCTTGAAGATCATACTCATAGGCTTTGAGATCAGACAACAGAAGATGATGATCCAGAGTATTGAGATCCTTGTTGTCCTTGATCACAGTGACTTTAATTCTCCACCTGCTGGTTAGTGAATGCAAGATCTTACTATTAATTTCCTTTTCAGAGTAGGTCTTACCTAAGGCACTAGCCTTGTTCAGGAGATTTGTGAGACGCATGTCCAACTGGTCAATGGTCTCGTCTGGTTTCATCTTGAAGGTATCAAACGAGTGTTGAACAGCTTGGAGCTTATTGTCTTTGATCTTCTCTGTTCCCTCACAGAGTAGTGCCAGTTTGTCCCACATCTCCTTGGCAGTGGCACACGTTCTGACATTTTCAATCACCTCTTTAGTAAGTGTGTTGATGATCTCTGTTCTTGCCACCTGGTCCAAGTTGTAGAGCTTTCTTTCATCATTATCAAGCTCATCTTTCTTTTTGAGGATTCTTTGCCTGGAGACTCTATCTTCTGCAGTTTTCTGGGCAGCTTCACTAGTTTCTTCTCTGGACTCTGACCTGCCACTATCAATAGGAGTCCAGTAAAATTGAATGGGGCCACTTTCTACCACATCTAACATGCGGTGGTGAATAGCTCCAAGATGATTGCTCATCATGAAGCTCCAGTGGCTGTAATCCTCAAAAGAGAATTCTGGGAGCTTACGGCTCTTGCAAGAAGATTTTGCAGACATTTTGATAAAATTAAGGGAAATCACAAGAACTTGAACAAAAGCACTAAAGAGCAATAGATCTGCCCGGTGACCACCAAAATCTTTTCAAAGCAGTGGTCGTTGGACACACTGCTCTGATACCACTTGTTGGTCCCACTAGTTAGATTGATTGCGGAAGCTTAAGTTAAATGTCTTTCAAATTCTTTTTACAAGAGAACAACAACTCATAAGAGAATAAGTAAATCGAAAGCAATAAAGAACACAAGATATATAGTGGTTCGGATTTGAATATCCTACGTCCACTCTCCCTTATATCCAAGGGGTCTCACTATCAACCAACTCACTTACTTACTTCACTGGAATTGGGAAGTACCAGTTCCTTCTTACAACCTCTTTAGATTTAACTTCAATCTAAAGATCAACACCCAACAACCTTATCTAATAGATGAACAGGTTGAGGTTTCAATAACTCCTTAAGAGTGGATAAATATTATGAACAGTAAGAGTGCCTAGAATGAATATCAAAAAGCTTGGATGGACTTATGCGCGTATGTAGTCTCTCTAGAGCTTTTTCTTGAACTGCACTCTTGTATTTATAGAGGGGATTAGGGCTAGCCGTTGGAGAGCTAATCCAATCAGATCCTCTATTAAAGGAAGCCTCAATCAATCAATTCCCTAATTGATTGATTGGGTTGGTGGGATCCTTGGATTGATTATCTTCAAAACTTTCCAATCCTGATCTAGTTGACTTGATTTGAATCACCAACGGTCAATAGCTTCTTCTGCCTAACTCTGATTCTCTCCAGAGAAGGCAAGACCAGACACCAGGCAACCTCGGTGTCTTCTGGTCCTAATCTGGTGAACAACCAGAATACTCAGTAGAAACAGGAGATCAAACTGAGCATCTTTTGTTCCACCAGTCTCGTCTGGTCCGGACTCGTCTGGTCTGGGGAAGGTCCTCTGCCTCCGGTCAAATCTCATCTGGTGAAGTCTTCTGGTGAAGTCCTCTGGTGGGGTCTTCTGGTGACTCTTCTGGTGAAGTCTTCTGGTCTGGCAGTTCCCCCTAGACTAAGTCCTAATCTAGATCATCATCTGGCTAACAGGTCCAGATGGTCCTATTACATCTTCTGGTTTGTTTTAACTCATCAAAACTAACAATTTTTATCCTAACAATAATTTTCGAAAATTAGGTTTAAGAGAGAGAAAATATTTTGTTGATTTTCTTGGAAATATATTATGGAAGATATGTATTCTTGGAATACAAGATTATCTCATAAATTCAAGAAGATCCAAATCTAGTATTCTATCTCCCTAAAATTCAAAAAATGCATATATTAGGAGGGTGAGATTTTTGTGGAATATTTTTTTATGGAGAAAAGAATATATGAGATATATTCAAGATTTCTTGGAGGCCAAGAAAAAAAAATTCTCTTCCCTTTTTTCCACCTAAATTTCGTTCACCCCTCACCTATATATAGGGGATGATTATTTCATCTCCAGTTTACTTTGACAGCGTTGAAAAAAAAATCAGCAACACTATTTTTTTTCTTTCTTCCTTGTTATTTTAAATTGCTTGAAAGCACTTCCAACCGGTGATCAAGCAAGGCGAAAGGGAAATACTTGAGAAGGTCTTTGGGTTGGTAGCGCGTTCGTTATTATCCCGTGATAATCAAAGGTCATATCTACGAGAGGTACGTAGTCACATAATCTCTTAGTTTTTCCGTCATAGATTTTATGTGAATTAATTCAATTTGCATGATGATAAAATTGTTGTTGGAATTATTATTTGAATTAATTAGAATTAATTCATGCTAGTAATAATTATATTTAAATTCCATCCCGAATAGATTCCGGGCACCCCAATTTCCCAACAAGAGGATGAGCTTGCCCAGGAGAAGGCTGAGCATGCCAAGGTGGTGGCGGATCTGGAGCAGAAGTATAATGCTTCTTTGAACAGCGAACAAGTTGCTCTCAATCAATCAGAGAAGTTGTTCCTTGAGTTAGGGGTTGCTGATGAGCGACTAAAGGTGCTGGAGGGCGAGAAAGCAGCCATGGTCGCCCAGGTTGAGGAATTGCAAGCTGAGGTTGCTCGCCTTCAGCAAGAGAGGACTGACATGGTCGCTTTTGATGTCTATGCTCAGGATGTGGCCGACAACACTAACCTCGGTTATGTGTGTGCTTATGCGGAGAGCATCAGGTCAGTGAAGTTTGCCATGGACCATGGCAAAGATGTCTTGGCCACAACCAAGAAAGACTTCATTGATTATGTTAAGGACAACCCTATCGGTGCTGGGTTCGCTGTCCCAGTGGCCGACCTTGGGGAGATGGGAGTCCCCCTGGACATCTTTGGGGATGACGTTCAAGTCATCGCCCCCCAGTTCTCGGGCGAGGAGCCGAGCAAAGAGGCTGACATTTTTTATGGCCTTCACTCCCTTCCTCTTACTCCCATTGATGGGGCGGGCACTTCAACTGCGGCGACCACCACCGAAACCGCCACCACTGACGCAACTCTTTCTGCCCCGGCGACCACCGATGCTCCTCCAACCCCCAAGACTGAAGACCTTTGTATTTTTTGTTTTTCTTAGATTGTATTATGGTAACTCTGTACTTTTTGCTTCCCTCCTTGTAACACCTTTTGCTTTTTAATGGGAAATTTGGAAATGTTTGATATCTTCTTTACTATTTTTTTTTGTTATGCTTCCCCGCTTCTTGTTTGTTCGCTATTTGCACTGTTGTTCGCCTGTACTGATACAAGCTTCACAAACTTAATATTCTTCTTTCTGAGATAGGTGTCTTTATGTTCAATGATCGCCTGATCGATTTAAATGGATCTTTATTGTCTTAAAAAGACTTAGCCTTAAATAATTGGGCCTTATGGTCCTTTCATGGGCTTAGCCTTGAATTTTTCCCTCGTGGTCGCCCCCAATTTTGGGCCTTATTGTCCTTACATGGACTTGGCCTTAGGTTCGTATATTTTTAACTTTGTTGCTCGCCCCCTTGTCAGGGTATCTAAGCGAGCAACTTGTTTTGCGGAGCGATCAATTGAGCAAATTAATTTTACAACACAAATTTCATATACATCTATAAAATTTGGACATTTTCAACATACTTACAACCAATACTCAAAAAATAACATGGAATATAAACTAAATCTTACATGTGTTGTCTAATTTTTGCTTATTGATAATATTTTTTCAACAAAGCTGCATTCCAGGAGTATTGGGCCGAGTTGCCTTTCATGTCTTCTAAAGTCATACGTGCCATTGTGCCATTTATGTGTTATCTTATATGGGCCCTCCCAAGTCGGTCCGAATACTCCAGGTGGTGGTCCCAAAACTTTTTTAAGCACGAGATCTCCGATCTTGAATTCCCTAACTTTTACTTGGGAATTGTAATATTTTGCAATCCTTTTCTTGTATAGTGCATTCTTTATTTCTGCCGAAATTCTCTTTTCATCAACCAGATCCATTTTCGCAGCTAAAGCCATGTTGTTCGCCTATTCGTCGAACGTTGCTGTTCGCTCTGTTGGTACCTTCAATTCTACGGGTATTACTGCTTCCACACCGAATGCCATAGTGAACGGAGTTTCTCCTGTACTTGTTCTATAAGATACTTGATATGCCCATAGCACTTCTGGTAGCTCTTCCGACCATTTTCCTTTCTTGTCCACCAACCAGATCTTTAGTATATGTTTGATTATTTTGTTGATTGCCTCTACTTGACCGTTGGACTGGGGATGATACGACGTTGAAAATGCTTTTTTATTCCCCATTTTTCATAAAAATTTCTTATTTTCTTGCCTTCAAATTGTTGTCCGTTGTCAGTCAAAATCGCTTGTGGGACTCCGAATCGGCATACGATATTTTTCCATATGAAACTGATCATCTTTTCTTGTGTAATTGTTGCTAGCGCCTCTGCCTCAGCCCATTTTGTGTAGTAGTCCACAGCCACCACTGCAAATTTTACATTTCTTTTCCCCGTTGGGAAAGTTCCTATGATATCGATTCCCAATTTTTCGAATGACCATGGACTGTTAACTGCAATCATCTCGGTTGGTGGCTTGTGAATGTTGGGTGCGAATATCTGACATCTGTGATAAGTTTTCACAACTTTGATGGCATCTTGCAATAATGTAGGCCAGTAGTATCCTTGTCTTACTGTTTTGTAGGCCAATGCACGCCTCCCAGCGTGGTTTTCACAGACGCCTTGATGAATTTCTTGTAAAACCTCTTGGCCCTGCCCTTTTGTCAAACATTTCAGCAACGGAAGCGAGAATCCTCTCTTGTATAGTTGTCCATCCATGATTGTGAACCTTGCTGCCCGTCTGGTCGTCTTGGTCGCCTCTTGAGGATCTTCTGGGACTTCACCATCACGAAGGTATCTGATAATGGGTGTTCTCCAGTCGTCCTCCTCGGATCCTTCACCTACTTGATTGATCTTGTAATCGTGTGTTGATGGTTGACATATTTTTGTGATGGTGATTTCTAACAATTCTGCTGGGCCTGTGCTGGTAGCCAGACGAGCAAGTACATCTGCTTGGGCGTTATTTTCTCTGGGTACTTGTTCGATGTAAATTTGCTCAAATATGGAAACCAAGTGAGCTACAATTTTCTGATATAATGTCATGTTTTTGTCTTTTGCTTCATACTCTCCTCGGACTTGGTTGACTATCAACTGTGAGTCCCCATATATTTACAATCTTCTAACCCCGACCGCCAATGCTAGGCGGAGTTCGGCTATCAATGCCTCATATTCGGCTTCATTGTTTGTCACCATGAACTCAAATTGTACTGACGAGGTGAAGATTTGTCTGTCCGGACTAATTAGTACAATTCCTGCTCCTGATGCTGTGTTGGTCGATGATCCACCAACGTACATGTACTATGGATGATTATGACCTCTCATCGGATCTTGAGGAAAGGTCAGCTCAACTATAAAGTCGGCCAACACTTGTCCTTTGATCGTTGTTCGAGGTGCATATGATATTCCAAACTGGCTTATTTCAAGGGACCATTTGAGGAGACGACCAGCAGTGTCTGGCCTTTGTAAGATTTGCCTTAACGGGAAAGTCACCAGTACTTCTACTTGATGATCGAAGAAGTATGGTCGAAGTTTCCTGACGATCATCACCAGTGCGTATACCAACTTCTCCATCGGGGAGTATTTGATTTCTGCTTCGTGCAGCGCCTGACTTACATAGTAAATGGGTAGATGGAATTTCCCTTCTGCACGAACTAGGACTGAACTGATGGCCACTTCTGAAGCTGCCAGATATATGTACAACTTTTCTCCTGAAGCAGGTTTTGATAGAATTTTGGTGTCGCTGAGATATTCTTTTAGCTGCTCGAACGCCTATTGACAATGATTTGTCCATTGAAATCCTCCTTTCCTTATGGCATCAAAGAAGGGTCGGCATTTGTCGCCAGACCTCGAGATGAATCTATTTAGGGCCGCCAAGCATCCGGTGAGTCGTTGTACTTCCTTGACGGACCTTGGTGGCTGCATGTCTAGAATAGCCTTTACCTTTGATAGATTTGCTTCAATGCCTCGCTGACTAACAAGGTGTCCAAGGAACTTGCCTGAATGGACTCCAAAGCTGCTTTTCTTCGGGTTTAGTTTCATGTTGTATGCTCGGAGTATTTCGAATGCCTGTGTCAGGTGTTCTAAATGATCTTCCTTCTTCGGGCTTTTTATGACTATGTCGTCCACATATACTTCCATCGTTTTGCCAATGTGTTTATCGAACATTTTGTTGACAAGTCGTTGATACGTGGCTCCCGCGTTAATTAACCCGAATGACATCCTCTTCCAACACAACAAATTTTTGTTGGTGTAGAAAGCTGTGCTCTCCTGGTCGTCTGGATGCATTGGTATCTGATGGTAGCCAGCGAATGCATCCATGAATGTGAGGAGTTCATGTCTAGCCGTGTTGTCCACCAACTGGTCAATGTGTGGCAACGGAAAGTTGTCCTTGGTGCACGCAGCATTCAAATCCATGAAGTCGATACACAATCTCCACGTGCCATTTGGTTTTTTCACCAACACCGAATTTGCCACCCATTTAGGGCACAAAGCCTCTTTGATAAGGTCATTGTCCAGTAGCTTCTTAACTTCTACATCCAATGCTTCGTACTTGTCGGGCCCAAACTTCCTTCTTTTTTGTTTCACCGGTTTTCTTGTTGGGTCAATATTTAGCTTATGGCAGGCATGTTCCGGGCTAATGCCTACCATGTCACTGTGCGACCATGCGAATACGTTGAGATTGGACTTTAAGAATTCTTCCATCCTGGATCTGTAAGGCTCCGGGAGCTCAGACCCAATGAAGAGTTCTAAGACTTCTCGGTTCGGGTCAACTTTTATTGCTTCCAACTCTTTGACCGGCGTTGCTCTTCTTTTTTGAATTTTCCATCGAGGATCAATGATGGGCCCTTCCAAGTTGAGTTCATCTTCAATCACCATTGGCTCTGCTCCTAGCCGTGGTTCAAGGTCTTCCACCATATTTGGACAAAATCCAGCCTCTTGTCTCTGTTGGTCATTTTGGATTTCCTGTTCATCCCCTTGCTGGTCATCTATCTCCATCATCTCCGTATCAATGGATTCCATGATTTCATCAAGTATGGGTGGTTCATCTTCAGCACTACTGTTCGATTGTTCGTCCATTATTAATATTTGATTATCTTTGGGTAGCAGTTGCAGGAGACACTCACGAGCTCTTTTTTTATCGCCTTTTACTGTACCTGACCCTTTTGGTGTTGGGAATTTGACACAATAATAGTACGTTGAAACAAATGCTTTGAATTCATTGATAAAAGGTCGGCCGAGAAATCCATTATAGGAGGATTGTTGATCTACTACTAAGAATTCTACCATTCTAGTTAACCTCCTATCAGGATTCTCGGTCGATTCAAGTCCAACTGGCACCGTAACTACACCTAGGGGAATGGTTACAGCATCTCCGAACCCCACTATCTTATGATTACAATCTTTTACATATTCTGCACAATCTCCTACCTGATCTAATGTGATTTTGAATAGAATGTTTGTGTATGAGCCGGTGTCCACGAGCAATCGATGGACCCGGGTTCCCATGATGTTAGCACATATGATCAACGAGTCGTTGTACGGGGTGAGCACTCCATCCAAATCCTTTTATGAAAATACCAAGTCTCCCATTTTCTTGGTGGCCTGGTTGACTCCCACTTCTTTAACTTGAGCCACCACTTGTTGATGACCTTGATCCGGATTTAATGATTAGTGGTTGTTTTAACACTAAGAAGGTCACCAAACAAGATTGCTAATGATGATTTTGTGTAAAGTGAGATTAAGAAATAAAATTACAAGAGTTTGGTCTTTTTCTTGAATATTTCCACTTATTTTGACCTTTTCATGAAGGGTATTTATAGATTTACAAGCAAGTAGGAGGTGTCACTCTCTTAGCCCTTTGATTTTGGTTTTGACAAGTGTTTAGCCACTTGTCTTATTCCTAAACTATTACATCTTGTACAATGACAAGTGTTTAGTACACTTGTTTGCTTCTAATGCAATGTTTAAGTTAGTGGAATTTTGAGCTGATCTTCGTGGGCAATTCTTGCTCGCTTGGTCGCCTAGATGGTGTGTCTTGTCATTGCTTTATTCTAATTATTTGTTCATCCTGCTTCTTTATTGTGCTGGTCGCCTGACACCTATCTGACGTCACTCTTGGTCGCCTGGTGCTTGAGGCTCTCTTAATCTCTGCTGGTCGCCGACATCTAACTTGTGTAATTAGTCTCTTAAACCTCCAAAACACTGTTGCTCGTCTGGTCGTCTATCAACATTGCCCCCTGACTTGTTCTTTCTTAGGAAATTTTTTTACTAATAAGGAACAAGGCATAATTTTGATAGGATGATGATTATGTGCATGGAGCGAGCAACAGATTTTTTGAATTCTTTTGAGCGGGAATTTGGGCGATCACCCGGTCATTGGGGGCGACCAATGGAGAACCTCATGCGTGCGTGACGGTTGAATTCTCAAGATTCTCGGGATTCGAAACGTTATGGGTGGCAGGTGACGTCATTGCCGCCCACGCGTATTTATTTGTTTGCACATAGGGGTCTACGAAATTTTCCAAAAATTTCGTATTGACCCCCGTTTTTTGCCCCTATAAATATCCATCCTCATTCTCATTTTCATTTTTCGAAATCCTTTTTCACCTCTGCCATTTGAGTTTTCCTTCAAGCTTTTTGCTCCAATTTATATGAGATTCTTGACAAATCTCGTGTATAACTTCAGGTAATTATCAATCGTACTCTCTGTATTTCGTTTGTGCCTTCATTTTGTATTTTATTTTTGTTTTCTTGTTCGAAATTTCTCCTCTGCCGCCATTCCTCCCTTCGAACGTCGCCGTGACTTTTCCAGCGCCGCCGTGTAATTCCCAGGGCCGCCGTGTTCTATCATTTCTGCTTCCAATTTCTATCTTTTTCCTTCAAAGTCTTTCATTATCTTCTTCGTCCCTTTGAAAACGTCTTCCAAATGGTTTCTTCTTCGAGTGATACCACGTCCCTTGAGATTTTTTAGCGTAACCCCGGAAAACACCCAATGGAAGAAACTTCCCATGTTCCTCGCCGGTCGATTCGCCAAGCCCTTGCTCGGAACCCAAGAACCTTGCTGGTGGATGAAGAAACGGGCTCCGAAGCATCCTCGGTTATTCGCTCCGTTGAAGCCTATGCCTCTGAGCATTCTGGCGACGAAGAGGTCCACAACACTGGTGGTCACCCAGACGCAGAAGGAGTTACTTCTTCCGACTTGGGAGAAGACTCAGAGGAGGTGGCCGCTGAAATTGAAGCTGAAAGCGACCATCCTGAGGTGGAGCGACCATGATTGTCTGTGACTTTGGAGTTTCTTGAGGAGATAGGTTTCCCTACCTCTAGAGTGACTCCCGAGTCTCAGATACCCGAAGGTGTTGTTTGCCAAAATGAATGGGGTGAATACGCTGCTCGCTTTTCTACAGCCTTTCCTGTTTGCTCTCGTGTAATCATGTCCACCCAGGAGAGTATTTATACAGCGAGCAGGATTCCCAGCTTAGTTACTGAGGATGACTTGGATAGCATCATGTCCCATTACAAGATCCCTTATGACATCTTCTTGTACGCCCCCAAGAAAGGAGAGACTGTCGATCGCCCACCACCAGATTGTACGGCGATCAACCTGGACATACTCAACACGGGGTTCCCGTTGCCCCTCCATCCCCTCATTGGTCGCTTCCTGGAGGATATTGGCTTGGCGATCACCCAGATTACTCCCAACGGGTGGAGTAATTTGCTCGCTCTAATGACTCTTTTCAGCCTCGAAGGGTACAAAAACAAACTTAGTACCGCTGAGATCCATTACGCCCTGGTCATATCAGCCTGCAAAGAAGAAGGTGTGGGCTGGTACTATGTTAAGGCGAGGACGGGAGTAAAACTCATTGAAGGAGTTCCCAACAAGGTCAAGAGTTGGCATAACCAATTCCTCTTCATCGGGGGCGACTGGCGAGCATCGACGGGTTTTTCAGGTGGCCAAGCGCGCATTAACTCCCCTGAACATTTTGGCATAGTCAAACGTAGGCTCTCTCATTTCCTTCCTGGGACCGCGTTGGGGACTAATTTTAATTTTTTCTTTTTTGCTGTTTTGCAGGTCCAAAAGTTTTGAAGTGGGGTAATCCAGGCCTGAGTGAGGAGTTTCTGTATACATTGGTCGTGATAGTACTCCGGAATCCCGCCGATCGCGACATTCTCCATCTTTCGAAGGCTCACTGTCGGAAGATTGCTCAACTCTTCATGAGCCCTCATCATTTGGAGGCACAGGCAGCAATCCCCGAGGGTAATCACTCTTATAATTTTTAACTTTTAACTTCCTGTTCGCCTAGTCGTCTAAAATTGATAACCTTTATTTTTTCTTTCTTAACAGATCAACAAGTGACCGTCGCCGTATCCACCATCCCGGAATCCTATCACCTCCTAGCCGCCAGAGTGAAACAGATGGCCGCCCAGGAACTAACCAAAAGAAAACAAGACCCCCCATGTCCCTCATCCGACTTTGTGTGGGGGTGGGGGGACCTGGCCCTAATGCTCGCCCCCGGGTCACTGGTGGTCACTCCAAAGGAGCTTCCAAAGTTGTAGTTTCTCCTCGGGGTGCGGAGAAAGAAAAAGAGAGGCCCAAGAAGAAGGCGCCTCGGGAGGACTCTCGTGACGAGGGGGAAGGTGCAGAGCGAGCATCCAAACGCTCCAAGTCCATCACGGAGGTGAGCAGCCGTGCTCCCCGCTCCCCCGTTTCCAAACCTTCCTCGCTCGAGATTGTGAGTGAGCAGCAGGCTGTGGCCGATGTTTTGAAGAAGAAGTGAGCATCCAATAATCGCTGGTACTTGGGGTATGACCCCGTGAAGTTGAGGGAGTAATTCTTTAAACTGCATCCATGATGGTCGCTCCTTTTTTGTGATGTTTTCTAACTTGAATTTTTCCCTTCCCTTTTAGGTATAAACCTGAGGAGCACCCTGGGCGGTCAGAGGTGCTTCATCAAGTTAGTTGTGTGAAGACTCCATCCCCTATCTCGATATCCCGGACTCCCATGTTCGCCGGGCGACTGAGATGGTCCCTCGTTCTTGGACTAGGACCTGTGAAGAGATTGTCCAAGACCAAACAGCTAGTGATAATGCTCGACTGGTCGCTTACAATGTCAGCCACCAAGCTGTGATGGCCCAAAGGCTCCTTGACCAGATCGTCTTGTTGGAGAGGACCAATCGCAGCCTTGGTCGCAAGATTGAGGGATTCGAAGTGGAGAAGGCAGCTGCCTTGAAAAGAAAGGATGAGGAACTTGCTCAAGAAAAGGCTGAACATGCTAAGGTCATGGCAAATCTAGAGCAAATGTACAATGCCTCGGTGAGCAGCGAGCAGTTCGCCTTGAACCAGTCGGAGAAGCTTTCTCTCGAGTTGGGGGTCGCCGATGAGCGAATAAAGGCACTGGAGGGTGAGAAAACTGTCATGGTCGCCCAAGTTGAGGAGCTTCAGGCTGAGGTTGCCCACCTCCAACAAGAAAAAACTGGCATGGTCGCCTTCGACGTCTATGCTCAAGATGTGGCCGACAATACCAACTTGGGGTATGTTTGTGTCTACGCTGAGAGTATAAGGTCATTGAAGTTCGCTTTGGACCATAACATGGATGTTCTGGCCACCACCAAAAAAGACTTCATTGACTACGTCAAGGACAATCCTATTGGTGTCGGGTTCTCCCTTCCAGTGGCCGACCTTGGGGAGATGGGAGTCCCCTTGGACATCTTTGGGGAAGATGTTCGAGTCATCGCTCCTCAATTCTCGGGCGAGGAGCCGAGCAAGGAGGCGGACATTTTTGGCAGCCTTAATTCCCTTCCCCTAACTCCAATCGATGGGGAGGGTACCTCAGCCGCAACGGCCACGACTGCTACCGCCGTTCCTGATGCAACGCCAACTGCTCCGGCGACCACGGATGCTCCCCCGGCCCCCCAAGCTTGAAGACTTCTTGTTTTTTGTTTTTTCTTAGCTTTTGTTAGGGCCAATTTGTACTTCCATTCCTTTTTCTTGTAATCCCTTTCTTTTTAATGGAAGATAAATTTGGAAACATTGTCTATTTTTTTTCCTTCGTTGTGCCTCTTTTCTTCTCGCTTGTTCGCTGTTGACACTATTGTTCGCTTTCAAGCTTTATATAATCTTTGCAAACAACAGTTTTTTCTTTTTTAAGATATCTTTGTACTTGGTGATCGCCTGATCGGCTTAGGTGGGCTTTTGTCCTTAAACAGACTTAACCTAAAATAATTGGGCCTTATGAGTCCTTAATGAACGTGGCCTTAGATGTTTCTTTCATGGTCGCCCATAGTTCTGAGCCTTATTATCCTTATGTGGATTTGACCTTGGGCTTGTTCGCCCTTAGCTTTGTTGTTCGCCCCCTTGTCTGGGTGTTTAGGCGAACAATCTTGCTTTGTGAAACGACCAACTTAAAAAACAACTTAAAAAAACTAATTTTCACCATACAAACTTTATACACATCCATAAAACTTTTCAAAAACTTCTTAACATACTTACAACTGAACTCATACAAATAACATAAAATTCTGAATTAAACTAAATTTTACATTTTCCGTACAATTTTTGTCTATTGATAATACTTTTTTAACAAAGCTGCATTCCAGGAGTATTGGGCCGAATTGCCTTTCATGTCTTCTAAGTCATAAGTGTCGTTGTCCCATTTCTGAGTTATCCTGTATGGGCCCTCCCAAGTTGGTCCAAATACTCCTGGTGGTGGCGCCATAATTTTTTTAAGTACAAGATCTCCGATCTTGAATTCCCTAACTTTTACCTGTGAATTGTAATACTTTGCGATCCTTTTCTTGTATATTGCGTTTTTCATTTCTGCCGAAATTCTCTTTTCGTCAACCAAATCTATCTCTACAGCTAAAGCCTTGTTGTTCGCCTGTTTGTTGAACGTTGTTGTTCGTTCCGTTGGTACCTTCAACTCTATGGGTATGACTGCTTCAACGCTGAATGCCATGGTGAATGGAGTTTCTCCCGTACTTGTCCTATATGATACCCGGTATGCCCATAGCACTTCTGGTAGCTCTTCTGACCATTTTCCTTTCTTATCCACCAACCGAATTTTCAATATGTGTTTGGTTATTTTGTTGACTGCCTCGACCTGGCCGTTAGACTGAGGATGATATGGAGTTGAAAAATGCTTCTTGATTCCCCATTTCTCACAGAAGTTTCTTATTTTCTTTCCTTCAAACTGTCGCCCGTTATCTGTCAGTATTGCTTGTGGGACTCCAAACTGGCACACAATATTTTTCCATATGAAACTGATCATTTTTTCCTGCGTAATTGTCACGAGTGCCTCTGCTTTGGCCCATTTTGTGTAGTAATCCACGGCCACCACCGCGAACTTTACATTCCCTTTTCCAGTTGGGAAAGGCCCTATGATGTCGATTCCCCATTTTGTGATTGGCCATGGACTATTGACTGCTATCATCTCGGTTGGTGGCTTGTGAATATTGGGTGCGAATATCTGGCATCTATGACAAGTTTTCGCAACTTTGATAGCATCTTGTAGTAATGTAGGCCAGTAATACCCTTGTCTTACTGTCTTGTAAGCCAACGCACGCCCCCAGCGTGGTTTCCAAAAACGCCTTGATGAATTTCTCGTAAAACCTCTTGGCCTTGCCCTCTTGTTACACATTTCAATAATGGAAATGAGAACCCTCTCTTGTAGAGTTGATCATCCATGATTGTAAACCTTGCTGCTCGCCTGGTCGTCTTGGCTGCTTCCTGAGGATCCCCTGGGACTTCACCATCACGAAGATATTTGATAATGGGTGTTCTCCAGTCATCTTCTTCATATTCTTCATTCACCTGATTGATTTTGTAGTCACGTGTTGAAGGTTGACATATTTTCGTGATGGTGACTTCTGACAACTCCGCCGGGCCCGTGCTGGTAGCCAAGCGAGCAAGTGCATCTGCTTGAGCATTGTTCTCCCGAGGTACTTGTTCGATGTAAATTTGTTCAAACATAGAAGCCAAATGGGCTACGATCTTTTGATACAACATCATGCTTTCGTCTTTAGCCTTGCACTCTCCTCGGACTTGGTGGACTATCAGTTGTGAGTCACCTTATATTTGTAATCTCCTAACTCCGACTGCCAGTGCTAGACGGAGTCCGGCTATCAATGCCTCATACTCAGCTTCATTGTTTGTTGCCATGAAATCAAATCGTACCGCCGAGGTGAAGATTTGTCTATCTGGGCTGATTAGTACTATTCTGGCTCCTGACGCTGCATTGGTAGATGATCCATCGACGTACATATGCCATGGATGATTATGACCTCTCGTCGGATCTTGAGGAAAGGTTAGCTCGACTTTAAAATTGGCCAACGCTTGTCCTTTGATCACTGTTCGAGGTGCATATGATATCCCAAACTGGCTTATTTTGAGAGACCATTAGAGGAGGCGAC
Organism: Ballota nigra; assembly: GCA_947034835.1. NCBI lineage: Eukaryota > Viridiplantae > Streptophyta > Magnoliopsida > Lamiales > Lamiaceae > Ballota > Ballota nigra. Next base: position 43,150,784 of record OX344721.1, read on the forward strand.
CAGCAGTGTCTGGTCTTTGCAAGATTTGCCTTAATGAGAAAGTTGTCAGGACTTCGACCTGGTGATCGAAGAAGTATGGTCGTAGTTTCCTGACGCTCATCACCAGCGCGTATGCCAGCTTTTCCATCGGGGAATATTTGATTTCTGCCTCGTGCAATGCTTAGCTTACGTAGTATATGGGTAAATGGAACTTTCCTTCTGCATGAACCAAAACTGAACTGATGGCCACCTCTAAGCTGCCAGATAGAGATATAACTTTTCTCCTGGAACAGGTTTTGACAAGACTTTGGTATCGCTGAGATATTCCTTCAGCTGCTCAAACGCCTGCTGACAATGATCCGTCCACTGGAATCCGCCTTTCTTTATAGCATCGAAGAAGGGTCGGCATTTGTCCCCGGATCTTGAAATGAATCTATTCAAAGCCGCCAAGCATCCGGTCAGCCGTTGCACTTCCTTGACGGATCTTGGTGGCTGCATGTCCAAAATGGCCTTCACCTTCGATGGATTTGCTTCAATGCCTCGTTGGCTAACAAGATATCCGAGGAATTTGCCTGAATGAACGCCAAAGCTGTTTTTTTTTTATTTAGCTTCATGTTGTATGCTCGGAGTATTTCGAATGCTTGTGTCAGGTGTTCCAAGTGATCATCCTTTTACGGGCTTTTCACAACTATGTCGTCCACGTATATCTCCATTGTCTTGCCAATGTGTTCATCGAACATTTTGTTGACGAGTCATTGATACATAGCTCCCGCGTTGATTAGCCCGAATGGCATCCTTTTCCAACATAGTAAATTTTTGTTGGTGTAGAAAGTTGTGCTTTCCTAGTCGTCTGGATGCATTGGTATCTGGTGGTAGCCAGCGAATGCATCCATGAATGTGAGGAGTTCATGTCCAGCTATGTTGTCCACCAACTGGTCAATGTGTGGCAATGGAAAGTTGTCTTTGGGGCACACAACATTTAAGTCTGTGAAGTCAATACATAATCTCCATGTGCCATTTGGTTTTCTCACCAACACCGGGTTTGCCACCCATCTAGGGCACAGTGCTTCTTTGATAATATCATTGTCCAATAACTTTTTTACCTCTACATCCAACGCTTCGTACTTGTCGGGCCTAAACTTTCTTCTTTTTTGTTTCACTGGTTTTTTGGTTGGGTCAATATTTAGCTTATGGCAGGCATGCTCAGGGCTGATGCCTACCATATCGGCGTGCGACCATGCGAATACATCGAGATTAGATTTTAAGAATTTCTTCATCCTGGATCTGTAAGGCTCTGGGAGCTCAGATCCAATGAAGAGTTCTAAATCTTCTCGGTTCGGGTCAACTCTGATTGCTTCCAACTTTTCAACCGGCGTTTCTTTCCTTTTTTTACTTTTCCATCGAGGATCAACGATGGACCCTTCCAATTTGAGTTCATCTTCGACCATCATCGGTTCTGCTCCTAGTCGTGGTTCAAGATCTTCCACCTCCTTCGGGCAAGATTCATCCTCTTGTCTCTGTTGGTCGCCCTTCTGCTGGTCATCCACCTCCATCATCTCCGTATCGATGGATTCTATGATTTCATCAAGTATGGATGGTTCATCTTCAGTGCTGCTGCTCGACTGTTCGTCTACTACTGATACTTAATTATCTTTGGGCAGTAACTGCAGGAGGCACTCACGGGCTTTCTTTTGATCGCCTTTTACCGTACCTGGCCCTTTTGGTGTTGGGAATTTAACACAATAGTAATACGTTGAAACAGCTGCTTTGAATTCATTAATAAAATGTCGACCGAGAAATCCATTATAGGAAGATTGTTGGTCTACCACTAGGAATTCTACCATTCTAGTCAACCTCCTGTCAGGATTCTCGGTCGATACAAGTTCAACTGACAACGTTACTACTCCTAAGGGAATGGTTACAACATCTTTGAATCCCACTATCTTATGATTACAATCTTTCATATACTCCGCACAATCTCCTATCTGATCTAATGTACTTTTGAACAGAATATTTGTGTATGAGTCGGTATCCACGAGCAGACGGTGGACTCAGGTTCCCATGATGTTAGCATATATGATCAATGAGTCGTTGTGCGGGGTGAGCACTCCATCCAAGTCCTTTTCTGAAAACACCAAGTCCCTCGTCTTCTTGGTGGCTTGATTGACTCCCACTTCTCTTACTTGGGCAACCGCTCTCAATTCTGCTTTCCTTTTCCTTTTTTAGATTGTAGGTCTTCCGTCCGAGCATCCCCCAACGGGTCCACTTGCTTCAAGCATAAGAATTTCCCGCATCGGCTCTGCTGGGGCTGTTGGAACCTTTCTTCCCTTCTTGGTCGTCTTGCTCGGCTGGTCGCCACTGTCCTCGTCATCCGAGCTGGGTGGACCAACCGCTCTAGGTCTCTTCCCTGGTTCCTTCTTCACAAATGCAGACAGTTTACCCTCTTCATAGAACCTCCAAAGTTGTTTCAATAAGTCCCGACATTCACTAGTGAAATGTCCGATGTTCTGGTGGTAGGCGCGGTATTTATTCGAATTCAGCTTTCCGCGTTCTTGTCAGATTTTCCTTGGTTCTGAAAGCATGTCTCTGTCTTTAACATTGTTATACACGGCCTCTATTGATGTAGCGAACACCCGATTCAACCTTTCTTTCAGCTCTGCCCCTTCATTGAAGGTTTTCATGTTTTTCGGGGCTTTGTAATCACTTCCCGTGGATTTCTTTCCGGCTTTCTTGGGATCGTTTTTATCACCCAATTCTTTCTGCAGTGCTTCCTGCATGGATACATGTATGCCTGCTCGATGTCGAAATTCTGTGTATGTCTTTGGGCAGGCAAGATGTATTTCTTTCCACAGATCGGTTCCTTTTTTCAAGCCCGTCATTACTGCCACCATCTTGGTATCTTCACTGACCATCTCTCCTTCCAGAAGTATTTTATCAAACCTTTCCAGAAACATCCTATCTGACTCATCATCACCTTGCTTGATGTCGGCCAAACAGTGCCTCTGAGTTAAGAATGATCCGGCAGTGGAGAAATGCGATAAGAATTCTTTGCTCAGTTGTGTGAAGGAGTTGATAGATCCTGGAGCGAGTGTCGAAAACCAACGATGGGGGCCGTCACCCAGGGTGAGTGGGAAGTTACGGCATTGTGTAGCATCCGAGGCCCTCATGGATATCATAAAATCGGAGTATTTTACCAAGTGAACCTTGGGATCCGAATTTCCTTCGTACAGATTGATGGTCGGGAATTGTATTTTCTTCTGCACAGGCGCATTCAAGATTGCCGGTGACAGTGGTGATGATGGCAGAATTGTCGATCTAATCCCTTTCTGAGAGTCCAACTGCCTTTGCATTTCCTCGATCGCCTTTTTGAGGGCTTGCAACTCATCCGGAGACGCTCCATCGTTGGTAGGCTGCTTGCCGTGACTAAGTTCAATGACCTCATCCTGGTGCAGCCTCTCCCCAACGGGACGTTTCTCCTGAGTTGGTCGCCTGGCGACATTTCTAGCTCCGTTAGGGCCAAGTCGTCCAAATGCTGACCTCCTTAGGCGATCATGAACGGAGGGACGAGCATCAACGCGTGGTCGTTGCTCGCTTCGCGGTGACATGGCCTCCTTACCTTCTCTCCTGTGCTCCTATCTCTCTCCGATGTTATATTTTGTTCCTCTCGTTGTGCTTTTGCTCGACTTCTCATGTCCTTCCGGGGTAGATTCCCCTCTGCTCCCTAATCTTTCGCTAATTGGGGCTTTGCCTTTGTTTCTTTGAGCCTGAGCGATATCCACCTCATCATTTTGCTTATCCTCGAGCCTCTTACTCTTCTGCTCGGCTGACCGCCTGGTCATCTCCAGCGCTCTTAACGGCTCCGCTCTTTCTTGTTGTCTTTGGATTGATTGCAGAACGGTAATTGTTTTCGCGAGTTCTTCCGGATTTCTAGCCAAGGCTTCCACCTCCGGGGGAAGGGTGTCGATAGTAACCTGTACATTTCTGTTGGATGTGGCTCGTACGGTACGTGCATGGTCACCCGTAGATGATACCCGAGTCCGTGATCTTCATGACGGATGTGCACTTGAAGACTGCCTTTCTTGTGATCCCACCATTTTCGATTGAATATTCCGGTGATGAAGATCTTGTGTTTATCTTTGCCAATTTAAGAATAACTAGCCTTGTATGTGTGAACTTGGTTATTTAACAAACCCTAATTCACACATGCATGCATTCTAATTCTTAAATATGAACAAATTCTTCACAAGTGTTGAATTACCTCTTTGATTTCCAGATTTCCGGTGACTTTTTCCAGTTTCCGGTGACTTTGGCCGAAATCCGGTGTTGATTTTGCAGATTCCGGTGGCTCTCTTATCAAATCTTTCAAATCTTTGATCAAACGGAGGTTCGGACCCTTCTTCTAGCTCCAATTGTTGATGACCTTGATCCGGATTTAATGATTAGTGGTTGTTTTAACACTAAGAAGGTCACCAAACAAGATTGCTAATGATAATTTTGTGTAAAGTGAGATTAAGAAATAAAATTACAAGAGTTTGGTCTTTTTCTTGAATATTTCCACTTATTTTGACCCTTTCATGAAGGGTATTTATAGATTTACAAGCAAGTAGGAGGTGTCACTCTCTTAGCCCTTTGATTTTGGCTTTGACAAGTGTTTAGCCACTTGTCTTATTCCTAAACTATTACATCTTGTACAATGACAAGTGTGTAGTACACTTGTTTGCTTCTAATGCAATGTTTAAGTTAGTGGAATTTTGAGCTGATCTTCGTGGGCCATTCTTGCTCGCTTGGTCGCCTAGATGGTGTATCTTGTCATTGCTTTATTCTAATTATTTGTTCATCCTGCTTCTTTGTTGTGCTGGTCGCCTGACACCTATCTGACGTCACTCTTCGTCGCCTAGTGCTTGAGGCTCTCTTAATCTCTACTGGTCGCCGACATCTAATTTGTGTAATTAGTCTCTTAAACCTCCAAAACATTGTTGCTCGTCTGGTCGTCTATCAACACCGCTCTCAGTTCTGCCTTCCTTTTTCTTTTCGACATTGGGGTCTCCCGTCTGAATAACCTCCAACAGGCCCGCTTACCTCGAGCATAAAAATCTCCCGCATTGGTTCCGCTGAGGCTGTTGGGATCTTCTTACCCTTCTTGATTGTCTTGCTCGGCTGGTCGTCACTGTCTTCATCATCCGTGCTGGGTGAACTAACCATCCTGGGTCTCTTCCCGGGTTCCTTTTTCACAAATTCGGACAATTTGCCCTCTTCATAGAATCTCCACAATTGTTTTAATAGATCGCGACATTCACTAGTGAAATGTCCGATGTTCTGATGGTAGGCGCAATATTTATTTGGATTTAGCTTTCTGTGCTCTTGCCGGATCTTCCTTGGTTCTGATAGCATGTCCCTGTCTTTGACGTTGTTATACACAGCCTCTATCGATGTAGTGAACACTTGATTGAACCTTTCTTTCAATTCTGCTCCCTCATTGAAAGCTTTCATATTTTTTGGGGCTTTGTAGTCACCTCCCACGGATTTCTTCCCGGTTTTCTTGGGATCAACCTTGTCATCCAACTTCTTCTGTAGTGCCTCTTGCATGGATACATGTATGCCTGCCCGATGTCTGAATTCTGCGTATGTCTTAGGACAGGCGAGATGTATCTCTTTCCACAAATCGGTTCCTTTCTTCAAGCCTGCCATCACTGCCACCATCTTGGTGTCCTCGCTGACCATCTCACCTTCCAGAAGTATCTTGTCGAATCTTTCCAAGAATTTTCTGTCTGACTCATCATCCCCTTGCTTAATGTCGGCCAACTTGTGCCTCTGAGTTAAGAATATCCCGGCTGTGGAGAAATGTGATAAGAACTCTTTGCTCAGTTGTGCGAAAGAGTTGATGGATCCTGGGGCAAGTGCCGAAAACCAACGATGAGGGCCATCACCGAGTGTGAGTGGGAAGTTAAGGCACTGTGTAGCATCTGACACCCTCATTGATATCATGAAGTCAGAGTATTTTGCCAGATGAACCTTAGGATCCGAACTTCCTTCGTACAAACTGATGGCCGGGAACTGTATTTTCTTTTGCACGGGCGCATTCAGGATCGCTGGTGATAGCAGCAACGATGGTAAGATTGTCGAGCCAATGCCTTTCTGTGAGTCTAACTGCCTTTGCATTCCCTCTATCGCCTTTTTAGGGCTTGCAACTTATTTGAAGACGCTCCTTCGTTGGGAGATTGTTCGTCGTGATCAAGTCCAATGAATTCACCTTGACGCAGTCCCTCTTCAACGGGACATTTCTCCTGAGTTGGTCGCCTGGCGACGTTGCTGGCCCCATTGGGACCTAGCCGCCCAAAGGCTGATCGCCGTAGTCGATCATGAACGGATGGGCGAGCATCAGTGCGTGGTCGCTGCTTGCTCCGTGGTGGTGTGACCTCTTTGGCCTCTCTCCTGCGTTCTGATCTCCATCATAGTTATGTCATGTGCTCTTTGTTGCACCTTTGCTTGGCTCCACCTCTTCTCCCGGTGTGGACTCTCCTCTGCTTCCCAACCTCTCGCTCATTGGGGTTTTACCCTTGTTCCGTCGAGCCTGAGCGCTGTCTACCTCGTCATTTCGTACATTTTCCTGTCTCTTACTTTGTTGCTCGGTTGACCGTCTGGTCGTCTCCAGCGCTCTTGACGACTCTACTCTTTCTTAACGTCTTTGTATCGATTGCAAAACGGCGATCGTTTTTGCGAACTCTTCTGGGTTCTTGGCCAGGGCTTCCACCTCCGGGGGAAGAGTGTCGATAGTGACTTGCACATTTCTATTGGACATGGCCCGTATAGTACGTGCATGGTCACCCGTAGATGATACCCGAGTCCGTGACCTATGTGACGGGTGTGCACTTGAAGACTGTCGTTCCTGTGATCCCGCCATTTTTTTATTGGGTATTTTGGTGATGAAGATTTTGTGTTTGTCTTTGCCAATTTAAGAATAACTAGCCTTGTATGTGTGAACTTGGTTATTTAGCAAACCCTAATTCACACATGCATGCATTCAAATTCCTAAATATGAACAAATCCTTCACAAATGTTAAATTACCCTTCTTATACCCAGTTTCCGACGACTTTTACTAGTTTCTTGTGAATTTTGGCCGGATTCCGATGACAATTTGCAGATTCCGGTGGCTTTTCTACCGAATTTTTCAAACCTTTGATCAACCGGAGGTTCGAACCCTCCTTCTAGCGCCAATTGTTGATGACCTTGATCCGAATCGGATAATTAGTGGTTGTTTTAACACTAAGAAGGTCACCAAACAAGATTACAAGTAATGCTTTTGTGTAAGTAAAGATTGAGAGATAAAATTGCAAGAGTTTTGGTGTATTTTTGAATATGTGAACCTTTTTTTACCCTTTCACGAAAGGGGTATTTATAAGCTTACAAGCAAGTAGGAGGTGTCACCCTCTTAGCCCTTTGATTTTGGCTTTGACAAGTGTTTAACCACTTGTCTTATTCCTAAACTATTACATTTTACACAATGACAAGTGTTTAGTACACTTGTTTGTTCCTAATGCAATGTTTAAATTAGTGGAATTTTGAGTTGTCCTTCGTGGCTCAGTCTTGCTCGCTTGGTCGCCTAAATAGTGAGTATCTTGCCCTTGTTTTTATCTTAATTATTTATTCATCTTGTTTCTTTGCTGTGTTGGTCGCCTGACATCCGTCTGACATCATTCCTGGTCGCCTGGTGTTTTAAACTTTCTTAAGCTCTGCTGGTTGCCGACTTCTAAATTATATTATTAATCTCTTAATCCTCTAAACATTATTGCTCGTCTGGTCGTCCATCAACAGCTCGAATGAGAGGACATGGGTTTAGAGGTGGAGAATTTGGATTTTAGGAATGAATTTAAGGTTTCCGATGGTGGTATGACGGACGACGGCGTTGCAGATTCTCACACGATGGTGGTGAGGCAGGTTTTAGAAGAAAATAAGAGACAAGAAGGAAGAAATAAGAAAAATAACTACCTTGGAAGGAGATTTGAAGCCAAACTTTGAAGAATCAACACTGGAAAAGCTTGGAAATCGCCGGAGATGGAGGCATTCGCCGGAGTTTCTGTAGCAGAAGGTGAAAAGTGGGAAAATTTTCATTTCCCACTCATTTATATACCCATAGGAAAAACGGAGTAAAACCCGTAATTTCCTCAAAGAATATGGGCCAATTTGGTAGGAAACGGGGTTAATTTTGAGCAAGAATAAAAATCGGAGGACCTATATGCATATATAGGGGCGCGTGACCTTGGGACTGCACGCGCGTGGGCGGCGCATAATCATGCCGCCCACGTCATCCTCGGATATCCCCCACATTGTGGGAAGACGAAACGTTAGCCACAAAGTTGCTCGCCAATAGGAGGTTGTTCGTCCAAATATTTACCAAGACGATATCCTAACTACAGTTGCTCGCCACAAAGTTGCTCATCCGAAGCAACACCTATTCAGGATAGGGGACAATTGTTGATGGGCGAACATCAATCACTATTTGACGAACAGTAATTAAAGCCCGAATTAGAAATGATTAACAAAGAAAATCAAAGGGGAGTACATAAATTAATTCAGGGGGTGTATCAAACGACGAACAACTCCCTCGACGAACAACATACTGGTGAGCAGGTCCTGGGGCCCGAAGCCAAATATGGACCCTACATCGAGTCATTGATGACGAGCAACATTGTCAAAATGAGGTGCATTTACCAGCCTAAGAGGTGTATATTGACGAACAAAGGACCCAGGTCCCGAAGCCAATTAACACGAAATATAAAGACGAGCAGCTTCCGAACCATAACCTCAAGAGGCGAACAACTTTTACCCAAAAAAACAATTTAGACCAACCAAGCCCATCAAGACGAACAACAAAGAGTCCGAGATAAGGCCAAAGAAGACTTTGTAACTAAGTTTCAGCTTAGATAAGATCAAACAAGGTCAAAGGACACTTGTCTTACGTGCAAGCTAGGAAGTCCAATAGTTTTGTACACCACCTACTTGGTGATCTCTATAAATAGTTGTTCTCCAGCTAAGAAATATAAGTTCAAATTCACAAATACTCCCAAAACACACACAAACACGCCTAAACATGCACACATACGAAATAAATACGGATTTGACTCTCAAATTTACAATTTTACAACCCGAACCTTCGATTTATCATTTACGGTGATAATCAATCACACGTTTTTGTTTGGTGATCCTAAACCGAATTAAAACAGCCATTAATCCCCACGATTAAATTTGATCACCAACAAAAATAATAAAAATAAAATTACAACTAATATAAAAAAACGCAATAAAGAAATTAATCGTCATGAATTTGATAACATATAAATATTAATCCATAATATTTACAGAAAAATAATACTTTTCTTGTAAATGCATACATCAATTCAGAATTTCATCAAATACATGATATGTCGTCCATATTTGTGTGACATGATTATTAGAAGGAAAAAAGTACATGTAGGACCTTAAATTATTGCCCAAGGATCAAATAAACCCTTTATCTATTTTGTAGTACAAACAAACCCTTAATCTTTTTTAAATGAAACAAATAGGCACTTCTGTGAATGAAATATTAACAGACGTTTTCTCCACAATGGACCAAGGTTTGTTGTATGGTTGGACTTGGAAGTGGGACGGAAGTGAGGCCGCTGTTACTCATAAAACAGAGAAATTGAATCTGAGAAGATAAGAGTTTGGTATTGTTGTACCCGGTCAAGCAAGTTGGTAAAAGTTTTCCACCTCGGATCAAGATCAAGTTGACCGACCAATATACAAGTGCCACAAGAAGGTCCAACTGGACATGACAAAGTGTCATCCAATCCACTATTAAAGTCAGACAAAGATAAGTCAACTTGAGCACCCAACTTGAACATCTAACTTGGACATTCAACATGGGTCTAGCATAACTATATGAAAAGTCGGTGTGCCGAACTAGGCATCATCTTCCAAGGCATAACACAATCACATGATAAGTTAGCCCGAAGAATTCGCTTGACCAGGTGGCAAGTTGACCTCAAGATAGTCCAAGTGGAAAGGTTGCATCTCACTAAACACATGAGCAAGATGGTTGATCTCGCGTAGCACAATCAAGTCGGTCATCCAAGTCGACACGTCAACTTGGCACCATCCTAAGGCGGTTTAAGTGGAGCCAAATCCTTACTTCAACCCGAAGTCATGACGCACCTAGTTGGCAAGAGTTAAGACAACAAATATGGTCCAATCAGAGAAGGCGACAAGTCGGTCCAATCAAGTTTGCTTTGTTATCACGGCGCCAACTCCTATTTGGCGACCTGCATGTCACAACGCCAATTTCTACTTGGCAAGTATCTGGTCACCATGCCAGCTCAGGTTGAACTCGCCTATAAATAGGTCAAATTTGTAATGGAAAAGGATTCAGAAATTTTACTCAGAAACTTGAATACAACTACTTGTGTCTTGTAAGCAGCTCAAGTTGCTCTCTTAATACATAATTCCACACAATCAAACACACTAAATTATACACTTTGTTTGTTAGTCAAATACAAGTCAAATCATCCGTACACCTAAAATGACTAGCAGATGGTATAGTAATCAAGATTAAAAGTTGAAAAAAAAAACATTTTATCAGTGATCAAGGATTTCTCATCGCCGTCGCTTTTTCGCTCTCTCTCCACCATCGACGCCTCCACTCGTGCTCCGTCTCCATTTATTCTCGCCCATCGCCGCCGCACCAGGCTTCACGATGAAGAAATTAACAGCGCAAATGTGAGTTCAATACATGAGATTTGTGTTCCTTTTTCAATTTCTTGTATCCTAATTTGTGAGGGGTGAATTCAATTTTTTGTTTATTTGAAATGAATTGCAGATGAGTTTCGTTGAATGAATTTCTGGACTATTTACCAATTTATGTTCCAATAGAAGCGTTTGCCTGAGGAAGAAAACGTCTGTTAGTTTTCATTGACAGAAGGACCTATTTGTTCCATCTTAAAAAGATTAAGGGTTTATTTGCACTACAAAATAGATAAAGGGTTTACTTGATTCGTGGACAATAGTTTAGGGTGTTATACATACCTTTTCCCTCGTTAGAAATAATGATTGAAGAAAAGACCACTTTTAACTGTAAGGGAGTGTTTGGCAATAAAAATATGTACCGAATTAGGAAAAGTTGCGCCTCTCTTCTTACTTTTCATACTCTGCAGTAATGCGGCTGTTTTTTTGTAGGAATACTCTTTAAGCCCTTCCCCCAACTCTCTCTCTCTCTCACCCGCTTCACGGCTCAATTTTCCGGCGAGATCTCTGATTGGGTAATTTCTTCCGCCGATTTATTTTCTCTTCTCGTGAATTTATGCCTTCTGATTTACTGCTTGGTGAAGTTATGTTGATGCGTTGTAAATTTTAAGTCTCGTGATCTCTAGGGTTTATCTGGGACCAAATTAGGGCTCGTTTTGCGTATTTTAATAGTTAATCAGCTGTTAAATTCAGTTAATAGCAGTATGTGAGGAGATTTTGTGGATTGAATTTGAAATGGTGATGAAGCGAATTGGTAGTTGTAGGGAAATGATGTGTTAAAAAAAGGGTGTTTTGATTTCCAGTTTGAGTGTTATCTGCGGCATTTTGATGGTACCCTCATGTTTAAAGCACAAATAATTGTTAATTTCACCTGTTTATTGTCATAGAATTTATCATTTTTTGGTCTTTGTGTTCTGTTAGTGCAGAGAGGTATTTAACAAAGGATTTTCAATTTGAGATTTGCCATTTCTCAAGAACTATACAAGGAAAAGTACAGACTTGTAAACTTGATGCTTATCGACGTGGGGAGGAAAAAAGATGTTGTTCTGTTTTTCTTATAATGGGAGTTCTGGGTATCGGTTTATTTGGTAATCCCGAATTAACATTAAATTTTGATATATTAGCCAACTGGTCCCACCCTGTGAACTTGGAAATACTATTTTATATTGGACTTTTTCTTGCTTTGCTGTCGAATTGCCAATCATACCCCTCCATATATGATTACCCGATACCCCATGGATAGTTTTCTTCAATGTAACTGATTATTTAGTTGCGATGGATTATAAACATTGGGGAACAGTTATGAAGTTCCATGACACGTGGTCACTTGGATGGAAGAGTCGTTAATAAAGGTGTCTACACTCTTTATGTTCGTTAAGGACTCGAAGAGGGGAAGGGGACAAGGAGCATTGCCAACCACCTCATGAACAGTTTTTTGTTTTTCCAAAGATTAAAAGCCATTAGGTTCTCATTTTATTTTGTTTCGTCATACATGCCCTTGTTTTTGTCACATTGGACTTACCAAGTTATTGCCTATCAACACTTCCTCTCGTCTTCTTTTATAAAAATATTCCTTTCAAGAACAATTCCTTTTTCCTTGAAACTAAGCACAGTCCATGTTCCTGGCAAGGACTTCAAATATTCACGCAGGGCCTATTGTTCTCTCGTTTTGATTCAGCTGAAGAACCTATATGTTAGTGGACAAACATTATTCAGTTTTACGTGCATGAGGAATGAAAATGATAGCTGATGGCGGCAAAGCATTTCTTACTATTCAGTCAACTTGTACAATGAGTCATTGAGGCCTGTGGTTGCTAAAATGATATACTTATTCACTTTAAAGAAGTAATTAAAGTTGTGCACTTTGAAATGGGAAGAATCGTGATTACATTAGCTTTATATAACTCTTTATATTATTTGTTTTTTAATCAGCTGGAGGCTCTTTTGATTCTGGCGCATGAAATAGGTAATAGATTGTAATTGGTAATTACTTAAATGAGTTTTGTGTTGATTATATAAGTTTGTTTGTGCTGAAGATCGAACATTATTATGCTTCGTGAATGTTTGTGCCTGATGGGTTTGTGATATTAGTAAGTAAAGGCTCTCTCTTGCAGTGTATTTGTCCATATAATTTGTAACTGTCTTGAAAATGTTTGCTTTCTTCCATATAGGTAATATTCATTACTTTAAACACAAAATATAGCATGAAGTCATAAACTGGAGCTTCAATGCAATGTTATCTTCTCTGTCTAAGTGTATTGTATTTGATTTCTGAAAAGTTTTTTGTGTTCTAACTCCAGAACTGAGTTAGAACACATCCGGAGTTTTTGTGAAGAATTATATATAAGAAATGGGGGACCTCACAGATAAATATGCCTTAGCTTAGGACGCTCCCACCAATTTTTTTTTATTTTTTCCTTTTTCACTTCGTTTTCTTTTCGTTTCCCTTTTCCAGTATTGTATTCCTGTGGCTGATAACAAAAGGGGCTGAAATTATGTCTCAGACTTTTTTTGTTCTAATGATTATATAAGGCTTTTAAGCCTAACTGCAAATGATGCCTGGATTTTTAAAATGCTATTAGTTGTTTCCTCCGATTTCTGCATTATTTCACGCATTCTTGAATCATATTGGTCCTCCGCTTTATAACTGTTGATACCATTTAATAGACGATTACATATTTGGAGCAGGATGTCTATTTTGATGTTTCTATTCTGTAAATGCAATCTAATTTCATTTATCTTCGCAAACAATTTTCTTTTATCTGCAGTTATTGCTGCAATATTTATTTGGGCCCCAATAGTAACTTGATTTTTGAAATACTCTTAGTCGTTTCTTCCGATTTCTGCATAATATCACGCATTCTTGAACCATATTGATTCTCTGCTTTATAACTGTTAATACTATTAAATACTCCTAGTTGATTGCATATTTGGAGCAGGATATCTATTTGCTGTTTCTATACTGTCAATGCAATCCAATTTTCATTTACCTTTGCAAACAATCTTCTTTTATTTGCAGTTATTCCTGCAATATTTAACTTGATGAGTTTTCTTCACAGTAAAAGTAGATATGCAACACAGTGGTGTAAAAGATACCCAACTTCGTGAAAACAGCAACCAGAAGGTTCACCCCCAACCAATGGAAGAGGCAACTAATCAAAATCCTGAAGCTATGGAAGCCCTAGTTTCCAGGATATTTGCAAACATCTCCTCCCTGAAATCGGCTTACATTCAACTTCAAGCTGCTCATACTCCTTATGACCCTGATAAAATTCAAGCTGCTGATAAACTCGTAATATCAGAGCTAAAGACACTATCTGAACTCAAGCATTTCTACAGAGAGCACAACCCTAAACCTGTTTGTGTCTCTCCTCAAGACTCCCGATTAGCTGCTGAGATTCAAGAACAGCAGAGCCTGTTGAAAACATACGAGGTCATGGTAAGAAAATTTCAATCTGAAATCCAGAATAAAGATTCTGAGATTATTCAATTAGAGCAGCAGATTCAGGAGTCAATTCAGAAGAGAGTAAAACTTGAGAAGAATCTAAAGCTTAGGGGCTTATCATCTAAAGAATCACAAGAAAGTGGCGGTGAAACTGGGCTTTCATCACCTGATTTATCCCCCGACGTTTTTAGGTCTGCTGTGGAAGCTGCTTACAAGGGAATTCACGACTTTTCAAAGCCGTTGATCAACATGATGAAAGCAGCTGGGTGGGATCTTGATGCAGCAGCAAACTCCATCGAACCAAACATCATATATGCGAAGAGAGCTCACAAAAAATACGCATTTGAATCCCACATTTGCCAAAGAATGTTCATGGGGTTCCAGGACGACAACTTCTCCCTGAAACCCGATAATCCACCAGAAACTAAAGAAAGTTTGTATCAGCAGTATCTCTCCTTAAGGGAAACGGACCCTTTGGACGCTGTGGGCCAGAGTCCAGACTCGATGTTTGCAAAATTCTGCCAGAACAAGTATCTTCTTGTTGTTCATCAGAAAATGGAAGCATCATTCTTTGGAAACTTGGATCAACGGAATTATATTATGGGTGGTGGGCATCCAAGGACAGCTTTTTACCAGGCTTTTCTTAAATTGGCAAAAGCAATCTGGCTTTTATATTGCTTGGCCCATTCGTTCGATCCTTCTGTCAAGATCTTTCAGGTGAAGCGGGACAGTGAGTTCTCTGAAGTTTATATGGAAAGTGTAGTGAAGAATTTCATTGTAGAAGATGGGGATGAGAAACCGAAAGTTGGGCTGATGGTTATGCCCGGGTTTTGGATAGGCGGTAGCCTCATTCAATCCCAAGTCTACCTAACAGGTGTTAAGGTTGTTGAGTGACATTTTCTTGATCACCTGCTGGAAAATCCTTGCTTGATTTGTATGTAACTATGTTTGTATCACATTTTGCTTATCTAATTATATTAAAGCTGTGTTTTGTTTCACTGTACTACATATGTTCTGCCTTATAAGAATCGTCCCAACTCCCAACTAATCCTAGGAGGGGATGCTTGCCTTCCTCTCCTTTCTGCTTCAGGTAAATGCAAACGTATCTCATATTCCATTCCTTTCGCAATAAATGCTTTTAGAATTCAAACTTTATTTCTGTTTAATTGTTTTTTTTTTACCCCCAATTTATCCCTCTTAAATATATGTTAGGCGATTGTTTGTTTCAGGATTTAGGTGGGCGTGTGAAGTCATTACTTTACATCCACGAGATGTAAAGTCTTGGATGATGATAAAAGTATGTGTTTGTTTTGAGATTTTAGTAAGTTGAGATTTTACTTTATGTCAAATTATGTGTAAGAGTTTAGTATGGTGGGATTTTACTCTAGTCTAACTCTCTTTTATATTTTTCATATACCACAAATTTTATTTTTCTTTAATTCTTCAATATTTTAAGATTGATGGAAGGTGGAAATCCTTAAGGTCACGTTTGTTTTCGTCTTGAGGTGGATGGGGGAAATCCGGATGGGGAAAAAAAGTGGATGGGCGAAATCCTGTGAATAGTAATCCTTTGTTTGTTTTGGCTTGGATGTAGTAGGGGTGGATGGGGCTTTATGTCAAATCAATAATGATGATGTATTATTATATTATTATTTATTAAAGAGGTAATTATTGAATAATTGTAATATAAAATAATTAATATTATTATGTATAATTATATAATTATTTAATTATATTATATTATTTGAATTGAATTAAAACACAAAACAATTGAATTAATAAAAGATTCATAATGAATTATAAAATCATTTTAATTTGTTTGCCGTCTTAGAAAGATTCATAATATCATTTTTATTCTTTTTTTTAAGATTCATAATATTATTTTTATTCATTTTTAAATTTTGTGTCTAATAATGAATTATAAAATAAAATAAATAACCATTGTTTTAATTGATAGATATTAAATACAATTTTTTTATAAGATGCATTTATTTATATGATAGGCATAATTAATGAAAATAACAATTAATTTCATGGATATTTAATATTAATATGTTTTCATTGGATTTTTTTGTAAACAATTTAAAATAAATATTATACTAAATTAATTGATGATGTATTATAAAGTAGAAGATAGAGATTAATAAAATATATATTTAATGTGAAAAAATAAAGTTGATTTGATAGATATTGAGTTATGTGAAAATAGGGGTGTGGGTGTATAATAGGGATGAATTTGTATTTGGATAGGGGATGGGATGTGCAAATCCGAAAAATGGCCGGGACGGGGGGAGGCCCATCCCCCATCCGGACTTCGTAAGCTGAAAACAAACAAGCCCTAAATTTATGCCCCCTTAATTTGAGTCTAGATTTTTTTTTTTCTTTTAGAAGACGACACTTGTTGTGCCCTGTATCACAGATTCACAGTAACATATTAAGGGAGTGTGTTTTTTTTTTTTTATTACTACACAATAACGAAAACCACTTTTAATATCTAAAAGTTGATCCCGACTTTCTTATTTGCAAACCCCCTTGGAGTGTTTTTTTTTCTTTTTAAATAAAATCTTGTTTCTAATTTTTTTTTTTTTGAAGGATAAATCTTGTTCCTAATTAATTATCATATTAGTTATTTTTTCTTGTTTCTTCCCAACTTACCTCCATAAAACATGTCTGAGTTTTTAATTAAGGCGAGAAAAATACAGGGGAGAGAAAGATTGACGGGATAAATATAGTAAATTTTTATGTTCATTAATTTATTTCTAATTCACTAAAAAAAGAGATTTAACTATTTAGACCCATTATTGAGTTGTAAATGGGTTGATTTTTGTATCATACATCTAAATAATTTTTTATTTTTATTTTCAATCAAGTAGAATTTAATTTTATGAGTTTTAGTTATCAGTCGCAGTGCGGATAGGATCATCTACACTACACCATTCATATTTCAACCACATGTACATCCTACAAAACTAATAAACATATGAATAACATCATAACATAGTTATTTATAAATTAATTCCTTTCAAAATGTACAATCCCAAAACCTATGTTAAAAAGCCAAAAAAGGAGATTGAAAAAAAAAATCATTTAACTTTATTTAAATGATTCTAAAAAAAAAAAACTCTATTTGAATGCAGTTAATTCATTTTTATATTAAAGTCATTTTAATTTATTATGTGTGTATATTTATCTACTAGCACAGGACCCCGCGTATAAAGCGGGTTTGATATTATATATATATATATATATATATATATATATATATATATATATATATATATATATATATAAAGTGTTTAAATTAAATATTTTAAATATTAATTCAATTAAAATATAATTTTTTTAATTCAATCAAAATATCAATTTGTAATTAAAAACCATAATAAATTATTCCAACTAACTCATGCAAATTAAAAAAAGTGGTTTATATAGTAAAAATAAGTGAATAGAGGGTATGAATATAAATATAGGATATATAAATATTATCCAAAAATATCATAAAGTTATAGAATTGTAGAATTTCAAAATAAAGGATTGAGAGAGGTGGGGAGATTCACAATATATATATATATATATATATATATATATATATATATATATATATATATATATATATATATATATGTGTGTGTGTGTGTGTGTGTGTGTGTGTGTGTATGCGTGCGTTATAGATAAATGTGGAGTTTCTAGGAGATATAAAAAAATAGGAGTAAGTGAGAGTGGACTAATTCAAGATTTTTAATTTAACTTAAGTAATTTTAGAATTTTTGGAATATAAGTTAATAGATTTAATAAAATAGGAAGTTAATATAGATGTTAATAAAATAGGAAGTTTAGGAGAGAAGTCAGGTGATAGCATGATTTTGAAATAATTCATGATGAGACATGTCACTTAGGAGAGAGGAGATTCACAAATAGACGAGGTAATGATATATGTATTGCAAGATTTTTCTTGTAAAAAATTATAATTTTCTTTTATAAAATTTATTGTTAATATTACAAATTTTATAACGTTTTACAGTTATTAATTACATATAAATTTTATACTTAATTATGATTATAATAACATAAAAACTTTACTAATACGTACAAATAAAATTTTATAATAATTTTTTAAGTAGTCATAAGATATGTTTTTATATATTTTTAATAAAATTTTAGTGGATTATAAATTTTATAGGATAAATTTATTAACATTATAATATATGTACTCCGATTAATAAATTTAATTAGATATATGTGGCTAAATTGAATCTGCAATAGATATTTTTTAAAGTTTTTTGGTACGGGAATTGAAAGAAATTAGTTTTGTTTCAAAAAAAAGTATATAATTTCCTTAATTAGCTAAATGGTTATGTTATAGTGTTATTCATATATTTGTTAATTTTGTAGAAATGTACATGTATGTAGTGAAAATTTAAATGGTGTAATAGAAGATGTTACACCATTTTGTAATAGATCCTATCCAGTGTTCTGGGGCCGATAGCTAGTTTGATTTTTTTTAAACCCGTAATTTAGATGTCTTTATATTATTTCAAACAAATCCTAAATTTTGTTAACAAAATTGTTTATACTACATGTTGATACTAATTTGAACTCAGAACATATGCGTGAGATAAAAATTGGATATTTCGAAATAATTTTATTTCATTTAAACATTCGAATAAAATGTGAAATTAATTAATAATTTCCTAAAATTTGTATGTTATATTTATCGAACCGATTTAAACTCGTTTAGAAAAAAGAAAATCTCAAATGAATTAAATATATAATAATTTAATCCGATCGACACGAAACAAGGGACAAAAACTCAATTATTCAGCATTTTTAGTGTCCAAGCAAAGGAAAAACTTAGACCAGTTATTCTTTTATAAGTGAAGATTGGTGAAGTAGCAGATCTTGAAGATCACAGTCTCAAGGTCATAACGATAAATGGCGTTGACTAGCGTTAGGCATGGACCATCAAATTTGGTTCTTAGACTTCAATTTTGTCCCCATTAGCAAACACTCGTACGTAATTATAATTAATTGACTACATGAATTATTGGTCGGTTTAAGAAAACACCGTCAATGAGAATTTTATATATTCGAGGAAGAAATGGACCAAAGGCCGAATAGTTTAAAAAGTATACGTTACATATGTTTGCATTTGAATTGAGCGTTAAAAAATAAAAATACAACTCCCTCCATTCTCCAACCAAATTATTTTTTTACTCCTAAATCTACTTTCATTTACTTTATTGGGAATTATATTACTTTATAATTATTAACTTCATAAATAATCATTTTATTCATCATAAAACCATAATACCTTTAAAATTCAAATGATTTAAAAATCGTTGGATTTTAAATGACATGGTTTTGCTAAACATTCTCCCTCAATTTTTAATATCTCTGAATAAATGAAATGGATTTAGATTGTGAATTAAAATACATTGCCCCAAATCTCTCCATTCAAACACAACCTTTTTTCTTTATTTTCTCTCATTTTTTTAGAATTTGCGTCCATTTCAAGGGGAATAGATTTGGGAACAAAGTGAGTATTATTGTTTTTTTTATTGGGGGGTTGGGTTAGGGTGGAGTGGGGGAGGGTTTGGGATGCAAACATTTTTATTAGATTTACATTACAAGGACTTAAACTTCATAAATGTTTTGAAAGTTCTGCATGCATCGAATCAATCATATGCTACTCTTTAAGCTCTTGAGAAAATTATTGCCCGGATCCCGGACTTTATAATCAGGACAAGGAAAATGAAATAATGCATATTTCTGTTATTATAATATTTAGTTTCTATCTTATCTATTTCTAACTATATGGGCCTGAATAATTGATTCTGATCAATCTTACTCTTGCACTATAATTAATGAAAAGGTTACGTACTTTGCCAATTGCCCCAACAAGAATCTAGGGTTGTGTTTAATATCCCACTGACCACCTGGTTCCTAGAAACCCTAGAACACATGCACAACAATATTAAAAAAATAAATTCAAATTCCCATATAATATAAAGTATAGAGATGTGGAGCACTGCTTAATTAAACTTGTGACAACTTCCCCCTATAAAAGCCACATAATACCCCCTTCTTTTCAAGTTTCAACACCACTACACTATCATACACATAACTAAACATGGCAAGAGCAACTAGCCTCTCTATCTTAATTTTTTCCCTTCTCTTATCAACCCTAGTTCAAGCCCAGCACCCGGCCGTCCGCAGACGCTCGCGTGCTAGGGCGTTCATCGAGATACAATGCCAGAAAACTCTGTATCCTGATTTATGCATCCGTTCTCTCTCCTACTACGTCAGCAATCTCACAACACTGAGTCAACAAAAATTATCCCAGATCGCCCTGAAGGTGAGTCTGGCCCGAGCGGAGTCGACTCAGGTGTACTTGACCGAGGTGGCCAAGGGGCTCAAGAAAAGAAATGGCGCCATTAAAGATTGCTTGGAGCAAATCAATGATGGGGTTGAGCAACTATCAAATTGCATCAAGGAGACATCCAATATTAAGGAAAATGGAGAGAGTAGGGACTTTCCATGGCATGCTAGCAATGTTCAAACATGGATGAGCGCTGCCCTGACCGATGCAAGCTTCTGCATAGACGGGTTCTCGGGCCAGGTTTTGGGGGGGAAGACTAAGGCCATGATCAAGGCCAAGGTTCTTAATCTTGAACAAGCTACTAGCAATGCTTTGTCCTTGTTCAACAGGTTTGCCGCAAGATATAATAAGCCATAGTCTAGGCCCTTTTCTGCAATTTGGAGTGGCGGGCTCTTCTTTTATCTTTGCTGTGCAGCATATATGTAAGGGTAATAATATGTGAATATACAAAGTTTTGGGATTTTATAAATTCGTTTTGTATTATTATAGGAGTATATAACATCTCTATTTATTTACATATGTGTGGTGGATGTTTGTAATCTTGTATGGTGGATATTACAATTTGATTATTTCATTAAAAAAAAATGTAATAAGCGATTTATTTTCCAATTTCTTCTTTTTTTTGGCATGAAGAATGCGGTCAGGTAATTATGTCCTAATTTATTTTTAACTCTTAGGACTTCGTAAACGCATGATACACAGCGTATATATACGCGCTGACTAATGTGTAGTTTTAAACATATAATAGACTTCACCAAATAATACGCAAATTAGCATATATGTGTAGATAATTAATTTGTTCATGCTTTTACACTTATCAATACAAATACAAATACAAATACAAATACACAAGTAATCAACGACGAATAAATACTTAGATACAAATGTAGGTCAACGCCTCAGGTTTTCAACGGGGTTACATGCATGCTAATCTTTGCACGTGATTAACTCTAATTTCAGACCAATAATTAATGGGTATGTAGGCAATTCTTGGATCCCGCGACTAGATTAGGACATATGGAGTATTTTACACAATTTTCATTTTCTTTAGTTCAAGTCTTTGATTAATAATTCTTCGAGTGAAAGCATAATTTAGAGATATTTCCTTTTTGTGTACGTGTGAAAGGATATTGCTTGTGGGTTTAGGGATTTAAATTGAGCATTATCTATGACTACGTACCAAATTGCTAATTTGTCCTTTGTTTAATGTACACACGGGCATATTCTGATAATGAATATATATTTTAAATTTAATTTGAACGAGAAATTTAGTCGATCAAATTTATTGTGCTCAAATATTTCTTCTAAATTAGAAATGTTCAATGGCACAAAACTCGCTCGGAATTCTCTACATGGTTTGAAAATGGTATAAAATCCTACGTGGTTTACATAAAGCAAATCCTCCATTTTTATCATAATCGAGTTAACAAATTTCTTTGTTTCTCGTTTTGTCCTTCATAGTATAATATTAAAATTTCAATATACTGAAAATTTATAAAATTGTTGCACTAAAAAAAATGCGCAGTTTAACGACGGGATTAGCGACGGATTATTCATCGCTAATCGTGATTAGCGACGAGATTTACAACAAACAAGGGTCCATAGTCAAATCGATCGTAGCTAAAATTTACGATGGCTTTTGGCATGCAGTCATAAATTTACGGCGGATAGGACCGTCGTAAAACCGACCCGTCAACGATCCGGTCCGGTATCAAATTTTACGACTGCCATGTACCCGTCATAAAAACTACCCGATTTCAGTTTTTTAATCATGCATTAAAATATTTACGATGGGTAGCTAACCGTCGTTAATTTATGATTTACAGCGGACACGTGTCCGTCGTAAATACCGAACCTGGAACAAAAAAAGTGGCTCCTGTGGTTCGAACCCGGACCACCCGGCCATCGGCCCCCAAGCTATATATTCCTGCCCAACTTCTATATTAGCCCCATTGGGGCTATAACAATTAATTCCAAATTCGCATCCAAGGGGAATCGAACCCATGACCTCTCTTGTATGTAGAGAGGGCATGAACCGTTAGGACACTTGCTTCTTTTATTCGATTTCTTGCAACTAATTGTATATGTATCTAAATTGAGCTATTCTTTTTTTATTATTCATCAAATTAATTTCTTTTCATTTTTAACTTGTTTTTAGGGGTGTGCAACAGTCGGTTCGGTCACCGAACCGAACCATATTAATCAAATCGAACACCAAATCGAAATTTTATTACAAACCAAAAACTGAACCATATTTTGAAAAACTGTTTGGTCCAAACCAAAATATTTCGGTTTGGTTCGGTCCCAAACCGAACAAACCGAATTTTTTACACTTCTTTTTTTTAAAACTTAACTTGATTTTTTTTTAGCATCAACACACTTGTTTCATTCAATTACTTGCAACATGTCAACATCTAAATACTAATTTAAGAAAAAAATGCATCAATAACCCTGCTACATAATCAAATAAAAACATCAACACAATAGTTTTCAAAAGTTAAGCAACAATTTGAAAAATACAATCAACACAAAATACCACTCCTCAAGTATTTTATGCAATCTAAATAATCTAATATTAATATTATTATACTATATTAGACTATAAGTGATTATATATTAATTTAAGTGAGTGTTAATATATATATATATATATATATATATATATATATATATATATATATATATAATATTATTATTATTAAAAATATTTCGGTTCGGTTCGGTCTATATGGTTTTTAATTCGTAAAAACCGTAAACCGAACCTAAGTTAAAAAAATTCAAATTTCAAAATTGTAAACCGAACCATAAACCAAAAACCGAACCGAAATTTATATTTTGGTTTGGTTTGGTAGGTTTTTTTTCTTCGGACCGTATTTTGTACACCCCTACTTGTTTTAATAAATGTTGTTGCCAATTATATTTTTTTTGTTTTGTAAATTTATTTAATTCGAAAAACGCGTAATTAATATTATAATCCGTTCATTTATACGTAATTAATTGTATACGTATCCAAATTGAGTCATTCTTTTTTTATTATTCATCAAATTAATTCTTTTTCGTTTCTAACTTGTTTTAATTAATGTTTTTACCAATTATATTTTTTATTTTGTAAATTTATTTAATTCAAAAAATGTGTAATTAATATTATAATTCGCTCATTTGTACGTAATTAATTGTATACGTATCCAAATTAAGTCATTCTTTTTTTATTATTCATCAAATTCATTCCTTTTTGTTTCTAACTTGTTCTAATAAATGTTACTACTAATTATATATTTTTTTTGTTTTGTAAAATTATTTAATTCGGCGTATCTAAATTGGTTTGTTTGTAAACTAAAACATGTAGATTATAATAAAAAAATAAAATTCGCAAAAAAAGATAATTAAAGTAATGTTCAATAAAAAAAATTCAATACAAGATAATAAAAAAATACTAATCATCGGATAGGAAATCGGAATCCTCCCTCTCTTCATCCTTCGGATTACGCCTTCGGAGCTCCCGTGGGGGCGGCGGGATCACGGGCTGCACCGGGACCGGCGGTGGTGGTATCGATCTACCTAATGTGGATGTAACTGTCCTCCACCAATCGTTCATCTCCTCCGTATTCTTCCGCTGCGCCTCCTCCTCCGCTGCTTGTCGCCTCCTATCGTACTTCAGCTGCGCCTACAACTGCACCTGTCGCTGCTGGATGAGCTCCATCTGCTTGACAACAGTCGAGAGCTGTCTCTCGATGTCGCTGGGATGAGAGTCGATGGAGGACTGGGAGGAGGATGAGCTGGGTCCATGAGATCGGAGTGGGCTCTTTCCAAAACCACTCAATCCAGTTAACCGCCCCTTCTTAGCCTTGATGTTCTTAAAGTAGAGCTCATTTTGAACGTCTACAGGAGGCTATGGGGGGGGGGGCATAGAGTCAGACCCTTCTTCCTGAGGCTGAGTCTGGGAGGTAAGGTCATCGCGCATCCTCCTCTACAAATTAACAATACTTTAAATTAATAAATAAAAATTATAAAAATAATACTATAATTAAAATTAAAAATAATACGTACGTGGATCTCGATGGTGCGGCCGTAGGTGGACCTTCCGGTCTCCTCATCCAGCGGGTGGACAAGCTGTAGTCTCTCAAAATGAGAGGACTCACGTCTATGCTCCCACTCCTACAATTAAATATTTAATAATAAAAATTTACCAAAATATCATAAAAATAAATAAAAAATCATATAAAATTGGTCACTTACAAAATGCAACTCGTGCTCATAAATGGACCGAGAACCGGCCCGATGTCGCGCTACCCCTTGTCCATAAGGGTATTCGCCTTGTTCTTCTGCGGCTTCTCCTTGAACTCTTCGTTGTTCCAGTAGTTGAGAAATTGGGGCCAAACATCCCGGACCCTGTTGTCCGTCCCCATATTTGTCGGCTGTCCATTCTTAAACCAGGTCTCCCGAATGTGATACATCAAGTCCCTGTATCTTTCGGCACTTTTTCCACAGAAGTTCCTCCACATCTGGGCCTCGTGCTCCGGTCTCCACTTTACGAATTTCTGCAATTACATTAAAATATAAATATCAATTCATTTACATAATTTATATTAATAAATAATGAATAAATTAAATAAATTATACCTTAAACTCCTCAAAATACTCTCGTTTCTTCGCTTCAGACACCAACCCCCAACTGTAAGTGGTGGGTTCGAATCCACCGGCCATGAAGGAATCTGTTAAGTGTGTAGTAGCCTCATGTCCCGGGATCTAACTGCAACATTAAAATTACAAAGTTAGTAATATAATTAGAGTTTAATTAATAAATGCTGAATGTTATAAAATCTAAAAACTTACGAATTCCCACGAGGCTCAACATCAATCCGCGGCTTCCCAGTGGGATACTGGCGGGAGGAAGATGAGGTATCACCCGTCTGGGGTGCGGACGAGGACCCCTCGGGGTCGACAATCGGAGCTACAACGGGTCTAAGAGACCCCGCTCGTCTCCTCCTTCTCCCTCTCCCTCAACCTCTGTCTTGGCTTCCCCCACTCCCACTGACCGATCCACTTCTTTGTCCACTCATCTAAAACATTCAATATATAATCAATTAAATTAACATAACATAATCAATTAACAAAATTAACATAATCAATTAAATTAACATAATCAACTAACAAATAAACATAATCAATTAACATAATCAACTGGGATTCTATGTTGTTGAGCCTGTAGCTCATGTGTTTTAAACATTGTGTAAATCATAAATGGGGTACCTCTTATACCCTTATCATGAATGAAAGTTGTTTTCTGATAAAAAAAAAAAACATAATCAACTAACAAAATTAACATAATCAATTAACAATATTAACATAATCAACTAAATTAGCATAATAGATTTACAAAATTAACATAATCAATTAAACAAACATCTAATCAATTAACATTTTTATGCATACTCATATCAAAACAAAATTCTAAACAATTAACATGATTTCTACAAACTCAAAATCTAACCAATTATAACATGTTTATGCATACTCATAACAAAATTCTAAAGAATTAACATATATGATTTCTAAAAAATGTTATAAAATTCTATACAATTAACGTATATGATTTCTAAAAAAATTCTAAAAAAACTACACTTAATGTTATAAAATGAAATTTAAACGGTAAAAATTTGAAAAACTTACGATTAAAGAGTAGAGATCAGCGAAGAACGAACTTTAATCGGGATGAAATTGACTCCTGAGTGCTCGCCGGAAATCGCCCTCTTCTTCTTCAATTTTGCTCGGGTGAGAAAAGAGCTCGCCGGCGCCGCCTTTTATAGGCATAACTGTTGGGAAAATAGGGGTGCCCGGAATCTATTCGGGATGAATTTTAAATACAAATTTAAATACAATTATTACTAGCATGAATTAATCCTAATTAATTCAAATAATAATTCCAACAACTAATTATCATCATGCATGTTGAATTAATTTCACATATTTAACTAGGCGGAATAAACAAGTAAATATGCGATTAACGTACCTCTTGTAGAATTGGCCTTTGAATATACGGGACACTTGTAATCTCGTTCTATCAACCCAAAGACACTTGTACCTCTTGTAACACGTATTATTTATTGAACGGTTTGCAATAGAAATTCAACATTCAATCATAACTAAAGCAAATGTGATAAAAGAATTATTCTCATAAAACGAGTGTTTGATACACGAGTTATACAAAGTAAAAGCATACTTTCACGTATAACTCCAACAATAACAAATTTGCGATGGACAACGTCCGTCGTTAAATTTGCCGCATTTAGGGTTAAAACGACGTCATTTTTGGTGATTTACGATGGAAGGTCCGTCGTAAATATTAAATTTAAAATTAACAACGGACATTCCCATCGTTAATTAGTCGCCGGTATTAAATTTGCACCGCTTC
Organism: Ballota nigra; assembly: GCA_947034835.1. Lineage (NCBI taxonomy): Eukaryota > Viridiplantae > Streptophyta > Magnoliopsida > Lamiales > Lamiaceae > Ballota > Ballota nigra. Next base: position 43,177,779 of record OX344721.1, read on the forward strand.
TCGAAGAGTTGCGGCCCAACAGCCAGAATTTACGACGGGTCTGGCCGTCGTAAAACATAAATTTAAATTTTACTACGGACTGTCCGTCGTAAAATTGTCGGCCACTAAAGTGTTGCACCGATTACGAAAGGTCGCGGTCAAACGGGCGGGAATTTAAAACGACCATGTTCGTCGTTAATGTATATTTTAAATTCTACGACGGGCTTCCCGTTGTTAATTTTGGCGTTTTTGTGAAACAGTGAGCCTGACTTATTTTACGGCGGCCAAAGCCTTCGTAAAAGTCAATAATTAACGACGGCTTTCAAAAATCCGTCGTTAATTTTTAATCCGGACAAGCTTTGGTTATTGTCCGTTATAGGTCCGTCGTAAATGTATAAATTAACAACGGAATACGTGTTCGTCGTTAATTTTCATCGTTAAACGACACATTTTTTGTAGTGTTGACTCATTTTTAAAAAAGGGAGAATTCACTTCATTTAGTAAACCACATGGAATTTTCATGTAATTTTGCAAACTACGAGGAAGTTTGATGTCATCAACTCAAATTTGAAAACATCTTCAAATTATAAGGTAAATAATATTTTTACGTGAAAATATTATGTGTTTAGTGTTTTAAGTGTGTGCATCAAAGAATCGAAGACGTCTAATTTAATATTATGCTTGATCGAGTGATTTTCACAGAACTTAAGCTCAATATTAAAATGATAAATACTTCCCTTATATCATACATTTTCTGATTAGTTAAACCTATAGAGTCCGACTATATAACCCTCCACTAATAGGAGATACACCTATTTTTATTATAAAATATCCAATATACCCTTATTAAAAATACCTTAAATTATTTCTTTTTCTTCTCTATTTTCCTCGTAACCGACCACCACATCGCCCCACCGCCAACTATGAGTCACACTCCACACCTACATTTTTCGAGGAGAAGAAGATTTATATATACTAAAAAGGTAGATTGAGTTTTTCTTCACCTTCTTCTTCCTTCTCTCATTGGAGAAGAAACATTAATTCTTGATTAGTGTTTTTCTTGTATTTTTCTCTATCAATCCATCATTTCTTGTTATGTTCATCTCCATTATTTCTTCTTCTTTTCTATTTGTGCGTCTAATTAGCCAGAGAAGAAAGAAAATTCACTATTTTGAATTAGGCTGGGTTGTAGTGACGGGCGGCAATAGGAGGTAGGTAGCAGACAGCTGGAGATGGTCGACGGACAACGACGGTGGGCGGCGGACGTCTTTGCTAGTATCAATAGTTTAGGGTTAGAGATTCGGGTGTGTCTTCTAAATTTAAGTAAAAGAGTAATTTATGATTTTTCATTTTTATTTACTTATTTGGGAGGTATCTCTCCTTATTATGGAGGGTATTTAGCTGGACCCAAACCTATAACCTTTAGTTGGTTAACTTCGTTTAGCGGCCCATATACTATTCAGGGCCCAAAGCTAATTGTAGAGCCCATTAAGTCCAGTTGAAGAATTGGTCATAAAACGTGCCCATTAAATAATCCCAGTTTGATGAAAGTGCATCATTTTTTGGATAACAACATCCGTGAACACGAGTTTAAGTTAAACTAATTTATCATTGTTACGTATATTCATCGTAACTACTTATTTTTTTTTAATAATAGTGTATATACATTAAATTAATAGTGTTAAAAAGAAAGAGTTCACGTGAACTTGGTTCACTGGAATCCTCATTCTTTATTAATTATATAGTATACCTGTAGGAAACCAACTATTCCTCCGTCCAGCAATTATTTTCATACTAAGCTTTTTTAACATTTCAAAATTATTTTTACACATTTAAATAGAAAACTCTCATAAACTTTATTCTCATAGTATTTATCATTTTACACAAACATGACATTACTTTTGGTTCCACACAAATTCACAATTCAACTTATTATTTTATTTTATACATAAAAATTTATAAAGTTATCGCAAGTCATTTAATTTCATTTTCTTAATATGTGCAAAATGTGAATTTTTTTATCCTAGTATGATTTTCTTTTTAATAATATAAACTTTGTTTGGATTGGAATACCCTTTAGAACTTTTTTGGGATTAAAAAAATAAATCATAGCACGAAATGAACTAATCTATATTGAAATGAATTATGTGGGTGAGATGAAATCGCACATAGTTTTCCTTAACATAAAACATAAATTCTAGCATGCATCTGAGTGCATGACATACAATTGAATTTTAAGTTTAATTTTAATTTTTAGTTTTTCATAACACATACTAACACACAAATTTTTTTTTCTGTATTACTAATTACTTGTTGGGGTATTACTGATTCCTTTTTTTTTTATCAGCCAACAAATTACATTAATACCACCAAAATTGAGTAAGGAACATAAGAAGTGTTCCTACCTAGAGCAACAGTTACAGATTACACTTCAAAAGGAATACTCCCACTCCTATCTAATAACACAGTGAAACAACCTATACGAGCTTACAATGCACCCAAACCCGTTCCTCTAGGATTTAAAGTCCATCGAAAAAAGGGTATGTCTTTCAATTTACTGTTCCTAACCGAGATCCATGACCACGTCCGTGCCTTTATTTCTTCCCACACTTTTGCCGAATCAACATAAATGTTATCAAAACGAGCCTCATTTCTGATTCTCCAGATCGTCCAAACAATGTCAATCCAAAGATTGTCCAGCAGCCTAGTATCCTTCTTGAAGCCGAGTAGAGAGTTGTTTTGTAAGAAATTACAGATATGATCTAGATGAGACACTGTGAGAACCTGGAGCCAGCAGTGATAACGTGCCCAAATATCCCGTGTGAAGCAACAATTAAAGAGAATATGAGAAATATCTTCAGTTGTCGTTCCACACAGGATACACATGTTATTATTAGCAGCAGTTGACAACCCATGTTTCATGGATTGTCCATCGTCGGGAGCCGTCCTTTGAGAGCTTTCCAAACAATTGCCAGCATACGTCTTAGAGAGTAGCAATTCCAAAGTTTCTTATACGCCTTCGTTTCGTCCATGCTTTCTTCTAACGTCTGTGGTTGATAAATCAATCTGTTGTAAGCCGCCTTGGTCTGATAAGTTAAAAAAAAAAAATTCAAGTGCACACTAGAACTACTCTTATAAAAAATATTTCGCGATTTAAATGAACCTTGGACCACATGAGTACTATTTGTGATGTTAACCAATTAAGCTAAAGTATGAATATATACAAAGTTGGAATATCTATTGTATATAACTTGAGTATAGAAAAACACTAGAGTGTACCCACGCGAATTTCGCGTATTGAAAAAATATATTATATTTATTTTCTGTAAATATTTAATATAAGAGTATTTTTGTTTAAAAAATTTCAAGGTATATACAATAAATTATGGGGTTTGTTTAGCTGTGGCCTGTGTCCTTCACTAAACTCTATAGGTATATTCTACAAACTAAATAATTAAAAAAAAACATTAAAATTCACATAAATTAATAACAACTATGGAATAACATTACTTAGACTAATAATTTAATAATAATCAATTTCCATTTTAATATTGAATAATTTATAAATTAATCAACATTATTAGTTATTGGGAGTATACGGTAAGAAATTAATTTATATAAGAAACAATACAAAATTTGAAATAAACTTTAAAGTTACAAATACCCGTTCATCGATCAAAATGAGTTCCAAGTAGAACTTGTCTCTATTAAAATCATTAAAAAATATTGTCCAACTTTTTCAATCCTAACTTTAACGGTCAATTTTTGGCTCTCACTCTTGATATTAGAAATCAGAGAAAATTGAGGTGTCATACTCTTGAAATCTAAAATGAGATTTAAATTACAACAATTAAACGATCATAATTATTCAGATAAAAATATATGGTATAATTAAATCTATTATTTTTGCACATGAAGAATATTTAAACTGAACGATGTAGAGCATAAATCAACAATCATTATTACATTCATATTGATATTGATATTGATATTTAAATCTAATCAAATTGTGAGCACTTAAAATGATGAATTTAATTATAAAATAAATATACTAATAACAATATATATATAACTAACCAACAATTGATGGGAGAAATCTCAGCAAAAGAGTGGAACAAATGAAACTTTGATGTGAAAAAATGAAATACAATATGCTCTTATTTATAATAAAAAAAATGCATGCAATATTATATCTTGTCCATAATAAGAATATATCACATAAGAATATTCTTTGGAATATATAACTATATACCTTTTATTTTAGGAAAAAATAATCGAATATTATATTATAATATATATAATAACTCAAACTTAGAAATGATAAATTTAGATACATTCAATAAGTAGATCATATTTAATTTAGGAAAAATATGATTTATAATAAATTCTAAAAATAGCTAAATAAGAAAATGGAAAAAATATCTATTTGCATTAATTATGCAGATATAAATTAATGGTTTAAATTTAATGATATAGAACGAAGGGTCGAGATTAAAAGTTTAACCAACTTTTAATGAGAGCACATTATTTCAAAATGGAGAGATTTGAGACATGCCACATCATCCTAAGAATAAGGTGGTGTTGACACATCATCTTGGAGAGGTTTGAGAATATATTATTATAAGATATTAAAACAAAATATTATGTACTCAAGGTAATTATTACCATAAACAATAATTTATTAATATCATACTCTCTCCGTCCCAGAGCTTTCTTCCCACTTCTTTTTGTTGAATGATTTAAGAAAATGTATTTGTTTATTAATATATGGTGGGTCACATGTTGACTTTTAAGATAAACTAATAAATAGTTTTGAAAAGTGAATTGAATGAGTGACACTTTGGTAATATTGTGTGGATTTGAAGGTTAAAGGTTATAACTTATATGTAATAAAACTAGTGATCGTAAATCCCGTGCTTCGCACGGCCATAATTTGTTACATTGTTTAAACTATAATAATGAACACATTTTAATTATAAAAAATATACAAATTTTTTTAAAAAAAAAATAACTAAAAATTTTCTTGGACTCAAATTAATGTTACTTCTCAATTTTTTTTTTTACATTTTATTCATAATATCCAATACTTTAAAACAGTTTCATTATAAGCTTATTATGAATCATTTTCATATAAAGCCTACTAATGAGATAGGGTATACATTTGACATGTAGCATTAACATTTTAATAGAGGTGGGTGTTAATTTGTATTGTCTAATGACATGAGACGATCTAACTCGAGTTTACTTCTAATTAAAACACATTAAACATTAATCTAGAATACAATGGGTGTAGATAGTTGCCCTATAATAAACTTATCTATAATCAATTTAATATTTAATTTGATTAAGAATCAATAATTTTCATTTTTTATTTTTAATAAATATAAAAACATACTTTTTTTTAATATAAGAACAATTACATAATAATAATGTTATTTTTATTAAACTTTTCAGGATATCAATTTTATATTAATAACGATAATAAGTCACACAAATAAAATTAGATAACATATGAATTACGATAAACATAATAAAAATAAGTACATCAAATTGTAATAGTAAAAATCACCTAGCTCAAATCTTCGTAACCCGACAATGAACTATTTAAAACTTAACATCAACATAAAATAATAAATATTAGATATATACAATAACAAAATATTATATTATTGTCATAATTTAGCAATAAAATAAGAGATTAACATAGGAACTTAAATAAAAATATCAATATTTATACTCAACCTTAGTACACAAACAACGAAAATCATTATTATTGTGACGTCAATATCATTATACCTTTTAAAAATAATTTTATCATTTACGCGATCCAACACTTCTAATAAATTTATACCAAAATTTTGTAAGATGATGAATGCGATGATTTGTGTCACCTCTAAACCTAGATTCACAATTAATCGGGAATAATTATTTTTCCTAATATTTTTAAATCAAATTATATTTACAATTCTAGTAAATAAAATGCATCCAAACAAATAAAAATCTCAACAAACGACTTTAAACTTCATCTTTATTGTAGTTCTAAAAAAAACTCAATGATTTCACCAACATTCGTTGGTTCTAATTTTCCTTCAACATCATTTCTAAAGGGTTAATTGCAAATAAAATCACAATCTTTCCGCAAATTGCAATTTAATCTAAACTTTTGAATCTTTGCAAACAAAACTCCAACTTAACATTTGGTTGCAAATCGAACCAATAAATACATTTTTTATTGTCCGAAAATGATGTTTCACTTACTCAACAATGAATACTCAATTGTATTAATATGTTTAGATTTGTTCGGATGACAACACATAATTAATCATCATTTTCGAGGAGATAGAAATCTGTCATTTGGTTAGAATTGCTAATAAATTTAAAGTTGAAGTTTTATTTGCAAAGATTCGAAAGTTTAGATTAAATTGCAAGTAGCGAAAAGATCATGATTTTATTTGCAATTAACCCATTTCTAAATGATCGATTTAACTTTCAATCGAAATGTTTAGAGAAAATCTTACAATGACTATAATGGTTAATTAATATTTTTAATATGTTACTGTTGAAACAGAAAGTAACAAAAAATATGATGTAATGCATACAAAAAAAAGACTATCAAATTAACATTTTAAAAAAAAATGCATATCAACTTTTCTCAATCACAAATTCTTGTATGCACCCAAGTGCATATCATGCATTTGAATTTTGAGTCCAATTTCAAATCAATTTTGATTTTTTAAACCTCATTAAGTAAATTGGACTTTGAAAAGTCAAAATTGATTTGAAATTGTACTCAAAATCCAAATGCATGCTATGTACTTGAGTGCACACAAGTATCACTTTTTCTTATTAGTTTCTTGCATACCTAATTCTCAGCCCTTTTGTCTAATAAAGACTATTTTTCAATTTTATTGTTGTATTAAAGAGGCGAAGGAGTTGGTATGCTTAGTAGTTGTAGTGAAATTAAATGAGATTGGTAGGTGAATATTTTTAGCGATGTGAATTTATGTATTGTATGTTAGACAAAGCTATAATTTTCTAATGCTGATATTTAGTAAAAAAATATAAAATAAGGCGATCTTGTTTATTTTTTAAAATAAATATGTAATAATAAAGAAAATGTTATTTTTAAAATTAGAAAAAAAAATCAACTCCATATATTTATAACAGTAAAAAAACCAAACTAACATAATTAAATAAAAATAAGTTAACACAAATATTAAAAATAATAAGTGTCTCAAGTCATAATAGTAAATCTCTGTAACCGGCAATAAATTGTTTCAAAACTTAATAACAACATAAAATAATAAATCTACGATAACATAATAAAATAATTATCGTCGTTAAAATTTAGTAATTAAAATTAAACAAATAAACTTAATTAGAAAGATCAATATCAAGTATTCAAACCTGGTATACAAATGAGAATCATTATTATTGCAACATCAATCTTATAATAATATATTTTCAAACCTCTCCAAAATGATGTGTCAACACCACTTTATTTTTAGGCTGATGTGGCATGTCTCAAATCTCGTCATTTTGAAATACTGCTCTCTCATTAAAAGTTGGTTAAACTTTTAATCTCGACCCTTCGTTCTATATCATAAATCTAAACCATTAATTTATATCTGCATAATTGATGCAAATATATATTTTTTTTCATTTTCTTATTTACTTATTTTTAGAATTTATTATATATCATATTTTTTTCAAACCTTAATGTAATTAAATATGATCTACTTATTGAATGAATCTAAATTTATCATTTCTAAGTTTGAGTTAGTATATATAGTATAATATGATGTTCGATTATTTTTTCCTAAAATAAAAGGTATATAGTTATATATTCCAAAGAATATTCTATGTGATATATTCTTATTATGGACAAGATATAATATTGCATGCATTTTTTTTTTATTATAAATAAGAGCATATTGTATTTTATTTTTTCACATCAAAGTTTCATTTGTTCCACTCTTTTGCTAAGATTTCTCCCATCAATTGTTGGTTAGTTATATATCTATTGTTATTAGTATATTTATTTTATAATTAAATTCATCATTTTAAGTGCTCACAATTTGATTAGATTTAAATATCAATATCAATATGAATGTAATAATGATTGTTGATTTATGCTCTACATCGTTCAGTTTAAATATTCTTCATGTGCAAAAATAATATATTTAACTATACCATATATTTTTATCTGAATAATTATGATGGTTTAATTGTTGTAATTTAAATCTCATTTTAGATTTCAAGAGTATGACACCTCAATGTTCTCTAATTTCTAATATCAAGAGTGAGAGACAAAAATTGACTGTTAAAGTTAGAATTAAAAAAGTTGGACAATATTTTTTTAATGGTTTTAATAGAAACAAGTTCTACTTGGAACTCATTTTGATCGATGAACAGGTATTTGTAACGTTAAAGTTTATTTCAAATTTTGTATTGATTCTTATATAAATTAATTTCTTACCGTATACTCCCAATAACTAACAATGTTGATTAATTTATAAATTATTCAATATTGAAATGGAAATTGATTATTATTAAATTATTAGTCTAAGTAATGTTATTCCATAATTGTTATTAATTTATGTGAATTTTGATGTTTTTTTTAATTATTTAGTTTGTAGAATATACCTATAGGGTTTAGTGAAGGGCACGGGCCTAAACAAATCCTATAATTTATTGTATATACCTCGAAATTTTTTAGACAAAAATACTCTTATAATAAATGACTACAGAAAATAAAAATAATATATTTTTTCAGTACGCGAAATTCGCATGGGTACACTCTAGTTCCATTATATTTGTTAAAATCGTTATAACACAATCTAAAAGTGTTAAGAAATCTATACCAAGATTTAGTGAAGTGATGCATGTGACGATTTGTGTTACCAATAAATTTAGATTCATAAATAAATCGGGAAGAATTCTTCGGTTTTGATATTATTTAGTATAATAAAACACTTGTATATGCTTAAAAAATTTACACCAAACACTGGTATGTGTTTAAAGAAACAAAAATGATTGAAAACATATTTATTACAATTTTTGTAAAAAATAGAAAACAATGGATATGCATCCAAAGAAATATGAATCTCACAAAACAATGTTTGAGTTATTGTGTTTCAGTGAAAGCTTAATGATTTCTCCAACATTCCTTGGTCTTAATTTTCCTTCAACACCATCTTTTGAATGATCAATTAACTTTCGGCCGAAACATTTCGAGAAAACTTAAATTGCCTATAAATAGTTCTATAATATTTTTAATCGTTGTCCAAGTAGAAAGTAATAAAAAAAAATTGTGTAATACATACAAAAAAGACTATCACATTAACATTAAAAAATATATAACATAATTCCTATTAACTAATCACCTTATTTTGTTGGTTTTTTTCACACCCAATTCTCAGTCTCTCTGTCTAATAATATTATTTTATGCAAAGACGTCATAATGATTATATTTAGTAAAAACTATAAAATGAGGTGGATGAGTTTAGTAAAATAACATGTTGTAGATAGCTGCATCTATAATAATTTTATACATAAACACTTTCATATTTAATCTGATTAATAATTAGTTATTTTATAATTTATTTTTTAATAAAAAAGAAAATAAACTTGTACATTTTAAAAATAAGTACATAATAATAAAGTCAGTATTAACAAACACTGGAACAAATTTATATAAAAAAATTAAGATAAAATAAAAAAAGTGCCCCAAGTTATGATAAAAATCACCAAACTCAAATCTCCATAACCCAACCATGAACTGTGTCTATACTTTAATATTCAGATAAAATAATAAAAATTTGATAAATAATAATATATTATATCGTTATTGATCAGGTTAAGCAATAATAATAAAAGAATTAACAAAGTATCTTAATTAAATTTTTTAATATAAAGTATTCAACTCTGTACACAAACAACTAAAATCATTTTTTCTCCGACATAAATACCATAATAATTTAATATTTTTTTATAATTTTTACACAATGCAACACTTCTAACAAATTTATTTCAAGCTTTAGCGAGATGATGACATAATAAAAATCAACAAACTCAAATCTCCATAACCAGACCAAGGACTGTGCCTATACTTTAGCATTTACATAAATTAAGCAATACTAATAAAAGAATTAAAAAAATGTCTTAATTAAAAAAATTCAATATAAAGCATTGAACTTTGGTACACAAACAATTAAAATTATTTTTGTTCCGATATAAATACCATAACACTTATAAAAATTAATTTTATAATTTTAAATAATGCAACACTTCTAACTAATTTATACCAAATTTTAGCGAGACAATGCAAATCACATTTATGCCCATTATACATAATGAATGTAAAACACAAAAATAAGGAAACTATAATGCTATAAATAATAAACCATACTAAAACTAACATTTGATTAACACTGTTATAATATAAATAGACTACGAATAACAAAATTATACTCACTCCGTCCCAACATTACTTTCATAGAGAAGAAGGTACACATTTGAAGAAAAAAAAGTTGTAATGAATAAGGATTTGAGGGGTAATTTTGTAAGCTTTTATGTATAAAGTAAAAAAATGAGTTGGATTGTGTGTGCATGTGAGCCCAAAAGTAATTGTATTTTGTGTAAAATTGAGGATATTGTAAAAGTGTAGTTTAAGAAGGTTTTCCATCTTAAAAGTGTAAAAGTTATTTTAAGACAATCGAAAAAAAAGAGTGAAAGTAATCATGAGATGAAGAGAGTATTATGTACATTTTTAATAAATTTGTAACATGTAAATATAATTAACTTGTCTATATAACAAAATTTTCACCTTAATTTATAAATAAACAATAACAATAATTTTATGATTAAAATAACAATTTATGTTATTAAGGTTTTAATTTTTTTTATTAAATAATATCCTCTAATAAATAATAAAAACTTGATTATAAATATTACACACATACACACACACACAAGCGCTTTTAATATATAAATAAATACAATATTATGAATAGATAAATAGAGCTAAACCTACCATTTAACGTTGGAGATGCCCCTGTAATAATGACATTCTAGGCCTCGTGGTTTGAATAAAAATATGCTAGGAATTTACCTAAAAAAAAAAGGTAAGAAGCTGCTGATATATTGCAAGACACAGATAGAAAATAAAACCTTTATTTCTAACTTACACTTTGTAGGAAAATTAATATAATGGAACACATTAATTTAGTACACATAAATGTGTACTAAATAAATAATATAATTTAACTTGTATAATGCAACACATTTAGCACACATAAATAACATAATTTAAAGAATCAAATATACACATTTAATTAGTAAGTATAATTTCACGCACAAAAATTAAAATTTACTATAAATTAGTGATTAATATTTTTATGTATTAATTGCATTAACGTCCATACATTAAATTAGTGATTAAAATCACACACAAATGAGTGATTAATATTCTTATGTGTTAATTGAGTTGTTGAAAGTCACGCCTAAAATATAATATGACCAAGGCTTTCCACATGTTAACAAAAAAAATTCCAAATTCATTAAAACAAATACATAAATAAAAACTTAATATTTTTCAACAAAATATTTAGATAGCTACCACTATGACAATATTTTATTGATTATTTGTAAAAGTGAATAAAGAAACAAATGTAATTAATATTAATTGCTTGATTGGATAAACGGTAACACATAATTTCCTCCTTTATATTAATGACAGATTATTCAATTATTTTCTTCCTTTATATATTGGATTTTATATTCGGTTGTTGTTAATTGGTTATTTAAATACTTAAAACAATATAAAATTTAAGATTTGATATTTATTCAAAAAAATTGTGGAGTCGACATCTCTATCGTTTGGGAGCAAACAATGAATGAGTGTACACGTAAAATGCAAGAGTACAAAATCTGATTTATTCTTTATTAGTGATGTTAAGACTTTCTCTTAATTAATTTATGGTCAAACTTTAGAATATACTATATTTTAGTTAATTTGTGTTATCAAAACTGGGAATATATGACCAAACTCTAGACTACAATTTATTTGTTTATCAAAGCGAGGAATATTATAATTAATTTGTGTTATATTTCATAGTCTAACATGCTCAAAAGAGTGGGAGAAAAAATTAAAATTTGTTGAATGTTAAAATAGAGAAAAATTAATCAAATTATTTATAGATGTAATTCGTAGTTCATTCTTTTAGACAAATTTCTCATATTAATTTGATCTCTATATTTGTCCTTTAATTGACTCCAACATTCTAATTTTTTTATTAATGATAAATTAAATCATGAATGTGTATTTCTAATTGTAAATATGTACAATAAGCATAATTCAGCTGATAATATTTGTATATGAAAAAATGCTTATGTCTTCCAAAATAAAACCATGAGGGACTAAAAGGATACACAACAAAATTACAGAAAATAAAAGAACATAATAGTTGTTCATCGAAAAATCTTCAAATCACACGGTTGTATTCTTGAAAATCTGCAAAACACTTTGAATCTGCTATGAATGTCTTGAAAAATTGTACTTCTTCAAAATTCTTCAAATCTCTGATGAATATCTTTAAATCTTAGATGAATGTCTTTAAATCTCCGATAAATATCTTGAAATCTTCAACAATCTATAAAAATAAATGTTAACATACACATAAAAAAAAAATCATGCTAATTTAAAAAATATTACATATGTGGAAATCTCATATAATCGTTCACACGGTGAAAAATTCTAAACATATTAAGAACTTGCAAATGATGTGTGAAGAAAAAGAATGAAGTGATGAAGACTATAAATAAGATAAAAAAAAATATATAACTGCTCCTAAATTCTTGCATCCCATCCAATGATGCACAATCAATCAAACAAAATATACGGTCACTATGGTATTATATTGAAAGATATAATAACTCTTGATTTATAGCCAACTAGATGAGTGCCCCGCGTATCACGCGGAATTTTTGTAAAAATTAATTATATAATTGTTATATATATTTAAATTAATTTGTTCATCATAAAATAATATAATTATACTATATATTCAAATAATATGTATTAATAAAATTATGGGATAACATTTTAATTCACGACTTTCAGACTTGATCTCAATTTAGTTACGATTTTCAATATTATTATAAAAATTCACGTAATATTTTGTTTTTATTTACTATACACTTTTAAATTATGACATAATTTTCTCAACTACGCGTCAGATACTTATCTTTGTCTCTTAAGACGTTTTCCTCAATGTAGAGAGATTTTCAATTCAAGCACTAATTCACTCTCACACGTTTATTTTTTTCCTTCTTCTAAAAGTGCAAGTCGAAATATCAGATTGAAACAACTAAAGATGTAGTGAATATTCATAAAATTATTGGAAATTATTAAAATTTTTGAAAAAAAAATCCTCAAATATAGTGAAACAATAAAAATAACACAATTAAACATTAAAATTTCACATAATTAGAATTTTTTAAATTTATTTAATCAAATTAGTAATAGTATGTAGCATTAAATATACTTAAGTTACTTAGTTGCATTACTAACACAATAAAAAAAAATTATATATAGGATATCCTAAATATAGTTAAGTAAAATGTAAATCATAGTAAAAATTATAATATACTTTTCTAAACTCAAATGATATATAATAGTATTCAAACTTTAAACATGTTCTTAACATAGCTTAATTGGTAAATATCATGAATATTACTTATGAGGTTTAGGGTTCAAATCCTTGTAGATACAATTTTTTTGTTAGATTCCTTATTGTATAATAAGACATGTAGATGACACATATGATTCATAAAATTGGCACGTATGGCTTCCACGAAGTTAACCTCAGATGACACATAAGCGAAACGAACCTTGTGACGACACACATAGATGACACATATGATTCATAAAATTGGCATGTAGGCTTCCACGAAGTTAACCTCAGAACGACACATAAGCGAAATGAATTACACGATGACACATAGGCAAAATAAACCTCGTGAGGACACATAAGCATAAGAAACTCCCTATTAGCATAATAGGGGATTTACCATAATTTCTTGCAAAATTAATTGACGATCAAGACGCATTCTCGAAAATTTGATCAACGGATCCAAAAAGTTCCCGCTCAAAATATTTTAGGAAATTTAGGTTGTATTATATATTTATAGATGTTATTTTTGTCATTTATGGAATGAGAAGTTTACTGGGGGACGACCCGAAAAGGTAAGTGAGAAGTTTACCCAGTGACGGAGGGAGTATATTGTAACAACTAATACCTTTAGTGAAATTAACTAATAACACTTCATCTAATACCTTTAGTGAAAATAATTAATACCCTTTGAAGTTGATACCTGTAGTGCAATTTATTGATACATTTAGTGTAATTTATTAATGCTCTTCAAATAAGTTTCACCGTAAATATTATTCACATAATATCTTCTCTAAATTGAATTGATCAATTAAATTTAAAACTAGTTGAATTAAAAAAATATAATAATTTAAAATTTTAATATTTAACAGACAAATTTTCATTTTCTAAAATTATTTTAATTATTTTAGTTTCAAGTCGAATTTAATATGTAGTTATTATATTGATTTAACTGTGTTTAATATGTGACATTATATTTGAATATATTTATTATTTTACGTGAACACATTTATTATGTTACTGGCGTTATAATGTATAACCAAACTTTTATAAAAATTCCGCATATATTCGAGTAGTATTTGTTTTTATAAGGAATAGTTATATTGAAAATGAAATACTATTAATATGATTATCAGTGTCTCTTATAAAAAAAAAAAAAAAAGATTATCAATGTCGGAAGAAAATCAACCCACCCAACCTAAAAAGCCCAAAGAGAAAATCTAAACAATTTAACCCTTACGCGGGAAACGTGAATCCAGTAGTGAAGTAGTAGCAGAGAGCGATAACGAAGATGGAAATGGAGGAACCATCAGTATCACCATCACTGCGATCAGGAGAAGAAGACAACGAGCACGATTCAAAGGAGAGGGTTTTGCAGAGATACTTTCTTCAAGAATGGAAGCTCGTCAAGTCTCTTCTCGACGACATCGTTTCCGCTCGCCGCGTCTCCGATCTCTCCGCCGTCCACAAGATCCGATCCATTGTACGCTGCCTCCACCTGCCTATCTTTTCACACAATACACATACGTACCCTATTTTAGTAGTGAAATGGATGTTGTGCCCACTATTGAATTGAGTGAAATTTGGGATGGATAGTTTTGCTTTTTCTGTTCCTTTTATTTTTTGGATTGATTCAACTGATTGGGCTGTTCATTTTTATAACCTCGGTTTAAGTGCTGATTTGTTTCGGGAACAGTCTGAATCTTCATTTCAACTAAGACTGTAGTAATCTTTACCTCATTCCACTTAATTATGATGATTGCTATGCTTTTATTCTTTTTCATAGTCTTAATTCTTGTTAAAACACATTCCTCTAGGAAAAACTATAGTTTCCTAGTCAGTTGTTGCTTCTGTGAATGACTTGAGAAGGCATAGATGTTACCTGCTTGGTTTTGCGCATCTACACTGTTTGTTTTAACTGATTAGGTTGGTTCAGAACTTTTCAAATAATGGTTTTCGTGGAACCGTGCATTGACATTTAAAGTGATTATCTGTAGATGGACAAGTATCAGGAGCAAGGTCAGCTTATAGAGCCTTACCTAGAGAGCTTAGTTACACCTCTGATGGATATCGTCCGCTCAAGAACTACAGAGTTAGGGACTGCCTCTGATGATATTATGGAAGTGGTGAACCCTATATGTATCATAGTCTATTCCCTGGTTACAGTTTGTGGATACAAATCTGTTATCAAGTTCTTCCCCCATCTGGTTTCTGATTTAGAACTTGCAGTGTCTCTTTTGGAGAAATGCCATACCAAGAATGTCGGAAGCTCATTGAGGCAAGAAAGTACTGGAGAGATGGAAACAAAATGCATTGTACTTCTTTGGCTTTCTATTCTAGTATTGATTCCTTTTGATATATCATCAGTGGATACTAGTATAGCCAATACCAACTATGCTGGGACAGATGAGCCTCCTCCACTGGTAGTAAGGATTTTAGAAATCTGTAAGGACTATTTGTCAAGTGCAGGTCCTATGCGCACCATAGCTGGATTGCTTCTGTCAAAGCTCTTAACACGCCCAGATATGTTGAAGGCATTTACCAGGTCCTATGCGATTGATAATTACATTATCTATTGCTGTCAAATGTTATTGAGATTTGGATATTAATAACATGATTGAGAAAACCCATGCAAGATTGCGTGTGTCTTTCACATGTGTTCTATTACTGGAAATGGTACCATTTTTTCACTAACCTGCCTGCAAACTAAAAAAGTCAAACAATTAAGTATTTAATTCTCGTGCAACTTCAACTACTAGAACCAGAATATACTTTCATTGGTTCTTATTTTTCAGATTTATTGAATGGGCACATAATATTCTATCTTCGATGGAGGATAATGTTATGGATCACTTCAGATTGTTAGGTGCAGTTGAAGCTTTGGCTGCCATTTTTAAGGTTTGTTTTCATTGTCTTGCTAAGATATGTCTGATAGGACTAAACATGACTATCCCAAGTGTTTAAAATGGAATTTTTGTTTTCCATTTATCATGTCATTCATCTTCCATCTTGCCTAACCAATTTTTTATCATTAGATGTAACCATTCAGTCCACTGAGAATTTCTTCTTAAAATGCAGATAGGCAGCACATCGGTATTGCTGAATGTGGTCCCACTTTTGTGGAATGATACATCAACTATGATCAAGTCTGGTATTGCTATTCGGAGTCCTTTACTTCGTAAGTATCTTGTAAAGCTGACCCAGCGGATTGGACTTACATCCCTGCCTCATCGCCCAGCAACATGGCGTTATGTGGTCAGTAGAGTTCAATATTTCCATTGTAATCTTGTGTGTTTGTCTGAACAGGTAAGTATATTTTCTGAATGGTTAAGAAACAATACTTAATTTAGCCTTTTAGAGGTCTACAGGGAATGCGGCATTGGAATACAAAATAGTGTTTGTTGTGATTAAACAAGTATTTTGGCCTTGTTCGGATTTTGTCTCCCTTCCAAAAGAACCATAAGAAAGCAAACATCTTGTTAGAGAACAACATGAGTTGCTTTAAGGTTCTCCTAGACACTATATATATTTATGCAATGTTGGGAATCCAATATTATTACGGCAGATATTAGGATGTTATATATTCTGATGCACTCTCTTTAGTTCACTGTGTAAATAAGAACAAGAGAACGGGTTATGTGCGTTAAGATGGAGAAAAGCCTGAGAAAAACAAATAAGTGTTTGAGTTACTCGACAAATCTTCCAAATCATTCGATGGTTTTTGTGACAGAATTGACAATTTTCTTTACCTTTAAAAGGGAGGAGATTAAAAATTTTCTCTGCTACCCTTTCTATATCTGATGCAAATTACAGTTAACTCATACATAGTGGTAACAAAGCATTTTTCAATATAAAACATAACTTCAAAAGTTTCTGAATTTTTTCTTTATGTGTGAAAATATCTAAGCATTTTCTTTATGTATTCTCGACATATGATTATCTATCAAGAATTTTTTTGGTTCGAAACTTTTACTATATGTCTAATTATTATAGTTCTTTACTTTGTTGATGTATACTGCAGGCTAGAAACAAAATTCTTGGAGAAAATCTCTCTATATATGAGAAAAGTGACTGTGACCAATCAAATTATCCAGTCAACACGAACTCATGTAATATCTCTCAAGAGGCAAGCTGCCTTCAGGAGGAAGATATGGATGTTCCAGATATTATAGAAGATATTATTGAACTTATGCTGTCAGGCTTGAGAGACACGGTATGCATAGCTTATGTTTAACCGATTTGAATTCTTCAAATTACCTACTCCATCCGTCCCATGATTTCTTTCATATGTGCAAGGGCACACAAATTAAGAAAGTAGAATAATGAGTAGGGATTTGAGGGGTAATTTCCTAAACCTTTTCGTATAACAAAAACAAATGAATTGGATTGTGTGTAAGTGTGGATCCAAAAGTATGGAAAATTTTGTGTAAAATTGAGGATATTACGAGGGTGAAATTTATGGAGGGTTTTATGTTTCAAGGATGTGAGTTAATTTGGGAATGACAAAAACGGAAAGTGTGAAAGTAATTGTGGGACAAAGGGAGTACTAAGTTGTAGCCTTGTAGGCCTACAGTAGTTTCATCATTTGTGGTAGTCTTGCTATTTCTGTTGATCTGTCTACATGTAGGCTGTAATATTTTACAGTTAACTATTTACACAATCAGATCAGTTTCTTAGCGTTTTAAATTAACTTCATTTTAGCTGCCATATCTATATCCTTTATTAATTTGATCTGTATCCATTATACTCATGTAGGACACTGTCGTGCGATGGTCTAGTGCGAAAGGTATTGGCCGTGTTACATCACGCTTAACCTATTCTCTTTCAGATGAAGTCCTCTCATCTATTTTGGAGCTCTTTTCTCCTGGTGAGGTATGCTGTCAAAATTATCTTTTATTTATTTTTTATTTTTTATCGGTAAATGTTAGTTGTTAGAAGTTAGTTCACCAAACCCCCAAGTACACCAAGAATTCTCCAAGCCACCTTATAACTCCCTTAATTCGTTCCCAAAGGGACTCATGTACTCATGTACTTCAAAATTATCTTTTATGACTCATGTACTTCACAATTGGAATTTTATTCATCCCTTCTCCTTCGGGCTACTAAAGCTTTTTTTGGATGTCAAACACCTATTAATATTTAGACAACATTAATTTTTTGAATAATAATAATAATGAAAACTGTAAGCTCTAAACTAAGTTAGAGGAGCATTGACATATTCATGTGCATTCTCATGTGTAACCTTTAACTCCCTAAGTTAAACCAGGCAATAAAAATTGTGATGGAAATATCCTGTCCTGTCTCTATTTCTGAATTTGTAATTTATAATTTTTTGCAGGGAGATGGCTCATGGCATGGTGGATGCTTGGCACTAGGAGAACTGGCACGCAGAGGATTGCTCTTACCTATTAGTTTTCCTAAAGTTGTTCCTGTTATTATAAAGGTGTGCTCATTTTCTTTTTGAAATCTCTCTCTCTCTCTCTCTGTTACAGGATCAGACTCTATTTAATTGGAATTCTTGCTGCCATACCTATGGTACTGTTGGAAAACTGCATGCCTTCTTTCATTCATCAGAAGTTTTAATTTTGTGTTATCAATATGTAGACCCTCAGTCTTGAGATCCCATCCTCAACTACATATATCCCACTCTCTCTGTGGAGTTTAGAGTGCTAACATTTGTATTATATATTTCTGTTGTAGCTGCTCTTGGAAATGTTTAAGCACATTCTTTTGTGCCTGTCTCCTCTATCTTGAATGCATTCCTCTCTTGATTCATTTTCCTTTAGTAAAAAAGATTTAGATGAAACTGCTGTTTTGATTGGTGGTTTGATTTTTTGAGCCAAAACAATTTTGGTTGTTTATGGCGTAGTGAATATCACATACCTGTCCTCTACTTAAAGAAAAAATGAGAAAAAATAGCAGAGATCCTAGATTTTGATTTTCTCCTGTTTGTATGTTACTCTGAACATAGAAACTGACCTTCTATGAGGCCAAACAATTTTAGTTGTGCTGAGCTTAGTTTTCTTAATACATATTTTTTTTCAGGCTTTACATTATGATGTTAGAAGAGGACCTCATAGTGTTGGATCTCATGTACGTGATGCTGCAGCCTATGTTTGTTGGGCTTTTGGTCGTGCATATTACAACAGAGACATGAAAAATGTTCTGGAACAGGTTGCGCCACATCTTTTAACAGTGGCGTGCTATGACCGTGAGGTGCTTAACTATAACACAGAGAATTTTCTTTTTCCAAGAACAGATATTCTTCTGAATTCTGATATCTTTTTCTACTCTTTCTGGCATGATGATGAGTCTGTTAGCTTAATGCTTAGGTTAATTGCAGAAGAGCAGCGGCAGCTGCTTTCCAGGAAAATGTAGGGAGACAAGGAAGTTTCCCACATGGAATTGATATAGTGAATACGGCTGATTATTTTGCACTTTCCTCTCGAGCAAATTCATATCTACATATTGCTGTTTACATTGCTCAATATGATGGCTACCTTCATCAGTTTGTGGATGAACTGTTGCATAGCAAGATCTGTCATTGGGTAGGTGGTGTCTTTTACCATGTTGTTATTTATTTAGTATTGCCATGTCTTCTAATATTAGATTTTTATTAATTATTATACTCATATAGGTCTTATTTCCTGGACTTTAGAATTTTTGGACATCCCAATCCATTGCTAACATTTTCTTTAGTACTTCAAGTATAGCACAAAATCATGGTATGTGATGGACTTGGAAGTTCAGATACACAAATTATTGTTTTCTCTTGTTGCTTTTCTATTTCAACACACCTGTATACTGATTGCTGTCTTGATTCACAAGCTATTTAGTCATGTGCTTCTCTTCACATTTTTGTTACGGCTACCTTATTGTTTGTATGTTGGATGTGCAGGATAAGGGTTTGAGAGAACTTTCTGCCTCTGCCCTGTCATCACTTGTTAAGTTTGAGCCTGAAAATTTTGCCAATGGAATATTGGAGGAATTAGTTCCTTGCACTCTATCATCTGATTTGTGCATGCGGCATGGGGCAACCTTGGCCATTGGGGAGGTGGTTTTGGCTCTACATAAGCACAACTATGCAATTTCCAATGGTTAGTACGCAGGATACTTTTTACAATCCGCTTTGAGTCTCTCTCTTTCTCTCCCCCAGCCAGTACTGACTTTTCTGCACCCACATAAACCTTATTCTGTATGTATAACTATATAGGTATCTCTTTATCAAAAGTGTTTCTTTGATCAATCTGTGTACTCAAGAATTAGCTTTTGCTTTCTTTTTTTTATGTTAAGCTTAGTAATACTCATTTGAAAGGACACATTTTATGCAAGTATGCAACCATAAGCTAAAAAAGATTTTTGTCAAGTAAATATAACCAAATTATATAATCTAAAATTGACAATTAATTTTACGTCAACAGATTTGTTTTAGAAATATTTAAGAATATATATTTTTGATTCAGAACCTATGAGCTCTGTTCATCACTATTGAAAGAAAACAAGATGAGTTTTTTATAGTGTTATATGCTTGAGCCTAGGGTGTCCTGTATCCTGTAGGAAAGTATAGATTATTTAGCAAGGCATAGAGAAGAAGATTTCATCTGCCTTTTCTAAGCATTTCTTGAGCTGTCTATGCAATCTGAAGATCATGTGAACTATTGAGATTGCATGTGTTATTATCAATGATGTAGCAATGACATTGGATGGTGCTGGTAGTTTTTGTTGTAGCTAGAAGATCTTGGGTTTATATTGCCATAAATCGCTATTTGGGTTAATCACAGTTCTGAGTTAAATTGAGCTGATGTTACCAATTTAAATATGGATCCTTGAATTCTATGCTCCCAGTTTCAAGGATCTAATAAGATCCAGACCTTAGGAGAAAATGTACAGAAACACACACCTACAGAATTGTGGACAAGACAAATTATTTGCACTTTACTAATATTTTGAATATTTTTTATAGTTTTTATTTTTATTTTTGAAGGTTTATGTGAGGGAGGATTTGTTATCTGCACTGGGGATTTAGGTTTTCTTACAACCTTAAGGAGGTGCATGTAGTTTCTAAAATGGGAGGGGCACCATAGTAGTTTAGGCAAACCTCAATGGATATCTGAGTAAATCAGCCTAGATGTTGCTAATTGTGGTTGTTAATTGCAATATGAGTTATTTACTCTTTGGCTTTGTTGTTTCAGATAAGCAGAGAGTCATTGCTGGTATTGTTCCTTCCATTGAGAAAGCCCGGCTTTATCGTGGGAAAGGAGGAGAAATCATGCGTTTGGCTGTTTCTCGTTTCATCGAGTGCATTTCCCGAGCTCAAGTGACTCTGACTGAGAAAATTAAACGAAGTTTGTTTGATACCCTCAATGAGAATCTGAAACATCCTAATTCTCACATCCAGGTCTTCTCTAAATTATAACTCCACGCTCAATTTTCATGTGCCTTTGATTGACTTTTTATTGATGCTTGTAGAGTGCTGCTGTTAAAGCCCTTAAATACTACATTCCTGCTTACCTTGCATTAATGGAGAACAAGGGAGTCAATGATATCATGTCGAGATATCTTGAACAGTTGACTGATCCTAATGTTGCTGCTAGACGAGGATCAGCTCTCGCACTAGGTGTTCTGCCTTTTGAGTTTCTGACTCAAGGGTGGAAATCTGTATTAAAGAAACTCTGCTGTTCGTGTGAAATTGAGGTATATATAATTGCATTTGTTAGAGAGGGTAAAGATCTGAATCTTCCAGAATTAACCCTCAGGTATTGCAGTTTTGGAAAAAAAAATAATGCTTCTGGTCATTGTATGTATGCAGGACAATCCTGAAGATAGAGATGCTGAAGCACGTGTGAATGCTGTCAAAGGACTTGTATCTGTTTGTGAAACCTTATCTGAGGCAGGAGACTCTTCTGATTTCTTTTCTGGAGAAGATGGACTTTCTCTGTATCCTTTCATCAGAAATGAAGTGATGAGCTGTCTTTTCAAAGCTCTTGATGATTATTCCACTGACAACAGGGGTGATGTAGGTTCTTGGGTCCGTGAGGCGGCAATGTATGGCCTTGAGAGATGCACATATATTCTGTGTAATAGAGATTCTATAAATAAAGGGGAAGGGCCTTATGATAGCTCCAGCAATGACCAGATCAGCTCATATTTTGATGCTAGTTTGGCAAATGATTTAGTTGGAAGCATCATCAAACAAGCTGTAGAGAAGATGGACAAAATAAGGGAATCAGCAGCTAGGATTCTGCAAAGAATCATCTATAATAAGACAACTTTTGTACCACATATACCATACAGAGAAATTCTTGAACATATTATTCCAGACGAGGCTGAGCTTAACTGGGGGGTAAGTTAAATAGCCAACCATGCTCTTAATATTGAATTTTCAGTTTTCTGAGAGTTATATTAACTGATCTTAATGCAGGTGCCAACATTCTCATATCCTCGCTTTGTTCAACTCCTTGATGTTAGTTGCTACAGTAAATATGTTATGTCTGGAATGGTAGTGTCTATTGGTGGGCTACAAGATTCTTTAAAAAAGGCATCACTCAGTGCTTTGTTGGAATATCTTCAGACTACCGTAACTGAAGGCCATGATGACTCTCGAATACTCAGTCTGTCAACCAACATTCTATGGGTTCTTCAAAAATATAAAAAATGTGATAGAGTCATCATACCCACTCTGAAGGTAATGCTACCAAATTGGCATCAGCTTAGAGTAGTAGATCTATATATATATGTTTGTGGTATTTCTTTGTATAGAATATGTATGTGTTTTAAAGTGAGAGTATGTAATGGTGAGAGTTTCTAAACTGAAGATGTGATTGGTTTTTAAGTTAAATTTCATTTCTAGTATGTTGATTGATGTATGAGTTATAAGACTTTGGTGCATGGCATTTTCCCCTGAAAATTTCACCATTTCATTTATCTTCTTTTCAGACTATCGAGATTCTTTTCAGCCGAAAGCTTTTGTTGAACATGGGGGTCAGTACAATTTCTCTCTTGGACTTCTTTCATTTTTCTGATTAGCATTTCGCTTGTTCAAACATCTCGCTTTTAAATTTACAGTTGGTCTGTTTATTAGTTGGTCTCTTTCAATTGCTTGCAGTTTAGGAGAAATATTAAATGTTTGCATTAACTTGAAGCACATGGATCCTTATTGATCAATACATATGTAAACTGAATAATGTAACCTTTGTTATTTCTGTATGAATGCCATCTTCCAGTTCCACTACTTATTGCCTCTGAGATTTGCTGATACTTGATATAATATTTGACGTATGAGAATAATCTACACAATATGTACTTCATCTTATTTTCCTTACATGTCTTGAGTTGGCTTTTTTTTTTTTTCTGTCTCACGTCATTTAAGACTCAGCATTCAACTTATGCTAGTTAATGTATCTGAGATCATTTTACTTTATAATTGCTTATGATAGGGAGTAGGGAAATGTTTCCCTTTATATCTTCATGTTTGAATTCCATGTTTTACATTCTAATTAATCTGTTTGCTTCCATTTGAGATTTTCTTGGAGTTCTGTATCATATGAATGATATTACGACATTCTCAATGGTGCATCTTATGGCTTCTCAGGCTCAGACTCCAGTCTTCTGTGCTAGTGTTTTGGAGTCCCTCACAATAGAATTGAGAGGAACAAAGGACTTCTCAAAATTAAACGCAGGAATCGCAATACTTGGATATATTGCTTCAATTTCAGAGCCTATCAACACAGGGGCATTTTCTCATCTTCTAACTTTTCTTTGCCACCGATACCCCAAGGTAAAAAATGTCAATTCCTCATTAGAATATTACACAGTTATGGTTATATAACATATCATTACTCTTCTTCTTCTTCTTCTTCCAGATCCGGAAATCAGCTGCTGAACAAGTGTACCTTGTCCTTCTAGAAAACGGAAATCTAATTGCAGAGGACAAATCAAACGAAGCGACTGAAATCATTACCGAGACTTGCTGGGAAGGTGATGTAGAAGAAGCAAAGAAGAGAAGGCTACAGCTCTGCCAAATAGCCAATCTTGGAACAGTAAATGCTACTCAAACTGAATCAAGAAAGGTTGTTGAACGGAGGCCTGCATCTTCTGATGAGAATGCTTCATACTCTTCATTAGTGGATTCAGCTGGATTTTAGATCATGAGGTACCGCTTATCAATCTCTTTTGTTGTATTATTATTATATCCTTGTGAAGTAAGTTTTCATTCATTCTTCAAATTTTATTAATTTTTATAAATTTTGGTAAACCTTATATATATATATATATTTATAATTTCCAGCATTAAAACTTTATCGGTTTCCTGTTGTATTTGAATTTCAAAAAAAAAAATTTGTTTAAAAAAAATCAATGTAGAACAAATTAGAGGCTTTATATGTATGTATATATTGACAGACTTCATTTGCATTCCTAACCCTATCCTGCGATAGATGAGATTTTCATCCGTTCATATCGATGCATTTATGCCAGTTCTGTTTTAAACTGTAGTCTAGATTGCATATTTGGTTTCATGATTACTGGAGATTCAGCTTCTTAGACTTGATGAGAAAATGACTATCATGTCCGTTAAAAAAATTATGCTCGAATAGAATCTTAATCTGTATTTATCCTCCTAAAGATGAAAAATTCACATATTTTACGTCTGTACATCCTGATCTGTATTTGAACCAATCTAAAAACAAAAAGGACGCAAAGAGGAAAATATGGCATTAAGTGCATAGTTCTATCGTCTATCATCAACTCATTCAACTCTTACTCGGACTCTTCCACCTCAGCAACTTCCGGGTACACTGAACCGTCTTGATCTGGGTCTGGACACGCTCAAACTCCGAGATCCGACATGGTATCGCAAGCCCACCCGGTTGATCAAACCCGAATTCGTTCTCCGACTCCTTCAACAAATCCCCAAACAAAGGGTGATTAAAGTGGACCACAGGCACCAAAAACCTCTGAAAGTCCCCATCTTTTTGACCCACATAAACCGCCATGTACCCTTTTGGAACGGGTTCGGGTTTCCCCATAAGCTCTTGCCCCATCCTCATGTAGTCCCTCTCTCTACCAGGGTCCATTTTCTGCGGCAGTACAGCCTTTGCTTTTGACCTGAGTTTGTTGGCCCATCGGAACATCCCGGATAAAGGTTTGACCCGGATGCTTTGAGGTGAGCTCTGGCGGTGAGATACGTTTTGCCGGCGAAGTGTGTTGACCCGGTGTCTGATCAAGAATCCTAGATTTCTACCCATATTGTGTTCTTTTCCCTGATTTTTCTTCAAGAAATTTGAGGAGAACTGTTGGATTAACCAAAGGTGGGTGTTTAGAGTTTGGGAGAATCTATGACCATGGATGAATAAGGGTGGAGTTGGCCTTTAAGAAGGAGGAAGTGTGAGAATCGTCCGTGCAGATTTTTTTGAGAACCGTAGGAATATTTATACTAGAGGCGTTTGAAAATGGGCGTGAAAGAAAAGTTGCGGAAATTTCCTTTCGGAAAATTGGCTTTAATTAATTAAGACTTTTAATTTAATAAGGAAACAAAAATTAACTCATTAAATTTGGGGATTTTCAAGGGAGATAAAATGATAAAATGTTGGATTGTCCCCGGTTCATCGAGTGTACATTATTATGATGAAACAATTAATACATTTGTAGTGAAATAATTAATATTAATAAATAATATTTTAATAAAAATAATCAATACTTTATCCATTTTGCGATTATTTGAATGCTTATGTTACTCATCAGTTCTAAAATTATTTGAACATTCCAAAAAAGAAAACTTTAATTATATGTACATTTACGATAATATACACAATTTATTGATATGTTATTACTTTACTTAAAATTACATTTATTTTAAAAAAATATTATTTTAAGTGTACAAATAATATTAAGACGGACGAGGTAGAATCAGTACAACATTTTGTCTATATATTGATGGAGTAGGTATCAATTCGTTTTGATTCGTCACGTTTCTACATCGCACACTAGGCCTACTGGCAATTCTGTATCCAGTTCAATTTAAGTCAAATAACAACGCCCAGGTTATGCTCTTCTTTTTCTCCAGAGTATAAAAAAAAAAAAAAAAATTGAACTTGTAGCCGCCATTATAGGATCATGCTGGATAAGCTGAGGATGATCACTGTAGACATATTCTGCATGACCACTCCAACTGAAGAGGATGGAGAGAGTTAATTTTAATCTATAATTTTCACGTTTACATATTTCATCAAGTTGAACACTCCCCATCCAAATGGTAGAATAAGCTTCTTTTAAGGCCAGCGCTAATTAAGAGGGTGTTCAGCATTTAAAAAAAAAAAAAAAATCCCATTTGTTAGTAAAAGATGATTTCCGATCTTTCAAGCAGTTCTAAAGGTAATAACAATTTTTTTATTCATAAGTAATACTCCCTCCGTCCCAGCATTATCTGCATAGTTGGGACGGCACACATATTAAGAAAAAGTTACTTTTTGAGTAAAGTAGTGGCATATGGGTAAATATGTGTATATTATTGTTAGTGTGCACACAAATCAATGTTTCCTTTTTTAGAGTGTGCAAATAATTTTGGGACGGACGAAAAAGAAAAGTGTGCAAATAATGGTGGGACGGAGGGAGTATATAAGATTTTATTTTGACATGTTTAAATAAAAAAAATAAAAATTATATGAACGATTTCATGAATGAGACGGGTCTCATTTACTATATCATATGGCTCATAGATTTATGGACTCAATCCAAATTATTTTTTAAATAA
This sequence comes from Ballota nigra, assembly GCA_947034835.1. Classification (NCBI taxonomy): domain Eukaryota; kingdom Viridiplantae; phylum Streptophyta; class Magnoliopsida; order Lamiales; family Lamiaceae; genus Ballota; species Ballota nigra. The sequence continues at coordinate 43,205,181 of OX344721.1, forward strand.
AAGTGTATCCCAAATGTCAAAATGGAGTTCAATCTCATATACGAAACCGCCTCAAATAAATTCCACTTATTAAATTTTGCTACTCAATTTAATTACATAAAAGTAAATGTTGTATCTAATCACTTCAATAATTTATATCTAAATTAAGATATAATGTTGTAAACACTCAAAGAATATCTTATAAGATATAAGATATGAGAAGTTATTTTTTAACAAACCTAGCCATCCACACTCTAAACCTGCCATTGATCATTCCATTATATATATTGTACCTATATTGTACCATCTTAAAAAGAAGACAATAAAGTCTTCGAATAAAATTTTCAAATTCTCGTATCAAAGAATAAATATTCAAAATAATAAGTTATAAATATAGGAAGTGTTGTGTTAAACTGGTCTCAATACATGAAATGATGGAGGCAGCCAAAAACTCATTAAACATTTTAAAGTTTTAAATTTATTAAGTTATTTGGTATTTTTAATACTAATAATTTTTTGAAAAAGAGACATAGCAAAAATTCTTCGAGGTGCCCAAAGTACAGGTTGCCTAAATACCCGTACACAGTACTTCAATGTTTGACGAATATCCGTTTTTATTTTATTTTTTATTTTTAAAAAAATACTGAATAATTCCAAAGAGTGGAGGGACCGAATTGCGCCGACTTGACAAGTCACAAGTCTCCACATAAAGAAGGGGAAAAAATCACAGATGGTCCTGTAACTTTACCTGAGTCCATAAATAGTCCCGTAACTTTTCACTTTATCAATTTTAGTCCTTTTTGTCTCAATTTTGGTCCTCTCAGGCAGAAATTTGGGGATTCCGGTGAGTTCGTCCACGTAGATGCCAGCATATATAAAAATTGCCACCTCATGTCCTAGTCATCAAGTGTTGGAGGGAAAACTGAATGGTAAATATGTTAATATTGAATTATTGAGGCCGCGCTAATTATACAGAGCTAGCCATGTATAGGTTCCATATATACTTCAGAAACAGACACGGGTTCCATAATCCTTTCATCTAATATTTCATTATTGCACATAATTAACTCCTCTTTCCAAAACTGCATCTATTTCGTCAAGTTCTTTCCCTAACAACCTAAGTTACTCACCAAACCAGCTACCGAATTTACTCAAGACATAATTCAGAATTCAATTCCTTTTCAAATTTCGAGGGTTTTGCACATCAATTGAAGCACAACTGAAGCTAATCTCGATGACTAATTTTATTTATGATAAAAGATGGTAATATTTGTATATTAAGCATAGTCAAAAAATATTTCACAATGCTTTAGAAAATATTTGACATGTTATTTGTGTTAGAAGGAAGATTTAGTCCCCTGCAGATGCCACTCTACAAGCAATCACATAATTCTTCTACACAAATTTCAAGCATTGAATAAAACAAGCTAAAAACTCATTTCAATTACACCATTAACTTGATCAAAGCACAAATCTTGTTCGGGTTCACAGTGCTCAAGTTTACAAAAGATGAGTTCACCAGAGTCATCATCACACTAAATGTAAAGCAATAAACCAATACCACAATTCTATTAATACCACAATTCTATTAAACCAGAAACTTGACAAAAAAAACTTGAGCATTTTGAACCTAAGTTAACCTCAGTAAAAATCACCACCATAGTATTTGGTGCACTTCTTTCCTTAACTAATTGATCTTTTCTTTTCCCTTTCCACTGACTTGACTAGTTTGAGATAAGTCTAAATACGTATTTCCTCCATCAACAAATATCATCTTCGAAGCTCTTTCCTCTCGGGATTGTGTAGTGAATTGTGGCATCAATCCTCTACTCGAGAAGTTCGGAGGAGCTCTGGTCACAGGTTCGCTGTGCATGTCATGAAAGATGGTGGAACTTGGTTGTGTAGTTGTTGCCATGGGGTAGGCCCAGGTTGGCGTCGAACTGTAGGCATCCCCAATCCAGTCAGCTGAGTTACATTACTTGCTTGGCTTAATAGAACTTCCCATTCTTCGTCATCCTCATCAATCAAACCACGTAATTGGGATATAGGTGGCTTAATTGATGTCTTAATCTAAAATTCCAGAAATTACTATTAGTTTTCACATTAATAAGTAATTTTTAAGAAGTGGGCATAATATATTAATGTAAACACTCACTGCTCTTGGATTTTCACTTCCTCCACCAATTGTAGTTTGAGTTCCAGGGTAGAAGTTTCATTCACTCTGTTTTTCAAAATATCATTAGTAAGTAAAATTTATAAGAAGAGAGCATAATTTATGAATGTAAATTAAGTTAATAAATGACACAACATAATATATTTTTCAAGGCAGCTCCAATAGATCCAATTCTAGAACAGAAAAATATACTTACTTCATTTTGAGTACAACTAGCTATTCTTGTTATACTTGCAGCTGCTCCGGATCTATTTTTCCTCACCTAAAACAAGAAATGTGCAATAAATATGTCATACTTACATAAATTTTTATTCACAAACTTATCCACTAACTTATAAATTATAAGAAGCTCACCTTTAACTTTTTCCTTCTTGGAACAGTAGAAACTTCTTCATTCAAACTTGGTTGAGTGCGTGTTTTCCTATTATGTCCAGTGTTGCCACACTTTCTGCACTTGATGGTTTTTTGTTGTCTTCGCAGCTTCTTCACACCTCCCTTCTTGTTGTTATTAATCTCGCTAGGCTCTATCCTTCTAGCTTTGGTTGGTCTACCAACAGATCTTCCAAAATTTGGTGGGAGTGGTGGAATATACAAAGTTTCTACCCATTCACTTTGCCCAACCATTGGCATTAAGGTTGGCAAATAGACCTTTCTATACGTCTCCAAACTATAGAAATCATCCACAAAAGATGTTGGATCTTCTCTCTCATTTAAAATAGCAGCAAGTGCATGTCTACATGGTATGCCACTCAACCCCCAAACTCTACATGTGCAACTTTTCAATACCAAATCAACAGCATAATGAGAGCCATCACTACACTCAATTTCATAATGTCTACTGTCCGACTTAATAGGGATACACTCTCCTATTCTATCCATGTGTTTCTGCAATATTTTTGTGATCTTAGGAGACAATCTACCCTTCCACTTGTGAATCGCCCTATCTCTGTTCACTTGAAATCTCTCCATCAACCATTGTCTTATCCATTCAAGCATTGTAATAATGGGTTTATCTCTAGCATCTAAAATTGAAGAATTGAAACTCTCACACACATTATTCAACAACATATCACACTTGGACTGTTCGGTAAAATGTGACTTAGACCACTGACTTGGATGTTTGTTATCAAACCAATTTGCTGCAGCTGGATTCATTTCCCTCATTTCTTCCATACAATTTTTAAAAACTCCAACAGTACTAGCCCTGGCAGCCTTCCACAATGCATCCTTAAAAGCAATCCCACTAAAGCCTGCACTCTTAAAATTGTTATGCATGTGTCTAACACAGAACCTATGTTCACCATTCGGGAAAACATCACCAAAAGCCAGAATTAATCCCTTTTGTTTGTCCGACATGAAAGTGTAACCGGCTCCCCCTCTTAAGATATTCAAATCATTTTTTAACGAGATAAGAAACCACTCCCAAGTTTCTTAAAGGGCATTAGCAGGGTCTACCCCTACAGCAGAAAGAAGGATCCCCCCATGTGGCCCCTTAAGCCAACATCCATCTACACCAATAAATGGCCTACAATGTTCAAATCCTCTTTTTACTGCATCAAAACAAATATACAGTTTACTAAACCTATCTTCACCATTTATGACCTCAGTTTGTAAAACAACAGTTGATCCAGGGTTTGAAACTCTCAATTCATGTGCATAATCCCAGAGTTTTGAGTATTGAAGGTCAGGAACTCCTTCGATTATTTCTAATGCCTTGTTTTTTGCTCTATAGGCTTGTTGCTTAGATATGTTCACATTAAGCTTCCTCATCACATGTCTTCTCCACCCCTTAACATTTTTTTAGGATCATTTTGAAATGCTGACAGGTATTTCTCACCTAACCACCCACTTGATATATTGGTCACATTAAATGTTGGTGCACATGTATGAGTTGAATTATAATTCCTAATTTGAAATGTTTCCTCACCAACAAGCTTACGAGCATGTAAACTCCAATCACAGCCCTCCCCTCTACATTTGGCATAAATCCTGATCTTATCATTCTTATCAAAATACAGACTTCTTTTAGTTCTTATTGCATGAGAATTTATAGCTTTTTTAAACAACTCTTTTGTCCCAAAAACCATCCCCACATCAAATTCAGGATTAAATACTATTTCACTATTAAATATTGTGTATTGGATTTGTTCTGTTTCCTCATCAGAACCCCTTCTTCATCAAAATCATCCCCATGACAGACAATGTCTTCATCTCCACTATCCTCAAAACTGTCACTATGTCTCTCAATTATTTCATTATCTATATTACCCAGAAAAGTCTCATCATCGTCATCACTACTACGAGAATCAACCTCATAATCACTGTCAACAAAATCAGAATCACCATCTACATTATCCTCATGCACAACACAATTTGCATCACACAAACTTGCATCTGCCTTGTTAATTTACACTCGCTAGCCCATCTTACAAGTTCAATATCATTGCATAATAGTTTAAATCCTTTCTTAACTAATGCATACAACTTTTTCTCCCCATAAATACCCAAACCTTCACAACACCCAACCAAACTATCTAGATTCACATCACCATTGATATTTAAAAAGTCATATATTATCATTTGACCACCAACATAATTAGCATGTGGCTTAGTGACAAACTTACCACCATAATGCAGTACTAGTGTAATATCCCCTGACTCAGGAGCTGGGGAAATTTTTTTATATAAAACAAGTTACACAATGCATAGATTATATAAAGAGAATTAAAGCATAAAACAGACATTCAATTAGCATACATTATAGTATAAAATAGAATTAAAGCATAAGAAAATCATTGTCATGTTCTATGCTGATGGCTTATGTATGAAAATATAGACCCTTATTCCATTTGAGATGTGGCAGAGTGAAATTGTGTAGCTGCTGAGATTTTGCCGAAACAGCCATGGCAGTACCAACGCTTTTCAAAATGCAAAAACTAAATCAATTCTTTTCAAAAAATACACAAATCAAAACGCAGAGTAAAATCCACATGGGTATGCATAGTAGTTCCTAAAATTTTCTTGGGTACGCATAGTAGTTCCTAAATAATTCAAGGTTTTAGTTAGAAGGTAATAACATGGATTTTCTTGGGCACGCATAGTAGTTCCTAAAATTTTAAAAAATCCACATTCTTTAAGGCTTTAAATCAAGAATATGAATTTAGAAATACCGATTATCAAACTTACGATATAGTGGAGGCGGTAAGTGCTCGTTTCCTTTTTTGCGGACTTTCCACATCTCCCTGTGCAAGCAGCGCGGCCAAGTGATTCACGCCACAGGTGGGGAATGTTGATGATTGTAGCTTCTGATTTTGAATAGCTTTTAGGATGAGAAATGGAGGTTTTCATGTAACTAATAGGAATTAGTTTAGTAACCCTAAAAAATTCAATATTAACATATTTGCCATTCAGTTTTCCCTCCAACACTTGATGACTAGGACATGAGGTGGCAATTTTTATATATGCTGGCATCTACGTGGACGAACTCGCCGGAATCCCCAAATTTCTGCCTGAGAGGACCAAAATTGAAACAAAAGGGACTAAAATTGATAAAGTGAAAAGTTACGGGACTATTTATGGACTCGGGTAAAGTTACAGGACCATCTGTGATTTTTTCCCCATAAAGAAGTCCACTTTTCAAAATTTGCGAGCCGGATGGTTTAGCGGAATATGGACCCACATCTTGTGTTTGGGACTTCAGATTCATTTTTCTTTTCTAATTTTATTATTATTATTATTATTATTAGGGGATTGAAGAGTGTTTTCTGCACTGAAAGAGTAGATTTAGTGTGAAACTGTCTCACGATGACATGAAATATAGATTAAGTATGACTCATTAATATTTAAGAAGATATAAATGTTAATTTGTGAAGTATTTCACTGTGAAATTTTTTGCTTTTCTTAAATCATAAAAATAAAAAAGTCAATAAAATTCTCATACTTTATTCAACCCTCTGCTCACTTACTATTTTTATTTAAAAAGTGTGTCATTCCACTATAAAAGTAGTTTTGGGATAGATAGATTAAAACTTATCAGTCCTCCCACCTAGTGGGCCGCTGAGTCACCATGATTTACTTCCTCCACCCAATTCTGTCGGGCCAGGGGGAGGGGGCCCTGAGGGCGAGGGCTTCGCCTTTTGCTACAAAGATTAAAACATATCAAATTAAATTATAGAATAAGAAGATAAAGTCTCATATACACCATACAAGATCTTAGTACCATGTATTCATGCGTTTTATTTAAAATTAATGTTATGTTAGAGTGTTTTTTTTTCTTTACATGAATGTCAAATTAGAGTTTTACTACATGTTAGTTATGTTAGCCTTCATGTAGCCGTTAGAATTAATGCTACCATTAATTGTGTAGAAGGAGATGACTCTTAGAGGGGTGTATTGGTTATAGAGTCTGTAGGATTTTTTTACACTTTTAAAGTCTGGGGGTATTCAATCTAGATTTTCAAAACTCTTTAAAAATCCTGAGATATTCAATACAGATTTTAAAAAGTCTTAAAAAATCTTTAGGTATTCAACAGTCTATGGATTTTAATACTCCACGGATTTTCTTAGATTTCCCTTCCAAAATATGAATAGATTTTACTCTTCAAAATCTCTTCTAATAACCAGAGATTTCTACGGATTTTGAAAAGTCTTAAAAAATCTTTAGGTATTCAACAGTCTATGGACTTTCTTTGATTCTTTTCCATTGGGATGTTAACGGGGCGGGGACGGGGGGTCATTCCCCATCTCCGTCCCTGCAAAATAAATGTAGAATTTTCCCCCATCCCCGTCTCGCGGTGATTACCCGTTCCCCGCCTACTTATTTTTTTATCTCATTTTTAAAATATAAAAAAATATTTAAATTAAAAACTTTAAATATACACAACAATTACTTTAAATTGGTGTTAAAAAATTAATTTAAACAATTTGAAGAACCTCTAATTCTAATATTTTTAATTAACATATATACTAAAGTAAAAATAATATAATTTGGAACTAATAACATAACATTAAATAAAAAAATATAATTTTTAATAAATAGTTAATTGAGTAGGAAACTATGAAATATTTATTTGTAATTTACTTTAACATTAAAATTATATATAAATATATTAATTATATAAAAAAATAATGCGGCTCTCCGCGGGGAACGAGACGGGGATCCCCCGGGCTGAGAATACTATCCCGGTCCCCGCCAATGGGGCAAAAAAATTCCCCGTCCTTGTTTGCTTTGGGGATTACCCGCCCCATTGTCAAGTCTACTCTTCAAAAAATATAAATAAATTTTACTCTCCAAAATCTCTTCTAACAACCTGAGACTTCTAATGAGGGCGAGGTATAACGGTGATGGAAATGAAGATGAAATAATAATATATTATTTTAACTAATGTATTTTTTTTTAAATAATTTTTTTTATATACAAGTGTGTCCCATATATATTTGCATAAATGGTTTCAGCGCCGGAGTCTATGTAAATCCATGTAAATCAATAAAAAATGTATTCCACAATTCTGTAAAGTCTATGAAAATCCAAATAAATCAATAAAAAAAGTCAGTCAAACTCTACATGGAGTCTATAGATTTTCTAAATCCACAAACTTTTTAAAGTTAAAAAAAATCCGATAGAATCACAATTGAATACACCCCTCTTAATGTAAGTTGAGATTTATTTATTGTATTTTCATATATACAAACTTTCTAATTCGGTTCTTACTTTCCTGTTATTTAGGAAGATTAATTAGTCTGATATTGTTTTTATAATTTTAGTGTTTGAGGGATAATGTGGTTGAAAAAAGAAAGAATGTTGTATTTCATATTTAAGAATTTTTTTTTTATACATATTACTTATATGTGATTTATGATGTATACACGATTTTAAGTATGAAATTCAATATTAAATTCTCAATGAAGCTCGCTCAAATATAAATTACTTATGTATTAAAATATAATATAAATAATTTATGTTGAAATCCAACTAAAAATAATATTAAACTACGTATCAGCACTCTAATAATTGACATCTACATCTATAATTATAAGTATTTGTGTGCTTACGTTGAGGTCGGCGAGGATATAATTGTAGATGACCACCACAAAATTGCCACCTAATTTTTTTAAAGCAATAATAAAAAAATGGGTTTTACTCTCAGAATATCGAGAAGATCATCTAATTAAAAAAATTGAAGAATCAATTAATATTAAGATAGACATACAAACAAACCACTAAAAAAAATAGAATGCATCACAAAATTGATATTTCGAGTTTTCGACTCTCCAGAAAATCAATAAATAATGAGTTTCCACTCAATAAACTCTTGGCCTAAGAAATAAAATCACCAAAAATGGAAATATGTTCCTGGTCACTCTCAACAACATCAGTAACTCTCTTTTGCATCTCCTTTTACTATTTCAAGATCCAAATTTTGGATCCACCATGCTCTATGCCTCCTCTTCTTCAATAATTTGATTTTTCAAATTTCTTTAAAATCAAATGATAATTTGAACGCACGATCTTACAATGTATATAGTGGTACTCTAATAATTGATAAGCTATTTCATAACGAACAAAAAAAAAATTGATGAGCTATTTCATGTTTATCATTTAATTATGCATTTTAAAGTATGATCAACCCTGGTCATTGCGGCCAATTATTTTATTTCTATTTTGTCCTATTATATGAATTGGAATTTAATCTAAAGATTGTTGACCTCTGCTGGGTTTCAATAAAGGACAGATGTACACTTGTTGAAATATTTTGAACTATTCAAACTAATTGATTGGCTATGAAGAAGTTAGAAGTTGTTGATATTGTCACATTGAATGAATCTAACTATTTTCTTATTCATTTTCTTAATGAATCATCAGTTTTGAATTTTTTTTCTAAAACTATTAAGTTCTATCAATTATAATCTTACGATGTAATTTTTTCTGAGGTATGCATTGGGTAACCATAATTTTTTGTTAAATTATAGTATGTCGACATCATACTTTTTTTTTTTTTGCCTTTCGTCTCACTCTATTCTTTTCATGTGCATTTTAATGAATGGAATGATGGAGATGGGATCCAACATGAGGTGAAAAAGGAAAAAAGGACAAATAAATTAAAATTCTAACTCCACACATTAAATGGGTGAAAACAACTCATAGCCACCCGGCTGTGGAATTCCATTGATAGAAGTATTTAGGTTCGCGTGATTTTTTTTCTTTTGAAGTGTCATTTTTTGATACACAAATTACTACTTAAAAAAATTGTGAGATTTTCTTTTATATACTAATTGTATACACGTGTGTTGCACATTTGTATATAATGTAGTTGAAAAAATAAAATAAAAATTTGTAAATTAAGATTTCAATGTTCTAATTTTTCAAAAAAATTGTGTAGAGACTTCGCTTATACACATATATGTGATTCACAATTTTTTTTTAAATGAATTTAACAGAGAGATCGAAATTATATGTCACGTGATCTTCTACATTCGGGTATAATTTTTAGGTTGTCAACTTCTTCATGGTATCTTATTTGATGTAGGCGTGTTCTTAAATTTTATTTGATAATTTTTTCAAATGATTTATAAAAAAAATATTGTTTAGTTTTTTTTTAATTTTTAATACAAACAACTTTCATTTTTATATTATACTGGTTTTAAATTTTTTTTTTTTTAATTTTAAATTTAAAGATATTCATCATAATTACAATTTATTATATCCTTCTCTTGATTAAAGAAATCAAGCGAGCTTCTTTGATTCTTAATCAAACATCCTAGATACTGTTATAAATCCAGCAGATTTATTATACCAAATCTAGAAGATTTGATGTGCACATTACTAATGAGCTTATAACCTAAACAAACTTTAGGTTTAGACTAGGTTTTCTCTATTATAAATAGATATATGTACTCAGTATTGTATACATGCATACACAGATATATTAGTGAAAACTCCTGGCTTGGTACGCCCCCAGACGTAGTCGTTATCGACGAACTGGGTAAACAAACTTGCGTCTCTATTTTACGCTTATGATTTACAACACGTTATCAGCACGAGTCTCTGCCAGAAGCTAATTGGTACGAATCTAAATTAATTTTTCTATTGCATAATAATTAATTACCGTATCAAATTTTTGATCCATATGTGCTATGATTATTCCGTGAACTTAAATTATTTTATTGCATCTATGATTATTGTTTTGCAATTACTTTTTAACTGGATCAGGAAAAAAAAATTATACCTGCCGCCTTGGCCTGACAGCCGCTGCCCTCGGCCAGGCCGCCGCCGCGAGCCACCAGGCCATTGCGCACGGCACGACCCCGTTTCCCCATACCCGAAACCGGCGCGGGCCTCAAGGGTCACCACGAAGCGGCAGCCGCCGCGGGCCTCGAAGGCCACTGCGGTGTAGCCGCCACCGCGAGCCTCTGTCGTCCCATGTGAAGCCGCCAAGCGTTGAGCCCCCTTGCTCCACCCCGAGCTCCTGCTGCCTCACACTCGAGCTTGCAGCTCCGCCTCCGTGCATCAAGCGGCGGCCGAGCGCCGTGCACCGTCTAGGCCGCGTCGCCACGCGGCGGCGCACAGCCTCTCGTGCCACCGTCCGTGAAACCTGCAGCTGCGCCTCCTCTCGCCCTGCCTGCTTTTTCCGCGTGGCCCTTCCCTCCATTTGGGCCAATTAGGCCCAATTCTCTTGGGCCGATTTTAATAAAAAAAAATTACTTGGGCCTGCAGCCCTATTAATGGGCTGGAACATTTATGATTTTTCTGGGCTACTGTTTTAATTTATTCCTTTGAGCCTGAAGCCCCCTTCATGGGCTGGAACTTTTAATTTAATCCTTTATGGGCTATTACCTTAAAAATGTTGGAACTTTGAAGCACGTAAACACGTAAATATGCGCAGTGGAAATAAACGTTCTCCAACAATGAACAATATAATTGCATAATTAAATACGAGATATCTTAAACAAGAAATCTTACAGCGCTTCGTATGCGGAATCCTCTACTACGGTATCCACGCAACAACTATTCACCGATTTGCACCGAGGAGCCAGATTTGAATCTCTAGACGAACTTGCTAGGAAAACTCGAACAAGAGATTTTATGGAGAAATTGTATTTCTTGTGTGTTTAGAAATTCCCATAAGACACATATTTATAGGGATTAACTTAGCTTAATTCTTAAGCAAGATATCGGGCCTAGCCCGTAATATAATCTCTACGGATTATATTTCCCTATATATGTTCCTACGAATAATATATTTACCATATCTATTATTCTTGTATAATAATATTCCAAATATTATTATTGGAATTTCATATCTAATTAAATCTAATTTAATTAGATAATAATAATAATTAATTCTAAATATAATTATTATTATATTCTCCATAAATTAAATATTATATTTAATATAATACTTTAATCAACCAACTATAATCAGTGAATTGTCATTGCTTTTTGTGTGACCCATAGACCCTCGTATATCGAGCGATTAGTCAAACTAACGGTCTTAATTAAACCTTAGACAATAAATCAGACATTCTCAATATACGAGGTAAATTGCGAGGAAATCTGCAACTACCTGTAATACTGTAGGCTATTGTGATATCTTCCTTTCATTCGCGAATACTCGATTAAGTCTTGAACATGATGAAGTGTATATTCAAATAACTTAATCATATTATCTCAAATCACTAATTGATCGCTCGCGTCGCACTTGGCCACAAAGTCCAAGCCGACTTGCATCGGCCGATGTCTTAGATCCAATTATGATGAAAAAACGAGTATTCTCTCTTAAATCCACAATGAGGAATGAATCCTATTCTTGGCTTAACTACCATGCACATGTACTTCGTGATGAACCCAATCCATGCCATATCTACCCTTGGAGGGTGCAAGCGTCGGTTATGGTCAAAGTTCTTTACTCCGCACATGTCGTGCGTATTGACCTCAAGTCTGAGGAGTATCACATCGCTCCCACTAACCGAAAAACCCGTAGACACATTATGTGGAATTACATCAAACGGTTTCTCAGATGGGTATACCAATACCCTCTAAGGTATTTTTGCATCCATTATGAGATACCTAGTATCTCGTAGTAAGTGAGATCTTACTACACTCTCACCATAGAGTATAATGCAGATCGCACACCAATCTCCATTGCATCATCAATATCCCATTCTTGATGATCCTTGATCGGGGCTATTTGAGAATCGTACTTCGGTCATCTGAGTTCTCACTCACTCAATGACATTATCGATTCAAGGGAACACAGATATGAATAATGCAAACAATCAAACATAATATTCAGATAAGTGTAAAACCATACATTTAATATTAAACCAAACTATAATATTAAACTATAAATTGAATATCATCTTAGTATCATGTCCTCACAAAGGATTGTCTCTAGGACACTAACACTAACAATCTTCCACTTGGACTAGAGCCAATCACGCATATGTTTAACCCCTTGACCATCAAAATGTCTAGTGTGTACATGAACACTCAAAGCCTTGGTGAATGGGTCGGCCAAATTATCATCTGTGGGAATGCGCTCCAACTCTATTTCCTTGTTAGCGATCATCTCTCTTATCAAGTGATAACGCCTTGGTACATGATTGTTTCTATTGTTGGATCTCGATTCCTTTGCTTGTGCAACCGCACCAGTGTTGTCACAATACAACTTTATTGGACTACTAGCACTTGGAACTACCCCTAGTTCAGTTAAGAACTTTCTCATCCAAACAACTTCCTTGACAGCCTCTGCCGCAGCAATGTACTCAGCCTCAGTTGTTGAATCCGCGGTTGTCGCTTGTTTGGAACTATTCCAACACACCGCACCTCCATTGAGAGTGAAGACATATCCTGACTGCGACTTGTAATCATCACAGTCGGATTGGAAACTTGCATCAGCGTAGCCAGTAACGACTAACTCTGATTGCCCACCGTAGATAAGAAAATATTTTTTAGTACGCCTGAGGTACTTAAGAATATTCTTGACAGCAATCCAGTGAGGCTCACCTGGATTCTGTTGGTATCTACCCGTGATGCTGACAGCGTAGGCCACGTTTGGCCTAGTGCAAGTCATGGCGTACATGATGGATCCAATTGCAGATGCATATGGAACATCCTTCATGTGCTTGATATCAGCTTCGCTAGAAGGACAACCCTTCTTCGACAACTTTATCCCATGATTTGCTGGAAGATATCCTCTCTTAGAGTTCTCCATCGCAAAACGCTTCAACACCTTATCTACGTAGGTGGATTGTGACAACCCTAACATCTTCTTGGATCTATTCCTATGGATCTTGATCCCTAAGATGTAGCATGCTTCACCAAGATCCTTCATCATGAAGGTCTTTGATAACCAATCTTTCACGGACTGCATGAGTGGGATGTTATCTCTTATAATCAATATTTCATCGACATATACGACTATAAAGACAATACTCTTCCCGCTGCGTTTACAATAAACGCATGGATCTTCCAGATTTCTAATGAAGCTAAAAGACTTAACAGCTTCATCAAATCGGATATTCCAACTCCTAGAAGCTTGCTTCAATCCATAGATGGATCATTTAAGTTTGCACACGAGATTAGATTTTGGCTTAGATATGAAACCCTCTGGTTGAGTCATAAACACGTCCTTATCAATGTTCCCATTGAGAAAGGCTGTCTTGACATCCATTTGCCAAATCTCATAATCAAAGTGTGCGGCTATCGCAAGTAAAATACGAATGAACTTGATCTTTGCAACCAGCGAGAAGGTCTCGTCATAGTCAATGCCTTCGCGTTGACTATACCCTTTCGCCACCAACCTAGCCTTGTAGGTTTGTACCTTGCCATTTGCATCGGTCTTCCTCTTGAAGACCCACTTGCAACCTATGAGTTTTACCCCTTTTGGCAATTCAACCAAGTCCCAAACTTGATTGATGTACATCGAGTCCATCTCGGATTTCATGGCTTCATGCCACTTCTCTGAGTCAACATCTAATATTGCCTCAGTGTAAGTCTTAGGTTCGTTCTTATCCGGTATTTCCACGTCATCGTGTTCCTCCACGAGGAAACCATAATACCTATCGATTGGATTATGAATCCTAGTTGACTTACAGAGTTGTGGTTGTGCAGGCTGTTCATTCTGATCGTGAAAATTTTGTGGTGCAGCGACTCATCATTGACCGAAGAGTCCTCAAGAGCGACACTTTCAGATGTTCTCATTGAGCAACTATGTTTGAACTATGTTGTTCTCCAAGTTTGAACTACTTGGAGGTTATTGCGAAGGCAACACGACTCCAATTACGCTCCCACTGGCTGAAAGAGGATCACCTAGTGATAAACTTCCACCATGAGAGTCGCTGAATGCTCCCACTGATTATTTGTCATGTTGCTTTGACAAGTCATCAGTCTCAATGTTAATTCGTGGTTCTTGAATTTCTTCAAGTTCTATCTTCTCACGGCTTTGTTCCTTAAAGACGTACTCTTCTTCTAGGAATTTTGCCTGCATAGAAACAATTAATGTTTGTTTCTCCGGTAGATAGAAATAATATCCTTTAGTCTCCTTAGGATATCCCACAAAATAACTCTTTTCACATTTGGATTCCAACTTATTAGTTTGCATTTTCTTCACAATTACGGGGCAACCCCACGTTCTTATGTGTTGAAAAGTTGGCTTCTTGCCACACCATAGCTTGTATGGAGTTTGCAAAACTGATTTGGATGGGATCCTATTCAGAATGTAGATCGAGGTTTGCAATGCGTGACCCCATAAGAATGTTGGAAGAGAGGCAAAACTCATCATGGACCGCACCATGTCCAACAGGGTTCGATTTCTCCTTTTGGACACACCATTCATCTGAGGTGTTCCGGGAGGAGTCCATTGTGATTGGATCCCATGAAGCTTCAAGTAATCCATGAATTTATGGCTAAGGTACTCACCTCCTCGATCTGATCGAAGAGTCTTGATACTCTTACCATGATGTTTCTCTACTTCGGCCTTGTACTCCTTAAATTTCTCAAACGATTCGGATTTATGTTTCATAAGATACACGTATCCGTACCTTGAGTAATCGTTTGTAAAGGTGATGAAGTAGCCGAATTGACCCCTAGCTAGAGTGGGCAATGGTCCACAAACATCGCTGTGGATCAACTCTAGAACTTCTTTGGCACGTACCTCTTTCCCGGAAAAGGGTTTGTTTGTCATCTTGCCCATGAGACAAGATTCGCAACTACCATAAGACTCTAAGTCAAATGGGGTTAAGTAGTCCAACTTCCTTAACCTCTCGATTCTTTTCTCATTCGCATGACCAAGTCTACAATGCCACAAGTAAGTCGGGTTTTAATGATTACTAAGCTTGAGTCTTTTATTTTCTATATTAAGAACATTATATCCACAATGTAACAAATATAAACCATTCACAAGAGGAGCATTTCCATAAACATCACCATTAAGCAAAAAATAACAAGTATTATTTGCAAAACAGAAGGAAAATCCCTCAATATCTAACATAGGAACGGAAATAATGTTACGAGTAATAGATGGAATGAAATAACAATTATTCAATTCAAGTCTAAAACCAGAAGGTAAGTCTAAAATATAAGTCCCAACACGTTCAACAGAAACTCTTGCTCCATTCCCCACGTGAAGGGCGACTTCACCCGGTCCAACCGCTCTGCTGTCCTTGAGCCCCTGCACATTTGTACAAATGTGTAAGCCACAACCGGTATCTAATACCCATCAATTAGAATCATTTGTGGACATGTTTATCTCAATAACAAACATACCTGTTCCAGTGGCTGAAGCACCTTGTGCCTTCTTTTCAGTTGCTAGAACCTTACAGTCCTTCTTCCAATGCCCCTTCTGCTTGCAGTGGAGGCATACATCCTTATCCACCCGCTCCTTCTTTTGAATTCCACCTTTCGGCTTGAGGAAATTAGGCTTAGAGCCTTTCTTAGCCTTGCTTCTATGCTTCTTCTTCCATTTAGGGGCAGAGGAACTAGAAGCACCCACCATGAGCATGAGCTTTTCCTTAGCAGTGGAAGACTCAAAAGTCTTGAGCATGTTATGAAGCTCAGGCATGGTCGAAACCGTCTTGTTCATATTGAAGTTTACAACGAAACTTGAGTATGAATCAGGTAGCGACTGAAGAATGGCATAAACAACAACATTGGTCTGCAACTCAATGCCCAAACGACCAAGTTTCTCGATTAGCCCTATCATCTTCAAAACATGAGGGGAGACTTTCCCTCCTTCAGATAACCGACATCTAAACAGATCTCTCATCACCTCATAAATCTCCGAACGAGACTCAGAATAAAAAAGATCCTTCAAATGTCTAAGCATCTCGTAGGGAAGCATCCTCTCGTGTTGCCTTTGCAACTCGGGGGTCATGCCGAGCAACATAACACACTGAGCCTAAGAAGCATCATCTTGATGCTTCTTTTAAGCTTCGGCGTCAAACGCTTCGGCTTCCTCAGAACCAGCCTCAGAGGTATCAGGGATTGGCGTGTCTAACACGTACTCAATCTTTTCTTGCCTAAGCACCAAACGCACGTTTCGGTGCCAGTCCAAAAAATTTGGCCCAACCAATTTGTTTGTTTCCAAAACACTTCTCAACGACAAGTTATTCATCTCAACAATCCTAGGAAATAAAATTTAAACGGGAATTAAAACACATAATTCCTATGATCAATATTCAGCAATCAAAATAAACATGGCCTTTTATTTATTTTGTCTCCATTATTTTTATATACTCAACGTCCTCATCGGAAGAGTACGAATTTATATCTAATATAAATTGTAATGGACTAGGATCCACATTCCTACTATTACAATGACTGCTTGGGCTGAACATTGCAACAACAGAACTGGTAGGTCTCTAAACTAATTGTCTCACACAATTCCTAGTTGATTGAACCCAGTTCAATCGGATGTCACCCAATTCTCGTTTCTCTGCTTGGGCTGGTGAAACAGAATTAAGTTGGTTTACAACCATTAAGCAGCGACGAACATGTCCCTATAAAAGTCCCCTTAGATGTAGATCCGAGCAAAAGACTTGTGCCTTAAATACTCATTGGAACGAAATCTTCAGTTTACTTTTAATTTTAATGGAAGACATCTTTCAATTCTATTGAAAAACCATATTTTAGTGAGGATCATTTTAAAGGCGGGATATTAATTGCTTAATCGAAATTTGACATGTTAATCTATATCACATTTGAGCAATTATTGGGCGCCGCCTACCCAAACATGATTTTATGCGGACTAACATTTATTTGGGCGCCGTATACCCAAAACATATATAACGGTCCGATAATTATTGTGTGCCGCCTACCTAAACAATTATAATGCGGACTATAAAGCATTGACAATTAATGTTAACCAAGTAGGAAAATAATAATTACCAAATTATTAAAACAAAATTAAAATCTAATTTTAATTTTAATTATTAGAAATCAAATTAATCCAATTAATTTAAATTATTTTTTGGTTGGACCAAAATGATTTATATTAGCAACAGGCCCAAAAAAAAAAAAGTTAATACACAAGAGTTAAATAAAATTTCAGGCCCAACAATCTAATTAAATTAGTGTAAAATTCAGGCCCAATCTTTTAATTTAAACATTTGCCTTTCAGTTGGGCTCTGCGTCCATTTCACAAAAATAAGCAGGCCAATGTTTTTTTTTAAACTAAGAAAAGCCTAGCGCTTTTAAACAAAGAAAGGCCCAGCCCTTTTAAACAAAGAAAAGGAGGCCCAGCCGTGGGTCACAATCACCAAATCGCACAGCTCAGTGGTGATTTAGGAGGGTTCAATTTTGGGGCGTATCTCAATCCCAGAAACGGATTGATGTCTGCTTCTAAAGCAGGATTTTTTTATTTTTTTTAAATAACAAAATCGAATTTTATTATTCAAAAGCAAGTCAGATTTTAAAAATCCGAATTTATTTCCTAATTTTGAACAATAAAAAAAATCCAATTGCATTGCTGAATAAAATCAGAATATTGACCCAGTCAACATTGACTATGACCACGTTAAAATACAAACTATGCAATTAATCAAGAGTCTGTGCTCTGATACCACTGTTGGAACTTTGAAGCACGTAAACACATAAATATGTGCAGCGGAAATAAACGTTCTCCAACAACGAACAATATAATTACATAATTAAATACGAGATATCTTAAACAAGAAATCTTACAGCGCATCGTACGCGGAATCCTCTACTACGGTATCCACACAACAGCTATTCACCGATTTGCACCGAGGTGCCAGCTTTGAATCTCTAAACGAACTTGCTAGGAAAACTCGAACAAGAGATTTTATGGAGAAATTGTATTTCTTGTGTGTTTAGAAATTCCCATAAGACACATATTTATAGGGATTAACTTAATTCTTAAGCAAGATATCGGGCCTAGCCCGTAATATAATCTCTACGTATTATATTTTCCTAGATATGTTCCTACGAATAATATATTTACCATATCTATTATTCTTGTACAAAAATATTCCAAATATAATTATTGGGATTTCATATCTAATTAAATCTAATTTAATTAGATAATAATAATTAATTCTAAATATAATTATTATTATATTCTCCATAAATTAAATATTATATTTAATATAATACTTTAATCAACCAACTATAATCAGTGAATTGTCATTGCTTGTTGTGTGATCCATAGGCCCTCGTATATCGAGCGATTAGTCAAACTAACTGTCTTAATTGAACCCTAGACAATAAATCAGATATTCTCAATATACGAGGTACGTTGCGAGGAAATCTGCAACTACCTGTAATATTGTAGGCTATTGTGATATCTTCCTTTCATTCGCGAATACTCGATTAAGTCTTGAACATGATGAAGTGTCTATTCAAATAACTTAATCATATTATCTCAAATCACTAATTGATCGCTCGCGTCGCACTTGGCCACAAAGTCCAAGCCGACTTGCATCGGCCGATGTCTTAGATCCAATTATGATGAGAAGACGAGTATTCTCTCTTAAATCCACAATGAGGAATGAATCCTATTCTTGGCTCAACTACGACGCACATGTACTTCGTGATGAACCCAATCCATGCCATATCTACCCTTGGAGGGTGCAAGCGTCGGTCATAGTCAAAGTTCATTACTCCACACATGTCATGCGTATTGACCTCAAGTCTGAGGAGTATCACATCGCTCCCACTAACTGAGACACCCGTAGACACATTATGTGAAATTACATCAAACAGTTTCTCGGATGGGTATACCAATACCCTCTAAGGTATTTGTGCATCCATTATGAGATACCTTGTATCTCGTAGTAAGTGAGATCTTACTACACTCTCACCATAGAGTATAATGCAGATCGCACACCAATCTCCATTGTATCATCAATATCCCATTCTTGATGATCCTTGATCGGGGCTATTTGAAAATCGTACTTTGGTCATCTGAGTTCTCACTCACTCAATGACAATATCGATTTAAGGGAACACAGATATGAATAATGCAAACAATCAAACATAATATTCAGATAAGTGTAAAGCCATATATTTAATATTAAACCAAAAAATAATATTAAACCATAAACTGAATATCATCTTAGTATCATGTCCTCACAAAGGATTGTCTCTAGGACACTAACACTAACAAAAATTTGGACTTTATTATTTAATTTGGGCCTCATATAATTTTTTCTAGTATTTTTGTGCCCTTAATTTAATTTATCAAGTTCCGAAATAATACTTGCAAATTAAAAATTAATAATTATTTGCATATTAATTAAGCTCGAAATTTTTTGGAATTAATTTGAATATTAGTTCTCAATAAATTTATTATTTTATGTGCTTAATTGCTATATGCGCATGCTTTTATGGTTTAGTTATCTTGCATGCATTATTACTTTCACACATAGCCCTATTTTATAGTCCGCATATATTGTCTGGGTAGGCGGCACCCAATACTTGTCGGACCGTAATATGTTTTGGATAGACGACACCCAATTCTTGCTACTATGTGCTTGAAAGTGATCAAATAAATTCTTATTTCTCCGTTGTCAATAAATTGGTCACAATACTCACCATGTCACTTAAAAAAATATAGTTAGAATGTATAATATTAACAAAAGAGAATTCGCTGAGCTTGCTCTTGATGGTAGTAATTACCTGACATGGGCGCTAGATGTTGAGATCGATCTAGCCTCAACTGAGTTAAGTGGAGTTATTGTCAATGAGTCGAAATCAACTAACGCCCAAAAGGCGAAAGCATTGATTTTCCTCAGGCATCATCTGAATCAGGACCTGGAAAATGAATATCTCACTGCGAAAGACCCCGGAACATTGTGGAAGTCCCTGAAGGACCGTTTCCAATAACAAAATGATATACTCCTCCCTCAGGCACAATACGATTGGCTGAACCTCCGGTTCCAAGACTTTAGGTCTGTAACGGATTACAACTCAAGCTAAAGTTATGCATCGTATTGTATCCCAGTTAAAGTTATGCAAGCAAGCTATAACTGAGGCCGAGTTAATACATAAGACTTTGTCGATGTTCCACGCTAACAACCTTGTACTCCAGCAGAAGTATAGGGCCAAGAATTACTCTGTACACTCTGAGCTGATTTCTGCACTTCTAGTGGCAGTAAAGTACAACCAACTCCTTATGAAAAATTATAACTCGAGACCAGTTGGCTCACAAGCAGTGCCCGAAGCACATGCTATAGCTCAAAGTAGTACAAGTGGTCGCAAGTGTGGAAGGAGAAGAGGAAGTAAACAAACTTGTAGCAAAAGCTGAGGTCGTAGTAAATCTGGTGGTCCAGGTACCTCAAAAGACAATCAAGATCAGACTCGTGGAAAGGCTGTACCTAACACGAATCCCGCTCCTATAAAATATAGCACTCAAGATAAGGTTGAGCAGTCCTGCTTCAGATGCGGATGCAAAGACCATTGGTCTCGCACGTGTCGTACTCCCAAACATTTGGTTTAGGCTTATCAAAAGCAGCAGAAGGACGATAAGAGGAAGACCCCTAAAGTCGAATCTCACCATGCCAGTTGAAGCAGAATTCGACCATGACAACGATGATCTTTTGGGCTTGGAGCTCAAAGACTATGGAGACAATGAGTGATTAGAGTATTTGATCATTTTAGTACTTTGTTTTGGTTAAGACCATTTATTTTTGGATCCTGTCTTTCGGACATTTTTTCATGATTAATATGACATTTATGATTTAGCTTTGATATATTTACCTCAATATATGTTATCCGTTAAATTTAGTTGAATATTGCTATTCTTATACATGGCTTGTAAACATATCAGCTATTAGGTTTGAGTTTTTTCCTCTAGCATGATGGATACAAATTGTAATTTATGTTTGGTAGATAGCGCCACCACCCACACAATCTTAAGAGATAGGAAATATTTTCATAACTTGGTAGAAAGAAAGGGGAGTGTAACTACAATAGCCAATGATAATATTATGATAGTGGGCTCCGGAAGAGCTTCCATCGTACTCTCCATGGGTACCAAACTCAATACTTTTTGTTTCCATAATCTAAGCGTACCCTACTCAGTTTTAAAGATATAAGATCTAATGGCTATCACATAGAAACTGAAACTGCAAATAATAACGAATACCTTTTGATGACTATGTTGGAGTTATACGTGAAAGTATGCTTTTACTTTGTATAACTCGTGTATCAAACACTCGTTTTATGAGAATAATTCTTTTATCACATTTGCTTTAGTTATGATTGAATGTTGAATTTCTATTGCAAACCGTTCAATATATAGTACATGTTACATTGTAGTTAATGTGGTGATACCCGATCACGGAAGACAACATTAACAGTTTACTTGTAACTAAACGTACATTTTCACGACCTAGGTGGAATTGAACAATCCGCCGTGAAAGGTCGATGTGTAAGGCTCAGATTGGTCTGTCTTGACTAAGAGATTGCACTAGCACATTTAGTATGTGTTGAAGAGGACCTACAACGAGGATAAATTCTTCTGTTCTGAAAGGTGAAGAATTAGACCTCAGTGGTTGTTGATTTCTTAATCTCCGTCACTTAAATAGGACCGTGTGTGCTTAATGGTTACTACTTTGATTCATATTGGGTGAGAATCATTGTGACTTCGAACTTTGTGTCTTGGGCAGTAATATTAATCATACGACGGTTGCTAAGATTTAATACGGAGAAACGCGTGCGAGTACGGCTCGTGTGATTAGTCCCCTTGGTGGGCTCAGAAGTTTTATTGTACCAAATCTTGCAAGTGAAGAATTAGTTTCTTCGGTACGAATAATAATGTTGAGCTGTCTTTACTCCAAGGTGAAATATATTAATTAATTTAGAGCTATTCAGAAGCTCAATTAATTAATGGACTTGATAATCTTAAACGCGGGAAATAATAACCGGGAGCCCATATTATCGTAATATGGATTAAGATGGATAGTGCAATATTAATTTATTAGTGGTAATAATTAATATTAATGGGCTGAATTATATTGGGGCTCAATATTGAAATTCAGAAGTCCATTAGGAGGTCCAATCTTAATTCTCCTTAAAGGCCCCTCAAGTAGCCCATTAAGTAGCCCAATAATGATAAGGTGATTAAAATAAAAAGAAAATATATTGCTGATTTTTCCATGTTAAATTTCGAAAATTGCATATTAAGAAGGAAAAAGATTTTGTTGATTTTCTTGGAAAGATATTATGGAAGATATGTATTCTAGGAATACAAGAATATCTCATATATTCAAGAAGATCCAAATCTTGGATTTTCATCTTATTATTTTCGAAAATCACCCCATAACAAGGTGAGTGAGATTTTTGTGGAATATTTTATTTTGGAGAAAAGAATATATGAGATATATTCAAGATTTCTTAGAGTCTAAGAAAAGATTTTTCCAAGCCCAATATTCATCAAATTTTTGGCCACTCTATGTTATAAATAGGGGATGATTTTTTCATCCCCAAGTACATAATTCCATGTGTTGGAAAAATCAAGAAGCATATATATTTTTCTTTTTCCTTAGTTTATTAAATTACTTGAAAGCATCTCCCACCGGTGATCAAGTGAGGTGAAAAGGGAAATACTTGAGAAGGCTTTGGGTTGATAGAGCGAGATTACAATTGTCCCGTATATCCAAAGGCCAATTCTACAAGAGGTACGTTAATCGCATATTTACTTGTTTATTCCGCCTAGTTAATATGTGAAATTAATTCAACATGCATGATGAAAATTAGTTGTTGGAATTATTATTTGAATTAATTAGGATTAATTCATGCTAGTAATAATTGTATTTAAATTCGTATTTAAATTTCATCCCGAATAGATTCCGGGCACCCCTATTTTCCCAACAGACTATTACTCGAGGTAGCCGTAAACAAGTAATTGAAAAACTTCCATCCTTCTCTTCCGGATTGTACTATTCCTTCATCCGGCCGTCTAATCTCCATCTAGCTATGAGTATGAAATTTCACGATCTTAACTCTTTTAAATTATGGCATCAGTGGTTAGGTCATCCAGGACAAACTATGATACGTAGGATTCTATCTAATTCCATTGGTCATAATATTTCGAATAATAGAATCCCTCCTGTCGATGAATTTATATGTGATACATGCTCTAAGGGTAAATTAATAGTGCGTTCGTCGTGCACCAAGGTGGGACTTGAGTCTCTAATTTTCCTTGAACGGATTCAGAGAGACATTTGTCGACCGATTCACCCAACATCAGGACCATTTCGGTATTTTATGGTCCTAATTGATGCCTCCACTAGGTGGATATATGCATGTTTGTTGTCTACCCTCAATCAAGCTTTAGCAAAGTTCATTGCGAAAATTATCGAGTTTCAAGCTCAGTTCCTTAATTATCCAATAAAATCAATTCACATGGATAATGCTGCTGAGTTTACCTCAAAAGCCTTTACAGATTACTGTATGGCTCTGGGAATTAAAGTGGAGCATTCAGTCTCTTATGTCCACACCCAAAATGGTCTTACTGAAGCGCTAATAAAACGTATCCAACTTATCGCTAGACCATTACTTATGAACTCTAAATTCCCCACTTTATGCTGGGGGCATGCAGACCTACATACATCACATCTGATAAAAATCTGTACAACTACATATAATGAGCATTCCCCCCTACAGCTAGTGCGTGGGAAAGAACCAAGCATTTCCCATCTTCGTATTTTTGGATGTGCGGTGTATGTTTCGATAACATTACCGAAGTGTACCTCTATGGGCCCACAAAGGAAGCTAGGTATTTACATTGGATTTGACTCTCCATCCATCCTGAAATACCTAGAACCTTTATCCGGGGATAAATTAATGGCCCGGTTCGCTGACTACACGTTTAATGAAGATCACTTCCCGACATTTTGGGGAGATCTGAATTTAAAATTGAATGAATACCGGGAACTTACATGGAATGTAAGTGATCTTTAGTATCTAGATCCACACACTAGTCAATCTGAACTAGAAGTTCAGAAGATCATTAACTTGTAAAATTTAGCAAACAATCTGCCAGACACATTCACTGACCATAGAGGTGTAACTAAATCACATATACCTGTAGTAAATGCACCCCAAGGGTTGAGGTCCCAAGTAAATCAAGTATACATGCCCCCACACGCCAGAAGCGTAAAAAACCTATAAATGATACAAACACACCTAAAAGAAAAGCTAGCAAAACTGGACAGTCAAATGAGAAATCTCTAGAAGAGATTCGTCTAGAAAACTTAAAGTCTCCAGAAGAGATTCGTCCAAAAGACGAACATCTTAGTAATGAAGAACGTGCACAAAATATTCAACGCACTAGGACCGGAGAACGACCAGACCTAGATACACTGGGAAATAAAGAAGGCCTGGTTGACATAAACGTTGAAGTCTCTATGAATTTCATAGATACGAGAGAAACATATAGTAGAAATATTACTGTCGCCGACGACACATTTGCAGCGACAATTGCTCTTTCCGTTATAAATAACGATCTAGATCCAGAACCCAAAACTATCGCTGAGTGTCGAAAGCACTCCGATTGGGTAAAATGGAAAGAGACAATTGAAGCAGAGCTCGCATCTCTAAATAAAATAAAAGTATTTGACTCTATCGTTCGTACACCCGTGCGCGCTATCCCTGTAAGATATAAATGGGTTTTTATACTAAAATGAAATGAGAAAAATATTGTGGAGTGATACAAAGCAAGACTAGTAGCTCAAGGGTTTTCGCAGAGACCCAATATTGATTTCGATCAAACCTGTTCTCCCGTAATGGACGCAATAACGTTTCGCTACTTAATATCTTTGGCAGTTAAATTAAATCTCCAGATGATATTGATGGACATTGTAACTGTATATTTATACGGATCACTAGATGCCGACATCTATATGAAAATCCCTGATGGATTCAAGATTCCCCAGATGAGGAATGGTGAAAAATGCAGTATGTATAGCATAAAACTGCAGAAGTCGTTGTACGACTTAAAGCAATCAGGTCTTATGTGGTATAACCGACTTAGTGAATTCCTCCAGAAGAAGGGATAAATAAGTGATATAGCTTTCCCATGCGTATTTATGAAGAAATCACAAAGTGGTTTTTGCATCATATCCGTATATGTTGATGATCTAAACATAATCGGAACATGCAAAAAGATTGAAGAAGCTAGTTCAATCTTGAAAGCTAAATTTGAAATGAAAGTCTGGGTAAAATCAAGTATTGCCTCGGCCTGCAGATTGAGCATCTCCCAGAAGGAATCCTTATACATCAATCAACCTACGTGAAAAAGGTATTGGAGATATTTCACATGGATAAATCTCATACACTTACCACACCAATGGTTGTCCAATCCCTTGAAGTGGATAAGGACCCATTTAGACAAAGAGAAGATACATAAGAAATTCTGGGGCCAGAAGTTCCTTATCGTAGCGCTGTTGGAGCATTACTCTATCTCGCAAATTGCATTAGACCGGACATTGCATTTGCAGTTAATTTGCTTGCGAGATATAGCGCTTCTCCTACAAGGAGACATTGGAATGATGTTAAGCATGTTCTACGGTATCTCCAAGGGTCTCAAGATCTTGGACTGTTTTACCGTAAGAACCAAGACAAAACCTTGGTAGGTTAGGCGGATGCTGGCTATTTGTCTGATCCCCAGAATGCCATATCCCAGACTGGTTACGTTTTTCTCTGTGGTGGTACCGCAATCTACTATGGTTACCACATCTTCAAACCACTCAAATATAATAGCTTTGTTTGAAGCCACGAGAATGTGTTTAGTTAAGATCCTTGGTAAAACACATTGGTGACTCGTGTAGTATCACTAAAGGCGATACATCCCCTACTGTTAAATTTGAAGACAACACATCTTGCATCACACAAATGAGTAATGGGTACGCCAAGGGAAACCTGACGAAACATATTTCACCAAAGTTTTTCTACCCATACGAACTCCAGAAGAGTGGCGTAATTACCATACAAAAGGTGCAATCTAGTGACAATCTAGCAAATATGTTCACTAAGTCCCTACATACATCTACTTTTGAGAAGTACATTCATGGTATCAGAATGCGAAATCTCAAAGGGTTGTTGTCTTTAGGGGGAGCGATAACCCCGAAGTAAATCCAGAAGATTAGATCCGGAATATCAACAAATTACATTCCTCCCTAACTAAATATTTTATCGCTACCTAGCATGTGGAGTTTTTATGATAAAACATATATGTTATGTCGTAATGTCCAAGGGGGAGTGTTACCAAATCTAGAAGATTTGATGTGGACATTACTAATGGGCTTATAACCTAAACAAACTTTAGGTTTAGACTAGATTTTCTCTATTATAAATAGACCTATGTACTCAGTATTGTATAAACGCATACACAGATATATTAGTGAAAACTCCTGGCTTGGTACGCCCCCAGACATAGTCGTTATCGATAAACTGGGTAAACAAACTTGCGTCTCTATTTTACGCTTACGATTTACAACAGATACATCTATGATTGATTTTGTCAAGTTTGTTAGTATATACTAGAAGTTGAAGAATTGTAAAATAGAATAGTTGACTAATAGTACTTTTCTTAAATGAAAAAAAAAGTTTTATAAGCATCAATAACAATGTCAATTTTAAAGATACTATATGAATAAATCAATTTGTAGAATACTCTTTCCTATATAAATTAATAGTTAAATCTATTTAAAGTTTGTAATTAATAATTTTTAAATTTAAGCTCCTCTCGTCTTTCATTCTATGAGCTTCTGTCATGAATGTATAAGAGGAGTTGCTTTGAAGATTGCTCTCGTCAAGTGTATATGACTGTTAAGGTCAAAATTAAGAAGAATAAGATTTTGTTAATTTATAGAAAGTTATAGTATTTGAATTTTGAACTTGAGGCCAATAATAATCCACTAATAAACATATACCCCACAACTAATTAGCAACAACCCTTCTATTTCTATTACATCTCTCACGAACCCCATCAACCCTTTGGATATGATTATTGCTTAATTATTATGATACCTTGAGTCTTTATTTTATCTTTTTTAGCACATTATGCAACTCTCTGAGTTCCTTCATCGATTATTAGTCCACCTCGGCCGCACTTAAAACCAGACTCACTACCAAAATAGAAAACATAACAAATTAACATTTGCTGTGAATTTACTCAAATTGAAGAGAACTATTCGATAAAATTTGCAATTGAAAATAAGAGAGCTATATATTAATTAGCGTCGACCAAACAACACGAGAAGAAGTAGTACTTGCAATAAAGGGGATAACCGTGTGTGTAAGGGATCCGATGATTGCGCTCAAGATCAATTGATCTTGGCGAATCTGATGCGCGTATACATGATTGAGTGAGGTAGAGTTACCGGACATGACTATGGAGTTGGGGTAGAGGAACATACCATCAAGGTACTTAAACAGATCATAGCCGATGAAGAGGGTTCACATCTGAAAGCTCCATGTGGAGTAGTTATGTGGATCGAGTTTGATCGGCACCTGAGCGGTGGTATTAAAGGCAACGAGTGACGGGAGACTGGGAGACGAAGGTATTACCACCGATGTTGCGGCAGCGTTGATGACGGCCGGGGACGGTGAACCTGGTGGCGTCGACACAGAGAATAATAGGATTACTGATTAGATTAGTTTTACCATATATCTTTGGTATATATTCTTGTTGTAATTTACCTTGTATTGCTCCTATAATCTTGGACCTTTATGTTGTAATCCCTCACTTACACTTTATTAAAAGTAGCATTGCCATCACCACATTCATTGGTGATTTCCTAAATATTCTTACATGGTATCAGCTTCTCGATCCTAACCCTATTTTGTCCTGTGCATCGGCCATCGCCTTCTTCCGCAACCATGATCGACGGACTTATCCCCTCCGTCTTTCATCTTCCCAGACTGGTCCCCTCCGGTGTATTTGCCTCCCTTTTCCTCTCATCTTCCTCTCCTAAATTTCTGCAGAAAAACCCTAACCGCTGCTCTATTTTTTTTCTTTTTGTCTATTTCTCTATGGTCGCTCCAACCGATTCTCTGCCAGTTACCGCCATGATCAACATGGTTTCTGCCATCAAATTAAACTCTACAATCTACCTTCCATGGCATCGTCAGATCAACACATGGCCGATTGTTTGATGGGATATCTCGACGGTTCTCTTGTTCCGCCGTCGAAATTTATTACTTCATCTGCTGGTGTCGAGTCTCCTAATCTAGTGTACTTGGTGATGTACACTTCACTGTCAGAGGACGCAGTGTACAAAGTTTTGGACTCTCAAACGTCGAGGGACACATGGCTCACTTTGGATGGCACTTTTTCCTCGTCGTCCCGCCAAAATCAATTATGTGAAGAACTTCTATCTCTTTGGCGCGGTGACTCCTCCGTTGAGGATTATGGTAAGAAGTTCAAACTTATTTGTGATCAATTGAATGCTATTGGTTGTCCTGTGAATGAATCAGACAAGATTCATTAGTTTTTGTGTGGCTTGGGTATTCAATTTGCGGGTTTTGCAGATACCCGTATGGTACTCTCTCATATCCCTATTTTTCGTGATTTATTAAGTCAAGCCATACAGTATGATTTGATGCTTTGGCCCATGGAAACTTCATCCCCTTAAGCAGCTTTTATGGCTGATCACCAACAGCATGGCGAAAATCATTCTGGTAACAACAATAATAGTGGGCATCAGTTTGATACCAACAATAATCATGAGTATCAATTTAGTCGTGGGTAGCCTTTGGGTCCTCGTGGCAGTTCGAATGGTTCGACCAACAGGGGGTATCGTCCATACATTCCCAAATGCCAAATTTGTCGTGGGGATCATTATGCTAATAAATGTCCTCAATTCCTCAGTGCTAGACAGGCTACCTCCTCCGCAAATTTGGCACATGCTTTTCATTATTCTTGCACTATCTTAGACCCTACGCCTGATTGGTACCTTGACTCGGGAGCCTCTGCCCATATGACCAATAAAACTGCTGCGCTGGACTCTTACAAGCCTTATTCTGATAACGGTTCAGTCATTGTTGGTAATGGCAATGCATTGAATATTTCTCATATTGGTTTTAGTAAATTATTTGCAGATGTTCAGTTATTGGATGTTTTAGTGGTGCCTCATATCACTAAAAATCTTCTATCTATCAATAAGTTGACATCCGATTTTCCAGTTGATGTAATCTTTTCTGAATTTTTTTTACCATTCAGAACCGAGTGACGAAGCAAATTCTGGCCCAGGGAAGGTGTGAAAAGGGTCTTTATTTACTTGACAAGGGTGTTCCGGCTTTGGTGGCTGCAGTCCGGGATAAAGAGTTGAGAGCAAGTTTTAATTTATGACACTTACGCTTGGGGTATGTCTCTTTTCCTGTTATTTCTTTTTTGAATAAACATGGTCACTTATCTGTCACTTCAGTTTTGCCTAGTCTAAGTGTTTACTCTTCTTGTCAATTGGCAAAGAGCAAAAGACTATCTTTTCAGTTAAAAGAGAAATGTGCTGATAATACTTTAGACTTAATACACTGTGATTTGTGGGGTCTTGCACCCATTTCTACTTCTGATGGTTTCAAATACTATATTGCCTTTATTGATGATTTCTCTCGATTCTATTGGATTTATCCATTACGTGCCAAGTCTGAGTTCTATGGTGTTCTAGTCCAATTTCACACTTTTGTTTGCACTCAGTTTGATCGTAAAATTATGGTGTTTCAAAGTGATAGGGGTACTGAGTTTGTGAATGCTAAAGTTCGTGAATTTATGCACTTGAATGACATACTTCATCGTTTATCTTGCCCTTACACTCCACAGCAGAATGGTAGGGCTGAACATAAGCATAGTCATATTGTTGAAACTGATTTATCTATGTTGTTCCATGCTCATGCTCCTTCTTCCTTTTGGTTTGATGCCTTTACAACAACTGTTTACATAATCAACAGGCTTCCTTCTCCAGTATTGCATGACTCCTCTCCTTTTCAATTATTGTTCGGCTAGCTCCAAATTATGGGAACTTCAAGCCATCTGGGTGTCGAGTGTTCCCATATCTTCGAGACTATGCTGCTCACAAGTTGGAGCCTCGTAGTCGACCAAGTATTTTTCTTGGTTACAGTAGCATCTACAAGGGATTTCGTTGCTTTGATCCTGCTTCATCTAGAATCTTTACTACACGCCATGCCTATTTTGATGAGCTCTATTTTCCCTTCTCTCATGAGTCGTCTTCCACTTTGATTTTTGATTTGGATATTTTGAAATTCCTTGATACATCAGGTCCTTCGTCTATCCCTCGGCCACCTGATCGTACTCCCGACCGTGCCGCTGTACGTAGCTCAGCATCCAACCTGGCTGGTCCCGATGAGTCCTCATCATTAGTCCCACCTGCCCCGGCTGCACTTGATCAGCCTGATGTTCATGCAAAACCTATTGCTCTGGTTCCTCCACTTGATCCTGTCGTGCCCCATCTGAATGATGTTGCACCTGCAGCGCGAGTTGTGACTCCTGGCCCCCAACAACATCATATGATTACTCAGGCTCGAGCCGGTGTCTTCAAGCCTCGTTATCCTCTTGATTTGGCATCCATTGTTGGGGAATTCGGGGTGCCCCGGATCTATTCGGGATGAAATTTAAATATAAATTTAAATCTAATTAGTACTAGCATGAATTAATACTAAATTACTTCAAATAATAACTGTGCCAACAACAAATTTACATGCATATGAATATAAACACGTAAAATTCTACAGCGGAAAAACAAAGAACTTCACGTAAATCATACATCTTGAAGCGACGTCCAACCGAGATCTACGGGACAAGTGTACCGATCCTATCAACCGTAAAAACCTTCTCAAGTTTTTCCTTTTGCCTTATTCGTTCGCCGGTGGGAAGCGCTCATGAACAATTCTAATATAATAAGGAAGAAAGAAAATATTTTTGCTCTTGATTTTTCCAACACATGAAATTATACTTGGGGATGAAATAACCATCCCCTATTTATAAGATGAAGTGGCCGAAAATATCACGTGAAATAGGGAGGAAAAAATCTTTTCTTGGCCTCCAAGAAATCTTGAATATATCTCATATATTCTTTTCTCCATAATAAAATATTCCACAAAAATTTCAACCTCCTAATTATAGGGTGATTTTCGAAAACTTTAGGATAGGAATGCAAGATTTGGATCTTCTTGAATATATGAGATAATCTTGTATTCCAAGAATACATATCTTCCATAATATTATTTCAAGAAAATCAACAAATTTATTTCTCTCTCCTAAAATACTATTTTCGAAAATTAAGCATGAAAAATCAGCAATTTATTTTTTCTTTTATTTTAACCACCTTATTATTATTGGGCTACTTATTGTGCTACTTGAGTGGCCTTTAGGAGAATTAAGATTGGACCTCCAATGGACTTCTGAATTACAATATTGAACCCCAATATTATTCAGCTCATTAATATTAATTATTACCACTAATAAATTAATATTGCACTATCCATCTTAATCCATATTACGATAATATGAGCTCCTGTTTATTATTTCCCGTGTTTAAGATTATTTGGTCTATTAATTAATTGAGCTTCTGAATAGCTCTAAATTAATTAATATCTTTTACCTTGGAGTAAAGACATCTCAACATTATTATCCGTACCGAAGAAACTAATTCTTCACCTGCAAGATTTGATACGATAAAACTTCTGAGCCCACCAAGGGGACAAATCACACGAGTCGTACTCACACACATTTCTCCGTATTAAACCTTAGTAACCGTCGTATAATTAATATTACTTCCCAAAACACAAGGTTCGAAGTCACAATGATTCTCACCCAACATGAATCAAAGCAATAACTATTAACCACACATAGTTCTATTTAAGTGACGGAGATTAAGAAATCAATAACCAATGGGGTCTAATTCTTCACATTTCAGAACAGAAGAATCTATCCTCGTTGTAGGTCCTCTTCAACACATACTAAATGTGCTAGTGCAATCTCTTGGTCAAGACAGGCCAATCTGAGATATACACATCGACCTTTCACGGTGGATTGTTCAATTCCACCTAGGTCATGAATTTGTTAGTTTAGTTACAAGGAAACCGTTAATGTGATCTTCCGTGATCTGGTATCACCACATTAACTACAATGTAACACATACTATATATATTGAACGAGTTGCAATAAATATATAACATTCGTTCATATTTAAAGCAAACGTGATAAAAGAATTATTCTCATAAAATAAAGTTGATGGTCCCCTTTTCGAAAGGGAAAAATGGGAATTCAGGAGTAATTTTTTTTTTTAAAACTTTGCATTGCACCCTGAATGAGTTCAGTGAGGGACACTCAAGTCACTGCATTGCTAAGAGTCAGAGCTCTCAAGTCAGTGACAATTGACTTGTGAGCTCAGGCTCTTAACAAGGCAGTGACTCGAGAGACTGAACTCTCGAGTGCTTGCTTAAGTCTGTCAGTGAGATTGGTTCTCCCTGACTAAAATACTTAGCTAATTTCTTTTCAACCTTCCGAAGTACTATCAGTGAGCATACAATACAAATAATTAGCAAGTGCTTAAATAATAAACAATGCTCCATTTAACGTGGTTCGAAGACTCAAGCTCCTACGTCCACGACCCGATTTAACAGGAAATCCACTAACTGGGATTCTTGTTTTTAACGTGCTAAGGTGTACGTCTACACTGGACTCACGCCACTACCTGGGCTGCCTCTTCTCCCCTCACTGAAACACCTAACTCTCTTCAATGAAAGGGTTTAGTTTGGTTTGGTTCTCTCCAACTAGGTGAGGTTTTTCCTTACAATGTGTTAGCCTTAAAGCTAAGGTTGGGAAAACCTCTCTAAGTTATGGATGTATATGATAAGCTCGAGATACAAGCTGGACATTCAAAATATATATGTGAAGACCCTAAAGGCCAGTGCCCTGGATGTGAGGTGTGCTCCCTTATAACTTCCTTTGTACTACACAAGACTCTCACACCCACACAGCTCGTAAGTGTAAATTTCTTCTCCCTCTTCTACACTTGAAACACAGCTATGAGCTTGTATTTATAATGTGGATTCAAATGTAATCGTCGAAGGGAATCACATTTGAATCCAAACATTTAATGGTTTCAACCATTTTTCTTGGAATGCGGCCTTGTCAGTGTCAGATATGCTGTCTTGACTTGATTGGTCCACGTGGACTGAATCCAACGGATCTTTGGTTCAGTGAGCTTGATCAGGGCGCACTGACTTCAGATAGCTTATCCTCCACTGACTGATGATCTTCAGTAGACATGACTGTCTTTAGTGTAGTTGTCCTTCAGGGACACTTTGAAGATCTCTCCAAGAAGTTTGTCATAAGGCTGAATGACAAACTTCCCTGACCACAGTAGCCTGACTCCTTCATGGCCTACTTGGTACAACACTGATCCTCCTGATCATGCTCTTCACTGAGTGGTCCACTGACTTAGCTTAGACCAGTCAGGTTTATACTCAGTGGGACATCCTTCAAGCTTCTCTTCTGGTTCAAGTTACTAGCAAGACTTCAGTTAGTTCTTCTTGGTGTCATCTTGATATCCTCAGGCTGTGTTGTTGAGTTCTCCCTCAACTGAGTGTTCCCTCAATTGAGTTATTCTCAACTGACAGCCTATTCTACTGAGAGCTAACCTATCCTGAACTGAAACAAGAGATACAATCCTGACTGCTTTCAAACCTATTACATGTTGTTTTGGAAAATCATCAAAACTAAAACATATCCCAACAATTTCCCCCTTTTTGATGATTCTAAAACTTCTAACAAAAAGATTTTCTATTACATGAATGATGTCAGAACACAAGTAATAGTTTGAAAAATGCAGAAATTCCCATAGTTTAAAATGTTTAAGATCTGTTCGATTGACCATTTTTCTTAACAAAATTGGACCAGTGGTCATGTGAACAACCCGCTCTGATACCAATTGATGGTCCCGTTTTCGAAAGGGAAAAATGGGAATTCAGGAGTAATTTTTTTTTAAACTTTGCATTGCACCCTAAATGAGTTCAGTGAGGGACACTCAAGTCACTGTATTGCTAAGAGTCAGAGCTCTCAAGTCAGTGATAATTGACTTGTGAGCTCAGGCTCTTAACAAGGCAGTGACTCGAGAGACTGCACTCTCGAGTGCTTGCTTAAGCCTGTCAGTGAGATTGGTTCTCCCTGACTAAAATACTTAGCTAATTTCTTTACAACCTTTCGAAGTACTCTCAGTGAGCATAAATACAAATAATTAGCAAGTACTTAAATAATAAACAATGCTCAGTTTAACGTGGTTCGGAGACTCAAGCTCCTACGTCCACGGCCCGATTTAACAGGAAATCCACTAACTGGGATTCTTGTTTTTAACGTGCTAAGGTGCACGACTACACTGGACTCACGCCACTACCTGAGCTGCCTCTCCTCCCCTCACTGAAACACCTAACTCTCTCCAATGAAAGGGTTTAGTTTGGTTTGATTCTCTCCAACTAGGTGAGGTTTTCCCTTATAATGTGTTAGCCTTAAAGCTAAGGTTGGGAAAACCTCTCTAAGTTATGGATGTATATGATAAGCTCGAGATACAAGCTGGACACTCAAAATATATATGTGAAGACCCTAAAGGTTAGTGCCCTGGATGTGAAGTGTGCTCCCTTATAACTCCCTTTGTACTGCACAAGACTCTCATACCCATACAGCTCGTAAGTGTAGATTTCTTCTCCCTCTCCTACACTTGAAACACAGATATGAGCATGTATTTATAATGTGGATTCAAATGTAACCGTTGGAGGGAATCACATTTGAATCCAAACATTTAATGGTTTCAACCACTTTTCTTGGAATGCGGCCTTGTCAGTGTCAGATATGCTGTCTTGACTTGATTGGTCCACGTGGATTGAATCCAACTGATCTTTAGTTCAGTGAGCTTGATCAGAGCGCACTGACTTCAGATAGCTTATCCTCCACTGACTGATGATCTTCAGTAGACATGACTGTCTTTAGTGTAGTTGTCCTTCAGGGACTCTTTGAAGATCTCTCCAAGAAGTTTGTCATAAGGTTGAATGACAAACTTCCCTGACCACAGTAGCCTGACTCCTTCAGGGCATACTTGGTACAGTACTGATCCTCCTGATCATGCTCTTCACTGAGTGGTCCACTGACTTAGCTTAGACCAGTCAGGTTTATACTCAGTGGGACATCCTTCAAGCTTCTCTTCTGGTTCAGGTTACTAGCAAGGCTTCAGTTAGTTCTTCTTGGTGTCATCTTGATATCCCCAGGCTGTGTTGTTGAGTTCCCCCTCGCTGAGTTCCCCATCAACTGAGTTCTTCTCAACTGACAGCCTATTCTACTGAGAGCTAACCTATCCTAAGCTGAAACAAGAGATACAATCCTGACTGCTTTCAAACCTATTACATATTATTTTGGAAAATCATCAAAACTAAAACATATCCCAACAATTTCCCCATTTTTGATGATTCCAAAACTTCTAACAAAAAGATTTTCTATTACATGAATGATGTCAGAACACAAGTAATAGTTTGAAAAATGCAGAAATTCCCATAGTTTAAAATGTTTAAGATCTGTTCGATTGACCATTTTTCTTAACAAAATTGGACCAGTGGTCATGTGAACAACCCGCTCTGATACCAATTGATGGTCCCGTTTTCAAAAGGGAAAAATGGGAATTCAGGAGCAATTTTTTTAAAACTTTGCATTGCACCCTGAATGAGTTCAGTGAGGGACACTCAAGTCACTGCATTGCTAAGAGTCAGAGCTCTCAAGTCAGTGATAATTGACTTGTGAGCTCAGGCTTTTAACAAGGCAGTGACTCGAGAGACTGAACTCTCTAGTGTTTGCTTAAGCCTGTCAGTGAGATTGGTTCTCCCTGACTAAAATACTTAGCTAATTTCTTTTCAACCTTCCGAAGTACTCTCAGTGAGCATACAATACAAATAATTAGCAAGTGCTTAAACAATAAACAATGCTCAGTTTAACGTGGTTCGGAGACTCAAGCTCCTACGTCCACGGCCTGATTTAACAGAAAATCCACTAACTGGGATTCTCATTTTTTAACGTGCCAAGGTGCACGACTACACTGGACTCACGCTACTACCTGGGCTGCTTCTCCTCCCCTCACTGAAACACCTAACTCTCTTCATTGAAAGGATTTAGTTTGGTTTGGTTCTCTCCAACTAGGTGAGGTTTTCCCTTACAATGTGTTAGCCTTAAAGCTAAGGTTGGGAAAACCTCTTTAAGCTATGGATGTATATGATAAGCTCGAGATACAAGCTGGACACTCAAAATATATATGTGAAGACCCTAAAGGTCAGTGCCCTGGATGTGAGGTGTGCTCCCTTATAACTCTCTTTGTACTGCACAAGACTCTCACGCCCACATAGCTCGTAAGTGTAGATTTCTCCTCCCTCTCCTGCACTTGAAATGCAGCTATGAGCTTGTATTTATATTGTGGATTCAAATGTAACCGTTGGAGGGAATCACATTTGAATCCAGACATTTAATGGTTTCAACTACTTTTCTTGGAATGCGGCCTTGTCAGTGTCAGATATGCTGTCTTGACTTGATTGGTCCACGTGGACTGAATCCAACGGATCTTTGGTTCAGTGAGCTTGATCAGGGCGCACTGACTTCAGATAGCTTATCCTCCTCTGATTGATGATCTTCTGTAGACATGACTGTCTTTAGTGTAGTTGTCCTTCAGGGACTCTTTGAAGATCTCTCCAAGAAGTTTGTCATAAGGTTGAATGACAAACTTCCCTGACCACAGTAGCCTGACTCCTTCAGGGCGTACTTGGTACACCACTGATCCTCCTGATCATGCTCTTCACTGAGTGGTCCACTGACTTAGCTTAGACCAGTCAGGTTTATACTCAGTGGGACATCCTTCAAGCTTCTCTTCTGGTTCAGGTTACTAGCAAGGCTTCAGTTAGTTCTTCTTGGTGTCATCTTGATATCCTCAGGCTGTGTTGTTGAGTTCCCCCTCGCTGAGTTCCCCCTCAACTGAGTTCTTCTCAACTGACAGCCTATTCTACTGAGAGCTAACCTATCCTGACCTGAAACAAAAGATACAATCCTGACTGCTTTCAAACCTATTACATGTTGTTTTGGAAAATCATCAAAACTAAAACATATCCCAACAAAAGTTTTTAATACATGAGTTATACAAAGTAAAAGCATACTTTTACGTATAACTCCAACAATCTCCCACTCATACTTAAAGTCCGCTTTTTAGTATACATCATGCATGTCTAGTGTAGTTTTACGTGACATCTCATGCCAACCTACACTAACCTAATAATTCCTTCCACTTATACTTAAAGCAGATTGACAATATTCTTGACACCCATTTCATCCACATGTCTCTCGAATGTACTTTGAGGCAGACCCTTTGTGAATGGATCCGCTAGGTTGTCTTCCGATGCGATCTTTGCCACCACTATATCTCATCTCTTAACGATTTTTCGTATAAGATGGTACTTTCTTTCTATGTGTTTGCTGGCCTTGTGGGCTCTCGGTTCCTTTGAATTTGCAACTGCTCCGACATTATCACAATAGACAGTGATTATGTCTGGCAAATTCGGAACAATGTCCAAGTCCACTAAGAAGTTCTTCAGCCATACTACCTCTTTCGATGCTTCACAAGCAACTACATATTCGACTTCCATGGTCGAATCGGCGATGCATTTCTGTTTAACGCTTCTCCATGAAATGACTCCTCCTCCCATGTAAAACACACTACCCGAGGTTGACTTTCTAGAGTCAGAGTCTGATTGGAAATCCTAGTCCGTGTATCCCACGGGAATTAGACTATTTGACTGGTAAATCAGCATCATATCACGAGTTCTTTTCAGATACCTCAAGATGCATTTAACGACAGTCCAATGGTCTTTGCTGGGATTACTTTGATATCTTGCCACCATGCCCACGACATAGCAGATATTCGATCTCGTACACAACATTGCATACATAAGGTTTCCTACGACCGAAGCATACATAACTTCTTTCATGTCATCTATCTCCACAGACGTCTTTAGGGCATATTTCTTTTGATAGATGGATTCCGTGCTTGAAAGGTACAAAACCTTTCTTGGAATCTTGCATGCTTAAACGCTTCAAAAAAGTATCAATGTATGAAGCTTGCGATAAGCCCAACATCCTCTTTTTGCAATCACGAGTGATTTTGATCCCAAGGATGTGACCGACTTTCCCTAAGTCCTTCTTATCAAATTATTTTTACAGTCATACCTTTACGTCTGACAATACCTTTACATTATTTCTAATGAGCAGAATATCGTCTACGTATAATACTAAGAATACCACCGCAGTTCCGTCACACTTTTTATACACACAACTTTTGAACTCGTTTTGATCAAACCCATAAGACTTAATAACTTGATCAAAACACTGGTTCCAAGTACGTGATGCTTGCTTAAGTCCATAGATGGACCGCTTGAGCTTGCATATGAGATGCTCTTGACCTTTCGCAATAAAACCTTCGGGTTGTCGCATATAGATATCTAAACTGTCAAGATTTCCGTTAAGGAAAGCTGTCTTGACATCCATTTGTCAAATCTCGTAATCTAGATGTGCAGCGATCGACAAGAGAATATAGATGGACTTAAGCATGGCTACAGGCGAAAAGATTTCCTCATAATTGATCCCTTCTTTTTGAGTATATCCTTTTGCCACTAGCCTAGCCTTGAAGGTTTCAACCCTTCCGTTCAGTCCTCTTTTCCTCTTGTGTACCCACTTGCATCCAATGTGTTCTACCCCACTGGGTGGTTCGACCAGCTCCCACACTTGATTATGATCCATTGAACCCATCTCGGCTTCCATTATCGTTTGCCAAGATTCCGTGTCTTTATCTTGGATTGCCTCGTTGTATGTCCATGGGTCCGATTCATCACCGGGAATCAAATCCGAGGATTCTCCTATTCCCATGAATCTCTCGGATTATCTAACAAACCTCCTACTACGATGGGATTCCGGTTGTACAGGTATGACAATTGGTATATCATCTTGTATACTTGGTATCGGGGTTTGCCCTCTCAATTCTTCTAAGGTAATTTCACTTTTAAGCTTCCGATTATTCATATAGTCCTCTTCCAAGAATTAAAGTGTGTACTAATCACGGTCATTTGATCCTTGGAACTATAGAACATACATTCTTTCGTTCCCACGAGGTATCTTATAAATAGCCTTAATTCCGAATGTGGATCCAATTTACCGGCTTTCTTGTCTAGCACGTATGCCGGACACCCTCATACCCTCATGTGTTTCAAACTAGACTTGCGTCCGGTCCACAATTCTACCGGAGTTTTAGGAACCAATTTGGATGGCACCAAGTTTAGAATGTAAGTTATCGTTTCCAAGGCGTTACCCCAAAATGATTTGAGAAAATTTGAATAACTCATCATAGATCTGATTATTTCTAAAAGAGTTCCGCCACACCGTTCTATTGAGGGGTTCCCGGTGCGGTCAACTGGGATACGATCCCTTCGTCCGATAGGTAGTTCAATAACTCACCGCTGATGTATTCGCCTCCACGATCTGATCGTAGAAACTTGATACTATTTTCCCTATGTTTCTCGACTTCGGCCTTAAACTCCTTGAACTTGTCAAAAGTTTCAGACTTATGCCTCATAAGGTAGATGTACCCATATCTCGAGTAATCGTCAATAAAAGTGACAAAATACTCATACCTCATTCTTGCTTTGATCGACATTGGACCACACACATCTGTATGAACGAGTTCTAACACTTCCGTGACTCTATTCCCCTTGGCTCTAAATGCCCTCTTGGTCATTTTACCCTTTAAATAGGATTCACAAGTTGGAAAAGGCTCAACTTGGAGAGACTCCAAGGATCTGTCTTTCACCATCCTTTGTATCCGCTTTAGATTAATATGACCTAGTCTAAGATGCCATAGAAGTGTTTCGTTCATGTCCCAGGAAAGCTTCCTTTTATTACTCGAAATAGACGACGTGTTATTAGATTCAATTTTCAAGTGATGTGCACATTTAATCATATAGAGATTGTTTACCAACGTTCCATGACAGATAAGATCATTCTTAAAAGAAATAGTAACAACTTTATTAAAAGTAACTGAATATCCATAAAAAATAACTTAGAAACTGATATTAAATTCTTTCTAAAGTTTGGAACGTATAAAACATCCCTTAAAATTAAAACTCTATCTTCAAAAGACAGGTGCACGTCTCCCACTGCTTCGGCTGACACTCTCGTAGCATCGCCTAAAGTGATGAGGATCTCATTCTCGCTAAGTCGTCGGGTTAGCTGGAACCCCTGAAGAGTGAAACAAATATGATCATTTGCCCTGGTATCCACCACCCAAACATGGGCAGCATACGCTGTAACATAAGTTTCAATGACTAAAGCATGGAAGTTACCTTTCTTTCCCGCCTTCTTAGGCTTAGAACAAGCATACCTCCAATGTCCCTTCTCACCTCAATTGAAGCACTTACCCTTGACAGACTTCTTCCCACCTACTTCGCCCTTAGCCTTGACTACCCCTTTCACCACAATTGGGTTTGCTTGGGTCTGGCTCTTGGTTCTCTTCCTCTTCTTCCCTCCCTTGGGACCAGAAGAGGTAGACGGACCATTAGCCACAATAGCAACAGACTGGTGCCCCATTATAGCTTCCGCCGACACTAGAGCTTGCAAGAGCTCAGATAATTTACTTGCCCGTTCATTCATTTGATAGTTCAACTGAAACTGCTCAAAACTCTTCGGCAGAGAATGAAGAATGAAATCAACCTTAGTAGGAAGATCAAACTCGACACCGAGTACCTCCAACTTGTTGAGGTGAGCTATCATCTCGAGAACGTGAACCCTCATGGGCGTTCCCTCCACCATTTTCTGTGAAAGCATCTTTCGCATGGTGATTTGCATAGCGGTACAATTCTGATGTTGAAACATCGCTTCAAGATTGAGCATAATCTCCGAGGTGGTTTCCATGTGTTGGTGTTGGTGTTGCAACACATCCGACATTGAAGCCAAGATGGTACACCTAGCCATCTCATCGGAGTCCTTCCAAGACTTATGCTCTTTCTTGACCGACTTTCTAGCATCTTCGGCAAACTCTTCGGGTTTAGGAGTAGTAAGCACCCAATTGTGGTGTTGTGAAGTTAGAACAATGTCAAGGTTACGTTTCCAATCAACATAGTTCTCACCAACAAGTTTGTTATCTTTAAGTATACTAAACAGTGGATTAAAAGGTTGTGACATGATGAACTGAGAATAAAACATACATTCATATTAATATCTAGAAAAATACGAAATTATAATATAATTCAATCACATCAATTATATTGAAACCTTAAAACAATATAATCATGCATCAGCCGACATCTCGAAACAATTTAAATGCGCCACGAGGGATGGTCTATACATTTAAACACATTCAAGCGGATCACAAACTTTAATAGTTACAAACCTTTAATTCAAAATTAATAGCCGGCTCCTACTTTGACCACATAAAAATTTAAAGGGACTCCGCGGAGAGTAAGTTAATATCAATTTCTTATGCCTAAGTAATAACCATAATTCAATACATGATTATTATTTCGCTTTGAGCAAGCCACTCGTGGTGAGGGTCAATACCGCCACTAGTAATAATCCACAATTATCCTTTCGGAATTTATTCATGTGAAATCCGTCTTTTTGGCCGATCCGAGGGGGAAATGTATTCCAAAAAGACTTCACAAATAAATAAATTATGGAGGTCAAAATTAATCCAAATTTATTATCTGGAATAAAATTGTGATTAATTATAAAATTTATACTTTGTAATTTTCGAAAGTAAGGTTTTTCTTGGACAGTTAAAATTCATACAAACACATATTATAAATATAATAAATGCACGAAAATAAAAACATCCATAAAAATAAATATTAAAACACATTGGAGCACTCAAATCCAATTGTCACGGTTTAATTTTCTTCAAGTCTTGATGCGAGAAATTGTCCTCGTTGCTTTCATCATTCGTCTCAAAAAAGCTCCCACTCGAACAACAACAAATCGTCAAAAACGTCCTTCGTTTGGGGTCGGGACGATGTTTGACATCGTACAAAAAATAAGCACGAAACACGATTGCACGGGCTGAGATCTGGAGCGCATCGGCCCACGGAGGTGGGCCACGCGCCCTCTCGGCGCCCATGTGGGAGTGCGGTGCCCATACGGGCAGCCCGCGCCCATCGCTCGCGTCTCACCCGTAGTGCACGGGCCGCGTGTGCTCGGGTCTCGCCGTCCGTGCTCGTTCTTCACCCCATGCACGATCCACGTCCATGCATGCACCACGCATGCATGCATCGTCCGGGCACTCCGGTCTTAATTTTTCATCTTCGTCTTTGTTCCCATCCGGTTACAATTTATTTATAAAAAATAAATAAACCTAGATCTAGACTAGTCTATTACATTGATCGAATCAAACAAATAAAAAAAAAGTAATATACTCGTGGATTTTCTCACGAGAAAAATGAATTCAAACGAATCAAATTAAAACAATACATATTCATACGCATGAAAATAAAAATATATTAACCATGACAATTGGATACCTGCAAAAAAGATCTACCAATTCTACTATCCAATTTCAATTTAATGTTTATGAGTTTAAATTCCAATTTAAAGATAAGAGTCCGAAATCGTGGCTCTGATACCAGTTGTTGGGGAATTTAGGGTGCCCGGATCTATTCGGAATGAAATTTAAATACAAATTTAA
The DNA here is from genome assembly GCA_947034835.1 of Ballota nigra. Lineage (NCBI taxonomy): Eukaryota > Viridiplantae > Streptophyta > Magnoliopsida > Lamiales > Lamiaceae > Ballota > Ballota nigra. Next base: position 43,248,559 of record OX344721.1, read on the forward strand.
ATCTAATTATTACTATCATGAATTAATCCTAAATTAATTCAAATAATAACTATGCCAACAATAAATTTACATTCATATGAATATAAACACGTAAATCTACGGTGAAAAAACAAAGAACTTCACGTAAATTATACCTCTTGAAGCAACGTCCAACCAGATCTACGGGACAAGCGTACCGATCCTATCAACCGTAAAAACCTTCTCAAGTATTCTCTTTCGCCTTATTCGTTCACCGGTGGGAAGCGCTCACGAACAATTTTAATATAATTAGGAAAAAAAATATTTCTGCTCTTGATTTTTCCAACATATGGAATTATGTACTTGGGGATGAAATAATTATCCCCTATTTATAAGATAAAGTGGCCGAAAATATCATGTGAAATATGGAGGAAAAATTCATTTCTTGGCCCCCAAGAAATCTTGAATATATCTCATGTATTCTTTTCTCCATAATAAAATATTCCACAAAAATCTCAACCTCCTCATTATAAGGTGATTTCGAAAACTTTAAGATAGGAATGCAAGATTTGGATCTTCTTGAATATATGAGATAATCTTATATTCCAAGAATACGTATCTTCCATAATATTATTTCGAGAAAATCAACAAAATCTTTTCTCTCTCCTAAAATACTATTTTCGAAAATTAAACATGAAAAATCAGCAATTTATTTTTTCTTTTATTTTAATCACCTTATTATTATTGGACTACTTATTGGGCTACTTGAGGGGCCTTTAGGAGAATTAAGATTTGACTTCCAATGGACTTCTGAATTACAATATTGAGCCCCAATATTATTCAGCCCATTAATATTAATTATTACCACTAATAATTTAATATTGCACTATCCATCTTAATCCATATTACGATAATATGGGCTCCCGGTTATTATTTCCCGTGTTTAAGATTATTTGGTCCATTAATTAATTGAGCTTCTGAATAGCTCTAAATTAATTAATATCTTTTACCTTGGAGTAAAGACAACTCAACATTATTATCCTTACCGAAGAAACTAATTCTTCACTTGCAAGATTTGGTACGATAAAACTTCTGAGCCCACAAAAGGGACAATACACGAGCCGTACTCGCACCCGTTTCTCCGTATTAAACCTTAGTAACCGCCGTATGATTAATATTACTACCCAAAACACAAGGTTCGAAGTCGCGATGATTCTCACCTAATATGAATCAAAGTAATAACTATTAACCACACACGGTCCTATTTAAGTGACGGATATTAAGAAATCACTAACCACTGAGGTCTAATTCTTCACATTTCAGAACAAAAAATTTTATCCTCGCTATAGGTCCTCTTCAACACATACTAAATGTGCTAGTGCAATCTCTTGGTTAAGACAGACCAATCTGATATATACACATCGATCTTTCACGGCGGATTGTTCAATTCCACCTAGGTTGTGAGTTTGTACTTTTAGTTACAAGGAAACTGTTAATGTTATCTTCCCTGATCTGGTATCACCACATTAACTACAATGTAACACGTACTATATATATTGAACGGGTTGCAATAAATATATAACATTCATTCATATTCAAAGCAAACATGATAAAAGAATTATTCTCATAAAACAAAGTGTTTAATACATGAGTTATACGAAGTAAAAACATACTTTCACGTATAACTCCAACATCCACATCCTTGTTATCAGCCCTTGTTGCTAAATCTGAGCCTCGTGCTTTTATGAGTGCTGCTAAACACCTAGTATAGCGTGCGGCTATGCAAGAGGAAATTGATGCTCTTCGCTCGAACCAAACATGGGATCTAGTACCTCGTTCTCCTGGTACTAATATTGTCGGTTCGAAATGAGTTTTCCGTACAAAGTTTCATGTTGATGGATCGATTGAAAGACACAAAGCCCGTCTTGTTGCCCAGGGCTTTACCCAGATTCCTGGCACTGAGTTTCATCACACATTCAGTCCAGTTGTTAAGGCTGTAACTATTCGTATAATTCTGGCACTATCTGTTCAGCATAGTTGGCCACTTCATCATCTTGATGTCCAAAATGCATTTCTTAACGGTGTTCTGGCAAAATAGGTGTTTATGGCACAACCTCTAGGATTTGTTGACCCCCGATTTTCTGATCATGTTTTTCGTCTGAAGAAAGCTCTAAATGGTCTTCATCAGGTACCCCTTGCCTGGTACCAAAGATTTAGCTCATACCTCGCTAGTCTTGATTTTCTTCAGAGTCGTTGTGATTCCTCTTTGTTTCACTTTAATCGAGGTACATCTGTTATTTATCTGTTACTTTATGTGGATGACATCATTGCTACAGGTAATGATAAATCATTGTTGCGTACCTTTATCTCTCGTACGCATCAGGAGTTTGACTTGAACCTAACTTTACTCGCTTTTACTAGTAGTTACCCCCGCAAGCGTACGGGTTCACTGTAGTATCAGCAAGTATAGGGACCAAGTATATCGTACCTAAGGGAAGGAATGTATGCGAATAGATCCCTGAAGATCTATGCGTCGTAGTTAATATGAGTGGATATTTTTGGCTTTTTTGAGAATTATTAAATCTAAACTATATTACTCTATGAATGCAAAATAAAGAATGAAATTAATGATCTAAGGTTTGATGTCAAATATAAGAAGGCGATGCTCAGGATAGGAATCCCTACGTATACTAACGGAGCCGGTACATAATCAAAATAATCGTGATGTGCAATCCTAAGTATAAGATTGAAAGACTAAAAGCTCAAGAATTAAACCCTGATACTTTGTCCTATCAATCGACTTCACTAAGCCAATAATCAAGTTAAAGGATTGTGCTTAATTAATGAGACCCTAATTTAACTAAGGTGATGCGGTCGTCCTCCCTAGATAAACCGGTTGATGAATAAACCCCTTCTAAACCCTCTCGTTAAGCCTATTAGTTATTAAAGAGTGATAAGATCGTCCTCTCTCTAATAATGTTCGTACTAAATTCAAAGATAAATCTGGGATTTATTTTAAGCATTCATTAATTAAGAGAATCAAAACTAAACATCACGAGTCACCCTAATTATGTACCAACGTCCTACTTCTACGAGTTCATCCTACCCCAAGGATACAAGGGTTTTTGCCTAGCATGGTTTTAACAATAACGAAAGCAATTAAACAAACAATGAACATAAACATGACGATTTGAATTACAAGATTATAAAGCATAAACTAGGGTATTGAAGAAATAAATTAAATCTAAGAATAAAAATCTAATTAAGAAGAAATTCAGAAATCTCAAGTGTCAAGTATCGAAGAATGAAAGATGAAAATAACCAAATCCAAATCTAAACTACGAATTCGTAATGTAAAACCTCGATCAAAAGTAAAATATGCTTCCTCGAACTCTTGGTGCTCTTCTCTCTCTAAAATCTATCTCTATGCGTGAAGTGGTGTCCAAAAACGTATTCGGAACGGGTATAAATAGACAACGAGTTGAATCGGGAATTAATGGGCTAAAATCGCGTCAGCTCGAGTAGAGCTCGAGCACTAAGTGCTCGAGCAAGTGCAACTCGAGCGCACCAAACTTCCAGAACTAAAAAAGTGCACGACCATACAAGCTCGAGCACATAGTTCTCGACTTGGCCCAGCTCTAGCAGAGTACTCGAGTACTGAGTGCACAACCCAACTTCACTCGAGCGTTGTACTCAAGCACTCGAGCAGTGAGTGCTCGAGTTCTTCTTGCTTGAGCACTCCAGTAATACTTTTGCTCCCTCGAACTAATACTTTTCGTATTTCTTCCATATCTTCTCATCCGGGCATCCGTTTGAGTCGATTCAAAGTCATACGAATTCCATTTTTCGCCCTCTATCCATCTATGACCATCAAAGAGGAAAATTCATTAGTTCATGAAAATAGTACTCAATTGACTCTAAATACTCATCGAAATCAATCAAAACACGGGCAAAATGAGCTATGAATCATGACAATTTCACGTCTAATCAGAGTTCGCCATTAAGGATCTTGGACGATTAAATTATTTTCTTGGTCTTGAGCTCTCTTATACTTCTGATGGCTTGTTCGTTAGTCAAGCCAAGTATGCATGCAATATTCTTCAACGAGCTGAGTTATTGGAATCTAAGCCTGTCTCCATCCCTTTGGCAGCAGGGGAATCTCTTGTCAGTGATGGTGTTCCATTTTATAATCCTGCATTATACAGGTCTCTTGTTGGTGCTCTCCAATATCTGACCATTACCCGGCCTGACCTCTCATATGCAGTTAGCTCAGTTAGTCAGTTCCTACAGTCACCTACTGATGATCATTTTTTGGCAGTGAAGCGTATCCTTCGATATGTTAAAGGTATTTTGCACCTTGGTCTCTCTTTTACTAAGTGTTCCAAATCTTCGATTATGGGGTACTCTGATGCTAATTGGGCACGTTGCACTGAGACACGTCGTTCTGCTTATAGGTATTCCATTTTTATCGATGGTAATCTTGTATCTTGGAGTGCCAAGAAACAAACTTCTGTTGCTCAATCCAGTTGTGAATCTGAGTACCGAGCCATGACAAATGCAACTTCCGAATTAGTTTGGGTGACGAATCTCCTTCGTGAGATTCGTTCTAATTCGCTCTCTCGGCCTACTATTTTATGTGATAATAAGAGCATTATATTCTTAAATCAAAATCATGTGGCTCACAAACGGGCTAAGCACATTGATTTGGATTATCACTTCGTTTGTGAGATTGTCCCTGGGAAGATTAGTCACCAATTTTATGCCTTCTCATCTCCAGTTAGCTGATATTTTCACGAAGAGCCTTCCTCGACCCGCCTTCGAGTTTCTTCGATCCAAGCTTTGCGTGTGTCCTAATCCCACGTAGCACTTGGCAGAGGGTAATAGGATTACTGATTAGATTAGTTTGACCATATATCTTTGGTATATATTCTTGTTGTAGTTTACCTTGTATTGCTCCTATAATCTTGGGCCTTTCTGTTGTTATCCCTCACTTACGCTTTATTGTATTAATAACTATTTTGCCATCACCATATTCATTGGTGATTTCCTAAATCTCCTTACAGAGAAGAGGCGTGAGTTAAATGTAATTGCGTGAGACGGTGGAAAGTTGCAGTACGGGAGATTGCAATTTTGATTGGAGGAGGCGGGGAATTAATTTGAGGTGCTGGGAAATTGATGTGAGATGTTGGGGAATTGATTTGAGGCGGTGGGAGGCTGACAAACGTGGAAGCCAGAAAGAAAATTATATGAGATCACGTAAAAGACAGCAAAAGAGATTGTGTGATCTTTAATTACCAAAAAAAGGAAATGATCGTATATGAGCGTTTGCCAATTATGCTCTGGTTACCATGTTGAAATGAGTCAAAAGATATTTTATTCATTTGACTAGGAGTAATATATTTTATAAAAATGCTCCTAATACTATAATCTCTGAATATATGAATGAATGAACTTAGAGTCAGAAAAATTAGATTCGAGTTCTGAATCTTAATTGCCACCATTCATGCCATTACGATAATCTATAAAATAGATAAACAAAATTTGCATTATAATTACAGAAATAGAAAAATATTGAGCTGACTTCATAGGAGAGTGGAGGAATACCCGAGAAAAAGGGTGTTAGGGTATTATAGATATAACACTAATTATAATTTTTAATGTAAGAATTTCAAAAGTTGTAGAACAAATAAAGTAGACAAGTAGGAGTCAAGTAGAGATGTCAATATTGGCTCGTCCAGTGGGTGCCCGCCCTGCCCCAAGACATTTGGGTCAGGTCGGACCCGCCCCATTTTGAGTATGGGTCAGTAATATGATGGCCCGTGGGCACCTGCCCGCCCCGTACATATATACATATTAATATTAATGTATATATATTAATATATAGTTAAATAAATATATTAACATGTTATATGCGTATATTTTAGTACAATAAAAATAGATCAAGAGAATCGAACTCGATATTTCATCTTTTATTTTCTAATTATTTTTTCAATTCATTTAATCTTTAATTGTGTCAATATTCATTCCTAGTTTTGTATAATAAATCAAATTATTATCTATCACATGTCTTCAGTCTATGACTTGACCATATGATAATCGAGCCTAATTTTTTCATAGTATAGGTATGGTAGTAGACTATCAAAATTTAAAAAATGGGACGGGGCGGCCCGGACTCGCACGGGGCAGGTCATGAGGCGGCTATTCAGGACTCGTGCGGGTCGCGGGGCGGGTCTGGGGCAGCAAAAATAAAAATGGAGCAGGTCTGAGTAATCGACTACCCGCCCCGACCTGGCCCATTGCCATCCCTAGAGTCAAGACTAAAATATATCGTGGCTAATTTATTGTCAGAATTTCAAAGGTTATAAAATAAATGAAAATAGGTAGTTTCGGTGTAATAGTGAAGAATAAAATATGCTAAGGATAAAATTGTTCAAAATGTTTCTCAACTATTCGTCACTTTTATTATAGTATAGATTATTATTCTCAAATTTACTGAATAATGACACTTTATGTGCTAAATAATATTATTTCGTATACTTAAATAACATATTGTGTACATCATAAAACTACCCTAACCTAGTTAATATTTATGTCCTTTTCTTAATGAACTTGTGTGACAGGCTTGTCATGATTTACCTCAACAATCTAAAATAATACTCCATTTGTTTCACATCAATTTATAAACTTGCTATTTTGGTCCATCCTACATTAATTTAAACACTATAATTAATATTTGTGTATACACTTATAAACATATACACATATTTATTTATATGCCACTATTTATTTTAAAAAATACACATTTCTTAGAAAATGTGCAACCTCTTATATTGCAACTTGATTTGGGACGGAGGGAGTACCTTTCTTGGTTGCTTTTTTCTTATTTTAACAAAAAGAACCAATTAATATTTTCGTATAGGAGGACTATGGTTCACTTTAAAAACTAATTTAAAAAATAATTACAATTTTTTATTCATTTCAAAATGGAGCTATAAATTCGAAAAAATTCATTGTCTCACACACATACATATATATCATGATAAATATACATTACAAATTCTGCATTTGTGAAAATTAAAAAATGGTAAAAGTCAGAATTCAATGTGTTAAATGCTTCTGAGCTCTGCCCCTGCAATTTTACAAATGCTAATGTTAACTACAATTTTATCTTTTATTAATATACTCTACTAAAAAATGTATAGAAAAAAAATCCAAAAACTTGACAATTGATTTTTTTTTTCGAAAATGTGTATGTTTTTGATTTTTTTTTTTCGAAAATTGTCAAATTATTTTTTTAAAAAAATTCTGAACATTACAAAAGAAGAGATTGTAATTAACCTGTCCTTTTACATGGTAGAGCTTGAGCTATGTGCATGGCAACATAATAAGCCCATAAGAATACCCTACGTTTGGTTTAAATGGGCTAAGCAAAAGCCTATTTGTAATGACCACGGTTATTTGCACACCAACCTCTATGTTAAATACACTACCTGGATAATAACACTACTTTTTTTCCTAAAATTTGCAACATTTTTGGAAGAAAGTTGCGAAAATAAACAAAAAATTCGAATTTTTTTTCCGAAATACTGTTCATTTCATTATGTTCGGAAAAAAATGTTCGAAAAAATGAAAAAAATTCGAATAAAAAAATAGTATATTCATCCGGTTAGTGTCTTTAACATAGAGGCTAGTGCAAATGACCTGAGCCATTTGTAAAGGATTACGTGGGTGGGGGAAAATCTTATGGAATTGGGCTTAAAAGCTGAAAATCTTGTAGCAAAAAAGGCGAAACCCTCGCCCTCACTCCCTGGTCCGACAGGATTGAGTTAAAAAGCTGAAAATCTAATGGACAAAAGACCCGTTTCATCCCAGAAATTCCAAACATATTTTTTTTTTCTATTTTATCTTCAATTACTATTTTCTAATGTTTTAACTTATTTGGGGAATTTTGAGAAATATCATACTCATGATTTCGGAATCGTACCTAAGATAAACAAGGATCACCACGTAATAATTGGAAAAAAACAAATAATTAAGTAAGATAACGTATAGAGGGAAACTAGCTCATATGATAAATGGTTCTTATTAAAGCGTATTAATTATTTTCATTGAAAAATATTATTTATTTACATTAAAGTGTTTTAGTTATTTTGGAAAAATAAACTAAGACTCTTCAGTAAAAACAACTAACACCCTTCAATAAAAACTAGGGTTAATTTAATATAAATTCACTACTTTTATGCTTATTATCAATTTAATCACGAACTTTTAGATTTTTATAAAAAAACCCAACCTTTGATATTTGTTGCAATTTGATACACGTTTTTTTTTCTTCCGGCCGGCAACAGATGACGTGGCTCGCCCGAGCGTGTGTCATCTTGCCACGTAGGATTACACATGTTTATTTTTATTTATTTTTTAAATTCATATCATAAATAACATTTATCATTTAAATAACATATTTCTACTTATAATTAAAATATCAACTAAATAAATTAAACAACAACCAAATGAATCTCAAAACTAAGAACGTAAAGAGAAATATTATATATAATTTATGTTGGTTTTTTAATTTATTTGGTTGCTATTTAAATTTTAAGTAGAAAGGTGTTATTTAAATTGTAAGTGTTACTTGTGATGTGAATTTAAAAAATAAATAAAATAAACATGTGTAATCCTACGTGGCAAGATGACACACGCTCCGGCGAGCCACATCATTAGTTGTCGGTCGGAAAAAAAAAAAGCGTGTATCAAATTGCAACAAATATCAAAGGTTGTGTTTTTTTACAAAAATCTAAAAGTTCGTGATTAAATTGACATTAAGTATAAATGTCGTGAATTTATATGAAATTAACCCTAAAAACTAATTCCCTTCAATAATTCATATATGAATCAATTTCATTCTATACATACTCGGTAAATTATTCCCCAGCAAAGGCATATAGATAAACAAGTAATTATGTCAATCATTTTATCTGGTAATTATAATTTTTTTTTTTCAAAGTTAAACACGAAATGTACAATTGCCAACCCTAAAAACTAATTCCCTTCAATAATTCATATATGAATCAATTTCATTCTATACATACTCGGTAAATTATTCCCCAGCAAAGGCATATAGATAAACAAGTAATTATGTCAATCATTTTATCTGGTAATTATAATTTTTTTTTTTCAAAGTTAAACACGAAATGTACAATTGCCAACGATTCTTTACATACCAATTTTTTTTTTTAATAACTAAGAAATTAAAACATTAAAGTAACACTCCACTACTATACTGCATCCTTCAAATTCACAATTTTGATTTTTTCGCCATAAACTTGTTAAAACCAAGGTTGAAAATATCAGTATCGGTAGAAATATCGAAACCTTGAATTTATGGAAATATCGAAGGATATTTCGATATCGATAAATTTGAAAAATTATAAAAATTTAGTAACAAATTGTTAATACATAAATTTAACAATAAAAATAGAACAAATTTTACATTTGTGATATTAATCGATATTTATTGAAATTACCGATATTTTTTCGATATTTCTCGATATTTTTTGGATATTTCCCGATATTTTTCGACATTTTCTCGATATTTTACCAATATTATGCTCAAATTTTACAAAAATACAAATGAAATTGATATTACATACTGATATTTTTCGTTATTACCAATCTTTTTTACGGGCATTATGGAAATATTATTACCCCCAATATCGATATCTCTAACCACGAAAAATAAATATATGCAGATATTTTAATCCTTTGTTAAAACTTAAAAGAAAAGCAGGTAAATATATATTTTCGGTTAAAATAATAATAAAAATCTAAAACCCAGCACCCTCACCATTTCTGAAATTTTAGATTCAACTGGTGCAGCAGTCGTAGACACTGGCGAACATTCGGATTCGGTTACCCGATTTCCAACCGTAACAATTACCGGGTTCGGTCCATAATCTGTATATGATCTGAGGTGGAAGGAGCACTCTCTGTAGATCCTGGTGCCCGGAGATCCGAGTATGGATGCGTTGCAGGAATCGGGTTGGGAGGAGCTCCGGAAAGAAGCTCGCAAAATCGAAGGCGATCTCGATGTCAAGCTATCTTCTTATGCTAAGCTCGGCGCTCGTTTCACCCAAGGAGGTACGACGTTTATCTTCACCGCCTTTAATCTGCTGGAATTTTACTTTTGTTTTTCTTATTGTTTGATTGGAGATGTGATTTTCGTGATTGCTGATGGTAATATGACGATACGGTTTCGAACTGTTAGGTACATTCAGGAATATCATACTCTGAATTGAACACATCTAGGAGCTTTTAGGTATCCTAAATTTTGAAGGATAGAAAAAACGAGATCAAAATGTGCAAAGAAAATTCGCGATCTATGTCCAATTTCCTTGCACTAGACACTGCATTTTACTATTGCTCTGGTGGACTTTTATAAACATTCTCACATGACTGAGAAGTTCATGGTTTTGAAGGAGTTAATTCTGTTGTCTTGTGGTCTGTTTTGCTATTTTGAATCCTTAAAAGAGTTTGTATAATGAGTTATTGCTTGGAATCTGAATAAAATGACTCAGATGTATTTATTTCCAATGGATGAAATAGTAAAAAAGTGAATTAAGTAATTTGAAATTGATAATGTAGAGATGTAATTGGACAATGGCCTTAAGCTCTTATGTATTGACTGAGCCACAGGAAATAATAAAACTCTAGTAGTATTAACTTTCCTAGTGAGAGGAAATACCCGTGCAATGTTTACATTTGAGGTTTAATTGGTCATGTAGTAGCATATGCTTGTCAATGCATAGTGTTAGGCTGCTAACATCAGGTTTGCTTTATGGGCTGTTGCATTTACCCTTCTACAGGGACTGGAACTTTGGAAATCTTTATGCATTTGAAACATGATGTACTTAAATTATCAACCTTTGATAGATATAATGAACTGTAAAACCCTTGTCCTTGTCAATACCTTTCTTCTTCCTTCCCTTGTGCCTACTGAAGATTATAATGGAGGAACTATCAATGTATTCATAGGTGGCCTCTGAGTCTGAAGTGTGGTTAGCCTGCACTTACTACACTATTGTGCATTTATGGCTGCATTTTGAAGCCCCTTCAGATAGTGAGTTACAGTCTACAGTCTACACTCTCAAGTTGAGCCTGTTCAAATTATTTAATAAATAAAAAGCATTCTAAGAGAATATCTCGATATAGTTCTTGGTTTAGAAAAATATGCCATATTTAGCTACTGGGATTGTGTTTTCACATACATGTGCATAGAATTTGTTGTGTTTATCAGTTCTTTATTCTTAAATTGAAATCTGGATGGATGCCTAGATATGTCATCTTTAAGCACAAGGAGCAATCATTGTTTCTGAATGGTTTGAAAGGTGACCAATGTGGTCCTGTAATGTTGCCTTTGAAGAACTTTTCTATCTAAATATACTGAAAACAGTTTGTTGCACAGTCTTTGAAATGAGAATCCATTTCTGTATTGAAAGTGCAAATTGGCCTGAAGATCTTGTGTTTTTGTTGTTTCAGGTAATGTGGATGCTGGTTCACCAACTCTTGGATCCAGCAGGTCATGGAAGTCTATGGAGATGGAGATTCAATCACTGCTGGAGAAGCTACTTGATATAAATGATTCGATGAGTCGATGTGCTACATCTGCTGCACCTACTACTTCAGTTAATCAAAAGCTTGCTAGACACAGGGACATACTGCATGAATTTACCCAGGTTTTTGTCTAGCACATATGAACGTTTCACTTTTGATGAGTCTCTTGACACTTCTGATCTGCATATTTATCTGGTAACAAGAAGAATAGAAGCAAGCACAATGGTTTTTCAGTTGCTTTGTCGCTCAAAACACTTTGTTGATATGGCTCATGCACATGTGCTTATACTCTTTTGACTTTGTTCTGCAGTCATTATTTGCTACATCAAGATCCAGAATTATTAAATGAAATTTCTGTATGATTCTTTATTCTTGTATGATTACTCTACGTCAGACGCAAAGCAATTGATTATCTCATCAATGACGTACTTGGATACGTATCATATTAATGCGACTATATTCAGCTGGGCTGCCAGTGTTTTCTGCTCCATTTCTTCCCGTCCATTTTATATCTTCCCATTTTGACTTGTCATTTCTGTTTTCAATTTTCTGTATCAGCATTCTGGACACTTTGGGATGTGATAAGTTAGAAGCTTGTTGTGTTTGATGGTTATGAAATTTTAAGACCAAATCTTTCTACAACTTTTTGCAGTTTGTGCATCTTTTCAAGGCATCCTGTGAATGTTTATGAGGCTCTGCTTGTTTTGTTTTTATTTTTTGTGCCAATTGTTTACTGGTCAAATTGACTCCAGAATTTCTATAGGAATTTAGACGAATCAAGGGAAATATTAACTCAATGAGGGAACATGCTGAACTTCTCAGTTCAGTGAGAGACGATATCAGTGAATATAAGGTGAGAGAATCTGATATATCTGTGGATATAGATTTGTTCCTGATGCCTCATTACATAAATTGAAATTATGCAGGCTTCTGGTAGTGTCTCCCCCAGAATGCAATTACTACGGGAGAGAGCTGCTATACATGGAAGCATATCTCATGTAAGATTTATAATCTGTTGACTATTGTGTTCTGCACTAGGTAATAATTGCAGACAAATTTTTGTTGTGATTCATTGAGCTGGTGTAGTGAGAATGTGATCAATGAATGAGTTTAAAGATGCTTTAGCTTTTCAATGAATTTCCCTGTGTGAACTACTATGTAGCTTATACAGAACTTGGTCCCATCTCTCGCTTTCTGACTGTTTGGCTGAATTGTAATGAGACGGAAGGTTTGACCGCTTGGCTGCAGAGGGCATTTGTGGAGCACACTATCACGTCTAGTGAATGAGTGGATAAATTGTATGATTAAATATTTCTGTTTCTCTTTGTTTACTTGGTGACTATTGTGATCGTAGAACATTCCACCCATCAATATAGTTCTAATTCTTTCTTGTTACTTTTGCCAATGTTACTGATTTACATAAATGCTTTACACCCTGAATATGGTTTTGCATCTTATTCACAACAACTCGCAGATTGATGATGTTATTAGTCAAGCTCAAGCGACTAGATCTGTCTTGGGGTCACAAAGGTCCCTGTTTGGAGATGTTCAAGGAAAAGTCAAGCAACTAGGTGACAAATTTCCAGTCATTCGTGGTCTAATTGGTAATTTTCTGAATATATATTGTTTTGCGCTTTTTTAATAGGAAAACCGTACTTGATTATGTTGTTTTCTATTCCTCACAGGTTCAATCAGAAGAAAGAAATCAAGGGACACTCTCATCCTATCTGCTGTTATTGCTGCTTGTACGCTTTTTCTTATCATCTATTGGCTTTCAAAGTGAAACGGTATTTGATTTGTCTAAAGTTAAGTGAGAGAGAATGGCTTTTCCCATGAATTTTCAATACATGTTTGTTCAATGTAAAATTTATTTTAATTATGTTTTCTAACACACCTGCTTACATTACACAGAAGAGCATGCATTTTGGTTACTTAAATGCATAAATATACAACAGATAGTTCCATGACATAGTATGGTGTGCCTTGTATAAAGTATGGACATGCATTACTACTTTCGCTAGGTATCATTTAAAGCCAAGGTACTAACTTTCTTGTGCTCTACCTAACTTTCTGAATTTTGATGAAGAGCTGTATGGATTGAAAGTTTTTGATTTTTAGATTTCAAATGCTTCGAACTTGAGTTGAGAGGATTTACAGCTCAATAACCTGAATAACTCCTAGATTGGGTGGACTTGAAAACTTTCTCTACGGGGTGCAAAACATGCTTAAACGAGTACTATAGGATTTAAAATTCTTCATTCTGTCCCCAACCCTTGAAACATAGACATTAAAACAAGTGTTACGAATTTGTTCTTGTAGATTTGAAATTCTGGCTCTCGAGTAATCAGTCTATGCCCACCTGCCTCTTGGGTGTGTGTTAATGCTGTTAACTCCTAGAGGTAGTTGTGGTCTTTAACTCAATGATATCTGTGTAGTTATCTTTTTACCTTTGAGCAAAGATAAGAGTGTTTGGTTTGGGACAGAGTGAGAGTTCTTGGAAGGCCCCAAATCTGTCTAGTTTAAAAAACCCAGTATTGAGGCCGACTCCGAATGCTAGAATGAACTTGGTATCTATTTAAATCTTTGATTGCAAATTGGTGTTACATCCAGTGAATGTCACGCATCAATGTTCTAAAAAAGCTATAGGACTATCTGTCGATAAACTGGGACCTGGCGCTTAGGCGGGGCCTTGGGGAGATGGGATCTAGCGTTTAGGTAGGGTCATACATGCATTGAGTGTTAGTGTGCTAGTATTAGTTGTTTGCTAAGAAATACAAGTTACTTTTACTAAAAGTGATAGTTGTATACAGTCGTACCATGCAACCGATGTACAAGAGTATTAATTAACGTTGTTTTGAAGAAATGGATACAAGCTTTCTTGATATGGCTTGGCATTGGGGAGGTTGGGAAAGCACTGTAGAAGGTATGGCTAATAATTGATAGTACTGTTTGAAAGCAAACACATGGACAAACTTGTGCTGGGATTTTAAATGCCTGTAGGCCAAACTTATTTAATCACACTTACAATCAGCAGTTTCACAATCTTTAAAAGATTCTATAGCTATGTTGCACATTCATTTGATAAAGAACATTTCTGTTTTTTGTATGTTCAGTGTTTCTCACTGCAAGTTAGAATGGTGGAGCCAGTTTCACTTTCATGTTTTCTAAGACAGGTTGGACTTTGGATTGGCGGTTTTGAAATTAAAGTAAATACGTTTTAAGGAAGAAATCTAAAGGGACTCAATTTTCAGTTTAGGTCCCAATTTTACAAATGTCTCTTTCAGGGCTCCTTTTCTTTTTTCCCCTTGAATTTGATTTAATTTCTCAATTCAATGCCCAATGAAAATATATTTTTCCAAATAAAAGTCCTTCAAGTTTAGAAGTATCAAACTAATTTTTTTTTCTTTATCTCAATCTAAGATTTGATTTAATCTTTTTGTCTCAATTCAAGGCTGGACAATTTTTTTTTTCTTCAATTCATGTCATATAAGACGACAATGAAAACTAACTTGCACCAATAACCTTTATTTTTAAGAAAAATTTCTATATAAGGGCCCAATTTTTAGTTTGAACCTCAATTAATTGGAGATCATTCCTTCTCGGATACAACAGGAAGAAAATCAGATCAAATTGCATTGCCTGATTTGGGATTTTTAATTGAAAGCTTGCTTAGAGTCTTTATCAAGAAATTAAAATTCAAAACTATTCGAACTCAATTCATACAAGACTCGATTAAAAGTCGGAACTAAACAAGATCAGATTTTATTTTGAAGCTTCACAAAAACTCAAATAAGCAGAAGTGGCTATTTGATTTTTTTGACCATAATGTCACACGTGCCTAATGTATCACTATATATCGTACTTTCTTCCCTTTTGGTATGGAAGTCAAAAAGGGGCATGGAGATTTAAATGAGGCTCTGAAATTGTGATTAAGAGGACACTTTAATTGGTAGCATGTCCTTTGGCCCAAACTTTTTGTCACCTTTTCAAACAATACACTTTTCTTTTTTTTCCTTTTACTCTATCGTTTTTACAAACATCAAAGTATGGGATTTTAAACGTAGTACCTGGATTAATTCAATGTCTTAGCTGAAATTTGCATACCTTTTTTTGTGGGGTTTCTGCACGCACTTAGTACTTTGACTAGCCTGCATGAAAAACAATCCCCAAGACATGCTCTCTCTCTCACACACACACACGCAGTTATACATACGGGGGGGGGGGTAGTGTGTATGTATAGTTTTTGAAGTGAAAGGTACGTGTCTAGCTATATGTATAGGCAGGTGTAGCTCTAGATATCTATATGTATATGTGGTACTTTACTATATGCATGATGCATGTATATATACACGCAGAAAAGACGCCCCTAGTGTTAAGCTTGAGATGCTATAAACATGTTTCAGTGCCCGTATCTCATTAACTGCTTCCTCTCTTTATCGATTTTCACAATTTCACTCTCCAATGTGTGTAAATATGATTCTTGTTTTCTAGTGTATGTGTGTATTATGTTATGTGGCCTGCTGGGAGTTTCCTACCTTACTATGATCTCGTATTTATCGGGCTAAGTCTCGTGCATATTAACGGCAAAGTATATCGCGAATTAATATCGTGAAACTGATTTACAATATTAGTAGTTTTATTAAAATACACTCTCCCCGTCTCACTACAAATTTTCCATAGAATTTGGGCACACAGATCAAGACAAATGTTAATCTAATAGTTATAGTACAAATAATGTGATAAGAAAAGAGAAAAAATAATGCATTAATTCAAGAAAGTAAAGGAAATGAGAAGTAAAAAGTAGGTTGTCCAAAAAAGAATGAGAAGTTGATAGCGAGAACGGACAAAATGGAAAAATAGAAAGTTTATAGCGGAATAGAGGGAGTATTAATTTGATAATAGTACTGTTTAATGAAAACAATCAATACCGATTAAAAATATATTAAAGTTCCATGGTAAAACTAATATACAATAGATTTATACTCTAATATATTCAAGTTTCATGGTGAAACTAATATACAATTATACTCTAATAAAACATATGTAGTTTATAATTATACTATAAATAATGTGGTATGGATTTGAATTTGATGAAATGAAATACGAGGATAGAGGGCTATCGGTGGTATAGAACAGAGAAAACATTATCTTGTGATCATTTAATTCTATCGCAACCTGACAATTAATAAATTTCGGACCACACACAATTAATATTCCAGAAGTGTGTTTGGATTTTCTGGATTTTGTTTGGGAAGTTTGAAATTTGCAATATATAAAGAGATAAGTGAAATTCCAAAATATAACAGCATGAGTTTACATTTCTGTTTGAGGGGGAGAAATATATATATAATTTGAGTTGAATTATGCTCCTCATTGCAGATCTTTTATTATAGATATGTATGTTTACAAATCTATATATATATAGCATAACTGTTTTTTATATTTTGAAGTTGTGGTACCTGTTTTTTATATTTAGAAGTACCACTCGGCCTTCATTTAAATGTTCGATTTTTTTACTTCCCTTCTTCGTAGTTTAGAAGACCACCACGACCCACCGGCGTAAATACAAATATCATCACTAGTATTTATATATACAAATATTATACTGCTGAAAATTGTGTTATTGTATGAACAAACGAGTGTTATTGCATGAGCAAAAGTGTGTTATTAGCTCATATCGTAGCATCGTTTAGTTCTTATAGTAACACTCATTTGTTCATGTAGTAACACATAAATTACTTAATCATATAATTTTTTTATTGTTCAGATTCTTCCATTTTCATATGGTAACACATGAATAAGAATTATGATGTTATGATTATCTAATAATTTAAAGATTTTTTTGGTGTTTATCAAGTTTTTCTTCTTTATGATTTAAACCTCTGTTGTTTCGCGATTCCACACTATTTCTGATATAGTAACACAGATGTACTCTTATAGTAACACTCACTTGCGCTTAAAGTATCACAGACCTGAGAGTGAAACTTTTTGTATGCTTTTGTGCAAATTTTTTGGAAATATCCATTTGACCCGCGAAGGATCTCAATATTGACCCACGGGTTTTCAACTTTTCTTTATTATTGCACGGTGCAATATTGCAACCAAGACCCACTCAAATATTAATTGATAATTTTTTTATTTAAGTAA
Source organism: Ballota nigra (assembly GCA_947034835.1). Taxonomy (NCBI): domain Eukaryota; kingdom Viridiplantae; phylum Streptophyta; class Magnoliopsida; order Lamiales; family Lamiaceae; genus Ballota; species Ballota nigra. The sequence continues at coordinate 43,266,274 of OX344721.1, forward strand.
AGAAAAAGAAAAGTAATATTCTTTCCTAAAAAAACAAAATTGAGAAAATATAAAAATAAATTGATTTCATACATAAATTATTTAAGATTAAATAATATTATTAGTAATGATAGTATTTTTTTTTTAACATTATAATTTTAAGACGCATAACATTTTCATACATTTCTTACTACTATCATCCTCCGATTCTCATTTCTTACACCGAATCAAGCACCTAAATATAAGAGTTCGAGTTAATTTTATGCACTCATCATGTATATTCAACTTATAATAAATATGAAAATGCGTCGTATCGTTATACATGGGCCCATAACTCATCCCAACTTTATGTTGGGTATTTAATTATAGGACAAGTATTGTGTAATTAATTTAGAAAATTGATTTAGCTAATTAAATTCTAGAAAAATCATAATCGTACTACTCTGTATGGAATGTCTAAATGTATCAACCATTTTTGTCTCTTTCTCTCTCTACGCATGCACTTATAGTATGAATTGCTGCAGAATTAATTTTGATTATATTTATGAAATGAAATCTAAAATACAAAGTGTTAATAATCTTATGCTAGAGTCCAGAAAGTACCATAGTGTCTGCACATAATATAACACTTTTACCTGAAACGACAAATTGAAAGAAACAAGATAAATCCAATGGATTATACATATACACCTAGCCCCACAAACAATTAATTCTACTCCCAATTGATATATACTATTATATACATATATTAATTTTCCCGAATGAAAATTCACCTAAGTATTTGATGAAGAGGCTATTCCTAATTTTTTTTGGTGACAGGTATGCTTCAGAAAGCGTCCCGAGCTATGATATGATGCAGGGCAATTCTTTGATAAAAGAGTTGATACAAATTTCCACAACCAATTTGCATTGATATTATTGTATGCCATGTCTTAGGCCACCTTAATTAAAGCTAAACTATCTAACGAACTTTTTATTTAATATTTTTTTAATAAAAGTCATTAGCTCAAGAAGTTGAACTTAAGTCAAGAAAAGAGAACATTATAGCCTCCCATTCCCCATATCTATTCCATTGGAATGAGCACAAATTTTAATGTAAATAAGATAAATTAGATAAAGTAAGTATCATGGAGTTATACAAATTTTAGCATGCATTTTAATGCATAGCATACACTTAGATTTTAAGTTCAATTTTGACTTCAATTTTGATTTTTTCAAAATACACACAAACACACCGAATGGTGTGTTTTTTCTGGAGTCGGGGTATTACTGATTACTTTTTGGAGTATTATTGATTATTCTTGAGGTATCACTGATTATTTCTTGGAATATTACTGATTTCTGCTTGAGATATTTTTTTTTCAAAATCCAAATGCATACTAGAAGTACTCATGAAGTTATTATTTGGTCCATTAAAGAATAAAATTATTGTTTATAAGTGTGATGATAAAATAATATTTAAAAAAAAGTAGTATGAGAGTAATTTTGGGTGGCGCACTAAAAAGATAATTTTTTTTTTATTAGCAAAATAATTTTATTAAAACTGAGGTATAAGAAATACCCCAAAAGCGTTTACAACGATCGAGATTTTCAACTCACATAATTTGTATCACAATTCTATCTTAACACACTGAATACATTCATTGGATTCTCAAGCCATAAATGAAAGTTGAAATTTAGACATCTCGCATCCCTAATGGCGACCCAGCTCCAAACTCTGCGCTTTACTTCCTCAACCATCCTATTTGTGGTGACCTCCTCATTCTTGAATAACTTTGCATTTCGTCCCTTCCAAATTACCCAGGCAATGCACATCCAAATGCTTGTTATGAACTGTTTTCCCCTCTTACCTTTAATAAAACTACTAAAATGTAGTAAATTTATCAAAGGGTTTGAGGTGAAGACAAAATTTAAATGAAGCCATTTTGTGCATTCCATCCAAACGGTATACGCCCAATCACACTCGAAAAGAACATGTCTTACAGTTTCAACGTGTGTACCACAAAAGATACAAAAGAGATTATCATTTTGAGTCAGGATTCCTCTTCGCAGCAACTTAGATTTTGTGGGTATACTCTCTCTAAGTACCCTCCAAGCATGTAAAGAAACCTTACTTGGAGTGTACTTATTCCAGAGATACCCGAAAGCTCTCTTCGTGTCCTCGTCCATTTCTTCAACACATTTCCCAGCCGCCAATCTTTCATAAGCCTCCTTTGTCGTGTAGATTCCATTTGCAGCCCATTTCCATCTCCATATGTCGTCTCCACTCGTTTTCACTTGGCACCTGTTAAGCAAAGAAATTAATTCATCGTAAGCACCTAATTCGCGACCACGAAGAGATCGTCTCCACGACCAACTCCACTGCCACTCCCTCTCTACCCACTCACCCATTTTCCTCACCGTCCCCCTTTTATTTGAACATAATTGGAACAACCTAGGAAATTTTCTTTTAAGGCACGACTCCCCCACCCACTTCTCCTCCCAGAACAAAGTATTACTACCATCCCCTAATGACTTTTCTAACCCCTCAAAAACCCAACCCCCTTGACTCCCCCCTGCCGCTTTCACCACATCCCTCCACCACCCACTCACAGCTCTTCCTCTAACCATATTCGACCCCAACAGTCCCCCTCCCCACTCAATTCCATACTTTGATTCAATCACTCTTGCCCACAAACTACACCTCTCATTGAAGAACCGCCACACCCATTTCCCCAATAATGCTTTATTAAAAAGCTCCAAGTCTATCACCCCTAGTCCCCCTTGAACTTTCGACTTACACACCTTTTCCCATTTAACCCAAGCTATTTTCTTTAGACTCTCCCCACCCACCCATAAAAAATGCCTTTGGATGCTAACAATATCACTTGCGATTTTTTTAGGGATAAGAAAGGTGGACAAATAGTAAATATGAATTGAAGAAAGCACCGTGTTGAGTAAAGTGAGTCTCCCTCCGATAGAAAGTTTCAATGACTCCCATTTTTTCAGTCTATCCCGAATCTTTTGCACCACGATTTTCCAATCTTCAATATTCCTACAAGCTGTCCCCACCTTGCTACCAAGATAGATAAAAGGAATTTTCCCCACCTTTACCCCCAAAATTGATGACATCTCCTCCAGCCTTGTATCCGATACGTTTGTCCCATAAAAGGAACATTTGTTCAGATTCACTTTCATACCGGATGTCAACTCCCACAACTTCAAGAATCTTTTCAGGAAAGTGATATTCTCCACAGTCGCTTTGCCCAAGAAGATAGTGTCGTCAGCAAACTGTAGGTGTGACACTTTTATCTTCTTCCTCCCAATTTCTAAAGGCTCATAACTGCTGTCATCCACTGCTTTTGCCATAAGGAGACTAAGGCCTTCTGCTGCAAGAATGAAAAGAAAAGGGGAAAGTGGATCCCCCTGCCTTAGTCCCCTTTGTAGCTTGAATTCCTTTGTCGGACACCCATTCACGAGTATTGAGGCACAAGCTGTCGAAACACACTCCATCATCCAACGTACCTATTTTTGATCGAACCCAAAATTCACCATGACATTCTGTAGGAATTTCCAATCCACCGAGTCATACGCCTTTGCAAAATCAATCTTGAAAAAGAAACTTTCCATTCTTGATCTTTTAGCATCCTCTATCGCTTCGTTGAGAATCACCACACTAACCAGGATCTGTCTTCCACCAATAAAAGCGCTTTGATAAGGAGAAATTATAGAATCCAACACTTTGCTCAGTCTCCCGACTAGAACTTTCGAAATGATTTTGTAAGCTCCCCCTATTAAAGAAATTGGTCTAAAGTCGTTGAACTCTTCTGCTGCCTCCTTTTTTGGTAGTAGCACAATAAATGAGGGATTCAAACCACGCACAATTTTTCCATGCTGGTGGAATTCCCTCATCATTCTCATGATGTCCTCTTTCAAGAGATCCCAGAATTCTTTAAAAAAGCGAAAGTTGAATCCGTCTGGGCCCGGACTTTTTGAGCCTTCACACGACCATATTGCCTCCTTCACCTCTACTTCCGAAAAATCAGCAACAAGCATCATGTTATCCTCAGGAGTAATCAGTCTTGTTATCAATCCCGGGCTCAACATAGGTCTTCGAGAATCTGCACTGCTGTAATGGTTTTTGAAGTGTTCAAAAATACCGTTCTTTACCTCAGAGGTGTCTTCCCGCCACGAGCCATTCACCATAATACCTTGTATCTCATTCAGTTTCCTTCTTCTATTAATAAAACTATGAAAAAATCTGGAGTTTGTATCACCTTTTCTAAGCCACCTATTCCTTGATTTTTGCTGCATTAGGCTGTCTTTTCGCTTTAGCTCCACAAACAAAGCTGCCTTCTCTTCATTTCTTCTGATAACATCCAGTTCATCCAACCCCAATACATCGTCGATAACATCAAGCTTGAAAATCTCTTGCTTATGTTCCTCAATCTTTTTGTCCATCAACCCGAAAACTTCTCTATTCCAAACTCTCAAGTCTTCTTTGAGCCTTTTCAATTTTTCTTTTACCACAAAACCTCCCCATCCCTCCACATCATAGCCGTTCCATTTTTCTTTCACGAAAATTTTGAAATCCGGATGAGATATCCACGCATTTTAGCATCGAAATGGCTTCGGCCCCCAATCTTTTGCTTTAACTTCCAACAATAAAGGACAATGATCAGAAATAGATCTTCTCAGCCCTCTTTGGTACGCCTCTGGCCATCTTTGATTCCAATGATTATTGATGAGAATGCGATCTAACCGACTTTTGCAGGAGCCATCGGGCCTATACCAGGTGTATACTCTACCGTGAAGTGGTAAGCCGATAAGACCCGTTGAACGAATGAAGTCATCAAATCCCTCCACTTCTCTTCTGCTCATTTCTGCCCTCCTTCCACTTCTTTCAGAAGCATGTCGAATGGAGTTAAAATCGCCCAGTATGCATACACAAGCCGCCGAACTCTGATTTACTACACTCAAGATTCTGTCCCATAGCTCCTCTCTTGCTCCAATATCACAAGGGGCATAAACATTTATCACACAACACCTCTTCCCATCTTCATTCCACCAACCATTAACGACAACTGCACCCTCCATATCCCAACAACTTGAACACGAAAATTTATCGGCATCCCATACAGAAATAATCCCCCCTGCTCTTCCTACAGATTTTCTAAAAGCCCACCCAAAATTCCCTTCTCCCCACATAGCTCTACAAATAGAATCATCCACATGCTCAAATTTAGACTCTTGAACACAACAAAAACTTACCTTGTACTGCCGAATTAGTTCACTGATCTCTCGTTTCTTTACCCGACTCCCCAAGCCTCTGATATTGTAAGATAAGAGCTTTATTAATCAACATTTGAAGGCTCCACGACTTCTTCCAATCCCTTCTTGCCCTCGACCCCTTCCAATTTCTGTAAATTCTCAATCAGTTCCCCTTCATCAGAAGTTGCCTCGAGTCCTAACTTTTTACCCAACTCCCACGTGGCCGTTGCTTCTCGGATCTCACCATCCTGGTTCGCCTTTTTAGAATTTTGGTTACCCTTATTTTTCGAATAGCCTGTAGCGTGTCCGGTCGCTGCCACTTCTTCCTCAGATCTAATATCCTTGACAAAATTCATCCACTTTTGTGCTTCCTCCTTCTTCTTTATTTTTTTCGAAATTCCCGTCTGTTTTTTCCGACCCATGCCTTTGACCCTTTTCTTCTTCCCACCTTTCGCTGTTTCATACGCTGCTTTGTTCGCTTCTGTGGAAAACTGGGAAATGATCTCCTCTGGGTTTTCAGAAAAAGAACTGTCCACAAAGGGATTTAAATTGGGCCTCTTTATTTCACTAAAAAATTCAGGTAAATTCAGCCCAATAGAAGGATAGCCCATATCCTGCGCTGAAATTAAATTATTTTGGGCTATTTCCAAGTTTTCTTCTTGGCCCAGCCCGCAGTTATTACTCGTCAATTCTGAATCACCGAGTTGATTTCGGTCTAGGCAGTTCACACGTACGTCGCACGCCTCTTCAGTTGCAGCAATTCTTAAAATTTCTTCCTCCAAATTTCCTTGGGTCACACTCCTCGTGTTATACGAATTCTTTTCGTGAATCTGAGTGTGGACCCCACCAGATCTTTTAATTACCTCAGTTGGGTTCCCCGTTCTTTGTTTATTCCCACTATTGATCATAAATGCGCCGCCCATAGCATTGGGACTCCCATTCGTTTCTGGAATCCTGAATGTCGATTGGAATTCTTCCTCGTCCTCCGTGCTTAATTCTTCCGACGCCACCACCACCGCTCTTGCCGGACCAGAATCAAGTGAGTCAACTGAGCTCTCCGATGATACAGACGCAATCTCCCCCTCGTCTTCCTTTCCATTCCACGGACTGCCTGCGTTATGAGTAGCAACTTCCTCATAAATTTTGATTTTAAACATCTTCCCATCGATTTCAGCATTAAGCACAATGTTGACATCTTTCAAGAACGGGACCGATATTAAGACTCGGGCTACATCTAATCTTCTTCTGTGTTCAGTTACCTCATCCAATTTAATAAACGAACCGATCACAACACTTGCGTCCCTAAAAAATCTCTCATTCCATGCATGGGGCGGGACTCCAATCCATCTTGTCCACACTTTTCTGCGATGACAAATATCTGAGGCCTTCCGAGGTCTAGCCCAATAAAACCAGTGCTCAAACCATTCATCTAGATCTTTAAACATTTCGCCCATATTTTTGTTAGTTAGACTGTTGATAAGGACAACGTCATCTCCCATATAGCAGAAGTTCAACAATTTACCGCATTCACTTCTTAATTCCTCTTCATGATCCTCCCAGTTAAATTCCCCTTTTAGCAAGCCAATCCATGCATCCGTTAACCAGTACAAATCCTCAATCTTAGTTTTAAATAAAACAGATATCTTTCTCCCTCGATGAATACGCCAGGAATTCCTTTTTAGGGGCTGTTGTAACATCGATCTTCTCTTTACCCGTATGTTTCACCACATCGCTGTACTTCTTGCCGGATTCTCGGACCCCCTTCCCATTTTTCAGGATAATTGGTTGCATCACCCTCTCATTGCCTTGATTTCTCTGGTATTTTGGAAAGTAAACTCGTAGTTTAAAGCTTCCGATCCACAAGTTGTTAAGCTCCTTCAGCAGCGTCTCTTCATCCCTGTTCAACCCCTTTGGAAAACGTACAAAACCAAAAGATTTTCCTTCCTTATCACGTTTCCTGGGACAAAAAATGTCCACCACTCTCCCAACTTCACTGAACTTTGCTTTGAGACTCTCAATCTTACATTCCGGCGGGAAGTTTCTGAAGAAAAAGGATATTGTCCCTTTCTCACAAAATTCGACCATTTTACTCAAGACACGGTTACTTACGGGATCCCTCTTCGATCCATTTGTCCACCTATGACTCACAGTTCGGTTAACGGGTAATATCTGCCTCACCGGTTTTCTCTCGGACAAAGGTTTCCTAGGACCTACCCCGACTCTCACCCACTCACCCTCTTCTCTCTCTAAAATTCTCTCTCTAGACATTATTTATATTTGGGGGACATACTAAATGAATAAGTGGAAATAAATTTGAAGCACTAACTAAAAATGTAGGTGTGAAAATAAATTTGGAGAATGGAGTAAGTAATATTTTTAAATATAAATGGTTTGTAATAAGAGATACTCCGTATTAAAATTAGTCTATTTTATCATGATTAGTTATTAGTACTAATTGAAGTGTATGATTAACAAATATTCATTCCGCAAATTAAAAGTATGTACATTTTTCTATACGTAGTTTAATGCGAAATGTTGGAGGGTATTTAAGAGTCTTGTGAGATCTGTTTATGAATGAGTTTTTTTGTACTTTTGGTCCCATTGGACATGCGATGCTTTATTCTCAGTTCCACCCAAAACACTTTTGGTCCCATAGGAATTTCTTTTGGCACTTATAGTCTCAAACGTTACGAAATTTACAAAATTGGTCCCAAAAGTTGACTTTGACTAATAGATGTAACGGATGGTAACGGAGTTGCACATTTGGTCCCATAAGATACTGTTGCAGATTTGGTCCCATAGGATAATTAAAAAACTCACATTTTTTAACCTTTTTTTACCAATTTTTTTTATAAAAAGAAATATAATTACAATATATATACAAATTTATTTTTATTTTACAATAATATATATATATATATATATATTATTTTAATAAAAAAAATTAATTAGAACAATTCAATCTATATTAATTATTCTAAAATAAGAGCATTTTTTTTTAACTTTTATGCCATTTTTTTTAAATAATAATAATTTTCTCAACATCTTATTTAATTAATAGTTCACTAATCACCCCCTATAAAAATTTATAAATTACATATCATTCCACTAACGATTACACACAAAAACATCTTTCTTTTGTTTCATTTCTAAAATTTAATAATACACCCACATAAAAACTATATTATCCATTTTTATGCCGATTGTTCAATAATAATAACTTACCCTATGTTTTATTTAATTAAAAAATTAATAATTTTTTTTTAAAATTAGAATAGTTCAATATTCATTTAATCTAATTCATTTTAATTTTTAATAAATTTTTTATTAATTATTGTAATTTTTAGATATATAATAAATAAAAATGATTATAATTTAAAAAAATATTACTCTCTTTGTCCCATAAGAACTTGCACATTTTCTTATTCAAACATTTTAAAATAACTTGCACACCACAAAGTCAGAAAAATCCTCCACGGACTTCACCTTTCAACTTTTTATAGACTCTACCACAAAAAAAGTTAGGTAATTTAAAATATGAGTGTCCGTGTTCGTACCAAAATTTCGGTACATGTTAGTTTCAATTTTTGTATGGTTCAGTATTTATAACATAGCGAAGATGTTTGTACAATTTTAATAACCTACCAATTTTTGAATGACATCAACGTACCAATTTATAAACAGTTTTTATATGTAGCAATTTTGTTACATGTTAAAAACCTTATTAAAAAGTAAATTGAATTAAATTAAATGTAAATTAAATTATTCTATTTTTTAAAGAACTATTTATTTGTTTTTCAATTAAATAAAACATAGGGTGAATTATTTTTATTGAACAATCAACATAAAAATGAATAATATAATTTTTATGTGGGGTATTGTTAAATTTTTGGAATGAAACAAAATAAAGATGTTTTTATTTGTAATCGTTAGTGGAATGATATGTAATTTAGAGATTTTCATAGGGGATGATTAGTGAACTATTAATTAAATAAGATGTTGAGAAAATTATTATTATTTAAAAAAATGACACATACATTAAAAAAATTATTCTTATTTTAAAATAATTAATATAGATTAAATTATTCTAATTAAATTTTTTATTAAAATATAATATACATATATATATATATTATTGTAAAATAAAAATAAATCTGTATATATATATATTGTAATTATATTTCTTTTTATAAAAAATTTTTGGTAAAAAAAAGGTAAAAAATGTGAGTTTTTTTTTTCCTATGGAACCAAATCTGCAAGAGTATTCTATGAGACTAAATGTGCAACTCCGTTACCATCCGTTAGTCAAAGTCAACTTTTAGGACCAATTTTGCAAATTTTATAATGTTTGGGACTATAAGTGCCAAAAAAATTTCCTATGAGACCAAAAGTGTTTTGGGTGGGACTGAAAATAAAACATCACATGTCACTACAAAAAAAACACTGTTTTGCGACGGAATTAGCGACGGAAAATCCGTCGCAAACAGTGTTTTGCGACGGTATCTGCGACGGACACGTATCCGTCCCTAAAACAGCCGTAGCTAATTTTTGCGACGGATTTTGCCATCCGTCGCAAAATTGGCGGGTCAGACCCGGCCGGGTCACACAGAATTTGCGACGGACAGTATTCCGTCGCAAATATTTCGGGTCAGACCCGTTCGGGTCAACAATATTTGCGACGGCCACATTTCGTCGCAAATGTTTATATATATATTTTTTTATTTTTTTCTGTTATAATTTGCGATGGGTTGTTTTCCGTCGCAAAATTCAATATTTGCGACGGAATTTGGCCGTCGCAAATTACCGAGCCTATACAAAAAAAAGTGGCTCGCGTGGTTCGAGCCCGGGCACCCGAGGCGGCCGGGGCGGGCGCGGACCACTGGGCCAACCGACCCATCTCTTTTTATATGCGGCCCACCTTCTATATTAGTCTTATTAGACCTTGAACAATTAATCCATTTTTTGCGTCCAAGGGGAATCGAACACGGGACCTCTTGTGCAAGAGGAGGGGGCGCGCGCCACTAGGGCACAAGCTACTTTCGTTTATTTTTATGCAATTAATTGTATATGTATTCAAATTAAGTCATTTTTTTTTTATAATTCACCAAATTAATTTCTTTTCGTATCTAAGTTGTTTATTAAAATATTTTGCCCAACTATTTTTTTATTTTGTAAAATTATTTATTTCGACTCCCGCTTAAATTTATAATTCGTTCATTTGTACGCAATTAATTGTATATGTATCCAAATTGACTCATTTTTTTTTCTACAATTCACCAAATTAATTCATTTTCGTTTCTAACTTGTTTTTATAAATATTGGGGCCATTTAAATTTTATTATTTCTGTAAAATTATTTATTTCGACTCCCGCTTAAATTTATAATTCGTTCATTTGTACGCAATTAATTGTATATGTATCCAAATTGACTCGTTTTTTTTCTACAATTCACCAAATTAATTCATTTTCGTTTCTAAATTATTTTTATAAATATTGGGGCCATTTAATTTTTATTATTTCTGTAAAATTATTTATTTCGACTCCCGCTTAAATTTATAATTCGTTCATTTGTACGCAATTAATTGTATATGTATCCAAATTGACTCATTTTTTTTCTACAATTCACCAAATTAATTCATTTTCGTTTCTAACTTGTTTTTATAAATATTGGGGCCATTTAATTTTTATTATTTCTGTAAAATTATTTATTTCGACTCCCGCTTAAATTTATAATTCGTTCATTTGTACGCAATTAATTGTATATGTATCCAAATTGACTCATTTTTTTTTTCAAAATTCACCAAATTAATTCATCTAAGATCATGTATATGTTTGCTACAAGTAATTATGCTAATTAACACTGAATTAGTAATATCTTTGTTGAAATACTATTTGTAGCATCATTCCCGGTCACAAGATTTCCGTCATTATTACAGAGATATTGAGGGATAATCTAGAGGAGAACGCAATGAAGTTCAAACTCGTCTCGTCGCAGCGGAAGCAGTACTACTTGGATGAGTTTCGGGTATATATATGCAAATATTTTTAACCAACTAATTGTTTATAAATATTTGCATATATATACCCAAAACCCATCCAAGTATTACTGCTTCCGCTGCGACGAGACGAGTTTGAACTTCATTGCGTTCTACTCTAAATTATCCCTCATTATCTCTGTAATAATGGCGGAAACCTTGTAACCGGGAATGTCTTTACCAAAAATTGTTCAAAAAACATAAATAAATTGTTCAAAAAACATAAATAAATAGTTCAAAAAACATAAATAAATTGTTCTTCATCAGAATGATGGTTCACTGTTCCAGTGATCCACCAAACCATCCCATATCGATCGTCCGTCTAGTGCTCGACCCAACTCCACCCGATCCCCACGCTCCCACCGCTTCTTCAGGCCGTAGATAATATCTTTGTACCGTTCTTGCGCTTTCGCACAGAACAATTGGTACATAATACTATCGTTGGCAGGGTCCCAAACGCACCGCCTCTGCAAATAAATTAAAAATAGAATATTAACGAATAAATTAAAAAATTAAAAGTTAAATTAAAATCATAATAAATAAATTTTTTATACCTTGAAGTCATCAAAGTACTCCATCCTCTTTTGCTCGGACACTTGACTCCACGAGTGGGCACCATACTCAAATTGTCCCATCCTAATGATTTGTGAGACGATTAAGCTAGTCTCATGGGCTGGAAGCAGTCTGTGACAACAAAATTAAAAAATCAAGTTAATTATATTAATATATATATAATTAAAAGTATACATAATTCATTAAAAAATACTTACTTGTTGTCGACTATGATGACAGTGAGAAAATTATCTTGACCTGGGTTCATCTGTAATAATTTAACAATTCAACTAATTCAATTATAAACTTAACAAAAATTAAACATGCTTTAAAATTAAATTAAAATTCGATCTACTAATTAAATTAGATCAACTAATTCAACTAAAATCAATTCATTTCTAATATAATTCAAACAATTCAACTAATTCAATTCTAAACTTAACAAAAATTAAACATGCTTTAAAATTAAATTAAAATTCGATCTACTAATTAAATTAGATCAACTAATTCAACTAAAATCAATTCATTTCTAATATAATTCAAACAATTCAACTAATTCAATTCTAAACTTAACAAAAATTAAACATGCTTTAAAATTATATTAAAATTCGATCTACTAATTAAATTAGATCAACTAATTCAACTAAAATCAATTCATTTCTAATATAATTCAAACAATTCAACTAATTCAATTATAAACTTAACAAAAATTAAACATGCAAAATTAAATTAAATTAAAATTCGATCTACTAATTAAATTAGATCAACTAATTCAACTAAAATTAATTCATTTCTAATATAATTCAAACAATTCAACTAATTCAATTATAAACTTAACAAAAATTAAACATGCAAAATTAAATTAAATTAAAATTCGATCTACTAATTAAATTAGATCAACTAATTCAACTAAAATCAATTCATTTCTAATATAATTCAAACAATTCAACTAATTCAATTCTAAACTTAATTAACAAAAATTTAAAAATAATTTAAATTAAAATTCGATAAACTAATTCAACTAAAATCAATTCATTACTAATATAATTCAAACAATTCAACTAAAATCAATTCTCAACTAAAATCAATTCTCTAAACATGCTTTAAAATTAAATTTTAAACGGTAAAAATGAAGAAAACTTACAGTTTATTTGTAGAAAATGTCGAAACGAAAACTCGGTGGGGACGGACGCCTTCCTTTTCCCGACTTCTTCTTCCTTTTCCTTTCGTTTTCCTCCACTTCTTCCTTTTTCTCGCAGGATCCGTCTGCTTCGCGAGGAGAGTATTTATAATTGTAAAAAAATTTGCGACGGACGCCTATCCGTCACAAATTTCGCCTGTCAAAGACAAAACGACGTCGTTTTTACTGATTTGCGACGGCTTTTCCGTCGCAAATCAGTCAACGCACCGTTTCCCGAGAAGACGCGTAAAAACGGTTCGTACTTGCGATGGAAATTCCGTCGCAAAACAGTCAAAGGACCGTTTCCCGAAAGGTCGCAGATATAAATGTAAGATTTGCGACGGCTTTGGTCCGTCGCAAACTCAAAGTTAAAATTTGCGACGACCTTATCTGTCGCAAATCAGTCAAACGGGTCGCTTCATGAACGGTCACCTTTAAACGGGTATATTTTGCGACGGAATGGACCGTCGCAAACTCAAAGTTGAAATTTGCGACGACCCTTCCGTCGCAAATGTAGTCGTTTCAAGACGAAGGCGGTGGGCCATAGTGTTTGCGACGGCTTTTCCGTCGCAAATTACAAAACTTTGCGACGGCCATCCTTAGTCGTCGCAAAATTTCATTTTTTTCGACGGCTTAGTAAAATCCGTCGCAAATTCACTGAATTTGCGACGGATATTTGGCCGTCGCAAAATTTCCGTCGCTAATCTCCGTCTTTTTTGTAGTGTGTCCAATGAGACCAAAAGTGCAAGAAACTCGTTTATGAATAAAGTGATTGTTTATGAAATGTATGTTATGCATACTTACCATAAACAATCACTTTATTCATAAACGGATCTCACAAATCTCTAAAATACCCTTCGACATATCGCATTAAACCACGTGTAGAAAAGAGTGCATACTTTTAGTGGACGGAGGAAGTATTATCTTCGTCCCGGTGAAATTTGCAGACTTGTCTTTTTGGTCCGTTCTAAAATAATTTGCACACTAAAAAAATATTGATACGTGTGTACACTCACAAAAAAAAAATATATTTACCCACATGTTACTATTTTATTTAAAAAGTGCATTTTTTTTAAGTGTGTACTTGCAAGTGTGCGAATTGGTTCGGGATGCAATGAGTATAAATTAATGAATGACGATGATGCTTATTGATGATTAGGGTAATATTAGAGTTTTCATAATAGATAATTGCACAAAATATGGAGTATTATTTTAACATAAATAAGATCAAAATCGAAATGAATTACTTTTGATGTGATAGTTCCCAATTATGTTTGAGCCACAGCCCTCTTTTTCAGCAATGTTTGGGCATTGTTCTCTCTGAGTTATAATTGCGCGTGAAATTCAATATTTTTCTTTTATAAATTTATATAAATAAAAAATTAATTAAGTGAAACATGAAAACTTAGTTTATTTTAATTAATTCAAGAAAATGTAATAAAATAATTTATACAGATATATGTATAGTTTAGGGCAAATGGAGTTGCAGAAAATAATGCAAGGACAAAGGGCAATGAATGTAAAGATACGAGTGGCTTCAGCTTTCACTGACAATTACGTATCTATGTGTGTCTGACTGATCAGTCAAATCAGAAAAAAATATAGAAAATATGATAATACCCCTTTAATTGATCCATGGATTTATGGGTGAAATATATTTATTTACCTATTGTGCATTCGACAATAAATTTATACATGATATCAAGGTTTAGTTATCTTTTTCGAATGAATTGTTTTTAATATTTATTGGATTGGATAAGTTACTAAAAGATTTTTTTCAATAATTAAAATGTTCAAGGAGATCCGACTGTAGATGCATCGTTCAATCAATCATTTTCTCAGGCAAACCGATCGAGGACTCCATATATAACTAATTATACAAATGTGCATATATAGTTAAACCGGTAAAAGAAAAAGATAATTTGTTAAAAAATCATATCACGATGAGTTTTTATTTTGAGCGCAATCAGAGCGTCTATTACTCGTTTCAGTTACATATGTAGAAAGTAGAAACCACTACAACATAATGCTGCAGGTAAATTGCATTTTTGAACTAAAAAATAAGTCAATTAATTTTGTTACAAAATATATTTTGGTTTCTACAAGGTAAATTGCATTTTTGAATTAAAAAAATAAGTCAGTTAATTTTGTTTAAAAGTATATTTTTAGTTCTGTAATTATTTTTATTTTTTATTTTGGTTCCAAAAGGTTGCTATTTTGATCCCATAAAAATAGATAAATTGTAGTTTTAATCCTAAAAAAATATGATAAAGTTGCAATTTTAGTTCTGAAAATTAACAGATGTAACCAAAACTGCTAAAAAGAAAATTACCTTCCACATGAGCACGAAAATTATTTTGGACTCATTCTCATGAATTTAAAAATGCAATTTTTTTTATGAGTAGGTCTTATATGAGATCGTCTCATGACATGAGATGAGACAATGAGAATGAGTATAACTAGAGTATTGACTCATTAATATTTTGATAGGGGTAGGTGTTAATTTGTGTTGTCTTTTGCCATGAGACGGTCTCATACAAGATTTTGTCTTTTTATTTTTATTTTATATGTATAATGACGTTTGGTAATTAAAATGATAAAAATAAAATTCTAAAGAGTGTAAATTTATGACAAACAATTATATGAAAATTTGCACGGATCTACAATACGTGCAAATTGCTCTTATCCTATCAACTTTTATTTCCTTATATATATTGGTATAATCCTCCTTCAGTCTTCACAACTGTTTTCCACTTTTTCTCGCTTCAATTTTTGCTTCTCCAATCTCGTGAGGATATGGAAATCCACAGTCCATGGAAGATATCGGTGTGCACCTCGTATTTAGAACCTGTTTAGCTAAATTTATTTTAAATATCTTATAAATTCTACTTCCTTCAATTCATTTTTGTTTTCCACTTTTAAAGTGACACGAGTTTTAATAAATGAGTTTTTTTATTAGTATTTGTGGGTATACAATTCAACTTTTTAAGGGGTAAAGTTAAAATAATATGTGTATTTTTTTGCCATTTTGAGAAAGAGATTGAGAAAGTGGAAAAAAAAAATCTTCCTTTTATGGTAATACGGATAATTTAAAATGAATCGGAGGGAGTAATATTTTATAAGTTATTTTAATAGCGTATAAAATGTAAATTATAAATAGCTTATAAGTTGTTAAAATATCTAGCTAGTACAACTTATAAGATTTTTTTAGAATTTATAATAAATATTTTTAAAATTTATATTTTAATATAAATTGATTTTTTCTCTTTTAAAAATTATGTTGATTTAGAGATGCGTGGGGGTAGGGGAGGAGTTGGGTGGTTCCAGAGTGGGGTGGGTGGTTGGGGTGGAGGTGGTTAAGAAAATAAGTTGGGAAATTTCAACATTTTTTTTTATAGCTTGTAAGTTGTTAGAAACTTATTTTATAATTTTATTATAAGCTATTAAATATTTTATTTTGTCAAACACATTAAATATCTTATAATTTGTTTTAAAAATTTTATAAACTATTAACTATTATTTTGTCAAACATATTAAATATCTTATAAATTGTTTTAAAGAGTTTATAAACTCAAGCAAACACCCTCTTGGTGGTACAAATATTAACCCCACCTTGGTATATAAGTTCGTCCTAATTATATACAAGCTGATGGAAGTTAATCATAGATGAAGATTCGAAAGTTATGATTCATTTGTATTATATATTCAAGTTTTTCAAGTTTACTATTGCAAAAATTTAGACCGCGTAGTGATTGGATGCGTGTTTGAATTTTTTATTTTTTTTAATTGAAATCCTTAGTGGACAGATATGAATTACTCAAATACTGATATTGAAGAAACTATCATTTCTCCGTTTCAAGATGACGAGATAGAGTCCTTAAAAAAAATGACGAGATAGAGACACCGTAAAATATAAAAATTAAATGAATTAATTTTATAACTCTATACCACCTGGCCACCGGGTTCCTCACTCTAGTGAGTGACCTGGGTTCGATTTCCTTTGGGAACGAATTTGGAGGGAGTTATAAGGTAGGCTTGGAGATTTCTGGGAGTGTAAGGAGACTTGGTGAACTAATCTAACTACTAACAACTAACATTTACCGATAAAAAAAAAAAAAAAAAAATTATAACTCTATACAATTTCGAATTTTTAAATGAGATGAATTTTTTTACTGGTATCAGGACCAAAAGATTCACGTTCAGACAAAGATCGTGTGTTTGATTCCGTTGAGAGCCACTTCAAATTTTGCCAATTAAGGCAAAGGGAATTGAAATGCAGGGCAAAATCAGCGACTTGGCCTTAGTTTGTACACACGGGCGGGGTGCGAGTTTGATTTTAGCAAATTTTAACGCCTTCGCTGTATGGTAAGAAGTGTAAAATTTCAAAACTGAGGTTAATATGTCTTCGTTATTAGCGAGAGCAGCGAGGGGCGGACTTCGGCAGATCTTGTATAATTATTTGTCGAGGATTTTTGTTGGAAACTAAGTCCCCATTTAGACCAAGGGAAAACCTATGAGAAATAATCTAAAGAATCAAAACAACAATCAATACAAGAATTTAACGTGAAAATTTTTAGCCGAAGAAAAACTATGACAACAAAAGAAATATCACTGTACGATATTTTTATACAATAACACATGTTTCCTTACACCAGCACACATATACAAGTCTACAATGATTCTCACAATTTTTTTTTTAATCTAGAATTTTACACAAAATTAAAGTGTGCTTGGTTGGAATTAAAATACCTATCTTTCTTAAATAACATTAGAAAGTCTGCTCCTTGTTCACAAATCCATATGTGACAAACATTTTTATTTATTTTAACACAAATCCAATAAAGTTGCCCTTCCTATACGGATACAATTTAAATGCCCTCACCATCACCTGCAAAATACTCCCACCAAACTTTAATTAGCGAGAATGATTTCGAAGATGGCTTGCCATTTTTAGATAGTGAGGGCAGGCTTTGCTAATGCTTTCGTAAGTTTGAATTTCTTTTTTCTAATAGTGGTTAAAATTGGACAAATTTTTAAAATTTGTGACGGAATTGAAATAATTAATATTTTTAAGATAACACTGGACCGTGACAAAAAAACTTTTAAACTCACTTTCAGTAGGCCGATCTTTATTGCTCACATCATTCTTGATGTTACCATGAAACATAATAAAGTATTTGACAGTTATTATCTGAGTATATAATTAATTTATAGATATATTCGGATAGGTGTATTAAATGATTGACTTGGATTTTGGTCACACATTGCACATATACCATGCTTACAAAATTCTATTGTATCAAAATTTGCCTCTATGTTTCTTTCTATTTTCAGCACAATTTCTTATTATTAATTAATCAGAAATGATCGTACCAACTAGTACACCCAAATTTATATATCCTGCGACGGATGTGATAATGTCAAATAAGTATATATGATCAACCAATTAAAATAATAACGTGTCCCTTGATTATATATCATTACCATATTTACAATGGGATATAAATTTGCGTCCATCGATAGTTATGTAATTATTTCCGATTAATTTTCACATTGTTTTTATTTTCTTTCCCCACATTCCCTTAGACTGCGTTAGTTGTGGGATTCACCCGGATATGATTAGAACTTTTCAGTTCTCGTCCCATTCGAGTTATAGAGATTTAAAATCTAATTTTCACATTTCATTTTTGGGAAAATTATTTTTTCATGACCGTAACTTAAGGGGATGGCAAAATGAGGACCATAACTTTTTGAAATGGTAAAATGAGGACATTAACTTTCCAGCTTCGCAAAATGAGGACCGTAACTTTTTAGATTGGCAATTTAAGGACCTTAACTTTTAAAATTTTGCAAATAAAGGCCAAGTCAGCCCAAACTAAGGCCAATTGGCCCGATTTGGACCCGAATTCTAGTCCAAATTGGGTCAATTAGCCTGATCTAGCTGGTTTGTCCTTAATTTTGCCATATTTTAAAGTTGATGTCTTTATTTTGCCAGCCTGAAAATTTATTGTCTTCATTTTGCTACCCTCTTTAAGTTGTGGTCCTGAAAAAATCATTTTCCCTCCCATTTTCCATCTACACCTATAAATATAAATACCTATAAAACATATTAATATTATTCTTCTCAATACAATTCATTTTATGCAATTTAAAAATACTATTACTCTTCTCATTACAATTAATTTTATTACTCATACACCACTTTCCTCTCACTCATAGTTTTTATTTCCTACTTTACTCTTACACATGGTTTAACATACGCAAAATCCAACTCTATCAAAATTAAAATTAAAAAACAAAAATCAAAATTAAAAAACGAAAATCTCAAACCGACAAAGTACCACAAACAATGAACCCAAAATAGGCATGATAGTCTAATTCATCACAAAAATCCACATGGAGTGAAGGTAAATGCGATAAAATGAAGAGAAATAACCTCCCAGAGCATTGACGGAGCCCAAATTGCATTTTTTTTTTTTTTTTTTTGTCTTGCAACATATCGCGAAAATGGATTTGCAGGTCCATCGTATAGGGAACAACAATTTTTAGATCGAGAAACACCACCTGAAAATTCAGTCTCCCAATTCATCACAATAGAGGCCGAAAACTCTGAGATAGAATCTAAAAGAATTGCGTCCAACTAACCAAATTGGGGTGTTTCCATTACCATCGACTCAGTAAAAGGGGCAATTTGTCACAACTCAGGGCCAGGCTGGCCGAAAACGGTGCGTAACGCACCCTAATGCAAATAAGAAAAGTAAGACACAGGAGGGAGTAAAATAAAAGAATTGCACTGGTATGGGGTAAGCCTTAGTCGCTCATGTGTAGGGGTGGGGAAAAATACCGAAATACCGTGCTTATTCTATCGAAAATTTCGGTATAGTAACAGTATGAATATTCCGAATTTTTGGTATTTCGATATATATCGAAATATTATTGGTATACTAATATATATACCGAATACCGTTAAAATAAAATATTAATTTAATATGGAACGGTATACCTTTATATTTTTTAATTTCGATATGCCAAAATATTGGTATATGTCGGTATTTCGGCATGAAACAGTATACCAATTATTTGGTACGGTATAAATTTTTAGGCATATCGAAATTTCGGTATGCCGATTTTCAATATACTGAAAATTTCGATATGGGATCGGTATGACATTTTACCATACCGAATTTTTCGGTATGGTATATGGTATGCAATTTTCGGTACGTATACCATACCGACCCAACCCTACTCATGCCTGCTCCATATAGGGGTGAGCATAATTCGATTGTTTACCAATAATAGAAACCGAACCGAAATATGAATTCTGTTCGATTACCGTAGTATTCGATTCGATTTTAGTTATTTTTTTTTTTCAAATTTTGGTATTCGATTCGCTTCAGTTAAGTTATTTAGCCTTAATATTTTGGTTAACCGATATTCGAACTGTATTTTTTTTTTCCAATAATTGATTGAGTATGTATAGAGTGAAAATGGTTCATACATGAATACTTGAAGGATTAGTTGCTTTCACTGAAGAGTATTAGTTATTTTCACTAAAATATATTAATTTTTGCACTGAAAGTCTTAGTTTGTTTTCATTGAACAACTAAGATTCTTCAGTGTAAAATAGTAACACTCTTCAATGAAAACAACTAATACTCTTTAGTGAAAACAACTAATACTCTTCAATGATTCATGTATGAACCATTTTTACTCTATACTTTGTCTATTTGATTAGATTTAGATTGTTGTTTGGACAAATTTGAAGTGTTTGGGTAATTTATGATTTATTGGATAATTTTTTTGTTATTTCACATGTATAATTAATTTTTTTTTTTGGAATCGAACCGAAATATTTTATTTTGGATAAATTCGATGGGTTTAATAGGTTCTATTTCAATTACTTATATCTTAAATTCGATTCAATTTGGTTACCAAATCGACCCATGCACACCCTAACCTCCACAAACTTAAATATCCTTAAGGACGTGTGTAAGATGTTATATCTTATTTTGATTACTAAGAGGTTGAAATATTTGAATAAAATAAGTTGATATAGTTTTTCTTTTGTTGCTAAAAATGATAATTTTGTAACTAAAATTATAAGTTTAAAAATAGAAACCTACGCATATAAATGAAAAAAAAATGCACTAATTATAAGGTGCAATTTTAATTCATATTATATGAATGTTGACGATCAGTTTTAATCTTGAAGATTAATGGCTGTTTTGGGTGGTTAATTGATCATCAAACAATTACGTGTGATTGATCACTAACGTAATTAGTGAATACGGATTTTCGGGTTTAGGTGGATTAGAATCGTATGAAAGCTTACGTGTTTAAGTTCGATTGTAAGTTAATCGAGCTGCTTTAGATTCGTAGTCGAAGTTTGGACGTGTATAATAATTTTGTGCTTGTCTTATTTGCTGAAAAAATCTAAGTATTTATAGACTTTTGCCCAGCAGGAGGTGCACGACCTTTGGCCGACCAAGCCTGCATGCTCGACACCTGTCCTTTGACTAATTTGACCTTATCTTAACTAAATTCTATCCTTATCTACTGGACTTGCTCGCAGTCAGGAGCTGTTCGTCACTTTGGACTTGTCCTTGAGGAGTCTTTAGTCTGATTCTGATGGTCTTTCATCTTGTTTAATTGTTATTTCGGCGATGTGGTTGGATCTGATCGGCAGGATGCCGTTTGAGCTCGTCATGTGGCTTTTAATCTGATTTTGTTCGCCTATGTGCCTTGATCGCATGTAGGTTTTGCCCGCCGGATATCTTGGGTAAATCACGTGTTATCTCCACTTTAATTATTGAATGATTTGCGCTAATCCTGGTCGTCCAAATGTTGTTCCTGCTCGCCTATCAACAATTGCCCCCTTGCCGATCAATAAATTGTGAAGATGGTGAATGAGCACTTTTTGGGTTGGCAACTTTTAAGTGTCACTAGTGCGAGCAAGAATGTCGCGGGGGCGAGCAGCTTTTCACGGGCGGACAACATTGGTCGAGCAGACTCGGGTCGGGGACGGTTGGGATCCCAAGGTCTGGGCACGGCTCGAGGTGTGACGTGGGCGGAATGATTGCTGCCGCCCACGTGCACACGATCCCGAGGTGACGCGCCTTCCCGTTTTGTCGGGCAGGTGCTGCACGCGCCCAGAATTTGCAATTTGGTCCTTCAACTTTCAATTTTGTTCGCCCGGTACCCCGTTTTTCCAGAAGTATATAAGGAAAATTTTTTCCATTTTTTTCATTTTCACACTGTTTCTTAAGCGCGAATTCCTCTTTCTTCCTTCTTTCAAATTTCCGGCGACCGTTTCTAGTTTCCGGCGATCTTCAAACAACGTCAAGGTAGTTTCTTCTCTGCTTTTTTCTTCTATTTCTTCTTTTCTTGCGTCGTGTGCGTTCTAGACTCACCGAGAATCCTTACTCCGCCGTGGAAAATTCTGAGCCGCCGTGTTCTTCCCTTGCCGGAATCTGCAAAACCCTAACTTCTTTCCTTTAACTTATTGGATGGCGTCGCACTCTGAGACCGGTTCTTTTCCTCCCCGGAATCCTAAAAAACGGCCCGTCGAAGAGAATCCTCCCATAGTCGATTTGGAATCCGATCCCGAGGCGGCTTCGGTTGCACGCTTGGTTAATTCTGGAGCTCATCCCTCCGGGGAAAGAGAGGAGCGAGTAAATCCTGCTCGCCAGCTCTTAGAAGAAATGAGCTCGGACCTCCACGAAGACGAGGACGAAGAGGTCGAGGTACTTCAGCCGGTGAACCTTGACGAACTAACCTGGGCCTATCTCAAAGACATCAACTTCCCTGCGCCCAGACTGATCGAGCATCGGGTTCCAGTCGTGGTTGCTCGCCGTGTGAACTGGAATGAGTACGAAAAGGAGCACTCCAACCGCTTCGTCATTCCTGCCCGCGGAGTACGGAAGTTAAAGGTGACCGAGTTCGCAGCGAGCTGTATTGTGTCCGCCATCACCGAGGAGAATTTGACCGAGATTCGGAGGGATTATAAGATTCCCTTTGACATCCCGATGTATGCTCCTCTAGCGGACGACAGAGCTGATCGCCCACCACGCGGATTGACGGCGATCAACCTCGCTACCCTAAATGCTGGAGTTTCCTTGCCATTGCATCCTTTGGTCGGCCAATTCCTACATGACGTGAACCTGGCTATCACCCAACTTACTCCCGTTGGGTGGATAAATCTGATGGCTCTGATGGTAATGTTCGCCCTGGAGGGGTATCCCAACCGGCTGTCCGCCGAGGAAGTTGGCTACCTGATGACGATGACCGGTTGCACTGGGGAAGAGGCGGGCTGGTACTATCTGAAGGCGCGACCAGGCCAAAAGCTAGTCGAGGACATCCCTGGGAAGGTGCGAGATTGGAAGCATGACTGGTTCTGGATCGGAGGCGACTGGCGTGCTTCTGTTCGCTCTTCAGGGGGTTCTGAACGAATCGAGACTCCGGCGGAGTTTAGGGAATTAAAGCGTGAGTCTTACCTCTTCTATATCTTTGAAGTGGTTGGACTAATTTTAATTCTCCTTTTCCTTTGTTTCAGGTCCCAAGAACTTGGGGTGGCGAACTGTGAAGAATAGCATAAGCGATCAATTCCTGTTCGTTGCGTGTTTGATCACCCTTCGTCGCCGAGAGGATCGAAGTATTGGCCATCTCTTCTCCGAGGATACACTGCGAGTTGCTCATCTCACGGCCTACCCTCACCATCTCGAGGCTCTAGCTCGTATCCCTGAAGGTAAGTATCTTCATGTTGGGCGAACAGATCTGATCGGCCTCGCACTTAGTATTAATTTGTTTTTCATGTCCTTTACAGATCAGCTCGCCTCAGTTGCGCTTCACCCTTCCTTCCTAGAGCTTGATAACCGTGTTTGGGAGATGCCGACCAAAAAAGGACGCAAGAAGTCGGATCCCCTCTCGAAGATCATCGCCCTTGCGGCCAAGGGTGGAAAAAGCGACCCTAGGCAAGCCGGAGGGTCGAGCTCGGCACAGCCTCCTGCCCCAGTGGCGAGTCCGCCCAAGACACTGGTCCCGAGGACAAAGAGGCTTCTTCGCGGAGATGGCACTCCCGTCTCTGAGGCTGAAAAGGCAGCCAAACGAGCAAAGAGTGCTCAAGAAAAAGTAATCGTGGCTGTCCGGCCATCCGAAGGCGACAGCGAGCAAACTCCTTTCGTGGAGCGCCCCGGCGAGCAGGCTCTGGTCGTCACTACCCGCGAAGGTTCTGGCCCTTCATCCGACCCCACCTACCTCGGCTGGGATAAGGGTCGTCTTGACAGGTACAACCCTGCTCGCCCAGGACACTTAGCATATTTTCTCATCTTATTTTTTACTAACTGAAATATTTCTTTTCAGCTACTCGTCCGAGCAGTACCCAGGGCGATCTAACTTGGTGCATCGTTTTGCCTGCTCGAAGGTGCCGACCAACCTTCGTGAGATCCCGGACTCTTTTGTCCGCCGCGCCTCCGAGGTCGTTGCTCGTAGCTGGACCAAGGAGCTAAACGAGACCGTCAAGACACAGGCACCTCGCGACAATGGCCGTCTCTGTCTTGTTGAGGCAGGCAACACCCTGGCGGCCGTGCAGCGCTTGGTCGACCAGGTTGAAGACCTTGAGAAGGACTCACGTTAGCATGTGGCCACCGTCAGCCGTATTGCTAAGGAGAGCGATGACGCTAAGGCTGAGGCGAAGAATATTATTGCCGACCTTGAGAATAAAGCCAAAGCTCATCAAGTCAGCGAGCAACGTGCCCTGGACCTGCATGTCAAAGTCTCCGAAGAGCTGAAGGTCAAGATGGCCGAGGTCGAGCAAATGCGGGCAGAACTTGCCCGCGCTCAGCAGCAGAAGGAGGTCGCTGAGAAATTCGCGACTGAGGCGACAGCCAAAATTGCGGACCTTGAAATCCAGCTCGCCAACTCCATTACCCAAGAGGAACTTATTCCTAAGATGGAGGTGAGCTCGATTCTTGGTTACGTAACTGGTTATGCGGAGAGCATCCGTATTGCTCATGAATTCAAGGTTGCCGCAGTCGTTGAGGAGATCGGCAAGGAGCTGTGCAACTTCATCGAATCGAACCCTCCAGCCCCGGGCACAACTCTCCAAATTGGCGACCTGCCTGACTATGGAGTCAAGCTTGACTTCCTTGGCCCTGAAATAATTATCACAAGTCCTCCCGAGGACGAGGAAGAAGAAGAGGGCGATGCTGCGGAGGGCGAGCAAATCCTCCCTGCCGATCAAAGTGAAAGAGCTCTAAAAGAGCGTGCTGACGCTGAGGGGCTGATTGCCGAGCTAACCCAAGTGGTCCCAGTTGATCCTGCCCTCGAAGGTTCTCCTCTTGAAGACCCCAAAGATGACAACATCTCTCCTCCTGCCGGGCATGGATCTTAGCGGACAGGATTAGCTAGGGACTTGTACTCTTCTTCTCTTTTTGTTGTTGTAGTTGTTCGCCTTTATTGTAATTTTTGGGCAATTAAGCCTTACCCTTAATGAATATATTTTGCTCAATTGCTCATCTTTTATCTTACATTAATCGTTCTTTGCCTCTTTGTCTGTGCTTTAACAATCTTAATGTAATTGGGCCTTGTTCCTTAAGAACTTTTTTGGCCTTAGGATTTAATGGACTTTTGGCCTTAGGCTATGTTCATTTAAAAACGAACAACCTTCAATTGGCTTGGTTGTATAATCAACTTGCGCCTTGAGCTTACATTTTTGCTTGAACGAACAACTTAACATTGAAAAGATCTTAAAAAATTACAAGTGCTAAAAGCGACCAAAAACGTAATCCTGTACTAGCTAGGTTGGATCTGCTCGACAAAGACAATGTTAAGCCTCCAACCAATAAAAAACATTATTTACAACAGGAGTCAAAGTTGCTCGACTACTATACAATTTGTCAAGACATCCTTTAGACTTCTTAAGAGGAAATAAAATCATACAAAATATTGACCTTCTAGCCCACGACCAGACTTGACCCAATTCAACTCTGTTCGACCACTTATACTTGGTGAAAATTTCAAAAAATTAGTCAAGTTTTTTGGATCCATCTTGTATCTTTGTTACTCCAGTTCACCCAGTGGACTTAGTAGCTCGCCCATCTCAACTTTACTTTCTCATGAGGCAAAACCGGTCGCCTACTGAAAGTATTTTCTTAGATTAGCTGCATTCCAGGAATATTGGGCCGAGTTGCTATCTAAGTCTTCTATATCATATGCTCCATTGGGTAACCTGTCTGTTACCCTGTATGGGCCCTCCCAAGTCGGGCCAAATATGCCTGGAGGTGGGGCAAGCTTATTTCTTAGAACGAGGTCGCCAACTGTGAATTTTCTTATCCTGACTTGAGAATTATAGTAACGCTCTGCTCTTTGCTTGTACGTTGCATTCTTTAGCTCAGCATGTAATCTTCTTTCTTCGAGCAAATCTGCTTCCATGGCTAAAGCAGAATGATTTGCTTGTTCATCAAAGCTGGTCGTCCTGACTGTGTTAGTTTTTAATTCAATTGGTATCACCGCCTCTGTCCCGAAAGCCATTGCAAAAGGTGTTTCTCCGGTGCTTGACCTGGGAGAAACCCTATATGCCCACAAGACTTCCGGGAGTTTTTCTGACCAGCTATTTTTACTTTCTGCCAGACGTATTTTCAATGTATGCTTGATGATTTTATTTACAGCTTCAACCTGCCCATTTGACTGGGGATGATAGGGAGTTGAGTAGTGTTTCCTGATCCCCCACTTTGTACAGAAATCTCTCAATTCATTTCCGTCAAACTGCGGGCCATTATCCGTCACGATTGTTCGTGGAATTCCAAAGCGACAGATGATGTTCTGCCAGATGAAGTTAATCATGCTCTGTTGTGTAATTTTTACCATGGCCTTCGCTTCTGCCCACTTTGTATAATAGTCGACTGTTATGACGGCAAATCGAACATTTCCTACTCCTGCCGGGAAAGGACCAATAATGTCAATTCCCCATCTTGCAAATGGCCATGGACTATAAACCGATACAAGCTCCTAGGCCGGGGCATGAATACTTGGAGCAAAAACCTGACACTGGTGACAAGCCTTGGCTAACTGGATTGCATCTTTTCGTAAGGTTGGCCAATAATAACCTTGCCTTATAGTTTTGTAGGCCAAAGCCTGCCCCCCAGTGTGATTTCCACAAACTCCAGAATGTATATCCTCCAGGACTGTCCTTCCTTGCCCCCTAGACAAACACTTGAGTAGCGGGAGTGAGAAGTCTCTTTTGTAAAGTTGTTTGTCCACCAGAGTATATCTGATCGCTTGTTTCTTAATTCTTTCAGCTTCAAACGAGTTGTTTGGCAACTCCCCGTCTTTCAGGTATTTGACTATAGGAGATCTCCAATCATCATCGTTGTTGTATTCGACTATTTGATTTACTTCGTAGTCCATTGTTGATGGTTGGACTTTCCTGGTAATGACAATGTCCGTCAGATCTGCTGGCCCATCGCTTGTTGCTAATCTTGCTAGGGCGTCAGCTTGTGTGTTGCTCGTTCGTGGTATCTGCTGGATAAATACTTGGTCTAATAGAGATATCAAGTGAGCAACTATTCGTTGATACTCGATCATTTGCTCGTCTCTGGCCTCATATTTGCCTCGTACTTGGCTTACAATGAGCTGGGAGTCCCCGAAAATCTGGAGTTGTCTAACTCCAACTGCTAGTGACAAGTGAAGACCTGCAATGAGGGCCTCGTACTCTGCTTCATTGTTAGTAGCCATGAATTCAAATCTGACTGCTGAAGTGAATACTTGCCGGTCGGGACTGATGAGCACTATTCCTGCCCCCGAGGCCAGATTCGTTGACGAACCGTCCACGTAAAGATGTCATAGGTGATCCAGCCCTCTCGTTGGATTTTGAGGGAAGGTTAGTTCAACTATAAAGTCGGCTAACGCTTGTCCCTTAATCGCGGTTCGAGGTGCATAAGTCACGCCAAACTGGCTTATCTCTATGGACCATTTCAAAAGACGGCCAGCAGTGTCGGGTCGGTGTAGTATTTATCTGAGTGGGAAAGTTGTCAATACTTCGACTTGATGATCGAAAAAGTATGGTCTTAACTTCCTGACACTCATGACAAGAGCATATGCCAACTTTTCAGTCGGTGAGTACTTCACCTCAGCATCATGCAGGGCCTGGCTGACATAGTAGATTGGCAGGTGAAACTTGCCATCCGCCCGAACTAACACCGAACTTATGGCTGTGTCAGACGCTGCCAGGTATAAATATAGCTTCTCACCGGAAATTGGTTTTGACAGAATTTTTACATCTCCCAGATATTCTTTCAATTGATCAAAGGCTTTCTGGCAGTTTTCTATCCAGGCAAAGTTGCCCTTCTTGATGGCCTCGAAGAATGGACGACACTTGTCCCCTGATCGTGATATGAACCTGTTTAAAGCGGCTAGGCATCCGGTTAACCTTTGCACCTCTTTAACAGAACGTGGTGGCTCCATATCAACGATCGTCTTTACTTTTGCTGGATTAGCTTCGATTCCGCGTTTGCTGACCAGATGGCCCAAGAATTTCCCAGAATGTACTCCAAAACTACTTTTCTTTGGATTTAGCTTCATATTGTATTTTCGGAGTATGTTGAATACTTGGGAAAGATGATGGAGGTGGTCTTCCTTCTGTGTACTCTTGACGACTATGTCGTCGACGTACACTTCCACTGTTTCTCCTATATGTTCGTCGAACATCTTGTTAACCAGCCTCTGGTAGGTTGCTCCAGCATTGATTAGACCAAACGGCATCATTTTCCAGCATAACAGATTTTTATTTGTATAAAAAGCCGTATTTTCTTGGTCGTCTGGGTGCATTGGAATCTGGTGGTATCCTGCGAAAGCATCTATGAATGTGAACATTTCGTGACCGGCAGTACTGTCCACCAGTTGATCGATGTGCGGGAGCGGAAAGTTATCCTTCGGGCATGCTGCATTAAGATCTGTAAAATCTATGCATAGCCTCCAGGTTCCATTTGGCTTCCGTACCAGGACAGGATTTGCAACCCATTGTGGACATAACACTTGTTTAATTAAATCGTTGTCCAGCAACTTTTTGACTTCTTCGTTTAAAGCTTGATACTTGTCTGGTCCGTACTTTCGTCGTTTCTGATGGACAGGTTTTCGGACTGGGTTGATATTCAACCTGTGACAAGCATCCTTCAGATTGATTCCCACCATATCAGCATGGGACCATGCGAAGACATCTAAGTTAGCCTTCAGAAAGTCCGTCATGCGGGTTCTGTAAGGCTCGGGAAGTTCAGATCCGATGTAAAGTTCAAGACCGTCACGTTCGGGATCAATCTTGATGGCCTCCAATTCTTCAACGGGAGTTGCCCGTCGTTTTTGCCCTTTCCATCGAGGGTCAACTATTGGTCCTTCTGGACTTAGCTTATCCTCGATGTCCATGGGTTCAATACCCAACCGGGGGTCAAGATCGTCCGCAGGCTCTGGGCGAGACCCGGCCACCAAAGTTGGACTCCCCTGGTTATCATTTGGGCACAGACAGTCGGCCACGGGGGGTAACATTGCTTTTAGCAGGTTTTGCTCGTCGCCTTGCTGTGCCTGGTCGCCCGTGGGCGAAGGTTGGTCATCAATGTCCATCTTATCGTTCTGAGCTCCAAGAATGTCCTCCAAGATTGAGGGTTCATTTTCGTGTTGACTAGTTGACGCTTCCATCATAGATACTTGTCCCTGTCTTGACTGAATTTGCAGAAGACATTCTCGAGCTTTTCTCTGGTCTCCTTTCACCGTGCCAACTCCACTTGCTGTTGGGAATTTTATGCAATAATGGTAAGTTGAACACGCAGCCCTGAATTCGTTTAAGAAAGGTCGACCCAGGAATCCGTTGTATGATGACTCTTGATCGACGACCAAGAAATCCACCATTCTTGCGATATTCTTCTCAGGCTCTTTGACCATCACAAGTTGCATAGCAAAAGTTACTATTCCCAACGGGATTGTCACAGCATTTCCGAATCCCAGGATACGGTGATTTGTGTCTCTGATGTAGCCTGCATAATCTCCCATTTGATCAAGCGTCTTTTTAAAAAGGACATTAGTGTAGGCTCCAGTATCCACCAGCAATCTATGCACCCTCGTTTCCATAATCTTGGCACATATCACAAGCGAATCGTTGTGTGGGGTCAGTACTCCTTCCAAATCTCTGTCGGTAAAAGTTAATTCCGGTGTTTGCATGATAGGTGGAATGACCCCCATTTCCTGTACATGTCCGATCGCTCGTAATTCTGCCTTTCTTTTCCGATTAGAAATTGGTGCTCGTCCATCAGAATAACCACCTAAGGGCCCTGCAGGCTCCATCATCTGGATGTCTTGAACCGGTCCTCCGGCTGGCGCCTGAGCCGGTCGCCCAGCCCGATTCCGATGAGGTGCCTGTTCCCGGTCTTCTTCATCAGAATCTTCGTCTCTGTTTCTTTTGCCGGACTGTCTTTTAACGAAATCGGATAGCTTTCCCTCTTCATAAAAACGCCACAACTGCTTCAGCAAGTCACGACATTCGCTTGTAAAGTGTCCCACGCTCTGGTGGTAGGCACAATATTTATTCTGGTTCAACTTGCTCGTATCCTGACGTATCTTTCGGGGAGGTGTTAGCAATTCTTTGTCTCGGACACTATTGTAAACTGTATCGATTGATACGGTAAGAATATGGTTCAGTTTTTCCTTCAGCTCCGTCCCTTCAGTAAATGCTTTCATGTTCTTGGGAGCTCGATAACCAGTTCCAGGCTTCTTCACACCATCTTTTTGCTCTCCTTTGTCTCCCATGTCTTTTTGCAGGGCTTCATGCATGGAGACAAAAACGCCTGCCCGATCCCGAAACTCGGCATATGTCTTCGGGCACCTTAGGTGCACATCTTTCCAGAGTTCAGTACCCTTCCTGAGCCCAGCCAAGACGGCCACAATCTTGGTGTCTTCACTGACGGACTCCCCTTCTAACAAGACCTTGTCGAATCTTTACAAATATGATCGGTTCGACTCGTCGTCAGTTTGTTTCAAGTCGGATAACCGATGTCTTTGGGATAGATAAGACCCGGCCGTAGAGAAATGGGATAAGAACTCTTTGCCTAGCTGGACAAACGAATGAATTGAAGCTGGTGGCAAGGCCGAAAACCACTTATGGACACGATCCCCGAGAGTTAAAGGAAAGTTTCGACATTGCATTGCGTCACTTACCCCCATTGATACCATATAGTTGGTATACTTCATCAGATGCACCCGGGGATCCGCCGTGCCCTCATATTGGATACTTGCTGGAAACTGGATCTTTTGTTGAATTGGAGCCTTCAGAATTACCACAGATAAGGGTAAGACCGGAAGAGTTGTGTTCCCGTATCCTCTTTGTTGGTCTAGCTGGCCCTGCATGCTTTCGATGGCCTTTCTCATGGAGGCGAGCTCCTCTAAGGACCCCCCTGACTCTAAGTTTGTTCGGCGAGCAGAGGCGCGCAGCCGTCTGTTCGCTCCAGTTCCTCATTGGAAGCGGGAACCCCCAGAATTGGTCTCCTGGGATTGGGCTCTGCATTTGGGCCAAGGCGACCGAAAGCTGACCTAGTCAGCCGGTCAAGGACTGATTGGCGAGCAGGTACTGCGGCTGGGCGAGCTGCTCCAGCAGGGGGATGGACTTCCAGGATTCCTCGGCCACGTCGACCCAATCTTTCGAGAGCACTTTGGCGTGTGCCCTGACTTGCCGCCATGGCCGGGTTTTGAGTCGAACCTCCCTGACTGGCAGCCTCAACGTTCAATTTTTCTTTGCCTTTGGCCTTACGAGCTTGGGCGTTATCAGCCTCATTCAAATGATCCCCCCTAGCCTTATCATGTTTGCGAGTCTTCGTGGGGCTACCCCTTGCTCGCACATATGATGGGCCAGGTTGGGCTTTTTGTCTTTGTAAAGCCTGGAGCATAGCGATTGTGCGCGCCAATTCGTCGGGGTTACGGGCAATGGCGTCCAACTCTGGTGGTATTAACTGGCGAGCAACATTAGTTTTATTTTCTTGATTGTTTCTGCTCGCCCCTGCTCGCCCACCGGCTTGGGACATTCGGGAGTGTGAATCCCGAGTTATATGTTGAGAACGTTGTGTCTCCCGTGATTGAGGCATTTTCACAGAAGATATCAAGTGTTGTTCTTAGTGTTCTTGAGTTTTCTTTTTCAAAAACTCAAACTTGTTCTTCGATCCTGGGGTAATCTTCTCGTATTCAATGATTCGGAGGTTCGAACATCCTTCTTCTAGCACCAATTTGTTGACGATCAGTTTTAATCTTGAAGATTAATGGCTGTTTTGGGTGGTTAATTGATCATCAAACAATTACGTGTGATTGATCACTAACGTAATTAGTGAATACGGATTTTCGGGTTTAGGTGGATTAGAATCGTATGAAAGCTTACGTGTTTAAGTTCGATTGTAAGTTAATCGAGCTGCTTTAGATTCGTAGTCGAAGTTTGGACGTGTATAATAATTTTGTGCTTGTCTTATTTGCTGAAAAAATCTAAGTATTTATAGACTTTTGCCCAGCAGGAGGTGGCACGACCTTTGGCCGACCAAGCCTGCATGCTCGACACCTGTCCTTTGACTAATTTGATCTTATCTTAACTAAATTCTATCCTTATCTACTGGACTTGCTCGCAGTCAGGAGCTGTTCGTCACTTTGGACTTGTCCTTGAGGAGTCTTTAGTCTGATTCTGATGGTCTTTCATCTTGTTTAATTGTTATTTCGGCGCTGTGGTTGGATCTGATCGGCAGGATGCCGTTTGAGCTCGTCATGTGGCTTTTAATCTGATTTTGTTCGCCTATGTGCCTTGATCGCATGTAGGTTTTGCCCGCCGGATATCTTGGGTAAATCACGTGTTAACTCCACTTTAATTCTTGAATGATTTGCGCTAATCCTGGTCGCCCAAATGTTGTTCCTGCTCGCCTATCAACAATGAAGTCATATCAAAACCTAAAAATAAATAGGAAAATATAATGAAAAATATTAATTCATATAAATAATAATATTAATAAACTAATATTTTTAGAGAACCATTCATAAAAATATTTTACTATACAATATATTTAAAATATACAATTATAGTATTTTTGCAGGTTATGGTCGATTCATTTCAAAACTTGTAGATTTTAGACGGATATCATGCACTCGGTGAAGTGAGGATTTTCCAAGTAATATTCGTGCCCATATAGAAATTAAAAACTCGCTTCCAAGTATGTTACTATAAATGGTACATATGTGTTACTGTAAGGATAATTATGTGTTATTAATTCTTACAACAACAAATATTTGTTCTTATAGTAACTATGATGACTTCTTCAAAGAATATATATATATATATATATATATATATATATATATATATATAATATGACAAATATGTGTTTCTTCATCTATTTTTCATCTCTTTAAATCTAGATTTTTTATTTTACGTTAGTGCTATTTTTGTTAATGTAGCACATCTTTCTCCTTACAATAACACATTTATGTTCATATACTAACATATTTTTCAATACTTTACATATGTTACTGTAAGGATAAAATTTTATTTCAATAAGGACATATAAAAATTTGTTTGTACAGTAACACACATTTATCGTTATAGTAAGATGTGCTTAGCTTATAATAATACAACATGGGAGAATTTTTTTATATTTTTGCGTCAACACATATTTCTCCATATAGCAAAATATTTGTATTTTTATAGTAATACACTTTTAATACTTTATATGTGCTACTGTACAAAAAAAATATTTATTTATGTAAAAATAAATAAATATTTGTGTGTAACCAGTATTTTATGACAATTAACACATATTTTGCCCTTACAGTAACATACCATTACACATATAATAACACAAATTGGGAGCAAACTAATCAATTTTGTCTTTGCGCGTATTTTTTGTAAAGACCCATCCGACTTGGTCTGATCTAGTTAGGATCCGCGATATTTTTAATTTGAACTATATTGTAAGAATTCTAGATCCACATAGTATTTTAGATGAATTTTTGTAATATTTTTCCATTAATATTAATAAAAGAAAGAAAAACTAGCTCTATTTTTTTAAAGCAAGATATCTATTTTAGGATATGAGGCATTCTTTATAAAAAAATATATGCGAATGTGGAATTAAATAAAATAATAATACTTTAATATTTTATTGACTTTTGTAAATATAATTTATTTATTTTTTATACGTGTAAAAGTAATTATAAAATGTTAAAATAACCAAGTGGCTTAGCCCT
Organism: Ballota nigra; assembly: GCA_947034835.1. NCBI lineage: Eukaryota > Viridiplantae > Streptophyta > Magnoliopsida > Lamiales > Lamiaceae > Ballota > Ballota nigra. The sequence goes on from OX344721.1 coordinate 43,300,518, forward strand.
TTCTCAACATTTATCTATCAATTTTTTTTATAAAATATTAAAATAAAGTAAATATAAAAGTAGTTACGAGAACGATGGAGTAAATACATATGGACGGAGACAATAAGAAATTGGGAAGCGAGAAAAAAGGGTTGCATGTACAGAGGCAACGACGGTCATAACTACGAAAATAACAGGTGAATGAGTGAAAGCTAATCACCCCATGCACACGTCCTTTTCTCCCTCCCCCCACCTCTGCCGCACCATCTGCTACTCTCTATCTATCTCCCCAATCCCTCTCCCTCTCTTTCTCTCTCATACATACACACACATACTCTCTCTCTCACACACACTTACATTGGGAATGCCGACCTACAATTCCATCTCTCTACCTATGGATCATACAATCAACTTGTCCCGTCTCACTGTTTCATTTTTACACATGCACCATGTATATATACACATATTAATCTGGAATATACCCCGAATAAACACAAGTCTTTTATCACATTTTTTACTTTTTATTGTAATTTAATCACATATTTTATTTATTAATGTACTCACCACATAATACTACTTCTATTCCACATTTTTTTTACGTTTATTATTTTCACGTGTTTTAGCGATAATTTTTTTATTGATATTTACAATAATAAAGTAATTTTTAAATCGCTTTATAATAGAGGAGATATAGATTTATCATATCACTTCTTAAAAATCATTTTATCATTTCAAATACTAATAAACAATTCGCTCGCTAAAATACAAAAATAAAAATAGTGTGAAGAAAATTTAGAACGGAGGTAGTATATAATATGTGTGTGGGTGTGTGAAATAACATATCATAATGAACACAATGTATAATTTAGAAAAGGAAAATGATATCAAAAAAAGATCTCAATATGATTGAAATGTATGAGACCGTCTCATTACATGAGACAATAAGAAATAATATAATTAGTTGACTCATTAATACTTTGGTAAGGTGAGTGTTAATTTGTATTGTCTCATGCTTTGAGACGATTTCATATAAGTTTTTCCCAAGAAAATATATGTCCCAAGATAAGGGTACGATCAGGTATGACACAAATTAAATTATGCGATCATTAAAGAACATACTATTTAGAACTTTTTTTTTTTTTTTTGGAAAACACAGTTCTCATTCACATAAAGGAAAAAAAAAAAAAACAATTAACAACACAAAAATTTAATGTTGAATTAAAAACTTCAAAAAGGCAGAAGAGTCACGACCCCACGAAAGTAATAACACTACATGAATTTTTTTTTACAATCACAAATTCTTCCTCTCTTGCTCGACATCCTACACTATTAGTACAATTTTACAATAATTAATTCTCACTTTCTCACAAGAAAGAAAGAGAAAATCTCCAAAAATATCATAAATTTTGTAGGCAATTTTTTTTTTTTAAACAACTCTTTTTTGTCAAAATAGTTGACACTCAATTGGCAAACGGTTGTCACAGTGCCAACCGTTTGCCAACTGTTTTGTCAATCTTTTTGGTCAAAAAAGAATTGCAAAAGGGAAAAAAAGAGTTGTTTAGAAAAAGGCAAAAAAGATTTGCCCCATGCAATGCAGGCAAATAAGTTTTTCTCCCAAAAAGATATTGTCTAGAATCATATGTACACAAAACTAAAGTATACTTGGTGTTTTTTTTTTATATATATATATATATATATATAAACGGAGACTTCTTTGATAGCATCATAAAGCCCAACACTGTTGCCCCCTCGATGGACCTCTCATCTCTGCATTGATATATGATATGGTCCGTTTTGAGTCGAGTGTGCATAAGTCTAATTTTGGGTTATTCCTAAAAAACCTCATACAAATGGAGATATTTGTCCTCCTTATGAATCCCATGATCCTCCCATATTTTTTTATGTGGGATATTGTTTGAACACCAACAATCCTCATCTTAAACAAAGACCACCGAACTTCCCCTCAAACGACCCCACACTATCTAGGTCAACCTCGCCCGGTCCACATAAACCCTGTCGTTTCACGAGCCTCACATATGGCTCACATATTTTTTTTGTTAATTTGACACTGGAGAACTCCTCCACATCAACTATGACCCTGGTACCAATATAAGGCCCCCCAGATGAGCCCCATCTCCGTATTGATATATTAATGTTTGCTTTGGGCCACACTTTTAGTGAGCGAATTTCGATCCAGGAATCGAACGAGAGAGAGAGAGAGAGAGAAGAGAGAGAGAGAGAGAGAGAGAGAGAGAGAGAGAGAGAGAGAGAGAGAGAGGAGCATGGCCACTCGGCCAAGTGATATATTTCGTTTAGTTTATGCCATTAATTGTATATGTATCATTTTACTAGTTTTTTATTTCATTAAATTTAATTTATTTCTCTTATCTAATTTAACATAATATTTATAAATTCTAATAAAATTATATTGTACTATTTTTGAAACTGTAATATTAATTATTTTATCAGATAAATGAATTTTTGATCCAAAAAAATCATTTTTAATCTAAATTAATGAAATTATAACTTTATAAAGTTGTATAATTTTTTTTTTACATTCTAATTTCACATATATAATTAAATTTGATTAAACTCCTTTTTAAATTGTAGTTGTAATTATTTTATCAAATAAATGAATTTTTTATTCAAATAAAATACTCTCTTCATCCCCTCTTAATATTCACACTTTCCTATTTGAGATGTCCCAAAATAATATTCACACCTCAAATATGGAAATAAAATGCTCTCACACTACCTACTTTAATTCAAAATACTCTTCATTCATTGGTTCAAAAAATCAATAAAATAATTTTTCTTAAAACTTGTGCCCACGCAAATGTGAATATTAATAGGGGACGGAGGGAGGGAGTAATATTTTTCTAAATTAATTAAATTATAACTTTATAAAGTTGTAAATGTAATTTTTTTTTAACATTCTAATTTCATATAAGATTAAATGCAATTTCTTTCTATAAAGGAGACTGTATATAGGGTTTAAATTGTGTATGTGATCGTAAGAAAGTGAGTAAGATCTTATATATATCGCGTTTAAGAAGCAAGGTGTGTGTATGGGGGAATTTTTTAGCCCGTTCCTACTATAATAAGAGTCATATATGTATTGTTTTATTTAGTGGATTATTGGGTGGTATTTGAGCAAGTTTACATTTTTGTTGATTTGTTAAAATTAAACTTGTTACACAAATTTTAGCATGCACTTGGATTTTAAACTTAATTTTGATTTTTTTAAAAGACACACAAACACACTGAACTGTGTATTCTTTTGCAGTTGGGATATTACTGATCACTTCTTGAAGTGTAATCTCTCTGACTCTCAGCAATGCAGTGACTTGAGTGTTCCCTCATTGAACTCATTCAGGGTGCAATGCAAAGTTTTTTTAAAAAACTCCTAAATTCCCATATTTTCAGTGTTTGCGAAAGCTATTCCAGGACCACCAATTGGTATCAGAGTGGGTTGTTCACATGACCACTGATCCAGTTTTGTTAAGAAAAATGGTCAACCGAACAGATCTTAAACGTTTTAAACTATGAGAATTTCTGCATTTTTTCAAACTATTACTTGTGTTGTGACATCATTCATGTAATAGAAAATCTTTTTGTTAGAAGTTTTGGAATCATAAAAAATGGGGGGAATTGTTGGATATGGTTTAGTTTTGATGATTTTCCAAAACCTCATGTAATAGGTTTGAAAGCAGTCAGGATAGTATCCTTAGTTTCAAGTCAGGATAGATTATTTCTCAGTAGAATAGGCTGTCAGTTGAGAAAAACTCAGTTGAGGAAGCACTCAGTTGAGGGGGATCTCAGCGAGGGGGAACTCAGCAACACAGCCTGAGGAAATCAAGATGACATCACAAGAAGAACTGACTGAAGCCATGGCAGAGACCTGAACCTGAAGAGAAGCCTGAAGGATGTCCCACTGAGTATAAACCTGGCTGATCTAAGCTAAGTCAGTGGACTACTCAGTAAGGAGCATGATCAGGAGGATCATTGATGTACCAATTAAGCCCTGAAGGAGTCAGTCTACTATGGTTAAAGAAGTTTGTCATTCAGCCTTATGACAAACTTCCTGGAAAGATCTTCAAGAGTCTACTGAAGGACAATTACACTGAAGACAATCATGTCTACTGAAGATCATCAAGTCAGTGGAGGATAAGCCATCTGAAGTCAGTGCTCCCTGATCAAGCTCACTGAACCAAAGATCCGTTGGATTCAGTTCACGTGGACCAATCAAGTCAAGACAGCATATCTGACACTGACAAGACCGCATTCCAAGAAAAGTAGGTGAAACCTATTAATTGTTTGGATTCACTTGTAATTTCCTCCAACGGTTACATTGTTGGAGTTATACGTGAAAATATGCTTTTACTTTGTATAACTCGTGTATCAAACACTCGTTTTATGAGAATAATTCTTTTATCACATTTGCTTTAGTTATGATTGAATGTTGAATTTCTATTGCAAACCGTTCAATATATAGTACATGTTACATTGTAGTTAATGTGGTGATACCCGATCACGGAAGACAACATTAACAGTTTACTTGTAACTAAACGTACATTTTCACGACCTAGGTGGAATTGAACAATCCGCCGTGAAAGGTCGATGTGTAAGGCTCAGATTGGTCTGTCTTGATTAAGAGATTGCACTAGCACATTTAGTATGTGTTGAAGAGGTCCTACAGCGAGGATAAATTCTTCTGTTCTGAAAGGTGAAGAATTAGACCTCGGTGGTTGTTGATTTCTTAATCTCCGTCACTTAAATAGGACCGTGTGTGCTTAATGGTTACTGCTTTGATTCATGTTGGGTGAGAATCATTGTGACTTCGAACTTTGTGTCTTGGACAATAATATTAATCATACGACGGTTGCTAAGATTTAATACGGAGAAACGCGTGCGAGTACGGCTCGTGTGATTAGTCCCCTTGGTGGGCTCATAAGTTTTATTGTACCAAATCTTGCAAGTGAAGAATTAGTTTCTTCGGTACGAATAATAATGTTGAGCTGTCTTTACTCCAAGGTGAAATATATTAATTAATTTAGAACTATTCAGAAGCTTAATTAATTAATGGACTTGATAATCTTAAACGCGGGAAATAATAACCGGGAGCCCATATTATTGTAATATGGATTAAGATGGATAGTGCAATATTAATTTATTAGTGGTAATAATTAATATTAATGGGCTGAATTATATTGGGACTCAATATTGAAATTCAGAAGTCCATTAGGAGGTCCAATCTTAATTCTCCTCAAGACCCCTCAAGTAGCCCATTAAGTAGCCCAATAATGATAAGGTGATTAAAATAAAGAATATACTAATGCTGATTTTTCAAGTGATTTTCGAAAATAAGAGAATCAAGAAGAAATAAGATTTTGTTGATTTTCTTGGAAAGATATTATGGAAGATATGTATTCTAGGAATACAAGAATATCTCATATATTCAAGAAGATCCAAATCTTTGGATTTCATCTTGTAATTTTCGAAAATTAGACCTTAATATGTAGGGTGAGATTTTTGTGGAATATTTTATTTTGGAGAAAAGAATATATGAGATATATTCAAGATTTTTAGAGTCTAAGAAAAGATTTTCTCCAAGCCCAAATATACTTAAATTTTCGGCCCCTTCATATTATAAATAGGGGATGATTATTTCATCTCCAAGAACATAATTCCATGTGTTGGAAAAATCAAGAAGCATAAATATTTTTCTTTTTCCTTAGTTTATTAAATTACTTGAAAGCATCTCCCACCGGTGATCAAGTGAGGTGAAAAGGGAAATACTTGAGAAGGCTTTGGGTTGATAGAGCGAGATTACAATTGTCCCGTATATCCAAAGGCCAATTCTACAAGAGGTACGTTAATCGCATATTTACTTGTTTATTCTGCCTAGTTAATATGTGAAATTAATTCAACATGCATGATGAAAATTAGTTGTTGGAATTATTATTTGAATTAATTAGGATTAATTCATGCTAGTAATAATTGTAGTTAAATTCGTATTTAAATTTCATCCCGAATAGATTCCGGGCACCCCTATTTTCCCAACAACTGGTATCAGAGCCACGGTTTCGGGCTCTGATCTTTAAATTGGAATTTAAATTGTTAAATATTAAATTGAAATTGGATAGTAGAATTGCTAGATCTTTTTTGCAGGTATTCAATTGTCATGGTTTTAATGTTGTTAATTTCATGCGTGTGAATTAATTGTTTTTAATTCGATTCGTTCGAATTCATTTTTCTCGTGAGAAAATCCACGAGTAGATTAGTTGTTTTTATTTTGATTCGATCATTGTAATAGACTATTCTAGATCTAGTATTTATTTTTTTGTAAAATAAATTGTAACCGGATCGTGACGAAGAACGAAGAATTAAAAACGGCGTACCCGGACGACGCATACAAGCGTGGCGCGTGTATGGACGTAAAATCATGCAAGGGGTGAAGAAAACGGAGACGAACGGCGAAAAACGGCGCACGGGGTGCACGGCGCACGACCCGGGCGCGACGGGAGGCCGTGCGCGCAGCGCCTCGGGCACGGCCTGGTGCGCCTCGGGTGCACCTCCGTGCAGCGCCTCGGGTGCGCCTTGGGTGCGCCTCGGGTGTGCCTCAGTGCTGTGCCTCGGCGCGCCTCCTGCAGCGCTTCGGCACTTCTGGCCGAGAGGCGCGCGGGCCCACTTCGTGGGCCGACGCGCGCCGTATCTCAGGCCGTGGAATTTTTCGGTTCTTGTTTTTTTTCGTGTGATTTTAAACGTCGTCCCGAACCCCAAACGATGCTGTTTTTGATGAAGTGTTGTTGTTCGAGTGGGAGCGTGTCGAGACGAACGTTGGAAAGCAACAAGGACGATTTTTCGCATCAAGACGAGAAGAAATTAAACCGTGACAATTGGATTTGAGTGCTCCAATGTGTTTAATTTTGTTTTGATGGATGTTTTTTTTCGTGCACTTATTATTATTTGTTAATATGTGTTTGCATGAATTTAATTGTCCAAGAAAAACCTTACTTTCGAAAATTACTAAGTATGTTTCTATAATCGCAATTTTAATCCGGATATTAAAATTGGATTATTTTGACCTCCATAATTTATTTATTAGTGAAGTTCTTTTGGAATACATTTCCCCCTCGGATCGGCCAAAAGAACGGATTTCACATGAATAAATTCCAAAAGGATGATTGTGGATTATTACTAGTGGCGGTATTGACCCTCACCACGAGTGGCTTGCTCAAAGCGAAATAATAATCCTGTATTTAATTATGGTTATTACTTAGGCATAGGAAATTGATATTAACTTACTCCCCTCGGAGTCCCTGTCAATTTCTATGTGGTCAAAGTGGGAGTCAACTATTAATTTTGAATTAAGGATTTGTAACTTTTAAGTTTGTAATCCGCTTGAATGTGTTTAAATGTATAGACCACCCCTCGTGGCGCATTTAAATTGTTTCGAGATGTTGGCTGATGCATGATTATATTGTTTTAAGGTTTCAATATAATTGATGTGATCGAATTATGTGATAATTTCGTATTTTTCTAGATATTAATATGAATGTATATTTTATTCTCATTTCATCATGTCGCAACCTTTTAATCCACTATTTAATATACTTAAAGTTAATAAACTTTTGGGAGAGAATTATATCGATTGGAAATGTTTTTTTTAAAATTTGTCCTTACTGCACGAAAACACAATTGGGTTATTTACGTTAATATACCCGGCAAGCCTAATGATAAGTCAAGCAATGGGAAAAGGCAATTTATGATTGGAAGCGTGACAATGAACACATGAAGTGCATCATCTTGACATCTCTGTCTGAGGATTTGAGGCGCGTTCATGGAGACATTGTATCCGCTGTTGAAATCATGGAACACCTTGAAGAAGATGTTTTCACATCAGAATCCCATGACAAATCAGTTTACCAAACATGACTCGGTTAAGTTGGAAATGGTGGAAGGAACGCCCGTGAGGGAGCACGTTCTCGAGATAATGGCATACCTTAACAAGTTGGAAGTACTTGGTGCGGATTTTGATTGATTTCATATACCATTCTCTACCGAGAAGCTTTGAGTAGTTTCATCTGACCTGTCAGATGAATGAACGGACAAGTCGTTTGCCCGAGCTCTTGCAAGCTTTAGTTTCGGTGGAGGTGATAATGGAGCACCAGTCTAGTGCTATGGTGGCTAATGGTTTGTCTACCTCTTTTGGTCCCAAGGGAGGGAAAAAGAGGAAGAGAACCAAAGGCCGGATCCAAGCAAATCCAATTGTTGCGAAAGGCAAATGCAAAGGCTAGCATCGAAAGGGAAGTGTTTTAGTTGCGGTAAGAGAGGACAATGGAGGTCTGCCTGTTCCAAGCCTAAGAGGCTAGGAAAGTTAGGTAATTCACACACCTTAATCGTCGAAACTTGTGAAGTGGCGTATGCTGTCTATTCGTGGATAGTGGATACGAGAGCTACTGATCACATTTTTTTTCATGGGTTCAAGCTAACCCGACGACTTAACGGAAGTGAGATCCCCATCAAATCGAGCAATGCTACGAGAGTGGCAGCTAAAGCAGTGGGAGAAGTGCGCCTATCTTTTGAAGATAGAGTTATGGTCTTGAGAGATGTTCTTCATGTTCCTAGTTTAGAAAGAACTCAACCTTCAGTTTCTAAACTGTTTGAATAGATACTCAGTTTCTTTTAATAAGGATGTTATTATTTCTTGAAACGATGAGTTTATCTGTTCCGGAACTTCAATGGATGATCTTTATACCATTTTTTGGGCACACCACTCACAAAATTGAATCTAATAACACATCGATTATTTCGAGCAATAAAAGGAAGTGTTCTTCGGAGATGAACGAAATACTTCTATGGCATCTTAGACTAGGTCATATTAATCTAAAGCGGATAAAGAGATTGGTGAAAGACGGATCCTTGGAATCATTCCAAGTCGAATCGTTTCCAACTTGTGAATCCTGTTTAGAGGGTAAAATGACCAAGAGGGCATTTGGAGCCAAGGGGAATAGAACCACAGAAGTGTTAGGACTCGTTCATACCGATATGTGTAGTTCAATGACGATCATAGCAAGAAGGGGTATGAGTAAATTGTCTTTTTCAATGATTACTCGAGATATGGATACATCTACCTTATGATGCATAGGGAAAGAAGTATCAAGTTTCTACGATTTGATCGTAGAGGCGAATACCTTAGCGATGAATTCTTGAACTAGCTATCAGACGAAGGGATTGTATCCCTGTTGACCGCACAGGGAATCCCTCAATAGAACGGTGTGGCGGAACGAAGGAGCCAGACTCTTTTAGAAATAGTCAGATCCATGATGAGTTATTCGGATTTACCCAAGTCGTTTTGGGGTAACGCCTTGGAAACAACGACTTACATTCTAAACTTGGTGCCATCCAAATCGGTTCCTAAAACCCCAATGGAATTGTGGACCGGGCGCAAGCCCAGTCTAAGACACTTGCGGATTTGGGGTTGTCCGTCATACGTGCTAGACGAGGAAGCCGGTAAATTGGATCCACGTTCGGAATTAAGGTTGTTTATAGGATATCCCATGGGAACGAAAGGGTGTATGTTCTATAGTCTCAAGGATTAAACGACCGTGATTAGTTCGCACTTTAAATTCTTGGAGGAAGACTATATGAACAAAAGAAAGCCCAAAAGTGAGATTACCTTAGACGAGTTAAGAGGGCGAACTCCAATACCAAGTATACAAGATGATATACCACACGTCATACCTTCACAACCGGAACCCCGTCGTAGTGGGAGGATTGCAAGGCAACCCGAGAGATTCATGGGAATTGGAAATTTGATTCCCGGTGATGAATCAGACCCATGAACGTACGACGAGGCAATCCAAGACAAAGACGCGGAGGCGTGGCAAACCGCAATGGAAATCGAGGTGGGTTTGATGGATTATAATCAAGTGTGGGAGTTGGTTGATCCACCTAGTGGGGTAGAGCCCATTGGATGCAAGCGGGTGTACAAGAGGAAAAGAGGACCGGACGGAAGGGTAGAGACCTTCAAAGCAAGGCTTGTGGCCTGTGGCCTGTAGCTATGCTTAAGTCCATCCGTATTCTCTTGTCGATCACTGCACACTTAGATTACGAGATCTGGCAAATGGATGTCAAGACAGCTTTCCTTAACGGAAGTCTTGATGGGATCTATATGCAACAGCCCAAAGGTTTCGTTGAAAAAGGCCAAGAGCACCTCGTATGCAAGCTTAAGAGATCCATTTATGGACTTAAGCAAGCATCGCGTACTTGGAACCAGTGTTTTGATCAAGTTATTAAGTCTTATGGGTTTGTGATCAAAACAAGTTCGAAAGTTGTGTGTATAAAAGATGTGACGGAACTGCGGTGGTATTCTTAGTATTATACATAGACGATATTCTGCTCATTGGAAATAATGTAAAGGTATTGTCAGACGTAAGGGTATGGTTGTCAAATCAGTTTGATATGAAGGACTTAGGGAAAGCCGGTCACATCCTTGGGATCAAGTTCACTCGAGATCGCAAGAGGAGGATGTTGGGTTTATCGCAAGTTTCATACAAAGCCACTGTTTTGAAGCATTTCAGCATGCAAGATTCCAAGAAAGGTTTTGTACCTTTTAGGCACGGAATCCATCTATCTAAAGAAATATGCCCTAAGACGCAAGTGGAGATAGATGACATGAAAGACGTTCCGTACGTTTCGGACGTAGAAAGTCTTATGTATGCAATGTTGTGTACGAGACCGGATATCTGCTTTGCCGTGGGCATGAGGGCAAGATATCAAAGTAACCCCGGGAAAACACATTAGATTGTAATTAAATGCATTCTTTAGTTTCTGAAAAGAACTTGGTATGGAATGCTGATTTAACAATCAGACAATCTAATTCCCATGGGATACACAGACTCAAATTTCCAATCAGACATAGACTCCAAAATACCTACCTCGGGTAGTGTGTTTTGCATGGGAGAAGGAGCCATGACATGGAGAAGCGATTTGCAGAAATGCATCGCAGATTCGACCATGGAAGCCGAATAAGTAGTTGCTTGTGAAGTAGCGAAAGAAGCGGTTTGACTCAAGTACTTCTTAGTGGACTTGGACGTTGTTCCGAATTTGCCCGACAAGATAACTGTCTTTTGTGACAATGCCGGAGCAGTTGCAAATTCAAGGGAACCGAGAGCCCACAAGGCCAGCAAACACATTGAAAGAAAACACCATCTTATACGAGAAATCGTTAAGAGATGAGATAAAGAGGTGGCAAAGGTAAATGTCGGAGGACAACCTAGTATATCCATTCACAAAGGGTCTGCCTCTGAGTACATTCGAGAGACATGTGGATGGAATGGGAGTCAAGACTATTGTCAATCTGCTTTAAGTATAAGTGGGAGGAATTATTAGGTTAGTGTAGGTTGACATGAGATGTCACGTAGAGCTACTACACTAAGACATGCATGATGTATACTAAAAGCAGACTTTAAGTATAAGTGGGAGATTGTTGGAGTTATACGTGAAAGTATGTTTTTACTTTGTATAACTCGTGTATCAAACACTCGTTTTATGAGAATAATTCTTTTATCACATTTGCTTTAGTTATGATTGAATGTTGAATTTCTATTGCAAACCGTTCAATATATAGTACATGTTACATTGTAGTTAATGTGGTGATACCTGATCACGGAAGACAACATTAACAGTTTACTTGTAACTAAACGTACATTTTCACGACCTAGGTGGAATTGAACAATCCGCCGTGAAAGGTCGATGTGTAAGGCTCAGATTGGTCTGTCTTGACTAAGAGATTGCACTAGCACATTTAGTATGTGTTGAAGAGGTCCTACAGCAAGGATAAATTCTTCTGTTCTGAAAGGTGAAGAATTAGACCTCAGTGGTTGTTGATTTCTTAATCTCCGTCACTTAAATAGGACCGTGTGTGCTTAATGGTTACTGCTTTGATTCATGTTGGGTGAGAATCATTGTGACTTCGAACTTTGTGTCTTGGGCAGTAATATTAATCATACGACGGTTGCTAAGATTTAATACGGAGAAACGCGTGCGAGTACGGCTCGTGTGATTAGTCCCCTTGGTGGGCTCAGAAGTTTTATTGTACCAAATCTTGCAAGTGAAGAATTAGTTTATTCGGTACGAATAATAATGTTGAGCTGTCTTTACTCCAAGGTGAAATATATTAATTAATTTAGAGCTATTCAGAAGCTTAATTAATTAATGGACTTGATAATCTTAAACGCGGGAAATAATAACCGGGAGCCCATATTATCGTAATATGGATTAAGATGGATAGTGCAATATTAATTTATTAGTGGTAATAATTAATATTAATGGGCTGAATTATATTGAGGCTCAATATTGAAATTCAGAAGTCCATTAGGAGGTCCAATCTTAATTCTCCTTAAGGCCCCTCAAGTAGCCCATTAAGTAGCCCAATAATGATAAGGTGATTAAAATAAATAATATATTAATGCTGATTTTTCAAGTGATTTTCGAAAATAAGAGAATCAAGAAGAAATAAGATTTTGTTGATTTTCTTGGAAAGATATTATGGAAGATATGTATTCTAGGAATACAAGAATATCTCATATATTCAAGAAGATCCAAATCTTTGGATTTCATCTTGTAATTTTCGAAAATTAGACCTTAATATGTAGGGTGAGATTTTTGTGGAATATTTTATTTTGGAGAAAAGAATATATGAGATATATTTAAGATTTCTTAGAGTCTAAGAAAAGATTTTCTCCAAGCCCAAATATACTTAAATGTTCGGCCCCTTCATATTATAAATAGGGGATGATTATTTCATCTCCAAGAACATAATTCCATGTGTTGGAAAAATCAAGAAGCATAGATATTTTTCTTTTTCCTTAGTTTATTAAATTACTTGAAAGCATCTCCCACCGGTGATCAAGTGAGGTGAAAAGGGAAATACTTGAGAAGGCTTTGGGTTGATAGAGCGAGATTACAATTGTCCCGTATATCCAAAGGCCAATTCTACAAGAGGTACGTTAATCGCATATTTACTTGTTTATTCTGCCTAGTTAATATGTGAAATTAATTCAACATGCATGATGAAAATTAGTTGTTGGAATTATTATTTGAATTAATTAGGATTAATTCATGCTAGTAATAATTGTATTTAAATTCGTATTTAAATTTCATCCCGAATAGATTCCGGGCACCCCTATTTTCCCAACATACATTTGAATCCACACTATAAATACAAGCTCATAGCTGCGGTTTGAAGTGTGTGTGAATGAGAAAAATTAACACCTACGAGCTGTGAAGATGTGAGAGGATAGTGCATTTTCATTGGAGATATAAGGAGGCACTTCTTACACTTTGTTCACTGATCATTAGGGTCTTCACAGATATAAATTGAGTGTTCAGCTTGTAACTCATAGCTTAGAGAGGTTTTCCCAATCTTAGCTTTAGGCTAACACTTTGTAAGGGAAAAGCTCACCTAGTTGGAGAAAACCTAACTGAAACCAAAACCCTACTTGTCAGGTTTATTGGTGGAAGTTGTTGTTTAGTTAGGAAGGAAGGAAGCAAGATCTGAGTTGTATAGATCTGGGTGCACCTTGGCACGTTAAAAGTAAGAATCCCAGGTTAGTGGATTTCCTGTTAAATCAGGCCCGTGGATGTAAGAGCTTGAGTCTCTGAACCACGTTAAACTAAGCGTTGTTTATTGTTTAAGTACTTACTAAAGTGTGGTGTAAAATCTGCTCACTGAGAGCATTGTTAAAGAAACTTTGGTTGAGTAATTTAGTCAGGGAGAACCAATCTCACTGACATGCTTAAGCAAGCACTCGAGAGTCCAGTATCTCGAGTCACTATGTTTCTTAGAGCATGAGTCTCCAAGTCTTCGCACTGACTTGGTAACTCAGCCTCTAAGCAGTGCAGTGACTTGAAGTGTAACCTCTCAAGTCACTGTCTTGTTGAGAGGCTGAGTCCTCAAGTCACCACACTGACTTGATGCCTCTGACTCTCAGCAATGCAGTGACTTGAGTGTTCCCTCACTGAACTCATTCAGGGTGCAATACAAAGTTTTTTAAAAAAATTCTCCTAAATTCCCATATTTTCAGAGTTCGCTAAAGCTATTCCGGGACCACCAATTGGTATCAGAGCGGGTTGTTCACATGATCACTGATCCATTTTTGTTAAGAAAAATGGTCAATCGAACAGATCTTAAACGTTTTAAACTATATGAATTTCTGCATTTTTTCAAACTATTACTTGTGTTGTGACATCATTCATGTAATAGAAAATCTTTTTGTTAGAAGTTTTGGAATCATCAAAAAGAGGGAAATTGTTGGGATATGGTTTAGTTTTGATGATTTTCCAAAACCTCATGTAATAGGTTTGAAAGCAGTCAGGATAGTATCCTTAGTTTCAGGTCAGGATATATTATTTCTCAATAGAATAGGCTGTCAGTTGAGAAGAACTCAGTTGAGGGGGAACTCAGCAACACAGCCTGAGGAAATCAAGATGACATCACAAGAAGAACTGACTGAAGCCATGGCAGAGACCTGAACCTGAAGAGAAGCCTGAAGGATGTCCCACTGAGTATAAACCAGGCTGATCTAAGCTAAGTCAGTGGACTACTCAGCGAAGAGCATGATCAGGAGGACCAGTGTTGTACCAAGTAGGCCCTGAAGGAGTCAGGCTACTGTGGTCAGGGAAGTTTGTCATTCAGTCTTATGACAAACTTTCTGGAAAGATCTTCAAGAGTCTACTGAAGGACAATTACACTGAAGACAATCATGTCTACTGAAGATCATCAAGTCAGTGGAGGATAAGCCATCTGAAGTCAGTGCGCCCTGATCAAGCTCACTGAACCAAAGATCCGTTGGATTCAGTTCACGTGGACCAATCAAGTCAAGACAGCATATCTGACACTGACAAGACCGCATTCCAAGAAAAGTAGGTGAAACCTATTAATTGTTTGGATTCACTTGTAATTTCCTCCAACGGTTACATTTGAATCCACACTATAAATACAAGCTCATAGCTGCGGTTTGAAGTGTGTGTGAATGAGAAAAATCAACACCTACGAGCTGTGAAGGTGTGAGAGGATAGTGCATTTTTATGGGAGATATAAGGAGGCACTTCTTACACTTTGTTCACTGATCATTAGAGTCTTCACATATATAAATTGAGTGTTCAGCTTGTAACTCATAACTTAAAGAGGTTTTCCCAATCTTAGCTTTAGGCTAACACTTTGTATGGGAAAACCTCACCTAGTTGGAGAAAACCTAACTGAAACCAAAACCCTACTTGTCATGTTTGTTGGTGGAAGTTGTTTTTGAGTTAGGAAGGAAGAAAGCAAGATCTGAGTTGTATAGATCTGGGTTCACCTTGACACGTTAAAAGCAAGAACCCCAAGTTAGTGGATTTCTTGTTAAATTAGGCCCGTGGATGTAAGAACTTGAGTCTCTGAACCACGTTAAACTAAGAGTTGTTTATTGTTTAAGTACTTACTAAAGTGTGGTGTAAAATCTGCTCACTGAGAGCATTGTTAAAGAAACTTTGGTTGAGTAATTTAGTCAGGGAGAACTAATCTCACTGACATGCTTAAGCAATCACTCGAGAGTCCAGTATCTCGAGTCACTGTGTTGCTTAGAGCATGAGTCTCCAAGTCTTCGCACTGACTTGGTAACTCAGCCTCTAAGCAGCGTAGTGACTTGAAGTGTAACCTCTCGAGTCACTGTCTTGTTGAGTGGCTGAGTCCTCAAGTCACCACACTGACTTGATGCCTCTGACTCTCAGCAATGCAGTGACTTGAGTGTTCCCTCACTGAACTCATTCAGGGTGCAATGCAAAGTTTAAAAAAAAATTCTCTTAAATTCCCATATTTTCAGTGTTTGCGAAAGCTATTCCGGGACCACCAAAAACATTTAAATATAAAACAAACTTAAAAATAAAAAAAATTATTCAAACATAAAAATAAGTTTAAACATTAAAAATTGTTCAAATTCAAAACATCTTCATCATCGCCTTCCTCCTCGTCCTCATCGTCATTCGGCAGATTAATGACACCACCATCACTATCGACGCTGCAATAACCACTACTGATACCCAGAGATGACAATGGAGCGGAGCAGGATATGTATCTAAATAACAAAGTATGTCCCGCACATACCCGAAGTAGCCCCACATTTTAAGCCTCATGCATGCCTTGAATGAAGCAGGTCCGCCCCGCCTTATTCCCCTCCCCATCCTAAAAAAATTAATACAAATTTTAAATAAAAGCGTATGCATATTTTTATATTAAACATATCGTATATCATAATATAACACATTTCAAGTAAATCAAATTCTCAATTAAACATAATAGTAGTGTGTCGTGTGTGTTAAGAGTAAATGTTGTAACAAACGCTAAACAATCTGACTAACAGGGTGTAAAAGAGTATACAATGGAAGACTAAAAACACAATATTGCAAGATGTAAACAAATGTTCAACATAAACTAAAAGAGTTTGTGTGAGCCTCATGGCGAAACCTTTTGTATAACAAGTAGAGAATACACATGTTGTGTGGAATGATTCTAAAGCAGATCTTCCACAACGGAAATTAAGACTCGATTAAATAGATCAAATCTTAAATGGCTAAGTGTATATAATATACCGTCAAATTTGATCTCACAATCTAATAATGATTTCTCTATTTATTGACACAATGATCGATTTATGCTATACGCGATGTTAATGAACATCTGACATAACAAGCAAGGGGAAATAATGGTTATGTCACCTTGTTGGGATATAGGTTAGATGTTTTGAAGATGTTAAAACAAAGAACTTGTAATAGGACTAGCTGAACCTGTTAGTCAGCTACAGATTAGTCTAGGTCTAGAATAGGTCTTTGGTTAAGGGGGAAGAAATATGAGGTGACTTGACCAGAGCAGATGAGCTCTGACCAGAGGAGTCTGCCAAATGAGCTCTGACCAGAGGAGTCTGCCAGATGAGTCTGACCAGAGGAGTCTGCCATATGAACTCTGACCAAAGGAGTCTGCCAGATGAGTTTGAGCAGATGAGTCTGCCAGAAGACCTCTCCCAGATGAGGTTCAGAGCAGAAGTGTCACCAGACCAGACCAGACCAGAAGACCCCAAACCAGACGAGTGTTGACCAGAAGAGTGTGACAAATTAGTTCACTCACCTAGAGGCTTCGTAGTAATCTGGAGACAAGGAGATCTTGGAGTTCAATGATTGAGAATAGGCAATCTGGAAGTCAACTGATGGAGGATATGATTGATTGCTTGATTAAGGTCAACTAAATCAATCTGTGATTGATTAGATTCCTCCAATTATGGTTGCTTGAATTGTTAGGATTCCAACGACTAGTTAACTCCTACAACTATAAATAAGAGTGCATAGTGATGAGTTCTACACAAGGGTTGGACAAGAGCACAAAGCACACGAACTCTCCACTCCCTCACCTTTGTCCTTTCACGTATATATACTCTTTAGGAGTTGTTAGTTGGAACTTTACTCAACCTATTCATTATATAGAAAGGTTAGAGTAAGCAAGTTGTACGAAGGATTTGATACTTCCCAATTCTAGAAGTTCGTAAGTTGGTTGGAGAGAGAGTCCCCTTTTGAGAAAGGGAGAGTGGATGTAGGACAAGTTGGTCCGAACCACTATAAATCCTGGTGTTATTTATTTTCTGCACTTTAGATTTCTGCATTTCAATTCTAGCACATTATTTTAAAAGGGGTTTTCTCAAAATTAAGTATAAGACGTCTTCCGCTGAATAACCTTTTTGGGACCAAAAAGTGGTACTGCTTTGAAAAGCTTTTGGTGGTCACCAGGGCATATCTTTTTTTTTAAACCCAAATATTTGTTGTGCTAACAATTTTTGTTGAAATAGGCTCAAAGAGAACTAGTAAAAGAACACTAGGAGTTACTTCAAAAGAAGCTTCGTAGATGAGGAAGAAGAGGTATCCACTTCTGGTTCATCATCTAATTTTGGACCAGACGAAGAGATATGTCTAGTGACAGATGAGGTATGTAATCGAACTTCCATAATCTGCTCTATCGACCCATGGAAAATAACCATCATACACCTTTGAAAGGTGGCGGTGCATTACACAACCCAAACGACATTCTCCTAAAAGCAAATATACCATATGCACAAGTAAAGATGGTTTTCTCCTGATCCTCGGGATTATATCTCGAATACCTATCTAAGAAACAGTAATGCTCAAATCCACCTAATCTATCAATCATTTGATCAAGGAACGGCAAAGGAAAATGATCCTTGTACGTTGCCTTGTTCAACTCTCTATAATCTACACACACACGCCATCCCGTCACTAATCTAGTGGCTACTAATTCATTAGTTTCAGTTTTAATCACTGTGGTACCCCCCTTCTTAGCAACAACGTGTAACGGACTCACCCAAGGACTAACTGAAATAGCAAAAATCATATTACTATCTAACAACTTTAATACCTCTTTATGAATGGCCTCTTGTATAACCGGATTCACTCTATGTTGATTTTGTACCTTTCTCTAATCTAATCCTATGCATGCATATAGAATGACTAATACCCTTAATATGCTCAATCGACCAACTTATGACAGATTTGTGCTTACGAAGCACTACTAATAGTCTCTCTAATTGATCATCAGATAAAAGAGAAGATATAATTACCGGATACCTCTCATTATCCTCCAAGTAAGCGTACTTGAGGTGATCCGGGAGTGGCTTCAACTCCTTATTCGCCTCCAATGGTGGCGCCTTATCGAACATCTTCTGATACGTGGACTCCCCCACATCTATCTCTTCCTCATCCTCAACTTGCTTCATATCCATGAACTTTACATCCTCATTGTCTTCCATGTTGTCAAAATAATCAAGATCATAAAGCTCATACATTAGCTCATCAAGAATATGATAATCATGGTTATGCACATAAAAAGAGTGTTGGGATATAGATTAGATGTTTTGAAGATGTTAAAACAAGAACTTGTAATAGAACTAGCTGAGCCTGTTAGTCAGCTACAGATTAGTCTAGGTCTAGAATAGGTCTTTAGTTAAGGGGGAAGAGTTGAGGTGACCAGACTAAAGGTGACCAGATGAGGTGACTAGACTAGAGCAGACTAGTCACCAGAGCAGATGAGCTCTGACAAGGGGAGTCTGTTAGAGGAGTCTGACCAGAGGAGTCTGCCAGAGGAGTTTGCCAGAGGAGTCTGACCAGAGGAGTCTGACTAGAGGAGTCTGCCAGAGGAGTCTGCCATAAGACCTCTCCCAGATGAGGTTCAGTGCAAAAATGTCACCAGACCAGACCAGAAGACCCCAGACCAGACGAGTCCTGACCAGATTAGAGAGACAGATTAGTTCACCCACATGGAGGCTGCGTGTAATCTGAAGACAATGAGATTTTGGAGAAGGCAATCTGAAGAGTCAACTGATGGAGGATCTGATTGATTGCTTGATTGAAAGTCAACTAATCAATCATATAATCAATCTTTGATTGATTATATCCCTCCAATTATGGTTGTTTGAATTTCTTAGCACTCCAACGGCTAGTTGATTCTCACAACTATAAATAGGAGTGTTTCGGATGAGTTCATTAGACAAGAGTCGGGCAAGAGCACAAAGACACACGAACTCTCCCATCACTCAACTTTTTCATTCACGTATATACACTCTTTAGGAGTTTTTTAGTTGGAGATTTACTCAACCTATTCACCACTTAGAAAGGTTGTTGTAAGTTGTTGTACGAAGGATCTGGTACTTCCCAATTCCAGAAGTTCGTAAGTTGGTTGGAGAGAGAGTCCCCTTTTGAGAAAAGGAGAGTGGACGTAGGACAAGTTGGTCTGAACCACTATAAATCCTTGTGTTATTTACTTTACTGCACTTTAAGTTTTCTGCATTTCCTTTAGTACTTTCTTTAAAAGGATTTTCTTAAAAATAAACTTAAAACGATTTTCGCTGGATAACCTTTTTGGGACCAACAAAGAGCAAGGGTCAAGAAGTATGTTATCAACACAAGTGTCTATGATATCAATAAAGTGACATCTTTCATCTCCCATGGGGTATTTCATTGCCTCGTAGATAACTATCTTCACTTATTGATCATCAACTTTCATCGTGATCTTCCCATTTGCCACATTTAGTACCATCCCAACAGTAGTTAAGAACGGTCTTCCCAAAATCAGGGGCACATGCTAATCTTCCTCCATATCGAGTACTACGAAGTCGACGGGAAAGACGTGATTCGCCACTGTCACTAAAACATCCTCCACCACTCCTTGAGGTCTAGTGATAGACCTATCGGCAAGCTAGAGAGTCATCATAGTGGGTTGAAGTTCACTCCCATCCAACTTCTTGAACAACGACAACAACATAAAATTAATGCTGGCCCTAAGATCACACAATGCCCCCTTCTTGATTCCATTCCTGATATCACACAAGATAGTAAAACTATCGGGATCCTTCAACTTCGGAGGAAGTGTTTTGTGCACCATAGCACTCACCTCATGGTTCAAATGCACAAGCTCGAGCCTGTCAACTCTCCTCCTCTTAGCTATCAAGTCCTTCAGGAACTTGACATAATTAGGCATCTGCTCCAAAATATCATAGAATGGTATGTTGATGTGGAGCTTCTTGAAGATATCGAGAAACTTAGCGAACTTCTCATCTAACTTCTTCATGAACCGCTGTGGATATGGTACCAGAATTACTGATTTTGGTACCCCCTATTCATCTCGCTCGGTCTCCTTCACGTTTTGCTTCACTTCTTTAGCCTTCTTCCACTTGGGTACTTGCTTAATCTCCTCAATCTCTTCATCATCTTTTTCTTTCTCTTTTTGAGTGCCTTCTAACTCAACATCTTCCACTGCCTTCTCATCACCTTCTTTCTTTTTCTTTTCCTCATCCTCTTTCTCGATCTCCCTATTTACTTCCTCCACATCAGCAGGTAATGGAGGATCATCATATTTGGTTCCACTTCTCAACTTTATAGCATTCAATTGCTCTTTCGGGTTTGTCTTGGGCATAGATGGATATTTACCCGGCTCTCTAGTTTGTGACTTTGCAATCTAGCTAATCTGGTACTCTATTAAAGTGAACTGCCGGTTATTCTCTTGTTGAGCTCTGTTGAGGTCCATGTCTCTCCTTTGGAGTTCTTGATCTCTTTGATCACTCTTCTTGTTCAACTCTTTCATATCGTACTCTAAAGAGGACAACCTCTTACTACCCTCTTCCACCTTCTGAAGAATGACACGTAATATCTCATCAGTGGTAGCACATCCGTTTCCACCTGGGAGTTTTGCACCTGGATCTACACCTGGCGGTACAGTAATTCCTGCTTTCGGGTTGCTATAGGAGAAATTCTCATTCTTCTTCCACTGATTCTGATTAGGTCCCTGACCTCCTTGGTATCCTTGATTATTCGTCCACCGATTTTGAGGAGGCTGTGGACCTGGTGGTATAAACGATTGACCTTAAAGAGGTCTTCCCTGCTGATTCCCACCTTACTGGTACCCGCCTTGCTTGTATTTAGACCTTCCCATGTAGTTGGCCTCCTCTTGCTGGCATGCTGATTGATCCACTTTCTCACTCATCGCGTTATTTCCTCCACTCAAACTCTGCCTAACCTCCAGATTACTAATCTTCTCCATCATTGCCATCAACAGCTTTCTCGTCCCCTCACTTTCTTCCATCTGATAGACCCTCTGATACTCTGGATCTTCTTTCCACTGCCCCGCGTTCTTCACTATGTCTTTGATTATTTTTCTGCACTCATCTGCACTACGGTTCAGGAATGCTCCTTAGCACATGCATCGAGATGGTGTTGATCCTTCTCGCAAGCCCCGCAGTAGAAATATGCCATAATATCTCCATCATTGTACCCGTGCTGCGGGCACCCAATAAGCATGTTGGAGAATCTCTCCCAAGCCAAACTCAATCCTTCGTTCGTTCTCTGCTTGAATGAGGAGATCTCCTTCCTCGCCTTCACCGTTCTAGACGGAGGGTAGAAACGCTCAAGAAATAGAGGCTCGAGCTCAGCCCATGTATTCACACCCCCCTCCCCCCCGTGGAAGTGTGTTATCATACCACTCCTTAGCTATTCCAGTTAGAGAGAACTGGAACAATCTGAGCCTATTTGCATCTTCCGACATCCCATTATAATTGAACGTTGAGGCTATCATCAGGAAATTCCTCAAGTGAGTGTGAGGATTATCTTTCCCTACTTCTCTCTTAAATTGATTTTCAACAAGCATCTTTAAGATCCCATGAGATATAGAGAAGTTGTTCGCCTCTACTGGTGGCATAACTACTCCATTATAATACCGTTGAGGTTGAGCCTCAAACCTTCCTCGAATTGCCGCACCAGGAGGATCAGCGTTCTGTGGAACTTACAGTTGGCAAATTGGTGGTAGAGATACTTGTGGAATATGTGGTGGGTTATAAGTAGGCTGTGGAGGGTAGTATGGTGGATAAGGATATGGTGGGTATGGGTATGGGTAAGGTGGGTTGTTGTGTTGGTAGATAGGGTTGTTGAAAGGGTTATTGGAGTTTTGGTTTAGTGCGGGGTTGTTTATGTGGGATCGAGTTTTAGTTTTGGCTTTCCCCTTTGGGTGCTTGCTTTTGACCATCAACTCCATCAACACCCTCAACCCGTTCCACAATCTGATTGAACTTTTCTGCATCTCGATCCAACTCTCCGCCTAACTCCAAATTCATGTCGTCACCACCGGCAGAAGTCATCCTTTGTTGGAAAGCTCGATTTCTTTTGGCTATGGTCTCAGGGTCTAGCTTCGTTCTATCTTCGCTCGTTTCTCCCTTTGAGCGTATTTTCATATACCTGAGACACTAAAAGAAATATCAAAACGCAACTGTCTAATAAATAATAAATAAGAAATAAAAGCACTCACTACTAGCTACTAAACTATTTCCAAGTCCTACTCAATGAACAAACATCGCCTTCCCCGGCAATGGCGTCATTGACTTGAACGCAAAATACTAGCTTGACACTAAGTATTATGGGATCACAGTAGTATGGGCAAGTATATGGACCAAGTATTATCGAACCCAAGGAAAAGTTTGTATGCGAATAGATCCCTAGAAATCTACATCTCGTAGCTAATATGAATGTAATGTTTTGGTTTATAAACTGACTCTAATCTATATTATACTATCTATATGCTATCAATGAAATTAACTAAACAATTTTTGGTTTTAATGCAAATATGAGATGATGATTCTCGGGATAGGAATTCCTACGTATACTACCGGAGTTGGTACAATAACTAAAATAATCGTGATGTGCAAGTAATAATCCTAAGTGTACTAAAACTAGGCATCAACTTCCTTAATCTAGCACAAGATTGAAAGACTAAAAGCTCAAGAATTAACCCTAATACTTCGTCCTATCAACCTACTTCACAAATCCAATAATCAAAAATCCAATAATCAAATTATATGGATTGTGCTTAATTATTGAGACCCTAATTTAACTAAGGTGATGCGCTCGTCCTCCCTAGATAAACCGGTAGATAAACCCCTTCTAAAAACTCTTTCCTTAAGCCTATTCGTTATTAAAGAGTGATACGGTCGTCTTCTCTCTAACAATTTTCGTACTCAATTCCAATATTATTCTAGAGTTTATTAGAAGCATTCAATAATTAAGAGAATCAAAACTAAACATCACGAATTATCCTAATTACGTACCAACATCCTACTTCTACGAGTTCATCCTACCCTAAGCATGCAAGGGTTCTAGCCTAACATGGTGGTTTGAATAACAAAAGCAATAACAATAACGATAATTATATGCATAATTGAATTAACTAAAGAAATAAAAAACATAAACACATGAAAAATTCAAGTCTAAAAAATATCTTTATAAATCTGAAAAAACTAGGTTTAGAAGTCTCAAGTACTCAAGTAATCAAAATACGTTCAAGCAATAATTAAACTAGTGAATTCGTAAGCTAAAACCTCGGTTACAAGATGTAAAAACGTTGCTAAACTCTTCAAGCTTCCTTCCCCAAGCTCTCTCCTTCAAAATCTATCTAATGGTGTCAACGTGTATAAAAAATATGCTTGGAATACGTATATATAAGCTTGGGCCAAATTAGGACGGATTTGGGCCGGATCCGCTCGAGTTCTTCCTTTACTTGAGCGCCTAGCGCTTGATCTGTGCTCACTCAAGCGCCCCGATCTTACAGAATAAAAATAGCGCTCGACCCCCTTTACTCGAGCGCCTGGCGCTCGACCTGATTCCACTCGAGCGCCTAGCGCTCGAGTTAAGGTGACTCGAGTGCTCTTGACTTCCAAAATACAAATGGCGCTCGACCTAGTGTACCGAGCACTAAGTGCTCAAGCACTTCCTCCTTTTGGGCTAAATGATACTTTTGCTCGCATGAACTAATACTTTTCGTATTTCTTCAATATCTTCTCATTCGGGAGTCCGTTTGAGTCGATTCAAAGTCCTACAAACTCCATTTTTCGCCCTCTTTCCTAATATGAGCATAAAAGAGATAAATTATAAGTTTATGAAAATGATACTCAAATAGCTCTAAATACTCATAAAATACGCTCAAAATAGGGACAAATCGGGCTACAAAACATAACAATTTCACGTCTAATCAATCATCGGTGGAATAATGATTCTCAAAATAAAGAATCATCATTCTCAAAACTGAGAACACATAGACTCCACCGTAAAAGTAGAACACTTAGGAGGGTGTATTGGTTGAGGAGTTTCTAGGATTTTTTAGACTTTTAAAGTCTGGGGGTATTCAATCCAAATTTTTAAAAGTCTTTAAAAATTCTAAGGTATTCAATACGAATTTTAAAAAGTCTTAAAAATCATTAGGTATTCAACAGTCTATGAATTTTAATACTCTATGGATTTTCTTTGATTCTCTTCCAAAAATATAATTAGATTTCACTCTCTCCAAAATCTCTTCTAACAACTAGAGATTTCTACGGATTTTAAAAAGTCTTAAAGAATCTTTAGGTATTCAACAGTTTATGAATTTTAATACTCTATGGATTTTTTCTATTCTCTTAAAAAAAATATATATTTCACTCTCCAAAATCTCTTCTAACAACCAGAGATTTCTACGGATTTAAAAAAGTCTTAAAAAAATTTGGGTATTCAACAATCTATGGATTTTAATACACTATGAATTTTTTTAATCTCTTCAAAAAATATAAATAGACTTCACTGATCTCCAAAATCTCTTCTAACAACCAGAGATTCTCCTCCATTACGTGGTGTTCGATATCATCTAAAAGATTTTGGTGGTCAAAGTCGTCACCCTAGAAATGCAAGTGAGTTATTCAATCTTCGTCATGCATCATAAAGAAATGTGATTAAGAGAATTTTTGGTATTTCAAATCGCGATTCATAATTTTTAAAACCGCACTTCCATTCTCATTGCAAACACAAGCATAGTTAGTATTGACTTGTGCTGGATTACACAACTTTCTTCAGAAAGAATGCCGCTTTGATGAATATCCAGTCGAATATAAAAAAGATCAAGATTCACCACATCTCGACATGGAAGAAGAAAATTTGGAATTTCTTTCTCAAAGCCAACTACAACAAAAAACAGAAGCTAATGCATGGAAAACAAGTATTGCTAATGCTATGTGGGAAATGAGGCCAGAGTATATCGATGATGGGAATGGAGATGAGAATAATAACGATGAATAATAATGTATTTTTTTTAGAACTAATGTATTTTTTCTAAACAATTTGGATAACTTTTTTTATATACAAGTGTGTTCCATATACATTTGCATCAATAGTTTCAACGCCGGAGTCTATAGAAATCCATGTAAATCAATAAAAATTGTGTATTCTACAATCCTGTCAAGTCTATGAAAATTCATGTAAATCAATAAAAAAAAAGTCAGTTAAACTCTGTATGGAGTCTATGGATTTTCTAAAGCCACATAATTTTAAAGTCTAAAAAAATACAATAGAATCCCAATTGAATACACCCCCTTAGTATCAACTATTCTAAGAAGTTCCTTCGCCACATGTTCAATTTTTTTTGCTGAAATATATGGTGCAACTCTAAGTTGTTGGTTGCCCTAGAAGTCCGTTAGCCATTGACATAACATCCACCACACACCTTGCATCCATGTCAACAAATGCACATGTAGTCCCACTAACATTATCACGTCATTTTTCATGGTTGTCGTACATATGTTCATTTCTTTCTCACTGCAAATTATCTTCAATCATATTAATGTTACTTCTGGAGTTATCTGCACGCAACTACTCCACCTTAATCAACAACAACTTGTGTAACCATTTACGGAGCTACAAATTTTAGTTAGGGGACCCCAACTAACACTATAAATAACAGTGTTGCAGAAGTCAAAAATCGCCAGTCGGGCGTTTAACAACTGACTAGCGCCTAGGTGCCAATTTCCTTTTCTACCGTAGGACTTAGATTTCCTATCCATTTAGTAAGTATAATTATTTGGGTTGAAAAAAACCTCATGGGCTTTAATTTTTGTTGGGATATAATTGTAAGTTTGGGCTGGGGTATTATATAAATAATAGAACTAGATCTTGTACGCAGTAATCCTCTATTCTCGAACCTTCCTCTCCAAGCGGCGCCGATTCTCAATCTCTCAAGTCTTAACCTCCTACTCTGATTCCGTCGCTGGCCAATTTCCAAATCGCCCGAGAGAATCGCCATCGTCGGAGAACATGTCCTCTTCGGCGGAAAAAAGGAATCACGATGATACCCGCGCCACCGGCTAAGAATCCAACAACAAAATGAAGAAGCGGTACAGGGGCATCTGAAGGCGGCCCTGGGGGCGGTGGTCGGCGGAGATACGCGACCGCATAGAGTTGTGCTGCCACTAGCTCGACACTTTTGACATGGCGGAGGAGGTGGCACAGACGTACAGCGCAGCGGCGAGACAAATTAGGGAAAAAGGGCGTTGGCCGCCTAGCCCCGCCTAGGCGGCGCCTGGAGATGTAAACACCTATTTTGGCCGATTAGGTGGAAATCGGGGCGGGACGGGGCCGCCTAGCCGGCCGCCTAGCCCGATTTCTGCATCCCTGACAAAAAATAAATATTTGTCTAGAATTTTTTTCAATATAACTACGAAATTTCCACCAAAAAAATTATATAGTGAAGATTGCATACGACTTGTGTTCAGAAAAACGATATATGTATATAAGTTGAATATCATCAAATAAAAATATATGTAGTAGATATAATTCATAAATGTATCTAAAATAAAATTATTAATAAATGCATGTGGTGGTAGCAAAACATATAATCAAGTATTATTAATTATATACTTAATGTAATTAAGAACTTAAAAAAAGATTGAAGGAAAGGAAAAAAAAGAATGAAAGTGTGCATTGCTAGTTGTGAAACCTAGAACATATTTGAAAGAGGTATAAAAGAAAAACAAATATAAATATATGCTTTCCAAGTGTCGAACACATGTCAACGGAGGAGAGATGAGATTTTTCTCAACTACAGAACTAACATGACAATACTAATCATCTGCAGAACCATCAGGACAATACTAATTATTAGAGTAAGTGGATATTACATACATATATATAGAGTTTTGAAAAATTCTAGGGGCCCAATTCTCCATCTACCTCATGTTGCTTCGTCGTTGTGTGTAACCCAATTTTTTTTAACAAATCGACTCTTCCATCAAATTTCTGCACGACAAACTTAATTGAACTTGAAGTTTTTAACATACCATTCCTTCTCACTTATCTGAATAACGCCTCACAAAAGATCACCCTCGAACCTTTCTCAATTCTCAAGAAATTTTGCATGATGTGAAAGATCAGACACCACTAGAATATTCTGTAAGCATTTACATCAAGGGAAAAGTGAAACAAATGAAAAATAATTAAACAATCAACAACACAAAAAATTAGCGTGGAAAACTAAAAAATCGGAATAAACCACTGTTCCGTGAAAGAAATTACACTTCACACAAAATTCCTTCATCTTGTTCAACACCCCTACACTATTACAAGTTTATGAAGATTCTCACATTTCTCATAAGATTTTTTTTTTATTAAAATCATACACAAAATTAAAGTGTACTTGGTGCTTGGTGCACATGTATTAAATACACCTAACAAATAATTTATTTATTTATTTCAACACATACCCAACATGATTAATTGTAATCCAACTTATTTTTAATGCAAGTCCTTTATACCAAATTGTTTTTATATAGGGTAAATTGCGTCAAACCCCCTTGTGGTTTGGAATATCAGTGTGAAACCTCCCCGTGCTTTAAAAATTGTGTGAAACCTTTTTGTGGTTTTATAAATATAGCATGAAACTCCCTTATAGTTTTATAAATATAGCACGAAACCCCTCATTTTGTTAAGATTAAGTGTAGTATATATCACACACGCTTCATGCGAATTTTAGTGGGGTTTTTTTTTTTTTCATTTTTAAAAATATATTGACACAATTATCCCTCCATCAACTATATTAAATGCTCCTTCCGTTGTGAGTTTTTCTAATAGTTTTATGTTTTTATATAGTTAATTTATTTAATAATTATTGCCTATAAAATATTATAGGTAGAAGAGAAATGAGGAATACTTTTTAAAAGTCCTCTTTATATCTAATTATATGTTAACATATCATCTAATGAGTAATTTGTGTATTAATATGTAGTTAGAAATATTAAGAAAAATACAAATAAAAAAATATAAGAAATTTGAACCTACCCTGCGCACTTCTCGTTCTTAAAAAAATCAATATCAACAACAAAAAATTATTTTTGTCAGGTCTTTATATGTTCACAATAAGAAAGTTTCTTCAAGAAATTCACTTTTTTTTTTTGTATAAGTTTTGAAATTTATACTTGGAGATAAACCATAGTTTGCGTTTTGGTATTTTATGAAAGAACGTCAACCGATTATAAGTAAATAATGGGTCATACGGGTTAAACAGTAACACTATTAATTTTTTTAAGAAAAAAAAAGAATCTTGTGCTATATTTATAAAATCATAATTTCACACAATTTTTAGAGCACAGTGAATTTTATGCCGATTTTTCAAACTACAAGGAAGTTTGGCGCAATTTACCTCTTTTATATAACAAATCTATTAATAAAAAACTATATTTAAAAAACTTATGATTACATGCATTTAAAATTCAACGATATTATCTCATGATAACAAGCTCTTATTATAGTTTCTTTAGTTGAACGTGATCATTTACGCTACACGCCTACACCTATTACTACGAGTCTAGCTATAATTTTTCTCGTAAAACACATGCTCTCTTTCTTCGAAGTTAAATGTCTAGTATTAAATGAGCATGATGTTTTAAATGAAAGTTGACCAATTAAAATTTGTACTACTAAAAAGAAAAAGAAAAAGAAGAAATACTTTAAACAAAAATTTAATATTCTAATTAACTTTTAATTTTCACTTATTCTTGGGGACAGAGGAGTATATTTTGGAATAATTTTTTCTCTCTAAAGTGAACGGATATGCCAGTACAAGAGAAAATAATAACATGCGCATGACAAAATTCTCGACAATAAATAATCAATATTTAATTACTAGGAGTAGTTTTTTTTATTTTTTGATCGTCAAAAAGAAAACTTTATTAAAGCTCAATAGAAAGGGTATAAGACATACCCCTACAGTAGCTTACAAGATGAAAACTCATAAACTTGACTCATATCTCCAGCAGCTAATTTACTATTCTAAACCAAGTCTCAAGCTCCTAGACCAATCTCTAAAACAGGCTCTACTTGCAATCACGTTTTCAAAGCGCGTTCAATTCCACACTCTATTTTTAAGCTCTAGAATTAATTCCTCCTCTTTCGCTTGTAGATCTTTAAAAATCACAGCATTCCTGGTCTTCCATATCAACCATACCAAACAAACCCATATGCAACTTAACAACACTTTTTCTTTTTTTTCCTATAATGAGCTTACAAAAATGCTTGATATTCGTGGAAGGCTTTGACGAGAGGACTGTCATCACCCCTACCCACTCACAGCATTTCATCCACACATTATAGGAAAACTTACATTCAAAAAGCACATGTCTAACCGTTTCTTCCTTTTCATTGCAAAAAGCACACTTGAGCCTTGAGTCGTTTGGTTAATGATCGTTCTTTTTTGCAGATCCGATATTGTTGGAATTCTTTCCCATATGACTCTCCAAGCGTGAACTTTTACCTTTGAGGGAACACATTTATTCCAAATTAACTTGAATTCCACTACAAAAAAAATATTGTTTTGCGACGGACAATTATCCGTCGCAAATTTCATGAATTTGCGACGGATATTGGAGACCCGTCGGAAAAAAAGATAATTTGCGACGGAAATAAAAAAACCATCGCAAACTGCACTGTTTTGCGACGGCTAGTCCGTCGCAAAGTGTGGGGTCCATTAACTTCGTTGCATACCGACAAATTTTGCGACGGATTAGCTGTCGCAAATTTCAATTTTGCGACGGACGTGTCCGTCGCAAACCGACCCGTTAAAAAATACCCGTTGGGGAAACGGTCCACTTGACTATTTTGCGACGGATATTGTCGTCGCAATTTTTAACTTCGAATTTACGACGGCCTATTCCGTCGCAAATATTGACCGGGTTTTGCGCGACCTTTCGGAAAACGTCGCGTTGACTGATTTGCGACGGATTGTCCGTCGCAAAATTTTAAATTTCACATTTGCGACGGCTTGGCCATCGCAAATACTAAAAATGACGTCGTTCAGGTATTTGACGGTCGCAATTTGCGACGGACAGGCGTCCGTCGCAAATCTTTTCGCCTTATATAAAGGACAGCGCAGGCGGCGAGAAGAATAAGAGAAAGAAGAGGAAAAAGAGAGGAAGAGGAGGGAGAAGTCGGGTGCAGTCGCTGTAGAGTCAATCCGTCCCAACCGAGTGCTCGTTTCTTCATTAAATCGTAAGTTTTCTTCATTTTTACCGTTTAAAATTTAATTTCCAAGCATGTTTAGAATTTGTTAAGTTTAGAATTGAATTTAGTTGAATTGTTAAGTTTATATTATATTTTTAATTTTAGTAATTTTAGTTGTTTGATTTTAGTTGAATTGTTTTATTAATTTGTTAATTTTTAATTGTTAAGCATGTTTAAATAATATTACAAAATAATTTTAGTTGGATTGTTTAATAATTTTACAAAATAATATTAGTTGCTTGATTTAAGTTTAATAATTTTACAAAATAATATTATTAGTTGATTGATTTTAATTTAGTTGAATGAATTTAGTTGAGTAGGTAGTTTGAATAATATTAGTTGCTTGATTTAAGTTTAATAATTTTACAAAATAATATTATTAGTTGATTGATTTTAATTTAGTTGAATGAATTTAGTTGAGTAGGTAGTTTGAATAATATTAGTTGCTTGATTTAAGTTTAATAATTATACAAAATAATATTATTAGTTGATTGATTTTAGTTTAGTTGATTGAATAATTCGTGATATTTGTTATAGATGAGCGGACAAGGCAGTGGCAACGACAGTCAGCAGCCTCCGAGGGATGAGGAGGCGAGTCGAGGAGGACGAGGAGGGAGGAGACGACGGGCCTCACTAAGACCCGTGGTTCCACCTATTTTCAGGCCAAGGTCTCTATCAGAGACCTCTTCACAGCCTGTGCGGGCTCCTCCTCCTCCTCCTCACAGCAGACTGCTGAGGGCTCATCCTCATCCCGCCAGCATCCGGTTGTTCAAGCACGGATGCCTGTTCAGCCATGTGGTCATACGTAAGTTTTAATATTTTATACTCATTTTTTTTATTAATTAAAACCTAATTATTTTACTAACTTTGAAGTTTTAATTTTACATTTGGATTCCGGGTCATGAGGCTGCTAATCAGGTTTCCAAGTCCATCTTTCGCGGTGGATTCGAGCCCACCGCTTACAGTTGGGGGTTAGTGTCCGATGCAAGAAAAAAGACATACTTCGAGGAGTTTAAGGTATTAATTTAATTTATTAATTCACCGTTTATTAATATCAAATATATAAACAAATATTTACATTTAAATTGTAATTGCAGAAAGAATGTGTCTGGGCACCGGAGCACGATGACCAAATGTTGAGGAATTTTGAAAAATATGCGACAAAAGTATACAGGGACCTCCTTTACAGAATGAGGGACAAGTGGTACAAGGATGGAGTGGCCACCGACATGGGGACTGACAGTGAAAGACGGCCGATTTGGGACCAATTCCTCCGGTACTGGGATTCTCCTGCATTCAAAGAGAAGTCGGCGAAAAACAAGGCGAATCGGCGTAGTGACCCTGATGGAGAAGGGATGGCGAGACATCGGGCCGGTTCTCGGTCCATTTATGAGCACGGGTTGAGATTTGTAAGTTTCGTCTTTAATTTTGTAGTTTTTGAATTTTTATTATTATTTTTCCTAATTTTTATGAGTGGTATTAATTTTTACTATCTTTTTTTCTAATTAGGCGGCGGAGCAAGGACGCGAGCCCTCTCATTTTGAGAGATTGCAGCTCACCCACCCATTCGTCGAGGAGATTGGGAAGTCTACCTACGGCCGTACCACAGAGATCCACATAAGTATTATTTCAATATTAATAGTATTATTTAAATTTTTAATATTAAAAGTATTTTTTATATTTTGTGTTCAATTTAGTTAATTTTTTGTATAATTAATTTGCAGAGAAAGATGCTCGAGGACCTTGCCTCTCAGCCTCAGCCTAAGGAAACGACAGAGGGGTCGGGGTCGGTGCCCCCCACACAGTCTTCTGTTGACGTTCAAAATGAACTGTACTTCAAGAACGTCAAGGCTAAAAAGGGGCGGTTCGCTGGATTGGGCAGCTTCGGAAAGAAAATTTTCCGACCTCGTGGCTCAGGCTCATCCTCCTCTCAGTCTTCCATCGACTCTCATCCCAGTGAGGTCGAGAGGCAGCTTGCCACGGTGGTGGAGCAGATGAAGAACATGCAGAGGCAGCAGCGAGAGAAGGAAGAGTACGAGAGGCAGCAGCGAGAGGCGCACGACCGGTATACAGCCGAGATGGAGCGGTATCGGGTCGAGGTGCAGGAGTATACAGCCGCCATGCAGGCGTGGTGGCAGATATTCGCCTCTGATTCAATGCCACGAGCGCAAATACCTGCGCCACCGATGCCGCCGATCCCGCCGACCCAGCCATCGATGCCGCCGATCCCGCCGACCCAGCCATCGATGCCGCCGATTGTTAACCTGGGCAAGGATGATGAGGAAGAGGAAGACGGATTTAATTCCGATGGTTAAAAAAATTTGATTTTTAATAACTATGAAGTACAATTTTTTTTAGTTTGAATTGTTACTTTAATTTAATTTTTGAATTGTTACTTTAATTTATAATTTTGTGAATTTATTTTAGTTTGAATTTACTTTTATTTAATGGACACAACATTTATAAAAACAAGTGAGAAACGAAAATGAATTAATTTGGTGATTATGGAAAAAAACGAGTCAATTTGGATACATATACAATTAATTGCATACAAAATGAACGAATTATAATTTTAAGCGGGAGTCGAAATAAATAATTTTACAGAGATAATAAAAATTAAATGGCCCCAATATTTTTAAAAACAAGTGAGAAACAAAAATGAATTAATTTGGTGAATTATAGAAAAAAAAATGAGTCAATTTGGATACATATACAATTAATTGTGTACAAATGAACGAATATATAAATTTAAGCTGGAGTCGAAATAAATAATTTTACAGAAATAATAAAAATTAAATGACCCCAATATTTATAAAAACAAGTTAGAAACGAAAATGAATTAATTTGGTGAATTATAGAAAAAAATGAGTCAATTTGGATAAATATACAATTAATTGCGTACAAATGAACGAATTATAAATTTAAGCGGGAGTCGAAATAAATAATTTTACAGAAATAATAAAAATTAAATGGCCCCAATATTTATAAAAACAAGTTAGAAACGAAAATGAATTAATTTGGTGAATTATAGAAAAAAATTAGTCAATTTGGATACATATACAATTAATTGCGTACAAATGAACGAATTATAAAATTATGCATTGTCGAAATAAATAATTTTACAAAATAAAAAAAATAGTTGGGCAAAATATTTTAATAAACAACTTAGATACGAAAATAAATTAATTTGGTGAATTATAAAAAAAAAGACTTAATTTGAATACATATACAATTAATTGCATAAAAATGAACGAAAGTAGCTTGTGCCCTAGTGGCGCGCGCACCCTCCTCTTGCACAAGAGGTCCCGTGTTCGATTCTCCTTGGACGCAAAAAATGGATTAATTGTTCAAGGCCTAATAAGACTAATATAGAAGGTGGGCCGCATATAACAAGGAATGGGCCGGTTGGCCCAGTGGTCCGCTCCCGCTCCGGCCGCCCCGGGTGCCCGGGCTCGAACCACGCGAGCCACTTTTTTTTTTTTGTATAGGCTCGGTAATTTGCGACGGCCATATTCCGTCGCAAATATTGAATTTTGCGACGGAAAACAGCCCGTCGCAAATTATAACAGGAAAAAATAAAAAAAAATATATAAACATTTGCGACGGAATGTGGCCGTCGCAAATGTTGTTGACCCGATCGGATCTGACCCGAAAGGTTTGCGACGGACTACTGTCTGTCGCAAATTCTGTGTGACCCGGCCGGGTCTGACCCGCCAATTTTGCGACGGATTTGTCCGTCGTTAATTTGCGACGGAGGGCGAAATCCGTCGCAAAAATTAGCTATGGCTGTTTTAGGGACGGATATGTGTCCGTCGCAAAACACTGTTTGCGACGGATTTTCCGTCGCTAATTCCGTCGCAAAACAGTGTTTTTTTTTGTAGTGTTCTTCAATCTCCTCCATTTCGGCTTCTCGGTTCTTCCAAAATAGCCACTCGTACACTTCTTTTGTTCTGTATAGCCCGTTTGCTTGTGGTACCCATCTCCAAGTGTCTTCCTCATCTCTCCTCAATGGAAACCTGTTAAGAAAAGCCATGAGCTCGTTAACAACATCTCTCTCTCTCTCTCTCAAATAATTCTCTTCTCCATTACTAAATCCCAACTCCACCCATCTTCCCTCCATTCTCCCAGTTCCCCCACTCTAGCATTTTTATTTTGAGATAAATAATAAAGCCTGGGAAAACGATCTCTTAGAGATATTTTCCCAGCCCACTTTTCATCCCAAAATAAAGTTTGCCTCCCATTCCCTATCACCTTTTCTACGTTATTAAAAAACCAGTCCCCTTCCCCTACTCCTGCAGCTCTAAGTATCTCTCTAACACCCTAGCCCATAAACACCCTCTCTCCCCAAGAAATCTCCATACCCATTTCCCCAAAAGTGCTTTATTAAAACATTCTATGTCCCTGACCCCAAGACCCCCATAAAATTTTGGTTTACATACCAACGACCATTTAATCCAAGCAGTTTTATTCTCACAACCACCCCCCCACAGAAAATTTCTTTGAATTTTAACGATCTCACTCACAATATTTTTGGGAGCCCGAAAGGTGGACAGCAGGTACACATGAATTGAAGAGAGCACAGAGTTCACTAGGGTAAGTCTCTCCCGAATGGAGATTTTCAAACCTTCCCATTTCCGCAATTTATTTTTTATTTTTTGCGTAACGTACTTCCAGTCTGAGAGCTGCCTGTGGGGGAAGGGGACTGGTTTTTTATTCAAGTTAAAAGGTCCCCAGCCCATAAAATATTTTAAAAAAATTGACATCTAATAACAATAATTTTTTTATCATTATCTAAAGACACAATTAATGTGAAAGTGGCAAAACATAATTAATTGTTTGTGCATGATTATCAAGTATGGATGATGATTTAAGTATTATGAAAAGAATAACGAGTATCACGACCTCTCACTTTTTTCTTTAAATTTTTCTTCTAGTATTAATTTTATTGCTCGCATGAGTTTGATCATTAATTTTATCATAATTATTTAGAAAAAGCAAAATATTGAGATAACGAGTACAACAAATAAAATAAAATTGTAAGGTGGCTATATTTAGATGATAAAACAAACGCATCCTTTAATTTGTCCAATAAAAAATATTTTATGACAATTCTGAACTCATATTAATAATAATGTAATACATATTCTGTCTTTTAATTTTTTGGGTTGCTAATCAGATCACCACTACAAAAAAGACGGAGATTAGCGACGGAAATTTTTGCTACGGCCAAATATCCGTCGCAAATTCAGTGAATTTGCGACGGATTTTACTAAGCCGTCGAAAAAAATGAAATTTTGCGACGACTAAGGATGGCCGTCGCAAAGTTTTGTAATTTGCGACGGAAAAGTCGTCGCAAACACTATGGCCCACCGCCTTCGTCTTGAAATGACTACATTTGCAACGGAAGGGTCGTCGCAAATTTCAACTTTGAGTTTGCGACGGTCCATTCCGTCGCAAAATATACCCGTTTAAAGGTGATCGTTCATGAAGCGACCCGTTTGACTGATTTGCGACAGATAAGGTCGTCGCAAATTTTAACTTTGAGTTTGCGACGGACCAAAGCCGTCGCAAATCTTACATTTATATTCGCGACCTTTCGGGAAACGGTCCTTTGACCGTTTTGCGATGGAATTTCCGTCGCAAGTACGAACCGTTTTTACGCGTCTTCTCGGGAAACGGTGCGTTGACTGATTTGCGACGGAAAAGCCGTCGCAAATCAGTAAAAACGACGTCGTTTTGTCTTTGACAGGCGAAATTTGCGACGGATAGGCGTCCGTCGCAAATTTTTTACAATTATAAATACTCTCCTCGCGAAGCAGACGGATCCTGCGAGAAAAAGGAAGAAGTGGAGGAAAACGAAAGGAAAAGGAAGGAGAAGTCGGGAAAAGGAAGGCGTCCGTCCCCACCGAGTTTTCGTTTCGACATTTTCTACAAATAAACCGTAAGTTTTCTTCATTTTTACCGTTTAAAATTTAATTTTAAAGCATATATAGAGAATTGATTTTAGTTGAGAATTGATTTTAGTTGAATTGTTTGAATTATATTAGTAATGAATTGATTTTAGTTGAATTAGTTTATCGAATTTTAATTTAAATCATTTTTAAATTTTTGTTAATTAAGTTTAGAATTGAATTAGTTGAATTGTTTGAATTATATTAGAAATGAATTGATTTTAGTTGAATTAGTTGATCTAATTTAATTAGTAGATCGAATTTTAATTTAATTTAATTTTGCATGTTTAATTTTTGTTAAGTTTATAATTGAATTAGTTGAATTGTTTGAATTATATTAGAAATGAATTGATTTTAGTTGAATTAGTTGATCTAATTTAATTAGTAGATCGAATTTTAATTTAATTTTAAAGCATGTTTAATTTTTGTTAAGTTTAGAATTGAATTAGTTGAATTGTTTGAATTATATTAGAAATGAATTGATTTTAGTTGAATTAGTTGATCTAATTTAATTAGTAGATCGAATTTTAATTTAATTTTAAAGCATGTTTAATTTTTGTTAAGTTTAGAATTGAATTAGTTGAATTGTTTGAATTATATTAGAAATGCATTGATTTTAGTTGAATTAGTTGATCTAATTTAATTAGTAGATCGAATTTTAATTTAATTTTAAAGCATGTTTAATTTTTGTTAAGTTTAGAATTGAATTAGTTGAATTGTTTGAATTATATTAGAAATGAATTGATTTTAGTTGAATTAGTTGATCTAATTTAATTAGTAGATCGAATTTTAATTTAATTTTAAAGCATGTTTAATTTTTGTTAAATTTATAATTGAATTAGTTGAATTGTTAAATTATTACAGATGAACCCAGGTCAAGATAATTTTCTCACTGTCATCATAGTCGACAACAAGTAAGTATTTTTTAATGAATTATGTATACTTTTAATTATATATATATTAATATAATTAACTTGATTTTTTAATTTTGTTGTCACAGACTGCTTCCAGCCCATGAGACTAGCTTAATCGTCTCACAAATCATTAGGATGTGACAATTTGAGTATGGTGCCCACTCGTGGAGTCAAGTGTCCGAGCAAAAGAGGATGGAGTACTTTGATGACTTCAAGGTATAAAAAATTTATTTATTATGATTTTAATTTAACTTTTAATTTTTTAATTTATTCGTTAATATTCTATTTTTAATTTATTTGCAGAGGCGGTGCGTTTGGGACCCTGCCAACGATAGTATTATGTACCAATTGTTCTGTGCGAAAGCGCAAGAACGGTACAAAGATATTATCTACGGCCTGAAGAAGCGGTGGGAGCGTGGGGATCGGGTGGAGTTGGGTCGAGCACCAGACGGACGATCGATATGGGATGGTTTGGTGGATCACTGGAACAGTGAACCATCATTCTGATGAAGAACAATTTATTTATATTTTTTGAACTATTTATTTATGTTTTTTGAACAATTTATTTATGTTTTTTGAACAATTTTTGGTAAAGACATTGCCGGTTACAAGGTTTCCGCCATTATTACAGAGATAATGAGGGATAATTTAGAGTAGAACGCAATGAAGTTCAAACTCGTCTCGTCGCAGCGGAAGCAGTAATACTTGGATGGGTTTTGGGTATATATATGCAAATATTTATAAACAATTAGTTGGTTAAAAATATTTGCATATATATACCCGAAACTCATCCAAGTAGTACTGCTTCCGCTGCGACGAGACGAGTTTGAACTTCATTGCGTTCTCCTCTAGATTATCCCTCAATATCTCTGTAATAATGGCGGAAACCTTGTGACCGGGAATGATGCTACAAATAGTATTTCAACAAAGATATTACTAATTCAGTGTTAATTAGCATAATTACTTGTAGAAACGAAAATGAATTAATTTGGTGAATTGTAGAAAAAAAAAAGAGTCAATTTGGATACATATACAATAATTGCGTACAAATGAACGAATTATAAATTTAAGCGGGAGTCGAAATAAATAATTTTACAGAAATAATAAAAATTAAATGGCCCCAATATTTATAAAAACAAGTTAGAAACGAAAATGAATTAATTTGGTGAATTGTAAAAAAAAAATGAGTCAATTTGGATACATATACAATTAATTGCGTACAAATGAACGAATTATAAATTTAAGCGGGAGTCGAAATAAATAATTTTACAGAAATAATAAAAATTAAATGGCCCCAATATTTATAAAAATAATTTAGAAACGAAAATGAATTAATTTGGTGAATTGTAGAAAAAAAAACGAGTCAATTTGGATACATATACATTTAATTGCGTACAAATGAACGAATTATAAATTTAAGCGGGAGTCGAAATAAATAATTTTACAGAAATAATAAAAATTAAATGGCCCCAATATTTATAAAAACAAGTTAGAAACGAAAATGAATTAATTTGGTGAATTGTAGAAAAAAAATGAGTCAATTTGGATACATATACAATTAATTGCGTACAAATGAACGAATTATAAATTTAAGCGGGAGTCGAAATAAATAATTTTACAGAAATAATAAAAATTAAATGGCCCCAATATTTATAAAAATAATTTAGAAACGAAAATGAATTAATTTGGTGAATTGTAGAAAAAAAACGAGTCAATTTGGATACATATACATTTAATTGCGTACAAATGAACGAATTATAAATTTAAGCGGGAGTCGAAATAAATAATTTTACAGAAATAATAAAAATTAAATGGCCCCAATATTTATAAAAACAAGTTAGAAACGAAAATGAATTAATTTGGTGAATTGTAGAAAAAAAATGAGTCAATTTGGATACATATACAATTAATTGCGTACAAATGAACGAATTATAAATTTAAGTGGGAGTCGAAATAAATAATTTTACAAAATAAAAAAAATAGTTGGGCAAAATATTTTAATAAACAACTTAGATACGAAAAGAAATTAATTTGGTGAATTATAAAAAAAAATGACTTAATTTGAATTCATATACAATTAATTGCATAAAAATAAACGAAAGTAGCTTGTGCCCTAGTGGCGCGCGCCCCCTCCTCTTGCACAAGAGGTCCCGTGTTCGATTCCCCTTGGACGCAAAAAATGGATTAATTGTTCAAGGCCTAATAAGACTAATATAGAAGGTGGGCCGCATATAAAAAGAGATGGGCCGGTTGGCCCAGTTGTCCACGCCCGCCCCGGCCGCCTCGGGTGCCCGGGCTCGAACCACGCGATCCATTTTTTTTTTGTATAGGCTCGGTAATTTGCGACGGCCAAATTCCGTCGCAAATATTGAATTTTGCGACGGAAAACAACCCGTCGCAAATTATAACAGAAAAAAATTAAAAAAAATATAATAAACATTTGCGACGGAATGTGGCCGTCGCAAATGTTGTTGACCCGAACGGGTCTGACCCGAAATATTTGCGACGGAATACTGTCCGTCGCAAATTCTGTGTGACCCGGCCGGGTCTGACCCGCCGATTTTGCGACGGATTTGTCCGTCGTTAATTTGCGACGGAAGGCAAAATCCGTCGCAAAAATTAGCTACGGCGGTTTTAGGGACGGATACGTGTCCGTCGCAGATACCGTCGCAAAACACTGTTTGCGACGGATTTTCCGTCGCTAATTCCGTCGCAAAACAGTGTTTTTTTTGTAGTGCACTATCTCTGTATTCTCTGAACATCTAATCGGATTTTCACCGGATCGCGCACCCAAATTTGGGTCTGGACTTGGGAAGTTAGCCAACAGTCATGTGGCATTACAATTAATTTGGGGATTTTATGTGGCAACATCTTCACATCATAAAATATTCCAAACCAAAAAACGAAAAGAAAACTAATAGCCTTTTCTTTTTTCTTTTTACTTATATAGTTCAGAATATTTTTGTTCTAAATAAATTACTAGATTATACATAATTAGTAATTTAAATTGTAAAGTCTGAGTTTCTTACACTACAAGAAAATAATGATTTGCCTACGGAATTAAATTGCCTACAAAAATTTACCAACAAAAAAACTTGTAGTAAAAATTGCCTACGATTTGCCCACAGAATTTTCTAATTATGAAAGTATCTACATTTCTCAACCTAAAACAATTTGCCTACGGAATTGATTTGCCCACGGAATAAAATCCCTAGGTATAATTACCTACAAGCCAATTGCCTACAAAAATTTACCTACAACACAGTTTGCCTACGAAATTTCCGTAGACAAATTATTGTGTAGGTGGGGAAGGAAAATGCCTATACAATTAGAGATTTTTGTAGGCAATTCGTAGGCAATCCCCCCTACGAATTTTTTTTGTTGGTAATTCCGTAGCTATATTGACAATTTCTGTATGCAATATTAAACTTTCTTGTAGTGTTATTACTAGAATAGTAATTATATACTATATGAGGGGATTTAAAAAAATTGTCATTGCACTTTTGGTACATATATTCCAAAGTGGTGTTTGTGACTGTTGGTAAACTAAATAGTTTTTTAAGAAAAAGAAAAAATTATTTTGAACTTATTCTTGTGGGACCACTTTTGCAATTAATCAGAATCAACAACAGTCTATTTTATACTAATAATGCCTAATGAAAATCTAAAGAAAGAAAACTAAACTTCAGTAATATAATATATCCTGTGAATAATATTTTCATAAAAAACACTAAATAATATAGTTACTGATTAATTAATTTAAATATTTATTTTGCCAAATTAAAATATGCCCTCAAAATCCCAAAAATGTGATGTCGTGTTGGAATTTTCAGCTGCAATTCAGCAGTCCTCAACTAAAATTGTGTACTTCAATAAATATAAAAACTACATCATAAGTACGTTCCGGGCAATAAAAAAGTGCTTGCACATTAATAAAATCCATGTGAGACTAGTACGAGGGTTCCATTGAGTGCCAACTTTGTAATAGAACCCATTTCTATTATTGTCGAACCCACATGAGATACAGATATCACTGTTTTTATATTCCATTAATTGACCGAAAGTTGAACTGTATATACATATTACGGCAAAAAGTTGTGCGAGACGGTTCATAAATTAGTTGTACAAATAAATATTCAATATTCTTTCATAATATTAGCGCGTCATGTTCAATTTATGCTCCGTTTTACTATGAAACATATCACGCAAAACCTGCTCATAAATTATAGTTCATTAATTTGTATTGTGCCTACTGTCATTAACCAAATTGCAATGGATTAAATTTACAATGCTCTCTTCTGCTAACGCGTGTACACTTTCTGCCAACAATCGTGAGAAAAAATTAATATAAATGAATTGATTTTACAATTATATACAGATTTGAACTTTTCGATGGATGGGATGAAATCATTTCAACAACCCTTACTACATAAGCCTGCACTGTCCTCAATTACCCTAATGTATTATGTGACAAATTAAGGTTGTTAATCCAAGCGTACGTATATCAATTAAAAATTACTAAAACTAATCATGTGTTTTGTACCATAAAATTAATTGAAAATGTTGCTACTATAATATAAAAATCACTATACAAAAATAAAAAATTATCTACAAATTTTTCAATAAAAATTTCCGTAGTGAGATTGTTTATGAATTGTCAACAATTTTTTTTCTAATTATGTGAACATTTTCATTCCCCAAACTTATAAACAATTTAACTACAGATGAATCAATTTGCCTACAAAATTAAATTCCTATATAATTAATGACCTACTACAAACAATTTATTTACAAAAATTAACAACTAACAATTTGTGTATAAATATTATGTAGGTAATTAGAAATGAAAAGTACCTATTTAATTAGAAATTTTGTAGGGAAATTTGTAGGCAATCCTCAATAAGAAATTTTATGTTGGAAATTTCGTAGTCAATTGACAATTTTCGTATGTAATTCTATATTTTCTTGTAGTAAAATATTATGTATATCTTGTGCATTGTTTTACTAATATTAGTTTTACACGGTACCAACAATATTAGTTTTACTAACAATAGTATTAGTTTTACTAACAATAGTATTACACTAATATTAGTTTTATTAACAATAGTATTAATGATTTATGGCGTAGAAGGTACAATAATATTATTACACTAATATTAGTTTTACTAACAATAGTATTACACGGTACGAGCAATAATATTAATGATTTATGGCGTAGAAGGTACATACAATACTTAAAAAAAATGTATTAATGTGTGATTTTTTAAAGTCCAGATTTTGGTTAAAATAATGATTTTATCATATGTAGAGTATTGGTAAAGGAACAAAAAATAGAAATTTCTCATCTATCTATCTATCTCCCTCCCCAGCCCAGAAGCAGACAGCCCACACCACATTTCCTTTGTAGAGAGAGAAAGGAGGAGAGAGAGAGGGAAGCACACAGTTAGTTGTCTATTGATAAGTCATCGACCCCAAAAAAGAAAGCAATTTTATTCAGATCCCATCCATCCATCATCCCTCCTCTCACTAGCTGCTATATACATACATACATACATACCTCGATCAGTCAATCTATCAATCAATCAATCAAATCAAATCAATCTCTCACTGAAATCAATTTGATCTCATGATGTCCTCTTCATCATCATCATCTCCTGCTTTTCCTCCGGACCACCACCTCTCTCCTTCTCCTAATTCCGAGCAGCTCTGTTACGTCCATTGCAACTACTGCGACACTGTCTTAGCGGTATACTAATACTATATAATAAACACTTTTCATTTAATCAATTCTTTCTTTCTTTGTTACTAATCAATTTCCTTGTTTCTGTGTGTTGAATGAATTAGGTGAGTGTTCCGTGCACGAGCTTGTTCAAGACTGTTACGGTGCGATGCGGGCATTGCACCAATCTTCTGTCCGTCAACATGCGTGGATTGCTTCTCCCTTCCTCCAATCAGCTTCATCCTTTTTTCTCTCCTCAGAATCTTCTGGTACTTGATTACCTAGGGTTTTTCAAACTCCTCTCACATTTTATTTATCAAGTTTGCATCTACCATCATTAATTAGGGTCTCTCTTATCTTTTTTAATTTGGACTAATAATAAATTACAGGAGGAGATTAGGAACTCGCCTTCGAATTTGATGAATCATCATCAGCAAAATCCAAACGAGTCCCTCCTACCTGTTAGAGAAATGATCGATGAGCTTCCCAAGCCTCCTGTAGCCAAAAGACGTCAGTAATTTCATTTATGCTCATTCTTAATTTCCTCAAATTTTAACTCTTAAATCACCACATCCCAACACACGCCTACGTACAAGTGTTTGGGTTCCATAAATCTACAAATGAGCTAGAATGAAATGATCGATCATCACAAATGTAATTAATATTGAGTCAAGGATAGTTACTTTATCCAGTGTGTGAATTAATTTGAGAGGCCGGTGGAATGTTTCCAGTCACTTTCACATTTCGTAATTATTAGTTAACCAAATTAACAACTTCAATCTAATTATTTTGGAGTTTGTGGCCCAATTTATTTATTTAATTTCATGAGTGACCCAAATATGAATATCTAGCTATGTAGTGAGGTACTTTGCACCCAGAAATTCCAAACCCTAATTTAATTTCCATAGCTACCTTTAATTCCATTCCGCATAATTAAAAGTGGCAGTGTCTTTTTGGTCCTCGAAATTAATAATAGATAAGACTTATTCCTCGGGATTCATGATGGTGTGGAAATAGTGGGAATCCCATCAAAAATCATTAGATAATGATGAAGTAGTGATGAGGAATTGTGACAGCAGTAAGATATGCACAAAATTAAAGTAAAAGGAAGGAAGTCAGCCAAAGTGATTTAATGCCTCTGCTCTAATTTTTTTGTTTTTTATTTAATTTAATTTTGCAGCCCCGGAGAAAAGACAGAGAGTGCCCTCAGCCTACAACCGCTTCATCAAGTGAGTTTTTTTTTTTTTTTAATTAAACACACAACCGTCTCCACTTTGTTAATTCAACACGTACGAGATTAAAATATGACCACTCTACCCCTACCCCTACCCCTGGATGCATAGGTTTGTGTTCTTGCAGCTTTACATATGGTTC
Source organism: Ballota nigra (assembly GCA_947034835.1). NCBI lineage: Eukaryota > Viridiplantae > Streptophyta > Magnoliopsida > Lamiales > Lamiaceae > Ballota > Ballota nigra. The sequence continues at coordinate 43,345,391 of OX344721.1, forward strand.
CAAATTAAAGATTCTTTAAATGCATAAATTCATTTGAAGGAGAATCTAAGCTAAGCCCTAGAAATTAATTGTTTCATATACATAATTATGAAATGAAATTGACAGTTCACGATTATATTTGGTGCAGGGACGAGATCCAACGTATCAAAGCTGGAAACCCTGATATAAGTCACAGGGAAGCCTTTAGTGCAGCTGCAAAAAATGTAAGAAAAAAATAAATTAATTATTCAAACTCAGAAGCATATTTTTCTCTATGTCCTATATATATAGCTACTCCCTATCATTTATTCTTTTACAGTTTTTACTAGGGTTTTTGACTTTGTACCATTAGAGACACAAATTTTGCCCTTCTTTTTTAGAATAAAATTTTTTTAATTGTGTTTGCTGACAGTGGGCCCACTTTCCGCACATTCACTTCGGACTGATGCCTGATCAACCCGTGAAGAAACCAAATGTGTGCCAACAGGTACCAAAAAAAAACCCTAAGTTTTTACACATTTTTCGCACACTAGAATGTGAATTATTTTAATCATTGTTGATTTATAGGAAGGAGACGATGTGCTGATGAAAGACGGGTTTCTTGCGGCGGCCAACGTGGGTGTTTCTCCCTACTAGTTAATTAATGTTAATCTTGTCTTTAAACTCATGTGATTAGGGTGTAATTTAATATTTTCGGATTGGTTTATGAGCTTCTAAAATGGCTATTATGGTGGGAGAGGATTTTGATGACGTTGTTAATGTGGTGTTCTAATTATAACTAATCTCTAAAACCCATCTGAAAATTAATGAAGCTTGCTTGCTTGCTTGCGTATCATTGGTACGTTACGTATATGTATGGCGCATATGCTTAATTTATATTTCTTCATTTTGTTTATTTTCCCCTTAATTTCACTTCAATTATGTGGTCCTCCTTTTTATATGTATCTTTCAATCTCTATTTTATTTCACTTGTTCGTGATGGTGTTACGTTTGCGTGTATACTGATCTATGGAGATTTTCTAACCCTGAGTTTTTAAAAAAACGTTTTCTTATTGAATTATTATATTTTTATTTTCTATAAATGGAAAAAAATTGTTTAAAACAAAATCGTTTGTTCATCCACTAATTATTTCACTGTCACGCTTCCGCACTTGGATCTTTGGATATATACCTCTTTGATAATTACGTTGTGGCAAATATGTATATGTATATTTATACAACTCAAATGTATATTTTATTTTAAATGATATTATTAATTATTTTATTAAAATGTATTAAATTATTTTTACTAAGTAATTTAATATTAGTTGTTTTCATTTAACAATATTAGCAAATAAAGTTTTACTGATATCACTACAAGAAAAAAAGAATTGCCTACAAAAAATTTTCAATAAAAAAGTTCGTAGTAAGAATTGCGTACGATTTGCCTACAAAATTTTCTAATTATGAAAGCTTCTACATTTCTCAACCTAGAAACAACTTGCCTACGGAATTAATTTGCCTACGAAATAAAATCCCTAGGTACGGACTTTCCGTAGGCAAATTTTTTTATAGGTGGGGAAGGAAGATGTCTATACAATTATAAGTTTTTGTAAGTAATTCGTAGATAATCCCCACTACGAATTTTTTTTTTTTTTTTTTTGAAATTTTATAGCCATATTGATAATTTCTGTAGACAATTTTATATTTTCTTATAGTGTATATTATTATAGTGTAGCTTTTAGTTACAATTCGAAGCTTGAGACCTAACTAAATTTGAGATATGTACTTAGACTCAGTGGTGCAATAATATAAAATAATTTTAAACAGTGGGTATTTTATAATAAATGGATACTCTTCAGTGCAATCCTTCCTAATTTAATTCTATAAGATAGTTTCACACAAGTATTTGTATGTAAGCAAATTTTGCCACAATTTATGTAGCATTGGGTAACAATATATGCTGGTATATGCATCAAATATCTCCGCACAACGAACGATGATATAATTAAACACTTGCAAGTTGCATGTGATCTTATTTAAAAAAATATTACATTAAAAATACTAATACTATATTTAAAAAATTATTATTTAAAAATACACTTGAATGGTATATTTCATTTGGTGAGTATATATACAAGTTATCACTACAAAAAAAACACTGTTTTGCGACGGATTCTGCGACGGACACGTATCCGTTCCTAAAACAGTCGTAACTAATTTTTGCGACGGATTTCGCTGTCCGTCGCAAATTACCGACGGATAAATCCGTCGCAAAAGTGGCGGGTCAGACCCGGTCGGGTCGCACAGAATTTGCGACGGACAGTAGTTCGTCGCAAATCTTTCGGGTTAGACCCGATCGGGTCAACAATATTTGCGACGGCCAGATTCCGTCGCAAATGTTTATATATATTTTTTTTATTTTTTCTATTATAATTTGCGACGGGCTGTTTTCCGTCGCAAAATTCAATATTTGCGACGGAATTTGGCCGTCGCAAATTACCGAGCCTATACAAAAAAAAAAAAGTGGCTCGCGTGGTTCGAGCCCGGGCACCCGGGGCGGGCGCGGACCACTGGGCCAACCGGCCCATTCCTTGTTATATGCGGCCCACCTGCTATATTAGTCTTATTAGGCCTTGAACAATTAATCCATTTTTGCGTCCAAGGGGAATCGAACACGAGACCTCTTGTGCAAGAGGAGGGGGCGCGCGCCACTAGGGCACAAACTACTTTCATTCATTTTTATGCAATTAATTGTATATGTATTCAAATTAAGTCATTTTTTTTATAATTCACCAAATTAATTTCTTTTCGTATCTAAGTTGTTTATTAAAATATTTTGCCCAACTATTTTTTTTATTTTGTAAAATTATTTATTTCGACAATGCATAATTTTATAATTCGTTCATTTGTACGCAATTAATTGTATATGTATCCAAATTAACTTTTTTTTTTCTATAATTCATCAAATTAATTCATTTTTGTTTCTCACTTGTTTTTATAAATGTTGTGACCATTTAATTTTTATTAGTTTGGTAAAATTATTTATTTCGACTCCCGCTTAAAATTATAATTCGTTCATTTGTATGCAATTAATTGTATATGTATCCAATTGACTCGTTTTTTTTTTCCATAATTCACCAAATTAATTCATTTTCGTTTCTAACTTGTTTTTATAAATATTGGGGCCATTTAATTTTTATTATTTCTGTAAAATTATTTATTTCGACTCCCGCTTAAAATTATAATTCGTTCATTTGTATGCAATTAATTGTATATGTATCCAAATTGACTCGTTTTTTTTCCATAATTCACCAAATTAATTTATTTTCGTTTCTCACTTGTTTTTATAAATGTTGTGTCCATTAAATAAAAGTAAATTCAAACTAAAATAAATTCACAAAATTATAAATTAAAGTAACAATTCAAAAATTAAATTAAAGTAACAATTCAAACTAAAAAAAAATTGTACTTCATAGTTATTAAAAATCAAATTTTTTTAACCATCGAAATTAAATCCGTCTTCCTCTTCCTCCTCATCCTCGCCCAGGTTAACAATCGGCGGCATCGATGGCTGGGTCGACGGGATCGGCGGCATCGATTGTAACGCCCCAAATCCAGAATATATTAATTATATCGGATTCGAAGTATTATTGTGATCAAAAGTCCGAACTATAAAATTTTTGAAGGAAATATAATGGAAAGGAGAGATGATGAGTTTTATGCAGCGGAAGAAATGAATAGAATAATTTTAATATGTATAACACATACATATATGTGTACATAAAACATAGTATTAACAGTAATGTTTTATTTAAGCGGGGAACTACGTGTCGTCTCTATTACTGTCCTTGCTCCACGAAATCATAATCTGCAAGGGTTGTAGAAAATGGGGCGTGATATTTGAATTCTCACGTATGGGTGATTTGCAACGTCATGAGATTGGTAAATCCGAAATATATTAAGTTATACCCATTGATAAAGTATTTATTCCATTTAATCAGTTTCACATATATACATGATTATGAAATTTCATTGAAGCAACAGTTTATATAATATTTAATGGACATTAACACATCTCACATAGTATAATTGAAATAGCACAAGTTGATTCACATTAGGGTAGAACCCAACACATATTCACGTATTGTCACAAACTGTCAAACCATATTCGTACGATCATTCCACTTATAACAAAGTTACCCTTTTCGACTACAACCAAAACTTACTTCATCCAACCACAACCAACAAAGTTACCCTTTTCAACTCCAACCAAAATAAGCAAGCATCAATGGCCTTATTCCCAGTGCGCACGTAGGCAGCTGACCGGGGACCAGATCTGCTTGATCAACAACCTTCATTCCGAGGGCGTCCCCGACAGCTCCCCGGAGGTCGGATTTAAAACTCGATTCTAACTCCGTACTTACTGACTTTCCATAAAACTGACTCAATAAACTTCACAGAGAAAAATACTTGATTGACAACAGAATTGATTCATGCTCACATAAGGTGCTTACTCACACACAGTGGTAATCGATTTATAAAACAACAGGCATTATATAACATATATAATAATATCACATAATTCAAACAATTATATAATAGGTGCTACATTTATGTTGGATTAATTGTTTTAGATTGATTTAGTCGAGTTCAGAAAATACCGGCACAACATCATTATTATCAGATCAATCAACAGATCATCACCCACCTGATTGTTCTGAGTCCTGGGAATATGTACAAACAGATGGTCGAAAACCTCGTGTGCGTTCCAACTAGTACCGAAACCTAGTAGGAAAATATTTAATTAAGAGTTGACCTTTGAATTAATAGGAAAACTTGAGAGTTTGAGGTACGAGAATCGAGGAGATCGTTATCTTTAGAAAACTTATCGAAAGCTAAAACTCTTAAAGGTTGATTTCTAATTGATAAGTACACCCCTTTTCAAGAGGAGGTGTATTGGGGGTGTATTTACTAATTTTTGGGTGTCCTTAACAAAAGCCTTTTATAAAATTAAAAGTATATTCATAAAAATTATTATTCTTGGAAATACTTAAAAGAATAAGAATAATTACTTAAGAGTATTAATAAGAAATAAAGAAAAGGTTTTTCTTTTTTAAGATTTCTCTTTCTCATTTCAAAAGAATTCTTGAATATAAATATTCATATTTTATAAATAAAACTCCCTTATTAAACTTATTAATAAACTTTATCTTGTGTTCCTTTTTATAAACTTGACTAATAAATCTAACAACTAATTCATTCATCCAATAATACCAATCAACTAAACTAATAATACTTAACAGCTAAACCAACAATACTAGACAACTATATCAACAATACTAAACAACTAAAACAACTAACACTAAATAACCATATCCACTGCTTTGAACTAAAAACCAAGTCTTACATCAATAACCCCAAAAACTAGTCCAAAGAATTAAAAGAGGAGTTTCAACAATAATAATATTTCATCTATAGTTCTACTAGCTCAAACCAAAATAATCAATACTCTAATTCACCACAACACATAGCTAATTCAATACTCACAAAATCAACAATATCAAAGTCCATCTACAAGGTTCCAAAAGATGAATATTCCAACCTCTCCAAAAGTCTAAACAACTCGAAATTAAAACAGTTCGTTCCTAATCCAAATACTACGAAAATTAAAGAGGAGAATAGCGATTCTTACGAGTCCCAAACCGGGCATCCTAACGGCGTAGTTCGGAGATTCGTCGGGTAAATTCAAGCAGCCTAACGACGTCGTTTGATGATTCGGTTGTTTGTAGGATATTTTGGACAGCCTAACGGCGTCGTTTCGATTTCTCCAAAATTGAACGGGCAGTGGTTCGTTACAACAACATCTCAATTAACACGAAAGAATGAATTTGTGAGTTTTAACGAAGAATTAATTGAAGAAACTGAAATCGAATTGGAATTAATTTAAGAAATTGTGGAATTAAACGAATTCGGAAAGCAACAAGATGGGACTCACCCAAAGGAGGAGGGGGGGCCGTCGGCCGGAGGCGGCGCTGCCGTGAGGATCGACGGCAGCTCGAAGCAGGGGGCGTCGCGATTGGGGTTCGACGGCGGCGCTTGGCTTCGATCGGCGCTGAACAAGGGGAAGAGGCATCGCGGCGTGAGGGCTGGAATACGGCGGCGAAAGAGCAGAGAGAGGGGCGACGGTGCTTGGATGGTGCGACGGCGACGGCTGCGGCTCTGACCGTGTCCTGGGCGAAGAGAACGGCCGGCGCTCGTGGTGGCGCGACGGCGGCGCTGGGCACGGCGGTGAGCGGCGTCGCGTCTGGGGCTGTGTGAGGGAGGCGTCGGCGCTGCTCCGTGGAGGAGGCGTGACGGTTGGAGCACGGCGGTGCTCGTGTGAAGGAGGCGACGCTGGCTGGTGGCGATTGGCGGAGGAGGGATTTGGGCGGCGACTTCCGGAGAGAAAGGGAAGAGAGAAAGGAACCGAATGAAAATTTGGGGATTGATTTTTTTTTTTTGAAAGAGTACTGCGTAAGGTAGAGGGAGATATTTATAGAAGAAAATACTTTAATTAACTAATTAATTTAAAAAGGAAAATAGTTTATGTGGCTAGGAATGAAAGTGAAATTCTTTGATATTTCTGTTCCCACTTGATACGGTTTAGGGATCATTTGGTTCACGGGTTTAATCTCAATTTTATAATTAATACAGTTTTAAAACTCAATTAATATTTTATCGCATTTGAATTATATTTATATATTTTTATCAATAAATTATACGGATCAAAATCCTTAATTTAAACTCGATTATTTAATTTCTCGTAGTCCTTTATTCGTTTGAAAGATTCGATTCCTTTTTCGAATTTAGGAATTTATAAAAGGGTATATATATAAATTACACAATAGCACTCAAAATAATAAAATAAAAAGAAACAAAGATAAAAATATAAAATAAGGGTTCTAGGAATATAAAAGGTATAAAACGGGACGGGGTATTACATCCTCACCCCCTTAACAGAATTTCGCCCCCGAAATTCAGCTTCTAGGTATTGCTTAGGTATTGAGGGTATTTGGTTAGGACTTCATCCTCTATTTCCCAAGTTGTTTCTTCTTTCTCGTGTCGGCTCCACTGGACTAGAACTAATGGTATCTCTTGATTCCTTAATAAGTGTAACTTCCTTCCTAGGATAGTAACTGGAACTTCTTCATAAGTCAGGTCACTGCTTAGGCCTAATTCTACGTGATTAATAACGTGGTTTGGATCACTCACGTATTTCCTGAGTGTAGATATGTGGAACACATTATGCACTAGTGATAATTCCGGTGGTAAAGCTAAGTGATAAGCCACAACCCCGATTCTATTCAGGATGTCAAATGGCCCATTGTATCGCGACTTTAGCTCACCTCTTTTCCCAAAATGGATTAGACCTTTCATTGGTGCCACTCGGAGAAATACTTTATCGCCAATGTCGAATTGTAAATCTCTTCTCCTAGCGTCCGCATATGACTTCTGACGGTCTTGAGCCGCTTTGATTCTTCCTTTAATCTTTGCGACTATCTCAACCAATCTTTCAACTAGTTCGGGTTTGAGAATCTTTCGAATTCCGACTTCATCCCAACAAACTGGTGATCTACACCTTTTCCCGTAAAGTACTTCGTACGGTGCCGTTTGTATTGTCGCCTGATAACTGTTGTTATATGCGAACTCTACAAATGGCAGGTGGCTCTTCCAACTTCTTGCAAGATCTAGAGCGCAAGCTCTCAGCATACCTTCAAGTGTCTGGATAGTTCTTTCCGATTGTCCGTCAGTCTACGGGTGGTATGCGGTGCTGAATTTCAATCCAGTCCCTAAGGCTCATTGCAGACTTCCCCAGAACTTAGAGGTAAAACGGGGTCTCTATCGGACACTATCGAGACTGGTACACCGTGCAGTCTAACTACCTCTGCTATGTATAGTTGGACGAGCTTGTCCAACGTATAAGTCATTTTAATAGGGATATAGTGGGCAGTTTTCGTAAGTCTATCTACGATAACCCAAATGGCATCGTGATTCTTCACCGTTTTCAGAAATCCGGTGACAATATCCATAGTGATGTTCTCCCATTTCCACTCTGGCATCTCCAGAGGATGTAACAATCCTGGAGGTCGTTGGTGATCTGCTTTAACTCGTTGGCAGGTTAAATAGCTCCTGACGAATTGAGCTATCGATCTCTTCATACCCTTCACCAAAATTTTCCTTCCAGTCCCCGATACATCATCGTCTCTTCGGGGTGAATGGTGTATGGAGTGCTATGTGCCTCTTTCAGAATTTCATTCCTCATTCCTTCATCCTTAGGCACACAGATTTTGTTATCGAACATCAAAGCTCACTCAGTACTCAACACGAACCTCTAAATGGTTCCTTCCTCAGCGCGCTTACGTATTCTTCTCAAGAATTTATCGTTCTTTTGCGCTCCTAGGATCCTTTCTCGTAAGGTCGGTTATAGGGTGAACGCGTAAACCATGGTATTTGCACAATACTGTGTGGAAAAAAAAATTCTAGGTTTAGGATGAATTGGTACTATATCTTACTTCACTCAAAATAGTTTTGTCTAACTACTTACTCTAAAAACTTCTGGTCCAAAAAGGGTGGTAAACCTTAGTGGGGAGGTTTGATTTTTTGAAAGGTCTTCCATTAGTTAAAACCAAAATAACTTCTCGGTTTTCTTGGTCGACTAAGTTTGTTGTCGCCCTACCAGATCTGAGACTTTGAAGATTTTCTAGTCCTCAAGCATGCAAACTTTTCTTCCTACATAGTTGCAAATTTTCCTCTACTTCGAAGTCCACTATGTATCCCATAGATAAAAAATCAATTGTCCTTTCTTTTTCAACTAAAGTATTCCCATAACATATAAATGTTAATCTTAACACGTAAGACTTAAGATCACGTCTAGCTTACTCATTCCACAAAAAGGCTCTACTTAAGCTTAAAACCTTATGTTATCCCAAAAGAAAGTAACTATGCCCATGTTTCATATTTCTTCTTATGCATAGAACTAGTTCGTTTTCAATAACGTCTAGCTACTCAACTTAAGAACGTGTAGTTCAGTTTCTCTTTGATGTTCATCCAAGTCTATCTCCAATCAATTCACTCGGTTTTAGGTTCTCATTGTATTCCTCAAAAGTTCACTTTCACTTAAGGTCTATTCTTCTATACTTTATATCCCGAAATTTTCTTAAATTCTTAGACATAAGGGAGTGAGATGCTCTAGTACTAATCGATACGTAAGCAGTTGATCCAAAATTCACACTTGCTGAATTTGGAATACAACTTCTCTCGTCTCATTGTCTTTAAGACTGCCTTGAGATGTTCTTTGTGTTGCTCTTTGCTCTTAGAGTACACAAGACGATGACGAATTGATCCAGGTACGGATGAAACACTCTATTTATCATATCCATAAAAATTATCGGAGCGTTTGTTACTCTGAAAGGCATCACGGTGAACTCGAAATGTCCATATCAAGTCCGAAATGTTGTCTTCGGGATATTCTCGCTCTTGACCTTTAGCTGGTGGTAACCAGACCTTAGATCAATCTTTGAGGATATCGTAGCATTCTTCAACTGGTCGAACAAGTCTTCTATCCTCGGAAGAGGATACTTGTTCTTAATGGTCAGTTGATTGAGACCTCAGTAGTCTATGCACATACGGAAAGTTCCATCTTTCTTCTTTACGAACAACACGGGTGTTCCCCATGGTGATGCACTATGCCTGATGAACTTCTTTTCAAGCAAGCCTTGCAATTATCCCTTTAGTTTTTTCTAATTCCTTTGGCGCCATTCAATAGGGTGCTTTAGATACTGGTGCTGCCCCAGGTATCAAGTCGATGGAGAACTCTATCTGACGATCTGGAGGTAACCCGATTAATTCCTCTGGAAACACGTCAAGATATCCATCCACAATTGGTACCTTGATGCACAACTTGTCGTCTTTCTCTCCTGCTGAGATATGGACGAGGTAAGATTGGCATTCCTATTTTCGTAATATTGATGCAGCTTGGATTGCTGATATTACTCGGGTTTCCTTCTTGGTCTTAATTTTACGAAAGGTGAAACGTTGACCATTGCGGGTTTCGAGGCCGATCTCGCGTTCTGCGCATTTTATTATCGCTTTGTCCTTTGTTAACTAGTCAAAGCCTAAGATTATGTCAAAGATTTTCATCTTAAGGATGTGGAGATCGGACTCTACTAAGTGATCGTTTAGCGTTAGGGGTAAACCTCTAATTCGGCCTCAATTTCCATAATAGTTCCAGACATTTCCTGGCGCGGCCTGCTAAGGTGGCTCAGGTTCAGCCTGAGGAGGTGGGTTCTGTCCTATAGGATTCATTGGTACAAGAATAGGGTTAACGCGGGGTCGTCCACGTCTACGACCTGGTGCTATTCTAAAGGTGGTTCTAATCGGAAAAGAATAATATTGTTACAATATGTATAGGTGGGAGAAAGTTATAAAAATATAATCGGATTAACCAAAATTAACACAAAACGTTAACACTGAAAATACGTGTGGTACGTAATTCACCGCTTCGCATTGGGGCCCAATGGTACAGTGCTCACATTCGCACAGTATAATAGGAACTAGTAATGTGTCATTAAGTGATAATCAGATAAAATATGTGACAGTCAATATGTAAAGCAAGTAAATCACATTGACAAGCAGTGAGCACATAATAAGTATATATATATATATCTAAAAAGTTTTGGTTCTACGGAGGTAAGTCTCCTTACATTACGTCATAGAATTCAAAAGGCTTCTAAGTAATGCTATAGCATTGTGTCCTCACATCAGTACGGACCACGAGCGACAAAAGGAGCAGGTTAGAGCTACGCCGCTATGGTCTAAGTAAAACGGTCATACGTCTGACTACTACTATATGTCAGGAAAGGGTGGCACATCTATATTATACGTATTTGTGACTACATCAAAAAGATAATTGTTTAAAAGGATTTGATCACTCTGACTGATCACTACTATCATACGGAAATACTCATCGTCGACTTCTACTAGGTATGTCTCCAAGTGAATGTGGGGTCCTTGAACTGGGTCTTCTATTCTCGTCCGTTCGAGTAGTCTTACAGCGATAGGACGGAGAACAACTCAGTAACCCTTCTGGCAAAACGAATCACGACTATCAAATATATCTCATCGGGGATATTGGAGTGGCTCTTACCATTGCACACAGTCTCGTAAACTGGGTCATAAACACACTGATAGATTCTAAGGTTAGCTAAGTATCTTCTAATTATCGGGATATAACTATCTTAGGTGGATTCTTATATGGAAAGGAAATTCCTAGTCAAAATTTTAGGTATTCAGAAACATTATTTAAATAATTAAGGCACATAGTTCAAATAATCATATAACATCATTTATGAAGTTTATAAATTTACACAAATATATTTATTTCTATCATTCAATAATTATTTGCATTTCCATAGTAATATAAACGACATTTCGTGGTTCTTTCTACACCTCGTAGGTGTTGTTTCGAGTTCGGGATCTTTTGATTGAAGTTTTGTTATGAAAGTCAAGTTATCGCAATATCATAAACTTTTAGGCAATAAAATAAGAACATACCTTCGAGGAGCTTCTGACGGTAATAGGAGACACATTTCCCCTCAAGTGATTTAATTAGTGATCTATACTTATATGATAAGAAAATTAAATAAAGAAAGAGAATTCTGGTTTGGTGAAAACAATGATTTGGATTTTGGTCCGAAAGTTTTGAACCTAGGCTCTGATACCACCTGTAACGCCCCGAATCCAGAATATATTAATTATATCGGATTCGAAGTATTATTGTGATCAAAAGTCCGAACTATAAAATTTTTTAAGAAAATATAATGGAAATGAGAGATGATGAGTTTTATGCAGCGGAAGAAATGAATATAATAATTTTAATATGTATAACACATACATATATGTGTACATAAAACATAGTATTAACAGTAATGTTTTATTTAAGTGGGGAACTCCGTGTCGTCTCTATTACTGTCCTTGCTCCACGAAATCATAATCTGCAAGGGTTGTAGAAAATGGGGCGTGAGATTTGAATTCTCACGTATGGGTGATTTGCAACGTCATGGGATTGGTAAATCCGAAATATATTAAGTTATACCCATTGATAAAGTATTTATTCCATTTAATCAGTTTCACATATATACATGATTATGAAATTTCATAGAAGCAACAGTTTATATAATATTTAATCGATATTAACACATCTCACATAGTATAATTGAAATAGCACAAGTTGATTCACATTAGGGTACGTAGAACCCAACACATATTCACGTATTGTCACAAACTGTCAAACCATATTCGTACGATCATTCCACTTCTAACAAAGTTACCCTTTTCGACTACAACCAAAACTTACTTCATCCAACCACAACCAACAAAGTTACCCTTTTCAACTCCAACCAAAATAAGCAAGCATCAATGGCCTTATTCCCAGTGCGCACGTAGGCAGCTGACCGGGGACCAGATCTGCTTGATCAACAACCTTCATTCCGAGGGCGTCCCCGACAGCTCCCGGAGGTCGGATTTAAAACTCGATTCTAACTCCGTACTTACTGACTTTCCATAAAACTGACTCAATAAACTTCACAGAGAAAAATACTTGATTGACAACAGAATTGATTCATGCTCACATAAGGTGCTTACTCACACAGTGGTAATCGATTTATAAAACAACAGGCATTATATAACATATATAGTAATATCACATAATTCAAACAATTATATAATAGGTGCTACATTTATGTTGGATTAATTGTTTTAGATTGATTTAGTCGAGTTCAGAAAATACCGGCACAACGTCATTATTAGCAGATCAATCAACAGATCATCACCCACCTGATTGTTCTGAGTCCTGGGAATATGTACAAACAGATGGTCGGAAACCTCGTGTGCGTTCCAACTAGTACCGAAACCTAGTAGGAAAATATTTAATTAAGAGTTGACCTTTGAATTAATAGGAAAACTTGAGAGTTTGAGGTACAAGAATCGAGGAGATCGTTATCTTTAGAAAACTTATCGAAAGCTAAAACTCTTAAAGGTTGATTTCTAATTGATAAGTACACCCCTTTTCAAGAGGAGGTGTATTGGGGGTGTATTTACTAATTTTTGGGTGTCCTTAACAAAAGCCTTTTATAAAATTAAAAGTATATTCATAAAAATTATTATTCTTGGAAATACTTAAAAGAATAAGAATAATTACTTAAGAGTATTAATAAGAAATAAAGAAAAGGTTTTTCTTTCTAAGATTTCTATTTCTCATTTCAAAAGAATTCTTGAATATAAATATTCATATTTTATAAATAAAACTCCCTTATTAAACTTATTAATAAACTTTATCTTGTGTTCCTTTTTATAAACTTGACTAATAAATCTAACAACTAATTCATTCAGCCAATAATATCAATCAACTAAACCAATAATACTTAACAGCTAAACCAACAATACTAGACAACTATATCAACAATACTAAACAACTAAAACAACTAACACTAAATAACCATATCCACTGCTTTGAACTAAAAACCAAGTCTTACATCAATAACCCCAAAAACTAGTCCAAAGAATTAAAAGAGGAGTTTCAACAATAATAATATTTCATCTATAGTTCTACTAGCTCAAACCAAAATAATCAATACTCTAATTCACCACAACACATAGCTAATTCAATACTCACAAAATCAACAATATCAAAGTCCATCTACAAGGTTCCAAAAGATGAATATTCCAACCTCTCCAAAAGTCTAAACAACTCGAAATTAAAACAGTTCGTTCCTAATCCAAATACTACGAAAATTAAAGAGGAGAATAGCGATTCTTACGAGTCCCAAACCGGGCAGCCTAACGGCGTAGTTCGGAGATTCGTCGGGTAAATTCGAGCAGCCTAACGGCGTCGTTTGATGATTCGGTTGTTTGTCGGATATTTTGGACAGCCTAACGGCGTCGTTTCGATTTCTCCAAAATTGAACGGGCAGTGGTTCGTTACAACAACATCTCAATTAACACGAAAGAATGAATTTGTGAGTTTTAACGAAGAATTAATTGAAGAAACTGAAATCGAATTGGAATTAATTTAAGAAATTGTGGAATTAAACGAATTCGGAAAGCAACAAGATGGGACTCACCCAAAGGAGGAGGGGGGGCCGTCGGCCGGAGGCGGCGCTGCCGTGAGGATCGACGGCAGCTTGAAGCAGGGGGCGTCGCGATTGGGGTTCGACGGCGGCGCTTGGCTTCGATCGGCGCTGAACAAGGGGAAGAGGCATCGTGGCGTGAGGGCTGGAATACTGCGGCGAAAGAGCAGAGAGAGGGGCGACGATGCTTGGATGGTGCGACGGCGACGGCTACGGCTCTGACCGTGTCCTGGGCGAAGAGGACGGCCGACGCTCGTGGTGGCGCGACGGCGGCGCTGGGCACGGCGGTGAGCGGCGTCGCGTCTGGGGCTGTGTGAGGGAGGCGTCGGCGCTGCTCCGTGGAGGAGGCGTGACGGTTGGAGCACGGCGGTGCTCGTGTGAAGGAGGCGACACTGGCTGGTGGCGATTGGCGGAGGAGGGAGTTGGGCGGCGACTTCCGGAGAGAAAGGGAAGAGAGAAAGGAACCGAGTGAAAATTTGGGGATTGATTTTTTTTGGAAAGAGTACTGCGTAAGGTAGAGGGAGATATTTATAGAAGAAAATACTTTAATTAACTAATTAATTTAAAAAGGAAAATAGTTTATGTGGCTAGGAATGAAAGTGAAATTCTTTGATATTTTCGTTCCCACTTGATACGGTTTAGGGATCGTTTGGTTCACGGGTTTAATCCCAATTTTATAATTAATACAGTTTTAAAACTCAATTAATATTTTATCGCATTTGAATTATATTTATATATTTTTATCAATAAATTATATGGATCGAAATCCTTAATTTAAACTCGATTATTTAATTTCTCGTAGTCCTTTATTCGTTTGAAAGATTCGATTCCTTTCTTCGAATTTAGGAATTTATAAAAGGGTATATATATAAATTACACAATAGCACTCAAAATAATAAAATAAAAAGAAACAAAGATAAAAATATAAAATAAGGGTTCTAGGAATATAAAAGGTATAAAACGGGACGGGGTATTACATCGATGGCTGGGTCGGTGGGATCGGCGGCATCGGTGGCACAGGCATTTGCGCTCGTGGCATTGAATCAGAGGCGAATATCTGTCACCACGCCTGCATGGCGGCTGTATACTCCTGCACCTCGACCCGATACCGCTCCATCTCGGCTGTATACCGGCCGTGCGCCTCTCGCTGCTGCCTCTCATACTCTTCCTTCTCTCGCTGCTGCCTCTGCATGTTCTTCATCTGCTCCACCACCGTGGCAAGCTGCCTCTCGACCTCACTGGGATGAGAGTCGATGGAAGACTGAGAGGAGGATGAGTCTGAGCCACGAGGTCGGAAAAAGTTCTTTCCGAAGCTGCCCAATCCAGGGAACCGCCCCTTTTTAGCCTTGACGTTCTTGAAGTACAATTCATTTTGAACGTCAACAGAAGGCTGTGTGGGGGGCATCGACCCCGACCCCTCTGCCGTTTCCGCAGGCTGAGGCTGAGAGGCAAAGTCCTCAACATCTTTCTCTGCAAATTAATTATACAAAAAATTAAATAAATTGAACACAAAATATAAAAAATACTTTTAATATTAAAAATTTAAATAATACTATTAATATTGAAATAATACTTACGTGGATCTCGGTGGTACGGCCGTAGGTAGACTTCCCAGTCTCCTCGACGAATGGGTGGGCGAGCTGCAATCTCTCAAAATGAGAGGGCACGCGTCCTTGCTCCGCCGCCTAATTAGAAAAAAAATAGTAAAAATTAATAACACTCATAAAAATTAAAAAAAAATAATATAAATTCAAAAACTACAAAATTGAAGACGAAACTTACAAATCTCAACCCGTGCTCATAAATGGACCGAGAACCGGCCCGATGTCTTGACATCCCTTCTCCATCAGGGTCACTACGCCGATTCGCCTTGTTTTTCGCCGACTTCTCTTGGAATTCAGGGGAATTCCAGTAGCGGAGGAATTGGTCCCAAATCGACCGTTTTTCACTGTCAAGCCCCAAGTCGGTGGCCTCTCCCTTCTTGTACCACTTGTCCCTCATTCTAAAAAGCAGGTCCCTGTATCTTTCTGTCACATATTTTTCAAAATTCCTCAACATTTGGTCATCGTGCTCCGGTGCCCAGACACATTCTTTCTGCAATTATAATTTAAATGTAAATATTTGTTTATATATTTGATATTAATAAACGGTGAATTAATAAATTAAATTAATATCTTAAACTCCTCGAAGTATGTCTTTTTTCTTGCATCGGACACTAACCCCCAACTGTAAGCGGTGGGCTCGAATCCACCGCGAAAGATGGACTTGGAAACCTGATTAGCAGCCTCATGACCCGGAATCCAACTGTAAAATTAAAACTTCAAAGTTAGTAAAATTATAATTAGGTTTTAATTAATAAAAAAATTGAGTATAAAATATTAAAACTTACGTATGACCACATGGCTGAACAGGCATCTGTGCTTGAACAACCGGATGCTGGCGGGAGGAGGATGAGCCCTCAGCAGCCTGCTGTGAGGAGGAGGAGAAGGAACCCGCATCAGGCTGTGAAGAGGTCTCTGATAGAGACCTCGGCCTGAAAATAGGTGAAACCACGGGTCTTAGTGAGGCCCGTCGTCTCCTCCCTCCTCGTCCTCCTCGACTCGCCTCCTCATCCCTCGGAGGCTGTTGACTGTCGTTGTCACTGCCTTGTCCGCTCATCTATAACAAATTTCACGAATTATTCAATCAACTAAACTAAAATCAAACAACTTATAATATTATTTTGTAAAATTATTAAACTTAAATCAAACAACTAATATTATTTAAAATCAAACAACTAATATTATTTAAAATCATTAAACTACCTACTCAACTAAATTCAATCAACTAATATTATTGTGTAAAATTATATATTAAACTTAAATCAAACAACTAATATTATTCAAACTACCTACTCAACTAAATTCATTCAACTAAATTAAAATCAATCAACTAATAATATTATTTTGTAAAATTATTAAACTTAAATCAAGCAACTAATATTATTCAAACTACCTACTCAACTAAATTAAAATCAATCAACTAATAATATTATTTTGTAAAATTATTAAACTTAACTCAAGAAACTAATATTATTCAAACTACCTACTCAACTAAATTCATTCAACTAAATTAAAATCAAACTAATAATATTATTTTGTCAAATTATTAAACTTAAATCAAGCAACTAATTATATTATTCAACTACCTACTCAACTAAATTCATTCAACTAAATTAAAATCAATCAACTAATAATATTATTTTGTAAAATTATTAAACTTAACTCAAGAAACTAATATTATTCAAACTACCTACTCAACTAAATTCATTCAACTAAATTAAAATCAAACTAATAATATTATTTTGTCAAATTATTAAACTTAAATCAAGCAACTAATTATATTATTCAAACTACCTACTCAACTAAATTCATTCAACTAAATTAAAATCAATCAACTAATAATATTATTTTGTAAAATTAATAAATTTAAATTAAGCAACTAATATTATTCAAACTACCTACTCAACTAAATTCATTCAACTAAATTAAAATCAATCAACTAATAATATTATTTTGTAAAGTTATTAACTTAAATCAAGCAACTAATTATATTATTCAAACTACCTACTCAACTAAATTCATTCAACTAAATTAAAATCAATCAACTAATAATATTATTTTGTAAAGTTATTAACTTAAATCAAGCAACTAATTATATTATTCAAACTACCTACTCAACTAAATTCATTCAACTAAATTAAAATCAATCAACTAATAATATTTTGTAAAATTATATATTAAACTTAAATCAAACAACTAATATTATTTAAAATCAATTAACTACCTACTCAACTAATTCAATCAACTAATATTATTGTGTAAAATTATATATTAAACTTAAATCAAACAACTAATATTATTTAAAATCATTAAACTACCTACTCAACTAAATTCAAACAACTTATAAATATTATTTTGTAAAATTATATATTAAACTTAAATCAATTTACTAATATTATTTTGTAAAATTATTAAACAATTCAACTAAAATTATTTTGTAATATTATTTAAACATGCTTAACAATTAAAAATTAACAAATTACTAAAACAATTCAACTAAAATCAAACAACTAAAATTACTAAAATTAAAAATATAATATAAACTTAACAATTCAACTAAATTCAATTTTAAACTTAACAAATTCTAAACATGCTTGGAAATTAAATTTTAAACGGTAAAAATAAAGAAAACTTACGATTTAATGAAGAAACGAGCACTCGGTTGGGACGGATTGGCTCTACAGCGACTGGACCCGACTTCTCCCTCCTTTTCCTCTCTTTTCCTCTTCTTCCTCTTATTCTTCTCTTCTCCGCCGCCTGCGCTGCACTATATATAAGGGAAATTTTTTTGCGACGGACAGGCGACCACCAAACACCTGAACGGCGTCGTTTTTTAGTATTTGCGACGGCCAAGCCGTCGCAAATGTGAAATTTAAAATTTTGCGACGGACACTCCGTCGCAAATCAGTCAACGCGACGTTTCCCGAAAGGTCACGCAAAACCGGATCAATATTTGCGACGGAATAGGCCGTCGTAAATTCGAAGTTAAAAATTGCGACGGCAATATCCGTCGCAAAATTAGTCAAGTGGTCCGTTTCCCCAACGGGTATTTTTTAACGGGTCGGTTTGCGATGGACAGGTCCGTCGCAAAATTGAAATTGAAATTTGCGACAGCTAATCCGTCGCAAAATTTGTCAGTATGCAACGAAGTTAATGGACCCCACACTTTGCGACGGAGTAGCCGTCGCAAAACAGTGCAGTTTGCGACAATTTTTTATTTCTGTCGCAAATTATCTTTTTTTCCGACGGGTCTCCAATATCCGTCGCAAATTCACGAAATTTGCGACTGATAATTGTCCGTCGCAAGTTTCCCGTCGCAAAACAATGTTTTTTTTTTTTGTAGTGTATGATCTTCATACAGAGATAAATTTGAAATTTGAAAAAAGAAAAAGAAAAAGAAAACCATGCATCAATTAACTAATGCAAGTCCTCAATTTCTACGAGTTTAAAATTTTCAAACTTAAGATTAATTAAGTTTACCTATGCAAGTAAGAGCTAAAGTAATTTTTTTTTTTTTTTTTTTTATAAATCGAGAAGAAACAAGGAAAAATTCATTTTTCACGTAAAATAAGTCAAAGTGTACAAGTATAATTATAGTTATTATCCGGGTTTACAAAAAATCTAATACACATTGAATTTATGACATTTTCCAAAAAAGTGATGTTGAAAGTTCGCTGTCACGTCAGCATTTATGTTTTTCGAAAAAATAAAACAATTTACCATCTTCGGAAATATAATAACTTATTGTAGAAAAAGAAAACTAACAAGTAAAATAATGAACAATTTTGTGCATTTCTTTTGTTAGAAATAGAATTTTTTTTAGCAAGAAGTATTAACAAAGAAGGTTAAGTGTCTGTCTCTTTTTAGAATTAATAGGGAGACAAGCCAAATATTTGGGCCTATCAACAGAGGCCCATCTAGGTATACAGGACTATCAATAGAGGCCCATCTAAGTGCGTGGGTTAATTCGGGACTATCCAGTAACTCAGCACATAATCTATAAGCTTAGGCACTGGTTATTTGACTAACCTTGCAAAATAAATTCGAATTTTTACTTTTTCGAAAAAAAATTCGAATGTAGTAAAATTGATTTTTTTTATTTTTTGGAAATCTTGTATTTAACAAAAAGGATAATGCAAGTAACCCTGGCCATAAGCTTATTTCATTGGCCCAAGTGATATACACTCTCATGTTAATACACTTCGCTAAAAAAATATTCAAAAAAAATTCCGAAAAACATATTTCACGGCAAAGTGAGGATTTTTCATGTACTTTTTGCAATTGAAATTTTAAAATCCAAATGCATAGAAAGTTTATAACTCCAAATAAAATTACAATATATAATTAATAATCTAATTTTTTAAATATTGATAAACCAAATAAACGTAGTTGAATTTGAATCTCTCCAAAAACTTGAAAAAAAATTATTGAAACAGAACAAGAGCAGCTTCAGATCTCATTGAGCTTATCGATCAATCTCATTTGTTGAAAATTCGTGTCCATCAATTTCCCAATCTTTAATATCCCAATCTCCATGCTGACTTCTGAATTTCAAGTAATTCTTGTATATGAATTTAAGGTTTTCATCCACTCCTCCTAATCCCACTTGATTAGCAAGCCAGTCCAAGTATTCAAACTAGTTGACAAAAACAGAAGTTGAAATCAGAATGAACGTGCAACTAATACAAATGTATGAGATACCTGATGAGCAAGGGAATGAGTGTGGTGTTTGGGGATCCCTTTCTCCTCCATATCCCGGTAGTACTCTTCAACCTCCACCGACGGCAGACTGCCCTTACCCGATAAAACATGAGCCACCCACCTCGCTTCCAGGTCCATCATCACAAATATGGGAGACTATAACTCGTGTATTATTAATTAGTTAAACAAGAATGGGTCAAATATTGGAAGACTCTGATCATATATTCGTGTATCTTGAGCATGCGTAAAATCGTCTTATTGTGGATCGATATCACTTTTCAATTCTTGTATTAAATAACTTTTGTATTGTGAAGCAGTATCGATCTTAGTCAGGCCTTTGCCCCGGAAATTAGTGTATGTAGTTTCACATGAGGAATTTAGTCCTTTTGCATCAAACAATAACAAGTATGAATGAATCAGCGTGTTCATCTAGCTAGCTAGGTATAATGAAAATATTTCGCCTCATCTATAAGGCAAGGGTGTTAAATTAATTAATTTGTATAGTTCTTCAAAATCATAGGTGAGAATAACCTTATATGTGAGGCCAACAAAAGAAAGATTTGGAGCAAGCTTTGGAGGAAATGTGTGTTTGTAAAGGGGTCCAACACGGTTATCTTCCACGCTTACAATTCCCTCTGCCTTCAAGAATGGGAAATCATACTTGAACCTATTAAAAAAGTTAGTCAAAATAAGATTAATACACATATATGCCCCTCAACATTTAGTTAATTTGATGTGACAAACTATATACCCTGTACAATGGATGATAATATCTGCTTCAACAGAGGCTCCATCTTGGAAAACAACTACTCCATTTTCATCAACACTATCAATCTGCATTGCATTAATCCTGGATATGTATTAATTACTAGCTATTCGCAAGAATATTTTCATTGAGTATTTTTTATCATAGTTGATTGAACAGGTTTTGACATTTAAATTGGTGAAATGTATTTTAATAGGCAAAAACTTGTATGAGACCGTCTCATGGTATGAGACCACACAAATTAACACCTACCCCTACCAAAGTGTTAATGAGCCCATGCCCATATTACACTCATTCCCATTGTCTCATGCTATGAGACGGTCTCATACAAGACTTACTCATTTTAATAATACCTTTGAATGCTGCCACATATTATCCCGACAATCCAGCTTCGAAATTTTAACGTTGGGAGATCTTGATGAAAGATGAACCTGTTTGGCTACACTTGAAATTTCTACTGAAATATCTTTTGCACTATATCCATCTCCAATCACCACTACAATCTACATACACAACATATATGAAATATACTAAAATTCTAATTAACATGAAAAATTAACCAAAATTGAAAATAGAAAGGGAAAAATAGGTTACTTAAAAAAGAAATTTTACCTGATCCTTAAATGGGTCGGGCACCCGATAGTTGTGACTGTGGATCTCTTTTCCCGGCCATTTCTCTCTGCCTAGAAAATGTCAAAACATTTCAAGCTTATTTATTTTTTCCAATGAAATTATAAGAATAATATTGTTAAGTAAAGTTTTTTTTTTTTAATCGGTAAAACTCCTTTAATTCGTTCCCAAAGTGAATCGAACTGATACTAAAGTGAGAAACCCAGTGGCCAACTTGTAGCGATCTGCCACCTAGGAACCAACTGAGTTACGCCCATGCGGCCACATATATAATATACTACTCAACTTAACTTTATCTTTTTTATACTCACATCCACAACCCAACTCAACCAACAATAATAATTATTATTTTATTATTTATTAATTACATATATTTCATGATCAATTTTTATTATATTTGAAATGTATAGAAATAAATAAATTAATTTAATATCCTAAATTTATAATTATATTAAGAAAAATAACTTAAAACACATTTATAATAAGATATAATAACGAAATTACAATTACAGTAGTTGTAATATGAAGTTGAAATTATATTTCAAAATATATCAATATTGGTGTCTATTTATAGAGAATTGAAAAATACAAATTTTAATATATATTTTTAAATAATATATTATCCAAAATATTTGTAATATATAATTTATTAAATAAAATTTAACTACCCAATCAAATAATGACATGTGGCAAAATTTGATTGGGCAACCTTGTACTTAGAGGTAAGTTGAGTTTGGGACCTCTTACACCAAAGGTTGCAACCTTATTTTTATTTTTGAATTTTTTTTTACTTCTTTGTATTCTTCCTTTTATGGGTCGCGACTTCCCAGCGATAGGGATAGTCTAAGGGAGCGCTTGGTTATCAATTTTTCAATGGTAATGAGAATGAAAATTTATTTCTATCTATGCCCTCATAAGAAAAATGATGAGTATGTATAGGGTAAAATTGGTTTATGTGTGAAATTGGATCCAAATAATAAATGGATTACACACAATGCGGTGTGAAGTGTGTTTGATTGGTTGAGGCAGATTTAATAATTATCTCATTCGGCTAAATGGTATGGCGGCCAATTACTTTCCATTCACGTCTTGTGTGTTGAGCCCATGTATTAATTTATCTTTCTTTTTCTTTCTGCTTCCTTTCCCCCCTTTTTTTAAGTGCAATATCCTTTATTTATTTTAATTCATTTGTTAATTAATTCTCCTTAAATATATATCTGTATTTTTTTCTGCAGGGTATTACAATAGGGTATTAGTTATTATAACTAAAGTGTATGACCTATATTACTAAAGGATATTATTCATGATAAGTGAAATGTATGACATACATTTCAGAAGAATATTAGTAGTGATAAGGAAAGGTATGACCTACATTATAAAAATGTATTAATCATGACAACTAGAGGTTATAACCTACGGTATACAATGTTATTAGTCGTGATATGTGAATGTATGACTTATATTACTAAAAGGTATTAGTCGTGATAATTGAAGAGTATGATTTATATGACAAAAGGGTATTAATTATGATAACTGAAGGGTATGACCTACATTATAAAAAAAGTATTAATCGTGATAACTAAAGAGTATGATCTATATTATAAAAGGATATTAGTTGTGATTACGGAAAGGTATGTCTTATGTTACTAAAATGCACTCTAGTTATTATAATTGAAGGTTATGACTTATATGTTATAAAAACAAAGTACAGAGTGAAGATGGTCCATACATGAACCATTGAAGGGTATTAGTTGTTTTAACTAAAGAATATTAGTTGTTTTCATTGAAGGGTATTAGTTGTTTTCACTGAAGAGTATTAGTTGTTTACTGAAAACAAACTAAGACTCTTCAGTGAAAATAATTAATGCTCTTCAGTAAAAACAACTAATACTCTTTAATGCAAACAATTGATACCTTTCGGTGATTCATGTATGAACCAATTTTACCCTATACATACTCGTTATAAAACATTATATTAATCATAGGATATTAGATTTATCATATTTAAGTAAATTAAAAAAAATCTGGGTCCAGAAATAAAATATGAACTATTTTAAGGGTATTAGTTATTTTTCACTAAAGGTATTAGTTGAAAGATATGAAGAATATTAATTGGTTACACTAAAAGTATTAATTATTATACTAAAAATATACATAATTAAAATATAGCAAAGAAAATAAAATGAAAAAAATATGGTAAAACATATAGAAGTAAAAGAAAAAAGAAATAAAATAAAAATCACAAATGACTAAATATGTTTAAAACAAACAACCAGGATGGATATTGAACTCGACCCCCACAACACTGCAAACTAAATTAATGTGATGACCCGCAAAATTTAGTGACCCGCAAAATTCTATGCGGACAAATGGACCAAGTTTTATATATAAGTAAGTTTCACTCTATATATTGCCTTGATATATTAGGGGAATAAGTCTTCCCATGGTGACACCATTGCTATTGTCATGCCCCAATTTTAGAATAGAAGTTGACAACAAATGATTGTTGGTGGAGGAATGAGGGAGTGATTGAAGATGATGATTGTAGGAAGAGAATATGGTAATCAAAATGGAGTAGTGATTATTTTATTTAGGAGAGGAGAGATAATGATTTTTTCTCATGAACCATGCTAATTACACTAATTTTCAATCTCATTAGCATTACCATTGAAGAAAAAAAAAGAAAAAACAAAAAATTACACTAATTTTCAATCTCATTAGCATTACCATTGATGAGTTGTTAACCAAACGTCCCTAAGACTATCCACATCCATAACCCTCCCTCAACCCAACCCAACCCAACCCAACTCAACCCAATCCAATCCAACCCAACCTAAAATAAAATATTAATTTTTTTTCATCCACCTACATAACCCAACATTTAATTTAACTTTATCTTTTTTTGTACTTACATCCACAACCCAACCCAACCTAATTCTTTTTATTATTTATTAATTACATATATTTTATAATCAATTTTTATTATATTTAAAATGTATAAAAAATACATAAATTAATTTAATATACTAAATTTATAATTATATTAAAAATTTAAAACTTATTTAAAATAAAATACAATAACGAACAGAGGAGAAAATAGAGAATATGAGATTATATTTCAAAATATATCAATATTGATGTCTATTTTTAGAGAATTGAAAAATATAAATTTTGATATTTTATTTTTTAATAACTTATTATTCACAATATTTACAATATACATTTTATCTATATTAAAATTAATCATCCATTTAAACAATGTCACGTGTTTACCACTCGTTAGGCAACCCACCCACTCATCAGGGTTGGGGTTGTGCCCCTGCCAACGCCAAGTTGCAAGTGTAACCTTAATTTTATTTTTGAATTTCTTTTATTATATTTTCTTTGTCTTTTTTCTCCCCATGGTCGGGACCTTTTAGTGATGGGATGGTCTAAGTAAAATTTCAAATAAAATTGTAAATGTTGTAAAATAAAACGTGTTTTTTATGACATTGTACATATAAGATCTCTAAAAAAAATTGAATTTTACTTGATAAATAATTAATTTTTTTTTTTTTTTTTTTTTTTTTTGACGGGGATAAATAATTAAGATTGAAACAATAGTCATACCTGAAAAATTAGCCACTCTCGGGTGAGTATGATGCCCATTGCAAACCACTACCGCATCAAAAATCTCCTTCAAGCACGTGTCATTATATCTCTTCGACTCAACAACCCACCAATCATCCCTATGCCCAACTCGCTCGACTCGGACAACTTCAGTATTGAATCGTATGAACTCAGTGAGTCCAAAGTGCACGGCAAACTCGTTCAAGAACTGGAGCACCTCCTCACGCCCCGGAAAAGTCCTGGGGTCGCGATTTGTCTTGGTGGAAAATGGGTAGTCCGAAAACCCCATGAGTTGCCTCGGAAGGTTGGTGCGAAGTGAATGGTATACACTGCTGTGCACAATTTCTCTATTCGGGTCGAGGCCTAACGGGTCGGACTCGACTTGGGGTTCGTAAACCCATGTCCCGCCAAGTTTGTCCGATTTCTCGTAAACCACAACTTGATGATGGCCTTCGCTTTTGAGGGCTCGAGCTGTGGCCAGCCCCGCCACGCCGGCGCTGATCACCGCCACCTTGAGTGGCGGCGCCATCACGGAATTTGACGGTCGGTTGACTTGTAGGAGTAGGAGGATTTGGCAAATTAGCCAACATAACCACATGGGATATAATCATATATGCATAAAAGTTGTAAACTGAAATTACGTCATTGCCCATCCTCGTTTCTTGAAAACCAGATCAAAATCTTTGAATTTTCCCTAAAATCAGTCTTGCCAATTACCATGGGATGGGAGGACAGTATTACGAGGGCTACCGCTAAAATGGGAAGTTTTGATGCTAGCTAGCTAGCTAGATTGAGATGTTTTGAAATTGCTGGAAATGAGATTTTATTAATTACCTAGAGCTTATAAAACAATAATTTGTCCATGTATTTTCACCGGAGGACGTTTTAGTAATTGAGAGTAAACTGTGGATAGTGGTGGATGCTATCACTTTCTCACATGCACTTTGAATTAGATAAATACTCTTTCCATCCCCAAACACTTTTCACAGTTACTTTATCTTCGTATTTTAGTAAAGGATTAAGTGCAGGGTAATACAATCCTGAACCACTTTTTACAAATTGGTACAAAATAATTGAACAGATGCACAAAAATAAGTTGAACATAAGTACATATTTTTTGAACACTGTACTATCTTGTAAATAGTGGTTTGAGATTGTACAACGCCCCTTTAGTAAACGAGTTGTTTATTAGTATTTGAAATAATAAAATGACTTAAAAGATAGGGTACTGATAGATCTACCTCTTCTCTATTATAAAATATTTTTAAAATTATTTTATCATTTCAAATACTAATAAAAAACTCGATCGCAAAAACACGAGATGAATAATAACTGTGCAAAGTGTTGCGGGACGGATGTAGTAAAAGTTGGTCAAATTTCTCACAAGTATCTAGTCAATAACATCCTTGTGTTGAAGGAAACAAGGAATTAGAAAATGATTTGTATTTGCAATACAAACGAAAAAAAAAACACAAGTTTGAAATGTAGCTAGGAGTATTGACTTTGTTCAAAAATATGTTTTGATTTATAAATCAAAGGTAATATTTCAAGATCATTGATAGTTTTATTTTCATGGAAATTTACCTCAAGGGGAATATAAGTTATAAAACTCTTCCCAAGCACATTGTAGCGTCCACTTTACATGCACACAATTTTTATTTTTTTTACATGGAGAGCATGCGCCTTAATTAAATAAACCATATAGTTCATCGAATTTAAGAAAGATACACTCCCAAGTCTATATTTGCTTCATTCTTTCGATCAACATACTTAGATCGAAATCATCTTCTTCGATCCCATTGCAATTAGGTTCCCACTCTTTATGCCTCCACAGGCCATGATCAAGTACAAATTTTATGTAGTTCTTGACTGTGGAACGAAATTTTTCATCGATTCCTTCTGAGCCCACTTGGTTGGCTAGCCAATTCAAGTAATCAAACTGTTGACAAGCCAAAACTCGGAATCAGCCTTTTTAAATTGCTCAAATTACGATCAAAACAAGATTCTACAACACTAGTTAATGCTCAACATGCATGGGAGTCTGTAAATATATAAACCTCAAAAGCAAGGGCATGAGTGTAGTGTTTGGGTGTCCCTTTTGCCTCCATAGATTGGTAGTATTGTTGAACCTCAGCCGCCATCTTCTCCGTGGATGGGAGGCAGGCCTTACCGGACAAAACACGAGCCACCCATTTTGCTTGTAAGTCGATCAACGGAAATAGGGGAGACTGTCCTTTTCATAGTGAAGTAGCTCATGTTAGTAGTGAATGGAAATGACTCATGAAATGAATGTGTTTTTGGACCTACGAGGGCATTTTAGTCTTTTCACATCAATTAGTACGGATACTATTAAGCGTACAGAGTTTTAAGGTATATGAGATCTTTTGTTGTACAATGACGTAACATCTACTGTTACACTTAGTTGATTGGCACATTCACAGCGTAATTAAAAAACTAATTCATCTATATTAATTTTCACTTGTGTGCTGAAGTCTCGACTCTACACTCCTAGGAAGAGGTATATTGAGTGGACAATCTAATATGGTGGATATACTTTTAGTGAATTTGAACTCAGGATCTGGGTGTGAACAAAAACTTCTGATACTATAAAAAAATTTCATCCTATCTAAATTTTCAAACTTGGTTCATTTATATTGATTCCCTAACAAAATTTTCGAACTTAATTTATTTATATTAATTCCCGAACAAGAACGAAAAAACTAACCTGAAATGCGAGCCCAATAAAAGAAAGGCTGGGAGCAAGCTCCGGAGGAAATATGTGTTTGTAAAGGGGTCCAACACGATTGTCTTCCACACTCACAATTCCTTCTGTTTTCAAGAATGGGAAATCATACTTGAACCTACCATTTTTTGTGAAACATATGAATAATTAAATTAATATGTTCTTAATATATCAACTGAGAAATTAAAATCTTCAATTATACCCTGTACAATGGAGGATAATATCTGCATAAACAGAGTCACCATCTTGAAAAACAACTTCTTCATTTTCATTTACTTGATCAATCTGCATACTTGGAGCTCAATTATAAATTATAATACATATAATATATACTTCTTTCACTCATGATTATTATTGGTCCGTGAGTATTGTTAATTTCTAAAAGAAAATGAGAATAAATTTGGTGAATAACAAAAAAATAAAATAAAAATGAGAATAAATTGGTGGAGAAAGGGAGTATTGAGTGCTTTTATATAGCTTCCATATAAATTATATGCACAAAAACATGTATAGGTGGACACAAGATCTAGGGGCTTGTTTGTTTCGGGATTTAGGTGGGCGTGTGAAGTCATGACTTTACGTCCACAAAATGTAAAGTCTTGGATGATAATAAAAGTGTGTGTTTATTTTGAGATTTTAGTGGGGTGAGATTTTACTTTATGTCAAATCATGTGTAAAAGTAAAGTAGGATGTGTAAAGAAAAATACGAAAGAGAGTGTAAGTGAGAGAAAAATAGGAAAGAAAGTGTAAGTAAGAGAAAAATAGGAAAGAGAAAAGTAAAAAAGAGAGTGTAAGTGAGAGAAAAGTAGGAAATAAAGTGTAAGTGGGAGAAAATAAGTATTATAGGTGTGGATGAAGAATGAGATGTAAAAACGGGATGTTACATCTCTAACTAGAATGGGCGGAGGCCGGAAAGTCCTAGTCCTGTCCGTGTGAATCCCAAAACAAACAAGCCCTGGATGTTATAAGCTGTGGTTGAAAACCGAGACTGCCACTGTCACTGATCCCAATTTGATTTGGGATTTCATCATCAATTCAAATTAGAATTCAATTCAACAGTTATTGATTTGAGGCTAAAGTATTACCTTCGAGTGCTGCCACATGTTGTCTCGAAATTCTAACTTGGAGATTTTAACTTTGGGTGATCTTGACGAGAGATGAATTTGTTTAGCTACACTAGATATTTCTAATGCAACATCCTTTCCACTTGGTCCATCTCCAATCACCACCACAATCTACATGATTAAAAAGAAATATTACCACTTTATAATATAACAAGCATATCGTTAGATATATTTTTATAAAATATACTTTAATAAAATAATTAAATTTATTTAAATATATATATATATATATATATATATATATATATATATATATATAATGCAAACTAATTGTACAATAAAACTAGTTTATATACGACTTTGCCCAAATATAATTTCTAATTAGTACATTAATTATTAACAAAATTATAGTGACAATAATATACATATAGGTGAAAAAAAATAAAGGACAACTATTATGAAAAAAATAGAAATTTTGTTTACCTGATCCTTAAATGGGTCGGGTACTCGATAGTTGTGACTGTGGATCTGTTTACCTGTCCATTTTCCCCTACCTTAAGAGAAGAGAGAAATTAAGCAGAAAAGCCCAAAAACTATACATCAACATTAGAAACGTAATTATTTCTATAAGTGAATATTATTATAAGTCAAAATATATATTTTTTCGCCATCAAATTTAATAAATTAATTCAGATGAAATTTTTACCTGGAAAATTGGCCAGAATTGGCTGTGTAAAGTGTCCATTACAAACTACTACCGCATCAAAAGTCTCATTGGAGCTCGACTCGTCATTTCTGGACTCAACAACCCATTGATCGTTCCTAGAGTCAACGCGCTCGACTCGGAGAACTTCGGTCTTGAACCGAATCAACTCAGTGAGTCCAAAGTGGGTTGCAAACTCGTTCAAGAACTGGAGCACCTCTTGATGACCCGGAAAAGTCCTCGGATCTCCATTTTTGTTGGTGGAAAATGGGTGGTCCGAGAATCCCATGAGCTGCCTCGGAAGGTTGGTGCGAAGTGAATGGTAAAGGCTGCTATGTACAATCTCCCTATCCGGGTCGAGTCCTAGCGGGTCGGACTCCACTCGAGGGTCGTATACCCATATGCCCCCAAGTTTTTCCGATTTTTCGTATATTACAGGTAGATGCCCTTCACTTTTGAGAGCGCGGGCAGCAGTCAGCCCCGCCACGCCGGCGCCGATCACCGCCACGTTGAGTGGTGGCGCCATGAGCAAATTTGGTGGGGATTGGGCGGAGATTGAGTGAAGTCTTAAGTCAATACATCTGTTCTGATTATTAATTTATCTGGTCTGTGATTGCTTAATTAATACTAATATTGTGAGGTAAATGCTTTTAAAGAACGACCCAAGTTCATGGGTTCGGACCAATTGCAATTTGCAAATACTTGAGTTGGGCTGGGTCAAATATACATGGAATGACGACTTTGCAGTGGGAGTACAAAATTTGGGCCAAGTTCATTTTAAAATACAATAATTTTTTTGAACTACTTTCTAATACAATAAGCCCATGACTTAACATAATTAATGCAACTATTATATGTGTACTTATGTTAAATCTTCGTGATAATTGTATTAAAAAATAATCAGGAATTTTTCTTATATTTATATTTGAAATTTTGGTTCACTTTATATTTATTTGCATGTCGCTTTCCCTGCATAAATTCATCCCAAGGAATAAGATGTGTGAAAAGGACAGACTTGGGACAACCGCTTACACAATTACTTGAAAAAAAAGAACTGTTAATAATTTCTCGATAGGTTAATTAAGTCCTAATCACCTAAGTAATTGGGATTTCAAACCTATGGGTACTTGGTATTATTATAGTATTATTATACTACCATGTACACCAAAAGGGCTGTGCCGCTGTTTTGAATCGCTGCTCCTTAGGCCTACTTTTCTTGGGTTCGAGGTTGACCATCAATTCTACGCCACAATAGTTATTCCTTGCCCTTCGCTTCAATATTATAGTCCCTCCGTTTTTTTTAATGTCATTTTGACTTTATTTTACAAATTAATATTATAATTTTTTACCTATTAAATTTTTTAAATTAAATGAATCCCTAAATTTGTGGGAATGAAAGATTTGTGGAAAATTATATCTTTTTATCTAAATATTAATAGGGGTAAAATTGAAATATTTTGGATAAAATACATTAACACGATATATATGTTGGTGAACAAATCTAATCGTAAGGATTAGTGGCTGTTTTAATCCGTTTTTACGTCACCAATCAATAACGTGTGATTGTTTACCACCGTAAATGGTAAATCGGGATATGAATTTATCGAATCTGTAAATTCGGTAGTCGAAATTGGACTTATTTCGTGTATGTGTGAGTTTGGGTGTGTTTGTGTGTATTTTTGTCTGAAATTTGAAAATTATTTCAATAAGCTGGAGAACAACTATTTATAGAGGCTAGCAAGCATGAGGTGCTACTGACTCTTGGTCTCCCTAGCTTGCATGCCTGACATATGTCCTTTGACCTTAGTTTGACCTTATCTAAGCTGAATCTTAGTTACAAAGTCTTCTTTTGGGCCTTATCTCGGACTCATTGTTGTTCGCCTAGGTCGGCTTGAATGATCTTGATGACTCTTCAACTGAATGTTGTTCGCCTCTTGAGGGTGTACTTTGGAAGTTGTTCGTCTTATGGCTTTGGGATCTTTGTCCTTTGTTCACTTGTACACACTTCTTTGGCTGTTTGTTATATTATAGTTTGACCAAGTTGTTCGTCATTGATGACTTCACATTTGGCTCATTCTTGGTCTCGGGTCTAAATACTTGTTCGCCCATTAGCTGTTCGTCGGGGAGTTGTTCGTCACTTTATACACCTCTAAAATTGGTAGATGCACCCCAACTTGATTTTCTTTGTTGATCACCCTTGATTTGAGGTTGGCTCTTCATAATCCTTGATGTAGCTTTAATCCTTGTTCGCCATTTATTAACTTATGTTCGCCTATCAACAATTGCCCCCTATCCTGGCTATATGTTGCCCCAGACGAGCAACTTTGTGGCGAGCAACTATAGTTAGGATATCAAAATGACGAGGATTAGGGCGAACATCATTGGCTTGGGCGAGCAACATATGGTCTGTCGTTTCGTCTTCCCAAGGTCTGGGAGTTGTACGAAGATGACGTGGGCGGCATGGTTGTGGGCCGCCCACTCGCGAGCAATCCCGAGGCCACGCGCCCCTATATTTGCATGTAGGCCCTTTGATTCTTATACTTGCTCGGAAATTACCCCGTTTTCTCTCAATTTGGCCCCGGGGCTTTTGGGAAATTACGTCTGGGACCCCGTTTTTATTTGGGGTATAAGTAGTGGGAAAACTGAAATTTTTCCCACTTTTCCCCCTCTTGCTACAGTGCTCCGGCGATTTCTACTTTCCTCCGGCGATTCCAAGCTTTCCGACGTCCGTCCTTCAGCGTTTGGCTTCAAATTTCAACTCCCAGGTAGTTACTCTTCTTCTCCTATCTTCTTCTTTACTTTTTCTCTCGAAAACGCCATCGCCGCCATGTGGGTTCGAGCACCACCGTCTTCTCCGGGATAGCGCCGCCGTCTGCAACTCTTTCTACCGCCGCTTGGATTTTTCTTCCTCTTCTATGTCTTCGCACTCTAGCAATAAGACTGAGGAGACCTTAGACCCACTTTTTCCAGTTGCGGTCTCCGTCGATCAACCTCCCTTCGAGATTTCTTCGGCGTCGGATCTTCACGTGGATTCAGTTGTTCGCTCTGTGGAGGACACCGGTGTGGGCCCATCTGGGAGAGAACTAACAGTTGCGGCGAACAACAATCGGGACGAAAGCTCTTCGTCTTCTGCCGAATCTGAAGATCCAGACCTTAACGAACTCACTCGCGAGTTTTTGGAGGGTATCAATTTTCCATCCCCAAAGATGCGGGAAAGCGAGATCCCAGCCGGGGTTGCTCGACTATTCGAATGGCGAACATATGCTGAAAGGTATGCGAACAGATTTCCCCGTCCCCAGAGGGAAATAATGGATAAGGTGAAAACTGAGTACCAGGCGAGCAAGATAAAAAGTGTTGTTCGCGAAGATGAACTGGACTCTATCCGGAAGGACTACAAAATCCCATACGATATTCACCTGTGGGCCCCCCGGAGAAAGGAAAGAGCTGATCGCCCACCCCCCGGATGCACGGCGATCAACCTTCACACCTTGATTGCCGGATTAAAGCTGCCTCTTCCACCCGTTGTTGGTCGATTCCTGGAGGCGACCAACTTGGCCATCACCCAAATTACTCCAATTGGGTGGATGAACCTTCTAGGCTCTATGTGCCTGTTCGCCTTGGAGGGGTATGTTGATCGGATCACTGCGGAAGAGATCAACTACTTGATGACAATTACAAGCTGCCCCTTAGGAGAAGAAGGCTATCACTATCTCAAGGCAAGAACTGGGTTGAAAATGGTGGAAGAGGTGCCGAACAAGATTCGTGACTGGAAGCAACACTTCTTCTGGATTGGGGGTGATTGGCGAGCATCTTCTGGTCCACACGGCGGCCCTGGACGAATAAATTCTCCAGCAGCCTATGGAAAACTGAAACGTAAGTTTGTTTCTTGCTCGCCTTTGGGCTAAGTAGTTCTAATTTAACTTTTCTTGTTTGTTCGCAGGCCCTCGTCTACCCAAGTGGGATTCGAAAGAGGAGGAGTTGAGCTCCGAGTTTCTGTTTACCTCGTGCTTGGTTGGCCTCCGAAATAGGGCAGATAGGACTATTGACTATCTTTGCCGAGCAAGGTGTCAAAGAGCTGCTCGCCTCTTGCCTTACCCTCACCACCTGGAGGCTCAAGCTGAGGTGCCCCCAGGTATGAAAATTTCTAACTCCCGGTTCAAACTTTGTTCGTCATTATCTTGTTTAACTTGCTCACTTAATTTCTTTCTTTTTTTTTTTTTAGCCGAGCAAGTAACAGTTGCCGTTCCCCCGAGTTACGCTCTCCTTGAGCAAAGGGTCCTTGAAATGGGGCCACCAAAAGGGAAGAAAAGGAGAGGTGACCCTCCTCAAGCGGTGCTCGCCATGTCGAACAAGCCTGAGGGGGCTAGAGTTCCGAGACAGGCTGCCCCCCCAGTCCAAATCCGGTCCCCTCCCGTTTCCCCTCCTCATGGGGGGAAACGTTTAAAGAAAGCTGACGGGACTCCCTTGTCCCACGATGTCCCTGGCAAGGGGAAGGAGAAAGTGGGTCACAGTCATCCTCGTCCAGAGGGGGATGCTGTTCGTCGCTCTACTGAGCCTGTGGAAAGAACAGGCAAGGCGAGCAAGGATTCTACCTCTGGTCGCGGCCCTGAGGATCTCACCCATCTGGGTTGGGATGAGCGAAAATTCAAGGAGTAAGTCCACATTAGCTTCTGCCGAACAAGTTCCATCATCATATTTTATTATTCTTCTAAGTATCCTTTCCTTTCTCGTTCGCAGATATCGTGCTGACGCCTTGGACAAAGCCATCCTCCAACAGGGGCAAATGGACAATCTCCACCTCTCAATGATGCTCGTCGCCAACGGCCTCGTTACTGCCCAAAGGGCAATTGCCCAAGTTGCCGAGCAAGAAGAGTCTGCTCGCCTTTATGCGAATACTGCTCGGCAGCTTACTGAAGAAAAGGATGGCCTGGTCGGCCAATACGAGGCTAAAATTGCTCGCCTCAACAACCAGATCAATGTTTACATTGATGCTGAGCACAAGCGCCTTGAAGAGATTCAAGTCTTGTCCAAAGAGCCGAAGGACAAAGAGGCCCTGCTTGGGGACAAGGAGGTTTTGCTCGGTGAGGGGGAGAAGAAATTGACTGCGGCTGAACAAAGAATTGTTGAGCTTGAGGCGGAGAATGCTCGTCTCCGGGAGGCAGAAGCCAACCTCTTCACCCGCGAGCAACTTGAAGAGGAGGTTCAAGCTCGCACCGGCCCCATCTCCAACCTTGGATATATTTGTGCCTACGCGGACAGCATCCGCACGGCTGATGCCTATGATTACAAGGACATGGTGGAGGAGATGAGCAAGGATTTGAACGAGTTCCTTGAGAACTATCCTCCGCCGAACAACGTTATAATCCAGTTGGCGGACTTGGCTGTGCTAGGGGTTAAATTTGATAAACTTGACCCC
This sequence comes from Ballota nigra, assembly GCA_947034835.1. Taxonomy (NCBI): domain Eukaryota; kingdom Viridiplantae; phylum Streptophyta; class Magnoliopsida; order Lamiales; family Lamiaceae; genus Ballota; species Ballota nigra. The sequence goes on from OX344721.1 coordinate 43,380,750, forward strand.
AGTATCACCATCACTCATCCTCCACCAATTGTTGATGATGGTGAGCAGGGAGATGAGCCGGCTGCCGCAGGCGAGCAGAATGCCGAAGAGATTGAGCGGAAGGCTGCGGAGGACTTGGCCAAAGATTTGATTGTTGACCCTCCTGCCGAGCAAACTCAAGATCCTCCTTCAGCCGTGCAGCAATAGGCCTTAGACTTGGCTCTTTTCTTTGTAATAGTTGTTCGCCTCTTTTTTGTAGTACTTGTAATGGCTGCTTCCAGCTTGTACTATTTTTTTTGGGCTTAAAGCCTTTGATTAATGGAACGTCTTTCTTATGTTCGCTCATTTTCTTATATATGTTAATTGCCTTTACATTTCTGTCAATGCCTTTACAATTATAACATATAGTGTTGGGCTTTTGTTCGAATTGAACTTTGCCTTTAGTGGAATCAGGGTTCAGCCTTAGGTTCTGTTCATTTTAAAAAACGAACAACCTTTAAGTGGATTTGGTCCTTAGGTTCTGTCCATTTGTAAAACGAACAACCTTTGAATGGACTTGTACCTCGAGCTTTTGGACGTTTTCCTTTGCTGACGAACAACTACTGTATTTACATTTTGAACAAATTACAAGTGTTATAAGACTGTTCATCACTTACATATACAATATGACGAACAACTTTGAACATAAACTAAAAACTTGCTCGCTTATAGATTTTTGCCGAGCAACTCTATTCAAAATTAAAAGACGCAGCACCAGACTATACAAATGTGGCGAGCAACTTTTTAATCTATACTTAACCAAATTTTCAAAAAATTATGCAAGTTTTTGATCCTTGATCCATTCCATTTGCTTGATTCACCCTTTTGCTTGATTTACTTCATTCGCCATACTTGCCCCCAAGATAATTGTTCGCCCATTTATTGATAGTACTTCTTGAGATGTACGGTATTCCAGGAGTATGAGGCCGGCTTGCCTTCCATATCTTCGAGATCGTATACGCCATTTACGAATTTTTCCGTTATACGATATGGGCCCTCCCAAGCTGGTCCCAGTACTCCTGAAGATTGGGCGAGCAGTTTTCTTAGAACCAAATCTCCAACTCTGAATTCCCGGACTTTTACACGGGAATTATAATAACGTTCCGCTCTTTGCTTGTATGTTGCATTTTTTAACTCAGCATTGAGTCTTTTTTCTTCGAGTAAATCCATTTCAGCACTTAGAGCAGAATTATTTGCTTGTTCATCAAAGTTGGTCGTCCTAATCGTACTGGTCCTTAACTCAATAGGTATTACTGCTTCTGTTCCGAAAGCCATAGCAAAGGGTGTTTCTCCGGTGCTAGACCTGGGAGAAACTCTGTATGCCCACAAGACTTCCGGGAGTTCGATAGACCAACCACTTTTGCTCTCCGCCAGTCTTACTTTTAATGTGTGCTTGATTATCTTGTTCACAGCTTCAACTTGTCCGTTTGACTGGGGATGATAAGGTATGGAGTAATGCTTTCTGATCCCCCACTTCGCACAGAATTCTCTCAACTCTTGTCCATCAAATTGTGGACCATTGTCTGTCACAATTGCCTGTGGAACTCCGAAACGACAGACAATGTTCTTCCAAATAAAGTTGATCATCTTCTGCTGCGTGATGTTCACCATGGCCTCTGCTTCTGCCCATTTAGTGTAATAATCGACTGCAACAACGGCAAATCGAACATTTCCTACTCCAGCCGGGAAAGGACCAATGATGTCCATCCCCCATTTTGCAAAAGGCCATGGGCTGTATACTGACACGAGCTCCTGGGCCGGGGTATGAATATTCGGGGCAAAAATCTGACACTGATGGCAAGTTTTTGCTTTCTTGATCGCATCCTGACGTAATGTCGGCCAATAATACCCTTGCCTAATGGTTTTGTACGCCAAAGCTTGCCCCCCAGTGTGATTTCCACATACTCCGGCGTGAATTTCTTCGAGTACTGCTTGCCCTTGCCCCCTAGGCAAACACTTGAGAAGTGGGACTGATATTCCCCTTTTGAAGAGTTGCTCGCCCACCAGAGTATATCTGGCGGCTCGCTTTACTAGCTTGGCAGCTTCAAAAGGATTGTTTGGTTTTTCCCCACTTTTCAAGTATTTGACTATACTTGTTCTCCAGTCTTCTTCACTGGTTTGATCGTCGAGTTGGTTGACATTATAGCTTACTGTTGATGGATCTTTCATCTTTGTAACTATAATATCTGCCAACTCTACGGGGCATTCACTTGTTGCTAGTCGAGCAAGCGCATCTGCCTGGGTGTTGCTCGTCCTTGGAATTTGCTGTATGAAAACTTGCTGCAACATGGACATTAGGTGAGCAACAATCCGTTGATACTCGATCATATGATCATCCTTTGCCTCGTATTCACCTCGGACTTGGTTCACGATCAATTGTGAATCGCCAAATATTTGCAAGCGTCTGACACCAACTGCGAGAGATAGGTGGAGACCAGCAATAAGAGCTTCATACTCAGCTTCGTTGTTGGTTGCCATGAAACCAAATCTGATTGCCGAGGTGAATACTTGTCTATCTGGGCTGATTAAAACTACTCCTGCCCCCGAGGCTATATTGGTTGATGATCCGTCCACATAGAGATGCCAAGGATGATCAAGTCCTCCCGTCGGATCTGGTGGGAAAGTTAGTTCGACTATAAAGTCGGCTAATGCTTGCCCTTTGATCGCTGTTCGAGGAGCATAGGTCACCCCGAATTGGCTAATCTCTAGTGACCATCTTAAGAGACGACCTGCAGTATCGGGGCGATGGAGAATTTGCCTGAGCGGGAAAGTTGTTAGAACTTCGACTTGATGGTCAAAGAAGTATGGTCGTAACTTTCTCACGCTCATAACCAAAGCATACGCCAGCTTTTCGGTTGGAGCATATTTGATCTCTGCTTCGTGTAAAGCCTGACTGACGTAATATATAGGTTGGTGAAATTTACCGTCTTCGCGCACCAAAACAGAGCTGATGGCAACTTCTGATGCGGCTAAGTATAGAAAGAGCTTTTCTCCTGGGATTGGTTTTGATAGGATTTTGACATCTCCCAGGTATTCTTTAAGTTGATCGAAGGCCGCTTGGCAGTTGTTAGTCCATGTAAACTTTCCTTTTTTGACGGCCTCGAAGAATGGACGACACTTGTCCCCTGACCTGGATATGAACCGGTTCAATGCTGCTAGGCACCCGGTGAGCCTTTGCACTTCTTTCACCGAACGTGGTGGTTGCATATCCATGATGGCTTTAACCTTTGAAGGGTTGGCCTCAATTCCTCGCTGGCTAACAAGATGGCCCAAGAATTTCCCTGAGTGAACTCCAAAGCTGCTCTTCTTTGGATTCAACTTCATGTTATAGTGTCGAAGAGTTTCGAACACTTGAGTCAGATGTTGAAGATGGTCTTCCTTCTTGGGACTTTTGACTACGATATCGTCTACATAGACTTCCACCGTGTCTCCGATTTGTTGATCAAACATCTTGTTCACCAGCCTTTGATAAGTTGCCCCGGCATTGATGAGGCCGAAGGGCATTCTCTTCCAGCACAGCAAGTTTTTGTTTGTATAAAACGCTGTGTTCTCCTGATCATCTGGATGCATAGGAATTTGATGATACCCGGCGAAAGCATCCATAAATGTCAACATCTCGTGGCCTGCAGTGCTGTCCACCAATTGATCAATATGTGGGAGAGGGAAATTGTCCTTTGGGCATGCTGCATTCAGATCTGTGAAATCTATGCATAGCCTCCATGTCCCATTTGGTTTCCTCACCAGCACAGGGTTTGCTACCCATTGTGGACAAAGTGCTTGACGGATCAGATCGTTGTCTAATAGCTTTTTAACTTCTTCATTCAACGCTTGATATTTGTCCGGGCCGTACTTCCTTCGTTTTTTATGGACGGGCTTTCTTGCTTGATTTATGTTCAGCTTGTGGCAAGCATGTTTCGGGTCTATCCCCACCATATCTGCGTGAGACCAAGCAAAGACATCTAGATTCTTGGTGAAGAACTCTTTCATTCGGGATCTGTAAGGCTCTGGGAGCTCAGATCCTATGAATAATTCAAGATCTTCGTTGTCGGGATTAACTTTGAACGCCTCCAGCTCTTCGACTGGAGTCGCTCGTCGTTTTTGTCCCTTCCAACGGGGATCAAGTATGGGTTCCTCAGGGTTGGAATCATTTTCGATGTTCATGGGCTCTGCCCCCAGGCGGGGTTCTAGATCATCAGTTGGCTCCATCCCATTGTTGTTCGTTTGTACTTGGCCCTCCAAGTCCCTCACTGGGGGTTGTTCGTCATCACCCCTTTGTTGTTCGTCAGATGAAGGCTCCTCGCGGGTGGTAACAAGTTGTTCGTCCAACACTTGCTCGTCCAAGTGTTGTTCGTCCGTATCCTTGTGGTCGTCCATGTCCATCATATTGTTCAGTATTGATGGTTCATCGACGGGATAACTTGTTGCTTCCATCATGGATATTTGTACAAATTTTGCTCGTAGCTGTTGAATGCATTCTCGTGCTCTCCGTTGGTCTCCTTTAATTGTGCCTGTTCCACTAGCTGTTGGAAATTTCAAACAATAATGGTAAGTGGAACACGCAGCTTTGAATTCATTGAGAAAAGGTCGGCCAAGAAACCCGTTATAGGTCGACTCCTGGTCTACAACCAAGAAATCTACCATTCTTGTTATATTTCTTTCGGGTTCATTAGCCGTTACAAGTTGTACTGCTAATGTTACAATTCCCAACGGTGTTGTCACAGCATTCCCGAAGCCTATGATTCTATGTGTTGTATTCCGAACATAACCCGAATAATCTCCCAGATTATCGAGGGTCTTCTTGAATAAGATGTTGGTGTAGGCTCCGGTGTCCACCAACAGTCTGTGGACTCTGGTCCCCATAATCTTGGTGCAGATTACGAGTGAATCATTGTGCGGAGTTAAGACGCCTTCAAGGTCTTTTTCGGTGAAAGTTAATTCTGCCGTTTGCATGATAGACGGCTTAACTCCCATTTCTTGTACTTGGCCAATCGCTCGTAGCTCCGCTTTCCTCTTCCGATTAGAGTCGGGTGGTTGTCCATCAAAACACCCTCCCGCGGGACCTGCGGGTTCCATCATGAAAAGATCTTCTAAAGGTTGAGCTGGAATACTGGGAACTGGTCGCCCGGGTCTGTTGTTTTTCTGAGGTTGACCATCCTCTTCGTCTTCCGAGTTGTTCTCCCGGGTTCTCTTCCCAGGTTGCCTTTTAACGAAATCGGAGAGCTTTCCCTCCTCATAAAATCGCCAGAGTTGCTTAAGCAAATCTCTACACTCACTCGTAAAATGCCCCACACTTTGATGGTAGGCACAATACTTGTTTGGGTTGAGTTTGCTAGTATCCTGACGGATTTTACGTGGTGGGGAAAGCAACTCTTTCTCCTTTACGTTCTCATACACAGTATCAACTGATACTGTCAATACTTGGTTCAATTTTTCTTTCAAATCCGATCCTTCGGTGAATGCTTTCATATTTTTCGGGACCCTGTAGCTTGTCCCGACGGGCTTTTTGTTATTCTCCTTAGGATCGGCTTTATTCTCCCCCAAATTTATTTGTAGGGCCTCGTGCATGGAAACGAAAATGCCAGCTTGGTTTCTAAACTCGGCATAAGTCTTTGGGCACTTTAGACGTACCTCCTTCCATAACTTCGACCCTTTTTTCAATCCGGCCATCACAGCGACGATCTTTGTATCTTCGCTCACCGGTTCTCCTTCTAGTAAAACTTTATCGAATCTTTCCATAAACGCCCGGTCAGTTTCATCATCATTTTGCCTCAAATCTGACAGCCGGTGTTTTTGGGAAAGATATGACCCCGCCGTTGAAAAGTGAGAAAGAAATTCTCGACTTAGTTGGACGAACGAGTGGATTGATGCCGGCGGTATTGATGAAAACCACTTGTGAACCCGATCGCCCAATGTTAACGGAAAATTCCGGCATTGGGTGGCATCGCTGGCCCCCACGGAGACCATGTAGTCCGTATACTTCGTTAAGTGGACCCGGGGGTCGGCGATGCCTTCATATTGAATGCTAGCCGGAAATTGAATCTTTTTCTGTATCGGGGCCTTCAAAATGTGAGCTGCCAAAGGTGAGGATGGCATGATGGTCGTTTCCATCCCCCTCTGTTGGTCTAGTTGCCCCTGCATGTTCTCCACAGCCCTCCTTAGGCTTGATAATTCATCAAGAGGTGCCCCCTGACTTGGAGGCTGTTCGGCGAGCAAAGGCATTAGCCTTTCTGCTCGTCGCAGTCCCTCGCTTGGAGTGGGCACTTCCTGGGCTTGCCTCCTAAGGTTGTTCGCCGCATTTGGCCCTAGGCGCCTAAAGGCTGACTGGGAGAGTCTTTCATGGACTGATGGGCGAGGCTGTTCAAAAGTTGCTCGCCTATCTTCTGCTCCCCGACGAGCAGCTTCCTGTTGGGGTTGGCTAAGCCTGTCTTGGGCACTGGAACGTGTTGTTCCATGGCTAGACATAGTTGTTCGTCCGCGACCAGACTCAGCCTGTACTTCTCTTTGGTCGACCACCTTGGCCTTTCCCTTATTCTGTCTGACTTGGGCGCTATCAACCTCTCGCTGTTCGCCCCTAGTAGTCCTGGGTCTAACAACTTCTAGGGACTTGTCCCTTGGCCTTGCTTGTGTTGGCCTAACCTGCTCTTGTTGCCTCTGGAGGGCCTGGAGAGCAGCTATGGTTTTGGCCAACTCGTTGGGGTTGTTCGCCAAAGCCTCCATCTCAGGGGGGAGGTTATGTGTTATGGCTGTATGTTGCGACCTGTTCGCATGTCTTGGGTCACAGTCCTGGTGGTCGGCCGACGTGGCCCGGGTCTGAGATGCTCTTTTTGACAAACGTGATCCTTGGGTCTCTTTAGATTGAGGCATTTCAATTTAAATTACTTCTTAATTTATGAATTGAAGAACACCAAGAACACCAAGAACACTTTTGTTTGTATCTTCAAATATTTCTTGAGATTTCTTATGAATCTTCAAGTTTTCAACTTGAAGTTCTTGAGTAATCACACTAAACCGGAGGTTCGGCCCCTTCCTCTAGCGCCAAATTGTTGGTGAACGAATCTAATCGTAAGGATTAGTGGTTGTTTTAATCCGTTTTTACGTCACCAATCAATAACGTGTGATTGTTTACCACCGTAAATGGTAAATCGGGATATGAATTTATCGAATCTGTAAATTCGGTAGTCGAAATTGGACTTATTTCGTGTATGTGTGAGTTTGGGTGTGTTTGTGTGTATTTTTGTCTGAAATTTGAAAATTATTTCAATAAGCTGGAGAACAACTATTTATAGAGGCTAGCAAGCATGAGGTGCTACTGACTCTTGGTCTCCCTAGCTTGCATGCCTGACATATGTCCTTTGACCTTAGTTTGACCTTATCTAAGCTGAATCTTAGTTACAAAGTCTTCTTTTGGGCCTTATCTCGGACTCATTGTTGTTCGCCTAGGTCGGCTTGAATGATCTTGATGACTCTTCAACTGAATGTTGTTCGCCTCTTGAGGGTGTACTTTGGAAGTTGTTCGCCTTATGGCTTTGGGATCTTTGTCCTTTGTTCACTTGTACACACTTCTTTGGCTGTTTGTTATATTATAGTTTGACCAAGTTGTTCGTCATTGATGACTTCACATTTGGCTCATTCTTGGTCTCGGGTCTAAATACCTGTTCGCCCATTAGCTGTTCGTCGGGGAGTTGTTCGTCACTTTATACACCTCTAAAATTGGTAGATGCACCCCAACTTGATTTTCTTTGTTGATCACCCTTGATTTGAGGTTGGCTCTTCATAATCCTTGATGTAGCTTTAATCCTTGTTCGCCATTTATTAACTTATGTTCGCCTATCAACAATATATTAAAAGAATAGTTAAAAAGCCAAAGTGACATTTAAAAGAAAACAGAGGGTTTTGTTTTACTAATTATATTATTGAATAAAATCTCTCTCTATGTATTAGGGTTATAAATATGTGTGTGTAAGTCACTCCTATTGACAAAATCGTGAAACTTGTTTGAAGAGTATGGGATGTTTCATTAGAATGTATATAAGTTATTTATATTAGTTTTGAATAATATTAATATTTCATTAAAAATGTATTAGTTGTTTACTATAATGTACACCTTATGTTCCAAGATAAGTATTTTATTTGAGAATTGCACACTTTTTAAGAAATATAGTAGTTAATGTAGAGTATGTGGTTGCTAAGTGATAGAAAAGTTAAAAGAAATTGAGAAATAAGATAAAGGTGGATAAAATATAAGTAGGACTTTTCTGCTGTTAGGAAGGCTTCGCTCTTCCTGACATCAGGAAATACATTGAACATCGTTGGATCGTTAATCCAATGTATGAAATTTATTTTGAATTATTGCACCTTACATTAGTGCGTTTGCACTGTGTTATATGCAATCGCACTGTATTACCCAACTTCTAAATTAAGTTAATAAATATAAAATGACAATAATATCCTTTTTAATTTTAAATAAGTTACATATTTAAATTAAATTACTTTTAAACACAATCAAATTATAAATTATTTTTTTTACTGTCTCTAATCTTCATTCTTAGTGATCTTTCTTAAACCTAATTTTTTCAACAAGTTGTATGAACTAGGGCCGGGGAAAAAAAAGAGCAAGCTTTGTGGTGGATCTTTATTTTAGTAATGGTGAGTCAATTTTTTGCAGTATTACTAACTGTCTTAGTCTCAACTTTGATGTTCCATCAACATCTTGTCTTCCACTTGTTGGCATGAATATTAAGGTGATTAACTTGAGCACATGAAAATATGGGTAAGTTCTATTTGAGTTTTTTTAGTACAATATTTGTGCTAATAGATTATGTTCTCGGAATCCCATTTTAACATTCTTTGTATCGGTGAATATTCCATGGTTTCTACTTTCTACATAATGGATACCGATGAGGAAAGAATAGATAAACTTTGATTTATTTGGTTACCAATCTCAAAATTCAGGGTACTATTGTTGTGTGGACCTGTTCAATCATCCCTCTTTTTTTTAGTGGGGGATGGGGTGGGCAAGGGGAGCTTCTGCATCTGTTTTGAATGATAAAGTTAAGTGTTTCTGAATTCTTAATATTAACTTGGCAAAAACTTGTATGAGACCGTCTCATGGCATGAGACAACACAAATTAACATCTACCCCTACCAAAGTGTTAATGTGTCAATGCCCTAGTTACACCAATTCCTATTGCCTTGAGACGGTCTCATACAAGACATACTCTATGAACTTTTATTTGTTACAACAATGACAATTCAAACAAATTAATGTAATATTGTCATATTTGCTTAGCAAATTAGGCTGCAATTTTGCAGCATTTCATTTACCTATATAATTAGGCTTTCTTTTCTCGGCAAACGCAACCATGATAAACTAGATTTTTACTACTCTGTTGATAATTGGTTTGTAGTTTCTTGTTTTTGGTGCATCTATGTCACTTTTATACTTAAGAAATCTTTTTTGGATGATTGGAGTAGTCTCATCATTTCAGGCTGAAGTTACTTTAGTGGTTATGCTAGATAAATATTCTTCAAGTTGGACACATTATTCTATTTAAAGAAGCATTGAAGAACAACGAGGTATTCGTTTTTTCCAATTATGTTTGTCTTTAATTCTCTATTCTTATTATTAGTTAGTTGAAGGACACGAAAATTTACTGTGGTGACAATTTCACCAGTTATGGGGCTGATAAATTTACTGTGGTGACAATATTCTTCAAGTTGGACACATTATTCTATCTAAAAGGAATGGTGACAATTTCACCAGTTATGGGGCTGATAAATTTTATTTCATGTATCAGTGGTTTCCAAGTGATTTAACCACAACTATGTTGAATTTATTAAAATATCTGATTTACCTGCATAAAGCTCCAATTAGATGTTGTACATGAGATCTTTCCATCAATACTTTATTCTTTTAATTCTGTTGTTGATGTTTCATTTGCCTTTTTGGATTTGAATTGCATGCAATTATATACTACTTACATTCCGGAGAAACGTGTACACTTACCTTTTACGATTCATCCCACAATAACTTGCACAATTTAAAAAAGAAAATATTAATTTGAGTGCACATTGTTATGTACTCTCACCGGAAGGAGGAATTTGATGGCGAGGGGAGAAAGGCTATTGACGGAGGTGAAGGAATTATGGTGAAGGATGAGGAAATTTGTGGTGTTGAGAAGAAAGAGAAAGCAAATCTGGAAGTGAAGAGTGGTCTGAATTGCAAGGCTAAAGTACAAAGTAATTCCTTGGGTTAATTCTACATCTTACTACTGTGAAGCTATTTCTATTTTAGTTATTTAATTAAATTCCTTCAAAGAACTATGTTATTTACATAGTGACCCTTATAATTATTTTATTTGCATTGTAAGGACTGGTCCCCACTAAGTTGTTATTATGCCAATTATGGCAGATGAATGAAGGCAGAAAATAGTACTACAATTCTTTCTCTTCCTACAATTTCTCTCTCATATTATTCCTCCATTTCTCCATTCCTTCCCAAATCATCTTCTACTATCAATTACAGTAAAAACCCCAAAAATATGTTATAGTATTATTATCCAAATTTAAAACGTAACAATTGGCAATTAGAGCAAGGTTCGTTTCTAGAAATGGCGGAGGGTACTTGTTTCAAAGACCTACAAGAATCACATAAGAAGTTAGAGAAAATGTTGTAAACTAAAACATTAAAATGGGAGGCAACTGATGCTAAGATACAAGAATCAATGCAAAACATCACCTCTCAAGTGAATGGGAAGCTTGATCATGTAACAAACACATTGGCATCTCTCCAACTTCAAATCATGAACCTGGAAAAAGGAAAAAACCATTCAGATCGTGAATCGATCTTAGGAGATCCAACAAATTTTGGATCTAGCAGCATGGAGAACATTATGCAGGATACACCAAGAAATAGGTTGATGCAAGAGCAACCTGTTCCTGTGGTACACACACCTCTACCCAGGCTGGACTTTCCAAGGTTCGATGGAACAAACCTTAGGGTTTGGATTCTTAGGTGCAATTCCTATTTCAAGCTGGTACCAAATGTTCCCGATTCTCACAAGGTAACTCTTGCTTCTATGCATTTTGATGGGAAGGCAACACTATGGTATCAGAATTATTGTAGAAAAAATGTTGAAATTACCTGGAATCAATTTGTGGAAGTGCTTACTGCTAGATTTGAATATATGAGGGAATCTAAGATCATAGCTGAGTTTAACAAGCTTAAACAAAGTGGGCCATTTGCTGATTATGTTGATAAATTTGAGGAACTTAGAGCTTGTATGCCTTTGGTTGGTGGAAAGGAATTTTCTGAAAGTTACTTTGTTGCTAGCTTTATAAGTGGGCTTAATGATGAGATGCAATCATCTATATCTATGTTTGAACCCAAAACTCTACAGCATGTCATTAGTTTAGGTGAAAAACAGGTGCAAACACTTGATGCTCTTACTAAGAAACTCAAACCAGCAGCTAGAGGTTACAACTATCCCAATCCATCCTTCAAAAAAGTTGAATCCAATTCTGGTGTTCAAAATAAGCCTACTAAGACACCTTTTAAGGTGTTAACTGCTAGTGAAATGGCTGCTAGAAGGGAGAAGGGTTTATGCTATAACTGTGATGAACCCTACACCTTTGGACATAAATGCAAACAGAAGATCTCATACATGATTATGGCAGAAGAAGAGGAGTGCATTACCACCGAGATACCAGCAAAGACTCCAGATAATGATGAGGTGTTAGAATATGTACCTATCCCTGAGATGCAGATGAATTTGGATGCAATCAATGGGGGAAGGAAATGTAACTACCATGAGGCTGTTTGGAGAATACATCCATGAGAGGTTACACATACTTATTGACACAGGTAGTACTCTGAGCTTCATACAATCAAATACTGCTAAGAGGTTGAAATGCCCACTTACTCCAACTGAACCATTAGTGGTAAGGGTGGCCAATGGGCAGAGGTTGGTAAGTACTAAGATGGTTGATCCATTTTATTGAAAAATGCAAGCTTATGAATTCTCTTATTCATTGAGACTTTTAGAAAATGATGGATGTGATTTAATACTCGGAGGTGATTGGCTCAAGGCATGCACACCTATTGAGTTAGATTATGATAACATGACCTTTACTGTAACTTTGATGGGCAAGAAGGTCAGATTGCAAGCTAATACATCAATGACAGATTGTAAGATGATTTCTGATGTCAACTTACACTACATGTGTCATCAAGAAGTTCTTACAGAAATGGAAGAGATTTACCTGGTTTGTACAGTTCAAATGGAAGGTGAAATTGATCCAAAGTTGTTGGATCTTTTGGCACTATATTAGGACATATTTAAAGAACGTGTAGGGTTACCCCCTGAAAGAGGGATAGAGCATCAAATATTGTTGAAACTTGGGAGTATTCCCAAGCAACAACATCCCTACAGGACCTTACATGCCCACTAGGAAGAAATTAAAAAATAGTCAAGGAGTTATTGAGGACTGTAGTGGAGCAGGACAGTAAGAGCCCCTTTGCCTCACCTGTCATTTTGGTGAAAAAGAAAGATAACACATGGAGGATGTTTGTGGATTACGGGTACCTGAATGAGTTAACCATCAAACACAATTATCCTATTCCTATCATAGATGAGCTATTGGATGAACTACATGGTGCCGAATTCTTTTCCAAGGAGGATTTGAGGTCTGGTTATTTTCAAATTCTAATGACTCCAGAGCATAGATATCTCACTGCTTTCAAAACTCATGATGGACATTTTCAAATTATTTATTATTATTTTGCTAACAATATCTTTTCCAAAATATTTCAATTCCCTCCTACAAAAAATTCACATATATCAATATTTTACAAAAATAACTTCCAAAAATATTTAAGAAGAAAAATCATTCAACCATGAAAAAAAAAGGTTTCCATATCACCTTTAGGTTACCTACAATAGAAACGAAGAAACATAAAATTTAATCAGATTTCACCAATAACACACCCCTTATTTTGAAAAGAATAATAGTTGGATCAAAATCGTAGTCGTGCAGTGAGAGAATCTTCTTATTGAAAGAGAAAAAAGTTATTAATGGTGGATTCTAAAAAATACGAATGTAAAGATATGAATATGAATATACTTTAGGAACTTACGAATAATTTTTGGATAAGCTCGAATGATCTTCAACTCAGATTGATGCACATATAATTTTCTCTTAATGTGCGCCTAATCATTTTCGTATGCATAGTAAATTAGTTTACCTGCAAAAAAAAGAGGGATATGATCTATACAAAAAATTATAGAAATAATCCAAACAACTGAACAAAAAATAAAATCATATTTCTTCACATAGTAGACAACAAATGAGAAAATGAAGAGAAGAGATGAGGATTAGGGTTGAGAATCAGAATGAAAACTAAAGACAGAGTTGACATTTATAGAAAATACAAAATGAAATGTATGGTTGAGATTAAAAGTGTAAAATATATGTAGATTAAGTTTTAATATAATTAAAACATACCTAAAATAACTTTTAAGGAGAATGCAAGATTTTGAAATGAAATGATTTGAGAAGTGCCACATCAGCCTAAAAATAATGTGGTGCTGACACATCATTTTGGAGAGGTTTGGAACTATAGTATAATAAAACATATCTTCGACTTTAAGGGTCGGGGTCAGCATTGTAAAATGGAGGGGGCGGTCGTTGTGTTGGTAAAGAAATTTTTATTGATCCAATTCTTATCGGAACTCTTAAAGGTTCTTTTCTTTTTTATTTTAATTGACTTTTACAAGTCAGAGTTTTAAAATGTATTGGTTTTTACTAGAAGATTTTAAAATGTGTGGTTTTTTTAGATTTTTTTAATAGGGGATGATTTAATTTTATGATGTAAGAGTTATATTATTATATTATATGTTGAGTGTGATTGTAATAATTGTTATTATTTTAAAAGATGGGAGAGAGTGAAACTTTGATCAAAATTGGTATTAGATAGAGTGAAAGTAGAATAATACCAATTTATAGGGGTATAGTATTGGGTGTTTAAAAACCAGATTTTAAAACTAAATATAGAGTGACTTTGAAGTTTCAAAATCTAATTCCAAAAATTTTAAACTAAAAAATAACACCACCATACCAAGTTAATTATACTTTTTTTTAGAAAAAAAAAACACACTAAAATATAGTTTATAAGTATTTTTTACTAATTAAAGAAGTTGAGTTTAGATTGGTCTGTTGATCCACGAGGCGGAGTAAAATTTGTGTTGATAAGCGAACAGCTGGGCTAAGATTAACCAAAAGAAAGGATGTTTAAGGCAGGGGATAATGGGGCGAGCACCTGAGTAATGAACGAGTAGTAGGGTAGGAGCGAGCAGCTGAGTAATGAACGAGCAGCTGGGTAGGAACGAGCAACTGGGTTATCATGAGCAGCTGGGTAGGAACGAGCAGCTAGGTAATCAACGAGCAGCTGAGAATGCTGAGTCAACATGTCAAGTGTTGACCATTCCGGCGAATAGCTGGACAATGGTCAAATACACTGAGCGAGCAACTGAGTAAGAAGATTAAGGCAAAGAAATAATACCTACGATAATTAAGCCAAGGAGGCGAGCAGCTGGTCAAAGTGTCAATCACTCAGACAAGCAGCTGGTTAAGACCCAAGAACAGCTGAGCGAGCAACTAAAAAGGAGAAGGTCCATGTACCCACCATGTAGGCATACAGGCGAGCAGTTGAGCATCCCGAAAAGCTGCCACAAATCCCATTAATTAAATATTATATTAGAAATAGACAAGTGTCTTAACACTTGTCAATGTATAAAATACAATAGTTTAGAGATAAGTAAGTGTCCTAACACTTGCCAATGTGTAAATTAGAGTGGCTAAGGAGATGACACCTCCTACTTACTTAGATGCCTATAAATACTCCCTTGTATGAAGAAAAATATAAGTTCCAAATATTCAAAAAAAGTAGCAAAACTCTTGCAATTTCATTTCTTGATCTTCACTTATCCAAATTCATAATTTGTAATCTTGTTTGGTGACCTTTTTAAGTGTTAAACAACCACTAATTATTCAATTTGAATCAAGGTCATCAATAATTGACGCTAGAAGGAGGGTCCGAATCTCCGTGTATTAAAAAATCCGGATAGAGTTTGTGCAATTTGGCCGAAATCTGGAAAATTTGGCCGGAATCCAGGTAAGAGTCACCGGAAACTGCATTTTGGTTGATTTTTTAGACAATTTGTGATATTCATACACTAGTCTCAAGAAGCTTAAATGCATGCATATATGAACTAAGGGTTATAAACAACCACCTTCATATATGCAAGGCTAGTTGCTCTTAGAATTGGTAGTATCAAACGCAAATCACCTTTAACAAACATCCAACATTCGAAAATGGCCGGGTCACAAGAACGTCAATCTTCGGGTACGCAACCAAGTCGCAATCCTCGGACTAGAGTTTCATCGATAGGAGAACATGCAAGAACAGTTCAAGCAACTTCCCAGAGAAATGTCCAAGTTACCATTGATACTCTCCCTCCAGAAGTAGAAGCTATCACCCAAAATCCCGAAGAATTGGCGAAGATGATTGTCGTGCTTCAATCGTTGCAAAGACGACAAGAAAAGGCCAGACCATCGGGAGTTCCAGAGACGACCAACTGAGTAGGCGAGCAGCGGAGCAAGAGGAGGGAGGATTGGCAACAGGATGAAGCGGACAATGCCGAAGTCCATACGAACAAAGGGAAGACCCCTGCAAGCGAACAACTAGGAAGCCGAGGAGAATCGACCCCGAGCCGAGTCGAGGATTCGAGCAAGAGTACCTCACGCACTAGTGCCCTGGAGAGGTTAGGCACAAGAAACAAAGATGGGAGAGAACCAGCCCCGATGAAAGAGGAGCGAACACGCACAACTGCTCGCCCCACAGTCCACGATAAGATGTGGAGTTCAGCTTTTGGCCATCTGGGACCAAATAGAGCCAACAATGTTGAACAACCTTCCGACTGGAGTCATGGAACTCGATCATGACGAACAACCTTCCAACTGGAGGACTTCTCCAGACGAGTTGCAAGTCATGAAAAAGATGATCGAAGAATTGCAGAAATAGTTGGAGTCCCAAAAAGGTGTAGGATCAACTATCTTGCCATTCTCTCCACTGTCCCCATCAATTCTAAGTGCGCCGGTCCAGAAGAAGATCCAGTTCCCGGCTATCAGCTTGTACGAAGGAGCTTCAGACCCCAAAGCCCACCTGACCAAGTATTAAGACTTTATGATCTCAATGGGGGATACAGATGCTACTCAGTGCTGAAAATTCCCGCTCACTCTTAGAGACGGACCTCATCGGTGGTTTTCTACATTAACTCCCGGGTTTATCAGCTCGTTTGTGCAACTGAGCAAAGAGTTTCTATCCCACTTCTCAACAGTCGGGTCTTACCTAACACAAAGGCACCGGCTGACTGATATCAAATAAGGAGATGAAGAGTCGGACAAAAAGTTCTTAGAAAATTCGATAAAGTTCTCCTCGAAGGTGAAATGGTAAGTGCGGACACCAAAATAGTAGCAGTGATGGCAGGACTGAAGAAGGGGACTGATCTCTAGAAAGAAATGCACCTAACTTGCCCCAAGACATATGCTGAATTTAGACACTGGGCCGGTATCCATGTATCAATGCAGGAAGCGCTCTAGAAGGAATTAGATGACAAAGCAGATCTGAAGAAGTCGGAAAAGAAGACCAGCGGAAGCATTACAAAGCTCCAAACAATATGAAGGCGTTCAATGAAGGAGCTGAGCTGAAGGAAAGATTAAACTAAGTCCTTACAATGTCTATGGACGTGGTATATAACAACGTCAAAGATAGAGAGATATTATCTGAACCAAGGAAGATCAGACAAGAAAGAGAAAAGTTGAACCCAAACAAATACTATGCATATCATCAAAACATCGACCACTTTACAAGTAAATGCTGAGACCTGTTAAAGCAGTTGTGGAGGTTCTATGAGGAAGGAAAATTGTCTGAGTTTGTGAAAATAGAACCGGGGAATAGGCCAAGAGCAACCGCACCATCTAGCTCAAATGATGATGATAGTGACGAAAAGCCGAGCAGGGCGAACAAGAAAGGGAGAAAGGTCCCCACAGCCCCTGCAGAGCCAGTTCATGAAATTTTAATATTTGAACCAACTGGGCCAGTTGGTGGTTGCTCTGATGGAAGGCCATCCATGTCCAAGAGGAAGCGAAAGGCAGAATTAAGGGCGGTGGCGCAGGTGAAAGAAGTCGGGGTAAATCCGTCAACCAAGCAAACAGTGGATCTAACCTTTTCAGAAAAGGACTTGGATGGAATCATAACCCCCCATAATGACTCGTTGGTTATTTGTGCGAACATCATAGGGACGAGAGTGCACCGCTTACTTGTTGACACTGGTGCTTACACAAATATCATGTTCAAGAAGACGTTGGATCAGCTCGGAAATTATGCAAGTTATATCGAACACTATAATCATAGAATCTTAGGGTTTGGAGATGTTGTAACCATTCCCTTAGGGATAATCAAATTATCAGTCAAACTAGTATCAGCCAAGAACCCAGAGAGGAGGCTAACTAGAATGGTAGAAGTTTTAGTTGTAGACCAACAGTCTACCTACAACGGGTTTCTTAGCCGTCCCCTTTTTAATGAATTTAAGGCAGCTGTTTCAACGTACTACTACTGTGTAAAATTTTCTACGTCAAAAGGTGCAGGTACGATTAAAGGCGACCAAAAGAAAGCTCGTGAGTGCCTCCTGCAGCTACAACCAAAAGAACACAGAGTCTCCATGATGGCTGAACAACCGAGCAACAGTGCCGAAGGCGAGCCCTCCATACTTGACAAAATCATGGAGTCGATTGATACAGAGATGATGGAGGTAGACGAATAACTGTGTGAAGGCGAGCAGGAGGGCAGAGACGAACAGTGGAGCGAAGAGAGAAACGAAGAAGTCACACCTACTCAGAATAAAATTGATGATATTAAACCTCGGCTGGGTGTCGAACCAATGATGATCGGAGATGAATTAAACATGGAGGGGCCTATCATCGATCCTCTGGAAAGGGCAAAAGCGAAGAGAAACCCTAGTTGAAGAATTGGAAGCAATAAAAGTCGACCCAAACCGAGAGGATTTAGAGCTCTTCATTGGATCTGAGCTTCCGGAGCCATACAGATCCAAGATGGAAGAGTTTCTTAAAGCTAATCTCGATGTATTCACATGGTCGCATGCTGATATGGTAGGCATTAGCCCTGAGCATGCTTACCATAAGCTGAATATTGATCCAATGAAAAAACCGGTCAAGCAAAAGAGGAAGAAGTATGGCCCGACAAGTATGAAGCACGTGATGTTGAAGTTAAGAAGCTGTTAGATAACAATCTCATTCGACAAGCTCTATGTCCAAAATAGGTGGCGAATCCAGTGCTGGTACGAAACCCAAATGGAACATGGTGGTTGTGCATTGACTTCACAGACTTGAACGCTGCCTGCCCAAAAGAAAACTTCCCATTGCCACATATCGATCAGCTGGTGGACAACACAGCCGAAAACGAGCTTCTCACTTTCATGGACGCATTCGCTGGATATCATCAAATTGTGATGCATCCTATGATCAGGGGCACACAACGTTCTACACCAATAAAAACCTGCTAATGATTACAAAATCAACCAGAATGGAGTAAAATGACTGGCGTATACCCATAATCAAATACCTCCAAAATGGTGAACAACCAGAACACCCGTTGGAGGCTAACAAGGTGACCAAGCGAGCAGCAAGGTATACCTTGATAGACGAGCAGTTGTACAAGAGGGGGTTTTTGTTAGTGTTAGTGTCCTAGAGACAATCCATCGAAAGGACATAATACTAAGATAATATTCAGATTTGGTTTAATATTATTATTGGTTTAATATTAAATGTATGGCGTTACACTTATCTGAATATGATGTTTGATTGTTTGCATATATTCTTATTTGTGTTCCCATGAATCACTACTGTCATTGAGTGAGTGAGAACTCAGATGACTTAAGTATGATTCTCAAATAGCCCCGATCAAGGATCATCAAGAATGGGATATTGATGATGCAATTGAGATTGGTGTGCGATCTGCATCATACTCTTAGAGAGTGTAGTAAGATCTCACTTACTACGAGATACCGGGTATCTAATGATGGATGCACAGATACCTTAGAGGGTATTGGTATACCCATCCGAGAAACCGTTTGATGTAATTCCACATAATGTGTCTACAGGTGTCTCGGTTAGTGGGAGCGATGTGATACTCCTCTGACTTGAGGTCAATACGCACGACATGTGTGGAGTGGTGAACTTTGACCATGACCGACGCTTGCACCCTTCCACGGGTAGATATGGCATGGATTGGGTTCATCACGAAATGCATGTGCGTGGTAGTTGAGCCAAGAATATGATTCATTCCTCAATGTGGATTTAGAGAGAATACTCGTCTTCTCATCATAATTGGATCTAAGTCGTCGGCCGACGCACATCAACTTAGACTTTGTGGCTAAGTGTGATATACTTGATCAATTAGTGATTGGAGATAATATGATTAAGTTATTTGAATAGACACTTCATCATGTTCAAGGCTTAATCGAGTATTCGTGAATGAAAGGAAGATATCACAATAGCCTACAGTATTACAGGTAGTTGCAGATTTCCTCGCAACGTACCTCGTATATTGAGAATATCTGATTTATTGTCTAGGGTTCAATTAAGACCGTTAGTTTGACTAATCGCTCGATATACGAGGGCCTATGGGTCACACAACAAGTAATGACAATTTACCAATTATAGTTGGTTGATTAAATATTGTATTGGAGATAATATTTAATTTATGGAGAATATAATAATAATTATATTTGGAATTAATTATTATTATTATTTAATTAAATTAGATTTAATTAAATATGAAATCCCAATAATAATATTTGGAATATTATTATACAAGAATAATAGATATGGTAAAGATATTATTCGTAGGAACGTATCTAGGGAAATATAATCCGTAGAGATTATATTACGGGCTAGGCCCGATATCTTGCTTAGGAATTAAGCCAAGTTAATCCCTATAAATACGTGTCATGGGAATTCAGAAAACGTGACACAAGAAATATAATTTCTCCATAAAATCTCAGTCAGAATTTTCCTAGCAAATTCGTCTCGAGATTCAACGCTAGCATATCGGTGCAGGTTGGTAGAAAGTCGTTACGTGGATACCATAGTTGAGGATTCCGCGTACAAATCGCTGTAAGGATTTATATATCGTTATTTATCCTTTATGTTTTATGTTATACAACCATGTTTTAGATTCGTTGTTGGTGAATCGTATTTTTCCGCTGCGCCGAACATGGTGTTCGTGCCTCTAAAATCCAACAGTGGTATCAAAGCACCAGGCTCGGTTGTATACATAAATTTCGTGTACTTGTAAGTAAAGTATGTGTGTATTTTTCAAAACAAATTTTGCCCATCGTTCCGATTAAATTGAATATTTTCAGTTGGACTGAAATTTTGATTTCATTAATTTTGGTATTTTCGAGAATACCAGATTTTAAGTTTTCGTACTGTTTTAAAACATTGATGCTTTCAAAAACAAGCTTCAATATTAATTAAATATTATTAAAATTGGATTTTAATAATAATATTTAAAAAAAAAAAAAGAGTACATGAGATAGTTTTCTTGGAAAACTAATGTGCTATATGCCCTAGCCGTACATATTTGACCAAATAGGTAAAATTTGATTTTACCTTTTGGGTATGTAAATTCGCTGGGGATTTGCTGAGTTTCATTCTGGGAATTGAACTAGCAAACTTGCGCACACGATCGACTTTTAAGATAAAATTTGATTTTATTAAAAAAAAAAAAAAAAAAAACTGCAAAGGGATTTTATGAGAATAGATGCAGAATTGGATCAATCATCTTTCTGGAAAACTATTTCACGAACCAAAACGCCGATTCGATCGGTTTTTCGTGAGGCCTTTGCTAGAGGGACTTCTTGCTGGGCAAGAAACGCCTGCTTGCTAGCCGAATCTGTTGTGCTGTCAATGGCGGCTGTGTTTACGAAGTCATGGGTGAGCGCTGGTAACAGATGCGATCAACGGCGATTAGCGGTTGTTGGCGGCGTATTGGTGCGCGACGGGCATCGACCGGAAAGTCGGTGGAATCGCATGTTTCGAATTTGCCTTTCCCGACTCTTGAATGCCGCCGCTATGAGTATGACCAGTTCTTAATTGCCATTATTATGAACACTGGTGGCATACCTGCTTAATAGGCTAGGGGCCTTTGTCGAGAATTGGATTCTCACCAGGCCCCTCTAAGCAAAATTGAATTTATTAAAATCCAGTCCTTTAAAAAAAAAAATTTAATGCCATGTTTGGCAGAATCAAATTTCATTAAAAATCTAAGAAAATTGGCCAAAGGCCTGTTTGCCTCTAACTAAATTTTAAGATTTTTGGTCTTTTCTAGGGACTGTTTGGTTGGACCGAATTGTAAAATTTTAATAAATTAAAATTTTTGGGCAAAATAATTTTTGAAAACACTTTAGAAATTGATCAAAAGATTGGAACTTGTTGATATTTCTAATTTTAGCAATATTTTACATACGAATAATTAATTGTTAAGCACGTTTATTTGATTTACGTGTTATTTATAAATATTGATTATTTATAAATATTAAATATTTTGCATGTTTATTTGATTTATGTGCTAAATATTTATTATATGCTTTATTTATGCAAATTTTAGTTTTGAAATAAAGCATGAGAACTTGATAAGTTGCTCCCCACTTGTATAACTGCTTATGTGAATCGATATTTACATTATTAGTTATATCCCGCATTAATCGTTTGGGTAGGCGGCACCCAATATTTGTCGGACCGTTATATATGTTTTGGGTAGACGGCGCCCAAATAAATGTTAGTCCGCATAAAATCATGTTTAGGTAGACGGCGCCCTATAATTGCTCAAATGTGATGTAGATTAACATGTCGGATCTCGATTAAGCAATTAATACCCTGCCTTTAAAATGATCCTCACTAAAATATGGTTTTTCATTAGATTGAAAGATGTCTTCCATTAAAATTAAAAGTAAACCGGAGATTTCGTTCCAATGAGTATTTAAGGCCCTAGTCTTTTGCTCGGATCTACATCTAACGGGACTTTTATAGGGACACGTTTGTCGCCTCTTAATGGTTGTAAACCAACTTAATTCTGTTTTACCAGCCCTAGCAGGGAAACGAGAATTAGGTGACATCTGATTGAACTAGGTTCAATCAACTAGGAATTGCGTGAGGCAATTGGTTTAGAGACCTACCAGTTATGCTGTTGCAATGTTCAGCCCTAGCAGTCATTGTAATAGTAGGAATGTGGATCCTAGTCCATTACAATTTATATTAGATATAAATTCGTACTCTTCCGATGAGGTCGTTGAGTATGTGAAAATAATGGAGACAAAATAAATTAAAAGGCCATGTTTATTTTGATTGCTGAATATTGATCATAGGAATTATGTGTTTAATTCCCGTTTTAGTTTATTTCTCTAGAATTGTTTAAATGAATAACTTGTTATTGAGAAATGTTTTAGAAACGAACAAATTGGCTGGGCCAAATTTTCTGGACTGGCACTGAAACGTGCGGTTGGTGCTAACGCAAGAAAAGATTGAGTACGTGTTAGACACGACAATCCCTTAACTCATGAGGCTGGTTCAATTGAGGCAACAACGTTTGACATTACGGCTCAAAGAAGCATCAAGATGATGTTTCCCAGACTCTATGTTATGATTGATCGGCATGACTCCCAAATTGCAAAGGCAACATGAGAAAATGGATCCCTTCGAGATGCTTAAGCATCTGAAGGATCTCTTTGATTCTAGATCTCGTTTGAGATTTATGAAGTGATAAGAGATCTATTCAGATGTCGATTAGCGAAAGGAGGGAAGATTTTACCTCATGTGCTATCCTCAAGTCACTCCCCGATTCATATTGTAGTTTCGTAGTAAATTTAATATGAAGAAGACGGAAGCGGCGATGCCGGAGCCTCATAACATGCTTAAGACTTTTGAGTCTTCCACTGCTAAGGAAAAACCCGTGCTCATGGTGAGTGCTTCTACTTCTTCTGACCCGAAAGGTGAGAAGAAGCGAAGGAGTAAGGCTAAGAGGGCTTCAAGCCCAAACTTTCTGAAGGCAAAAGGTGGAGTTCAAAAGTAAGAGCGGGTTGATAAGGATGTATGCCCCACTACAATAGAAAGGGCATTGGAAGAAAGACTATAAGGTTCTAGCAACCGAGAAGAAAACACAAGGTGTTTCAGCTGCTAGAACAAGTATGGTTGTTGTTAAGATAAACGTGTTCACTAACAGTTCAAACTGCTAGGCATTTGTTGAGTTTTGAACATGATGTTCTTAATATACAAAGGAGAGGAATAACTTGGCAAGAGTATCAAGACTCTTCGATTGGATCGAAGAGGTGAGTATATTAGCCATGAATTCATGGATTACTTGAAGCTTCATGGGATCCAGTCGCAATGGACTCCTCCCGGAACACCTCAGATGGACGGTGTGTCCGAAAGGAGAAACCAAACCTTGTTAGACATGGTAAGGTCCATGATGAGTTTTCTCTCTTCCAACATTCTTATTGGGATGCGCATTACAAACCTCAATCCACATTTTGAATAGGATTCCATTCAAATCAGTTGAGCAGACTCCATACGAGCTATGGCATGACAAGATGCCATCTTTTCTACACATTAGAATGTGGGGTTGCCCCGCAGTTGTGAAGAAAATGTTAACTAATAAGTTGGAATCCGAAGGTGAAAATGGTTATTTTGTGGGATATCCTAAGGAGACAAGAGGATATCACTTCTATCTAGCGGAGAAACAAACAGTGATTGTTTCTAGGCAGGCTAAGTTCCTAGAAGACGAGTACGTTTATAAGGAACAAAGCCGTAAGAAGATAGAACTTGAAGAGATTCAAGAACCACAAATTAACATAGAGACTGATGATTTGTCAAAGCAACATGACAAAGAATCAGTGGGAGCATTCAGCGACTCTCATGGTGGAAGTTTATCACTAGGTGATCCTCTTTCAGCCAGTGGGAGCGTAATTGGAGTTGCATTGCCTTCGCAACAACCTCCAAGTGGGCTGAATGAGAATAACATAGTTCAAACTCCCGCCCAAGAGACATATGAAAATGTCGCTCTTGAGGACTCTCCGGTCAACGATGAAGTCGCTGCACCACAAAATTTTCACGATCAGAATGTACAGCCTGCACAACCACAACTCCGTAAGTCGACTAGGATTCGTAATCCAACCACTAGGTATTATGGTTTCCTCGTGGAGGAACATGATGACGTGGAGATTCCGGATAAAGACGAACCTAGAACTTATACTGAAGCAACATTAGATGTTGACTCAGAGAAGTGGCATAAAGCCATGAAATCCGAGATGGACTCGATATACACCAATTAAGTCTAGGACTTAATTGAGTTGCCAGAAAGGGGTTAGACCCATAGATTGCAAGTGAGTCTTTATGAGTAAGACCGATGCAAATGGCAAAGTACAAACCTATAAAGATAGGTTGATGGCGAAAGGTTATAGTCGATACGAGGTATTGACTATGATGAGACTTTCTCGCCAGTTGCTAAGATCAAGTCCATTCAAATTTTACTTGCGATAGCAGCACACCACGATTATGAGTTTTGGTAGATGGACATCAAAACAGCTTTCCTCAATGGTAACATTGATAAGGAAGTGTTTGTGACTCAACCGGAGGGTTTTATATCTAAGCCAAAGTATAATCTTGTGTGCAAGCTTAAACGATCCATCCATGGATTGAAGCAAGCTTCTAGGAGTTGGAATATCCAATTTGATGAAGCTGTCAAATCTTTTGACTTCATCTGAAATTTGGAAGATCCTTGCGTTTATCGTAAATGCAGCGGGAAGAGTATTATCTTTATAGTCGTATATGTTAATGACATATTGATTATAGGAAATAACATCCCGCCAATGCAGTCCATGAAAGATTGGTTATCAAAGACCTTCATGATGAATGATCTTGGTGAAGCATGCTACATCTTAGGGATCAAGATCCATAGGGATAGATCCAAGAAGATGGTAGGGCTGTCACAATCCACCTACGTAGATAAGGTGTTGAAGCGTTTTGTGATAGAGAACTCTAAGAGAGGGTCTCTACCAGTAAATCATGGGATATGGCTAGCGAAGCAGATATCGAGCACATGAAGGACATTCCATATCCATCATGTACGCCATGACTTGCATCATGCCAGATGTGGCCTACGCTGTCAACATCACTGGTACATACCAGCAGAATCCAGGTGAGTCTCACCGGATTGCTGTCAAGAATGTTATGAAGTACCTCAGGCGTACTAAAGAACATGTTCTTGTCTACGGTAGGCAGTCAGAGCTAGTCGTTGCAGACTATGCTAATGAGAGTTTCTAGTCAGACTATGAAGATTATAAATCACAGTCAAATTATATATTCAATCTCAATGATGAGGCGGTAAGTTGGAATAGTTCCAAGCAAGATCTCACCGTAGATTCAACAACCGAAGCTAAGTACATTGCTGTATCAGAAGCCTTAGAGGCTTTCTGGATTTTAAGGTTCTTGAGAGAACTAGGGGTAGTTCCGAGTGCCAGTTGTCAAATAGAGTTGTATTGTGACAACATTGGTGCGATTGCATGAGCAAAGGAACCGAGATCTGATAACAGAAATAAGCATGTACGGAGGCATTATCATTTGATCCGAGAGATCATATCGATAGGAGAAGTGAAATTAAAACATTTCCCATAAAGGATAATCTTGCAAATCCTTTTCACTGTTCATGTACACACTAGACATTTGATGGTCTAGGGGTTAGACATGTAGGTGATTGGCTCTAGTCCAAGTGGGAGATTGTTAGTGTTAGTGTCCTAGAGACAATCCATCGAAAGGACATAATACTAAGATAATATTCAGATTTGGTTTAATATTATTATTGGTTTAATATTAAATGTATGGCGTTACACTTATCTGAATATGATGTTTGATTGTTTGCATATATTCTTATTTGTGTTCCCATGAATCACTACTGTCATTGAGTGAGTGAGAACTCAGATGACTTAAGTATGATTCTCAAATAGCCCCGATCAAGGATCATCAAGAATGGGATATTGATGATGCAATTGAGATTGGTGTGCGATCTGCATCATACTCTTAGAGAGTGTAGTAAGATCTCACTTACTACGAGATACCGGGTATCTAATGATGGATGCACAGATACCTTAGAGGGTATTGGTATACCCATCCGAGAAACCGTTTGATGTAATTCCACATAATGTGTCTACAGGTGTCTCGGTTAGTGGGAGCGATGTGATACTCCTCTGACTTGAGGTCAATACGCACGACATGTGTGGAGTGGTGAACTTTGACCATGACCGACGCTTGCACCCTTCCACGGGTAGATATGGTATGGATTGGGTTCATCACGAAATGCATGTGCGTGGTAGTTGAGCCAAGAATAGGATTCATTCCTCAATGTGGATTTAGAGAGAATACTCGTCTTCTCATCATAATTGGATCTAAGTCGTCGGCCGACACACATCAACTTAGACTTTGTGGCTAAGTGTGATATACTTGATCAATTAGTGATTGGAGATAATATGATTAAGTTATTTGAATAGACACTTCATCATGTTCAAGGCTTAATCGAGTATTCGTGAATGAAAGAAATATATCACAATAGCCTACAGTATTACAGGTAGTTGCAGATTTCCTCGCAACGTACCTCGTATATTGAGAATGTCTGATTTATTGTCTAGGGTTCAATTAAGACCATTAGTTTGACTAATCGCTCGATATACGAGGGCCTATGGGTCACACAACAAGTAATGACAATTTACCAATTATAGTTGGTTGATTAAATATTGTATTGGAGATACTATTTAATTTATGGAGAATATAATAATAATTATATTTGGAATTAATTATTATTATTATTTAATTAAATTAGATTTAATTAAATATGAAATCCCAATAATAATATTTGGAATATTATTATACAAGAATAATAGATATGGTAAAGATATTATTCGTAGGAACGTATCTAGGGAAATATAATCCGTAGAGATTATATTACGGGCTAGGCCCGATATCTTGCTTAGGAATTAAGCCAAGTTAATCCCTATAAATACGTGTCATGGGAATTCAGAAAACGTGACACAAGAAATATAATTTCTCCATAAAATCTCAGTCGGAATTTTCCTAGCAAATTCGTCTCGAGATTCAACGCTAGCATATCGGTGCAGGTTGGTAGAAAGTCGTTACGTGGATACCATAGTTGAGGATTCCGCGTACAAATCGCTGTAAGGATTTATATATCGTTATTTATCCTTTATGTTTTATGTTATACAACCATGTTTTAGATTCGTTGTTGGTGAATCGTATTTTTCCGCTGCGCCGAACATGGTGTTCGTGCCTCTAAAATCCAACAGTTTTTACTCCCACTTTTGAAGTGCTAGGCCGGGAGGCAAGGATAAGTAGTTTTGAGTGAAATTCATAAATACTGAAGCAGTAATACTAGTTGAGTTGAAGATACCGACGGAGCGAACAACTTTGTTCGACGAGGAGGCGAACAACACAACACTAGCAACAGAGTTAGACCTACTCGAGGAGAAGAGAATCTCGGCTGAGATGAAGAATGTCATCTACAAAAAGAGAGTGACAAGATATTACAATTCACAAGTAAAGATAAGAGATTTCGAAGTTGGAGACCTAATACTTCGCAAAGTGCTAGCTCCCCCACCTGGAGTATTTGAACCAACTTGGGAGGGCCCGTTCAGGGTGTCCAATAAGTGGCCCAATGACACTTATGATCTTGAAGATATGAAAGCCAACTCGACCCAATACTCCTAGAATGCAGCTTTGCTAAAAAAAATTATCAATAAGAGTTAGTGACCAATAAGTGGCACAATGACACTTATGACCAGGAAGCCTTCCCAATACTCATGGAATGCAGTTTTGTTGAAGAATTATCTCCTGTAGAGTTCTGTAAGTTTGTAAAATTTTTAAGTCATTTCAAAAGTTTTAAGATTTATTATATGAAGTAGTGATGTAGTAGGAGAACAGTTTTGTATATTATGTTTCTTGGGATGTGTATGTTGAAGATTAGACATAGATGTGTAAAAATCATGTAACTCAGTCGCTCGTCTAAGAAACTTATTTAAAGCACAAGCCCATTATGTGGCGAACAGCTGTGCCAAAAAAAAGGATCATGATTAGGCCAAGTCCAAAAAGGACCAAAGGCCCATAATAATAAAGGTCAAGTTCTTTAAGAACCATATGACCCATCTTAAAAATATGCTAAGTGTTTGCCTAAGAAAAAAGTAAAGGTAACACTTAGAAAAATTGAATGAAAAAACGAACAAGTAAGAAAAGAGCGAGCAACTGAGAAAAAAAAGGATTGTACATACACCAATTGTAAAAAGGAAAGTCCATTTCATTCATGAAAGATAGGTTTACAATAGGAAATGTGAAATAGTACAAAGATAAGTTCAACTATATTGTAAATTAAGTAAAGAAGAAGGCATTCAAGGCTAAGGAGCTAGTGAAGCATCAGTTGTTCGAGTTTCAGGAACGGTGGCTCCAGTTCCCTGTTGTTAGCCTACCACCTCAGAGGTGCTCACCTCTCCAACTTGTGACTCGATGGGGGTAAGAAGAAGAGAAGCTAAGCCATCAAAGACTTCATTGTTGTTCGCCTCTTCATCCCCTTCATTTGAATACTTGTGGGCACGATTTGGACCTCTCCATCAAAGATGTCCAACGGAACACCCAGGTCCACCAGATTGACAATGTACAACATGGAGCCGACCGAATGGGGTTGTCCTTCACATAGTTAATAAAGTCCTCTTTCATTGACTAAAAAACGTCTGTGCCCCGTTCAAAGCAAACTTAACGGACCGCATACACTCGGAGAACAAGCAAATATAGCCAAAGTTCGTGTTGTTCACCACATTTCGAGCATATGCTTCGTAGGCGAACAAGCGAGTAGGCGAACAACTTACTTATTCATATACTTTATAGGCGAAGAGGGTTAGCCCGGGGGGCGAGTAGTTGAACTTTGGGAGTGAGGAGATTGGATTCAATTTCTCCTTTGCGAAGTTTGACCAAGGCGATCGGCGGGTCCATCTTTTCCCTAGAACCACCCTGAGAAGCTATTTCCCTTACTTTCTCAGTCAAAAGGACAAATACATGAGGAACAACAACCATAACTTGTTGATTTACGACAAGAAAAGAAAGTGTTAGCAGAATTGCAAGATAAAAGTTGAAGGACCAAAGTCAAAATGTCAAAGTCGAGAAAACCCTCAGGCACAGCTGCTCACGCCTCAAGATGGTGCGGACAGGTGGTCAGGTGAGCAAGTTTGCAGCAGTGATCTTTCAACAAGTGATGGAGATCTCGATCCTTGACATTGAGGAGAGAAATAACGGAAAGAAATAGACCTCAATTTGTAAATAAAGTACCACGCGCAGGCGGTGGTTGATGTCACCACCATGACTTGAAGCGAACTACACTAGCTTCTACTAGTAGCTACCCCGCAAGAGAACGGGTTCACAGTAGTATGGGCAAGTATAGGGACCAAGTATTATCGAACCCAAGGGACAGTGTATATGCGAATAGATCCCTGAAGATCTACGCATCGTAGTTAATATGAGTGTGTTGTTTTGGATTTTTGAAAAGATTAATTAAAAGACTAAAATAAACTAAGTAAACTAAAATACTAAAGAAATCAAATTAACTAAGAGTTGTGTTCTAATGGGAGATGGTGATGCTTAAGATAGGAATCCCTACGTATACTAACGGAGCAGGTACATAATCAAAATAACTGTGACACACAAGAATTAACCTAAGTCTAAGAATGCAAGGTGAAAGCTCAAGATTCTAAACCCTAATACTTTACCCTAACACTCGACTTCACTAATCTACTAACAAATTACTAGATTGTGCTTAATTAATGAGACCCTAATTTAACTAAGGTGATGCGGTCGTCCTTCTTCGCTAAACTGGTAGATGAATTAACCTTTTCTAAACCCTCTCGTCAAGACTACTAGTTGTTATTGAGTGATGCGGTCGTCCTCTCTCTAACACTTTCGTACTAAATTCAAAGGATAAGTTAAGATTAATTATAAGAATTCATTAACTAAGAGAATTAAAACTAACGTCACAAGTTACCCTAATTACGTACCCACATCCTACTTCTACGAGTTCATCCTACCCTAAGCATGCAAGGGTTTTAGCCGGACATGGTTGTAACAAACATAAAAGCAATAGAAGAAACTACGAACATCAACATAATGAATTGAACGAAGAACATACGAAACATGAACTAGGGTTTTAAAGAAATAAATACTAAGAACTGAAATTGAATTAATAAAAACAAAATTTAAACGTGTTCAAAGTAACGAACTAATGAAAAGAAACTAAGAATTGAAAAGAAACTAGAATTCGTATGAAAAACCTTAACAAAACGTAAGTAAAGCTTGCTCGTCTCCTTCCTCTCCAAAAACTAAGTCTAAAACTATTTCTAAAGTTCGGGGTTCTCGTCGTCTCGTGTTTGGAAGAGGTATATATAGGCACGGGTCGAAACGGGAGTTAATGGGCCGAAAATACGCATCCGGAGGCAAAAATCCGAAGTTGCTCGAGCAAAACGCTCGAGCGGTCCCGCTCGAGCAGTGTAGCTCAAATGACACAATCGCTCGAGCGATTCCGCTCGAGCCGGTCGAGCGCTGAAATCACACTGTATGTTTTGGGCGCTCGAGCAATTCGCTCGAGCGGTGGCGCTCGAGCTGGTCGAGCGCAAGAAAAGTTCTGTAAGCTTAGGCGCTCGAGCAATGCGCTCGAGCGGTGGCGCTCGACCTAGTCACTCGAGTGACTTCCAACTCATCCCAACTAATACTTTTCCTCGTCCGCACTAATACCAATCGTATTTCTTCAATATCTTCTCATCCGGGCATCCGTTTGAGTCGATTCAAAGTCCTACGAACTCCGTTTTTTGCCCTCTATTCACCTATGAGTATCAAAGAGACAAATTCATCAATGTATAGAAATAGTACTCATTTGGCTCTAAAAACTCAATAAATTCGACCAAAACTAGGGCGTTTCTAGCTACGAATCATGACAATTTCACGCCTAATCACACCACCCACATCGTTTCAATTTCCAAGGTTCTCGAGAACTGAACAATCACCATTTAAAGAATGAACTCGGATGTTCGCCGCACTTTCCCGCTTAAAAATCGAATTCCAATTGTTCGCCATTACCAGAAGAAAATACTTAACAACAAGTAGCCTGATCTTAGTTAGGTAATTTGAATTCTAACATAAGGTCAGACTAGGGGACAATTGTTGATAGACGAACATCTGGGCTAAGATTAACCAAAAGAAAGGATGTTTAAGGCAGGGGATAATGGAGTGAGAAGCTGAGTAATGAACGAGTAGCTGGATAGGAACGAGTTGAGTAATCAACGAGCAGCTGAGAAAACTGAGTCAATATATCAAGTGTTGACCATTCCGGTGAACAGCTGGACAACGGTCAAATACACTAAGCAAGCAG
Organism: Ballota nigra; assembly: GCA_947034835.1. NCBI lineage: Eukaryota > Viridiplantae > Streptophyta > Magnoliopsida > Lamiales > Lamiaceae > Ballota > Ballota nigra. Next base: position 43,412,371 of record OX344721.1, read on the forward strand.
CTGAGTAAGAAGATTAAGGCAAAGAAATAATACCTACGATAATTAAGCCAAGGAGGCGAGCAACTGAGAAATTAAGTATCTGGTCAATTAATGAAAAGACGAGCAGTTGATCAAAGTGTCAATCGCTCAAACGAGCAGTTGGTCAAAGTGTCAATCACTCAGACGAGCAGCTGGTCAAAGTGTCAATCACTCAGACGAGCAGCTGGTCAAAGTGTTAATCACTCAGACGAGCAGCTGATCAAAGTGTCAATCACTCAGACGAGCAGCTGGTCAAGATCCTAGAACAGCTGAGCGAGCAGCTAAAAATGAGAAGGTCCAAGTACCCACCATGTAGGCATATAGGCAAGCAGTTGAGCATCCAAAAAAGCTGCCACAATGTCCTAATACTTGTCAATGTATAAATTAGAGTGGCTAAGAAGATGACACCTCCTACTTGCTTAGATGCCTATAAATACTCCTTTGTGTGAAGAAAAATATAAGTTCCAAATATTAAAAAAAGTAGCAAAACTCTTGCAATTTCATTTCTTGATCTTCACTTATCCAAATTCATCACTTGTAATCTTGTTTAGTGACCTTCTTAAATGTTAAACAACCACTAATTATTCAATTCGAATCAAGGTCATCAACAATTTGATTGTCCATTTTTATTATTCTAATAAAAAAGGTTAAGGTTATTAGCACTACAATGTGGAGTAAATACATTGCATGAATAAATTCACTACACTTTGAATGAATACACTACATCTTATTTCTAAAATACCCAAATTAACTATCAGCCTAACCCTTTGAATTCTTACTCCATGTTTTGAATACACTCCATCTTCATAGCCACATCAAAGAGGAATCATCTCCCCCGTCGTACGCCCTAGTCAGCCGTCGTCCGCCTCCATCATCCATCGCCAAAGTGATGCGAACCAAAGCCACCGTCCGTCGCCATCACAGAGAGGACTCATCTCCTGCCCCACCTTCTTCCCGCCGTCGTCCGCTTGTCATTAGTCAAAGTTGATAATTTTGATGACTGTTGTTTAGCTCTAGTTATCCGAACATGACCATAATGTCCGGAATTTTTTTCGAACATGACCATAATTTTCGAAAAAAAATTCCAAACATGACCACAATTTTTGAAAAAAAAAATCGAACACTTTATTCGAATTTTTTTTAAAATTATGTTCATGTTCGTATAAATTTTCCGAATATTTTGGTTGAGTTCAAATAACTAGAGCCGAACAAGTGCAATTGTGATTTTCAGAAGAAAAAAATTATTCGAAACAAGCAAACAACAATAATATATTATCATACCCATACAATTTTGTACACTCAATGAACAATAATATGCATGAAAAACGTCATAGCATCAACAAAAATTATACTATTCAACATTTAAAAAACCTAGTTTCTAAAAATACCAAAGCACTTACATATACGTATTTAGGACTTGGAGGATCGTTCATCCTTACAATGTAGGCCGTGTTGGGAAAAAATAGGGGTGCCCGGATCTATTCGAGATGAAATTTAAATACGAATTTAAACCTAATTATTACTAGCATGAATTAATCATAATAAATTCAAATAATAATTCCAACAACTAATTTTATCATCATGCATGCAGAATTAATTCACATGAAAATCCTAAAGCGGAATAACTAGGAATTCATGTAATCACGTACCTCTTGTAGATATGGCCTTTGAGAATAATGGGACTAGCTCGATGATGCTATCAATCGAATGACCTTCTCAAGTATATCCCTTTCGCCTTGCTTGTTCACCGGTGGGAAGTGCTCACAAACAATTAGAATAACAAGGAAGAAAGAAAAATATTTTTGCTCTGATTTTTCCAACACATGGAATTGTAAAACTGTAAACTGGAGATGAAATAAGCATCCCCTACTTATAGGAGAGTGATGGCCAAAATTTTCATGTGAAATAGGGGAGAGAAAATATTTTTCTTGGTCTCCAAGAAATCTTGAATATATCCCACGTATTCTTTTCTCCATAATAAAATATTCCACAAAAATCTCAACCTCCCCATCTAAAAAGTAAATTTGGAAAATTATAGCCTAAGAATACAAAATTTGGATTTTCTTGAATTTATGAAATAATCATGTATTCCAAGAATACATATCTTCCATAATATCTTTCCAAGAAAATCAACAAAATCTTTTCTTTACCATATACATAATTTTTGAATTTTTAGGAGAAAAAACCAGCAGTAATAATTTTCCTTTATTTTAATCACCTTATTATTATCGGGTTACTTAATGGGCTATGTTGGGATATGTATTTTAGTTTTGATGATTTTCCAAAACAACATGTAATAGGTTTGAAAGCAGTCAGGATAGTATCTTTTATTTCAGGTCAGGTCAGGTTAGCTCCTAGAGAATAGGCTGTCAGTTGAGAAGAACTCGGTTGAGGGAACACTCAGTTGAGGGGGAACTCAGCGAGGGGGAACTCAGCCACACAGCCTGAGGATATCAAGATGACACCAAGGAGAACTGACTGAAGCCATGCTTGCAACCTGAACCAGAAGAGAAACCTGAAGGATGTCCCACTGAGTGTAAACCGGGCTGATCTAAGCTAGGTCAGGTGGACCACTCAGTGAAGAGCATGATCAGGAGGATCAGTGCTGCACCAAGTAGGCCCTGAAGGAGTCAGACTACTGTGGTCAGGGAAGTTTGTCATTCAGCCTTATGACAAACTTCTTGGAAATGATCTTCAAACAGTCTCTGAAGGACAACTACACTGAAGACGTTCAGTCCACTGAAGATCATTGGTCAGTAAAGGAGGAAGCTACCTAAAGTCAGTGGGTCTTGGTCAACCCACTGAGTCAAAGATCCATGAATCCAGGACACGTGGACCAATCAGCACGAGGCAGCAACTCTGATACTGACAATGGCCGCATTCCAAGAAAAGTGGTTGAAACCATTTAATGTTGGATTCAAATGTATCTTCCCTCCAACAGATACATTTGAATCCCCATTATAAATACAAGCTCATAGCTTCATTGTAAAGTGTGTTGTAGTGTGTGAAAAAGAAATATCAACACCTACAAGCTGTGAGGGTGTGAGAGTTGTTAGGGAGTCATAAGGAAGTGTTTCACACCCACGACATTGACCATTAGGGTTTTCACTTATATTCATTGAGTGTCAAGCTTGTAACTCTTAGCTTAGAGAGGTTTTCCTAATCTTAGCTATAAGGCTAACACATTGTAAAGGAAAACCTCACCTAGTTGGAGAAAACCAAACAAAACTAAACCCTTTCAGAGAATGTTAGATTTGTAGTGAGGTGAGGAGAGGCAGCCCAGGGAGTGGCGTGAGTCCAGTTGTAAGTGCACCTTGGCACGTTAAAAACAAGAATCCAAGTTAGTGGATTTCCTGTTAAATCAGGCCGTGGATGTAAGAGCTTGAGTCTCTGAACCACGTTAAACTGAGCGTACTTATCTTTCAAAGTATTTACTAAAGTATTGTGAAAATCAGCTCACTGAGAGCTTTGTTAAGAAAACTTTAGTTAAGCATTTGTCAGGGAGATCCAACTCACTGACTAAATCAGGCAAGGCACTCGAGAGTTCAGTCTCTCGAGTCACTGCCTTGTTCAGAGCCTGAGCTTTCAAGTCTCATCACTGACTTGATAGCTCTGACTCTGAGCAACGCAGTGACTTGAGTATTCCGTCACTGAACTCAGTCAGGGTGCGGCGCGAAGGTTTTAAAAAAAAAATTGCTCCTGAATTCCCATTTTGCCCTTTGAAAATGGGACCATCAATTGGTATCAGAGCGGGTTGTTCACATGACCACTGATCCAGTTTTGTTAAGAAAAATGGTCAACCGAACAGATCTTAAACATTTTAAACTATGGGAATTCCTGCATTTTTCAAACTATTACCTGTACTCTGACATTATTCTTGTAATAGAAAATCATTTGGTTAGAAGTTTTGGAATCATCAAAAAGGGGGAAATTGTTGGGATATGTATTTTAGTTTTGATGATTTTCCAAAACAACATGTAATAGGTTTGAAAGCAGTCAGGATAGTATCTTTTATTTCAGGCCAGGTCAGGTTAGCTCCTAGAGAATAGGCTGTCAGTTGAGAAGAACTCGGTTGAGGGAACACTCGGTTGAGGGGGAACTCAGCCACACAGCCTGAGGATATCAAGATGACACCAAGGAGAACTGACTGAAGCCATGCTTGCAACCTGAACCAGAAGAGAAGCCTGAAGGATGTCCCACTGAGTGTAAACCGGGCTGATCTAAGCTAGGTCAGGTGGACCACTCAGTGAAGAGCATGATCAGGAGGATCAGTGCTGCACCAAGTAGGCCCTGAAGGAGTCAGACTACTGTGGTCAGGGAAGTTTGTCATTCAGCCTTATGACAAACTTCTTGGAAATGATCTTCAAACAGTCTCTGAAGGACAACTACACTGAAGACGTTCAGTCCACTGAAGATCATTGGTCAGTGAAGGAGGAAGCTACCTAAAGTCAGTGGGTCTTGGTCAACCCACTGAGTCAAAGATCCGTGAATCCAGGACACGTGGACCAATCAGCACGAGGCAACAACTCTGACACTGACAAAGGCCGCATTCCAAGAAAAGTGGTTGAAACCATTTAATGTTGGATTCAAATGTATCTTCCCTCCAACGGATACATTTGAATCCCCATTATAAATACAAGCTCATAGCTTCATTGTAAAGTGTGTTGTAGTGTGTGAAAAAGAAATATCAACACCTACAAGCTGTGAGGGTGTGAGAGTTGTTAGGGAGTCATAAGGAAGTGTTTCACACCCACGACACTGACCATTAGGGTTTTCACTTATATTCATTGAGTGTCAAGCTTGTAACTCTTAGCTTAGAGAGGTATTCCTAATCTTAGCTATAAGGCTAACACATTGTAAAGGAAAACCTCACCTAGTTGGAGAAAACCAAACCAAACTAAACCCTTTCAGAGAATGTTAGGTTTGTAGTGAGGTGAGGAGAGGCAGCCCAGTGAGTGGCGTGAGTCCAGTTGTAAGAATGAATTGAAGGTTGGGGTTTTTCAATTACTTACTGGAAAAGAGAGAAGAAAGGAGGCGGCGGCGCTGGGCGAGGGCCACGGCGGCGGTTGGCTTCGGAGGTGGCATCGCGGCGGCTTCGGCAGCAAAAAAAGGTGAGAGCGAGGGAGAGAGGAAGAGGCGTGCGGCTTTGCTGCTTCGCCGGAAGAAGGAAGACGGTGACTGGAGCATGGCGGCCGATCGGAGGCGAGGCGGTTTCTTCTGGTCACGGCGGCGCTGGAAAAGAGGCGCGACGGTGCTGGCGGAGGGAGAAGGCTTTGCGCGCCTCTGAGACGGCGCTGGTTCGCCGGGAAGAGGAGAGGGAGGAGATGGGTGTCGTGGCGGTGACCGGAGGGAGACGGCGGAGAAAGGCGGGCGGCTTCGATGGTGGTGCCGTGCGAAGAGGACGGTTGCGGCGGCTCTGCTCCAGCGCGTCGCGACGGCGGCCGGAGAAGGGAGGTCGGCGGTCGCTCGCCGGAAAGAAGAGGCGGTGGGCGGCGATTTTTAGAGAGAAGGCAGAGCCTCCTTCGAAGAGAGAGAGAGCCGATTGGAGTGAAATTTGGGAAATGAAATTTTGGGGAATAGTCTCCATACGGGTTTTGCTTTGAGAGGAAAGAGAAGAAGATATTTTAGGAAATTAATAACTTAATTAATTAATTTAAAAGGAAGGGATAAAATACATGGCTAGAATTAATTCTCAATTTAATTTAATTCAAAAAGAAAAGGTAAATTATGTGGTTAGGGTTTAAGCCCCTTTAATTCTGATATTTTCGTTCCCACTTGATACGGTTAGGGATCGTTTGGTTCACGAGTTTAATCTCAATTTAATAATTAATACTGTTTTGAAATTCAATTAATATTTTATCGTATTTGAATTATTCTCAGTAATTTATACGGATCAAAATCCTAATTTCAAACTTGAATATTTAATTTCTCGTAGTCCTTTATTCGCTTTGAAAGATTCGATTCTTTCGACGAATTTAGGAATTTGTAAAAAGGGTATATATTTAAATTACACAAAAGCACACAAAATAATAAAATAAAAAGAAACAAAGATAAGAAAATAAAATAAGGGTTCTAGGAATATAAAAGGTATAAAACGGGACGGGGTATTACAAATAGAGTACTTTCTTGATTATAACACTATGAATTATTTTTTTAAAATATATTTTTCATATGTGTCTAAATAAAACAAATTATGGAATTATAGTATGCAATACAATATTTCAATTATGGAAAAATAGATAACGTAATGTAAATTTATTAGAAAAGAAATTCAAGGGCAAATTTTAAGATATATGACTCTCAAGCATATCCAAGGGCAAAATTTATGATTGTAATGTTAATTCAAATTAAATTTTAATTATGAGATTTAAATACAATTTATTAGTCAAAATTAAAGTGGGGCAAAGTATTTAATTAATTCATGGAGAAGATGATCGACACAAGTATGACCACGTGACATTATCAAAGACGACAACTAAATTCCGAAACAAATCGTCTAACTTTATTTTAATAATTTCGTCGACATTGTGATTGTAAATTAAGGATATTGCAGGATCAATTCTTCTTGAAAAAGTTTATCGAATATTTTTCTCGTTAAAACCAAGGTTATTGCAGAATCAATTCTTGTTAAAATGCAATAAGAATAAAAAACAACACTGGAGGCTAGAACGGAAAAAAGAGACAACGTGAATCAATTAATATTTGAACGAAAACAACATCATTACAACAATTTCATCGGCACAAGCACGCGAGGAATACTTCAACTCATAATGAAGAAAAAAAGAAAAAAAACCGGAGATGCTTTGACAAAGGCACGAAAAGAATCCTTCATAAGAGCTAATACAGATGCTCGAACAAACATTACAACAGAAATCTAACGCCGGAAAACAATCCTCCAAAACAAAATTTCTCCACGACCGGAGCACACGTACACCAAAAGGACAAAAAATAAAGGAAGAACGTCGCACATATGATTGGATGAAATGCTTAAAGAGACGAAAGATGAAGATTTCCACGAATGAAGATGAGAATGAAAAAACCAAATTTATAGAAAATAAGGAGCAACGATCTACGGTCAAGATGAATTAGTGTAAATCGAAGGTCATGATCAAATGTACGCCTTGGCTCAATGAGGAGCCAAGGCTTGAGAGAAGAGGAGAAGGGAGGGATGACACATAGACAAAAATCGCTTCCACTATATAAGAGTATTGATATATATAGTTTTAGATCAATATAAAATCATTTAAAAAAACTTATTAACTTCCTACGACATCTTACTACAAAAAAAAACGCGGATTAGCGACCGATATTAGCGACCGCCTAGTAATCGGTCTCAAAATTATATATTAGCGACAGATTAGCGACCGAAATTGACCCGTAGTCTAAAAAAAATGCGACCGCCTATAAATTCGGTCTCAAAACCAACTGATTAGCGACCGCCTAGGAAGGTCGGTCGCTAATCTTATGCGATTAGAGACCGCCTTGGTGGTCACTAAACCCAAAGATCAGTCAAAAGGACCAATTATTTTTTATCGCCCGATTAGCGATCGCCAAGGCGGTCTCTAATTTCAATTTTATAATTAGCGACCACCAGGTGGTGGTCACAAATCGAAAAACTTGACTCGTTTTTTAGAATGGGTGATATTCGAAAATTAGCGACCGATAATTAGCGATCGCCTCTAGCGGTCACTAAGCCTAAAATTGGTCAAAATGACCAAAAAATTCAAAAAAAAATTCCAGAAAGAAAATTTAAAAAGTATGAATTGTTTCGTAAATTGATACATGTTGAACAAATTAATTTGATGAATTTAATAAAAAAATGGGACTCATTTTGGATTTATATAAAATTAAATTCATAAAACAAATAAATTAATAATTTATAGTAGTCTAAAATATTGAATTTACAAAATAAAAAAACTAGTGAATATATATATATATATATATATATATATATATATAAATTAGAAATAAAAAAGAATTAATTTTATGATTATTTTAAAGAAAGGGGACTTAATTTAAAGTTATATACAATTAATTAAATGCGTAAAAAAAATTAATAATTTATATTAGTGTAAAATATTAAATTTATAAAATAAAATAAAAAGTTAGTATATATATATATATATATATATATATATATATATAAATTAGTTAGAAACATAAAGGAATTAATTTGATGGATTAAAAAAAAATGGACACGATTTGGAGTTATATACAATTAAATACATAAAAACGAATAAATTAATAATTTATAGTATTCTAAAATATTAAATTTACAAATTATAAAAATTAGTGAATATATATATATATATATGTATGTATGTATAAATAAATTAGAAACAAAAGAGAATTAATTTTATGAAAATTTATTCAATTTGAAGTTATATACAATTAAATGCATAAAAACAAATAAATTAATAATTTATATTAGTGTAAAATATTAAATTTATAAAATAAAAAAGTTAGTAAAAAGAAATATATATTTATAAAGTAATTAAAAACATAATGGAATTAATTTGATGAATTTAATAATTTATAGTTGTTTAAAATTTTAAATTTACTAAATAAAAAAATTAATGAATATATATATATATATATATATACACATATAAATAAATTAGAAACAAAAAAGAATTAATTTGATTAATTAAAAAAGACGAGAGTCACATTGAGGTTTTATACAATTGAATGCATAAAAACGAATAAGTTAATAATTTATATTAGTGTAAAATATTAAATTTACAAAATAAAAATAAAGTTAGTAAATAATTTATATATATATAAACGAATTAGAAACAAAAAGGATTTAATTTGACGAATTTAAAAAAAAAAAACGGGAGTCAATTTGGAATTATATACAATTAGATAAATAAAAACGAATAAATTAATAATTTATTATAGTCTAAAATATTAAATTAATTAAAAAAGTTAGTAAATATATATATACACGAATTAGAAACAAAAAGGATTGAATTTGATGAATTTTTTTAAAAAAAAAAAAACTCAATTTGAGGTTATATACAATTAAATGCAAATAAATGTACAACAATAGCATGTGTCCTAGTGGTTCACACCTCTTCCGGGCTACCCGGAGGTTGTGGGTTCGATTCCCCTTGGGCGCATATTTTGCCCATTTATTTCTACAAACCTCACGAGGGCTTATATACTACATGACTCGCCTAATATAAGTTAGTGGGTCACTGGCTCAGTGGTTCACGCCCCGCCTGGATTTTTTTCGCAGGTTCAACGATTAGCGACGGATTATCGTAAATTTTAAATTAAAAATATTATTTTTATTAAAAAAAATTAGTGACCGACATGAGGCGGTCGCAAATTCCATGATCCAACCGGGTCATACCCGTGCGGATTAGAGACCGATCTGAGGCGGTCGCTAATATTAGAGGCCGCCGGTGGCGGTCGCTAATTAGTGACCGACCTAAAAATCGGTTGCTAAATTAGCTACCCGTTTTTTAGCGGTCGCTAAATCGGTCGCAAATCATGTTTTGTGACCGAAAATTGGTCTCTAAATCGGTCGCTAATCTGCATTTTTTTTAGTGTTTTTTAATTAAGTTCTTTCCAATTTTACACAAGATTTTAAATATTATTACTCTCTAAATTATTTTTAAGTGGTGTTTTCAATCACTAGTGGGAATTACTTCTAAAAGACAGAAAAAGCGTGATTATTTGATTTGAAAAAAATGTGATTCTTGCTTCTTACTTGAATTTGCAAACCCCCTTAATTTAACTTTAAAAAAAAAATTTAAATTTTTTTTATTAATATTTAAAAAACATTATTTTAATTGAAAATGAAATAAATAGCCAACATGTTATTTAATTTAAATTAGGGGAGTATTATAGAATTCATGATAGTATTTGTCACAATAATGGGTAATTCGGGTGCATTTTTTAAAAGTTATTCCTATTATTATTGAAAAGTCACTATATTGTAATGAAACATTGATTTAACAAGGAATAATTTTTTTAATATAAATATGATGACTTTTCAATAATAATATAAATAATTTTTAAAAAATAAACTTAAAATACATTCTGTACATGATGCGCAAAAAAAATTCCTCTTCAATATTTTATGTGCAAATACAATTAAAAAATCTTTATCAAAATTAGTTAGGATAGTTTTTTATTCGGAGTTTATATCTCCACTCTAATTATTAATAATTGCCAACGGTTGAACTTTATTGAAAAAAAAAACCTTTATGAACAAGTCATGCAATTGTTTTTAGAGTAGGTATATTGTGAAATTTATTTATATATAAATTATTTCTAAATATTTTTAAATAAAATAATTTAAACATTTTTGTGAAAATAATTAATATCTTTTGGTAAAATAACTCATATATTTTAGTGAAAATAATTTGTACCCTTCAAAACTAACACACTTTAATGAAAACAATTAATATTTTTTTATAAAACAACTCATACGCTTCAAAGTGATTTATGTATGAACCAATTTTATTCTAAATTTTGTCTTGTTTTAAAGCATTTTGATGATATTCGACACATTGCCAAATTAATATATACTCCATCCGCCCCGGTATTTTGTTCCCATCACTTTTGAACACAATGGATATAAAAATATAGATGTAGTACAGATGATATGATGGAGAGAGAAGAGAATATATGAGTATTAATAAAAAGTAAACTTTGCGATTAAGAACACTAATGGGCTGCCAAATAAAGTGCATACTATTAAAAAAAAGGTTTTTCAACCTATTCGGCTTACACAACAGTAAATGTGTTTGGTGGGAAATTTGAGTCATTCCCCCCCCCCCCCCCCCCCCATTAAAAAAAAAAAAGCTAATTTCCCTCCCCCCTCCCTATTTTTACAATTATAAATACAACACATTAATGGTAGAATACCAGTCTTTAATGCAACACAAAATCCAACTGCTATAAATACTCCACCAAAATGCCTTCAAAGCCCGACTTAATCAATGATGCAAGGAACAACATTGTCTTGTTTCTTCTTGAAGGCTGCAAAAATGGTAATCCTACAAAGGGAAAAATCAATGAAGCTGCTGCAAAATATGGTGTAACAAGAAGATGCATCAGTATTATATGAAGAAGAGCCAAACAACAAATCAGTGAAGGGAGACCCATTGCAGTTCATAGTAAGAAGGCAGGTAGAGATATGAGCAAGAAAAAAAAAACCTTTGGATTATGCAAGGTTGGTGATTAGGCGTGAATGTCATGATTCGTAGCTAGAAATGCCCAAGTTTTGGTCGATTTTATTGAGTTTTTAGAGACAAATGAGTATTATTTCTTTACATTGATGAATTTGTCTCTTTGATTCTCATAGGTGAATTAAGGGCGAAAAACGGAGTTCGTAGGACTTTGAATCAGCTCAAACGGATGCCCGGATGAGAAGATATCAAAGAAATACGAACGGTATTAGTGCGTGAGAAGAGAAGTGTTAGTTAAAAGGAGAGAAGGGCCGCTCAAGCAAGACCACTCGAGCGCCTTCGCTCGACCACTTGTTCCGCTCGCCACTCGAGCGCCTTCGCTCGACCAGTGCACCTCGAGCGCCTCCACTCGAGCTCAACAGCTCGAGCGCCCCTGACTTACAGAGCATTTCCTTCGCTCGAGCTCACCACCTCGAGCGCCTTCGCTCGACCGCCTACCCCATTCGACCAAACAAGCTCGAGCGCCTTCGCTCGAGCGGGACAGCTTGAGTGCCTTCAAGGCTTAAGTTTCCAAGTTCATTTTTTCGGCCCATGAGTTCCCGATTCGGCTCAAAACTTATATATACTCGTCCCGAGCTCGTTTTTAAGGGACCACTTACACCCACTAGATTCAATAGCGTTTTAGAGAGTTGATTTTTGGAGAAGAAGGAACGAGCAAGTTTACTTTACGTTTTTTAGGTTTTTCTTACGAATTCACGTCACAATTTTACTTTTTAGTTTTGATTCTTCATATCTTTGTTCTTGAACACGTTGAGACTCGTTTTGTTGATTTAATTTAAGTTATTTCTTTATTTCTTGAAACCCTAGTTTATGATTGATCTTTTCATCGTTATAATTATCATGTTCATGTTCGTTACTTATTCAATTGTTCTTGTTTACGTAAAACCCATGTCTAGCTAAAACCCTTGCATGCTTGGGGTAGGATGAACTCGTAGAAGTAGGTTGTGGGTACGTAATTAGGATAATTCGTGACGTTTAGGTTTTAATTCTCTTAATTAATGAATTTTTAAAATAAATCTTAACTTTACCTTTGAATTTCGTACGAACGTGTTAGGGAGAGGACGACCGCATCACTCTTTAACAACTAGTAGACCTAACTAGAGGGTTTAGAAAGGATTAATTCATCTACCAGTTTAGCGAAGGAGGACGACCGCATCACCTTAGTTAAATTAGGGTCTCATTAATTAAGCACGATCTATTAACTTGTTAGTGGATTAGTGAAGTCGAGTGTTAGGGTAAAGTATTAGGGTTTAGAATCTTGAGCTTTCATCTTGCATTCTTTTACTTAGGTTGTTTCTCGCGCATCTCGATTATTTTGATTATGTACATGCTCCGTTAGTATACGTAGGGATTTCTATCCTGAGCATCACCATCTCTTACTTGAACACAACCCTTAGTTAATTCATCTTCTTTAGTATTTTAGTTTAATTAGTTTATTTTAGTTTCAATTAATCTTTAAAAAAAATCCAAAAATATTTCACTCATATTAACTACGACGCGTAGATCTTCAGGGATCTATTTGCATACACTTCATCCCTTGGGTTCGATATACTTGGTCATTATACTTACTCATACTACAGTGAACTCGTACGCTTGCGAGGAATCTACTAGTAGAAGTTAGTATATTCGCTTCAAGTCAATGGCGCCGTTGCCGGGGATGGCGTTGTATGTCTTTTGAATAGGACTTGTAGATAGCTTGGTAGTTAGTAGTAAGTGATTTTCTTTTCTATTTTTTTTTATTTCGTACATATTCGACAGTTGCGTTTTGATTCTTTTGTTAGTATTTTAGGTTTATGAAAACACGCTCACAAGGCAATACGAACGAAGAGAGGTTACCGTTAGACCCTGAGACAATAGCAAGAAGAAACTGAGCCTTCTTAAGAAGGATGAACGCTGTTGGAGGGAAAGAACCAATGGACATTACTAATGAGTTGGATGATGTCGAGAATGAGTTCAATCAGGCATTGAACCGGGTTGACGGCACTGATGGCAATACCAGTAAGAATCAAGATTCGGTAGGAGAAAGCCAGAGCCAAAACCCGGGTACTCAGAACCAAAATAGCCCAGCTCATAACATTGTCCAAAATCCTCATAACAACCCTGCTTACCCACATCCTAACTTACCAAAAAACAACTTACCTTATCCACCTTACCCATACCCACCTTATCCGTATCCACCATACCCGTATCCTCCACCTCCAGTTTACAATCAACCACCTGTTTACCAACCACCACCCCAACAAGTACCCGTACCAGCTGCCAATCCTCAACACGTTCCTCAGAACGCAGATCAAAATATGGCTATTCGAGGGAGGTTTGCAGCGCAGCCACAACGGTACTATGATGGAGTGGCATTACCTCCTATTGAGGCAAATAACTTCTCAATTTTCCCAGGAATTCTTAAGCTGCTTACCGAGAACCAGTTCAAGGGGGAAGTTGGGAAGGAGAATCCTCATACTCACCTGAGGAGTTTCCTCATGATAGCCTCAACATTCAATTATAACGGCATGTCTGAAGATGCCAAGAGGCTTAGGCTGTTCCCATTCTCATTGACGGGAATAACAAAGGAGTGGTATGATAACACGCTCCCACGGGGAGGTGTAACCACATGGGCCGAGCTCGAGCGTCTGTTCCTCGAGCAATTCTACCCTCCATCGAGAACTATTAAAGTAAGGATTGAGATCTCTTCCTTTCGCCAAAAGTCAGGAGAGGATTTATGCCAAGCGTGGGAGAGATACTCAAATATGTTGATTGAGTGCCCGCAGCACGGGTACAATGAGGGAGATATCATGGCGTTCTTCTATAGTGGAGCCAGCAAGGCTGGCCAAGCCCATTTAGATGCATGTGCAAGTGGAGCTTTTCTGAACCAAGGGATAGCGAGATGTAGAGAGATCGTGGACAACATTGTCACGAATGCCGGTGCATGGAACGAGGATCCAGAGTTTCAGAGAGTTTGCAAGTTGGAGGAGAATGAGGGTACAAGGAAGTTGTTGATGGCTATGATGGAGAAGATCAGTAATCTTGAGATGGGGCAGAATCTGGTTGGAGGAAATGTAGCGGTGAGTGAGAAAGTGGACCCACCCACGAGTCAGCAAGAAGAGGCCAACTATATGTGAAGGCCTAACTATCCACAAGGTGGCAATCAGTTTGGAAGGCCTCCTTATGGCCAACCATTTGTACCTTCAGGCCCACAGCCGCCTCAAAATCAATGGAGGAATACACAAGGGTATCAAGGAGGCCAGCAGCCTCCACAAAACACATGGAGGAAGAATGAGAATTTCTCATATGCTAATCTAAAGGCTGGTATTACAGTTCCCCCAGGTGTTGATCCGGGTTCTAAACCTCCTGGTGGAGAAGGCGGTTCCTCAACTGAGGAGATGTTGAGAGCTATCCTTCAGAAGGTGGAGGAAGGTAGCAAGCGATTGTCCTCTTTGGAGTACGATGTGAAGGAGTTGCATAAGAAAGGTGATCATTGAGATCAAGAACTCCAAAAGAGAGACATATAGTGGAATCGAGTTCAGCAAGAGAACAACAGAAGATTCACTTCTATCGAGTATCAAATTAGTCAAATTGCAAAGTCTCAGCCGAGAGAGCCTGGCAAGTATCCTTCAATACCCGAGGATAACCCAAAGGAACATTGCAAGGCTATTAAGTTAAGAAGTGGGACCAAGTATGATGGTCTTGAGATGCATGCTGATCCTGAGATGCCCAAATGAGAGGTTGAGATAGAAGGAAAAGAGCCTGAGGCAGTTAGAGATGGGATTGTGGAGATGGGGGTTGAGAAAGGGATTGAGGGTGAAGGCATTCAGAAGAGTAAAGATGTGGATGAGTCTCATGAGAGCAAAGAGCCTGAAGAGGAGATATAGGAGACTGAGAGAGTTCCAAAGTGGAAGAAGGCAAAGGAAGCAAGGAAGAATGTAAAAGAGACTGAGAAAGATGAATGGGGGGTACCCAAATCTGTGATACCTGTCCCGTATCCACAACGCTTCATGAAAAAGAAGCTTGATGAAAAGTTTGCTAAATTCCTTGATGTTTTTAAAAAGCTACATATTAACATTCCTTTTTATGATGCCTTGGAACAGATGCCTAACTACGCCAAGTTCCTGAAGGACTTGATAGCGAAGAGACGGAGAGTAGACGAACCTGAGTTAGTGCACTTGAACCACGAGGTGAGTGCTATGGTGCACAAGACGCTTCCTCCTAAGATGAAGGATCCCAAGAGCTTCACCATTCTTTGTGATATCGGGAACGGGATCAAGAAAGGAGCCTTGTGTGATCTCGGGGTGAGCATTAATTTGATGCCTCTTTTGTTGTTCAAGAAGTTAGAGGTGGGCGAACTTCAACCCACGATGATGACGCTCCAGCTTGCTGATAGGTCCATTACGAGACCTCAAGGAGTAGTGGAGGATGTTCTAGTAACGGTGGAGAATCACGTTTTTCCCGCCGACTTCGTCGTACTCGAGATGGAAGAGGATGAGCATGTTCTGCTGATTTTAGGAAGGTTGTTTCTAGCTACAGCCGGGATGGTACTTGATGTAGCGAATGGAAATATCACGGTCAAGGTTGATGATCAAGAAGTGAAGATAGCTATTTACGAAGCTATGAAATACCCAATGGGAGATGAGAGTTGCCACTTCATTGACATCACGGACACTTGTGTTGAAGAGACACTTCTAGACCCTTGCTCTTTCTATATGCATCAGTTTGATTATCCTATCCTTGACGATCTATCTTATGATTCTTATGATCTTGATTATTTTGACAGCTTGGAAGACAATGAAGATGTCAAGTTCTTGGAGATGAAGAAAGTAGAGGATGAAGACGACTTGGAAGCCGAGGAGTCAACTTTTGAGAAGATGTTCGATAAGGCACCACCATTGGACGCAAAAAAAAGAGTTGAAGCCACTTCCCAACCACCTCAAGTACGCCTACTTGGATGAGACCGACAAATATCCGGTAATTGTATCTGCCCTTTTATCTGATGATCAGCTTGAGAGACTTTTAGTGGTGCTTCGTAAGCACAAAGCTGCTATAGGATGGTCGATCGCGGATATTAAGGGAATTAGCCCTTCGATTTGCATGCATAGGATTAGATTAGAAGAGGGTAGAAAACCGATAGTGCAAAATCAGCGTAGAGTTAATCCGGTAATTCAAGACGTGATACATAAGGAAGTTTTGAAGTTGTTAGATAGCAACATGATTTTTGCAATTTCTGATAGTCTATGGGTGAGTCTGTTACACGTAGTTGCTAAGAAGGGGGGTGCCACGGTGATTAAGACTGAGTCTAATGAATTGGTAGCCACTAGATTAGTGACGGGGTGACGTGTATGTGTAGATTATAGAGAGTTGAACAAGGCAACGTGTAAGGATCATTTTCCTCTACCGTTCCTTGATCAAATTATTGATAGATTAGGTGGTTTTGAGTATTACTGTTTCTTAGATGAGTATTCGGGGTATAATCAGATTATGATAGCCCCCGAGGATCAAGAGAAAACCACATTCACCTGTTATTATGGAACTTTTGCTTTTAGGAGGATGCCGTTTGGGTTGTGTAATGCACCCGCTACCTTTCAAAGGTGTATGATGGCGATTTTTCATGGTTTAATTGAGAGGATTATGGAGGTTTTCATGGACGACTTCTCTGTCTACGGGGAGTCATTTGATAAATGTCTAATCAATCTTGAAGTTGTGTTGAGCAGGTGTGAAGAGACGGACTTAGTGCTTAATTGGGAGAAGTGCCACTTCATGGTAAGAGAGGGTATTGTTCTTGGACATCATGTGTCCTCGAAAGGTATCCAAGTTGACAAGGCGAAAGTGATTGCTATTGAGAAGCTTCCACCACCTTCGACCGAGAAGGGGATTCGGTCATTTTTAGGACACACAGGTTTTTATAGACATTTCATCAAAGACTTTTCACAAATAGCTAAACCACTTTCACGGCTTCTTGAAAAAGAAGTCGCCTTTGAGTTTACTAATGAGTGTTTAGTGGCTTTTAATAGGTTGAAAGAAGCGTTGGTGAATGCCCCAATACTTGTGACACCGGATTGGTCTAGCCCGTTCGTGCTGATGTGTGATGCTAGTGACTATGCAATGGGGGTTGCTTTGGGGCAAATTCGTGAGAAGCGTTTTCACGCTATTTACTATGCCTCGAAGATGCTGAATTCTACTCAAGTGAATTACACTACGACCGAAAAGGAGCTGTTAGCGGTCGTGTATGCCTTTGATAAATTTCGACCCTTGTTGGGATATGTTTAGTTTTGATGATTTTCCAAAACAACATGTAATAGGTTTGAAAGCAGTCAGGATAGTATCCTTTAGATCAGGTCAGGCTAGGTTAGCTCTCAATAGAATAGGTTGCTCAGTTGAGGGGGAACTCAGCGAGGGGGAACGTCTCAACACAGCCTGAAAATATCAAAGATGACAACCAGAAGAGCTGACTGAAGACATGCCATCAACCTGAACCAATGGAGAAGCCTGAAGGATGTCCCACTGAGTGCAAGTCAGGCTGATCTAAGCCAAGTCTGATGGACCACTCAGTGAAGAGCCTGATCAGGTGGATCAGTGCTGCACCAAGTAGGCCCTGAAGGAGTCAGGCTACTGTGGTCAGGGAAGTTTGTCATTCAGCCTTATGACAAACTTCTTGGAGTGATCTTCAAACAGTCCCTGAAGGACAACTACACTGAGGACGAGTCAGTCCACTGAAGATCGTCAGAGTCAGTGGAGGATATGTTAACTGAAGTCAGTGCGCCCTGATCAAGCACACTGAGTCAAAGATCCGTTGGATTCAGTCCACGTGGACCAATCAAGTCAAGTCAAACATGTCTGACACTGACAAGGCCGCATTCCAAGAAAAGTGGTTGAAACCATTTAATGCTGGATTCAAATGTATTTTCCTCTCCAACGGATACATTTGAATCCCCATTATAAATACAAGCTCATAGCTTGGTGTTGTGGTGTGTTGTGTTGTTGTTAGAATTGTAAGAAAACAAACACCTACGAGCTGTGAAGGTGTGGGTAGTAGCATACGTGCATGGGAGTTATAAGGAGGGTGTACTCACATCTTAAACACTGACCATTAGGGTCCTCAAATATACACATATGAGTGTTCAGCTTGTAACTCTAGGCTTAGAGAGGTTTTCCCTATCTTAGCTATTGGCTAACACATTGTAAAGGGAAAACCTCACCTAGTTGGAGAAAACCAAACCAAACTAAACCCTTTCAGAGATTGTTAGGTTTGTAGTGAGGTGAGGAGGGCAGCCCAGGGAGTGGCGTGAGTCCAGTTGTAAGTGCACCTTGGCACGTTAAAAACAAGAATCCTGAGATAGTGGATTTCCTGTTAAATCAGGCCGTGGATGTAAGAGCTCGTGTCTCCGAACCACGTTAAACCAAGTGTTATTATTTGGAATGTCTTTTCTTCTAAAGTATTGCGAAAATCTGCTCACTGAGAGCATTGTTTAAAAAGGAACTTTAGTTAAGCATTCAGGTCAGGGAGATTCCATCTCACTGACTAAATCAGGCTAGGCACTCGAGAGTTCAGTCTCTCGAGTCACTGCCTTGTTGAGAGCCTGAGCTTTCAAGTCTCACCTCTGACTTGATAGCTCTGACTCTCAGCAACGCAGTGACTTGAGTATTCCTTCACTGAACTCAGTCTGGGTGCAAGCTGTGACTTGATAACGCACTCGAGAGTTCAGCATCTCAAGCCACTGTCCTTGCTCAGAGCATGAGTCTCCAAGCCTTCTCTCTGACTTGGTAACTCAGCCTCTGAGCAGAGCAGTGACTTGAGTATTTCTCTCTCTTGCTGAACTCCCTGAGTATAAGGTTTGCAAAAAAAAAAAATTTTGCTCCTGAATTCCCATTTTGCCCTTCGAAAACGGGACCATCAATTGGTATCAAAGCGGGTTGTTCACATGACCACTGATCCAGTTTTGTTAAGAAAAATGGTCAACCGAACAGATCTTAAATGTTTTAAACTATGGGAATTCCTGCATATTTCAAACTATTACCTGTACTCTGACATTATTCTTGTAATAGAAAATCATTTGGTTAGAAGTTTTGGAATCATCAAAAAGGGGGAAATTGTTGGGATATGTTTAGTTTTGATGATTTTCCAAAACAACATGTAATAGGTTTGAAAGCAGTCAGGATAGTATCCTTTAGATCAGGTCAGGCTAGGTTAGCTCTCAATAGAATAGGTTGCTCAGTTGAGGGGGAACTCAGCGAGGGGGAACGTCTCAACACAGCCTGAAAATATCAAAGATGACAACCAGAAGAGCTGACTGAAGACATGCCATCAACCTGAACCAATGGAGAAGCCTGAAGGATGTCCCACTGAGTGCAAGTCAGGCTGATCTAAGCCAAGTCTGATGGACCACTCAGTGAAGAGCCTGATCAGGTGGATCAGTGCTGCACCAAGTAGGCCCTGAAGGAGTCAGGCTACTGTGGTCAGGGAAGTTTGTCATTCAGCCTTATGACAAACTTCTTGGAGTGATCTTCAAACAGTCCCTGAAGGACAACTACACTGAGGACGAGTCAGTCCACTGAAGATCGTCAGAGTCAGTGGAGGATATGTTAACTGAAGTCAGTGCGCCCTGATCAAGCACACTGAGTCAAAGATCCGTTGGATTCAGTCCACGTGGACCAATCAAGTCAAGTCAAACATGTCTGACACTGACAAGGCCGCATTCCAAGAAAAGTGGTTGAAACCATTTAATGCTGGATTCAAATGTATTTTCCTCTCCAACGGATACATTTGAATCCCCATTATAAATACAAGCTCATAGCTTGGTGTTGTGGTGTGTTGTGTTGTTGTTAGAATTGTAAGAAAACAAACACCTACGAGCTGTGAAGGTGTGGGTAGTAGCATACGTGCATGGGAGTTATAAGGAGGGTGTACTCACATCTTAAACACTGACCATTAGGGTCCTCAAATATACACATATGAGTGTTCAGCTTGTAACTCTAGGCTTAGAGAGGTTTTCCCTATCTTAGCTATTGGCTAACACATTGTAAAGGGAAAACCTCACCTAGTTGGAGAAAACCAAACCAAACTAAACCCTTTCAGAGATTGTTAGGTTTGTAGTGAGGTGAGGAGGGCAGCCCAGGGAGTGGCGTGAGTCCAGTTGTAAGTGCACCTTGGCACGTTAAAAACAAGAATCCTGAGATAGTGGATTTCCTGTTAAATCAGGCCGTGGATGTAAGAGCTCGTGTCTCCGAACCACGTTAAACCAAGTGTTATTATTTGGAATGTCTTTTCTTCTAAAGTATTGCGAAAATCTGCTCACTGAGAGCATTGTTTAAAAAGGAACTTTAGTTAAGCATTCAGGTCAGGGAGATTCCATCTCACTGACTAAATCAGGCTAGGCACTCGAGAGTTCAGTCTCTCGAGTCACTGCCTTGTTGAGAGCCTGAGCTTTCAAGTCTCACCTCTGACTTGATAGCTCTGACTCTCAGCAACGCAGTGACTTGAGTATTCCTTCACTGAACTCAGTCTGGGTGCAAGCTGTGACTTGATAACGCACTCGAGAGTTCAGCATCTCAAGCCACTGTCCTTGCTCAGAGCATGAGTCTCCAAGCCTTCTCTCTGACTTGGTAACTCAGCCTCTGAGCAGAGCAGTGACTTGAGTATTTCTCTCTCTTGCTGAACTCCCTGAGTATAAGGTTTGCAAAAAAAAAAAATTTTGCTCCTGAATTCCCATTTTGCCCTTCGAAAACGGGACCATCAACCCTACCTAGTAGGGACGAAAACAATTGTATATACGGACCACGCAGCGATTCAGTATCTTATGAGTAAGAAGGATGCAAAACCCCGTCTCATTCGATGGATTTTGCTACTCCAGGAGTTCGATGTAGAGATTCGAGACAAGAAGGGATGTGAGAATGTGATAGCAGATCACCTTTCGAGATTGGAGCTCACAAAGGAGAACACCGTGGAGGATCGAGAGGTGAACGATGAATTTCCAGATGAGAAGCTCTTTGGCTTAGGAGACATCCATGTATATCGAGTTGAAGGGAAGACGCCTTGGTTTGCAGATTATGCTAATTATTTAGCAAGTGGAGAGTTGCCCGTTGAGATAGACTCGATGCATCGGAAGGCATTTTTGAAGAAAGTTCGGGAGTTTATTTGGGATGATCCCTATTTGTTCAAAAGAGGGATTGATCATGTTTTGAGAAGGTGTGTGCCAGAGGAGGAATGGAGTAATATTATAAGGCATTGTCACGCCTTGCCATGTGGAGGACATTTGGGTGGAGAAAAGACCGGAAGGAAGGTGCTTCAATTTGGTTTTTATTGGCCAACTTTGTTGAGAGATTGCATGGAATGGGTTAAGAGGTGTGAGAAGTGCCAACGGTTTGGCTCCATTACTAAGAGGGACGAGATGCCGATGCACGTGTTCATGGAAGTCAATATATTTGACGTATGGGGGATTAATTTCATGGGTCCATTTCCTCCTAGCAATGGATTCTTGTACATTCTCGTATGCGTTGATTATGTCTCGAAGTGGATTAAAGTTGTCCCAACTCGAGTGAATGATTCCCGAGTGGTGATCGAGTTCTTAAGGAAGAACATTTTTGCAAGATATGGAGTTCCAAGAGCTTTGATTAGTGATGGGGGAAGTCACTTCGTGAACAAGTGGATGGAAAAGCTGCTGTCAAAATACGAGGTAAGTCATCGAATCTCTACTGCTTATCATCCTCAGTCTAACGGTCTTGCAGAGGTTTCGAATCGTCAAATCAAGGAGATCCTTGAGAAGACGGTGAGCATTAGTAGGAAGGATTGGGCGATGAAGCTTGATGATGCACTTTGGGCGTATAGGACAACTTTCAAAACTCCTCTTGGTATGTCTCCATATCAATTGGTTTTTGGAAAGGCATGTCACTTGCCCGTGGAGTTGGAACATAAGGCATATTGGGCGATCAAGAAATTGAATTTTGATAGTGCCTTGGTTGGTGAGAAGAGATTACTCCAATTGCATGAGTTGGAGGAGTTTCGAGACAGTGCCTACGAGAATGCCTGAATTTTCAAAGAGAAGACTAAGAAGTGGCACGATGCACGATTGAGGAAAAAGGAGTTCAAGGTGGGTGATCAAGTCCTCGTATTCAATTCGAGGATGACGTTGTTTGGTGGAAAGCTCAAGTCCAAGTGGAACGGGCCATATATTGTGAGGGAAGTGCATAAAAGTGGATTCCTTGAAGTTGAGAAGGATGATGGACATAGATTCATGGTGAACAGGCATAGAGTAAAGAAATTCTTTAACTTCTCTTATGAGAATAAGGGAGGTATTTTAGATTCTAAAGTCCCGTGAGCTCCTTCGAGCTCGGTTCGGCAATAGGATCTTAAAACTAGCGCTTAATGGGAGGCAACCCATTTTTATTTGTTTTTAGGTATTTCGTTTATTTTGTCGTCTTTGTGAATCGTAAGTATTAACCTCGTGTGTTAGAGTTTATTTGGTGTAGGCTTGTTTAGTAGAGATTGATTGGAGCAAGAGAGCTTAAGGAAGAAATTCAAGATGTTGAGATGATTCAAGCAGTAAAGCATTCGATTTTTTGGAGTTTGAGGTAAACCGAACCCCAAACATAGACCTCTTTGCGAAGTCGAAGTTTGGGGGGGTGATATTTCTTTTCGTTCGTTACTTTGCATTGATAGTGAGTTAAGTTCATAAGAATTTGGTGTATTTTCTCGTACGTACTCATTCTTTTCAAACTTTATTATTGCGTAGCAAGAACAAAGTTTGGGGGGTGTACTCGTACTTCGGGTTCGTACACGAAATTCTAATGAAAAATTGGTCAAATTTTTCGAAAATATCTATGTTTGAGTGGAGTTGGATCGAATTAAGTGTGGTCGCTTAAGTTCGGCGTGAATTGGATTGGTGATTTGCATGTTTGGAAGAGACCCCAACTCCTCGGTCGAATGAGTGACCTGGCTTAAATCGAGGAGTTCTCAAGGTTAGTTATGCTTGAATATGTTTGATGTTGGTTTCGAGCGCATTTGGTATGTTAAATTCGGGTTTGAACGTTGAAAGTTCAAATTGGAGGGAGGAGCCGCTCGACCAGTGCACCTCGAGCGCCTCCGCTCGAGCTAAGAGGTCGAGCACCCCATTTGTCCAGAACGTTTAGGCGCTCGAGTGCCTATGCTCGAGCGCCTTCGCTCGACCTATTGATCCGCTCGACCACCTGGCTCGAGAGCCTCCGCTCGAGCTCGCCCAGCTCGAGCGCCCCGCATTTCAGCCCTAGTTTTGAGCCCCCTATATATAGCCCTTCTCCCACACGAACACACACATTTACACACACTGAGAGTGCGATTTTGGGCGATTTGGGGGCGGATTTTCGCAAGCTCACGGATTTCTCACGAATTCCTTCTCATTTTCCATTAATCCCTCAAGCAAGGTATGTATTTCCTACCTTTTGGAATTAAATTCGAAGCTTTAGGATGAATTGGACATGAGAGGCATATGAATTAGGGTTCATGAGTAGTTCGAATTTTTGGGGATTTTGTGCCAAACTTGTTGATTCTTGATTCCTTTTGAATGAATGTTGATAATTTGCTATGGGTGTGCTTATTTAACTCTCAATTTTGGAAGTGCATGAGTAGAATAGGTAAAGTTCTAGAGTGAGAAAGTAGGAATTTGAGAAAAGAAAGTGGGTTTGGCATGTTGAGATTAAATTAGTGTGAATTGAGAAGGTATTGAGCATGAATGAGTATGAATTGAGTCTTGAGCATGTAAATTACATAATTTGTGTAATGTTACTTCATGATAGACTTAGTTATAGGAATTTTTGGGTTGAAATGGAGGAATTAATTGTTGAATACTAGAGAACTTTGAATGAAAAGCATGGCTTGAGTGTTTGTTGCTTGAAAACTTGGATAGGGAAGCTTAAGGAAAGTGAATTAAGACTATTTGAGAATTGTTTTGAACTTGAGAAGTATTTTGAATTGTGAATTGATTTGGATTACTTGGAAGAGCTTGAGTATGATTGAGTGATAAATTGCTTTGAAGTTCAAGAATGATGTTGAAAATCCTTGTTATATCTTGCTTAGGTACAATGGCCCCAAAGAAGAACGAAGATAAGATCTTGAGCATTGCCGAGTTGGAGGCTCTTACCAACGATTTGACCACTAGGCAGTTGCTGCCCTCTCGATGGGACGGCCTTGATTATGCAAGAAGCTGAAGATACATAGCCTACCGGTGGAGTCTGGTCACCGGGAAGGTAGTGAAAACCTGAAGGCCGGTGGTGCATTTTATGCAGGATATCGGGATTGAGGAAGAAATTAGGAGAATTTTCACCCGAAACGACATGACTGAGTTCCTCGAGATATTGCTCACGATGGACACCCACGCCGATCTGACTGAACAGTTCCTGGCCACCATAGAAAAGAAGAATGAGTACTCATTCAAGTTCAATTACAGAAATGAGATGCAGCATTGTGAGATCAGAGACGTGAACTTAGCTTTTGGGCTCCCTGCTCTACCAAGGCCCAACCGTGTGTCGAAGTCGTACAGCGCGAACGGATTCTGGAACGACATCACGGGAGGGATGGCCGGTGAGTACAAGGCTCAGAATGCTCGGGCCTCTGCGATCCGAAACCTAGTGATTCGGTATTTGGAGCGGATTTTGGGAAACACCATCTACGCCCGTTCTGAGACGGGGACCGTGACGAGTAAGGAACTCTACGGGATTTGGTGTCTTCTGTATGTGAAGGATCACGATTTCGGACGGGACTTCGTGGAGCACCACTACTAGGCGGCATTCAAGTTAGGGGACAAGACCTCTAAGGTACGAGGAGGAGGTCTAATCTCGGTATTCATGAAGCACTTAGGATGTGGGCCCTGTGCAGCTCCTATTCCCGGGAGGGATTTAGACTTTGATCAGTTGAGCCACACTTTGATGTTCGAGGATTGGATGGGGAGTTTTTGTATTCGATACAAGGACGATACTCTCTTCCCTCTCCCAAATGACAAGCTCGTAACGTTGAAGGGGAAGAAGAAGACAAACCTGGGGATGAACGGAGAGAGGCACTTAGCTTTGAGTGCTAAGTATACTCATGATGTGGATAGTCGAGGGCTCTGAGATGCTAGGCCTTCGAAGAGAAGCCGGGGTGAAGGCACGAGTGGTGCCAGATCGAGTGGAGTAGCAGACCTCCAGGAAGAAGAAGAGCAAGAGTACGAGGAGGGTGAAGCTGCGGCTGAAGCTGTGGGTGAAGAGCAGCGAGAGATGGAGGTTGAGTCACCTGAGGTGCAGTCACCGAGACCATGGTACCTTACATATGACGATTGGACTCAGATGGGGAACCAAATTCAGACGCTCCAGGCGGACGTGTCACACTTGCGTCAAACACAAGATAGGATGGGAGATCAGTTTTCGGATATGCACCGCTGGATGGAGTCGCTTTTTTTGTCTTACTTAGGAGCTGATCATCCTAACTATCGTCCTCCTCCACCTCCTCCGGACCAGTGATGATGGGGATTCCCCCCACTTTTCTCTACCCTTGCACCTCTTTTATTTCAGTTTTTTGTTTTATATTTCTTGAGTGATCTGTGATGAGTTTATGTTTGAGTGATTTGATTTGTGAAGGGATTGTATTTAAGTTTTTCAAACTTTTGGGCTTGTTTTGTGCTGAACTAATTTGATGAATGATTTACCTTACGCTTATTTACTCGTATCATTTACTTATTGTTCATTCTTGAGTATGAAGTGATGAGTAGAGTAGAGTTGTGAAGTTGAGTTAAGAATTATTTTGTGTAAGTAGTGAGCTAGAGTTGATTTGATAGAGAACTAGTCTGCTTATGAGTCTTCATTTTTAGTATTAGTGTGATGAAAGAGAGAATTCACTAGGACTAGCATGGATGTGAAAGCCGTGAGATTTGAGCCTTATGAGATTTTGATACATGATTTGATCTCTTCGTTTGTGAGTGGATCGTCACCTTAGAGGATGCTAGAACTTGTTGCTTCTTGATTGTGTCTAGTTTGATATGCCGAACGTGATC
Organism: Ballota nigra; assembly: GCA_947034835.1. Classification (NCBI taxonomy): domain Eukaryota; kingdom Viridiplantae; phylum Streptophyta; class Magnoliopsida; order Lamiales; family Lamiaceae; genus Ballota; species Ballota nigra. The sequence continues at coordinate 43,438,574 of OX344721.1, forward strand.
TTAGACCATTTTTGTTTTGAATGAGTCACTTAGCCAGAAATTCTCCTTACCATTGACATTTGTCCCTTGTTAGCCCATTTGAGCTTTAAGCCTATTTTATTTGCTAGCACATATGAACACTATTCCAATTCCTAAGCCTTTTTGTCCAAATTTGAGTGGAGAATAGGAAAAGTATGAATGTGAAGGGATTGAATTGAGTTGAAAAAGGAAAATGTTGTTTGTTGAGTGAGTATGAGAAGAAGGTGTGATGAAGTTATGAGTTGTGGGAAAGAGAAAAAAAATTAGAATGAGCAAAAAAGAAAAAAATGAGCTCATGTGTTTGTGAAAAAAAAAAGGTGAAGGGATTGAGAAAAGTGAAAAGAGTGAGAAAGAAAAAAAAATTGAAGTGTTGAGAGTATTGGAATTGAAAGTGTGCTTATTGAATATGTTTGAAGTAGTCTGTTCCTAATCTCGAAGTACCGAAGTTTGATTTTCTATTCTCCATTCACTTGAGTCAATTTACCCAAATTGATATCCCACCTGTCCAAAGAGCCTACATTACAACCTTGAGAAAAGTCCTTTTTTGATTCGGCATTGATTTCTAGAGTATGGTCGGAGTTAAGAGTGCTTACAAGCATATGGCTGCCAATATGTGTGATTGATTGTTTGAGTGAGTCCCTTTATCATTGATATACACTTGTGAGGGAGTGAAACACATCGTTGAGTGCACATCCATGTTTGATCTTGGTGATTCTTGCTATTGTTGCATGAGTATGATGTTGGAAGATGAGTGAGCATACGTGTGATTAATCTTTGAAGCTCGAATTCATTTACTTGCACGATTTGATTCTTTGACTCATTCCTAACAATTTCACTTGACTTATTATTTCATTGCTTGAGGACAAGCAATATGGTAAGTTTGGGGGGGGGGTTGATTAGGCGTGAAATTGTCATGATTCGTAGCTAGAAATGCCCAAGTTTTGGTCGATTTTATTGAGTTTTTAGAGACAAATGAGTATTATTTCTTTACATTGATGAATTTATCTCTTTGATTCTCAAAGGTGAATTAAGGGCGAAAAACGGAGTTCGTAGGACTTTGAATCAACTCAAACGGATGACCGGATGAGAAGATATCGAAGAAATACGAACGGTATTAGTGCGTGAGAAGAGAAGTGTTAGTTGAAAGGAGAGAAGGGCCGCTCGAGCAAGACCACTCGAGTGCCTTCGCTCGACCACCTGTTCCGCTTGAGCAAGACCACTCGAGCGCCTTCGCTCGACCACCTGTTCCGCTCGACCAGTGCACCTCGAGCGTCTCCGCTCGAGCTCAACAGCTCGAGCTCAACTGACTTACAGAGCATTTCCTTCGCTCGAGCTCACCACCTCGAGCGCCTTTGCTCGACCGCCTACCCCATTCGACCAAACAAGCTCGAGCGCCTTCGCTCGAGCGGGACAGCTCGAGTGCCTTCAAGGCTTAAGTTTCCAAGTTCGTTTTTCCGGCCCATGAGTTCCCGATTCGGCCCAAAACTTATATATACTCGTCCCGAGCTCGTTTTTAAGGGACCACTTACACCCACTAGATTCAATAGTGTTTTAGAGAGTTAATTTTTGGAGAAGAAGGAATGAGCAAGTTTACTTTACGTTTTTTAGGTTTTTATTACGAAATCACGTCACAATTTTACTTTTTAGTTTCGATTCTTCATATCTTTGTTCTTGAACACGTTGAGACTCGTTTTGTTGATTTAATTTAAGTTATTTCTTTATTTCTTGAAACCCTAGTTTATGATTGATCTTTTCATCGTTATAATTATCATGTTCATGTTCGTTACTTATTCAATTGTTCTTGTTTACGTAAAACCCATGTCTAGCTAAAACCCTTGCATGCTTGGGGTAGGATGAACTCGTAGAAGTAGGTTGTGGGTACGTAATTAGGATAATTCGTGACGTTTAGGTTTTAATTCTCTTAATTAATGAATTTTTAAAATAAATCTTAACTTTACCTTTGAATTTCGTACGAACGTGTTAGGGAGAGGACGACCGCATCACTCTTTAACAACTAGTAGACCTAACTAGAGGGTTTAGAAAGGATTAATTCATCTACCAGTTTAGCGAAAGAGGACGACCGCATCACCTTAGTTAAATTAGGGTCTCATTAATTAAGCACGATCTATTAACTTGTTAGTGGATTAGTGAAGTCGAGTGTTAGGGTAAAGTATTAGGGTTTAGAATCTTGAGCTTTCATCTTGCATTCTTTTACTTAGGTTATTTCTCGCGCATCACGATTATTTTGATTATGTACATGCTCCGTTAGTATACGTAGGGATTCCTATCCTGAGCATCACCATCTCTTACTTGAACACAACCCTTAGTTAATTCGTCTTCTTTAGTATTTTAGTTTAATTAGTTTATTTTAGTTTCAATTAATCTTTCAAAAAAAATCCAAAAAATATTTCACTCATATTAACTACGACGCGTAGATCTTCAGGGATCTATTTGCATACACTTCATCCCTTGGGTTCGATATACTTGGTTATTATACTTATTCATACTACAGTGAACTTGTACACTTGCGAGGAATCTACTAGTAGAAGTTAGTATATTCGCTTCAAGTCAGTTGGAAAGTGTACCCTTTAGACTAAGAGGAACAATAACAAGAGTTGCTACTAGTCTCGGTGTGGGAAAGAGTACAATTGGAAGATGGATCAAACAAAAGATGATCAGACCTCATAGTAATGCAATCAAACCAATTCTAACTGAAGCCAACAAAATAACCAGGTTGAAATTTTGTCTTAATTCATTGTATTTTGACAACATGCAGGATGTTGTAAAGTTCAAGAGCATGCAACAAATCATTCACATTGATGAAAAATGGTTTAACCTCATTAAAACAACCGAGAAGGTGTACTTGGGAAAATATGAAATAGAACCATATAGAGCATGTAAGAGTAAAAGATTCATTACCAAGGTAATGTTTCTTTGTGCAGTTTCTAGACCTATGTATGCACCAGATGGAAGCCTTATTTTTTAATGGGAAAATAAGCATTTTCCCTTTCATTAAGAAGGTTCCAGCCAAGAGAAAGAGCAAGAATAGATCAGCTGGCACAATGAAAACAAAATCTATGGACTTTGTTACAAAACAAGTGACCAAAGATTTGTTGATCAATTAGGTAATACCAAAACACTATATTTGTATGTTATGCACTCTCAGGTTGTATATTCATCACTGAGTATTTAAAAAAGGTCTCTTAAATAAGACAAATTATTATTCTATTGGTGACATTATTTCATTGTCAAATAAGTCTCCTAAATAAGACAATTTATTGTCATATTGGTGACATATTTGTAGGTCATACCTGCGATTAAAGCTAAGTGGCTAAGTTGTGCAAGTAAAAGACATCATGATTCAACAAAACAATGCAAAACCACATATTGGGGATGATGATATTGAACTCCAACAGGCTGCCACTTTAGATGGTTTCAATATCCATCTTGTTTTTCAACCACCTAACTCTCCTGATACTAATGTGTTAGACTTAGGATGGTTTAGGGCTTTATAATCATTGCAGGCAGAGACAACAAGAAAAAATGTGGATGAATTGCTTAATGCAGTGTACAATTTATTTGAAAAACTGACACATTCAACACTTAACAAGGTTTTCCTAAGCCTATAATCATGCATGGTGGAAATGATGAAACAAAGAGGTCATAACAACTTCAGATTGAGTCATATGAAAAAGTGGATTTTGGCAAGGCTGGGCAGACTCCCAACAAACCTCTCAGTTGACTTAATGTTGGTTACAGAGTGTATTGATCACTTGGTACAAGCTGGGGATGCTGGAGACATGGGAGAAATAATGGATAGTCTAGATCTTTTCATGTGAAGAAGCAAATGTAGGATGTAAGTTTTTGTGCATATTACCTTTTGTTGCAGCTACATAAAAGGTAATATACAGATCATCTTTTGTGCATTTCAAATCTATATGTATGCAGCTTATATTTAGGTGATGATATCCCTATTTTGTATATGCAAACTACCTTTTGTATGCATGTTATTAATAATAACATGCAGACTTTTTTTTTCATTACTAATCACAACCCAACTAACAATTAACATATTCAAGCCTCTAACAAAGAAAGGAATTACCTTGTCTTGTGGTGACATTGAATTTCTCTCAGAGTGTATTTCATCACTGAGCACAACCCAACGAACAACCAAATATAATCAATACTGAGCAACAGATTCATCACTGAGCAACAAGGTATTAAATCAACCAACAGATTTATCACAAGAAACCAACAGATTCAAGTCTCCAACAAGGCAAGGTTTTACCTTGCCTTGTGGTGACATTGAATTACTCTCAGAGTGTATTTCATCACTGAGCACAACCCAACTAACAACTAAACATAATCAATACTGAGCAACAGATTCATCACTGAGCAACAATGTATTAAATCAACCAACAGATTCACCACAAGAAACCAACAGATTCAAGTCTCCAACAAGGCAAGATTTTACCTTGCCTTTGTGGTGACATTGAATTGATCTCAGAGTGCATTTCATCACTGAGCACAACCCAACTAACAAGGCATTAAACAACAAACAAATTCATCACAAGCAACCATCAGATTCAAGTCTCCAACAAGGCAAGGTATTACCTTGCCTTGTGGTGACATTGAATTGCTCTCATAGTGTATTTCATCACTGAGCATAACCCGAATAACAACAAACACATTCATCACTAAGCAACAGATTCATCACTGAGCAACAAGGCATTTAACAACCAACAGATTCATCACAAGCAACACATTCATCATTGAGCAACAAGGCATTACACAACCAACACATCCATCACATGCACAAGATGCTCTCAGATTAAATCAACCATCAAATTCATCACATGCACAAGATGCACTCATATTAATATTAACCAACAGATCCATGACCAGGTTAAATAACCAACAAATTAATCATGTAAAATTTCACTAGCAACAAATTCATAATAACTCAAAAAAAGGAAGAGAATGGACCTCCCTCAGCACAAGTGGGCACTGAGTAGCAAGAAATCCCAAGTACCATCATCGTTGTTCCTCATTAAAATTAGGAATCGGAGGAAAATGGATGTCATCCAAAGCTAACGAACTAGGTACCCAGCCTTCCCACGATAATATTTCTTGTACCCATGAGTCTGTTGCCATGGAACCCGGTGGTGGAACCTTGGATTCGTGCAACTAACCCTCCAAATCCGATACACAAGCCTCCAAATCCTTCAAATTTGATACCCATGCTTCCAAATCCATCGATTTCGAGGCATAAGCCTCCGAATCCAACGAATCGGTACCCAAACCTCTAAATCCATCGATTCTGGTACCAAGGCCTCCAAATCCAAGGAATCTGGTACTCAGGCCTCCGAATCCAAAGAATCCGGCACCCAAGCCTCCGAATCCAACGAATCCGGCACCCAAGCCTCCGATGTCGGTGAATCCGGTACATTAGCCGAAGCCAAGAAACTCGGTGGTAGAGCACTCGAAAAGTTGTAGATGAAATCCTCCATTTTCGGTACCATCCTCTCATTTAGATGGGTACACGGTAATGGAGATAATTATCGCACACGGAATCGTCCATTTTCGGCATCTCAATCGCCAGAAATGATAAATTGGAACAATGAATAATAGGGTTTGAAGAGAGAGAGAGAGAGAGAGAGTGGCGGATGAAGTGTGTCACACCCTACTTTTCAAAGTACAAGATAAAATACCATAATTTGTAAATACTTCCTTGGGCGTGAAAACTTTTTTTATTTTTTTTTAGATTAAATTTCTTTACACCTTTTGCTTGAACGTTATCACTTTTTGCTTGAACAAACACCTACAAAAAAAACCTTAATTTACACTAAGAAGAAAATAAAATAAAATATATTGTCCTTGAATCAGAAAACTTCATTTTTACCAAAATGTCACTTTGACCCTAAAAAAACAAAATAATTTGGCAAACACAACAATACACTTGCACACAACCCAAATGGTAATACACCTACCCGAAATATACTTTTAACCTTTAATACCAAATCCTAATTAAACTAATACCTTGCAAGATGATTTTATAAAAGAATTTCATTAGTAACTTAACATGAATATTTTTAAGAACTCAACTTTTCTCATTCACACTTGTATATGTTCTTAAATGCTTAAATCACAAAATAAAATACACTAAATGTTGGTCCCGAAACGAGTAAACAGGTGTATGGGGGGGGGAATACACCTGTGGTTACAAATTAAAACTTCTTTATAACTTATCAGGTTACTTAAGACAGTAGCTCGTCTGTGGACTTGAGGTCTGCTGAGAGTTACTCTGTGAAAGCTTACTGAGATAATACCTCCACTGAAAGCACAAGACTTTCAGTTGAACTACTATCTAATTAGCTTTCAGATGCGGATTAGTGAGCCCTTTTAGAAAACTCGTTTTACTTTGATAAACTTGAGATTAACACACACTTATGAAATAGCAGAATGTAAGTACACAAGATGTAAAGTGGTTCAGAGATAAATCTCCTACGTCCACTGGCCTGATCAAACAGGAGAATTCCTTTCACTTGGAATTCCTTGTGTTATAGTGCCAAGGTGCACTGATCAACTTTTCCTCTCTTAGGATGATTGATCACTAGGAAATTCCAGGTCCTAGTTCCCAAAACAAACCAGCTTTCAGACTGATACAACATCAGCTTACTAACACCACTTAACACTATCTCTCAACCTAAACACTGAGTAGGGTTTTGAGTAGGGTTTTGGTTCCAACTATTTTGAGATAATCCTTACAAGTTTAGCTCAAGGCTTAGGATTGGATTATCTCTTTCTAAGGTTTGGATATAGCTTTAAGCTTGGTTACAGAAGGTTTGTTAGTTTCTCTACAATTGTGAAACACTTGGGAAACAATGATAATTTCGAGTGTTTCTAGATAGTTATGAATGTAGAGATAGCTTTGATCTTGTGAGTTTCCCGTACTTGAAAATGTGCACGTCCTTCTGTATTTATAGGCTTCCTTGAAAATCTTCCCGTTGGATTTGAATCTTCTCAAGTAAGTCTTCTTGTATCTGATTGGTTCAAACGGCTCTATTTGAAGCTTTAAGTCTTGTCAAGAAATGGCTGCAAAACCATGCCTGTTCACCAACTTTCTGTAGATTGCTAGGTGAAAGACTTTTGGTACTTGTCAGGCTGGGACAGGTCGGCTGTCAGTAAGGTACACTGACGTGTCATCTTCTCATTGGACCTTAAGTCTGCATGCCCAGATTCTTGTCTAGCTTTAAGGTGGAACTCCTCTGATGAGAACCTTCTTATTCCTTCATTTATTGTAAGCTTCACTGAAATTCATTTTGCCTTGTTCCAACCAGATTTTACTAACAGCTTTAAATATGTTTAGCATTAAATGTACTTTGTTAGTTCCCATCAGTGGACCTTCGTCCTCTACTGATAGATTTAGTCTTAGTGAGAATGTACTTAGAAAACATTCAAGACTTAGACTTCTTTCTCAGATCACTTAGTCTTCAGCGGACTTCACTTCAGCGGACTTCATCTTCAGCAGACTTCATACTAAAATACACTCTAGTTATTACTAACTGCACTTCAGTTCTTAACACTTAGAACTGTTTAATTTAAACTCTAACTCTACTGAATAATTTACTTACAAACAACTTAGGGAGGGACATGTTGGCATCTAATCAAAACAAGTCTTATACATTTTCCCAACACTAAACATTCACAAACACACCTTTAATCAAATAAAAATAAATGGAAATTACACTTTTTATAATACCAAATAATATTGTTCAAGTGAAACATACAATACATAGTCCGATTTATATATTTTTGTGAGAATAAACATTTTGACAACAAAATACTCTGTTAAGTCTACAAATAATGCTTTTACCCACAAGTAGCAATTTTCATAGAAAACCATACTTATCTTTTTATTTTCATGAGAAGCCACAAAACCATTAATGAATTTTATTTCAGAAATACTAATTTAGTCCCAAAGAATAAATACACAAAATATTATACATATATAAGATTTTCCAACAAATCCAAAAACACATACTTGACCGAACAATTAATCCCATTAACAAATTATTCCTAAATATACCAACTTTATCATACTAATACTTCTCTAAAAAATAAATAACACTTTACCAAATAACAATTAATTTTTTTTTTCCTGCATGAGGAGTTTTACTTATACAAATACTACCACAATACCCATGTAATACTATTGAAGAAATAAAATATTTCAAATCGTCCAAATACATGAAATATTCCAAAACCAAGTTCAAAAGTCCTTTCAATGTTTAACACGTTTTCAAATCCAAAACAATACATGTTGGAAATAATTTCAAAAATCATCCTTTAAATTAAAAAAATACCACTTTTATTTAAAAAATAACCTCAATCTTTCTTTGTCTCGTTCAAGACCACACCACTTATCTCCTCGGCCTCCTCCTTCATTCTTCAACCTGAAAAAAAATGTAAGTGGAAAGGGTGAGTACGAAATAATTTCATACACAGTGGGGAATTTATTTGAACTTCAAACAACGTCACATAACCCGGTATCTTTCAATAAACTTTTCTATAGCCACAAGGGCTATCAATATAATCACATCTCTCACGAACCAACTTCAGGGCTCGGAGTTCACATTAATACGATACATGCACACAGTATACATGCATGTCTAAAGAATAAACATAATCCCCCACCTTTATATCTTACAATCTTGTTGTTCGAATACGAACGGATATGATTGTTGGGAAAATAGGGGTGCCCGGAATCTATTCGGGATGAAATTTAAATACGAATTTAAATACAATTATTACTAGCATGAATTAATCCTAATTAATTCAAATAATAATTCCAACAACAAATTTTCATCATGCATGTTGAATTAATTCACATATAAACTATGGCGGAATAAACAAGTAAATATGTGATTAACGTACCTCTTGTAGAATTGGCCTTTGGATAAACGGGACAATCACGATCTCGCTCTATCGACCCAAAAATCTTCTCAAGTATTTCCCTTTCACCTCACTTGATCACCGGTGGGAGATGCTTTCAAGTAATTTAATAAACTAAGAAAAAAGAAAAATATCTATGCTCTTGATTTTTCCAACACATGGAATTATGTATTTGGGGATGAAATAATCATCCCCTATTTATAACATGTAGGGGCCGAAAATTAAGTGGTATATGGGCTTGGAAAAAATCTTTTCTTAGACTCTAAGAAATCTTGAATATATCCCATATATTCTTTTCTCCAATATAAAATATTCCACAAAAATCTCACCCTTCATATTAAGGGGTAAATTTTCGAAAAACACAAGAAGAAATCCAAAGATTTGGATCTTCTTGAATATATGAGATATTCTTGTATTCCTAGAATACATATCTTCCATAATATATTTCCAAGAAAATCAACAAAATCTTCTTTCTTCTTGATCCTCTTATTTTCGAAAAAACACTTGAAAAATCAGCATTAATATATCTTTTTATTTTAATCACCTTATCATTATTTGGGCTACTTAATGGGCTACTTGAGGGGCCTTTAAGGAGAATTAAGATTGGACCTCCTAATGGACTTCTGAATTTCAATATTGAGCCCCAATATAATTCAGCCCATTAATATTAATTATTACCACTAATAAATTAATATTGCACTATCCATCTTAATCCATATTACGATAATATGGGCTCCCGGTTATTATTTCCCGCGTTTAAGATTATCAAGTCCATTAATTAATCAAGCTTCTGAATAGCTCTAAATTAATTAATATATTTCATCTTGGAGTAAAGACAACTCAACCTTATTATCCGTACCGAAGAAACTGATTCTAACATTGCAAGATTTGGTACGATAAAACTTCTGAGCCCACCAAGGGGACTAATCACACGAGCCGTACTCGCACGCATTTCTCCGTATTAAATCTTAGCAACCGTCGTATGATTAATATTACTGCCCAAGACACAAAGTTCGAAGTCACACTGATTCTCACCCAACATGAATCAAAGCAGTAACCATTAAGCACACACAGTCCTATTTAAGTGACGGAGATTAAGAAATCAACAACCACTGAGGTCTAATTCTTCACCTTTCAGAACAGAAGAATTTATCCTCGTTGTAGGTCCTCTTCAACACATACTAAATGTGCTAGTGCAATCTCTTAGTCAAGACAGACCAATCTGAGCCTTACACATCGACCTTTCACGGCGGATTGTTCAATTCCACCTAGGTCGTGAAAATATACGTTTAGTTACAAGTAAACTGTTAATGTTGTCTTCCGTGATCGGGTATCACCACATTAACTACAATGTAACATGTACTATATATTGAACGGTTTGCAATAGAAATTCAACATTCAATCATAACTAAAGCAAATGTGATAAAAGAATTATTCTCATAAAACGAGTGTTTGATACACGAGTTATACAAAGTAAAAGCATACTTTCACGTATAACTCCAACAATCTCTCACTTATACTTAAAGTCTGCTTTTAGTATACATCACGCATGTCTTAGTCTAGTAGTTCTACGTGACATCTTATGTCAACCTATACTAACCTAATAATTCCTCCCACTTATACTTAAAGCAGATTGGCAATAGTCTTGACTCCCATTCCATCCACATGTCTCTCGAATGTACTCTGAGGCAGACCCTTTGTGAATGGATCCGATAGGTTGTCACCCGACACTATCTTTGCCACCTCTATATCTCCTCTCTTAACGATTTCTCGTATAAGATGGTATTTTCTTTCTATGTGTTTGCTGGCCTTGTGGGCTCTCGGTTCCTTTGAATTTACAACTGCTCTGGCATTGTCACAAAAGACAGTTATCTTGTCGGGCAAATTCGGAACAACGTCCAAGTCCACTAAGAAGTTCTTGAGCCAAACTGCCTCTTTCGCTGCTTCACAAACAGCTACATACTCGGCTTCCATGGTCGAATCGGTGATGCATTTCTGCTTTACGCTTCTCCATGAAATGGCTCCTCCTCCCATGCAAAACACACTACCCGAGGTTGACTTTCTTGAGTCTATGTCTGATTGGAAATCCGAGTCCGTGTATCCTACGGGAAATAGACTATCTGACTGGTAAATCAGCATCCGCTCACGAGTTCTTTTCAGATACCTCAAGATGCACTTTACGGCAGTCCAATGGTCTTTCCCGGGACTACTTTGATATCTTGCCACCATGCCCACGGCAAAGCAGATATCTGATCTCGTACACAGCATTGCATACATAAGGCTTCCTACGGCCGAAGCGTACGGAACACCTTTCATGTCATCTATCTCCGCTTGCATCTTAGGGCTCATTTCTTTCGATAGATGGATTCCGTGTCTAAAAGGTACAAAACCTTTCTTGGAATCTTGCATGCTGAAACGCTTCAAAACAGTGTCAATGTATGAAGCTTGCGATAAGCCCAACATCCTCTTCTTGCGATCGCGAGTGATCTTGATCCCAAGGATGTGACCGGCTTCCCCTAAGTCCTTCATATCAAATTGTTTTGACAGCCATACCTTTACGTCTGACAATACCTTTACATTGTTTCCAATGAGCAGAATATCGTCTACGTATAATACTAAGAATACCACTGCAGTTCCGTCACGCTTCTTATACACACAACTTTCAAACTTGTTTTGATCAAACCCATAAGACTTAATCACTTGATCAAAACATTGGTTCCAAGTACGCGATGCTTGCTTAAGTCCATAAATGGATCTCTTAAGCTTGCATACGAGATTCTCTTGGCCTTTTTCAATGAAACCTTTGGGCTGTTGCATACAGATATCTATCCCGTCAAGACTTCCGTTAAGGAAAGCCGTCTTGACATCCATTTGCCAGATCTCGTAATCTAGGTGCGCAGCGATTAACAAGAGAATGCGGATGGACTTAAGCATAGCTACAGGCGAAAAGGTTTCCTCATAATCGGTCCCTTCTTTCTGAGTATACCCTTTGGCCACAAGCCTTGCTTTGAAGGTCTCTACCCTTCCGTCTGGTCCTTTTTTTCTCTTGTATACCCACTTGCATCCAATGGGTTCTACCCCACTGGGTGGCTCGACCAACTCCCACACTTGATTATGATCCATCGAACCCATCTCGGCTTCCATTGCCGTTTGCCACGACTCTGCGTCTTTGTCTTGGATTGCCTCGTCGTACGTCCATGGGTCTGATTCAACACCGGGAACCAAATCCGAAGATTCTCCTATCCCCATGAATCTCTCGGGTTGCCTAGGAACCCTCCCACTACGACGGGGTTCCGGTTGTGAAGATGTGACATGTGGTACATCATCTTGTATACTTGGTATCGAGGTTTAACCTCTCAATTCTTCTAAGGTAATTTCACTTTTAGGTTTCTGATTGTTCATATAGTCTTCCTCCAAGAATATAAAGTGTGTACTTATCACGGACTTTTAATCCTTGGGACTATAGAACATACACCCTTTCGTTCCCGCAGGGAATCCTATAAACAGCCTTAATTCCGAACGTGGATCCAACTTACCGGCTTCTTTGTCTAGCACGTATGCCGGACAACCCCAAATCCACAAATGTCTTAGACTGGGCTTGCGCCCGGTCCACAATTCCATTGGGGTTTTAGGAACCGATTTGGATGGCACCAAGTTTAGAATATAAGCCGCCGTTTCCAAGGCGTTACCCCAAAACGACTTGGGTAAATCCGAATAACTCATCATGGATCTGACCATCTCTAAAAGAGTCAGGTTTCTTCGTTCCGCCACACCGTTCTGTTGAGGGGTTCCCGGTGCGGTTAACTGGGATATGATCCCTTCGTCCGATAGGTAGTTCAAGAATTCATCGCTGAGGTATTCGCCTCCACGATCTGGTCGTAGAAACTTGATACTCTTTTCCCTATGTTTCTCGGCTTCGGCCTTAAACTCTTTGAACTTATCAAAAGTTTCAGACTTATGCCGCATAAGGTAAATGTACCCATATCTTGAGTAATCGTCAATGAAGGTAACGAAATACTCATACCCCATTCTCGCTTTGATCGTCATTGGACCGCATACATCGGTATGAACGAGTTCTAACACTTCCGTGGCTCTATTCCCCTTGGCTCCAAATGCCCTCTTGGTCATCTTACCCTCTAAACAGGATTCACAAGTTGGAAACGGTTCGACTTGGAGTGATTCCAAGGATCCGTTTTTCACCAATCTCTCTATCCGCTTTAGATTAATATGACCTAGTCTTAGATGCCATAGAAGTGTTTCGTTCATCTCCGAAGAACACTTTCTTTTATTGCTCGAAATGATCGACGTGTTATTAGATTCATTATTTGAGTGGTGTGCACACTTAATCGTATAGAGATTGTTTACCAACGTTCCATGACAGATAACATCATTCTTAAATGAAACAGTAACAACTTTATTAAAAGTAACTGAATATCCATCAAAAAACAACTTAGAAACTGAAATTAAATTCTTCCTAAAGTTCGGAACGTATAAAACATCTCTTAAAATTAAAACTCTATCTTCAAAAGATAAGTGCACGACTCCCACTGCTTCGGCTGCCACTCTCGTAGCATCGCCCAAAGTGATTGTGATCTCATTCTTGCTAAGTCGTCGGGTTAGCTGGAACCCCTGAAGAGTGAAACAAATATGATCAGTTACCCCGGTATCCACTACCCAAACGTGGGCAGCATACGCCGCAACATATGTTTCAACGAGTAAAGCATGAGACTTACCTTTCTTTCCCGCCTTCTTAGGCTTAGAACAGGTCGCCCTCCAATGTCCCTTCTCACCACAATTGAAGCACTTACCCTTAGCAGCTTTATTTCCACCTCCTTCTCCCTTTGCCTTGGGTTTCGCAACTGTTGGATTTGCTTGGGTTTGGCCTTTCGTCCTCTTTCTCTTCTTCCCTCCCTTAGGACCCGAAGAGGAAGACGGACCGTTTGCCGCCATAGCAACGGTTTGGTGATCCATTAGAGTCTCCGCCGATACCAAAGCTTGCAAGAGCTCGGGCAAACTATTTGCCCGGTCATTCATTTGATAGCTCAACTGAAACTGCTCAAAGCTCTTTGGCAGAGAATGGAGAACGAAATTGACCTTAGTAGGGAGGTCAAATTCTGCACCAAGTACTTCCAACTTGTTGAGATAACCCATCATCTCGATAACGTGATCCCTTACGGGCGTACCTTCCACCATTTTCAATGAAAGCATCTTTCGCATGGTGATTTGCCTAGCCGTACGGTTCTGATGTTAAAACATCGCTTCAAGATTTTGCATTATCTCAGAGGCGGTCTCCATGTGTTGGTGTTGGTGTTGCAACACATCTGACATTGAAGCCAGAATAGTACACCTAGCCATCTCATCGGAGTCAAACCAACTCTTATGCTCTTTCTTGACCGCTTTCGTGGTATCTTCGGCATGCTCTTGGGGTTTAGGAGTGGTAAGTACCCATTTATGGTGTTGAGCGGTTAGGACAATATCAAGGTTACGTTTCCAATCAACATAGTTCTCACCAACAAGTTTGTTATCTTTAAGTATACTAAACAGTGGATTAAAAGGTTGCGACATGATGAACTGAGAATAAAACATACATTCATATCAATATCTAGAAAAATACGAAATTATCACATAATTCGATCACATCAATTATATTGAAACCTTAAAACAATATAATCATGCATCAGCCAACATCTCGAAATAATTTAAATGCGCCACGAGGGGTGGTCTATACATTTAAATACATTCAAGTGGATCACAAACTTAAAAGTTACAAATCCTTAATTCAAAATTAATAGTTGGCTCCCACTTTGACCACATAGAAATTGACAGGGACTCCGAGGGGAGTAAGTTAATATCAATTCCCTATGCCTAAGTAATAACCATAATTAAATACATGATTATTATTTCGCTTTGAGCAAGCCACTCGTGGTGAGGGTCAATACCGCCACTAGTAATAATCCACAATCATCCTTTCGGAATTTATTCATGTGAAATCCATTCTTTTGGCCGATCCGAGGGGGAAATGTATTCCAAAAGAACTTCACAAATAAATAAATTATGGAGGCCAAAATAATCCAATTTTAATATCCGGAATAAAATTGCGATTATAAAAACATACTTAGTAATTTTCGAAAGTAAGATTTTTCTTGGACAATTAAATTCATGCAAACACATACTAACAAATAATAATAAGTGCACGAAATAAAACATCCATCAAAACAAAATTAAACACATTGGAGCACTCGAATCCAATTGTCACGGTTTAATTTCTTCACGTCTTTATGCGAAAAATCGTCCTTGTTGCTTTCCGTCGTTTGTCTCGACGCGCTCCCACTCGAACAGCAACACTTCATCAAAAACAGCATCGTTCAGGGTTCGGGACGACGTTTAAAATCACACGAAAAAAAAACACGAACCGAAAAAAAATTCCACGGCCCGAGATACGGCGCGCGTCGGCCCACGGAGTGGGCCCGCGCGCCTCTCAGCCAGAACGGCTGAGGCACTGAAGCGCTGGCCAGAGGCGCCGAGGCTCTGCACGGAGCGCCCCGAGGCGCTACAGTCGAGGCACCGAAGCGCTGCACGGAGCGCCCCGAGGCGCTGCAGCCGAGCCTGAGGCGCGCGCGCGCGCTGGCCTCCCGTCGCGCGCGGGTCGTGCGTCGTGCACCCCGTGCGCCGGTTTTCGCCGTTCGTCCTCGTTTTCTTCACCCCTTGCATGATTTTTCGTCCATACATGCGCCACGCTTGTATGCGTCGTCCGAGTACGCCGTTTTTAATTCTTCGTTCTTCGTCACGATCCGATTACAATTTATTTTACAAAAAAATAAATACTAGATCTAGACTAGTCTATTACAATGATCGAATCAAAATAAAACCAACTAATCTACTCGTGGATTTTCTCACGAGAAAAACGAATTCGAACGAATCGAATTAAAAATAATTAATTCACACGCATGAAAAAAAACAACATTAAAACCATGACAATTGGATACCTGCAAAAAAGATCTAGCAATTCTACTATCCAATTTCAAATTTAATGTTTAACAATTTAAATTCCAAATTAAAGATCAGAGCCCGAAACCGTGGCTCTGATACCAGTTGTTGGGAAAATAGGGGTGCCCGGAATCTATTCGGGATGAAATTTAAATACGAATTTAAATACATTTATTACTAGCATGAATTAATCCTAATTAATTCAAATAATAATTCCAACAACAAATTTTCATCATGCATGTTGAATTAATTCACATATAAACTATGGCGGAATAAACAAGTAAATATGTGATTAACGTACCTCTTGTAGAATTGGCCTTTGGATAAACGGGACAATCACGATCTCGCTCTATCGACCAAAAAACCTTCTCAAGTATTTCCCTTTCACCTCACTTGATCACCGGTGGGAGATGCTTTCAAGTAATTTAATAAACTAAGGAAAAAGAAAAATATATATGCTCTTGATTTTTCCAACACATGGAATTATGTATTTGGGGATGAAATAATCATCCCCTATTTATAACATGTAGGGGCCGAAAATTAAGTGGTATATGGGCTTGGAAAAAATCTTTTCTTAGACTCTAAGAAATCTTGAATATATCTCATATATTCTTTTCTCCAATATAAAATATTCCACAAAAATCTCACCCTTCATATTAAGGAGTAAATTTTCGAAAAACACAAGAAGAAATCCAAAGATTTGGATCTTCTTGAATATATGAGATATTCTTGTATTCCTAGAATACATATCTTCCATAATATCTTTCCAAGAAAATCAACAAAATCTTCTTTCTTCTTGATCCTCTTATTTTCGAAAAAATACTTGAAAAATCAGCATTAATATTTCTTTTTATTTTAATCACATTATCATTATTTGGGCTACTTAATGGGCTACTTGAGGGGCCTTTAAGGAGAATTAAGATTGGACCTCCTAATGGACTTCTGAATTTCAATATTGAGCCCCAATATAATTCAGCCCATTAATATTAATTATTACCACTAATAAATTAATATTGCACTATCCATCTTAATCTATATTACGATAATATGGGCTCCCGGTTATTATTTCCCGCGTTTAAGATTATCAAGTCCATTAATTAATCAAGCTTCTGAATAGCTCTAAATTAATTAATATATTTCATCTTGGAGTAAAGACAGCTCAACATTGTTATCCGTACCGAAGAAACTGATTCTTCACTTGCAAGATTTGGTACGATAAAACTTCTGAGCCCACCAAGGGGACTAATCACACGAGCCGTACTCACACGCGTTTCTCCGTATTAAATCTTAGCAACCGTCTATGATTAATATTACTGCCCAAGACACAAAGTTCGAAGTCACAATGATTCTCACCCAACATGAATCAAAGCAGTAACCATTAAGCACACACAGTCCTATTTAAGTGACGGAGATTAAGAAATCAACAACCACTGAGGTCTAATTCTTCACCTTTCAGAATAGAAGAATTTATCCTCACTGTAGGTCCTCTTCAACACATACTAAATGTGCTAGTGCAATCTCTTAGTCAAGACAGACCAATCTGAGCCTTACACATCGACCTTTCACGGCGGATTGTTCAATTCCACCTAGGTCGTGAAAATGTACGTTTAGTTACAAGTAAACTGTTAATGTTGTCTTCCGTGATCGGGTATCACCACATTAACTACAATGTAACATGTACTATATATTGAACGGTTTGCAATAGAAATTCAACATTCAATCATAACTAAAGCAAATGTGCTAAAAGAATTATTCTCATAAAACGAGTGTTTGATACACGAGTTATACAAAGTAAAAGCATACTTTCACATATAACTCCAACAATCTCTCACTTATACTTAAAGTCTGCTTTTAGTATACATCACGCATGTCTTAGTGTAGTAGCTCTATGTGACATCTTATGTCAACCTACACTAACCTAATAATTCCTCCCACTTATACTTAAAGCAGATTGACAATAGTCTTGACTCCCATTCCATCCACATGTCTCTCGAATGTACTCTGAGGCAGACCCTTTGTGAATGGATCCGCTAGGTTGTCACCCGACGCTATCTTTGCCACCTCTATATCTCCTCTCTTAACGATTTCTCGTATAAGATGGTATTTTCTTTCTATGTGTTTGCTGGCCTTGTGGGCTCTCGGTTCCTTTGAATTTACAACTGCTCCGGCATTGTCACAAAAGACAGTTATCTTGTCGGGCAAATTCGGAACAACGTCCAAGTCCACTAAGAAGTTCTTGAGCCAAACTGCCTCTTTCGCTGCTTCACAAGCAGCTACATACTCGGCTTCCATGGTCGAATCGGCGATGCATTTCTGCTTTACGCTTCTCCATGAAATGGCTCCTCCTCCCATGCAAAACAAACTGCCTCTTTCTGGGTATTACATCCTACACCCCTTAAAACAAATTCCGTCCTCGAAATTTAAGAAACCAAACGTACCTTTCACAGAAATCCCGGAAACCTTTCTCTTAGTTCATCTTCACGCTCTCAACTAGCTTCATTGTGACCATGCCTACTCCATCGAACTTTGACAAGTAACACGTCCCTATTCCTGAGCCGATGAACTTTTGTATCTAGAACTTCGACCGGCACTTCTTCGTAAGTCAGACCTTCATCGATCTCCAACTCTGAATAATCCACTACATGACTAGGATCATGTACATACTTCCTCAACATAGACACGTGGAATACGTTATGCACAACTGACAACCTTGGCGGTAAAGCCAATCTATACGCCAAATCACCAATTCACTACAAAATCTCGAACGGCCCAATGAACCTAGGCTGCAACTTTCCCTTCCGCCCGAAACGTACCACTCTCCGATTCGGTGATACTTTCAGGAATACTTTCTCTCCAAGTTCAAAAGATAAAGGCTTTCTCCTCCGATCGGCGTAAGACTCTTGTCGATCTTGAGCCACCCGAATTCTTTCCCGGATTTTATCAATAACTCCAACCGTCCTCTCAACAATTTCCGGTCCCAACAATCTTCTCTCGCTAACTTCATCCCAATATAGTGGAGATCTACACTTCCGTCCGTACAATGCTTCATAAGGAGCCATTCCAATTATCGCTTGGAAACTGTTGTTATAGGCAAATTCTACCAACGGTTGATAATCTTCCCATCCACCTCCGAAATCCAACACACAAGCTCTAAGCATATCCTCAAGCGGCTGAATAGTTCTTTCCGACTGACCATCCATTTGAGGATGATAAGCCGTACTAAAATTCAATCTTGTTCCCATCGCAGCTTGTAAACTCTTCCAAAACTGAGAAGTGAAACGAGAATCCCTATCTGACACTATCAAAACGGGCACTCCATGTAATCTCACTATTTCCCGAATGTACAACTGGGCCAACTGTTCCATGCTGCTTGTCATCTTCATAGGTAAATAGTGGGCAGACTTAGACAATCTATCCACAATTACCCAGATAGCCTGATTTTCTTTCGCTGACCTAGGTAAACCGACCACAAAGTCTATTGTAACGTGCTCCCATTTCCACTGTGGAATTTCCAATGGCTTCAACAGCCCTGAAGGTCGTTGATGTTCAACTTTAACTTGCTGGCACGTTAAACACTTTCCCACATGCGCACCTATATCCCCTTTCATCTTTTTCCACCAGAACTGAACTCTCAAGTCCCGATACATCTTGGTTCCACCCGGATGTAGCGTGTAAAGCGAACTATGGGCTTCCTCTAATATTTCCTTCTTTAACTCACTCCCATCCGGCACGCACAACCTTGTACTAAACAGAAGTGCTCCATCATCTGCTACCTCGAAGCTACACCCAACTCCATCAATTACACGTTTCCGCATCTTCTCTAGAAACATATCTCCTTTTTGCGCCTCGATAATTCTACTTCTCAATGTAGGTTGAACCTTTATCTCCAAGACCGCTGCATCCAAGTCTTTTGTTGGCTCCACTATCTCCAACCTCATCTTCTCAAATTCTCTTACCAAGTCATTCTGTGTCATCAGCATACAACTCAATTCGCCTCTTCCTTTGCGACTCAAAGCATCTGCTACCACGTTCGCTTTTCCCGGATGGTAGTTGATAGTATAATAGTAGTCTTTCACTAACTCTAACCATCTTCTTTGCCTCATGTTCAATTCCTTTTGTGTGAATATATACTTCAAACTTTTGTGATCCGTATATATTTCACACTTAGTCCCATACAGGTAATGTCTCCAGACCTTCAAAGTGTGCACAACTGCTGTCAATTCTAAATCATGCGTAGGATAGTTTAACTCATGTGTCTTCAACTGCCTCGACGCATAAGCTACAACTCTTCCATGCTGCATTAGTACACAGCCCAGTCCTTGCTTAGATGCATCACTGTAAACCACAAATCCTTTAGAAACTTCAGGAATAACCAACACTGGCGCAAACACTAGCCTCTTCTTCAGCTCCTGGAAGCTATCCTCACACTCCCGAGACCATACAAACTTCACACCTTTCCGAGTCAAACGGGTCATCGGGGATGCCAATCTTGCGAACCCCTCGATGAACCTCCAATAGTACCCCGCTAGACCCAGAAAACTGCAAATTTTCGCAATATTTGTCGACGTCTTCCACTCGCTCACAGCTTCAACTTTAGTTGGATCCACTTCCACACCTTGTGCCGTAATCACGTGCCCCAGAAATGCTACTCTGTCTAACCAGAACTCGCACTTCTTGAACTTCACATACAGCTTCTCTTTACGCAACACTTCCAACACTGTTCTTAGATGTTCCTCATGTTCCACTTCACTTTTAGAATAGATTAGGATGTCATCTATGAAGACGATGACAAACTGATCTAAGTAGGGGTGGAACACTCGGTTCATTAAGTCCATAAATACTGCAGGCGCATTACTTAGTCCGAATGGCATCACTACAAATTCGTATTTTCCATATCTCATTCGGAACGCGGTTTTAGGCCTATCTTCCTCCCTTACTTTCAACTGATGATACCCCGATATTAAATCAATCTTGGAGAATACTCCCGACCCTTTCAGCTGGTCGAATAAATCTTCAATTCTTAGTAACAGATACTTGTTCTTAATTGTGAGCCGGTTCAACTCCCGGTAGTCAATGCACATTCTCATAGATTCGTCTTTCTTCTTTACAAATAGCACTGGTGCACCCCAAGGTGACACACTTAGCTGGATGTACTTCTTGTCCAACAACTCTTGCAATTGGACCTTCAATTCTTCCAACTCTTTTGGCGCCATTCGATAAGGTGCTTTCAAAACTGGAGGGGTTCCGAGCACCAAATCAATGGTAAACTCTACTTGTCGATTAGGGGGTATGTCAAGCAGCTCTTCTGGAAACACTTCAGGGTATTCACGTACCACACGAACATCTTCCAGCTTCAGCTTTTGATCACCCATCACGTGTACCAGAAAACCTTGACACCCCTTATTCCTTAGCATCCTCACCCCTTTCATAGCTGTCACTATCAAGTTTCCCCTCTTCAACCTTGACCCGAGGTAAACTAGTTCCTCACCTGTCGGAAGTCTCAACACGACTTCCCTCTTTCCACAATCAATGGTAGCTTGATACCTTTCTAACCAATCCATGCCGAAAATTATATCAAATAACTCCATCTCTATCACATGCATATAACCCGTTAGGGTTCGTTCACATATCTTAAACTCTAAATTTTCCACTACATTATCAGTTTCAAAAGTCTTACCGGAAGGTAGACTAACTTCCAAGGCTTTTGTGGTGTCAGTTACCCGACAACCAACCTTGCTACAACACTTAGAGGACACAAATGAATGTGTTGCCCCGGTGTCAAACAATGCAACTACAGGTACTCCATTAACTGAAAGCATACCTGTCAAAGAATCTGGCTGTTTTCCACTTCCACTTGCCCTCGTTGATCCACTGGCCCCTGATGGTCCTTCAAGAGTGAACACACGTGCCTGAGTCTTAGGTATTGCCTCCTGAATCCTGAGTGGTGGGGGTGGTGGATTCCTGGGTGAAGGTGGTGGTAGGGTAGGACACTGCAACGCTATATGCCCTGGCTGCTTGCACCAAAAACATTTCCCCCTCAGGCACTCTCCCACATGATATCTTCTACAATCTGCACACCATCGTCCAGTCTGCTGTCCCGGTCTTGCTATCCCGGTACCCTGATTCTGTACAGGATCCTGATTCTGTGCACCCTGACCCGGACCAGCTCCAAATCTTCTATTATTGTTGGGTCCTCCAAAACGGCTAGGACCCGACCAAGACCTCTTACCTCCCACATTCACAAGAATATTTGCTCCAGCATCACTCCCCTGACTTGCAGCAATCCTCTCAGCTCGAGTGAAAGCTTCTATATAAGACAGGTCACCCTATCCAGATAATATTCCCCGGATGTGTGGCCTTAAACCTCGAATGAATCTCAGTACTCTCTCCGATTCAGTGTCAATAAGGTGTTGGGCATACCTTGCTAATTGGCTGAACCTAAGCTCGTATTCAGCCACTGTGGAAATTCCTTGCTTCAGCTCAAGGAACTCCGTCTACTTACTATCCCTATAGGACTGGTGATAGTATCTTTCCATCACGATCTCCTTGAATCGATCCCAAGTTAACCCTTCTCTTTCCCTCTTGGACCGAATCCTCCAATAGTTTTCCCACCAATGGTCAGCATCTTCGACCAACTGGAAGGATACGCAAGCAATCCTTTGAGCATCCGTACATTGGATTAAACAGAAAATTATGTCCAGTCCATCCCTTCCATTGAAAGTGGAAGGTTTGAACCTCCGAAACTGCTCAACTACTTGTACAGTGCTAACTGCCTCAGGTTGGGCCACCGCTACTTCTTGTGCTAGTGGTGCATCTACTTGCACCTCAGGCCCTTCTGGCTCAACCATCTCAGCTGGTTCATCCGGCCCTACCGGATTAACGGGTTCAACTGGCACCCCAGGCTCAACAGGTGCCTCAGGTACATTTGGTGGAGCAGGTGCTTCAGGAGCAGCTGGTGCATTAATAACATTCGCTCGACCTCTTCTATTCCGTACACGTAAACTTCTTCTAGGAGGCATCTAAAACAGAAGGGTACCCTAAGGTAAGCCCAAAAATTCAGTTTAACTTAATAGCAATACTTCTAAAGTCCCCAAACTTTAAGTTCATCTTAACTCTAGAGTCCACCATTTATGCTTTATTTCATTCACATTTTTATTTCATAATTCATGCCTCAAGTTTCATACTAATGTGCATACCATATCATTCCTTATAAAAAAAAAATCTATTTGCTCATACGCATCAAAACTTTTTATTTTTGCTCATATACTTCAATCATACTTTCATTCGTGCATCATTTTATGAATAAATAAACGCACTTTTCATTACTTTTCATGCATGAATTTTAACTTTACGTAAAACATTATATGAGCAAAATTTTCAAAAACATAGTATGAGCATAAATAAAATTCATATGCATAACATCATATGAAACAAAACATTTACTTATATCATGTAATAACTCTAATCATTCAAAACTTTTGCAAACCTGGAGGAGCCGTTGCAGGAGATAGGTGGTGGACTTTCTTCAAACTTTCTTTACAAACTTATATTTTCCATACTTTCAAAACAAAATTTCCACAACTTTCATACTTTTAAAACATTTTAGCAAGTCTACAGAAATGTAAACCCGCTCTGATACCACACTGTCACACCCTACTTTTCAAAGTACAATATAAAATACCATAATTTGTAAATACTTCATTGGGCGTGAATTTTTTTTTTTTTAGATTAAATTTCTTTAAACCTTTGAACGGAAACATTATCACTTTTAGCTTGGAAAAACACCTACAAAAAAAACCTTAATTTACACTAAGAAGAAAATAAAATAAAATATATTGTCCTTGAATCAGAAAAATTCATTTTTACCAAAATGTCACTTTGACCCTAAAAAAAAAACAAAATAATTTGGCAAACACAACAATACACTTGCACACAACCCAAATGGTAATACACCTACCCGAAAGATACTTTTAACCTTTAATACCAAATCCTAATTAAACTAATACCTTTCAAGATGATTTTATAAAAGAATTTCATTAGTAACTTAACATGAATATTTTTAAGAACTCAACTTTTCTCATTCACACTTGTATATGTTCTTAAATGGTTAAATCACAAAATAAAATACACTAAACATTCACAAACACACCTTTAATCAAATAAAAAAAATAGAAATTACACTTTTTATAATACCAAATAATATTGTTGAAGTGAAACATACAATACATAGTCCGATTTATATATTTTTGTGAGAATAAACATTTTGACAACAAAATACTCTATTAAGTCTACAAATAATGCTTTTACCCACAAGTAGCAATTTTCATAGAAAACCATACTTATCTTTTTATTTTCATGAGAAGCCACAAAACCATTAATGAATTTTATTTCAGAAACACTAATTTAGTCCCAAAGAATAAATACACAAAATATTATACATATACAAGATTTTCCAACAAATCCAAAAACACATACTTGACCGAACAATTAATCCCATTAACAAATTATTCCTAAATATACCAACTTTATCATACTAATACTTCTCTAACTAATAAATAACACTTTACCAAATAACAATTAATATTTTTTTTCCTGCATGAGGATTTTTACTTATACAAATACCACCACAATACCCATGTAATACTATTGAAGAAATAAAATATTTCAAACCGTCCAAATACATGAAATATTCCAAAACCAAGTTCAAAAGTCATTTCAATGTTTAACACGTTTTCAAATCCAAAACAATACATGTTGGAAATAATTTCGAAAATCATCCTTTAAATTAAAAAAAATACCACTTTTATTTAAAAAAATAACCTCAATCTTTCTTTGTCTCGTTCAAGACCACACCACTTATCTCCTCGGCCTCCTCCTTCATTCTTCAACCTGAAAAAAATGTAAGTGGAAAGGGTGAGTACGAAATAATTTCATACACAGTGGGGAATTTATTTAAACTTCAAACAACGTCACGTAACCGGGTATCTTTCAATCAACTTTTCTATAGCCACAAGGGCTATCAATATAATCACATCTCTCACGAACCAACTTCAGGGCTCGGAGTTCACATTCATACGATACATGCACACAGTATACATGCATGTCTAAAGAATAAACATAATCCCCCACCTTTATATCTTACAATCTTGTTGTTCGAATACGAACGGATATGATATGCACACTCACACTAAACCTTTACTTTCTTTTATCCTCAACACGTCATCATCACCATGAAGGTATGTACAAGTCTCACCTTTTATGAAAAAAAATATATATCACCTCTTAGAACAACATTCTAATAAAAAGATGATTATCAAACCTAAAATCTTACCAACCTTCGATTCGCTCAAGACTATGAATTCATTACGAACTTAGGACGAAACATCAAGCGAATGCATACCCCTTTCTCATCAACTCACGGCCAAAACTCACACACTCACGACCACTTTGAAATTTTTTGAACACAAGCACACTTTCTCTCTTGTTTTTGATGAATTTTTTCCACTCCCTTTTCTTTCTTCTTTTGCTCATGGCCTCTCTCTGCTTTTGCAGAAAAATTGGACGGCCAACATGGAAATTTTGACTAGCTTAACTCCCTTTTACTACCCAATAACTTCAGCCATCAATTCCCCCCTTTGTAACCTCCAAAACGTTCCAAAATTCAAGCTTAATACCTTTTTTGTTACACAAAACCAGCAGGCATTACTCTATAGTTAAATGTCATCCAAAGTAATAGCTATTAACCTTAACAATTCCCTACAAAGAAGCCCACAAAAACAGCCATTCGCAAAAAGTAACATAAGGGTACTTAATTTAACTTCAACTTGTAACTCCTTCCTTTTCTTCCACTGTCTACCTAATTAAGTCCTTAATTCAAAATACATGTAGCCTCCCTCCTACTAGCATAACTCACGGCAATGTAGGAAAATGAGGAAGAAAAAAAATCGCCCCTCTTCAATTCTTGTTACATTTATCCTTTTGAATGATTTTTTTTAAATTATATATGCATGTTACATATATTTCATGTGATATAATCAAGTAATTTGATATTAAGGAAATTTTAAATTAATTAATGTACATAATTTTACCATAACTAATTAAAGTCAATTTTACCATAGCCAATTAATATTAATTTTCTAATTGTCAAACTTACCATAGCCAATTAATTCCATATGAATGTGATTTTCCATAGTCAATTAATAATAATTTTCTAATTGTCAAACTTACCATAGCCAATTAATTCCATATGAATGTGATTTTCCATAGTCAATTAATAATAATTCCTTTGTCAAACTTTCTCTACTTAGTTATCAATCAAAACACAACTAGGATTGAAAAAATACCAATTAGTTGTCAAATATGGATTAGTTGACATTGTAGAAGTCATCATATTAATACCACATAACCACTTAATATAATTCTTTATGCATAATTAATCATAAATAAAAATATCAAACTTTATGTACTTAATTAATTATCAATTAAAATACAATTAGGATGTATTATTTTAGAACTTTCAAATAAATAACTGATTTCAAAGAGTGTGGATTGTGGTTGTTTTAAAACTGTCAAACACCTTGTGAATGGATAAGAATTTGTATATATATATATATATATATATATATATATATATATATATATAATAACGCTAACTGACCTACATTTGTAAACCATTGAATTTTTCCGCCAAAATTATTGTTAAATTGAGTAATAATTGTTTTAAATCTTTTTATATCTATGAAATATATTTTATTGTAAATATTAACAAATATTTGTTTACAAAATATATTTCAAATATTTTTGAAATATAATTTATAATAAATATTGAGAAATAATATAAAAATATGTTGAATATATCTTTGAAATATATATTATGATAAATCTCTCTATTTTGTAGTATAAAAGATATTTCAATTATTTTAAAATAATAGTTATTAAATATTTTTTTGAATGACCAATGTATAAAAATAATTCGATATATAGTTTGTAAAAGTTTATTTTTTGTAGTAGTTACTAAAATAAATATATATTAATCTAAAAAAATGGAACAAGACCACTCTTTATTTTTTGGCAAAGTATAGAATGAAATGATGTGTATTAGTGTTTTCACTAAAGGATTAGTTATTTTCACTGAAAGATATTAGTTCTTGAGGGTATTAATTATTTTCACTGAAGAGTATTAATTGTTTTTATTGAAGGGTGTTAGTTAAGGGTACAAAGAGTATTAGTTGTTTAACTAAAAAGTATTAGTTGATTACACTAGAGTATTAGTGGTTATACTAAAAAATATTGCAAATTGGTTTGTGTATATACCAATTTCACCCGATACATACTTATAATTTTTTGTAGAAGAGATATTATCTAGATTATTTACTTCAAAGAAAAATTATAATAGATATATAACAATTAATATATCAATATATTCTATTGGGTAAACCACCAAATACATATGAACATTAAATAATTAAAGGGTATTATGAGTTATATTAAAAAGTACTGCAAAGTGGTTTATGTATGAACCAATTTTACTCTATACATACTCTTATTTTATTTTTTGTAGAATGTAGAGCGATTATCTAGATTAATTACTTCGGAGAAAGATTATAGTAGACTTATAATAATTAACATATCAATATATTTTATAGGGCAAACCACTAAATACATATGAACATACATATCATATTGGAATAAGTTTGAGAGATATCTTTTGGCTAATTAATTTACTAGCAATGCATAAATTAATGCACTTTGTCGTCTACAAACTAAGAAAAGAGTAAGATCTCCAACGAACTCTATATACCCCAATATTTTTGCCTCTAGATTCGAGATAATTTTATGGGATAATAATATGAACACTGTATTCCAATTGAAGACAGAGCAAAACTCAAAATAGACAGACCCAACACATGAATTGATAGAAATGGAGGGTTTCGAACCTCAAATATAAATTAAATTTAGTAAATATTGCAACGAGTTGAGAAAAGAAAAAAGGAATAACATAAGATTAGGGGCTTGGTAAAGCAACTAGGCACAACTACTTATTAGTCATTAGTACTCTATGGTCGAGGTTATCTACCTTATAATTTTTTATTAATACACTACATTCAAAAAGTGTTTGAAAAAAATGAAAACTTGATAATCTTAGAAAAAATTCAGAAAATTTTAAAAAAGACAAACAAACATACATATTTTCGAAAAAAAATTCAACATATTTTTTTAAGTAAAATGTATTAACAAAATTAGGTACTGTATTTAACCTTGGCCCTACTCAATTCAAGATCGCACTTAGCAGTAATCCAGTCAAGGCACGAGTCAAGAGAATCTATTTTGTATGCTAAAATGGGCTGTAGATAGGTTGGGTAATATATATATGGCTAGTTATGGGTGTGTTTGTAAATAATTATATTTACTTATTGATAAAAGTGAAGAGTGTTTGTAAAATTTGTATAAAGTAAATGTTTAGTATTTGATAAAAAAATTGGATATAATAAATTATTAGTGAGGAATTATAATCAGTTAGAACCGTACACAATTTAAACAGGATCAATAAATTTGAAAAACACTAAAAACAACTCATGCACACAATTTTAAGTGTGTATAATCACTTATTATTTTTCTAAAACACACCCATATATTCATCCTAACCAACCTTGGGCCCATTTAACAAGTTTATCACAAGTGTTAAAACACAAAATGGGTAAATTGGGACCCATTTTTTTTATAAAATATAGCAGTATATTTAAATATTATATATTAAAAATTAAAATAAAATCTATATCCGAAATTTCTTTTATCTTACACAACGCCTATATTTTTATTTGACGGTAACCGCAAGTGTTGTTTATATTCCAACATGCATCGTTTTATGTTGCATATTACATTAATAATTAATTAGTGATAGCATTTAGTAAAAGTGATATTACATGTTCGAATTGATTTGAAAATTGTTTTTTTTTTTAGAATACAAAGCCTGTTACAAGGACATAGAATAATTCAACACTAATAATTTATAATCCGTCCAGAAGGGAAGTCTTCAACTTGGAACTACTTCATTCTAATCGTGGGGAGATGAAGAAGATGAAGAGTAAACAAGAGGCAAATGCATCTTTAAAGATTTTAAGAAAAATAGAAACACCCTACCCTAAGGTGTCATTCACCTTCGACATATTCATAATGTCCTTCTCTTCTCATTCACAAAAACAACCTTGTAGACCAGATAATCTCAGGTCAGATCTGAGAGTAAGACCACAGTTTACCCACAAAAAACACATTGAAATAAAACATAGACACCACCAAAAGGAAAGACAGACGCACAAGATGTAGATGATCTCACTACTAGAGATATTGAGGAGAGGAGAAACCCAAAAACCAGAAGAAGAAAATAGAGAGAAAAAAAGACTGAAAAGAACGAAAAATAAAATAAATTAAAATAAGTGATATCAATCTAACGAGTCAATCTACCAAGCAGACATCATAACCACGACTCCTTTGGAAGAGATTGACCCATTGATCTAAACGAACAAACTATAAGAGAAGACATTTCTTAAACCAGAGAAATAGATTGTTGGTAAAAAAAGGGTGGTGGTGGTGATGCAATAGTCTTGACGGCGGCACTGTGATGCAGCGATGACGACGGTATATTTAGGGTCTTTCGATTTTATTTTTTTAATTAGAGAGGTGGCGGCACGGGAAAACCCGCTAAAGTGGGAGAGATGGCAATGTCCGGTGGAGAAAGGAAAGGAATGGAGGGAGCGGCGGTAGAGATCTAGGGTTTACCTCTTTTTTTTTCTTGGAGACATAATTTTTCAGTATGTATAATAGAATAGAAAATTGGTTAACTTCACACATTAACAATAATGTTTAGTCTATTTCTGTTTTCTTCAATTTCATATTGTTCACAGCTCTAAAGAAAATAGAGGTGAAAATGGCAGAAACATACATCATCTATTTTCTTCTACCATATTTACCTTCAATTGTTCACTCTTGAAAATGACAACAAAACTATGAAAAAACTCACAATGAAAGAGATCAAGACAATCATATGAACTAAACTCAATCAACTACATCACTGCTAAAAAGCTTGAACTTTTTAGCATCTTTAACTAGCTGCCTTGTAGAAGAAAATGTGCCCAAGATCCCCACACATGTGAAGACGATGATGATAGAGTTGTTTATCCAATACGAGACGGATGATTTTGCTGGTTTATATGTGATGTTGTAAAGAAGCATGGGGAGAACAAAATCGAGAGGGATTAAGCCAATGGCCCCTGCTACGCCATTTATGTCGCCAAAGAAAGGTATCATAGCAGCAATGAATCCACAAAATATCACGTACATTGAACGAAGAATTAACCTTGGGATCAAATTTCTTTTGGAGAACATGCCCTCGTTCACATCAGCTGATTTCTTTTCCATTATCTCGTAAGCTACTTGAGAATAAACCTGATTGACGGAACAAAGAAATACATAATGGATGTACTCGAGATTTTTTTATCAAACCTCAATAGTAATAATAATATGGAAATCTTACGAGGCCTATGGCGAAGAGTTGAAGCAAGATGAATACAATCGCGAGGCCTAAAACCCAGACGGGTGCCAAGGTAGGTCCCTCACCAGGCATTAAGCTTTTGAGAATATTTGAATTAGATTTATTACCAAATACCCAGTATCCAGAAACTGCAGCAGAGTAGAAGGTCACGAAAATTACTGCGTAACACATGATTAGGCCTTTCACCATCTTTCCCGTGGCTGGTGGAGCTAGTGTCGCCTTATAAATGAAAAAATATACGTAAGTTTCTGATAATTGCAAACTCTTTAGACTTATATCAATTAAATTAATTACCTGTATCTCAGGTAGTATACCATTCCCAAAAATGGCAGCCATTATGGATATGGAAGTGAAAGCACTGAGTACCCTTGACGATTTTGATAATTCTAAAGAATAGTCACTTGGTGGTGCATTTCTTGAGATGCCTTCATAATAGAATCACAATTTTTTAGATGCACCAAAATACTAATTAGTACTGATTCAAGATGTATTGTAAATATCGACAATGAAATTTAAAGAAAGTTCACCTGCGTTAATGCAAGCTCCAACAATAAGAAACGTATAGCCCAAACTAAGTAGCAACGAGACGAAGTTAATGTGCCTGAGGGAATGGAAGCTTGGAAATTGAGATAGACATATCATAACTACGGTCACCATTGCTATAAAATGATATAGTTTCAGGGCACCATTTGGAGCGAGGTTTGAATACAGTATCTGTGTTGTCAAAACAGAAGATCAAAATGAATGAATGAATGGAAAGAAACTAGACTACATGTTTATTGTTTCAGTAGATTAATTAGAAGGTATAAACTTTGTTAGGTTTCCACATTCTGCTTTCTTCAAGGTTAAGGATGAAAAACACACTTATACATACCTGGAGGCATTCCCCTGCAAGCAAAATGGCTCCAATACCAATGCAAGTATTAACCGTCGTCTGAATGAAAACTACCAAGTAGAACATCCATCCTGAACCTATTACAATTCATGCCACAAACTCAACCCAAATCCATGTTCCCATAAAAAGCTATATCAAAACAACCTAAGTTTACACAGGTTTTAGTAGCTTGATATCTTGTTTCTGCGAATAATTCGTGATTATTTCTTGCTTAAAAGCAAGGGAAACAAAGCCAAACACACTAATAGCACAGACACAGAGCATCACATCCTCTAAAAGGAATAAATGATTTTAAACAGAACATCAATGTCATGGGGTGTAAGAACAAGTACCTAAGACGTCAGCGGCGAGTTCCCGAAATCGTATGTGGCGGCGGCCGGCCTTCTCACAGTGGTCAAGCACTAAGGACATGAGATAATAGGAGTAGAAGGTCACTGATCCCATCACTGTTAAACAGAGGAACCCCAACCCCCATCCCAGCCCACGGAAAGTATACGGCAGCGTCAGTATCGTGGGCCCCACGATCGCCGTTGTCAAATGGAACCCCGCGTGCCACCACTTGCCTGGCAAATTTAATCCAACTAATTATATTTTTTCTTTCACGCATTGTATCATACATCTGTTGCTCAAATATGAGTTCACTAAAATTCATCGTATTACAGAGCAAAATTCACCAAATTAAATTGATAAAAGTAAGAACCACCTCTAGATTGTAACACGAAGGTAGCTCCGGCGTCATCTTCCCAGTTGATTTCCTGAAAACGTCCATTTTCGGCCATCAGTTTCTTCACGCTATACGCTACTTACATATAAATTATTTATGAAGAAATTTTAAGATTAAAACAAGAAACGGTTGTTTGGAAACATCAAGAAAGTAGTTGTGGCATGAAGGAAGATGATTGGCGGCCGAATTATATTGCATGTAAATGGCATCATATGTTGTTGACATTATTAGGACCCCATGGACCTACGGTACGATATTGTTCGCACTAGTATAATATTGACTGTTTTAAACCAAGTTTATTTTTAGATTCTCTGCAAAAAAAAAAACTTTATACCGATAAAATATTCACGAACATTCCTTATAAATTCGATATGAAATACTATTTGATCTGGCATATATTAATGAAGCTTTTTAAGATGTGATGTCATTATATATTTATGATGTATTGCTTCTCGTGCCTGACGAAATCAGGATCACAGGTGGGTTCTTCTATATGAAATTAAATTCTATTTTCAGTTTTATCCTACAATAATAGCATTATCCATCAACAATGATATAATTAACTGTAACTATAATAATCATTAAAGGATAGATACCCACTTACAGCGATGGAAGATTAGACGAATATGAATATAATTGACTAGCCTATTGGAATAAGGCTAACTTTAAATTTGCATGATTGAGTTAAAAAGATATATTATTTAATAATTTGTGTAGAAAAAGAATCCAAATCCGACACAGATTCTTTTTTAATATTGAAATTTAGATCGACTAAATACATGAACAATACAACAGTCAACAGGACAAAACTCATGCGAAACAGTTTAATCGTAAGATAGTCTTATGTTAAACCTATTTATATAAATACTAGATAAGACCTAGCAAATTTCGCGAGTCGAAAAAAATTTGTATGTATAAAAAATATTAATTTAAATATATTCTTTTATTATTTAAAATATTTTCCGAAAAATATATATATATAACATGATGAAATTAAAATATTATTTGATACTTTTTCGGTACAATTTAGATTATTTCAAGCTATGTAAAAATGGTTTTACTTTAATCAACTTGTAAGGACTAATTTTTAGCGATTCTATAATTATATATAATTACTCATTGACAATAAAAATGGTAAAAACTTGAGTAGCATTCATATATTTATTTGGATGATTTAATGATCTTCACTGAAAAATCAATTCAAAAAAATTTATTTATTACATTATGTGTCACATTATAAATGCACAATTAATACAATATATTTTAGTATAATCTAAAATTTATTTTCCTATTGATTAATGTGTAGTTAGAAGTACAAACACATGCTTGTACAATAAAATCAAATAATACTAAAGTAGTATATATGAATTATCAAACTTCTATGTTTACTCTCATTTTTAAATAATCTTTTAAATAATCTTTGATATCCATTTAAAATCAAATCAATTTTAAGTGATTTTTTTAAAATTATATATGCATGTTACATATAGTTCATGTGATATAATCAAGTAATTTGATATTAAGGAAATTTTAAATTAATTAATGCACATAATTTTACCATAACTAATTAAAGTCAATTTTAGCATAGCCAATTAATAATAATTTTCTAATTGTCAAACTTACCATAGCCAATTAATTTCTTATGAGTGTGATTTGTCATGGTCAATTAATAATAATTCATTTGTCAAACTTTCTCTACTTAGTTATCAATCAAAACACAACTAGGATGAAAAAAATATCAATTAGTTGTCAAATATGGATTAGTTGACATTGTAGTAGTCATCATATTAATACCACATAACCAATTAATATAATTCCTTACGCATAATTAATCATAAATAATAATATCAAACTTTATGTACTTAATTAATTATCAATTAAAATTCAATTAGGATGTAGTATTATTTTAGAACTCTCAAATAAATGATTGATTTCAAAGAGTGTGGATTGTGGTTGTTTTAAAACTGTCAAACACCTTGTGAATGGATAAGAATCTATCTATATATATATATATATATATATATATATAATAACGCTAGCCGGCCTACATTTGGGAACCATTGAATTTTTCCGCCAAAATTATTGCTAAATTGACTAATATTTATTTTAAATCTTTTTATATCTGTGAAATATATTTTATTGTAAATATTGACAAATATTTGTTTACAAAATATATTTGATACATTTTTGAAATATAATTTATAATAAATATTGAGAAATAATATAAAAATATGTTGAATATATCTTTGAAATATATATTATGATAAATCTCTATATTTTGTAGTATAAAAGATATTTCAATTATTTTAAAATTATAGTTATTAAATATTTTTTTGAATGATCAATGTATAAAAATAATTCGATATATATTTTGTAGAAGTTTATTTTTTGAAGTAGTTACTAAATTAAATATTTAATAATCTAAAAAAAAAGAATAAGACCACTCTTTAATTTTTGGCAAAGTATAGAATGAAAATGATGTTTATTAGTATTTTCACTAAAGGGTATTAGTTGTTTTCACTGAAAAATATTAGTTCTTAAGGGTATTAATTATTTTCACTGTAGAGCATTAGTTCTGGAGGGTATTAGTTGTTTTTACTGAAGGGTATTAGTTGAGGGTACAAAGAGTATTAGTTGTTTAACTAAAAAATATTAGTTGTTTACACTAGGGTATTGGTGGTTATACTGAAAAATATTGCAAAGTGGTTTGTGTGTATACCAATTTCACTCGATACATACTTTTAATTTTTTGTAGAAGAGATATTATATAGATTATTTACTTCAAAGAAAGAATATAATAGATATATAACAACGAGTAGGTTTTATATGAAAACGCTTCATAATAAGCTTAATATGAAATAGTTTTAGAGTATCATTAATCTCATCAGGAGTATCATTAAACCTGTCAGGGATATCACTAATATGGGTTGATGGTATTATATTGTAATTGTTTTAAATTTTCTTGAACTCAGACTAATGATACCCCTAACGAGATTAATGATACTCCTGATGAGATTAATGATACTTTAAAATTATTTCATGATAAGCTTATCATAAACTATTTTCATATAATACTTTGCCTATAACAATTAATATATAAATATATTCCATTGGGTAAGCCACGAAATACATATGAACATTAAATAACTAAAGGGTATTATGAGTTATATTAAAAAGTATTGCAAAGTGGTTTATGTATGAACCAATTTTACTCTATACATACTCTTATTTTATTTATTTTAGAAGGGAGAGTGATTATCTAGATAAATTACTTCAGAGAAAGATTATAGTATACCTATAATAATTAACATATCAATATATTTTATTGGGCAAACCACTAAATACATATGAACATATTTATCATATTGGAATAAGTTTGGGAGATATCTTTGGGCTAATTAATTTACAAGCAATGCATAAATTAATGCATTTTGTCGTCTATAAAGCAAGAAAGAGTAAGATATCCAACGAACTCTATATACCTCAATATTTTTGCCTCTAGATTCGAGATAATTTCACGGGATAATAATATGAACAATGTATTTCAATTGAAGACAAAGCAAAACTCAAAATAGACAAACTCAACACATGAATGGATAGAAATTGAGGCTCTCAAACCTCAAACCTAAATTAAATTTGGAGGATGCAGAAATATATATATATATATATATATATATATATATATATATATATATATATATATATATATATATATGAAATGTATACATTCTTAAATTGCATAATTACTTTATTGTATGTATTTATCTCAATATTATAAAAATAAATCTTAATTAACTAATATGTACGAGTGATTGTATGAAACGAGAGACTTCATAAATGAATTTTTTTAATTGAAAAAAAATAAAAAGTAAAAAGACTCCATTGATAATTTTATAAATGTTTCGTTCACAGCTATAGTTGAAGAATATTGTGAACGATCTAAATTATTTAAATGATAGACTAATACTTGCACCTACACTAGAATAACTTGAAGTGTTATAGTGTGCCGAATTATGATTTGAATTTAAAAGTTACAACTTTAAAGATGTTACTCGAAAATATATATAATTCAAGAAGACTGTGCAGCATAACTAGATTGACGCTAATAAGATTAGGTGATAATGTTCTGGAAGATACATACATAACCAGAAGTAATTTACATGCGATGGTATCAATCCCTAATGTTGGTCCCGGGAAAGTCTAAGATACGTGTATAGGGGGGAATACACGTATACAAATCTTTTTCAAAACTGAGTCCCTCTACTCATAAATTAATTCAAATAATAATTAATCCAACAACAAAAATTCATGCTCATGAATATAATCACGTAAAATCCTACAGCGGAATACCTAGGAGTTTTACATGAATAAGTACCTCTTGTAGCAACGTCCAACGAGAAAACCGGGACAAGTGAAACGATCCTATCAACCATAAAACTCTTCTCAAGTATTCCCTTTTCACCTTATTCGTTCGCCGGTGGGAAGCGCTCACGAATAATTCAATAATCTAAGGAAGAAAAAAATATTTATTGCTCTAGATTTTTCCAACTCATGTAATTGTGTAGATGTAAGTGGCCGGAAATTAGGCCTTGTAGAATAAGGAAAAAATCTTTTCTTGGCCTCCAAGAAATCTTGAATATATCTCATATATTCTTTTCTCCACAATAAAAATTTCCACAAAGATCTCACCTCCTCATCTATACATATTATTTTCGAAATTATGGAGATTAAAATGCTAGATTTGGATCTTCTTGAATTTATGAGATTATCTTGTATTCCAATAATACATATCTTCCATAATATCTTTCCAAAAAATCAACAAAATCTTTTCTCTCTCATTACACATAATTTTCGAAAATATTAAAGAAAGATCAGCAATTATATTTTCTTTATTTTAGTCACCTTATTATTATTGGGCTACTTATTAGACTACTTGAGGGGCCTTTAGGAGAATTAAGATTGGACATCCAATGGGCTTCTGAGTTTCAATATTGAGCCCTAATATAATTCAGCTCATTAATATTGATTAATATCACTATCAAATTAATATTGCACTATCCATCTTAATTCATATTACGATAATATGGGCTCCCGGTTATTATTTCTCGTGTTTAAGATTATCTAGTCCATTAATTAATTGAGCTTCTGAAGAGCTCTATATTAATTAACATCTTGTGCCTTGGAGTAAAGACGGCTCAACATTATTATTCGTACCGAAAAACTAATTTCCACCTGCAGGATTTAGTACGATTAAACTTCTGAGCCCACCAATGGGACAAATCACAGAAGCCGTACTCGCACACGTTTCTCCGTATTAAATCTTAGCAACTGTCATATGATTAATATTACTGCCCAAAACATAAGGTTCGAAGTTACGATGATTTTTACCCGACATATATCAAAGCAATAACTATTAACCACACACGGTCCTATTTAAGTGACGGAGATTAAGAAATTAATAACCACTGAGGTCTAATTCTTCACCTTTTAGAATAGAAGAATTTATCCTCGATGTAGGTCCTCTTTAACACATACAAAATGTGCTAGTGAAATTTCTTAGTCAAGACCGACCAATCTGAGAACTACACATTGATTTTTCATGGCGGATTGTTCAATTCCACCTGGGTCGTGAATTTGTAGGTTTAGTTAAAAGGAACTGTCAATGTGATCTTCCGTGATCTGGTATCACCACATTAACTACAATGTAACACATACTATATATATTGAACGGTTTGCAATAAACATTTAACATTCATTCACATTTAATGCAATAGTGATAAAAGTATTATTCTCATAAACAAGTGTTAAATACATAGGTTATACAAAGTAAAAGCATACTTTCACGTATAACCCCAACAATCTCTCACTTATACTCAAAGTCTGCTTTTAAGTATACATCAAGCATGTTTAGTGTAGTTCTACGTGACATCTCATGTCAACCTACACTAACCTAATAATATTCATCCCACTTATGCTCAAAGCAGATTGGCAATGGTCTTGACACCCATTCCATCCACATGTCTCTCGAATGTATTCTGAGGCAGACCCTTTATGAATAGATTCACTAGGTTGTCCTCCGACGCGATCTTTGCCACCTCTATATCTCCTCTCTTAACGATTTCTCGTATAAGATGGTATTTTCTTTCTATGTGTTTGTTGGCCTTGTGGGTTCTCGATTCCTTTAAATTTGCAACTGCTCCAGTATTATCACAATAGACAGTGATTGTGCTGGGCAAATTCGGAACAACATCCAAGTCCACTGAGAAGTTATTGAGCCAAACTGCCTCTTTCGTTTTTTCACAAGCAGCTACATATTCGGCTTTCATGGTCGAATCGGCAGTACATTTATGCTTAATGCTCCTCCATGAAATGGTTCCTCCTTCCATGCAGAACACACTACCCGAGGTAGATTGATTAGGCGTGAAATTATCATGATTCGTAGCTCGTTTTGCTCGTGTTTTGAGTGAATATGATGAGTATTTCGAGTCAATTGAGTACTATTTTCATAAATTGATGCTTTTTTGCCTCTTTGATGCTCATAGATGGATAGAGGGAAAAAAAATGGAGTTTGTAGAACTTTGAATCGACTCAAACGAATGCCCGGATGAGATGATATTGAAGAAATACGAATGGTATTAGTTTCGTGAGAAGAAAAGTATCACTTGGTTGAAGAAGAGAAGCCACTCGAGCAGATGAGCTCGAGCGCCAAAACTTACAGAAGACTTTGGGCACTCAACCAGCTCGTGCGCCACTATTCGAGCACAAGAACCGCTCGAGCAATGCCACTCGAGCGGTACCATTCGACCGTCAGTATCATTCGAGCAATGCCACTCGAGCGCCATCGTTCGAGCAGTGGCAGCTCGAGCACCCTTCGTCCAATGGAAGTCCAATGCATTCAAGCAAGTGCGGGGTCGAGCGCCACCGCTCGACCACCACCTAATTATGCAGGATTTTGGTCTTTTGACTAGTTTTCCAGCCCATGAGTTCCCGAATCGACTCGTTGCCTATATGTACCCATTCCGAGCATATTTTTGGAGACCACTTGACGCATAGAGATAGTTTTTGGAGAGAGAAGAGCACCGAGAGTTTGAGCAAGCATAGTTTACGTGTAATTGAGGTTTTAACATTACAAATTCATAGTTTAGATTTAGATTTTGATTTTCTTTATTTCATTCTTCAACACTTGTTACGTGAGACCTTGGATTTCTTCTTAATTTGATATTCGTTCTTAGATTAAACTTCTTTCTTCAAAACCCTGGTTAATGTTATTTAGTTTTTCAATTCAATTCGTCATGTTCATGTTCGTTGTTTATTTAATTGCTATTGTTATCGTTAAAACCATGCTAGGATAAAACCCTTGTATGCTTGGGGTAGGATGATCTCGTAGAAGTAGGATGCTGGTACGTAATTAGGATAACATGTGATGTTTAGTGCTAGTTCTCTTAATTAATTGAATGCTTAAAATAAATCCTAGAATTATCTTGGAGTTGAGTATCACCTCCTCATATTTGAAATCAAACCTTTAGATAATTAATTTTATTCTTTACTTTGCATACATAGAGTAATATAGTTTAGATTTAATAATTCTTAAAAAGCCAAAAACATCCACTCATATTAATTACGACGCGTAGATTTTCATGGCTCTATTCGCATACATACCTTCCCTTGGGTACGATATACTTGGTCCCTATACTTGCCAATACTACTGTGATCCCACACTCTTGTGGGGTAACTACTAGTATAGCTAGTATTTTGCGTTCAAGTCATAGATCTTCTCGGAGTCTAGGTCTGATTAGAAATCTGAGACTGTGTATCCCACGGGAATTAGACGGTCTAATCGGTAAACTCAACATTCTATCTTGAGTTCTTTTTAGATACTTTAGAATATTTTTAACTGCAGTCCAATGTTCTTTCCCGGGGTTACTTTGATATCTTGCCACCATGCCCACGCCAAAGCAGTTATTCGGTCTCGTAGACAATATTGCATGCATAAGACTTCTTACGGCCGAAGCGTAAGGAACGTCTTTTATGTCATCTATCTCTTCTTGCATCTTAGGGCAGATTTCTTTTGATAGATAGGTTCAGTGTATGAAAGGTACAAAACCTTTCTTGGAATCTTGCATGCTGAAACACTTCAAAACAGTGTCTATGTATGAAGCTTTCGATAAGCCCAACATCCTTTTTTTGCGATCACGAGTGATTTTGATCCAAGGATGTGATCGGCTTCCCCTAAGTCCTTCATATCAAACTGTTTTAACAGTCATACCTTTACATCTGACAACACTTTTACATTATTTCCAATGAGCAGAATGTCATCTAAGTATAATCCTAAGAATACCACTGCAGTTCCGTCACATTTTTTATACACACAACTTTTGAACTTATTTTGATCGATCCCATAAGACTTAATAACCTAATCAAAATACTAGTTCTAAGTACGTTATGCTTGCTTAAGTCAGTTTATTGACTTCTTTAGCTTACATATGAGATGCTCTTGGTTTTTCGCAATAAAGTCTTTGGGTTGTCGTATATAGATATTTGATCCATCAAGACTTCCGCTTAGGAAAGTTGTTTTGACATTCATTTGCCAGATCTCGTAATCTAGATGTGCAGCGATCGGCAACAGAATACGATTGGACTTAAGCGGCAAAAAGGTTTCCTCATAATCGATCCCTTCTTTCTGAGTATATCCTTTTGCCACTAGCCTAACCTTGAAGGTTTCAACCCTTCTGTCCGGTCCTTTTTTTCTCTTGTATACCCACTTGCATTTAATGGGTTCTACCCTACTGGGTGGTTCGACCAGCTCCTACACTTGATTATGATCCATTGAACCCATCTCAGCATCCATTGATGTTTGCCAAGATGTCGCATCTTTGTCTTAGATTGCCTCGTTGTATGTCTATGGGTCTGATTCATCTCCGAGAATTAAATCCAAAGATTATTCTATTCCCATGAATCTCTCGGGTTATCTGACAACCCTCCCACTACGATGGGGTTCAGGTTGTGTAGGTGTGACGATTGGTATATCATCTTGTATACTTGGTATCGGAGTTTGCCCTCTCAATTCTTCTAAGGTAATTTCACTTTTAGGCTTTCTATTTCATATAGTCTTTTTCTAAGAATTTAAAGTGTGTGCTAATCACGGTCTTTTGATCTTTGAGACTATAGAACATACACCCCTTTGTTCCCATGGGATATCCTGTAAATAACCTTAATTCCGAATGTGGATCCAATTTACCAGCTTCCTTATTTAGCACGTATATCGAACACCCCCAGTTCTCATGTGTCTCAGACTGGGCTTTCACCCGGTCAATAATTCTGTCAGGGTTTTAGGAACTGATTTGGATGGCACCAGGTTTAGAATATAAGTCGTTGTTTACAAGGCATTACCCCAAAATGACTTGGGTGGATCTGAATAACTCTGTTGGAGTTTTTCCTAACAAACTCATCATGGATCAGACCATTTCTAAAATAGTCTGGTTCCTTCGTTCTGCTACACCGTTCTGTTGAGGGGTTCCCGGTGCGGTCAACTGGGATACAAACCCTTCGTCCGATAGGTAGTTCAAGAATTCATCGCTGAGGTATTCGCCTCGACGATCAGATGGTAGAAACTTGATACTCTGTTCCCTAGGTTTCTCGGCTTCGGCCTGAAACTCCTTGAACTTGTCAAAAGTTTCAGACTTATGCCTCATAAGGTAGATGTATCTATATCACGAGTAATTGTCAATGAAAGAGATAAAATACTCATACCCCCTCTTGTTTTGATCGTCATTGGACCACATACATTAGTATGAATGAGTTATAACACTTCTGTGGCTCTATTCCCCTTGGCTCCAAATGCCCTCTTGGTCATTTTACCCTCTAAACAGGATTCGCAAGTTGGAAACAACTCAACTTGAAGAGATTCCAAGGATCCATATTTCACCAATCTCTATATTCACTTTAGATTTATATGACCTAGCCTAAGATGCCATGGAAGTGTTTCGTTCATGTCCAAAGAATGCTTCCTTTTATTACTCGAAATAGTCTACGTGTTATTAGATTCAATTTGTGAGTGGTGTGCACACTTAACCACTCCCCAGGGTACCACTACCACCGATCCCCCTATAACTGTCCATATTGGGCAGACCTCTAATCCCTCTGTGGTGAGCCCTTTCCCATTTGATAACTCGAGACCTTTTATGGTCCAAAGTGAGAGACCCAAAAAGTTTTCTGGTAAGAACTTCAAGAGGTGACAACAGCGTATGCTATTCTTTTTTACCACCTTGAGGTTGGCGAGGTTCCTTACTGAGGACTCGCCTGCGGTCGTTGAGAACGATGCGCAGAATGAGGAAGTTCGTGCCCGTTGGTGGGAACACGACTTCTATGCTCAAAATTACATTCTGAGTGGTCTGGCAGAGGCTCTGTATAGTGTCTACCAGAGTGCAAAACGGCCAAGGAAATGTGGAATTCCTTGGAGGCCAAATATGTGGCCAAGGATGCCGGTACTAAGAAGTACTTGGTTGGGAAGTTCTTGAACTTTAAGATGGTGGACTCGAAGTCTATCGTCGAACAAGTTCAAGAGTTTCAGTTGATTCTGCACGACATTGTTGCAGAAGGGATGATACTGCCAGATGCTTTCCAAGCTGCTGCAGTAATTGAGAAACTGCCTCCAAGCTGGAAGGAGTTTCAGAGTCACTTGAAGCTGAAGAAAAAGAGTATGACCTTGCAAGAGGTCATAGGCAAACTTCAAATTCGCAAAGGTGGACTGGAGAGGAACAAGGGTCAGGAGGAGACCAAAGCTAATTTGATGGAGTCAAAGAAGCGCAAGAGGCCAAATTCTGACAAAGGCAAACAGCTACTGGTGACTGTTACAACTGTGGAAAGTCAAACCACATTGCAAGATTCTGCAAGGCCCCGAAGAAAGATATCAATAACACAGGCAAGGGCAAGCAGTCCAATGTGAACGTGGTTGAAGGGGAGTTCACTGAAGAGGACCTGGCTGCAATGACCACTGAAGTGAACCTCGTGGGTA
This sequence comes from Ballota nigra, assembly GCA_947034835.1. Classification (NCBI taxonomy): domain Eukaryota; kingdom Viridiplantae; phylum Streptophyta; class Magnoliopsida; order Lamiales; family Lamiaceae; genus Ballota; species Ballota nigra. Next base: position 43,481,715 of record OX344721.1, read on the forward strand.
ATCCAAAGGAGTAGTTCATTGATATGGGGGCTACTTGTCATGTCTGTTCTGACAGGAACGTTTTCTCGACATATGAGCCAGCCAATGGGAGAAAGCTGCACATGGGGAATCAAGCCACGTCTGAGGTGGCTGGGGTTGGCAACGTTGTTCTGAAGCTGACCAGTGAGAAGAACATCACACTGAGAGATGTTCTGCATGTCCCAGACATTCGCAAGAACCTAATCTCTGGCTCTGTACTAGTGAAGAATAATTTCAAATTTGTATTCGAGTCTAATAGGGTTGTTCTTAGCAAGTACTCAGTGTACCTAGGTCGTGGATATGTCCACGATGGTCTATTTAAAATGAGTGCCATTGTTGTACACCCCAAGGGGAAATCTGTTATGAATAAAAAAGCTTCTATTTCTTCTTATATTGCTGAGTTTTCAGATTTATGGCCCTGCAGATTGGGACATGTAAATGTTAAATCTATAAAACGACTAGTATGTTTAAATTTACTAGACATAAAGAATGTCGATTTAAATAACAAATGTGAAATTTGTGTAGAAGCTAAAATGAAAAAGTTGTCTTTCCCATCAGTTGAAAGGAACTCAGAACCTCTAGAATTAATTCACACTGATGTGTGTGACTTAAAATTCGTACAAACTAGAGGTGGGAAGAAGTACTTCATCACTTTCATAGATGATAGTACGAGGTTTTGCCATGTTTACCTTTTTCACAGTAAGGATGAAGCATTAGACACTTTTAAACTGTACAAAAGTGAAGTTGAGAACCAGTTGAATAGACGAATCAAAATGGCTCGTAGTGATAGAGGAGGAGAGTATGTAGCATCATATGAGAAGATATGTTCCGAATTCAAAATCATACATCAAACTACTGCTCCTTACTCGCCTAAATATAATGGTGTTGCGGAACGAAAGAACCGAACACTCAAAGAGATGATGAACCGAACACTCAAGTTTACCGCAAAACTTGTGTGGGGAACCCATTCTGTCGGCTAACCACATTTTGAATAAAATTCCATATAAGAGTAATGATGCAACTCCTTATGAATTGTGGAAAGGGCGGAAACCGTCTTATAAATACATCAAATTGTGGGGGTGTTTAGCAAAGGTTGAAGTGTCTCTACCTAAACAAGTTATAATTGGCCCTAAAATGATTGATTGGATATTTGTAGGGTATGCACTGAACAGTAGTGCCTATCAGTTTCTAATTCACAAATCAGAAGTTCCCTATATGACAGAAAGCACTTATATAGAGTCGAGAACCGCTGTGATTTTCGAAAACATCTTTCCTTGCAAGACCAAGGAAGATGAGATATCAACCAAAAGGCCTCGAAATGAGGTGGTTGATGAGGATGCTGGTCCGTCTACTCAAGATAGTGGTGAGTTACGACACAGTAAGAGAGCTAAGATAGTTAAAACCTTTGGTCTCGATTTCATCACTTACGTGTTGGAAGAGGAACCTAGGACTATCAAAGATACTCTATCTAGGCCAGACGCTCCACTTTGGCAAGAGGCGATTAACAGTGAAATCGACTCTATCATGCAAAACCACACGTGGAAGTTGGTTGATCTCCCACAAGGTTGCAAGCCCTTAGGATGCAAATGGATCCTTAAAAGAAAGTACAAAGCGGATGGGTCAGTTGAAAAATACAAAGCCCGCTTAGTTGCCAAAGGGTTTAAACAAATCGAAGGGTACGATTTCTTTGATACTTATTCACCTGTAACGAAGATTACTTCCATCAGGGTGCTAATCGTGATTGTTGCTTTACACAAACTTGAAATTCACCAAATGAATGTTAAAATTGTGTTTCTAAATGGTGAAATGGATACAGATATCTATATGGATCAACCAGGGGTATTTGTAGCACCTGTAAATGAGAAGAAGGTGTACAAACTAGTGAAGTCATTGTATGGGCTTAAGCAAGCTCCAAAATAATGGCATTTAAAATTTGATAGCACCATGTTATCAAATGGCTTTCGTATTAATGAATGTGATAAATGTGTGTACGTGAAGAGTACACCGAAAGGATTTGTCATTTTGTGTCTATACATTGATGACATGCTCATTATGAGTAATGATCATGATTTACTCATTAGTACAAAATGCATGTTGAGTCGAAATTTCGACATGAAAGATTTGGGTGTTGCTGACGTGATTCTTGGAATCAAGATCAGCAGGACATCAAATGGCATATCTTTAACATAATCTCACTATGTAGAGAAAGTGCTAAAGAAGTTCAATATTTTTTATGATCCACCTGCAAAGTCCCCATTGGACATGAGTGTGCATTTTAGCAAAAATAGAGGTAGTCATGTAGCTCAACAAGAATATGATAGAGTTATCGCTAGCATAATGTACATTTCAAATTGTACGCGTGTTGGGAAAATGTATAAGACTTATGTTTTGATTAGATGCCAACATGTTCCTCCTAAGTTGTTTTTGTAAGTAAATTAGTCAGTAGAGTTAATGTTTAGTTAAACAGTTCAAAGTGTTAAGAACTGGAGTGCAGTTAGTAAAAACTAGAGAGTATTTTAGTATGAAGTCTGCTGAAGATAAAAGTCCGCTGAAGATGAAGTCGGCTGAAGTGAAGTCCGCTGAAGACTAAGTAATCTGAGAAATAAGTCTAAGTCTTGAGTGTTTTCTAAGTACATTCTCACTAAGACTAAATCTATCAGGAGAGGACGAAGGTCCACTGATAAAGAACTAACAAAGTACATTTATTGGTAAACATATTTAAAGTTGTTAGTTAATCTGGTTGGAACAAGGCAAAATGAATTTCAGTGAAGCTTACAATAAATGAAGGAATAAGAAGGTTCTCTCAGAGGAGTTCCACCTTAAAGCAAGACAAGAATCTGGGCATGCAGACTAAAGGTCCATTGAGAAGATGACACGTCAGTGTACTTACTGACAGCCGACCTGCCCCAGCCTGACAAGTACCAAAAGTCTTTCTCTAGCAATCTACAGAAAGTTGGTGAACAGGCATGGTCTTTCAGCCATTTCTTGACAAGACTTGAAGCTTCAAATAGAGCCGTTTGAGCCAATCAGATACAAGAAGACTTACTTGAGAAGATTCAAATCCAACGGAAAGATTTTCAAAGAAGCCTATAAATACAGAAGGACGTGCACATTTCCAAGCACGGGAAACTCACAAGATCAAAGTTATCTCTACATTCATAATAACTAAAGAGCACTCGAAATTATCATCGTTTCCCAAGTGTTTCACATTTGTAGAGAGCCTAACAAACCTTCTGTAACCAAGCTTAAAAGCTATATCCAAATCTTAGAAAGAGATAATCCAATCCTAAGCCTTGAGCTAAACTTGTAAGGATTATCTCAAAATAGTTGGAACCAAAACCCTACTCAAAACCCTACTCAGTGTTTAGGTTGAGAGTTAGTGTTAAGTGGTGTTAGTAAGCTGATTGTTGTATCAGTCTGAAAGCTGGTTTGTTTTGGGAACTAGGACCTGGAATTTCCTAGTGATCAATCATCCTAAGAGAGGAGTAGTTGATCAGTGCACCTTGGCAATATAACACAAGGAATTCCAAGTGAAAGGAATTCTCCTGTTTGATCAGGACAGTGGACGTAGGAGATTCATCTCTGAACCACTTTATACCTTGTGTTCTTACATTCTGCTATTTCCTAAGTGTGTGTTCACCTCAAAGTTTATCAAAGTAAAACGAGTTTTCTAAGGGCTCACTAATCCGCATCTGAAAGCTAATTAGATAGTAGTTCAACTGAAAGTCTTGTGCTTTCAGTGGAGGTATTATCTCAGTAAGCTTTCACAAAGTAACTCTCAGCAGACCTCAAGTCCACTGACGAGCTACTGTCTTAAGTAACCTGATAAGTTTTAAAGAAGTTTTAATTTGTAACCACAGGTGTATTCCCCCCCCCCCCCCCCCATACACATGTTTACTCGTTTCGGGACCAACAATTAGTATCAGAGCAGTGGTTCAAAAGACCATTGTTCTAAGTTACCTTGTGCTTAAAGGTATTTTTTCAAGGTCACCTGAATTGATCTTTTGATAAACTTGTTTTTATACTATGGCTGACAATGCAGCTAGGGTAGCACCACCAGCAGAGAACAACATGGGAGTTAATCCCTTGAACCATATGTCTCATCACAAGCTCCCACAATTCTCAGTGGAAAACTATGACTTCTGGAAGATAAGAATGAGAGCTCATCTTGCCTGTGTGCATGATGAAATGTTAAGGGTTATTACTAAAGGTCCATTTGTTTTTATGACACCTAACCCTAGAACTACAGCTGAAACTATTGCAGATCCTAGAGAAGAATGGCCCAAAGATGAAGATAATTTCACTGCAGATGAGAGGAGGAGAAACAACCTCAACTTCATAGCCATGAACATTCTTTACACCACTATTTCAGATTCTGTAATGGGAAGAGTGATCCACTGCAAGACTGTAAAGGAACTATGGGACACTCTAGCTCTCATGTGTGAAGGAACTGACAAGATAAAGGAGAACAAGCTTTCAGTAGCTATTCAAAAGTATGAGCAGTTCACCATGGAGTCCACTGAGACCATAGACCAGCTTGATGGGAGGTTCACAGACATCATGAATGAGATAAATTCTCTGGGTAAAGTCTATACCAAGAGGGAGGTTGCCTTAAAGATCCTGAGAGGTCTAACCTCAAGATGGGATGTGTACTCTGTGATGATGCAGAATACCAAGGATCTATCCAGCATGTCTATGCAACAGGTATTCTCTGAACTCAAGGCTTATGAGTTTGATCTGAACAGGAAAAGGGCTCCTGATGAGACCTCGGCTGAGAAGGGAGTAGCCTTCAAAGCCAAGGAGTCTGAGCCAAAATCCCCAAAGACTCAGAAGAGTACAAAGGCAAGCAAGTCACAAAGCAAGGCTGAGATGCAGGAGGAACTCAGCCTGATGGCTAGGAGGTTTGAACAACTTAACAGCCGCTTTGGCAAATATAAGAGATTTTACAGGGATAACAGGGAAGGTAGAAGTTATCCACAACAGACTACCAGAGAAGGAGAGAAAAGCTCATCTGAGCTGGAAAAGAAGAAGGAATACAAGCATTACACCAAGGCTGAAGGATCATCATCAAAGACCAGAGAGTCCACTGAAGAAAAGAATGATGATGCCAACAGGTGTTTTCAGTGCAAGAAGATTGGGCACTTTCAATATGATTGTCCTCAACTGAGCACTAAAGAAAGAAAGGAAAGGCAAGCCAAAAGAGACAGAAGATATGGAGAAAGGAAAGCCATGATGGCTGGGGATGTTGATGAAAATCTGGAGTCACCTGATGAACTGTTCTCTGATAGCAGTGAAGATGACATGTGCCTCATGGCAAGAGAAGAACCAGAGGTACAATCTAAACCATCCACTTCTCTAGAACACACACCTGAGCTAAGCTCAAAGTCAACTGAGGAACTCAATCTTCAGTCCGCTTTGGAACAATTGATGATTGATTTCTCAAGGTTGCAAGAAGCAAGTCTCTGTCTTCAAGATAAGAACAAACAACTCTTGAGTGAAAACTCCAAGTTAATAGAGTCTGGGAATCAAGCAGATCTGAACTTAGCCAAATCTACCATTGAACTGACAAAAGAGGTGGAAACCCTCAGAAGTCAAGGAAATGGTAGAGATCAACTGATAAAAGATCTCAATGAATCTAAGACAAAGTTAACTGAAGAGAACTTAAAATTGGTAAGCCAAATAAAGGATTCTCTCCTGAAAATTGATGTCTTACAAAAATCTGAAGAGACCTTGCTAAAAAGGATTGATGCTCTAAACAAACCCTCTCTTGCCATAGAGGAGATCCAAAATTTTCAAACCAATCCTAATAACAAGTGTGGGATAGGCTTTATTCCAAAACCTTCAGAAGGTCCTCTAAGTGTTGCTTCTTCAAGTGGCACAAAGAGAGTTTTTTCAAGTCTGTGACATTTCAACCACAGACTGTGGATAAAGGAAAAAGACCAGCTGAGATCATTCAAAAGAAAAGTCAATCTAAGCCAAAACCAAATGGAAAGGCTCAGGTGACTTATCAAACTAGATCTCAGCAGAGGTACTATCAGCCGAGGTCTTCACAGATGAAGCAACCTCAGCTGAGAACACCCAGGCATGAGCAGTCCTCAAGGAATGACTCATATGGAAGACCTAGTCCTTTTGTGCCTAAAGGAAAAGGTCCTTCATACCTTTATCAACAAAAACCAAGACCAGGTGCACCCAAGCCAAAGAGAAAGAATAAGAAGAAGGTTCCTGTTCCTTCAAAGGCTGACACCCATAGAAAGTTTACTCCCAAGGCACCTAGGGAGATAACAATCTATGTAGATGTTTATGGAAGACAAATTAGCCAATCTAAAGTGATTAGAACTGTGAGGCAAATTTGGATTCCGAAAGGTACAGCTAACCTGGTAGGACCCAACACCAAATGGGTACCTAAAGCTTGATCTGTGATTGCAGGGCTCAGTGGACCTCAACAAAGGAGAAGCTCTTAAATCATCAGTCTGGTACTTGGACAGTGGATGTTCTAGGCACATGACTGGCAACAAAGATCTCCTGACAGAATTTGTTGAGAAAGAAGGTCCACAAGTCACCTTTGGTGACAACTCACAAGGAGCCACTAAAGGATATGGTACTTTAATCATTGGCTCAGTAAGGGTAAGCAATGTATCCTTTGTCAGTGGACTTAAGCATAATCTTTTGTCCATAAGTCAATTTTGTGATAAAGGATACAGTGTTGAATTTTCATGTAACCTGTGTTTTGTTAAGAATGTATCTTCACAACAGGTATTACTAACTGGGTCAAGAAAGGGAAATGTCTATCTTGCAGATTGGAAGTCTTGCACACCAAATGCATATCTTATAGCTAAGAGCTCAACTGACACTAATTGGTTATGGCACAAAAGGCTAAGTCATCTGAACTTCAAGATGATGAGCAGGATAGCAAGACATGGACTGGTAGAAGGAATGCCAAATGAAGTATACAATAAGGAACATATCTGTAAAGCCTGTCAGGAGGGAAAGCAAGTAAAGGCATCTTTCAAAAGCAAAGTAGCAACCTCTACTGACAGAGTACTTCAACTGTTACATATGGATCTTTTTGGTCCAGTAACCCTTGTAAGTATCAATGGGAGAAAATATACACTTGTTGTTGTAGATGACTTCTCCAGGTACACATGGGTGATATTCCTTGCAAGCAAAAAGGAGACTCAACTGAGACTGCCAGAGCTCCTGAAGAAAGTTAGCAATGAAAAGAGCCTGAACATTGTAAAGATAAGATCAGATAAGGGCACTGAATTCATAAATTCTATTATATCTAATTATTGCAAAGAATTAGGTATTTCTCATGAGACATCAGCTGCAAGAACTCCATAACAAAATGGAGTAGCTGAAAGAAGAAATAGGACTCTCAAGGAGGCAGCAAGGACAATGTTAGCTGAAGCTCAGGTTCCTAAAAGATTCTGGGCTGAAGCTATTAATACTTCCTGCCACACTCAAAACAGATCCATGGAAACCAAACATCAAGGAAAAACTCCATATGAGTTATGGAATGGCAGAAAGCCACAGGTATCTAACTTTCATATTTTTTGTTGCAAGTGTTTCATTCACAACAATGGGAAAACTCAACTGAAAGCTTTTGATAGCAAAGCTGATGAAGGAATTTTCTTAGGATATTCCCAAATCAGTAGAGCTTTCAGAGTTTACAACTGTAGAACTCTTGTTGTGGAAGAAATACCTCATGTGGTATTTGATGAATCTACTTTTGAGTCCAGAAGTAAGGAGAATGAGGATGTGATAAGCAAAAGGCTAACTAGACTGAGTATCAAATCAAAAGGATATCCTGAGAATTGTGTTGATACATTCATCCCAACCTGGGACAACCTCAATGATCAACAATTCAAAGAGGACACTCTAAATCAGACCACTCCTCAAAGCTCACCTGACAGCTCTCCTGAAGATGTAACTGAACTGATGAACACTATCCCAGTTCAAGAGGTAACCAATGTCAATGAAGATGTGGTCACAGCTGAGACATTCACTGAACCCATCATTCAAGGGGGGACCAATGAAATTACCATTGAGAATGAAAATACCTTGAATGATGACTCAGGACTTCAACCCTCTGTCTTATTTCCTGAATTCGATTTCATTCCAATATCTAGTGACTCAACTTCAGAAGAGTTAAACTCTACTGAAGGGCATCAGCCTAGGAGGACTTGGCTCTCAGATCACCCTGTTGAGCAAATCCTAGGTGATCCTTCCTCAGGAGTCAAAACTAGAAGTTTTCATGGAGAAAGTGCTTTGTTTTGTTGTTTCTTATCAAACCAGGAATCAAGTTCCATAGCAGAAGCACTTCAAGATTCCAACTGGATTATTTCCATGCAAGAAGAGCTCAACCAGTTTACAAGGAATCAAGTCTGGGAGTTGGTGGACAGACCATATCACTGCAATGTGATAGGAACCAAGTGGGTATTCAAGAACAAGAAGGATGAGAATGATATCATAGTCAGAAACAAAGTCAGGCTAGTTGCAAAGGGCTATTCACAAGTTGAAGGATTTGACTATGATGAAACTTTTGCTCCAGTAGCCAGATTAGAGGCAATAAGGTTATTTCTTGCATATGCTGCTCACAAGAAATTCAAGGTGTACCAGATGGATGTTAAAAGTGCCTTCTTAAATGGAGTACTCAATGAAGAAGTCTATGTGGAGCAACCCCCAGGTTTTGAAGAAAGTCACAAAGTATATAGACTGAGGAAAGCTCTATATGGACTGAAACAGGCTCCAAGAGCTTGGTATGATACTTTGTCACAATTCCTTTTGGATCATGGTTTTATCAAAGGGAGAGTTGATAGAACACTTTTCAGAATCACAAAAGGAGAGGACACATTGCTGGTTCAAATTTATGTGGATGATATCATCTTTGGTTGTCCTAACCAGGTCCTCTGTGAGAAGTTTTCTCAACTGATGAAGGGAAAATTTGAGATGTCTATGATGGGAGAAATGAATTTCTTCTTAGGACTTCAAGTTAAGCAGTCCCCTGAAGGAATCTTCATCAATCAAGCTAAATACACAAGGGAGCTGATCAACAAGTTTGGATGCCAGACCAGCAAGATTGCAAGAGTTCCACTCAACACCAACACCAAGATGGAACCAGATGAAGATGGTGAATCAGTAGACCAAACTCATTTCAGAGCCATCATTGGATCTCTACTGTATCTCACAGCAAGCAGGCCAGATATCACTTTTGCAGTTAGGATTTGTGCAAGATATCAAGCCAACCCCAAGAAAAGTCATCTGGAAGCTGCTAAGAGGATTCTCAAATATCTTAAGGGTACTGTGAATATGGGATTATGGTATCCCTCAGATGACAATCTGGAACTCACAGGATACTCAGATGCTGATTATGGAGGATGTAGAATTGACAGGAAATCAACCTCAGGCACTTGTCAATTCTTGGGAAGTAAGCTGATTTCTTGGTTCTCCAAGAAACAAAACTCAGTAGCCACAAGCACTACTGAAGCTGAGTATATGGCAGCTGGAAGTTGTTGTGCTCAAATTCTTTGGCTAAGATAACAACTGAGAGATTACAACATCTTTGCCAATGAAGTCCCTATTTTCTGTGACAACAATAGTGCAATTGCTATTTCAGAAAATCCAGTTCTCCACAAAAGATGCAAACATGTGGATATAAGGCATCATTTCATCAGAGATCATGTGGAGAAGAAGGACATCAAAATGCTCAAAATCCACACTGACAAGCAGAAGGCAGATATCTTCACAAAACCTTTGGCTGAAGCAAGGTTCCAAGAGTTGTCAGTGGAGCTTGGACTCCTAGATCCAGGAGAGTAAAGAAAGGATTTAATCTCAGTAGAGTTACCTTCAACTCAGTGGAGGTTCATATTCAGAAGAGGATCTTTCTCAGAAGAAGCTCCTCATCTCAAAAGAGGTTTGAATATCAGACGAGGTCAAACCTCAGTGGAGGTCAAAGTTTATACTTAGTGTTTTTCAAAGTTAAAGCCTCTTAGTTTTATATATATTTAATTGGTCTCAAAAACTTACTAATGAGTACTTTCTGGAAAATTAAATCTCTTTCCACTGTTCCGAAGAGATTTTGGTATGGCAAGCATTTAATGCGCGTGGTACAAGTCAGACATGCTTTTTCAATTACCTATCTCACGCGCCCTAAAAGCCGGATGATATGACCTTCCGACTACCAACCCTCTCAATCCATACCATTCATTTAGGCGGTTCTTTTCTAACCGTCAAGATTTCTTAAAAACTCCCCACTAAAACCTTGCAACTACCCACGATCTCAAACCCAATCAATCTCAGACGTTGATTTCTTTGTTCAATCTCACCGTTCCTCACTCATATAAAAACCCCAAACGTCCGCTTGTAAACCTTTTCGAATACACTTCCAAGCAAACACTTACTATCTCTTCAACCTTTTCCTGCAAATTTTCTCAAATTCCACTTACAACCATGACCAAAATTAACCTAGGGTTTCTGAACAACAAAGAAAATTTCTGGTATGAACCAATAATCCTTTTCAACAACCCAGAAATTGAATCAAAACCAGAGTTCTCTCACATTAAGGAGGCTTTGGAAATGGTCAAAGCCGCTGGCTTAGAAAAATTTCTATCAGTACATCCAGAGTACTGTTATGATAGGCAAGTTCTTGAATTTTTCCACAACATCTCCAACTCAGACTCGAAGATCAAATTGTGTCTATTTGTACAAAGAAAGAAGAAGGTGATGAGAGACGATATGGAGGTTGTTGAGCACCAGAAGATAAGGAAGGAGATTAGGATAAGCGGAGATGATCTGAAGGAGTTATTTGAGCTCCCATCTGAAGGCCCAAATCCAGATACTTGTATCTTGGATAAGGAGGAGGAATGGGTCTACACCATCATGGAGAAGAAGGGGAAATATAGTCCCACGATGAACAGAAGCCTACTATTACCAGCATACAATGTCCTCTGCGAGATTGTTGGTAAATGTATCTTGGGAAACCAAGGAAGTACTGAGCAAGTGAGCAAGCCGAAGCTCAGGTTGATGAAGGCAATCATTGAGAGCAAGGAGAAGTCATACAATTGGCAGCAGTTCTTTTTTAGAACCTTGAACAGAGAACACTCAAAATTCCAGGCTGACAAAACTCCCCAGTTGTCAAGTAAGCTGAATTTTGCCACTAAAATCTCTTACTTAATTGAGAATGTGGATGTGGGAGTAGACTGGTTAAAGGAGAGGAAGTGGAGTAACTTGAAGACCTTATTCAAGTCTAGAAAAACGCTGAAAACAAGAATGCTCAAACCTGCTGAGGAGAGCCCAGAGGCAGTTGAGGAAGATGAGGCCAACCCTACTGAAGGGAAGAAGACCAAGCTCAAGAGGAGGCTGGTCAAGTTAAGTGACAAGATGGCCCAGCACAAGGAGGCCGAGGCAGTGAAAGCCTCTAAGAAGGAACGCAGGAGGTCCTCTGAGGCAGAGCAGGAGAGTGCCTCAAAGAAAGTCAGAGTCACAGACTCTACTGATGAATCTTCATCAGGTAACCCTGACTCCTCCCCTAACTTAATCTCAACTGAGTCTGACTCAGATGTTCCTGCACCCACCCCCGTCAAACCTAAAACCACTAAACCTCGCACCCCTGCTGCCAAAACCAAACGCATCTCCTCACTACCCAAAACCCCCACTGATGGCTCTCAAAAGCCAGTAAGTGAATCCCAAACAACCCCCACTGAACCCATCTCCACCCCTACTGAAACCACCCCATCAAACCTCACTGAACCCATTCCCATTCCCTCAACCCCATCTGAACTCACATCATCAACCCCCACTGACCAAAACCCAACCTCACCTGAAACCCAACCTCAAACCTCATCTGAACAAAACCCTCCTGAATTTCATTCAACTCAACTGGAGTCTATCCCAGAAGAGCCAACAGAGAGTAGATCCCCTACCCCTTCCCTTCCTTCAGACGATGAAGAAGAGTACTCTTTCCTTGATACTCTCAAGGATGAGGTAGCATACTCTTTAGAGTCTAAGTACCCTGAGCTTGAAGAATACCCCACCCTGAAAGCATTATTCTTGAGACTGAGACTCCTTGTCCAGCTCAAAGACAGAAGACTGGGTGAGATTTTGCTGGCTGTCAGAGGCAGCAATGCTGATGACTGGAAAAAGGAGGAGATGGAGGTGATGAAATTTGCTGGGATGACCAAATCTAGACTTCTCTGTGATGAGAAGATTTTTTAGAGTCTAGTGATGGAAAAGATTGTTGAGGCTAAGAAGGGAGATGAGGTGGAGAAGGATGATGGTGGTAAGATTGAGAAGTCAACTGAGGTGATAGCTGAAGTAGAAGGAGAAAAAGAAAGGGAGGAAGAGAAGGAGAAAGAAACTGTCCAAGAAGGAGGTACCTCACTAAGGCAAGGTGATGGTGAGGTAGCCAATGATGTATCCGAGGCAAGGGATACTGAGGCTCAAAACTTGCAAAAGGAGGGCTCAGTAGAGGTGTCTACTGAAGCTCTCCCACAACAGCCCTCAGTGGTGGCTTTAGAGTCAACTGAGGTGTCTGGTACTGAAGGAGTTGAAAAAGAGAGTGAAAAAGAAAAGGAGGTGGAAATCACTGCTGTGAGGAGTGGAGAGATTAGAGCAATCATCCCTGTAAAGGGTGAATTGGCTGGAAAAATAGCAGTTGAAAAGAAAAGTGAGGAAGAAAGTAAGAAGAGTGAGGAGGAGGGAGTCCCCATGGAGTTAGAGGCTTCAGGAGATCTAGGTTGTGAGGTTGAGGGAGTTAAAACTAACACTTCTTGCAATGCAGGTACTCAAACCATTGAAGTTCCCTCAGCTGAGGTCAACCTAACTCCACTGAGTGATGCTGTTCACTCTATCAAAGAAGAAAGCCTTCCAACTCTTCAAACTCAGCTCAGGGAGGTCCAGGAGATTGTACAAGAGGAGGTGGATGAGATGGTCATTCTCTCAGACCACATTGATGAACTCATGGAGTCCACAACTACATCACTTCAGAATCTCACACTTAAAGTTGAAGACTCTCAGCAGATGGTGATTGATGTAGTTGAGGGATAAAGTGTGTTAGTCATTGAAGCCCTGAAGAAGCTGGAGGAGACTGAAGAAGAGGCCAGAACCAAATTTCTCAAAGACTCAGTAGAGAACGTATCCATCAACCTGAAGTCATCAGTGGAGGCCTTCTCAACTAACCTTCTTGTAAAGGTTGAAGGGTTATGGAACTCTAAAATGTCTGAATTCGAGGCCAAGCATGCTGAGCTAGGAGTCAAACTGGGAGAGGTACTTAAGAAGGCAGCTGAAGACTTCCCAACTCAAGAGAAAACAGATGTGCTGATAAATGAAAAGCTTGCGCAGTTTGTTCAATTTGGGCAGACAGCTGGAGCTACTTTGGAAAGACTTGAAGATGAGGTAGATCACTGCTCAACTGAGCTGAAGGCATTGGCACATGATCAGCTGAAGCTCAACATCACAGTAGCTGAATGTATGATTAATGCCGGAAAGGGGGAAAAGAGGATAAGTGCGAAGGACATGAAGGTTGATCCCAAGAATAAAATGAACATTATCCTTGAAACCCCGGACTTCGAAAAAGGCCAACAGGTGAAGAGCACCTTGAAGAGAGTTGAAGCTGAAGCTCAGCAGTTAGCAGGATCCAAGAAAGGCAAGGAGACCTCCTCAGCTGACCTTTCAAAGTTCAAGGAGGAGCATTTAAAAGAGAAGGAGGAGAGAGTTGTGAAGAAGGGGGAATCTTCAAAGAGGAAGGCATCTGAAGCCCTCTCAGCAGAGGTTGCCAAAAAGACAAGAACCTCAGGGAGGTTGGCAGCTAAGTCCACAACCTCTACTGATGAAGTTCAGGTACTACCTATTCTCAACCCTGAACCCTTATCTTCTGAACCTCCCAAGTCTGCACCTACAAAAGTCACAGAGCTCGCTGAGCTAATTAAAGAGGCTGGAGGTATGAATGAAAGAGCAAGGAAGCTAATAGCCCAGCAGCAGGAGAGGAGAGATAAGGTGGTTGGTAAGATGGAAACCATTGCAGAGCTTGCAGAGAGAAAAAGAAAGGAGAGGCTAGCCACTTTTGACAAAACTACTTCTAAGAAGTTCAGAAGTGGTTATCTAAAGTGGGCTGCCAAGCTGAAGAAAGACAAGATCACACCATCTCAGAACAGATTCCCTCACCATGATGCCTGGGTTCCTAAGAAGCTCAATGATGCTTGGGAGACTGCTAAAAGGGACTTTGTGTATTCCTTTTATGTCAGTGGAGAGTTAGGAAGGGACAATGCACAAGAAGTCTTCAACTCATGGTTGTTTGATGCCTATCCCAAACTCTATCCCGAGATCAGTGATGCTTGGAATGATGTATTCCCTGATCAAGCTCTGAAGGCCCCTGAGCCAATCACCTACTGGCCTCCTCAAGATGCAACAGGTGATGTTGATAGAGAAAGGATCACTGAAGAGTGGACATCCTTATGCGAGCATCTTGGACTCAGAGGACATTCGAAGGAGATAATGGAGAGGAAGAATGAGCTGAAGATTAGAGTTTTCAAACAATATGGACTTGAACCTATTTTCGAGTCCATCTGAGAAAGTTGTATCTTTTGCTGGGCATTTGTTTATAAGTCTCAGGTGTGTTTAAGTTTGAAATTTTTTTTTAGAGTTGACTTCATGTAATATGTACTTCATCATTTTTCAATGAAATGAACTCTACTGATGTTTTGCCCAAGATAATATCTCATTATCATTTAGGCTTATGCACTTGAATGTGTTTACTTACAAAATCTGTGAACTTTGAAAGCCATCTGAAGAATCTCATCTGAAAGAAGATATGTATTAAGATAGGTTCCGGCATAATCAAAAAGGGGGAAATTGTTGGGAAAATGTATAAGACTTATGTTTTGATTAGATGCCAACATGTTCCTCCTAAGTTGTTTTTGTAAGTAAATTAATCAGTAGAGTTAATGTTTAGTTAAACAGTTCAAAGTGTTAAGAACTGGAGTGCAGTTAGTAAAAACTAGAGTGAATTTTAGTATGAAGTCTGTTGAAGATAAAAGTCCGCTGAAGATGAAGTCGGCTGAAGTGAAGTCCGCTGAAGACTAAGTAATCTGAGAAATAAGTCTAAGTCTTGAGTGTTTTCTAAGTACATTCTCACTAAGACTAAATCTATCAGGAGAGGACGAAGGTCCACTGATAAAGAACTAACAAAGTACATTTATTGCTAAACATATTTAAAGTTGTTAGTTAATCTGGTTGGAACAAGGCAAAATGAATTTCAGTGAAGCTTACAATAAATGAAGGAATAAGAAGGTTCTCTCAGAGGAGTTCCACCTTAAAGCAAGACAAGAATCTGGGCATGCAGACTAAAGGTCCATTGAGAAGATGACACGTCAATGTACTTACTGACAGCCGACCTGCCCCAGCCTGACAAGTACCAAAAGTCTTTCTCTAGCAATCTACAGAAAGTTGGTGAACAGGCATGGTCTTTCAGCCATTTCTTGACAAGACTTGAAGCTTCAAATAGAGATGTTTGAGCCAATCAGATACAAGAAGACTTACTTGAGAAGATTCAAATCCAACGGAAAGATTTTCAAGGAAGCCTATAAATACAGAAGGACGTGCACATTTCCAAGCACGGGAAACTCACAAGATCAAAGTTATCTCTACATTCATAACAACTAAAGAGCACTCGAAATTATCATTGTTTCCCAAGTGTTTCACATTTGTAGAGAGCCTAACAAACCTTCTGTAACCAAGCTTAAAAGTTATATCCAAATCTTAGAAAGAGATAATCCAATCCTAAGCCTTGAGCTAAACTTGTAAGGATTATCTCAAAATAGTTGGAACCAAAACCCTACTCAAAACCCTACTCAGTGTTTAGGTTGAGAGCTAGTGTTAAGTGGTGTTAGTAAGCTGATTGTTGTATCAGTCTGAAAGCTGGTTTGTTTTGGGAACAAGGACCTGGAATTTCCTAGTGATCAATCATCCTAAGAGAGGAGTAGTTGATCAGTGCACCTTGGCACTATAACACAAGGAATTCCAAGTGAAAGGAATTCTCCTGTTTGATCAGGACAGTGGACGTAGGAGATTCATCTCTGAACCACTTTATACCTTGTGTTCTTACATTCTGCTATTTCCTAAATGTGTGTTCATCTCAAAGTTTATCAAAGTAAAACGAGTTTTCTAAGGGCTCACTAATCCGCATCTGAAAGCTAATTAGATAGTAGTTCAACTGAAAGTCTTGTGCTTTCAGTGGAGGTATTATCTCAGTAAGCTTTCACAAAGTAACTCTCAGCAGACCTCAAGTCCACTGACGAGCTACTGTCTTAAGTAACCTGATAAGTTTTAGAGAAGTTTTAATTTGTAACCATAGGTGTATTCCCCCCCCATACACCTGTTTACTCGTTTCGGGACCAACAACGCGTCCCGATATAGCATGTGCGGTAAATAAACTTAGTAGATTCACAAGCAATCCAAGAAATGAGCATTGGAATGCACTCAGGAGAGTCTTGGGGTACTTAAAGTATACTCTCGACTTTGGGCTACAGTACACTAGGTATCCGACTGTACTTGAAGGGTACTGCAATGTTAATTGGATCTCAGATACTAAAGATTCATTCTCCACTTGTGGATATGTATTCACTATAGGAGGGACGGTTGTGTCCTGGAGATCGACTAAGCAGACATGCATAGCCCGATCCACCATGGAATCAGAATTCATAGCTTTGGACATAGCTGGTGAAGAAGCAGAATGGCTTCGAAATTTCCTCGAGGATATTCCATGTTGGGATAAACCTGTACCTACTATAATGGTATATTGCGACTGTCAAGCCACAATTGGTAGGGCTCTAAGTGACATGTATAACATAAAGTCTAGACACATTCGTCGTAGACATAACTCTGTGAGACAATTGATCTCAAGTGGTGTGATGTCCATAGACTATGTGAGGTCTAAGGACAATCTAGCGGATCCATTAACTAAGAGCATAAATCGAGATCAGTTGTCTAAACTGTCAGAAGGAATGGGTCTGAAATCCACAAAAGAGAACTGAAGCAGTGGTAACCCAACCAAGTTGACTAGAGATCCCAAGATCTTGGTTCAACGGGAAAACTAAGTTGTGGAAGTTAGAGGATGCACTTGGTAATTCGACCATTCCTTAGAGGACAGTACACCAAGTGAGAACCCGTATGTGGTACAGGCTAAGTCTATACGACTTTTAATGAATCCTAAGTCCATGTGGGGGACGGAGTATTGCGGGATACTCAAGAGTAGTTCACTTATGTAAGTGTGAGGTGAGAGGTCGCCTCAAATATCAGTGGATATTAAACACTTATGAATCCAAAGGGTGTCCATGGTCGAAAGGGACAAAAACATAAGAATTACAAATGAGCGTAGAGATGATATTGTGTCAGTATTATTGTCTTAGTACATACCAAGGCGGAATGGTTCAAGGCAATGTGTCCACCAGGCTGCCAGTGTACTCGGTAATGTTTGACTATGGAAGGTTCAAAGCCCTAACTACCTATCCAGATGCAATAACATTTTGTGTTTGAACTGGACTGTGAGTCTGCATGTCTATAGGTTCAATTTCCACTCATGTGGGGGATTGTTAAAGAAAATGGTTGGTGGTATTAATTTATAATTAATTGGTATTAAAGTTTATTTGAGACATTAATAGTTGACCAATTAATTTTAGGTGTTGAAATTAATTTCTCGGAAATTAATTATTGCAAGTGTGTTCTACTCACGGGGTAGATTAGAATGGTGTATTCATACTCGCAAAACCCATTTTCGGTGAGTGTGAAATTGAATCGGAAGTCGAATGGTACAACACCTAATTATGGAAGTAATGAAGGAATTAAATAAGTCATTTAATTCTTCATCCCACATTGGATTTTTAGAATACTAATATACAGGATATTAGTATGGAAACAATGGAGTATAATAAATTATAGGTGATTGCTAGTCAATCAAAGTTGCCACATGCGCGCGCGCCGAGTCGAGCCGCGCTGCGCCCGTAGCCTTGGACTTGGTCTTGGACTTTGGGCCTTGGGCCCAGCGGGTATCTAATTTTTTGGAGAACAAAAATTAGAATATCTGGTCCACAAAGTTCGGTTCGATTTAGTTCAGAAAACTGTCCGGTTAAGAGAGTCGAACTGGTTCGGTTAGATGCTTCATTGAGCACATTTTACACATGTGCTAAATTTGTGGGACGTTACCATGGTCAACTTCGGTTTCAGTCATGACCACCAACGAAAATGCATCCGCATTAAATGCTCGCGCATTTTTTCCTTCTGCATTGAGTGGAGGTGCGCCTAAAAATAGCGTCCTCATGCATTTCGTCTGGCAACACTCAGAAAATTTCTCTTCTCCCTCAGTCTCTCTGCATATAATGTCTTAAGAGGCAGTCTAGTTCGAAGCGCTCGTTTTGTTCGCCGGAGCTCCAAGGCCTGTGGTGTTACACTCTTGGAGACGATAGTGACGTTTTGCCTTTGGGGACAAATTTTCAAGACCTAAGAGCACTACCGGGGAAATTTTGTCTTGCGGGAAGAGGCCTTCCTCGACTCGTCACTCGCTGCTGTCTTTTTTTCATATCTTGGAAAAGTTCATCGAGTTGTATTTCTTTTATTTTTCTTTTACGGAATTATTATTCCCTCAGTCACTCCATTTTTCTTTTACAATCGCAAGACAAAAATTTATGTTTTCAAAAATGACTGACGGAAATAACAATTCGGAGTCTGCTGACCAGGGAAACACTGTTGTTCCCTCTGGTACCCCCACTCCCCAAGGCGCCACTACCCCCGTTCCCCCTGTAATTGTCCATATTGGGCAGACTTCTAATCCCTCTGTGGTGAGCATTTTCCCGTTTGATAACTCGAGACCTTTGATGGTCCAATGTGAGAGACCCGAAAAGTTTTCGGGTAAGAACTTCAAGAGGTGGCAACAGCGTATACAGTTCTTTTTTACCACCTTGAGGTTGGCGAGGTTCCTTACTGAGGACCCGCCTGCGGTCGGAGAGAAAGATGCGCAGAATGAGAAAGTTCGTGTCCGCTGGTGGGAACACTACTTCTATGCTCAAAATTACATTATGAGTGGTCTGGCAGATGCTCTGTATAGTGTCTACCAGAAGTGTAAAACGGCCAAGGAAATGTGGAATTCCTTGGAGGCCAAATATGTGGCCGAGGATGCCGGTACTAAGAAGTACTTGGTTGGGAAGTTCTTGAACTTCAAGATGGTGGACTTGAAGTCTGTCGTCAAACAAGTTCAAGAGTTTCAGTTGATTCTGCACGACATTGCTGCAGAAGGGATGATACTGCCAGATGCTTTCCAAGCCGCTGCAGTAATTGAGAAACTGCCTCCAAGCTGGAAGGAGTTTCAGAGCCACTTGAAGCTAAAGAAAAAGAGTATGACCTTGCAAGAGGTCATAGGCAAACTTCAGATTCGCGAAGGTGGACTGGAGAGGAACAAGGGTCAGGAAGAGGCCAAAGCTAATTTGATGGAGTCAAAGAAGCACAAGAGGCCAAATTCTGACAAAGGCAAACAGCCAGTTGTAACTCTACCAAAATTTACTGGTGACTGTTACAACTGTGTAAAGTCAAACCACATTGCAAGATTCTGCAAGGCGCCGAAGAAAGATGTCAATGACATAGGCAAGGGCAAGCAGTCCAATGCGAATGTGGTTGAAGGGGAGTTTATTGAAGAGGACCTGGCTGCAGTGACCACTGAAGTGAACCTCGTGGGCAACCCAAAGGAGTGGTTCATGGATACGGGGGCTACCTGTCATGTCTGTTCTGACAGGAACGCTTTCTCGACCTATGAGCCAGCCAATGCGAGAAATCTGCACATGGGGAATCAAGCCACGTCTGAGGTGGCTGGGGTTGGCAACGTTGTTCTGAAGCTGACCAGTGAGAAAAACATCACACTGAGAGATGTCCTGCATGTCCCGGACATTTGCAAGAACATCATCTCCGGCTCTGTACTAGTGAAGAATAATTTCAAACTTGTATTCGAGTCTAATAGGGTTGTTCTTAGCAAGTACTCAGTGTACCTAGGTCGTGGATATGTCCACGTGAGTGCCTTTGTTGTACACCCCAAGTGGAAATCTGTTATGAATAAAGAAGTTTCTACTTCTTATATTGTTGAGTTTTCAGATTTATGGCACTGCAGATTGGGACATGTAAATGTTAAATCAATAAAACGGCAAGTAAGTTTAAATTTACTAGATATAAAGAATATCGATTTAAATAACAAATGTGAAATTTGTGTAGAAGCTAAAATGAAAAAGTTGTTTTTCCCATCGGTTGAAAGGAACTCAGAACCTCTAGAATTAATTCACACTGATGTGTGTGACTTAAAATTCGTACAAACTAGAGGTGGGAAGAAGTACTTCATCACTTTAATAGATGATAGTACGAGGTTTTGCCATGTTTACCTTTTGCACAGTAAGGATAAAGCGCCAGACGCTTTTAAACTGTACAAAAGTGAAGTGGAAAACTAGTTTAATAGACGAATCAAAATAGTTTGTAGTGATAGAGGAGGAGAGTATGTAGCACCGTTTGAGAAGATTTGTTCTGAATTTGGAATCATACATCAAACTACTGCTCCTTACGCGCCTCAATCTAATGGTGTTGCGGAATGAAAGAACCGAACACTCAAAGAGATGATGAAAGTTATGCTTATTAGCTCATGTTTACCGCAAAACTTGTGGGGGGAAACCATTCTGTCGGCTAACCACATTTTGAATAAAATTCCACATAAAAGTAAGGATGCTACTCCTTATGAATTGTGGAAAGGGCTGAAACCATCGTATAAATACCTCAAAGTGTGGGGGTGTTTAGCAAAGGTTGAAGTGCCTCTACCTAAACAAGTTAAAATCGGCCCGAAAATGGTTGATTACATATTTGTAGGGTATGCACTGAACAATAGTGCCTATCAGTTTCTGATTTACAAATCAGAAGTTCCCGATATGACAGAAGGCACTTATATAGAGTCGAGAAATGCTGTGTTTTTTGAAAATATATTTCCTTGCAAGACCAAAGAAGATGAGATATCAACCAAAAGACCTCGAAATGAGAAGGTTGATGAGGATGTTGGTCTGTCTACTCAAGATAGTGGTGAGTTACAACGCAGCAAGAGAGCTAAGATAGTTAAAAACTTTGGTCCCGATTTCATCACTTACGTGTTGGAAGAGAAACCTAGAACTATCAAAGATGCTCTATCTAGGCCAGACGCTCCGCTCTGGCAAGAGGCGATTAACAGTGAAATTGACTCTATCATGAAAAACCACACGTGGGAGTTGGTTGATCTACCACAAGGTTGCAAGCACTTAGGATGCAAATGGATCCTTAAAAGAAAGTACAAAGCGGATAGGTCAGTTGAAAAATACAAAGCCCGCTTAATTGCCAAAGGGTTCAAACAAATTGAAGGGTACGATTTCTTTGATACCTATTCACCTGTAACGAGGATTACTTCCATTAGGGTGCTAATTGCGATTGTTACTTTGCACAATCTCGAAATTCACCAAATGGATGTTAAAACTGAGTTTCTAAATGGTGAAATCGATACAGATATCTTTATGGATCAACTAGAGGGGTTTGTAGCACCTGGAATTGAGAAGAAGGTGTGCAAACTAGTGAATTCGTTGTATGGGCTTAAGCAAGCTCCAAAACAATGGCATTTGAAATTTGATAGCACCATGTTATCAAATGGCTTTCGTATTAATGAGTGTGATAAATGTGTGTACGTGAAGAGTACACCGAAAGGATTTGTCATTTTGTGTCTATACGTTGATGACATGCTCATTATGAGTAATGATCATAATTTACTCATTAGTACGAAACACATGTTGAGTCGAAATTTCGACGTGAAAGATTTGGGTGTTGCTGACGTGATTCTAGGAATCAAGATCAGCAAGACATCAAATGGCATATCTTTAAAACAATCTCACTATGTAGAGAAAGTGCTAAAGAAGTTCAATGCTTTTGATGATCCACCTGCAAAGTCCCCATTGGACATGAGTGTGCATTTGAGCAAAAACAGAGGTAGTCATGTAGCTCAACAAGAATATGCTAGAGTTATCGGTAGCACAATGTACATTTCGAATTGTACGTGTCCCGATATAGCATGTGCGGTGAATTAACTTAGTAGATTCACAAGCAATCCAAGCAATGGGCATTGGAATGCACTCAGGAGAGTCTTGATGTACTTAAAGTATACTCTCGACTTTGGGCTACAGTACACTAGATATCCGGCTGTACTTGAAGGGTACTGCGATGCTAATTGGATCTCAGACACTAAAGAGTCATTCTCCAATATTGGATATGTATTCACTATAGAAGGAGCGGTTGTGCCCTGGAGATCGACTAAGCAGACATGCATAGTCCGATCCACCATGGAATCAGAATTCATAGCTTAGGACATAGCTGGTGAAGAAGCAGAATGGCTTCGAAATTTCCTCAAGGATATTCCATGTTGGGATAAATTTGTACCTACTATAATGGTATATTTCAACTGTCAAGCCGCAATTGGTAGGGCTCTAAGTGACATGTATAACGGAAAGTCTAGACACATTTGTCGTAGACATAACTCCATGAGACAATTGATCTCAAGTGGTGTGATGTCCATAGACTCTGTGAGGTCTAAGGACAATCTAGCGGATCCGTTAACTAAGAGCATAAATCGAGATCAGTTGTCTAAACTATTAGAAGGAATGGGTCTGAAATCCACAAAAGAGAACTGAAGCAGTGGTAACCCAACCAAGTAGACTGGAGATCCCAAGATCTTGGTTCAACGGGAAAACAAAGTTGTGGAAGTTAGAGGATGCACTTGGTAACTCGACCATTCCTTAGAGGATTGTACACCAAGTGAGAACCCGTATGTGGTACAGGCTAAGTCTATACGACTTTTAATGAATCCTAAGTCCATGTGGGGGACGGAGTATTGCGGAATACTCAAGAGGAGTTCACCTATGTAAGTGTGAGGTGAGAGGTCGCCTAAAATATCAGTGGATATTAAACACTTATGAATCCAAAGGGTGTCCATGGCCGAAACGGACAAAAATGTGAGAACAAGAAATGAGCGTAGAGATGTTATTGTGTCAGTATTACTGTCTAAGTACACACCATGGCGGAATGGTTCAAGGTTATGTGTCCACCAGGCTGCCGGTGTACTCGGTATTGTTTGACTATGGAAGGTTCAAAGCCCCAACTACCTATCCAGATGCAATAATGTTTTGTGTTTGAACTGGACTGTGAGTCTGCATGTCTATAGGTTCAATTTTCACCCATGTGGGGGATTGTTAGAGAAAATGGTTGGTGGTATTAATATATAATTAATTGGTATTAAAGTTTATTTGAGACTTTAATAGTTAATCAATTAATTTTGGGTGTTGAAATTAATTTCTCGGAAATTAATTGTTACAAGTGTGTTCTACTCACGGAGTAGATTAAAATGGTGTATTCATACTCGCAAAACCCATTTTCGGTGAGTGAGAAATTGAATCGGAAGTCGAATGGTACAACACCTAATTATGGGATTAATAAAGGAATTAAATAAGTCATTTAATTCTTCATCCCACATTGAATTTTTAGAATACTAATATACATGATATTAGTATGGAAACAATGGAGTATAATAAATTATAGTTGATTGCTAGTCAATCAAAGTTGCCACACGCGCGCGCCCCGAGCCGCGCCGCGCCCGCGAACCGGTTCAGTTAGATGCTTCATTGAGCGCATTTTACACATGTGCTAAATTTGTGGGACGTTACCAGCGCATTCAGTGAAAACGCGTCTGGTCAACTTCGGTTTCAGTCATGACCACCAACGAAAATGCGTCCGCATTAAATGCTCACGCGTTTTTTCCTTCTGCATTGAGTGGAGGTGCGCCTATAAATAGCGTCCTCATGCATTCCGTCTGGCAACACTCGAAAAATTTCTCTTCTCCCTCAGTCTCTCTGCATATAGAGTCTTAAGAGTCAGTCCAGTTCGAAGCGCTCGTTTTGTTTGCCGGAGCTCCAAGACCTGTGGTGCTACACTCTTGTAGATGATAGTGACGTTTTACCTTTCGGGACAAATTTTCAAGACCGAAGAGCACTATCGGGGAAATTTTGTCTTGCGGGAAGAGGTCTTCCTCGACTCGTCACTCGCTGCTTTCTTTTCTTTTCATATCTTGTAAAAGTTCATCGAGTTGTATTTATTTTATTTTTCTTTTACTGAATTATTATTTCCTCAGTCACTCCATTTTTCTTTTACATATATTAATTAAGGAAAAAACTTGTATGAGACTGTCTCATGGCATGAGACAACACAAATTAACACATATCTCTATCAAAGTGTTAATGAGTCAATGTCCTAGCTATATTCATTCTCGTTGTCTCATGCAATAAGACAACCCATACAATACCTACTCATTAATTAATATGATGCGATTGCGAGGTAAATGCTTTTGAAAAACGACCCAGGTTCATGGGGTTGGATGTATTGCAAATACGTCAAATTAATAATGTTAAATGCGATAGGTAAAATGCTTTTAAAGAAACATCCAGTTTCATGGGTTCGGACCTATTGCAATTTGCAAATACATGGGCTGGGTTTAATACAAATAGAATAGTAATTTTTTAATACAAAAATTGTATCAATTTAACTTCACAATACAAGAAATATTATAACTATATTTTAATACAATAAATGCAACGACTCAACATAAGTGCAACTAATAAATACAATATATTTGCATTTATGTTGAGTCGTTGCAGTTATTGTTTTAAAAAGTAATCGAAGATTTTTTTGTATTTGAACGGAATTAAGTATAGTTTTGATTACAATATACTCTGTCATCCCGCAATTACTTTCGCACTACTTTTTTTCTCGTATTTTAGCGAACGAGTTGTTTATTAATATTTGAAATGATAAAGTAATTTTTAAGAAGTGATATGATACATCTATATCTCCTCTATTATAAAGCGACTTAAAAATTACTTTATCATTTCAATTACTAATAAAAAAAATTATTCGCTAAAACACGAGAAAATAAAACTGTGAAAGAAATCTTGGGATAGGGGAGTAATAAAGAATTTGAACTTTTGGATTATATAAAATTGAATTATTCATTTGAAAATTATATTTTCATGCTTAAATTATTAAATGAGGTATTTGAATTTTCTTAAATAATGTGTTTTGATTCAAAATAATTTTTTATGTGTAAAAAAACGTTAACATATTTTTTTAATTATATTCTATCATATCTCTTGGCTTTAAGCATGGGGGTCCACAGAGTCGTGCTTCCCTTGAGTCCGACGAGTCGATCGACTCAGGCCCAAAATTTTAAATAATTTTTAGGGGCCCAAATATTATATATATATAAAACTTTGAAAATACCTATATAATATATGTATGACCAATATGTGTATGTGTAATTCCTTATGTCACTATCTTAGGTTTACGATTCGAACCCTTTTGAGTCAGTTTAAGTTCTTATTTTTAGTTCATGTTAACTTACATAAATTTTAAAAGTCCTTAAAATTTAAAAATAAAATAAAATAATATAATGATAAAGGATACCGTTAACCAATTTTACCGTGAAACTTATTTGTATTTTATGTGTATTTTTTAAGAGTATTAATTATTTCACAAAATGTATTAATTTGATCGTAATATTGTATAATAAAAACAACTGATATATTTTTTAGTTGCAAGGTGAAAGTAATTCACACGTGACTTATCATTTCTAATTAGTATGGCCATACAGAGGCTATGACATACCGTATTCATTTTAAACATAAAAGCGTATTTTTTTGCATTGTAAAATATTTAATGTCATCATTTTAAAATTTGTATTGTCATTAAGTTCAAATAATTAAAAAGGTTACAAGGGGCCTAATTTTAATTTCGACTCAGGCCTCGTAATTTCTAGAATCAGCCCTGAGAGATCCACTATAAAAAAAGTGTGGACTAGCGATCGACTTAACGACCGATTTTCGGTCGCAAAACGTGATTAGCGACTGATTTTCAGTCACAAAACTTGATTAGCGACCGATTTCTGACCGATAAAAGTCGGTCGTTAAAACGCGGGTAGCAAATATTAGCGATCGCTATTGGAAATCGGTCACCAATTTGAGACCAAAAAGGCAATCGCTAAAATTTAGTGACCGCCACCTGTCAATCGTTGAACCGACCGGGTCTGACTCGGTCAGGTCAGGTTTTAGCGACCACCGGGATGGCGGTCGTTAATTTATTTTAAGTAAAAAAAATTGTTTAATTTGATTTTTGGGATGAATCGAACCCACATACCCGGAGGAGGTGTGAACCACTAGGACACTTGCTATTATTGTTCATTTATTTGCATTTAATTGTATATAAGTTCAAATTAACTCCCGTTTTTTTTATTCATCAAATTAATTTTTTTTTGTTTCTAATTCATTTATAAGTATATATATACTAACTTTTTTTTTATAAATTTAATATTTTAGATTAATATAAATTATTAATTTTTTCATTCTTATGCATTTAATTGAATATAAGTTCAAATTGACTCCCTTTTTTTAAAATTCATCAAATTAATTCCTTTTTATTTCTAATTCATTTATATGTATATATATACTAACTTTTTATTTTAATTTTGTAAATTTAATATTTTAGACTAATATAAATTATTAATTTTTTCGTTCTTATGCATTTAATTGTATATAAGTTCAAATTGACTCTTTTTTTTTTTAATTCATCAAATTAATTTCTTTTTGTTTCTAATTCATTTAGATGTGTATATATACTAACTTTTTTTTCCTTCTTATGCATTTAATTGTATATAAATCTTGATTCATACAAATTATTTATTAAAGCATAATAAAAACATAAATTAACTAAATTAAATGAAATATTGTTTAAAAAATATAAATAAACATAAATTAAATAAAATTAAAAAAATACATATTAAATAAATTATTTTTTTAATTCTTCTCTCTCTCTCTCTCTATTCTCTCTTCTCTCTCTCTCTTCATGATCTTCTCCTGATTGATGGATCACTATTTCAGTAATCCACCAGAACATCCCAGATCAAACGCCCGTCTAGCGCTCGGCCCAACTCCACACACTGCCCACGCTTCCACCGCTTCTTCAGATCGTAGATAATATTTTTGTACTATTCTTGCGCTTTCACACAGAACAAGTCGTACATAACACTATCATGGGCAGGGTTCCAGACGCACCGCCTCTGCAGTTAAATTAAAAATAGAATATTAACAAATAAATTAAAAAATTCAAAGTTAAAATCATAATAAATAAATTTTTTATACCTTGAAATGATCAAAGTACTCCATCTTTTTTTTTTCGGGCACTAGTCTCCACGAGTAGGCACCATACTCAAACGGGATCATCTTAATGACCTCTGAGACGATTGTGCTAGTCTCATGGACTGGAAGCATCCTGTGACAACAAATTAAAAATTCAAGTTAAAATTAATGTAATAAAAGTATACATAATTCATTTACTTACTTGTTGTTGACCCGAATAACATTGAGATGGTTATCTTGAGGGTTCATCTGTAATAATTATAAATTCAACAGATCATATCATGTTATATATCAAGCAACTAAATTAATCCTACAAACATATATAATACCTACGTATATATATATAAATTAATCCTACGTATATTATAAAAGTGAAGCTAAACATATATAATTCAACTAATTAAACATCAACTATAACATAATTCCAACAACCACATTAATATAATTTTCTCAACAATATTAATATATAATTTCATAACAAACATACGTAACTATATATCCTACAAATATATATAATACCTACGTGTATATATATATATATATATATAAGTGAAGCTAAACATATATAATTCAACTAATTATACATCAACTATAACATAATTCCAAAAACCACATTAATATATAATTTTCTCAACAATATTAATATATAATTTCTTAACAAACATACATAACTATCCTACAAACAAATATAATATTATCTCAACATTATAATTCATAAAACATGATTTAAAAATAATTTAAACGGTTAAAATTTTAAACACTCACGGTTATTGTGTAGAAGGGGATGAAACTAGAGCTTTGATCGGGACGAAATCCTCAACGGCGGCGGTGGCGGTGGCGGTGGAGAAGTCAGATTTTATGTGTATATATCAAATGGCGTACGGAGCTGGTTTTTAAAGGAGTAAAAAAAAATTGGCGGTCGCTATTGTCCGATTTTTGGTCTTCTTGACCGAATCTATCGTTTCATTTTGACCAATTTAAGATTTGCAACCGCCCATATTAATGACCCTCAATCGTTACCAAGACGGGTCAAATGTTACCGATCTGCGACCACCAGAAGGCGGTCGGTGATATTAAATTTGAAATCAGCGACCGCCTTAGCGGTCACTGATCAGGCGGTAAAAAGTGTTGGTCAATTTTGACCGTCTTTTGAGTTTAGCGACCGCCTAGGTGGTCGTACACGGTTTGAGACCAGTGGTCTTCTTCGGTCATTGATCGGTCGCTAATACATTATTTAGAGACCAATTTAAAGGCAGTCACTAAATTTGATCGCAAAAACGCGAGTTTTTTGTAGTGATCAACATTGTAGAATGAATTGGACGGCCGTTGTGTTGGCAAAGAAAATTTTATTGATCCAATTCTTGCCGAACTCTTAGAGATGTTCTTTTTTTTCAGTGTTAATTAACTTTTACAAATCAATTTTTAATTTTACGATGTAGGAGTTGTATTATTATATTATATGTTGAGTGTGATTGTAATAATTGTTATTATATCAAAAGATGAGAGAGAGTGAAACTTTGATTGAAATTGGTATTAGATAGAGTGAAAGTAGAATAATACTAGTTTATATGGGTATAGTATTAGGTTTTTAAAAACTAGATTTTAAAACTAAATCTAAAATGACTTTAAAGTTTCAAAATCTAAATTCAAATTTTTAAAACTAAAAAATAACACCATCATACCAAGTTAATTAAACTTTCTTTAGAAAAAAAAAAAAAAACACAGTAAAAATATAGTTAATAAGTATTTTTTACTAATTAAAATTGAGTTTAG
Source organism: Ballota nigra (assembly GCA_947034835.1). Taxonomy (NCBI): domain Eukaryota; kingdom Viridiplantae; phylum Streptophyta; class Magnoliopsida; order Lamiales; family Lamiaceae; genus Ballota; species Ballota nigra. The sequence goes on from OX344721.1 coordinate 43,510,769, forward strand.
ATTGGTCCGTTGATCCACGAGGCGGAGTAAAATTTGGTCGTACCATTTCTTTTAAGGCTCAGGTTAAATACAGTCCCATGTTTTGTGAATACACCCCACCCAAAAAAATGTTTGAAATTTTTTTCCGTAAACTGTAACAATATTTAGAAAAAAATTCCGAAAATTCATATCTTTAGTTTTTTTTTCCAGAAATTTTTTTCAAAAATTGTCAAAATTTTTGGATTTTTTTTGGAACAATTTTTTGGTGGGGTTGTATTAACAAAAGATAGGACTGTATATAACCTTGGCCTTCTTTTAATCTAATAAAAAAATGGGTTGGCCCAACCCAGATGCATCAATTAACACAGTGGGCTCGAATTGCCTGCCCTAATTAAACCATTACTAGCTCGCGTGTTTGTCTTGAAAAAGGAGAAAAATGGTTGTTTTCCCCAAATTATTATTGGTATATTGATTTTTTTTATCAGTAAAAATTAATTTTGTTTATCGAAAGTCCAGTAAAATTGACAAGCTAGCACATTTATACCCAATTTCAGCCTATTATACATATTACTGTGATATTTGCAATACCTCTCATTATCCCATGTATGAGGTAAAATATATGACAGAATTTGTTATTCTACATCCAAACAAATAGGCTCTAAATCTCTTCATAGAACGTTGTTGCATCAACAAAATTTCCACAATTAATTTAGATGGAGAGTTGCAAGTTAATCAAGTTATTGTGCCTTAATAAAACGATATAGTTCATCGGAAGAATACACTCTCGAGTCGAAGCAAGCTTCATTGTTTAGATCAACATGCTTAGATCATATTCATCTTCTTAAATCTCATTGCAAGGTTCCCACTCTTTATGCCTCCACCGGCCATGATCAATTACAAAGTTTACATAATTCTTGACTGTCCAACAAAATCTTTCATCAATTCCTTCTGATTCCACTTGGTTGGCTAACCAAACCAAATAATCAAGCTGTTGAGAAACAAAACTCCAAGTCAGCCTTTTAAAATTATGGACAAAATAAGATTCTACAACGCTAGCTAATTAATGCTCAAACCTCAAAAGCAAGGGAATGAGTGTAGTGTTTAGGTGTGCCTTTAGCCTCCATAGATTGGTAGTATTGTTGCACCTCAGCCATCATCTCTGCTGCGGATGGGAGGCGGGCCTTACCGGATAACACACGAGCCACCCATTTTGCTTGTAAGTCAATGACCGGAAATATGGGAGACTGTCTTTTTATAGACAACAAGTAGTGATTGGAATGACTCATGTATGAAATGAATTGAAATGTTAAAACGCCATTATCAATTTATGATGTGAGACGATTTAATGCAGTGGATGTAGATTGAAAGGATCGGAAAAACACTAACCCGACTTGTGAGCCCAACAAAAGAAAGGGTGGGAGCAAGATCCGGAGGAAATATGTGTTTGTAAAGGGGTCCAACACGATTGTCTTCCACACTCACAATTCCTTCTGTTTTCAAGAATGGGAAATCATACTTGAACCTACCATTTTTTGTGAAACATATGAATAATTAAATTATGGCAAAAACTTGTATGAGACCGTTTCATGGCATGAGACCACACAAATCAACACCTACTCCTTCCAAAATGTTAATGAGCCCATGCCCTAATTACACTCATTCTCATTGTCTTATGTCATGAGACGGTCTCATGCAAGACCTACTCTTAAATTAATATGTTCTTAATAATATTAACTGAGAAATTAAAATCTTCAATTATACCCTGTACAATGGAGGATAATATCTGCATAAACAGAGTCACCATCTTGGAAAACAACTTCTCCATTTACATCTACTTGATCAATCTGCATGTTTGGAGCTCAATTATAAATGTATTGTGGTAGGTAATTGGTAAATATATCAAAAGTCCTTTTATATATATTCCATTTAAATTCTACTCACAAAAAATATTTATAAGTCAATAGGTGATCACAAGCTCTAGGACTAGGATGTAAGTTGTCATTAAATTTGATTTGGCCGGGGTTTCATCTATTCAAATTGGAATTCAATTGAACAATCATTGATTTGAGGTTAAAGTATTACCTTCGAGTGCTGCCACATATTATCCCGAAAATCTAACTTGGAGATTTTAACTTGGGGTGATCTTGATGAGAGATGAACTTGTTTGGCTACACTCGCTATTTCTAATACAATATCCGTGCCACTTGGTCCATCTCCAATCACCACCACAATCTACATGATTAAAAAGAAAAATATCATTTTATAATATAATAGGAGTATGCATTTTAATGAAATTATTAAAACTGAGAAATTAATATATTTTGATGAAATAATATATATTTTTAAAAAATATACGCAAAATGCAAACTAGTTCGAGAGAATTTCATTTCATTTAAAAGTTCGAATTTATATAAATGCATGAAACTAATTTTGTTTTATTACTTTCCTAATATAGTTGCACAGTTAAGCTAATTTAATTAGACTAAGTATAGAGTGAAATTGGTTTATATATGAATCATTGAAGGGTATCAGTTGTTTTTATTGTAGAGTATTAATTATTTTCACTGAAGAGTATTACTTATTTATACTGAAGAGTCTTAGTTGTTCATTGAAAACAAACTAAGACTCTTCAGTGAAAACAACTAATACCCTTCAGTGAAAATAACTAATATTGTTCAATGATTCATGTATGAACCAATTTCACTCTATATATATTCATTTATTTATATGGACTTTGCCCAAAATTAATACTTGCACAATTAATTTTTAATTAGTACATTAATCATTAACAAAAATATATAGGTAAAAAGAAAAGAACAATGATTATTAAAAAAAAAAGGCGGAAATTTTGTCTACCTTATCCTTAAATGGGTCGGGTACTCGGTAATTGTGACTGTGGATTTGTTTGCCAGGCCATTTTTCCCTACCTAAGAAACATATAGAGAGATTAAATTATAGGTCGATAGCGCTAAATTAACTTAATTAGCTCTAAAAGAAGTAATTATTCCTATAAATGAACGGATTGAAAAAAGAAAAAATTATTCCTATAAATGAATATTATCAGTAAAAATATATTTTCTATGTACGGCGGGCCGTCTTTAAGTTTAACATGTTGAAAAAGGAACGCTTTAAAATTTCCTTTTGTGAAAAGATTTTTTCAATTTTATATTAAACTGATTACACTTTTTTATACTAAAGGGCATAGAGGGATTACTTATTTACACCATCAAATTTAATAAACTAATCAAGATGAAACTATTACCTGAAAAATTGGCCAGAATTGGCTGTGTAAAGTGTCCATTACAAACCACTACCGCATCAAAAATTTGATTGGAGCTCGAGTCGTGGTTTCTGGACTCAACAATCAATTGATCATTTCTAAAGTCAACGCGCTCGACTCGGACAACTTCTGTCTTGAACCTTATCAACTCAGTGAGTCCAAAGTGGGTTGCGAACTCGTTCAAGAACTGGAGCACCTCTTGATGACCCGGGAAAGTCCTCGGATCTCCATTTTTGTTGGTGGAAAATGGGTAGTCCGAGAATCCCATGAGCTGCCTGGGAAGGTTGGTGCGAAGTGAATTGTAAAGGCTGCTGTGCACAATTTCTCTATTCGGGTCGAACCCCAGCGGGTCGGATTCCACTTGAGGGTCGTATACCCATATGCCCCCAAGTTTTTCGGATTTCTCGTAAATTACGGCTAGGTGGCCTTCACTTTTGAGGGCACGGGCAACAGTTAGCCCCGATACGCCGGCGCCGATCACCGCCACATTGAGTGGTGGCGCCATTGATGGGGATGGGGCGGAGAGTGAATGCAATTGACAGCTGCTTTTGTTATTATTAATTTATGTGGTCATCGCCTACCAATATTAATTAAATGATATTGCATGTGATTGTGAGCTTATAATACAACAAAATATATTAATATGTTGTCAGGTAAATGCTTTTATTGCAATTTGCAAGCACTTGGTTGCGTTGGGTTGGGTCAAATATGAACTCGTCCACTTAAAAAAAATATATATATAGTATATATTAACACGAATATTTCAACAAAAAATACTATAGAGTATAATTATGAGTTTATGAATTTTTTTAATTATGTTGACATCTTCATTTTTTACCTACAAACTATTTATCTATGAAAATTTTGGTGAGCAAATTATTTGTTGATATTTTTTGTAGACAAATTATTACTTACTTGCTAGTAGGTAATATTACCTTTGAATTTCATTTTGTAGTCAAATTAATTTTAGATTAAAGAATGAAGATGCCTACATGATTAAAAAAAATTGTAGGTAAATTGTAGTCAATCTCCATAATATAATTTTTTGTTGAAAATTTCTTAGTCATATCAAATTTTTTAGGGAAAATTACAACATGGTTCTAAAAAGTGACTCTAATTACAAATATGTTCAAAACAATTTGCACAGACCCATTTTTCTGTTTTTGTGCAAATATTTTTATGCGTCTGTGCAAATGATTTGAACCTATTTTTAAATAGGTTCACTTTTTTGAACCAATACGTAAATGCCCCAATTTTTTAAAACAATTTTAATTTTCTAGGAACTTATTTAGTTTCTTGTAGTGGTCTTGCAGAATTAGATCCTTGAAAAGGTCTCAAGCAAAACCACTCCTTACGCCTTTAATTCACCAAAATATAATTGTCCATTCACAATTTTTTTTTAATAATTTAATAGTAGCTAGTTTAATTAAGTCCTAATCACCAAGTAATTGGGATCTGATCACCTAGGTGCTTGCTTTTATTATAATACTGACCATGTACATCAAAAGGGCGTTTTATTTTATCAATTAATTAGTTAATTTAAGTTTCTTACTTAGAAATGGAAGCAGCCTTGAATTGGTGCACCTTGGGCCTTGTTTTCTTTGTTTTTAGGTTGACCAACAATTCCACGCCACACTAATTGTTGTTTTTCTTTGACTTGAGATTGACCACCAAATCCACGTGAAAATAGTTCTTCTTCCCTCTTCTCGATTCAATTTTTACATTTTGTTTTACTGATTATATTATTAAATCTATAAAATTTCTCTAACTATATTGTATATTTTGTTCTCGTTATGTAATTTATTATTTAAAACACGAGACGAAATAAAATTGAAATAAGTAAATCTAAAATATATTATTTAATCAAGTTTGTAAATATTAATGAATTGACTCCACGTTGAATCATTCATACTGAAAAATTGCAAGCTCATTTAGTTTGAATATATATATATATATAAAAAAATAAAAAGGTAAACCTCTAAAATGTTTATAAATAAATAAATTCCGTCCAAAATTGAGCTGCATATTTGTGCAATATACAATAAGAAGCAAATTAAAAGCATCAATTGTGAACGGGAGGATGAGTTTTAGGAGGCAAATAATCAAGATTAAACCCTGCATTACTCTCTCCTCTTTTATTCCGGTGTGGCACTCTCCAGTTTTTTCTGCCCTTGATTACTCCATCATTTGACATCACCTCCAAATTGTTTTTCTCATCATCATTTTTTGCTTCTCCAGATGCTTCTGCTACCCTATATTTCCTTTGTGCAGCTGCTCGCATGGGAACACCGCCTGGATTCAGCTTCTCATCTTTTTCCTACACACAGATGCACTTAATTGAGAGTCTTGTACACAATATCACCACCTATGTGAATTAATAATGACACATAGGCAGTATGATAAAAAAGAAACTGCAGTGAGATGATAAATATGATCTATTGCATGGGTAAATTGCATAATTGATTATCATAAGAGAATGAGTGGTCTACAAAATGGTCTTTTTTTTTTTAATATTTTGTCCCGTAATTTTTTTGATAAATTTTAGTCCTAGAGATTTACAGTTTTAGTCCTAAAAGAATAGATTAATCGCAGTTCTGGTCCCAAAAATTTAACAGATGAGACCAAATTTGCTAAAATAAAAGGACCAGAAAAGAATGTAGAATCAAAATTGTTAGTGAAAATTAATTCTCAGAGGACCAAAATTGCTTTCTCTTAATTGCATCATTTTTACGGAAGATTTAGTGAGAGAGAGAGTGCAAACCTGGGTAATGGGATAGTGAGATTTGAGATGAGGCGGATGATTATGAAGCACTCCAAGATTTCTAGCATTGCATGCATGTAATAGAAGAAGCAGTACAAGAGAGAATATAATGGTCATTTGAAGCATAAATAATGGAGTAGTATATATCCACAATATAATATATATATATATATATATATATATATATATATATATATATATATATATATGTGTGTATAACAAGAGGAATTCTGTTAAAAATATATTGTGCCAATACGTATGGAAGAAAGTGGGGGAGTTATAATGTTTAGAACATGGGTTGGTAGGGGTGTGAAGAAGAAAGATTTGAAAAAGATTGGAAAAGGCACACCCCCTTTGCTTTAATATAGGATGAATGAACTGAAAGAGTCCAACACTTAGATTTCCCTCCTAATTAATAAAACAATTTGTTCATAGTAAAAAGAAAAGAAAAACAAGAAAGCAAGAGCCATGTCCAATTTGTTTGTTTCGAGGAACACCTAAGTTTTGTTGTCTTAGTGTGGCAATTACTAATTAGGCTTGTGCATGGTTCCTGATTTCTAGTTCTTGCTTTTCCCCCCAACCATGTTACATGGAAATTCTACAATCGCTAACTAATTAATATTTATTTTTTAAACTTTTTTGGGATTATGAAACACTATGTTTCCAAGGCTTTTAATTTTTTATAAGTATATTTGTTGTTCTCCTATTTTTAATCTTCTAGTGTAGTCAAGCATTACAATAACACACTGTCTTGTCTGAGATGGTCAAAATTCATTCAATAATTAAAAACAAAAGTGAGTACTTATTTTTATTGCTAAGGGGAGAAATATCTTTAGTTTAGATTCAGAGTCAGACGTACGATTTGAATGCAAAAAAAATAAAAAGGTCCTTAATTAGTATAACTGTTAATAGGCTTCCTTTTTCTTCTTACGTTGTTCTGGTTCATATGAAGATGGATTTTTTTTTTCTTGAAGATACATCTCAAATTCTTAATTTACTATTCAAGAAAATATGCGGAATACAAAATCAATTCGAGAAAATAATAAAACAATGTTTCTAATAAACAAGTGGTATATTATTGAAGTAGTCAAGTAAAATTTATGAACAAGATATTTAAATTGGAAATACATTATTAGAAACGATGTGGATTTTATTTCTACAGCGTTGGTCAAAAAAATTCATCAACGGTCATTAAGATGCATAAGAATGATTTCTACAATTAAAATTTTAAAGAAAAATAAATAAAATATTTGAGGGTCAGAAATATATAAGATGTATATAAGAATGATTTTGAGATTAAAATATATCGTAACATTTCACATTGGAGCCCTCGTCAGAGAGGGTCCATGACATCGCCTGAAATACTCCAAATCGGATCTATTTAGTTTGAATTTATCATTATAATTTGTTTTATAAAAAATAATCTCACAGTACCCTCTATTTTATTTATTTTTATTTAAAATTTGTGTTCAATTCCTTAGGCACACTTTTTTAGATGGAGAGAGTACATACATAGTGTGTGTGAGAGATCAATAGCTAACTAGTCAATTGTGTGTTTATGAATTAAGAAATCAAAGGTTTTTTCTTTTTCTTTTTTAAACTATATACATATATAGTGAGAGAGAGATGAATAACTAACTAGTCAAATGTGTGTTTATGCTTTTGATGTGCGTACTTGCACCCTTTCAAGCGTTGAAAGGGTAGCCTCTAATTTCGATGTTTTAATAGACATATTTATAAAACTAACCTTGCTATTGCGCGGAAACCGAAGTCCACACATTTCCTAAATCTAAGCTTTGCAATATTATTCTAAATATACTCTTTAATTAAATTATAGGTTTAACTTCAACTCAAGTAGTTTTATATCCATTAAATTAGTTCGAAATTAATCGTATACAACTCAAATATATTTTTAAAATTACTTTTGATTGAAAATTATTCTTTATTTTTACTAAAATGTCACCTCTATTACAATTTAACACAGGGTGGTTTTTATTAAAAGTCAATGATAACTTTTTGGTGCTAAATTGCTAATAATAATAATTTTTATAAGTACATTTGAATTGGATGATGTTCACAAGAGAATTACTCTGCTACATATAGATGTCGTATGATGGTTAATATATCAATTACACACTTGAATTGTAAAGTAAAGTTTAAACAAAATAAATTTGATATTGAATCTATATATCAATATGAATGGTAATATTAAAGTATAACATAAAATATGATAATACATCAAACCACATCCTATGTATATATCATGATTTGCACGGAATATTAATATATTACATGTCTCATATGCACATATTTAAATCAAAATTAATATTATATTTTATGTCACAGTTTCTTCCATTAAATCTAGTGTCACATTTCAACAGTATTAATCATCATATATATTTCAGTTAAAATTAGTGTTACATTTTATCATAGTTGGTCTTACGTTTTACTTATACGGTACAATTGGTGCATAAAGACGGACTCTTGATATATTATTAAGAGTGTATTTATAGTGTGAAATTTAATTATAGTGAAACCGATTTTCAACTAATATTCTTTAGTAGAACAATTAATCACTTTAATGAAAAAAGTTAATACCCTTTAACTAATACTCCCTCCGTCCACAAAATATAGGTTTGGTTGTTTTATTGGGTCGTCCATGAAAAATAGTCATGTTTGTTGATGACCTTTTCTAATCTATGATGATTAGTGGCTGTTTTCTCAAGTTAAGATCATCAAACAAGATCAAAGATTATGAGATTTGGTTAAGTATGGTGCAAGAAATAAATTTGCAAGAGTTTGGCAACCTTTTTTCATTATGGGAAATCCCCCTCCTTCATGCAAATGAAGGGGTATTTATAGGCATACAAAGAGGCTAGGTGTCACCATCTTGATGGCTTAGCCATTGGGATTTTGCCAAGTGTTATGACTTTTGTACAACAACTAATCTATTGCCCAATGAATGGGTGCCAAGTGTAAAGACACATTGACTATTTCTAAAGTTAGTGACTCTTGACATTCCCAATGTTGTACTTGGTCTTTGAAACCACTCAGCTACTCTCCTTGATGCCCAGCTACTCGTCTGTACGTCTTCGTTGGGTGTTGGAAACCCTTATAATCCCAGTTGCTCGCCTGCTCGCCTCTTGTTGAGACTTTGGATCTTCTTGTTCTTGTTGTTTGCTACCTTGTAATGGTCTTTATGACCGGTTGATCGCCGCCTTCAGATGGGTATTTGTCCCTTCTGCTCGCCTCCTTCATTAGGATATAATCCCTGTTGCTCGTCTTCATCTATTTGGTCAGCAGTCCCTGCTGCTCGCCTCCTAAGGCATACAATCCCTGTTGCTCGTCCTCTTTCATATTATTAATTCTGATGACCTCTTAATCTTATTAGATTAGTATCTTTATGTTAATCTCGTTGCCCGGCTGTTCGCCTATCAACAATGCCCCCTAGTTTGGCATAAAAAGATATATATTCTTTTTGTCAAACTATAGGATAGGCTGTTATTAAATAGGAGGCGAGCAACAGGGAAAGTGGGTTTGATTTTTGTATGGAGCGAGCAATAGGTTTTCAAATTTCTTTTAGGCGGGAACTTTTGGGGAGCGACCAGCGGGAAACTCTTGGAGGCGAGCAGCGAGGAACGACCCTTGGATTTGCGTCGTTTCGCTTCCCGAGGCGTAAAATTCGAGGCGATGTGGGCGGTTGGTGACATCACTGCCGCCCACGCGTGTTCCCCCTAAATTGCATCTAGGGGCTTTATTTTTCGAAACTTTTCACTTTCGCCCCCGAATCCACACTTATAAATAACTCTTTCTTTCATTTTTCTTTCTTTTTACGAATTTTCACCATTGACGATCCTTAAGCTTTTCTCTGTCATTTCCTTTGATTCTTCAACCGATTTCGTCCATATCGAAGGTGAATCCTTTGATTTTTCTTGTTTGTTTTTGTCAATACTTGCATTTTCCTTTCAATTTCGCAATTTCCATTCCTCATTTTACTTATTTGCCATCGCCGCCGCCGTATCGCCGCGTCGCCGCCGTATCGCTGCCGCGTCGCCGTCGCATCGCCGCCGCGCCGCCGCCGTACTCGTTCACTTCTTGATCAATCTTCATCGTTTGATTTGTTCGGGAATTTTTCAAAAAATTTCAAAAATTTTCGAAGATGACGTCACCTTCCTCAAGTCATACGCCATCTGTTGAGATTGTTGGGCGAAATCTGGGAAAAAAGCCCATGGAAGATGAACCGTCAGCCCCTGTTCCTCGCCGTTCGCTCCGGCGAGCAGCTGGGCAAAACCCTAGGACCCTGCTCGTTGATGAAGAGACGGGCTCTGAGGCGAGCTCCGTTGCTCGCTCCGTTGATTCATTCTATGCTGTGGAAAGCTCGGGCGAGCAGGACGTCCCAGGCCCTGTTGCTCGCTCCTCGGCTCGAGAGGGGACTAATTCGGACTTAGGTGAAGATTCTTCCGAGGTCGCTGCTGAAATAGATGGGATGAGTCTTCCAGAAGAGAGGGGAGCGAGCAGCGAGCACCAGGTAAGGAGCGAGCATCGAGCAACTGGACCAGGGGGCGAGCAAGAGGGAGTCACATGGGAATTTCTCCGAGAGATAAACTTTCCCGTTTCAAGGTCAATGCCCGAATCTCTTATTCCTAAAGCCGTAGTTCGAAGACAAGATTGGATCGACTATGCGAATAAGTACCACAAGGCTTTCCCTACTCCCGCTCGACCTATTATGGAGACCCGTTCATCGCCATACACAGCTGGTAAGGTATCCAGCGAGATTATAGAGGAGGATTTAGTTCGGATACGATCTCGCTATCGTATTCCGTACGACATCCATTTGTATGCCCCCCAACCAGGAGAGAGAGCTGACGACCCACCTCCAGGTTGCACTGCTATCAACCTCGACATACTTAAATTGGGGTTCCCTCTTCCTCTACATCCTGTAATCGGGCAATTCCTGAAGGATATAAACCTGGCAATCACTCAGATTACTCCTAACGGTTGGAGTACTCTACTGTCTTTTATTACCCTTTTCGGGTTGGAGGGGTACCGGAATAAGATCAGCACGACGGAGATACACTACGCACTGACTATCTCTTCGGCTGCTCATGAAGAAGGGCTTGGTTGGTATTACATCAAAGCCCGTAGTGGCGTTAAGCTAATTGAAGGAGTGCCCAACAAGGTCAAGGGTTGGCACAGGCAGTTCTTTTATATTGGCGGCGATTGGCGGGCGTCCTCCGATTTTTCGGGAGGACCGGGGCGTATAGACTCTCCTACGCATTTCGGCGAAATTCGGCGTAGGTTTTAAATCTCAGTTCATCGAACTTTTAGGTGAACTAATTTTAATCTTTTTATTTGTTTTTGCAGGTCCGCGTATCCTGAGGTGGGGGCATCCGGATTTGAGTGAAGAGTTTCTATACGTCCTTGCGTTGATTTCTCTTCGGGACGTTAAAGATCGGAGTGTTGAACATCTCTCGCAAGCGCACCTTCGCAAGCACGCTCAGTTTATCACTAGTGCTCACCATTTGGAAGCACAAGCAGAGGTCCCTGAGGGTAAGCATTACTTGTCATTTTTCCCGTATTTTCTATTATCTGTCCTTGTTGGTCGCCTTGGCCTTGCTGGTCGCTTAGACCCTGCTGGTCGCCTAGGCCCTGCTGGTCGCCTAGGCCCTGCTGGTCGCCTAGGCCTTGCTGGTCGTTTTAGGATAAGTTTTACCTGCCAATTTTACTGATGCTTTTTGTATTGTTTTCAGCTCAAAGGGTAACGGTCGATGTTCCCCCCATTCCCGAAAGCTATCATTTACTCGCACGTCGGGTTAAACAAATGGCAGCTAATCATCCTTCAAAGAAGAAAAAGTTTAATCCTTGCACTTCCTTGATCAGGCTTAGAGCTGAAGCAGATGAGGATGAAGAAGAAGCTCCCCAGGATCCTCTCCCTGTTCCTCAGGCCCCTGTTCCTGCTCCCCGCCCTCCTGCTCGCTCTTCGCCGCCTCCCCAAGACACGAGGGGCAAGAAACGACTTGCCAAGGAAACTGCTCCTCGTAGGGGAGATGACCGTGCTAAGCGGACAAAAGGGCAAGGCTCTTCCCAAGTGGGTAAATCTACTGCTCGCTCCTCGCCGGTGGAGGAGGTGACTGAGCAACAAGTTATTGGTGCGATGATCGCCGGTCAGGGCAGGAGTTCATCCCCTGACAACTCGTACCTGGGCTACGACCCCGTGAAAATGCGGGAGTGAGTATCTTCTTATTCAGTTCAATTGTCTATTCCTTTGACTTAGTTTTCTGACAGCTTTTTTCTTCAAACAGGTACCGGAAAAACGACTATCCTGGTCGTTCAAAAGTACTTCACCAGTTTAGCTGTGTGAAGTCCCCTCCGGCACCCCACGAGATTAAGGACTCCCACGTCCGCAGAGCCATGGAATATGTTCCCCGCTCGTGGACCAAGACTGGCGAGGAAATCATTCAGAGCCAGAGCCTTAGCGACAACGCTCGTTTATTGAGCTATAACGCGAGCCATCAATCAATCTCAGCTCAACGAGTCTTGGATCAAGCCATCGAGTTAGAGCGAACAAATCGCGGTTTAGGGCGACGGATTGAGCAAGTTGAAGCAGATCGTGATGCTCAACTTGTTCAATTGAAGAAGAAGGACGAGGAGCTGAAGAAGAAAGATGAGGAGTTGGCTAAGATGAAGGCCGACTTCGAGAGAGCCAAGCTCACATGGACGCGGGAGGTAAAGGCTGCTGAGGACCGGGAGATGGTGGCGTCTAATGCTTCAGAGAAGCTTAGACTGGATTTAGGTGTTGCCACTGATCGTTTACAAGTCCTGGAGACCGAGAGGGTGGGTCTGGTGGAAAGAGTGGAGTCGTTGAAGGTCCACGTCGACCAGCTGGAGAAGAAGAACAAGCGTGCCATTTCTTACACCACTTATGTGCAGGATGTAACCGACAATACCAATCTTGGTTACATCTGTGCGTATGCTGATAGTGTAAGAAACGTGAAGTATGCCTTGGATAACGGTTTGGACGTGATGACCTCGACTATCAAAGACTTCACGGACTACATCACCGAAAACCCTCCGGCTCCCGGTTTTGAAATCCCAGTGGCTGATTTGGGAGAGATGGGGGTTGATCTGAGTGTTTTTAAAGATGACGTCCGTGTTGTGGCCCCCAGAGAAAGAGTAGAGGCGGATAGGGACATGACTATTTTTGAGGCTCTGGGCCCCCTTCTCCCGAATCCTCTTGGTGAAGCAAGTTCCTCTGCTGCAGTAGGCGAGCAGCAGGCCTCTGGGGTCGATGTGCAAAATGTTCAACCTCCTCCTTCTTCCCAAGATCCTTCGGTGCCACCTGCTCTGCCAGCTCCCGAGACTTAGGCTTAGTTTCTTTTTTGTCTAGCTGATGTAGTAGGATGATGGTTGTATGCTCATCTCTTGTAATTTTTTGGTGCTAATGAATGAGAATTGCACTTTTATTTTATTGTTCGCCTCTTATTTGCCCTTTAATTATTTTTTGCTTAAGTATTTCTTTCTTAAGTTGAAAGTAAAATACTTTTCTTTGCAAATTTATACATGTTGTTCATGTATGGGTCTATTTTGTTCTTTAAGAACTTAAACCCTTATCATGCTTCTTTCTATGCCTTGTTGCTCGCCACTTGCCGTATTTGTACTTAAGTGCATTCAGCTTCGGGACGAGCAATTATGCGTTGGCATGTGCCCTGTTGCTCGCCTCCACCATACTTGTGCTTTATGCACTTAGTATCTTTGGCGAGCAACTTTCTTGTGAGGGGGCGATCAGGTGGGCCTTTTGGTCTCATGGACCCTGCTGCTCGCCTCCACTGTACTTGTGCTTTTATGCATATAGTATCTTCGGCGAGCAGCTTTTCTGTTTGGCGAACAGTTGGGTTTTAACACCTTTTGCTTTTTTATGTACATAATTCACTGAACCATCATTCATCTACTTACAAATTTTGCCCAAAAAAGTGTAAAATTTTCATCGATTTTACACCTTACAAAAATATAAACGACACGATAGCCTATAAAAAATTTTACATTGGTTTCCTAATTATTGGTAATATTTCTTCAACAAAGCCGCGTTCCAGGTGTATTGGGCCGAGTTGCCTTCCATGTCTTCGAGATCATATGTGTCGTTGTGCCACTTTTGAGTTATCTTGAATGGGCCCTCCCAAGTCGGTCCAAATACACCTGGAGGTGTTGCTAGGATTTTTCGGAGCACCAGATCCCCGACTTCAAATTCCCTGACTTTTACGTGTGAGTTGTAGTACCTTGCAATTCTTCTTTTGTATATCTCGTTTTTTATTTCTGCTGAGATTCTTTTTTCGTCGATAAAATCCATCTCTGCAGCTAGTGCCTTGTTGTTTTCCTGTTCATTGAACTCGGCTATCCTCTCAGTCGGTATTTTGAGCTCTATAGGTATGACTGCTTCTGTACCGAATGCCATAGCAAATGGTGTTTCTCCAGTGCTTGTTCTTTGTGATACCCTATATGCCCAAAGTACCTCGGGCAGTTCTTCCGACCACTTGCCTTTCTTATCTACCAGACGGATTTTGAGGATATGCTTGATTATCTTGTTAACTGCTTCGACTTGGCCGTTAGACTGAGGATGATATGGTGTTGAAAAATGCTTCTTGATACCCCACTTTTTGCAGAAATCTCTTATCTTCTTTCCTTCGAATTGCTTTCCATTGTCTGTCACTATCGCTTGTGGGACCCCGAACCGGCAAACTATATTTTTCCAGATAAAGCTAATCATTTTCTCTTGTGTTATTGTCACCAGTGATTCAGCTTCGGCCCATTTCGTGTAATAGTCCACATCTACCACTGCAAATCTGACATTCCCTTTTCCCGTTGGGAAGGGTCCTATGATGTCTATTCCCCACTTTGCGAACGGCCATGGACTATTTACCGAAATCAATTCCATTGGCGGTTTATGGATGTTGGGAGCGAACAGCTGGCACCTGTGACATGTTTTTGCAATTCTGATTGCGTCTTGTAACAAGGTTGGCCAGTAGTATCCTTGTCTTACTATTTTATATGCCAATGCTCGCCCCCCTGCGTGATTTCCGCATACTCCTTCGTGTATTTCTTTCAGAACTTCCTGACCTTGCCCCCTTGCTAGGCATTTTAGTAGGGGCAGTGAAAATCCTCTCTTGTAATACTTGCTCGATGTAAATTTGCTCGAAAAGCGAAGCCAAGTGAGCAACGATCTTTTGGTATAAGGCCATGTTTTCATCCTTGGCTTCGTATTCCCCACGGACTTGATTGACTATCAGCTGGGAATCTCCATAAATTTGAATTCTTCGAACCCCCACAGCCAGAGCTAACCGTAACCCGGCTATCAATGCTTCGTACTCAGCCTCGTTGTTTGTTGCCATGAACTCAAACCTTACGGCTGAGGTGAATACTTGTTCGTCTGGACTGATCAACACTATCCCGGCTCCTGCTGCTGTGTTATTTGATGATCCGTCTACATACATGTGCCATGGGTGATTATGACCTCTCGTTGGATCTTGAGGGAATGTTAATTCGACAATAAAGTCGGCTAACGCTTGTCCCTTGATCGCTGTTCGAGGTGCATAAGTTACTCCAAATTGGCTTATTTCGAGCGACCACTTGAGAAGGCGACCAGCTGTGTCAGGCCTTTGTAAGATTTGTCTTAATGAAAAAGTTGTTAAGACCTCCACCTGATGATCGAAGAAGTACGGCCTTAGCTTTCTCACACTCATCACCAGTGCATAAGCTAACTTTTCCATGGGCGAATACTTAATCTCCGCCTCATGCAAGGCCTGACTCACGTAGTAGATTGGCAAGTGAAATTTCCCTTCTGCTCGAACTAAAACTGAGCTGATGGCCACCTCTGATGCTGCTATATACAAGTACAGTTTTTCTCCGGAGACGGGTTTTGATAGAATTTTAGTATCACTCAGATACTCCTTCAACTGCTCAAACGCTTGTTGGCAATTATCCGTCCACTGGAACTGTCCTTTCTTAATGGCATCAAAGAAAGGTCGGCACTTGTCTCCCGATCTGGAAATGAATCTGTTCAGGGCCGCCAGACATCCGGTTAGTCGTTGAACTTCTTTAACAGACCTTGGCGGCTGCATATCCATAATTGCTTTGACTTTTGATGGATTCGCCTCAATACCCCGTTGACTGACCAGGTGCCCAAGAAATTTTCCCGAGTGTACCCCGAAGCTACTTTTCTTTGGGTTTAGCTTCATGTTATACGCTCGAAGTATCTCAAATGTTTGTGCGAGGTGTTCCAAATGATCTTCTTTTCTCGGGCTTTTCACGACTATGTCGTCCACGTACACTTCCATTGTCTTGCCGATGTATTCATCGAACATTTTGTTAACGAGTCTTTGGTACGTGGCTCCTGCATTAATCAACCCGAACGGCATTCTTTTCCAACATAACAAGTTTTTATTGGTGTAGAACGTTGTGTGCTCCTGGTCATCTGGGTGCATTGGTATTTGATGATACCCAGCAAATGCGTCCATAAAGGTAAGGAGCTCGTGTCCCGCCGTGTTGTCCACCAGTTGGTCAATATGAGGCAATGGGAAGTTATCTTTAGGGCAAGCGGCATTCAAATCAGTGAAGTCGATACATAGCCTCCATGTACCATTTGATTTCTTTACTAACACCGGGTTTGCTACCCATCTAGGACATAAGGCTTCTTTGATAAGATCATTTTCGAGTAACTTCTTCACTTCTATGTCCAATGCTTCATATTTGTTGGGCCCAAATTTTCTCCTTTTTTGCCTCACCGGTTTCTTAGTTGGACAAATATTTAGCTTATGATAGGCATGCTCAGGGCTAATGCCTACCATATCAGCATGTGACCATGCGAATACATCGAGATTGGACTTGAGAAACTCTTCCATTCTGGATCTGTATGGCTCAGGGAGCTCAGATCCAATGAATAATTCCAAGTCTTCTCGATTTTGGTCAACTCTTATTGCTTCTAACTCCTCTACCGGGGTTGCTCTCCTTTTTTGGTCTTTCCATCGAGGATCGATAATGGGCCCATCAAAGTTGATCTCATCCTTGATCATTGGTTCTGCCCCCAGCCTTGGTTCCAAGTCTTCAACCTGATTTAGTTTGGGTACGGCCTCTCTTCCCTGTTGCTCGGCCATGCCCTCCTGCTCGTCCACGCCCTCCTGGTCGTCCACCTCCATCACTTCAGTGTCGACGGACTCCATGATTTCGTCTAGGATGGAAGGTTCACCTTCGTCCCTGCTGCTCGGCTGTTCGTCCATCATGGATATTCTGTTGTCAGTGGGTTGAAGTTGCAAGAGGCATTCTCGGGCTTTTCTTTGATCACCTTTAACCGTACCCGGGCCTTTCGAAGTTGGAAATTTAAGACAATAGTAGTACGTTGAAACAGCCGCTTTGAATTCATTTATAAAAGGTCGACCAAGAAACCCGTTGTAGGCAGACTGCTGATCTACGACTAAGAATTCAACCATCCTAGTCAGTCTCCTTTCGGGATTCTCGGTCGATACAAGTTCGACTGACAACGTTACTAAGCCTAAAGAAACGGTTACAGCGTCTCCGAATCCCACTATCTTATGATCACATCCCTTTATATATCCCTCACAATCATCTATTTGATCAAGTGTGCTTTTGAATAAGATGTTTGTGTAGGAGCCTGTGTCCACAAGCAGACGGTGAACTCGGGCCCCCATGATGTTAGCACAGATGATTAGTGAGTCATTGTGTGGGGTAAGTATGCCGTCTAAGTCCTTCTCGGAAAACACCAACTCGCCTGTCTTTTTAGTAGCCTGATTTACCCCAACTTCCCTGACTTGAGCTACCGCCCTCAGCTCTGCTTTCCTTTTTCTTTTGGACATCAGTGGCCTACCATCAGAACAGCCCCCTACCGGTCCGGATGGCTCGAGCATTAAAATTTCTCGGACGGGTTCGGTTGGGGCTGTCATCGTTTTCTTCCTTTTTTGATCCCTCCTGCTCGGCTGTTCGTTGCTCTCATCATCTTCCGAGCCGGAGGATATCGCCACCCTTGGTTTCTTTCCCGGCTGTCGCTTCACAAATTCTGACAACTTTCCTTCTTCGTAAAATCTCCATAACTGTTTCAAGAGATCTCGGCATTCGCTCGTGAAGTGACCTATAGTCTGATGGTATGCACAGAATTTGTTGGGGTTCATCTTTCCTCGTTCTTGTCGTATCTTGCGGGGTTCAGACAGCATATCCTTATCTTTCACGTTGTTGTACACAGCCTCAATTGATGTGGATAAGACATGGTTCAATTTCTCCTTCAATTCGGATCCTTCACTAAAAGCTTTCATGTTCCTAGGGGCCTTGTATTCCCCTCCTGACTTCTTTCCCGATTTCTTGGTATCAGCCTTGTCTCCTAGCTCTCTCTGTAGAGTTTCTTGCATCGAAATGTACACTCCAGCCTTGTGCCTGAATTCGGAATAAGTTTTAGGGAAAGCGAGGTGCATTTCCTTCCACAGGTCTGTCCCTTTCCTAAGCCCTGCCATAACTGCCACTATCTTGGTGTCCTCACTCACTGGTTCTCCTTCCAATAGGACTTTATCGAATCTCTCAAGGAAGGCTCTATCAGTCTCCTCATCTCCTTGTCTCAGATCTGCCAACCTGTGTCTCTGTGTAAGGTAAGACCCGACCGTGGAGAAGTGTGAGAGAAATTCCTTGCTGAGTTGCATGAACGAACTGATGGAGCCTGGAGCTAGTGCAGAAAACCATCTGTGAGGACCGTCACCAAGAGTCAACGGAAAATTCCGACATTGAGTTGCATCAGACGCATTTACCGATATCATGTAATCGGTATATTTAGACAGGTGTACTTTTGGGTCTGAATTTCCTTCGTACAAATTAATGGCCGGGAATTGTACTTTCTTTTGTACCGGCGCATTAAGGATATCCGGGGACAAGGGTGATGATGGCAACATCGTCGACCCGTCGCCTTTCCTCTCCTCCAACTGTTTTTGCATCTCTTCCACCGCTTTCTTCAAAGCTTGCCACTCATCTGGAGACGTTTTTCCGCTAGAAGGTTGTTCGTCATGATTGGGTTCAATGACCTCTTCATGACGCAGTCCCTTGCTAACGGGACGTTTCTCTTGAGTGGCGTGCCTAGCGATGTTACTGGCTCCATTGGGACCTAATCGCCCGAAGGCTGATCTTCTTAGCCTTTCATGCACTGAGCGGCGAGCAGCAGGGTGTGTTTGCCCTGTTGCTCGCTCCTCGTCTCTCTGTTGATCCTCCCTATGCGTTCCGTGATATCTTGCCCTTCTTGTGTGATAGTGGCTTATACTTCTTGTGTCCCCGCTGCTCGACTCCTCACCTGTCCCCGGAGTAGACTCTCCTCGACTTCCAAGTCTTTCACTTAGAGGAGCTTTCCCTTTATTCCGACGGATTTCTTCGCTGTCAACCTCGTCATTTCGTGCGTCTTTTCTTCCTTCGCTTCGCTGCTCGGCTGCCCTGTTGGTCGCCGCCTGCATCCCTGATGGCCCGACCGTTTGTCGCCTTTGCAATGCTTGTAAAACAGCAATCGTTTTTGCTAGCTCTTCGGGATTTTGAGCAAGAGCTTCCACTTCTGGCGGGATTGTATCAATGGTAACTTGGACGTTTCTTTGCGAAGTCGCTTTTACTGTACGTGCATGTCCTTCGGTAGACGAAACCCTCGTTTTTGACCTACGACTTGGAGACGTGCTCAAATGTCGTTCTTCTTGTGATCGAACCATTTTGGTTACCGAAGTACAAGTGGTAAGCAAATGAATGGGGTGATTTTATTTCCAACAAACACCTTTCTTAAGAGTTACTAGCTTTGTTTGTATGAATATGGTGGTTTGAAAACCCTAGTTCATACACACATGCATTTAAACTCTCAAAGTAATGTATAGATGGATGATTTTGCTTCAAATAATGTGTACACTTGATTTCCGATGGCTTCCTCCCGGATTCCGGTGGAGTTCTTCAACCTTTCTTCGACTTTTTTGTGAAACGAAGGTTCGACCCTCCTTCTAGCGCCAATTTGATCTTGTTTGATGATCTTAACTTGAGAAAACAGCCACTAATCATCATAGATTAGAAAAGGTCATGAGATTTGGTTAAGTATGGTGCAAGAAATAAATTTGCAAGAGTTTGGCAACCTTTTTTCATTATGGGAATCCCCCCCCCCCCCCCTTCATGCAAATGAAGGGGTATTTATAGGCATACAAAGAGGCTAGGTGTCACCATCTTGATGGCTTAGCCATTGGGATTTTGCCAAGTGTTATGACTTTTGTACAACAACTAATCTATTGCCCAATGAATGGGTGCCAAGTGTAAAGACACATTGACTATTTCTAAAGTTAGTGACTCTTGACATTCCCAATGTTGTACTTGGTCTTTGAAACCACTCAGCTACTCTCCTTGATGCCCAGCTACTCGTCTGTACGTCTTCGTTGGGTGTTGGAAACCCTTATAATCCCAGTTGCTCGCCTGCTCGCCTCTTGTTGAGACTTTGGATCTTCTTGTTCTTGTTGTTTGCTACCTTGTAATGGTCTTTATGACCGGTTGATCGCCGCCTTCAGATGGGTATTTGTCCCTTCTGCTCGCCTCCTTCATTAGGATATAATCCCTGTTGCTCGTCTTCATCTATTTGGTCAGCAGTCCCTGCTGCTCGCCTCCTAAGGCATACAATCCCTGTTGCTCGTCCTCTTTCATATTATTAATTCTGATGACCTCTTAATCTTATTAGATTAGTATCTTTATGTTAATCTCGTTGCCCGGCTGTTCGCCTATCAACAATGTTGCCTAAAATGGAAATAATAAACTCTATCTACACTTTTCAACATACACACATAATATTTTTAAAATAATTAATTTTGTACTTGATGTGACACAATAATTTTTACGTTTTACATATTATATCAATTTTTTAATAATCGTACAAAATGCAACAAACCTATTTTTCTAGAGTATGTATAGAGTGAAATTGGTTTATATATGAATCGGTGAAGGGTATTAGTTGTTCTCACTGAAGAGTATTAGTTGTTTTTACTGAAGAGTCTTAGTTCATTTTCACCGAACAACTAAGACTCTTTAGTGTAAATCAGTAATACTCTTCAGTAAAAACAACTACTACTCTCCAGTGAAAACAACCAATACCATTTATGAATTTATGTATAAACTAATTTCACTCTATATTTTGCCATTTTTATGGATGGAGGGAGTATATTTTAGTAAAAATAAGTAATATTCTTGAAAATTACTATCGTTTAATAAAAATAATTAATATTTTTCACCGAAATAAATTTCAGTATAAAATTTGTTCACATCTACTGTTAGAATTTAGAAAGTAAGACGCATAAAAAAGTGGTTTAGTTAATGCCTAACAAAGGTGACCTAACCACTTAAAATGGTCGCATTGACAGGTGGCATCATCCCATCAAACATAGCTCGCAGGCCGCCAAAATTTAAGGTCTAAAATGCTGATCTGGTAAAGTTCGTTAAGGTGGTCCTCCACATTGAAAATCATAGTATATTTCTTAATATATAAGAATTTTCTATTTTAATCAATTGAGTAAATATACAAATCTTTTAGATGTGATTAGTTCTTGCTTGTGCCCAACACATAGAGAGTATGTATAGAGAGAAATTAGTTTATATATGAATTACTGAAGGGTATTAGTTGTTTTCACTGAAAAGTATTAGTTGTTTTTATTGAAGAGTATTACTGGTTTACACTGAAGAGTCTTAGTTCATTTTCACTGAACAACTAAAACTCTTCAGTGTAAATCAGTAATACTCTTCAGTAAATACAACTAATACTCTTCAATGAAAACAACTAATACCCTTCAGTGATTCATGTATAAACCAGTTTCACTCTATACTTTGTCCAAAACTAATTAACTTTTAACTTTTGAATTTGGACAGAAGTAGTTTTGGAAGAATTTCTTTTGGAATGAGATCAGAGTCGTCTTATTTAGTTATTTATCTACCTACGCTGAAAATCGTGTAATATATATATACACACATTGATCACACATTGGTATCAATTTCCTTTGTCTATTTTTGCCCCTAATATTTTGGATATATTGCCTTTTGCTTTTTTTTCTTCTGAAAGCTATTGCCTTTTGCCTTTTAGATTCATTTAGGAACAAAAAATAGAAAGAGTTTTGTTGTGTCATGGGATCATCGCCATTCCTTTACACAAAATATCGATTAACACTTTTATATATTAGGTGAACGGAACAGTTGTACACAATTATCAATCTTTTATTTTAAAAAAATCAAAAATCAAAAACTAACATATTTTGGTGAAAAGGCTTAATACTTTTATAATACTAAAAAGAATTCCTTCGTTTCACAATACTTTCATATTTATCTTTTTTTTTGGATTCATATCTTTACAATATCCACAATTTTATACATATGTCATAATTTTTAGATTCACAAATACACCTCATTCAACTCATTTCTTTACTTATATGCATGAGTAGTTATAGTGTGCACTTAAGTGCATATTATGCACTTGGATTTAAAAAACTCAATTGCAAAAAGTATAAAAAAAAATACACACTTCAGTTTGAACTGTATTTTTCTGAATCGGCAATACCCCAAATAATAATCAACAATACCTCAAGCAATAATCAGTAAAATTACGAGCAATAATCAACAGTATCCCAAGTGATAATCAACAATATGTAATAAGCAATAATCAACAATTCCTCAAAAAAATTTAAATGATATATTTCTAACTGAAAATGTCAAAATTGAATATAAAATTGAGTTTAATCAAAATATTATGCACTTTTCTGTATACTAAAATTTGTGTATGTACACAAAATTATACTATTAGTTTCTTTATCTAATATGTATGGCCATCTCCATGGGAAAATAATGCTGCGATGGATTAATACTGGCGTGCAAGGTGGCCTAAAAAGAAATTAATGGCCAATACGTTTAACTAATGGCTTTGCACTAAGTGTACCATTCAATTCGAGTGTATTTAAAAAAAATTAATTTTACTATCACTGAAAATTTATTTTTATTTTTATTGAAAAGTTAATCTCGTGAGAGGTAACTATTCAATGATAATTTGAGTAACTTTTCGAAAAAACACTTAAATATACGATGCACATGGTGCGCAAGAAACTTACTCTCAACAAATAATCTTTATGTCACTAAAAGTATGCACATTCTGCAATAATTTTTTTTCGCCTTCACAAAATCACTTAATTATTTCACATGTAGTTGATTTTACACTCACGAATAATAACTTAATTTATAAATAAATTATATAATGCTTCAAAATATTCTTACTTTATTTATGTTTTTTAGAATCCGTCAAAATCAATATCAATTTTCTTTTTAAGTAAAGACGGAGTATATTCTTTTAAATGTACAAAACTGATTCGTTATTTGTTTAGGTCACAACCCGCATTTGCTGTTAATCCAAATTCTAGATTTTCAGCATTATTTATCAAGAGTAATTCTTGTATGAGACCGTCTCATAGTATGAGACCAATAATATTTGATCCACTTTTAAATTAAATTGTGTCACTTATTAATTAAAAAGTTGTCACTTTTAAAAAGTGATAAAGTTTAAACAAAAAGTGATAATATTTTTGTTAAAAGTGACTTATCACTTTTCTTTAAAAATATTATCACATTTTATGATAATCCTATCACTTTTTTTAATTTGATAGGTCTCATATTATGAGACGGTCTCACACAAGTTTTTGCCATTTATCAATCCCTTCAATAAATTTCAAAATTCATGAGCTCGAATTAGGAATTATATATGTTTGTCTATAGAAATCAATTAAATCTTCATGTAAAATCTAACTCTTCAATCAAGGAATTATATATATGTAGTTTATCAGGCGACGCGGGACAGCCATGGTTACCGAGGTGGGGTGTAGGATTTGTGACAAAACTCTCATGTCCAACTGTTATCTTAAAGTTGAGCATTCTTAATTACCGCATCCAACGTTGTCTCAACGCCACTCTTTTTTGTTTCTTTCTTTCCTTTTTCTCTACTTTTTTTTTTCTTTCTTCTTTGTTAACTGCAAACAATAAATTACGTCATGTTCTTATTATAGTAAAACTAAACTCAAGTTTAGGTTTTTCATGCACCACTTAAGCACGTGTTAGTGTGACATTCGTGCTGTAATTGTACACAACAAATATTTTTTATTAAAAAAAGCTACTAATTAACAACTTAATATATTTAAAAGAGTCGATCTCCTACAAAACTTTTTCACAATATGAAACTTTCATTTAATAATATTACAGCATGCATTCAATAATATCATTATATGTATATCACACACAGTTTAATATTTTCAATATGTGTAAAATGTTATGGTATTAATTTATAAGAGTAACGGTATTAGTGAATGATATTACTGAATAAATATATAGTATTATTGAAGGATTTATTCAACATAATGAAACTTGTTCATCGGAAGAATTTATGCATTTAAGTAAATATATATATATATATATATATATATATATATATAACATTTAATAATGCAACTTAAGTTACACATACAATTTTGTACAATAAGGTAAATAATTGTTGGAAATTTTGATCTTTAGTAATTGGGTGTTGATGCAATGTTAAGAGATATGTAAAAGTTTGAATTTGTGGGGTGGCTTGGAATTAATTCCTTATTTAACAATTTTCGATATATATTATGAGCTATTAATCTACATTTTGAGTATAAGTTGTAGTATACTGTATTTAATTTAAGTTTTTTAAATCAATGAGTAAATTGATACACAATGTGAGTACTATCAATTGAGGGGCAGTCGAGCATATGTTCACTAGTTGAAGATTCCAATACTCTGTTGGATCAAAGTATAATTAACTTCCCAGAAGAGGCACGATAGTTGGATTGCTGACAGCTCCACCAACTGACAACTGTTTGGCGAAGGCCTATAATGGATTGCGACCTTCAATTGGAGGCATCATATCAACACATCTACACCCAAACCCCAAACCCAACCCCAACCCCAACCCCATATAAAGCTATTGATCTTGCAAAGTATATATGCACCGTTTTCACCAAATACTTACGGCACTATTATGATTTACGGTTCAGTAAAAACAAAACTGTAGTTTAAGTTGCCCGATACACCGGAGGTTTATTCGAAGCTAATTTGTTCAGACAGTATTGCCCTTGAAGTTCGTCATAACTACACCCACTATTTGCTACCATAATCATTAACCAACCAGGATAAGAGGATTTAGCCTTCTGCTTTTCCCTTTGAATATTTTATTGCTGAAGATATTTTTTAGGAATAATATTATACGTAGTTATGGAAATCAACATAAAAGATTATTAGAAAGAGAAAGAATTCTATAAACCTAGTTTTACGGTGAGCCCAGTATATTGTTTAGCATATGAAATAACATTGTTTAACCTACGAAATCTCATTACTTAAGCTATGCTCTTTTTGGGTTTTAAGTGACTTTTAAAAATCGATTTTTAAAAACCAGAGGTTTTTATAATACATGGAGTTTTTAAAATATGTATTCTTTTTGGGTTTTGAATAGTGTAAATTTTAACTTTATTATGTAAAAATAAAGGAATGATGTATAGGTTATATATAGGGTTGTAGGATTAGGATTTCAAAAACCTAATTTTAAAACTCAAACTAAAATAAATTTTAGATTTCAAAATCCAAATCCTGGTTTTTAAAACCCAAAAAGACACATAAACACACATTTTTCACTTTGTGATAAGTTATATACTAAAATGTGATGCTTCATATCTTCAAAGTTGTTACCTTGAAGAAAATAGTTCACCTGAATTTGATTCATTAGAGACCTACCCAGAAGAAAAAACTATGGCAATAATGTTTCACCAAGGCTTATATTAATTAGTGTCACTAGCATCATGACTATCAGATGCAGACTCTCAAGGAAGAAATCATACAACTGCGAACTGGGAAAATATACAATACAGGCAGAGCCAGGCACCGAACTGCAGCATTGCATCAACAAAGAAAATGCGAAAGAATGCAATAATTCAGGACAGGTCATGATCCTTGAACAATACAAGTTAAAACTTGTAAACGAAATATGAAACTGTCTAAAGCCAAAGTCTAGCATTCTAACATAACCTACAGATTGATCAATTTCACTACTCAAATTGTAGTAAACAGAATGATAAATAAAGAGAGCATCCCACAATGTGCGAGAGAGATCTCCATAAACAATGGACTGACCTAGTGAGTGAAGGAAGTCAGGAATTATCTTCATGAAGGGAAATCAGATCTGCTAGCTCGAGAGAGTTTGTCGACTAACAAATGGATCTCTTGAAGAGATTCATTAAAAAATTGCCTGTACAAAAAACCAATGTTATAATCAGCAATAATATATATCTAGAACGATAAATCTCCATTGAATTAGCAGTATTCTCTTCACATGGGCCCAACATAATTAATGCCAAAACTCGTTACATAGACCATTCCTTGGCTTCTTGCTGGAAATGATATCGGAGAATGAGTCAACCAGCTGTCCTGCCAAACTATTTGGATCATCAATTAATGTTTGTATAAACGTGTTGACCACTCTGCGTTCTTGCTCCGTAGATCTTAGACTGAACCATGTTAACAGCTTCAATCTGAAGTCATTCTTAATGTAGCCCTCACATTCCAACCAACGAATGATCTTGACACAGTATTCAAAATTCTCATCCAAACAGCCCGAATCGTTGTGGGCTTGGAGGGGGGACCCATTAGTCAGAGTGCTATCAGAATCCTGCATTTCCCTATTGATGTTATTCCTCCTCTTTCTGCAAGTAGCTAAATTAGAGTCGACGGCCGGCACTTCCTCGAGTTTTCTCTGAACTTCATGAGAAAGCGCATCATCATCAGCATCAACAGCTCGACCAAAAGGGCACCCATTGCCTTCATCTCTAGGTGATTCAACGGGCGTAAACTCCTCATTCAGATCAGGCACAGAGGCCACATTGAGGTCGAGCTGACGAGAGACAGAAGGCAACCTTTGTTTTTCTAGCTCAACGGTCTTAGGAACACCAACGAATTTCTCCATATCTGCACCAGATAATGAATCAAAACCACATTGTTCTTGAGCTAAGGCAAGCCTTAATATCCTTCCAAGGTCTCGAACCTTGAATCCTGAATCTGACTCTATTTCTGTTGAAGTCCTCTGGAGTGGTTTGGCACTAAGTGAATTCTCCTTCTCAGGACTGCCTGCTATAGAGTTGTAGTTCTTGTTAATTATTTCTACACTCTTTGTGTAGCACTTGACTTCAGAATGTCCAATGTCACCAGCATTTGTATAAGATATTATACGGATAGAGTACTCAGTGCAAGGCTGCAGACTGGATATCCAAATTCTCCTCTGATCTCTTGGAAAGACACAAGCAGGTTCTTTAGAGTATACCTCTTCTTTTGTCTTACGATACCAGAGTTTGTATCCCACAATATCTTTATTTGATGAAGTTGATAACTCAATCAATAGAACAACAATTGAGGAAGATGTCACTTCCTCAAACACAAATTTGCATGCTGCAGGAAGTGAACCC
The DNA here is from genome assembly GCA_947034835.1 of Ballota nigra. Classification (NCBI taxonomy): domain Eukaryota; kingdom Viridiplantae; phylum Streptophyta; class Magnoliopsida; order Lamiales; family Lamiaceae; genus Ballota; species Ballota nigra. Next base: position 43,538,328 of record OX344721.1, read on the forward strand.
TCTGCAAAAGGGAAAGAGTAGTAAGCTTAAGCATCTGGCAAATTTTGGATAATGAAAATACAAATAGGCAATACGTGATTACCAACTAAGTTTATTGCAGCATTTGAATTTGAGGCCATCAATTCATCAGCTTTTTCAACTGCAAGAGAGCAGAGTCTCTGCACATCAACTGCCACAGAGAGCCTACTGACAATGCCCCGAGCCATCTTTGCTGAGACTCCATCAATAGGACCCACCTCCGTTTCTAACTTGGATTTGGCATCTCTAACAAATTCATGGAGTTCATTAAATCTTGAAGTCCCGTCAAGAAGCCTGTAACTCAGGAAAATCCTATGGCATAGAACATCAACACGGCGAGCATCCTTAGCTATAATTAACTGCTTCTTCCAGCATCTGCTACAACAACTGATGTAAGAAAGCATGATGGTATTTAAATATTTTAAATCTAGCAATTAACTGCTCTACCATTTGTGTCATATCTTTACACAAGAGAATTAGGTTAAAGGCTACTGAATTTAATGCCAAACACTTGAAAACTAGGCAGTTTGTATCATTAAGTCAAATAGGAGTCATTCATTAATTCCATTTGCAGGGGGCACAAGTCGCAGACTTGGTGCAATATGGGTGTAAGTAAAGATTTTGGGTGAACTTCAATTCCATTGAGTACAAATTGCACTCCATAAGATTACAAGAGTACATAAAGGTCATTTTAAATAATTAAGATAGAAAAGGAAAAGAAATTATGAGGCGGGGGGCACTCATTATTAAAACCCATTTTAAAAGGTAGATAGCTTACCCAAGCATTCCTGAAACTTTGCCACAAGAAGCACAGCAGTAGCTACCATCTAACTGCATCATCTGTCCCAAATCAACAACTCCCACCTTACCACGTTGGAGAGCACACTCAATGTGGCAAGATAAGCCACAAGCATCTCCCACGACAGATTCAGATGTGCATTCCAACCAAAGACTTGGGTCTTTGTTGTCATCGAATAGATGACATATGCAGCAAGAGCACCTTTTGCAAAATGAGTCATCTGCCGAAAGAGTGGCGCGGCATGCCGAGTTTTTACAGATCCATGAATTAGCGCATTTTAAATCAGCACAACTGTCTGGGCTTGGAGGAATCCGAATAGGGTTTTCTCCCTTCCTCGGTTGTTTCCTAGACTGAGGATGCTGATCCTTAGGACTTGAAGAAGATTTCTTGAGTTCATGAGCCTTTGCGGTTTTCTTGTTAGCCTTTGGTAGTTGATCGGCCATCTTGAACTTATATAAAAGTTGATCGCAACTGTACCTAATAATCTAATTCAAAACTGATACACATATCGAGGTGTTCTACAAGAATCCTTTATGTAGTTCTGCATGGCATCAGGCATCCACTTGCACTTTCTTCCCCTTGCTTCGTAAACAGGAAGAAGCTATTGAGCAACAGAAACAAAATAAAAAAATATATATATAAGAACTAAGAAAGAAAAGCAGTATAATTTAAAATAAGTATGACTATCCATACAACTGCATAAATTTCGGAAAAAAATATTAGTTACACCATTCATGTATTAGTTGAAGTTCAAATAAGATTGAATTACATACAAGGTCATATTGTTGGGAGCAACATGGCAATAGGGATCAGGTTTTCATGAAATTTTGTTCCTAATACTTTCTAGAGATTGCTAGGCACAGATTATTCAGGAAACCTTGTGCAGGTTTGATTGGTCATGTCTTTGGTAGGTATTTTCTGTAAAAAAAAAAAAGGCATACATTCCCGCTAATTGATCATTTTCTTCATACAAGTTGACACATTTGAGATGCAACTTAATATTACATGTCCGAGCATAGATTCTCCTTAACATACATTTCTAACAGTTTGAATTTTCTAATCCATCCAGTTAGAATGTTGTTTCCATGAATTTTAAAAAGTATGTTTCAGTTCTTTCATTAGTCACCAAAGTGATTCGTAACCATCAACCTCGAGTAATTGTTAATAAATTAGAAAAATGATTACATGATGTTTGAGCGAATCCTTGAACTGTATACAAACTGAAAAGAAATGACACTTGATATGGCCAATGATACAAGTGGATGTATAGTGATTCCATAATCATTTCTTATCATTAAAGGCGAAAACTTAATTTGAAATCTAGCTAAACCTTCCAAGCCCAGAGAATCATAACAGGAGGAGAAATGGAGCATACAGCATAAAAAGAAAATTGAAACAGGTCTGGAATACAAGAAAGCAACTGCCACAAATATACCATGGAGTGTTTTCATTTTTCTGTTCTTTTTTAATTTTATCAGGCACCAAACAAACTCTCAAGTAACCTTTCAGCTTGATATGACAGTTTCACCAATATTCTCGACAAAGCACAAGCCATGAATGGGACTCCCTGACATTACCAAGATTAGAATTATTCTCGACTGTCACACAATGCAACAGAGATTTATCCATTAACGTCACATCTGATATAGGTAGCCACAAACCAAGGTTTACAACAAACGTTCTTCAGCTTACAAATCAACTTCAACATCTTATTCTAACACTTTTCAATTGCAAGGGAAGAACATAACTGATAACTCCATATAATGGAGCATGCATATCTTCCTATAATCTGGTTTAGCTACAAAACTATACTACTACATTTTATTGAAAACCACGAGGACAGAATCATTAATCCGATTTCAATAATTTTCATGGACATTGCTTCACTAGCTCGATGAATCAGTTAGGACAAAGAACGAAAAGAGAGGGGTAGAGATTGAAATCAAAACAAATAAAAAAATGCAGCTAAAATTCTACCTTGACGGAAAAAATTTGAGAATTTGTCCCTTGGAAAATTTTGTAAGCGTAAAACACAAATCAGAAACCCTAGGGGATTCACTTTAATAATAGAACAAGTAATTCACCATCTGTAGAGATTTGAGGCGCTGCTACGACCTTGAGAACTCGCAGGAGTAAAATTCCAGCCAGGTTTTCATCCAGAAATGTTCGTTAAGCTCGATGGCTGAAGAGTTCTTCTGCGAGGCAACGCGTCTGAATAATAGCTCCGCCTTTGTGAGGGTGTTTTTGGGCGTTTTTGAACCCGTCGGGTTTCCTCCCCTAGATACCATACCCATCTGTATTTGGGCTGGGTTTGTAACTGCGGCCCAGTTTATATGGACCTACTTTTGTAGGTACTAGTACTACCCCCACTCAATGGGTACATGCATTATATGATTAGTACACCCATGCCCCTTCTAAAAAGTTGAAGTTGGCAATGAAGGCCACTTTATATTCAAAAGCAAAATTGTGTTGTTTTATCAAAATCCACCATATATGTTGAACTCGTATAATTCATTTAGGACTTATTTAAGAGTTAAGGATGGCAATGAGACTCACTTTGAAATTGAGTTAAAACACTAAAGAGCAAATTGTATTTTTTTTATCATCGGTGAAATCTGATCAGATATAATCATATTAGAAGTATGGTTAAAAAGAGGAAAATCAAACTTGAGTATCTTCCAACAATTCAAACGCTGGCAAAATCTTTATTGGAAGATAAGTTAAAAAGGTCGTAAGAGACATGAAGCTATTACCGATTGAATATGAGATCTTGATTGAAACCAACTCCATCTTGAGGTACGGATGAAAAATTGACACCTTAACATTGAGTTAAAAAGGCAATTCAATATTAGACATCGGCGAAATGAAACCTTGGATACATTTCAAAGTTGCATAACCTGTAAATAGTGTGGTTGGTATTATTTCAAAAGCTCCTAAGTAAGACTTATGCACTTTTATTTACCACAACAAGTTAAGGTTGGATTCTAAATTCTTAATAGACTTATAGCATTGTGGGATGCATTGTGGACATTCATGATAAATCTATCTATGCAAGTAAAAAGTGAGAGACAACTTCTAAGGAATTTTATCAATAAGATCCTAGAGTACTTGCAAGACTAGGATAAGCACAAGGTCTGTTACTAAATTGGTGTTGCCAAAAATAAAGAAATATGATATCATAAGTGACGAGAACTTGATCACGTTGGTTTCATGCTCAACAATAAGGTAAAGGCTAAGTCCACTTCATGGTTATTCATTGTGTAAAACAAGTGTGTTTATTTTATTATTTTCTTATTATATATTATATATGCAAATGAATAGGGGATTGTTGTATACTAATATATTTACATAATTTAATTAGTCAAGAGAGCTCTTCGGGAAAAGGAATCTTTCGGTGAAAGGTTGTAACCATTCGGTTCAACGTGACTCTTCGTTGAATTGCACCATTTGCTAAGAAGAGTTGCAACTCTTAGGTTCACTGCAACCATTGAGTAGAGTTGCAATATTTCGATGCAACTCTTGAGTAACTATAAATACTTAATGGTGTGGACATTTCATAATCACTGGAATTGAAGTTGAGAATTGAGTTTCTCTAGAGTGAAAATTGAAGTCTCTCTATATTTAAATATCGAGTCTTCTAGTTTAAGTTTTATTTACACACTTATAATTTTTGCTTTTGAAATTCGTTAGAGTGTAACTATCAAATTTCCGTGAAATAAATTTTATATCAATCAATTTCTTGTGAGAACCATTTACACATGAGCAGGAGGAATTAATACCTTTAAAGATAACATCATTTTTTTGGGGTGTCTAATTTATCTTTAAATTCATTACTCATATATTATACAACATAAGTAGACACACTTATTAAACAAATAAAAACATCAATTCTAATGTGTTTGTAATTACTACTCTAACCATTTATAATTCATTTTGGGGCCTAATTGCACTAAATTCACCAAATTATTGATCATTTTGCGCCTAAACCACTGAACTACGTTTCTTTGCATTAATACGTACAAGTTAATTAAATCTTGACACATAAACCACTAAATTTAATATTTGGCCAATTTTCTCCAATTTTAACATATGAGGGGTATTTTTATAAAAAAAAACAATTGGCTGCAAACATAGCAAGGAGGTGGACACGTGAAACGAAGAATGAGGACGTCAAGGGACAGATGCATAAAATGGTGCACAACGGTGCAAAGACATGAAGAGGTAGATGACGGAAGTGATTATGATCGTGCATTTCTCATTTCAGTTATAATGATACTATGAAGAGTTTTGAGAAAAATGTCATTTCCTAAAGCACGTGTGTAACGATATATGTTTTTTCGAAAACAAAAATTGCTTAAAACTTAAGTTTAGTGGTTTATGTGCCAAAATTTAATAGTTCATATATCAGTACAAAGAAATGTAGTTTGGTGGTTTAGGTGAAAATCGTCAATAGTTTGGTGGATTTATTGCAATTAAGCCTTATTTTGGAGAAGAACTTACTGAAACTGCTTTGAAATTATGGAGAATTGATTCTCATGGGACCCATGACGTTTGTGTCTCGCAAACTAAAAAATATTATTGGTTTTTTTTGCAAATGCTCACACTTTTAAAACTTTATTTTATAACATTCTCTACTTTTAATTTTACTACAAAAATTACTTTTGATTTTGCACTTCAAATCATATCTTATATTATTGAAAAATAATTACAAACCGATAGAGAAACTACTATTTTTTTTCTTGGCCCTAAATTTCAATAAAAAAAATTATTGTATAGTATTCATTTTATCAATTTGTAATTTGTACAATTTTTTATCAGATTGCTGTTACAGCAGGAAATATCCTCGCCTGACAGAAGGTCAGATTCCTAAAGATACACTGACCCGACAAGATCGAGAGTCTACATCAGAAAAGAGTATTTAATGTATTATAGGTCTACTGTTGATCTTTGTATTAATAATTGTAATAAATCCCTAAATAAAGGGTTGAAACGAATTTAGGGTCACTTTTGGGCCTTTGGGGGTGAACCTCTATAAATAGGGGGTCACCCCCTCATTGTAAAGGGTTCACATTTCCTCTCATTTCTGATATATGCAAAAAACTCTCATTCGAGGGAAGAACGAAAGTTCTTCCCCCATCGTTCATGTTCGTTTATTATTTATTGTTTGTCGGGCATACCCCAAATAGCCACATAAATCTCCCCGTACAAAAATGCCTGTCAACAATTTGGCGCTAGAGGAAGGGGGGTGTTGATTCGTGTTCATCTCGATGGATGAACACGAAGATCCTCCCCTCAAAATCAAAAAACCAGATTCCATAAACCATAAACCTTTTCGATCTAAACCATACAAGCAAGAAATCAAAAAGCAAGTTCAACACAAAAAGAATTAACAACCAGTCCATGGCTGCAAGCCAAATCAACCAAGAAGAAGTTCATGGCTACGAGCCAAATTACAACAGCAGACAGCTAAGAAGAAAAAAGAGCAGAAGAAGAATTGTTGTTGTGTTTTCCGGCGAGCTCAAAAAGTTTTCCACCGCCACGGAGCTCAGCCGCCGGAGCCGTCCCTGCCATACTCGTTACCTCGAAGCACCCCGTCGCCCGCTACCTCCTAACGGAGCACTACGTCGCTCCCCCCCTTCCGAAATAATTTCCTCGGAGTACCGTTTCCTCCATTTTCGCCGGAAAACATTGCTGAGAATTCATGCAAAAATAGAATAAAGAGGCGTACGGTTTTCATTATCAGATCCCCCAACCACCGTCTCGAGTGGTGTGCCAACTTTTCTGTGGACAATCTTCTGTTGGCACGCTTCTCAACGTGCGTTGAAAAGTCAGAAAGGTTTCGACCTCGATCCTCGCGCCTTGAGGTCGATACCCGTCTACCCGCGGAGGCTCGCCATCGCTGCCCGCCGGCGCATATGCCGTCAACCTCCACAACCTCCTCCGCGACTCGCCAGCCCGCGCTGCCGCCCCGCAGCCTCGTCGCCGTCCGGCGGGCAGAGCCGCTGCTCGCGGCTTCCTCCCCGCGCTTCCCCGCTCCGATGCCCAGCGGCCTCCTCTCAGCGCCGCCTCCTCCGCGGCCAGAGCTCGCAGCCCGCTGCCCGTTCTCGCCTTCCCGCGACTCGCCTCCCGCCGGGCGCCTCCACGCGCAGCCGCCACGCCTACCACCATAGCGGCCATCTCTCCGCGCCGCCGCCCATCGCGGGCTTGCTGCCCGCGCCGCCGCCCAGTGCGGGCTTCTCCAGCTTCGCCGCCCATAGCGGGCATCCGGCCCGCGCCGCTGCCAAGCGCTGGTTTCTCCCCGCTTCGCGCCGTCTGCCCGCCCCGTCTGCCCGCGCGCGGAGCCGCGGTCCTCTACACATCGCCGCCTGCCCGCGCGACACCCGATCTGCCCGCGCCGCCTCCGGCCACTCCTCCCCGGCGTGATCCCATCCGCTTCAGGTCGACGACGACTGGCCGCCCAGGACGGTCGCAGATCGCTGCCGCCGTCGGGAAGCGGCCTCGCTGCCTCACCACCGCCCGTCTCGGTCATCCCCACGCGCGCCGACCATGGGCCACCGCTCGACCTCCCTTCGCGACCACCCTGCACGGCCTCCCCTGGTCGGATCGCGCCTGCCCGCGCCGACCACTCAGCGCGCACAACCCTATACCCGTCGCCGCCGATCGGGTACTCCACCACGCGTCACCACCGCGTCGCGTTCGATTCTCTCTCTTCTGTGGGTTGGAAGAATTCTCCTCGCACATTCTGAAATGGACAGACTTATAATTATTCTGGTCCAGGCCCAAGCCTGTATCTACTTTGTTGGGCCCTTATTAATATTTAATTTTGGGCCTCTTTTATTTAGTATATTGGGCCTTTCTTATTTAATCTGTTGGGCCAGCTTTATTTAAGTATTAGGCCCGGTTTAATTTGTATCCCAAAAAAAAAAAAAAAAAATCGGACAGCAGCTTCTGAGACGAGCATCCGGGACCTCTTCGACAACGAAAAATCTACGGGCAGTCCTTTGCCCACTCGCATCAGGTTATTTCAATAATGTCCTTTTAATATATATCACAACCCGTAGGTTTTCATATAAATTAAAAGCGGAGGCATATACTCATATTTCAAAAATTAAAATTGGGGGCAATTTTTGAAATGCAGTTTTCATTTGATATTTCCTTTTAATATATATCGCAACTCGTAAGTTGTCATGTATATTAAAAGCGGGGGCATGGATATACATATCCTAAGATCATTTTGTGACATCAAAAACAAATTTTTTGACGCCGAATTCAACTAAATACAGTCGGTTATTTGAAACTTCGAATATAATTTCGAAAAATTATTGAGGTTGCTCACCGAATAAATAACTCAATATTTAAAACATGGTCACACCTTTCGACTACAAACATTTATCCGCCTTTTAGGCGTCGACATTCCGCCTAGATTGGCGAAGTAATCCGTCTTCTCGACGTCGATTAGTCCGCCGTTTCAGGCGTTGACGTATTGATTAGTTCGCCTTCACAGGCGTCAACTAATCCACTCGAGTTTATCCGTCTTTTAGGCGTCGACATTCCGCCTAGATTGGCGAAGTAATCCGTCTTCTCGACGTCGATTAGTCCGCCGTTTCAGGCGTTGACGTATTGATTAGTTCGCCTTCACAGGCGTCAACTAATCCACTCGAGTTTATCCGTCTTTTAGGCGTCGACATTCCGCCTAGATTGGCGAAGTAATCCGTCTTCTCGACGTCGATTAGTCCGCCGTTTCAGGCGTTGACGTATTGATTAGTTCGCCTTCACAGGCGTCAACTAATCCACTCGAGTTTATCCGCCTTTTAGGCGTCGACATTCCGCCTAGATTGGCGAAGTAATCCGTCTTCTCGACGTCGATTAGTCCGCCGTTTCAGGCGTTGACGTATTGATTAGTTCGCCTTCACAGGCGTCAACTAATCTACTCGAGTTAACCCGCCTTTTAGGTGTCGACATTCCGCCTAGATTGGCGAAGTAATCCGTCTTCTCGACGTCGATTAGTCCGCCCTTTCAGGCGTTGACGTGTCGATTAGTTCGCCTTCACCGGCGTCAACTAATCCACTTCTCGAGTTAATCCGTCTTTCAGGCGTCGACATTCCGCCTAGATTGGCGAGGTAATCCGTCTTCTCGACGTCGATTAGTCCGCCCTTTCAGGCGTAGACGTATTGATTAGTTCGCCTTCACAGGCGTCAACTAATCTACTCGAGTTAACCCGCCTCTTAGGCGTCGACATTCCGCCTAGATTGGCGAAGTAATCCGTCTTCTCGACGTCGATTAGTCCGCCCTTTCAGGCGTTGACGTGTCGATTAGTTCGCCTTCACCGGCGTCAACTAATCCACTTCTCGAGTTAATCCACCTTTCAGGCGTCGACATTCCGCCTAGATTGGCGAAGTAATCCGTCTTCTCGACGTCGATTAGTCCGCCTCTCAGGCGTTGACGTACTGATTAGTTCGCCTTCACCGGCGTCAACTAATCTACTCGAGCTAATCCGCCTTTTAGACGTCGACATTCCGCCTAGATTGGCGAAGTAATCCGTCTTCTCGATGTCGATTAGTCCGCCCTTTCAGGCGTTGACGTATCGATTAGTTCGCCTTCACCGGCGTCAACTAATCTGCCTCTCAAGACGATCCGTCACTCGGCCTTGATAAGTTCGCCTTCACCGGCGTCAACTAATCCGCCTCTCGGCGTGGATCCAGTCCGCATGTTAAGCGTTGACTTTCCGCCTTAATGGGTGAGGTATTGTTTGGTTCGTCCTCACCGGCGTTAACTAATCTATTCTCTGCATCGTGATGTCGCTGCCCGATCATCGGCTAAAGCACTTCACTCATTAACCTGTTGGTTAATCTTTTAAGCGGTTGTTAAATCAATCCCATCTTCGTGAAGTCGCTGCCCGATCATCGGCTAAAGCACTTCACTCATTAACCTGTTGGTTAATCTTTTAAGCGGTTGTTAAATCAATCCCATCTTCGTGAAGTCGCTGCCCGATCATCGGCTAAAGCACTTCACTCATTAACCTGTTGGTTAATCTTTTAAGCGGTTGTTAAATCAACCCCATCTTCGTGAAGTCGCTGCCCGATCATCGGCTAAAGCACTTCACTCATTAACCTGTTGGTTAATCTTTTAAGCGGTTGTTAAATCAATCCCATCTTCGTGAAGTCGCTGCCCGATCATCGGCTAAAGCACTTCACTCATTAACCTGTTGGTTAATTTTATAAGCGGTTGTTAAATCAATCCCATCTTCGTGAAGTCGCTGCCCGTCTATCGGCTAAAGCACTTCACTCATTAATCTGTTGATTTATCTTTTAATTGATTGTTAAGTCAATCTGTTGTCCGTGAAGTCGCTACCCGCAAGAGGCCTAAGCACTTCATTAATTTATCATCGCGGTCCTTACCGCCCTATTACTAAAATCAATGTCGGTCAGCGGCAAGAACTCTTTATTAATTGAACGTCACGGTTCTCGACTCGGGGGCACGACTGAAGATCGTACCCTACCTAACCTATCCAGTTTCAAAAGTTTGACAATACGAAGATGACTTGAAAGATTCGCCCATCAAGGACCCTGTCGTTGAAGATTTCCCCGGGGCATCCGAGCTATCCTATTTTCAGGCTCGGGGGCAAAACCTATTTGAAGCACAGATCAAGATCGAACTCTGGCCGCAATCAGAGCCCAATCTTGGGGGCAATTGTTACAGCAGGAAATATCCTCGCCTGACAGAAGGTCAGATTCCTAAAGATACACTGACCCGACAAGATCGAGAGTCTACATCAGAAAAGAGTATTTAATGTATTATAGGTCTACTGTTGATCTTTGTATTAATAATTGTAATAAATCCCTAAATAAAGGGTTGAAACGAATTTAGGGTCACTTTTGGGCCTTTGGGGGTGAACCTCTATAAATAGGGGGTCACCCCCTCATTGTAAAGGGTTCACATTTCCTCTCATTTCTGATATATGCAAAAAGCTCTCATTCGAGGGAAGAACGAAAGTTCTTCCCCCATCGTTCATGTTCGTTTATTATTTATTGTTTGTCGGGCATACCCCAAATAGCCACATAAATCTCCCCGTACAAAAATGTCTGTCAACAATTGCAATCTAAACTTTATTTCTCTAGTATTTATTTACCACACAAGGATTATAATTGTCAATTCTTATTATATATATATTGTTTATTGTTATTGTTAACATAAATTTTTATACTTTTTAAAAATAAACATTACATATTATATTTATTCCATTTAATAATTAAATTTAACTTTTTTTTATTGCATCAAAGTGTTTGAATAATCACGTTTGCATTTTAAAATTTTAAAAAATAATATATATATATATATATATATATATATAATATAAATAGACTATTATAGCCTTGGTATAATTAAAAAAAAAATAGAGAATTGGATTAGGATTTTAAAGGATTTTTTTAGCTGAAAAAAGTCATGCAGATTTTAAAAGACTCTGCAGGATTTTTATGACTTTTAAGATTTTATTGGATTCTATAAGACTTTTTAAATCATGATTTTAATGGATTCTGTAAGACTTGTGGACTTTGCAGAATTTCATGGATTTGTGACATACAAAGAGTTCAAGATTTTTTTTCATACATTCGAATTCAAAAAGTGTCAAAGACAAAAAAAAAATCTTCATAATATCATGTTCTCCTAAATAGCATACGTCCACATATCCATAGTTATACTGATCCTCCAAGCATTAACGTCTTGTCGCTCTTTCTCTTGGGTTTGAATAATAAGCTCAAAGTTATGATCTTGATTAATCGGTAATGTTGAAGATGAAGGTTCGTCCACCGGTTCAACTGGAACTTCATCAGAATGATATTCTTTGTGAAGAAAGTTATGTAGAGCTGCACATGCTAATACAAGTTCTGCTTGTGTCTTAAATAAAAATTGAGGTGCTGACTTAAAAATTGTGAACCTTGATTTAAAATATCAAATATTCTCTCGATCACATTCCTTAAAGATGCATAACAAAGATTGGACAATTCTTTCTCATTTTCTGGATCATTACCTGACCTACAAAATCTTGTAGATGATATCTTACACCTCAAAATGGAACTAAAAACTGACGTCGATTAGGAAATCCACAATCCACCAAAAAATATTTACCTAATTACATGTGCAATATATAATATTAGTATTATAATAATACTAATAATATTAATATAAAAAATAAGTATTAATAAACAAACAAACATCCATGGAGAAACAACAATGATTAAACCAAACATATAAAAGGGATAAAGTCAGTTGGTGATTTTACCTCAGATGAATCAGCAAGGATGAAGATGATGATGGATTTAGGAATCAGTGGTCAATCAAAAAAGGGATTTCAATATGTGTTGGAGTATGGTGGGTGTGGGATAATGGTGGCATGGATAGTATTGTTGTAAATCTAGAAGATTTATTATTCCAAATCTAGAAGATTTGATGTGGACATTACTAATGGACCAATAACCCAATGAGCTTCATATCTTAGACTAGGGTTTTATTCTTATAAATAGACTATTGTACTCATAATTGTAAATACTCATACACAAGAATATTAGTGAAACTCCTGGCTTGGCTCGCCCCCAGACGTAGTCATTCTCGATGAACTGGGTGAACAAATCTCGTCTTTTATTTTACGCACTTATTTACAACACGTTATCAGCACGAGACTCTGCCCGAGATTAAGCGGTACGCCCTAAAATTAATTCTCTACAAATCATATGAATTAATCCCCGTACCGAATTATTTGATCCATGCGTTACATAATTTATATGCTCTAGAATTATTAATTTGATTTGTTTATGTTCTTGTAATTAATTGAATCGTATTGTGTTTCGAATTGGATTAATTTTAAATTGAGAATCGAACGAGCAACGGCCGCCGCCCGCCAGCAGCCACCGCCGTCTAGCGCGACGCTCCCTGTGCACCATCTGCCGCCGTCTATGCGGCACTACCCGTGCGCTGTCGGTCGCCCCTTCGCCAACTTCGCGCGCCTCCGTGCGCGGCGTCGAGGCGGCGCAAGCCCTCCGCACGTGGCGCCATTCTCCCCATAATTTTGTGAAATCCTAATCTAATTTCGGTTTCGTTTTAGGATAACACAAAATTCTAATTAATTTATTTTAAATCCTGAAAATATTTCGTTAAATTTCATTAATACTCATGAATATGCATGTTTATTAAGTCGTAAATTTTTTTTTGAAATTATTTTCATGTGATTATCGTTCATAATAAATTATTTTGCATGTATCTATGATTTAATTATCTTACGTGCATTATTTTTCTCGCACATAGTTTATTTTTTTATAGTCCGCATATTATGCCCGGGTAGACGGCGCCCGGTACTTGTCGGACCGTAATTTATGTTTTGGGTAGACGGCGCCCAATTCTTGCTTCTATGTGCTCTAAAATAATCAAATAAATCCTTATTTCTCCGTTGTCAATAAATTGGTCACAACTCTTACCATGTCACTTTAAAATCGTAGTGAATAATGTCTAATATTACCATGAAAGAATTCGATGAGCTTGCTCTCGATGGTAATAACTACCTGACATGGGCGCTAGATGTCGAGATCCATCTAGCCTTAAATGAGTTGAGCGAAACAATTCTCGAATGTTCGAAATCCACTAACGCCCTGAAGGCGAAAGCTTTGATTATTTTCTCATGAATCACTTGAGTGAGGAATTCAATTTTCAGATCCTTATTCAGGGACCCCGAAATATTGTGGAATGTGGAACTCTATGTAGGACCGTTTCCAACAACAAAATAATATAATTCTCCCTCCGGTACAATACGATTGGTTGAGACTCTGTTTCCAAGACCTTAAGTCTATAACGGAGTACAACTCTGCTTTGCACCGTATTGTAACGCAGTTGATGCAGAACAATCTGTCAACATTCCACGCTAGCAACCTTATACTCCGGCAGCAGTATATGGACAATTATATGATTGGTTGCTAACGTGGAAGGGGGAGAAATAATAAGATGATATGGGCAAAGGCCGAGGTCGTAGTACATCCGGTGGTCACAGAACCTCGAATTTCGCTCTTCAAAATGTGGCAATCAAGATAAGGTTGAACATTCCTGCTATAGATGCGGATGCAGAGACCATTGGTCTCGCACATGTCGCACTCCCAAGCACTTGGTTGAGGCTTATCAAAAGCAGTAGAAGGACGACAAGGGGTAGGCCCCTAGAGTCGAATCTCACCATGCCAGCCTGCCTGAAACAGACTTTGACCAAGACAACGTCGATCCTCAGGGCATCAAGCTCAAGAACTTTGGAAATGATGAGTGATTTGCGTATTTGATTATTTTAGTACTTTATTTTTGGATAAAACAATTTATGTTTTTGGATCCTTTCTTTCAGATATTTTATTTTATGGTAAATATTATAGTTTAGCTTCGATGTGTTTACCTTAAAGTTGTCCATTAAATTTACTTGGATATTGCTGTACATGGCTTGTAAACATATCAGCTATTAGGTTTGGGCTATTTCCTCTGGCATGATGGATTAAGATTGCGATTTATGTTTGGTAGATAGCGCCACCACTCATACAATCTTAAAAGATAGGAAATATTTTCATAACTTGGTAGAACGTTAGGGGAGTATAACTACAATAACTGATGATAGTATGTTGATAATGGCTCCGGAAGAGCTTCCATTGTCCTCTCCGTGGGTACCGAACTCATAATCGATAATGCTTTATTATTTCCACAATCTAAATGTACCCTGCTCAGTTTTAAAGACCTTGGGATAAATGAATATCACATTGAAACTGAAACCGAGAACAATAAACGAATACCTTTTGATGACTATTACTCGAGGTAGCCGTAAACAAGTTATAGAAAAAATTCATTCCTTCTCCTCCGGATTGTACTATTCCTACATCCGGCCGTCTAATTCCCATCTAGCTATGAGTATGAAATTTTATGACCCGAACTTCTTTAAATTATGGCATCAGCGGTTAAGTCATCCAAGACAATCTATAATATGTAGGATTCTATCTAATTCAATTAGTCATAATATTTCGAATAATAGAATCCTTCATGTTGATAAATTTAATTGTGAAGCATGTTCTAAGGGTAAGTTAATAGTGCGCCCGTCGCGCACTAAGGTTGGACTAGGGTCTCCGGTTTTCCTTGAAGCGAATTCAAGGAGACATTTGTGAATCGATTCACCCAGCATCAGGACCATTTCGGTACTTCATGGTCCTTATTGATGCCTCCACTAGGTGGGCATATGTCTGTTAGCTGTCTACCCGCAATCAAGCTCCTGCAGAGCTTATTGCGAAAACGATCGAGCTTCGAGCTCAGTCCCTAGAATATCCAATCTATTCACATGGATAATGTCGAGTTTACCTCGAGAGCTTTTACAGATTACTGTATGGCCCTGGGAATTAAAGTGGAGCATTCGGTCCCCTATGTCCAAAATGGTCTTACTGAGGCGCTAATAAAACGTATCAAACTAATCGTGAGACCATTACTTATGAACTCTAAACTACCCACTTCATGCTGGGGTCATGCAGTCCTACATGCATCACACTTAATACAAATTCGTCCAACAACATATAATGATCATTCCCACCCTACAATTACTGCGTGTGAAAGAATCTAACATTTTCCATCTGCGTATTTTTGGATGTGAGGTATATGTTCCGATAACATTACCAAAGCGGACCTCTTTAGGGCCCACAAAGGAAACTCGGTATTTACGTCGGATTTAACTCTCCATCCATTGTGAAATACCTCGAGTCTTTGTCCGGGGATCAATTAACGGCCCGATTCGCTGATTGCACATTCGATGAAGATCACTTCCCAGCATTAGGGGGAGATCCGAATTCAAAATTGAATGAATGCGGGGAGCTTACGTGGAACGTAAGTGATCTTCAATATTTAGATCCACGCATTAGTCAATCTGAACCAGAAGTTCAGAAGATCATTAATTTGCAAAATTTAGCAAACAATTTGCCAGACACGTTCACTGACCAAAGAGGTGTAACTAAATCGCATATACCTGCAGTAAATGCTCCCCAAAGGGTTGAGGTCCTAAGCATACAGAATGCTCAAGCCCCCACACGCCCAAAGCGTAAAAGAACCTCAAGAGATACTAGTATACCTAAACGTAAAGCTAGCAAAACTGGTCAGTCGAATGTAAAATCTCCAGAAGAGGCTCGTCTAGATAACACAAAGTCTCTTGGAGACGAGAGTCCTAGTGATGAAGCACGTGCACAAAATATTCAAGGCACTAGGACCGTGGAACGACCAGACCCAAATACAATGGGAAATGAAGAAGGTCTGGTTGACGTAAATGTTGAAGTCTCTGTGAATTTCACAGATACGGGAGAAACATATGATAGAAATATTATTATCGTCGACGACACATTTGCAGCGACATTTGCTCTTTTCATTAACGATCCGGATCCAGAACCCAAAACTATCGTTGAGTGCCGGAAGCGCTCCGATTGGGTAAAGTGGAAAGAGACAATTGAAACAGAGCTCGCATCGCTTAATAAAAGACAAGTATTTGACTCTTTCGTTCGTACACCCGCGCGCGCTATCCCTGTAGGATATAAATGAGTTTTTGTACGAAAACAAAATGAGAAAAATACTATGGTGAGGTATAAAGCGAGGCTTGTAGCTCAAGGGTTTTCACAGAGACCCGGGATTGATTTCGATCAAACCTATTCTCCCGTCATGGACTCAATAACGTTCCGCTACTTGATATCTTTGACAGTTAAAATGAATCTCCAAATGAGATTAATGGACGTAGTAACCACGTACTTATATGAATCACTTGATGCCAATATTTATATGAAAAACCCCGATGGATTTGACATTCCTCAGATGAGGGATGGTGAAAACCGCAGTATGTATAACATAAAACTGCAGAAGTTGTTGTATGGCCTGAAACAATTGGGCCTCATATGGTACAATCGACTTAGTGAATTCCTTCAGAATAAGGGATACACATTCGATAAAGCTTTCCCATGCGTATTCATGAAGAAATCGCATAATGGTTTTTGCATCATATTCGTCTATGTTGATGACCTGAACATAATCGGAACATGCAAAGAGATTGAAGAAGTCAGTTCAATCTTGAAAGCCGAATTCGAAATGAAAGCCTTGGGTAAAACCAAGTACTGCCTCGGCCTGCAGATCGAGCATCTCCCAGAAGGAATTCTTATACATCAGTCAACCTACATGAAGAAGGTATTGGAGAGATTTCACATGGATAAATCTCATCCACTTATCACCCCTATGGTTGTCCGATCCCTCGAAGTGGATAAGGACCCATTTAGGCCAAAAGAAGATTCAGAAGAAATTCTGGGGCCAGAAGTTCCTTATCTTAGTGCTGTCGGAGCATTGCTCTATCTCGCAAATTGCACTCGGCCGAACATTGCATTTGCTGTCAATTTGCTTGCGAGACATAGCGCTTCTCCTACAAGGAGACATTGGAATGATGTTAAGCATATTCTACGGTACCTCCAAGGGTCTCAAGATCTTGGACTGTTTTACCATAAGAACCAAGACAAAGCCTTATTAGGTTATGCGGATGCTGGCTATTTGTCTGATCCCCACAACGCCATATCACAGACTGGTTACGTTTTTCTCTGTGGTGGTACCACGATCTCATGGAGATCGGTTAAACAAACTATGGTTACCACTCAGAGATAATAGCTTTATTTGAAGCCACACGAGAGTATGTTTGGTTAAGGTCCTTGGTAAAACACATTGGTGACTCATGTGGTATCGCTAAAGGCGATACACCTCCCACCGTTATATTTGAAGACAACGCAGCTTGCATCGCACAAATGAGTAATGGGTACGTCAAAAGAAACCTGATGAAACGTATTTCACCTAAGTTTTTCTACTCATACAAACTCCAGAAGAGCGATGTGATTATCATTCAAAAGGTGCAATCTAGTAACAATCTAGCAGATCTGTTTACCAAGTCCTTACCTACGTCTACTTTTGAAAAGTACGTTCGTGGTATTGGGATGCAAATACTCAAAGTGTTGTTGTCTTCAGGAGGAGTGGTAACCCCGAAATGAATCTAGAAGTTTTGATCTAGAAGATCGATTACATTCATCCTTAACTTATTATTTGGCCAAAACCTAGCACATGGAGTTTTTATGACAAGACATTTATATTATGTCGTAATATCCAAGGGGGAGTGTTGTAAATCTAGAAGATTTATTATTTCAAATCTAGAAGATTTGATGTGGACATTACCAATTGACCAATAACCCAATGAGCTTCATATCTTAGACTAGGGTTTTATTCTTATAAATAGACTATTGTACTCATAAATGTAAATACTCATATACAAGAACATTAGTGAAACTCCTAGCTTAGCTCGCCCCCAGACGTAGTCGTTCTCGATGAACTGTGAACAAATCTCGTTTTTTATTTTACGCACTTATTTACAACAAGTATAATATATATTTAAAAGTGAAAAGACAAAGGTAAAGACATTATCGGGGAAAGCACTTCAAAGAATCACTTCAAAAGTCCTTTAAAATCCTATGAGTTTTGATGAGATTATTGTTATTTATAAAAACAACTAAAAAGTCCTTCAAAATCCATCTAACACAACAATCCTTTAAAATCATTATATTTTTTAATACCAATGGATTTGTTTTAAACAATAAAAAATCTCGAATGAATAGCAATGGATTTTAATGGACCCTTTAAAAAAAATTAGAAATCCAGATTGAATACCAGTGAATTGTTTCCTAGTGACCTAAAATCTTAATTGATTCACCAGTGAAATTCTAATCCAATACACCCCTAAGGTTTAGATTTGCAAATGATCAATTTTTTATTGTATAAGTTAATATTTTAAGTATTAACCCAAAAGTTAAACCCTAGAAGGCTACAACTCGTACGAAATTCCCGCGTCTCAGTTCTTCAACCACGAAATAAAACCCTCGAAAACCTCGCAATTTTAGCAAAATCCAAACTCCAGTTTCAAAAAATGCCGCAATCTGAATTTCCGGAGTCGGAATCGGAAGGAGATGTCTCGTCGGAAGAGGAAACCGAGAATGAAGCTGCAAAGGAAATTGGCGATTCTCGAGATCAGGGAAAACTACCAGACTATGAAATGCAGAGATTGAAAAGAATTGAAGAGAATAAAAGGAGAATGGAAGCATTGGGGCTCCATAAAATGGCAAATTCCTTCATGGAATCAGTGCAAAAACCCCAGAAAAAGAATAATGATAAAAAGGGCAAGAGAAAAATAATTGATGAAGACGACGAGTACAGTCCTACTCAAGACGATGAGGAAATAAGTTCTTCAGATGAAGAGGACGAAAATGATGAGGAGTTTTCGCCGTCGAAGAAGAAGGTAGCCTATTTAATATACTGAAAAATTGGATGTAAGAATGCTACTTCAATTATCTTCTATCTTGATGAGTGGATGCCCTTTTCAGTATTTCTTTTACATATAGTTTATTGTTGGCTAAACAGTTAAATTGCACACAACACAAGGGATTCTCCAAATTATAAGGAATGATTAATGTTTGTATGGAGCAGTATAATTTCAGTAGTTAATGTGCTGTGTAGAGGAATCATGCAGTTTTATAACCTAAATGATGTCTGCATTGGAACACCGAGTAGCATTGCACGAACAAGCTCCTACCCATAACCAGCATAGCATGTGGGAAATTGTTATTTTATGTTATTGCAATAGTGAAATTCTTCGCCTTATCCACTTTGTTTTAACCTTGTGGGACTTGGCTGACTTCTCTAGGCTATTAGATGTATAAACTAGGTTGCCTTTTGATGTTATGATATTTTCTGTATTTAAAGTAAAATGGTTCATTTTTCACAAAATGTTGT
This sequence comes from Ballota nigra, assembly GCA_947034835.1. NCBI lineage: Eukaryota > Viridiplantae > Streptophyta > Magnoliopsida > Lamiales > Lamiaceae > Ballota > Ballota nigra. The sequence continues at coordinate 43,557,991 of OX344721.1, forward strand.
TTGAGATTCCTGGTAATTCGGGGAACATAACAAAGATGCTGCTCTTATGATCGAGTGTGTTATGGATGTAATTGTCTGCTGTGATAGCTGCATTATTACAGTATTCACTATTCCAGGCTGATTTTACTTGCTTCTTTATCGCCCATTTTTTGCTGTAGTATGCTCATTACATGTATCAAAGAACACAATTATTTCCTTATGCATTTGAGTTCTGGGCATCTCAAGATTGAATAAATTGAGTCGAAACCACTTGGCACTAAGCCCTTATTTCGGAACTTGTCTCAAACATATATACATGCAGCTAAATCACTTGTCATTATGTATCCATCTCATTATGATGATAATGAAGGAAATAATGTTCAGCAATCATTCTTCATTAGCAGGCTTGTATTGCGAGCTTTGAAATTGAGGATGGTTGGCTTAAACATACATTTACTGTCTTAAATTGGTAATCCAGGTGAAGAAAAATACTTCAAATTCTAAGAAGCAATACCCTGCCCAATTGCCTACTTTCGACTCTGATTTTGCAGAGGATGATGAAGATTTGATGCAGGTAAGGTATACACTTCTCTTTTATAGCATCTTTCTTTCAATATGTGTTTGGTTTTTGAGGTGCCTAGCTTGCAAGTCATTTAAGACATAATTATTTTATGATGCAGGCCATCGCTCTGTCACTACAAGATTCTGCAGGGGTGTTACATGTGAGAGGCATTTCTCCTTCTCAAACTTCTGGTGGTCATCCTATGAAAACTGCAGTTTCTAAAAGCCGTGCTACATACGCTTCAGATGCAACAACTGACAAAAGAAAAGATAATATTCGCATTCAGAATGATTCAGGAAGAAAGAGAAAAAAAATGGTTTGTATTTGATTACTTTTGGTGATAAGAATATTGATAAGTGCATATGTCAAATTTTATTATCAATTCTCATCTTGGATCAGCAGATAGCCAGCCGAGTTCAGATGACGGAAGATGAAATGCTGATACACTTCTTTCACTTTGATGGTAAGCAAAAGTTCTCTTTTTTGTATGCATGGTAAACATTTATTAGATCATTCATACAAACCTAACCTTACATGATTTGAGGGTCTTAATTAAGGACAACATAATATTTAGACTAAGATCATATTCACTCAAATTATGTGGAACTTTTCCATTTTTCTGGTACACCCTTTTAGGTGTTCCCTGTAAAACCATTTCTTCATTGGCTCACATATCCTATAAACACTAGATCACGAATATGATCTTGTATTACAGTTTCTTATTCTCGTGGTTTAGAAATATCGAGTGATAAGGTTCATGATTCTTCAAATTAATTTGTTACAACTTATTGTCTAAATTGTCAGTAGAATCTGGGAAAGGGGGCTTCAATCTCAGAGATATAGCGAGACTAGCTGCGGCCCATGACTTTACGTGGTCGCAGAAGGAGATTGCTGATATGATACGCTGCTTTGATAGTGATGGAGATGGAAAGGTCATTCCTTTTTTCTGCTTTCTTAAGGATTGATACCAACACAGTTTTCTTTTTTCTCTTTTGAGCTGAAGCATCCAACTGTCGAAGATTTGAAACAACTTAACTAAATAATATTGTGATTTTCCAGATAAGCTTTTATGACTTCCGCAAGATCGTTTGTAGATGCAACATGCTGAAAGATTCTGATGACGGTGTAGCTGGTAAGTTGGAACCAAGATTAATGTGTTGTTTATTGCCTAATAGTATAGGATATGAATGCCTTGTGCGACTACTATCACATTGTGTGCATACACTTTGCTCAATTTTTCTTGTCACAGGTTAACAAGTATCTTGCACCTGAAATAGCTCTTTGGTGGATTCCATGACATTTACGCACCCACGTGTATTTGTGTAAACGAATAGTAAATTAGTGTAGAATTTAGATTTTAGATGAATTTTCAATTGAAATATATTGTCAATGTTTTGTTGTGGTTGAGGTATGTTCACCTCTCAATGTAATATGATGTTTACATTTGAAGAATATTCAAAAGAGCATGGGAGCATTCCTCGAAACAGACGTATCTTGGAAGAAAGAAAAGAAATGAATAAATGATTAAATAAAACGGTGTAGATATGCCATCATTTTCAAGCCCATATGTAAATTATACATGTCGACCTATTTTGTAGTATTAAAATTTAATCATTCCATCATTGGACATTGAGTGGTGTGCCTTCAGATTTTTGCGGCTGATAAATGGATGGCTGCCTGCCTAAGTCACCTACAGGCTACACCATATACAAACAATGGTTTCAAAAAAATGAGTGCATTTTATAAATATGATGATCTACTTTTGCATTTGGTTGCAATTATTAATTTTTTTTGGTTTAAAATAAAATGAGGGCCATATGATGATCTACTTTTTCATTTTATTGGTTACTATCAATTAAAAAAACAAGGCAAAAACTTGTATGAGACCGTCTCATAATATGAGACCGATCAAATTAAAAAAAGTGATAGGGTTATAATTAAATGTGATAGTATTTTTAAAGAAAAGTGATAAGTCACTTTTAACAAATATATTATAACTTTTTGTTTAAACTTTATCACTTTTTAAAAGTGACAACTTTTTAATTAATAAGTGACACGTTTTAAATTAAAAGTGGATCAAATATTATTGGTCTCATACTATGAGACGGTCTCACACAAGACTTACTCAAAAAACAAATATAGTAACACGTTACCGAACTTTAGTTCAATGAATTCCGTAGTTTTAACCATTTACAAAGTGAGTCTAGTAAAATTTTGTATATTGAACCTATGTAAAGCTTGTTGGGCAAGATCAAAGGAGTACACAAAACAAAACAAAAAAGTACGTTCACCAATATCAAACATTTGCACCTGCGTTCATACAAATTTTTGTCGTAATTTCCTATGATTTTAGTAATCAAACGACTCAAATTAAGAATGCATCTGCTTTTCCGGTTTCAAATAAATCCGACCTGGCAGATGAAAAAATTGAGACAGTTATGACTTATGAGATGAGGAAAAAGTAAAAAGTAAAAAGTAAAAAGTAAAAGTATAGGAAAGGTCTAATAATAAAGATAAAGAAAAACATGTCCTTATAGCAAAGAAATGAAGAGGTTAAAGCTAGTCACACAACAAATGCATTTCGAGACAAATTATAATAACACCATCATAACCATTTAGGCAATTATGCTTCTAAAGTCGAACAAACAGCTAGCTGAATATAAAATGATCTTATATGGGTGGCATATTCCTTCAATGTCCTAATTTTTTTTGAACAAGCAGAAGATAGCTGGGGTTTTTTCTCCATCCATCATGTTCTCTTCAAAAGATACCCCAACAGGAGGCCAATCAGGCCAACAATGATGACATATGTGAACGGGACACCACCACGGCTTCTGTTACCTTGGCGTCTCAACAACTCCTGCATAAATTAATGAAAAATATAAATTGGTTAATTTAAAAGTATTATAATTTCAATATTGAGATAGGATTGTATCATAGACGTTATAGTTGGCAGAGCTTTAGTGCTTTACAAGTTTGATTTGGAAGCCAGTATCATGAAACATTTGCTTACCATTATTATGCTGATTCTCAATCAGACTATCAGAGCGCATTCAAATTAAAAATTAAATAATTAAACTGCTCGTGTACAAAATCACTATAATTCGTGTTTTCTTTGACCCCTTCTCATTTTTACAGAAACATAGGCTATAGGAAAAAAATATATAATTGAAAAATGTATATTAAATGAACTTCCCTTCTGTCAGAAGTGACTACCCAATGTCTCGCGTAAAACACGCGGGAGCTACGGTTTTGATCCAAAGGAACTAGATCTGGGAACTAAGGTCTGATCCAAAAGAACTAAACCTGGTGCCAATTATCTCTCCTCAATACAAATTGTTGTCATCTGGCCTTTTTCTAGAACCCATATGTTTTCTCTCCCTACACATGTGTGTGCATGCCACATTTAATATTGTGGCAAAATGGAAGCTTTCCATTCTCATGGTGCAACCTCCATCATTTAGATGCAGTACATTATATTACCCCTTTTCATCAGAATGTTTGGCATTTCAAGTTGATTATTAAAATTAACAACTCAACACCTACAGTTATTATGGTTCAGTGGATCCGTAACAAGATGGACATTTCAGTGAACCTGATTTACAGCGTGCAAGTCCATATTGACAACATGAAAAGGTGCTTAAGTTTCTCATTGCAAGTGGTAACTAAACCAATTGACTTGACGGAATTGCTCACTGAGGAAAAGGGAAAGCAAATCCCAGTAAATATTGCCTTAGAAGTTTCTAAGACAGAGACCTTTAAAATCAAAGATGCACAGAGCAGAAAAGAAATGTTTACCAGTTCCTGCTGAAGTTTGTTATTTTGATGCACAGCAGAATGTTTCTCTTCAGTCAGCTTTGCAATCAAGGCCTTAACCTACAAAGAAGCGAAAGACAAAGTGATAAATAAAGGTCAATTCTTATTGACCCTTTTCTAGTGTCAAAACAAAAAGGATCATTAATGAAATTCAGCATACCCCTAGACTCCTAAAAAATGGAAATGACAGTTAAAAAGTGTAAAATTGTCTCGCAGTTAGAGCCAGCTTACGAAATTGCAAAAACATTCGTACACTAAAACCACACATAGATTCAAATAACATAAGCAGTGATAAGAATTTAGAAAAACAAAAACAGTAAGATATAACCTCTGTTGTGTTTTCATTCTGCGCCACAAATGCTTTTGCCATCTGCCAGGTGATAAAAGGAATGGAAGATTAGTGACATCTTAATTTTACAACATTCTTTCTTGGTTCGAAAGAACGTTACCACATCTAAATACTAACCGTATTAAATTCGGGAGTCTGATTTACAGCCCCATTGTCCGACACAGATGCCCTAGGTGAGGAGCCTTCCTCTGACCCTTCTCGCACTGGTGAAGGTGGTTGAACGGGTGGAACATAGGCAACTCTCAACTTGCATTCATCTACTTGGTTCCCCGTCTCCTTGTTGAACTAATATAGAGATCAGATGAATTGATTTATCAACTTAGAAAAAAATAACACAGCCCTAAATCCCTAGCTTAACAGAAAGTACTGTATACTGCAGAAAAACAAACAAAATAGCACTAAATTACCATTTCAGGTGTAATGTCTTTTGCTGTAACTCCAGGGCTCACCACTACACTCTGGAGTAGAAATTTATCCCTGCATTGCATATCCAGGGGAGCCTCCTTTTGGGCTTGCATCGTGACTGAACGAACAAAACAACTTAAGAAACCCAAACAAACTACTGTGAATCAGCAATTAAAAAAAACACTCTTATTTCCAACATTCAGCGTCTTAAAATAGTCCAGCTACAAAACTTTAATGAAATGTACATCTACATATGAAGGCACATGAAACAATATCACAGACACAGCGGGAAAGAGAGACCTATAACATCACAAGACGAGTGAGGCATCACGACTCCTGTGTTTGGCCTCACACAATACTTCTTTGGATTTGTAGTCTTCACCTGGATATTAAAACAAAAATATAAAATAAAGAAATAAAAACAATCAGATACATCTACATCAACGAATTTCTTATTTGTTTGTTTTTGAATTGGTGAAAACTTGTAAAGTATCCGAACAAAGGGTGTAAAAACTGAACAACTACCTTGAATGCAACATAATTATCAGACTTGTTTGCCAATTTCATTGAACATGAGATCTGCTTCTTCAATTCAACTAATACACAACACAAATGCAAGACCGATTAATACCAGATCATCAAAATCAGAAAAAACCTAATGCGCAGATCTGATAGAACATAATTAAATCAAACCCGTCCAACTTTCCCCAAATCGGTCTTCTAGAAGTAACCATGATGCGATAAAAGAGTTCCAAAAAACAAAGAAACTAAATTATGAAGAAACACATTAAAACATATCACGTACATGGGAATTGAAGTTCCACCGGTTCAATTTGAAGGAGCTCGCTGGTAGTCATCTTTAAGCGGATCGTTGATCTATCCGCCGGATAATTGATCGAATGAAGGTTCCCGGCGTCGCAGATAGGTTACTCGGCAGCGGCGATTGAATTGAATCACTGTTTTACAGCGAATGCGAGGTTAATTAAGAGAGGAATAGAGATCTACTAGGTTTCGAATTTTAGGAAATATTGTCGTGGCTTCTTCCAGTTAGAGAAGGAAGAAAGAGGGGAAGAGGAGAGTAGAGAAATAAATAACGCAAACGTGGAAAGTGCAGAGTGTCCCTAGTAAAATAGGCTATTCTTTTGGGCTAATTTCACTATGTTTCCAGACTAAAACACTTCTTTTCCTCCCCCTTTTTTTTTATCAAAACCAATTTTTTTTTCGACAGGTATCAAAACGAATTTCACAAAACTGTGCCTATAAGATTAACATAAATTAACAGGGAAAAAAACTCAAACTACACTAATGCATCATTGAGGAAGTGATGAAATTAATACGTCTCAATCTCATTGTCCAATTTTATAAATAATCAATTTTCACTTACCAACATATCGCTAAAAACAATTTTATTCCTTTTTATTTACCATAATATAACTAAAACACTATTTTATTACTATAAATATTACTCATACCGTCCCATTATAAGTTTCTTGTTTCTTTTTATTGTTTTGTTTAAGAAAGTGTATATAGTTGTTTAAAACAATATTTGTTTATTAATATAGGGAGTATTGTTTTTTACTTTTTATAGAATATAAAACTTATACTGGAACATCCAAAAAAGGAAAATAGAAAATTTATAGTGGGATGGAGGGAGTAATAAACAATTTTCACATTGAAACTCGTGTTAAAAGCAAATGGACAATTAAAATTGAGACAAAGCCAAGAAGGGAATAATATATGAAACAAATATCTTTGGGAGTACTATTGAAATACTCCCTCCGTCCCAACATTTTTTGCACACAGAAATGGGCACACATATTAAGAAAAAATTATTTTTTGAGTAAAGTAGTGACATATGGGTAAATATATGTATATTATTGTGAGTGTGCAAATCAATGTTTCCTTTTTTAGAGTGTGCAACTAATCTTGTGACGGACGACAAAGGAAAGTGTGCAAATAATGGTGGGACGGAGGGAGTATATTTTATGATAAATGATATAATAATATATTGGATATATTTTTGAGGTATATATTATAATAAATTATAAATATTTTGAGATATATTTTATGAAAATTAAAAAATAATATAAAAATATATTGGATATATATGTGTATATATTATGATAAATTTTAATCTTAATTGATTAAAAAATATATATATCTTTGAAATAATTATATGATAAATATCGACAAATAATATATTTGTCAATATTTCAGTTATTATAAAAGATAATCTTTGTGATATATTTATAAATATTTGATTTTAAAAATGTGTATTTGAGATATATTTTATGATGAATATTGACAAATAATATAAAAGACTTGAAAAAAGTTTAATAGAAAAATACCAATTCACATTTACAAACGTAAGAAATACAGTTTAATATAAATTATTTGGCAATCATGGTTGTGCTAATTTAATTAAAATTTATTTCACCACCTGTCTAACATTAGACAAATTTATCAAAGATAACTTATTTTCCAATTATTTAACTGCTTGCACAGTACCTGGCAGGAGGTGGATAAAACTTTTCAATACATAAAATAATACTACTTATTAGCATATAGAGCAATATGGCTTTTTTATTATTATATAGTGGTTTTCAAAACCACTTTGCAAAATACGGTGGTTTTGAGGGGTTTTTGTAAAATAAGCATGAGCGCCGTCCACAACGGCGCTCACACTGTTTAAACAGTACTTCCACACACTGCAACTTGACTATGACACGAGCGCTGAAAGTGGGGAAATGCAGCGGTCGTTGGGCGTCGTTATCAACGGCACCCATGACATTTTCTGACGCAGTGGGGCCAGATTAATACCATTACATTGACTTGTCAAAATCAAAATCTTTTCAGACTATTTTTGCAGTAACATGCACGCGAGAATCTTGAATTTAAGCATGCATTCTCTTTCAAATTATACAACCTTTGAATTTAAAGGTTCACATGTATACATTAATTTGGTCCGTATGCTTTTTATCTTCTATAAGTAGCGACCTCATTTTAAATTTCTTTGTATCAGAACATTTTTAAAAAAACATCAGTGAGAAAATTTCTGAAATATTTTAGGTACAAGGGTTTAGGGTTCAATCCGATGGAATGATATAAATTGTTGCTGTAAAATCGTGGTATGTTTATTATAATATCATAAGTTAATTTGTTTATAGATTGAAATATTCTAAATTTGTTTAATTTGTTCATAGGTTACTTTTCTTTTGGATTGGTGTTTGCAAACATCACAACAACATATAATGAGTCTTGTATTCTGAAGAATCATACATTTTGAGGTATTTTTTCATTTTTTTTTATTTTCATTATTTGTAATAGTTGGTGTGTAAAATACAGTTTAATCAGTTGATTTGTAAATCAAAAGAGGGTGAAAATTATGCCAACTATATTGTTGCACCAACATGATCTCTACTGACTAATTCATGTAGTTGCATTTGCATTAAATTTATTTAATATTCTTTAATAATTTGATTTTATAAATATTTGTCAAAACTAAATAAAAAAATAACATGAAAAATAAATAAAAAGAGAATATGTGGTCATCGCTCCAATACTTACCATTACAATCTATATTTAATTATGTAAAAGTAATTGCATATTAATTAAAGAATAAACATATAAATAACTTTGTTTAAGTTGATTAATTTTTTTGAAGACACACGTATAACACCTAAATAAAAAGAAATGAAAACTAATATTAAATTAATCTGAGAGAACTAATTTTTTTAATGAGAAACATGTAAAAAGAACAACTAAAATTAAAAAAATTTATATTGTTATAATTCTATAGATATAATAAAAAATATATATACTTGCTAATTAAAATATAAGAATAATAAAATTCTTATTGTTATTTTATTTGTACTTATACTTTAAGGGAACAAAATCTCTATTTTAAGAAAACACTTATACAAATTTTCAATATCTTAATTAAACATGACACTTTTATTTTATTTGTACTGAAATTTAATTATAAGAATTATAAGAAAAATCCAAGAATAGTAAACTAATTAAAAAATTTGTGGTTTTGAACGAAGGTTGTAGGTATGGCAAATTCAAATGATATTGGAATAATTGTACGATGTCACGAAGTAGTTGTTGGGTTACAACGAGTTGATCGTAGGACTGATTATAATGATTTACTACGTTTATTGTCTGAGATGACTGGATTTGACTTAAATCAATATTCGTTGAAGGTATCTGCAAAATATGAAGCTAATAACATGTCACAAATTTTACCTATTAAGTGTAATCGGGACCTCCGATTCTTTTTTGACCCAAATACTGGTTTCGAGTCAGTTGAGCTATTTGTTGACATAGAAACGATGTTACCACCTCAATCATCTCATGATCCAATTGAGAATACGTACAATCAGTACGCATCTTACATTGTTGGTGAATCTGAAACACCTCATTTCACTAGTTACATTCCAAATCGTAATGTGGATGATCATGAGGGGAATGCAAGAGTTTATAATGTGCATCCATGTGACAGTTGTTAGAGAAAATTGGTTGGTGGTATTATTTTATAATTAATTGATATTAAAGTTTATTTGAGACTTTAATAGTTGACCAATTAATTTTTTGTGTTGAAATTAATTTCTCGGAAATTAATTGTTACAAGTGCGTTCTACTCTTGGAGTAGATGAGAATTGTGTATTCATACTCGCAAAACTGATTTTCGGTGAGTGAGAAATTGAATCGGAAAGTCGAAAGGTTCAACACCTAATTTTGGGAATTAAATGAGTCATTTAATTCATCCCACATTGGATTTTTGGAATACTAATATACATGATATTAGTATGGGAACAATGAAGTATAATAAATTAAAGTTGATTGCTAGTCAATCAAAGTTGCCACATGCGCGTGCGCGCCGAGCCGACCCAAATTGTGTATTCATACTTCTTGCCACCAACGTAAACGCGTCCGCATTTAATGCCCACACGGTTTCTCCTTCTGCATTGAGTGGAGGTTCGCCTATAAATAGCGTCCTCATGCATTTGCCTAGCCACGCATTCAGAAATCTTCTCCTCTCCCTCTGTCTCTCTACATATAGAGTCTTAAGAGCCAGTCCAGTTCGAAGCGCTTATTTTGTTCGCGGGAGCTCCAAGACCTGTGGTGCTACACTCTTGGAGACGATAGTGACGTTTTACCTTTGGGGGCAAATTTCTAAGACCGAAGAGCACTACCGGGGAAATTTTGTCTTGCGGGAAGAGGGCTTCCTCGACTCGTCACGAGTTGCTGCTTTTTATTTTCTCTCTTTGTACTAAGTAAATTGAGTTGTAATTTTCTTTTTAATTTTAAATTATTATTTCCGCAGTCAAAACTCTTTTCATTTACAATCGCAAGACAAAAACCTTCTTCTGTTTTTCAAAAAATGACTGATTGAAATAACAATTCGGAATCTGCTAACCAGGGAAACACTGTTGTTCCCTCTGGTAACCCCACTCCCCAGGGCACCACTACCCCCGTTTCCCCTGTAACTATCCTTGTTGGGCAGACCTCTAATCCCTCTGTGGTGAGTCCTTTCCCGTTTGATAATTCGAGACCTTTTGTGGTCCAAAGTGAGAGACCCGAAAAGTTTTCGGGTAAAAACTTCAAGAGGTGCCAACAGCGTATGCTGTTCTTTCTGACCACCTTGAGGTTGGCGAGGTTCCTTACTGAGGACCCGCCTGCGGTCGTTGAGAACGATGCGCAAAATGAGGAAGTTCGTGCCAGCTGATGGGAACACGACTTCTATGCTCAGAATTACATTCTGAGTGGTCTGGCAGATGCTTTGTACAGTGTCTACCAGAAGTGCAAAACGGCCAAGAAAATGTGGAATTCCTTGGAGGCCAAATATGTGGCAGAGGATGCCGGTACTAAGAAGTACTTGGTTGGGAAGTTCTTGAACTTCAAGATGGTGGACTCGAAGTCTGTCGTCGAACAAGTTCAAGAATTCCAGTTTATTATGCATGACATTGCTGCAGAAGGAATGATACTGCCAGACGCTTTCCAAGCCGCTGCAGTAATTGAGAAACTTCCTCCAAGCTGGAAGGAGTTTCAAAGCCACTTGAAGCTGAAGAAGAAGAGTATGACCTTGCAAGAGGTCATAGGCAAACTTCAGATTCGCGAGGGTGGGCTGGAAAGGAACAAGGGTCAGGAAGAGGCCAAAGCGAATTTGATGGAATCAAAGAAGCGCAAGAGGCCAAATTCCGACAAAGGCAAACAACCAGTTGTAACTCGACCCAAATTTACGGGTGATTGTTACAACTGTGGAAAGCCAAACCACATTGCAAGATTCTGCAAGGCCCCGAAGAAAGATGACAAAGGAAAGGGCAAGCAGTCCAATGCGAACGTGGTTGAAGGGGAGTTCACTGAAGAGGACCTTGTTGCGGTGACCACTGAAGTGAACCTCGTGGGCAACCCAAAGGAGTGGTTCATTGATACAGGGGCTACCTTTCATGTCTGTTCTGACAGGAATGCTTTCTCGACCTATGAGCCAGCCAATGGGAGAAAGCTGCACATGGGGAATCAAGCCACGTCTGAGGTGGCTGGGGTTGGCAACGTTGTTCTGAATCTGACCAGTGAGAAGAATATCACACTGAGAGATGTCCTGCATGTCCCGGACATTCGCAAGAACCTCATCTCCGGCTCTGTACTAGTGAAGAATAATTTCAAACTTGTATTTGAGTCTAATAGGATTGTTCCTAGCAAGTTCTCAGTGTATCTAGGTCGTGGATATATCCACGATGGTCTGTTTAAGATGAGTGCCATTGTTGTACACCCCAAGGGGAAATCTGTTATGAATAAAGAAGCTTCTACTTCTTATATCGCTGAATTTTCAAATTTATGGCACTGCAGATTGGGACATGTAAATGCTAAATCGATAAAACGACTAGTAAGTTTAAATTTACTAGATATAAAGAATGTCGATTTAAATAACAAATGCGAAATTTGTGTAGAAGCTAAGATGACAAAGTTGCCTTTCCCTTCGGTTGAAAGGAACTCAGAACCTTTAGAATTAATTCACACTGATGTGTGTGACTTAAAATTCATACAAACTAGAGGTGGGAAGAAGTACTTCATCAATTTCATAGATGATAGTACAAGGTTTTTCCATGTTTACCTTTTGCACAGTAAGGATGAAGCGTTAGACGCTTTTAAACTGTACAAAAGTGAAGTGGAAAACCAGTTGAATAGACGAATCAAAATGATTCGTAGTGATAGAGGAGGAGAGTATGTAGCACCATTTGAGAAGATATGCTCCGAATCCGGAATCATACATCAAACTACTGCTCCTTACTCGCCTCAATCTAATGGTGTTGCGGAACGAAAGAACCGAACACTCAAAGAGATGATGAATGCTATGCTTATTAGCTCCGGTTTACCGCAAAACTTATGGGGGAAAGCCATTCTGTTGGCTAACCACATTTTGAACAAAATTCCACATAAGAGTAAAGATACGACTCCTTATGAATTGTGGAAGGGGCGGAAACCATCGTATAAATACCTCAAAGTGTGGGGGTGTTTAGCAAAGGTTGAAGTGCCTCTACCTAAACAAGTTAAAATCGGCCCTAAAACGGTTGATTGCATATTTATTGGGTATGCACTGAATAGTAGTGCCTATTGGTTTCTGATTCACAAATCAGAAGTTCCCGATATGAAAGAAGGCACTTATATAGAATCGAGAAACGCTGTATTTTTCGAAAACATCTTTCCTTGCAAGACCAAGAAAGATGATGTATAAACCAAAAGACCTCGAAATGAGGAGGTTGATGAGGATGCTGGTCCGTCCACTCAAGATAGTGGCGAGTTACGACGCAGCAAGAGAGCTAAGATAGTTAAAACCTTTGGTCCCGATTTCATCACTTACGTGTTGGAAGAGGAACCGAGGACTATCAAAGATGCTCTATCTAGGCCAGACGCTCCGCTCTGGCAAGAGGCGATTAACAGTGAAATCGACTCTATCATGCAAAACCACACGTGGGAGTTGGTTGATCTCCCACAAGGTTGCAAGCCCTTAGGATGCAAATGGATCCTTAAAAGAAAGTATAAAGCGGATGGGTCGGTTGAAAAATACAAAGCCCTCTTAGTGGCCAAAGGGTTCAAACAAATCGAAGGGTACGATTTTTTTGATACCTATTCACCTGTAACGAGGATTACTTCCATTAGGGTGCTAATCGCGATTGCTGCTCTGCACAATCTCGAAATTCACCAAATGGATGTTAAAACTGCGTTTCTAAATGGTGAAATGTGTACAGATATATATATGGATCAACCAGAAGGGTTTGTAGCACCTGGAAATGAGAAAAAGGTGTGTAAACTAGTGAGGTCATTGTATGGACTTAAGCAAGCTCCAAAACAATGGCATTTGAAATTTGATAGCACCATGTTATCAAATGTCTTTCGTATTAATGAGTGTGACAAATGTGTGTACGTGAAAAGTACACCGAAAGGATTTGTCATATTGTGTCTATACGTTGATAACATGCTCATTATGAGTAATGATCATGATTTACTCATTAGTACAAAACGCATGTTAAGTCGAAACTTCGACATGAAAGATCTGGGTGTTGCTGACGTGATTCTAGGAATCAAGATCAGCATGACATCAAATGGTATATCTTTAACACAATCTCACTATGTAGAGAAAGTGCTAAAGAAGTTCAATGCCTTTGATGATCCACCTGCAAAGTCCCCATTGGACATGAGTGTGCATTTGAGCAAAAATAGAGGTAGTCCTGTAGCTCAACAAAAATATGTTAGAGTTATCGGTAGCATAATGTACATTTCAAATTGTACGCGTCCCGATATAGCATGTGCGGTGAATAAACTTAGTAGATTCACAAGCAATCCAAGCAATGAGCATTGGAATGCACTCAGGAGAGTCTTGAGGTACTTAAAGTATACTCTCGACTTTGGGCTACAGTACACTAGGTATCCTGCTGTACTTGAAGGGTACTACGATGCTAATTGGATCTCAGACACTAAAGAGTCATTCTCCACTAGTGGATTTGTATTCACTATAGAAGGAGCGGCTGTGTCCTAGAGATCGACTAAGCAAACATGCATAGCCTGATCCACCATGGAATCAGAATTCATAGCTTTGGATATAACTGGTGAAGAAGCAGAGTGGCTTTAAAATTTCCTCGAGGATATTCCATGTTGGGATAAACCCGTACCTACTATAATGGTACATTGCGACTGTCAAGCCGCAATTGGTAGGGCTTTAAGTGACATGTATAACGGAAAGTCTAGACACATTCGTCGTAGACATAATTCCGTGAGACAATTGATCTCAAGTGGTGTGATGTCAATAGACTATGTGAGGTCTAAGGACAATCTTGCGGATCCGTTAACTAAGAGTATAAATCGAGATCAATTGTCTAAACTGTCAGAAGGAATGGGTCTAAAATCCACAAAGTAAGCTGAAGCAGTGGTAATCCAACCAAGTTGACTGGAGATCCCAAGATCTTGGTTCAATGGGAAAACTAAGCTGTGGAAGTTAGGGAATGCACTTGGTAACCCGACCATTCCTTATAGGACAGTATACCAAGTGAGAACCCGTGTGTGGTACAGGCTAAGTCCATACGACTTTTAATAAATCCTAAGTCCATGTGGGGGACGGAGTATTGCGGGATACTCAAGAGGAGTTCACCTATGTAAGTGTGAGGTGAGAGGCCGTCTCAAATATCAGTGGATATTAAGCACTTATGAATCCAAAGGGTGTCCATGACCGAAACGGACAAAAACTTGAGACAAGAAATGAGCGTAGAGATATTATTGTGTCAGTATTACTGTCTAAGTACACACCAAGGCGGAATGGTTCAAGGTAATGTGTCCACCAGGCTGCCGGTGTACTCGGTAATGCTTGACTATGGAAGGTTCAAAGCCACAAACTACCTATCCAAATGCAATAATATTTTGTGTTTGAACTGGACTGTGAGTCTGCATGTCTATAGGTTCAATTTCCATTCATGTGGGGGATTGTTAGAGAAAATTGGTTGGTGGTATTATTTTATAATTAATTGGTATTAAAGTTTATTTGAGACTTTAATAGTTGACCAATTAATTTTTTGTGTTGAAATTAATTTCTCGAAAATTAATTGTTACAAGTGTGTTCTACTCTTGGAGTAGATGAGAATTGTGTATTCATACTCGCAAAACCGATTTTCGGTGAGTGAGAAATTGAATCGGAAAGTCGAAAGGTTCAACACCTAATTTTGGGAATTAAATGAGTCATTTAATTCATCCCACATTGGATTTTTGGAATACTAATATTCATGATATTAGTATGGGAACAATGAAGTATAATAAATTAAAGTTGATTGCTAGTCTTGGTCTTGGCAATTGGACTTTGGGCCTTGGGCCCAGTGGGTATCTAATTTTTTGGAGAACAAAAATTAGGATATCAGGTCCACAGAGTTTGGGTCGATTCGGATCAGAGACCCACCCGGTTAGAGAGGTCAACCGGATCGACATACTTCATAAGAGCACATAAATCACGTGTGCTAAATTCATGGGACGTTACCAGCGTGATTTAAGGAAACGCGTTCTGGGTCAACTTCTTGCCACCTACGTAAACGCGTCTGCATTTAATGCCCACGCAGTTTCTCCTTCTGCATTGAGTGGAGGTTCGCCTATAAATAGTGTCCTCATGCATTTGCCTGACGGGGAAATTTTGTCTTGCGGGAAGAGGGCTTCCTCGACTTGTCACGAGTTGCTGCTTTTTATTTTCTCTCTTTTTACTAAGTAAATCGAGTTGTAATTTCTTTTTAATTTTGAATTATTATTTCCGCAGTCAAAACTCTTTTCATTTACAACAATTTTGGCCATGATGATCTGGGTGATTCTGAGCCATAACCACAACAAAATGATGAAGAATGTGCAAATGAAGGGGGTTCCGGTGAGGATCATAACATTGATCATCAAGTTCATTCGGTTACAAATATGGCACAACATTTTGCACCACATCCTAGTTTATCGAGAGCTTCTTTTTTTTGACTCATCATACGCGGATGTGCCTATTGATTCAATCGACATACCACATGGTGAGTTCACATATGACGATGATATGAGAATTTTAAAGGCAGGAATGATCTTCACAGATAAAAAACAGTTGCAAACAGCCATGAAAAATTATTCAATTCGACATTCAATGCGTGAGTTTGCAGTCAAGGAGAGTACCCCAACCATTTGGAAGGTTGTATGCAAGTCAGTCATGCGATCAAATATATCTCTATATAAACGTACATTATTTCTTGCACTGTGAGTATGACTATGATGTTGCACCCACCTGAATGATATCAAATCATACATAGATATACATAAAATAATATGTCATATCATATATAAATATTTAAACTTTCTTCATTACCTGGTACCATAAGGTGGAAGACCCAAGTTGCGACCATCACCTAACAGTGACCCTTGTCTAAGAAAACTACAGACATTCATAGGTTGTATTGTTAATATTCTTGACCATGCACATATCTACAATAATGATCGCATGAGATATATAGTTACACAATAAACAATTTAAACATTAAAATCATAAATATTACCTGTAACAAGGACAATGGTCCAGAAATAACTTGACGCTCAATCTCTGTAGCCCGACAAAGCTCGCTATATAACGAAGCAAACACTGCGCTAGCCCAACTGTAAGATCCAGTTTCATGTATACCATTGAGGAAATGTAGATAGAATAATAAAACAGAACCGCGAGAGGTATCAGACATCATAAAACCACCAAGCATAAGAAGTGCACACCCTCTTGCATACTGATTAACAGCCTCCTGATCAGTATCTTCTGTAATCACAATATTTTCAAAATGATCTTTCAATGCAGATAGATACAGCCGTGACTTACTCTTCGTGTCATTATCATGGGGCATAAAACCTAATAACTCATCACAATAATTCATCCACTGGTATTTTGTAAAATTAAGATCAGCGCAAATAATTGGCCGACCCTCTATGGATAATCCCCAAATGATCGCCACATCCTGTAATGTTACAGTAGTCTCTCCAACGGGAAAATGAAATGTGTGAGTTTCTGGATGCCATCTCTCCACCAACTCAGTAATAAGATGATTATCAATGACAATTGGTCCACATCGAGCAACACCATAAAAACCCATAATATGTAAGGCATCAAGAACACGAGGGTGCAAACTAACCATGTCTTGTACACCTATCCGCAAACTCCAAAATATATGTGATGATGCGTGAGTTGCCCTTAATGTGTTATCCTCTTTAATTTTACCACTAAAAATTGCTTCTGAACGATGTTTTTCCTGGGACGTCAAGACAGACGAATCCTTTGGTCCGTACAATACTTCATAAGAAGTCATCCTAATATTAAATAAAAATAATAGATTAAATCAAGTTATCAATGATCGGTACAATCTGAATGAAAGCATAATTTAATTAATTTATTATGATCGGAGATTTAGGAACCATATGACAACAACATCAATTTCCATTTCAATTAATTAAATTTCACATTAAGATAGATTTTTTTTATCTTAATCATTGTGACTTGTTATGTTTCAAATTATTATTTACAAATGATGTGTATTCTATTTACTTATATAGCAACTTTGTTACTTCACGTAACAATCAAACAATAATTAATAATGCAAACTATAATTATATTTAAACAATTTTCAAATCAATAATCATATATTAATTAATTTTGATAAAATATTTCAAGCAAACTCATGCCATCCAAATATTAAAAAACGTGAATTAATGCAATTGCTTCCTTCCAAATCATCTAGTCCCATGCTTTAAACTAATTATTCTTGATCAGGAATTAAACTAATTAATATTGTACACCAAATAAAAATACAACTAATAAAGTTGGTGCTTTTCGGTAAAAATAAAAAAAAGATGTTGGTGCTTTAAATACTGATCAACCAAACTAACTAAAAGTGGAATTTGTCAAAGAACCAACTATCTGCTAAAATCTCTCCAAATAATACCACAAAAATCTCACAGATTTTTCACACTTCTACCATTATATTCATACTTATATTTTAAATCAAAGAGAATTAAAAAAAAAAAAAAGAGAATATTGTTCTGGTAGGGAGTAGCAGGCGCTGCATTCTCCACGTACTCAGGCGCCGGCGACCGTGAACCGCAGCACCAGCCTCCTCCGATCTTAGGAGCCGCAGCACCACCTTCCGTTGTCCGTTTTTGTGATGTTTGAAAATTATTGTGATGCGGTTGTTAGGATTGATTTTGGCTTCAACATTAATATGGCTAGAACAACTATATTTACTATGCATCTACCACCTGTAAAAATTTATTTACTATGGTCATTTCAAATTTATTAAGTAGTTTGGTAGTTGGTGTGGTAGTGCATTCATGGGCGCAGTTGGTAATGGCGCCAACGACCGGAACATTCTTCAAGTAATATCTCTGGTCTCTCAGTGTAGTTGCAATTCAAGAGCGTCGTTTAGGATGGTGCAGACACTGTTTAAACAGTGTGAGCGCCTCATGCTTATTTTACAAATTCACCTCAAAACCACCATATTTTGCAAAGTGGTTTTGAAAACCACTATATATCAATAAAAAAGCCCAAACTTCTGAGTATATTTCTTTTACACCCAAGTGCGTGTGGACTCAAGTCATCAAGTAATATTTTAATAATGAATAATATAATACTTTTTTTTAATGTAAAAGATGCAATATATTTTGAAAAAACAAAATATAGAGTGAAATGGTTCATACATAAACCATTGAAGGGTATTAGTTGTTTATTGAAAATAAACTAACTCTTCAGTATAAATAACTAACACTCTACATTGAAAACAACTAATACTCTTTGGTGAAAATAACTAATACTTTTCAATAATTCATGCATGAACCAATTTCACTCTATACATACTCATTTTAAAAAGTTGATTTTACTTGTTATTCATTTCACATTAGTAAATATATTGCTCTGGCTTTTTTATTGATATATAGTGGTTTTCAAAACCACTTTGCAAAATATGGTGGTTTTGAGGTGAATTTGTAAAATAAGCATGAGCGCTATCCACAACGGTGCTCACACCCGCTGCATTTCCCCACTTTCAGCACTCGTGTCATAGTCAGGTTACAGTGTGTGGGAGTACTGTTTAAACAGTGTGAGCGTCGTTGTGGACGGTGCTCATGCTTATTTTACAAAGACCCCTCAGAACCACCATATTTTGCAAAGTGGTTTTGAAAACTACTATATAATAATAAAAAAGCCCGGAAGTTTGAGTTATTAATATTATTATGTGAAACACTCATGCCGAAACAAATTGGATATATATATCATAATAATTAAATTACATCGTGTTATGAAATTATTTGGAAAAAAAATTGATTTATCTCATGTATGAACAACTATTGAACAGTAAAATGAGATTTGTGCAAATAAAACTATGACAAATTTTAGGGTGCATCCAAGTGCATAGCATGCACTTGGATTTTGATTTTAATTTGAAATTAATTTTGACCAATTAAGATCCAACAAAAACTTGCGGGTCAGGTCCAACCCGACCAAAATTTGCGGGTCTGACAACAAATTGAGTCACAAATGGGTTGCGTGCGTTTCATACCAATACCCAAAGTTATATCACCAATACCCGAAGTTATAATCAACAATACCCGAAGTTATAATTACCAATAATCGAAGTTATATCACCAATACCCCAAATTATAATTACCAATAACCGAAGTTATATCACCAATACCCGAAGTTATAATCATCAATACCCCAGGTTATAATCATCAATACCCCAAAAATTACTCAATAATAATATTCCAAATAATTATCTAGTAGTACCCAAGACTTAATCACTAATACCCCAAGTTATAATTATCAATACTCCAAGTTATAATCACCAATATCCCAAGTTATAATCACCAATACCCCAAATTATAATCACCAATACTCCAAGAATTACTCAACAATACCCCAAGTTATAATCACCAATACTCCAAGAATTATTCAACAATACTGCAAGTTATAATCACCAATACCCCAAGAATTACTCAACAATTCTCAAGTTATAATTACCAATACTCCAATAATTTCTCAACAATACATTGAACAGTGATCTCCCCTATAATTATTCAGTAATACCCAAGACTTAATCAACAATATCCCAAACAACAATACCCCAATAAATAATACACATTTAATACACTTTTAAATTCTGACTTTGGATAACATATTACAAAGTAGTCACCAATACCTCTCATTACTTGGCGCATATACTTACAATGTGAAGTCATATTATCATATTCTTAAGAGGTGTTAAACAATACATTAGTTATCTTTTCATTTACTGACAATAATAAACATTCAATTCACAGTGTGTTGTGAATTTCAGTTCGGATAGCATTCCCAATGGGATCGGTTTCGGAGGGCGAGAGAGTCATTTTGGACTGTTCATTTCAGCAAACTTTGATTAGGGGCACACCTTCGCCTACACACATTTAGGAGCTCGTCCCTGTCGAAAACCAACCGAATACATCCAGAAGTGATTGATTAATGCTAGGGAGTTATATCAAGAAAAGGAGATTCCGACAGACCAGAGGATTAAAGTATAATCACCGTCGATGCCCTGACACAAATAAATCGAATTCTCTTTCGTTCGCACGTATCCCACTTGAACGCTCACAAGATTCTCAGATTATGACTTGCATCTGAATCTGAAATTGCAGTGAAAAAATAGAGGAGAAGAGGAGCGACCCATTTACTGATCCTGGATTTGAATAAGTCAAAATTAATTTTAAATTGTAAGTAAAATTCAAATGCATAGTATGCACTTGGATGCACCCTAAAATCACTTTAAAACTATTATTTTAAAATTCTCAAATGAAACAAGAAATAATTGAATTAAATGTCACCGAATTATTTGTTGCCTTTAATTCTGGGTAGGCACAAAGCACAAGGAATACTTGAGTTATATTAATAAAGAGGCGACTAGCACTAGCCAAATTTATTCAGTTTTTTTTATTTCTTTTGTACTAATGAACTTCTACAAAGGTTTTTTTTTTTTTAAAAAGACGTAATTAGGGCTTTTCCAAATAGGATATATTTATCTATGGATATTGTAATAATTATAGAATACAGTAAGGTAAAGCTAATCCCCTATTATACTAGCAGTGAGTTTATTCTATTTGTGTCGCTTTATGGTTCATTTATCCTATGTATCGTCATTTGCTTAATTCCGCCTATGTGACATGATTGTGAAAGTCACTTAATATAATAAAGAGGCTAATTAAAAAAAAAAAACATGTATAAGGATTTGAACCCTAAACCACATAAACACAATTTATAATGTTTACCACTTGGGCTAAGCTAAGAATCTTACAAAATAAGAATATCGATTGTATATAACTTGAGCCTATAAAAACATATTAGAAATTTATTACAATTGTATCAACTAGTATTAAGCCCATCCGTGCTTGCACGGAAGTCATATACATCACTAAATTCTTAATATAATGATTTTATATTCTATATGTTTTATTTTTAACCTTCATACCTACTCCCTCCATCCATGAAAAGTATGCATCATTTTCTGAACGTGGATTAATGTAATATGTTGGAGGGTATTTTGGGGTCTTGTGAGGTCCGTTTATGAATAAAGTGATTGTTTATGGTAAGTATGCATAAAAACGTTACTATAAACAATCGTTTTATTCATAAACGGACCTCACAAGACCCCTAAATACCATTCGACATATTGCATTAAACGACGTGCAGAGAATGGTGCATACATTTCATGGACGGAGGGGGTATTATGTATTATATTCATCACTCGTATTTTACAAAAAAAATTTTACAACATTTTCTAATTAAATGTAATTGAATCGTAAAAATATTTGTATTTTATTAAAAGATATGCATTAATAAACAAATAATAATTTTTTTTCAACATAAATTATATACTTTTACTCAAATGATTTCTCATATATTAATTGAAAATATAATAAAAGCTTTTACAATTTATTATCAGTTACAATGTACTCCCCCCGTCCCACTATTATGTTTCCCTTTTGCTATTTTGGTCCGTCCCACTATAAACTTCTCATACCTTATTTGGAAATCAAATAATAATATTATATTCATCTACTTTATTTACATCCACTCATTTAACCACATTCCACTTTATTCCATTCTCTCTCCATCACATCACTTGTACTATATATATTTTAACATCCCTCTTAAATGTTGTGCCCAAAAGTGAGGGGAACGTAATAGTGGGACGGAGAGAGTAATACTTTCTCCATCCCCTTTTTAATTAAAGATTTTGCAAAAATAGGCACTCTTTTTAAAATTAACATATTCTTTTTTAAAAGTTTCTTAAAATAAAATATTCATACACCACTCTCTACATTTTTTTTTTAACATTTCTCTAATATGTTTCTTATATTTTCAACCAAATATTTTAAAATAAAACATAATATTATTTAAAACACGTGAATATGTATAGTGTAAATAAATTTCATTGTAAAATTAGTTAGCAATTAATATGCTTTTGTGAGAATCATTATTTTTTTAGTGAGAACAACTATTACCCTTCAAATTGGTTCATGGTGAAACTTTTTCACTATATACATTGCATGCATACATATACATACATATATATATATATATATATATCAACTTATGGAGTGAAATTGGTTTACATGTGAATCACTTTGTAATACTTTTTAGTATAACAACTAACACCCTTTTGAAGAGAAACTAATTCCCTCTAGTTAAACAATTAATACTCTTCATACCCTTCAACTAATATTTTTCAGTAAGAACAACGAATATCCTTCAGAGAGAACATATATGAATCAATTTTACTCTATACTTTGCCTTTTCTAGAAGGTAGGAATATTCGTCTAAAATTATTTTAAAGAATGTCTCATTTATACATAATTATTACTTTTATATCTTTTACAATTACCTAAATTATGTACTATTAATTAGGATAACACATGAAATCAACATAGTGTGTGTATGCATGTGAATATACACACACACACACACACATATATATATATATATATATATATATATATATATATATATATAGGTATGTATAGAGTGAAATATGTTCATACATAAATTATTTTGCTATATTTTTGTGTAATCAACTAATATATTTTAGTGTAACCAACTAATACTCTGTGTGCCACTCATCTAATACACTTCAGTAAGAACAATTAATACCCTTGAGTAAAAATTAATAATACCCTTTAGTGAAAACAATTAATATACTTCAAATGGTTCATGTATGAACCATTTTCATCATATGCTTTGTCTATATATATATATAGTAATGTTGTCTAACAAAAATTGTTGCACAACTATTGTTGTTTGATTTAATCAACCAATACTATTAAGTGAAAACAACCACCAATGTCTTTTTGTAAAATAATTAATATAATTTAAAAATATAGATAAATTGCACGATGCAACTAATACATAAGAGTATTTGTCAATTAAATATATCAATTAAAATAAACTGTAAATTGGTTTTCTTTTTTTAGAGGATCGGAATATATTACTATAAAATTATTAACTCCTCATTTATAAATATTTTTTACTTTAATATCTTTTGCAATTATCTATATTTTGTATTTTTCTAATAGGATAATATATGAAATTGTTAAATGCTACTCCCTCCGTCCCTGAGTAAACTTTCCACTTTCCTTTTCGGACCATTCCCCACTAGATTTTCCATTCCATAAATGGCAAAATTAACACTTTACTACATATAAACTTTGACAAAGTATTATATAAAAATAGTCCATGATAAGCTTATCATGAAACAATTTTAAAGTATCATTAATCTCATCGGGGGTATCATTAGTCCGAGTTCAAGAAAATTTAAAACAATTACAATGTAATACCACTGACCCAGATTAGTGATACCCCTGACAGGTTTAATGACACTCCTGATGAGATTAATGATACTCTAAAACAATTTCATGTTAAGCTTATTATGAAGCTTTTTCATATAAAACCTACCCATAAACTTTAACCTTCAAATTCACACAATATTACCAAAAATGTCACTCATTCAATTTACTTTTCAACACTATTCATTACTTTATTTCTAAAGTCAACATGTGGCCCACCATGTATATTAATAAACAAATACACTTTCTTAAACCATTCAACAAAAATAAATGAGAAGAAAGCCTGGGGACGGAGGGAGTGAGTACTTTAAACTAATTATAATAATTGATTATGTAAGTACGATGATGTTTCTAATATTAAGTCAATATTTGATTCTATAAGTAAGCAATTGTAAACGATTTTAATATGGAGAGCACTAAAGTCAAGTTAATAATGTGACATTCTCACATTTTCATATTTAAATTATTTCTAAATATATAAATTAATTAATGAACATAGAAAATAATTGTAAGACAAATTAAAACCCTCAACTGCTTAGTATAATTATGACATTAATTATAATAATAAAAAGAAATATAATTAAGAAATGATGCTATATTATGAAATTTTATTTATATATGTTAATCCTATCAAATTTAATATGAGCAATGACAAGTAATCATATTTTACATAACTAAAATGAATTTAACTAAATTACATTGAAAGTATATATATAAAACTTAAACATTGAATAATGACAAACTCTCATATGCACTAAGTGTATGGTGAACTCACTCAGCAGTTGATCATGTTTATACTAAAATGTTTGTTTCAATTACACTTAAAAGTGTGGTTGAATTACAGTGTAAAATTTACATAGAAAATCAGTTTTTAGTGTAAACTTTTCAGTGTAATCCATCCACACTTTTCAGTATAATTGAAACAAACTTTATAGTATAAACATGGTCAACTGTTGAGTGAGTGCATCATACACCAAGTGCGCAAGAAAGTTACTCTTAAATAATATATTTCTAACATTATTTATATTTACTTACTATAATATCGATTGATTATCCCAATACCATCATTCCATGTAATTTTTTTAAAATTCAAAATACTATAATAATGATGTTAATGAGTTTTATGTAATATAAGAAATATCCTCTGGTCATTTAATTTTATTCTTAAAGATTACACATATCCAGTGATATTGGTAACATATTACTGATTTCTATGATATTAATCTCTCTCTATATATCTAATATTCTTTATTTAAAAAATAATTATACCTATAATATATAATAATATAAATATTATATAAATAAGATACATGTGAAATGCAGTAAGTTAAATGTCATTTATTTCGGTAATATTAAAAAGCCGTGCAATAATATGTTAGGGAAAAAGTTAAAATGTTTTATCTCTTAGCTTAATTTTAGGGATTAAGTTAATCATTTATTTAACGCTCCTAATAATATGTTATCCTAGAATAGAAAATTTAAATACATATAATTAGTGATATGTACATAATGATCAAGTCATCTATAAATATTATCTAGCTCTTAAATTGAGTCCATTCCTAATCTAAATTATAAACACTATTAATTCCCCTATAATTTGGGCCGGGGGCAAGCACTATTATCATTATCTTTTAATTTAGTTATTGAGATTGCATCCAAAAAAATTCCCTATCTCTTAGTTAAACGTTTTGTATAATAGAATAATGTTGTGATATTGGAAAATTCTAGGAAAATATTTTTGATCTATACAGGAATTGAAATTATTATTTTAGAATTTGGCGTAAATATTATAAGACAAATTCAACTATACACATCAAAAAACATTAATATTATAAGAATATGACGTACACATAAGTACAAACTAAAACAAATACAAATTATCAATACCTTAATTCTTAAAAAATATATACAAATTAAATTTAATTCCAACATTAATTTTGAAATTTCAAAGGTCAAATATTTCTGCCTTAGTGGATATATTTTAACCTAAATTGTACACATAGATTATGATCGATATTTATTACGACGATTGTTTCTCTCACATATATCAACATCATTTTATAATTTTACCTTTCAAATATATATAATAACAAAAAAATCGAAATTAACAATTATTATTACATTAAATTTATGAATATATGAGATTATTTAGTAGTATTAAAAAATTATTACGCAAATAATAATATAAAAATCCAAATTAATAAAGATTACACAAAATCAGTTTCCCAAATGAAAATGATTTTCGTATAAACATCCAAATTAATAAAGATTATACAAAATCCGTTTCCAATGAAAATGATTTTCGTGTTTTGACTGATATAAATAAATAATTAAATATACATAAATACTGAATGAAAATTACATATTTGTACTTAAATTTCTAAAAAATATATACAAAACAATATATAATAATATATACAAAAAAATCAACTCGCTTCACAATTTCACGATTGTGCACGAGCTACCACGGGGGAATCAACGGTTTCTCTATCGTGCCAAGGTCAACTCGTATGGCCGAATCTCACCCCTCCGTCAATGTTGCCACCATTAATTCTGATCAATGTAGCCGGAAAATTCGTACCATGCAGTCGCGCACCGCCAGAGGCGGAAAAGAGAGAGAGAGAGAGAGAGAGAGAGAGATTGACTAATTCTCGATCTCCAAACTGAGGCGGGGGATATGAGTCATAAAAGACGTGATCTTCAAGGATGATAAGTGGAAGAGTATATATAGGACATACAATTTAAACGAATCCTAAATTTTAGCAAATTGTGTACAAACTAATTGTTGATTTACCATAATTATTAAAAATAAAATGAACGGTGATGATCAAATGAAGATAAGATGATCAACGACTCTAAAAAGTTCCCGCCGAAACTAAATATGGCAAAGTAGTGTACTTTATATATTATAGATTTATATGTTATTTAACTATATTTGAGGATATCCTATATTTATGTTAATAATCCAAAACAAGCAACTTAAGTATATGCATTCTATGTATTATTTTTGAATTAATTAATTGAACTTACAAATTATATTTATGTAGAACTTTAATGTTTAATTGACTTCTATCACTATATTAAGGATATTTTATTTAGAAAATCTTAATTTAAAAAAAAATGAAATTAAGTTTATTGAATATTTTTTAATGTTCTATCGATTAAAGGATTAATTGAATTTTAATTTTTTAATTATTTAAAAATTTAACATTTAATTGATGAATTCTTATTGTCAAGAAAACAATGCAACAAAATTCTAATTATTTATTTTCTTAATATTTAATTTAATTTAACATATCATTTTCCTATTAACTCAACTGAGCCTGTGTTTAAGTGTATAATTTTATTATGTATATATAATGCATTATGATGTATAATAACTTTTACAAAAATTCCGCGTTATACGCGGGACACTCATCTAGTTGGTTTATGTTTTTAAGTTTCTAAAAAGAAAAACCTTAATATAGTCTTAGATTGAGGGCATAGTGAACAATTCTATAAGACAAAAATTTGTATGAGACAACGCAAATTAACACCTATCCATACGAAAGTGTTAATGAATCAATGTCCTAGTTACACCAATTTTCATTATCTCATGCCATAAGACAGTCTCATACAAGACCTATTCATTCTATAAATAAAGGGGACAAAGTGTAACGTGCATAGACGTGAAGGAAAGAAAGTGAAATTTACCCCATTCTCTTTCAACAAATTTGCAGCTCTTTCTTTTGTAACTTTTGTTTGGGATTTTTCTTGAACTTTAACCCGCTGAGTTGCGTAAACTGTATTTGGATTCAATATTAATTTTTGGGCTTATTTTTACGCTTAGTTTGTTAGAGATTATGTATAATTCTATTTTGACATAATGTCATGTAATCTAATTTCATAATCACTCTCATTATAATAATATAAGATTCTCTATTTTGTGTGTAAATATAACTAACATAGTTAGCAAACCACATGACTCTGTGTTATTTATTTATCAATTTGTATAGACAAGAGTTGATAGTTCAGTTGGTTTAGCCCATCACCTAAAACCCCAAAGGTTTTGGGTTCGAGACATGGAGAGAGAATTTATTCCCCTTGTGGTGGGGTGGTGTTCCTCTCTTGTGGTGGTTACGGTTCCGGCTGCAGCACGATTGTGGTTTCGAGTTGCGGGTTCGAGTGGTCCTCTTCTTGTGGTGATTGCAGTTCCGGTCTACAACGAGATAAAAATATGTTGTCATATAATCAGTGGCCGAAGGGACTATTGTAATTAATTATGTTAGGAAACTATTGTAATTGATTACCTTTAATTTTTTTTTTATCAATTTGTATAGTTATTTTCATCTGTTATAAGTAGAGATAAAGTTTTTTGGGGTTTTCTACGGCCAGGAAGTTTTCGCCCTTCCCGACGTCAGAGAACCCATTAAATACCATTGGATCATCGATCCAACTCATAATTTTTTTTATGATTGCACTTTGCATTATGACTTGAACGCAAAATACTAGTATTACTAGTAGTTACCCCACAAGAGTATGAGACCACAATAGTATTAGCAAGTATAAGGACCAAGTATATCGAACTCAAGGAAAGGCATGTATACGAATAGAGCCCTAGAGATCTATGCGTCGTAGTTAATATGAGTGTATGTTCGGGTTTAAGAATTCTAGTAAACTACTTTATATTATACTACTCTTAATGCGAATAATGAAATCAAACTAAGCAAATAAATGGTTTAAATAAGATATATGAGATGGTAATGCTCAGGATAGAAATCCCTAGGTATACTAACGGAGTTGGTACAGTAACTAGAATAATCATGATGTGCAAGTAACAATCCTAAGTGTACTAAAACTAGGCAATCAACTTCCCTAATCTAGTACAAGATTGAAAGACTAGAAGCTCAAGAATTAACCCTAGTACTTCACTAATCCACTAACCAAGTTATATGGATTGTGCTTAATTAATGAGACCCTAATTTAACTAAGGTGATGTGGTCGTCCATCCTAGATAATCCGGTAGATGAAAACCCCCTTCTAAAACCCTTTCCTTAAGTCTATTCGTTATTAAAGAGTGATACGGTCGTCTTCGCTCTAACAATTTTCGTACTCAATTTCAAGATAATTCTAGGGCTTATTTGAAGAATTCAATTAACTAAGAGAACTAAGACTAAACATCACGAGTTATCCTAATTACATACCAACATCCTACTTCTACGAGTTCATCCTATCCTAAGCATGCAAGGGTTCTAGCATAACATGGTGATTGAAACAACGATAGCAATAACAATGATAAACATAAACATATTTGAATTAACAACTAAATTAAAGAACATAAATAATGAATGAATCAAAGTCTAAAAAACAATCTCTTATAATCTCAAAAGCTAGGGTTTATAGTTTCAAAGAACAAAGAAGAAAGAATTAATCTAATAAGTTCGAAAGCAATACTAAACTATGAATTCGTAAATCAAAACCTCGATTACAAAGTATGAAACTCTTCCAATCTCTCTCCTTGCTCCAAGTATGTAAAAATATGAATAGTGATCAAAGGGTGTCTAAAAACAAGCTTGAGATCGGGTATTTATAAGCAACGGGCCTAAAACGGACGAAAAAGACCAAAACACGCACTCTTGGGTCTTGGTCTAGCGCTAGGCGCTCGACCAGTGCACGGTCGAGTGGTCCAGACTTATAGCGCCAACAGGGCGCTTGAGCACCATCTGGTCGAGCGCCTACATTTGGTCGAGTGATGCATGCGGTGGAGCACTAGGCGCTCGACCTATACTCGGTCGAGTGCTTTCGGCTGCTGTACACTTGTTCGAAAAACCTTCATACCTTCTCAACCGGGAGTCCGTTTTGGTTGATTCAAAATCCTATGAACTCTTCTTTTCACCCTCTATCCAAATATGAACACCAAAGAGACAAATTGATGAGTTTATAAAAATAATACTTAAATGACTCTAAATACTCATAAAACACTCAAAATATGGGCAAATCGGGCTACAAATCATAACAATTTCACGCCTAATCACATTACAGCATTTGCACTATGCAAATTATAATCGCACTGCATCACCCTAATAATAAATTAAATTAATAAATATAAAATGACAAAAATACCCCTTTAAATTAAAATAATTAAAAATATATATTATGAAATTACACATATATACCTATTAATATTTTATGGGATTTAAACCATTTACATCCTATAAATTATCATCTTTATTAAAATGGTCCTATAATTATTTACTTTTAGGTCCTATAATTATTTACTTTTAGGATTTAGCCCCTTATATATTCAAATTTCACCAATTTAGTCCCAAATAATAAAAAACAAGGAATTGAACCAATTTAATCCCATAAAGATCCAATTTAATCCCATAACTTTTCACATTTAACCCTATGATTATTTATTATATTAATTTAATCTCGTATTGATGGTCCCGTTTTCGAAGGCCAAAATGGGAATTTAGGAGATTTTTTTTTAAAACTAAATGAGTTCAGTGAGGAACACTCAAGTTACTGCATTGCTTAGAGTCAGAGCTCTCAAGTCAGTGTAGGGACTTGAAAGCTCAGGCTCTAAAAAAGGCAGTGACTTGAGAGACTGAACTCTCGAGTACTGCTTAAGCTTGTCAGTGAGATTGGTTCTCCCTGACTAACTTACTTAACTAAGTTTCTTTAACAATGCTCTCAGTGAGCAGACTTTTCACCACACTTTAGTAAGCACTTAAACAATAAATAACACTCAGTTTAACGTGGTTCAGAGACTCAAGCTCTTACATCCACGGGCCTGATTTAACAGGAAATCCACTAACTTGGGATTCTTATTTTTAACGTGCCAAGGTTCACCCAGATCTATACATCTCAGATCTTGCTTTCTTCCTTCCCAACTCAACAACAACTTCCACCAACAAACCTGACAAGTAGGGTTTTGGTTTTAGTTAGGTTTTCTCCAACTAGGTGAGGTTTTCCCTTACAATGTGTTAGCCTAAAGCTAAGATTGGGAAAACCTCTCTAAGCTAAGAGTTACAAGCTGAACACTCATTTATATATCTGTGAAGACCTTAATGGTCAGTGAACAAGGTGTGAAACGTGCCTCCTTATACCTCCCTTTAAAACTGCACTAAACTCTCACACCTTCACAGCTCGTAGGTGTTGATTTTCTCTTCTCACACACACTTCAAACCGCAGCTATGAGCTTGTATTTATAGTGTGGATTCAAATGTAACCGTTGGAGGAAATTACATTTGAATCCATACAATTAATAGGTTTCACCTACTTTTCTTGGAATGCGGCCTTGTCAGTGTCAGATATGTTGTCTTGACTTGATTGGTCCACGTGGACTAAATCCAACGGATCTTTGATTCAGTGAGCTTGATCAGGGCGCACTGACTTCAGATAGGTTATCCTCCACTGACTGATGATCTTCAGTAGACATGACTGTCTTCAGTGTAGTTGTCCTTCAGTAGACTCTTGGAGATCTTTCCAGGAAGTTTGTCATAAGGTTGAATAAAAAACTTCCCTGACCACAGTAGCCTGACTCCTTCAGGGCCTACTTGGTACAACACTGATCCTCCTGATCATGCTCTTCACTGAGTAGTACACTGACTTAGCTTAGATCAGCCAGGTTTATACTCAGTGGGATATCCTTCAGGTTTCTCTTCAGGTTCAGGTCTCTGCTATGGCTTCAGTCAGTTCTTCTTGTGATGTCATCTTGATTTCATCAGGTTGTGTTGCTGAGTTCCCTCTAGCTGAGTTCTCCCTCAACTGAGTGCTTCCTTAACTGAGTTCTTCTCAACTGACAGCCTATTCTACTGAGAAATAACCTAGCCTGACCTGAAACTAAGGATACTATCCTGACTGCTTTCAAACCAATTACATGAGATTTTGGAAAATCATCAAAACTAAACCATATCCCAACAGTATATATTCAAATTTAGTCAATAAAAAGAACATGAAATATTAAAATTAAAACTGGCGAATCATGAATTGACAACCTGCGACTTAAATTTGTTTTCTTCACTAGTGTCTTGCGAACAACTTCGGCATACCATCCATGGAAAGTACATTTTGTTTTGATAATGTTTCTAGTTTTATTGCTAATTGTTTTTTATTACATATATAATTTACAGAAATTGCACAAACAATATCTGAAAAATGGCAAAATATTGCAGAAAAATATTAGAAAAACCAGAGCATCCCAACATAACTGAAATTGATAATGATTTTTTTTTGTAATCTAATTCGTTTTTACAATATCATAATCTAAACACAGCTATATTGAAATCTTACTCGAATACAAATTGAAGGAAGTGGGTGATTCAACAACTTCAAGTAATTTTTAAAGTGATTGCAGAAACACAAGCATGCACCTACGGATTTCTGTATGTTTATTCCTAAATCAGCTGTCTCTAAAACAATTGATGCAAAAATTTCATCGATTCTCCCTTCAATTTTCTTCAGTTGATGCGATTATCTATGGTTCTTCTCTTTGAAAAATGAAAGGTAGACGTTTGAAGAAAAGAAACCGCAGAAGTTTTAAATTTGATAAATGGGGGTAATTTTGGATTTTTTTTAAAGAAATCATAGTTTTACGAATACCACGTAGGTAGAATGGCTCCACTATCTATGAATATAGTTTAGTGGAAACCGGGCCTTTGTTTTATAAAGGGCCGAAGTGTTAATGCATAAATCTTACCAAAGTTCATATTAAGGGTGTTAGTGTATCTAACACTCAGTAATACCCCCTACCAAACGGGTCCTTAATGTACTATAGTAGTGTGTTTTCAGAATGAAATATACTATAAGACTTGTTTTATAGACTATAGTTATCTATATATATATATATATATATATATATATATATATAATAACACTAACCGGCCTACATTTGAAAACCATTGAATTTTCCTGCCAAAATTATTACTAAATTGAGTACCTACATTTGGAAACCATTAATTTTTTCCGCCAAAATTATTACTAAATTGAGTATTAAATCTTTGGTATATATCTTTAAACTATATTTTATTATAAATATTAACAAATAACTATTTATACAATATATTGGATATATTTTAAATATAATTTATCATAAATATTGAGAAATAATATAAAAATATATTGTATATATATTTAAAATGTCCGTTATGATAAATTCATATATTTTGTAGTATAAAGATATTTCAACTATATATATATATATATATAATAACATGCCTACATTTGAAACCATTGAATTTTCCAGCCAAAATTATTACTAAATTGAGAAATATTTATTTTAAATTTTTGTTATATATCTTTGAAATATATTTATTATAAATATTGATAAATAATTGTTTACAAAATATATTGGATATATTTTTGAAATATAATTTATAATAAATATAGAAAAATAATATAAAAATATGTTGAATAAATCTTTGAAATATATATTATGATAAATCCCTCTATTTTGTGGTATAAAAGATATTTCAATTATTTTAAATAATAGTTATTAAATATTTTTGTGAATGATCAATATATAAAAATAATTTGATATATAATTTGTAGAAGTTTATTTTTTGTAGAAGTTATTAAAATAAATATTTATTAATCTGAAAAAAAAACTTTTATTTTTTGGCAAAGTATAGATTGAACATGGTTCATACATGAACAATTTGAAGCGTATTAATTGTTTTCACTAAAATATATTAGTTGTTTTCACTAAAGGGTATTAGTTGAAGGGTACAAAAAAGTATTAATTATTTAACTAAAGGGTATTAGTGGTTATACAATTTTTTTTTTTTACAAAATAGTTTATGAATGAACCGGTTTCACTCTATACATACTCTTAATTTTGTAAAGAAGAGAGATTATCTAGATGACAAAATATAGAGTGAAAATGGATCATACATGAACAATTTGAAGTTTATTAGTTATTTTCATTAAAAGGTATTAGTTGTTTTCACTAAAGGGTATTAGTTCTGGAGGGTATTAGTTGTTTTCACTAAAGAATATTACTTGTGGAGGGTATAATTTATTTTCACTGAAGGGTATTAGTTGAAAGGTACAAAGAGTATTAATTGTTTAATTAAAGGGTATTAGTGATTATACTAAAAGTTATTGCAAAGTGGTGAATGTATGAACCAATTTCACTCTATACATAGTCTTAATTTTTTGTAGAAGAGAGATCATTTAGATTAATTACTTTGAAAAAAGTTTATAGTAGACATATAACAATTAATATATCAATACGTTCAATTAGGCAAACCACCAAATACATATGAGCATTAAACAATTAAAGGATATTAATGGTTATACTAAAAAATACTGCAAAGTGGTTTATGTATAAACTAATTTCACCCTATACATATTCTTTATTTTTTTGTAGAAGAGAGGGATTATCTAAATTAATTACTTTGGAGAAAGATTATAGTATACATATAACAATTAAGAGTAGATCTTGTGTGAGACTGTCTCATGCCATTGACTTGAACGCAAAATACTAGCTATACTAGTAGTTACCTCACAAGAGTATGAGATCACTGTAGTATGGGCGACTATAGGGACCAAGTATATCGAACCCAAGGGAAGGTGTGTACGCGAGTAAATCCCTGGAGATGTACGTCTCGTAGCTAATATGAATGTAATATTTTGGGATTGAAAATTGTATTATACTACTCTATACTAATAATTAAGTTAAATTAAATAACTTTGGTTTTTAATGCAATTAAGAGATGGTGATGCTCGGGATAGGAATTCCTACGAATACTAACGGAGTTGGTACAATAACTAGAATAATAGTGATGTGCAAGTAATAATCCTAAGTGTACTAAAACTAAGCAATCAACTTCCCTAATCTAGCACAAGACTGAAAAACTAAAAGCTCAAGAATTAACCCTAATTACGTACCAACATCCTACTTCTACGAGTCCATCCTACCCTAAGCATGCACGAGTTCTAGCCTAACATGGTGGTTTCAAGAATAAAAACAATAACAAAATTAATGATCATAAACATAATTGAAAGTATGAACGAAATTAAGAAATTCAAGAACATAAACTATCTATGAAAGCTATTGAATAAAATCTGGAAAATAATCTCTAAAATCTTAAATTAAGGTCTAAATATCAAAGAATTCAAGAAAT
Source organism: Ballota nigra (assembly GCA_947034835.1). Lineage (NCBI taxonomy): Eukaryota > Viridiplantae > Streptophyta > Magnoliopsida > Lamiales > Lamiaceae > Ballota > Ballota nigra. Next base: position 43,593,113 of record OX344721.1, read on the forward strand.
GAAAAGAGAAATCAAAACCGTGCAAACTATTAATTGTTCTAATGAATCCGTATGATAAAAACCTCGATTACAAGCTTGAAATCCTTACCAAACTCTAAAAATAATGTTCTCAAGCTCTTCCCCTTCGAAAAATGAGTGTAGAAATGTGTAGATGTGTAAAAATAGGCTTGAAACGGGTATCTATATGATTCGGGGCGAAAACAGGGCAAAATCCGCTCAAAGCGCTCGACCTGGGCCTTAGGTCGAGCACTAAGCACTCGAGTGGGCTTGGTCGGGCACCAAAATGCAACAGAAGTCGTAGGGCGCTCGACCTGGTGGTGTGACTTGAAGCGAATATACTAACTTCTACTAGTAGCTTCCTCGCAAGCGTACGAGTTCACTGTAGTATGAGTAAGTATAATGGCCAAGTATATCGAACCCACGAGATGGAGTGTATGCGAACACATCCCTGAAGATCTACGCGTCGTAGCTAATATGAGTGTAATGTTTTTGGGTTTTTTGAAAGATTAATTAAAACTAAATTAAACTAATTAAACTAAAGAATTAAAGAAGACTATTTAACTAAGGGTTGTTTTCAAATGAGAGATGGTGATGCTTAGGATAGGAATCCCTACGTATACTAACGGAGCAGGTACATAATCAAAATAACGGTGACGCGCAAGAAATAACCTAAGTAAAAGAATGCAAGGTGAACGCTCAAGATTCTAAACCTTAATACTTTACCCTAACACTCGACTTCACTAATCCACTAACAAGTTAATAGATTGTGCTTAATTAATGAAACCCTAATTTAACTAAGGTGATGCGGTCGTCCTCCTTCGCTAAACTGGTAGATGAATTAACCCTTTCTAAACCCTCTAGTTAAGTCTACTCATTGTTAAAGAGTGATACGGTCGTCCTCTCTCTAACACTTTTCGAACGAAATTCAAAAGTAAAGTTAAGATTAATTTTAAGAATTCATTAATTAAGAGAATTAAAACCTAACGTCACAAGTTACCCTAATTACGTACCCACAACCTACTTCTACGAGTTCATCCTACCTCAAGCATGCAAGAGTTTTAGCTAGACATAGGTTTAACGTAATTAATAGCAAAAATAAGTAACGAACATGAACATGATAATTAAGACGAAGAAGAGATCAAACATAACTAGGGTTTAACGAAATAAAAGAATAACTGAAATTAACTCAAGAAAAGAAGTCTCAACGTGTTCAAGAACAAAAATATAAAGAAACGAAATTAAAAAGTAAGATCGTAATATGAATTCGTAATGAAAACCTCAACAACGTAAACATAAAGCTTGTTTCTCTCCTTCCTCTCCAAAAACGAACTCTAAACGTCTAAAACTATCAAGTGATGTGTGGTATCCTCCAAAAACGTGCTTGAGACGAGTATATATATGCAACGGGCTGAATCGTGAACTCATGGGCCGAAAAACGCCTTTGAAAACGCAAAAATTGAAGGTGCTCGAACAGGCCTGCTCGAGCGGTCGCGCTCGAGCATATAGCTCGAATGACACAGGTGCTCGAGCGGTGGCGCTCGAGCTGCTCGAGCGCTGAAAATCTTCTGCATGTTTTGGGGCGCTCGAGCAACACGCTCGAGCGGTGGCGCTCGAGCTGCTCGAGCGCTCAAACTTTTCTGTATGTTTTGGGCGCTCGAGCAACGTGCTCGAGCACTAGTGCTCGAGTGGTTTACTCGAATGCTCCCAAATTTTCACCAAGTAGTACTTTTCTTCTTCAACACTAACACCAATCGTATTCCTTCGATATCTTCTCATCCGGGCATCCGTTTGAGTCGATTCAAAGTCCTACGAACTCCGTTCTTCACCCTCGATTCACCTACGAGCACCAAAGAGACAAATTCATCAATGTATAGAAATAATGCTCAATTGACTCCAAATACTCGACAAAATCGGCCAAAATTAGGGTATTTCGAGTGACGAATCATGACAATTTCACGCCTAATCAACCCCCCCCCCCCAAACTTACCTTGTTGCTTGTCCTCAAGCAACGAAATAACAAGTCAAGTGAAATTATTAGGAATGAGTCAAAGAATCAATCATGTAAGCAAATGAACTTGAGCTTCAAAGATCAATCTCACGTATACTCACTCACATTCCTTCATCATACTCATGCAACAATAACAAGATACACCAAGATCAAACATGGATGTGCACTCTACGATGTGTTTCACTCCCTCACAAGTGTATATCAATGATAAAGGGACTCACTCAAACAATCAATCACACATATTGGCAGCCATAGGCTTGTAAGCACTCTCAAATCCGACCATACTCTAGAAATCAATGCCGAATCAAAAAGGACTTTTCTCAAGGTTGTAATGTAGGCTCTTTGGACAGGTGGGATAACAATATGGATAAGTGACTCAAGTGAATGGAGAATAGAAAATCAAACTTTGGCACTTCGAGATTAGGAACAGAATACTTCAAACATTTTCAATCAACACCCTTTCAATTCCAATTCTCTCAACACTTCAATTTTTTTTTTCTTTTTTTTCTAACTCCTTTCACTTTTCTCAATCACTTCACTTTTTTTTTCACAAACACATGAGCTCATTTTTTTCTTTTTTTGCTCATTCTCAATTTTTTCTTTTTCCCACAACTCATAACTCAATCACACCCTTATTTTATCACCACTCAACCATCATAATTTCTTTTCTCAACTCAAATCAATCCCTTCACTTTCACACTTTCATATTCTCCACTCAAATTGGGACCAAAAGGCTTAGGAATTGGAATAGTGTTAAATGTGCTAGCAAATGAATTAGGCTTAAAGCTCAACGGGGCTAACAAGGGACAAATATCAATGGTAAGGAAATTTTTGGCTAAGTGACTCAATCAAAACAAAGATGGCCTTAGATCACATTCGGCATATCAAACTAGACACAATCAAGAAGCAAGAGCACACACAAGTTCTAGCATCCTCTAAGGTGATGATCCACTCACAAACGAAGAGATCAAATCATGTATCAAAATCTCATAAGGCTCAAAATCTCACGGCTTTCACATCCATGCTAGTCCTAGTGAATTCTCACTCTCATCACACAAGTACTCAAAAGAAAAATTCACAAGCATACAAGTTCTTTCTCAAATCAACTCTAGCTCAACCACTCACACAAAAGAGTCCCTAACTCAAATCCACAAATCACCCTACAAATCACATCATACTCAAAGATAGCAATCAATAAGCATAAGATGATTGATAGGCATGAAATATGCAATATCGAATCAGATCAAAATCACCCCAAGGAGCATCTCAAAGCACCAAATAACCAAACACACTCAAAGATAAGGGGTGCTCCAGTGCAATGTAACAAGAAACATAAAAAACTCCACCCCCCAAACTTCGACCTTGCGAAGAGGTCCAAGTTTGGGGTTGTGGGTTACCTCAACCAAACAATTCAGTTTCTCTCAACAACGTTGCACACTCCTTTGCTTGAGTTCCTCCCTTTTGAGTACTCCATGATTCCTCTACTCTCTCGAGACAAGCCTACAAAATAAAACTCTCAAGTACAAGGTTAAAACTTACGATTCAACAACACCCTAATAACATAAAACTCAAATAACTAAAAATACTCAAAAGCAAATAAAAATGGGTTGCCTCCCATTCAACGCTATTTTTAAGGTCCTCATGCCGGACCGAGCTCAAAGGAGCTTATGGGACATCATACTCAAATTTACCTCCCTTACTCTCATAAGAGTGGTGCTTGCATGTCTTTCCTTGATTCCCTTCCATCATGAGCTCTTTTCCTTCCTTCTCATCCCCAAGTGTTATGGGTCTCAACTCCTTCTCACCTTTATCTGGAGGCGTCTTACCAAACAGTTTCTTGAATTTGGACTTTTTCTTCTTAACTCCTCCTTTTCCCTCCAACTGGACCACGTCCACCTTTTTCACTTCTTCCTCCTTCAATTTCTTCACTTTATCCCTATCAAAAGAATCAAGATCATAATGCTCATGGGTTAAATTATCAAGTGAAGGATTAACGAAATCATGAACATGAGAAAGTTTAGGAGATGTGTCTTCAACACGAGGATCAATTGCATCCATGCAATACAAACTCTCATCCTCCTTCGGGTGCTTCATGGCTTCATATAGGAAAATCTTCACTTCTTGATCATCAACCTTCAACATAATCTTCCCATTTGCCACGTCTAGCACCATCCCGGCCGTAGCTAAGAAAGGTCTTCCCAAAATCAAAGGCACGTGCTCATCTTCATCCATCTCTAGGACCACGAAATCGGCTGGAAAAATGTGATCTCCAACTCTCACGAGGACGTCTTCAACCACACCTTGAGGTCGAGTAATAGACCGATTGGCTAGTTGAAGCGTCATCATTGTGGGTTGGAGTTCTCCACCTTCCAACTTCTTGAACAACGACAACGGAATAAGATTTATGCTCGCTCTAAGGTCACACAACGCTCCCTTCTTGACTCCATTCCCGATGTCACATAAGATAGTGAAACTCCCGGGATCCTTCAACTTCGGGGGAAGCGCCTTGTGCACTAATGCACTCACCTCATGGTTCAGCTGCACTAACTTGGGCTCATCAACTCGCCGTCTCTTCGCTATCAAGTCCTTCAGGAACTTGGCATAATTCGGCATCTGTTCCAAAGCATCATAAAAAGGAATGTTAATATGCATCTTTTTAAAAACATCAAGGAATTTAGCAAATTTCTCATCAAGCTTTTTCTTCATGAAGCGTTGTGGATATGGGACGGGTATCACAGATTTGGGTACCCCCATTCATCTTTCTCGGTATCTTGCACTTTCTCCCTTGCTTCCTTTGCCTTCTTCCACTTAGGAACTCTCTCAATCTTCTCAATGCCTTCCTCTTCAGGCTCTTTGCTCTCATGGGACTCCTCCACATCTTTACTCCTCTTAGTGCCTTCACCCTCAACTCCTTTCTCAAATCCTATCTCCTCAATTTTATCTCTATCCTTCTCAAGATCTTTCTGAGGCGTCTCAGAATCAGCAGGCATCTGGGGACCTTCATAGTTGGTTCCACTTCTTAACTGGATAACCTTGCAATGCTCTTTCGGGTTCCCCTCCGGCATGGAAGGATACTTACCCGACTCTCCACTCAATGATTTTACAATCTGGCTCATTTGAAACTCAATCGAAGTGAACCGCCTATTGTTCTCTTGCTGAATTTGATTCAGCTCTACATCTCTCTTCTGGAGTTCTTGATCACGCTGATCGCCTTTCTTATGCAACTCTTTAACATCATATTCCAAAGAGGACAATCTCTTGCTTCCTTCCTCCACCTTCTGAAGGATAGCTCTCAACATCTCCTCAGTTGAGGAACCGCCTTCTCCACCTGGGGGTTTAGAACCTGGTTCAACACCTGTAGGAACTGTAATTCCGGCATTCAGATTAGCATATAAAAAATTCTCATTCTTCCTCCATGTGTTTTGAGGAGGTTGTTGGCCTCCTTGATACCCTTGTGTGTTCCTCCATTAATTTTGAGGTGGCTGTGGGCCTGGAGGTACAAATGGTTGGCCATAAGGAGGCCTTTCATACTGATTTCCACCTTGTGGATACCCGCCTTGTGGATAGTTAGGCCTTCCCATATAGTTGGCCTCTTCTTGCTGACTCGTGGGTGGGTCCACTTTCTCATTCACCGCTACATTCCCTCCAACCAGATTCTGCCCCATCTCAAGGTTGCTGATCTTCTCCATTATTGCCATCAACAGCTTCCTAGTACCCTCATTCTCCTCCAACTTGCAAACTCTCTGAAACTCAGGATCCTCGTTCCATATACCGGCATTCGTGACAATGTTGTCCATGATCTCTATACATCTCACTATCCCTTGGTTCAGAAAAGCTCCACTCGCACATGCATCTAAATGGGCTTGGCCAGCCTTGCTGGCTCCACTATAGAAGAACACCATAATATCTCCCTCGTTGTACCCGTGCTGCGGGCACTCGATCAACATATTTGAGTATCTCTCCCACGCTTGGCGTAAATCCTCTCCTGACTTCTGGCAAAAGGAAGAGATCTCAATTCTTACTTTAATCGTTCTCGATGGAGGGTAGAATAGCTCGAGGAATAGACGCTCGAGCTCGGCCCATGTGGTTACACCTCTCCATTGAAGCGTATTATCGTACCACTCTTTAGCTATTCCCGTCAATGAGAATGAGAACAACCTAAACCTCTTGGCATCTTCAGACATGCCATTATAATTAAAAGTGGAGGCTATCATTAGAAAACTTCTCAGATGTGTATGAGGATTCTCCTTCCCGATCACCCCCTTGAACTGATTCTCGGTAAGCAGCTTTAAAATTCCCAGGGAAACCGAGAAGTTATTTGCCTCAACAGGAGGCAATGCCACTCCATCATAGTACCGTTGTGGCTGCGCTGCAAACCTCCCTCGAATAGCCATATTTTGATCTACGTTCTGAGGAACATGTTGAGGATTAGCAGCTGGTACGGGTACTTGTTGGGGTGGTGGTTGGTAAACAGGTGGTTGATTGAAAACTGGAGGTGGAGGATACGGGTATGATGGGTAAGGATACGGTGGGTATGGGTAGGGTGGATAAGGTAAGTTGTTTTGTGGTAAGTTAGGATGTGGGTAAGCAGGGTTGTTGTGAGGGTGTTGGATAAGGTTGTGAGCTGGATTGTCTACGTTTTGTGTATCCGGGTTTAGACTCTGGCTATCCCCTAACTGATCTTGATTCTGGCTACCACTAACTCCAGTGCCTTCAACTCGGCCCAATTCCTGATTGAACTCGTTCGCAGCATCATCCAACTCATTAGAGATGTCCATTGGTTCTTTCCCTCCTCCAGCAGTGTTCATTCTCCTCAAGAAAGCTCGGTTCCTTCTAGCTATTGTCTCAGGGTCCAACGGTATTCTCTCTTCGCTCATATTGCCTTGTGAACGTGTTTTCATATGCCTGACACACTAGCAGAAGGATCAACACGCAACTGCCGAATGAATAAAAATAAAAATAAATTGAAAATAAAGCACTCACTACCAACTACTAAGCTATCTACAAGTCCTATTTAAGAAGCATACAACGCCATCCCCGGCAATGACGCCATTGACTTGAAGCAAAAATACTAACTTCTACTAGTAGCTTCCTCGCAAGCGTACGAGTTCACTGTAGTATGAGTAAGTATAATGGCCAAGTATATCGAACCCACGAGATGGAGTGTATGCGAACAGACCCCTGAAGATCTACGCGTCGTAGCTAATATGAGTGTAATATTTTTGGGTTTTATGAAAGATTAATTAAAACTAAATTAAACTAATTAAACTAAAGAATTAAAGAAGACAATTTAATTAAGGGTTATTTTCAAATGAGAGATGGTGATGCTTAGGATAGGAATCCCTACGTATACTAATGGAGCAAGTACATAATCAAAATAACTGTGACGCGCAAGAAATAACCTAAGTAAAAGAATGCAAGGTGAAAGCTCAAGATTCTAAGCCCTAATACTTTACCCTAACACTCGACTTCACTAATCCACTAACAAGTTCATAGATTGTGCTTAATTAATGAGACCCTAATTTAACTAAGGTGATGCGGTCATCCTCCTTCGCTAAACTGGTAGATGAATTAACCCTTTCTAAACCCTCTAGTTAAGTCTACTCGTTGTTAAAGAGTGATACGGTCGTCCTCTCTCTAACACTTTTCGAACGAAATTCAAAAGTAAAGTTAAGATTAATTTTAAGAATTCATTAATCAAGAGAATTAAAACCTAACGTCACAAGTTACCCTAATTACGTACCCACAACCTACTTCTACGAGTTCATCCTACCCTAAGCATGCAAGGGTTTTAGCTAGACATAGGTTTAACGTAATTAATAGCAATTAAATAAGTAATGAACATGAACATGATAATTAAGATGAAGAAGAGATCAAACATAAACTAGGGTTTAACGAAATAAAAGAATAACTGAAATTAACTCAAGAAAAGAAGTCTCAACGTGTTCAAGAACAAAAATATAAAGAAACGAAACTAAAAAGTAAGATCGTAATATGAATTCATAATGAAAACCTCAAAAACGTAAACATAAAGCTTGCTTCTCTCATTCCTCTCCAAAAACGAACTCTAAACGTCTAAAACTATCAAGTGATGTGTGGTATCCTCCAAAAACGTGCTTGAGACGAGTATATATATGCAACGGGCCGAATCGTAAACTCTTGGGCCGAAAAACGCCTTTGAAAATGCAAAAATTGAAGGTGCTCGAGTAGGCCTGCTCGAGCGGTCGCGCTCGAGCATATAGCTCGAATGACACAGGTGCTCGAGCGGTGGCGCTCGAGCTGCTCGAGCGCTGAAAATCTTCTGCATATTTTGGGGCGCTCGAGCAACACGCTAGAGCGGTGGCGCTCGAGCTGCTCGAGAGCTCGAACTTTTCTGTATGTTTTGGGTGCTCGAGCAACGTGCTCGAGCGCTAGTGCTCGAGTGGTTTACTCGAATGCTCCCAAATTTTCACCAAGTAGTACTTTTCTTCTTCAACACTAACACCAATCGTATTCCTTCGATATCTTCTCATCCGGGCATCCGTTTGAGTCGATTCAAAGTCATACGAACTCCGTTCTTTGCCTCGATTCACCTACGAGTATCAAAGAGACAAATTCATCAATGTATAGAAATAATGCTCAATTGACTCCAAATACTCGACAAAATCGGCCAAAATTAGGGTATTTCGAGTGACGAATCATGACAATTTCACACCTAATCATGGTGGTCGAGCACTAAGCGCTCGAGTGCCTCCAGGTCGAGTATTTTCCGGCTGTTGTACACTTGTTCGAAAAACCTTCATATCTTCTCAATCGGGAGTCCGTTTTGGTCGATTCAAAGTCCTACGAACTTCTCTTTTCACCCTCTTTCCAATTATGAACACAAAAGAAACAAATTGATAAGTTTATGAAAATGTTACTCAAATGACTCTAAATACTCATAAAAACACTTAAAATATGGACTAAACGGACTACAAAACATCACAATTTCACGCCTAATCAACCATAAGATGATGTTAATTTGTTATGCCTTATGCCATAAGAAAGTCTACGCAAATTTTTACAACAATTATTATATAAAATTATAAATATATTTTATTAAGCAAACCACCAAATATATATATGAACATATTTATCATATTGGAATAAGTTTGGGAGATACCTTTGGGTTAATAAATTAACATACAAAACAAGGCATAAGTTAATGCAATTTGTCATCGACAAAGCAAGAAAAGAGTAAGATCTCCAACGAACTCTATATTCCTTGATATTTTTACCTCTTGATTCAGAATAATTTCATGGGATAATAATATGAACAGTACATTCCAATTGAAGCCAGAGCAATGAATATAAATTGAGGGTTTCAAACTTCAAACCTAGATTAAATCTAGAGGAGATATAATAATGTTAGTTATTTATTTATAAAAATATATGTGAAATGTGTACATTCTTAAATTGTGTAATTATTTTAATGCATGCATTTATATCAATATTATAAAAATAAATCTTAAAAAATTAATATGTACAAGTAACCGTATGAAATGGAAGACTTCATAAATGATTTTTTTTTTAAATTGAAAAAAAAAATGAAAAGATTCCATTGATAATTTTATAATCGTTCAAAGCTATATTTAAAAAATATTATGGACAATCTGAATTATTTGAAGGACAGAGCCACTAGAACAAATGAAGTGTTATGGTGCGTCGAATCATGATTTGAATTTGAAAGTTGAGACTTCAATTATGTAACTCAGAAATATAGGTCATTCAAGAGGATTATGCAATGGAACTAGATTGACTCTAATAAGACTAGATGACAGTGTTCTGGCAGGTAAGCAATTCACATGAGATGAGATCCCTATACTTTCATTGAATCCATTTGACTCGAGACTTCCGTTCAAGATTCAGAAAGGGCAGTTCATATTAGTTGTATCATAAGAAATAACACTAAGAATAAATGACAATCGCTTGCTATTGTTGGCATATTCTTGAAGAATTAATTTTTAGTCATTGTCAGTCGTACGTGGATGTTTTGAGAGTCACCATTCACATTAATTTGAAGATTTTGATATGTGGTGGCTGATGATGAACGTACATAAAAAATTGAAGAAAATGTGATTTTCATAGAGGTGTTTCGAAATGTATAGTCCTTTGGATTTTTTTTACATTCCGTTTAATATGGATTCGTAGATATTACCAAAATCTTTCACATAAAGGAATAATAGTATTATCTATTTGAAATAATAAAAAAAATTAATAGAAATATTAATAAACACTCTTAAACCTAAACATACAAACTAAAATATAAATTGAGAATCCATAAATTTATGTATAATTATGGTCGTGCATCGCACGGGTTTAAATACTAGTATTCAATAAATGTCATCTCTCATCTCTCCATCCCCACTTCGATCCATGGGTCGAACCTCCATGATCCAAAAAAGGATTATACTAAGACTATTATTCAGTATATACTATAATTATATTCAATATAATATGCAATAAAAAAAAGGAGTATACTATAATTGTCATTCATTATACTGTGGTTATATTCAAAATACTATACAATAAAAAAATATACTATTCAATAAATGATGTCCCCACATCCCTTTTTTTTTTATCCCAATAAGTAAGTCATTGTTGATCATCAATAACTGATTTTGTCTCAATCGCCTTAATCGAAGCATACCTATCCAAGAAAAATATCAAGAAATCAATCACCATAACATAGACCACTCTAAAAATATGCAAATAGAATCATTAAACCCCAATTAAAAACATGATAAAACAAAAAAGCTTAAAACAAGACATATTCACAAATTTACCAAACATCTACAGGGAAATGACAAGAAACAGCTTATGTATGAAAAGTGTCTTACAAATTATCAAGGTATGTTACAAAGCAATGCATCCATTACCCAATTATTAAACTCGACTGCTAAAACAAACACATGAAATAAAACCTTCAAGCATTGGGAAATAAAATGGAGAGGGAGGCCCAAAGTAGAGGTCATTTAATTGGGAAATAAGAGAAACATTGAAGCTGCTAAAATACAAACTTTCCAACTAATGGAAACATGAAAATAAAAAAATCACAGCAATGTTAAAAATCTCTCAGCAAACAATTATTGAACGCAACAATATTCTTGTGCAGTCAAGATTTTTTTTTCCATTTTCTGTTTTCCCCTCCTAATCTTCTTTGTGCCAAAATATATGTTTCTTAATATTAATATACAAAATGGGGACGAAAAATTTCATACTCTCCTATTATAATATTTTCTCAATTCAAATGTGGCAAATTTTTGGGTTCGGATACTGTACAATAAAACAGTAAGTACGAGATCCAAATTTGAAAATGGGACAAGAAATAAGAGAGATGGTGGACAGTAGTTTTAGTACCTGAGGATTATTCTGGTTTAGAGGAGGATATTGCGGCCATAAGTTCAGCTGGACGAAGGAGGTGGCTTCTGCCGGCTTCAGGAAACCCGTCAAAACCTTAGATCGCACCGTCCACCATTAGAAATCCTAGATCGCGCAGTTTACCATTAGAAACCTTAGATCGTGCTGCCACCATCAAAAAATCCACGATGACGATGGTGGTGGCTTCGTCGTTTTCTCCTCAGCAGCGGTGGCAGCGGTATCCTTGTAGCCACAAAACCCTAGATCGGCGATGATGGTGGTGGTGGCTTCATCGATGATGTATGCCTGGCCGATGGCGTTCACCGGCCCCATCAGAAAGTAGAGAAAGTAGTGGTCTGATTAGGCATGAAATTGTTATGTTTTGGTGCCTGATTTGTTCATGTTTTGAGTGTTTTCGATTAGTATTTAGAGTCAAATGAGTATCATTTTCGTAAACTAATGAATTTGTCACTTTGATGTTCATAGATAGATAGAGGGCGAAAAGAGGAGTTCGTAGGATTTTGAATCGGCCAAAACGGACTCCCGGTTGAGGAGATATGAAGATTTTACGAACAAGTGTATTGCTGCTGAAAAGTGCTCGACCACTCGAGCGTGTTGCTCGAATGACCAAAAACTTGCAAAAAAATTTCGCCATTCGACCAGCTCGAGCGGGAGCGTTCGAGCACCTGTTTCATTCGACCTATATGCTCGAATGGGACCGCTCGAGCGTGTGCTAGCTCGAGCATTTGCATATTTTTGCCTCCGGATGCGTTTTTTCGGCCCATTAACTCCCGTGGCCTATATATACCTCTCCAAACTCGTTTTTTGGAGGGGACATCATCCAACACATACCAAATCACTTTTAGACTTAGTTTTTAGGGAGAGAAAGAGGAGAAGAGACGAGCAAGCTTTACTTTACATTTTGTTGAGGTTTTTCATACGAATTCTTAGTTTCTTTTCGTTTCTTTGTTCCTTTTAATTAGCTTGATTACTTTAAACACTTTAAACTTCGTTTTTATCAATTCAAATTCAGTTCTTAGTATTTATTTCTTTAAACCCTAGTTCATGTTTCATATTTTCTTTCTTCAATTCATCATGTTTATGTTCGTTGTTTCTTTTATTGTTTTCGTTATCGTTATAGCCATGTCTAGCTAAACCCTTGTATGCTTGGGGTAGGATGAACTCGTAGAAGTAGGTCGTGGGTATGTAATTAGGGTAACTCGTGACGTTAGGGTTTTAATTCTCTTGATTAATGAATTCTTAAAATTGATCTTAACTTTACTTTTGAATTTCGTTCGAAAAGTGTTAGGGAGAGGACGACCACATCACTCTTTAACAACGAGTAGACTTAACTAGAGGGTTTAGAAAGGGTTAATTCATCTACCGGTTTAGCGAAGGAGGACGACCGCATCACCTTAGTTAAATTAGGGTCTCATTAATTAAGCACAATTCATTAACTTGTTAGTGGATTAGTGAAGTCGAGTGTTAGGGTAAAGTATTAGGGTTTAGAATCTTGAGCTTTCACCTTCCATTCTTTTACTTAGGTTATTTCTTGTGCGTCACAATTATTTTGATTATGTACCTGCTCCGTTAGTATACGTAGGGATTCCTATCCTAAGCATCACCATCTCTTATTTGAAAACTACCCGTAGTTAATTCGTGTTCTTAAATTCTTTAGTTTAATTAGTTTATTTTAGTCTTTCAATTAATCTTTCAAAAAACCAAAAAAACATTACACTTATATTAGCTACGACGCGTAGATCTTCAGGGATCTATTCGCATACACTCCATCCCTTGAGTTCGATACTACTTGGTCCCTGTACTCGCCCATACTACAGTGAACCCGTACTCTTGCAGGGAAGCTACTAGTAGAAGCTAGTATCATCGATTCAAGTCAATGACACTGTTGCCGGGGATGGCGTTGTATGCTCTTTGAATAGGACTTGTAGATAGCTTAGTAGTTAGTAGTGGGTGTTTTAATTTTTGTTTTTATTCTTTATTTTCATTCGTTCGGCAGTTGCATTTTGATCCTTCTGCTAGTGTGTTAGGTTTATGAAAACACGCTCACAAGGCAATATGAGCGAAGAGAGGTTACCGTTAGATCCTGAGATGATAGCTAGAAGGAACCGAGCTTTCTTGAGAAGAATGAATACTGCCGGAGAGAAAGAACCGATGGACATCACTAATGAGTTAGATGATGCTGCGAACGAGTTCAATCAGGAATTAGGCCGAGTTGAAGGCACTGGAGTTAGTGGTAGTCAGAATCAAGTTCCGTTAGGGGATAGCCAGAGCCTAAACCCGAATACACAAAACGTAGGGAATCCAGCTCATAACATGGTCCATAACCCTCAGAACAATCATGCTTACCTACATCCTAACTTACCACAAAACAACTTACCCTATCCACCTTACCCATACCCACTTTATCCTTACCCACCATACCCGTATTCTCCACCTCCAGTTTTCAATCAACCACCTGTGTACCAACCACCACCCCAACAAGTACCAGTACCAGTACCAGCTGCTAATCCTCAACACGTTCCTCAAAACGTAGATCAACATATGGCCATTAGAGGGAGGTTTGTAGCGCAGCCACAACGGTACTATGATGGAGTGGCATTGCCTCCTGTTGAGGCAAATAACTTCTCGATTTCCCCAGGAATTCTTAAGCTGCTTACCGAGAACCAGTTCAAGGGGGTGATCGGGAAGGAGAATCCTCATACACATCTGATGAGCTTCCTCATGATAGCCTCCACTTTCAATTACAACGGCATGTCTGAAGATGCCAAGAGGCTTAGGCTGTTCCCATTCTCACTTACGGGAATAGCTAAAGAGTGGTATGACAACACGCTCCCACGGGGAGGTGTAACCACATGGGCCGAGCTCGAGCGTCTGTTCCTCGAGCGATTCTACCCTCCATCGAGAACGATTAAAGCGAGAATTGAGATCTCGTCCTTTCGCCAGAAGTCTGGAGAGGATTTACGCCAAGCGTGGGAGAGATACTCAAATATGTTGATCGAGTGCCCTCAGCACGGGTACAACGAGGGAGATATTATGGCGTTCTTCTACAGTGGAGCCAGCAAGGCTGGCCAAGCCCATTTAGATGCATGTGCGAGTGGAGCTTTTCTGAACCAAGGGATAGCGAGATGTAGAGAGATCGTGGACAATATTGTCACGAATGCTGGTGCTTGGAACGAGGATCCTGAGTTTCAGAGAGTGCATCAGGTTGAAGAGGGTGAAGGAACGAGAAGGCTGTTGATGGTCATGATGGAAAAGATCAACAACCTCGAGTTGGGGAAGAGTTTGGTTGGAGAACATGCAGCAGAGAATGAGAGAGTAGACCAGTCAAGTGGACAACATGAGGTAGCCAATTACATAGGAGGTCCGTATTACAATCAGAATGGCTATCAAGGTGGAAATCAGTATGGAAGGCCTTCTTATGGCCAACCATTTGTACCTCCAGGTCCTCAGCCACCTCCAAATCAATGGAGGAACACTCAAGGGTACCAAGGAGGCCAACAACCTCCTCAAAACACATGGAGGAAGAACGAGAATTTCTCATATGCTAACCCGAAGGCGGGTGTTACAGTTCCTGCTGGTGTTGACCCAGGTTCAAAGCCTCCGGGTGGAGAAGGCGGTGCCTCAACTGAGGAGATGTTGAGAGCGATTCTACAGAGGGTGGAGGAAGGAAGTAAGAGGTTGTCATCCTTGGAGTACGATGTGAAAGAGTTGCATAAAAAGGGTGATCAACGTGATCAAGAGCTCCAGAAGATGAACGTTGAGTGGACTAGAACTCAACAAGAGAACAATCGAAGGTTCACTTCCATAGAGTTCCAGATGGGCCAGATTGCAAAGTCATTGAATAGAGAGCCGGGTAAGTATCCTTCCATGCCGGAAGGGAACCCGAAAGAGCATTGCAAGGATATCCAGTTAAGAAGTGGAACCAACTATGAAGGTCCTCAGATGCCTGCTGATTCTGAGACGCCTCAAGTTAGAGATGAGATTGAGGAGGTAGGAGTTGAGAAGGGGATTGAAAGTGAAGGGATTGAGAAGCATAAAGACGTGGATGAGTCTCATCAGAGGAAAGAGCTTGAAGAGGAAGGCATTGAGAAGGGTGAGAGAGTTCCTAAGTGGAAGAAGGCAAAGGAAGCAAGGGAGAAAGTGAAAGAGACCGAGAGAGATGAATGGGGGGTACCCAAATCTGTAATACCCGTCCCATATCCACAACGCTTCATGAAAAAGAAGCTTGATGAAAAGTTTGCTAAATTCCTTGATGTTTTTAAACAATTGCATATTAATATCCCTTTTTATGATGCTTTGGAACAGATGCCCAATTATGCAAAGTTTTTGAAGGACTTGATCGCGAAAAGACGGCGAGTGGATGAGCCGAAGTTGGTGCAGTTGAACCACGAGGTGAGTGCATTAGTGCACGAGGCGCTTCCTCCAAAGCTGAAGGATCCCGGGAGCTTCACCATTCTTTGTGATATCGGGAACGGGATCAAGAAGGGAGCACTATGTGACCTCGGAGCGAGCATTAATTTAATGCCGTTGTCGCTTTTCAAGAAGTTGGAAGGTGGTGAACTTCAACCCACGATGATGACGCTTCAACTAGCCGACCGGTCTATTACTCGACCTCAAGGTGTGGTTGAAAACGTCCTCGTGAGAGTTGGAAATCACATTTTTCCAGCCGATTTTATAGTGCTAGAGATGGAGGAAGATGAGCACGTGCCCCTGATCTTGGGAAGACCGTTCTTAGCTACGGCGGGGATGGTGCTAGACGTGGCAAATGGGAAGATTACATTGAAGGTTGATGATCAAGAAGTGAAGATTTCCCTATATGAAGCCATGAAGCACCCGAATGAGGATGAGAGTTTGTATTGCATGGATGCAATTAATCCTCGTGTTGAAGACACACCTCCTATCCCTAAACCTTCTCATATTCATGAATTTTATAATCCTTCACTTGATGATTTAACCAATGTGCATTATGATCGTGATTATTTTGATAGGGATAAAGTGAAGAAGTTGAAGGATGAAGAAGTGAAAAAGGTGGACGTGATCCAGTTGGAGGGAAAAGGAGGAGTTAAGAAGAAAAAGTCCAAATTCAAGAATCTGTTTGGTAAGACGCCTCCAGATAAAGGTGAGAAGGAGTTGAGACCCATACCACTTGGGGATGAGAAGGAAGCAAAGGAATTCATGATGGTGGGGCATCAAGGAAAGAAATGCAAGCACCACTCTTATGAGAGTAAGAGAGGTATTTTTGAGTATGATGTCCCATAAGCTCCTTTGAGCTCGGTCCGACATGGGGACCTTAAAAATAGCGCTGAATGGGAGGCAACCCATTTTTATTTGCTTTTATTTCTTTTTAGTGTCTTTTTATGTTATTAGGGTGTTTTGAATTGTAAGTTTTAACCTCGTACTTGAGAGTTCATTGTGTAGGCTTGTCTCATGGAGCTATCAAAAGGGAGAAACTCAAGCAAGGGAGTGTGTTACGTTTGAGAGAAACCGAATTGTTTGGTTGAGGTAACCCACAACCCCAAACTTAGACCTCTTCGCAAGGTCAAAGTTTGGGGGGTGGAGTTTTTTATGTTTCTTGTTACATTGCACCGGAGCACCCCTTATCTTTTAGTGTGTTTGGTTATTTGGTGTCTTGAGATGCTCCTTGGGGTGATTTTGATCTGAGTCGCTATTGCATATTTCATGCTTATTGACCCCTTCTACTTGTTAGTTGTTATTCTTGAGCATGTTTGATGAGTAGAGTAGATTTGTGGATTTGAGTTAGGGATTCTTTTGTGTGAGTGTTTGAATGAGAGTTGATTTGAGAAAGAACTTGTATGCTTGTGAATTTTTTCTTCTGAGTACTTGTGTGATAAGAGTGAGAATTCACTAGGACTAACATGGATGTGAAAGCTGAGAGACTTGAGCCTTATGAGATTGTGATATATGAATTAATCTCTTCGTTTGTGAGTGGATCGTCACCTTAGAGGATGCTAGAACTTGTATGTGCTCTTGCTTCTTGATTGTGTCTAGTTTGATATGCCGAATAGTATACGTAGGGATTCCTATCCTAAGCATCACCATCTCTTATTTGAAAACTACCCGTAGTTAATTCGTGTTCTTAAATTCTTTAGTTTAATTAGTTTATTTTAGTCTTTCAATTAATCTTTCAAAAAACCAAAAAAACATTACACTCATATTAGCTACGACGCGTAGATCTTCAGGGATCTATTCACATACACTCCATCCCTTGGGTTCGATACTACTTGGTCCCTATACTCGCCCATACTACAGTGAACCCGTACTCTTGTGGGGAAGCTACTAGTAGAAGCTAGTATCATCGATTCAAGTCATGGTCGCCTCATTCTTCATTAACTTTATCCTCTGCCGCTGGACGCTGCTCAAAGCCGGCAAACGGAATGACACACCGTCGCTGCTCCTCTGCCACTGGACGTCGTCGCTCCTCCTTCGCCAGAAATAATTGCTCTCGGCCTAGAGAGAGATGAGAGAGAATTATCCGAATTATTTTTTTGTATTGTGAATTATGAGATGGGAGAGAGTGGGGTTGGAGATAATGGAGGAGAGAGAGTGCAGATTTGAATTAAAGTAGGAGAGAGAAGGAAGAGGAGGAGGAGAAAGGTGAAGCGTTATAATAATAATAAAAGGTAGAGGGGCAATTTTGGAAAGCTGACCAAATTTATGTAGTGTCTTTAAAGAGGAATGTACCTATTTTAAACTCAAATTGTACTCCCTCCGTCCCCTAATAATATTCACACTTGTGTGGGCACAGGTTTTAAGAAAAACTGCTTTATTGACTTTTTGAACCAATGAATGAAGAGTATTTTGAATTAAAGTAGGTAGTGTGAGAGTGATTTATTTCCTTTTTTGGGGTGTGAATATTATTGTGGGACATCCCAAATAGGAAAGTGTGAATATTAAGAGGGGACGGAGGGAGTAATTGATAGTGTGAGGAAATAAGTGTTGAAATTGTATACTAGGGGGCAATTATCTCTATATTTTATTACTAGTGCGTATCCCCGCGAATTTCAAGGACTCGAAAAAAAATGTTATTTTTATTTTCAAATTATATGTATAAATATTTTTTATTTTAAATATCTTATAATTTCGATATAATATTAAACGTCAATTCTAATTATTCAAAAAAATTTAGTTCCCTCCTAAATATTTCATGCATACATGTATTTTTAAAAAAAATTGAAATTTTAAAAAAAAATTTGCCAACTTTCAGTATCGTAATATTATGCATGGTAAGATATTGTATATCATAGCAAGATTTTTTTGGAAATAATGTGTTAGTGGAAATATCTTTTGGATAGTAAAATTTTGTAAAAAAAAATAAAAAATTTAATGTTATAATCTATTATCCATGACAAGATATGGTATTAGATAACAAGATTATATGAGAATTTTGCCATCTTTTACGTGATAACATCTTTAGCAAAATATTTCAATATCCTCTTAGAAAATTAAAATATATAAATATTTGTAAAAATATTTATTCCAAAAATATCTATTATTGTATCATACATGGCAAGATATTGCATTTCATGGCAGGATTTTTTGGGAATAATATGCTATTTCAGTGACAATATATATTGGATAGTAAAATTTTGTCCAAAAAATAATAATGTTACAATCTATTATCCATGGTGAGATATGATATTGGATGACAAGATTCTTTAGGAATCTTGTCTTTTTTTTTACAAAATATTTCAATATCCGCTTACAAAAATTAGCATTTATAAATATTTTGCAAAAATAAATTTAAAAAATAACTAAGTAAGAAAATCGTTGAACTGTGGGAAAAATATATATTTTACATCTTAGAGGACATGGCGGCAGCGTCGAGACTGTTCAATGGA
Organism: Ballota nigra; assembly: GCA_947034835.1. Classification (NCBI taxonomy): domain Eukaryota; kingdom Viridiplantae; phylum Streptophyta; class Magnoliopsida; order Lamiales; family Lamiaceae; genus Ballota; species Ballota nigra. Next base: position 43,612,379 of record OX344721.1, read on the forward strand.
GGATGACAAAAACTAAAAAAGAGGCGAGAAGAAAAAAACTTAAGACCAAGAAAAATACTATAAAAAACAAGTATCATACCTTCGGTTCAAGGCACGGTGTTGATGATCTTGATTCAATGTAAATGATTAGTAGCTGTTTAGGCTTGGAAGATCATCAAACAAGGTGTGTAATCTAGGATTAAACACTGGATTAATCTAAGTAAAGATTGAGGAGTGAATTTGCAAGAGTTTGGGCTTGTTTTTTTTTTTTTTAATAAATGAACTTATTTTTCCCCTGTCATGAAGGGGTACTTATAGGGTACAAGCAAGCATGAGGTGTCACCTCCTTAGTCATCCTAATTTATATATTGACAAGTGTTTAAACACTTGTTTTAGTCCTAAGCTATTACATGTTACACAATGACAAGTGTTAGGACACTTGTTTGTACCTAATGTAATGCCTAATTAGTGTGATTCTTGATGATCCTTCGAGGTGCCCTTTTGCTCGCCTGCTCACCCTTTAGGTTTATTCTTGAATCTTCTTGTTAGTATTGCTCGCTTAACTTTATTCATTCATGACCATCTGCTCGTCTGGTGTGTTCTGACACCCTATCCAGCTGCTCGTCTTGTCTAGTTTGTTAATAACAAGTCCCAACTGCTCACCCCCTTTGATCTTTTTTACTTCTAATGACCTTTTAACCATTTATTTACTTTCAATTAGCATAATCCCGTTGCTCGGTTGTTCGCCTATCAACAATACCCCTTAGTTTGTCCAATTAGGATGAGAATCGACTAATTGAGGTCAAACTATAATTTTTGGACAATGTTACGCGCTTGCTGGCGAGCAACAAGGATTCAAAAAATTTGAGCGGGAAAAATTGAGCGACCAGTAGGGCGTGACGCTTGGGCTGATGACGGTTCATTTCCCGAGGTGCGATTTCCGAAGACGGCGTGGGCGGTTGTGACATCATCCGCCACCCACTCTTATTTCTCTATTTGCGCGTAGGGGCTTTAATTTTTTAAGAGTCTCGATTTTTCGCCCCATTTTCTCTTCTATAAATATCTTTCTCCTCCTTTACTTCTTTTCACATTTTTCGCATGAAGATCTGCCATTGTTTAACTTCAAAATTTTCTTTTTCATCTAATTCGCTTTGATTTCCTATCGATCTGCTCAATCTCAAGGTAGATTCATCATTTTCTTTATCTTAATTCCCCTTCTTCGTACTTGCATTTCACTTTCTCAATTTTTGTATTTTACTTCGGTCATTATCATCTCCAATCGCCACCACCGTCATACACCCGTTTCTGCCGCCGTCGCATCGTTACCAGCGCCACCGTGTTTCCTTCTTCAATTTCGTGTTTAAATTCTTCATTGGACAAAAAAACCCTAACTTTCGTCCTATGGCATCTCCGTCTTCGAGCAAAACTATTTCCGATGAACACCTCGACCGGAATCCTAGAAAACGACCGATGGAATATGAAGAGACGCCCCCTGCTCCTCGCCGTTTGCTTCGTCAAGCTATTGCTCGGAATCCTCGTACTTTACTCGTTGACAAAGACACTGGCGCAGAGGCGAGCTCTGTTGCTCGCTCCATCGATGCTTTTTATGCTGTGGATAGCTCGGGCGAGCAGGACGTCATCCAACCGGTTGCTCGCCCGGATGTAGAAGGTAATACTTCCTCTAATTTGGGGGAAGACTCCACGGAGTCGCTGCAGAGATTGATGAAATGAGCATACCTGAGGTCGTTGGGGCGAGCAGCGAGCAGGTGGGCGAGTCAAGAGACGACCAATGAGGCCAACCTTCTCGTGGGGTGACTTGGGAGTTCCTTAGGGAAATTAATTTCCCCATCTCCAAACCGACTCCCGAGTCTCAGATACCAGAAGGGATTGTACGCAGACAAGAATGGATTGACTACGCCACTCGCCACCACAATTCCTTCCTCCCTCCTGAAAGGATCATCATGACGGCTCAAGAGACTAAGTATACGGTGAGCAAAATACCGAGTCTAATCACGAAGAACGACTTGGCTCGTATTCGATCTGCTATCGAATTCCTTACGATATCTTTCTGTATGCCCCACAGAAAGGAGAAACAACTGATCACCCACCTCCCGATTGTACAACAATCAACCTTGACGTCTTGAATGTTGGGTTCCCACTGCCTCTACACCCCGTGATTTGTCATTTTCTCGAGGACACTAACCTGGCGATTACTCAGATTACCCCTAACGGGTGGTGCAACTTGCTTGCTTTTATAACTCTCTTTAGACTTTAGGGTTATAAGAACAAGATAAGTACCTTCGAGATTCATTACGCAATGACCATTTCCTTGGCTGCTAATGAAGATGGGTGGGGTGGTACTACATCAAAGCCCGCAATGGTATGAAACTAATTGAAAGGGTGCCCAATAAGGTGAAGAGCTGGCATAGACAGTTCTTTTTTATTGGCGGTGATTGGCGGACGTCTTCTGACTTTTCTGGTGGACCCGGTCGTATTAACTCCCCTGAGGGCTTTGGCAAAATACGGCGTATGTTTCACTTTTAACTTGCTATGGCCAGGGTGAAACTAATTTTAATTTTTTCTCTTTTGTTATTTTGCAGGTCCGCGTATCTTGAGGTGGGGACACCCTGAGTTGAGCGAAGAATTCTTATACGTCCTCATCGTGATTACTCTTTGGAACGTGAGTGACCGTAGTATTAAGCATCTTTCCAAACCTCACTGTCGAAAGCTTGCCTTTTTTACCATGATTGCTCATCACTTGGAGGCTCAAGCTGCCATCCTGGAAGGTAACTTAATTTTTTTTATTATCTTGCATTAGTGTTCTCCTGATCGCTTGGTCGCCTGGTCGCCTATTCGTTGTATAATCCTTATAATTTTATTTATTTTCAGAACAAAGAGTGACCGTTGCTATTCTCGAAATTCCAGAGTGCTATCATCTACTTGCCCGTTGCGTTAAACAGATGGCCGCCGAGGATCCTTCCAAGAAGAAAAAATACGATCCTCCCACTTCCCTCATCAAACTGAGGGCTGAATAAGAAGAAGAAGAACCTCTCCAGGCAAAGGGTCCTGCTCCTCGCCCCATATGGCACCGAAAGATAACTGGGGGAAGAAGAGACTAACCAAGGAGGTTGCTCCCGCTCGTAAAGAGGATGATCGTTCGAAAAGGGCTAGAGGGCAATCCCAGGCGAGCAGAAGGGATGTGCTGTGCTCCTCGTCTGTAGAGGAAGTGAGCGAGCAGCAGGTGGTTAGCGCCGTTGTGGCGAGCAAGAGGAGAGGGTTTTCTCCAGATAACTTATACCTAGGTTATGATCCTGTCAAGTTGAAGGAGTAAGACTTGTTCTCTACTGTTCCTGGTCGCCACCTTGCTGTTTTTATCCTTTATTAACTTTATTTTTTCTTGATGTAGGTATAAACCTGAGGAGTACCCTAGGCAAGCAAAGGTACTACATCAATTGAGCTGCGTCAAAACCACCCCCCCTTGACTCGCATGTTAGGCGAGCAACTGAGCTCATTCCTCGCTCATGGACCAAGCTGTGTAAGGAGATCATTCAGGGCCAGAGTCTGAGTAACAATGCCCACTTGCTGAGCTACAATGCTAGTCACTAGGCGATTGCTGCTCAGAAGGTCCTTGATCAGTCCATTGAGTTGGAGAGGACTAACTGGGGCTTGGGGCGGAAAATTGTACAGTTTGAGGCAGAGAAGGCTGCCATTTTGAAGAAGAAGGACGAGGAGCTAGCTCGGTTGAAGGGCGAGTATGAGAAGGTTAAACTCAGTTGGGAAAGGAGTCTGAAGGCTGTTGAGGACCGGGAGAAGGTTGCTCTGAACACTTCTGAGAAGTTAAGGTTGGACTTGAGGGTCGCAACTAATCGCCTTCAAGTTCTGGAGACTGAGCGTGTCGACCTGGTGGAAAGGGTTGATTCCTTAAAGGTTCATGTCACTCGTCTGGAGGCGGAGAAGAAACGGGCCGTCTCTTACACCAACTATGTGCATGATGTAACTGATAACACCAACTTCGGTTACATTTGCGCGTATGCTGATTGTGTGAGGTCTATGAAGTATGCGCTTGACAATGGTCTTGATATTATGACTTCGGTCATGAAGGACTTCACAGACTATATTATAGAGAACTCTCCCACCGCCGGCTTTGATATCCCCGTTGCTGACTTAGGGGATATGGGTGTGAACTTGGATGTTTTCAAGGATGATGTCTGGGTGATTGCCCCGAAGCTGGGGACTGAGGAGGTGAATAAGGACGCCTCGGTCTTTGATGCTTTAAGCCCCCTCTTTCCAGCCCCTTTGGATGAGGCAGACACTTCTGTTGTAGCTGGCGAGCAGCAAGTCCTTGAGCCGGCCACCACCGGTGTCGCTCCTCCAACTGAAACCCATTCTGCTCCCCCAGCTCCTCAGGGATGAAGATCTTAGTTTTTTTTTTAATTTTATCTTTGTACAGGGCCTTGCCTTGTAATCTTTTTTCAGTTGTGTTGTTCCTTTTATCTATCAATGAAATGAATTTGTTTTTTTTTCATAACTTCTTTGTGTTTCTTCATATTTGCCCTACTGCTCGCCCCCTTTATTATGCTTCATACTTTTGTCTAAGTACTTCTCTTTTATTTTTCAAGAGTAAAGTACTTTTTGTCTGCAAATCTGCATGCATAACTTTGGTCTTTTTGGTTCTTAAGGAACTTGACCTTCAATGATTGGGCTTTTTATGGTCCTTATTGGACTTAGCCTTTATTACTCTTTACATTTGTACACTTGAGCCTTGTTGCTAGCCACATATCAATTTTGCGCTTAGTGTGTTTCGGTTGGGCGAGCAGCTGGGCTTTGTGGGTGAACAAGTGGGCCTTGGTGCCTCTCTAAATTAATCTTAACACATAATATACAATTCATCAAATGATCATTCTTATTGCTTGAATTTGACAATCTTACTAGCATTCTAAACTAAAAAAATTGAATTTTTTTAAAATTTACATCTAAATTTATAACGTACAATATTGATATGCAAAATTTTCATCGACTCTTGACTATTGATAATACTTCTTCAGTAAGGCCGCGTTCTAGGAGTATTGGGCCGAGTTGTCTTTCATATCCTCGAGGTCATACGTGCCATTATACCACTTGCGGGTTATCCTTAATGGGCCCTCCCAAGTCGGTCCAAATACTCCTGGTGGTGGTGCTAATACTTTCCGAAGCACCAGATCTCCGACTTCGAATCTCTGATTTTTACTTGCGAATTGTAATATTTTGTGATTCTTTTCTTGTATATCGCATTCTTTATTTCTGCTGAAATCCTTTTTTCATCGATCAAATCCATCTCTGCAGCCAAAGCCGCTTGTTCGACTGCTCGTCGAACCCTGCAGTTCGCTCTATTGGCACTTTGAGCTCTATCGGTATGACTGCTTCAATGCCAAATGCCATAGTAAATGGAGTTTCCTCGGTACTTGTCTTATATGATACCCTGTAAGCCCATAGTATTTCTGGCAGTTCTTCTGACCATTTTCCTTTTTTATCGACTAAGCGAATTTCAAAATGTGTTTTATTATTTTGTTGTCCGCTTCGAGTTGGCCGTTGGATTGGGGATGATACGGAGTTGAAAAATGCTTTTTGATCCCCCATTTCTTACAAATGTCCCTTATTTTCTTGCCTTCGAACTGTTTTCCATTATCTGTTAAGATTGCTTGTGGAACTTCGAATCGGCACATGATATTTTTCCAAATAAAACTAATCATCTTTTCTTGCGTGATCGTCACGAGTGCCTCTACTTCGGCTCATTTTGTGTAATAGTCCACTGCCACTACCACAAATTTTACATTCCCATTTCCGGTTGGGAAAGGTCCTATGATGTCTATCCCACACTCTGTGAATGGCCATGGACTATTTATTGATATTAGTTCAGTTGGTTGCCTATGAATGATGGGGGCGAACAACTGGCAGATATGACATGTTTTTGCAACTTTTATTGCATTTTGTAGCAGAGTTGACCAATAGTATCCATGTCTCACTGTTTTGTATGCCAATGCTCGCCCTCCTACATGATTTCCACATATGCCTTCGTGAATCTCTTTTAAGACTTCTTGGCCTTGCCCCCTTGCCAAATATTTTAACAGGGGAAGTGAAAATCCTCTCTTGAAAGTTGCCCATCCATGATAGTGAACCTTGCTGCTCGCCCGGTTATCTTGGCTGCTTCTTGTGGGTCTTCGGGTACTTCACCATCCTTGAGGTACTTATTGAGGTTCGCCAGTCAACTTCCCCAAAGTCTTCCTCAACTTGATTGATTTTGTTATCGTTAGTTGATGGGTGAAGTATTTTGGTTATCGTAACCTCTGAAAGTTCCGCCGGTCCCGTGCTGGTAGCCAGCCGAGCGAATGCATCTGCTTGGTGATTAGGCGTGAAATTGTTATGTTTTGGTGCCCGATTTGCCCATGTTTTGAGTATTTTTTATGAGTGTTTGGATTCAATTGAGTATCATTTCTATAAACTGATGAAATTGTCTCTTTGGTTTTCATAGATGGATAGAGGGTGAAAAGAGGAGTTCGTAGGACTTTGAATCGGCCAAAACGGACTCCCGGTTGAGAAGATATGAAGATTTTACGAACATGTGTACAGCTGCCAAAAAGTACTCGAGCAGAGTCACTCGAGTAGTCACTACTCGGGCACTCGAGTAGTGCACTCGAGCTGCAACAGGTCGAGTAGTGACTACTCGACCTATACTCGAGCAAATGCGTATTTTGGCCAAAAAATGCCCAAATTCGATCCCAAGCCTATTTATACCTTTTTCCAAGCATATCAACACATACCAACACATATTTTTACATATTTTGAGCGAGGAGAAAGCTTGGGAAGGAGATTGGAATAATTTTATACATTGCAATTGAGGTTTTAATTTACGAATTCTTAGTTTTAGTATTTCTTTTGAACGTATCAGATGAATTCTTTCTTTCTTTACTCTTTGAGACGATAAACCATAGTTTTTCAGATTTATATATATTTCTTTAGAGACTTTAATTTCTTCTTTCGTTTATGTTCTTGATTTCTTTCGTTAATTTAATTATGCATATGATTATTGTTCTTGTGATTGCTTTTATTATTCAGACCACCATGTTAGGCTAGAACCCTTGCATGCTTAGGGTAGGATGAACTCGTAGAAGTAGGTTGTGAGTACGTAATTAGGGTAATTCGTGACGTTTAGTTTTAATTCTCTTAATTAATGAATTCTTAAAATCAATCTTAACTTTATTCTTGAATTTCGTTCGAAAAGTGTTAGAGAGGGGACGACCATATCACTCTTTAACAACGAGTAGACTTAATGAGAGGGTTTAGAAAGAGTTAATTAATCTACCGGTTTATCTAAGGAGGACGACCGCATCACCTTAGTTTAAATTAGGGTCTCGTTAATTAAGCATTTGATTTGACGAAGTATTAGGGGTAATTCTTGAGCTTTTAGTCTTTCAATCTCGTGCTAGATTAGAGAAGTTGATTGCCTAGTTTTAGTGCACTTAGGATTAATACTTGCACGTCATGAGTATTCTAATTACCGTACCAACTCCGTTAGTATATGTAGGAATTCCTATCCCGAACATCACCATCTCATATTTGAAAACAAACTTTAGATAATTAATTAGATTCTTTCTTTTGCCTTAGTAGAGTATTATAGCTTAGATTTTATTTCTTTAAAAAAAATCCAAAAATATATACTCATATTAACTACGACGCGTAGATCTTCACGGATCTATTCGCATACTCACCTTCCCTTGGGTTCGATAATACTTGGTCGGTATACTTACTCATACTACAGTGAACCCGTACACTTGCGGGGAATCGACTAGTAAAAGTTGGTATATTCGCTTCAAGTCAATGGCGCTGTTGCCGGGGATGGCATTGTATGTCTTTTGAATAGGACTTGTAGATAGCTTAGTAGTTAGTAGTGAGTGCTTTACTTTTTTATTTTATTTCGTACGTATTCGGCAGTTGCAGTTTTATTCTTTTGTTAGTGTTTCAGGTTTATGAAAACACGCTCGCAAGGTAATACAAGCGAAGAGAGATTACAGTCAGATCCTGAGACAATAATAAGAAGAAACCGAGCCTTCTTAAGAAGGATGAATGCTACCAGTGGAGGGAAAGAACCAATGAACATTACTAATGAGTTGGATGATGTCGAGAATGAGTTTAATCAGACATTGAATCGGGCTGACGGCACTGAAGGCAATTCTAGTAAGAACCAAGATCCGTCAGGGGACAGTCAGATCCAGAACCCGGGTACACATCACGTGAATAATCCAGCTCATAATCTTGCCCAACATCCTCAAAACAACCCTGCTTACCCACTGAACAACTTTCCACAAAACAACTTGCCTTATCCCTACCCATACCCACCTTATCCGTATCCACCATACCCGTATCCTCCACCGCCTGTTTACAACCAACCACCAGCTTATCAACCACCACCACCCCAACAAGTACCAGTACAAGCTGCTAATCCTCAACACGTTCCTCAAAACGCAGATCCGAATATGGCCATTAGAGAAAGGTTCGCGGCTCAACCGCAGAGGTACTATGATGGTGTGGCATTGCCCCCTGTAGAGGCAAACAACTTCTCAATTTCCCCAGGAATTCTAAAGCTGCTTACCGAGAATCAATTCAAGGGGGAGGTTGGGAAAGAGAATCCTCAAACTCACCTGAGGAGTTTCCTGATGATAGCCTCCACATTCAATTATAATGGCATGTCTGAATATGCCAAGAGGCTCAGGCTGTTCCCATTCTCTTTGACGGGAATAGCCAAGGAGTGGTACGATAACACGCTCCCACGGGGAGGTATAACCACATAGGCCGAGCTCGAGCGTCTGTTCCTCGAGCGATTCTACCCTCCATCGAGAACGATTAAAGCGAGGATAGAGATCTCTTCCTTCCGCCAGAAGCCAGGAGAGGATTTACGTCAGGCGTGGGAGAGATACTCGAACATGTTGATTGAGTGCCCGCAGCACGGGTACAATGAGGGAGATATCATGGCATTCTTCTACAGTGGAGCTAGCAAGGTAGGTCAAGCCTATCTAAATGCATGTGCCAGTGGAGCTTTTCTAAAACAAGGGATTGCGAGATGTAGAGAAATCGTCGACAACATTGTCACGAATGCCGGGGCATGGAATGAGGATCCAGAATTTCAGAGAGCGTGTAAGTTGGAAGAGAATGAGGGTACGTGGAAGCTGTTGATGGCTATGATGGAGAAGATCAATAATCTTGAGATGGGGCAGAATTTGGTTGGAGGGAATGTAGCAGTGAGGGAGAAAGTGGACCCACCCACGAGCCAGCAAGAAGAGGCCAACTATATGGGAAGGCCTAACTATCCACAAGGCGGGTATCCACAAGGTGGCAATCAATTTGGGAGGACTTCTTATGGCCAACCATTTGTACCTCCAGGTCCACAGCCGCCTCAAAATCAATGGAGGAACACACAAGTGTATCAAGGAGGGCAGCAACCTCCTCAGAATACATGGAGGAAGAGTGAGAATTTCTCGTATGCCAATCCAAATGCCGGAATTACAGTTCCTCCAGGTGTTGATCCAGGTTCTAAACCTCCTGGTGGAGAAGGCGGTGCCTCAACTAATGAGATATTGAGAGCTATCCTTCAGAAGGTGGAGGAAGGTAGCAAGAGATTGTCTTCTTTGGAGTACAATGTGAAGGAGTTGCATAAGAAAGGTGATCAGCGTGATCAAGAACTCCAGAAGAGAGATGTAGAGCTGAATCGAATTTAGCAAGAGAACAATAGGCGGTTCACTTCATTAGAGTACCAGATGAGCCAGATCGTGAAATCATTGGGTAGAGAGCCGGGTAAATATCCTTCCATGCCGGAGGAGAACCCGAAAGAGCATTGCAAGATGATCCAGCTTAGAAGTGGAACCAACTATGATGGTCCTCAGATGCCTGCTGATTCTGAGATGCCCCAAGGAGAGATTGAGATGGAGGGACAAGAACATAAGAAAGATGGAGGTGAGACAGTTGAGGAAGAAATTGAGATAGAGAGCAAAGAGCCTGAAGAGGAAAGCATTGAGAAGATTGAGAGAGTTCCAAAGTGGAAGAAGGCAAAGGAAGCAAGGGAGAAAGTGAAATAGACCGAGCGTGATGAATAGGGGGTACCCAAATCGGTGATACCCGTCCCGTATCCACTAGCGCTTCATGAAAAAGAAGCTTGATGAGAAGTTTTCTAAATTCCTTGATGTTTTTAAAAAGTTACATATTAACATTCCTTTTTATGATGCTTTGGAACAGATGCCGAATTATGCCAAGTTCCTGAAGGACTTGATAGCGAAGAGAAGGAGAGTTGATGAGTCCAAGTTGGTGCAGCTGAACCATGAGGTGAGTGCATTAGTGCACGAGGCGATTCCCCCAAAGTTGAAGGATCCCGGGAGTTTCGCGATCTTATGTGATATCGGGAATGGAGTCAAGAAGGGAGCATTGTGTGATCTTGGAGCGAGCATTAATTTGATGCTATTGTCGCTTTTCAAGAAGTTGGAAGGTGGAGAACTTCAGCTCACAATGATGACGCTTCAACTTGCCGATCGGTCTATTACTCGACCTCAAGGGGTGGTTGAAGACGTCCTCGTGGAATGGAGTCAAGAAGGGAGCATTGTGTGATCTTGGAGCAAGCATTAATTTGATGCTATTGTCGCTTTTCAAGAAGTTGGAAGGTGGAGAACTTCAGCTCACAATGATGACGCTTCAACTTGCCGATCGGTCTATTACTCGACCTCAAGGGGTGGTTGAAGACGTTCTCGTGAAAGTTGGAGATCACATTTTTCCAGCCGATTTCGTGGTCCTAGAGATGGAGGAAGATGAACACGTGCCTTTGATCTTGGGAAGACCCTTCTTAGCTACGGCCGAGATGATGCTAGATGTGGCAAATGGGAAGATCACGTTGAAAGTTGACGATCAAGAGATAAAGATTTCCCTATATGAAGCCATGAAGCACCCGAAGGAGGATGAGAGCTGTTATTGCATGGATGCCATTAATCCTTGTGTTGAAGACACACCTCCTATCTCTAATCTTTCTTTTATTCATGATTTTGATAATCCTTCATATGATGAGTTAACCCATGAGCATTATGATCTTGATTTTGTTGATAGGGATAAAGGGAAGAAGTTGAAGGATGAAGAGGTGAAAAGTGTGGACGTGGTCCAGTTGGAGAGGAAAGGAGGAGTTAAGAAAAAAAAGTTCAAACACAAGAATTTGCGTAGTAAGACTCCTCCAGATAAAGGTGAGAAGAAGTTGAGAACCCCACTACGTGGGGATGAGAATGAAGCAAAGGAACTCATGATGGAGGGGCATCAAAGAAAGGAATTCAACCACCACTTTTATGAGAGTAAGTGAGGTAATTTTGAGTATCATGTCCCATAAGCTCCTTTGAGCTCGGTCCGGCATGAGGACTTTAAAAATAGCGCTGAATGGGAGGCAACCCATTTTTATTCGCTTTTGAGTGTTTTAGTTATTTGAGTTTTATGTTATTAGGGTGTTGTTTTGAATAGTAAGTTTTAACCTCGTACTTGAGAGTTTATTTTGTAGGCTTGTCTCGAAGGAGTAAAGGTACCATGGAGTTATTCAGATTGAAGGAACCAACTCGAGACGAAGGAGTGTGACACGTTGTTGAGAAACTTGAATTATTTAGATGAGGTAACCCACAACCCCAAACTTAGACTTTTACACAAGGTCGAAGTTTGGGGGGTGGAGTTTTTTATTTATTTTATGGTGACATTGCACAGGTGCACACCCTTTCTTTGAGCTGAGTTTGGTTATTTAGTATCTTGAGATGTTCCTTGGGCTGTAAGTGTTTTGATGTGGTATTACATATTTCATGTCTATCAATCATCTTATGCTTGTTGATTGCTATCTTTGAGTATGATTTGATGAGTAGGGTGAATTGTGAGGTTGATTTAGGAATTCTTTTGTGTGAGTGTTTGAGTTAGAGTGGATTTGAGAGAGAACTAGTATGCTTGCAAGTTTTTCTTTGGAGTGCTTATGTGATGAGAGTGAGAATTCACTAGGACTAGCATGGATGTGAAGCCGTGAGATTTGAGCCTTTTGAGATTTTGATGCTTAAAATAATCTCTTCGTTTGTGAGTGGATCGTCACATTAGAGGATGCTAGAACTTGTGTGTGCTCTTGCTTCTTGATTGTGTCTAGTTTGATATGCCGAATGTGATCTTAGGCCATCTTTGATTTGAATGAGTCACTTAGCCAAAAATTTTCCTTACCATTGACATTCGTCCCTTGTTAGCCCCTTTGAGCCTTAAGCCTATTTCATCTGCTAGCACATTTAAACACTATTCCAAGTTCCTAAGCCTGTTTGTCCCAATTTGAGTGGAGAATAGGAAAAGTGTGAATGTTGAAGGGATTGAGTTGAGTTGAGAAAATGAATTATGATGGTTGGGCGGTGATAAAATAAGGGTGTGAATGAGATTTGAGTTGGGGGAAAGAAAAAATTGAGAATGAGCAAAAGAAAAAAATGAGCTCATGTATTTGTGCGAAAAAAAAAAGAAAAAGAAAAAAAATGTGAAGTGATTGAAAAAAAAATTGAAAAGAGTTAGAAAGAAAAAAAATTGAAGTGTTGAGAGTATTTGAATTGAAAGTGTGTTGATTGAAAATGTTTGAAGTATTCTGTTCCTAATCTCGAAGTGCCAAAGTTTGACTTTCTATTCTCCATTCACTTGAGTCACTTATCCTAGATTGTTATCCCACCCGTCCAAAGAGCCTACATTACAACCTTGAGAAAAGTCCTTTTTGATTCGGCATTGATTTCTAGAATATGGTCGGAGTTTAGAGTGCTTACAAGCCTATGGCTGCCGATATGAGTGATTGATTGTTTGAGTGAGTCCCTTTATTATTGATATACACTTATGAGGGAGTGAAACACAGCGTTGAGTGCACATCCATGTTTGATCTTGGTGGTTCTTGTTGTTATTGCATGTGTATGATGAAGGAAGGTGAGTGAGTATACGTGTGATTGATCTTTGAAGCTCGAGTTCATTTACTTGCACGATTTGATTCTTTGACTCATTCTTAACAATTTCACTTGACTTATTATTTCATTGCTTGAGGACAAGCAATATGATAAGTTTGGGGGGGTTGATTAGGCGTGAAATTGTTATGTTTTGGTGCCCGATTTGCCCATGTTTTGAGTATTTTTATGAGTATTTGGAGTCAATTGAGTATCATTTCTATAAACTGATGAATTTGTCTCTTTGGTTTTCATAGATGGATAGAGGGTGAAAATAGGAGTTCGTAGGACTTTGAATCGGCCAAAACGGACTCCCGGTTGAGGAGATATGAAGATTTTACGAACATGTGTACAACTGCCGAAAAGTACTCGAGCAGAGTCACTCGAGTAGTCACTACTCGTGCACTCGAGCTGCAACAGGTCAAGTAGTCACTACTCGACCTATACTCAAGCAAATGCGTATTTTGGCCCAAAAATGCCCAAATTCGATCCCAAGCCTATTTATACCTTTTTCCAAGCATATCAACACATACCAACACATATTTTTACATATTTTGAGCGAGGAGAAAGCTTGGGAAGGAGATTGGAAGAGTTTTATACGTTGTAATCGAGGTTTTAATTTACGAATTCTTAGTTTTAGTATTTCTTTTGAACGTATTAGATTAATTCTTTCTTTCTTTACTCTTTGAGACGATAAACCATAGTTTTTCAGATTTATATATATTTCTTTAGAGACTTTAATTTCTTCTTTCGTTTATGTTCTTGATTTCTTTCGTTAATTTAATTATGCATATGATTATATTCTTGTGATTGCTTTTATTATTCAGACCACCATGTTGTTGACGATCAGTTTTGATTTTGAAGATTAATGGTTGTTTTAGATGGTTAATTGATCATCAAACAATTACGTGTGATTGATCACTAACGTAATTAGTGAATACGAAATTTCGGGTTTAGGTGGATTAGAATCGTTTGAAAGCTTACGTGTTTAAGTTCGATTATAAGTTAATCGAGCTGCTTTAGATTCATAATCGAAGTTTGGACGTGTATAATAATTTGTGCTTGTTTATTAGCTGAAAAAATCTAAGTATTTATAGACTTTTGCCCTGCAGGAGGTGGCACGTCCTTTGGCCGACCAAGTCTGCATGCTCGACACCTGTCCTTTGACTAGTTTGACCTTATCTTAACTAAATTCTATCCTTATCTACTGGACTTGCTCGCAGTCTAGAGCTGCTCGTCACTTTGGACTTGTACTTGAGGAGTCTTTAGTCTGATTCTGATGGTCTTTCATCTTGTTTAATTGTTATTTTGGAATTGTAGTTGGATCTGATCGGCTGGATGCCGTTTGAGCTCGTCATGTGGCTTTTGATCTGATTTTGTTCGCCTATGTGTCTTGATCGCATGTAGGTTTTGCTCGCCGGATGTCTTGGGTGAATCATGAGTTAATTCCAGTTTAAATTTTGTGTGATTTGCGCTAATCCTGGTCGCCCAAATGATGATCCTGCTCGCCTATCAACAATTGCCCCCTTGCCGATCAATAAATTGTGAAGATGGTGAATGAGCACTTTTTGGGTTGGCAACTTTTAAGTGTCACTAAGGCGAGCAAGAATGTCTCTGGGGCGAGCAGCTTTTCACGAGCGGACAACATTGGTCGAGCAGACTCGGGTCGGGGACGGTTGGGATCCCAAGGTCTGTGCACGGCTCGAGATGTGACGTGGGCGGAATGATTGCTACCGCCCACGCGCACACAATCCCGAGGAGACGCGCCTTCCCGTTTTGTCGGACAGGTGCTGCACGCGCCCAAAATTTGCAATTTGGTCCTTCCACTTTCAATTTTGTTCGCCCGGTACCCCGTTTTTCCAGAAGTATAAAAGAAAATTTTTCTTCGTTTTTTTTCATTTTCACACTGTTTCTTAAGCGCGAATTTCTCTTTTTTTCCCTCTTTCAAACTTCCGGCGACGTTTCCAGATTCCGGTGATCTTCGAGCAACGTCAAGGTAGTTTTTTCTCTGCTTATTTTCTTCTCTTTCTTCTCTTCTTGTTTCGTGTCCCAAGAACTTGGGGTGGCGAACTGTGAAGAATAGCATAAGCGATCTATTCCTGTTCGTTGCGTGTTTGATCGCCCTTCGTCGCCGAGAAGATCGAAGCATTGGCCACCTCTTCTCCGAGGACACACTACGAGTTGCTCATCTCACGACCTACCCTCACCATCTCGAGGCTCTAGCTCGTATCCCAGAGGGTAAGTATCTTCATGCTGGGCGAGCAGATCTGATCGATTTTATACTTGGTATTAATTTGTTTTCCTGTCCCTTACAGATCAGCTCGCCTCCGTTGTGCTTCACCCTTCCTTCTTAGAGCTTGATAACCGTGTCTGGGAGATGCCGACCAAAAAAGGACGCAAGAAGTCGGATCCCCTCTCCAAGATCATCGCCCTCGCGGCCAAAGGTGGAAAAGGAGACCCTCGGCAAACCGGAGGGTCGAGTTCGGCTCAGCCTCCCGCCCCCGTAGCGAGTCCGCCCAAGACACTGGTCCCGAGGACGAAGAGACTTCTTCGTGGAGATGGCACTCCCGTTACTGAGGCTGAAAGGGCAGTCAAACGAACCAAGACTGCCCAAGAAAAGGTGACAGCGGCTGTCCGACCATCTGAAGGCGACAGCGAGCAAACCCCTTCAGTGGAGCGTCCTGGCGAGCAAGCTTTGGTCGTCACCACTCGTGAAGGATCTGGTCCTTCATCTGACCCCACCTACCTTGGCTGGGATAAAGGTCGTCTTGACAGGTATAACCTTGCTCGCCCAGGACACTTAGCATTTTTTTTTTTTTTAATTGGAAAATTTCTTTTCAGCTATTCGCCCGAGCAGTATCCAGGGCGATCTAACCTGGTGCATCGTTTCGCCTGCTCAAAGGTGCCGACCAACCTGTGCGAAATCCCAGACTCTTTTGTCCGCCGCGCCTCTGAGGTCGTTGCTCGTAGCTGGACCAAGGAGCTAAATGAGACCGTCAAGGCACAAGCGCCTCGTGATAATGGCCGTTTGTGTCTTGTCGAGGCGGGAAACACCTTGGCGGCCGTGCAACGTTTGGTCGACCAGGTGGAGGACCTTGAGAAGGACTCACGCCAGCATGTGGCCACGGTCAGCCGTATTGCCAGAGAGCGTGATGACGCTAAGGCTGAGGCGAAGAAGATTATCGCCGACCTCGAGAATAAAGCCAAAGCTCATCAGGTTAGCGAGCAACGTGCCTTGGACCTGCACGTCAAAGTCTCCGAGGAGCTGAAGGTCAAGATGGCCGAAGTCGAGCACATGCGAGCAGAACTTGCTCGCGCTCAGCAGCAGAAAGAGGTCGCCGAGAAATTCGCGACTGAGGCAACGGCCAAAATTGCGGACCTTGAAATTCAGCTCGCCAACTCCATTACCCAAGAGAAACTTATTCCTAAGATGGAGGTGAGCTCGATTCTTGGTTACGTAACTGGTTATGCGGAGAGCATCCGTATTGCCCATGAATTCAAGGCTGCCGAAGTTGTTGAAGAGATCGGCAAGGAGTTGTGCAATTTTGTTGAATCTAACCCTCCTGCTCCGGGCACAACTCTGCAAATTGGCGACCTGCCTGAATATGGGATCAAGCTCGACTTCATTGGTCCCGAGATAATTATCACAAGTCCTGCCGAGGACGAGGAAGAAGAGGGCGATGCTGCGGAGGGCGAGCAAATCCTTCCTGCCGATCAAAGTGAAAGAGCTCTAAGGGAGCGTGCTGATGCTGAGAGATTGATTGCTGAGCTAACTGAAGTGGTCCCAGTTGATCCTGCCATTGAAGGCTCTCCACTTGAAGACCCCAAAGATGACAACATATCTCCTCCTGCCGGACAAGGATCTTAGCGGACAGGATTAGCTAGGAACTTGTACTTCTTTTTTGTTGTTGTTCATCCTTTTGTAATTTTTTGGGCGATTAAGCCTTATCATCAATGGATATATTTCGCTTACTTGCTCATCTTTTATCTTACACTAATTGTTCTTTGCATCTTTTTCTGTGCTTCAACAATCTTAATGTAGTTGGGCCTTGTTCCTTAAGAACCTTTTTTTACCTTAGGATTTGATGGGCTTTTGGCCTTAGGCTATGTCCATTTAAAAACGAACAGCCTTCAATGGGCTTGGTTGTATAATCAACTTGCGCCTTGAGCTCACACTTCTATTTCGAACGAACAACTTAATATTGAACAAACATTTAAAAATTACAAGTATAAACGCGACCAAGAATGTAACCCTGCACTAGCTAGGTTGGATTTGCTCGACAGAAACAATGTTTAAGCTTCCAACTTATTAAAAACATAAATTACACCAAGAGTCAGAGTTGCTCGACTACTATACAATTTGTCAAGACATCTTTAAACTCTTAAGAGGAAATGAAATTATCACAAGATACTAACATCCCAGCATGCGACCAGACTTGACCCAATTCATCTTTGTTCGACCATTTATACTTGGTGAAAAATTTCAAAAAATTAGGCAAGTTTTTTGGACCCATCTTGTATCTCTGCCACTCCAGTTCGCCCAATGGACTTAGTAGCTCGCCTATCTTAACTTCACTTTCTCACGAAGCAGAACTGGTCGCCTACTGAAAGTATTTCCTTAGATTAGCTGCATTCCAGGAATATTGGGCCGAGTTGCCATCTAAGTCCTCTATGTCATATGTTCCATTGGGTAACCTATCTGTTACCCTGTATGGGCCCTTCCAAGTCGGGCCAAATATGCCTGGAGGTGGGGCAAGCTTTTTTCTTAGAACGAGGTCACCAACTTCGAATTTTCTTATCTTGACTTGAGAATTATAGTAACGCTCCGCTCTTTGCTTGTACGTGGCATTCTTTAGTTCAGCGTGTAATCTTCTTTCTTCGAGCAAATCTGCCTCTGTGGCTAAGGCAGAATGATTTGTTTGTTCATCAAAGCTGGTTGTCCTGACTGTGTCAGTCTTTAATTCAATTGGTATTACCGCCTCTGTTCCGAAAGCCATTGCAAAAGGTGTCTCTCCGGTGCTTGACCTGGGAGAAACTCTATATGCCCACAAGACTTCCGGGAGTTTTTCTGACCAGCTGCTTTTGCTTTCTGCCAGACGTATTTTCAATGTATGCTTGATGATCTTATTTACAGCTTCAACTTGCCCGTTTGACTGGGGATGATAGGGAGTTGAATAGTGTTTCCTGATCCCCCATTTTGTACAGAAATCTCGTAATTCCTTTCCATCAAACTGTGGGCCATTATCTGTCACGATTGTTCGTGGAATTCCAAAGCGACAGATGATGTTCTGCCATATGAAGTTGATCATGTTTTGCTGTGTAATCTTCACCATGGCCTTTGCTTCTGCCCACTTTGTATAATAGTCGACTGCTATGACGGCAAATCGAACATTTCCCACTCCTGCCGGGAAAGGGCCAATAATGTCAATCCCCCATCTTGCAAATGGCCATGGGCTGTAAACCGATACAAGCTCCTGGGCAGGGGCATGAATGCTTGGAGAAAAAACCTGACATTGGTGGCAAGCCTTGGCTAATTGGATTGCATCTTTCCGTAAGGTTGGCCAATAGTAACCTTGCCTTACAGTTTTGTAGGCCAAAGCTTGCCCCCCAGTGTGATTTCCACAAACTCCAGAATGTATATCCTCCAGGACTATCCTTCCTTGCCCCCTAGACAAACACTTGAGTAACGGGAGTGAGAAGCCTCTTTTGTAAAGTTGTTCATCTATCAGAGTATATCTGGTTGCCTGTTTTTTAATTCTTTGAGCTTCAAATGAGTTGCTTGGTAACTCCCCGTCTTTTAAGTATTTGGCTATAGGAATTCTCCAATCGTCATCGTCGTTGTTCTCGACTATTTGATTTACTTCGTAGTCCATTGTTGATGGTTGAACTTTTTTGGTAATGACAATGTCCGTCAAGTCTGCCGGCCCATTACTTGTTGCTAATCTTGCCAGGGCGTCAGCTTGTGTGTTGCTTATTCGTGGTATCTGTTGAATAAACACTTGGTCTAATTGGGATACCAAGTGTGCAACTATTCGTTGATACTCGATCATTTGCTCATCTCTGGCCTCATATTCGCCTCGTACTTGGCTTACAATGAGCTGGGAGTCCCCAAAAATTTGGAGTTGTCTAACTCCAACTGCTAATGACAAGTGAAGACCTGCAATGAGGGCCTCGTACTCTGCCTCATTGTTAGTAGCCATGAATTCAAATCTGACTGCCGAAGTGAAAACTTGCCGGTCGGGACTGATAAGCACTATTCCTGCCCCCGAGGCCAGATTTGTTGACGAGCCATCTACGTAAAGATGTCATGGGTGATCTAGCCCTCTCGTTGGATTTTGAGGGAAGGTTAGTTCAACTATAAAGTCGGCTAACGCTTGTCCCTTAATCGCGGTTCGAGGTGCATAAGTCACGCCAAACTGGCTTATCTCTATGGACCATTTCAAAAGACGGCCAGCGGTGTCGGGTCGGTGTAATATTTGTCTGAGTGGGAAAGTTGTCAGGACTTCGACTTGGTGATCGAAAAAGTATGGTCTTAATTTCCTGACACTCATGACAAGAGCATATGCCAGCTTTTCAGTTGGTGAGTACTTTATCTCAGCATCATGCAAGGCCTGGCTGACATAGTAGATTGGCAGGTGAAATTTGCCTTCTGCTCGAACTAACACCGAACTTATGGCTGTGTCAGATGCTGCCAAGTATAAATATAGCTTCTCACCGGGAATTGGTTTTGACAGAATTTTTACATCTCCCAGATATTCTTTCAATTGATCAAAGGCTTTCTGGCAGTTTTATGTCCAGGTAAAGTTGCCCTTTTTGATAGCCTCAAAGAATGGACGACACTTGTCTCCTGATCGTGATATGAATCTGTTTAAAGCTGCTAGGCATCCGGTTAACCTTTGTACCTCTTTAACAGAACGTGGTGGCTCCATATCAACGATCGCCTTTACTTTAGCTGGATTAGCTTCGATTCCGCGTTTGCTGACCAGATGGCCCAAGAATTTCCCAGAATGGACTCCAAAGCTACTTTTCTTTGGATTTAACTTCATATTGTATTTTTGGAGTATGTCAAATACTTGGGAAAGATGATGGAGGTGATCTTCCTTATGGGGACTTTTGACTACGATGTCATCAACGTAGACTTCAACTGTATCTCCAATTTGTTGGTCGAACATTTTATTCACCAACCTCTGGTAGGTTGCCCCAGCATTAATTAAACCAAACGGCATCCTCTTCCAGCACAACAAATTTTTGTTTGTATAAAAAGCCGTATTTTCTTGGTCGTCCGGGTGCATTGGAATCTGGTGGTATCCTGCGAAGGCATCCATGAATGTGAACATTTCGTGACCGGCAGTACTGTCCACCAGTTGATCGATGTGCGGGAGCGGAAAGTTATCCTTCGGGCATGCTGCATTAAGATCTGTAAAATCTATGCATAACCTCCAGGTTCCGTTCGGTTTCCGTACCAGGACAGGATTCGCAACCCATTGTGGACATAACGCCTATTTAATTAAATCGTTGTCCAGCAGCTTTTTGACTTCTTCGTTTAAAGCTTGATACTTGTCTGGTCCATATTTTCGCCGTTTCTGGTGGACAGGTTTTCGGGCTGGGTTGATATTCAACCTGTGACAGGCATCCTTCGGGCTGATTCCCACCATATCAGTATGAGACCACACAAAGACGTCCAAGTTAGCCTTCAGAAAGTCCGTCATGCGCGTTCTGTAAGGCTCAGGGAGTTCAGATCCAATGTAAAGTTCAAGACTGTCACGCTCAGGATTAACCCTGATGGCTTCCAACTCTTCAACGGGAGTTGCCCGTCGTTTTTGCCCTTTCCATCGAGGGTCAACTATTGGTCCTTCCGGACTTAGCTCATCCTCAATGTCCATGGGTTCAGCTCCCAATCGAGGGTCAAAGTCATCTGCGGGCCTTGGGTGAGACTCGGCCACCGAAGTTGGACTTCCCTGGTTATCATTTGGGCACGAACGGTCGGCAACGGGAGGTAACACGGCTTTTGGCTGGTTTTGCCCGTCGTCCTGCTGTGCCTGATCGCCTATAGGTGAAGGTTGGTCGTCAATGTCCATCTTATTATTTTGGGCTCCAAGGATGTCCTCCAAAATTGAGGGTTCATTTTCGAGTTGACTAGTTGACGCTTCCATCATAGATACTTGTCCCTGTCTTGACTGAATTTGCAGAAGACATTCTCGAGCTTTTCTTTGGTCTCCTTTCACCGTGCCAACTCCACTTGCTGTTGGGAATTTTATGCAATAATGGTAAGTTGAACATGCGGCCCTGAATTCGTTTAAGAAAGGTCGACCCAGGAATCCATTGTATGACGACTCTTGATCGACGATCAGAAAATCCACCATTCTTGCAATATTCTTCTCAGGCTCTCTGACCGTCACAAGTTGCATAGCAAAAGTTACTATTCCCAACGGGATTGTCACGGCATTTCCGAATCCCAGGATACGGTGATTTGTGTCTCTGATGTAGCCTGCATAATCTCCCATTTGATCAAGTATCTTTTTAAAAAGGACATTAGTGTAGGCTCCAGTATCCACCAGTAATCTATGCACCCTTGTTTCCATAATCTTGGCACATATCACAAGCGAATCGTTGTGGGGGGTCAGAACTCCTTCCAAATCTCTGTCGGTGAAAATTAATTCCGGTGTTTGCATGGTAGGTGGAATGACCCCCATTTCCTGTATATGTCCGATTGCTCGTAATTCTGCCTTTCTTTTCCGGTTAGAGATCGGTGGTCGTCCATCAGAATAACCACCTATGGGTCCTGCGGGTTCCATCATCTGGATATCCGGTATTGGCCCCCCGGCTGGCGCCTGAGCTGGTCGTCCAGCTCGATTCCGATGAGGTGCCTGGTCCTGGTCTTCTTCATCAGAATCTTCGTCTCTGGTTCTTTTGCCGGGCTGTCTTTTCATGAACTCTGATAGCTTTCCCTCTTCGTAAAAGCGCCACAACTGCTTTAGCAAGTCACGACATTCGCTTGTAAAGTGCCCTACACTTTGATGGTAGGCACAATATTTATTCTGGTTCAACTTACTCGTTTCCTGACGTATCTTACGGGGAGGCGTTAGCAATTCTTTGTCCCGGACACTATTATAAACTGTATCAATTGATACAGTGAGAATGTGGTTCAGTTTGTCTTTTAGCTCAGTACCCTCGGTAAATGCCTTCATATTTTTGGGAGCTCGATAACCAGTTCCAGGTTTCTTTGTACCCTCTTTTTGTTCTCCTTTGTCTCCCATATCCTTTTGTAGGGCTTCATGCATTGAGACAAAAACGCCTGCCCGATCCCGAAACTCGGCGTATGTCTTTGGGCATCTTAGGTGCACATCTTTCCAGAGTTCAGTACCCTTCTTGAGTCCAGCCAAGACAGCCACAATCTTGGTGTCTTCACTAACGGATTCTCCCTCTAACAAGACCTTATCGAATCTTTCTAAATACGATCGGTCCGACTCATCGTCAGTTTGTTTCAAGTCGGATAACCGATGTCTTTGGGATAGATAAGACCCGGCTGTAGAGAAATGGGATAAGAACTCTTTACCCAGCTGGGCAAACGAATGAATTGAAGCTGGCGGCAGGGCCGAAAACCACTTATGGACACGATCCCCGAGAGTTAAAGGAAAGTTTCGACATTGGGTTGCATCACTTGCCCCCATTGATACCATATAATTGGAATATTTCATCAAATGCACTCGGGGATCCGCCGTGCCCTCATATTGGATACTTGCTGGAAACTGGATCTTTTGTTGAATTGGAGCCTTCAGAATTACTACTGACAAGGGTGAGACCGGAAGAGTCGTGTTCCCATAACCTCTCTGTTGATCCAGCTGGCCCTGCATGCTTTCGATGGCCTTTCTCATGGAGGCGAGCTCCTCTAAAGATCCCCCCTGACTCTGTGGCTGTTCGACGAGCTGAGGCGCACAGCCGTCTGTTCGCTCCATTCCCACATTGGGAATGGGAATCCCCTGGATTGGCCTCCTGGGATTGGGCTCTGCATTCGGACCAAGGCGACCAAAAGCTGACCTAGTCAGTCGGTCAAGGACCGATTGGCGAGCAGGTATTACGGCTGGGCGAGCTGCTCCAGCAGGGGGATGTATCTCCAGGATTCCCCGGCCACGTCGACCCAATCTTTCCAGAGCACTTTGGCGCGTACCCTGACTTGCCGCCATGGCCGGGTTCTGAGTTGAACCTCCCTGACTGGCGACCTCAATGTTCAATTTTTCTTTGCCTTTGGCCTTACGAGCTTGGGCGCTGTCAGCCTCATTCAAATGATCCCCCCTAGCCTTAATATGTTCGCGAGTCTTTGTGGGGCTACCCCTTGCTCGCACATATGATGGGCCAGGTTGGACTTGTTGTCTCTGTAAAGCCTGGAGCATGGCAATTGTACGCGCCAATTCGTCGGGGTTGCGGGCAATGGCGTCCAACTCTGGTGGTATTAACTGGCGAGCAACATTAGTTTGATTCTCTTGGTTGTTTCTGCTCGCCCTTGCTCGCCCACCAGCTTGGGACATTCGAGAGTGCGAATCCCGGGTTATATGTTGAGAACGTTGTGTCTCCCTTGATTGAGGCATTTTCACAGTGAATATCAAGTGTTATTCTTGGTGTTCTTGAGTTGTTTTCTTCAAAAACTCAAACTTGTTCTTCAATTCTGGGATAATCTCCTTGTATTCAATGAATCGGAGGTTCGAACCCTTCTTCTAGCGCCAATTTGTTGACGATCAGTTTTGATTTTGAAGATTAATGGTTGTTTTAGATGGTTAATTGATCATCAAACAATTACGTGTGATTGATCACTAACGTAATTAGTGAATACGAAATTTCGGGTTTAGGTGGATTAGAATCGTTTGAAAGCTTACGTGTTTAAGTTCGATTATAAGTTAATCGAGCTGCTTTAGATTCATAATCGAAGTTTGGACGTGTATAATAATTTGTGCTTGTTTATTAGCTGAAAAAATCTAAGTATTTATAGACTTTTGCCCTGCAGGAGGTGGCACGTCCTTTGGCCGACCAAGTCTGCATGCTCGACACCTGTCCTTTGACTAGTTTGACCTTATCTTAACTAAATTCTATCCTTATCTACTGGACTTGCTCGCAGTCTAGAGCTGCTCGTCACTTTGGACTTGTACTTGAGGAGTCTTTAGTCTTGTTCTGATGGTCTTTCATCTTGTTTAATTGTTATTTTGGAATTGTAGTTGGATCTGATCGGCTGGATGCCGTTTGAGCTCGTCATGTGGCTTTTGATCTGATTTTGTTCGCCTATGTGTCTTGATCGCATGTAGGTTTTGCTCGCCGGATGTCTTGGGTGAATCATGAGTTAATTCCAGTTTAAATTTTGTGTGATTTGCGCTAATCCTGGTCGCCCAAATGATGATCCTGCTCGCCTATCAACACATGTTAGGCTAGAACCCTTGCATGCTTAGGGTAGGATGAACTCGTAGAAGTAGGTTGTGAGTACGTAATTAGGGTAATTCGTGACGTTTAGTTTTAATTCTCTTAATTAATGAATTCTTAAAATCAATCTTAACTTTATTCTTGAATTTCGTTCGAAAAGTGTTAGAGAGAGGACGGCCATATCACTCTTTAACAACGAGTAGACTTAATGAGAGGGTTTAGAAAGGATTAATTAATCTACCGGTTTATCTAAGGAGGACGACCGCATCACCTTAGTTTAAATTAGGGTCTCGTTAATTAAGAATTTGATTTGACGAAGTATTAGGGGTAATTATTGAGCTTTTAGTCTTTCAATCTCATGCTAGATTAGGGAAGTTGATTGCCTAGTTTTAGTGCACTTAGGATTAATACTTGCACGTCATGAGTATTCTAATTACCATACCAACTCCGTTAGTATATGTAGGAATTCCTATCCCGAGCATCACCATCTCATATTTGAAAACAAACTTTAGATAATTAATTAGATTCTTTCTTTTCCCTTAGTAGAGTATTATAGCTTAGATTTTATTTCTTTAAAAAAATTCAAAAACATACACTCATATTAACTACGACGCGTAGATCTTCAGGGATTTATTCGCATACTCACCTTCCCTTGGGTTCGATAATACTTGGTCGCTATACTTACTCATACTACAGTGAACCCGTACACTTGCGGGGAATCGACTAGTAAAAGTTGGTATATTCGCTTCAAGTCACTTGGGCATTATTGTCTCTTGACACTTGTTCAATGTAGATTTGTACGAATAAGGAGGCTAGATGTGCTACAATCTTTTGATACAGAGCCATGTTCTCATCTTTTACCTCGTATTCTCCTCGGACTTGGTTGACTATCAGTTGCGAGTCTTCGTATATTTACAATTTTCGTACCCCCATAGCCAATGCTAACCGAAGTCCGGCAACCAATGCTTCATACTCAGCTTCATTGTTCGTTGCTATGAACTCAAATCTGACAACTGAGGCGAATACTTGCCTCTCAGGGCTGATCAGCACTATCCCGGCTCCTGATGTTGTATTAGTTAATGAATCGTCAACGTACATGTTCCATGGATGGTTAGGACCTCTCGTCGGATCCTGAGGAAAGGTTAGTTCGACTATGAAGTCGGCTAATGCTTGTCCTTTGATCGCTGTTTGAGGTGCATAAGATATCCCGAACTGGCTTATTTCGATGGACCATTTGAGGAGGCGACCAACGGTGTCAGGCCTTTGCAAAATTTATCTCAATGGAAATGTTGTTAACACCTCTACTTGATGGTAAAAAAAGTATGGTCGTAGCTTTCTCACACTCATTACAAGTGCATAGGCCAACTTTTCCATCGGTGAATATTTGATTTCTGCTTCGTGTAAGGCCTGACTCACATAATAGATTGGTAAGTGAAATTTTCCTTCCGCACGAACTAAGACCGAGCTGATCGCCACTTCTGAGGCAGCCAGGTACAGGTACAATTTTTCTCCAGAAATAGGTTTTGACAGTATCTTGGTGTCGCTAAGGTATTCTTTTAGTTGCTCAAAGCTTGATGACAGTTGATTGTCTATTGAAACTGTCCTTTCTTGATAGTATCAAAGAAAGGTCGGCATCTGTCACCGGATCTCGAAATGAATCTATTCAGGGCTGCCAAACATCCAGTGAGTCGTTGGACCTCCTTGATTAATCTTGGTGGCTGCATGTCCATGATTACTTTCACTTTCGAGGGGTTTGCTTCAATGCCACGTTGGCTGACCAGGTGTCCAAGGAATTTTCCCGAATGAACTCCAAAACTGTTCTTTTTTTATTTAGCTTCATATTGTAAGCCCGGACTATTTCAAACGCTTGTGATAAGTGTTCTAGATGGTCTTTCTTTCTTGGACTTTTGACGACTATGTCATCCACGTATACTTCCATCGTCTTTCCAATGTGTTCATCGAATATTTTATTGACAAGTCTTTGGTACGTGGCTCCCGCGTTAATCAATACGAACAGTATTCTCTTCCAACATAACAAGTCTTTGTTGGTGTAGAATGCTGTGTGCTCCTGGTCGTCCGGGTGCATTGGGATTTGGTGGTAGCCTGCAAACGCATCCATGAAAGTGAGAAGCTCGTGCCCGGCCGTGTTGTCTACCAGCTGGTCAATGTGTGGAAGTGAGATTTTGTCCTTTGGGCAGACAACATTTAAGTCGGTGAAGTCAATGCATAACCTCCATGTTCCATTTAGTTTCCGGACTAGCACCGGATTCGCCACCCATTTAGGACATAAAGCTTGTTTGATAAGATCGTTGTCTAGTAGCTTTTTCACTTCCACATCCAACGCCTCGTACTTGTCAGGTCCAAGTTTTTTTTTTTTTGCTTTACTGGTTTCATAGTTGGATCAATATTTAGCCTATGGCAAGCATGCTCAGGGCTAATGCCTACCATATCGGCGTGTGACCATGCGAACACATCGAGATTAGACTTTAGAAATTCTTTCATTTTTGATCTATATGGCTCAGGGAGCTCAGATCCAATAAACAGTTCCAAATCTTCTCGGTTCGGGTCGACTCTTATTGCCTCCAATTCTTCAACCGGGGTTGCTCTTCTCTTCTAGTTTTTCCAACGAGGATCGATTATGGGTCCTTCTAAGTTAAGCTCATCTTTGATCACTATCGGCTCTGCTCCTAGCCTTGGCTCGATATCTTCAACTTCGTTTGAAATAGGTATAGCCTCCTCTTCTCGCTGCTCGTTTTGGACCTCCTACTCGTCTACTTCCATCATCTCCGTGTCTATGGATTCCATGATTTCATCTAAGATGGAAGGTTCGTCTTCAACCCTGCTGCTCGGCTGTTCATCCATGACAGACACTTTGTTATCTTTTGGTTGTAGCTGCAGGAGGCACTCTCGAGCTCTCTTCTGGTTGTCTTTCACTGTACCTGGCCCTTTCGAAGTTGGAAATTTAAGACAATAGTAGTACGTTGAAACAACTGCTTTGAATTCATTCATAAAAGGACGACCAAGAAACCCATTATAAGCAGATTGTTGGTCTACAAAAAAAAATTCTACCATTCTAGTCAATCTCCTATCAGGGCTCTCAATCGATACAAGTTCAACCGATAACGTAACTACACCTAAGGGAATAGTTACAGCTTCTCCAAATCCCACTATCTTGTGATTACAATCTTTTACATATTCAACATAATCTCCTAATTGATCTAACATGCTTTTGAACAAGATATTTGTGTAGGAGCCGGTGTCCACCAGCAGGCGATGGACTCGAGTTCCCATGATGTTGGCACAAATGATCAGCTAATCATTGTGAGGAGTGAGTATCCCGTCTAAGTCTTTTTCTGAAAATATTAAGTCTCCCGTCTTCTTGGTAGCCGGATTCACTCCAACCTCCTTAACCTGAGCCACGGCCCTAAGTTCTGCCTTCCTCTTTCTTTTAGAAACTTGTGGCCTTCTGTCTGAACAACCTCCTATTGGTCCAGTTGGAGCCGCCATTGTCTTTTTCCTTTCTTATCCATCCTGCTCGGCTGCTCGTAACTCTCGTCATCTTTTGAGCTGGATGGTGCTGGTGTTCTTGGTCTTTTTCCCGGTTGCCTTTTTACGAATTCTGATAGTTTTCCTTCTTCGTAAAACCTCCATAACTGCTTCAGAAGGTCCCGTCATTCACTTGTGAAGTGGCCTATGTTCTGATGATACGCACAATATTTATTTGGGTTTAACTTTCCTCGCTCTTGTCGGATCTTTCTAGGCTCTGATAGCATGTCTTTGTCTTTCACATTGATGTGCATAGCCTCTACTGACGTAGTTAGGACTTGGTTCAGCTTTTCTTTCAAATCTGCCCCTTCATTAAAGACTTTCATATTTTTGGAAGCTTTGTATTCTCTTCCTGATTTTTTCCTCGAATTCTTTGGGTCAGCCTTGTCTCCCAATTCCTTTTGAAGAGTCTCTTGCATTGATAGATATATGCCAGTTTTATGTCTGAATTCTGCATAGGTCTTGGGGAACGCCAGATGCATTTCCTTCCATAGGTCGGTTTCTTTGTTTAGTCCCGCCATCATGGCCACAATTTTTGTATCCTCGCTTACCATCTCTCCTTCCAATAAGACTTTATCAAATCTCTCGAGGAATTTTCTGTCAGACTTGTCGTCTCCTTGCTTTAGATCTGCCAATCGGCGTCTTTGTGTCAAATAAGACCCGACAGTAGAGAAATGGGACAGGAACTCCTTGCTTAACTGTGCAAAAGAGTTGATGGATCTCAGGGTTAATGCTGAGAACCATCGATGAGGTCCGTCTCCAAGTGTAAGCGGGAAATTACGGTATAGAGTCGCATCTGTATCCCCCATAGATATCATGAAATCTGAATATTTTGTCAAATAGACTCTCGGGTTTATTGTCCCTTCATACAGGTTGATAGCTGGAAACTGTATTTTCTTTTGTATGGGAGCATTCAGGATTTCGGAAGATAACGCTGATGATGGAAACATCGTCGATCTGACGCCCTTTTGG
The DNA here is from genome assembly GCA_947034835.1 of Ballota nigra. Lineage (NCBI taxonomy): Eukaryota > Viridiplantae > Streptophyta > Magnoliopsida > Lamiales > Lamiaceae > Ballota > Ballota nigra. The sequence goes on from OX344721.1 coordinate 43,641,268, forward strand.
GTCTCCAATTGCTTCTGCATTTCTTCCACTGCTTTCTTCAAGGCTTGCCATTCGTCTGGAGACGTTCTTCCATTGGAAGACTGTTCATCATGATCAAGTCTAACAACTTCACCATGATGCAGTTCCTCCCCAATAGGACGTTTCTCCTGTGAAGTTCGCCTAGCAATGTTGCTAGCTCCGTTGGGACCCAAACGGCCAAAAGCTGACCTTCTTAGCCTGTCGTGGATTGAGGGGCGAGCAGCAGGGTGTGCTCGCTCCTTGGTCCTCTGAAGGGTTTCTCTCATTTTCCCTCCCCTATTCTTCGTTCTTCCTCTTGTCTGGGTACGGCCTGTATCCTTGGTTATCTCCCTGCTCGACTCCCCGCCTCCTCCAGGGGTGGAATCACCTCGGCTTCCCAATCGTTCGCTCATCGGAGCCTTGCCTCTGTTCTTTCTAGCTTGGGCACTATCTGCTCCATCCACTCATATATCTTCATATTGCTTGGCCACTTGCTCGGCTGCTCGATTACTCGCCTCCTGAGCTCTTGATGACCCGACAGATTTTTGACGTCTTTATAATGATTGTAAGACGGCAATTATTTTCGCTAATTCTTCTGGATTCCGAGTGAGAGCCTCCACCTCCGGAGGGAGAGTGTCAATGGTAACTTGCATATTTCTCCGGAATGTTGTCTGTACCGTTCGTGCATGTTCACCTGTTGATGAAACCTTAGTTCGTGATCTGTGTGACGGGTGCGTACTTGATGATTGTCGTTCTTGTGATCTTATCATTTGTCAAATATGGGTATTCTTGATGAAGGATTTGTATTTGTTGTTTTCTATTTGAGGATAACTAGCCTTACTTGTGTGAATTTGGTTATTTACAAACCCTAATTCATACATGCATGCATTCAAGTCCTCAAATTTTGAACAAACCTATCACAAATAACCAAAAAACCCCTTTATACCCAGTTTCCGGTGGTTCCTTGCCGGATTCTGGCTATAATTTGTAGATTCCGGTAACTTTTTGCAAGATTCCTTCAAATCTTCAACCAACCGAAGGTTCGAACCCTTCTTCTAGCGCCAATTGTTGATGATATTGATTCAATGTAAATGATTAGTGGTTGTTTAGGCTTGGAAGATCATCAAACAAGGTGTGTAATTTAGGATTAAATATTGGATTAATCTAAGTAAAGATTGAGGAGTGAATTTGCAATAGTTTGGGCTTGTTTTTTAATAAATGAACTTATTTTTCCCCTGTCATGAAGGGGTACTTATAGGGTACAAGCAAGCAAGAGGTGTCACCTCCTTAGTCATCCTAATTTATATATTGACAAGTGTTTAGATGCTTGTTTTAGTCCTAAGCTATTACATGTTACACAATGACAAGTGTTAAGACACTTGTTTGTTCCTAATGTAATGCCTAATTAGTGTGATTCTTGATGATCCTTCGAGGTGCCCTGTTGCTCGCCTGCTCGCCCTTTAGGTTTATTTTTTAATCTTCTTGTTAGTGCTGCTCGCTTAACTTTATTCATTCGTGACCAGCTGCTCGTTCTGTGTGTTCTGACACTCTACTCAGCTGCTCGTCTTGTCTAGTTTATTAATAACAAGTTCCAGCTGCTCACTCCCTTTTATCTTTTTTACTTCTAATGACCTTTTAACCATTTATTTACTTTTAGTTAGCATACTCTCGTTGCTCGGCTACTCACCTATCAACACACAGTATCCAATGCGGTTTGAGGCGGCGAGAGTAAAGCAGCGAGACAACCCCTACATACCTTGCACGATGTTGGGCGAAGCGGATGAAGGACTTAATACATAGAGAAAACTTAATATCGAAGATAATTTTGCAAAAAATTGTGAATTAAAAAAAACCCTAACCTTTGGAAGATTCTGGGAATGAGGCGGCTTGTGCAGAGAATAAGACTGGGGCAGATTTATGGTAGGCAGCGGCAAGGAAGCCAGCGCCGTAAGGGCGTTAGGAAATGAAAATTTGAGAAAATAAATCGTGAGATGAGTATAAATGAAAAGACAAAAATAACAGAGAAAGTTATAACCTGGCATCTACGGCTGGTCCACGCTGATTGGAGAGGGGGCGGAAGCGGCATTGTGAAAAAGATCGAAGAGGAGTATGGCGGTGTGAGAGAGATCGAAAGGGGAGAGAGAGATAGCTTTTGGGCGAATTAAAATGATAAATAATTATATTAACCCTATGTACAAATTAATGGTTTAGATGTAATAATATAAAATGAATGGTTGAGGTCAAAACTTAAACCAACTTTTAATGAAAGTGCAGTATTTCGAAATTGAGAGATTTGAGACATAACACCTTATCCTTAGAATAAGGTGGTGTTGACACATCACCTTGGAGATGTTTGGAAATATATTATAACTAGTTATAGCCCCTCGAATTTTGCGGGTTTGTAAAAAATTTAATAATTTTTTTTTAATTCAGTGAACATTAACATAAATCAACATTTTTCCTACTATTTTTAAATTATTATATGAATTATCACAATATTCATACCACAATTATTTCAATAATCCAAATAATTTTTATTAAATAACTAAAAAAAAATGAATAAAACATTATGAATTGTGATCCACATGCCCAAAAATACCAAAAATGTCCAATAATCTATGTCCAGAAGTCTAGTACACACCAAATTAATAACTCTCTCAAATTAATAAAAATTGTAACTGTTCCTTTCTAACAAAAGTTTATACAAAAAAATAGTAGGTATAAGTAGATTTTATAACTAAAAAAATTAATCGTAAATGTGTTGATTAGAAAAAATGTTACAATTCTTTATATTAACAAATTTTAGATCCAATGATTTAGGTTTCTTGTTTTGTAATATTTATTATACATTATGCTAAATATCTATCAATAATGTTGTTTGGCCTAATAATTAATACAAAGACATTGATACATGTGTTACGATTTATCAATAACATTTTAGAGAAAAAATCAATTGACCATTCTATATAAAAAAAAATACGTATACAATATATTACTATTGAAATATATACTGAAAAATATAAGAAAATCAAGTTTGCGAAATCGCAAATAAGGTACTCCTTAATGGAGTAAATTATGTAACATTTATATAATCAAAATACAATTTAATAAAGGTGGTTTTATTAGACTTTTTAAAAAGCACTCATACTATTTTTTTTTAAATGTATGAATATATGTAAACTTTATCGTCCAATTAAGTAGCTACACTATTTTGGGAGTTGTCATTATCTTTAGGAGAACTATATGCCTATATTATAGGCATTAACTGAAATTAGTGATTATTAGTTATTACACGCTAAAGTCAAATATATTTGAATATTATTACATTGTTGGCATGGTAATTAATGAAGAACGCATAATTTGTGTCCATATTTGAAATTCATGAATTAAAGATTATTATATGTCACATTATAGGCATTAACCGAAGTTTTCAATAATTGAATTAAATTTCAAAATTAAAGGTATTAAATTCTTCATTGTTAAAGTCAAACCATTTTTGCCAAAAGCTCTAATACATGCAACACGTGATTTTAGGAGAATTATATATCTATGTTAAAGTCATGAATCAAAATTGATGTTAATTACATAGTGAAATCAAATATATATAAAAATTAGTTAAATTAATTATCAATGCATAATTTTAAACTGATTATGAGTAATACAAGAATGTTGAAGTATTTAAGTATGCGTTTTATTTCGTGGCCTTCATTTATGCGACCAAAAAAAAAAAAAATCACAAATATGGTGCTAAATTGATATACAATCTCCAAATTTTTTGCTAAAATTAATTTTAATTTACCCTTTGATTTGGATTCTGACCAATCTAAGGCTGTCGGTGTTCCATAGAAATTCAGTTTCATAATACAAACAATTGAATTATTAATGCAGCCTTTTTAAATTAATTTCGGTTTCTACTTTATTAAAAAATTAATGTACAAATAAGTTAAAATATCATACTCCATTAGATAAACCCAACAATTATAATTAATAAAATATATTTTATTGAATAAATTATGCAACTTGATTGCCGATTATCAAGAACTAATATTAATTAAGAATCACAATTAACTATCAAAGTGCTATTCTTTTTACCGATTATCAAGAAAAAATATATAAAGAATCATAATTGAATGAATATAGACACACTACGTAAATAAATAATAAATTACCAATTAAACTCATAACAAAAAAAATAATGCTATGATAATTATCACCATGATTAGAAACTAAGAATTAACTAAATTTGTGTATTCAAGGAATACAATAAAGTGAGTATGATCAATTTATATAAAAAAAAATATAATAAGTGTTGCAATAAAAATATAGTGGAAGACAAAGTATTATATGAAAATAGTTCATGATAAGCTTATCATGAAAATATTTTAAAGTATCATTAATCTCATCGGGAGTATCATTAATCTCATCAAGGATATCATTAGTCTGAGTTCAAGAAAATTATTTTTAATTTTCTTGAGCTCAGATTAATGATACCCCTGACAGGTTTAATGATACTCCTGATGAGATTAATGATACTCTAAAACTATTTCATGTTAAACTTATTATGAAGTGTTTTCATATAAAACTACTCGTAGTGGAAATTCAATAATTTATTTATCTAGAATACACATCATCATATTCATTAATAGGAGAAATCGTTTTAAACTAAATATACATTTACTTTAATTATGGCTATTGTCATTATTAATATAAATATTGAATTAATTATATAACTAAATTTAAGGAATAATTAATAGTGAGTAATTGATTATTTTTTATTTAATATTTAAAACACTAAAAGTAATTACAAAATATTTACGACTTATAAGGGCATGCATTAAGAACAAAATCAAAGAAAAAGAAGATACAAATATCCGATGAAATATTACATGTTCCTAATCAAAATAATTCGTAAGTTGATCTTCAAGTCTGAAAGACAACAAAATAGTTTACATAAACTTAAGTTCAAGAAATGATAAAAGTTAGATGACAACAAACATTAATATCAACAAATATAATAGTCAAGAATCAGAATTAGTGATGAGTACTACAATGAAGAATATAATATAGAAAATGAAATATTTGCACATTTAGTGGAACAAAACCGACAATCTGATTAAATTGGACAAATATTCCTTAATGAAAATTGGTGGATGAGATCGATCAGATAAAAATAATCAACCCAAACAAAAGAGTGAAAAAACTAAAAATATAAGTCATGGTTGTATTATATATATATATATATATATATATATATATATATATATATATATAAGACAAAGTATAGAGTGAAATTGGTTCATACATGAATCATTGAAGGGTATTAGTTGTTGTAACTAAAGAGTATTATATATTTTCACTAAAGAGTATTACTTGTCTACATTGAAGAATCTTAGAATTGCTCAGAGAAAACAAAGTAAGACTCTTCATTGAAACCAACTAATGCCCTTCAGTAAAAACAACTAACACTCTTTAGTGAAAACAACTAATATAATTCAATGATTCATATATAAATCAATTTCACTCTATACATACTCAATTTATAAATTATAGATTCACATATTTTTCCGGGAAAAACTTGTGCGAATTAGAAAGTAAAAATCCAAATAAAGAGATAAAATTTTGTATGAAATCGTCTCATTACACTCTGAATTTATATAGATTGAGTATAATCTATATTCACATAAGAATTTTACGATATATAACAAACGAATTAAATAATAATAAATTATGCACTTAATCTATACACATCTATCTCGTACTACTTTGGTACCATTAGTTAACATAAATTAATCATAATATTAAATTAATCAATTTTATAAATAGAATAACTTTATATCAAATTACAAATAGTACTCATATTTATCATATGAAAAATAAATTAACAGTTTCATGACAATTAAGTTAAAATTTCATATCTTCTATTTTAGAATTGATGAGTACAATTGAAGATTAGCGAACAACAGATTGAACAACGACATTCATATATTAACTTAAAGCAAAAATTAAAATTAAAATTAACACAATAAATATTTATATTATATTATAACCACAATTTTAATGGGACATATTCACAAATTAATTACACATTTTAACTATGCACGTTCTAAATTAAAAATGACAATATGATATTAATGACACTGACTTTCTCATTATATTGAAAATTTTAAATATTTTTCTAAATATTTATTAGTGATAATCAAAAGAATAGTCTTCCTTTAAAAATAATTTCAAAAGAATAGTCTTTAATATTCCTAAACTTTAGGTGCATGTTTATTTCTTGCCATCAAACAAACTTGGAATATGTTAACTTGATCAAACTTTTTTATTTTCATTTTGAATTTAATTTTAAATTTTTGGTCAAACTTTTTACTTAGAAATATACTTTTCAAATTATATTCCCATAATTAAGGGGATTAGTCGATACTTTAAATAATTTATACAATACTCAAATTAATATCTACAATCTCGGCAATGTAACTCGTATATTTATTGATAAATTCTACTACATCCTTTTTCTTAATTAAATAAAATTCAAAACTATACCCTAAATTAATACTATTTACTTAAATTCGATCAAGTATGAAGTTTGAGAATTCGGGATTTCAGGGAATTAATTATTGAACTTTAAAAGAATTCTAAAATCTTTTGTGACTATAAAGGAGAATTGGTCAATTCGTCTAAATTTTATTTAGCACTATCTTAAATCAATCTTGCTTGATACTTTAAATAATTTGCACAATAAAATCCATGTACTATTTAGACAACCTATCAATTTATAGATAAAATGTATAAATAAATTATTGAAGACATTACAAATTTTCATTATGTTGGAGATTTTACACTTAGAAATAAGAACCGAACAAAAATGAACTCAGGCCAACACAACCAATGGAAAAGGTCCAAATAAGGGAATATGTAATAAATAAGGAAACAATGGTAAATAGGCCAACACACATAAACATTGGTAATTATAATCGGCAATTACTTCAAAAGTCAAATTAAAAGTAACACGCTCACACTAATTAAAATAAATTATGTAGATTTAATGATATAATCATTCCATAAAAAGAAGAAATATTCGTTCACAAAAATACTAATATCACCAGTTGGAATCCATAATATATATAATCATAAAAAATAAAAACACCCTCAAAATATTTTCTTCACGGATTGAAATAAATAATTGACATTGAAATATTAATTAATGTATAATAAATATATAAGCACCGCAATTATCTTTTATTAATCTATAATATATAATCTTCAAGAATATAAACACCCTCAAAATATTTTTTCCACGGATAGGAATAAATAATTGAAATTGAAATATTAATTAATCTATAAAATATATAAGCACCGCAATTATCTTTTAAAAATTGAAAAATTATTTTGTATTCCCGTACGCTTATGTTACTTAAAGTAAAAGAGTAGACTAATAACCTATTAAAAAATCCATTGAACTAACATATGCTCTATATTATAAATTAGATAATCACCGGGATTACTCAACACCACAAATTATGACTTATTAAAATCAAATCCAAAAGATCAGCCACAAACATCACTCTCATATTTGACAGTATAATATTCTTTTTTATTTATCCGGATAATCAACAAGAACAAATTACAACACTAATCTCAAATCAATAATAAAATTACAAAAAATACATGAATCACCACGTATATGGCAAAAAGAAACGCCGACACAATACAAATACAACGAATGAACACTAAAATATACAAAAAAAGGAAATCTGAAAAATCGCGATTGACAACAAAATTCCAGACACAAAGTAACCACACCGCCGATATCTCTCGTACGCCGGTCGGAACCTACAGGCAACATCAAGCGCACTGAATGTTAATTACATCAGTAAGGAAGAAAAAAAAACTGATGACAACCTCGCATAAAAAAAAATACATAATGACCTGTATATAAAAGAAGGCTAGAAACCTAAGTTCAAAAATTAGGGAATTGAAGAGACGAATTAAAGTGATGAGAAAATTGGAAATTGAGAGAAACGAAACTCTAAATTTAAATTTAAAAAATAAACATAGAAATGAAGTTCTCGCTCGATCAAAAACGGACTACGACTCACCCTCGCAGGATCGTGACCCTTTGTCCCGACCATTGTACCACGTGAGTCGAATTGAAGACATACAAAAGAGACAAATGAGAGTGATCAAGGAATTGCGAAATTTATAGAAAAATTGGAACATAATAGATAGATGAGATTAGAAGCCCACAAAACAATGGACGTGATCAAAAGTACAAAGTTGACCAAATAAGAAAATGAAGATTTCAAATTGGAGAGCAAAGATACATGCCACATGTGCATATAATGCTTGGTCTACATTAAAGTATAGATAAGATGTTTACCAATTAAGCTAACTATAAATCATTATAAAATGTGAATATTTATGTGTATATCTTGAGTTAAAAATATATGTATTTTTCTTTTAAAAGACTCTTGATTTTTACAATTTAATTATCCCAAACTCTCTATATATATTTTTTCCACAATATTTTAGTGTTGTTTCTCTATTATTTGTCCATACATAAATGCCTAATTCCTAATATTTTTTGCATATACTCTACAATCTTTTCCCTTTTTTTTTATCTTGACTATAATATGTTTATTTTCTAAGTATTGCAAATTGATGGGTGAAGACTTTCACGGAAATTCTAAAGTTATCTATGGTGTGTGTCTTTTTTTTTTTTTTAATTTCATTTCGACTGATAATCATAATTTTTAAAATAAATTATATTAAATGTTATAATATTAAATAATGTGATGATGTATTAATAATATATAATTTTTTAAATTAATTTTGCTAATAAACTGCGTAAAATGAGGGTACTCATCTAGTTAGGTAAATATTGAAATATAAATGTACACAAAAGTTTTACGGGGATATTCTTTTCCCTTTATGCTCTAATTTGTTTGGTAACACTTTTAATCTTTATTCTTGTCCGTACCTATTAGAAAAAAATCTTTATTCTTGTCCATTTAATACATGCCTAACTTAATCCCCTATTATACTAATAGGGAGTTTATAATGCTTATGTGTCGTCACGAGGTTCATTTCGCCTATGTGTCGTCGTGTGATTCATTTCGCCTATGTGTCGTTCTGAGGTTAACTTCGTGGAAGCCTACATGCCAATTTTATGAATCATATGTGTCATCTACGTGTCATATTATGAGATAAGGAATCTAACAAAAAAATTGTATATACAAGGATTTGAACCCTAAACCTCATAAGTAATATTCATGATATTTACCAATTAAGCTATGTTATGAACATGTTTAAAGTTTGAATACTATTATATATAACTTGAGTTTAGAAAAGTATATTATAAATTTTACTATGATTATACCAATTTACATTTTACTTAACTATATTTAGGATATCCTATATATACAAATTTTTATTGTGTTAGTAATGTAACTAAGTAACTTTAGTATATTTAATTCTACATACTATTACTAATTTGATTAAATAAATTTTTAAAATTCTAAATATGTGAAATTTTAATGTTTAATTGTGTTATTTTTATTGTTTCACTATATTTGAGGATTTTTTATTTCGAAATTTTTAATAATTTCCAATAATTTTATGAATATTCACTACATCTTTAATTGTTTCAATCTGATATTTCGACTTGCACTTTTAAAAGAAAGAAAAAACGCATGAGGTATCTGGCGCGTAGTTGAGGAAATTATGTCATAATTTAAAAGTGTATACTAAATAAAAATAAAATATTACGTGAATTTTTATAATAATATTGAAAATCATAACTAAATTGAGATCAAGCCTGAAAGTCGTGAATTAAAATATTATCCCATAATTTTATGAATACATATTATTTGAATATATTTATTATACAATATAATTATGCTATTTTATGATGAACACAATTATTTAAATATATATAACATTTATATAATTAATTTTTACAAAAACCCCGCGTGATACGCGGGTACTCATCTAGTAAAACATAAAGAGTAATAAAGTTGAGAAAATTAATCCAAAATCCTGTATGAGATCAACCTGTGCATGAGACGTGCATGATAATTTAAGTATGTTATTGAAATATTTTAAAATTTTGAATATTATAAAAATAGACTAGAATATCATATCTTATACAAACTTCTGTGAATAATGTTTAGTATACTTACTTATAGTCGAAGAAAAATCAGACAAATTAATTACGGTCAAGGATATGTGTAGATTATATATTATATATATAAATATATATAAACTTGCTTTTAAAAATGCGTTCAAAGCTTGCTTTTAAAATAATGCAGTTTCTAGATAATACTTTTCGTGGCGACATTGTAATTGATTGGTCCTTCTTCCTTAAAAATAATGTGAACCTAGAAATGTACTTTTTGCAAGTGTGGTTGATCCCCACCATGTAAAGGTAAAAAGGGACAAAAGAATAATGCTACCATTATTTTCTCTTTAAAAAAACATAATGTTAAAATTATAATTCGGAGCTTACCCTTTTCCTATAATTTCATTGTTATATGGTTAATTATTAGTAATTTCCTGAGTAAAGTTACCTCATGGTCGTGCATATTGCATATACATGGCGAAGCATCTTCTTTTAAGATTAAAAAAAAAAATTAAAAAATTAAAAACGGTAGTCTTATTTATAAAAGTTATACCTTTTGACTTGAAGTGTTTATTTGATATTCTATACATCGTGGGGTATAAATTTGTGTGGGGTTGTATTTCATATTTTAATTTGAATCACATATTTGACTTTATTATTTTGTATCTTTTTATGAAAATAACAGACTTCTATCAATAAATTGTTATGGTTTCGTTGCTATGAAAATGTAATGCTTAATTCCTTTTTATGTTTTAAAAAAAATATTTTTCATCTTTTCTTTTCAAGCTCGCCATGGAGTTTTAAGAAGGCTTAGGCTGCGTAAGTGTTGAAAATCAACATTTATTGTTGAAAAAATGAATTTAAAACTTATTCTTGAGGCAAACATGATGAAATGTAAATGTTCTCCACATTTAGTTTGGTAATGTATTTTAAAATAGCAATTGGTAATATATATATATATATATATATATATTGTTAGGCAAATTCTGATCATATGCATCAAGTGCACGGTGCACTCACTCAACAGTCGGTATTGTTTACACTGAAAAGTTATTTCCAATTACACTGAAAAGTTGGTCCCAAAAGTGTGAATTTTTCAGTGTAATTGAGACCAACTTTTCAGTGTAAACAATATCAACTGTTGAGTGAGTGCACCATACACCAAGTGTACAAGAGAATTACTCATATTGTTAATATAACATTGAGTAATTTTGTTGTGTACTTGGTGCATGATGCACTTACTCAATATTTGGAATTGTTTTCACTGAAAAGTGTATGACGTGATTACACCGATAAATATCATTAAATTATTTTTTACACATATAAATTTAAACAAATATATATTCTTTTAAGGTGTTGAATGCAACAATCATATGTGATATGTCACAAATACGAATTCTCTATCTCCGATTCAGTGGAGCACGTCACTCATATTGAATTTAGCGTGTTTTGTTTTTTATTACTGTGATAATTTTGTGAGGTAATGAATGTTGAAGAATTTTTCAGAGCGCCCTCATTATTGAATATAATTGTAACTTCACGTGTAAAAAAAAATTCCAACAAATATGAAATACCAGAGCCTACACAAGATAAAAGCAAAAAAGCGTACATCAGTTATATTATGCAAATGTTGTGTAATTAATTTTATTTTAATTTTTTCATAAAAAAATTAATCCTTCATCCATAAACACTGTGTCCATTTATTTGGCTAGCTAATTTAAGAAAAAAATAAATAAAATAAGAAAATTTTATAAATAAAATTAATTATTTGTGATTATGAAGACTAAAGATATAATAATTCTTGACATAAAAAGAATGAACACACTTTTATATGACAAAGGAAAATGAACACACTTTAGGTGAACGAAGTCATCTGCAGTTAATTTTAATTTCCAAAAATACTTAAATATAAATTATGAAAAATTAATAATAATCATAAGCAAATGATGTTCAAGAGTAAAACAAATTTTATCTAAAGGTTAAACAGATATAAATAAGTAAAAATGTGCCTCTATTTTTTGTTTTTTGGATAACACTCGTTTCAAATTTACAAAGACAGGTAAAAACAGAACATAAAAAAAGCTTCCTCGAATGTGAAAAAGAGAAAAATATAGTTACAAAATAATTGGACACTTATATTTTTTAGTTTGCAAAATAATTGGACACTAACTTTTTTTTATTTGTATTGATGTTGATATTGTCAGCTTTATCCAACTAATTATTAAGATCATAAAAACAAATGAATAGAAATAACCTGTGTTGCAAGAGATTTAATTGGCATCTCTAAGGTAGGCCAAAAGTGGCCCATAATTAGAGGCTGGTCTACAATTCAGATAAGACTGAACGGTGTAAATAGATTAATAATTAATTAAAATTGAATAACAAGTTTTTATTTCAATTGTTTATACAAAATTGTCCATCCACTGTTCATAAATAACAAAAAAAGTTAAATTATATTTTATAATTATATATTCTCTACACTTACACTAATGTACTTACATATTATTATTGTTTTTACATATTAATTCACATTTATTAATTATTCTCAATTTAGTTTAGGTGACATACAGTATTAATTTTGAGGAAGAGCGCTAAAATATGAAGAGGTTCTATAATCATTTCAGAATCTAAATACATCGACTTATTAAGAACACAATATCCATCATATATGACTTGCTCTACACAGTACACACCTTCATGAGGAGTTGTGCTATATGCACATTGACAAGATGGGTGGCAGTCTGTCAGACGTCAACTTCCTCCTCTTTTTTTTTTTTTTTTTTTTTTTTTTGAATTTTTTTTTTCTTTTAATACTCCCTCCTTCTGACTTGAAGCGACTACACTAGCTTCTACTAGTAGCTACCCCGCAAGAGAACGAGTTCACTGTAGTATGGGCAAGTATAGGGACCAAGTATTATCGAACCCAATGGATGGTGTATATGCGAATAGATCCCTGAAGATCTACGCGTCGTAGTTAATATGAGTGTAATGTTTTTGGATTTTTGAAAGATTAATTAAAAGACTAAAATAAACTAAGTAAACTAAATTACTAAAGTAAACGAATTAACTAAGGGTTGGATTCAAATAAAAGATGGTGATGCTTAGGATAGGAATCCCTACGTATACTAACGGAGCAGGTACATAATCAAAGTAATCGTGACAAACAAGAATTAACCTAAGTAAAAGAATGCAAGGTGAAAGCTCAAGATTCTAAACCCTAATACTTTACCCTAACACTCGACTTCACTAATCCACTAACAAGTTAATGGATTGTGCTCAATTAATGAGACCCTAATTTAACTAAGGTGATGCGGTCGTCCTCCTTCGCTAAACCGGTAAATGAATTAACCTTTCCTAAACCTTCTCGTTAAGACTACTAATTGTTATTGAGTGATGCGGTCGTCCTCTCTCTAACACTTTCGTACGAAATTCAAAGGTAGAGTTAAGATTAATTATATGAATTCATTAATTAAGAGAATTAAAACTAACGTCACCAATTACCTTAATTACGTACCCACATCCTACTTCTACGAGTTCATCCTAACCCAAGCATGCAAGGGTTTTAGCCGGACATGGTTATAACAAAAATAAAAGCAATAGAAGAAACAACGAACAAAAACATAATGAATTGAACGAAGAAAATAAGAAACATTAACTAGGGTTTTAAAATAAAATAATTCTAAGAACTGAAATTTAATTAACTAAAACGAAGTTTAAAACGTTTAAAGTAATCAAGCTAATGAAAAGAAACTAAGAAACGAAAAGAAATTAAGAATTCGTATGAAAAACCTCAACAACGTAAAAGTAAAGCTTGCTCGTTCTTCTCCTCTTCCTCTCTCTAAAAACTAAGTCTAAAAGTGATTTCTAAAGTTGGGGATCCTTCAAAACGTGTTTGGAAGAGGTATATATAGGCACCGGGTCGAAACGGGAGTTAATAGGCCGAAAATACGCATCCGGAGGCGAAAATACGTGCGCGCTCGAGCAAAACGCTCGAGCGGTGGCGCTCGAGTGATTCGCTCGAGCGCCAAAACTGTTCTGTAAGTTTTTGGCCGCTCGAGTGATTCGCTCGAGCGCCGGCGCTCGAGCAAATCGCTCGAGCGCTTGCTGCTGTGCACTCGTTCGTAAAATCTTCATATCTCCTCAACCGGGAGTCCGTTTTGGCCGATTCAAAGTCCTACGAACTCCTCTTTTCGCCCTCTATCCATCTATGAAAATCAAAGAGACAAATTAATAATTTTATAAAAATGATACTCATTTGACTCCAAGCACTCATCGAAAACACTCAAAACATGAGTAAATCGGGCACCAAAACATAATAATTTCACGCCTAATCAACCCCCCCAAACTTACCATGTTGCTTGTCCTCAAGCAACGAAAGAATAAGTCAAGTGAAATTGTTAGGAATGAGTCAAAGAATCAAATCATGCAAGCAAATGAATTCGAGCTTCAAAGATCAATCACAAGTATACTCACTCACCTCCTTCATCATACTCATGCAACAACAACAAGACCCACCAAGATCAAACATGGATGTGCACTCAACGATGTGTTTCACTCCCTTACAAGTGTATATCAGTGTTTAAGGGACTCACTCATTCAATCAATCACACAAATTGGCAGCCATAGGCTTGTAAATGCTCTCAACTTCGACCATACTCTAGAAATCAATGCCGAATCAAAAAGGACTTTCAAAAGGTTGTAATGTAGGCTCTTTGGACAGGTGGGATAACAATATGGTAAAGTGACTCAAGTGAATGGAGAATAGAAATTCAAAACTTCGGTACTTCGAGATTAAGAACGAACTACTTCAAACATATTCAATCACTACACTTTCGCTTTCAATTCTCTCAACACTTCAATTTTTTATCTTTCTCACTCCTTCACTTTTTCAATCACTTGAAGCGACTACACTAGCTTCTACTAGTAGCTACCCCGCAAGAGAACGGGTTCACTGTAGTATGGGCAAGTATAGGGACCAAGTATTATCGAACCCAAGGGATGGTATATATGCGAATAGATCCCTGAAGATCTACGCGTCGTAGTTAATATGAGTGAAATGTTTTTTTGGTTTTTGAAAAATTAATTAAAAGACTGAATTAAACTAAGTAAACTAAAGAATGAAAAAGAACGAATTAACTACGGGTTGTTTTCTAATGAGAGATGGTGATGCTCAGGATAGGAATCCCTACGTATACTAACGGAGCAGGTACATAATCAAAGTAATCGTGACAAACAAGAATTAACCTAAGTAAAAGAATGCAAGGTGAAAGCTCAAGATTCTAAACCCTAATACTTTACCCTAACACTCGACTTCACTAATCCACTAACAAGTTAATGGATTGTGCTCAATTAATGAGACCCTAATTTAACTAAGGTGATGCGGTCGTCCTCCTTCGCTAAACCGGTAGATGAATTAACCTTTCCTAAACCCTCTCGTTAAGACTACTAATTGTTATTGAGTGATGCGGTCGTCCTCTCTCTAACACTTTCGTACGAAATTCAAAGGTAGAGTTAAGATTAATTATATGAATTCATTAATTAAGAGAATTAAAACTAACGTCACCAATTACCTTAATTACGTACCCACAACCTACTTCTACGAGTTCATCCTACCCTAAGCATGCAAGGATTTTAGCTAGACATAGTTTTAACAAAAATATAAGCAATAGAAGAAACAACGAACAAAAACATAATGAATTGAAGAAAGAAAATACGAAACATAAACTAGGGTTGAAAGAGAAAATAAATACGAAGAACTGAAATTGAATTGATAAAAACGAAATTTAAACGTGTTCAAAGTAACGAACTAATGAAAAGAAACTAAGAATTGAAAAGAAACTAGAATTCGTATGAAAAACCTTAACAACGTAAAAGTAAAGCTTGCTCGTCTCCTTCCTCTTCAAAAACTAAGTCTAAAAGTATTTCTAAAAGTTGGGGATCCTTCAAAACGTGTTTGGACGAGATATATATAGGCACGGGTCGAAACGGGAGTTAACGGGCCGAAAATACGAATCCGGAGGCAAAAGTATATGGGCGCTCGACCAAAACGCTCGAGCGGTCCCGCTCGAGCAGTGTAGCTCGAATGATGCATTCGCTCGAGCGGTCGCGCTCGAGCTGCTCGAGCGCTGAAATCATTCTGTAAGTTTTGGGCGCTCAAGCGATTCGCTCGAGCGGTGGCGCTCGAGCTGCTCGAGCGCAAGAATTGTTCTGTACGTTTGCGCGCTCGAGTAAGGCGCTCGAGCGGTGGCGCTCGAGTAAGGCGCTCGAGTGATCTCTAATCCTTCCAAATGATACTTTTCCTCGTCCGCACTAATACCAATCGTATTTCTTCAATATCTTCTCATCCGGGCATCCGTTTGAGTCGATTCAAAGTCCTACGAACTCCGTTTTTCGTCCTATATTCACCTATGAGCATCAAAGAGACAAATTTATCAATGTATAGAAATAACGCTCAATTGACTCTAAATACTCTATAAACTCGACCAAAACTAGGGCGTTTCTAGCTACGAATCATGACAATTTCACGCCTAATCAACCCCCCCAAACTTACCATATTGCTTGTCCCCAAGCAATGAAATAATAAGTCAAGTGAAAATGTTAGGAATGAGTAGGAAAAATCAATCATGCAAGCTAATGAATTCAAGCTTCAAAAGTCAATCACCCGTATACTCACTCACTTCCTTTTATCGTACTCATGCAACAATAATAATAAGCACCAAGATCAAGCATGGATGTGCACTCAACGATGTGTTTAACTCCCTCACAAGTGTATAACAATGATAAAGGGACTCACTCAATCAATCAATCACACAAATTGGCAGCCATAGGCTTGTAAATGCTCTCAACTTCGACCATACTCTAGAAATCAATGCCGAATCAAAAAGGACTTTCAAAAGGTTGTAATGTAGGCTCTTTGGACAGGTGGGATAACAATATGGTGAAGTGACTCAAGTGAATGGAGAATAGAAAATCAAACTTCGGTACTTCGAAATTAGGAACAGACTACTTCAAGCATATTCAATCAACACACTTTCAATTCCAATTCTCTCAACACTTCAATTTTTTTTTCTTTCTCTTTCACTTTTTTTTTAATCACTTCACTTTTTTTCTTTTTCGCACAAACACATGAGCTCATTTTTTCTTTGCTCATTCTCAATTTTTTTTTTTTCTTTGTTCTTTTTCCCACATCTCAAAACTTCATCACACTTTTTTTTTTCTCATATTCACTCAACAAACAACCTTCTCCTTTTTTCAACTCAATTCACTCCCTTCATATTCACACTTTCCTATTCTCCACTCAAATTGGGACAAAAAGGCTTAGGAATTGGAATAGTGTTCATATGTGCTAGCAAATAAAATAGGCTTTAGGCTCAAAGGGGCTAACAAGGGATCAATGTCATTGGTAAGGAAAATTTTGGCTAAGTGACTTATTCAAATCAAAAATGGCCTAAGATCCTATTCGGCATATCAAACTAGACACAATCTAGAAGCAAGAGCACATGCAAGTTCTAGCATCCTCTAAGGTGACGATCCACTCACAAACGAAGAGATTAATTCATGCATTTAAATCTCGTAAAGCTCAACTCTCACGGCTTTCACATCCATGCTAGTCCTAGTGCATTCTCACTCTCATCACACAAGTACTCAAAAGAAAAAATTCATAAGCATACAAGTTCTTTCTCAAATCAGCTCAAATTCAAACACTCACACAAGAAAACTCCTAACTCATCCTCACAATTCACCCTACTCATCAAATCATACTCAAAGATAGCAATCAACAAGCATAAGGTGATTGATAGGCATAAAATGTTGAGTAACAAAACAAATTAATAATAGCCCAAGGAGCATCTCAAGGCACCAAATAACTAACTCAACTCAAAGATAAGGGGTGCTCCGGTGCTATGTAACAATAAAACATATAAAACTCCACCCCCCCAAACTTCGACCTTGCTAGAGGTCTAAGTTTGGGGTTGTGGGTTACCTCAACCGAACAATTCAGTTTCTCTCAATAGCTTTGCACACTCCCTTGTCTCAAGTTGGGTCCTTCAATTTGAGTAACTCCATGATACCTTTACTCCTTTAGAGACAAGCCTACAAAATAAAACTCTCAAGTACGAGGTTAAACATACGACTCAAAACACCCTAATAATATAAAAAGACACTAAAAATAAATGAAAGCAGATAAAAATGGGTTGCCTCCCATTCAGCGCTATTTTTAAGGTCCTCATGCCGGACCAAGCTCAAAGGAGCTTATGGGACATCATACTCAAATTTACCTCCCTTACTCTCATAAGAGTGGTGTTTGAACTCCTTTCCTTGATGCCCCACCATCATGAGTTCCTTTGCTCTCTTCTCATCCCCAAGTGTTATGGGTCTCAACTCCTTCTTGCCTCTATCTGGAGGAGTCTTACTAAACAATTTCTTGAATTTGGATTTTTTCTTCTTAACTCCTCCTTTCCCGTCTAACTGGACCACGTCCACTTTCTTCACCTCTTCATCCTTCAACTTCTTCACTTTATCCCTATCAACATAATCAAGATCATAACGCTCATGGGTTAAATAATCAAGTGGAGGATTATAAAATTCATGAATATGAGAAGGATTAGGGATAGAAGGCGTGTCTTCAACACGAGGATCAATTGCATCCATGCAATACAAGCTCTCATCCTCCCTCGGGTGTTTCATGGTTTCATATAGGGAGATCTTCACTTCTTGATCATCAACCTTCAACGTGATCTTCCCATTCGCCACGTCTAGCACCATCCCCGCCGTAGCTAAGAACGGTCTTCCCAAAATCAGGGGCACGTGCTCATCTTCCTCCATTTCTAGCACTACAAAGTCAGCCCGAAAAATGTGATCTCCAACTCTCACTAGGACGTCTTCAACCACACCTTGAGGTCGAGTAATAGACCGATCGGCAAGTTGAAGCGTCATCATTGTGGGTTGAAGTTCACCACCTTCCAGCTTCTTGAAAAGCGACAAGGGCATGAGATTGATGCTCGCCCCTAAATCACATAGCGCTCCTTTCTTGATCCCGTTTCCGATATCACATAGGATCGTGAAACTACCGGGATCCTTCAGCTTTGGTGGAAGCGCCTTGTGCACTAATGCACTCACCTCGTGGTTCAGCTGCACCAACTTCGGCTCATCCACTCGCCGCCTTTTCGCAATCAAGTCCTTCAGAAACTTTGCATAATGCGGCATCTGTTCCAAAGCATCATAAAAAGGAATGTTAATGTGAAGTTGTTTAAAAACATCAAGAAATTTTGCAAATTTTTCATCAAGCTTCTTTTTCATGAAGCGCTGTGGATACGAGACGGGTATCACAGATTTGGGTACCCCCCACTCATCTCTTTCTGTTTCTTTCACTTTCTCCCTTGCTTCCTTTGCCTTTTTCCACTTAGGAACTCTCTCCATCTCCTCACTTTCCTTGCTTGCTTGAGTGCTCTCATCCTCAACCTTCTTCTCAATTCCTTCACTTTCAATCCCCTTCTCAACTTGGGGCGTCTCAGAATCAGCAGGCATCTGAGGACCTTCATAGTTAGTTCCACTTCTCAGCTGGATCGCCTTGCACTGCTCTTTTGAGTTCCCCTCCGGCATTCTATTCACTGACTTTGCAATTTGGCTCATCTGGAGCTCTAAAGAAGTGAACCTTCGATTGTTCTCTTGTTGAGTTCTAGTCCACTCAACGTTCATCTTCTGGAGCTCTTGATCACGTTGATCACCCTTCTTGTGCAACTCCTTCACATCGTACTCCAAGGATGACAACCGCTTGCTCCCTTCCTCCACCTTCTGAAGGATCGCTCTCAACATCTCCTCGGTTGATGCACCGCCTTCTCCACCAGGAGGTTTAGACCCCGGATCCACACCTGCAGGAACAGTAACACCAGCTTTTGGGTTAGCATAAGAAAAATTATCATTCTTCCTCCATTTGTTTTGAGGAAGCTGCTGGCCTCCTTGAACTCCTTGTGTGTTCCTCCATTGATTTTGAAGTGGCTGAGGGCCTGGAGGCACAAATGGTTGGCCATAAGAAGGCCTTCCATACTGATTTCCACCTTGGTAGCCATTCTGATTGTAATACGGACCTCCCATGTAATTGGCTACCTCTTGCTGTCCACTTGGTTGGTCTACTCTCTCATTCTCTACTGCATGCTCTCCAACCAAACTCTTCCCCAACTCGAGGTTGTTGATCTTTTCCATCATGGCCATCAGCAGCCTTCTCGTTCCTTCTCCCTCCTCAACCTGATGCACTCTTTGCAAATCTGCATCCACACCCCAAACACCGGCATTCGTGACAATGTTGTCCACGATCTCCCTACACCTCTCTATGCCTTGGTTCAAAAATGCTCCGCCCGCACAGGCGTCTAAATGGTCTTGCCCCGCCTTGTTGGCACCACTGTAGAAGAATGCCATAATATCCCCCTCATTGTACCCGTGCTGCGGGCACTCAATCAACATGTTTGAGTATCTCTCCCACGCTTGGCGTAAATCCTCTCCAGACTTCTGGCGAAAGGACGAGATCTCAATTCTAGCATTGATCGTCCTAGATGGAGGGTAGAATCGCTCGAGGAACAGACGCTCGAGCTCGGCCCAAGTGGTAATACCTCCCCGCGGAAGCGTATTATCGTACCACTCCTTGGCTATTCCCGTCAATGAGAATGGGAACAGCCTAAGCCTCTTGGCATCTTCAGACATGCCATTATAATTAAATGTAGAGGCTATCATGAGAAAACTCCTCAGGTGAGTGTGAGGGTTCTCCTTCCCGATCACCCCTCTGAACTGATTCTCGGTAAGCAGCTTTAAAATCCCCGGGGAAATAGAGAAGTTGTTTACCTCAACAGGAGGCAAAGCCACTCCATCATAGTACCGTTGTGGCTGCGCTGCAAACCTCCCTCGAATAGCCATCTGATCTGCGTTCTGAGGAACGTGTTGAGGATTAGCAGCAGGTACTGGTACTTGTTGGGGTGGTGGTTGGTAAACAGGTGGTTGGTTGTAGACTGGTGGTGGATGGTATGGGTATGGTGGGTAAGGATAAGGTGGATATGGGTAATGTTGGTATACTGGGTTGTTAAAAGGGTTATTTGGGTTTTGTGGGTAAGCAGGGTTGTTAGGAGGATTATGGACAAGGTTCTGAGCTGGATTCCCTACGTTTCGTGTATCCGGGTTCTGGCTACTACTATCTACGAACTGGTCTTGATTCTGATCACCACTCCCTCCAGAGCTATCAACCCGGTCTACTGCCTGATTGAAATCGTTGGCAGCATCGTCCAACTCATTATTGAGGTCCATTGGTCCCTTCCCTAAGTCGGCAGCGTTCATCCTTCTCAAGAAGGCTCGGTTCCTTCTGGCTATTGTCTCAGGATCTGCAGGTAATCTCTCTTCGCTCGTGTTGCCTTGTGAGCGTGTTCTCATAAACCTGACACACTAGCAGATGGATCAAAACGCAACTGCCGAATAAATAAAAATAACAAAAAGAAATAAAAACAGAAAATAGGCACTCACTACTAACTACTAAGCTATCGACAAGTCCTATTCAAAGAGCATATAACGCCATCCCCGGCAACGGCGCCATTGACTTGAAGCGACTACACTAGCTTCTACTAGTAGCTACCCCGCAAGAGAACGGGTTCACTGTAGTATGGGCAAGTATAGGGACCAAGTATTATCGAACCCAAGGGATGGTATATATGCGAATAGATCCCTGAAGATCTACGCGTCGTAGTTAATATGAGTGAAATGTTTTTTTGGTTTTTGAAAAATTAATTAAAAGACTGAATTAAACTAAGTAAACTAAAGAATGAAAAAGAACGAATTAACTACGGGTTGTTTTCTAATGAGAGATGGTGATGCTCAGGATAGGAATCCCTACGTATACTAACGGAGCAGGTACATAATCAAAGTAATCGTGACAAACAAGAATTAACCTAAGTAAAAGAATGCAAGGTGAAAGCTCAAGATTCTAAACCCTAATACTTTACCCTAACACTCGACTTCACTAATCCACTAACAAGTTAATGGATTGTGCTCAATTAATGAGACCCTAATTTAACTAAGGTGATGCGGTCGTCCTCCTTCGCTAAACCGGTAAATGAATTAACCTTTCCTAAACCTTCTCGTTAAGACTACTAATTGTTATTGAGTGATGCGGTCGTCCTCTCTCTAACACTTTCGTACGAAATTCAAAGGTAGAGTTAAGATTAATTATATGAATTCATTAATTAAGAGAATTAAAACTAACGTCACCAATTACCTTAATTACGTACCCACATCCTACTTCTACGAGTTCATCCTAACCCAAGCATGCAAGGGTTTTAGCCGGACATGGTTATAACAAAAATAAAAGCAATAGAAGAAACAACGAACAAAAACATAATGAATTGAACGAAGAAAATAAGAAACATTAACTAGGGTTTTAAAATAAAATAATTCTAAGAACTGAAATTTAATTAACTAAAACGAAGTTTAAAACGTTTAAAGTAATCAAGCTAATGAAAAGAAATTAAGAAACGAAAAGAAATTAAGAATTCGTATGAAAAACCTCAACAACGTAAAAGTAAAGCTTGCTCGTTCTTCTCCTCTTCCTCTCTCTAAAAACTAAGTCTAAAAGTGATTTCTAAAGTTGGGGATCCTTCAAAACGTGTTTGGAAGAGGTATATATAGGCACCGGGTCGAAACGGGAGTTAATGGGCCGAAAATACGCATCCGGAGGCGAAAATACGTGCGCGCTCGAGCAAAACGCTCGAGCGGTGGCGCTCGAGTGATTCGCTCGAGCGCCAAAACTGTTCTGTAAGTTTTTGGCCGCTCGAGTGATTCGCTCGAGCGCCGGCGCTCGAGCAAATCGCTCGAGCGCTTGCTGCTGTGCACTCGTTCGTAAAATCTTCATATCTCCTCAACCGGGAGTCCGTTTTGGCCGATTCAAAGTCCTACGAACTCCTCTTTTCGCCCTCTATCCATCTATGAAAACCAAAGAGACAAATTAATAATTTTATAAAAATGATACTCATTTGACTCCAAGCACTCATCGAAAACACTCAAAACATGAGTAAATCGGGCACCAAAACATAATAATTTCACGCCTAATCACCTTCCCAAATATTTTTTACAGTTATTTTTTTCCTCGTCTTTTAGCGAGCAAGTTGTTTATTAGTATTTGAAATAATAAAGTGATTTTAAAAAATAGGTATGATAGATCTATCTCTCCTCTATTATAAAACACTTTACAAATTATTTTATCATTTCAAATACTAATAAAAAATTTGATCGCTAAAACACGAGACAAACAGTAACTGTGAAGAGTCTTTGGGGATGGAGGGAATACTTCATAAATATTAATCTTATTATATAATACACTTATTAATTAAATAGTCTTTTTTTTTAATTTTTATGAAAAATATGTAATGTGTGTATTTTTTTTTTTCCGTAATGATTGGATTTTTTTCTTGTAATGAGTGTATTTTTATTAGAATTGTGTATATTCCTCACAATTAATACTTTTGAATTAAGTAGCTAATATTTTTTTAATATTAAAAGTAGTTTTTTTTTTTAATAATAGTTACTCTAAACAATTAATACTTTTGAATGAAACAACTAATATTTTTTGTAAAACAATTAGAGTAAATAAATAAAGATAAATAACATCATCCCATCACCATGCACCCTAAACATTGTACTAATATTTTGTAAAATAAATAAATAATTAAAGTAAATAAAATAACTAAATAATTAATAATTTTAATAATTATCATCTAATCACTACCTAATCATCATCATCAAATGCACTATGCACATTGATGGGACAAATGTCCCATCAATGTGCATATAGCATTTGTGCTTCATGAGTATCATGACCTGACCACTCATGGGACAACTAAAGTCTCAAGTTTCAACCACACTTTTGTTTGATTCAAGAAAATCGATGAACGTCTAATTGAATTAATCAAAATATGACGCAAAATATCTGAGATTGTTACTCTCACTACAAAAATAACCTTCTTAGACGAGGGCTTTTAAGGAGGGAAATCAAGCCCTCGACTTTGAAGAGGGTTTTAACGAGCAAGTTTTCTAGACGAGGGTTTTTACTAGGGTTCAATTTCCCTCGTCTGTCACGAGGGAATTGACGAGCGAACAGGGGGCCCACCTACCTTAGACGAGGGCTTTCACGAGGGAATTTCACTCTGCAACTTCACGAGGGTTGTTTCCCTCGACAACCACTGACATGGCAGGTACCACGAGGGATTTGTATTCCCTCGGCTTCTTCACGAGGGAAAAACCCTCTTCTCCACCTTGGATTCCATTCACGAGGGAATCACATCCCTCTTCAACTTTTGCAGGTTTTCAGGTTTGAATTCAAACATGCAGGTTGCAGGTGGGGCCGCGGGAACCTATTGGACGAGGGTTATTCCCTCTTCAAAACCCTCGTCCAAGATGTCATGAATTCCACATATCTACCAGCCGTGAGTTACCATACTCAGTACACAGAAGAGAGGAGAAGAAGAAAGGAGAGTAGAGGAAGAAAGGAGAGGAGCTTAGGCCGCCGTTTTCCACCACCACCGACGTAAAAAACTTGTCTACACTTGCTATACATTCGCAAAAACGTTTATACGGTAAGTTTTTTTATATTTTAAATCGGTTAAATTAAATGATATAATTATTGCATTTTTATATTTCTCATCATGATATATATATGTATATATATATGTGTGTGTGCATATACTCAAGTATGTATGTAGGTAATTAGTTATATATTTAATTTATTTAGTATTAGTTGTTAATTATGCATGCATAAATATAGGTATAATATTTAATTTGTTGGTAATTATAAATTACTATATTTTTGCAATTAATATAAATAATTAATTAGTAGAATTTAATTTGATATGTATATATATATTTAATTGTTAATTTAGTTGCTAATTAATTTCTTAATGTGCGTATATATTTGTGTATGTAATATTATTCATGATGTATTCATGGATGAAGTTGAAGGAGGGGTTATTGATATTGTTTGTTGTAGAATATGTGCGCTCCGACTTGATTAATTATAATTAAGTCGAAAATGGATGCACGTAGGAATTTTGATTAACTGGGGAATACAAAAACACTAAACGAAACTCTGCCGAAATTTTTAGAAAATATTAATTAATTAATTAATTATAATGTAATAATAAATTAATAGTAGAATACAAATTATTAATTGTAGGGTTTAATTCATTAATATGAAACAGATTGATATGGATTACTCAAGTCGTTTACGTTGGATGTATGGTCCAAGATCGATTAATGGCATGTTAGCTCCTGAATTTATTAGTGGACTCGAATCATTCATAGACTTCGCCACTAGTAACCCAAATTGGATGAATCGAGGAAAGATTAGGTGTCCCTGTAATAAATTTAGATGCAGGAACAAAACGTTTCAGTACCCCGATGATGTGAAAGCTCATTTGTATAGAAATGGTTTTATGCCAAATTATTACAATTGGGTTTTTCATGGTGAGGAAAATTGGGGTCAAATTCCGCATCAATACAATAATCAGGCGTCGTCTTCTTACAGACCGGTTGATGAGACCGCAGGATCTAGCTCGTACCACGTATGATCACGGACTTAACTTTCGGGCCCCACTTTGGAAATGTGGATAACGAGTCGACTGTTGAGGAACCCCCTAATCAGTATGCTGCACAGTTTTATGATATGCTTCGTGCAACGGATCGGGATTTGTATCCTGGGTGCGAATCACACTCGCAACTGTCATTCAATGCCCGTATGCTGAACATTAAAACTGAAAACAGACTATCTGAAAGGGGTTATAATCAAATTGTTGACTTGGTTCGTGAGATATGTCCTCCGGATAATTTGGTGCCCAGAAAGTTTTCCGATAGCAAACAGTTGATGGGTGAGATGGGGCTTCCTGTGGAGAGGATCGACTGTTGTGCAGGGAATTGTATGTTATATTGGGGTGCAGACAGCGATCTTGAATATTGTAAGTTTTGCGGTCGGCCCCGCTAGACGCGATGTGAATGGTCGACTGAAAAAGAAGAGCCCTTTCAAGGAGATGTTTTACTTTCCCATCATCCCTAGACTGCAAAGATTGTATCAGTCCAATGCAACTGCGAAGGATATGACATGGCATACAAGTTGCTCTAATAATGATCAGTCCGGTGTTATGCGTCACCCTGCAGACACGCAGGCTTGGAAACACTTGGACCAGTCGTATCCTGAATTTGCATCAGAAATTCGGAACGTGAGGTTGGGCTTGAGCACCGACGGTTTTCAGCCGTTTGGGCAGTCGGGGAAACAATACTCCTCATGGCCGGTGATACTGACGCCGTACAATCTACCACCATGGATGTGCATGAAGGATCAATTCATGTTTCTTACGGTTCTGGTGCCTGGTCCTAAAAATTCAAAGGATAAATTGGATGTATTTTTACAACCATTGATCCGTGATTTGATGATTTTATGGGAATATGGAGTGGTAACGTACGATATTGCTACAAAGCAGAATTTTTTGATGCGGGCTGCACTAATCTGGACAATAAGTGACTTTCCAGCCTATTCGATGTTGTCTGGATGGAGCACATCTGGAAGGCTTGCTTGTCCATATTGTGCAGAAAACACGGATGCTTTCACTTTGAAGCTCAGTCGAAAGCAGTCGTGGTTTGACAACCATCGTAAGTTCTTACCCAGATATCATCCGTATCGAAGGAACAAGACTGCATTCAGAAAGAACAAAACAGTTGATGATGATCCACCGCCCATCCGTACAGGTGTTTCAATCCTTGAGGAAATTAATTGGATTGGATTTATGAAAGTTACGGAAGAGGGTGCTGATGCTCACAACAAAGTTCTAGATGGGGGTTGGAAGAAGAAGAGCATTTTCTGGGATTTGCCGTACTGGAGTACCCTGTTGATCCGACACAATTTGGATGTGATGCACATCGGAAAAAATGTGTTTGACAATCTCTTCTACACGGTGATGAATGTGGAAGGGAAAACGAAGGACACAAATAAATCTAGGGATGAGCTCAATGAATACTGTCGTCGACCCTCGTTACAGAAATGCCCACATACGGGAAAGTACCCCAAAGCTGCTTATTCACTTGATAAGAGACAGAGAGATATTGTTTGCAAGTGGGTAGATGAGTTGAAACTCCCTGATGATTATGTGTCCAACATGTCTCGTTGTGTAGACTGGAGCAAATTGAAGATGTTTGGGATGAAGAGTCATGATTGTCACGTGTTTATGCAGAGACTGCTTCCAATTGTTTTCCGTGAATTACTGTCGGCCAACATTTGGAAAGCTATCACTGAAATTAGTTTGTTTTTCAAGGAGTTAACATCTAGGACTATTACAGTGGAAAACATGACTCGCTTGGACCATGATATCCCAAACATCTTGTGCAAGTTGGAACGAATATTTCCACCCAGCTTCTTTAATTCAATGAAGCATCTATCTGTCCATCTTGCATATGAGGCAAAGATCGCTGGTCCAGTACAATACAGATGGATGTACCCATTTGAGAGGTAATCTATTAATTTACCTGTTTATTTTTAATATATAATCTCGTTTGGGAATTATAGTAGCTCATCCGTGGACCTTGAATTAGGTATCTTCACAATTTAAAGTTAAGTGTGGGTAACAAGGCACATGTGGAAGCTTCAATTGCAAATGCTTATTTAACAAAAGAAGCATCAATGTTTTGTTCCCATTATTTTGAGGATCATGTACTGACGAGGCGACACAATGTACCTCGCAATTTTACTGGTCGTGGAGTACCCGAAGCAGTGGAAGGTAATCTTTCGATATTTGTGCCTCCTGGTACGCATCTTGGAAAAAAGGGTAAAAGATGGATTGTAGACTTGGAGAAGCAAGTTGCTCACACGTACGTGTTACTAAATTGCAATGAGGTCCAACCGTATATTGAGTAAGTTAACCTACCTCTTAGTGGAAACTTAACATTTTTGCGATCTTCTAATTTGTGCCAATTGTATGTAGTGTATTTTTCGAGCAACTACTACTTGTTCAACCGAATCTATCAGGTGCTGAGAAAGACAATGTGCTTCAAATGGAATTTGCATCGTGGTTTGAACAACTTGTAAGTGATATGTATTTAGGATTTTTTATTACTAATGTTTATATATAAAGTATGAACTTAATGGAATATATCGTAACTTATGTACATATAGGTGAGGAGAAATCGTATTCAGGATCAGTTTTTACGTGCTCTCGCTGGCGGTCCTAGCAGTAGTGCCACCACATACCCTGGGTATTACGTTAATGGTTTCAAATTTCACACACGAGATTATGGTGCCTCTAAAGCAACCATGAATAGTGGAGTTTGCATTAGAGGAACAAACTATGATTCCAATGAAAATAATTTCTATGGGATACTCGAGGAAGTAGTGGTTTTGGAATACCCTGGACTTACTGAAAAAGAAGTTGTCCTGTTCAAATGCCAGTGGTTTGATCCTACTGTACCGGGTGGAACAAGAATACATCCTGATTATAAACTCGTGGATATTAATCCAAGAGGTCGATACGGTCGTTATGATCCATTTGTACTAGCAAGTCAAGCTACACAAGTTTACTATTGCAAGTACCCCGGTGCATCTGTCCAACCGGGTCGAGAGTGGTGGGCAGTTTGCACAACCAAGGCACGATCCTTAGTGGAAATGGATAGAAAGAGTGAACCAGAGCTTCCTCCATTTCAAGAGGATGATATAGTGTCCCAGATGAATGTGCGAATGGATGATGATCCTGTTGTTTTGGCTGATTTGGACGCTGCACTAATTGAGGTACAAAATGAAGAAGAGGAAGAAGATCAAGAAGATCAAGAAGACGACAATGATGATGAGGATGAAGATGATGATCAAGAAGATGAACATGATGATTATGATGACGATGATTGATATTGTTAATTGATTGGACCATTATTTGTTATGTATACATGTTACAATTTTATATTAATTATTGATGTGTTCATTATTTGTTATGTATACATGTTACAATTTTATATTAACTATTGATGTGTTCATTATTTGTTATGTATACATGTTATAATTTTATATTAATTATTAATGTGTTTATTAAATGCTATGTATACAGATGGCTGGAGGTAGAAGCATTCGTAACCTTTTCGGTGGCCGGCGATCGTCCTCCCGTACACCAGAGTCAGACCGTGAACCGGTACAACTCTTTTTAGTTGTTATATATAATATCTTATACACATGTTATAACTGTAATTATTAAATACAGATGGAAACGTCTGAAGAAAATACGGGTCGACGTAGGGATTGGAGATCGTCCTCTCAAACCGGAACAGTACCGGTTCCTGATTTGCAGAATCAGGAAGATGATCTAACTCAACACGGTGGAACATCTCCAGAAACGCTTGAAGACGACCCTGAGATTCCAGAAACTGCAGAAGAACTCACCAACCATGAACCTCGTCCTAATGTGCTACGCATCTACACGTATCACAATGTGTATGTTAAATATCACTTAGTCTTTTTTATTTGATTTTATTTGATTTTTTTACATATACGCTTGAAAAATATACAGATTGATGTCCTCGAATGCTGTTTCGAGGTTGATTCGAAATATAATGTCCCGTCGAATGGAGATGGGCGGGTTCACATATAAGTTAGTGTTAAAAGAAAGGAAAAATGAATGATGGGAAACATTCCAGGTATACATTCATTTTGTTAATATTGTGTAGAATTATATGTATGTATATATTTTTACTTAATTAAAATCAATATGATTGTATATATTTTCTTCAGAGGGAGACGTACTGGGATCCTCGGACGGAAAATATTGTGTTAATCAAAGAGTTGTTTATCTGGAGGTCTAGAGAACGATTTTCTGATCTGCTCAGTCTTTGGAAGAGGATCAATAGAAGGGAAGGGAAAATACCTCCGTGGGACATGAGATTCTGGACTGCATTACTTCAGTACTGGCAATTGCCCGAGGTCATTAAAAAAAGCAACCAGTGCAGAGCAAACCGCTTGTCTGCGGCCGGAGGAAGAGGCCCCTCAAAACACAAAGGAGGGGCAAAGGGAGCCGCACAATGGACTCAGGAATACGTAAGTAATTCCTACACTACAACATAGGGAGATTTTAATTACTTGATTACACATATCTTTATTTTTTGGAATACAGGAGAAGAAATATAACCGTCTCCCAACTGAATGGGAAATTGTGCAACATTTCCACAACTGTGGGGAAGGGGAGTACACGTATGGAGGAATTGCTGACATAATTGTAAGTGTTTTACATTAACATTATAAATTGAATAGTAAGGTAACACGTTTGTATATTTGAGATGATGTCAAAAAATTTGTATGTCTAGGACTCTGTGGAGGAACGAGTCTCGCAATTACCGCCTCCAGTAGACGATACTGAGCGCTTGAACCGACTGAGTCAAGTGTATGCTGAGACAGTGAGGCCAGGCCACGGAAAAGTTAGGGGCCTCGGTCAAATGAAGACGATGCGTATACAATCTGGCCCAGGCGGGACATCAGCTGGCACACACATTGGCGGTTATGATCAAAGAGATGTTGATCGTTTGCTGGCTGAGGAGCGCGCGAGATACGAAAGATTGCTGGCCGAGCAACAAAGACAGCAAAACGAATTTGTGCGCCAGGAAGTACACAATCAGATGATGGCATGGTTTCAAGGCCAACAGGGAAACCTACCTAGTGGGTTTTCCCAACCAGCTAGTGCATATCCTCCTTACCCAGCTTATCCTTCATATCCTCCCGCCCCTTCCGCATCTGGTTACGCCCCTTATCCTCCCCCCGCCCCTTATCCCTCGGCCGGTCCTTCTACTGGTATTCCTCCTGTTCCTCCTACTGGTTTTCCCACCGCCCCTAATCCTCAGGCCTCTCCTGCTCGTCCTCCCGCTTCCGGTCCTTCATCGTCTCGTCGCAATTCCATCTCTCCAACTGGGTTTATAGACCTACTTGAAAGAGGTACATATTCTAGTTACCCCCCGAGGGGTAATTATTCCGGAAATGAAAGAGGTGATGATGATGATGATGATGAGAGTTAGGATGTCATAAATATTTGAACATGTTTTGGAACTATATTTGTTGGTTTGATATTTGACTGTTTATTTGGATTTATATGTCTGAATATTTGAGCATGTGAGTTTGTTATTATCATTATTATTGATTATTAGTTATGAATATTGTTGAATATTAAAATTTTATTGATTTTTAAAAAATATATTCATCAATATAAGTGTATATGTGTACACATATTAGTAATTAGTGAAGAGAATTTAAAAAGTATGTATTTTAAATTTTATTGATTTAAAACAAAACGATCAATATATGTGTATATATGGACACATATTAGTAAGTAGTGAAAAATAATTTAAAAAGTATGTATTTTATAATTTTATTGATTTAAAAAAAAACAATCAATATATATATATATATATACACATATTAGTAATTAGTGAAAAAGAATTTAAAAAGCTAAATATAAATGTACACAAATATATAAGTAGTGAAAAAGAATTTATTGATGTATTCATTAAAAATATTTTAATATTATAAATAATAAAAATAATATATATAAGTGATAGTTTAATTTTATATGTAATAATAATTTACATATAAAGTATAACAAACAATTAATATTAATTAGTATGATATTTAAAATATATAACACAAAAATATATGATATATATATATATTACACCCTAAAACATAACAACTAAAGTGCCTTGTCCAAGCGGCACGGAAAAACACGCAAGACCTCTCCATACATAGAGGTCGCGTGTTCGAAACCTGAGGGGGGCGAATTTCGCCCAATTAAAGCTGAGAGTGAGGTTGGAGGGTGGTAGCCTAGCGGATCCGCGGGGGAGGGGTTGTGTTAGAGGTCGTGGGTTCGAAACCCACGAAATTGCATTTTTTTCGGAGGGAACTAGACGAGGGAAGTAAACGAGGGAATTTCCCTCGCCACGTCAGCCGAGGGAAAATTCTCTCGCCAACTGCCGCCTGTCACGTCAGGCTTGAAGAGGGTTTTAATTCCCTCGCCCACGTTTCCCGAGGGCTTTAAAGAGGGAAAATTCCCTCGTGCCCCATTCCCGAGGGTTTAATTCCCTCGCCTTTCACGAGGGTTTAGCCGAGGGAAACTTTGTCGAGGGATTTTTTCCCCCTTCTCTTCCCACGCGAATTCCCTCGTTAAAACCCTCTCCATTTTTCGAGGGATTCGTTTTTCCCTCGTGTACAGATTGACGACGAGCATTTTGGAGAGGGAATAAATCCCTCTTCAATACCCTCCCTATCTTCAATTCCCTCTCCAAAACCCTCTTTAAATCATCTTATTTTTGTAGTGTCTATTCCTTGCTACTATTTTATTTGACCAGGGAGTTAAAAGACATGCCCACAAATCTAACAAAAAATAGAATTCGAAAATCATTGCACCACCTCACCTAATCCCTTTTACTTGAATGGGAGGAATTCTTCACTGGCTACCTGCGGATTACTTTTTTCGATGTTGAGACAGAAACAGGTCACCAGCAGATTTCTTGTTTGGATCATCAAACTGAAATTTTTTGTGAAGGTGGCCAAACATACACAACTTTCAACTTGCATTCATTCACTTTGTTCCCCTTCGTCTCGTTGAACTAATATACATGATTTCATAACTCAGAAAAAATATTCACAGACTAACTCTGGAAAAATGTCTTTTTAAGGACGTGGATGTGGCAAAATGATGACCATGGGCTTACAAATTAAGGACTATAACTTATAAAAGTGGCGATTGATGTTGAATCTGCCCGATTTGGATTCATTCAGCCTCAAATTACTATTTTTAGAAGTTACATTCCTTAGATTGCCAATTCGGAAAGTTGGGTTTCTAATTTTGCAAGCCACGATCCTCATCTTGTCAACCCCACAAAAAAACCACCACCCAAACTTCATAGGTTTAACAGCTGGAAACAAAGAAACAAAAACAGTAAATTACCATTTCACGTGTTAAGTCTTTTGCTGTAACTCCGGGGTTCACCACTACACTCTGGATCAGAAATTTATCCCCGCATTGCATATCCAGAGCCAGAGGAGCCTCCGTTTGGGCTTGCATCCTGACTGAACCAACAATACAATGTGAATCAGCAATCAGCAATCAGCAATGAAAAAAAAAATGACTCTTATTTCCAAGATTAAGCATCTTAAACTGAGAGACGTAGAAGATCACAAGACGAGTGAGGCATCACGACTCCCTTATTTGGCTTCACACAATACTTTTTTACATGTGTAGTCTTCACCTAGATATTAAAACACAAACAAGGAAAGAATAAATTGGTACTCAACGAATTTCGTATTTATAATTGGTGAAAACTTGTAAAGTGGAGTATAAGAAAAGAGGTAGCTACCTTGAATGCAACATACTTATCAGACTTGTTTGTCAATTTCATTGAACATGAGGTCTGCTTCTTCAATTCGACTGTTGCACAATACAATTGATCAAAATCACAAGAACACAAATTATGAAGAAACACCTATCACTTACATGGGAAATGAAGTTCCAGAGGCTCAATTTTAAGGAGATTGCTGCTACTCATCTGTAAGCGCCGGACAATTGATCGTATGACGTCACAGAAAGGTTAATCACTGTTCGGAACCCACTCAAGACAACTCGTCACCAATCAATTAATCTCACTCAAAAAACTAATTAACTGTACATGTATATTATATTATTAATGAGTAATGACTAATATACTCCATATCGCAAGAGTTTCGCAATGAACGCGAGGTTAATTAAGAGACGAAGAGAGATTCACCATCCACTAGGTTTCCAATTTTAGGAAAACTTGACCAGGCCTTTTCAGTTTAGAGGGAAGGGAACGAGTAAGGTGGATCCCCTTTAGTTTTATGTTCCTCATTTTCCTCCATTTTTTTTTTAAATTTAAACCATCAGTTGATACTCTATTCTATAAACCAATTTTTTTATAACTTAGGATATTCAAAAACTATTTTACACCTAATAAATTCATGAGCATGTATATAGAGTGAAATTGATTTATAAATAAATGATCAGTTATTTTTACTAAAGAGTATGAGTTGTTTTAACTGAAAAGTATTAGTTGTTTATTTTCAGTAAACAACTAAAATTCTTCAGTATAAATAAATAATATCCTTCAATGAAAACAATTAATACTCTTTAGTGACAACAACTAATACCCTTCAATGGTTCATATATGAACCATTTTCACTCTATACTTTGTCTAAATTCATATAAATACAAGAAATATATGATTTATTAGAGGGTATTTTGTTAGGAAAAGAATAAGATAAATTTACATTGTTATTGATATTACTGACAAATAAAAAAAAACAATTTTGAAAAAAATGAGACGTTTACAAAAAAAGGGAGGAAGTATCTATGAATGAAATGTCCCACATCTTCATATATTATCAAACAAACACATAAAAAATTAGAGGAATAAATATATTACTTAAACAGGATGGATTTGCACTTTAAAAAATGAATAAAATACGGGTACGATTATAATTTATAATTTATTTATATTATTTTATATCATCACTACAAATATAAATAATTTCGCTAATTTTTTTTTAAATATCTAAGCAAATATTAAGTCTACACAAAATGAACATCACAATAAAACATACAAAAAGAATATGTCCATCACAAGATCGTAAGTATATTTAATATAAGATAGATCAGGGGCGGACGCACCCTTGGGTAAAGTAAAGGGTGGCAAGTGCCCCACCTGAATATCATATATGACATATATTATGTAAACTTTATCTAACAGTTTCTTTCCTAGCCTATTGGTAAGTTACTTTGGATTCATGTTAAGGGTATCAGGTTTTATACCCAATTTTAATTCTAAAATTTTCTTTTATATTTCATTATACATAATTATTTAACCACATATTTAACTTAAATATGTTAAATAAAAATACAACATACATTATAGGTAAATTCTTGTATTAAAAGATATTGAAACGATTCACAAATTAACACATACTCATTTTCAAATTTTGACTTGTTTTATTTTTATTTTCCTCCACTCTACATTATATTAATTGAGTTTTATATATTATTTTATTTTATAATTCCTCCATTCCAGATAAATATGCGCATTTTCATTTGGCCCATAAAACTTTTTACACCCTTAAAATGAAAATCATATTCAATTACAATACCCTTACAATATATGTACACCATTAAAGTATCATTTGTAAACTGGTCAAAAAAAAAAAAACTAATTTTCTTAAAATCGTGAATTTTAAAGGGTACATTTTTTTTAAAGGAGGAAGTATAATTTTGTGCCCTCCCTGCCTCTAATTCCTGCGTCCGCCCCTGAGATAGATTCATATCAAGGCTAGAATGTTAGTAATATTTTAAATTTGATCCTATGTATATCCCTCATTTGCATCCGACAAGTTGATTAATATCTGACGCGGTACCTAATATTAATTTTTTAAATTTTTAATTGGGACACAATACGTGGCGTATTCGGTGCAGATTTCACCCGTATCCAAATACTCAAGTATTTGCAGTGTATTCGACACTACATTATTCAATTTTTCAAGTATATATGCATTTTAGGTGTTCTAGAATGAAAAAAAAAATATAAAATCCTCAATCAAGAATGCATACAAATTCATTACTGTCGCTATGTTTTATTTTTCACTATTTTATGGTGTTATTGTTATATCATAACAATAAAATGTACATACCAAATTTAAATTTATTTTTTCACAATTTTATCATAATATTTAAGCTTATAACCAAATATACACACAAGCACAAATTTACTTTTTATTTCTAATCAAAAGCTAGAACTAAAGCCCTACACCAAATAACAAATGTACCTTAAATATAAAGTGAAGAAGTTACATATTTCTTTTCTTGGCATCAGAGTGGGCGATTGTCATGGTCAAGTGACGGAATGGTTAGGGGTGGTTCAGAAGATTAGGAATCGATTAAGGTGCATGGAAGATAGTAAGCTCTCTTTTGGGGACAGAATTACGGTGTTGAACTTGGTACTTTCATCTCTGTCTATTTACTATCTATCATTCTACAAGATACCGAAAACAACCTTGAGAGAGATTATCAGTTTGCAACGCAAATTCTTGTTGGGGGAGGGGAAGGGAAGAGCACAAAGAAAACATCTTAGGTTGAGTGGAGTGAGATCTGTAACTAAAAATCTTTTAGAGGGGGGGGGGGGGGGAGGAGGAGGGAGCTTGGGGTATGAGATTTGAAGGAGTTTGATAAAGGACTTTTAGGGAAATGGAGGAAGAGGTTTTTTAATGAAAAAAATTGTTTGTGGGTCGAAGTAATGATGTCTAAGTATTGAGAGTCTAGGAGAAGGGGTTTAGACTTTAGAAACTTTTCCTAGAGAGATGAGTGAGAATATGTCGGGGTGGTGGAGAGATATAATGAAGCTCACAATGGGGTAGAAGGAGAATGATTTCATGGGGGTTTAAAAAGAGTCGTAGGGAGCAGAAAGAATACATTATTCTGGAAGGATGTGTGTCTTGTGGGTGAGTATTTTAAGTTGAAATTCCCTAGTCTATTAACTTGAGTAGAGATTAGGAGGGTATAGTGATTAGGCGTGAAATTGTGATTTTTGTAGCCCGATTAGTCCATATTTTGAGCGTATTTGATGAGTATTTAGAGTTATTTGAGCTATATTTTCATAAACTCATCAATTTATCTTTTTTATGCTCATATTAGGAAAGAGGGTGAAAAAGGAGTTCGTAGGACTTTGAATCAACCCAAACAGACTTCCGGATGAGAAAGATATTGAAGAAATACGAAAAGTATTAGTTCGTACGAAGAAAAGTATCACTTAGCTCAAAAGGAGGAAGCACTCGAGCACCATTGATCGAGTGGCCCCCGTGTTCTGTTGTCCAAGACTGCTCGAGCTGGCCTTGCTCGAGCGGAAATCGCTCGAGTATGAAGTGATCGAGCGCCTGATTGGCGCTGTGGTGTTGAGCCGCTCGAGTGGGTTTTGCTCGAGCGCAAGGCGCTCGAGCAAGAGGTGGTCGAGCGCATGTTGTCCACTGTTGATTTAGGCAGCTCGAGTGTGTGCTACTCGAGCGCTACACGCTCGAGCCAAGTCCCAGGTCGAGCGGTTTCGGCGGATTTTAGCTCAAATTTGGCCCATGCCCTATATATACCCCTTCCAAGCATATTTTTACATATCCATACATATCTACACATACTTAGACTTAGTTTTCAGAGGAGAAGAGCTTGGGAAGGAGTTTGAGAGTTTTTAGCAAGGTTTTTCAACATGTAATCGAGGTTTTTAGCATACGAATTCTTTAGTTTAATTACTTCTTTGAACGTATTTTCTTTTGTTCTTTCTTTCTTGAGTACTTGGGACGATTAAACCTAAATTTCCCAGATTTTTATAGATATTATTTTAAGACTTGAATTTATTGATTTCTTCTTCGTTTATGTTCTTGAATTCTTTAGTCAATTGAATTATGCATATGATTATGAATCTCGTTATTGCTTTTATTCTTGAAACCACCATGAATAGGCTTAAGGAGAGGGTTTTTGAAAGGGTTTATAATCTACCGGTTTATCTAGGGAGGACGGCCGCATCACCTTAGTTAAATTAGGACCTCAATAATTAATCACAATCCATATAATTTAATTATTGGATTAGTGAAGTAGGTTGATAGAACTAAGTATTAGGATTAACACTTGAGCTTTTATTCTTTCAATCTTGTGCTAGATTAGGGAAGTTGATTGCCTAGTTTTAGTACACTTAGGATTATAACTTGAACATCACAATTATTTTAGTTATTGTACCAACTCCATTAGTATACATAGGAATTCCTATCCCGAGCATCACCATCATTTTTGCACTTCATATCGGAGTTAGAATAGTTTTTATTTCTTTTTATTTGATAATTAGTATAATATAGTTTAGTAATAGTATAAATCAAAACATAGCATTCATATTAGCTACGAAACATACATTTCCAAGTATTTATTCACATATATATTTTCCCTTGGGTTCGATACTACTTGGTCCATATACTTGCCCATACTACGGTGATCCCATACTCTTATGGGATAACTACTAGTCAAGCTAGTATTTTGCATTCAAGTCAATAGCGTCGTTGCCGGGGATGGCGATGTATGCTCATTGAGTAAAACTTGGAAATAGTTTAGTAGTTAGCAGTGAGTGCATTTATTTTCTGTTTTACTAGTTATTAGCCAGTTGCGTTTTGATCTTTCTTTTGGTGATTCAGGTTTATGAAAATGCGCTCTAAGGGTGAAACGAGCGAAGATAGAACAAAACTTGATCCTGAGACTATAGCCATAAGGAATAGAGCCTTCCTGCGAAGGATGACTACTGCAGCTTGAGATGAGATGCATCTGAATATGGGCGGAAGATTGGATCTCGATGGAGAAGGGCTTAATCAGAATGTGGAACGGGTTGAAGGAGCAAGTGTGGTTAATAGTCAGAAGTAAGTACCCCAAGGGAAAAGTACCAGCCAAAACCCAAATCCACATAACCAAGAAAACCCCGCACTAAACCAGAATCAGAACCCACTAAACCAAAACCCAAACAACCCTTTCAACAACCCTGACTACCAACACAATAATTCACCTTACTTATACCCATATCCACCCTACTATCCACCATACTACCCTCCACAATCTTTCCATAACCAACAACAAAACCAACAGATCCCTCCACCACCAGTCTACCAACAACAAATACCCCAGAACGCAGATCTTCCAGGTATTCCGATTAGAGGAAGGTTTGAAGCTCAGCCTCGACGGTATTATGATGGAGTCGTTATGCCATCAATAGAGGCGAACAACTTTTCCATCTCTCTCGGGATTTTGAAGATGCTCGTTAAGAACCAGTTCAAGGGAGAGGTCGGGAAAGATAATCCACACACCCATTTGAGGAATTTCCTGATGATAGCCTCAACTTTTCACTACAAT
This sequence comes from Ballota nigra, assembly GCA_947034835.1. NCBI lineage: Eukaryota > Viridiplantae > Streptophyta > Magnoliopsida > Lamiales > Lamiaceae > Ballota > Ballota nigra. The sequence goes on from OX344721.1 coordinate 43,680,349, forward strand.
GGGATGTCAGAAGATGCAAAGAGGCTCAGATTGTTCCAGTTCTCTCTGACTGGAATAACTAAGGAATGGTATAATAACAAACTTCCACCGGGGGGGGGGGGGGGTGTGAATACATGGGATGAGCTCGAGCATCTGTTCCTTGAGCGTTTCTACCCTCCGTCTAAACGGTGAAGACGAGGAAGGAGATCTCCTCATTCAAGCAGAGACCAGGTGAAGAATTGAGTCAAGCTTGGGAGAGATTTTCTAACATGCTTATTGAGTGCCCGCAGCACGGGTACGACGAGGGAGACATTATGGCGTACTTCTATTGTTGGGCTTGCAAGGCATCTCAAGACCATCTCGATGCATACGCGAGTGGAGCATTCTTGAATCAAAGCGCAGCTTAGTGCAGACAAATTATAGAAGATATAGTGAAGAACGCGGGGCAGTAGAATGAAGATCAAGAGTATCAGAGGGTCTATCAGATGGAAGACGGTGAGGGGACGAGAAAGCTGCTCATGGCTATGATGGAGAAAATCAGTAATTTGGAGGTTGGGCAGAATTTGAGTGGTGGAAGTAGTACTTTGAGTGAGAAAGTGGATCAGTCAGGATGCCAGCAAGAGGAGGCCAACTACATGTGAAGGCCTAATTACAACCAAGACGGGTACCAACAAGGTGGGAATCAGCAGGGAAGTCCTCTCTACGGTCAACCATTTGTACCACCGGGTCCACAGCCTCCTCAAAATCAGTGGAGGAATAATCAAGGATACCAAGGAGGTCAACAATCCAATCATAATCAGTACAGAAATAATGAGAATTTCTCCTACAACAATTCGAAAGCCGGAATAATTGTACCTCCAGGTATAGATCCAGGTTCGAAAGTCCCAGGGAGAGAAGGTGGTGCCTCAACCGATGAGATGTTACAAGCTATTTTGCCAAAGGTGGAGGAGGCTAGTAAGAGGTTGTCCTCTTTGGAGTATGATATGAAGGAGATGAACAAGAAAAATGATCAGAGGGATCAAGATCTCCATAGGAGAGACATGGATCTCAATAGAGCTCAGTAAGAGAATAATAGACGATTCACTTCGATAGAGTATCAGATTAGCCAGATTGAAAAGTCGCAGACTAGAGAGACGGGTAAATATCCATTTATGCCGGAAGTGAACCCAAAGGCGCAGTGCAAGGCTATCAAGCTGAGAAGTGGGACCAAATATGACGGTCCTCTACTACCTGCTGATGTGGAGGAAGTCCATAGAGAGATCGAGAAAGAGGATGAAGAAAAGAAAGAGGGTGTTGAGGATGTAGTGGAAGAGGTTGTGGTGGAAGACGCTCAAAAAGAGAAAGAAAAGGAGGAAGAAGGGATTGAGGAGATTGAGCGAGTACCGAAATGGAAGAAGGCTAAAGAAGCTAAGCGAAACGTGAAGGAGACCGAGCGTGATGAATGGAGGGGTACCAAAAAATTAGTAATTCCGGTACCATATCCGCAGCGGTTTATGAAGAAGAAGTTAGATGAAAAATTCGTTAAGTTTCTTGATGTCTTCAAGAAGCTCCATATTAACATACCATTCTATGATGCTTTGGAGCAGATGCCGAATTATGCCAAGTTCCTGAAGAACTTGATTGCTAAAAGGAAGCGAGTTGATGGGCCCGAGCTTGTGCATTTGAACCATGAGGTGAGTGCTATGGTGCACAAAGCGCTTCCTCCAAAGATGAAGGATCCCGATAGCTTCACTATCTTGTGCGATATCGGGAATGGAATCAAGAAGGGAGCATTGTGCAATCTTGGGGCCAACATTAATTTGATGTCGTTGTCGTTGTTCAAGAAGTTGGATCGGGGTAAACTTCAGCCCACTTTGATGACTCTCCAACTCGCCGATAGGTCTATCACTAGGCTTCAAGGAGTGGTGGAGGATGTTCTAGTGACGGTGGCGAACCACATATTTCTCCCCGACTTCGTCGTGCTCGATATGGAGAAGGATGAGCATGTGCCCCTGATTTTGGGAAGACCGTTCTTAGCTACAGTCGGGATGGTATTAGATGTGGCAATTGGAAAATCACGGTGAAAGTGGATGATCAAGAAGTAAAAATAGCTATCTACGAAGCAATGAAATACCCCATGGGAGATGAAAGTTGTCACTTTATTGATATCATGGACACTTGTGTTGATGATATACTTCTTGACCCTTGATCTTTTTATGTGCATAATTATGATTATCCTATTCTTGATGAGCTAACATATGAGCTTTATGATCTTGACTATTTTGACAGCATTAAAGATAACAAGGAATTGAAGTTCATGGATGTGAAGCAAGTTGAGGAGGAGGAAGAGATGGATGTGGGGGAGTCCACGTTTGAGAAGATGTTCAATAATGCGCCACCATTGGAGGCGAATAAGGAGTTGAAACCACTCCTGGATCACCTCAAGTACGCCTACTTGGAGGATAATGAGAGGTACCCGATAATTCTATCTTCCCTTTTATCTAGTGATCAATTAAAGAGACTACTTGTAGTGCTTCGTAAGCACAAATCTATCATAGGATGGTCGATCGAGGATATTAAGGTAATTAGTCCTTCTATATGCATGCATATGATTAGATTAGAGGAAGGTACGAAAGCCATAGTACAAAATCAACGTAGAGTGAATCCGGTTATACAAGATATCATTCATAAAGAGGTATTAAAGCTATTGGATAGTAATATGATTTTTGCTATTTCTGATAGTCCTTGGGTGAGTCCGTTACACGTAGTTGCTAAGAAGGGTGGCACCACGGTAATTAAAACTGAAACTAATGAATTGGTAGCCACTAGATTAGTGACGGGATGACGTGTGTGTGTAGATTATAGAGAGTTGAACAAGGCAACGTGCAAGGATCATTTTCCTCTGTCGTTCCTTGATCAGATGATTGATAGATTAGGTGGATTTGAGTATTACTGTTTCATAGACGGGTATTCGGGATATAATCAGATTATGATAGCGTCCGAGGATCAGGAGAAAACCACCTTTACTTGCTCATATGGTACTTTTGCATTTAGGAGAATGTCGTTCGGGTTGTGTAATGCACCCGCCACTTTTCAAAGGTGTATGATGGCTATTTTCCATGGGTTGATAGAGAAGATTATGAAATTTTTCATGGACGACTTCTCCGTGTTCGGGGATTCATTTGATATGTGTCTAATCAATCTTGAAGTTGTGTTGAGCAGGTGTGAAGAGACGGACTTAGTGCTTAATTGGAAAAAAATGCCACTTTATGGTGAAGGAAGGGATTGTTCTTGGGCATCAAGTGTCCTCGAAAGATATCCAGGTTGATAAGGCAAAGGTGATCGCTATTGAGAAGCTTCCTCCACCTTCGACCGAGAAGGGGATTCACTCTTTTTTGGGCCATGCAGGATTTTATAGACGCTTCATAAAAGACTTTTAAAAAATTGCTAAACCCCTTTCGCGTCTTCTTGAAAAAGAAGTCACTTTTGAGTTTACTGATGATTGTTTAGTGACTTTTAATAGGTTAAAGGAAGCGTTGGTGAATGTCCCTATTCTTGTGACTCTGGATTGGAGTAGTCCGTTCGTACTCATGTGCGATGCTAGCGATTATGCTATGGGAGTAGCTTTGGGGCAAATACGAGAGAAGCGGTTTCACGCTATTTACTATGCCTCGAAGATGATGAATTCGGCTCAGATGAATTACACTACGACCGAAAAGGAGTTGTTGGCGGTCGTGTATGATTTTGATAAATTTTGGTCCTACCTAGTAGGAACGAAAACAATAGTGTATACGAACCACGCAGCGATTCGGTATCTCATGAGTAAGAAGGATGCTAAGCCACGTCTCATTCGTTGGATCCTATTACTCCAGGAGTTTGATGTAGAGATTCGAGACAAGAAGGGTAGTGAGAATGTGATTGTCGATCACCTCTAAAGGTTGGAGCTCACCAAAGAGAATATGGTAGAAGAGCGAGAGGTGAACGATGAAGGAAATTTTGAGATTTAGGGGGAAAGCTGAAATTAGTTTGGAACAGTGGGATTCCTTCGGAACTATGATTATTGTTAACAATTTGGATCCAACTTTTTTCTTTGGAGTCGGCCGCCGGAAAAGGAGGAGCCGCCGAAGATACTGAGTAGGTGTGTTTTTTCCTGGTTTCTTAATTTGGTTTTTTCCTTTTCTTTTCATCTGGGCCTAATTATGAAATTTTTGTTTCTAATAATTACTTTTCTCCAATTTTAATTAATTGTAATGGAATTAATGTTTCTTGATTTAATTTTTATTTAACATGAAGGATGTTATATATATATATATATATATTCGTTTTCAATTCTGGAATCAGTTGTTTGGAAATTCTGAAGATGGAGTGCATTGAGTCTATAGGGCGCTTTCCTGATTTTGATACCATCAACAGTGGTAGCCCCGCCGGTTCGCCTCCGCATCACAGCCCATTCTGGTGGTCCGATATCGCTGAGTCATCGTCTCCGATGTGATTATAGTTAAGACCGAATTATAAATAATGAAACTATTGCTGAGCAATGAGATTGTGAGAAGTATATTGTACTTTATGTAGTACAAATGTTTGTGCATAAATTTTTTTGGAGTGCCCATCATATACAACAGTACACTTATGCCGAATGAATCATATTTGTTCCATATTTAATATTCTATTTTGTATTTTAAAGTGTGGATAAATTATAGGTTAAGAGTAAAAAAATAATCAATATTGTTGATAAAATTTTAAAGTGTGGATAAAATTTTCTGCAAAAATGAAGAGGGGATAATGGAGTGGAGATTAATGGACGTGGGAATTGGGACCAAGGAGAAGTCATGGTTTGAATTAGTCATTATATTAGGATAATTTTCTGCGGATAAATTATTTAGTTAAGTTGAATTAGTCATTATATTAGGATTTACCACTTTATTCAAATAAATACAAGTTAATTTGTAAATACTACTTAGTAAATTAAGCATAAGATCATCATTAATATTTTGAATTGTAAAATTTTCACTTTCAATTTTGTAATTGAAATTTATAATAAATTTGAACCTATGAATATAATGTTGAACTTTAATAATATAAATTTGAACTTATAGTCAATTTTCAATTGCACTTAAAAACAAAAAGAATTGAACTTTATACATGCATGGTCGAACTTTAATGAAAAAATTGCACTTTCTTTTTTGTGTTTTTGGGTAAACAAACTTGGGACGGAAGGAGTATTTTGCTAGTTGCACTTACCATTTTAATAAAGATATGAAACAAGATACAAAATACTCTCTTAATAGTATTTTGCTAAATAGTATACGCAAATACTATTTTGCTAAATAGTATACGCAAACTTGAGAAAGTCGAAGTATGCTATTTTGTCTGCCTAAATTTGTTTACCAATAAGATGTACCCATAAATGAAAAAGACAAGAAGAAAGCAAACGTGGAGCTGGTCATATAAATAAATGGTGATATTTTTTAGGCTTTTATGCTATTCACAAAACCTCCTATTTATGATTAAGTTTGTAGGTGCTGAGACCTTAAAAAATAAAATTATGTGTAAACAAAATCAAGTTGATATTTCAAACATCACTCAATTCACACCCAGTCGAATTACAATTTTCTGAACTTATGATATTCAATATTGAACTTACATACTACTCCATTTTATTGAACTTATGATGTTATCTATTGAACTTAAAATTGGTGGATGATCTCCAACAAGTTGCAAAAAGTAATCAGAATATCTAAACAATAGGTTCGTGTTCTGTTACTGAAATGAGTAGGATTGTTGAAGAGCGAAAACTAATGTTTGTTTCACAAACAGAAGAAGAATTAGCTTGCAATGGTGGGCAAGGGGCAGCCTTTGAGGTACTATGGTATTTCTTGAGTGATTATGCAGCTCAAGCAGGAAATCCAAGCGCCCGTTGAGCTTTTGTGCTCAACCAAGTTTCTTGCAAAATCATCTTTAACACATAGTTAGATCAATCTGTTTTAATAAAATAATTAATAATATCAAAGCAAATTTCACGGCCTTAGTTTATATTCTAAAAGTTGAATAATATTATTCTGTGATAAATATAAATAATCCTCGGTTGTCTAAAAGGATAATTTCATAGTGAATGAATGAATCATCCTCTATGCTTGATTTACAATACAGGAGAAGGAGCAGTAGCATTTGTGATTGGTGAAATGAATGAATGAATCAGAGGCTAGAAGAGTTCCAACTGGCATCAACACCCGTGATTATTTTGTGATGCAGTGCAGCACCGGAGCAAGCGATTATGCCTCGATTGAGACCTTGTAAGTAGACACCTTTGGAGAAGCAAAGGGGATGACCTCCTGCATCTGTCACAACACCACCGGCACCAGTTGCATGATCCCATATTTTCTTCTTATAACCTGCTCTTGCAAACTTCATGAATATTTCCGCATCTCCTCTAGCTATGGATGCATACTTCACCATCGAATACACACGTAATGGCTCGTTCCTACAAACGTAAATACATTATTGTGGATCTCTTAAAGGGTAAAATGATTTAAATGGTGGAGCTTAACCAATAAATTTATATTAGGGGGCAAACCTCCGACATTGAGTATGGAAGTGATTGGAGTCATAGACAGTTGAATCAGGATACAAGTTTCTACCTAACATCTCAATAAATGTCTTTTTTGCTTCCTCGAGACATCCATCCCTGCATAGCCCATTAATTACTGTCGAATATGTAATCAAGTCAGGCAAACATGTTTTCCTATTTTCATCTACTAGACCAATGTATGAGTTTCCCAAGTTTCCAAGAGCAGCACTTCCATGAGTCCACATTTCCCTCACAATTTCAACTGCTTAATCTACTTCACCGCTTCTACATAAACCATCAATCACAATATTACAGCTAACATTATCTAATCCATCGCCTCTTTCATTCATCTTTTGCATTATCTATTTCAAACATCACCCAATTCACACCCAATCGAATTGCAAATTTTTGAACTTATGATATTCAATATTGAACTTACATACTACATTTTATTGAACTTATAATGTTATCTATTGAACTTATACAATACATTGAACTCTACAGGAATAGGCAACGCAAAATTTCATAGCAAAACAAAACCCAATCTACACATAAGATTGCAGAAATTGAAAGAATCATGAAGTCATTAAAATTAATTTATTCACAAGTGCAGAAAGGCACAATGAGGAGGTATTTTACCAAATTCCTTCCATTAGCTGCTTCGGTAGACTGAACCAAGTTGTTTTCTTTAGATGCTCTATTATCTGGAAAGCTGCAAAGAGGGCTTCCAAATTCAACACAACATATCTACCAACTAATTCAAATTTAGTACAACACCATTTTACTTTCAAGACTCAGCAAAGAAAAAATTAGGAGCAATCATGATCTTTGACAGAACCAAAAAATTCATTTTGCAAACTTAGAAAATGAGCAGACAATATAAAATCATATAAACTTGGATGTTGGATCTAAAATTCAAGATTTCAAAGAGATCGCAACTTAGATTCTTCCCTAAACTTATTTCTTCCTAAAAATTTAAGAAAATTTCCCAGAAAATAGACATGGCCCACATTGATTGAGGTAAAAAATTAGGTTCACTAGACCACTGAACTTTAAGAAGGTAATTAAAATCCGTACCAATCATGCTATCCTCTGCCATTAGAATTTTAGTAGGTCTTGAAAACTTCTTTGAGTAGTTCATGTGAAATTAGAGAAAATGGAAACAAAATCCAAACTCAAACGCGAAAAAGTTTTTTTCACGATCCAGAAAACAAAACGAAGCCCTAAAGATTTCAAGATCCAGCTATGATCCCTATGAATTTAAAATTGTTACATGGTCTAAAAATGAAAAAATTAACTAAAAGGCGTTTATGCTAATCAAAGGTGAAATAATCGAGGGAAAGAAATTAAAGCTGAAAAAGAGAAGGAATTGATACCTGAAGATGAAGCTGTAAAAAGAGCACAGAAGAATCAGACTCCGGCGCGGCGGAGCCACCGGAAGCCATCGCACCGTCCTGGCTTGAAGCCTGCAACTAGCCGTCGCTTTGAATCAGAAAACATCCTCCAGTAACCCGAACGTATGCTGCCACCGATTGCTTCTCCTCAACATCCAAACCCCATATCTCCAATTTCCCTTAATTTTGAAATGCAAATCCTTCCATTTCTCTCTCCTTCTGGTTTGAAATTCAAAATAATGGCCACAAAAATGGTTATAAAATCTTGTTTTAGTGAATAGTGACTGATGGGATGGAAGCTTTTAGCTCTGGCGTTGGCAGATCGAGGCAGGCGAATTTAGGGGCATTTTCGTTATAAAATGTTCATTTTTGCACCTCTTAGACATAAGAGTTTTTTCAACTATTCATTAGCAATTAGACACTAAAAAAACTACCTAGTAGTAACTAACCCCCGAGAATTCAACTAGTATGACATACTATAAATAGATTATAAGCTCTTTAAAATAGATTATAGCTTATAAACATTATTAATATGTTTGACAAAGTAAGATTTTTAACAACTCAAAAAATTTAAAATAAACTCTTAACAACTTATAAGATGTTAAAAAGTAAGTTGAGATTTTCCAACTTATTTTTCCAACCACCTCCACCCCCAACAATCCATCCCACTCTGGAACCACCCCACCCCAGCCCCGCCCCGCCCCGCCCCCACCCACTCTATCTCTACATAAAAAATATTATTTTATATTAAAATTAAAATTTAAAAAATATTTATTATAAATTCTCAAAGATCTTGTAAGTTGTAATAGCCAAATACTTTAACAACTTATAAGCTACTTAAAAATACTTCTTATAAACTCTTAAAATAATTTATAAAATATTAGCACTTATAAGATTTTTTTGAAATAGGTTTCGCCAAACAGGCTCTAAGAGATTACAAAAAATGCGGAGAAAAAACAGAGGGTGTAACTTGTTTTCTTTTGTGTATCATCATTTATCAATTAATTATCCAGAATAGTTAAGAGTTGGTAGTTCAGTTGGTTGAGCCTATCACCTAAGACTTCTAAAGTCTTGGGTTCGACACATGGAGAGGAAATTATTTCCCTCTTGTGGTGGGGTGCATGGTGTTCCCCTCTTGTGGTAGTTGCGGTTCCAGCTGCACTGCAGTTGTGGTTCGAAGTTGCGGGTTTGGGTGATCCCCCTCTTGTGGTGGTTGCAGTTCCGGTCTACAACGAGATGAAAAGATGTTGCCATGTACCCGATGATCGAAAAAACTATTGTAATTAATTATGTTAGGAAACTATTATAATTAATTAGCTTTAAAAAAATTAATTATCCAGAATATAGATAGATCATTGCAGATTTGTCTATTTTATATTGATTCAAAATGAAAAACAAGAAGGGCATAGAGATTAATATACTAGACTATAATGGAGGAAACACATTATTAGTTGACTTATAATATTTAAATGAATAAACTACCTTTTTATTAATATTTATTATTTAATTTAAGTGAATGAAATAAAAAAATTATTTTAATATATAACTATTAGTGGAATTAAGTCTAATTTAAAAGTTTTTGTAGGAAATGAATAGTAAATTATGCAAAGTATTCGAGGGGAGAATAATATATAATAAGTAGATATCTATGATGCACGGATTCTTCTAAAATTATAACAATGTAGTATCGGATTCGCACCCGCCTCCTAAAAGGGGTGCGATTCTTGAATCCGCGAATCGGATTCTCCACGTGGCGAATCCGGCTGCCACGTGGCGAATTCGCTAACGGATACTCGAATCCTCCTCGCGAATCCTACTTATTAAGCATTAAATATGTTATTTCAATTTAAATTTATTATATAATATAATTTAAATTGACAATGTGACACTTGTTTTTTTTATTGAAATCACTGTTATGACGTATATATTAGGCTAATGGAACTTAAATTAATTTTGGTTACTTAACTATATCAAATTATTGAATATGTTTAAATTTTGGGTTATATAAAATGTGAATTATATACATTCGATTTACAAAATTTCAAAATATATTTGTTTTTTCTAAGTATTATATATAATAAAATATAAATAAACAGACGTATCCTTGACGAATCGCACCCTAAGTTTTTTGAAAATTTGTATCCCCGCATCCGTATCGTATCGCCCCCGCACTCCCGCACCCGCACCCGCACCCGCACCCGCACCCGCACCTGTGCAACATAGGTAGATACCTGATGTTATACATGCATGGAAAGTGAATCTCTACCTTCTTTTTGGATATTTTTTAAATTTCGAAGAAAAACACATGATAAAATAATTAGTACAAATACAAAGGGAAAAAAAAGAAGAAAAAAGGGAGACCTTTGTATTATATCTCTCTCCAAAATTTACGCAAAGAATGAGAGGATCTGTAATTCCGTATTTATCCTTGTGAATCTACCCTCTTTTAAACTATTACGTATTAGACCCCGGTCGACATATAATTTAAGTAAAATTTTAAAAAAAATACCCCTATTATTATTGAAAAGTTACCTTTGTTATTACTGAAAAATTCCTCTATTTTAATGTATTTTTTCAGTATTAATAAAGGGTGTAGGTCTTGCATGAGACCGTCTCATGACATGAGACAATGAGAATGAGTGTAACTAGGGCATGACTCATTAACACTTTGATAGGGGTAGGTGTTATTTTGTGTGGTCTCATGCCATGAGACGGTCTCATACAAGTTTTTGCCTAATAAAGGATTTTATAGTAATAACAGATATAACTTTTTACAAATACATTTAAGGGAAATTTATTTTTTTCGTCCGGTAATTTTACCTGTTTTTTATTTTCGTCCTACTAACTTTCAAAATTTGATTTTAGTCCTATAACTTACATACTTTTTTTATTTTCCTCCTGCTGACTTTCAAATTTTGATCTTAGTCGTGTAGCTTTACCGTTTTTTTATTTAGTCATGTAACTTTACCATTTTTTTAATTTTAATCCTATAAGGGTTAGTAGGTTGTGGGACCAAAATAAAAAAATATGTAAGGTATAAGACAAAAATAAAAATTTGAAAGTCAGCAGGACGAAAATAAAAAAGAAGTAAAGTTACAGGACTAAAATCAAAATTTGAAAGTCAACAGGACGAAAATAAAAAAGAAGTAAAATTATAGGACAAAAATAATAATTTTTCCTATATTTAAATTGCAGGATACATTTAATGCATAGAAGATTGATTCCTAAAACTTTTACAGCGATGTTTGATTCATAATTTCGTTTCTACTGCACATTATAATTATTACAACCAAACATGCACACAAACTCAAATATATTTTTTCTCATTTTTATTATAATAAATATATCCTTATATCCAACATATACAAATTCAAATTCACTTTTAAAAAAAAAAAAAAAACGAGCTTAAGAATTTTTATCAATTATAACATTTTTTTTTACTTTATAGTTTATACACGTTATAAATTTTGCAACTTGATTCTTTATAACTTTATTTTTTTTTTTCCCGATTAACACTTAACCAAATCCATACACCCATAAGTAAACGCACTTAAAAATAGGAGTAAATAAATTGCAGTGAGGTTACGCAGGCTGTTGTCTCACTTCTCTTTCGCTTTCTTAGCCATGACACCCTCTTCCGTCGCTCACCAGCTTAATCTCTCTTCTTTTAACAATTTTCCCTTGTCTATATTTTGAATGCATAAATCCTTTGAGTTCGAGTTGAGCGACTTGTAATCTTACATTTTCCAGCTTTGGTCCCTCAATTTTTTTTAGTTTCTTTAATCAATTTTGCAGTTGCTTATTATATTCTTTACTCGTCTGTGTTTTATTCCGGTTGTTAATAGACAAGTATGGATGAAATTTAGCCATATTTTGTTTATAGTTCTGTTGAAGAAAGGATTAGGGATTTACTTCTAAAATCTAAACGAGCGAGCGTCCCAAAATATGATGTAAAATATGTGAGATTAACATTCTATTTTGTGTGACAAAAAATGAACCAAAACTTGTTCAAAAACCTACCATCAGAGATAACCCTCGATATTACCCTTCCCAAGTGTGTTTCTTGAAGATGGCGTCGATCTTGATTCTCTACAATCTAGTCACCAAGTTATCTTGAAGATGGATTACTTGTTATACGTGGTTGAGGATGACCTTTATATTTGCAATCCAATCACACGTGACTGTCCTCAACATCTGCTCATGGATTTGGAGTGAGCAAAATAAGTGGTGGTCAGGATTTCTCATGAACAACGGCTCAAAATTACTATATATACCTGAGTGGCAGAAAACTTATAGCACCACAGGATCAATGTTTCATGAGTTACGCTCACTCTGAATGGAATTCTTCATACAGATTTCTTGTTTTGATCTTGAAACAGAAACATTTTGTTCTGGATGTTTGTGTGACACTACATCATCATTCATATGGTCGGTGAGGAAATGACAAGATTTGGGAGAAAGAGTTTTTCCCTTTGTCCTTTATGATGCAAGGATGCTGACATCTTGTTGGCTCTTGTGCTACTCCAACAACAACTAACCTGTGCCATTTGTTTTTTTCCGTTCCAGCCACCAACCAATCACATTATCTGCTTCAATAAATACATGCAATTTGGCTCACAATAGAATAGAAGATGGTAATTGTTGTGTGTGTGTTCAACAATTGTGATTCATAATGTTTAATCACGATTATTGCCAATGTTGGACATATTTTCAAATGTCATCATTCATCAACTATCCAGAATATAGCTATTTTATCTTGATTCAAAATGAAAAACAAGAAGCATTATGTAGGCAATAAATATAGATATTAGTATACTAGACTATAACACATTATGTATATAATAAGTTGATACTTGATGTTATACACACATTCATTTTGGGTAAATTTCTTGAAGATAAACACATGATAAAATAATTAGTACAAATACAAAAAATTGACAACTTTGTATTATATAAATCTCTCCGAAATTTACAAAAAGAATGAGAGGATCGGTAGTTCCGTATATGTCCTTGTGAATCTACACTCTTTTAAACTATTTCTGAAACCCAGAAATAGATCATTTATCAATGCTAATCGTCCCTTCCAACTCACAAGGAGGTGACTTAATTGAGAGCTAGCTAGTTTTACATGGAAACGATTATTGGAGACTGAACACATAAATCTGTTAACATCAATTTGATGAGAATTGTAAATAGGAGAATGCATAAGGTGACCACTCACCAAGTTTTTTGAGAAATACAAGTATGAGATTAAATATCACTAAGTGCTCTCTTGTATATGAAACAAGTTCAGCCACAACTTTTGTTTGATTTAAATAAAAACTCAATTTTCACTAGAGTTTATGACTAATCCATTTACAATTAAATCAAGAGATATAGACAAACCCAGTCAACATGCTCAAACTTTTACAGTAATTTTTGTTTATAATTTCATTACAACTGCATTTCGTAATCCTTTGAACTTATACGTGCATACATATATACAAACATCTACCTATCTGTTCAGACAGATTTTGTGCGAAAAAAAAGATATTTCTTCTCATGTATTCTTTCCTAAACCCACAAGATGGGATTATGAGTAAGCAAATGATGGATGCTAACCGTGGGACGGTTGTCCATAAGCGGCAGATGTAAACCCGGCATACCAAGCAACTCTCATGAGCTGCACCCCAAGAACCAGCACCCAGCCGCACACCAATCCCCTAACCGTATGCATCAACCACGATGATGCACCCAGCTCGGCCCCGAGCTTCAGCCCTCTCATTAGCTGCAGCAACCGATACCCCTCGTAAACAACCGGAGTAACCAGCCACACGGGCGACTCCCAGTGCCACGTCAGCAACTCCGTCAGCATTTGCACCGTTAAAAGCAGAAAGTAAGGCCCTAGTACAACTGCAAATGAAATGAGAGGCATCTGGGGTTCGATGAATCCTTTCTGAGAGGCGATATGCATCGCTAGGGGAACGATGAATCCGGTTATGTTTGCTAGAATGTTCCAGAAGCGATAGCTCGAAGGAGGCTTCGTTCGGCAAATGTTGTTCAGGCGAGCGGTGGAATCGGCCATGAGGAGAAACAGGGATGCGCCGAGATTGAAAATGCAGTCGAGGCCGGTGAGGGAGAGAAGGCTGGCTATGTTGGGACCGAGGAATATTGAAGAGATGGGAAGCCATAAGGTGGGGACCACTCCCGTGATTAGGAGAAGGGCTGGCCCGAGAACCCATAGAGACTGTTTAAGATGCTTGAAGGGCATAGATGGTGAGTCAAGATGCTGCTCGGTTTTAGTAATTGATGCTTCGTCTGGGTGGCTAGAAGAAGACATGGTTTCGAAGATATTGCTGGATTCCGTCAGCAAGGATCCTTCATTTTCGGGAGCGTATGTTACTGGGGCTGGTTCCCATGGAGGTGTGTTGGAATAACAAACAGCGCGACGTGGTAAATTGCATCTGTGAGGAGGAGATTTCCATAATTTTGGACGCAATCGGGAAACAGGATGTAGTGGAGGAAGACAACACGGAAACTGAGTGAGCAATGCCATCCCGAGAGAGAGAGAGAGAGAGAGAGAGAGAAGCTTTAGGGCAAATAGCTCCAAATTACCTGAAAGGAGAACAAGAGGCAACTTCAGACCAAACATCATGTTTGCTGTGTAGCTACTTTCCTTATGCAATGTGCAGCTATTAAAATTGATAGAAATTGGAAAGAACGTTTAAACTAAAATCAACAAACCCTCGATTTTCTACCAACACCTAGGCTAAAATAATTCCTCAAACTTCAAATCTTTCTTCGAGTAAGGACTAACCATCGAATAACATGATAATAAAACTTAAACCAACAATCCTTTTCTCATACTAATTTTGTCCCATTTAATCCTTCAGTGATAAGGTCTGGTCTGGATCTATTGCCCCTTTACGACACCGGGATTCAGCATACACAAATACGCAATGAAATAAACAGCAGATACCTTGTCTTGACTTTAAGTAAGAGCATAGATGATAGAACGCACAATTGAAAACCAGCACACAGAAATTAGAACACAAACTGAAAATTTTCAATTCGACATCAATTGGAAGGTCGAGTAATAATTTTTTTTTTTTTTTGAAGATGAAGGTCGAGTAATAATTATATGCGCAGAAAACTGTAAATGCTAAGAAGGGATTTACCTCATCAGGACATCACCCGCATAGTGGAATGGAATCGAAGAATTGTGACAAATCCAATGGTGAAATAGTGATTGACTGGATTTTTGGGCAATTTCATTTAGAAAAAAATAAATTATATTGGGCCCATGTTAAATGCACCCACTTTTATTAGTAGTGCACACATTATAAGATCGGTACCCACTCCCCTATTTCTTTTTTCTTCTTCCCGGTGCCCTTTCTCCCATCCCCAATCCACATTTCCTTTTCTCCCCAGTTCCACCCCCTATCCTCTACTCCCTTCTTCCCATCTCTATATAATCTTTGTACAAGCAGGTTGTAGAGTTGATGAAATCATGCGTGTAACGTAGAGAATGAGCGGAAGAAAAATACTGTATTCATTGTTGTTAATCAATCCAAATACAAGAGTGATTACATCTTTATATAGGTAGTAGCTAACTAGAGTGTTGCTCAAGATAGGTAACTGATTCGGTAACTAACTAACAAACTTTGGAAACTAACTAACAAGACTTCATGTAACTAATCTTGATAACCGTCTAACAGACTAGAGGAGAAGATGAGATGAAGGCATGAATGCATGTGATGTTGAACAACCCCCCGTCAAGTTGGACCGGATTCAAGAGAGATAAGGTTCAACTTGTCCCTAAAGTGAAGAAGCAACGCCTTAGGGAGAGACTTTGTGAAAATATCAGCAAGTTGCTCAGTAGTACGAACATGGCGTAGGGCGAGAAATCCATCCTTGTAGAGGTTCCGAACTAGATGGCAATCTATCTCTATGTGTTTAGTTCGTTCGTGAAAGACCGGGTTCTCAGTGATGTGAATGGCTGCTTTGTTGTCGCAGGCCAAAGAGACTGGAAAGGTAAGTGGAATGTGCAAGTCACGAGCGATGTAAGTAATCCATTGCAATTCCATTGCTGTAGTGGCAATAGCTCTATATTCGGCCTCTGCTGACGACCTCGAAACCGTAGATTGTTTCTTTGCTTTCCAAGAAACGAGTGAGGATCCTAAGAAAACACAATAACCTGTGATAGAGAGTCGTGTATCAACACAACTCCCCCAATCTGCATCACAAAACCCTGTTAAGGAAAGAGATGGAGAGGTGGGATAAAATAAACCAAGGTGAGAAGTCCCCTTTAAGTACTTGAGTAAGTGTAGCATGACATCCCAATGAGAGGTGCGTGGAGCTGTGACAAATTGACTCAGTTGTTGTACTGAAAATGATATATCAGGTCGAGTAAAACCAAGGTACAAAAGCCTCCCAACAATCCGTCTATACCGATCCGGCTGAGGAAGAAGAGTGCCAGCATGATTGGATAGATGTACACCTTGAGGAAATGGGGTAGGAGCTGGTTTAGAATCCTCAAGCTTCGCATCCATAAGCAAATCCAAGATATACTTGTGTTGAGTAAGAGTAGTACCAGAATCACTACGAGCAATTTCAACACCTAGGAAATATGGGAGGATAAAGACAAGTTAGTGTGTTCGCATTGTGGTGGGAAGAGGCATGAAGCATCTCAATGCTTCAAGTTACATGGCTATCCGGATTGGTATGACAAGCTTAAAGGGCAGAAAAAGGACATGGCCAACTATGTATCAGCAACACCATATTCTGGAACCAACACTGAGGACATCTCTCATGTTATACAGCTGGAACTTGCTAAATACTTTGCAAAGCCTTCTCAACATATTGATACTGCAAACATGGTTGATTTTGCAGGTAATTCTCATTTCAGTTTGTCTGCTCTTGATGATATGAAATGTGGTCATTGGATACTGGACACAGGTGCTAGCAAACATATGACACATGACAAAACATTATTCACTTCAGGCTTGAAACCTTTACCAGAACCTATCTCAGTTTATCTGCCTAATGCATCTATCATCACAGTTACCTTTTATGGTCATATTCATGTTACACCTAACATTATCCTTCTGGATGTGCTATATGTTCCAAGTTTTAAGTACAACCTTCTCTCCATCTCTCAGTTACTCTCCCAATCTAACCTTAAATGTACTTTTCTTGCTTCCAAATGTGAATTGCAGGACCAACTGAGTAAGAAAGTCATTGGTGTGGGACAGCTAGTTGGCAAACTCTATGTACTCAAACCTCTAGCCAATACTTCTGTCCATCCATCTCATACTTCTGTTAATGTTGTTTCCTCTGTCATTTCTTCTTCCTCTCTTGATGTATGGCATAAAAGATTGGGACATACTCCCCATAATGTACTCAAGCATTTATGCTTTTATCATGATATAAATAAACATACTGATGTTTCTATACCTTGTTCAGTTTGTCATCTTGCTAAACAAACCAGACTCTCTTTCAATACCAGTACCATCACAAGTTTCTTCATCTTGCCAAAATAAACTTGAAGAGAGTCATGGCCTTGTTTTAAATGATAAACACTTTGCTGCAATTGGAACAATTTGGTACCATTTGCAACATCGAAGCATTCACAGATATTAAGCCAGAGGATACGAGCTGACTTACAAGAGATGAAAGATTCAATCAGATCCTTGGACATAGCACCTATGATCCAAGAAGAAACCATACAATCCACCCGTTTCCAGGTAAAGAAATCATCAGATGTTCGATCGGCAGGGGCAGAAATGGAACCATCAATGTAGCCTAGCTTCGCCTTTGCACCAAGGGCAAGATAAACGGCCTTACTCCATAAAACGAAATTCTGGCCAGTGAGTGTGATAGAGATGAGTTTCATCCCCGGTGAATCGGAGTTGTGAAGATGAGTGGGATCATTGGAAGAAGAAGATGAATCTGAGGCAGAGGAATTCAATGCTGGCCACGCAGCAAAATCACGGCGGTTCGCCATTGCCACCTCCAAAAAAATTCAATTGGCTCTAGATACCATGTAGAGTTGATGAAATCATGCGTGTAAAGTAGAGAATGAGCGGAAGAAAAATACTGTATTCATTGTTGTTAATCAATCCAAATACAAGAGTGATTACATCTTTATATAGGTAGTAGCTAGCTAGAGTGTTGCTCAAGATAGGTAACTGATTCGGTAACTAACTAACAAACTTTGGAAACTAACTAACAAGACTTCATGTAACTAATCTTGATAACCGTCTAACAGACTAGAGGAGAAGATGAGATGAAGGCATGAATGCATGTGAAGTTGCATGTGATGTTGAACACAGGTATCCGCCCCAACTCATCCATTTAATTTTTCTCAATCTCAGCCCCAACCGCAGGTTTTTTTTTTTATCCTATTTTCTTCAAGTTTGATTTGATGAAAAACTGCAAAATATTCGAATTATTTTCTTGAAAATTACGTCTTATTTCGGCCGAAAAACTCTGTTCGATTCTTTTTATAAAGAAATATGCCTCTTTATACGATTTTTTTCCCCTAGTAATTTTCTTTTGGGGGGAAAGAGAAATCGAAAAAATAGCTTGGTTTTCAAGAAAATAAACTAAAACATTTTTCTTTTCCAGAATTTATTTATTTCTGAACTGAAATTCTTTTATTCGAACGTGGGTGCATCAATAGTGTGTGTTGAGTGATGAGGGCATGTGTGTCTTTTCATTTATTATTTTGTGTTTACTGGCAGGTGCATATAAACTAAATTATATTGGATAGATGGGCTTGGAGGCCCATATAATATGATTCATAATATACAGTAGTAAACCTTGACTCTGATGGTGGAGAAAAAAAGCAGCAACAACAAATGGCGTTGATTCAATGGCTCATTACTCTAAACCCAGTCTTATCCCCAAACAAACAAAATCGTCTGCTCCGAAATTCAAATTGTTTACCCAGAACAACTCAATTGGCGGCAGTTTCATGGGAGGAGCGACTTCCCGCAAACGCCCTTCGGCGGAAGCGTGATTCGTCGTGGCGCGGCGGCTTCAGCCTAGGGGTAGACTTGGGATTGTCCCGCACCGGCGTTGCCCTTAGCAAAGGCTTCTCCGTTCGCCCTTTAACGGTACTACAATATTCACCTTTATGTATATATAAGAGGGAGAGGTTTTCTGATGTTGTTACCAGGTTCTTGAATTAAGAGGGCACAAGCTTGAGCTTAGACTTCTGGATATTGCTGAAAACCAGGTTCTCTTCTTTCTTCTTTGGGTTGTGATCAGACATTAGCTTTGCATTGCATTGAATTGAATTTTTTATCAACTTATTTTGTTAGGAAGTTGATGAGTTTATAATAGGGCTTCCAAATAATAGTGAAGGGAAGGAGACACAGCAATCCAATAAAGTTCGCAGTGTGGCTGGAAGGCTAGCAGTTCGAGCTGCTCACAGGTAGCTCTTTGAATTTCACACAATAATAAAGAGCTTGTTTGATTATAAATAAAAGAAAACTAGGTAAATAGGCTATTTTCAACTTGAGTTATATATATACACTACTATTTTGTTGAAATGACGAGTTCCTACTAATTGATGGCAAGGTGATTATTAAATAGTAATATTCGTTTTAATATTTAAAACTCTGTATCTAGAGGAATGTAATATTGATAATATCTGCCTCAGGGGTTGGAGGGTATACCTACAGGATGAGCATGGAACATCTGCTGAGGCTCTGGACCATATGATTGCCAAGTAATACTCTCTCTCTCTCTCTCTCTCATATATATATACACACACGTATACACACACACCTGGCAATCAACTTCTTGCTCAAAATATTTCAGGGGTCTCACTAAATCTGCTCGTGAAGGGAAAATCGACGCATATGCTGCTATGGTGAGCAATCAACTAAGTATTATTATATACTCAAACAATGAAAAAATCAATCACGGTTATTTAAATAGATATGGACGTCAACATATTTTCTTACTCAACCAAGAATCATAAAAATACAATTGTATGATCGTCATCGACACATAACATGATGCCAAATCCATTTGCAGAAGGTACTGGAAAGATATTTTGCACATGGGGGAGAGGGAGTTGAACTAGTCGTCCCCAAACAATTGGAACTGCAAAACAAGCTTCTGAGAGGGCCACCCAAGGATGTGGACTTCTACCCAGAATAGCAAAACTGCCTCCAAGCAAATGCAAAGCCCTACCAACATGTTGGGACATTTTTGCATCATTTTCAACAGTATATTCTCCTTCTTCAGGGTATATGTATTTAGTTGAGCCATAAATAATATTCGAGCTTCTAGTATGTAATCTTGAGGCATATCAACTAGCAACTGTACGAATTGATATGTGAAATACGTTGGTTTCCGCACTGGATTCTGCCAATATAAGGGTTGAATTGCAAAACCATCAGTTGCTCAAGTAACAATTGTTTCCTCACCACCATTTACATGACGGTTGTTTCAGTGGTATAAAGCCTACAAGAGAATGATTTTGAATGTAACCACACAAGGTGAGTAGAGACGTACCGCATATTGCTCCTCGAGCTACTCTGGAAGTGGGAAGGAAGCAATAGCAATCCATTCCATTGGTGATCAGCAGATAGATCAATCATCCTACATGCAGATTCTCAAGCCAGAGAAGCTGCAAACCGTTGCAAGTTTCTTCTGACTGATTAGTCTTGCAATTCATGTCCCAATGGGTCCAGAGATCGAATTAAATCATCCTACCTTGAAAACAAAATTTCAGTCAATGTGATTCAAACGAAATTGCCAAAAAAAAAATTCGTAAAAGACAATCAATTTTGAAGTATATCAAACAATTGTCAAACAAACACCAAGACCACAGATATAAAATGAGGAAACTAATGCCTAGTCTTTCATCAGTTATACACACCAATGGTTAATTGTTTACTCATAAATTCAGCACCCAAAACCAAATTAAATAATCTATGGAAACAATACTACAAATTCGTTGAACTTCTCGCTTCTGTAATACCCATGATAAAAATAGTAAAGGATCAAGTTCAGCAGCCGGCATTCTTTATAAAAACTCACTAATATTACTACCAATTCACCATTTCAGAAAGAAGTTGTCAATGGAGTGAAAGAAGCAATACGAATTTGACCAGAACTGGATTGTTAAATCCTCCAATTATTTGGTTCAGTTCAAATTGCTTGGATTTAGGATCAAATTGAATGGTGAACTGTGTGAACTGAACTAAAACTTGCTAAAAAAAAAAATTTGTATGGAACAGGAAGAATATATTAAATAATAAATAAAAGAATAACATAATGTGGGCAAGATGTCTAACCAGATAGACTCATAGACCACCATACAATGGCACAATTAGTAACTAAATTCATTACTACTTTGTCTCATACAAAGAAATCACCCTCCATGTTTTCCAGAAGTGGACGATTTGTACTGTTGCTGTTAATCTTTGATAAGTGTTTTCATGTTATTAATATCTTCTGTTTTGGTATTAATGGATTCCGTACTTGAAACAAGCAGATTGGTGCTCTGCTGGTTACAGAAGCATAAAACCATTGGTTTAGAAATTCTGGAGGCTAGTGAAAGTACCTTGGAATATCTTATATTCTTATGCTATCAAACCCAGTACTTCTCTCACATGTTCATTATTCTCGAACAAAGTAGAGTTGTGCACTGCTAGTTGTTTGGAAGCAAGACTATGATTCAGAAATTCAGGGTCTTCTAAAAGTACCTTGGAAAGATTTAAGTGCTCTGGCAAATATCAGGACCCTACGAAATGACCAATGCTGGGAATTAGCTTTGGAAGCACTTTACAGGTAAGCTTGAGATCTGTATCATCTTCCTTGTGGAGACATGTGAGTTCACTCTCCAGCATTGCATGAGCATCAGCAAATGCCTGCATCAAGCAATAATATATAAGATAAAAGAAAGAGACTAAAAGCCAAAAAAAAGCAGGAGAAGATAGATCTTCCCTACTGGACAAAATTGCCACAGCTAAAACAACAGAGACAAAAAGGCGTGATAATGGATGTTTCCATCTATAAATGAGCTGTAGCCAAAAGAATACAAATTCTTTTCACCACCTCTGCATTATCGTTATAAAGAAGGCATCAAAAAACAGTTTCTTCCAATCTGGACAAAGTTGTCACGGTGGTATTTAGTGTAGGTTCAAATCTTGGAAGTTGTAAGAGTGAAATCAGGCACAATTTCACCATCATACTCATAAATATTGTGGACAAACTTGTCAGCAAAACGTGTAGAACAAAGATAACAATGGTCAAGAAAAGAATCATGTTTATCACTTCACCAGAAAGGAAATGCATTGATGCTCAAGTTAAGAATGCCACTCTGACCTTAATACACTGATGTACGCGGAAACAGTTTCTCCCAACATTATTTGTCAAATATAGAGGATCGTCAATGCAAAGGGGATCAATACTGCAAGAAAATGTAGTTGGTCGATGAAAACTAAAGAGCAACTATAAAATACATAAAACACAAAGCAAGAAGATCCTCTTTACTTGCATCCGCGTTCTCTGTTTAAATACACTCCACTTCCTTGTACTGAAATACGCATTTGTCTTGGGTCAAAAACATTCCTGACGCAGAGATAGTTCATATAAAAATGAAGAGTTAGACATTTCCAGATCATACATAAGCAGCAGATGATGAAGATATTGTCAATCGTCTTCACATATATGTCTAGAAAATGAAATCATGCCAAAATAAACTAAAAGCTTTCTAAGAAGATTTTACTTACCCAAAGAAATATAAGAAATCCATCAGGAGGCTTCCATAGTTCTACAAAAACAATGTCAAATGAACATTAATTCAAAATCAGAGGCATATAAGCTATAACCTGTTATGTGGCACGCATATGCATCATAAGCATGGGTTTGTACACAATTGTTCAGTGATTGCAAATTTCAAGGTCACGCAGAGCAATGCAATTTTAGGTAGCCTTCTGCGCATCTCTATGGTTTACAAACAGAGAAGGATTGAAAAGAATCAAAGTTGCATTCATTTTCCTGACCAATAGAGAAGGATCAATGCAGCCTTGCTTCTAGTGTAGAAAGCGTAGACTCCAGTTCTCCAGTCTAATGAAGAGTATGAAATGATGCTTCAAGGATATAGGGACTCCTAATCAACACTACTTTTGCTTTTGACATATACTTTTCTTATCACAGTCTCATATATCTCATAATTACAAAGTGTGGGCACCATCCTGCCAGCACAGGAAACAACTCTTTTGTCCACACATACAAATATAAAGCAAGCACTCCAATTAATGAGTAATAGAATTGCTAGAATGCTAAAAGAAGAACCAGTTTAAATAGACAAAGCAATACTAGCTGCAGAGAGACCAACTATACATACTTGGTTGATAGGTCGGCCATGATGACGCTCATGCTGCAGAAAACGTGTGATCAATAATATCTGTGGTATGTAAAGAACAAGAAAAGATCAGCAGGTGAATACAAGATGGAAACATATAAGTACCATGTAGAGTGAACTCAAGATGGAATTTAAAGTTGTCCTGCACATAGTTACTTCATATATTGTCATATTAAGGAAGAGCAGGCAGACCATCAGAAGGGTATACATGAATCATGTTGCAAAAAGATGCAATGAAATATAACAGAGACCGCAGACGTATTTTTTTTTTCTCAGTATTATGGTGTGCCGGGGAAATCTGGATTTCGAAATACCAGGTATTTGAAAATCTATGTGAATACTGATAGTCGGTGTTTGTTTTGGGTTTTGGTAGAGTGAGATTTTGCCTTATGTCAATTCAATGTGTAAGCGTGACTTATGTTGTATTATTAGATTGCATGAAGTATGTTACATTGGAAAGAGTAATAATAGGGTGTGAAGATTTTTATAGGGGTGGATTGTATTGGGATTTTGAAAACTTGATTTTAAAACCCAAAACATAACTTGATATGGATTGCATAGTCTCAAATCCTTCCAGGTGAATCCCAAAATAAACATAGATACTACATGAATATTGGTAGAATCTAATGTAGGAACAAAATTGAAATTCTATGTTACTTTGTCTAAAGAAAATTGATCAGCTTCAAATTCAACAACATTCTTACACTAATAGTCTAGAAAACAAGAGTAAGCCTATGCAAAATGACAAAGGTAACTGAGGTGAAAAACACGGGCACACAAGAACATATTAGAGATGGGCAGAGTTGCACATGTTCTTATTTGAGTGAACAAAAGGAACTTACCAGGCAATATGAACTTAATCCACCTGAATAAGACTGGTCCAAGCCACGGTCGGCCAAGAATTGTTTTAGAACCAAAGCAAGAGGTGTTACAGCTGAAAACCGCTCAGTAAGATCTTTAACCTGAACTCACAACATCAAAATCGCAGAATAAGTGAAAATGCATATTTGAAGTGAGTGCAAAATACATAGCTAGGACCAATGCAAATTGAAATGATCCAACTCCAGAAACTAGAAACATGCAAGTAGCAGAATAGCATATAAAGCTGGTTTTCTCACAGATACATTACTTGTGTGCAAACAATTACCAGTCCAGTTGTCTGAAGTCCAGTATGTGTAGGAGATTTGAAACTAATATCAAGACGAATTGATTTGAGTCTGTCATTAGTATCATTTTTTTTCTTACTCCACTTTGGTGTAGTACACCCCATACTTGCTGCATCACTTTGAAAGGGTTTGTTTTCATCAGAAGCTGCCTGACTTGCTTCTTCATTTGGGGTTTGGACATTTGACTGAGTAGAGATGAGATCAGGAGGAACTTCCACCACAATCATTATGATAGGTATCTAAAAGTGATTAAAGGGATGAAATATGAGACATGTATTCAAATTCAAATTCAAATTCAGATAAAAGAAAGCAAAAATTGTTGGCGACATTACAGCAGTATTTTCCACAATCTTGAGAGAATCACTTTTGACCCATTCCTGGTTAGCAAGATATCTTGCAGCATGCTGCAACCAGAAAATACACAATCAGAAGACTCAACAAGCTAGATTAATTTCGAAGTCGGATATGTTGAACTATATTAATACACAAATTACAAAGTTAAAAAAGAGAGAGAGAAAAGAAGACAAGGAAATAGAATCTTTCCTCTAACTTTCCTCATCCTTTAACATATCATAATAAGACAAAAAAAAAGGGCAAAAAATTGCATGCACAGATGATGCATTAATTCAAGTAGATGCTTGAAAATATTCTTCTTACACTAATAGCTTTCAGTTAATGAGTTTTTTTTCTCTCTACCTCATACCTCACTCTGAAATACATGCTCGAAAACCCTAAATCAACAAAAACTGGAGTAGTTGGTCAATAAACATTACATAAAAACATTTCTCCAGCCACAAATGAGTGAAAAAAGATCAACTCATTGACCACTGTTCCACTTCACTGAGCTCAAAGTGGATCTAGCGTGGCACATTCTTTGGATAAAGCATCCACCAGTACTAGAATGATCACCCTTAAATTTTGTGTCTCAAATATTCAACAATTAAGTTCCGAGTTAAAAAAAAGAACACAGTAATCCCCTTTTTCTTCAACCCTGCCTACCTGAAGGCACGTTTCTTTGATGCCATTGCGCCCTTCTAAAATCCCAGCTTCTTTAATAGGTTCCTAGAAATTTACTGAATATGAGACCAGAGTACTAAAACAAAAATTTTGAAAAATTACCAATACTTAACATTTTCTCACCAAATTTCTGACAGGTGGAAGACTAACCACAAGGTCCACATCGCTAGAGGGCAGAGACAAACCAGTTGCATTTGAACCATAAATACTCGTTCTAGAACGAGGCCATAAGACTTGGAGAGACCGTGCAACACGCTTAACAGCCCAATTAATGTAAGGCTTCCTGATGAAGTTCTCTGCAGCAACCTAATGTATTGAAAATGATAATAAGCATCAGTTACTTGTGAGAAACAACAATTATGTGACATCAACCTTTTGATTAAAATGAATTTGTCGGTTGCTTAAAACACAAAATTCACACCTGTTTGCAGAAAGAGCCAATTTCATCATTCAGAATGTCATGAATCAGAGACAAAGATGCCTTGCGTGTGGAATTATTCTGTGATTCAGGGGGTTGCAATGGAAATGTAACATCTGGCTGAGGAAACAAGACAAGTTAGAAAGTAAATATGCTGTGAGTCGACAACCCCACCGTTAAGAAGTATATTAAACAAGATAAAAAGTTACGTGTTCTTGATCACGAGCTAACTGAGAAATTGCAATTAGCCGATCCTGAAGCAATGTTCCTGCTAATGGTTGTGTCATCTGACGAGCAGTAAGGCCCTTTCTCCAAGAAGGCCAAACTACTTCATTTCCATCCATAGGAATGCAAGCTTCCTCAAAATTGACTCCATCATGAAACCAACCTTTGACGCCCCAGTGCCTTGGGCTTGAGCTACCAGATCGAACAGTAGGGAAACCCCTATGTTTTCTGGAGTCACCAACAGGAGAGGGTGGAGGTGGATGAGGAGCACGTGGAACACAGAGGACTACAGGAGAAGGCGGCCTCTTACTCCGAGGTTGTTCCCGTCTGTTTGGAGGAACACAAGGACTTTTATGATCATAACTACGCTTAAACTCTGATCTTGATCTTTCCCTGGACATATTTGGGATGATTATTGGCCTCAAAATAGGATATGGAAGCGAATCCACAGCTGTCACATCTCCATCGCCTGAAATATTGGACAGAGATCCTGAAGCACTCTCCTCAGCACCAATATCAGTCATTGTTGAGGAAGAATGCAGAACCTTGCTGCTGATTTCACTTCCAGGCATAACATAACCAAGAGCCCCTGGTCCCAGAGGATCAAATGGAGAGCAAAAAGAAGCAGCAGATGGAGAAGTCAAACCATTCGTACTATAAGAGGAGGAGAATGCAACCATATCATCAACATCCCTGCTCATGTCTGCTTCTCTCCAAGCCCAGGAGCTATCATCTGAACAAAGAGAAGGAGGGCGAGAGAAACTGGTTGCTGGATGATCAGATGGGTCCCAATACATCACCCCACCACCAAAGTACTGACTATAATCCATTCCACTAACTGCATGAGTCTCCAACTCTTCTTCAGACATCCAGTTTCTGTCATGCTCATCCACTAGTTCCTGTGGATTTGGAACATCTGGAAAATCCATCGGTTCGCTGGAAATGGTCCTTTCATCCTCCGAAGCAGTTGCAGCAGTATGAACTGTGATGCCTTGCTGAAAAGAAGACCGTCGTCTTGAAATGAACTCAGAATCATAACTGCAGGTACCTGATGGAACTAGTCTATTAACCCCACACACTGCAGGTGGCCAGTCTAAACTCATTGGCAAAGGTCTAGACATAATTCCATTATACGTATTGTCAATAGGAGAATTTCTTACTTGTACAAAAGAATGGTGGAAGTTATTTTGTAAATTGCGACCAACATCAAGATGCAATCTATCAGTGGCAGCAGGGCGATGTGTATTCATTGACGGATGAAAGGGAGCTATGTTGGGCCACTCGTAAGAAATGTACGCTGGCGAGTTTATGGCCCCAACTCTGAGGAGACCAACATTTCCTTGCTCTAGAACCAATGAGGATTTTACCTCTGGTTCACTACCTTTCATTTGTTTCCCTAAACAACCATTTGCATAATTTCCAAAACCTGTTGTTTTTGTACACATCTTATCAGCACACTTGATCCCAGGCTCAACAGTCGTTGCACCAGAATCTAGTTCACATTTCAGTGAGTCATGCACAGGAGTTTGCACTCCATTTTGGACTGCACTTCCCATGTTCATATGTTGCTTCATGCAGAGATGTACATCAGTTTTAGTAGAATAACAATTGTCTGAATGTCGTGCAACGTAATCTGTACTTAAATTACTGTAATGACTTGAATTTGCATCAGACCTGTTAATCTGAAATGCAACTTTGTTGGATACATTCTCAACAGTTGAGCTTCCAGAATCAGACAAGAAGGGCCCATCTGGAGAACTAACAGAGGCAGAGGAAACTCTAGAGCGTCTTGACTGACCATTATCAACCTCTGGATTGTTGAAGCCCGAGCTTTTAAGCTTTTTTCTTTCTTTCCTACTTTTTCTGGGAGCAGTTCGAACTTTTCCATTATTTACTCCCTTAACAGGTTCCTGGTTATGATCAACTAATTAGAAACTATCTATCATCTACTAATTTTTATATTAAAGGAAAAACGAGCACAACCATTGTATGCGGTGAGTGATTCCCTCCTGCAAGATCCTTTTGTGGAACTTTACTATCAAACTCATTGGACTGTCTAACATCTTCATTGCCGATGCACAATATTCCATCTTCTTTACCCTGAAATATAAATGAAGGCAATCAAGACTTTCCATTACAAAAGTTTAACTAATTATAAATAGTTTTTCTCAATTGATTGTGAGTACACAAGCAAAATACCTTATCAGTCTTAATAGGTTTTGAATCATATTGACAAGGCCTAGAATTAGGGTTTGACTTTTTATTGTGGTTCTTCCCTTTTTTCTTACGGTTACCGGAGACATGTTTATCATTTTGTTTCTTTGTAAGAGACTTCATGCTTCCCTCTCCAAGTAACTCAGATTTTGTCCAATCAAGCGAAACAATCATGAGTAACTCCCGCATTTTTCTGAGTATAATGTCAGAAATGCTATTTACACAGTCCAGAGAGCTGAAAAAAAGTTTCTCTTTCTCATATCCACCAGCCTGAGCAGCAGATGACAGAGTGGAAATAACCTGAAGTATGTATAGACTATTGAATATACGATAAAATGGAGATAGATTCTCAGAAACTTGTGAGTGGTTGGCATTCGATCTAGTTTTAGAATATTTTCCTCTGAGTGTTTCAATATCCCGTCTACGTGGTAAATCCAAATCACATCTCGGTAACTGTTTATCTTGATCACCACAGCACACCATTTTATCATCCAAGAAGCCAACCTTGTCCTTTACTAAATCAGCTGTCTGAGACATTGCGACATGATATATCAGACCCAAACTTCAAAAAGGTAACACATAACTCAAAAATGAAACTAACAGAACTTATGGTTCAAGTTTGCATAGAAATCCACACGCATAAAGTTCTCAAGAACAGTAAAGTAAAAGCAAGGTTCATTTCCTAATAGAGAATAGCACAGACTACATACACTAACAGGAGTTAATAACAGACGGATAAATTCATAAATGTGAAACCCAAACATAAGAAAAAGTACCAGAGAGCGCGCAGCTTTCCCCAAGTAGGCACGATACACCTTCTTCTTCACAGTATCATCCAATTTCTCCCACCAATCCACACATCCCTTCTTCCTCCAAAACAAATTCGCAGCAACACCAGCAGCATTCAATCTTTCCTTCAACTTCGCCCCTCTTTTCTTCCCACCATAACTGTTCAACCACGCTAGCCTCAACGCAACTTCAATTCTATTCACAACGAACTCCTCCAAACTATAATACCCCTTCGCTTTCAACCAACCTAGCTCCACCCACTCCCCAACCATCTCCCCTTCCTCTCCCCCTCCCGTCAAAAACTCACCATTCGTGATTTCATCACAAGTTGTTACAAACCTACTGAAATCATTCACTAAACCCTCATCCACACACATCGCATCAACACAAGGAATGCTATTCCCTTCCCCGTCCCTCTCGCCTTCCTTGGAGGTAAAGAGCTGCACAGACTCACGAACACGGCGCTCCGCGCAATTAGAGTCGGAGAATCGCGAGAGAAGGCCGTCGGATTTCCGATAGCAAAGCGTGGGGAGGGCAGAATTGACATTTTGGGGGAGGTCGGGGAGGATGATGAAACGGCCATAACCGTTTGATTGAAGCTTCTCCTTCATCTGGAGTAGGATCAAGACGAAGTTAGGGTCGTGAATTGTTAGATAAGCTCGACGCTGGTGGAGGGAGAGAGAGGAGAACCATCGGAGAAGTGCGGGCCTGTTGTTAGGGCTGGGCGGGGTGGCGGTGGAGGTCTGAGAGTGGTAGAGGGAGATGTGGGCGGTGAGGGAATCAAGGAGTTGCTGTCTAGAACTCATCGAAATGTTCTGCAACCGGTAATATTCTGCCGTGGCGTGGTGTGATCATCAACTGCAGCTGCAGGAAAGGAGGAAAAGAAAAGAAAAGTGATTTTTACTATTTTACCTTTTTTTAAAAATAAAAAATAAAATATATCGTTTTAATTGTTTTTTCTTCGAATTCCTGCCCATCCCATGTGTTTCGAGACCAGGCCCAGCATGTCAAGGCGGCCCAAGCCCATTAATTCGTTAGTTTTGGTGAGAGTATACATACCACCATTATTTGGGCCCAGTTTGTTTGTAGTACACACATCCAATAAATTAATTATTTTAAAATCTATATAAATGGCACATATATCCTTGTCACTTTCCCAAGGGAAAAGGTACAGATTGGACCCTAAACTATTTTTTGGTACAAATATGCCCTCCAACTTTTAAAATCAAACAAACATGCCCTTAAACTAATAAAATCAAACAAACGTGCCCTTAAACTAATAAAATCAAACAAACATGTCATTCTGTGAAATTAAGAGACAAACGACGTTGGTCCTGCTTCAACTCACGAAAGAGAGAAAATGGCTATCAAGAATTATGGCATTTGCAATAACAAAAATCTCAACACAGGTTAGTATTATGATATTCTCTATCTCTATGAAATCAAATAATGAGTTTATATATATGTTATTGAGATTTTTTTTTCTTTTGTTTCTCTCTACATCTTCTTCATAATTTGGGGTAGTTGCAGTCAATATTTGGAGGTTGCAATGGTCGTGTGCGGCTAGTGCTTTTAATTTAGTAACTATGTCTCTATGTTATATAATTGTTTATTTTTTTTTTTTTTGCTAAATGTAGACAAGGTGTTTGATGAAATGTTTGCACTGCAATATCTTTTGTCTAGGTTGTTTGAATTGAAATATTAGTTTGATTAGTTAGTTTGGTGAACTGTGATTTATTCATTTGATACAATACCTGCTAATTCATTTCAGAAACTTAACTTGGAGATTTCTCACGCATCATCCACCACATCTAGTTGGAGCAACAAACCTAATGTAGTCTTTAAAGAAGGAAATAGAATGTGCTGAAGGAGGTATTATGGACCGATTTAAATCCTGGGAGAAGATTCCACAGATATCTTAATTACAAGAGATGCCAGAAAGAGCAAAGGTTGTGATAAATGAGTTGGAAGATCTAACACATATTATTAGAAAACCGAAGGTGGAGTATGAGAACATGAAGAATGAAGTAAAGAGATTAAAATTTGTTGTAGTTCTTTGTTCCATCATAATCATGTATTTGCTTATGTCAAAAATGTATTAGTTGAGTTTTATAAAATTGTCCTTCAAGCATAGATGTAATGAACATATTTTGAACGTATTATTGACAAATTTGTATAATTACTGGTTTATTGTATCAACTTGAGTGTTGTTTTGGATTTCTATCAATTTGAATATATATGAACCAGGTTGCTGATGTAGTATTTTCCCCTTTCACTGCCAACAATTAAGACCATAATGAACAGGATTGCACATACCATTTACTACACATAATGATAATTTCTTGATCTACAAAACCTGTTATTTGACTCACGTCCAAGACCCAACCTGTTACAACAATAATGCTCAGAATATATCCATAGCAAATAACTTAGAAAATATCCAAACTGAGTCACATTAATACTCGTTCTACAAAATATTGGCTCCACCATATATACTTACATAACCATATCCTGTCAAAATATTGGTTCCACCACGGATAATTACATAACAATCATATCCAGTCAAAATATTGGCTCCACTACCAATAATTACATAATTCCATAATCGTCACAGCAAAAAGAATTAAACTTGGAGCTCAAATATTTTAAGTCAAAATAATGGAGACTTCACTTTGTCACCACTTCTAAGGTTTTCCCTGATGTTTCACTTTGTTAATCATTTGTTGCCTCTTCTCTTGGAGTTGTCTGGTTGTCAAGCACGATTGACCTTGCCACTGCAAGCCTGGTGCTTTGAATGGCAATTCAATAGGATACATAATTTGACACTCATCGCGAATTACTTCAATCCTCCTTGTTCCACCGTTGCTGGGTATTTTTTCATCTCTATTTAATTGCCTAAGTTCTCTTTCATTCGGAATTGAAGATTTGAACATTTCAGAATCCGTGTTTGTGCTAATGGCTATCTAAAACTCATTTGTATGGTTTCCAACACCCATATTATATTATTTCACACGCAAAAAAAAATAAAAATAATAATGTATGCATACTGTGATCCAACTTAAATACTCAATAGGAAAGAAGAATTAAATCAAACCATATCAATATTATCACATAAATAAATTATGTGCAACGGTAAGAAAAAAATATTTTCACTTGGGCATTTCATCAAACACATTGTCTACATTAAAACAAAGCACCAACTATTAACATTTATATCTTATTGAACTTGAATAATTTTTCTCGACATCTACTAACACCCAAATACATAAATATTAAGCCAAAATTACTAACCTTATGTGAACCTTTGAAAGTTATGTTGATCGCATAGTACTTGCAAAACTCCTAATATCCTTTGAGCGGTGATATCGTGGGTTGGAAAAGTAGAATTTCTGATCTTTAATCGGAGAGGTATTGATTTGAGCGTTGATATGCCCTAGTTAATAACCATTTTGGCGCCTTTTTTCTCCTAAATAGATGACTGAATTAATACTGCAATTATATTAGACGGCGTTTACATTAAACTTGACGGAATGACTTCTTTGTTTGATTTTATTAGTTTAAGGGCATGTTTGTTTGATTTTAAAAGTTGGAGGGCATATTTGTACCAAAAAATAGTTTAGGGTCCAATTTGTACCTGAGACAATAGTTCAGGGTCCAATCTGTACCTTTTCCCTTTCCCAACATTATGCACCCACTCTTTTGTTTGCAGAAACATGAAACCACCATTGTTGATATTGTCTCAGGAAGTCGTAAAAAGAAAAATCCAAGTACAGGTACCCCCTCCTATTTTTGTTCAAATAAACTTCAAGTATTTTTATGATTTGATTGCTGGCATCAAGACCGTCACCGTCGACAGCGGCGAAACAGTTGTCAGCCAAAAGAAAGCTATTACACTGGAATTAAAAACCTACTAAATAAATAATAACCTACTATACAATTTTTTTAAAAATAAGTCCCAAAAATTTTATTCTTTTTATAAATGTGTGAACTTTTCGGAAAAAAGTTCCAATAAAA
Organism: Ballota nigra; assembly: GCA_947034835.1. Taxonomy (NCBI): domain Eukaryota; kingdom Viridiplantae; phylum Streptophyta; class Magnoliopsida; order Lamiales; family Lamiaceae; genus Ballota; species Ballota nigra. The sequence goes on from OX344721.1 coordinate 43,713,482, forward strand.
AAAAATCGAACAATAATTTCGAAATGAGATAAAATTTTCGAAAATATATTCAGAAATTTGTCAATTTTTCACAATACCAGATTAGTAAATTTGTCAATTTCAGCACATATTCATTATAACAAATTTTAAGTTTGGCATTAAAATCACGAGTGCTTGATTGGAAAATAATTAATTCAAGGGTTAAGGCGCTAGGCGAGGAGCGGCTTTGGAACAAAAAACTTAAAAAGAAATTGCATAATATTAAAGAGAATGAATAAAAATTAAAAAAATTGTTGCTTATATATGTGAAAAAATTACCAATTATTCTGACTAAACATGCTTTAAATAGTAGAAAAAAAATGTGGTCATATGTGCGCTCCTCAGCCTTGGGGAGGTGATGAGAGCTGAGCCCTATGCACCTCGCGACCTTAAAAAACTATGACTATACTCCATAATTTATACGTTGGACTTGGAGTACTCTCTTCATCTCACATTTAGTTAAACACATTTTCTAAGAAAAAAATGATGAAAAATATTTCTTTTTTTTTATTTTATTTGAATATAAAAAAAATGTTATGTCTATTTCACAATTGTAAAGATAATTGTTGAACAAAAAAAAAGTGAAATTTATCGTGGGATGGGAAGAGTACATTTCAATGAAAAATATATAATAAAGCTGAGGCTGGATTGATAAAACTGCTGCCCAGGCATCGATCATCTTCCAAATTCCAATAGAAAAGTAAAACTAGATGGTAGATAGAGATTAAAGGATGAGTCCAAGGAAAAGAAACAATTAATTGCATGTCAAATATGTTTCAACATTTAAAACTGCACTCTTCATTGTGGTGTCATTGATCACAACTTCCATCTCCTACCTACCATCACCAATACCATGGATACATCATCAACTTTGGAAGTTGAGCTAAATATGAAACATCTACTTAGCCAAATAAGATGTAGTTCTGATGATTTAAACCAGGCTCCATCATACACAAACAAGAATAAGAAAGCTTTATAAGGCAGCACCTAGTAGCACCTCATTATCTCTGCCTGACCTTCTGTTTGCATTAACCAGAGTCATTCCGGTTGACTTACCGTGTTCAATATTGGGGCCTGAGCATCGATTATCGTTAAGTTTTGAGCGGAAGCACCCTGGTCCTGAACCTGAGAAACAATACATGTAGAAGCATTAGCATTCTGCTGCCCAACTACCTGCATTACAGGTGCTTGTGGATGAACAAGAAGTTGTTGTCCCGGCATTTCATGAGGGGCAGCAAGGAAACGCTTAGCTTTCGAAAGGTGCTTCTTTCCCACCAAATGGCTTTGAAACACAACATTTGATTCACACTTGACATTACATAGTTCGCATACTAAGGGAATAACTTGTTTGGGCTTGGGAGGCTCCACCACCTTTTTTAATCGATCACAAAGTTTTGTCCTTCTACCAACTTTACCACCCCTCATTTTACGCTTCAATCCACGTCCTGCGCCTCCAGAGCGATCCATCGTCGACTTTTTCGCTGATTCTTCAGCAGTTTCAACCGCCACAGGCTTCTGCTCTTCTTGAGTTTCTTGATTTATTGCTTGAGTAGGTAAAATCTCCTGTTGAGGTTGCTGGTTCCCCGACGCTTCAATCTGATCGGGCTGGGAAGAGACTTCTGGCTTCAACTCGGGAATAGCCGTTTGCTCAGTTTGAGTGCCAGTCACCATGTTGAGGTTCTGCGACTCTTGGAAGACTTTCAATTTCTTTTTGTGTTTCTTCCCACTCATGTGCTGTTTGAGAATTTCAACGGTATTGCACTCAACTCTGCAGATTTCACAGAACACAGCTTTTGGAGGTGGCACAACAGGCCCTGGTTGAGCCTGGAGGGGCACGGGAATTTGGCCAATACTCGATGCAACTAACATGGGCTGAGAAGGCCCACCCTGGTCATGATTATGCAGTGCACCACGGCCTCTCCCACGACCACGGCCGCGGCCGCGGCCTCGTCCCCTGCCACTGCCGCGATACATGGGGCCCGGTATGTTTTGGCCGTGAGCAAGATGGGGTTCAGCATATGAATGTGGAAGGGGTTGATATGAGTGTGGAAGGGGTTGACCTCCATGAATGATTACTGCTGGGTTCTGAGCATGTGCTACTGCTGCTCCGTTCATTCCACCTCCATGAACATGATATGACTGGTGGGGGACATTTGGATTAGGAACAACATGGTTCTGGGCATCACTTCCAGGGGCTATGCCATTGATAAAGCCGACACCACTGTATGTAGATTGCACATTCTGCACAATCATATTATTTAAATTTTTTAGAGTACTTAGAAATAAATATATGTGTGGCACCAGCCTGGAAGGCTAACTGCTAGCATAAGTACTGGGGAAATTTTTATGCATGATCAGATACAATATGGTTTAGACAACACATGCACAGACAAACACAACAGCAACAATAACAAACCAAAAAAAAAAACATACTACCATTTAGTGAAATTCCATGAACCATAGAACTGATATTGAAAGGAACTCAGCTTCATCAAGATGCATGTATGGATAACACAAAGGCCCAAAAGGCAGAATCAAATGTGAATAAAACATAATTTAGCATCTAGAATCACTGTTGAAACATAGTCAATACATCTGAATCTACAGATAGAAAGAATAATGTCTATCTATAAATAAATATATATATATATATATATATCAAGAGAGAGAGGGAGACAAAATTTATCAAGTAGTCAAAGAAAAAGGGGCAAAGATTAGCAGGTAAATGGGTAAAAGTACACTTAATTAAAATCCATCTAACAACCCGTCTCACATGTGACATGACACCATCTGACCCGAGAATTTGCAATAACAATGTCAACTGACAAGTACAACCACATAGGTAACTGTTAGGAAAATGCATGTTACAAAAGAAGTGTGTAAGTCACTCCATTAGTCAGCTGCAATTAGAAATTGTTTTCAAGTCCTGATCATATAAAAAAAAAATTGATCATGTAATTATATAAGAGCAAGATAAGGAAACTATAAGGCTTAGTTTGGACTTTGGATGGAGGGATTTGAAAGGATTGGATTTCAAGTCCACCCAAATTAGAGTGGATTCAAAATCACCCAAATCACTCAAATAGTAGTTCAAATTAAGAGTGATGGATTTCAAATCCCAATCAATCCGGACAACTACTGTTGAATTTACTATGTGGACTTGAAAGTTGAAATCCATCCTCAAAGTCTTCAAGCCAAACACAATCTATGTGTCACAGCCATGTTGACCAATATGTCCACCAATTTTTTATTAGGAAGGGGCACTACCTGATGTTGTGTGGTAAGAAAAAATGAGGATATTAACTCTGCTGTTTTAAGAAGAAGTTGCTGGTTGAAGTCACCTAATTTCCATGTATTAGAACAAACCCAAATGATGAAAGAGGGATTTTCTAGCGAGACGGTCTCATGTATGGGGCGGAGCTCCACTTTAGTGATTAGCACTCACTTTGCTTTAAAACATGATTCGTCTAGGATCATAAGCCCACGGATCATCTAATATATAAGTGATGGAGTCCGTCTCATGTATGAGGCCGTCTCTTACAAGTTTTGTCGTGATTAAATATGAAGCTCGTTATCAGAATATCAACCACCAACCTGACCTTTGAAGGATCAAGGAAATATCTAAAAGGACGACATATATGCATTTACCAAATCGTGGAATCTTCCGAGCTCTTGTGAAATGTGATTAGAACTTCTGCAAAGGACAAAAACAACTTCAGGGGAGGAGATCTAAGGTATCAAAAACTGAGCTGTACAACGGGCTGTCCAAGCTTGGTTTCATGTTGACAACAGGACAATGTGCAAGCTGGTCCAGCCTTGAGATTGAGCAGCTATTATATTTGGGCACTACAATAGGCTCAAGCTCACCCATCAATCTGTCCAGCTCAACGAAGGCTACTCGGCTCAGCTAATTATAAGTATCACAAACCGATAGTTTCTCGCATAATGCACCAACTTCCAAGGATCCCAATTACCAATGACGTTATGCAGAAAAGATGGTTCTTATGTGGTATAATTAGCTGAGCAGAATACCGTCAACTTGGAGATACACAGCCTTGGTTGATTACCCAGAAGACAAGCTCGCTTTCTAATACTTATAACAAGCACAAAGACTTGTATTTAGTCATACATTATTTCGAAATGCATTTCAATACATCGAATTAAGCAATCAATTTCTCCCAACTCTTTTTAGAGTAAGCCATTGGATCTCAGCTTTAATAAGGCAGATAATAGAACAAAGAAACCAATTATTCCATAAGAATATAAATACACAGGTAATATTTCTGAAACCGTCATAAAAGCATCCTGCAAAACTTATACACATTCTAGTAGGCATCCTAAAGCATAAACAACTTAATACACATGCTTGTGGAGGGACAAAAGATGTCACAACATCAGTTTCTTTTTTTTTTTTTTTCATTTAGTCAACGGATTATTTCTTTAGAACTCAACAATTTTATCAACTATTTAGCCAATCCTTTCAGCTGACCATATATTCAAACTACTGTTGCATATAAAAATGATCTATTCCACATTCCAGATATATCACTGTTTCAGCAAACATTCATATGCACACTTTTCACCTAAAATTTCTTAATCAATAACAATTAAGAAATAAACTGAACTGAATTCCCATCTTACAAAACGTCATAACAGAACACTGAAGAATCCAATCAACCTCAATATTTCAAGCAATTAAAAAAATTATTCCGCAAAACAGATCAAAAAACCCCCAAAAAAAAGCCACAAACAAAAACACATACATACCTGTGGATGGACCCCCGCAACAGCCGCATCGACCGTCCCCTGCTGTGGTGGGCCCACAGTCGAGGGATAATAGGATCTCAGACCTAGTTCCGGCTGCGGTGCCGGCGTAACCCCAGGTGGATTAGGCTCTTGTTCTTCGTGCTGTGATGGTTGTACATTCGGATTAGGGTATGTATATGGATGAATGGTTTGGTATTGAGGGTTTGAATAGGCATAAGTATAATAATTGGTATGATCGTATAATTGTTGGTTTTGAGACGATGGATCATACTCCGGCTGCTGGTATGGTGCGTAATAATTCATGGCTTCGCTGAATTTTGACTCTGGGAAAAAAATTATTGTTCTGTTTCGTGATTTTGTTTCTCTATGTCCAAGACAATGAAAAGGGATTTTACCATGAAAATTGTATATTGGGCCCGTGTACTTCAAAAATATTTCATTTTTGCCCCTGTACTTATATTTTTTGGCCCATGTTTTTATTTCGGTTAATTGTAAATAAAATCACAATTTTATAAAAAATTGCAATTTAATCTAAATTTTTGAATCGTTACAAATAAAACTCCAACTTAACATTTGTTTGCAATTAAACCAACTAACAATTTTTTTATTATCCGAAAATAATGTTTCATTTAGCTGACAATTAATAATTAACTGTATTAATATGTTTAGATTGGTTCGGGTGACAACACATAATTAATCATCATTTTTAGGCTAATTGAAATTTACCTTTTGGTTAGAACTGCAATCAAATGCTAAGTTGAGTTCTTTTTTTCAAAGATTTAAAAGTTTAGATTAGATTGCAATTTGCGAAAATGTTGTGATTTTATTTGCAATTAACCATTTTTATTTTAATATTTTGTAATAATTTTTTTTTATTTTGGGATTCACTCGTATATAACTAGAACTTTCGGCCCCCTCTCATTCGAGTTAGAGATTTAAAATCTAGTTTGCATATTTCATTCGACGTCCACAACTATAAAACCTATTACTCCCTCTATTCCTTATTAATTTTCATATATGGGGTGACACACTTTTTAAGAAAAGCAGCTTTATTGATTTTTTGTACCAACAAATGAAGATTATTTGGAAATAAAGTGAGTAGTGTGAGAGTGTGTTCCATTTTTTAAGTGTGAAAGTTATGGGAGACATTCCAAAAAGAAAATTTTGAAATTTATTAAGGGACGGAGGGAGTATTACTCTCTTCTCAATATAATTCACTTTACTATTCACATATCATTTTTTTCACTCAATATTTTATCTTACACATCTTACTTTATTTTTATAAATGATTTGATATAAAGTAAAATCTCACTCTATCGAAATGTCAAAACAAACATATATTTTTACCATTCATCAAAGATTTTATATAATGTGTGACTTTACACACATATCTAAATTTCAAAATAAATGTAGCTCAGTCACATTTGTTTACTCCTCTATGCAGCCTGAAAGTCAGAATGAAGATGACCATTCAAGGAGTGAAAGTATAAAAGTAAAAATACATGGAGTAAAAAACATTTTGGAAAATTCTCCTAATCTATTACGTTGATTCAACTGAGGCCTATTCGGGAGGACTATTGGGACGAAGATGATAATACTTCTTTATAAAATAAAGAAATTACAATGGGGGAATGAAAATTAAACGTAAATAAAACTGAATACAAATAGTATTCGTGTCGAGTTGAGAAGGCATCTTCCCCCAAAACCAAAATTCCCCAATGGTGCTTGTCGGTTGGAATTATGCTCCCAAAAGGTAAAACAACACTGTCGTCTCCAAGTGTGCAGCACCGCCGGACTTGGAGCTCCGGCGAACAGATGGAGCTTTCGAACTGGACTGCTTTCTTAGACGCTAAATGGGGAGGATTAGGAGAGATAAAACTTTTTCGATTTGTACACTTGAAAGAATGCATGAAGACACTATTTATAGGTGAACCTCCGCTCATACAGAAGGAAAAATCGTATCATCATTAAATGCTGATGAGAGGAATTGGTGGTGTCAATTAACTCAACTGCTGATCAGCCACTATTTTGACACGTTTTCATGATTTATGTTGTGTGAATAATGCCAATGAAGTCAGACATTCGGTATGGGTTTGACCTGTAACCGAAATTATTTTGGATGGATTCTCAAAACTTTAATATCAAGACTAAGTCCACGGGCATGGCTCGGCGCGGCTCGACTCGCACGCCCGCGTGTGACCACTTTGATTGTCAAGCAATCAATTAAAATTTATTGTGCTTCGTTGCACTCCTACAAATATCATGTATAGTAGTTTCACAAATTCTCAATGTGGGATGAAGAATTAAAAATTTAATTCCTTCACTAATCTCATAATTAAAAGTGTTGTAACCTATGGATTCACGATTCAATTTCTCACTCACCGAAAATTGATTTTGTGAGTATAAATACACTAACCTTATCTACTCCATGAGTAGGACGTACTCGAATCAATTAATTTTTTAGAAATTAAATTCAACACTTATATTTAATTGGGTTAATTGCATATAAATACATCAACTTTTTTTTAACTTTCAATTTAATCCTGAACTTCACGATTAAATTATAAAAACCCAACCTTTTAACGAATTTAAATTTGATACATGTTTTTATGTCTCCGCCCGTTTCCGACTCGTGAAGTTCAGGATTAAATTGAAAGTTGAAAAAAAGGTAGTATATTTATATCCAATTAACCCTATTTAATTCGTCAAACAATACCAATTAAATCACCCAAATATTTAATTAATATCTTATTACATATTTACCACCAAAACCATTTTTCTCGACAAGGACTTGATTAAATATAATTTTGTCATCAAGGGACGAAAGTATAAAAGTAAAAATACAAGAGTAAAAGAAAAAAATTGGAAAATTCTCTTAATCTAGAAGTGAAATGTTACGTCAATTCAACTAAAGGCCTTGTTTGGAAGGACTGAACTAAATATATTCTAATGTTCGGTATAGATGATTTTTAGTGCATTTTATTTGTAGTCCAAATTTTGATCATTAAAAAAAATCAAACCCAAACACACATTAAAGAATCAGATTTGGGATGTGAAGGGAGCGCTCTTGATTTCAAAAATCTGGAATTTCAACCCTCATTGAAAAGAATTTGGTGTTCCATCATGATTGACAAAAAAATTGACAACTTAGAAATTTGTATAATTTTAGGCATATTGTACAGCCTAATTTATAAGTCAAATTCTCATATGCAATTGGTGCACGGTGTACTATTCAACAATTGAGATTTTTTACATTGAAAAGTGTAAGTTGACAATGAAAAGTTCTGAAAAAAGTGATCACATTGAATTTTTTTTAGTACAATCAATCTACACCTTTCAGTATAATTAGTTCACATTTATTAGTGTAAATAGTTTTAAGTGTTGAATGAGTGCACCATTTGCACAAGAGACTTACTCAATTTACTCGATTTATTCAATGTACACACCATGAATGAGACACCATTGTCAACCTTTTTGTCAACATTGTTTTGGCAAAAAACATATTTTTTAAAAAGTACGGCAGAAAATAAATGTTCTATAAATTTAAGGACAATTTTATGGATTTACACACACAAAAAAGAGAGATGATTTTTATATAATTATTAGTTGGATGAGATGTAATTTAGAAGTTTTTGTATAAGATGAACACTAAGCCCCGTTTTGAGAGGGGGGGGGGGGGGGGGGGTATTAATTTGAGTTATTTATGATATTTTTAGTTTAATTATCTATTGATTTTTTAAAATTTTGAATTGTGAATTATTAATTGACCGCATTTTAGGTAATTTTATGGCTGTATCTTTACAAAAAATTTGTGTCACTTAGACTGATTTGTATCATATCTCACATGTGCTTTTAGTTTAACCGATCAAATTTTCAATCATAACCAAGCGATTCATAACAAGAAGGTATGATTCTAAATTTAAACCCAACAAATACTAGTTTGATGTTATTTCCTTGAGTTCACGACATATTGTTCAATTTCTTCTCTCAAGCCATCGTGTCTTTTATCATTCTTCTTTTACTTAGAGGGGGTATATTGGTTATAAAGTTTATAGGATTTTTTTCGACTTTTAAAATTTGGGGGTATTCAATCTAGATTTTCAAAAGTCTTTAAAAATCATGAGGTATTCAATACGGATTTTAAAAAGTCTTAAAAAATCTTTAGGTATTCAACAATGTATGAATTTTAATACTCCACGGATTTTCTTAGATTTTTCTTCCAAAATATGAAAGATTTCACTCTCCAAAATCTCTTCTAATAACCAGAGATTTTTATGGATTTTAAAAAAATCTTTAGGTATTCAGCAGTCTATATACTTTCTTTGATTTTCTTCCATTGGGATGTCAACGTGGCGGGGCAGGGACCGGGGGGGGGGGCATTCCCCATCTCATTTTTAAAATATAAAAAAATATTTAAATTAAAAAATTTAATCATACACAACAATTACTTTAAGTTGGTGTTAAAAAAAACTAATTTAAATAATTTGAAGAACCTCTAATTCTAATATTTTCAATTAACATATATACTAAAGTGAAAATAATATAATTTGGAACTAATAAATAAAAAAATATAATTTTTAATAAATAGTTAATTGAGTAGGAAACTATGAAATATTTATTTGTAATTTACTTTAACATTAAAAACATATATAAATATATTAATTTTATAAAAAATAATGCGTCTCCCCGCGGGGAACGAGACGGGGATTCCCCGGGGCTCAGAATATTATCCCGGTCCCCGCCTACGGGTCAAAAAAATTCTCCGTCCCTATTTGTTTTGGGGATTACCCGCTCCGTTGTCAAGTTTACTCTTCAAAAAATATAAATAAATTTTACTCTCCAAAATCTCTTCTAACAACATGAGACTTCTAATGAGGGTTAGGTATAATGGTGATGGAAATGAAGATGAAATAATAATGTATTTTTTTTAACTAATGTATTTTTTTTTCTAAATAATTTGGATAACCTTTTATTATATACAAGTGCGTCCCATATATATTTGCATCAATGGTTTCAGCGCCGGAGTCTATGGAAATCCATGTAAATCAATAAAAAAAATGTATTACACAATCCTTTAAAGTCTATGAAAATCCAAGCAAATCAATAAAAAAAGACCAGTCAAACTCTGCATGGAGTGTATAGATTTTCTAAATCAACAGACTTTTTAAAGTCCAAAAAAACCCAATAGAATCCCGATTGAATACACCTCTCTTAATTTGGGTCCATTAATGTTGATTTTCGCATTACAAATAAAAATAATAATAAGCTAAAAAAATAAAAGAAACTCTCTTGTGAAATATTACATATGTAAAATATACCTAAAATAGGCAAATATTAAAAAAAATCATGGGTCGGACCGTTACAGATCAAAATTCGCGAATTTTGGTCGGGTCGGGTTTGGTGGTTTTTTTTCTTAAATCTCGCGCAAGTCAAGTTTCAGAATTTTCGCTCCCAATTTGTGTTACTATATGGGCAGATGCATATTACTGAAGGACATAATGTATGTTACTAGTCATTAAAAAATAGATTTTTGTACTTTAAAATAACAATAAAAATAAATATATATTTTTATAAAAACAAATATGTGATTTTTAATTTATTCTTCATCCCTTTAAATCTAGATTTATTGTTTCATATATTAACACACATTTGTTCAAATAGTAACATACATTTGCTCTAACATTAACACACTTTTGCTCCAATATTAACACACATTTACTCCAACAATAACATATATTTGCTCTAACATTAACACATTTTGTTCCAATAGTAACACACATTTTCTCTAACATTAACACACATTTGCTCCAATAGTAACACATATTTATACTAACACACATTTACTCTTAATATTAACACACATTTGCAGTAACACATATTTACTCTAACATTAACATACATTTGCTCCAATAGTAACACATATTTGTAGTAACACACATTTACTCTAACATTAACATACATTTGTAGTAACACATATTTACTCTAACATTAACACACATTTGCTCCAATAGTAACACATTTTTGTAGTAACGCACATTTACTCTAACATTAACACACATTTGCAGTAACACATATTTACTCTAACATCAACACACATCTTCTCCACCAGTAACACACATTTGCTCTACCATTAACACAAATTTGCTCCAATAGTAACACACATTTGCTTTTACAGTAACATATGATTGTCCTTATGGTAACACAACCTGGGAGGGTGATTTTATGTATATGTGCAAACACATCTTTATCAATTGAGTAAGCCATTTATGTTATTATAGTAATACATTTTTCATTACCTTACATGTGTTATTGTATGGAAAAATAATTATTTTTGTAAAAATAAATAAATATTTTTGAAAACCAATATTTGATTAGATAGTAACACACATTTTGCTCTTATATTGTATGAAAAAATATTTATTTCAGTAAAAACACAAAAAAAAAATTATGAAAAAACAACATTTAGTCTAATAGTAACATACATTTTGTCTTTCAGTGACATGCATTTGCCCTTATAGTAACACAGTTTGGGAGCGAAAATCTTGAAACTTGACTTGCGCGAGATTTTAAAAAAAATATTCTAAACCCAACCCGACCCAGTCAAGATCCGCGAACTTCTTAAATATGGATTATTCTATGGATCCTACTGTTGATAGGCGAAAATCACTTGATATTAGGCGAACAGGTTTACGGCCTAAGAACACTGATTATAACTAAAGTTAACCCAGGTATATATATGACGAACAGCTATGACGTCAATGTGGTGTATAAATCAATTAGAGAAGTATCATTCCTGTCCTTACACCATCTGTCAAACAGCTTTCAGACGAGCAACTCTCCAGAAGAATTAAAGGCAGATTCAAGAATACATGAACAAGTTTAGTGCCACAGTGTTGAGTGGCGAACAACTTTTACTAAGGAACTCATGATGGAGATTAGCAATCTGAACAATGACGAACAACTCTATTAGACGAGATAAATTCTAGAGAAGACTTTGTAACTAAGATTCAACTTAGATAAGGTCAAATAGGTCAAAGAGGACACATGTCAAGCATGCAAGCTTGGAAGTCCAAAAGTTTAGTCCACCACCTACTTGGTGGCTTGTATAAATAAATTGTTCTCCATTAATGAAAGTTAAGTTCAAATACACAAAATTCCTCCTACACACACTCATACACCACAAAATGCACTCATATGAAATAAATATGTAATCAATATACGTATTTACATTTTTCTAACCCGATCTATCATATTTACTATAAACGGTAGTACTCAATCACACGAAATTGTTTGGTGATCCTAATTTTGACTTAAAAGCAGCCACTAATCCATGTGATTAGAGTCGATCATCAACAAATTGTCGCTAGAAGAAGGGTTTGAACCTTCAATTCGTGTTAGATTGCAAAGAATTCAAGTCAAGAACTTGAAGATTTGAAGACGTTCTTGAGTTTCTCTTTATAAACTCAAAGAAAGTGTTCTTGGTATTCTAGGTGTTCTTCAATTAAGTATTCGAATATTTGAAGATTCAAATAAACACATAATCAAGATGTCTCAATCTAAGGAAACACAACTTTCACATCCTTTCGCTAGGACCCCGGCGACTAGAGCCTCTTCAGCTGGTCGATGAGTACAAGATCCACGGCTAACAAATAGAGCCAAACTATCAGTCGTGATAGATGTTATGCTTCCAGAATTGGAAGCTCTGGCTAGCAACCCTGGCGAGCTAGCCCGAACCATAGCCGCACTACAAGCCTTGCAGAAACAGCAAGAACAACCTGCCCTTCACAAGTAAGAGCTAGGTCAAGGCCAGCTGAAACACCAAGACCTGGGCCAGCTCGCGACGAGCAACAATATGAGGTGGACAGTGCCCAAGTCCAGAGGGCCAAGCGTAAGGACAAGGTGGTAGAACAAAAAGAGGGCCAAACTGAATCTGCCCCTAGCCGAGCAGCTGGGTCAAGCCAGGGGACTTCACATCCCAGTGTTCTGGACATGCCCCAGCCGCAACAGAAGCTGCTCCCCGAGGGCAGGAGATGGGCGAACAACTCCAGTACATGAAAGATTGCCCAGATCCGTCTTTGAGCATCTAGGACCGAATGCGGCGAGCAACCCCAGGAGGTCAGCTCATGAAATACCACCGCCAAGCGAGGGACTGCGACGAGCAGAAAGTCACGTACCTCTGCTCGCCGAAAAGCCTCCAAGTCAGGGGGCGTCACTGGATGAGTTGACATCCTTAAGAAAGGCAATAGAGAGCATGCAAGGTCAGTTGGACTTGCAGAAAGGGATAGGGGCGACCATCATGCCTACTTCACCATTGTCACCCATAATTCTGAAGGCCCCAATCCAGAAAAAGATCCAATTCCCAGCGAGCATCCAATATGAAGGCACATCTGACCCCCGAGTTCATTTAACTAAATACTCTGATTATATTATCTCCGTGGGGGCAAGCGATGCCACCCAATGTCGAAATTTTCCCCTTACATTAGGGGATCGGGTGCACAAGTGGTTCTCAACAATGCCACCAGTATCCATTCATTCTTTTGCCCAACTGGTCCGGGAATTCCTCTTCCATTTCTCTACAGCTAGATCGTACCTTTCCCAAAAATACCGATTGTCCGACCTTAAATAATCTTGATGATGAATTGGACCGGTCTTTCTTGGAAAGGTTCGATAAAGTGCTGCTAGAAAGGGAGCCTGTCAGTGAGAATACCAAGATTGTGGCCGGGTTAAAAAAGGGCACAAATTTATGGAAAGAAGTGCATCTAAAATGCTTAAAGAACTATGCAGAGTTCTGGAATCAGGTCGACATCTTTGTCTCCATGCACGAAGCTTTACAGATAAACATGGAAGACATCAAGACAGACCTGAAGGAAAATCCAAAGAAACCCAGCAAAACTGGCTATTGAGTCCCCAAAAATATGAAAGCATTTAACAAAGGGACGGGGTTGAAAGAAAAGTTGAACCAGGTGTTCACCGTATCCACTGATACGGTGTACAACAATGTAAAGGAGAAAGAGTTGCTCTCCCCGCCAAGAAAGATCCGCCATCAAAATGTGGGGCACTTTACAAGTGAGTGTAGAGACTTGCTCAAGCAAATTTGGCGGTTCTATGAGGAGGACAAGTTGTCCGACTTTGTTAAGAGGCAACTTGACAAGAGATCTCGGGCTAATAACAATCAAAGTTCCGATGATAAAGATGACGAATAACCCACCAAGAGTAATAAGCCCGGGAGACCAGCCCCAGCCGCAGCAGCCAGGGAAATCCTAATGTTGGAGCCGTCCGGTCCCATTGGAGGATGCTCAGATGGGCGAGCCCCAATATCCAAAAGAAAGAGGAAAGTTGAGTTACGTGCTGTAGTTTAGGTTCAGGAGATGGGAGTCAACCCCACGGGTCAAACAACTTCCGGAGTTGACATTCAATGAGAAAGATCTGGATAGGATCCTTACTCCCCACAAGGACTCTCTTGTCATATGTGCAAATATAATGGGGACTAAGGTACATCGCCTGTTGATCGACACTGAAGTCTACACCAATATTATCTTCAAAAGTACGCTCGACCAACTTGGAGACTATACAAGCTACATCGAAGATTGTAATCATAGAATAGTAGGTTTAGGTGATGCTGTTGGGAAAAATTGGGGTGCCCGGAATCTATTCGGGATGAAATTTAAATACGAATTTAAATACAATTATTACTAGCATGAATTAATCCTAATTAATTCAAATAATAATTCCAACAACGAATTTTCATCATGCATGTTGAATTAATTTCACATATTAACTATGGCGGAAAAAACAAGTAAATATGTGATTAACGTACCTCTTGTAGAATTGACCTTTGGATTAACGGGACAATTACGATCTCGCTCTATCGACCCAAAAACCTTCTCAAGTATTTCCCTTTTCACCTCACTTGATCACCGGTGGGAGATGCTTTCAAGTAATTTAATAAACTAAGGAAAAAGAAAAATATCTATGCTTCTTGATTTTTCCAACACATGGAATTATGTACTTGGGGATGAAATAATCACCCCTATTTATAATGGCGATGGCCAAAAATTTAAGTGATATTGGGCCTTGGAGAAAATCTTTTCTTAGACTCTAAGAAATCTTGAATATATCTCATATATTCTTTTCTCCAAAATAAAATATTCCACAAAAATCTCACTCACCTTATAAGCTTGAAGTTTTCGAAAATTTTAAGAAGTAAATCACAAGATTTAGATCTTCTTGAATATATGAGATAATCTTGTATTCCAAGAATACTTATCCTCCATAATATCTTTCCAAGAAAATCAACAAAATCTTTTTCCTTCTTAATTTCCAATTTTCGAATTCTACAAAGAAAAATCAGCATATTTATTTTCTTTTATTTTAATCACCTTATCATTATTGGGCTACTTAATGGGCTACTTGAGGGGCCTTTAAGGAGAATTAAGATTGGACTTCCTAATGGACTTCTGAATTTCAATATTGAGCCCCAATATAATTCAGCCCATTAATATTAATTATTACCACTAATAAATTAATATTGCACTATCCATCTTAATCCATACTACGATAATATGGGCTCCCGGTTATTATTTCCCGCGTTTAAGATTATCAAGTCCATTAATTAATTGAGCTTCTGAATAGCTCTAAATTAATTAATATATTTCACCTTGGAGTAAAGACAGCTCAACATTATTATTCGTACCGAAGAAACTAATTCTTCACTTGCAAGATTTGGTACAATAAAACTTCTGAGCCCACCAAGGGGACTAATCACACGAGCCGTACTCGCACGCGTTTCTCCGTATTAAATCTTAGCAACCGTCGTATGATTAATATTACTGCCCAAGACACAAAGTTCGAAGTCGCAATGATTCTCACCCAACATGAACCAAAGCAGTAACCATTAAGCACACACGGTCCTATTTAAGTGACGGAGATTAAGAAATCAACAACCACTGAGGTCTAATTCTTCACCTTTCAGAACAGAAGAATTTATCCTCGCTGTAGGTCTTCTTCAACACATACTAAATGTGCTAGTGCAATCTCTTAGTCAAGACAGACCAATCTGAGCCTTACACATCGACCTTTCACGGCGGATTGTTCAATTCCACCTAGGTCGTGAAAATGTACGTTTAGTTACAAGTAAACTGTTAATGTTGTCTTCCGTGATCAGGTATCACCACATTAACTACAATGTAACATGTACTATATATTGAACGGTTTGCAATAGAAATTCAACATTCAATCATAACTAAAGCAAATGTGATAAAAGAATTATTCTTATAAAACGAGTGTTTGATACACGAGTTATACAAAGTAAAAGCATACTTTCACGTATAACTCCAACAATCTCCCACTTATACTTAAAGTCTGCTTTTAGTATACATCACTCATGTCTTAGTGTAGTAGCTCTACGTGACATCTCATGTCAACCTACACTAACCTAATAATTCCTCCCACTTATACTTAAAGCAGATTGGCAATCGTCTTGACTCTCATTCCATCCACATGTCTCTCGAATGTACTCTGAGGCAGACCCTTTGTGAATGGATCCGCTAGGTTGTCACCCGACGCTATCTTTGCCACCTCTATATCTCCTCTCTTAACGATTTCTCGTATAAGATGGTATTTTCTTTCTATGTGTTTGCTGGCCTTGTGGGCTCTCGGTTCCTTTGAATTTGCAACTGCTCCGGCATTGTCACAAAAGACAGTTATCTTGTCGGGCAAATTCGGAACAACGTCCAAGTCCACTAAGAAGTTCTTGAGCCAAACTGCCTCTTTCGCTGCTTCACAAGCAGCTACATACTCGGCTTCCATGGTCGAATCGGCGATGCATTTCTTCTTAACGCTTCTCCATGAAATGGCTCCTCCTCCCATGCAAAACACACTACCCGAGGTTGACTTTCTTGAGTCTATGTCTGATTGGAAATCCGAGTCCGTGTATCCTACGGGAACTAGACTATCTGACTGGTAAATCAGCATCCGCTCACGAGTTCTTTTCAGATACCTCAAGATGCACTTTACGGCAGTCCAATGGTCTTTCCCGGGACTACTTTGATATCTTGCCACCATGCCCACGACAAAGCAGATATCCGGTCTCGTACACAGCATTGCATACATAAGGCTTCCTACGGCCGAAGCGTACGAAACACCTTTCATGTCATCTATCTCCGCTTGCGTCTTAGGGCTCATTTCTTTCGATAGATGGATTCCGTGCCTAAAAGGTACAAAACCTTTCTTGGAATCTTGCATGCTGAAACGCTTCAAAACGGTGTCAATGTATGAAGCTTGCGATAAGCCCAACATCCTCTTCTTGCGATCGCGAGTGATCTTGATCCCAAGGATGTGCCCGGCTTCCCCTAAGTCCTTCATATCAAATTGTTTTGACAGCCATACCTTTACGTCTGACAATACCTTTACATTGTTTCCAATGAGCAGAATATCGTCTACGTATAATACTAAGAATACCACTGCAGTTCCGTCACGCTTCTTATACACACAACTTTCGAACTCGTTTTGATCAAACCCATAAGACTTAATCACTTGATCAAAACACTGGTTCCAAGTACGCGATGCTTGTTTAAGTCCGTAAATGGATCTCTTGAGCTTGCATACGAGATTCTCTTGGCCTTTTTCAATGAAACCTTTGGGCTGTTGCATATAGATATCTATCCCGTCAAGACTTCCGCTAAGGAAAGCCGTCTTGACATCCATTTGCCAGATCTCGTAATCTAGGTGCGCAGCGATCGACAAGAGAATACGGATGGACTTAAGTATAGCTATAGGCGAAAAGGTTTCCTCATAATCGATCCCTTCTTTCTGAGTATACCCTTTGGCCACAAGCCTCGCTTTGAAGGTTTCAACCCTTCCGTCCGGTCCTCTTTTCCTCTTGTACACCCACTTGCATCCAATGGATTCTACCCCACTGGGTGGCTCAACCAACTCCCACACTTGATTATGATCCTTCGAACCCATCTCGACTTCCATTGCCGTTTGCCACGACTCCGCGTCTTTGTCTTGGATTGCCTCGTCGTACGTCCATGGGTCTGATTCAACACCGGGAACCAAATTCGAAGATTCTCCTATCCCCATGAATCTCTCGGGTTGCCTAGAAACCCTCCCACTATGATGGGGTTCCGGTTGTGAAGATGTGACGTGTGGTACATCATCTTGTATACTTGGTATCGAGGTTTGACCTCTCAATTCTTCTAAGGTAATTTCACTTTTAGGTTTCCGATTGTTCATATAGTCTTCCTCCAAGAATTTAAAGTGTGTACTAATCACGGTCTTTTGATCCTTAGGACTATAGAACATACACCCTTTCGTTCCCGCAGGGTATCCTATAAATAGCCTTAATTCCGAATGTGGATCCAACTTACCGGCTTCCTTGTCTAGCACGTATGCCGGACAACCCCAAATCCACAAATGTCTTAGACTGGGCTTGCGCCCGGTCCACAATTCCATTGGGGTTTTAGGAACCGATTTGGATGGCACCAAATTTAGAATATAAGTCGCCGTTTCCAAGGCGTTACCCCAAAACGACTTGGGTAAATCCGAATAACTCATCATGGATCTGACCATCTCTAAAAGAGTCCGGTTCCTTCGTTCCGCCACACCGTTCTGTTGAGGGGTTCCCGGTACGGTTAACTGGGATACGGTCCCTTCGTCCGATAGGTAGTTCAAGAATTCATCGCTGAGGTATTCGCCTCCACGATCTGATCGTAGAAACTTGATACTCTTTTCCCTATGTTTCTCGGCTTCGGCCTTAAACTCTTTGAACTTATCAAAAGTTTCAGACTTATGCCGCATAAGGTAAATATACCCATATCTTGAGTAATCGTCAATGAAGGTGACGAAATAATCATACCCCATTCTCGCTTTGATCGTCATTGGACCACACACATCGGTATGAACGAGTTCTAACACTTCCGTGGCTCTATTCCCCTTGGCTCCAAATGCCCTCTTGGTCATCTTACCCTCTAAACAGGATTCACAAGTTGGAAACGGCTCGACTTGGAGCGATTCCAAGGATCTGTCTTTCACCAATCTCTCTATCCGCTTTAGATTAATATGACCTAGTCTAAGATGCCATAGAAGTGTTTCGTTCACCTCCGAAGAATGCTTTCTTTTATTGCTCGAAATGATCGACGTGTTATTAGATTCATTATTTGAGTGGTGTGCACACTTAATCGTATAGAGATTGTTTACCAACGTTCCATGACAGATAACATCATTCTTAAAAGAAACAGTAACAACTTTATTAAAAGTAACTGAATATCCATAAAAAAACAACTTAGAAACCGAAATTAAATTCTTCCTAAAGTTCGGAACGTATAAAACATCTCTTAAAATTAAAACTCTATCTTCAAAAGATAGGTGCACGACTCCCACTGCTTCGGCTGCCACTATCGTAGCATCCCCCAAAGTGATTGTGATCTCATTCTTGCTAAGTCACCGGGTTAGCTGGAACCCCTGAAGAGTGAAATAAATATGATCAGTTGCCCCTGTATCCACTACCCAAACGTGGGCAGCATACGCCGCAACATATGTTTCAACGACTAAAGCATGAGACTTACCTTTCTTTCCCGCCTTCTTAGGCTTAGAACAGGCCGCTCTCCAATGTCCCTTCTTACCACAATTGAAGCACTTACCCTTAGCAGCTTTCTTTCCACCTCCTTCTCCCTTTGCCTTGGGTTTCGCAACGGTTGGATTTGCTTGGGTCTGACCTTTCGTCCTCTTCCTCTTCTTCCCTCCCTTGGGACCCGAAGAGGAAGACGGACCGTTTGCCACCATAGCAACGGTTTGGTGATCCATTAGAGTCTCCGCCGATACCAAGGCTTGCAAGAGCTCGGGCAAACTATTTGCCCGGTCATTCATTTGATAGTTCAACTGAAACTGCTCAAAGCTCTTTGGCAGAGAATGGAGAATGAAATCGACCTTAGTAGGGAGGTCAAATTCCGCACCAAGTACTTCCAACTTGTTGAGATAACCCATCATCTCGATTACGTGATCCCTTACGGGCGTACCTTCCACCATTTTCAACGAAAGCATCTTTCGCATGGTGATTTGCCTAGCCGTACGGTTCTGATGTTGAAACATCGCTTCAAGATTGTGCATTATCTCAGAGGCGGTCTCCATGTGTTGGTGTTGGTGTTGCAACACATCTGACATTGAAGCCAGAATAGTACACCTAGCCATCTCATCGGAGTCAAACCAACTCTTATGCTCTTTCTTGACCGCCTTCGTGGCATCTTCGGCAGGCTCTTGGGGCTTAGGAGTGGTAAGTACCCATTTATGGTGTTGTGCGGTTAGGACAATGTCAAGGTTATGTTTCCAATCAACATAGTTCTCACCAACAAGTTTGTTATCTTTAAGTATACTAAACAGTGGATTAAAAGGTTGCGACATGATGAACTGAGAATAAAACATACATTCATATCAATATCTAGAAAAATACGAAATTATCACATAATTCGATCACATCAATTATATTGAAACCTTAAAACAATATAATCATGCATCAGCCAACATCTCGAAACAATTTAAATGCGCCACGAGGGGTGGTCTATACATTTAAATACATTCAAGCAGATCACAAACTTAAAAGTTACAAATCCTTAATTCAAAATTAATAGTTGGCTCCCACTTTGACCACATAGAAATTGACAGGGACTCCGAGGGGAGTAAGTTAATATCAATTTCCTATGCCTAAGTAATAACCATAATTAAATACAGGATTATTATTTCGCTTT
Source organism: Ballota nigra (assembly GCA_947034835.1). NCBI lineage: Eukaryota > Viridiplantae > Streptophyta > Magnoliopsida > Lamiales > Lamiaceae > Ballota > Ballota nigra. The sequence continues at coordinate 43,734,010 of OX344721.1, forward strand.
GAGCAAGCCACTCGAGGTGAGGGTCAATACCGCCACTAGTAATAATCCACAATCATCCTTTCAGAATTTATTCATGTGAAATCCGTTCTTTTGGCCGATCCGAGGGGGAAATGTATTCCAAAAGAACTTCACAAATAAATAAATTATGGAGGCCAAATTAATCCAATTTTAATATCCGGAATAAAATTGCGATTAAATAAACATACTTAGTAATTTTCGAAAGTAAGGTTTTTCTTGGACAATTAAATTCATGCAAACACATATTAACAAATAATAATAAGTGCACGAAATAAAACATCCATAAAAAAAAATTAAACACATTGGAGCACTCAAATCCAATTGTCACGGTTTAATTTCTTCACGTCTTGATGCGAAAAATCGTCCTTGTTGCTTTCCGACGTTCGTCTCGACATGCTCCCACTCGAACAGCAACTGTTAGGATAAAAATTTGTTAGTTTTGATGAGTTAAAACAAACCAGAAGATATAATAGGACCATCTGGACCTGTTAGCCAGATGATGATCTAGATTAGGACTTAGTCTAGGGGGAACTGCCAGACCAGAAGACCTCACCAGAAGAGTCACCAGAAGACCCCTCCAGAGGACTCCACCAGAGGACTTCAGCAGAAGAGATCAAGACCAGAGGCAGAGGACCTTCCCCAGACCAGACGAGTCCGGACCAGACGAGTCTGGTGGAACAAAAGATGCTCAGTTTTGATCCCCTTATCCTACTGAGTATTCTGGCTGTTCACCAGATAAGGACCAGAAGACATCGAGGTTGCCTGGTGTCTGGTCCTGCCTTCTCTGGAGAGAATCAGAGTTAGGCAATTGGAAGCATTGACCGTTGGTGATTCAAATCAAGTCAAACAAGATTGGATTGAGAAGATATGAAGACAATCAATCAAGATCTCACCAACCCAATCAATCAATTAGGGAATTGATTGATTGAAGCTTCCATATATAGAGGATCTGATTGGATTAGCCTCCCAACGGCTATGTCCCTAATCCCCTCTATATATACTTGAGTGCAGATCAAGAAAAAGCTCTAGAATCATTCACGCGCATATAGCCATACTAAGCTTTTGATCACTACGCATATTGCACTCACATTTTGTTCTTATTTACTCATCTATTCGTAAGGAGTTTATACACTCAACCTGTTCATCTTGTTAGACAAGGTTGGAGTGAGTCTATCTTTAGATCGAAGTTAGATCTAAAGAGTTTGTAAGAAGGTGCTGGTACTTCAGAAATTCCAGTGAGTAAGTTTGTGAGTTGGTTGTTAGTGAGACCCCTTGGTGATAAGGGAGAGTGGACGTAGGATATTTATCCGAACCACTATATATCTTGTGTCTTTTATCGCTTTATTTTAAATATTGTTTATTGATCTCTTATAAAAGATTTTGGAAAGACATTTAAACATAAGCTTCCGCAATTAATCTATCGAGTGGGACCAACAAGTGGTATCAGAGCAGTGTGTCCACGACCACTGCTTTGAAAAGCTTTTGGTGGTCACCGGGCAGATCCATTGCTCTTTAGTGCTTTTATTCAAGTTCTTGTTATTTCCCTAAATTTCTTATCAATATGTCTTCGAAATCTTCTTATAAGAGTCGCAAACTGCCAGAATTCTCGTTCGAGGATTATAGCCACTGGAGCTTCATGATGAGTAATCATCTTGGAGCTATTCACCACCGCATGTTAGATGTGGTTGAAAGTGGCCCCATTAAATTTTACTGGACTCCTATTGATAGTGGCAGGTCTGAGTCCAGAGAAGAAACTAGCGACGCTGCAGAGGATAGAGTTCCCAGACAACGAATCCTCAAAAAGAAAGACGAACTTGACAACGATGAGAGAAAGCTACATAACCTGGACCAGGTGGCGAGGACTGAGATTATCAACACTCTTACTAAAGAAGTTATTGAAAAGGTCAGGACGTGCACCACTGCAAAAGAGATGTGGGATAAGTTAGCTCTGCTCTGTGAAGGAACAGAGAAGATTAAAGATAACAAGCTCCAAGCTGTTCAACACTCTTTTGACACATTTAAGATGAAACCAGACGAGACCATTGACCAGCTGGACATGCGTCTCACGAATCTCTTGAACAAGGCTAGTGCCTTAGGTAAGACCTATTCTGAAAAAGAGATTAATAGTAAAATATTACGTTCACTAACAAGCAGGTGGAGAATTAAAGTCACTGTGATCAAGGACAACAAGGATCTCAACACTCTGGATCACCATCTTCTGTTGTCTGATCTCAAGGCTTACGAATATGATCTTCAAGAGGAGGATCAAACAGAAGAGGTTTCCTCTTCTGGCCAGAAAGGAGTTGCATTCTCTTCAACTCTCAAATCTGATGCCATGCCAAAGGAGTCTACTGCAGATGACTTGAGCCTCAAGGAGCAGGTAGCACTTCTAACTCATAAATTAGACAAAATGAGTTCAAAATATGGCAGGTACAAGAGGCATTGGAAGGAGTCTACCAGAAACAGGAAGAGTTCTTTCAAGCCTGCAGAGAAGGAGAAAACATCTGGAGACTCAAGGGAGACCAGATTCAGAACTCCAGAGAGGAGGAGAGATGACAACCCTGGCAGCTCTGGGAGATCAGATCATCAGAGGAGGGATGGTAGCTCTGGCAGACCTGACTACCAGAGGAGAGAAAGTAGCCCTGCCAGATCAGATTACAACCAGAGGAGGAGAGAGCCAAGTCCTAGTCCCAGAGGAGACAATGCCTGCTACACATGCAACAAGACTGGTCACTACAGTTATGATTGTCCTCAGCTTACTCCTAGGGAAAGAGAAGAGAAAAGAATCAAGAGAGATAGGAGATATGCAGATAAGAGAGCACTGCTGGCAGAAGCAGAGGAGGAGGATACTAGTTCCAGTTCTTCTTCTTCTGACTTTGGATCAGATGATGATGTGTGTCTCATGGCAGACATCACTGAGGTAAATGAAACTACTCTTGTTTTATCTAATTCCAAATGTACTGAATCCTCTAATTCATCTGGTAACTCCAGAGAGTCTGATATGCAACAAATGCTATCAGATCTCCAAAATTGTGTCCAACTCTGTCAAAAACTTGAGAAAGAGAATGGTAGGCTCAGAGCAGAAGTTCAATCTCTCTCTCATGAGCACAAATCCACCAGAGAACTCATGAAAGATCATTCCAAAGAAGTCTCTGCACTTCAGGATAAGATCACAGAAAGAGATACTCTGGTAGATCAACTCATGAAAGAAAGGAATTCTCAAGAGGATGAGATCACTGAACTCAGAGCCAAATACCAAACTCTTATCAAGGGAAAACAAGTTGTCCACAACATAGAGGAGATACCTATGCCCAGAGAAGCTCCTAAGATACCATCTGTTGTATCTATAATATCAGAGTCTTCTCAGCGCATTTGTGATAAGAGTGGTTTAGGATATTCTGGAATTACCACTAAGACTCACAAGTACTTTTATAACAAAGACAAGTCTGTAAGAGCTGGTAAAGTGGTAGAAATCTGGAATGATAAAGACTTAACTGGTAATGGTTACAAGGTGGTTCACAATCCTGATTGGAAAAGGAATCACTCTGTTAATCACTTAACTAATGGTCCAGAAGAGTTGACTACTCTGGAAGAGAAGATGCTAGAGAATAAGTGTCAAAAAGGGGAACCATTAAAGATTAATGGTTCTGTGAACAATGAGTCCCAAGGAGTAGGACTTACTCAAATTGGAGGACCCCAGAGAAATCCTCAAAGGGAACCTAAACAGATTAGGGGACCTCAAAGGAAACACTCAAAAAGGGGGAATACCAATCAGAGTAATAACTACCAGAGAAGGAACAATGTTCAACAGAACCAGGTACCCCAGAGACAATTTTCTCAGAAGAATCAATTCCAGAATAGGTATACTCAAAGGAACTATAATCACCAGAACAGGTCTAATTATCAGAACCAGAGGAGATCTTCCAGACCCATCTATAGAAAACCAACTGATCTGGGAAGTTATGACACCAGAGATGGTTCTTCTAGGATGTACCCTTATAACCAGACCTTTAAGACCATGTCTTTGAGGCAGGCCATTCCAAAGGCCAGATTTGAGAAAAGGTACACCAGACCTGTTTATAGGAAAGGTGTCCTTATCAGACCAGTAGCTCAATATGTCATAGTAAGAGGACATGTACTGGTAGATAGATTTGGAAGGAAGATAAGATCTCCTCATCCATCAAGAGATGATCTTTATCTATGGATTCCTACAAAACCTGCAACTAACCAATCAGGACCCAGCACTAGTAGGGGACCTAATTAATCTCTCTGCAGGTAGATAAGAGTCCATTGGAGAAAGGATTTTCAAGCAACCATGTCTGGTACATTAATAGTGGATGTTCCAAGCACATGACATTCCAGAAGGATAATCTCCAAGATTTCAAGCCATTGAATGGACCAAGAGTGATGTTTGGTGACAACAACTATGGAGTCACCAGAGGAGTTGGAAAGTTGACCTTCAATGGAGTATCTGTAGATGAAGTCTACTACGTAGAAGGACTCAAGCATAATCTGCTTTCAGTATCCCAATTCTGTGACAAGGGATACTCAGTGAAGTTTTCTAGTGATTCATGCACTGTTTTCTCTTCTGATTATAATGATATCTTGCTAATAGGCTTGAGGAAGGGTAACATTTATCTTGCAGATTTTAGCAGTTGCCCAAGGAATGCTTGCCTGGTTGCTAAAGGATCTGCAGAGAACAGCTGGATTTGGCACAAGAGATTGTGTCATCTTAACTTCAAAACATTGAACAAGATTGCCAGAAAGGGTCTCATTCGAGGTCTTCCAAATGAAGTGTTTAAGAAGGATCAGGTTTGTGGTTCATGCCAGAAGGGTAAATAACCCAAGACTTCCTTTAAGGATGTCCAGAGCACAACCACAACCAGAGTACTTCAACTACTTCACATGGACCTGTTTGGACCTGTTTCTCCTCTTAGTTTCAGTGGAAGGAAGTACACCTTAGTAATAGTAGATGACTTTTCAAGATACACTTGGGTAGTGTTCTTGTTTAAGAAAAATGAAACTATGACTAAGCTGCCAGAGTTCTTCAAGCAGATTCAGAATGAGCAGAACCAGAGCATTGTCAGGATCAGGAGTGACAAAGGAACAGAGTTTTTGAATTCACATATTGCAGATTATTGCAAGGATCATGGGATTTTTCATGAGACACCTGCTGCCAGAACACCTCAACAAAATGGAGTTGCAGAAAGGAGGAATAGGACTCTCAAAGAAGCTGCAAGAACACTTCTGGCAGAGTACAGCACTCCACAGAGATTTTGGGCAGAGGCCATCAATACAGCTTGTTACACTCAGAACAGGTGCCTGATTGCCCAGAGACACAATAAGACCCCATATGAGGTATGGAAAGGTAAAACCCCATCTGTTTCATATTTTCATGTTTTTGGATGTAAGTGTTTCATCCATGACAATGGGAAATCTAAATTAAGAACCTTTGATGCTAAAGTGGCTGATGGAATATTTTTGGGATATTCCAGCACCAGTAAAGCTTTTAGAGTTTTTAATAAGAATTCACTTTGTGTGGAGGAAACACCTCATGTTGTTTTTGATGAATCTACTTTTGAGTACAAGGTGGATCCTAAGTCTCCTGATGAGACCCAGAATCAGACTACACCCAGAGTTATCAAGGTCAATCCACCTATTCTTGATTCAGATTCAGATTCAGATGAGGACCCATCTCCTGGTTCTCTGAAGCAGCAGCCTTCACAAGGAGCAGAACCAGAAGAGGTTGGAACTCCTGTAGGGGGAAGCTCTTCTGCAGGTGGTGATAATCACCAAGGTACTGCAGTAGATGATCAACCAGGCAAGACCACGGGAAGGAGGACCCTGGTTGATCACCCCAATGACCTGATCTTAGGAGATCCAACTAAGGGTGTCCAGACTAGGAGAACTATTAACTTAGCTGCCTTATTCAGTTGCTATGTGTCCTTGATTGAGCCCAAGAACATCAAGGAGGCACTGAAAGATTCAAATTGGATTGTGGCTATGCAGGAGGAATTGAATCAATTCACCAGACAGGATGTTTGGGAGCTGGTAGACAGACCAAGACATCAAAAGGTGATAGGCACTAAGTGGGTTTTCAAAAATAAGAAAGATGAGAATGATGTCATTACTAGGAACAAGGCAAGGCTAGTGGCCCAGGGCTATTCTCAGTCTGAAGGAATAGACTATGATGAGACTTTTGCTCCTGTTGCCAGACTAGAAGCCATCAGATTGTTCTTAGCATATGCTGCTCACATGAAGTTCAAAGTATACCAGATGGATGTGAAATCTGCCTTTCTTAATGGGATTCTCATTGAGGAAGTGTATGTTGAACAACCTCCTGGTTTTGAACAAGGTGACAAGGTGTTTAAGCTTAAGAAAGCTCTTTATGGGCTGAAGCAGGCACCCAGAGCATGGTATGACACTCTATCTCAATTTCTTCTGGACAATGGTTTTACTAAAGGTAAGATTGATAGGACCTTGTTTAGGAAAGAAGAAGGAAAGGACATCCTTCTGGTCCAAATATATGTTGATGACATCATATTTGGATCCCCTAACAAGAAGTTGTGTGAGAAGTTTGGTGAGCTCATGCAGGGACAGTTTGAGATGTCCATGATGGGAGAATTGAATTACTTTTTGGGTTTGCAGGTTAAGCAATCAGAGAAGGGAATTTTTATTAATCAAGCTAAGTACACCAGAAACATGTTAGAGAAATTTGGAATAGGATCTAGCAGAGCAGCCAAGATCCCTATGATGACAAATTTCAACATGGATCCAGATGAGTCTGGAGAGAGTGTGGACCAGACTCAGTACAGAGCACTTATTGGTTCTCTTTTGTATCTGACTGCAAGCAGACCAGATATTACCTTTGCTGTAGGAGTTTGTGCCAGATTTCAAGCTAATCCCAAGAAAAGTCACTTGGAAGCAGCTAAGAAAATATTGAAATATCTCAAGGGAACTGTGAATTTAGGATTATGGTATCCTGCAGATGACAATTTAGAATTAAGTGGTTATTCAGATTCAGACTATGGTGGGTGCAGAATAGATAGGAAATCTACAAGTGGTACATGCCAATTTTTAGGGAACAAATTGGTATCCTGGTTTTCCAAGAAGCAGACTTCAGTTGCTACATCAACAACAGAAGCAGAGTACATGGCTGCAGGGAGTTGTTGTTCTCAACTACTTTGGATTAGTCAACAGCTTAGGGACTACCAGATTAGAGCTAAGGATATTCCTATTTTCTGTGACAGTAATAGTGCCATTGCAATCACCCAGAATCCAGTTCTTCATACCAGATGCAAACATGTTGATATAAGGCATCATTTTATCAGAGATCATGTTGAGAAGGGAGATATAAGGATGGAAAAGATTGCAACAGAGAGGCAGAGAGCAGATATTTTAACCAAGCCTTTGGCTGAGACCAGATTCAGAGAGTTAGCCTTTGAGTTAGGATTGTTGGATCCAGAGACAGATTTGATTTAGGGGGAACATCAGAGAAGTATCCTTACTTTATTAATTTTCTTCAAAAATTCTCTTTATGCTAACATACCTGCAGATTAGATATATCAGAGAGGGTATACTTCCAGATGAAGTATACACCAGGTGACACTAATCCCAGATGAGGTGCTGAGTCAGAGATATGTCCAAAGTCTTTATTGACCAGGACCAGATAAGTTCCATCAGAGGAGAAGTTTCACCAGACTAGTTGTGGTATCATCTGGTTACAATATCAGGTGACAGGTATGTCTTTTCTACTCTGGCCTCTGATCATTGGGATACACTTTTCAAATTAATAAGTACACTCAAAACCTTTCAACTTCGGAGTGTATTTAAGACTAGGGTATAGGGCCTAGGCAATCATTTCGCTTTTTCTCTTGACTGCCACAAAACCCCTTTATGCCCAGTCCCAATGACTATGCCAACGCACCAGATTAAATCTGTATTTCGCCTTTCATCATGGCCATCGGATTTAATCACTGTGCAAAATGTCAATCAATTCTAAAATTGATTTTGTTTCCTAAATTGAATTTGAAACAACACGCGTTCACACTTCATTTAATTTTCAAGCCACGCGTATTACTCTATTTAAACCAATTTTGTTTTCAATCTGTCCTTTCACGTTTCCATACTATTCGAACCCTAACTTCTCTCTGCACAGCATTCTCTCTCTCTCTCTCTCTTTCACAGTAATGGCTCCTCCGTGCAATTTCGATCATGTCCTGATGATGAAAAAGCTTAAGGCGGAGATGGTGGTGGACTTTTATACCACCAAGAACCCAGTTTTGCTGTCTGTTCTGGAGATGTTCCAGAATGCAGGGGTGGAGAAGTTGATCTCCACTGTTCCAAGGGATTTTCGCACTCTTGACGGTTATGCGGCCCAATTTCTGGTTCGCATGAAGATTCATGATGATTACATCTCTTCAAAGATTGGTGAAGATGATTTGGTGTTTTCGAAGCACGATTTCTGCGCTCTGTTCGAAAACATTTCTGCGGTGGGAGTGGATCCATTGACGTACAAGGAAGATGATATAATTGGATCATTCAAGATTTTTGCTCGATCTTCTTGCCAGAATATCACAAAGGGCTTTTTGGACAAGCATTTGAGGCAGAAGTTCAAGGTGTTGTTTGACATTGTGGTTAAAGTACTTATGTGTGAGAATCACAGCACAGATGCCATTTTCAATGGTAGGATGTGTGTGATGAGGGCTTTATATGATGGTGTACAATGTAATTGGGCGGAGTTCTTCTGGGATGTGTTGAGGAAGAACAAGCTGAAGGTGAAGAAGGAGTCCTGTCCTTCCAAGCCAGGGGAGTTGCAGTTCCATTTCACTGCAAATGTCTCTTTGGGGACTAAGTTAACTCTCATTCTGGATTCTCTTCTTCCAGAGAAGAAGTGGAGATCTTCTTGGTGCCATAATTATCACAAGTCCAAGATCCTCTTCTCAAAGGATGGTCCTCTCCACGGCCATGCCGACTCTGATGGGGAGCAAGCCATCCCTGCCCCTCCTATTCAATCTATTCCTTCTCCTCCAAAGGGGCAGAAAAAGCAGCAGAAGCAGAAGGCTCAGAAGAAAACTGCTGAAGCAACTGGTTCTTCAGCCGTTGCCTTTTCTGGTTCCTCAGAGGAGGACCAGATTCCCCTTCTTGATGTGCTTAAGAAGAAGGGTGATGTTGATAACGCCGTAAAGAAGGCTGGAGCAGCCAAGAGGAAGCAGCCAGACGAGGCCAGGAGACATTCTGCTAAGAAGAGGAGGACTAGCAGAAAGGCTAAGAAAACCCTTCTGGTGGATGAGCCATCAGAAGAGGAAGAGGAAGAAGATGAAGTGCCTCTTGTGAGGAAATCCAAGGCCAAGAGAGCCCTTCTTCAAGATTCAGACTCTGGATCTGATCTTGGAGAGGCCTTGGAGAAGGCCATTGAGGATGCCACCCAGATGATGGAGGATGCTCCAGAGCCTGTGTTGCCTGCTGGTGTTGACCCAGCAGAGGTAAACCCTACCTTTCCCTCTTCCTCCCCCATAAATCTTGTTTCCCCTTCTACCTCTCCCCCAGATAACATCCCCCAAACCCCATCTGCCTCTGGTAACCCCATTCTTCCACCAGAGCAGACTATCCCAGATACCCCCATCTTTACTCCCTCTACCATTCCTACACAAACACCTTCTCCCCCAAATTTCCAAACACATATCCCCTCTAACCCCTCTCCCCCACCTTCTGTATCAGAGGTACCCTCAACCTCCTCTGGTGCAGAAGTCCCCCCTTCAAACACTTCCACCTTCCAAATCCCTCCTACACATTCTGTACCAGATATTTCTTCCTCCTCTGGTGCAGAGCAACCAATCCCCACCACCTCTACTTCACAAATTCCAAACCCTCCCCAAACCCATACAGACCAGGACCCAACCATTTCTATGGCTCTGGGATTCGTTGGCCCTCCCCCCTCTCCAACCTGTTTATCCAGCGATGATAGTGAAGATGAGGAAGCTTTACTTGAGCCTGCTGACTTAGCCCCTTCCTCCTCTGCCTCTGGGCCCAAACCCTTCACTTTCTCATCTGCAGAAATGGGTCCCATTCGGCAGAGTATGAGTGTAAGTGCTCAGCTCTGGCTAAGAGAGCATTTTCCAGTTCTTCTGGAGCACTTACCACTTCTGGCAGAGCTTACTGATGCCAAGGTCTGGAGCAAGGCCAGACTTGAAGATGTGGAGGACCTGGTGCTTTTGCTTGAGGAAATGGGTGCCTCCAACTTCACTGCCTGGGAGATTGAGCTGAAGCAGAAGATGAACATTCAGAACCCAGCAGAGCTGGAGACTCCTGGTGCAGCCAAAGTCTTGATTCGCACCTTGCTCATCCAAAGAGGAGTCATGCTCACTCCAGAGGGCCTCACTTACAAGTTTGGTCCTCACTTTGTCTTCCCTCCAGAGCTTTATTCAGACGAGGAGGACTTTGAGATGTCTCCTGCTGTGCTCCAGAAGATGAAGGCTTTCTTCAACGAGCAGATCATGCAGATAGGGCGCTTTTCCAAAGCAATCCAACATATGGCCCCTGCTATGATTGAGCATCAGATTAAGCAAGAGAGGAGAATCTTCATGAAGCAGCTCAAGTCCTCTCTGGCAGAGGTTAAAGCTTCGTTCAAGGCTAATGGCTTGTTTGTCAAGCTAGATGTTATGCACAGCCAGAAGCAGCTCCAGGAACATGTGATGGAGCAGATGAGGCCAGTTTCTGTACTCAAAGTGGAAATGGCCAGCCAGATGATTCAGACTGCTAGACTGAAGGACTCCCTCCAGGAGATGTTGGAGAAGCAAGAGAGACTTGTTGCAGAGTCTAAGGCTTACCTGGAGGAGGCCAAGCAGCTTCGTGATCTTCACTCTTCCTCCAACACTGCCTTGCCTGATCTCATAAGGCAGGTAGTGGAGCCCCTCCTTGATGAAGTTAAAAAGGGGGAAGAGAAGGCCAGAACTGATCTGGCGAAGACCACCAATGAGACTCTGTTTAGCCATGGAGCTCGTCTGGACCTGTTGGAGAACACTCTGGCCCAGGCTGAGTTGCAGAAGAAGAAGAAAGAAGAGTTGAAATCTCTATCTATGGCTAAACAACTTGCTGCAGAAGAAGAGTCATCTGAAGCTGAGCAGGATCCTTCTACCATTCCTGGTCCTGCTAAGAGGAAGATTAGAAAAGTAAAGAAGAGCTTCCTTGAATCTGTTGTCGAAGAAGCAGAGAAGAGATACAAGGAAGAGACTCCAGAGGAGAGGCAAGCCAGAATCAGGAAGAACATAGATGAAGAGCAGAGGCTCAGATATGTTAGGAGACAGAACAAGAAGGCCAGAGAAGCTGGTATTCCTTCTGGTGCAGGTGGCTCAGGTCAGAAGAGGAAAGCTCCTGTGGAGGTTATGAACATCTTGCCACTAAGGACAGAAGGGTCTTTTGACTCTACTGTGCCTTATCCTCTGATTGAGAGATGGAGAGAAGCCAAGACCCTCTGGTTCATTCAGCATTATATCCAGAGGCCAGCACCAGAAGATGATGAGCTGATCAACAGAACCTTCCATTCTTGGATGCAAGCCTATGATGCAGACTTGTACAAGCAGCTGATGGATTCAACCATTGAGTTCAACCTGGAGGTGACTGCTCCTGAATTTACTTATCTTAACACTCCCATGATTGGGAACCAGGTGGATTGGGCAGAACTGAAGAAGCTTTACAAGACCAAGGTGTTGGTGAATTTCACCCCAACATCTTCTGCAGAGTTGAAGGCCATCCAGGATAGGTTTCTTGACTGGTTTCTTGTCCCTAAAGAGAACAGAAGATATGCCTAGAATAGGACAATGAACTTCAATGTAATCTGTAATTATTTTGTCCTCTGATTATTAATGAAAAATACATATCTTTTCTGTTCTAAAGACAACTCCTTGTTGTCTTATTATTTGCCTGATGAGATCTATTCTAAGGTTTCATCCCTTTATTGTTTTCTTACTTAAGTTTTACTTTTGATCAGTTCTGGTAGTGTTTTAACTCCATCAAAAAGGGGGAAATTGTTAGGATAAAAATTTGTTAGTTTTGATGAGTTAAAACAAACCAGAAGATATAATAGGACCATCTGGACCTGTTAGCCAGATGATGATCTAGATTAGGACTTAGTCTAGGGGGAACTGCCAGACCAGAAGACCTCACCAGAAGAGTCACCAGAAGACCTCTCCAGAGGACTCCACCAGAGGACTTCAGCAGAAGAGATCAAGACCAGAGGCAGAGGACCTTCCCCAGACCAGACGAGTCCGGACCAGACGAGTCTGGTGGAACAAAAGATGCTCAGTTTTGATCCCCTTATCCTACTGAGTATTCTGGCTGTTCACCAGATAAGGACCAGAAGACATCGAGGTTGCCTGGTGTCTGGTCCTGCCTTCTCTGGAGAGAATCAGAGTTAGGCAATTGGAAGCATTGACCGTTGGTGATTCAAATCAAGTCAAACAAGATTGGATTGAGAAGATATGAAGACAATCAATCAAGATCTCACCAACCCAATCAATCAATTAGGGAATTGATTGATTGAAGCTTCCATATATAGAGGATCTGATTGGATTAGCCTCCCAACGGCTATGTCCCTAATCCCCTCTATATATACTTGAGTGCAGATCAAGAAAAAGCTCTAGAATCATTCACGCGCATATAGCCATACTAAGCTTTTGATCACTACGCATATTGCACTCACATTTTGTTCTTATTTACTCATCTACTCGTAAGGAGTTTATACACTCAACCTGTTCATCTTGTTAGACAAGGTTGGAGTGAGTCTATCTTTAGATCGAAGTTAGATCTAAAGAGTTTGTAAGAAGGTGCTGGTACTTCAGAAATTCCAGTGAGTAAGTTTGTGAGTTGGTTGTTAGTGAGACCCCTTGGTGATAAGGGAGAGTGGACGTAGGATATTTATCCGAACCACTATATATCTTGTGTCTTTTATCGCTTTATTTTAAATATTGTTTATTGATCTCTTATAAAAGATTTTGGAAAGACATTTAAACATAAGCTTCCGCAATTAATCTATCGAGTGGGACAAACAGCAACACTTCATCAAAAACAACATCGTTTGGGGTTCGGGGACGACGTTTAAAGTCACACGAAAAAAACACGAACCGAAAAATTCCACGGCCCGAAATACGGCGCGCGTCGGCCCACTCGCGCGCCTCTCGGCCAGAAGCGCCGAAGCGCTGCAGGAGGCGCGCCGAGGCGCAGCACAGAGTCTCACCCGAGTCGCTGCACAGAGGTGCGCCGAGGCGCCGTGCGCCATTCTTCGCCGTTCGTTCTCTTTTTCTCCACCTCTTGCATGATTTTACGTCCATACACGCGCCACGCTTGTATGCGTCGTCCGGGTACGCCGTTTTTTATTCTTCGTTCTTCGTCACGATCCGGTTACAATTTATTTTACAAAAAAATAAATACTAGATCTAGACTAGTCTATTACAATGATCGAATCAAAATAAAAACAACTAATCTACTCGTGGATTTTCTCATGAGAAAAATGAATTCGAACGAATCGAATTAAAAATAATTAATTCACACGCATGAAATTAACAACATTAAAACCATGACAATTGGATACCTGCAAAAAAGATCTAGCAATTCTACTATCCAATTTCAATTTAATGTTTAACAATTTAAATTCCAATTTAAAGATCAGAGCCCGAAACCGTGGCTCTGATACCAGTTGTTGGGAAAAATTGGGGTGCCCGGAATCTTTTCGGGATGAAATTTAAATACGAATTTAAATACAATTATTACTAGCATGAATTAATCCTAATTAATTCAAATAATAATTCCAACAACGAATTTTCATCATGCATGTTGAATTAATTTCACATATTAACTATGACGGAAAAAACAAGTAAATATGTGATTAACGTACCTCTTGTAGAATTGGCCTTTGGATTAACGGGACAATTACGATCTCGCTCTATCGACCCAAAAACCTTCTCAAGTATTTCCCTTTTCACCTCACTTGATCACCGGTGGGAGATGCTTTCAAGTAATTTAATAAACTAAGGAAAAAGAAAAATATCTATGCTTCTTGATTTTTCCAACACATGGAATTATGTACTTGGGGATGAAATAATCACCCCTATTTATAATTGTGATGGCCGAAAATTTAAGTGATATTGGGCCTTGGAGAAAATCTTTTCTTAGACTCTAAGAAATCTTGAATATATCTCATATATTCTTTTCTCCAAAATAAAATATTCCACAAAAATCTCACTCACCTTATAAGCTTGAAGTTTTCGAAAATTTTAAGAAGTAAATCACAAGATTTAGATCTTCTTGAATATATGAGATAATCTTGTATTCCAAGAATACTTATCCTCCATAATATCTTTCCAAGAAAATCAACAAAATCTTTTTCCTTCTTAATTTCCAATTTTTGAATTCTACAAAGAAAAATCAGCATATTTATTTTCTTTTATTTTAATCACCTTATCATTATTGGGCTACTTGAGGGGTCTTTAAGGAGAATTAAGATTGGACTTCCTAATGGACTTCTGAATTTCAATATTGAGCCCCAATATAATTCAGCCCATTAATATTAATTATTACCACTAATAAATTAATATTGCACTATCCATCTTAATCCATATTACGATAATATGGGCTCCCGGTTATTATTTCCCGCGTTTAAGATTATCAAGTCCATTAATTAATTGAGCTTCTGAATAACTCTAAATTAATTAATATATTTCACCTTGGAGTAAAGACAGCTCAACATTATTATTCGTACCGAAGAAACTAATTCTTCACTTGCAAGATTTGGTACAATAAAACTTCTGAGCCCACCAAGGGGACTAATCACACGAGCCGTACTCGCACGCGTTTCTCCGTATTAAATCTTAGCAACCGTCGTATGATTAATATTACTGCCCAAGACACAAAGTTCGAAGTCGCAATGATTCTCACCTAATATGAATCAAAGCAGTAACCATTAAGCACACACGGTCCTATTTAAGTGACGAAGATTAAGAAATCAACAACCACTGAGGTCTAATTCTTCACCTTTCAGAACAGAAGAATTTATCCTCGTTGTAGGTCCTCTTCAACACATACTAAATGTGCTAGTGCAATCTCTTAGTCAAGACAGACCAATCTGAGCCTTACACATCGACCTTTCACGGCGGATTGTTCAATTCCACCTAGGTCGTGAAAATGTACGTTTAGTTACAAGTAAACTGTTAATGTTGTCTTCCGTGATCAGGTATCACTACATTAACTACAATGTAACATGTACTATATATTGAACGGTTTGCAATAGAAATTCAACATTCAATCATAACTAAAGCAAATGTGATAAAATAATTATTCTCATAAAACGAGTGTTTGATACACGAGTTATACAAAGTAAAAGCATACTTTCACGTATAACTCCTGTTGGGATATGTTTAGTTTTGATGATTTTCCAAAACGACATGTAATAGGTTTGAAAGCAGTCAGGATAGTATCCTTTAGATCAGGTCAGGCTAGGTTAGCTCTCAGTAGAATAGGTTGCTCAGTTGAGGGGGAACTCAGCGAGGGGGAACTTCTCAACACAGCCTGAAGATATCAAGATGACAACCAGAAGAGCTGACTGAAGACATGCCATCAACCTGAACCAATGGAGAAGCCTGAAGGAAGTCCCACTGAGTGTAAGTCAGGCTGTTCTAAGGAGCCTGATCAGGTGGATCAGTGCTGCACCAAGTAGGCCCTGAAGAAGTCAGGCTACTGTGGTCAGGGAAGTTTGTCATTCAGCCTTATGACAAACATCTTGGAGTGATCTTCAAACAGTCTCTGAAGGACAACCAAACTGAAGACGTTCAGTCCACTGAAGATCATCAGTCAGTGAAGGAGGAAGCTACCTAAAGTCAGTGGGTCTTGGTCAACCCACTGAGTCAAAGATCTGTGAATCCAGGCCACGTGGACCAATCAGCACGAGGCAGCAACTCTGACACTGACAAAGGCCGAATTCCAAGAAAAGTGGTTGAAACCATTTAATGCTGGATTCAAATGTATTTCCTCTCCAACGGATACATTTGAATCCCCATTATAAATACAAGCTCATGGCTGTGTATTTAAGAGTGTTGTGTTGGTAGATTATTGTAAGAAAATCAAAAGAAAACAAACACCTACGAGCTGAGAAAGTGTGAGTAGTAGTATACGTGCAGGGGAGATATAAGGAGGTTCTACTCACATCTTATACACTGATCTTGAGAGTTCACAAATATATACATAAAGAGTGTTCAGCTTGTAACTCTAGGCTTAGAGAGGTTTTCCCTATCTTAGCTATTGGCTAACACATTGTAAAGGGAAAACCTCACCTAGTTGGAGAAAACCCTAACTGAAACCAAAACCCTCTTGTCAGGTTTGTTGGGAGTAAGTTGTTAGTAAGGAGAAGGGCAGCCCAGGGAGTGGCGTGAGTCCAGTTGTAAGTGCACCTTGGCACGTTAAAAACAAGAATCCAAGGAGTGGATTTCCTGTTGAATCAGGCCGTGGATGTAAGGGTTTGTGTCTCTGAACCACGTTAAACCAAGTGTTATTTATCATTATGTACTTGCTAAAGGTTTTGTTATTTCCACTCACTGAGTGTAGTTCGAAAGAAAGAAGTTAGCCAAGTATTTAAGTCAGGGAGAATCTATCTCACTGACAAACTTAAGCATACACTCGAGAGTTCAGTCTCTCGAGTCACTGCCTTGTTACGAGACTGAGTTTTCAAGTCACCACACTGACTTGACCACTCTGACTCGTAGCAACGCAGTGACTTGAGGCTTCTCGCACTGAACTCAGCACGTACTCGAGAGCTCAGTCTCTCGAGTCACTGCCTTGTTGAGAGCCTGAGCTTTCAAGTCTCATCACTGACTTGATAGCTCTGACTTTCAGCAACGCAGTGACTTGAGTATTTCATCACTGAGCTCATTCATGTTGCGTTGTGGTTTTAAAAAAAAAAATTTGCTCCTGAATTCCCACTTTGGTATTCAAAAAACGGGACCATCAACTCCAACAGATGCTATAATCATCCCACTAGGGATAATAAAGTTATATGTCGAACTTGTATCGACCGAGGACCCGGAGAGAAGACTAACTAGGATGGTAGAGCTCTTGATCGTAGATCAACAATCTACCTACAATGGGATCCTTGGTCGTCCTTTTCTGAATAAATTCAAAGCGGAAGTTTCAACTTACTATTACTGTATAAAATTCCCAACGTCGAAAGGCGCTGGATCTTTGAAGAGAGATCAAAAGAAAGCAAGAGAATGTCTCCTCCAACTTCAATCTAATGAAAAAAGAGCCTCAATGATGGAAGCATCCACCAACTATCCAACAGATGAACCATCTGTTCTGGACGACATACTGGATTCAAGAGAATACCATATGGAGTTGGACGAGCAGACCCTTGTCCTGGGTGAGCAGCTCTCACCCAACGGTGAACAACCTATGCTAGAAGTAGAAATTCCTGCACCTACTGAGCAGCACATGAATATTGACAAGCAACCCTTTTTCAATGACCTGGAGGGCCAGAATCCGGCGAACAACGTTGAACCAAGGCGAGCAGTTGATCTGGAACCCCGCCTTGAAGCTGACCTAATGGACATCGAAAATGATTTTAACCTTGAGGGACCGATAATAGATCCCCATTGGAAGGGACAAAAATGATGAGCAACTCTAGTCGAAGAGCTGGAAGCCCTCAAAGTTAACCCAAAAAATGAGGATCTAGAACTCTACATCGGGTCTGAGCTCCCAGAGCCTTACAGGACCCAGATGACGAAATTTCTCAAGGCTAATCTAGATGTTTTTGCATGGTCACATGCAGACATGGTGGGGATCGATCCAAAACATGCTTGTCACCGAATCAATATCAATCCAACAAAGAAGCCAGTCCATCAAAAAAGACGAAAGTATGGACCGGACAAATACCAGACCCTCAACAAAGAAGTTAGAAAGTTGCTTGACAACGACCTTATCCGGCAAGTTCTTTGCCCACAGTGGGTAGCAAACCCAATCTTAGTACGAAAGCCAAATGGAACCTGGAGGCTATGCATAGACTTCACTGATCTGAATGCAGTCTGCCCGAAGGATAATTTTTCCCTTCCGCTCATTGATCAGTTGGTAGACAACATGGTAGGGCACAAAATGCTAACTTTTATGGATGCATTTACTGGTTACCATCAAATTCCAATGCATCCCAATGATCAGGAAAAAATGGCGTTCTATACAAACAAAAACCTACTATGCTGGAAAAGAATGTCATTTGGACTAATTAATGCGGGAGCAACATATCAGAGGCTGGTAAACAAGATGTTCAATGATCATACCGGAGAGACAGTGGAGGTGTACGTTGATGACATCGTAGTAAAAAGTCCAAGGAAGGAAGATCACCTCCAGCATCTCGCCCAAGTGTTTGATATTCTCCGACAATATAACATGAAGCTAAATCCGAAGAAAAATAGCTCTGAGTTCACTCGGGGAAGTTCTTGGGCCATCTTGTTAGCCAACGGGGAATCGAAGCCAACACCATAAAAGTGAAAGCAATCGTGGATATGCAACCCCCTCGATCAGTCAAAGAAGTTCAAAGGCTGACAGGCTATTTAACAACGTTGAATAGGTTCATATCCCAATCAGGAGATAAATACCGTCCATTCTTTGAAGCCATCAAGAAAGGAAAAATCTTATGGACGAGCTGTTGCCAGAGAGCATTCGAACAGCTAAAAGACTACCTGGGAGATGTAAAAATTCTGTCAAAACCTATCCCAGGAGAAAAGTTATATCCATACCTGGCAGCATTAGAGGTGGCGATCAGCTCTGTACTAGTACGAGCAGATGGGAAATTCCATCAACCAATTTATTATGTCATCCAAGCATTGCATGAGGCAGAGATCAAGTATTCTCTAACAGAAAAGTTGGCGTATGAACTTGTTATGGGTATAAGAAAGTTAAGGTCATATTTCTTTGATCATCAAGTCGAAGTGCTAACAACTTTTTCACTCAAACAAATTCTACACTGCACGAATACAGCTGGTCGCCTACTCAAATGGTCATTGGAGATTAGCCAATTCGGGGTAACTTATGCTCCTCAAACAGCGATCAAGGGTTAGGTATTAGCCGACTTTATAGTAGAACTAACTTTTCCCCAAGATCCGATGAGAGGACTTGATCACCCATGACATCTCTATGTTGACGGATCATCTACAAACATGGCCTCGGGGGCAGGTGTTGTTCTTATAAGCCCCGACAGACAAATCTTCACCTCGGCTATCAGATTTGAATTCATGGCCACAAATAATGAAGTTGAGTACGAAGCTTTAATTGCTGGTCTTCACCTGTTACTTGTTGTGGGTGTTAGACGATTACAAGTATTCGGCGATTCTCAATTGATCGTCAATCAAGTTCGAGGTGAATACGAGGCTAAAGATGAACAAATGGCGGAGTATCAAAGAATAGTTTCTCACCTTATGTCACAGTTAGACCAAGTATTCATTGAACAAGTGCCTAGGGCGAGCAATACTCAAGAAGATGCATTGGCTCTGCTAGCATCGAGTAAAGGCCCAACAAAGTTGTTTGACGTTGTTATCACTAAAATGTTCAAACCGTCGACAACCAACTACAAAGTCAATCAGCTAGACGAACATCCAGAAGATGAAGACTGGAGAACAGAAATAGTCAAATACTTGAGAAGTGGATAATAACCAAACAATCCTTTTGAAGCTGCCAAGTTAACCATATGAGCAGCCAGGTATACCCTAGTGGGCGAGCAACTTTACAAAAGGGGAATTTCTCTCCCACTTCTCAAGTGTTTGCTAGGGGGCAAGGACGGGCTATACTTGAAGAAATACATACTGGAGTGTTAGGATAAAAATTTGTTAGTTTTGATGAGTTAAAACAAACCAGAAGTTGTAATAGGACCATCTGGACCTGTTAGCCAGATGATGATCTAGATTAGGACTTAGTCTAGGGGGAACTGCCAGACCAGAAGAGTAACCAGAGGACTTCAGCAGAAGAGATCAAGACCAGAGGCAGAGGACCTTCCCCAGACCAGACGAGTCCGGACCAGACGAGTCTGGTGGAACAAAAGATGCTCAGTTTGATCCCCTCTTTCTACTGAGTATTCTGGTTGTTCACCAGATAAGGACCAGAAGACACCGAGGTTGCCTGGTGTCTGGTCCTGCCTTCTCTGGAGAGAATCAGAGTTAGGCAATTGGAAGCATTGACCGTTGGTGATTCAAATCAAGTCAAACAAGATTGGATTGAGAAGATATGAAGACAATCAATCAAGATCTCACCAACCCAATCAATCAATTAGGGAATTGATTGATTAAAGCTTCCATATATAGAGGATCTGATTGGATTAGCCTCCCAACGGCTATGTCCCTAATCCCCTCTATATATACATGAGTGCAGATCAAGAAAAAGCTCTAGAAGTATTCACGCGCATATAGCCATACTAAGCTTTTGATCACTACGCATATTGCACTCACACTTTGTTCTTAATTACTTATCTACTCGTGAGGAGTTTATACACTCAACCTGTTCATCTTGTTAAGATAAGGTTGGAGTGAGTTTATCTTTAGATCGAAGTTAGATCTAAAGAGTTTGTAAGAAGGTGCTGGTACTTCAGAAATTCCAGTGAGTAAGTTTGTGAGTTGGTTGTTAGTGAGACCCCTTGGTGATAAGGGAGAGTGGACGTAGGATATTTATCCGAACCACTATATATCTTGTGTCTTTTATCGCTTTATTTTAAATATTGTTTTATTGATCTCTTATAAAAGATTTTGGAAAGACATTATTACATAAGCTTTCGCAATTAATCTATCGAGTGGGACCAACAAGTGGTATCAGAGCAGTGTGTCCACGACCACTGCTTTGAAAAGCTTTTGGTGGTCACCGGGCAGATCCATTGCTCTTTAGTGATTTTATTCAAGTTCTTGTTATTTCCCTAAATTTTCTTATCAATATGTCTTCGAAATCTTCTTATAAGAGTCGCAAACTGCCAGAATTCTCGTTCGAGGATTATAGCCACTGGAGCTTCATGATGAGTAATCATCTTGGAGCTATTCATCACCGCATGTTAGATGTGGTTGAAAGTGGCCCCATTAAATTTTATTGGACTCCTATTGATAGTGGCAGGTCTGAGTCCAGAGAAGAAACTAGCGACGCTGCAGAGGATAGAGTTCCCAGACAACGAATCCTCAAAAAGAAAGACGAACTTGACAACGATGAGAGAAAACTACATAACCTGGACCAGGTGGCGAGGACTGAGATTATCAACACTCTTACTAAAGAAGTCATTGAAAAGGTCAGGACGTGTACCACTGCAAAAGAGATGTGGGATAAGTTAGCTTTGCTCTGTGAAGGAACAGAGAAGATTAAAGATAACAAGCTCCAAGCTGTTCAACACTCTTTTGACATATTCAAGATGAAACCAGACGAGACCATTGACCAGCTGGACATGCGTCTCACGAATCTCTTGAACAAGGCCAGTGCCTTAGGTAAGACCTATTCTGAAAAAGAGATTAATAGTAAAATATTACGTTCACTAACAAGCAGGTGGAGAATTAAAGTCACTGTGATCAAGGACAACAAGGATCTCAACACTCTGGATCACCATCTTCTGTTGTCTGATCTCAAGGCTTACGAATATGATCTTCAAGAGGAGGATCAAACAGAAGAGGTTTCCTCTTCTGGCCAGAAAGGTGTTGCATTTTCTTTAACTCTCAAATCTGATGTCATGCCAAAGGAGTCTACTGCAGATGACTTGAGCCTCAAGGAGCAGGTAGCACTTCTAACTCATAAATTAGACAAAATGAGTTCAAAATATGGCAGGTACAAAAGGCATTGGAAGGAGTCTACCAGAAACAGGAAGAGTTCTTTCAAACCTGCAGAGAAGGAGAAGACATCTGGAGACTCAAGGGAGACCAGATTCAGAACTCCAGAGAGGAGGAGAGATGACAACCCTGGCAGCTCTGGGAGATCAGATCATCAGAGGAGGGATGGTAGCTCTGGCAGACCTGACTACCAGAGGAGAGAAAGTAGCCCTGCCAGATCAGACTACAACCAGAGGAGGAGAGAGCCAAGTCCTAGTCCCAGAGGAGACAATGCCTGCTACACATGCAACAAGACTGGTCACTACAGTTATGATTGTCCTCAGCTTACTCCTAGGGAAAGAGAAGAGAAAAGAATCAAGAGAGATAGGAGATATGCAGATAAGAGAGCACTGCTGGCAGAAGCAGAGGAGGAGGATACTAGTTCCAGTTCTTCTTCTTCTGACTTTGGATCAGATGATGATGTGTGTCTCATGGCAGACATCACTGAGGTAAATGAAACTACTCTTGTTCTATCTAATTCCAAATGTACTGAATCCTCTAATTCATCTGGTAACTCCAGAGAGTCTGATATGCAACAAATGCTATCAGATCTCCAAAATTGTGTCCAACTCTGTCAAAAACTTGAGAAAGAGAATGGTAGGCTCAGAGCAGAAGTTCAATCTCTCTCTCATGAGCACAAATCCACCAGAGAACTCATGAAAGATCATTCCAAAGAAGTCTCTGAACTTCAGGATAAGATCACAGAAAGAGATACTCTGGTAGATCAACTCATGAAAGAAAGGAATTCTCAAGAGGATGAGATCACTGAACTCAGAGCCAAATACCAAACTCTTATCAAGGGAAAACAAGTTGTCCACAACATAGAGGAGATACCTATGCCCAGAGAAGCTCCTAAGATACCATCTGTTGTATCTATCATATCAGAGTCTTCTCAGCGCATTTGTGATAAGAGTGGTTTAGGATATTCTGGAATTACCACTAAGACTCACAAGTACTTTTATAACAAAGACAAGTCTGTAAGAGCTGGTAAAGTGGTAGAAATCTGGAATGATAAAGACTTAACTGGTAATGGTTACAAGGTGGTTCACAATCCTGATTGGAAAAGGAATCACTCTGTTAATCACTTAACTAATGGTCCAGAAGAGTTGACTACTCTGGAAGAGAAGATGCTAGAGAATAAGTGTCAAAAAGGGGATTCATTAAAGATTAATGGTTCTGTGAACAATGAGTCCCAAGGAGTAGGAATTACTCAAATTGGAGGACCCCAGAGAAATCCTCAAAGGGAACCTAAACAGATTAGGGGACCTCAAAGGAAACACTCAAAAAGGGGGAATACCAATCAGAGTAATAACTACCAGAGAAGGAACAATGTTCAACAGAACCAGGTACCCCAGAGACAATTTTCTCAGAAAAATCAATTCCAGAATAGGTATACTCAAAGGAACTATAATCACCAGAACAGGTCTAATTATCAGAACCAGAGGAGGTCTTCCAGACCTATCTATAGAAAACCAACTGATCTGGGAAGTTATGACACCAGAGATGGTTCTTCTAGGATGTACCCTTATAACCAGACCTTTAAGACCATGTCTTTGAGGCAGGCCATTCCAAAGGCCAGATTTGAGAAAAGGTACACCAGACCTGTTTATAGGAAAGGTATCCTTATCAGACCAGTAGCTCAATATGTCATAGTAAGAGGACATGTACTGGTAGATAGATTTGGAAGGAAGATAAGATCTCCTCATCCATCAAGAGATGATCTTTATCTATGGATTCCTACAAAACCTGCAACTAACCAATCAGGACCCAGCACTAGTAGGGGACCTAATTAATCTCTCTGCAGGTAGATAAGAGTCCATTGGAGAAAGGATTTTCAAGCAACCATGTCTGGTACATTGATAGTGGATGTTCCAAGCACATGACATTCCAGAAGGATAATCTCCAAGATTTCAAGCCATTGAATGGACCAAGAGTGATGTTTGGTGACAACAACTATGGAGTCACCAGAGGAGTTGGAAAGTTGACCTTCAATGGAGTATCTGTAGATGAAGTCTACTACGTAGAAGGACTCAAGCATAATCTGCTTTCAGTGTCCCAATTCTGTGACAAGGGATACTCAGTGAAGTTTTCTAGTGATTCATGCACTGTTTTCTCTTCTGATTATAATGATATCTTGCTAATAGGCTTGAGGAAGGGTAACATTTATCTTGCAGATTTTAGCAGTTGCCCAAGGAATGCTTGCCTGGTTGCTAAAGGATCTGCAGAGAACAGCTGGATTTGGCACAAGAGATTGTGTCATCTTAACTTCAAAACATTGAACAAGATTGCCAGAAAGGGTCTCATTCGAGGTCTTCCAAATGAAGTGTTTAAGAAGGATCAGGTTTGTGGTTCATGCCAGAAGGGTAAATAACCCAAGACTTCCTTTAAGGATGTCCAGAGCACAACCACAACCAGAGTACTTCAACTACTTCACATGGACCTGTTTGGACCTGTTTCTCCTCTTAGTTTCAGTGGAAGGAAGTACACCTTAGTAATAGTAGATGACTTTTCAAGATACACTTGGGTAGTGTTCTTGTTTAAGAAAAATGAAACTATAACTAAGCTGCCAGAGTTCTTCAAGCAGATTCAGAATGAGCAGAACCAGAGCATTGTGAGGATCAGGAGTGACAAAGGAACAGAGTTTTTGAATTCACATATTGCAGATTATTGCAAGGACCATGGGATTTTTCATGAGACATCTGCTGCCAGAACACCTCAACAAAATGGAGTTGCAGAAAGGAGGAATAGGACTCTCAAAGAAGCTGCAAGAACACTTCTGGCAGAGTACAGCACTCCACAGAGATTTTGGGCAGAGGCCATCAATACAGCTTGTTACACTCAGAACAGGTGCCTGATTGCCCAGAGACATAATAAGACCCCATATGAGGTATGGAAAGGTAAAACCCCATCTGTTTCATATTTTCATGTTTTTGGATGTAAGTGTTTCATCCATGACAATGGGAAATCTAAATTAAGAACCTTTTATGCTAAAGTGGCTGATGGAATATTTTTGGGATATTCCAGCACCAGTAAAGCCTTTAGAGTTTTTAATAAGAATTCACTTTGTGTGGAGGAAACACCTCATGTTGTTTTTGATGAATCTACTTTTGAGTGCAAGGTGGATCCTAAATCTTCTGATGAGACCCAGAATCAGGCTACACCCAGAGTTGTCAAGGTCAATCCACCTATTCTTGATTCAGATTCAGATTCAGATGAGGACCCATCTCCTGGTTCTCTGAAGCAGCAGCCTTCACAAGGAGCAGAACCAGAAGAGGTTGGAACTCCTGTAGGGGGAAGCTCTTCTGCAGGTGGTGATAATCACCAAGGTACTGCAGAAGATGATCACCCAGGCAAGACCACGGGAAGGAGGACCCTGGTTGATCACCCAAATGACCTGATCCTAGGAGATCCAACTAAGGGTGTCCAGACTAGGAAAACTATCAACTTAGCTGCCTTATTCAGTTGCTATGTGTCCTTGATTGAGCCCAAGAACATCAAGGAGGCACTGAAAGATTCAAATTGGATTGTGGCTATGCAGGAGGAATTGAATCAATTCACCAGACAGGATGTTTGGGAGCTGGTAGACAGACCAAGACATCAAAAGGTGATAGGCACTAAGTGGGTTTTCAAAAATAAGAAAGATGAGAATGATGTCATTACTAGGAACAAGGCAAGGCTAGTGGCCCAGGGCTATTCTCAGTCTGAAGGAATAGACTATGATGAGACTTTTGCTCCTGTTGCCAGACTAGAAGCTATCAGATTGTTCTTAGCATATGCTGCTCACATGAAGTTCAAAGTATACCAGATGGATGTGAAATCTGCCTTTCTTAATGGGATTCTCATTGAGGAAGTGTATGTTGAACAACCTCCTGGTTTTGAACAAGGTGACAAGGTGTTTAAGCTTAAGAAAGCTCTTTATGGGCTGAAGCAGGCACCCAGAGCATGGTATGACACTCTATCTCAATTTCTTCTGGACAATGGTTTTACTAAAGGTAAGATTGATAGGACCTTGTTTAGGAAAGAAGAAGGAAAGAACATCCTTCTGGTCCAAATATATGTTGATGACATCATATTTGGATCCCCTAACAAGAAGCTGTGTGAGAAGTTTGGTGAGCTCATGCAGGGACAGTTTGAGATGTCCATGATGGGAGAATTGAATTACTTTTTGGGTTTGCAGGTTAAGCAATCAGAGAAGGGAATTTTTATTAATCAAGCTAAGTACACCAGAAACATGTTAGAGAAATTTGGAATAGGATCTAGCAGAGCAGCCAAGATCCCTATGATGACAAATTTCAACATGGATCCAGATGAGTCTGGAGAGAGTGTGGACCAGACTCAGTACAGAGCACTTATTGGTTCTCTTTTGTATCTGACTGCAAGCAGACCAGATATTACTTTTGCTGTAGGAGTTTGTGCCAGATTTCAAGCTAACCCCAAGAAGAGTCACTTGGAAGCAGCTAAGAAAATATTGAAATACCTTAAGGGAACTGTGAATTTAGGATTATGGTATCCTGCAGATGACAATTTAGAATTAAGTGGTTATTCAGATTCAGACTATGGTGGGTGCAGAATAGATAGGAAATCTACAAGTGGTACATGCCAATTTTAAGGGAACAAATTGGTATCCTGGTTTTCCAAGAAGCAGACTTCAGTTGCTACATCAACAACAGAAGCAGAGTACATGGCTGCAGGGAGTTGTTGTTCTCAACTTCTTTGGATTAGTCAACAGCTTAGGGACTACCAGATTAGAGCTAAGGATATTCCTATTTTCTGTGATAGTAATAGTGCCATTGCAATCACCCAGAATCCAGTTCTTCATACCAGTTGCAAACATGTTGATATAAGGCATCATTTTATCAGAGATCATGTTGAGAAGGGAGATATAAGGATGGAAAAGATTGCAACAGAGAGGCAGAGAGCAGACATTCTAACCAAGCCTTTGGCTGAGACCAGATTCAGAGAGTTAGCTTTTGAGTTAGGTTTGTTGGATCCAGAGACAGATTTGATTTAGGGGGAACATCAGAGAAGTATCCTTTATTAATTTTCTTCATAAATTTTCTTTATGCTAACATACCTGCAGATTAGATATATCAGAGAGGGTATACTTCCAGATGAGGTATACACCAGGTGACACTAATCCTAGATGAGGTGCTGAGTCAGAGATATGTCCTAAGTCTTTATTGACCAGGACCAGATAAGTTCCATCAGAGGAGAAGTTTCACCAGACTAGTTGTGGTATCATCTGGTTACAATATCAGGTGACAGGTATGTCTTTTCTAATCTGGCCTCTGATCATTGGGATACACCTTTCAAATTAATAAGTACACTCAAAACCTTTCACCTTCGGAGTGTATTTAAGACTAGGGTATAGGGTCTAGGCAATCATTTCGCTTTTTCTCTTGACTGCCATAAAACCCCTTTATACCCAGTCCCAATGACTATGCCAACGCACCAGATTAAATCTGTATTTCGCCTTTCATCATGGCCATCGGATTTAATCACTGTGCAAAATGTCAATCAATTCTAAAATTGATTTTGTTTCCTAAATTGAATTTGAAACAACACGCGTTCACTCTTCATTTAATTTTCAAGCCACGCGTATTACTCTATTTAAATCAATTTTGTTTTCAATCTGTCCTTTCACGTTTCCATACTATTCAAACCCTAACCTCTCTCTACGAAGCATTTTCTCTTTCTCTCTCTCTCTCTCTCTCTCTCTCTCTCTCACAGTTATGGCACCCAAGTGCAATTTTGATCCAGACTATGTCTGCAAGAAACTCAAGTCAGAAATGGTGGTGGACTTCTATTCCACTAAGAATCCGGCCGCTTTGGAGATTTTGGAACTTCTCCGACGTTCTGGGCTGGAGGAGTTGATCTCAAAGGTTCCCAAGGATCTGCGTACCTTGGATGGATATGCTGCACAGTTTCTTATCCGGATGAAGATCCATGAAGACTATGTTTCTTCCAAGATTGATTCAGAGGATCTTGTTTTCTCTAAGGCAGACTTCTGTGGTCTTTTTGGTAATCTTTCTGCGGAAGGAGTGGACCCTCTGAAGTACAAAGAAGGAGAGGCGTTGGAATCCTTCAAGATGTTTGCCAGAAATTCATGCCAGAATATTACCAAGGGTTTCTTGGACAAGCATCTTAGGCAGAAGTATAAAGTGTTATTTGATATTGTGGTGAAGATTCTCATGTGTGAGAGCCATAGCACAGATGCCATCTTCGTTGGCAGGCTCTGTGTTATGAGGGCCATTCTGGATGGTGTTCAATGTAACTGGGCTGAGTTCTTCTGGGGGGTGCTGAGGAAGAACAAGGTGAAAATACAGAAGGAAGAATGCCCCCAGTTGCCAGGAGAGCAACAATTTGTGTTCAATGCTAATGTTTCATTGGGCACAAAACTCACTCTAATTCTGGATTCGATTCTTCCAGAGAAGAAATGGAGACAATCCTGGTGTAAGGGCTTTCATAAGTCCAAGATTATGTTCTCCAAGGATGGTCCTCTCCATGGCCATCCTGACTCTGATGGAGAGCAAGCCATCCCTGCCCCTCCTATTCAATCGATTCCCTCTCCTCCTAAGGGGCAGAGAAGGCAGCAGCAGCAGAAGACACAGAAGAAAGCTGCTGGAGCAACTGGTTCTTCAGCCGTTGCCTTTTCTGGTTCCTCAGAGGAGGACCAGATTCCCCTTCTTGATGTGCTTAAGAAGAAGGCTGATGATGATAAAGCTGTTAAGAAGGCTGGAGCAGCCAAGAGGAAGCAGCCAGACGAGGCCAGGAGAGGTTCTGCTAAGAAGAGGAGGCCTAGCAGAAAGGCAAAGAAAACTCTTCTGGTGGATGAGCCATCAGAAGAGGAAGAGGAAGAAGATGAAGTGCCTCTTGTGAGGAAATCCAAGGCCAAGAGAGCCCTTCTTCAAGATTCAGACTCTGGATCTGATCTTGGAGAGGCCTTGGAGAAGGCCATTGAGGATGCCACCCAGATGATGGAGGATGCTCCAGAGCTTGTTATGCCTGCTGGTGTTGACCCAGCAGAGGTAAACCCTTCCTTTCCCTCTTCCTCCCCCATAAATCTTGTTTCCCCTTCTACCTCTCCCCCAGATAACATTCCCCAAACCCCATCTGCCTCTGGTAACCCCATTCTTCCACCAGAGCAGACTATCCCAGATACCCCCATCTATACCCCCTCTACCATTCCTACACAAACACCTTCTCCCCCAAATTTCCAAACACATATCCCCACTAACCCCTCTCCCCCACCTTCTGTATCAGAGGTACCCTCAACCTCCTCTGGTGCAGGAGCCCCCCCTTCAAACACTTCCACCTTCCAAATCCCCCATACACATTCTGTACCAGATATCCCTTCCTCTTCTGGTGCAGAGCAACCAATCCCCACCACCTCTACTTCACAAAATCCAAACCCTCCCCAAACCCATACAGACCAGGACCCAACCATTTCTATGGCTCTGGGATTCGCTGGCCCTCCCCGCTCCCCAACCTGTTTATCCAGCGATGATAGTGAAGATGAGGAAGCTTCACTTGAGCCTGTTGACTTAGCCCCTTCCTCCTCTGCCTCTGGGCCCAAACCCTTCACTTTCTCATCTGCAGAAATGGGTCCCATTAGGCAGAGTATGAGTGTAAGTGCTCAGCTCTGGCTAAGAGAGCATTTTCCAGTTCTTCTGGAGCACTTACCACTTCTGGCAGAGCTTACTGATGCCAAGGTCTGGAGCAAGGCTAGACTTGAAGATGTGGAGGACCTGGTGCTTTTGCTTGAGGAAATGGGTGCCTCCAACTTCACTGCTTGGGAGATTGAGCTGAAGCAGAAGATGAACATTCAGAACCCAACAGAACTGGAGACTCCTGGTGCAGCCAAAGTCTTGATTCGCACCCTGCTCATCCAAAGAGGAGTCATGCTCACTCCAGAGGGCCCCACTTACAAGTTTGGTCCTCACTTTGTCTTCCCTCCAGAGCTTTATTCAGACGAGGAGGACTTTGAGATGTCTCCTGCTGTGCTCCAGAAGATGAAAGCTTTCTTCAACGAGCAGATCATGCAGATAGGGCGTTTTTCCAAAGCAATCCAACATATGGCCCCTGCTATGATTGAGCACCAGATTAAGCAGGAGAGGAGAATCTTCATGAAGCAGCTCAAGTCCTCTCTGGCAGAGGTTAAAGCTTCGTTCAAAGCTAATGGCTTGTTTGTCAAGCTAGATGTTATGCATAGCCAGAAGCAGCTCCAAGAGCATGTGATGGAGCAGATGAGGCCAGTTTCTGTACTCAAAGTGGAAATGGCCAGCCAGATGATTCAGACTGCTAGACTGAAGGACTCCCTCCAGGAGATGTTGGAGAAGCAAGAGAGACTTGTTGCAGAGTCTAAGGCTTACCTGGAGGAGGCCAAGCAGCTTCGTGATCTTCACTCTTCCTCCAACACTGCCTTGCCTGATCTCATAAGGCAGGTAGTGGAGCCCCTCCTTGATGAAGTTAAAAAGGGGGAAGAGAAGGCCAGAACTGATCTGGTGAAGACCACCAATGAGACTCTGTTTAGCCATGGAGCTCGTCTGGACCTGTTGGAGAACACTTTGGCCCAGGCTGAGTTGCAGAAGAAGAAGAAAGAAGAGTTGAAATCTCTATCTATGGCTAAACAGCTTGCTGCAGAAGAAGAGTCATCTGAAGCTGAGCAGGATCCTTCTACCATTCCTGGTCCTGCTAAGAGGAAGATTAGAAAAGTAAAGAAGAGTTTCCTTGAATCTGTTGTCGAAGAAGCAGAGAAGAGATACAAGGAAGAGACTCCAGAGGAGAGGCAAGCCAGAATCAGGAAGAACATAGATGAAGAGCAGAGGCTCAGATATGTTAGGAGACAGAACAAGAAGGCCAGAGAAGCTGGTATTCCTTCTGGTGCAGGTGGCTCAGGACAGAAGAGGAAAGCTCCTGTGGAGGTTATGAACATCTTGCCACTAAGGACAGAAGGGTCTTTTGACTCTACTGTGCCTTATCCTCTGATTGAGAGATGGAGAGAAGCCAAGACCCTCTGGTTCATTCAGCATTATATCCAGAGGCCAGCACCAGAAGATGATGAGCTGATCAACAGAACCTTCCATTCTTGGATGCAAGCCTATGATGCAGACTTGTACAAGCAGCTGATGGATTCTACCATTGAGTTCAACCTGGAGGTGACTGCTCCTGAATTTACTTATCTTAACACTCCCATGATTGGGAACCAGGTGGATTGGGCAGAATTGAAGAAGCTTTACAAGACCAAGGTGTTGGTGAATTTCACCCCAACATCTTCTGCAGAGTTGAAGGCCGTCCAGGATAGGTTCCTTGACTGGTTTCTTGTCCCTAAAGAGAACAGAAGATATGCCTAGAATAGGACAATGAACTTCAATGTAATCTGTAATATTTTGTCCTCTGATTATTAATGAAAAATACATATCTTCTCTGTTCTAAAGACAACTCCTTGTTGTCTTATTATTTGCCTGATGAGATCTATTCTAAGGTCTCATCCCTTTATTGTTTTCTTGCTTAAGTTTACTTTTGATCAGTTCTGGTAGTGTTTTAACTCCATCAAAAAGGGGGAAATTGTTAGGATAAAAATTTGTTAGTTTTGATGAGTTAAAACAAACCAGAAGTTGTAATAGGACCATCTGGACCTGTTAGCCAGATGATGATCTAGATTAGGACTTAGTCTAGGGGGAACTGCCAGACCAGAAGAGTAACCAGAGGACTTCAGCAGAAGAGATCAAGACCAGAGGCAGAGGACCTTCCCCAGACCAGACGAGTCCGGACCAGACGAGTCTGGTGGAACAAAAGATGCTCAGTTTGATCCCCTCTTTCTACTGAGTATTCTGGTTGTTCACCAGATAAGGACCAGAAGACACCGAGGTTGCCTGGTGTCTGGTCCTGCCTTCTCTGGAGAGAATCAGAGTTAGGCAATTGGAAGCATTGACCGTTGGTGATTCAAATCAAGTCAAACAAGATTGGATTGAGAAGATATGAAGACAATCAATCAAGATCTCACCAACCCAATCAATCAATTAGGGAATTGATTGATTAAAGCTTCCATATATAGAGGATCTGATTGGATTAGCCTCCCAACGGCTATGTCCCTAATCCCCTCTATATATACATGAGTGCAGATCAAGAAAAAGCTCTAGAAGTATTCACGCGCATATAGCCATACTAAGCTTTTGATCACTACGCATATTGCACTCACACTTTGTTCTTAATTACTTATCTACTCGTGAGGAGTTTATACACTCAACCTGTTCATCTTGTTAAGATAAGGTTGGAGTGAGTTTATCTTTAGATCGAAGTTAGATCTAAAGAGTTTGTAAGAAGGTGCTGGTACTTCAGAAATTCCAGTGAGTAAGTTTGTGAGTTGGTTGTTAGTGAGACCCCTTGGTGATAAGGGAGAGTGGACGTAGGATATTTATCCGAACCACTATATATCTTGTGTCTTTTATCGCTTTATTTTAAATATTGTTTTATTGATCTCTTATAAAAGATTTTGGAAAGACATTATTACATAAGCTTCCGCAATTAATCTATCGAGTGGGACCAACATGGAGTATGTGGAAACCACACTGGGGGAAAGTTTTGGCATACAAGACTATCAGGTAGGGTTATTATTGGCCAACTTTACGACAAGATGCAATCAAGGTAGCCAAGACCTGTAATCGGTGCCAGATTTTTGCCCCGAATATTCATACTTCGGCCCAAGAGCTCGTTTCGGTTTATAGTCCTTGGCCATTTTCAAGATGGGGGATGGACATAATTGGACCTTTTCCTCCCGGGAAAGGAATTGTTTGATTCGCTGTTGTGGCAGTCGACTATTATACAAAGTGGGCAGAAGCAGAAGCTCTGGTCAAGATTACGTAAAAAAAAAAGATCAACTTCATCTAGAAGAACATTGTCTGTCGATTTGGGGTTCCGCAAACAATTGTGATAGGCAATGGTCCACAGTTTGATGGGAAGGAATTAAGAGATTTCTGCACTAAGTGGGGAATCAGAAAATATTATTCAACCCCGTATCACCCCCAGTCTAATGGTCAAGTTGAATCCGTCAACAAGATAGTCAAGCATGTGTTAAAGATACGACTGACGGAGAGCAAGGGTAATTGGTCTGAAGAGCTCTCGGATGTTCTATGGGCATACAGAGTTTCTCCCAGGTCTAGAACCGGAAAAACACATTTTACATTAGCTTTCGGGACAGAAGCTATTATTCTGATTAAGTTAAAGACCAAGACAATACGGACAACCAACTTTGATAAAGAGGCGAACAACTCTACTCTACCTGCCGAACTAGATATGATCAAGGAAAAAAGAATGAATGTCGAGATAAAAAATGCTACATATAAGCAGCGAGCAGAACGTAACTACAATTCCCATGTTAAAATCAGGGAATTCAATGTTGGTGACTTGGTCCTACGAAAGTTGCTCGCCCCCATCTCCAGGTGTATTCGGACCGACTTGGGAGGGTCCATACAGGGTAACGGATAAGTTACCCAATGGTGTCTATGACATTGAAGACATGAAGGACAATTCGGCCCAATACTCCTAGAATGCAGTTCACCTAAAGAAGTACTATCAGTAAGGCGGACAAGTTCCTTACCAGGGCGAGCAAGTTGTGCAAGTAGGCCAAAAAACTTACCTATTTTTTTGAATTTTTGCTAAGTATTGTATAAAAATTATACGGCACAATGTATAGGTTGAACATCATAGGTCATAGCCAGATGCAGGTTAATGTAAAAGTTGTTCGGTAGAATTTGTTATAAGCGAACAACTATTTCACACTTCTAATTATTTTTAAAGATGTCTAGAGTTGTTCGTCAGAGTATATGTGTTAGTGATGAACAATCTTTTTACACTTGTAATTTTTTTGGATTAATGCAAGGTTAGTTGTTCGTTCAGAAAAGAAATCTAAGCTCAAGGTACAAGTCCGATAGTGAGGATCTAAGCCATTGAAAGACTGTTTGTTTTTCAAAAGCGAGCAAAGCCTAAGGCTAAACCCATATTCTACTATTAAAGGCAAAGTTAAAATCGAACAAAGCCCAATTACATGTGTTAATATTGCAAAGCATTGAAAAATATGTAAAGCAATTAGCACATGAAGAAGTGACGAGCAAAAAAGATAGATTCATTCATATAAAGGCTTTAAGCCGAAAGAAGAGTACAAAAGCACCAAAGAGAAGCGAGCAACTATTACAGAAAGCAAAAGAAAGTAAAAAAAAAAATCATAAGTCTAACTCTGCCCTTGCTCGGTAGAGGCCATATGATCCTGAGCCTGGTCTAGAGGGTTGTTGACCAACATGTTGGCGACCAGGTCTTCAGCTGCCTTTTGTTCACCTTCAGCAGCGGCTTGCTCGTTCTTAGCAGCTTACCCAGCTTGCTCGTCCCCATCCTCCCCTTCGACAGCTGGGGGGCGAACAAGAGTGATACTAGGGTCAAGAAAATCTAACTTGACCCTATAATCAACCATGTCACCCAGCTAAAGAGTTGATCCAGGTGGGGGAGGATAGGTTTCCAGAAATTCCACCAAGTCTTGTCCAATATCCTTTAAGATCTCAGGAACATTATGCATACTGACTGAACGAATACAGTCAGCATAGGCACATATGTAGCTCAAGTTCGACCAAGGGCTCAGATTGGCATTCAACTGGGTCTCGAATTCAGTCTGGGTAAGCATCCCAGCTGATCCATCCTTAAGGCGAGCAATCTCAGCCTCCACTTCAGCCGCCTTTAGCTCGGCCTCCTCCCTCTTCTTTTTCTCTTCTTCCAACGGAGCCTGGGAGGAGACGAGCATAGCTTCCTTCGCCTTCAGCTCGGCGGATAACTTATTGGAGTTATACGTGAAAGTATACTTTTACTTTGTATAAGTCATATAGTAAATACTTATTTTATGAGAATAAATCTTTTATCACATTTGCTTTAGATATGAATGAATGTTAAATATTTATTGCAACTCGTTCTATTTATAGTATGTGTTACATTGTAGTTAATGTTGTGATACCAGATCACATAAGATCACATTAATGAACTCCTTGTAACTAAACGTACAAATTCACGACCCAGGTGGAATTGAACAATCCGCCGCGAAAGGTCGATGTGTTAATCTCAGATTGGCCTGTCTTGACCAAGAGATTGCACTAGCACATTTTGTATGTGTTGAAAAGGACCTACAGCGAGGATAAATTCTTCTGTTCTAAAATGTGAAGAATTAGACCTTAGTGGTTATTGATTTCTTAATCTATGTCACTTAAATAGGACTGTGTGTGGTTAATAGTTATTGCTTTGATTCTTGTTGGGTGAGAATCATCGCGACTTCGAACCTTGTGTTTTGGGCAATAATATTAATCATAAGACCATTGCTAAGGTTTAATACGGAGAAACTTGTGCGAGTACGGCTCATGTGATTTGTCCCCTTGGTGGGCTCAGAAGTTTTATCGTACCAAATCTTGCAAGTGAAGAATTAGTTTCTTCGGTACGAATAATAATGTTGAGCTGCCTTTACTCCAAGGTAAAAGATATTAATTAATTTAGAGCAATTCAGAAGCTCAATTAATTAATAGACTAAATAATTTTAAACACAGAAAATAATAACCGGGAGCCCATATTATCTTAATATGGATTAAGATGGATAATGCAATATTAATTTTATAGTGGCATTAATTAATATTAATGAGCTAAATAATATTGGGGCTCGATATTGTAATTTAGTAGCCCATTGGAGGTCAAATCTTAATTCTCCTAAAGACCCCTCAAGTAGCCCAATAAGTAGCCCGATAATAATAAGGTGATTAAAATAAAAGAAAATTATTATTGCTGATTTTTCTAGTGATATTTTCGAAAATAGCTTATAGGAGAGAGAAAAGATTTTGTTGATTTTCTTGGAAAGATATTATAGAAGATATGTATTCTAGGAATACAAGATTATCTCATAAAACCAAGAAGATCCAAATCTTGTGATATCTACCTATAATTTTTGAAAATTAATGCATAGATGAGGAAGTGAGATTTTTGTAGAATAATTTATTATGGAGAAAAGAATATATGGGATATATTCAAGATTTCTTGGAGGCCAAGAAAAATATTTTTTCTCCCCTATTTCACATGATAATTTTGGCCACTTCATATCTATATAAGGGGGTGATTATTTCATCCCCAAGTACACAATTCCATGTGTTGGAAAAATCAAGAGCAATAAATATTTCTTTCTTCCTTGTTATTTTAAATTTTTCGTGAGCGCTTACCACCGGTAAACGAATAAGGCGAAGAGGGAATACTTGAGAAGGTTTTTACGGTTGAAGAATCATTACGCTTGTCCCGTTTATCTCGGTTTAACGTCGCTTCAAGAGGTACGTATTCACATAAATTCTTAGTTTTTCCGCCGTAGAATTTTATGTGAGAATATTCATATGCATGTTATTTCGTTGTTGGATTAATTATTATTTGAATTAATTTAAGATTAATTCATGCTAGTAATAATTAGATTTATATTCGTATTTAAATTTCACCCCGATTTCCCCAACAACTATTATCTGAGCCACGGTTTCGGGCTCTGATCTTTAAATTGATGTGTTGGTGAACGAATCTAATCGTAAGGATTAGTGGCTGTTTTAATCCGTTTTTACGTCACCAATCAATAACGTGTGATTGATTACCATCGTAAATGGTAAATCGGGGTATGAATTTATCGAATTTGTAAATTCGGTAGTCGAAATTGGACTTATTTCGTGTATGTGTGAGTTTGGGTGTGTTTGTGTGTATTTTTGTCTGAAATTCGAAATTATTTCAATAAGCTGGAGAACAACTATTTATAGAGGCTAGCAAGCATGAGGTGCCACTGACTCTTGGTCTCCCTAGCTTGCATGTCTGACATATGTCCTTTGACCTTAGTTTGACCTTATCTAAGCTGAATCTTAGTTACAAAGTCTTCTTTTGGGCCTTATCTCGGACTCATTGTTGTTCGCCTAGGTCGGCTTGAATGATCTTGATGACCCTTCAACTGAAAGTTGTTCGCCTCTTGAGGGTGTACTTTGGAAGTTGTTCGCCTTATGGCTTTGTTCAACTTGGCTTTGGGATCTTTGTCCTTTGTTCACTTGTACACACTTCTTTGGCTGTTTGTTGTATCATAGTTTGACCAAGTTGTTCGTCATTGATGACTTCACAGTTGGCTCATTCTTGGTCTCGGGTCTAAATACCTGTTCGCCCATTAGTTGTTCGTCGGGGAGTTGTTCGTCACTTTGTATACCTCCCAGATTGGTTAATGCACCCAAGTCATGATTTTCTTTGTTGATCTTCCTTGACTTGGTTCCTCATAATCCTCGATGTAGCTCTAATCCTTGTTCGTCATTTACTGATAATTGTTCGCCCATCAACAATTGCCCCCTATCCCGGCTATACGTTGCTCCAGACGAGCAACTTTGTGGCGAGCAACTATAGTTAGGATATCAAAATGATGAGGGTTGGGGCGAACATCATTGGCTTGGGCGAGCAACATATGGTCTGTCGTTTCGTCTTCCCAAGGTCTGGGAGTTGTACGAAGATGACGTGGGCGGCATGGCTGTGCGCCGCCCACGCGCGAGCAATCCCGAGGCCACGCGCCCCTATAATTACATATAGGTCCCTAAATTTTTGAACTTGTTTGGAAATTACCCCGTTTTCTCTTAATTTGGCCCCGGGGCTTTTGGGAAATTACGTCTGGGACCCCATTTTTACTTGGGTATAAGTAGTGGGAAAACTGAAATTTTTCCCACTTCTTCTTCTCCTACTACAGTGCTCCGGCGACTTCCTCCTCCCTCCGGCGATACCAAGCTTTCCGACGTCCGCCTTTCCGCTTTTGGTTTCAAACTTCAATTCCCAGGTAGTTACTCTTTTTTCTCTCTATCTTTTTCTCTCGAAAATCCTTTCTGCCGCCGTGTGGACCCGAGCGCCACCGTCTTCTCCGGGATAGCGCCGCCGCCTGCAACTCTTTCTACCGCCGCTTGGATTTTTCTTCCTCTTCTATGTCTTCGCACTCGAGCAATAAAACTG
Source organism: Ballota nigra (assembly GCA_947034835.1). Lineage (NCBI taxonomy): Eukaryota > Viridiplantae > Streptophyta > Magnoliopsida > Lamiales > Lamiaceae > Ballota > Ballota nigra. The sequence continues at coordinate 43,771,908 of OX344721.1, forward strand.
AGGAGACCCTAGATCCCCTTTTTCCCATTGCTGTTCGCGATCTAGAGCCAGTTGAAGTTTCTTCAGCGTCAAATGCTCACGTGGACTCAGTTGTTCGCTCTGTGGAGGACACCGGTGCGGGCCCATCTGGGAGAGAATTAACAGTTGTGGCGAACAACAATTTGGACGATATCTCTTCGTTTTCTGCCGAATCTGGAGATCCAGATCTTAACGATCTCACTCGCGAGTTCCTGGAGAGAATTAACTTTCCATCCCCAAAGATGCGGGAAAATGAGATCCCAGCTGGGGTTGCTCGGCTATTCGAATGGCGAGCATATGCTGAAAGGTATGCGAACAGCTTTCCCCATCCCCAGAGACAAATAATGGATAAGGTGAAAACTGAGTACCAGGCGAGCAAGATAAAAAGTGTTGTTCGCGAAGATGAACTGGACTCGATCCGGAAGGATTACAAAATCCCATACGATATTCACCTGTGGGCCCCTCGAAGAAAGGAAAGAGCTGATCGCCCACCCCCAGGATGCACGGCGATCAACCTTCACACCTTGATTACCGGACTAAAGCTGCCTCTTCCACCCGTTGTTGGTCGATTCTTGGAGGCGACCAACTTGGCCATCACCCAAATTACTCCAATTGGGTGGATGAACCTCCTAGGCTCTATGTGCTTGTTCGCCTTGGAGGGGTATGTTTATCGGATCACTGCGGAAGTGATCAACTACTTGATGACAATTACAAGCTGCCCCGTAGGAGAAGAAGGCTATCATTATCTCAAGGCAAGAACTGGGTTGAAAATGGTGGAAGAGGTGCCGAACAAGATTCGTGACTGGAAGCAACACTTCTTCTGGATTGGGGGTGATTGGCGAGCATCTTCTGGTCCACACGGCGGCCCTGGACGAATAAATTCTCCAGCAGCCTATGGAAAACTGAAACGTAAGCTTGTTTCTTGCTCGCCTTTGGGCTAAGTAGTTCTAATTTAACTTTTCTTGTTTGTTCGCAGGCCCTCGTCTACCCAAGTGGGATTCGAAAGAAGAGGAGTTGAGCTCCGAGTTTCTGTTTACTTCGTGCTTGGTTGGCCTCCGAAATAGGGCAGATATGACTATTGACTATCTTTGCCGAGCAAGGTGTCAAAGAGCTGCTCGCCTCTTGACTTATCCTCACCACCTGGAGGCTCAAGCTGAGGTGCCCCCAGGTATGACAATTTATAACTTTTGATTCCAGTCATGTTCGTCATTGATTTGTTTAACTTGCTCGCCTAACCTTTTTTTTTTTTTTAGCCGAGCAAGTAACAGTTGCCGTTCCCCCCAGTTACGCCCTTCTCAAGCGTAGGGTATCTGAAATGGGGCCCCCAAAAGAGAAGAAGAGGAAAGGCGACCCCCCTCCCATGTGCTTGCAATGACGAACAAACCTGAGGGGGCTAGAGTTCCCAGACAGACGGCCCCCCCCGTTCAAATCCGTTCCCCTCCTGTTTCCCCACCTCGTGGTGGGAAACGCCTTAAGAAGGCAGACGGGACCCCACTGGCCGAAGATGTCCTTGGCAATGGGAAGGAAAAGGTGGGCCAAAGTCACGCTCGCCACGAAGGGGATGTCATTAGGCGTTCTTCCGCGGAGCCTACGGAAAGGTCGGGAAAGGCGAGCAAAGATGTGGGCTCAGCCCGTGGCCCAGAAGACCTCACGTTCCTTGGATGGGATGAACGGAAGTTTGCCGAGTAAGTATCTACCCCCTTCTGCCGAACAACTTTCATTTTTAATTTTTCTAAGTATCAATTTCTTTTCTTGTTCGCAGATATCGGGCTGATGATTATCCCGGTCGAGCAAGTGTTGTACATCAGTACGCTTGCTCGAAAACTCCCGTTAACATAAGGGAGATTCCTGGCGAACATGTTCGCAAGGCGACGGAGTTGGTCGCCCGAGCCTGGACGCGTCCCTTGGACAAAGCCATCCTCCAACAGGGGCAAATGGACAATCTCCACCTCTCGATGATGCTCGTCGCCAACGGCCTCGTCACTGCCCAAAGGGCAATCGCCCAAGTTGCCGAGCAAGAGGAGTCTGCTCGCCATTATGCGAGTACTGCTCGGTAACTCTCCGAGGAAAAAGACAAACTGGCGAACAACTTGCATGGCCAGATTGCTCGGCTCAATGACCAACTTTCCCTCTATATCGACGGCGAGAAAAAGCACCTTGAAGACATTCAAGGCTTATCTGTCGAGCTGAAGAGTAAAGAGACCTTGCTTGGTGAGGAGAAGAACAAACTGTCAACGGCCGAGCAGAAAATTGCCGATCTCGAGGCAGAGGTTGCTCGTCTCCGGGAGTCTGAAGCCAACCTCTTCACACGCGAACAACTTGAAGCGGAGGTTCAGGCTCGGTCTGCTCCCATTTCCAACCTTGGGTACATCTGTGCCTACGCGGACAGCATCCGCTCGGCCGATGCTTATGACTACAAGGACTTGGTGGAGGAGATGAGCAAGGATTTGAACGAGTTCCTTGAGAACTATCCTCCGCCGAACAACATTGAAATCCAGTTGGCAGACTTGGCCGTGCTAGGGGTTAAACTTGATAAACTTGACCCCAGCATCACCATCACTCAACCTCCACCAATTGTTGATGACGGCGACCAAGAAGAGGAGCCGGCTGCCGCGGGCGAGCAGAATACCGAAGAGGTTGAGCGGAAGGCTGCGGAGGACTTGGCCAAAGATTTGATTGTTGACCCTCCTGCCGAGCAAACTCAAGATCCTCCCCTTGCCGAGCAACAATAGTTTTAGGAGTTAGTCTTTCCCAGACTACTTTTTGTAATAGCTGTTCATTTCTTTTTTTTTGTAGTACTTGTAATGGCTGCTTCCAGCTTGTACTATTTTTTGGGCTTAAAGCCTTTCTTTAATGGAATGTCTTTCTTTTGTTCGCTCATCTTCTTATATGTTAATTGCCTTTACATTTTCATGAAATGCTTTTGCAATTATAACATATTGTATTGGGCTTTTGTTCGAATTGAACTTTGCCTTTAGTGGAATTAGGGTTCAGCCTTAGGTTCTGTTCATTTTAAAAAACGAACAACCTTTAAGTGGCTTTGGTCCTTAGGTTCTGTTCATTTGTAAAACGAACAACCTTTGAATGGACTTGTACCTCGAGCTTTTGGACTTTTTCCTTTGCTGACGAACAACTACTATATTTACATTTTGAACAAATTACAAGTGTTATAAGACTGTTCATCACTTACATATACAATATGACGAACAACTTTTAACACAAACTAAAAACTTGCTCGCTTATAGATTTTTGCCGAGCAACTCTATTCAAAATTAAAAGACGCAGCACCAGACTATACAAATGTGGCGAGCAACTTTTTAATCTATACTTAACCAAATTTTCAAAAAATTATGCAAGTTTTTGATCCTTGATCCATTCCATTTGCTTGATTCACCGTTTGCTTGATTCACTCCATTCGCCATACTTGCCCCCAAGATAATTGTTCGCCCATTTATTGATAGTACTTCTTGAGATGTACGGCATTCCAGGAGTATGAGGCCAGCTTGCCTTCCATATCTTCGAGATCGTATACGCCATTTACGAATTTTTCCGTTATACGATATGGGCCCTCCCAAGTTGGTCCCAGTACTCCTGAAGGTTGGGCGAGCAGTTTTCTTAGAACCAAATCTCCAACTCTGAATTCCCGGACTTTTACACGGGAATTATAATAACGTTCCGCTCTTTGCTTGTATGTTGCATTTTTTAACTCAGCATTGAGTCTTTTTTCTTCGAGTAAATCCATTTCAGCACTTAGAGCAGAATTATTTGCTTGTTCATCAAAGTTGGTCGTCCTAATCGTACTGGTCCTTAACTCAATAGGTATTACTGCTTCTTTTCCGAAAGCCATAGCAAAGGGTGTTTCTCCGGTGCTAGACCTGGAAGAAACTCTGTATGCCCACAAGACTTCCGGGAGTTCGATAGACCAACCACTTTTGCTCTCCGCCAGTCTTACTTTTAATGTATACTTGATTATCTTGTTCACAGCTTCAACTTGTCCGTTTGACTGGGGATGATAAGGTGTGGAGTAATGCTTTCTGATCCCCCACTTCGCACAGAATTCTCTCAACTCTTGTCCATCAAACTGTGGACCATTGTCTGTCACAATTGCCTGTGGAACTCCGAAACGACAGACAATGTTCTTCCAAATAAAGTTGATCATCTTCTGCTGCGTGATGTTCACCATGGCCTCTGCTTCTGCCCATTTAGTGTAATAATCGACTGCCACAACGGCAAATCGAACATTTCCTACTCCGGCTGGGAAAGGACCAATAATGTCCATTCCCCATCTAGCAAAAGGCCATGGGCTGTAAACCGATACGAGCTGTTGAGCCGGGGTATGAATGTTTGGTGCAAAAATTTGGCATTGGTAGCAAGTCTTTGCTTTTTTTATTGCATCTTGGCGTAAAGTTGGCCAGTAATAGCCTTGTCTGATAGTTTTGTACGCCAAGGCTTGCCCCCCAGTGTGATTTCCACATACTCCGGCATGTATTTCTTCGAGTACTGCTTGCCCTTGCCCCCTAGGCAAACACTTGAGAAGTGGGACTGATATTCCCCTTTTGAAGAGTTGCTCGCCCACCAGAGTATATCTGGCGGCTCGCTTTACTAGCTTGGCAGCTTCAAAAGGATTGTTTGGTTTTTCCCCACTTTTCAAGTATTTGACTATATTTGTTCTCCAGTCTTCTTCACTGGTTTGATCGTCGAGTTGGTTGACATTATAGCTTACCGTCGATGGATCTTTCATCTTTGTAACTATAATATCTGCCAACTCTACGGGGCCTTCACTTGTTGCTAGTCGAGCAAGCGCATCTGCTTGAGTGTTGCTCGTCCTTGGAATTTGCTGTATGAAAACTTGCTGCAACATGGACATCAGGTGAGCAACAATCCGTTGATACTCGATCATGTGATCATCTTTTGCTTCGTATTCACCTCGGACTTGGTTCACAATCAATTGTGAATCGCCAAATATTTGCAAGCGTCTGACACCAACTACGAGAGATAGGTGGAGACCAGCAATAAGAGCTTCATACTCAGCTTCGTTATTGGTTGCCATGAAACCAAATCTGATTGCCGAGGTGAATACTTGCCTATCTGGGCTGATTAAAACTACTCCTGCTCCCGAGGCTATATTGGTTGATGATCCGTCCACATAGAGATGCCAAGGATGATCAAGTCCTCTCGTCGGATCTGGTGGGAAAGTTAGTTCGACTATAAAGTCGGCTAATGCTTGCCCTTTGATCGCTTTTCGAGGAGCATAGGTCACCCCGAATTGGCTAATCTCCAGTGACCATCTTAAGAGACGACCTGCAGTGTCGGGGCGATGGAGAATTTGCCTGAGCGGGAAAGTTGTTAGAACTTCGACTTGATGGTCAAAAAAGTATGGTCGTAACTTTCTCACACTCATAACCAAAGCATACGCCAGCTTTTCGGTTGGAGCATATTTGATCTCTGCTTCGTGTAAAGCCTGGCTGACGTAATATATAGGTTGGTGAAATTTGCCGTCTTCGCGCACCAAAACAGAGCTGATGGCAACTTCTGATGCGGCTAAGTATAGAAAGAGCTTTTCTCCTGGGATTGGTTTTGATAGGATTTTGACATCTCCCAGGTATTCTTTAAGTTGATCAAAGGCCGCTTGGCAGTTGTTAGTCCATGCAAACTTTCCTTTTTTGACGGCCTCGAAGAATGGACGGCACTTGTCCCCCGACCTGGATATGAACCGGTTCAATGCTGCTAGGCACCCGGTGAGTCTTTGCACTTCTTTCACCGAACGTGGTGGTTGCATATCCATGATGGCTTTAACCTTTGAAGGGTTGGCCTCGATTCCCCGCTGGCTAACAAGATGGCCCAAGAACTTTCCTGAGTGAACTCCAAAGCTGCTCTTCTTTGGATTCAACTTCATGTTATAGTGTCGAAGAATTTCGAACACTTGAGTCAGATGTTGAAGATGGTCTTCCTTCTTGGGACTTTTGACCACGATATCGTCTACATAGACTTCCACCGTGTCTCCGATTTGTTGGTCAAACATCTTGTTCACCAGCCTTTGATAAGTTGCCCCGGCATTGATGAGGCCGAAGGGCATTCTCTTCCAGCACAGCAAGTTTTTGTTAGTGTAAAAAGCTGTGCTTTCTTGATCGTCAGGATGCATTGGGATTTGATGATACCCTGCAAAAGCATCCATGAATGTTAGCATTTCGTGACCCGCAGTGCTGTCCACCAATTGATCGATGTGCGGGAGAGGAAAGTTGTCCTTCGGGCATGCTGCATTCAGATATGTAAAGTCTATGCATAGCCTCCAGGTTCCGTTTGATTTCCTCACCAGCACAGGGTTTGCTACCCATTGTGGACAAAGTGCTTGACGGATCAGATCGTTGTCTAACAGCTTTTTAACTTCTTCATTCAACGCTTGATATTTGTCCGGGCCGTACTTCCTTCGTTTTTGATGGACGGGCTTTCTTGCTTGATTTATGTTCAGCTTGTGGCAAGCATGTTTCGGGTCTATCCCCACCATATCTGCGTGAGACCAAGCAAAGACATCTAGATTCTTGGTGAGGAACTCTTTCATTCGGGATCTGTAAGGCTCTGGGAGCTCAGATCCTATGAATAATTCAAGATCTTCGTTGTCGGGATTAACTTTGAACGCCTCCAGCTCTTCGACTGGAGTCGCTCGTCGTTTTTGCCCCTTCCAACGGGGATCAAGTATGGGTTCCTCAGGGTTGGAATCATTTTCGATGTTCATGGGCTCTGCCCCCAGGCGAGGTTCTAGATCATCAGTTGGCTCCGTCCCATTGTTGTTCGTTTGTACTTGGCCCTCCAAGTCCCCCACTGAGGGTTGTTCGTCATCACCCCTTTGTTGTTCGTCAGATGGAGGTTCCTCGCGGGTGGTAACGAGTTGTTCGTCCAACACTTGTTCGTTCAAGTGTTGTTCGTCCATATCCATATGGTCGTCTATGTCCATCATATTGTTCAACATTGATGGTTCGTCGACGGGATACCTTGTTGCTTCCATCATGGATATTTGTACAAATTTTGCTCGTAGTTGTTGAATGCATTCTCGTGCTCTCCGTTGGTCTCCTTTAATTGTACCTGCTCCACTAGCTGTTGGGAATTTCAAACAATAGTGGTAAGTGGAACATGCAGCTTTAAATTCATTGAGAAAAGGTCGGCCAAGAAACCCGTTATAGGTCGACTCCTGGTCTACAACCAAGAAATCTACCATTCTTGTTATATTTCTTTCGGGTTCATTAGCCGTTACAAGTTGTACTGCTAATGTTACAATTCCCAACGGTGTTGTCACAGCATTCCCGAAGCCTATGATTCTGTGTGTTGTATTTCGAACATAACTCGAATAATCTCCCAGATTATCGAGGGTCTTCTTAAATAAGATGTTGGTGTAGGCTCCGGTGTCCACCAACAGTCTGTGGACTCTGGTCCCCATAATCTTTGCGCAGATTACGAGTGAATCATTGTGCGGAGTTAAGACGCCTTCAAGGTCTTTTTCGGTGAAAGTTAATTCTGCCGTTTGCATGATAGACGGCTTAACTCCCATTTCTTGTACTTGGCCAATCGCTCGTAGCTCCGCTTTCCTCTTCCGATTAGAGTCGGGTGGTTGTCCATCAAAACACCCTCCCGCGGGACCTGCGGGTTCCATCATAAAAAGATCTTCTAAAGGTTGAGCTGGTATACTGGGAACTGGTCGCCCGGATCTGTTGTTTCTCTGAGGTTGACCATCCTCTTCGTCTTCTGAGTTGTTCTCTCGGGTTCTTTTCCCAGGTTGCCTTTTAACGAAATCGGAGAGCTTTCCCTCCTCATAAAATTGCCAGAGTTGCTTAAGCAAATCTCTACACTCACTCGTAAAATGCCCCACACTTTGATGGTAGGCACAATACTTGTTTGGGTTGAGTTTGCCAGTATCCTGACGGATTTTACGTGGTGGGGAAAGCAACTCCTTCTCCTTTACGCTTTCATACACAGTATCAATTGATACTGTCAATATTTGGTTCAATTTTTCCTTCAAATCCGACCCTTCGGTGAATGCTTTCATATTTTTTGGGACCCTGTAGCTTGTCCCGACGGGCTTTTTGTTATTCTCCTTAGGATCAGCTTTATTCTCCCCCAAATTCGTTTGTAGGGCCTCGTGCATGGAAACGAAAATGCCAGCTTGGTTTCTGAACTCGGCATAAGTCTTTGGGCACTTTAGACGTACCTCCTTCCATAACTTCGACCCTTTTTTCAATCCGGCCATCACAGCGACGATCTTTGTATCTTCGCTCACCGGTTCTCCTTCTAGCAAAACTTTATCGAATCTTTCCATAAACGCCCGGTCAGTTTCATCATCATTCTGTCTCAAATCTGACAGCCGGTGTTTTTGGGAAAGATACGACCCCGCCGTTGAAAAGTGAGAAAGAAATTCTCGACTTAGTTGGACGAACGAGTGGATTGATGCCGGCGGCATTGATGAAAACCACTTGTGAACCCGATCGCCCAATGTTAAAGGAAAATTCTGGCATTGGGTGGCATCGCTGGCCCCCACGGAGACCATGTAGTCCGTATACTTCGTTAAGTGGACCCGGGGGTCGGCGACGCCTTCATATTGAATGCTTGCCGGAAATTGAATCTTTTTCTGTATCGGGGCCTTCAAAATGTGAGCTGCCAAAGGTGAGGATGGCATACTAGTCGTTCCCATCCCCCTCTGTTGGTCTAGTTGCCCCTGCATGTTCTCCACAGCCCTCCTTAGGCTTGATAATTCATCAAGAGGTGCCCCCTGACTTGGAGGCTGTTCGGCGAGCAAAGGCATTAGCCTTTCTGCTCGTCGCAGTCCCTCGCTTGGAGTGAGCACTTCCTGGGCTTGCCTCCTAATGTTGTTCGCCGCATTTGGCCCTAGGCGCCTGAAGGCTGACTGGGAGAGTCTTTCATGGACGGATGGGCGAGGCTGTTCAAAAGTTGCTCGCCCATCTTCTGCTCCCCGGCGAGCAGCTTCCCGTTGGGGTTGGCTAAGCCTGTCTTGGGCACTGGAACGTGTTGTTCCATGGCTAGACATAGTTGTTCGTCCGCGACCAGACTCAGCCTGTACTTCTCTTTGGTCGACCACCTTGGCCTTTCCCTTATTCCGTCTGACTTGGGCACTATCAACCTCTCGCTGTTCGCCCCTAGTAGTCCTGGGTCTAACAACCTCTAGGGACTTGTCCCTTGGCCTTGCTTGTGTTGGCCTAACCTGCTCTTGTTGCCTCTGGAGGGCCTGGAGAGCAGCTATGGTTTTGGCCAACTCGTTGGGGTTGTTCGCCAAAGCCTCCATCTCAGGGGGGAGGTTATGTGTTATGGCTGTATGTTGCGACCTGTTCGCATGTCTCGGGTCACGGTCCTGGTGGTCGGCCGACGTGGCTCGGGTCTGAGATGCTCTTTTTGACAAACGTGATCCTTGGGTCTCTTTAGATTGAGGCATTTCAATTTAAATTATTTCTTAATCTATAAATTGAAGAACACCAAAAACACCAAGAACACTTTTGTTTGTATCTTCAAATATTTCTTAAGATTTCCTATGAATCTTCAAGTTTTTAACTTGAAGTTCTTGAGTAATCACACTAAATCGATGGTTCGAACCCTCCTTCTAGCGCCAAATTATTGGTGAACGAATCTAATCGTAAGGATTAGTGGCTGTTTTAATACGTTTTTACGTCACCAATCAATAACGTGTGATTGATTACCATCGTAAATGGTAAATCGGGGTATGAATTTATCGAATTTGTAAATTCGGTAGTCGAAATTGGACTTATTTCGTGTATGTGTGAGTTTGGGTGTGTTTGTGTGTATTTTTGTCTGAAATTCGAAATTATTTCAATAAGCTGGAGAACAACTATTTATAGAGGCTAGCAAGCATGAGGTGCCACTGACTCTTGGTCTCCCTAGCTTGCATGTCTGACATATGTCCTTTGACCTTAGTTTGACCTTATCTAAGCTGAATCTTAGTTACAAAGTCTTCTTTTGGGCCTTATCTCGGACTCATTGTTGTTCGCCTAGGTCGGCTTGAATGATCTTGATGACCCTTCAACTGAAAGTTGTTCGCCTCTTGAGGGTGTACTTTGGAAGTTGTTCGCCTTATGGCTTTGTTCAGCTTGGCTTTAGGATCTTTGTCCTTTGTTCACTTGTACACACTTCTTTGGCTGTTTGTTGTATCATAGTTTGACCAAGTTGTTCGTCATTGATGACTTCACAGTTGGCTCATTCTTGGTCTCGGGTCTAAATACCTGTTCGCCCATTAGTTGTTCGTCGGGGAGTTGTTCGTCACTTTGTATACCTCCCAGATTGGTTAATGCACCCAAGTCATGATTTTCTTTGTTGATCTTCCTTGATTTGGTTCCTCATAATCCTCGATGTAGCTCTAATCCTTGTTCGTCATTTACTGATAATTGTTCGCCCATCAACATGATGAACATTAAATTGAAACTGGATAGTAGAATTGCTAGATCTTTTTTGCAGGTATCCAATTGTCATGGATTTTTAATGTTTTATTTTTCATGCGTATGAATGATTCTGTTTTTAATTCGATTCGTTCGAATTTATTTTTCTCGTGGGAAAATCCATGAGTAGATTAGTTATTTTTTTATTTGATCAATGTAATAGACTAGTCTAGATCTAGGTTTATTTATTTTTGTAAATAAATTGGAATCAGATCGGAATGAAGACGGAGACGGTGAATTAAGAATGGCGTACCCAGACGATGCATGCATGTGTGGCGCATGCATGGACGTGGATCGTGTATGGGGGTGAAAATGGGCACGGACGAAACACTGGGGCGTACGGCGTGCACATGGCACACGCGGCACGTGCTCGACGGGCGCGACATGCCCCGGTGAGCGCCGCATGGCCGTGCCGGAAGCTTGGCCGCACACCCACACGGTAGGCTACTGCGCACCGGGCTTTCAACCCATGCAATCATATTTTCGTGCCTATTTATTTCGTGTATGATGCCGAACGTAGTCCAGACCCCAAACAAAGGATGTTTTTTATGAATTGTTGTTGTTCGAGTGGGAGTTTGTCGAGACGAATGATGAAAGCAATAAGGATAATTTCTCGTATCAAGACGTGAAGAAAATTAAACCATGACAATTGGATTTGAGTGCTCCAATGTGTTTGATGGATGTTTTATTTTGATGGATGTTTTATTTTCGTGCATTTATTATTTGATAATATATGTTTGCATGATTATTTTAATTGTCCAAGAAAAACCTTACTTTCTAAAATTACTAAGTATATATTTTTAATTAATCACGATTTTATTTCGAATAATAAAATTGGATTAATCTTGACCTCCATAATTTATTTATTTGTGAAGTCTTTTTGGAATACATTTCCCCCTCGAATCAGCCAAAAAGACGAATTTCACATGAATAAATTTCAAAAGGATGATTGTGGATTATTACTAGTGGCGGTATTGACCCTCACCACGAGTGGCTTGCTCAGAGTGAAATAATAATCCTGTATTGAAATATAGTTATTACTTAGGCATAAGAAATTGATATTAACTTACTCTACTCGAAGTCCATGTCAATTTTATGTGGTCAAAGTGGGAGCCGACTATTAATTTTGAATTAAAGGTTTGTAAATATTAATGTTTGTAACCTGCTTGAATGTGTTTAAATGCATAGACCACCCCTCATGGCACATTTAAACTGTTTCGAGATGTCGGCTGATGCATGATTATATTGTTTTAAGGTTTCAATATAATTGAGGTGATCAAATTATATGACAATTTCATATTTTTCTAGATATTAATATGAATGTATGGTTATTCCCAGTTCATCATGTCGCAATCCTTTAATCCACTATTTAGTATACTTAAAGATTACAAACTTACCGGAGAAAATTATGTTGATTGGAAATGTAATATTAAAATGGTCCTTCCCGCACAAGAGCACAGTTGGATACTTCACGTTGACATACCGAATAAGCCTAATGATAAGTTAAGTAATGGGGAAAGAGCGGTGTACGATGATTGGAAGCGTTCCAATGAACACATGAAGTGCATCATCTTGACATTTATGTCTGAAGATTTGAAACGCATTCATGAGGGCATTGAAGCGGCTGTCGAAATCATGGATAGCCTTGAAGATATGTTTTCACATCATAACTCCATGACTAATCAATCCACCATACGTGACAAGGTCAAGTTGAAAATGGTGAAGGGAACGCCCGTAAGGGATCATGTTCTCAAGGTTAGGCGTAATTTTGATAAATTTGAGTTTCTTGATGCCAAACAAAGTGAGGATAGTCAAATCAATTCCATACTCCTAAGTCTACCGAATAGTTTTGAGGAGTTCTTTTGGGAATACGTGTTATCGGAACACAAGTTCACCTTAGACACTCTGCTCGAAGCTTTGGAAACGGTAGAGTTGCACTTTGGGAGTAAGGATGGGGTTTTGGTGACTAAGAGTATTTTCTTGAAATCTAGACCACTTGGCGGTAAGATTGAGAAAATGAAGTTTGGTCGAAACCAAACCAACTTTCTCACTCTTGAAGGCAAAGAAGAAGTAATTAAACCGTGCGGTGTGAAGAAGTCCACCAAGAGCAAGTGCTTCAATTCAGGTGAGAAAGGACATTGGAGGTTTGCATGTTCTAAGCCTAAAAAGGCGGGAAAGAAAGGTAACTCTCATGCTTTAGTCGTTGAAACTTATGTTGCGGTGTATGATACCCACGTTTGGGTAGTGGATACCGGAGCAACTGATCATATTTGTTTCACTCTTCAGGGGTTCCAACCAACCCAGCGACTTAGTGAGAATGAGATCCTCATCACTTTGGGCGATGCTACGAGAGTGGTAGTTGAAGCAGTGGAGACGTGCACCTATCTTTTGAAGATGGAGTTTTAGTTTTAAGAGATGTTTTATACGTTCCAAACTTTAGAAAATTTTTAATTTCGATTTCTATGTTGTTTTTTGATGGATATTCAGTTACTTTTAATAAAGTTGTTACTATTTATTTTAAGAATGATCTTATCTATCGTGGAACATTGGTAAACAATCTCTATACGATTAAATGTGTACACCACTCGCAAATTGAATCTAACAACACGTCGACTATTTTGAGTAACAAAAGGAGGCATTCTTCGGACATGAACGAAACACTTCTATGACATCTTAGACTAGGTCATATTAATCTAAAGTGGATACAAAGGATGGTGAAAGACGGATCCTTGGAGTCTCTCTAAGTTGAACCGTTTCTAACTTGCAAATCCTATTTAGACGGTAAAATGTCCAAGAGAGCATTTGGAGCCAAGGAGAATAGAGTCACAGAAGTATTAGAACTCGTTCATACCGATGTGTATGGTCCAATGACGATCAAAGCAAGAGGGGGTATGAGTATATTGTCACTTTTATTGACGATTACTCGAGATTTGGGTACATCTACCTTATGAGGCATAAGTCTGAAACATTTGACTAGTTCAAGGAGTATAAGGCCGAAGTCGAGAAGCATAGGGAAAAGAGTATCAAGTTTCTACGATTAGATTGTGGAGGCGAATACCCCAGTGATGAATTTTTGAACTACCTATCGGACGAAGGGATCGTATCCCAGTTGACCGCATTGGAAACCCCTCAACAGGACGGTGTGGCGGAATGAAGGAACTTGACTATTTTAGAAATGGTCAGATCCATGATGAGTTATTCAGATCTACCCAAATCATTTTGGGGTAACGCCTTGGAAACGGCGGCTTACATTCTAAACTTGGTGCCATCCAAATCAGTTCCTAAGACCCCTGTAGAATTGTGGACCGGGCGAAAGCCTAGTTTGAAACACATGTGAATATGGGGTTGTCCGGCATACGTGCTAGACAAGGAAGCCGGTAAATTGAATCCACGTTCGGAATTAAGGTTGTTTGTAGGATATCCCATGGGAACGAAAGGGTGTATGTTCTATAGTCCCAAGGATCAAAAGACCGTGATTAACACACACTTTAAATTCTTGGAAGAGGACTATATGAACAATAGAAAGCCTAAAAGTGAAATTACCTTAGAAGAATTGAGAGGGCAAATCCCGATACCAAGTAACAAGATGATATACCAATCGTCACACCTACACAACCGAAACCCCGTCATAGTGGGAGGTTTGTTAGACAACCCGATAGATTCATGGGAATATGAGAATCTTCAGATTTGATTTCCGAAGATGAATCAGACCCATGGACATACAACGAGGCAATCCAAGACAAAGATGCAGAATCTTGGCAAACGACAATGGAAACCGAGATGGGTTCAATGGATCATAATCAAGTGTGGGAGCTGGTCGAACCACCCAGTGGGGTAGAACCCATTGGATGCAAGTGGGTATACAAGAGGAAAAGAGGACCGGATGGAAGGGTTGAAACCTTCAAGGCTAGGCTAGTGGCAAAAGGATATACTCAGAAAGAAGGGATCGATTATGAGGAAACTTTTTTCGCCTGTAGTTATGCTTAAGTCCATCCGATTCTCTTGTCGTTCGCTGCACATCTAGATTACGAGATCTAGCAAATGCATGTCAAGACAGTTTTCTTTAACGAAAGTCTTGACGGATCAAATATCTATATGCGACAACCCGAAGGTTTTTTTGCGAAAGGCCAAGAGCCTCTCATATGCAAGCTCAAGAGGTCCATTTATGGACTTAAGCAAGCATCACGTACTTGGAACCAATGTTTTGATCAAGTTATTAAGTCTTATAGGTTTGATCAAAACGAGTTCGAAAGTTGTGTGTATAAAAAGTGTGATAGAATTGCAGTGGTGTTGGTCCCGTACAAGTTTGAGTGATACGTGTATGGGGGGGGAATACACGTATACAAATTTTTAACTTTCTTTTCAAAGTTGAGTCTCCTTAACTCAGAGAAGTGATAGACACTGAATAGATAATACACCTACTAACTGCACTGAGGCAAGTCAGTTGGTTAACTATCTATTTATCTCTTAGTGCAGAAATGTGTGAGCCCTGAAAGTTTAAAGACTTGTTTTAGATTGCTTTCTGAAAACTGATTTTCCTCTTATGAAGCCGTGGTTAGAAGGGCAGTGCAATGAGTTCGATGGTTAGGCTGATTGATTCAACACTGACAAAGCATGCGATGAATGACAATGAAAATGATAAACAAGTAAGCACAATATCAAAGCAAGTAAAGAACTCAGAGCGATATAACGTGGTTCAGAGACTCAAGCTCCTACATCCACGGTCCTGATTTAACAGGAGAATCTGCTAAAGGATTGACTTGTTTTTAACGTGCCAAGGTGCACAATGATCAGCTCACTGATCCCTAGAGTAAGAGCTCTAGTTCTCCTTCTTCTAACCAACTAACTAACTTCAACCAACAAACCTATCACTAACTTAGCTTTAGGGTTTTGGTTTCAGTTTGGATTCCAACTATATGTGATAATCCTTACAAGGCAAACCTATGCTAAGGATTGGATTATCACTCTAAGCTTAGGATATATATGATTCGCTTAGTGGAATACAAAATAGACTCTAGACTTAAGAAATACTTGGGAAATTCTAGGTTTATCGAGTGCTTCCTTGAATGCTTTGAACGCTGAGAGTCTTGAGTAATTTCTGGCTTTGAAATCTCCCGTAACCTTATTTGGGTCAAGGTCTTCTGTATTTATAGGTGGGTTTGAAAACTATCCGTTGGAGAGATAACCTTCTAGTCACCTTTCTTGTAGGATACTTGAACGGACATAATCTTCATGCAGCAGCCGTCCTTGCATGGATTTGGTAAATGCATTAAATGTTTGCCCGTTGAAAACTGCAGAGATGTTAGGTTCAAGTCAGTGTCCATACATGACTTGTCCTCCTCTTATTGGTCTACGTCAGCGGGTAGGTGAGAATGTCAGAACTCATTCTTCAGTTCAGAGTCCTTTCTGAGTTCAGGTTTGTTCTCTTCTACGTACATAGTCCAGCGCTGACATTTATTTTGCTTGTTTGGATCCTACTCCAAGTCTTTTCCCAAATCACTCAGTGCAATCCTGTTCCCTTTAGGCTGAGTGTGCAATGATCTCATGATCATGCTCTTCATCCTGACACTTACTCAGCCAGCTTAGAAAGGCTGCCATAAGTTCAGAGATGGTGCTCTTGTGTTCTTCAGGCTTTAGTCTTGAATGTCAACAATGCGTACTCCTCTCA
Organism: Ballota nigra; assembly: GCA_947034835.1. Classification (NCBI taxonomy): domain Eukaryota; kingdom Viridiplantae; phylum Streptophyta; class Magnoliopsida; order Lamiales; family Lamiaceae; genus Ballota; species Ballota nigra. The sequence goes on from OX344721.1 coordinate 43,788,045, forward strand.
TTGTGTACCTGTGAATATAAAATATTCAAACCTAACAAGACTAGTCTGACTAATACAACACTTAGGCAAATTCATCTTTTCAGGGTCTTTGGGATCAACTCAAAACTGACATTGTTCCAACAAGTGGTATTCTTAGTATTATACGTAGACAATATTCTACTAATTGGAAACAATATAAAGGTATTATCAGACGTAAAGGTATGGCTGTCAAAACAGTTTGATATGAAGGACTTAGGGGAAGCGGTCACATCCTTGGGATCAAAATCACTCGTGATCACAAGAAAATGATGTTGGGCTTATCACAAGCTTCATACATTGACACTGTTTTGAAGTGTTTTAGCATGCAAGATTCCAAGAAAGGTTTTGTACCTTTTAGACACGAAATCCATCTATAAAAAAATGTGCCCTAAGACGTCTGTGGAGATAGATGACATGAAAGACATTAATTACGTTTTGGCCGTAGGAAGCCTTATGTATGCAATGCTGTGTATGAGACCGGATACCTGCTATGTCATGGGCATGGTGGCGAGATATCAAAGTAATCCGAGAAAGACCATTGGACTGCAGTTAAATGCATTCTGAGGTATTTGAAAAGAACTCGCGATAGAATGTTGATTTACCAGTCAGATAGTCTAATTTTCGTGGGATACATAGACTCGGATTTCCAATCAGACTTAGACTCTAGAAAGTCTACCTCGGGTAGTGTGTTTTGCATAGGAGGAGGAGCCATTTCATGGAGAAGCATTAAGAAGAAATGCATCACCGATTCAACCATGGAGCCGAATATGTAGCTACTTTTTGAAGTAGTGAAAGAGGCAGTATGGCTCCAGAACTTCTTAGTGGACTTGGACATCATTTCGAATTTGCCCAGCACAATCACTGTCTATTATGATAATGCCGGAGCAGTTGCAAATTCAAAGGAAACGAGAGCGCACAAGGCCAGCAAACATATAGAAAGAAAGTACCATCTTATATGAGAAATCGTTAAGAGAGGAGATATAGAGGTGGCAAAGATCGCGTCGGAGGACAACCTAACTGATCTATTCACAAAGGGTCTGCCTAAGAATACATTCGAGAGACATGTGGATGGAATGGGTGTCAAGTCTATTATGAATCTGCTTTATGTATAAGTGGGAGGAATTATTAGGTTAGTGTAGGTTGATATGAGATGTCACGTAAAAGTACACTAGACATGCATGATGTATACTAAACAACAGACTTTAAGTATAAGTGGGAGATTATTGGAGTTATACGTGAAAGTATGCTTTTACTTTGTACAAATCATGTATTAAACAAATTCGCTATTCAGCTCATCCTCACGCTCTTTCCGTACGTGATTTTTCAGTGTCTCGTTCGTTACCTCCGGAGCCAGAGCTTGATCCTACCAATGGTGTGGATCTCACTAGCATCCCTGTGCCTGGAGTTGCCCCTTTGTTGGGCTCTTATATTCAAGTTCAATCTCGGAAATAGTGGGGCAACAATGTCGATAGGGATATGTTATTGGTTTGATGTCATCTTGCTTCTACTTTATGTTAGGTTTTCTTCGGAATGTAGTAAAATGATGGGGCCTATCTCGATAGCAGATATTTTTGTAAGCGCCAAGGATTTCTTTCGGCTTGCTATACCCTCTGCTGCAATGGTTTGGTAACTTCACTCCCTCTCTCTCGTCTTTTATTTCATGTATAAGAGATCAGGTTCTGGATATTGACTTATTATGTTCGTGATGTTTACAGTGTGGAATGGTGGGCGTTTGAGCTTATTCTATTGCTCTCTGGATTGTTGCAAAATCCACAATTAGAGACATCGGTTCTTTCTATATGGTATACTTGTTTGTGATATTGGTTGAAATTCAGGTGGTACATATTTTTGAATCTCTTTGTTACTTTGCTTGCAACTTCACCATTTGTATTGTGCACTATCAAATCCCCCAGTCTTTCGGTGCTACTTCAAGGTCCATTGATGTTTTATTTACATTATATGAGGAGAGAATCTGCGGTTGCTATACTGGAATAGTTTAGCAAAAATGATTATACTGGAATGTAACTTATTTAGAGTCTTATCACCCATTATTAAAGTATAATTAGAGTGAATTAATCATCTTTTATCTTTATTAGCCACCATAATTACTCTATGATATTCTCATTTTACCAAAGAATTTTGAATTTAGTGCCCCTGAATACTATCCATTCTTTAAGTAATAAGACATAAAACTGAAGTTATTTCTCGTCTTGTTGCAGCATCCTGATCTCGAACGATCTAGGGTTAGGGAAATCGGAAGCAACCAGAGCATTCGTGTACGCAGTATTAGCTCTGGCAATAGCAGAATTCGTAACAGCCAGCATAGCCACTGTATTATGTCGTCATGTGTTGGGGTACGCATTTAGTGAGGACAAGGAAGTCACCAGTTATGTGGAAGGAATGGCGCCTTTTCTTGCCATCTCCATCACTATGGATGGCTTACAAGCTGTTCTCTCAGGCAATCACATCTTTCGAAATCAAATGATCGATTTATTGTCTTACTAAAAAATAGTAATTGCTCTGCATTAGAGTTATTTTCATCGAGAAGTATTAGTTATACACCAATTACAGATTGAAACTTGTGTCCCCAAGTGTTACTGTCAATCAAAAAGTGACACTCTTTATTTCTCAGCATATAGGGGCTTATGCGCCGCCGCCCAAGATCTCCTCCTCACGCTGACCTCCATACTCACTCCCGAGTCGTGCCTTCTATCTCTATTGGGCTTGCAGCCCAAATTCTTAGGCCGAAAAGAAAAAGAAATTTTTTTACACCTTGTGCCTCCAAAAAAATTTTTTGGCCTTTTTTTGTCAATTGTTTTGGGCCTATTAAAAATGGATTTTCCTGCTATTTTTTAAAATTGGGCCAATCAATTAATTTTCGTTGGACTACTGATTTAATTCATCATGGGCCCCTTTTAATTGGTCCTCAAAATATTAAATAAATTATCTCTTGGAATTTACTAATCCATTTCGTGTTGAGCTTTCTTTTGGACTCGATACCTGTATGATTGCTCCACCCACTTGAGATGTATCTAAGGCTGCCCGACGCTAGCCGAATCCATCAACAGATGTTTAAGAAACCCTTATCATAGGGTTCCGCCCTGGTAAAAGGCTTAATTCTTTCTTTTATATTTCCAGCAATTAGCACTGTTTGCGCTCTTTATTTTGCCACAACATATGCTTATAAATTATTTGCTGTAGAAATTAGGATTTATATGAAAGTCCTTGTGTGTCTATCTTTGCTGCTAATTTAATTCACTCAAACAATGCCCAAAATTTTCGTATACAAGTTTGCCTGAAGCAAACATGAGCATTGGCTAAAATTTGAACTTAAAAAGTTGCTCCTACTTGTATAGTTGTTTATGTGAATTATATTTACTTTATTGGTTATAGTCCACATATATTATCTGGGTAGGCGGCACCCAGTATTTGTCGGATCGTAAAATCATATTTGGGTAGACGACACCCAATATTTGCTCCTTTGTGATTGAGCATGTAAATTAAATCCTCTTTCTCCTTTGTTATTAAAAATTCTAATCGTATGTCTCGCCATGTCCATTTAAAACGTAGTGAAAATGCTTGGTATTACTAAGAGAGAATTTTCTGAGCTTACTCTCGATGGTAATAACTACGTGACATGGGCCATAGATGTTGAGATTTATCTAGCCTCATCCTAATTAAGCAGAATCATTGTCCATGGTCCAAAATCCACTGATGCCCAGAAGGCAAAAGCGTTAATTTATCTCAGATACCACTTAAATCAGGTCTTGAAATATGAGTACCTTATTGATATGGACCCTAGAATTTTATGGACATCCCGGAAGGATTGTTTTTATCAACAAAATGATATAATCCCTCGGACACAATACAATTGGCTGAATCTCCATTTTCAAGATTTATATCTATAAACGGAGTGTAATTTTACCTTGCATCGTATTGCATCTCAGTTAAAATTATGCTAGCAGTAAATTATTAAGGCCGAGTTGATTAAAAAATCTTATCAATATTCCATGCTAGTAACCTTGTACTCCAGCAGCAGTACACCTCTCACTCAGAGCTAATTTCTGCATTTTTAAGTGGCAGAAAAATACAACCAACTCCTGATGAGAAATTGTTGGGATATGGTTTAGTTTTGATGATTTTCCAAAACCACTTGTAATAGGTTTGAAAGCAGTCAGGATAGTATCTTTTATTTCAGGTCAGGCTAGGTTATGTCTCAGTAGAATAGACTGTCAGTTGAGAAGAACTCAGTTGAGGGGGAACTCAGCAACACAGCCTAAGGATATCAAGATGACACCAAGAAGAAGTAACTGAAGCCATGCAGTGACCTGAACCTGAAGAGAAGCCTGAAGGATGTCCCACCGAGTGTAAACTGGGCTGATCTAAGCTAAGTCAGGTGGACCACTCAGTGAAGAGCATGATCAAGAGGATCAGTGCTGCACCAAGTAGGCCCTGAAGGAGTCAGGCTACTGTGGTCAGGGAAGTTTGTCATTCAGCCTTATGATAAACTTCTTGGAGAGATCTTCAAACAGTCCCTGAAGGATAACATCACTGAAGACAAGTATGTCTACTGAAGATCATCAGTCAGTGAAGGATGAAGCTACCTAAAGTCAGTGGGTCTTGGTCAACCCACTGAGTCAAAGATCCTTTGGATGCAGTCCACGTGGACCAATCAGCACAAGGCAGCAAATCTGACACTGACAAGGCCGCATTCCAAGAAAAGTGGTTGAAACCATTAATTGTATGGATTCAAATGTAATTTCCTCCAACGGTTACATTTGAATCCACACTATAAATACAAGCTTATAGCTGAGTATTCAAGTGTGTGTGAAGTAAGAAAAATCAACACCTACGAGTTGTGAATGTGTGAGTGTTTAGTGCATTGTATGGGAGTTATAAGGAGGCACGATTCACATCTTGTACACTGACCATTAGGGTTCAAATATATACACAAATGAGTGTTCAGCTTGTAACTCTTAGCTTAGAGAGGCTTTCCCAATCTTAGCTTCAGGCTAACACATTGTAAGGGAAAACCTCACCTAGTTGGAGAAAACCCAACTGAAACCACAACCATTGTCAGGTTTGTTGGTAGTAAGTTGTTTGTGAGGAAGGAAGTAAGAAATATCTGGAGTGTAGATCTGGGTGCACCTTGGCACGTTAAAAACAAGAATCCCAGTTAGTGGATTTCCTGTTAAATCAGGTCGTGGATGTAAGAGCTTGAGTCTCTGAACCACGTTAAACTGAGTGTTATTTATTGTTTAAAAGAACCACTCGAAACCAGTTAAATTTCCCAAGTGTTTCTTAGATTAGTGAGAGTCATTCTGTATTCCATTGAGCTTTCAAGCCTTATCATAAGCTTAGAGTGATTATCCATGCTTAGCATGGCTTAGTCTTGTAAGGATAATCACACCTTAGTTGGAATCCTAACTGAAACCAAAACCCTCTTGTCAGGTTTGTTGGTAGTAAGTTGTGTTAGTGAGTTAGTAAGGAGTTTGTATAGGTCAGTGAGGATAGCTGATCTTGGTGCACCTTGGCACGTAAAAAGCAAGAGTCCCAGTAGTGGATTTCCTGTTAAATCGGATTGTGGACGTAGGAGCTTGAGTCTCTGAACCACGTTAAACTCTCTATGTTCTTACTGCTTTGATATTGTGCTTATTTGCTTATCTCTTAAGTCATTCATAGCATTTGGTTTTGTCAGGCTTGAATCAATCAGCCAGATCATTAAACTGAACACTGCCCTACTAATCACTATTTCAGAATTGAGTAATCAAGTTTTCAGAAAGCAAACATAAAACAAGACTATAAACTTTCAGGGCTCACGCATTTCCGCACTGAACTTGTACTGATAGTTAGCCAACTGAACCGCACTCAGTGTAGTCAGTAGGTATGTTATCAGTCCGTTGTTCTTTATCACTCTGAGTAAAGGGGACTCAGTAAGGTTTAAGTCAGAAAAATTGGTATACGTGTATCCCCCCCATACACGTATTCCTTAGTCTTGTACCGGGACCAACAAGTGGTATCAGAGCAGTGGTTCAAAAGACCACTGACTTTGAATACTAATAGTTTCAGAGGAGAAACTATTGGTGGTCACTGAACAGATCTGAGTTTGCTTTTCATAAAACTTGCATCATCATGACTTCGAGGAGACTTGAAGCTTCATTACCTGAATTCTCTGTTTCTAACTTTGTTTATTGGAAGTTCAGACTTGAGGCACATCTAGATGCCATCCATGACCAGATGTCGCGTGTCATCAAGGAAGGACCTATCAAGATCACTATTCCTAATGTCAGAGGAAGGAGATATGATCTTGACATTGGCGTACCTATTCCTAAGGAAAGGAAGGATATGACCACTGACGAGATCAAGATGGTGGGACTGGACAATGTCACCAGAAATATCATCTTGCATACGGTGCCTTTCGAGGAGTCAGCAAGGCTGATAAACTTAAAGACGGCTAAGGAGGTCTGGGATGAGCTGACCAGGATGTGTGAGGGGTCAGAAAAGATAAAGGAGAACAAGAGGAATACTGCCATTCAGAAGTTTAAAGCGTTCGAGATGCTGCCTGATGAGACTATTGATCAGATGGAGTCAAGATTCATCAAGTTGATGAATGAGTTGGTGATGTTGGACAAAGATGTTCCAAAGAGAGATGTTACTTCCAAAATCCTGAATGCCCTTCCTGAGAGATGGGACAACAATGTAATTATGCTTAAGAACACTCAGGATATGAGTAACATAACTCCTGCTTTACTTTTTCAGAGCTTAAAGCGCTGGAATATGATCTCAACAAGAGAAAGAAGAATGTTCAGCAGGAAGAGGAAGAGAAAGAGAAAGCACCTGAGAAAAGTGTGGCATTCAAAGCCAGGTCAGAACCTGTTGAGTCTTCATCAAAGTCATTGATGGAGATGAGCATGGAAGAGCTTGCTGAGGAGTATAGCCTGATGGTCAGACGCTTTGAAAAGCTCAATTCCAGGTTTGGTCGTTATAAGAAATATTATCAGGATACTCGTGACAGGAAACCTGAAGGAACCCACCAAAGCTCAAGGGGATATGAGGAATGAAGGAACACTGACCAGAGGAGAGATCGTGGCGATGAAAGGTGGTACTCAGACCCAAAGCCCCATCGAAGAGATGAACAGAGACGTACTCGTGATGATAGGCACTCAGGAAAAACTGAAAGCTCATCAAGACAAAGGGAACCTGACTCAAGAAGGTACCCAGAGCCAAGAAAAGAAAGAGGTGATGAGCAAGCTATGTGTTACAACTGTAACAAGAGTGGACACTATCAGTATGACTGCCCGGAGCTGCAGTATGACTGCCCGGAGCTGAGTGCTAGGGAGAGAGAGGACAGGAGGGCTAAGAGAGACCAGAGATACGCTGATCGGAGAGCCATGCTCACTGAGGATGCTATTGACTCAGATGGTCCTGAGGAGAGGTCGCCTGAACTTTTCTCTGACAATGAGTACGATGATGTTTGCCTTATGGCAAGGGAGGAACCTGAGGTAACATCTAACTCTGTGTGTGGTTCCTACACTGGTCAAAATCCTGAGCCTAGCTCAGAGTCAACTAGAGAAATGAATCTTCAGATCTGCTTAGATCAATTGATGGTTGATTTCTCCCGGTTGCAGAAAACTAATGTCTTCTTAGTAGAGGAGAACAAGAAATTGAGTACTGAGGTTCAAAACCTGAATGGTCAACTCACTCAGTCCGACCTGAAAGAGTCAACTCAAATTGTGAGACTAACTCAGGAGATTGATATGATCAACGCTGAGCATCTTCCAAGAGAGAAGATTCTGAAGGAATTGACTGAGGAAGAGAGCTGGTCAGGAAGGAAGAACTTAAGGTACTTAAGAGTAAGTTTGATGACCTCTTTGCCAGACATGAAATCCTGAAAAAGAGTGAGGACTCACTTAAGCAAAAGGTTGCAGCAATGAATAAATCCTCAGTGGCTAGAGAGAAAATAAATAACAGCCAGATGCTTGGGAATGAGAAAATGGGACTTGGATATGTTCCCAAGAGATCCTCAACAGGCCAGTCTCATGTTGCTTCAGGGAGCAACACTGGGAGGGTTTTCGTTTAGGCAGACCAGAATGCACCTAAGGTTGTACTTTATGCCCGCCAGACTGATAAGGGCAAGGAAACTGTTGACACAGTCAGGGTTGCCCCCAAGGTTGCTATGCCAAAACCTAAGGGAAAGGCCAAGCAACCAAAAGAGGTCCCTGAGAGTTCAGGCCAGAGGAAACCTCAGCGAAAGCAGAGGAAGACTCAGGCCAAGAGCCCTCAGACTGGTCAACGAGGGTATCATCATGCGTGGCAATACCAGCTGGAAAGGCCAAGTATGATGACTCCCCCATGGTTTTGGCATCCTGAGGCCTTTAAATGTTTTTCTTTCCCTCACTTGCCTAGGGGGAACAGAAAATAGGGTCCTTATCAAGAACAAACCCAGAGACCTGCTGCACCCAGACCTAGGAAGAACAAGAGGCCAGCCCAAAAGGCACCCACTCGGGCTCCTGTGAAGCCTAAGTCTAGCACTCATACACCATCTTCCTCTCAGGCTAAGAAGAAGAAAGTAGTGTATGTTGATGTTTCAGGGAGACAGATTTACCACTCTGAGGCAATCAGGGTTGTTAAGCAAGTCTGGATCCCGAAGGGTACAACTGACACAATAGGACCCAAAACCCAATGGGTACATAAAGCCTGAATTGTTTGCAGGCGGCTGTGGATCACCACAAGAGGAGAGGAGACTCAAACAAGGTTGTTTGGTACCAAGACAGTGGTTGCTCAAGGCATATGACTGGAATGAAGAGTCTTTTCAAGAATTTCAAGCTAAAGATGGTCCACAGGTAACCTTTGGTGATAACTAAAAAGGTGTTACTAAAGGTTTTGGTGTCTTGATAATAGGTACAGTCAGAGTGGAGAATGTATCCTTTGTGGAAGGACTGAAGCACAACTTGTTGTCAGTAAGTCAATTCTGTGACAAAGGTTTCAGTGTTGAGTTCTCATCGAATATATGTTCAGTAAAGGGGACTCAGTAAGGTTTAAGTCAGAAAAATTGGCATACGTGTATTCCCCCCATACACGTATTCCTCAGTCTTGTACCGGGACCAACAAGTGGTATCAGAGCTGAGTTGGCTATGGCATAAACGATTAAGCCACCTGAACTTCAAGATTTTAACAAAATTTCTAGACAATCACTTGTGGAAGGTCTACCTAATGAAGTTTTTAGCAGAGATCATGTGTGCAAAGCTTGTCAGGAGGGGAAGCAGGTCAGAGCGTCATTCAAGGAAAAAGCTACCTTCTCCATTGACAGGATTCTTCAGCTCTTGCACATGGATTTATTTGGTCCCATAACACCTGTGAGTATGAATGGTAGGAAATATACCCTTGTGGTTATTGATGATTATTCTAGATATACTTGGGTTATTTTCTTGTTGAATAAGAAGGAGACACAGGTGAAGCTTACAGAGTTGCTCAGAAGACTCAGTAATGAGAAAAATCAGTCCATTACTAAGATCAGATTTGACAAGGGTACTGAATTCATAAACTCATATATTTCTGATTTCTGTAATGAACTTGGTATTGCTCATGAGACTTCTGCAGCTAGAACCCCACAAAAGAATGGTGTCGCTGAAAGGAGGAACATGACACTGAAGGAAGCTGCCAGGACCATGCTGGCTGAGTCAGGACTGCCCAAGAAATTATGGGCTAAGGCAATCAACACTGCATGCTACACTCAGAACAGATCCATGCTGAACAAGCAACATGCTCATACCCCATATGAGACATGGAATAAGAGAAAGCCATGTATCTCTTACTTTTATGTATTTGGTTGTAAGTGCTTCATCCTCAACAATGGGAAGACCCAATTGAAAGCCTTTGATAGCAAATCTGATGAAGGGATATTCTTAGGATATTCTGAAATTAGCAAAGCATTCAGGGTTTACAATTGTAGGACCCTTGTTGTGGAAGAATCACCACATGTTGTGTTTGATGAGTCTGCTAATGAGTCTAGGGTAAAGATGTTGAATCCTGACACTGAGGAGGTCACAAGGAGAGTGACAAGGCTGAGCTTAAAGAATCAACCTGATCCAAAGGTCAAAACTGTGCCAATTCCAAGATAGGATGATGACGACGATCAGGAAGATGACCCAAGAGCCACTCCTAAGCCCAGCACATCAGGGATTGTTGAGCCTCAGACTGAGGAACAAGCTCAACCTGAGGTAAGTACCGTCTATGAAGATGCGATCGCAGCTGAGACAGTTCCTGAGTCACCTCATCAAGGGGGAATCAATGTCCCTGACATTGAACTTGTAAATCCCTTTGGTATAAACTCAGGATCATCCCCTTCTGTTCAATATCCTGAATTTTATGAGCATGTGGACACTAACATTGCAGGTACTTCAGGAACAACTCCAGGTAAGAGGACATGGCTAGAAAGTCACCCCATTGACCAAGTCATTGGTGATCCAACTGAGGGAGTCAGGACCAGACGGTTTCATAGTGAGAGCGTATTGTTCTGTTGCTTTCTCTCTGAGCAAGAGCCTCAGAACATTGAAGAAGCTCTCACTGACTCGAACGGGATCATAGCCATGCAAGAGGAGTTGAATCAGTTCACAATGAATCAGGTTTGGGAACTGGTAGATAGACCTAGGCATCAAGGTGTAATTGGCACCAAGTGGGTCTTCAAGAACAAGAAGGATGAGAATGGTGTTGTAGTAAGGAACAAGGCTAGACTGGTTGCAAAGGGGTATTGTCAGTCTGAAGAAGTAGACTATGATGAGACTTTTGCTCCAGTGGCTAGGTTGGAAGCTATCAGGTTGTTCCTTGCATATGCAACATACAAGAAGTTTAAGGTGTATCAAATGGACGTCAAGAGTGCCTTCCTGAATGGTGTACTCAAAGAAGAGGTATATGTTGAACAACCTCCCAGGTTTGAGGTTGGAGATAGAGTATACCATTTGAAGAAAGCACTCTATGGACTTAAGCAAGCACCAAGAGCTTGGTATGATACCCTCTCTCAATTCCTGACTGACCATGGGTTCAAGAAGGGAACCGTGGATAGGACCTTGTTCAGGATCACTGAAGGTAATGACATTCTCTTGGTCCAGATTTATGTGGATGGCATAATATTTGGATCACCAAATCATCAGCTCTGTGAGAAATTTTCTAAGTTGATGACTGGTAAATTTGAGATGTCAATGATGGGAGAGATGAACTTCTTTTTAGGATTGCAGGTTAAGCAGACTGATCAAGGGATCTTCATTAATCAGGCTAAGTATACAAGAGACTTGATTCAAAAGTTTGGAGTTCAGAACAGCAATCCGGCTAGGATCCCAATGAACACCAATTGGAAGATGGATCCTGACACTGAAGGAACTTCAGTGAATCAGACTGAGTACCTAGGGCTGATTGGATCATTGTTGTACCTAACTGCAAGCAGGCCTGATATTACTTTTGCAGTTGGTGTGTGTGCTAGGCATCAGTCTGATCCCAAGAGAAGTCATTTGGAGGCTGCTAAGAGGATACTTAATTATTTGAAAATGACAGTCAATATGGGTCTATGGTATCCTTCAGATGATAACCTAGAACTGACAGGTTATTCAGATACAGATTATAGAGGTTGTAGGATTGATAGGAAATCAACCTCGGGGACATGTCAGTTTTTGGGAAGTAAGTTGATCTTGTGGTTTAGTAAGAAGCAAAATTCAGTGGCAACATCCACAACTAAGGCTGAGTATATGGCTGCACGTAGTTGTTGTGCTCAGATCTTATGGTTGAGGCAACAATTGAGAGACTACCAAGTATTTGCGAATGAGGTTCCAATCTATTGTGACAACAATAGTGCTATAGCAATTACTCAGAACCCAGTGCTTCACACAAGGTGTAAGCATGTGGATATTAGGCATCACTTCATTCGAGATCATATTGAGAAAAATGACATCAGAATGGAGAAAATTCACACTGACAGGCAGAGAGCTGACATCTTGACTAAGCCTTTGGCTGAAGCAAGATTTATGGAACTGTCAGTGGAGTTAGGTCTCTTAGATCCAGAAGAGCAGCCAGTATAGGGTTTAGGGGGAACTCAGGCCAGACTCAACTCAGCGAGGTATTAGGGTACTACAATGTCTCCCTGACAGGTATGAGTTCTATCATGACTCTTGTGAATTTAAAGCGTCTCCCTGAGTCCTTCGTCCTGAAAATCTTTATTAAATGCATTCTTTATTAAATGCATTCCGTTTTCATTTAAAGTGCATCTTTTCATATTTAAACCCACGCGCAGAGGAGCATTTAATGCTTCAGTTATTTTTTCATATACGTGTCCGTTTTATACGGAATATGACTGACATGAGGAAATGATTGATACGGAGATTAATCCTGGCCCTTAATTTCAAAAAATTTCAAATTCAGGATTAATCCCAACCTCACGTCTGAGTAACTGACTAATTCATATCAATCTAGTCTGTCATTTGAGGTATTTACGCAAACACAAACGCACATTGCACACTGAGTATTCTCTCGCTAAAACACAAATCTTTTGCAAAATCTTTTCTCAAACAAATAAAAATAAATGGCATTCTTGGATTCCAACTAGACAACTGACAAGCTTGAAGACGTTGTCAAGATCAAGTTGGTTAATATGGAGCACGTTATCACCATGGAGGGTGTGTGCCTTTCCGTGAAGGAGATCCTTCCAGTTTTCAACTGGATCTCCTAAGCTGGGTTGGAGAAGTATTTCACCCAGAAGCCCACATCTGTGCTACCAAAGACAGTTGTGGAGGCGTACTTGAACTTGTTCCTTCGCAAGGGCAAACTATTTACCAGGGTAACTGTGTTGATTCCCACGGGAGAGAAGAATAAAGATGGTGAGCCTCTCTACAATGAGGAGATGCGAGACATCAATTTGAGGAAGGCCATAAAGGAGGTTTATGCGCTTCCATGCTCCGACATCAACCCTAGGACATACAAGGAGAATGTTGAAGGGGAGTTTCTTGAGAAATGGACCAAGACTGGGTCACCTGAGTTCAGGACGAGATAGCACAAAGAGACCCTGAAGCCTGAATATCGCGTGTTGGTTGATATTATATCGAAAATCATAATGGGTACTACTGGCTCTCACGAGCAACTCAGTTTATCCAAGCTAAGGATAATGGGTGCTCTGGTCGATGGTGTTGAGACCAATTGGGAACAGTTCTTCTTGGACCAGATATACGTCAGGCTGCCGCTGACAAACTGAAGAAAGATACTGAGAAGAAGCATATTTCAGTTGGAGTCATTCTTCCCTTCGGGACGAGGTTATCCATTCTCATTGCCCATGCGTGTAAGGGTTGTGCATTTGACTTAGGATAACCTGTCCTCGAAGAAGATAATGTTCACCACCTCTGGTGAAACTTATGCGGTTCTTGGTCTCACTGATCCTAACGCTCCTCAGAAGGGTTAGAGGAAGAAGCCTGCGGGCAAGGCCAAGAAGGTGGTCACAAGCCTGATGTAGAGGGTGGACGAGCTCTTTGAGAAGAGCAAAGAAGCTAAGGCCGGTGTGGCTGCTGAGAGGGCTGAGGAGAAGGTCCTGGAGGAGAATCGAACCAAGTTGAAGGTGGTGCTACAGTCAAAGGCCACCAAGGGTGAGAAATCTAGGACTGGGCCAGTCCCCAAGAAGGTTGTTTCAGAAGCTGCGGGAACTGACGATGAAGTCAGGTCAGGAGGAGAGGAGGAATGTGATAGGCCTTTGAAGAGGCTAAGGAGGGGACCTAAGAAGTCCCCAGCCAAGGGCCTGAAGGAGGTGAGTTCTGAGAGGGAGAAGTCAAACTCTCCGCGAGCCTCAGACTTAGAGGTAGTGAGAGGAACAATCGAGACGGCTGAGCTTTTGCAGCCTGAGATTGTGCTTAACCCAACCCCAACTTCCACTGACCCTAACCCCTCAAACAACCCTGAACCCACATCCAACCCACCCGAAAACCCCGACCCTAAAACCACCCCATCTGAGTCAGTGCCATCAACCTCACAAAACACTGAGCCTGACCGGATCACTGAACCCACCATAAATCATCCAAACCCTGAAGATTCTGAGCCTACCCTTAATCATCCAAACCCTGAAGATTCTGAGCCTACCCTTAACCTTCCAAACCCTGAAGATTTTCCCAACTACCCAAACCCAAAGGATTAACCCAAATCCTCTCAAGCCGGAGATTCAGATGACTTTTTGGAGATGGAGGAGGAGGAAGAGTTAGACGCGGGGATGGTAGGAGGTATTCTGGAGAACAATCTGAAGGGGAATGCAACTGAATGGGCAGCTAAGTGTTGGCCCAACTTGTATTTGTACAGGGAACTGTGTGCTAATGTTATAGAGCTTAAGGTCTGGCTAGACTTCAAGCAGTCTACTATGCAGGAGCAGCATATGCTTGTTGATGCTAGAGGCTGGGAGCATTGGGAACAGGAGGAGGCTCGACTCTGTACTTATTTTCATCTCACGAGCTGGCTGTAACTTTTGAACTTCGAGAATCTGAAGCAGTTAGTGAATGAGATGATGGCTGGGATGAAGGCTAATCTTATCACTGAATCTGAGAAGGAGGATGAGGATGGAGCTCAGGGTATAGCTTGTGAGAAAATGGTGGATGAGACCGCGGAGGAGGTCGATGCGATGAACCCTGAGCCCTCAGGCTCAGGAGGAAGGTGTTAAGGAAGTTGGTGCCAAGGGTGGACCAACTGCTGAGGATGTTGAGAACATCTCAGCTGCCAATGATACATCAGTCAATGACGGGATTCCCTGCCTTGAGACAAATGAGGATGATGTAGAGGCATCCAAGATGACTCATAGTTCTGAGGGACTTGTTCCCAAAGTTCGAGCTGGCTTAGCTGAGCCTGAGCAGACGGCTATGACCCCTCCACAACTGCCTTCAGTGCACCCTGAAGAGGGGACTGAGGATACAGGGGCTGACAAGGGAAAACAACCACTTACTGATGAGGCCAACGATGAGGATGAAGATGTGCTTATCACGGGAGATGGAAGAGCTGAGTTCACCAATATCGTCGAGGTGAAGAAGGAAAAAACAATTGAGAACCTAGCTGAGCTTCAGGAGGAGGTGATGAGGCCCAGGGCTAAAAAAGAAGAAGATTTCAAGGCCCTGGCTAAGCACATCCGATGGACCAAATCAGCGTACAACACACTTGCCAACAAGGAGTTGATATTGGTGAAGCGCACGATGGTGGATACGGCCAAGTCAGTGAGGTGTGAGAGGAGGAGGACAAAGAAGATGTTGAGGCAAACATTGAAGCAGCTTGAGGAGAGGGATGAGCAAAAGGAAGTAAAGCTGAACCTTGCAGTGGAGAGACTTGCAGCTCAGGCTGGAGCCCTCTTCACTCAGGCACTGAACAACTCAGCGGCCAAGTTGGCGCTAGAGTCAGGGAAGATTACTCAGTCCTCTGAGTCTGCTACTGAGATTTTGGCTAAGGCTACTGAAGAATCTACCAAGCTACTGACTAAGGCAGGCAGGATCAGCGGTGAGTCCTTGAAGGTGGAGGAAAGGATCACCAAGGCTGAACAAAGTCTCCAACACAATATGGAGGTCTTTGAAAAGAAGCTCAAAGCTGCCATCAGCTCAGTGTCGTATGCTGGAACAGGGATAGCCATGGGAGTTGATAATAAAAGAGGGCGTTCAAGGAGTTCAATCACTTGCTGCCTTTGTTATCAATAGTGGACAAGACATGTTCCCATCCCCATCTGCCAAGAATGATGCCAAAAAGGGGGAAAAGAAGAGGAAAAGATCCTAGCCTGAGGCATCGGAGGCTAAGACTCAAAAAGAAATCGAAGTGGCGGACCCTGAGGCAAATCCTGAGGGGAATGTCCTTCTTGTGCGGAAGTCAGACAGGCTAGCTGAAGCCGCAGCGGAGAAGGCTAATGACCCTTCTAAGGAACTCCCTTCCAAACCAGTTTCTTCAGCAATTCAGAAATCTCCCCCGGTGAACACAAGAAAGAATCCCATCACATACTCTGCAGAGACAGTGGCGGAACTATGCGCTGAGGCATGGAGAGCCTCTACGGAGAAATATGAAGCTGAGCGCAGGGCTGACATTACTCAAAAGGAAAAGATGCGCATCCTGGAGAAGAAGGTTGAGAAGCTGACTGATCTCACTGATATGCAACAGCGTGAATTGGATGATGCTGTGGTCAGTCTGCTTAGGAGGAAGAAGGTGAAGCCTGAGCCGCGTAAGTACAGAAAGAAGCCAACATCTAGGAAATCAACTTTGCTACAAGTTAGAAGGCCTGAGGCAGTTCAGAGGGAAGCTCTTGTCGATGAGTTCATCTCAGAGACATTGAAAGAGTTCTGGGTTGATGCTAGGGATGAATTTGTCAGGCTATGGTATGTGGTGAAGAAGTGGGGCGATACTGAAGACATCAATGCCCACTTCACTGACTATATGATGGACAATCACCCTGAACTTATTCAGAAGATCTTAGAAGAAGCTAAAGCAGCCCAAGTCCAAGTCAAAGCTCCTGAATTCGTTGCACAACCACCACCTCTTGTACCTGGAACTGGAAAACACGATACAAAGGCCATAATGACTGAAGTATTGAAGATTGCTAAGGCTGAAGGTTATGTGAACCAACCTAAGAGAGTTGACGAGTTGAAGGTTAGAGTCTATGCTGGTTATAGACTCGAGCCTGAAATGAGATTAGTTTAGGTGTTCACATCCTTTCTTGTAATAGATTAGATTCATTGTAACCATCTCTATATCAATCAATGAAATCTATTACTTTGTCCACAGACAAAAACTCATTGTCTTTTTGGCTGTTATTTAATTTATGTACTTTATCAAGAATTGCTCTAACACTGACTTATCTTATAGATAGGACTTGTTTTTCCTCTAAGTGTTTTGAAGATCTTTTCAGTGTTTTGGCATCATCAAAAAGGGAGAAATTGTTGGGACATTGTCAGTTTTGATTTAGATCCGAAAGCCCCTAAAAAGATGATTGTCTTAGTCAGGCTAGTTTTGGTTAGGTTCTTGTACTTAGTTATTTTACACTTCACAGGTACTCAGTGAGAGGAGAACTCACTGATGTCAATCAAGACTGAGAACCTGAAGACGAAGAGCACCATCCTGAACTTATGGCAGTCTTCTAAGCTGGCTGAGTAAGTGTCAGTGATGAAGAGTATGACCCTGATGTCATTACTAACTCAGTCCTGAAGGGAACAGGATGATACTGAGTTAATGGGAAAGACTTGGAGTAGAGCCAAGCAATGCAAAAGGAATGTCAGCGTCAGGACAAGACCGTTGTGCTCGAGACAAAAAGAACTTAATAAGACAAGTCTGAAGCCTAGGAATAAGTTCTGACATTCTCACCAACCTGATGACGTGGATCAATCCAGGAAGGACACGCACGTACAGACCCTGACATTAAGACTGACTTTAGACTGCACATTCAACAGACAAGCATTAAATGGTGCATTAAATGCAATTACCAAATCCATGCAAAGATGACTGCTGCATGGGAAATATGTCCGTTTGAACCACTCTACATAGATGACTAGAAGGCTATCTCTTCTAACGGATAGCTTTCAAATCACCTATAAATACAGAAGGCCTTGAACCCATTCAAGGTTACGGGAAATTTCCAAGCAAGAAATTACTCAAACTCTCAAGCTTTCAAAAGCATTCAGCATTCAAAAGAAGCACTCGAAACCAGTTAAATTTCCCAAGTGTTTCTTAGATTAGTGAGAGTCATTCTATATTCCATTGAGCTTTCAAGCCTTATCATAAGCTTAGAGTGATTATCCATCCTTAGCATAGCTTAGTATTGTAAGGATAATCACACCTTAGTTGGAATCCTAACTGAAACTAAAACCCTCTTGTCAGGTTTGTTGGTAGTAAACTGTGTTAGTGAGTTAGTAAGGAGTTTGTATAGGTCAGTGAGGATAGCTGATCTTGGTGCACCTTGGCACATGAAAAGCAAGAGTCCCAGTAGTGGATTTCCTGTTAAATCAAGCCGTGGATGTAGGAGCTTGAGTCTATGAACCACGTTAAACTCCCTGTGTTCCTACTGCTTTGATATTGTGCTTATTTGCTTATCTCTTAAGTCATTCATAGCATTTGGTTTTATCAGGCTTGAATTAATCAGCCTGATCATTAAACTGAACACTGCCCTACTAATCACTATTTCAGAATTGAGTAATCAAGTTTTCAGAAAGCAAACATAAAACAAGACTATAAACTTCCAGGGCTCACGCATTTCTGCACTGAACTTGTATTGATAGTTAGCCAACTGACCCGCACTCAGTGTAGTCAGTAGGTATGTTATCAGTCCGTAGTTCTTTATCACTCTGAGTAAAGGGGACTCAGTAAGGTTTAAGTCGGAAAAATTGGTATACGTGTATTCCCCCCCATACACGTATTCCTCAGTCTTGTACCGGGACCAACAAATCTAAAGCACTCCTGAAGCGTGAAAAACCTTATTAACAGAATCCAACCTCCTGAAGAGTTGTAGATCTGATCTTAAAATCCAATTTAGATTCATACATATTATAACATGAGCGGTTAGTTCATCTAAAATAATAATATGATATGTCGGATTTTATCTAAATTCATTGGCTATGATATGTCATACTCTTTCGTAAATAAATTTATGGCATGTACAAAGGGTGAACTTAGAGTACGGCTGAATCGTACTAAAGTTGGAATTAAATCTCCCATTTTTATAATGGTTTCATTGAGATATTTGTGGACTGATTATCCTAGTATGGGGACTATTTTGATAGTTAATGGCCATAATTAATGCTTTCACACGGTGGACTTATGTATGCTTGTTATCCACCTGCAATCACGCTTTTGTTAAGCCTATTGCAACACTATTAAGCTTAGTTCTCATTGTTGGTCCCACTTGATAGATTAATTGCGGAAGCTTTAAAGTTAAGTCTTTTACAAATTTTTTTTATAAAAGCACTAAAAGAAAAGGAATATGAAAGAAATGCAATAAATAAGACCGGATATATAGTGGTTCGAATATAACAATCCTACGTCCACTCTCCCTTGTTCAAAGGGGCCTTACTACCAACCAGCCAACAACTTGCGTACTGGAATTGTGAAATACCAGTTCCTTCTTACAATAATCTTTAGATCTAACTTCGATCTAAAGCCTTACAATCTTCAACCTTGTCTTAACAGATGAACAGGTTGAGATTCAATAACTCCTTAATGAGTGAATAGAGTTATGAACAATAATAAGAGTGCTTTGAGTGAAGAGAACTAAGGCTTGAATATAGCTTCGTGCGCGTGAGAGATATCTAGAGCCTTTCTTTGAAACTGCACTCTTGTATTTATAAAGATGTTTAGGAATTAGACGTTGGAGAGCTAATCCAATCAGATCTCTAATTAAGGAAGCTTCAATCAATCAATTCCCTAATTGATTGATTGGGTTGGTGAGATCCTTGGATTGATTGACTTCAAAATACTTTCTAATCCGATCTTGTTTGACTTGATTTGAATCACCAACGGTCAAATGCTTCCAATGCCTAACTCTGATTCTTCCAGAGAAGGCAAGACCATACACCAGGCAACCTCGATGTCTTCTGGTCCAGAGTCGGTTAAGAAACAGAATACTCAGTAGAATCAGGAGATGATTCTGAGTATCTTTTATTTCACCAGACTCGTCTGGTCTGGGGAAGGTTCTCTACCTCTGGTCAGTCTCTACTGGTGAAGTCTTCTGGTGGAGTCCTATGGTGAAGTCCTCTGGTGGGGTCTTCTAGTGACTCTTCTGGTGAAGTCTTCTGGACAGGCAGTTCCCCCTAGACTAAGTCCTAATCTATTTTCTCATCTGGCTAACAGGTCCAGATGGTCCTATTACATCTTCTGGTTTGTTTTAAATCATCAAAACTAAACAAATTTTATCCTAACACTCATTTTCCAAATTATCAAATCAAATCCATTCAAATGGATAATGTCAGGGAGCTCACATTGACTGCATTCAATGTTTAGTATATGGCATTGGGAAATTAGAGTGAAGCATTAAGTCCCCTTATGTCCACACCATAATGGTCGAGCGAATAGATTGATGCATCATATTAGTAACTCAGCTGGATTGTTATTGCAAGAAATTCCAACTTAGCTACATATTAGAGGCATGAATTTACATGTAGCTACTCGAATTCAAATCCGACCCACTACATATCATTAGTACTCCCCTCTACAACTAGTGCACAGAAAATGATACATCATTTTCCACATGCGAACATTCTATCATGGAGTACGTGTACCACCACAACACATCAACAACCCTGTTGGCTGACTGCATAATTGATGAAAAGTCCATTCTCGGCATTAGGGGGGATTTAGAATCCATAAATTAAATGAATGCCTAGAAGTTTCCCCAAAGGAAACATATCGAGATATTTTCCTTGAAGGAAAAAGACCAAGAAATTTCCCTGAAGGAAAAAGGTCCTTGATATTTAGACTCATGCACTAGTTAGACTGAACTTGAAGTTCAAAAGATAAGTAACTTGCAATGTATAGCAAGTAATCTGCCAGATGAGTTTACTGGCCACAAAGGTGTAGAGGTCCAAATGAAAAATAAGTATACATGCCCCCACACGCCGGAAGCGTGAAAGACCTATAAAAGAAACCTACACACTTCAAATGAAAGCTAGCCAAACTGGTCAGCCAAACTTGAAATCTCCAGAAGAGATACGTCTAGAAGACTTGAGATCTCCAGAAGAGATTTGCCCTGAAGATGAAGAATCCTAGTAACAAAGCACGTGTACAAAATGATCTAATACTAGGATTGCAGAACGACCAGATTAAATACATAAGGGAAATGATGAGAATCTGGTTAACATGAGATCAATAAATAAATACCGGAGAAACAATATAAATTTATTGTCGACAACTTATCTGTGTCCACAATTGCTCTTTCTAAAATCTAGATCCAGTGCCAAAGTTGAGTTCCCGAAGTACTTTGATTTGGGTGCAATAAGGAGGAAGCAAAAGTGTGGCAAAGCTAAACTCGCTAAAAACAAGGTTTAGTTCTATCGTACGTACACTCTAAGAGTTATCCCTGTTGGATAATGAGTATTTACACGAAAATTAAATAAGGTGGTGAGCGAGATTAATAGTTTTAGGGTTTTTCATAGAAACTCATGGTTTTCACAGAGACCCATGATTGTTTGTGATTA
The DNA here is from genome assembly GCA_947034835.1 of Ballota nigra. Classification (NCBI taxonomy): domain Eukaryota; kingdom Viridiplantae; phylum Streptophyta; class Magnoliopsida; order Lamiales; family Lamiaceae; genus Ballota; species Ballota nigra. Next base: position 43,809,221 of record OX344721.1, read on the forward strand.
AACATATTCTCCTGGTATGAACAAACAAAGTTCCGCTAATCACTGGCAGCTAAAATAAAATGCACTTAATGGACCTTGTAAACCACTTATTTTATATGGTTATTACATACCAATATTTATATCCCTGATGGATTTAAGATTCCCAGAAGAGGAATTAAGAAAACTGCAGAATGTATAGTGTTGATAGGCGAACATCATCTAAATATGGAGCAAACAACAATTAAAGTCTAAACAAAGAAAATCACGATTTGGGTGCATTAACCAATCTGTGAGGTGTATAAAGTGACGAACAACTCCCCCGACGAACAACTAATAGGCGAACAGGTTTTAAGACCCGAGACCAAGGATGAGCCAATCGTGAAGTCACCAATGACGAGCAACTTGGTCAAAATATGATACAACAATCAGCCAAAGAGGTGTGCACATGAACAAAGGACTAAGATCCCAAAGCCAAGCTGAACGAAGCCATAAGGCGAACAACTTCCAAAGTACAACCTCAAGAGGCGAACAACTTTCAGTTGAAGGGTCATCAAGATCAGTCAAGCCGACCTAGGCGAACAACAATGAGTCCGAGATAAGGCCCAAAAGAAGACTTTGTAACTAAGATTCAGCTTAGATAAGGTCAAACTAAGGTCAAAGGACACATGTCAGGCATGCAAGCTAGGGAGACCAAGAGTCAGTAGCACCTCATGCTTGCTAGCCTCTATAAATAGTTGTTCTCCAGCTTATTTATATAATTTCGAATTTTAGACAAAAATACATACACAAACACACCCTAACCTACACATACACGAAATAAGTTCAATTTCAAATTCGATAAATTCACACCCCGATTTACCATTTACGGTGGTAATCAATCACACGTTATTGATTGGTGACGTAAAAATGGATTAAAACAGCCACTAATCCTTATGATTAGATTCGTTCACCAACAATTTGGCGCTAGAGGGAGGGATCGAACCTTCGGTTTAGTGTGATTACTCAAGAACTTCAAGTTGAAAACTTGAAGATTCATAGAAAATCTCAAGAAATATTTGAAGATACAAACAAAAGTGTTCTTGGTGTTCTTGGTGTTCTTCAATTTATAAATTAAGAAATAATTTAAATTGAAATGCCTCAATCGAAAGAAACCCAAGGATCACGTTTGTCGAAAAGAGCATCTCAGACCCGGGCCACGTCGGCCGACCACCAGGACCGTGACCCGAGACATGCGAACAGGTCACAGCATACAGCCATAACACATAACCTCCCTCCTGAGATGGAGGCTTTGGCGAACAACCCCAACGAGTTGGCCAAAACCATAGCTGCTCTCCAGGCCCTCCAGAGGCAACAAGAGCAGGTCAGGCCAACACAAGCAAGGCCAAGGGACAAGTCCCTAGAGGTTGTTAGGCCCAGGACTACTAGGGGCGAACAGCGAGAGGTTGATAGTGCCCAAGTTAGACGGAATAAGGGAAAGGCCAAGGTGGTCGACCAAAGAGAAGTACAGGCTGAGTCTGGTCGCGGACGAACAACTATGTCTAGCCATGGAACAACGCGTTCCAGTGCCCAGAACAGGCTTAGCCAACCCCAGCAACGGGAAGCTGCTCGCCGGAGAGCAGAAGATGGGCGAGCAACTTTTGAACAGCCTCGCCCATCAGTCCATGAAAGACTCTCCCAGTCAGCCTTCAGGCGCCTAGGGCCAAATACAGCGAACAACCTTAGGAGGCAAGCCCAGGAAGTGCCCACTCCAAGCGAGGGACTGCGACGAGCAGAAAGGCTAATGCCTTTGCTCGCCGAACAGCCTCCAAGTCAGGGGGCACCTCTTGATGAATTATCAAGCCTAAGGAGGGCTGTGGAGAACATGCAGGGGCAACTAGACCATCAGAGGGGGATGGGAACGACCAGCATGCCATCCTCACCTTTGGCAGCTCACATTTTGAAGGCCCCGATACAGAAAAAGATTCAATTTCCTTCTAGCATTCAATATGAAGGCATCGCCGACCCCCGGGTCCACTTAACGAAGTATATGGACTACATGGTCTCTGTGGGGGCCAGCGATGCCACCCAATGCCGGAATTTTCCTTTAACATTGGGCGATCGGGTTCACAAGTGGTTTTCATCAATGCCCCCGGCATCAATTCACTCGTTCGCCCAACTAAGTCGAGAATTTCTTTCTCACTTTTCAACGGCGGGGTCGTATCTTTCCCAAAAACACCGGCTGTCGGATTTGAGGCAAAATGATGATGAAGCTGACCGGGCGTTTATGGAAAGATTCGATAAAGTTTTGCTAGAAGGAGAACCGGTAAGCGAAGATACAAAGATCGTCGCTGTGATGGCCGGGTTGAAAAAAGGGTCGAAGTTATGGAAGGAGGTACGTCTTAAGTGCCCAAAGACTTATGCCGAGTTCAGAAACCAAGCTGGCATTTTTGTTTCCATGCACGAGGCCCTACAAACAAATTTGGGGGAGAACAAAGCTGATCCCAAGGAGAATAACAAAAAGCCCATCGGGACAAGCTACAGGGTCCCAAAGAATATGAAGGCATTCACCGAAGGGTCGGATTTGAAGGAAAAATTGAACCAAGTGTTGACAGTATCAGTTGATACTGTGTATGAGAGCGTAAAGGAGAAATAGTTGCTTTCCCCACCACGTAAAATCCGCCAGGATACTGGCAAACTCAACCCAAACAAGTATTGTGCCTACTATCAAAGTGTGGGGCACTTTACGAGTGAGTGTAGAGATTTGCTTAAGCAACTCTGGCGATTTTATGAGGAGGGAAAGCTCTCCAATTTCGTTAAAAAGCAACCTGGGAAAAGAGCCCGGGAGAACAACTCAGAAGACGAAGAGGATGGTCAACCTCAGAGAAACAACAGACCCGGGCGACCAGTTCCCAGTATTCCGGCTCAACCTTTAGAAGATCTGTTCATGATGGAACCTACAGGTCCCGCGGGAGGGTGTTTTGATGGACAACCACCCGACTCTAATCGGAAGAGGAAAGCGGAGCTCCGAGCAATTGGCCAAGTACAAGAAATGGGAGTTAAGCCGTCCATCATGCAAACGACGGAATTAACCTTCACCGAAAAGGACCTTGAAGGCGTCTTAACTCCGCATAATGATTCGATCGTAATCTGCGCAAAGATTATGGGGACCAGAGTCCACAGACTGTTGGTGGACACCGGAGCCTACACCAACATCTTATTCAAGAAGACCCTCGATAATCTGGGAGATTATTCGGGTTATGTTCGGAATACAACACATAGAATCATAGGCTTCGGGAATGCTGTGACAACACCGTTAGGAATTGTAACATTAGCAGTACAACTTGTAACGGCCAATGAACCCGAGAAAAATATAACAAGAATGGTAGATTTCTTGGTTGTAGACCAGGAGTCGACCTATAACGGGTTTCTTGGCCGACCTTTTCTCAATGAATTCAAAGCTGCGTGTTCCACTTACCACTATTGTTTGAAATTTCCAACAGCCAGTGGAGCAGGCACAGTTAAGGGAGACCAACGGAAAGCACGAGAATGCATTCAACAACTACGAGCAAAATTTGTACAAATATCCATGGTGGAAGCAACAAGTTATCCCGTCGACGAACCATCAATACTGAACAATATGATGGACATAGACGACCACATGGATACGGACGAACAACACTTAAACGAGCAAGTGTTGGACGAACAACTCGTTACCACCCGCGAGGAACCTCCATCTGACGAACAATAAAGGGGTGATGACGAACAACCTTCAGTGGGGGACTTGGAGGGCCAAGTACAAACGAACAACAATGGGACGGAGCCAACTGATGATCTAGAACCCCGCCTGGGGGCAGAGCCCATGAACATCGAAAATGATTTCAACCCTGAGGAACCCATACTTGATCCCCATTGGAAGGGACAAAAACGACGAGCAACTCCAGTCGAAGAGCTGGAGGCGTTCAAAGTTAATCCCGACAACGAAGATCTTGAATTATTCATAGGATCTGAGCTCCCAGAGCCTTACAGATCCCGAATGAAAGAGTTCCTCACCAAGAATTTAGATGTCTTTGCTTGGTCTCACGCAGATATGGTGGGGATAGACCCGAAACATGCTTGCCACAGGCTAAACATAAATCAAGCAAGAAAGCCCGTCCATCAAAAGCGGAGGAAGTACGGCCCAGACAAATACCAAGCTTTGAATGAAGAAGTTAAGAAGTTGCTAGACAACGATCTCATTCGACAAGCACTCTGTCCACAATGGGTAGCAAACCCAGTACTCGTGAGGAAACCAAATGGGACCTGGAGGCTATGCATAGATTTTACAGATCTGAATGCAGCATGCCCGAAGGATAATTTTCCTCTCCCACATATCGATCAATTGGTGGACATCACTGCAGGTCACGAGATGTTGACATTTATGGATGCTTTTGCCGGGTATCATCAAATTCCTATGCATCCAGATGATCAGGAGAACACAGCGTTTTATACAAACAAAAACTTGCTGTGTTGGAAAAGAATACCGTTTGGCCTCATAAATGCCGGAGCAACATATCAAAGACTGGTGAACAAGATGTTTGATCAACAAATTGGAGACACGGTTGAGGTCTATGTAGACGATATCGTAGTCAAAAGTCCCAAGAAGGAAGACCATCTTCAACATCTGACTCAAGTGTTCGAAATTCTTCGACACTATAACATGAAGTTGAATCCAAAGAAAAGCAGCTTTGGAGTTCACTCAGGGAAATTCTTGGGTCATCTTGTTAGCCAGCGGGGAATTGAGGCCAACCCTTCAAAGGTTAAAGCCATCATGGATATGCAACCACCACGTTCGGTGAAAGAAGTGCAAAGACTCACCGGATGCCTAGCAGCATTGAACCGGTTCATATCCAGATCGGGGGACAAGTGTCATCCATTCTTCGAGGCCATCAAAAAAGGAAAGTTTGCATGGACTAACAACTGCCAAGCGGCCTTCGATCAACTCAAAGATTACCTGGGAGATGTTAAAATCCTATCAAAACCAATCCCAGGAGAGAAGTTATTCCTATACTTGGCCGCATCAGAAGTTGCCATCAGCTCTGTTTTGGTGCGCGAAGATGGCAAATTCCACCAACCTATATACTACGTCAGCCAGGCTTTGCATGAAGCAGAGATCAAATACTCCCCAACGGAGAAGCTGGCATATGCCCTGGTTATGAGTGTGCGAAAGTTAAGACCATACTTTTTCGATCATCAAGTCGAAGTACTAACAACTTTCCCGCTCAGACAAATCCTCCATCGCCCTGACACTGCTGGACGTCTTCTAAAATGGTCACTGGAGATTAGCCAATTTGGGGTGACCTATGCTCCTCGAACAGCGATCAAAGGGCAAGCATTAGCCGACTTTATAGTCGAGCTAACTTTCCCACCAGATCCGACGAGAGGACTAGATCACCCCTGGCATCTCTATGTTGACGGATCCTCGACAAATGTGGCTTCAGGTGCAGGAGTGGTATTAATCAGCCCAGACAGACAAGTATTCACTTCGGCGATCAGATTTGGTTTCATGGCAACCAACAACGAAGTTGAGTATGAAGCTCTCATTGCTGGTCTCCACCTATCTCTCGCAGTTGGTGTCAGACGCTTGCAAATATTCGGCAACTCACAATTGATCGTGAACCAAGTCCGAGGTGAATACGAAGCAAAAGATGATCACATGATCGAGTATCAACGGATTGTTGCTCACCTGATGTCCATGTTGCAGCAAGTTTTCATACAGCAAATTCCAAGGACGAGCAACACTCAAGCAGACGCGCTTGCCCGACTAGCAACAAGTGAAGGCCCCGTAGAGTTGGCATATATTATAGTCACAAAGATGAAAGACCCATCAACAGTAAGCTATAATGTCAACCAACTCGACGATCAAACCAGTGAAGAAGAAGACTGGAGAACAAGTATAGTCAAATACTTGAAAAGTGGGGAAAAACCAAACAATCCTTTTGAAGCTGCCAAGCTAACAAAGCGAGCCGCCAGATACTCTGGTGGGTGAGCAACTCTTCAAAAGGGGAATATCAATCCCACTTCTCAAGTGTTTGCCTAGGGGGCAAGGGCAAGCGGTACTCGAAGAAATACATGCTGGAGTATGTGGAAACCATACTGGGGGGCAAGCTTTGGCATACAAGACAATCAGACAAGGCTATTATTGGCCGACTTTACGTCAGGACGCAATAAAAAAAGCCAAGACCTTCTATCAATGTCAGATTTTTGCCCCAGGCATCCACACCCCGGCTCAGGAACTTGTATCTGTATATAGCCCATGGCCATTTGCAAGATGGGGGATGGACATTATTGGTCCTTTCCCGGCTGGAGTCGGAAATGTTCGATTTGCCGTGGTGGCAGTCGATTATTACACTAAATGGGCGGAAGCAGAGGCCATGGTGAACATCACACAGCAGAAGATGATCAACTTTATTTGGAAGAACATTGTCTGTCGTTTTGGAGTTTCACAAGCAATTGTGACAGACAATGGTCCACAGTTTGATGGACAAGAGTTGAGAGAATTCTGTACGAAGTGGGGGATCAAGAAGCATTACTCCACACCTTATCACCCCCAGTCGAACGGACAAGTTGAAGCTGTGAATAAAATCATAAAGCATACATTAAAAGTGCGACTGGCGGAGAGTAAAAGCAGTTGGTCTATTGAACTCCCGGAAGTTCTGTGGGCATACAGAGTTTCTCCCAGGTCAAGCACCGGAGAAACACTCTTTGCAATGGCTTTCGGGACAAAGGCTGTAATACCAATTGAGTTAAAGGCCAATACATTCAGGACGACCAACTTTGATGAACAGGCGAACAACTCTGCTTTGGCTGCAGAAATGGATTTGCTCGAAGAAAAAAGATTAAATGCGGAGCTAAAAATGCCACCTATAAACAGCGAGCAGAACGTTACTATAATTTCCATGTTAAACTTAGGGAATTTAGAGTTGGAGATTTGGTTCTAAGAAAGTTGCTCGCCCAACCTCCAGGTGTATTGGGACCAACTTGGGAGGGCCTGTATCGTATAATGGAAAAATTCGTTAATGGCGTATACGATATTGAGGATATGGAAGGCGAGCCGGCCCAATACTCCTGGAATGTTGTACATCTGAAGAAGTACTATCAATAAGTTTGAAGTTGGGCGAACAAGTGTCTTGGGGGGCAAGGGATGCGTATGAGCTGAAGGAAGGCTAAAAACTTGCCTAATTTTTTAAATTTTCCTAAGTATAGATTCAAAAGTTGCTCGGCACATTGTATAGTCTGGTGCTAGTTCTTTTGATTTTGTAGATAGAGTTGCTCGGCAAAAATATTATAAGCGAGCAGGTTTTAGTTTGTGTTTAAAGTTGTTCGTCAGATTGTATATGATAGTGATGGACAATCTTACAACACTTGTAATTATTTCGCAATGTAAATATAATAGTTGTTCGTCAAAAAGGAAAAGTCCAAAAGCTCGAGGTACAAGTCCATTTAAAGGTTGTTCATTTTACAAATGAACAGAACCTAAGGACCAAAGCCACTTAAAGGTTGTTCGTTTTTTAAAATGAACAGAACCTAAGGCTGAACCCTGATTCCACTAAAGGCAAAGTTCAATTCGAACAAAAGCCCAACACTATATGTTATAATTGCAAAGGCATTGATAAAAATGTAAAGGCAATTAACATATAAAGAAAATGAGCGAACATAAGAAAGACATTCCATTAATCAAAGGCTTTGAAGCCCCAAAAATAGTACAAGTACTACAAAAAAGGAACGAACAACTATTGCAAAAGACAAAAAGCTAAGTCCTAGAAACTATTGTTGCTCGGCGGGGGGAAGATCTTGAGCTTGCTCGACAGGGGGTTCGACGATCATTTCACGAGCCAAATCTTCAGCAGCCTTATCCTCAGCCTCTTTTGCGTTCTGCTCGTCAGCCACGGCCACCTCTTCCTCTTGCTCGCCTTCATCAGTTGGGGGCGGAGGATGAGTAATGGAAATACTAGGGTCAAGTTTGTCAAGTTTAACCCCTAGTACTGCCAGATCCGCCAGCTGAATCTCGTTTAGATCTTTGCTCATCTCTTCAACTAAATCCTTGAAGTCATAAGCATCGGCCGTGCGAATGCTGTCCGCGTAGGCGCAGATATAACCCAAGTTTGAGATAGGCCCACTCCGAGCTTGAAATTCTTGCTCGGCTTCTTCCCTAGAGAGCATCTCGGACATTTGCTTCTTCAGCCGAGCAACTTCTTCTTCTGCTTCTTCCCTCTTCTTCCTCTCTTCATCCAGCGCAGCTTTAGAGGAAAGTAGCTTGGCCTTTGTATTCTTAAGCTCGCCAGAGACAAGCTGATAGTCCTCGATACGCTTCTTCTCCAGGTCATCGGCCAGCTTTAATTGATCCTTTAAGCGAGCAATTTGGCCATTGAAATTATTCACCACTTTCTCCTTCTCCTCGGTAAGCTGGCGAATGGAAGCGGCGTGATGACGAGCAGTCTCCTCTAGCTCGGCAACTTGAGCCATCCCCCTTTGAGCAGAAACAAGGGAGTTGGCGGCTTGAACCATTGATAGGTGAAAATTATCAATGGGGCCCTGGGCGAGGACAGCCTTGTTCAGCGGCCGCGACCAGGCGCGAGCAACAATTTCAGTTGCTCGGCGAACATGTTCATCCGGAATGTCATGGATGTTCGCCGGGGTCTTAGAGCAGGCAAAATGGTGAACTAAGTCTGCTCGCCCTGGGTGATCGCTGGGCCGGTACCTGCGAACAAAAAAGAAGATCAACACTTGGAAAATTTGACAAAAGAAAAACTTGTTCGACAAGAGAGTAAGGACTTACTCAGAGAATTTTCGTTCGTCCCGGCCTAGGTATGTAATGCCCTCTGGGCCTCGAGGGGAGCCAGTGTCTTTGCTCGCTTTGCCAGATCTCTCCGTAGGCTCTACCGACGAACGGCGTACAACATTCCCTTCAGGGCGAGCATGGCTCGAACTCACTTTCTCTTTCCCCTTATCCGGACATCATGGGACACTGGAGTCCCGTCTGCCTTCTTTAAACGTTTCCCCCCACGAGGAGGGGAAATGGGAGGAGAATGAACTTGAGAAGGGGGAGCAGCCTGTCTTGGAACTCTGGCCCCCTCAGGCTTGTTCGTCATGGCGAGCACCTTTTGAGGGGGGTCACCTCTCCTTTTCTTCCCTCTTGGCGGCGCCATTTCGAGAACCCTTTGCTCAAGGAGGGCGTATGAGGGAGGAACGGCAACTGTTACTTGTTCGGCTAAAAAAAAAAAGTTAGAATTAGACGAGCAAGTTAAACAAGTCAACGACGAACAAGACTTGAACCAGAAGTTAGAAATTTTCATACCTGGGGGCACCTCAGCCTGGGCCTCCAGGTGATGAGGGTAAGTCAAAAGGCGAGCAGCTCTTTGACACCTTGCTCGGCAAAGATAGTCAATAGTCCTATCTGCCCTATTGCGGAGGCCAACCAAGCACGAAGTAAATAGAAACTCGGAGCTCAACTCCTCTTCTGAATCCCACTTGGGTAGACGAGGGCCTGCAAACAGACAAGAAAAGTTAAATTAGAACCACTTAGCCCAAAGGCGAGCAAGAAATAGACTTACGTTTCAGTTTTCCATAGGCTGCTGGAGAATTTATTCGTCCAGGGCCGCCGTGTGGACCAGAAGATGCTCGCCAATCACCCCCAATCCAGAAGAAGTGTTGCTTCCAGTCACGAATCTTGTTCGGCACCTCTTCCACCATTTTCAACCCAGTTCTGGCCTTGAGATAGTGATAGCCTTCTTCTCCTAAGGGGTAGTTTGTAATTGTCATCAAATAGTTGATTTCTTCCGCAGTGATCCGATCAACATACCCCTCCAAGGCGAACAAGCACATGGAGCCTAAAAGATTCATCCACCCAATTGGAGTAATTTGGGTGATGGCCAAGTTGGTCGCCTCCAGGAATCGACCAACAACGGGTGGAAGAGGCAACTTTAGTCCGGCAATTAAGGTGTGAATGTTGATCGCCGTGCACCCTGGAGGTGGGCAATCAACTCTTTCCTTTCTCCGAGGAGCCCACATGTGAATATCATATGGGATCTTGTAGTCCTTCCGGATAGAGTCCAGTTCATCTTCGCGAACAACACTTTTAATCTTGCTCGCCTGGTATCCAATTTTCACCTTGTCCATTATTTGTCTCTGTGGGCGAGGAAAGTTGTTCGCGTATTCCTCAACATATGCTCGCCATTCGAATGGCCGAGCAACTCCCGTTGGAATCTCATTTTCCAACATTTTTGGGGATGGGAAGTTAATACCCTTCAAGAACTCGCGGGTGAGTTTGTTAAGATCTGGATCTTCAGATTCAGCAGAAGACGAAGAGCTTTCGTCCAAATTGTTGTTCGCCACAACTGTTAGTTCTCTCCCAGATGGGCCCGCACCGGTGTCCTCCACAGAGCGAACAACTGAATCCACGTGAGCGTTCGATGCTGAAGAAACTCCAACGGGTTGTGGATCGTAAGCAACAGTTGGGAAAAGGAGATCAAAGGTCTCTTCAGTTTTATTGCTTGAATGCGAAGACATAGGAGGGAAAGGAAGAATCCGAGTGGTGGCGGATAGTGTTGCAGACGGCGGCGCTTTCCCGGAGAAGACGGTGGCGCTCGGATCCACACGGCGGCGATAGAGTTTTCGAGAGAAAAAGTAGAGAAAAAGATGGAAAAAAAGAGAGTAACTACCTGGGAATTGAAACTTGAAGTCAAATACTGAAGGACGGACGCCGGAAAGCTTGAAATCGCCGGAGGGAGGTGGAAATCGCCGGAGCACTGTAACAAGAGGGGGAAAAGTGGGAAAAATTTCAGTTTTCCCACTATTTATACCCCAAGCAAAAACGGGGTCCCAGACGTAATTTCCCAAAAGCTCAGGGACTAAATTGAAAGAAGACGGGGTTAATTCCGAGTTAAACCACAAGTTGAAGGGCCTATAAGCAATTATAGGGGCGCGTGGCCTCGGGGTTGCTCGCGCGTAAACGGCGCGCAATCATTTGCGCTGGCGTCATCTTCGTGATCTCCCCAGATCATGGGAAGACGAAATGGTTATCCCAATATTGCTCGTCACAAAGATGTTGTTCGTCCAAATCTTGGCCAAGACGATATCCTAACTACAGTTGCTCGCCACAAAGTTGCTCGTCTGATGCAACATCTAGTCAGGATAGGGGGCAATTGTTGATAGGCGAACATCATCTAAATATGGAGCAAACAACAATTAAAGTCTAAACAAAGAAAATCACGATTTGGGTGCATTAACCAATCTGGGAGGTGTATAAAGTGACGAACAACTCCCCCGACGAACAACTAATAGGCGAACAGGTTTTAAGACCCGAGACCAAGGATGAGCCAATCGTAAAGTCACCAATGACGAGCAACTTGGTCAAAATATGATACAACAATCAGCCAAAGAGGTGTGCACATGAACAAAGGACTAAGATCCCAAAGCCAAGCTGAACGAAGCCATAAGGCGAACAACTTCCAAAGTACAACCTCAAGAGGCGAACAACTTTCAGTTGAAGGGTCATCAAGATCAGTCAAGCCGACCTAGGCGAACAACAATGAGTCCGAGATAAGGTCCAAAAGAAGACTTTGTAAATAAGATTCAGCTTAGATAAGGTCAAACTAAGGTCAAAGGACACATGTCAGGCATGCAAGCTAGGGAGACCAAGAGTCAGTAGCACCTCATGCTTGCTAGCCTCTATAAATAGTTGTTCTCCAGCTTATTTATATAATTTCGAATTTTAGACAAAAATACACACACAAACACACCCTAACCAACACATACACGAAATAAGTTCAATTTCAAATTCGATAAATTCACACCCCGATTTACCATTTACGGTGGTAATCAATCACACGTTATTGATTGGTGACGTAAAAACGGATTAAAACAGCCACTAATCCTTACGATTAGATTCGTTCACCAACATATAGTACTAAACTGCAAAGGTCATTATATGATCTAAAAACAGTCGGACCAAATATGGTATGATCGACTTAGCGAATTCCTCCCGAAGAAGGAATATACAAACAATATAGTTTTCCCTTGCGTAGAAATCACAAAGTGGTTTCTGCATTATATCCATATATGTTGACGACCTAAATATAATCAGAACATGCAAAGAGATCGAAGAAGCCACTTCAATCTTTAAAGCTGAATTCGAAATGAAAATCTTGGATAAAATCAAGTATAGTCTCGACCTGCTGATTCGAGAATTTCCCTGAAAGAAAAATAAAAGCATTTCCCTGAAGGAAAATTAAATTAAAGTATTTCTCAGAAGGAAAATTAATTCGAGCATTTCCCTGAAGGAAAAATGAATATGACATCTCCCTGAAGGACGAATAATTTTTATTCACCAGTCAACCTACTTGAAAAGGTTATCTGAGAGATCCTACATGGATAAATCTCATCCACTTAGTACGCCTATGGTAGTTCTATCCCTTGAAGTGGATAAGGACCCATTTAGGCCCAAAGAAGATACAGTGGATATCCTAGGACCGGAAGTTCCTTATCTAAAGGCTACTTGGTGCATACCCTATCTCACAAATTGCACAAGTCTGGACATTGCATTTGCGATAAATTTTCTTGCGAGATATAGAGTTTCTCCCAGAAGAAGACATTGGAATGATGTTAAACACATTCTATGATAACTCAGACCGGTTATACTGTAATCAATGAAGACAACGCAATTTGTGTTGCACAAATGTGCAACGGGTACATTAAGAGGAACTTAACAAAACATATATCCTGAAATTCTTCTTCCCATATGAACTCCAGAAGAGTTACGTAATTACCATACAACATGTGCGACCTAGTAACAATCACGATCTAGCATACCTGTTCACTAAGTCCCTACCAACTTCTACTTTTGAAAAGTATGTTTATGGTATTTGTATGTGAAGACTTAGAAAGTTGTTGTCTTTAGGGGGAGTAACAACATCGAAACAATCTTGAAGATTGGATCCAAAAGATCAATAATTGCACTCCTCCTTAGCTAGACATTTTTATCGCTACCTAGCATATGGAGTTTCTCTGATGAGACATATACATTACATCGTTGTTGATAGATGAACAACTAATGTTGTTAGGCGAACAGAAATTGAGGCGTAAATGATGATTATGAAGAATAATCAAAAGGAGAGTGCATAAATCAATTTTATAGGTGTATTAAAAGACGAGCAACTACCTTGACGAACAGCTTATTGGCGAACATATCCAAGACCTGGGGCCTGGAATAAACACCATGCCAAGTCCTCGGTGACGAACAACATTACTAAAAGGTGGTGCATTTACCCGTACACTAAGTGTATGCCACCAATCAACCTATCAAGTTAATTATACTATCGACGAACAAATGTTAAAGATCCAGTGGCATACCTGCATCAAGCATACGAGCGAACAACTTATGAACCATTTAACCAAGAAGTGAACAACTAATAAAGAAGTTATCCAAAGGCCGAACCCCCAAGCAAATGATGATGAACAACTACAGATGCGTGATAAGATCAAACACAAGACTTTTGTAACTAAGTTTTAGCTTAGATAAGGTCAAATGTGGTCAAAAGGACACATGTCAAGCATGCAAGCTTGATAGTCCAAGAGTCATGTACACCTCCTACTTGGTGGTTAGTATAAATAAGTTGTTCTCCAGCTATAAAAATAAGTTCAAATTCACAAATACTCCAAATACACACTCAAACACCTAAACGTGCACACATATGAAACAAATACAAATTCAATACTCGTATTTTTTATTTTACAACCCGAATAATCGTATTTATCATATACGGTGATAATCAATCACACAAAATTGCTTGGTGATCCCAAAATCGGTTAAGAACGGCCACTAATCCACGCGATTAGAATAGATCACCAACAAATTGGCGCTAGAAGAAGGGTTCGCACCTTCGGTTTAGTGTGATTAAGCAAGAACTTCAAGTTTAAAACTTGAAGATTTGGAGAAATCCTCAAGAAATTCTTGAAGATTCAAACAAAAGTGTTCTTGGTGTTCTTCGAATTCAGACTTCAAGATTCAAAGATAGAGAAGATAATCCAAATCATGATGCCTCAATCCAAGGAAACTCAAGCCTCACATCTAGCAAAGGAAGTTTCCCCGACTCGAGCATCGTCTACAGGTCACCATGATCGAGAACCACGATATGCAATAAAGCTCAACCATCAGTAACTCGTATAGTGCCTCCAGAATTCGAGGCAATAGCTAGCAATCCTAGTGAGCTAGCTAGGACAATTGCTTCTCTCCAAGCTATTCAAAAGCAACAAGAACATTCTAGGCCATCACAAGTACGATGAAGGTCTAAACAATTTGAGGTTGTTAGAGCTAGATCTGCCCGAGGCGAGCAACACGAGGTTAACAGTGCCCAAAATTGAGGGGACGACGGACCGAATGGAAGGTCAGGCTGAATCTACCCATGGGCAAACAACAATGTCCAGTCATTGGACATCTCGTTCTAGCGACCACAACTTCAACCAGAAGTTGTTCGCCCGAGACCATATCAAGGGCGAGCAACTTGCGAACAAGCACGTCCGTCGGTACATGAAAGACTACTAGGTCTGCCTTCGGGCGCCTAGGTCCCAATGCGGTGAGCAAGATTCCCCCTCCAATTGAGGGACTGCGACGAGCAGAAGGATATACATCCTTGCTCGCTGAACAGCCTCCAAGTCAGGGGGCATCACTTGAGGAATTATCAAGCTTGAGAAAAGATGTGGAGAGCATGCAAGGCCAGCTTGACCTTCAAAGAGGAATTGGGGCGACCAGCATGCCATCCTCACCACTATCTTCAATTATTTTGAAGGTCCCAATTCATAAAAAGATACAATTTCCGGTGAGCAAACAATACGAAGGCATTGATGATCCCCAAATTCATCTAACAAAATATTCAGATTATATGATTTCCATGGGAGCCAGTGATGCCACACAGTGCCGGAATTTTCCCTTAACATAGGGGGACAGGGTTCATAAATGGTTTTCTGCTATGCCACATGCATCCATACACTCATTCGCCCAATTGGGCCAAGAGTTCCTCTCACACTTTTCGACTGCAGGATCGTATCTTTCCTAAAAACATCGACTATCAGATTTAAAACAAAACGATAACAAATCGGATCGGGCTTTCATGGAAAGATTCGATAAAGTGTTGTTGGAGGGGGAACCGGTTAGTGAGGATACAAAGATCGCAGCCGTCATGGCTGGGTTGAAAAAAGGATCAGATTTATGGAAGGAGTATGTCTGAAGTGCCCAAAGAGTTATGCCGAGTTCAGAAATTGTTGGTCCCACTTGATAGATTAATTGCAGAAGCTTAAACTTAAAATAAATTTCTTTTCAAAGTCTTTTTACTAGAGCACAAGTTAAAAGCAATAATAAAGAAAGCAATAAAGAACACACGATATATAGTGGTTCGGATGTTAAAATCCTACGTCCACTCTCCCTTTTATCAAAGGGGCCTCACTAACCAACCAACCAACTTAACACTTTCTGGAATTTAGAAGTACCAGATCCTTCTTACAGCCTTTAGATCTAACTTAGATCTAAATCCTAACTTACTTCAACCTTATCTAACAAGATGAACAGGTTGAGTATTCCAACTAACTCCTTAAGAGTAGATATAAATATGAACAAAGTAAGAGTGCTAAAACGTGACAATCAAGAGGCTTGGATATGAACTTCGTGCGCGTGTAAACTCTCTAGAGCCTTTCTTCAAAGATGCACTCTTGAATTTATAGAGATGATTAGGGTTTAGCCGTTGGAGAGCTAATCTAATCAGATCTCTAATTAAGGAAGCTCTCAATCAATCAATTCCCTAATTGATTGATTGGGTTGGTGAGATCCTTGGATTGATTGACTTCAAATACTTTCCAATCCGATCTTGTTGACTAGATTTGAATCACCAACGGTCAAATGCTTCCAATGCCCAACTCTGATTCTTCCAGAGAAGGCAGGACCAGACACCAGATAACATCGGTATCTTCTGGTCCAGAGTCGGTTAAGAACCAGAATACTCAGTAGAATCTAGAGATGATTCTGAGCATCTTTTGGTTCACCAGACTCGTCTGGTCTGGACTCGTCTGGTTTGGGGAAGGTCTTCTACCTCTGGTCAGTCTTCTCTTGTGAAGTCTTCTGGTGGAGTCCTCTGATGAAGTCCTCTGGTGGGGTCTTCTGGTGACTCTTCTGGTGAAGTCTTCTGGTCTGGCAGTTCCCCCTAGACTAAGTCCTAATCTATTATCTCATCTGGCTAACAGGTCCAGATGGTCCTATTACATCTTCTGGTTTGTTTTAACTCATCAAAACTATACAACTTTTATCCTAATAATTTCCCCCTTTTTGATGGAGTTAAAACACTAACCAGAACTGATAAAAAAAACACGTAAGCAAGAAAACAAATAAAAGGATAAGACCTTAGAATAGATCTTATTAGGCAAACGAGAAGACAACAAGGAGTTGTCTTTAAGACAGAGTAGATATGGCTTTTCATTAATAATAAAGGATAAAATGATTACAGGTTACAATTCAGATCAAGTCCTATTCTATGCATATCTTCTGTTTTCCTTAGGCACCAGGAACCAATCAAGGAATTTGTCTTGAACAGCCTTGAGCTCAGCAGAAGATGTTGGGGTGAAATTCACCAACACCTTAGTCTTGTACAACTTCTTCAATTCTTCCCAATCAACCTGGTCCCCGATCATAGGAGTGTTGAGATAATGGAACTCAGGGGCAGTGACTTCCAGGTTGAACTGGATGGTAGAGTCCATCAACTGCTTGTACAATTCTGCATCATAAGCCTTCATCCAAGAATGGAAAGTCCTGTTGATAAGTGTATCATCCTCTGGCGGGGGTTTCTGAATGTAGTGCTGGATAAACCACAAAGTCTTGGCTTTTCTCCACTTTTCAATAAGAGGAACAGGCACAGTAGAGTCAAAAGACCCTTCTGTCCTGAGTGGCTAAATATCCATCACTTCAATAGGTCCTTTCTTCCTCTGACTTGATCCACTGGCACCAGGAGTGATTCCAGCTTCTCTGGTCTTTTTGTTTTGCCTCCTAACATATCTGAGCCTCTGCTCTTCATCTATGTTTTTCCTTATTCTGGCAAGCTTTTCCTCTTCAGATTCCTCCTTGAATCTCTTCTCTGCCTCTTCAACTACCTGTTCCAGGAAGCTCTTCTTGACCCTTCTGATCTTTCTTTTAGCTGGGCCAGGAATAGAGATAGGATCTTGCTCAGAGTCAAGAGACTCCTCCTCTGCTGCAAGCTGCTTGGCCATTGTTAGAGACTTGAGCTCTTCTTTCTTCTTCTTCTGCAACTCAGCTTGAGTCAGAGTGTTCTCTAACAGGTCCAGACGAGCACCATGGTTGAACAAGGTCTTATTTGTGTTCTTCGCCAGATCAGTTATGGCCTTCTCTTTCCCCTTTTTAACTTCATCAATAAGGGGCTGAACCACCTGCCTTATGAGATCAGGCAACTCGGTGGAGGAGGAAGAGTGAAGATCACGCAGCTTCTTGGCCTCATCCAGATAAGCCTGAGCTTCAGCAACTAAACGCTCCTGCTTGGCCAGCATCTCCTGGAGCGAGTCCTTCATCTTGGCAGTCTCGAGCATTTGAGAAGCCATCTCCACTTTGAGCACAGAGACAGGCCGCATCTGATCCAGAACATAGTGTTGAAGCTGCTTCTGGCTCTCATGAACATCCATCTTGAGGTAGAGGCAGTCAGATTTGAAAGATGCCTTAGCAGAGGCAAAGATTGCCTTGATCTGCTTTAGAAATTTCCTCCTATCTTCCTTGATCTGGTGCTCAACCAGAGTAGGCGCCAGATGCTGCATGGCCTTAGAGAACAGGCCAATTTGTTGGATCTGCACATTGAAGAATAACTTCATCTTCTGGAGCACAGCAGGGGTGACATCAAAATCCTCCTCATCTGAATAAAGCTCTGGAGGGAAGGAGAAGTGAGGGCCAAAAGTATAGGAAGGGCCCTTTGGAGAGATCATTACACCTCTCTGGATCAGCAAGGTCCTTATCACCACCTTGGCTGCTTCTGGAGATTCAAGCTCTGCTGGATTTTGGATGTTGAGCTTCTTCTTGAGATCAATCTCCCAGGCAGTGAATGCAGAGGCGGTCATCTCATCCAACAACAAGACCAGATCCTCCACGTCTTCCAATCTGGCCTTACTCCAGACCTTGGCATCAGTCAAATCTGCCAGAAGGGGTAAGTGCTCCAAAAAATTTGGAAAATGCTCTCTTAGCCAGAGCTGAGCACTTACACTCATACTCTGCCTAATGGGACCCATATCATCATTATTGAATGTGAAGGGTTTGGGACCAGAGGCAGAGGAGGATGGTGCTAAGACCTCCGGCTCCAGTGAAGCATCCTCATCTTCACTATCATCGCTGATAGAAAATACGGGGGAGTCAGGAGGACCAGGGAACCCCAGAGCCATGGAAGAAGAGAGGTTCTGGTCAGCTTGGGTGGGGGGGAGGGATAGGTACATGGTTTTGTGAAGTGGAGGGGTTTGTGTGAAAGGATGGTTCTGCACCAGAAGAGGTTGAGGGCACCTCTGGTACAGGGTTTGCGTGAGGGGGTGAGGGGTCTGTGGGTAAAGGTGATTGAGATGGAGGGGGAGAAGGTGTTTGAGTAGGTACGGTTGAGGGTGTGTAAAGGGGAGTGTTTGGGATGGTCTGCTCTGGTGAAGAGGCTTGCAAATCAGAAGCAGGGTGGAGTGTTTGGGTGTCTGGGGGAGAGGTAGAATGGGTAACAAGATTAACATGAGAGGGGGAGGGGTTTACCTCAGCTGAGTCAACATCAGCTGGAACAGATAGCTCTGGAGCTATAGCATCCTCCATCAGCTGAGAGGCCTCCTCAATTGCCTGCTCCAAGGCATCCCCAAGATCAGATCCAGAGTCAGGATCTTGAAAAATTACCCTCTTTGCCTTGGATTTCTTCTTCAGAGGAATCTCCTCCTCCTCTGATGGCTCGTCCACCAGAAGGGTTTTCTTGGAAGCCTTCCTCAAAGTCCTGGGCTTTTTGGCTGAGGCTCTGCCTGCACCTCCTCCGTCCTTCCTTGACCTCTTCTTAACTGCACCTGCCTTCTTGGCAGCTTCTTCACCATCACCCCTCTTCTTTTTCAAAGCAGCCTTGAGGGGGATCTGATCATCCTCTGATGAGCCAGAAAACACCAAGTTGGAAGAGGCAGGAGCCTCATCCTTCTTCTTCAAACTCCTCTTCTCCTGCCCTTTAGCAGGGGATGGCACTGCTTGGATAGGGAGAGCAGGAATGACTTCTTCTCCATCAGAGTCAGGATGACCATGAAGAGGACCATCCTTGGAGAAGATGATCTTGGACTTATGGAAGCCTCTGCACCAGGAACCCTTCCACACCTTGTCTGGAAAGATGGAGTCCAAAATCAAGGTAGGCTTCGTGCCCAATGATACATTGGCATTGAAGTAGAACTGCAATTCCCCTGGCTTGCTGGGGCATTCCTCCTTCTGCACCTTGGCCTTGTTCTTCCTCAACACGTCCCAAAAGAACGCACCCCAATTGCACTGGACACCATCGTAAATAGCTCTCATCACACACATACGACCATTTAAAATTGCATCTGTGCTGTAATTCTCACACATCAGCACCTTCACCACAACATCAAATAAGACCTTGAACTTCTGCCTGAGATGCTTATCCAGAAATCCCTTCGTCAAATTCTGGCAGTAAGATCTGGCAAAGATATTGAAAGACTCAACGATTTTGTCTTCCTTGTATCTCAACAGATCAACTCCTTCCGATGAGATATTCCCAAAAAGCTTGCGGAAATCGTACTTTGAGAAAACCACATCCTCTTTATCAATCTTGGACGAGATATGATCTTCATGTATCTTCATCCTCACTAGAAACTGGGCAGTATACCCATCCAAAGTGTGAAATCCCTTGGGAAGAGAGGAAATCAACTCTTCAACTCCAGATTTCCTCAAAAGTTATAGAATAGCCAACGTCGAGGGGTTGTGAGTAGAATAGAAGTCAACCACCATCTCTGTTTTTAACTTCTTGCAAACATGGTCTGGGTCAAAGTTGCATTTTGGTGCCAAATCTGTAGAATAGAGAAGAATAGAGAGAGACTTGTGTTTGCAGAGAGAGGTTAGGGTTTGAAAGTTCTGAAAAAGTGAAAAGATAGATTGAAAGAATTTGAGTTTATAAGGGGAATACGCGCGTGCTTGAAATTAAGTTAGGTGTGAACGCATGTAAATTCAAAATTAAATTTGGGGACAAAATCAATTTAACAATTGATTGACATATTGCACTTTAATTAAATCTGACGGCCAGGATTAAATTAGCCAAGTTACAGATTTAATTGTGTGCGTGGCATGGTCATTGGGACTGGGTCCGAGGGGGTTTTGTGGCAGTCAAGAGAAAAAGCAAAATGATTGCCTAGGCCCTCTACCCTAGTCTTAAATACACTCTGAATATGAAACGTTATGGGTGTATTTAGTAATTTGAAAAGTGTGTCCAGAGGCAGAGAAGTAAATACATACCTGTCATCTGATATTGTAATCAGATGATACCTCGATTAGTTTGGTGTTACATCTCATCTGATGGAACCCATCTGGTTCTGGTCAGAGTTGAATATGGATTTCTCTGGAATCTGACCTTGTATCTCATCTGGTATATACCTCATCTGGAGATGTAACTTCTCATGTATATCTAACCTGGAGGCATGTTAGTATAACAGATAAGAATAAGATATAATTGAAATAAAGGATACTTCTCTGATGTTCCCCCTAAACCAATTCTGTCTCTGGATCCAACAAACCTAACTCAAATGCTAATTCTCTGAATCAGGTCTCAGCCAAAGGCTTTGTGAGAATATCTGCTCTCTGCTTCTCTATTGCAATCTTTTCCATCCTTATATCTCCCTTCTCAACATGGTCACTGATAAAATGATGCCTTATATCAACATGCTTGCATCTGGTATGAAGAACTGGATTCTGGGTGATTGCTATTGCACTGTTGCTATCACAAAATATTGGAATATCCTTAGCTCTAGTCTGGTAGTCCCTAAGCTGCTGACTAATCCAGAGTAGTTGTGAACAACAGCTACCTGCAACCATGTACTCTGCTTCTGTTGTTGATGTAGCAACTGAAGTCTGCTTCTTAGAAAACCAAGATACCAATTTATTTCCTAAAAATTGGCATGTTCCACTTGTAGACTTCCTATCTATTCTGCACCCACCATAATCTGAATCTGAATAACCACTTAATTCTAAATTGTCATCTGCAGGATACCATAACCCCAAATTAATTGTTCCCTTAAGATATTTCAATATCTTCCTAGCTGCTTCCAAGTGACTTTTCTTAGGATTAGCTTGAAATCTGGCACACACACCCACAGCAAAAGTAATATCTGGTCTGCTTGCAGTCAGGTACAGAAGAGAACCAATAAGTGCTTTGTACTGAGTCTGGTCCACACTCTCTCTAGACTCATCTGGATCCATGTTGAAATTTGTCATCATAGGAATCTTGGCTGCCTTGCTAGATCCTACTCCAAAATTCTCTAACATGTTTCTGATGTACTTTGCTTGATTGATGAAAATTTCCTTCTCTGATTGCTTAACCTGCAAACCTAAGAAATAGTTCATCTCACCCATCTCAAACTGGCTCTGTATGAGTTCACCAAACTTCTCACACAGCTTCTTGTTAGGGGATCCAAATATAATGTCATCAACATATATTTGGACCAGAAGGATGTCATTTCCTTCTTCTTTCCTAAACAAGGTCCTATCAATCTTTCCCTTAGTAAAACCATTGTCCAGAAGAAACTGAGAAAGAGTGTCATACCATGCTCTGGGTGCCTGCTTAAGCCCATAAAGAGCCTTCTTAAGCTTAAACACCTTGTCACCTTGTTCAAAACCAGGAGGTTGTTCCACATACACTTCCTCAATGAGAATCCCATTAAGAAAGGCAGATTTCACATCCATCTGGTATACTTTGAACTTCATGTGAGCAGCATATGCTAGAAATAATCTGATGGCTTCTAGTCTGGCAACAGGAGCAAATGTCTCATCATAGTCTATTCCTTCAGACTGAGAATAGCCCTGAGCCACTAGCCTTGCCTTGTTCCTAGTCATGACATCATTCTCATCTTTCTTATTCTTGAAAACCCACTTAGTGCCTATCACCTTTTGATGTCTTGGTCTGTCTACCAGCTCCCAAACATCCTGTCTGGTGAATTGATTCAACTCCTCTTGTATAGCAACAATCTAATTTGAATCCTTCAGTGCCTCCTTGATGTTCTTGGGCTCAATCAAGGACACATAGCAACTGAATAAGACAACTAAGTTAAGAATTCTCCTAGTCTGGACACCCTTAGCTGGATCTCCTATAATTAACTCATTGGGGTGATCAACCAGGGTTTTCCTTCCCTTGGCCTTGCCTGATTGACCATCTACTGCAGTACCTTGGTGATTATCACCAACTGCAGGAGAGCTCCCCCTACAGGAGTTCCAACCTCTTCTGGTTCTGCTCCTTGTGGAGACTTCTGCTCCAGAGAACCAGAAGATGGGTCATCATCTGAATCTGAATCTGAATCAAGAATAGGTGGATTGACCTTGATTACTCTGGGAGTAGTCTGATTATGTGTCTCATCAGAAGACTTTAAGTCCACCTTGCACTCAAAAGCAGATTCATAAAAAACAACATGAGGTGTTTCCTCTACACAAAGTGAATTCCTATTAAAGACTCTGAATGCTTTACTAGTGCTGGAATATCCTAAGAATATTCCATCTGCAACTTTAGCATCCAAAAACATGAAAGAATGAAACAGATGGGGTTTTACCTTTCCATAGCTCATATGGAGACTTCTATTCTGGGTGTAACAGGCTGTGTTGATGGCTTCTGCCCAAAATCTTTGTGGTGTGTTATATTCTGCTAGAAGAGTCCTTGCAGCTTCCTTGAGGGTTCTGTTCCTTCTTTCTGCTACTCCATTCTGTTGGGGTGTTCTGGCAGCAGATGTTTCATGAAAAATCCCATGGTCCTTGCAATACTCTGCAATGTGTGAATTCAAAAACTCTGTCCCTTTTTCACTTCTGATCCTCACTATGCTCTGGTTCTGCTCATTCTGAATCTGCTTGAAGAACTCTGGCAGCTTAGTGATAGTTTCATTTTTCTTAAACAAGAACACTACCCAAGTGTATCTTGAAAAGTCATCTACTATCACCAAGGTGTAATTCCTACCACTGAAACTAAGAGGAGAAACAGGTCCAAATAGGTCCATGTGAAGTAGTTGAAGTACTCTGGTTGTGGTTGTGCTCTGGACATCCTTAAAGGAAGTCTTGGGTTGTTTACCCTTCTGGCATGAACCACAAACCTGATCCTTCTTAAACACTTCATTAGGAAGACCTCGAACTAGACCTTTTCTGGAAATCTTGTCCAGTGCTTTGAAGTTAAGATGGCTCAATCTCTTGTGCCAAATCCAGTTGTTCTCTGCAGATCCTTTTGCAACCAGACAAGCATTTGTTGGGCAACTACTAAAATCTGCAATATATATGTTATCCTTCCTCAAGCCTATAAGCAAGATATCATTATAATCAGAAGAAAAGACAGTGCATGAATCACTAGAAAAATTCACTGAGTATCCCTTGTCACAAAATTGGGATACTGAAAGCAGATTATGCTTGAGTCCTTCCACGTAGTAGACTTCATCTACAGATACCCCATTAAAGGTCAACTTTCCAACGCCTCTGGTGACTCCATAATTATTGTCACCAAACATCACTCTTGGCCCATTCAGTGGCTTGAAATCATGGAGATGATCTTTCTCAAATGTCATGTTCTTGGAACATCCATGTTGGTCCCACTAAGTAGATTAATTTCGAAAGCTTTTAAAGATTATGTCTTTTTATCAAGATCTTTTATAAGAGCACTATAAGTAAAATTAAAACAGAAATGAAGAAAGCAGTAAATGGACCGGATATATAGCGGTTCGGATTTCAAGTCCTACGTCCACTCTCCCTTTGATCAAAAGGGGTCTCACTAACCAACCAACAAACCACTTACGTACTGGAATTGTGAAGTACCATTTCCTTCTTACAACCCTTTAGATCTAACTTTGATCTAAAGTCTACAACCTTCAACCTTTTCTTAGAGATGAACAGGTTGAGATCCAACAACTCCTTTAAGATTATATATGTATGATAAGAGAAATAAGAGTGCTTAAGAGTGAATGAACAGGGCTTGGAAGATGTCTTCTTGCGCGTGAGAATCTCTAGAGCCTCTCTTTGAAACTGCACTCTTGAATTTATAGAGGTGATTAGGTTATAGCCGTTGGAGAGCTAATCTAATCAGATCCTCTATTTAGGGAAGCTTTCAATCAATTAATTCCCTAATTGATTGATTGGGTTGGTGGGATCTTTGGATTGATTGACTTCAAAACTTTCCAATCCTGATCTTGTTGACTTGATCTAAACCACCAACGGTCAAGTGCTTCCAATGCCTAACTCTGATTCTCTCCATAGAAGGCATGACCAGGTACCAGGTGACCTCAGTGTTTTCTGGTCTGGATCTGGTCATGAACCAGAATACTCAGTAGAATCAAGAGATGATTCTGAGCATCTTTTGGTTCACCAGACTCGTCTGGTCTGGGGAAGTTCCCCTGCCTCTGGTCAGTCTCATCTGGTGAAGTCTTCTGGTGAAGTCCTCTGGAGGGTCTTCTGGTAGGTCTTCTGGTGACTCTTCTGGTGAAGTCTTCTGGTCTGGCAGTTTTCCCTAGACTAAGTTCTAATCTAGTTCATCATCTGGCTAACAGGTCCAGATGGTCCTATTACATACTCTGGTTTGTTTTAACTCATCAAAACTAACAATTTTTATCCTAACAATTTCCCCCTTTTTGATGGAGTTAAAACTTAACCAGAACTGATCAAAACATAAACATAAAGCATGAAAAAGATAAAAAGATAAGACCTTAGAATAGATCTTATCAGACAAACAAATAAGACAACAAGAGGTTGTCTTTTGAACAGAGAAGATACGACTTTTCATTAATAATATAGGACAAAAGATTACATGTTACATTGTATTTCAGAGTCCTAAACTATGCATATCTTCTGTTCTCTTTAGGCACCAGGAACCAGTCGAAGAACCTGTCTTGAATGACCTTTAGTTCTGCAGAAGATGTTGGAGTGAAGTTTGCCAACACCTCTGGTGACTCCATAGTTGTTGTCACCAAACATCACTCTTGGCTCATTCATTGGCTTGAAATCCTGGAGATGATCTTTCTGGAATGTCATGTGCTTGGAACATCCACTATCAATGTACCACACATATTTGCTTGAAAGTCCTTTCTCCAATGGGCTCTTATCATCCTGCAGAGAAATCAATTAGGACTCCTACTAGAGCTGGGTCCTGATTGGTTAGTTGCAGGTTTTGTAGGAATCCAAAGATAAAGATCATCCCTTGCTGGATGAGGAGATCTTATCTTCCTTCCAAATCTATCTACCAGCACATGTCCTCTTACAATGACATATTGAGCTACTGGTCTGATCAGAACACCTTTCCTATAAACAGGTCTGGTGTATCTTTTCTCAAATCTGGCCTTTGGAATGGCCTTCCTTAAAGACATGATCTTAAAGGTCTGGTTGTAAGGGTACATCCTAGAAGAAACATCTCTGGTATCATAACTACCCAGATCAGTTGGTTTTCTATAGATGGATCTCTGGTCTTGATGAAAACTGGACCTTTTCTGGTGGTTATAGTTCCTCTGAGTGTATCTGTTCTGGAATTGATTCCTCTTAGAAAACCATCTATGGGGTACCTGGTTCTGCTGAATATTATTCCATCTCTGATAGTTCCTATTCTGATTGGAATTCCCCCTTCTTGAGTATCTCCTCTGAGGTCCCCTAATTTGGTTAGGTTCTCTTCTTTGAGGATTCCTCTGGGGTCCTTCAATCTAAGTAAGTTCTACTCTTTGAGACTTATTGTTAACAGTTCCATCAACCTTCAATGGTTCCCCTTGTTGACGTTTACTCTCTAGGATTCTTTCTTCCAGGACAGTCAACTCTTCTGGACCATATTCTATGAGATTAGCAGAGTGATTCCTTTTCAAACCAGGATTGTGAACCACTTTGTAACCATTACCAGTTGAGTCCTTTTCATCCCAGATTTCTACCAATTCACCAGATCTTACAGACTTATCTTTGTTGTAAAGATATTTATGAGATTTGGTAGTAATTCCAGAGTATCCTAAACCACTCTTATCATTAATGCGCTGAGAAGATTCTGATATAATAGATACAACAGATGGTATCTTAGGAACTTCTCTGGGCATGGATATCTCTTCTATGGTTTGCTCAACGTGTTTTCCCTTGATAAAAGTCTGGTATTTAGCTCTAAGTTCATTGAACTCATCTTCCTGAGAGTTCCTTTCCTTCATGAGTTGATCTACCAGAGTACCTCTTTCTGTGATCTTATCCTGAAGTTCAGAGACTTCTTTGGAATGATCTTTCATGAGTTCTCGGGTGGATTTTTGCTCATGAGAGAGGGATTGAACTTCAGCTCTGAGCCTACTATTTTCCTTCTCAAGTTTTTGACATAGTTGAACACAATTTTGGAGATCTGATAACATTTGTTGCATATCAGACTCTCTGGAGTTACCAGATGAATGAGATGATTCAGTAAATTTGGAATTAGATAAGCATAGGGTGGGTTCATTTACCTCAGTGATGTCTGCCATAAGACATACATCATCATCAGATCTGAAATCAGAAGAAGAAGAACTGGAACTAGTATCCTCCTCCTCTGCTTCTGCCAGTAGTGCTCTCTTGTCTGCATATCTCCTATCTCTCTTGAGTCTTTTCTCTTCTCTTTCTCTAGGAGTCAATTGAGGACAATCATAGCGGTAGTGACCAGGCTTGTTGCAGGTGTAACAGGTGTTATCTCCTCTGGGGCTGGGACTAGGATCTCTCCTCCTCTGGTTGTACTCTGTTCTGGCTGGACTGCTCTCTCTTCTCTGGTAATCAGATCTGCCAGAACTACCATCCCTCCTCTGGTAATCTGATCTCCCAGAGCTACTATCTCTTCTCCTCTCTGGAGTTCTGAATCTGGTCTCCCTTGAGTCTCCATATGTTCTCTCTTTATCTGCAGCCTTGAAGGAGCTCTTCCTATCTCTAGTAGATTCCTTCCAATGCTTTTTGTACCTGCCATATTTAGAACTCATCTTATCAAGTTTATAGGTTAGAAGTGCTACCTGCTCCTTGAGACTCAATTCATCTGCAGTAGACTCCTTTGGCTTATCATCTGTCTTGATAGTTGAGGAGAATGCAACTCCTTTCTGGCCAGAAGAGGAAACCTCTTCTGTTTGATCCTCCTCTTGAAGATCATACTCGTAAGCTTTGAGATCAGACAGCAGGAGATGATGATCCAGAGTGTTGAGATCTTTATTGTCTTTAATCACAGTCACTTTAATTCTCCACCTGCTGGTTAGTGAACGCAAAATTTTACTATTAATCTCATTTTCTGAATAAGTCTTACCTAAGGCACTAGCCTTGTTGAGGAGATTTGTAAGACGCATATCAAGCTGGTCAATGGTCTCGTCTGGTTTCATCTTGAAGGTGTCAAACGAGTGTTGAACAGCTTGAAGTTTGTTATCCTTTATCTTCTCTGTTCCTTCACAGAGCAGGGCAAGTTTATCCCACATTTCCTTGGCAGTGACACAGGTTCTGACTTTCTCTATCACCTCATTTGTGAGTGTGTTGATGATTTCAGTCCTTGCCACCTGGTCCAAATTATATAATTTCCTTTCATCATTGTCAAGCTCGTCCTTCTTCTTGAGAATCCTCTGTCTGGGAACTCTGTCCTCAGCAGCTTTCTGGGCAGTTTCACTTGTTTCTTCTCTGGACTCTGGCCTGCCACTATCAATAGGAGTCCAGTAAAATTGAATTGGACCACTCTCTACCACATCCAACATGCGGTGATGGATAGCTCCAAGATGATTACTCATCATGAAGCTCCAGTGGCTGTAATCCTCAAATGAGAATTCTGGTAACTTACGGCTCTTATATGAAGATTTTGAAAACATTTTTACACAATAAAAATTTAACAATAAATTTGATCAAATACAACAAAGAGCAATGGATCTGCCCGGTGACCACCAAAAAGCTTTACAAAGCAGTGGTCTTTGGACACACTGCTCTAATACCACTTGTTGGTCCCACTAAGTAGATTAATTTCGGAAGCTTTTAAAGATTATGTCTTTTTATCAAGATCTTTTATAAGAGCACTATAAGTAAAATTAAAACAGAAATGAAGAAAGCAGTAAATGGACCGGATATATAGTGGTTCGGATTTCAAGTCCTACGTCCACTCTCCCTTTGATCAAAAGGGGTCTCACTAACCAACTAACAAACCACTTACGTACTGGAATTGTGAAGTACCAGTTCCTTCTTACAACCCTTTAGATCTAACTTCGATCTAAAGTCTACAACCTTCAACCTTTTCTTAGAGATGAACAGGTTGAGATCCAACAACTCCTTTAAGAGTATATATGTAGGATAAGAGCAATAAGAGTGCTTAAGAGTGAATGAACGGGGCTTGGAAGATGTCTTCTTGCACGTGAAAATCTCTAGAGCCTCTCTTTGAAACTGCACTCTTGAATTTATAGAGGTGATTAGGTTATAGCCGTTGGAGAGCTAATCTAATCAGATCCTCTATTTAGGGAAGCTTTCAATCAATCAATTCCCTAATTGATTGATTGGGTTGGTGGGATCTTTGGATTGATTGACTTCAAAACTTTCCAATCCTGATCTTGTTGACTTGATCTAAACCACCAACGGTCAAGTGCTTCCAATGCCTAACTCTGATTCTCTCCACAGAAGGCATGACCAGGTACCAGGTGACCTCAGTGTCTTCTGGTCTGGATCTGGTCAAGAACCAGAATACTCAGTAGAATCAAAAGATGATTCTGAGCATCTTTTGGTTCACCAGACTCGTCTGGTCCGGACTCGTCTGGTCTGGGGAAGGTCCTCTGCCTCTGGTCAGTCTCATCTGGTGAAGTCTTCTGGTGGAGTCCTCTGGTGAAATCCTCTGGAGGGTCTTCTGGTAGGTCTTTTGGTGACTCTTCTGGTGAAGTCTTCTGGTCTGGCAGTTCCCCCTAGACTAAGTCCTAATCTAGTTCATTATCTGGCTAACAGGTCCAGATGGTCCTATTACATACTCTGGTTTGTTTTAACTCATCAAAACTAACAATTTTTATCCTAACAGTCCATTATCAATGTACCAGACATGGTTGCTTGAAAGTCCTTTCTCCAATGGGCTCTTGACCTCCTGCAGAGAAATCAATTAGGTCCCCTACTAGTGCTGGGTCATGATTGGTTAGTTGCAAGTTTTGTAGGAATCCATAGATAAAGATCATCCCTTTATGGATGAGGAGATTTTATATTCCTTCCAAATCTATCTACCAGTACATGTCCTCTAACAATTACATATTGAGCTACTGGTCTGATAAGAACACCTTTCCTATACACAGGTCCAGTGTATGTCACCTCAAATCTGGCCCTTGGAATGGCCTGCCTTAAAGACATGGTCTTAAAGGTCTGGTTGTAAGGGTACATCCGAGAAGAACCATCTCTGGTGTCATAACTACCCAGATCAGTTGGTTTTCTATAGATGGGTCTGGAAGACCTCCTCTGGTTCTAAAAATTGGATCTATTCTGATGATGGAACCCCTTCTGAGTGTTTCTGTTCTGGAATCTTCTTTGAGCAAACCTCCTTTGAGATCCCTGAATCTGATTGAGGTTCTCTGGTTCAGTATATCTCCTCTTATATCTCCTATTCTGATTAGGTTTCCTCTTAGAGTTTCCTTTCTGAGGTTCCCTAATTTGCTTAGGTTCCACTCTTTTAGAATTCCTCTGAGGTCCCTTAATCTGTTTAGGAATCTGAACAGAATCATCAATCTTCATTGGTTCTCCTATCTGACGTTTATGCTCTAAGATGTCCTCTTTCAGTTCGGTGAACTTATTAGGAACATCATCTATATGGTCAGCAGAGCAGTCTTTGTTCCAATTACAGTTTTTAACTACTGTGTAACCTTTTCCATTAGGATCCTTTTCATTCCAGATTTCTACCACTTCACCAGATCTTTCAGACAACTTGCCTTTATTACATAAGAATTTATGAAATCTGGTTGTAATTCCAGAATATCCTAAACCACTCTTATCATTTAACCTTTGAGAAGATCCTGTTATAATGGATACAACAGTTGGAGCTTCTCTGGTCTTATGTACTTCCGTAGTAGGTTGTTCAATTTGCTTTCCCTTGATAATATATTGATATTTGGCTTTGAGTTCATTGAACTCTTCTTCCTGAGAGTTCTTTTCTTTCATGGGCTGGTCTACCAGAGTATCTCTTTCTGTGACCTTTTCCTGAAGTTCAGAGAGTTCTTTGGAATGGTCTTTCATGAGTTCTCTAGTAGATTTTTACTCATGGGATAAAGATTGAACTTCAGCTCTGAGCCTACCATTTTCTTTCTCAAGTTTTTGGCATAATTGAACACAATTTTGGAGATCGGATAGCATATGCTGCATATCAGACTCTCTGGAAGCACCAGATGAATGAGAATGCCGGAGGGGAACCCGAAAGAGCATTGCAAGGCGATCCAGCTTAGAAGTGGAACCAACTATGAAGGTCCTCAGATGCCTGCTGATTCTGAGACGCCCCAAGGGGAAGTTGAGACTGAGGAGAAGAAAGTTGAGAAAAAGGTTGAGGATGAAGGGATTGAGAAGCATAAAGATATGGATGAGTTCCAGAAGGGCAAGAAAAGTGAGGAGGTTGAGAGAGTTCCTAAGTGGAAAAAGGCAAAGGAAGCAAGGGAAAAAGTGAAAGAAACAGAAAGATATAAATGGGGGGTACCCAAATCTGTGATACCCGTCACGTATCCACAGCGCTTCATGAAGAAGAAGCTTGATGAAAAATTTGCAAAATTTCTTGATGTTTTTAAACAACTTCACATTAACATTCCTTTTTATGATGCTTTGGAACAGATGCCGCATTATACAAAGTTTCTGAAGGACTTGATCGTGAAAAGACGGCGAGTTGATGAGCCGAAGTTGGTGCAGCTGAACTACGAGGTGAGTGCACTAGTGCACAAGGTGCTTCCACCGAAGCTGAAGGATCCCGGGAGCTTCACAATCCTATGTGACATTGGGAACGGGATCAAGAAAGGAGCGCTATGTGATTTAGGGGCGAGCATCAATCTCATGCCCTTGTCGCTTTTCAAGAAGCTGGAAGGCGGTGAACTTCAACCCACTATGATGACGCTTCAACTTGCTGATCGGTCTATTACTAGACCTCAAGGTGTGGTTGAAGACGTCCTCGTGAGAGTTGGAGATCACATTTTTCCAGCCGACTTTGTAGTCCTAGAGATGGAGGAAGATGAGCACGTGCCCCTGATCTTGGGAAGACCGTTCTTAGCTACGGCGGGGATGGTGCTAGACGTGGCAAATGGGAAGATTACATTGAAGGTTGATGATCAAGAAGTGAAGATTTCCCTATATGAAGCCATGAAGCACCCGAAGGAGGATGAGAGTTTGTATTGCATGGATGTCATTGATCCTCGTGTTGAAGACACACCTTCTATCCCTAATCCCTCTCATATTCATGATTTTGTTAGTCCTTCACTTGACTATTTAACCCATGAGCATTATGATCTTGATTATTTTGATAGGGATGAAGTGAAGAAGTTGAAGGATGAAGAGGTGAAGAAAGTGGACGTGGTCCAGTTGGAAGGAAAAGGAGGAGTTAAGAAGAAAAAGTCCAAATTCAAGAAACTATTTAGTAAGACTCCTCCAGATAAAGGTGAGAAGGAGTTGAGACCTATACCACTTGAGGTGGGGAAGGAAGCAAAGGAACTCATGATGGAAGGGCATCAAGGAAAGGAGTTCAAACACCACTCTTATGAGAGTAAGGGAGGTAAATTTGAGTATGATGTTCCTTAAGCTCCTTTGAGCTTGGTCCGGCATGAGGACCTTAAAAATAGCGCTGAATGGGAGGCAACCCATTATTTTTTTTATTTATTTGCTTTGAGTTTTTTTTTAGTTATTAGGGAGTTATTTTGAGTCGTATGTTTAACCTCGTATTTGAGAGCTTTATTTTGCAGGCTTGTCTCTAAAGGAGTAAAGGTATCATGGAGTTATTCAGATTGAAGGAACCAACTTGAGACAAGGGAGTGTGCAAAGCTATTGAGAGAAACTGAATTGTTTGGTTGAGGTAACCCACAACCCCAAACTTAGACCTCTAGGAAGGTCGAAGTTTGGGGGGGTGGAGTTTTTTTTATGTTTCTTGTTACATTGCACATGCATGCACGCCCTTATCTTTGAGTTGAGTTTGATTGATTATTGGTTTGTTGAGATACTCCTTGGGGTGATTTTGAGTTGACTCGCTATTGCACATTTCATGCCTATCAATCATCTTATGCTTGTCGATTGCTATCTTTGAGTATGTGTGATGAGTAGAGTTAGTTGTAAGGGTGAGTTAGAAATTCTTTTGTGTGAGTGTTTGAGTTTGAGCTGATTTGAGAAAAAACTTGTATGCTTGTGAATTTTTCTTTTGAGTGCTTGTGTGATGAGAGTGAGAATTCACTAGGACTAGCATGGATGTGAAAGTCGTGAGAGTTGAGCCTTACGAGATTTAAATACATGATTTAATCTCTTCGTTTGTGAGTGGATCGTCACCTTAGAGGATGCTAGAACTTGTGTGCGCTCTTGCTTCTTGATTGTGTCCATTTTGATATGCCGAATGTGATCTTAGGCCATCGTTGATTTAATTGAGTCACTCAGCCAAAATTTTCCTTACCAATGACATTGATCCCTTGTTAGCCCCTTTGAGCCTAAAGCCTATTTTATTTGCTAGCACATATGAACACTATTCCAATTCCTAAGCCTTTTTGTCCCAATTTGAGTGGAGAATAGGAAAGTTTGAATGTGAAGGGAGTGAATTGAGTTGAAAAAGGGAAAGGTTGTTTGTTGAGTGAATATGAGAAGAAGGTGTAATGAAGTTTTGAGTTGTGGGAAAAATAAAAAATTTGAGAATGAGCAAAAGGAAAAAATGAGCTCATGTGTTTGTGCGAAAAAGAAAAAAAAAAGTGAAGTGATTGAAAAAAAATGAAAGAGTGAGAAAGGAAAAAAATTGAAGTGTTGAGAGAATTGGAATTGAAAGGGTGTTGATTGAACATGTTTGAAGTAGTCTGTTCCTTATCTCGAAGTACCGAAGTTTGATTTTCTATTCTCCATCCACTTTAGTCACTTTACCCATATTGTTATCCCACCTGTCCAAAGAGCCTACATTACAACCTTAAGAAAAGTCCTTTTTGATTCGGCATTGATTTCTAGAGTATGGTCGAAGTTAAGAGCACTTACAAGCCTATGGCTGCCAATTTGAGTGATTGATTGTTTGAGTGAGTCCCTTGATCATTGCTATACACGTGTGAGGGAGCGAAACACATCGTTGAGTGCACATCCATGCTTGATCTTGGTGTTTCTTGTAATTGTTGCATGAGTATGATAAAAGAAAGTGAGTGAGTATACGGGTGATTGACTTTTGAAGCTTGAGTTCATTAGCTTGCATGATTGATTTTTTTTACACGTCCCTAACAATTTCACTTGACTTATTATTTCATTGCTTGGGGACAAGCAATATGGAAAGTTTGGGGGGGTTGATTAGGCGTGAAATTGTCATGATTCGTAGCTAGAAACGCCCTAGTTTTGGTCGAATTTATTGAGTTTTAGAGCCAAATGAGTACTATTTCTATACATTGATGAATTTGTCTCTTTGATACTCATAGGTGAATCGAGGATGAAAAACGGAGTTCGTAGGACTTTGAATCGACTCAAACGGATGCCCGGATGAGAAGATATCGAAGAAATACGATTGGTATTAGTACCTACGAAGAAAAGTGTTAGTTGCAAAGGAAGGAAGGCCCATTCGAGCATCATCACTCGAGCGCCCCGCTCGAGTGACGTAGATCGAGCGCATAAAACATACAGAACGTTTGGGCCGCTCGAGGGAGGTAGCTCGAGCGCCCCGCTCGAGCACCGGAACCGCTCGACCAAGAGAGCTCGAGCGCCCCGCTCGAGCACCAGATCCGCTCGACCACAACAGCTCGAGCGGGTCTGCTCGAGCGCTTCCAAGGCCTTTTCTCCAACTTACGTTTTTCGGCCCACGAGTTCACGAATCGGCCCGTTGCCTATATATACCTCTTCCAAACACGTTTTGAAGGATCCCCGAACTTTAGAAATAACTTTTAGACTTAGTTTTTGGAGAGGAAGGAGAGAAGCAAGTTTACGTTTACGTTTTGTTGAGGTTTTTCGTACGAATTCTTAGTTTCTTTTCGTTTATTAGTTTCTTTTCGTTAGTTTGATTTCTTTAAACACTTTGAAACTTCGTTTGAGTTAATTAAATTTCAGTTCTCAGATTTATTTTCTTTTAAAAACCCTAGTGCATGTTTCTTAATTTCTTCGTTCAATTCATTATGTTTATGTTCGTTGTTTCTTCTATTGCTTTTATGTTTGTTAAAGCCATGTCCGGCTAAAACCCTTGCATGCTTAGGGTAGGATGAACTCGTAGAAGTAGGTTGTGGGTATGTAATTAGAGTAACTTGTGACGTTAGGTTTTAATTCTCTTGGTTAATGAATTCTTAAAATTAATCTAGACTTCCCTCTTGAATTTCGTTCGAAAGGTGTTAGAGAGAGGACGACCGTATCACTCTTTAACAACGAGTAGACTTAACGAGAGGGTTTAGGAAAGGTTAATTCATCTACCGGTTTAGCGAAGGAGGACGACCGCATCACCTTAGTTAAATTAGGGTCTCATTAATTGAGCACAATCTATTAACTTGTTAGTAGATTAGTGAAGTCGAGTGTTAGGGTAAAGTATTAGGGTTTAGAATCTTGAGCTTTCACCTTGCATTCTTAGACTTAGGTTATTTCTTGTGTGTCACAGTTATCTTGATTATGTACCTGCTCCGTTAGTATACGTAGGGATTCCTATCCTGAGCATCACCATCTCATATTTGAAAAAAACACACCTTTTGATACTTCGCTTAATTTTCCTTTTGCATTCGTAGGATAATTTTAGTTTAGTTTAATTAATCTTTCCAAAAATCCAAAAACAACACACTCATATTAACTACGACGCGTAGATCTTCAGGGATCTATTTGCATATACACCATCCCTTGGGTTCGATACTACTTGGTCATTATACGTACTTATACTACAGTGAACCCGTCCGCTTGCGGGTGAGCGACAAGTAGAAGTTAGTAAAATCGCCTCAAGTCAATGGCGCCGTTGTCGGGGATGGCGTTATATGCTTTTTGAATAGGACTTGTCGATAGCTTAGTATTTAGTAGTGAGTGCTTTATTTTCTGTTTATTTTTATTTTTATTCATTAGGCAGTTGCGTTTTGATCCTTCTGCTAGCGTTTCAGGTTTATGAAAACACGCTCACAAGGCAATACGAGCGAAGAGAGGTTGCCTGCAGATCCTGAGACAATAGCTAGAAGGAACCGAGCCTTCTTGAGAAGAATGACTACTGCCACGGGAAACAAAGACAAGATTTTTGATGAACTTGGGGAGTTAGACAAAATAGCTGCAGAGTATACTGCTCTTGTGGAACGGGCAGAGGGTGCCAATGGAAACAGCAGTAATCAGCAGATACCCATAGGGGGAACTGAGAGCCCACACCCGAACCCACAAGACACAATCAACTCTGCACAAACACAACCCCAAAACTAGAACCAAAACCCTGCTTACCCACAAAACCCAAATA
This sequence comes from Ballota nigra, assembly GCA_947034835.1. NCBI lineage: Eukaryota > Viridiplantae > Streptophyta > Magnoliopsida > Lamiales > Lamiaceae > Ballota > Ballota nigra. The sequence goes on from OX344721.1 coordinate 43,844,989, forward strand.
ACCCTTTCAACAACCCAGTATACCAACATTACCCATACCCACCTTATCCTTACCCACCATACTCGTATCCTCCACCCCCAGTCTATAATCAACCACCTGTTTACCCACCACCACCCCAACAAGTACCAGTACCTGCTGCTAATCCTCAACACATTCCTCAGAACGTAGATCAACATATGTCCATTCGAGGGAGGTTTGCAGCGCAGCCACAACGGTACTATGATGGAGTGGCTTTACCTCCAGTTGAGGCGAACAACTTCTCGATATCCCCGGGGATTTTAAAGCTGCTTACCGAGAATCAGTTCAAGGGGGTGATTTGGAAGGAGAATCCTCACACTCACCTGAGGAGTTTTCTCATGATAGCATCTACTTTCAATTACAATGGCATGTCTGAAGATGCCAAGAGGCTTAGGCTGTTCCCATTCTCATTTACGGGAATAGCCAAGGAGTGGTACGATAATACGCTTCCGCGGGAAGGTATTACCACTTGGGCCGAGCTCGAGCGTCTGTTCCTCGAGCGATTCTACCCTCCATCTAGGACGATCAAGGCTAGAATTGAGATCTCGTCCTTTCGCCAGAAGTCTGGAGAGGATTTACGCCAAGCGTGGGAGAGATACTCAAACATGCTGATTGAGTGCCCGCAGCACGGGTACAACGAGGGAGACATTATGGCATTCTTCTATAATGGTGCCAACAAGGCGGGGCAAGACCATTTAGACGCCTGTGCGGGCGGAGCATTCCTGAATCAAGGCATATAGAGGTGTAGGGAGATCGTGGACAACATTGTCACGAATGCCGGTGCTTGGGGTGTGGATGCAGATTTTCAGAGAGTGCATCAGGTTGAAGAGGGAGAAGGAACGAGAAGGCTATTCATGGCCATGATGGAGAAGATCAACAACCTCGAGTTGGGGAAGAGTTTGGGTGGAGAGCAAGCAGTAGAGAATGAGAGAGTAGAACAGCCAAGTGGACAGCAAGAGGTAGCCAATTATATGGGAGGTCCGTATTACAATCAGAATGGCTACCAAGGTGGAAATCAGTATGGAAGGCCTTCTTATGGTCAACCATTTGTACCTCCAGGCCTACAGCCACCTCAAAATCAATGGAGGAACACACAAGGAGTTCAAGGAGGGCAGCAGCCTCCTCAAAACACATGGAGGAAAAATGAGAATTTTTCTTATGCTAACCCAAAAGCTGGTATTACTGTTCCTGCAGGTGTTGATCCGGGGTCTAAACCTCCTGGTGGAGAAGGCGGTGCATCAACCGAGGAGATGTTGAGAGCTATCCTTCAGAAAGTGGAAGAAGGAAGTAAGAGGTTGTCATCCTTGGAGTACGATGTGAAGGAGTTGCATAAAAAGGGTGATCATCGTGATCAAGAGCTCCAGAAGATGAACGTTGAGTGGACTAGAACTCAACAAGAGAACAATCGAAGGTTCACTTCTTTAGAGTTCCAGATGAGCCAGATTGCAAAATCAGTGAATAGAATGCCGGAGGGAAACCCGAAAGAGCATTGCAAGGCGATCCAGCTTAGAAGTGGAACCAACTATGAAGGTCCTCAGATGCCTGCTGATTCTGAGACGCCCCAAGGGGAAGTTGAGACTGAGGAGAAGAAAGTTGAGAAAGGGGTTGAGGATGAAGGGATTGAGAAGCATAAAGATATGGATGAGTTCCAGAAGGGCAAGAAAAGTGAGGAGGTTGAGAGAGTTCCTAAGTGGAAGAAGGCAAAGGAAGCAAGGGAAAAGTGAAAGAAACAGAAAGAGATGAATGGGGGGTACCCAAATCTGTGATACCCGTCCCGTATCCACAGCGCTTCATGAAGAAGAAGCTTGATGAAAAATTTGCAAAATTTCTTGATGTTTTTAAACAACTTCACATTAACATTCCTTTTTATGATGCTTTGGAACAGATGCCGCATTATGCAAAGTTTCTGAAGGACTTGATCGCGAAAAGACGGCGAGTTGATGAGCCGAAGTTGGTGCAGCTGAACCACGAGGTGAGTGCACTAGTGCACAAGGCGCTTCCACCGAAGCTGAATGATCCCGGGAGCTTCACAATCCTATGTGACATTGGGAACGGGATCAAGAAAGGAGCGCTATGTGATTTAGGGGTGAGCATCAATCTCATGCCCTTGTCGCTTTTCAAGAAGCTGGAAGGCGGTGAACTTCAACCCACTATGATGACGCTTCAACTTGCTGATCGGTCTATTACTAGACCTCAAGGTGTGGTTGAAGACGTCCTCGTGAGAGTTGGAGATCACATTTTTCCAGCCGACTTTGTAGTCCTAGAGATGGAGGAAGATGAGCACGTGCCCCTGATCTTGGGAAGACCGTTCTTAGCTACGGCGGGGATGGTGCTAGACGTGGTAAATGGGAAGATTACATTGAAGGTTGATGATCAAGAAGTGAAGATTTCCCTATATGAAGCCATGAAGCACCCGAAGGAGGATGAGAGTTTGTATTGCATGGATGCCATTGATCCTCGTGTTGAAGACACACCTTCTATCCCTAATCCCTCTCATATTCATGAGTTTGTTAGTCCTTCACTTGACTATTTAACCCATGAGCATTATGATCTTGACTATTTTGATAGGGATGAAGTGAAGAAGTTGAAGGATAAAGAGGTGAAGAAAGTGGACGTGGTCCAGTTGGAAGGAAAAGGAGGAGTTAAGAAGAAAAAGTCCAAATTCAAGAAACTGTTTAGTAAGACTCCTCCAGATAAAGGTGAGAAGGAGTTGAGACCTATACCACTTGAGGTGGGGAAGGAAGCAAAGGAACTCATGATGGAAGGGCATCAAGGAAAGGAGTTCAAACACCACTCTTATGAGAGTAAGGGAGGTAAATTTGAGTATGATGTTCCTTAAGCTCCTTTGAGCTTGGTCCGGCATGAGGACCTTAAAAATAGCGCTGAATGGGAGGCAACCCATTATTTTTTTTTATTTATTTGCTTTGAGTTTTTTTTTTAGTTATTAGGGAGTTATTTTGAGTCGTATGTTTAACCTCGTATTTGAGAGCTTTATTTTGCAGGCTTGTCTCTAAAGGAGTGAAGGTATCATGGAGTTATTCAGATTGAAGGAACCAACTTGAGACAAGGGAGTGTGCAAAGCTATTGAGAGAAACTGAATTGTTTGGTTGAGGTAACCCACAACCCCAAACTTAGACCTCTAGCAAGGTCGAAGTTTGGGGGGGTGGAGTTTTTTTTATCTTTCTTGTTACATTGCACATGCATGCACGCCCTTATCTTTGAGTTGAGTTTGATTGATTATTGGTTTGTTGAGATACTCCTTGGGGTGATTTTGAGTTGACTCGCTATTGCACATTTCATGCCTATCAATCATCTTATGCTTGTCGATTGCTATCTTTGAGTATGTGTGATGAGTAGAGTGAGTTGTAAGGGTGAGTTAGAAATTCTTTTGTGTGAGTGTTTGAGTTTGAGCTGATTTGAGAAAGAACTTGTATGCTTGTGAATTTTTCTTTTGAGTGCTTGTGTGATGAGAGTGAGAATTCACTAGGACTAGCATGGATGTGAAAGTCGTGAGAGTTGAGCCTTATGAGATTTAAATGCATGATTTAATCTCTTCGTTTGTGAGTGGATCGTCACCTTAGAGGATGCTAGAACTTGTGTGCGCTCTTGCTTCTTGATTGTGTCCAGTTTGATATGCCGAATGTGATCTTAGGCCATCGTTGATTTAATTGAGTCACTTAGCCAAAATTTTCCTTACCAATGACATTGATCCCTTGTTAGCCCCTTTGAGCCTAAAGCCTATTTTATTTGCTAGCACATATGAACACTATTCCAATTCTTAAGCCTTTTTGTCCCAATTTGAGTGGAGAATAGGAAAGTGTAAATGTGAAGGGAGTGAATTGAGTTGAAAAAGGGAAAGGTTGTTTGTTGAGTGAATATGAGAAGAAGGTGTAATGAAGTTTTGAGTTGTGGGAAAAAGAAAAAAATTGAGAATGAGCAAAAGGAAAAAATGAGCTCATGTGTTTGTGCGAAAAAGAAAAAAAAAAGTGAAGTGATTGAAAAAAAAATGAAAGAGTGAGAAAGGAAAAAAATTGAAGTGTTGAGAGAATTGGAATTGAAAGGGTGTTGATTGAACATGTTTGATGTAGTCTGTTCCTTACCTCGAAGTACCGATGTTTGATTTTCTATTCTCCATCCACTTTAGTCACTTTACCCATATTGTTATCCCACCTGTCCAAAGAGCCTACATTACAACCTTAAGAAAAGTCCTTTTTTATTCGGCATTGATTTCTAGAGTATGGTCGAAGTTAAGAGCACTTACAAGCCTATGGCTGCCAATTTGAGTGATTGATTGTTTGAATGAGTCCCTTGATCATTGCTATACACGTGTGAGGGAGCGAAACACATCGTTGAGTGCACATCCATGCTTGATCTTGGTGTTTCTTGTAATTGTTGCATGAGTATGATAAAAGAAAGTGAGTGAGTATACGGGTGATTGACTTTTGAAGCTTGAGTTCATTAGCTTGCATGATTGATTTTTTTTGCTCATCCCTAACAATTTCATTTGTCTTATTATTTCATTGCTTGGGGACAAGCAATATGGTAAGTTTGGGGGGGTTGATTAGGCGTGAAATTGTCATGATTCGTAGCTAGAAACGCCCTAGTTTTGGTCGAATTTATTGAGTTTTTAGAGCCAAATGAGTACTATTTCTATACATTGATGAATTTGTCTCTTTGATACTCATAGGTGAATCGAGGACGAAAAACGGAGTTCGTAGGACTTTGAATCGACTCAAACGGATGCCCGGATGAGAAGATATCGAAGAAATACGATTGGTATTAGTACCTGCGAAGAAAAGTGTTAGTTGCAAAGGAAGGAAGGCCCATTCGAGCATCATCACTCGAGCGCCCCGCTCGAGTGACGTAGATCGAGCGCATAAAACATACAGAACGTTTGGGCCGCTCGAGGGAGGTAGCTCGAGCGCCCCGCTCGAGCACCGGAACCGCTCGACCAAGAGAGCTCGAGCGCCCCGCTCGAGCACCGGAACCGCTCGACCAAGAGAGCTCGAGCGCCCCGCTCGAGCACCAGATCCGCTCGACCACAACAGCTCGAGCGGGTCTGCTCGAGCGCTTCCAAGGCCTTTTCTCCAACTTACGTTTTTCGGCCCACGAGTTCACGAATCGGCCCGTTGCCTATATATACCTCTTCCAAACACGTTTTGAAGGATCCCCGAACTTTAGAAATAACTTTTAGACTTAGTTTTTGGAGAGGAAGGAGAGAAGCAAGTTTACGTTTACGTTTTGTTGAGGTTTTTCGTACGAATTCTTAGTTTCTTTTCATTTATTAGTTTCTTTTCGTTAGTTTGATTTCTTTAAACACTTTGAAACTTCGTTTGAGTTAATTAAATTTCAGTTCTCAGATTTATTTTCTTTTAAAAACCCTAGTGCATGTTTCTTAATTTTTTCGTTCAATTCATTATGTTTATGTTCGTTGTTTCTTCTATTGCTTTTATGTTTGTTAAAGCCATGTCCAGCTAAAACCTTTGCATGCTTAGGGTAGGATGAACTCGTAGAAGTAGGTTGTGGGTATGTAATTAGAGTAACTTGTGACGTTAGGTTTTAATTCTTTTGGTTAATGAATTCTTAAAATTAATCTAGACTTCCCTCTTGAATTTCGTTCGAAAGGTGTTAGAGAGAGGACGACCGTATCACTCTTTAACAACGAGTAGACTTAACAAGAGGGTTTAGGAAAGGTTAATTCATCTACCGGTTTAGCGAAGGAGGACGACCGCATCACCTTAGTTAAATTAGGGTCTCATTAATTGAGCACAATCTATTAACTTGTTAGTAGATTAGTGAAGTCGAGTGTTAGGGTAAAGTATTAGGGTTTAGAATCTTGAGCTTTCACCTTGCATTCTTAGACTTAGGTTATTTCTTGTGTGTCACAGTTATCTTGATTATGTACCTGCTCCGTTAGTATACGTGGGGATTCCTATCCTGAGCATCACCATCTCATATTTGAAAAAAACACACCTTTTGATACTTCGGTTAATTTTCCTTTTGCATTCGTAGGATAATTTTAGTTTAGTTTAATTAATCTTTCCAAAAATCCAAAAACAACACACTCATATTAACTACGACGCGTAGATCTTCAGGGATCTATTCGCATATACACCATCCCTTGGGTTCGATACTACTTGGTCATTATACGTACTTATACTACAGTGAACCCGTCCGCTTGCGGGTGAGCGACTAGTAGAAGTTAGTAAAATCGTGGGTGGTTTTCTGCCCGGTACCTTCGAACAAGAATACAAAGTTACACTTGGGAAAATTTTGAAAGATACAAAATATGTTCGGCAACTTTAAGTCACAAAGTATACTTACTCAGTAAATTTTCGGTCATCCCAACCCAGATGGGTGATATCTTCCAGACTTCGGGAAAGAGTAATATCCTTGCCCGCTTTGTTCGCCTTTTCTACAGGCTCGACCGAGGTACGGCGAGCAACTTCTTCTTCATGGTGGGCGCGAGCATGACCTTGTCCTACTTTCTCCTTCCCCTTATTGCCAGTAGGGGCAGTCTGTGCCACGGGAGTTCCATCTCCCCGTTTCAAGCGCTTTGTCCCATGAGGAGATGAAGTAGGGGGAGATGGTGGTGGGACATTAGTAGGAGGGGCAGCTTACCGAGCAACTTTTGCTGCTTCGGGTTTGTTCGTCATCGCCAGTACTTTGGAGGGCGGGTCTCCTTTGATTTTCCTCCCCTTTGGCGGCGGCATTTCGTGCACCCTTTGTTCCAAGAGACCAAAACAAGGGGGGACTGCAACCGTGACTTGCTCGGCTAAAAAAAAGAAGAAAAATAAATATATTAGACGAACAAGAATATTTTTAAGAGTTAGGAATTTTCTACATACCTGGGGGCACCTCAGCTAGGGCCTCAAGAGGATGAGGATAAGTGAAGAGGCGAGCAGCTTTTTGACACTTCTCCTTGTTCACGTGCTCGATGGTCCTATCAGCCTTGTTTCGTAGGGCGACCAAACACGAGGTAAAAGGAACTCTGAGCCAATCTCTTCCTCTTCAGTGTTCCACTTGAGCAATCGGGGACCTGCGAGCAAACACAAAGAGTTAAATTAGAACTCTAGTTCAAAGACGTACAAAAGCAAGCTTACGTTTTATTTTTCCGTATGATGCCGGAGAATTAATACGCCCAACACCACTGTATGGACCAGAAGATGCTCGCCAGTCACCCCCTATGAAGAAGAAGTGCTCTTTCCAATTCCAAATCTTGTTCGACACTCCTTCAACAATCTTAACTCCAGTCCGGGCTTTCAAATAGTAGTAGCCTTCTTTGCCCACCGGACACTTGGTGATCGTCATTAAGTAGTTGACCTCTCCAGTAGTAATACGGTCAACGTACCCCTCCAGGGCGAACAAACCCATTGTGCCGAGCAGGTTCATCCACCCAATTGGAGTAATTTGGGTGATGGAAAGGTTATTGGCCTCCAAGAAACAACCAACAACTAGTGGCAGTGGCAACCTCAATCCGGCGATCAAGGTATCAATATTGATCGTCGTGCATCCCGGTGGAGGGCAATTAGCTCTCTCCTTCTTTTTTGGGGCCCATATTGGAATATCATAGGGAATTTGATACACCTCCCGAATTAAGTCTAACGCATCTTTGCGAACAACACTTTTTATCCTGCTCGCATGGAATTCAGTCCTCACCAAATCTATCTGTTGACAGGCGACAGGAGGAAATATGTTAGCAAATTCAGCAGCATATGCTCGTCATTCGAATGGGCGAGCAACACCGGAAGGGATCTCATTCTCGAGCATCCTAGGATTTGGGAACTCTATCCCTTTAAAAAATTTATGAGTTAACTCGTCGAATTCTGGATCCACCTCTTCAGATTCAGAACTTGAAGAAGACTCTTCATCTGAATCCTTGTTCACCGTAGCCGTAACCTCTTCGCCAGACTGACGAGCACCAGTATCCTCCAAGGATCGAACTGCTGAATCAATATCGGGAGGAGTCACTGACGAAACCTCGAAAGGCGGTTGATATGTCAAGATCGGGAAGAGGGGGTCCAAATTTTCCACGGATTCGTGGTTACTCGAGTGAGAGGACATGGAATTTGGAGGAATGAGGGTTAATTTCAAAAATATTAGGAAATATTAGTAGATTCCGGCAAGAAAACTTTGAAAATCACGGCGGCAATTTCTCAGAATCGCGGCGGCAGGAATTATCACGGTGGTGTCGGGGCAAGTTTCGAAGGAAAAATAGAAAGAAAATGGATAAGAAGAAGAAAAGAAACAATAAAAACAAATTAAATACCTTGGAATTTGAAAGAAGTCGCCGGAAAAGCTTGAAGATCGCCGGAAATGGAGTTTTCGCCGGAAGTTTCTGTAGCAAAGGGTGAAGAGTGGGAAAATTTCATTTCCCACTCATTTTTATATTCAAATAAAAAACGGGGTAAAACCCGTTATTTCCAGAAAATTCTGGGCCAAAATGTGAAAAAACGGGGTCCCAAGCGAACAATGTTAAAAATTAGAGGGCCTACATGCAATTATAGGGGCGCGTGACCTCGGGCTTGGTCGCGCGTGGGCGGCGCATAACCATGCCGCCTACATCATCATTGAACGACTCCCAGATCTCGGGAAGGTGAAACGACATACCTGAAGTTGCTCGTCAAATGTAAAGCTGCTCGTCATCTTCCATCACTAGAATGATATCCTGGCCACAGTTGCTTGACGCAAAGTTGTTCGTCCAAGGCAACATCTGGTCAGGATAGGGGGAAATTATTGATAGACGAACAACTAATGTTGTTAGGTGAACAGAAATTGAGGCGTAAATGATGATTATGAAGAATAATCAAAAGGGGAGTGCATTCTGTAGGTGTATTAAATGACAAGCAACTACCTTGACGAACAGCTTATTGGCGAACAGGTCCAAGACCCGGGGCCTGGAATAAACACCATGCCAAGTCCTCGGTGACGAACAACATTACTAAATGGTGGTGCACTTACCCGTACATTAAGTGTATGCCACCAATCAACCTATCAAGTCAATTAGACTATCGACGAATAAATGTTAAAGATCCAGTGGCACACCTGCATCAAGCATACGAGCGAACAACTTATGAACCATTTAACCAAGAAGCGAACAACTAATAAAGAAGTTATCCAAAGGCCAAACCCCCAAGCAAATGATGACGAACAACTACAGATGCGTGATAAGATCAAACACAAGACTTTATAACTAAGTTTTAGCTTAGATAAGGTCAAATGTGGTCAAAAGGACACATGTCAAGCATGCAAGCTTGGTAGTCTAAGAGTCATGTACACCTCCTACTTGGTGGTTAGTATAAATAAGTTGTTCTCCAGCTATAAAAATAAGTTCAAATTCACAAATACTCCAAATACACACACTCAAACACCTAAACGTGCACACATACGAAATAAATACGAATTCAATACTCGTATTTCCGATTTTACAACCCGAACAATCGTATTTATCATATACGGTGATAATCAATCACACGAAATTATTTGGTGATCCCAAAACCGATTAAGAACGGCCACTAATCCACGCGATTAGAACCGATCACCAACAGTCGTGATGTCCAAGGGGGAGTATTGTAAATCTAGAAAATCTGATATACCAAATTCAGAAGATTTGATGTGGACATTACTTATGGGTCTAGTAGTCTTATAGACTTTAGGGTTTTGATATTATATATATATATATATACCCGAACTCAATATTGTAATACACACATGTACATACACAGAAATATTAGTGAAAACTCCTGACTTGGTATACCCCCAGACGTAGTCGTTACTAGCGAACTGGGTGAACAAATCGGTGTTCTTGTTTGCACTCTTTATTTTACAATAGATATGTATTCTAGGAATACAAGATTATCTCATATATTCAAGAAGATCTAAATCTTGTGATATCTACTTATAATTTTTGAAAATTAATGCATAGATGAGGAAGTGAGATTTTTATGGAATATTTTATTATGGAGAAAAGAATATATGAGATATATTCAAGATTTCTTGGAGGCCAAGAAAAAGATTTTCTCTCCCCTATTTCACATGATAATTTCGGCCACTTCACATCTATATAAGGGGGTGTTTATTTCACCCCCAAGTACACAATTCCATGAGTTGGAAAAATAAAGAGCAATAAATATTTTCTTTCCTTCTTGTTATTTAAATTGTTCGTGATTGCTTCCCACCAGAGAACGAATAAGACGAAGAGGGAATACTTGAGAAGGTTTTTACGGTTGATAGAATTGTTACGCTTGTCCCGTTTATCTCGGGTTGAACGTCGCTTCAAGAGGTACGCATTCACATAAATTCTTAGTTTTTCCGCCGTAGAATTTTATGTGAGAATATTCATATGCATGTTATTTCGTTGTTGGATTAATTATTATTTGAATTAATTTAGGATTAATTCATGCTAGTAATAATTAGATTTAAATTCGTATTTAAATTTCATCCCGAATAGATCCAGGCACCCCGATTTCCCCAACACAGCTCTTGGTTGGCGTCGAGCTGCTTTTTCTCAGTATCATTGGCCAACTTGAGTTGATTATTCAGACGGGCAATTTTGGCATTGAACTTGTCGATCAACTCGTCCTTCTCCTTAGTTAGTTGTCGAACAGTGCCAGCATGACGCCGAGCAGCATCTTCCACCTCGGCTAGTTGGGCCAACCCCTTCTGGGCAGAAACAAGGGAGTTGGCAGCATGGATCATGGAGAGGCGGAAGTTGTCCACCGCCCCTTGCGCTTGTATGGCCCGCTCGAGGGGTTTGGTCCAACGCGAGCAACAGTCTCGGTTGCTCGGCAAATATGATCTCCAAGGATGTTCCGGAGATAAGATGGGGACTTTGAGCAGGTGAACTGATGAATAATCTCAGCTCGCCCAGGATGGTCGACACCCCGATACCTTCGAACAAAGAAGAAAAAGGAGTTAGAAAAATTCTAAGGAAAAAGGGCACAAGTTGAAAGCCATTTAAAAAAGAATGATAAGGTACTTACTTTGAGTACTTGACGCCATCCCAGCCCAAGTAAGTTATGTCTTTAGGGCCCCTTTCTCGTGCCACCACGTCTTTGGCGCCTTTCCCACCATGCTCGATCACCTCCGCGGAAGGTGACGAGCAGCTTCTTCATCAGAATGGCGAGTAGCTGTGCTTGCCACTTGTTATGTCCCCTTGCCAGTGGGGTGGACTGCTGGGGAAACAGGGGTCCCATCTCCCCCTTTTAACCTTTTACCCCCGTGGAGAGGCGGTGACTATTGGGCTGGAGGTGGAGAAGATGCAGCAGGAGCCGGAGCAGCCTGGCGAGCAGCTTGTGCTCCGGCAATCCTTGTCACTAAGGAGATCACCTTCGATGGGAGGTCGCCTTTGACCTTCCTTCCTCTAGCCTGTGGCATCTCGTGAACTCTTTGCTCGAGGAGGCCGAAACACGGGGGGACGATAACTGTTACTTGCTCGACTAAAAAAAAGAAAGGAAATTGTTATTTAGGCGAGCAAGTATTCGAGTAAAAAAGTTGAGAAAAAATTCTAAGCATAATACCTGAAGGCACTTCGGCTTGAGCCTCAAGGTGATGAGGGTAAGTGTAGAGGCGAACATCTTTCTTGCACTTCTCCTCGTTCAGATGATCGATCATCCTGTCAGCTCGGTTCTGTAGGGCGACCAAACAAGATGTGAACAAGAACTCCGAGCCGATCTTCTCCTCCTCAGTGTTCCACTTGAGCAATTAAGGACCTGCGAACAAATAAAAAAAGTTAAATTAGCCCCATACACTTCAACTATGGGGAGAAACTAGCTTACATTTGATTTTCCCATAAGCGGCGAGGGAGTTAATTCATGAACCACCACCATGTGGGTCACCTGCAGCTCGCCAATCGCCCCCTATGAAGAAGAAGTGCTCCTTCTAATCTCGAATCTTGTTCGGCACCCCCTCAACCACTTTCAGCCCTGGGCGAGCTTTCAAATAGTAATACCCCTCCTCGGCAGTAGAACACTTGGTGATCGTCATCATGTAGTTGACCTCGTCGGGAGTGATGCGATCAACATAGCCTTCCAAAGCAAATAGGCCTATGATGCCGAGCAAGTTCATCCAACCGATGGGAGTGATCTGGGTAATGGCCAAGTTGGTCGCCTCCAAGAATCGACCAACAATCAGGGGCAAAGGCAGCATCAATCCAGCGATCAATGTATCAATGTTGATCGACGTGCATCCGGGAGGGGGAGAGATCAGCTCTTTCCTTCTTCTTGGAAGCCCACATGAAGATATCATACGGGATTTTATACATCTCCCGTATCAGGTCGAGCTCATCCCGGCGAACAATACTCCTTATCCTGCTCACCTGATAATCGTTTCTCACCAGTTTCAAGACTCGTCTTACTGGAGGATCAAAGTTGTTCGCATATTGTTCAGAATATGCTCGCCACTCAAATGGGCGAGCAACTCCAGTGGGGATCTGGGTTTCCATCAAATTAGGGCTTGGAAACCCTATCCCTTCCAGGAACTCCCAGGTTAGCTCGTCAAATTTGGGATCAGATTCCTCTTCAGATTCCGAGCTCGAGGACTCCTCCCCACTTGTTTTGCGACTTACAACCTCGATAACCTCCTCGCCAAATTGGCGAGCACCCGTATCCTCTACGGATCTAATATTCATATCAACGTTCGGATCAAATTCTGACAAAACCTCGAAAGAAGGTTGACCTTCGAAGGGAACGACTTCGAGGGGTTGAATTTCAGGGTTTAGAACAGGATTCTCGTTGCTGGATTAGGAGGACATGTAAATTTTTTGGAAAGACTAAGGAGATGGATGATTTTCTGGGTTAATCAAAGGAGAGAATGACAGCGGCGGCGGCGGCATTTTTCTCAGTGTTGGTGGCGGTTCACAAATTCGCGAAGAACAAAAAGAAGATGAAAGAGTAAGAGAATGTGAGAAAAATAGACTTTAATACCTGGAAATACAAAGCACTAGTCGCAATTTGAGAGGACGCCGGAAAAACTGAGGAGACGCTGGAGATAATGAAGGATTTGCCGGAAATTTTGAAATTAGAAGTAAAGAAGTGGGAATTTTTTTCCAACTTCCCATATTTATACCTCTTGGGAAAACGGGCTAAAACCCGAATTTTCAAAACAATTATGGGGCCAAAATGCAAAAAACGGGGTAAATTCCGAGCCAGATTAAGAATTGAAGGACTTACTTGCAATTATAGGGGCGCGTGACCTCGATCCTGTAAGCGTGTGGGTGGCGTATAATCATGCCGCCCACGTCATTCCTCAAACAAGCCCCAGGCCTCGAAATATCAAACGGTACGTCCGAATTGCTCGCCCAGGAAAGGCTGTTCGTCCAAGCTACTTTACAAGATCATAGCCTGACTCCAGTTGCTCGACCAAGAGTAGCTCATCCCCGTCAACATGAAGTCAGTTTAGGGGGCAATTGTTGATAGGCGAACAGGTTTACGGCCTAAGAACACTGATTGTAACTAAAGTTAACCCAGGTATATATATGACGAACAACTATGATGTCATTGTGGTGTATAAATCAATCAGAGAAGTATCATTCTTGCCCTTACACCATCTGGCGAACAGCTTTCAGACGAACAACTCTCCAGAAGAATTAAAGGCAGATTCAAGAATACATGGCCATCTGATGGGCGAACAAGTTTAGTCCCACAGTGTTGAGCGGCGAACAACTTTTACTAAGGAACTCATGATGGAGATCAGCAATCTGAACAATGATGAACAACTCTATAGACGAGATAAGTTCTAGAGAAGACTTTGTAACTAAGATTCAGCTTAGATAAGGTCAAATAGGTCAAAGAAGACACATGTCAAGCATGCAAGCTTGTAAGTCCAAATGTTTAGTCCACCACCTACTTGATGGCTTGTATAAATAAGTTGTTCTCCATTAATGAAAGTTAAGTTCAAATACACAAAATTCCTCCTACACACACTCATACACCACAAAATGCACACATACGAAATAAATACGTAATCAATACATGTATTTACATTTTTCCAACCCGATCTATCGTATTTACTATAAACGGTAGTAATCAATCACACGAAATTGTTTGGTGAACCTAATTTCGGCTTAAAAACAACCACTAATCTACGTGATTAGAGTCGATCATCAACACCTACGTCCGTAAAATATTACATATAACAATTTTTCAAAAAATAGTAAGTTGATTTATTAAGCTTACCCTTTTACGGTTTTACCTCCAACCTTTTAATTTGGACCTTGTCAAGAAACTTCCAATTTTAAGCTGGTCTATTGAAGTAAAATAAAATAATAATAATAATAATAATCCAATTACAAGTTTCAAATTTGATATGGAAAAAAAATTTATTCTACCTGTATCAAATAGAGAAAAATATTTTATATTCATCATTTAAAAGAATAATTTATTCTACTTTGAGGAAAAATTTCTATACACTTCCTCAGTCTCGTAGTTATTTCATATTTATCTGTCTCAATTATTTGTACACTTTTAAAAAATAAAATATTGATTTATATACATACTAAAAATAATATACATATATTTATTCATATAATTTCTACTTTATTCAAAAAATACAATTTCTTTAAAAAAATAATGATGTTTTAAGTATACAAATAATTTCAAAAGTACATATTAGAAGGTTAAACCAGTGACACACTATCCAAAATCTACGCAGTTTCACACCATCAAGAAATGGTGCAAACGATAGTGGTTTTGAATTGAAAAAATAAAATTAAAGAATTTAGATTAAATTTTAATTTGTGAAGTGTTATGATTTTATTTATAATTAAATCAATAATTTCTAATAAATTCGTTATTATGGATTGTAGATCGGTTCCCAAATTCTTTTTGAATAAATGAATTTCCTATTAAAGAGAAGAAAAATATTAACTCGAATAAGTGCAATACCTGTAATTTAAAACACACCAACTTTTGGGCTTTTTTATTCATATATTGTATTTTTCAAGTAAGTTTATCAAAATATGGTACTTTTTGAAACTCTTGTCAAAATAAGCATGAGCGCCGTCTTCAACGGCGCCCATACTGTAGAAATAGAGGGGGCGCCGTCAAAGAAGGCGCCCATATATCTTCCGACGCCGGCACCGGAAGGGAAGTAGAAACTGATTGTAGGGCGCCGTTATGATTGACGCTTTTACTGTTCAAAATTAGGGGCGACGTCCACAACGGCGCCCATTACTTTTCCGATCAACCACCGGCGAGTTTCAAAAGATATTCGAAGGGCGCCGTTGAGGACGGCGCCCATCGTTTTTTTTCGATCAGCAGTACTTTCCAGCGACTTGTCATTTCTAGCATGCGAATATATTCCTCCGGCAGTTCGCATGCAACCATGCAGGACTTATTCTAATACTGTTGCAAAGTCTACGTGAATATAATTCTTTGGCAGAAGATGTTTGATGATCTTTTAGTAATCAAGATGATTAGTGGATGTTTTCCCTAGTTAAGATCACCAAACAAGATCAAGAAATCATGAAACTTGGCTAAGTAATGCTTAGAGAACAATTCAATACAGAAGAATTCTAAGTTTGAAATCGGGGGAGTTCACATGCATACAGTAAACTAGTTTTACTTCTTATAAATACAAGTGTGTTTCTTCATTTTAACATTTCTATGACAAAATTTTCAGAGACATAAGTAAGTTCAAGAAAATATTTTAAGTAGAAGCTGTGAATTTATGTATCTCATGAGATTTGTTTTATTATTGTTCTTAGGTTATTTTGCTCTTGGATTGATGTTGGCAATAGTCACAAGACCTATAAAGAGGACTATATCATCTTGAGGTATTTTTATTTATTTATTTATTGTAAGTACTTGCATTAACTAATTTTTTTTTTTTAAGAAATTATATAATATTTATATCAAAATGCATGATTATCATATTTTTATATCAAAATGCATATGCGTTGAATTTATTCGAAATTAATTGGTAGGGGAGAAAACCACATAAAGTAGTATATATATGGACCATATATTTACTTCGAAAATTCAATAGTTTTTTACCATCAGAAAGTAGGAAGAAAGAAAATATAATCTCTTTCCAATATACGTTCTCTCTTTTTTGATAAATATATATTGGTAAAAATTTATAAGAGTTATCTTGAAAATATAAAAATGAAGGTATATTAATTTGTTATACTATATATAAGGGTATGAAAAATATAGCGACATGATGTATAAATAACAGATTTTTTAAAGTGGTTAGTAAACAAAAGGACGGAGTTTTAATATGGTGTCCTTGTTCAAGTTTGCTAAATTACATAAAACATGGAAGATATTAGATGCCATTAATTATAAACAAAGAAATCACACATAATATGATGTAATTGTGATCAAATTAGAAGGAAAGAAATCACAGTACATAGTATATTGTCTTCCTAATTGAGATGATCTTGGTGGGCGTGAGTTAGTCTATTAATTTGGCGATGTGTTTATTTTAGGGGTGTATTTTGAACGGAGCTTGTAGGTATGGCAAATTCAAATGATATTGGAATAATTGTACGATGTGATGAAGTAGTTGTTGGATTACAAAGAGTTGATCGTCGGATTGATTATAATGATCTACTATCTTTATTATCTGAGATGGCTGGTTTTGACTTGAATCAATATTCGTTGAAGGTGTCTGCAAAATATGCCATTAATAACATGTCACAAATTTTTCCGATTACGTGTAACCGTGACCTTCGTTTCTTTTTTGATCCGAATGCTGGTTTCGGATCAGTTGAACTATTTGTTGACCCGGAAATGATATTTCCTTCACGATCATCTCATGATCCAATGGAAGATACGTACAATCAGTACGCATCTTACATTGCCGGTGAATCTGAAATGCCTCATTTCACCAATTACGTTCCAACTCGTAATGTGAATGATCATGATCATGGTGGGCACACAAGAGTTTATGATGAGGTACCCTCTGATAGTTTGGGGCATGATAGTCCATGTGATTCTGAGCCAGAAGCACAACAGAATGACGATGAATGCATTATTGATGATGCCGTTCATTCAACTGTACATATGCCACAACAATTTGCACCACATCCTAGTTTATCTAGAGCTTCTTTTTTTGACTCATCATACGCGGATGTGCATATTGATTCGATAGGCATACCAGATGGTGAATTCACATATGATGATGATGTGGGAATTTTGAAGGTGGGAATGATCTTCACAAACAAAAACCAATTGCAGACTGCTGTTAAGAATTATTCAATTCGACATTCCATGCGTGAGTTTGCAGTCAAGGAGAGTACCCCAACCATTTGGAAGGTTGTATGCAAACAAAATGTGAGATGGGCTGAAGGCAACTCTTCCTTTCAACAATGTAATTGGTACTTGCGGGCGAATTGTTCGAAGAAGACTGCAAGTTGGAAAATTACTCGGTTGGGGCCGCATCACACTTGCCTTATCAGGGGCTCTAACATGCGTCACAACAATTTGGGTAAGAATTTAATTGCGGGTATGTTAGAGAGTATGGTGAAGGTAAATCCTGCATATAAAGCTGAATGTGCAAAAGTAATGGTGAAGGACCGATATAATTATGATATTTCGTACCATTTGGCATGGGACGCAATTAAACGTGCGGTGGAGAATGTGTATGGGACTTGGGAGAGATCATGCCAGTATTTGCCCAAGTTCATGAGAGCATTGCAGAAATACAATCCTGGAACAGTTGTCGAGTGGTGTCATATGGAACGTGAACCAACCAGAGGTGTCTATACATTGAACTATGTGTTCTGGGCATTTAAACCATGCATCGACGCATTTCAGCATTGCCGTAAAATCATTTCTGTGGACGGCACACACCTCTACACCAAATATAAGCACAAGTTGTTGATTGCAGTCACCGTTGATGCCAATCAGAATATCCTTCCTTTAGCTTATGCCATCATCGATGAAGAGAGTTTTAGCTCCTGGCGCTGGTTTCTGCGCATGTTGGCAACACATGTGGTTCGGGGCATTGGTGGTGTTTGTCTCATTTCAGACCGACATAAGGGTTTGGTGAAAGCAGTTGAGGAGATCCCAGATTTTCATGAACCAAATGGTGTGCATCGTTTCTGCTTAAGACATATTGCTTCAAATTTCAATAATCGTTTCAAGAACGTGCAGTTGAAGGATTTGTGCTATAATGCGGGTAAATCATTGACAGTGTTGCAATTTGAACGAATCATGGAGCAAATCAAAGAGTTAAATCCTGAGGCTTTTGAATATTTGTCCGCAATCAAAAAGTGTAAGTGGACACTTTCCTACGACCAAGGTCGTCGATTCGATGTTATGACCACCAACATGTCTGAATGCTTCAATGGCGTATTGGTTGGTGCACGACGTCTTCCAATCACAGCAATCGTGCGAATAACATTCACTCGATCAAAAAATGCTTTTCTGGAAAGGGAAGAGGCTGCATTAAAGCTACAACAAACAAATCAGATGTGGTCTGATGACATTTTGAGAAGATTTGACAAAGAGCAACGCTTAGGACTGAATTTGAGACACAATGTGGATAGGTATAATTTTTCACTTCAAACTGCTAGTGTAACAACATTTCATGATGGATCTAGACGATCGCGTACATATACAGTAAAATTATCGTCACAAGAATGTTCGTGCGGTCAATGGAGCAACACTGGTATTCCATGCTCACATGCAATGACCGTTTGTAGACACTTTGGAATGGATCCGACGGGGTACGTGCATCAATGTTATAGTACACATGCATATGTTTTGACATACACTTCAGGTATATCAATTATAGTTTGTCAACATTCTTAGGTTGTATTGTCAATATTCTTGACCATGCCCATATCTATAATAATGATTGTATCAGACATGCAAACATACAATAAACAATTTAAGTACAATCTTAAACAAAATTATAAAAAAAACCTGCAAAATAGACAACGGGCCACAAACAACTTGTCGCTCATACTCTGTAGCCCGACAAAGCTCGCGATATAAAAAGGCTAACACCGCGCTAGCCCAACTATAAGTTCCAGCTTCTTGTATATCAACGAGGAAATGTAGATATATCAATGACACAGAACTACGAGAGGTATCAGGAATCATAAAACCACCCAACATAAGAAGTGCACACCCTCGTGCATACTGATCGACAATCATCTGCTCGGTATCATCTGTAATCACAATATCTTCAAGATGTTCTTTCACTGCAGATAAGTAGATTCGTGACTTACTCTTCATGTCATTACTATTGGGCATGAAACCTAACAAGTCATCACAATAAGTCATCCACTGGTCTTTTGTAAAATTGGGATCATCACAAATAACTGGTCGACCCTCTATAGGCAATCCCCAAATGATCGCCACATCCTGTAATGTTACAGTAGTCTCTCCAATGGGAAAGTGAAATGTGTGCGTTTTCGGGCGCCATCTTTCTACCAACACAGTAATAAGATGATTATCAATTATAGTCGTTCCACATCGAGCAACACCATAAAAACCCATAATCTCTAGAGCATCAAGAACACGAGGGTGCAAACTGACCATATTTTGTACACCTAGCTTAAAACTCCAAAAAATATGTGATTTTGCGTGAGTTGCCCTTAAAGTAAAATCCTCATTAATTTTTCTTCTAAAAAGTGCTTCTGAACGATGTGTATCTTGTGAGGTCAAGACAGACGAATCTTCTGGTCCATACAACTCTTTATACGAAGTCATCCTGATATTATATAAAAAAAATAGACTCATTTGAATGAATATTAGTTTTGGAATAAGGGAGACAGAAAAAATATTGTAACTTAATATCTACAGTGAGGTTTCCACGCCTCATGCATTTCCATGGAGCACATACCTACAACTCATATATGACCACATCTTTATGCAGTGAATGGAATCAAATTACTAATTTTTTTTATATCTTTGTCTTAGGTATTACTAAGATATTTTGAAAATAATATTACAAATAATTAATTATATATTAAAATGAATTCACATATTATAAATATATAAATATATATATATATATATATATATATATATATATATATATATAATTTTTAATATAATTAAAAAATCGAAAAAAAAATTAAAAAAAATATAATAATTTGAGTATAATCTGAAAAATAATATATGTATACAGTTAAAAAAAATTCAAACCAAATAATGAAAACATATCTTAAATTTAAAATTATTAACAGTAAATATAATATGTGTCTCTGTTTTTCTTATGAGAAGAAACTTTTTCATTGAACAAAATACTGTAACATTGCTTGATAATAACCAAATTGAACTTTTTGAATTGGTACTCTGGTATGGAATGCATGCTTGATTTTCAGGTTAGCATATATTTTTTGTTCAATTATACTATGGCCCAGAACGAGAAATTAATCCTTGCCTGAGTTGGTAAATAGATGAGTATTAAGAATATTAGCCAAATTTGAACATAAAATTAAAATCATCATCAAATTTTTGCTCTAATCTTTTTTGCTCTAATCTTTTTGAATATACACCAAATTTGCTCTAATCTTTTTGAATATACACCAAATTTGCTCTAATCTTTTTGCTCTTTACACCAAATTAAAATCATCACCAAATTAAAATCTTTTTGCTCTAATCTTTTTAAAATCATCACCAAATTTGAATATACATCCTTTTTTGCTCTAATCTTTTTTGCATGATTAGGATTATTATAAATAAAGGGTTGCGGCTAAACAAACCCCCGAATTCACTATACAAATCACAACATAATTAAGTTCCTAAACATAGAGATTGTTTTGGATTTTTATAGCACCGTAAGTGCCTCTTGATGCATTTCTCAACATCATGGTATGAATTGTGCAATGGAAGTGGGCCTAGGTTAGAGCTTTCAAAATTTTGAATTATTTTTGGAACTCATAGAAAATCACTAAATCATGCATTATAGTCACTAAATTACTAAATCATGCATTAGAGCCAACAAATATTATAAATCACTAAATCATGCATTATAGTCACTAAATTATCTCAAATCCATTCAAATAAAACTTAATTAGTAACATAATTAAGTTCCTAAATGGAACAAAAAATCACTAATAAATGAGAAAAAAAATAGAGAGAGCATTCATACTTTTAGTCAAAGATAGCAGTAGGTTTCGATACTGCAAGAGTTCGAACGAGGATCGTTGATCGTATCAGCACCGGGAGCAGTCGCTTGACGTTGTGGTGAGTGGAGGCATAGGGGGTTATTTTTCGTGAGTGAGATGAGTGAAGTGGGAAGAGATGGATTGTTTTGGAATGAAAGCAGGAAAAAAAAAAGAAAGGAAGCAGCAAGAGAGATTTTTTTTACGGAGGAAAGCAGCAAGACAAGAGAAATTCATGGCTTAATGCATTAATGTAACTTTCATTAATTCAACTACCACCTTCAACCACCACCTTCAATGGCTTGATAATGCATGGAAGAAAAAAGTTGTATGGGGAAGTGGTTTGCAGCGCATTGGGAAGAGAGAGGTTGTCGTAGAGCGCCGTGCGCCGTGGACCGAAAAAAAGCGATGGGCGTCGTCCTCAACGGCGCCCTTCGAATATCTTCTGAAACGCGTCGGGGATTGATCGGAAAAGTAATGGGCACCGTTGTGGACGGCGCCCCTAATTTTGAACAGTAAAAGCGCCAATCATAACGGCGCCCTACAATCAGTTTCTACTTCCCTTCCGGTGCCGGCGTCGGAAGATATATGGGCGCCTTCTTTGACGGCGCCCCCTCTATTTCTACAGTATGAGCGCGACGGCGCTCATGCTTATTTTGACAAGAGTTTCAAAAATTACCATATTTTGATAAACTCATTTGAAAAATACAATATATGAATAAAAAAAGCCCCAACTTTTGCAATATTTTCAGATTTTTGCTTACCAGAATTTAAGCACAAAAAAGTTAACATCGAAACTACAAGCCAAGCGAAGCCAAGACGCGTCGGCCAATAAGAAATTTTTTATCTGAAAATGTAATTGGAAAATTTAAGAAAAATGCTTTAACTACTTTTATTCCCTCTCAACTAAAGGAGTAAAAAAAAAAGAAGGAAAAATAAAGAAGATACAATGGAAAATTGCTTCATCGTGAAAGAGGTCATTTATAAGCTTTTCTCAGTACGCCTACTTAGTCCGTACTTTTCTCATGCCCAACCACATTTTTATTGTTTGATAGTATAATAAACTGTTGTTTTATTTAATATTATTTATAATTATTGTGTACCAAATGAACTACGAGTCTACGATTTTATTCTTGAGGAGGCTGAGGCCCATACTACTCCATCTCACTCACACAATCAATTTTCCCTTACTGAGAGGAAGGAGCTTTTGTACTTTTAATTACCAATTTTCCAGGTTTGGGGGAGAGATTAGAGGGAAATATGGAATAATGTCACACTTAAGTTTTCGTTTTAAAAAATGTCACCTAATTTTTTTTTTTATTTTTTTTTTTACAAAAATGCTCCGCGCAATCCTTGTGCGACTCCCTGCGCGACCCTTGTGCGATCTTTTTTGTGATATTTTTAACAACGAAAACTTGAGTGTGACATATTTCCAAATTTCCCAAGATTAAATGCCAAGAATCAAATCAGTTGGAGCTCGGAACCACGCCGTTCCAGACGGTTTATCATCTTGTAGTAGCGGAATTTCAGCATTTTTTTTATCTCTCTTAATTATACATTCTTTACGAGTGAAATCGCATCTACAGTCATCAATAAAGATTAAATATTTTGTGAATTAACAGATAAAAAAATTCTCATATTATTAGATTAAGAAAGAGCAAACATCTAGACCTCGAGTGTGATTCAATCAATACATCGAATTTAAAAAAAAAAAATAGAAAATAGGGGATGAAATAGAAAAAGGGAAGAAATGGTTACGGATTGACTGAGTGAATTTTCTTCCCTCCACTTCTAAAATGACAGGGAACTTTAGTTTTTCCTAGTTATTGAATACTTTCTTCTTGATGCAACTTCGTTGGCTAATTTTTTTAAATATTGTAATTTATAAAACAACTTATGAAATTATGGTGGTTTTGAAAACTATTTTCAATTTAAGTGCAAACACTACTGGAAGTAGAGACTGCAAACTAGTCTCCACTTAGTGGAAAAGCTGATTTCTTTTCCAGTCTCCACTGGAAGTGGAGACTGCCCGAATTTTTTTATTCTTTTTAATAGAATCGATCACTCAAAATTAATTATGCTGGTGACGCAAATCATTTATCATAATTATAAAATTATGATGTTTTCAATAATAGAATGATTGGTTTTAATAATGAGATAATAATTAAAAATTGCATGCATAAAATAAACTACAAACTAAAATTAAAAGATTAGTTCATTATTTTATACCATAACTATTTATGACCTCGTGTGTCATACTGTAACAGATGTCTACTTTTAATACTTCGACGAGAGATATTACTTTGAGTGTGGCATTAACATAAAAAGATGAAATAATCATGTACTCCCTCCATCCCAGAACTTGCACAATTTTCTTTTTAGTCCGTCCCAAGGGAACTTGCACACTATTTAAAAGGAAATATTGATTTGCGTGCACACTTACAAAAATATATACATATTTACCCATATGTCACTATTTCATTCAAAAAGTGACTTTTAAAAAAAAGTGTGCCCCAGGAGGTATGCAAGTTCCTTCAGAATGAAGGTAGTATAATATATCAAGATGAATCTCGATAGGTCAAACTCAAATTAATATGCCTCGTCGAAGTATTAGAAGTACACATCAGTCACAGTGTGACACTGGAGGTTATAAATAGTGATTGTATAAAATAACTATCTAATCTATTAATTTTAGTTGATAGTTTATTTTGTGCCTGCAATTTTTAATTTTTAAATGTATGAAAATCGATTAAACTTGAAATTAAAAAAATTAAAAACATTGTATTTTCAAAATATATCCATAAAATATCATTATAACCAAATGAAATATATTTTACATATTATTAAATTATTATCTCATTATTAAAATCAATCATTTTATTATTGAAAATACCATTATTTTATAATTATGATAAATGATTTGCATCACCTGCATAATTAATTTTGAGGGACAGGTTCCATTAAAAAAGAATAAAATATTAGGGCAGTCTCCACTGGAAATGGAGACGGCAAAAGATGTCAGCTTTTCCACTAGTCTCCATTTCTAGTGGAGACTAGTTTGCAGTCTCCATTTCCAGTGGTATTTGCACTTAATTTAAAAATAGATTTCAATACCACTATAATTTTATAAATTACAATATTTAAAAAAATTAGCCCAACTTCCTTTAACAGTTTAATTCCCATTATTCAATAAAGAGGACATCATAAAAAATAACATTGAGTAAAACATTAAACAAAATGTAGGTTTATTATAAATCAGTCTAATCATGCAACTCAAAACTGATTTAGTTGTTTTGATAATATGTTATTACTATCAAGTTAATATTTTTAATAAAACAGTTAATACAATTTGAAAAATACATACAAAATTCACTATTATATAAAATAAAAAAAGTAAAAATACTGCTAACATTTGAATCCGGAGTAGTGTACCATAATCCCATCCCAGAGATATAATATTCAACCAAGAATCATAAAAATATTGACTGAAATTATAAGGAAACTGAACATAAATTTATATGGTTTCTCAATTAATAAAAAAATATTGATTATTGTCACAATAACATAATCATATAAAATCAAATCATAGTCAATTTCACCACCATCTGAAAAAAGAATCTCATATTTCTTTCACAATCGAAAAAAAATAAATTGTTATACCTGTAAAACCACTCCATCATAATCATCATTGATCAATGACTAATATCATCATCATCATCAATTGGAGCAGGGAGATTAAGATCGAAATCCAAATTGTCACAATTTCTTGAAATTTGTTTAATAGTAGTAACATTTTCTGAAATTATTGGTGCAGCAATAAAATGTGATCTCTTATGCCTTCCGAGCGCCTGCCCTGATGCAAAAACCCTCTCACAAAAAGGGCACTCATGAATCCTCTCCACCGCCGCCGGACCACCATCAGGCGGCGGCGCGTTGACCTTGATCTTCTTGTGGCTTGCTCTATGCCCACCAAGAGCCTGATATGACCGAAATGACCTCCCACACGTCTCACATCTATACTTCCCTTTATTAACTTTTTCAAGCCCAGAATAGTCATTTTCCCTGCCCCATTTGTCTCTGGACATCATCATTAAACAGTAAGCAACATCTTCATCTGGGGTGATGATCAAAGGTGAATATTCCTCATTATTGGGAAATTTATCCGAACAGAAAATTCTTGATTTTCTAACCCTTTTTGACCTTCTTGATGAAAATGGACTCTGTTCTGAATCAATCTTTTCCTCTTCCTCATCATCTTCTTGTGATGAAGATGAATGAAATTCATCGAATTGATCTTCTTCTTTCTTTTTGGTCGCATAAAGATTCATCATGTGGGACCTCATGTGGCCCCCAAGAGCTCTTCCGTTTGCAAACTTTCTGAAACAGAGTTTGCATTTGTGCCTCTCCATGCTTAGGACAAAAAGGTAACACTTTTTTCAGTGAGTAAAGCTATGCCTATGAGTAGACGGCAAGCATTCCCTAACAGTAACAGATATGTGTGTGTGTTTATACGCATGTGAATGTGTGAATAAAATATATTGATTTTTAAATATTTTTAAAGACGAGATTTCGATGTATATTTGAGGTTATATTTTCTTCAAAACGGCAAGCAGCACTTAATACTTAATAGGGGAAACTCAATTAAAGCACAGTGCTAGTAAGTAGTAACATGCAGCATTTGCATTTAATTCTTTGCATTTCCATAATGCCCTTGCTTTCCACTTATTTCTCCGTCCGTCCAACTCATAAATGTAACGACACCGTCTCTTACATGAAATGTAATTTTATTTACTATATTGTATCATTCATAGATTTATCTGGGCCTAATATTGTTTCAAACAAAAGTGTTACTCAAGATAAATTTTTGTATACATCAATTGTAATTGGTATGTATTTTTAATTGATATGAAAAAAATTTGTTAAATAATATTAATTATTTTCATTGAACATGACTATATATTTCCATTGAATAATATTAGTTGGTTCTATTTTCATTAAACAATATTCATTATTTTTATTAAACAGTATTAATTGTGCACCAGTTGCTTGAAACTGATGCATGCAAAAGTTACTCATTACTAAAATATGAGAGCGAATCTCTGTTTTATGTATGAGATTTCACATAACACTCTCTTATCTAAACATTATACATGGGTGGATGTGTATTGTCTTGCTGGCCGGATTGAAATTAATTTGCAATACTTAATTCAAGATTAATTAGTTTGAACTTAATCTGAACAAAAATTTAATGACTTAGATTAGTTTAAAGATATATAATATTACTAAAATATTAAATTATTTGAGCTTGGACTCCCTTTCGAGTTCAATGTGACAATTAATTATGACGCTCTTTTAAAATTCTCAATAATAATTCAGACAATTTAAATTCGAATTGTTCTCAACTACATACATGAAGTATAAGCATTATAGTTGTAATGTGTACCATGACTGTTGCAGTAGAATTGGCAGGCCTAAAATTGTATTGAAGAATGAAATGCGGCAATGACATTTTGGGAAAAAGATAAGTGGTTAGAATTGTAATTAAGATTATTTGTTTCTTTAAGGAATAATATTAAGTTAAAATATTCTACATGTAGAATATATATTTAAAATAGATAAATGAAATAAATTCACGGGTCATGGATCAATTCAGATCAAAATTTGCGGATTCTAAGTGGGTCGAGAATATATTTTCCAGAAAAAAAAAAATTCGTGCAAGACTGATTTCGAGATTTTTGCTCTCAAATTGTGTTACTATATGGGCAAACGTATGTTATCATAAAGACAACATGTGTGTTACTAGTCCTTTGTACAACAAATACTTGTACTTTATAGTAACTGTAAGGACAAATATGTATTTTTTATCAGAACAACATGCGTGTTATTAGTCATTTGTACAACAAATACTTGTATTTTATAGTAACTATAAGGACAAATATGTATTTTTTATTAGAACAAATATGTGTTTCTTAAGTTATTCTCTATTTCTTTAAATCTAAGTTTATTGTTTCATACTGATACTATTTTGTTCATGTAGTAAAACATATTTCTATATCTTGCATGTGTTACTATAAGAATAAAAATATATTTCTATAATAGTCACACAAATTTGTTCTTACAATAATATACATTTTTTCTAATAGTAACACACATTTGCTCTAACAATAACACACATATGTAGTACCATACATTTACTGTTACAATAACACACATTTTATTTTATAGTAACACACATTTGCTCTAATAGTAACACATGTTTGTCATTATGGTAACATAAACTGGGAGAGTGTTTTTGTATTTTTGTGTGAACATCTTTTTCTATTGAGTAACACATTTGTGCTATTAAAGTAACACACTTTTCACTACTTTATATGTGTTATATGGAAAAAAATTATAAAAATAAATAAATATTTGTAAAAAATCAATATTTGAATAGATAACACACGTTTTGTCCTTATATTGAATTGAAAAATATTTATTTATATAAAAATGCATAAATATTTGTGATAAAATAATATTTAGTATAATGGTAACACACATTATACCCTTACAGTAACACGCATTGACTTATGTAGTAATATAAATTAGAAGCGAAAATTGTAAAATTAATTTTGCGTGATATTTTTTTTCTTTACTTGCTTTTATACAAGCAAAACTTCTCTGAATTTGTTGTAACGTCAAAGCAGATGCAAACTAGCTCTGCCCACTGGACCATACAGCAAAACTAAATTATCTAATCCGTTTATCTATGAATTATGATTCTCCACTCAATGTAAATAGTATTTGACTTTGGAAATTAAAATTCAATCAACTAATTAAAAAAAAAAAATTAGGTTAGTGATTAAGAAGATAGGTGGCCAAAATAAATTTAATTTATGTGTGTCTAACCAAATAATTTGTCAAAGTACATTATAATAACCATTTTTTGTGAGACACTATAATATTAGATGAGTTGTGATACAAATCTAACCTTTTAATATTTATGACTCATCGGATTTGAGCTTTTTTTTTTTTTTGAGATAATTATTGTGTAGTACACAAAGTAGTAAAGTACTCTTCTAGAGTATATGGGCCAAAAAGTATTAGCCTCCACTACATTGACCAATTGTTAAATGTCTAATGTACCCCTATTTTTCATTTTCATCTCACACTATTCACTTCAGCATTTCAATTTCAAATTCAAATTAGATCGATTTTCTCACCCATTCTCAATTTATCTCAAATTTCAACCCCTCCCAACCCGGCGAATGGAGAAGGTGACGGCGCAAGAAAGATGTGGTTGAAGAAATAAATACCACATCGCAAACAATGGAGGTGGAGAAAGTTGAAAAAACAGAGACGACCCTCATGAAGTTTCCGCCACAGTACCACCGCCGGAGGCGCCGAGTACACCACTTCGAGGTCGGATCTGTTGTGCGCCGCCGTTGTGAAGGCCTTCGAGATCGGATCGGTTCAGCCGCGCGTCCGCCGCTTGAGATCGGCCATACTGCCGCCGCCGTTGCAGATGAGTCGATCAGTTAGCAAGGTCAAGTGGGGCCGAGTATGAGCAATTTTCTGCCGCCGCGAGTATGAGCAATTTTCTCAAAAGTGGGTAATACAAAAGAAGATGGTCTGTACCGAGTATGAGCAATTATCAAATGCTTGGCGAGTATGTAAGTAGATTGTGTATCAATTTTAATTTTTGTGTCTATTATTTCAAGTACCAACAATTATTAATCTAATTCTTGTATTTATATGATCCTGATTCATAATACACATTTGGTATATGTACATTTTACTTCCATAATTTTGTTATTATATACATATTTTGTTAAATGATTACATACGATTAAAAATTGTATATTGTAATTGTACATACAATAAATACGATTAAAAATTACAATTAATATACAATTTTTTATTGTATGTACAACTATAATATACAATTTTTAATCATAGTTACAATGTTATATTGAATATATATAATTTTAATATATATGTATAATTTTTTTAAGTGAGATGTGTGGGGATTAAAAATAAATGACATTAAAATGACCAAAACAAGGGTACTTTTTGACTAAAAAATTATGATGTACAATGTTTTGTAAGATGAATAAATTTAAAAATGGTAAAGAATTATAAAAGATCCATATGGGGAACTTATTTTATTTTTAAAATGATATACAATTTTTGATTGTATGTACAACTATAATATACAATTTTTTGGTGTATGTACAACTATAATATACAATTTTTTATCAAAGTTACAATGCTATATTGAATATATATAATTTTAATATATATGTATAATTTTTTTAAATGGAATGTGTGGGGTTTAAAAATAAATGACATTATGATGTACAATATTTTATAAGATGTATAAATTTAAAAATGGTAAAAAATTACATTGGTTATAGGAGCAGATCATGGGATCGGAAAAAAAGGAAAAATTACAATTATGATATACAATTTTGATTGTATATACAACTACGATATACAATTTTTATTTGTATATACAAATATGATTTACAATTTTTAATTATACCTACAATGTTATATATTAAATTTATATAATTTTAATATATATATATGTACAACTTTTTTAAGTGGGATGTGTGGAGATTAAAAATAAATGGCATTAAAATGACCAAGAAAAAGGGTCACACAAACTTTAGAAAAATGGTACATTTTGATAAAAAAAAAATATGATGTACAACGTTTTATAAGATTACAAATTTCAAAATAGTAGAAAATTTTCGGAGTCGAATCCCCTCCATTTACACATTCCTCCATTTCCTCAATTTATCTCTATCTCCATCATTCATTTCAATCTAGGGTCCAAAAAGTGCCACATCATTTATAATTAATTAATTTTTATTCACATTCCTTTCAAATATAAATCCCACGTTCCTGACTCCTAATATCCTCTGACTCAGTAAAAAAGAGAATTCACCGCCATTTATCACTCCTCACAAAAGGCAATGAAACCAGTAGCTTCACCACTTCGAAACAGAGTATGTCTATCTCATAGCAAAGAATAAAACTCCTGAAACTTCCACAAACCCAAACCTTCCATATATTAGGATTCAATATGGTAGAACACTTAATGAGCACTCAAGTAAACAAAAGCCAAACTTTGGAGAACACTTAATGAGCAAATTACAAATAATTGTTTTTACTCTAATATAAAGAGAGAACAAGAGAAACAACAATTTTATCCAAATGGTGAGGCTAATTATCTCACCCAAATATATCTCACCATTTTTAATTGATCGAGTAAAATAATCATATTACCATCTCTACAAACAGCACACTATGAATCAAGCGCCACCGTGCTCTAATTTGGCTGACGAACCGCTGGCATTCTAGGCTCCGCCTAGCCGCCTCAATTTTGGTCCTCAATTCGAATGTAAATGATGAAATCTGGGCTACTCACTTTCAATTCGAACCTGAATCGTGAAATGGCATCGGTCATGGGCTTGGAACTACTCACCGTCAATCTAATGGAAGAGGGTTTTAGGGTTGCTATGTTGAAAGAGAGAGACGCAATTATGGTGAAAAGGGATCTGTATATTTTGAATTTTGAAAAGATAGGATCTTTTTATATTTAAAAAGAATGTAAATAAAAATTAATTAATTAGGAATGATGTGGCACTTTTTGGACTCTGGATTAAAATGAATGGTGGAGATGGAGATAAATTAAGAAAATGGAGGAATGTGTAAATGGAGGGGATCCGACTCCAAAATTTTCTTCTTTGTAATACCTTTTCTTCTTCTTTCCTCAGTAAAAGTGGACGTGGGCCCAGTGAGCATTAGGCCATGTGCTTGCTTGAGGCATTAATCAACCAATTGGGCCTCCAAACATGCTAAAGTGTCCTGTCCTTTATTTGATAACAGGCTCAATTAATGGGCTCAAGTGATTTCTTCTCTTTTGTGTAAATTATTTCAAATAATGTTTGCACCAATTTCAGAAATTATTTGCAGAATTAATATACAATTTTTTATTGTACAACTATGATATATAATTTTTTGATGTATGTACAACTATAATATACAATTTTTAATCATAGTTACAATGCTATATTGAATATATATAATTTTAATATATTTTTAATGTACAAATTCAGTTCGGATGTACAATGTTAAACTGAATACATACAACCATAAATGTATATGTATAATGTTGTATTGAATATATATTAGTATTTTAAATTATATGTATAATTATTAATTCAAAACGGTATACTTGACAATAATAAAGTAATTTTACATGTTAAAAAAAGATGTATAATAAAAATGTATAATTTGTGGAATAAAGTAATTTGAAAATTGTACATATAAAAGAAAAAAATTATAAATACAAGTATTGTAGTAATTGCTTTCAAATATTTATTTTTGAAATCAAATGAAGAAGTGAGTCAAGAAGAATCGAGAGCAAAATCGGATCAAGGCAAATTTCTTCTTCTGCAAAGAGAAGTCCATGGCCCATTTGGCCATTTCTTCTTCTGCAAAGAGAAGTCCAAAAATAGCTGTTGAGCCCCACACCTTCCTATTTTTGACCGAGAAGAGAGAGAAACAGTAATATTTCACTTTAGCTCACATCGCCGGAAATGGAGAAGAGATACCGGAACGGGTTCGAGCCTTAGACGACGGAAGAAGCTCGCCGGGAATCATGGAGTAAATTCGCCATTATTGCCGAAATAATTGAAACTCCAAGCCAGAAATTGAATCGAAACAGCTGCAACGCCGAAAAATTTGTGCTTCGACGCCGGAATTTCCAAAGCCCGTCACCTGCAGAAAAGTGGCTGAAAATTGAAGGACGACTTCAAAGCTAGGAAGCGGTGGTGACTGAAGCTCCGATTACTTCAAATTTCGACTAAAAAAATACGCTGTCGGATCCGACCCAGGTCAGTGAAAATTTTGAAATGAAATTAGATGGGAAAAAATTAGAATCACGATCTATAAGAAACTGATTTTACTTTTTAAAATGGTATGAATAGATTTTGACAAAAAATGGGGGGAGAAAATATTTTGGCTGTAATAGATTTCTAAATTTTGAAATGGGAGAAATGGGTAAAGATGCTATAGGGGGGAACTTTTTTTATTTTTTGATAGGACAACTAAATGACAGCAATTGAGGAGAAACCGTGTCTTTCATTATGGGTATAGCCGTATAGGGGGGTTCTTTTGTACAGGCAAATTTTTTATAAATGCCAAAAATTAATTTTGATTGCAAAAATAGGGAGGTTTGAAAATTGTTTACGAAAATAGGGTTGATCGCGCCTGGGAGAGGCGATCTACTCAGTTGATCGCGCTCCCCATGCGCGATCCTTGCAAGTGTTCATTTTCTCCTCTTGATCGCGCCTGAGAGAGGCGATCTAAAGGAGTAGATCGCGCTCCCCAGGCGCGATCAACTCAAACAAATGCCACCTCATAGCTCGCCTTCCGCAAGGGCGAGGCTCGACCAGGTCTGGCCCACGCACATGGCCTCCCCTGCAAGATTCCCGCGGCCAGCTAGCTTTCCCACGCGGTTTGAGACCTCTATTTTGGCTTTTTTCGATCACAAATATGCATATAACAGATGCTTCCTTCTTCTTCCTCATCACCTTTCTGCTCCTACACGAAAATTTCTTCCTCCTCTTCTTTTGCTACACGAAAATTTCTTCTTCCTCCCCTCACTACTATTTCAGTTTTGTTATTATTTCTCCCCTCATTGCACCGAAAATTTTAGTACTCCTTTCAAAATTCATCCATCATTTTAGTATTCCTTCTCCCCTCTTTATTCTGTCCGAATTTTAGCCAAATACAAGGAAAAAATAACCATTTTTTTCCAAAATACAAACCAATCTCCACAAAAATGTAAGTATTTTGATATTTTTAAATTTTTTGCAGTTTTTTTATTTTATTCTAAAATTTATTTTTCTCAATTTGCAGTCTCACATATACACAAAAATAAAAGATAGTTGGTATTTTGCTATCTACCTGAGGAGTACAGACACTACTATCAAAAGGTAAATTCTTCAAAAAATAATTAATAATATTTTTCGAATTTATTTGCATGCATATATTATCTTTTTTTTTTAAATAACGGTGCACAGGAAATATGCTACTAGATGAAAAATTCTCAGTATATATATGTAAATTGCAATTATTGTACACATAGTATTTATTCTTGGTTCTAAAGGTTTTAAATCTTCATATTGAGTTTATGTTGTAATTGATAAATATTATTAAGTTCGTGAGTTTTTTTTTTTCCAATTAACCCAATTAAATATGGATATAAATGAATTATCTGTACAAATTCACTCCTTTTTTTCCATATAAGGATGTGCTAATTTATTCATGTTAACTATATAATTGTGAACTACAATTTTATTAACATAATAAAACAATTAGTATTATTTAATGAAACAATATTACTTCTCCAATTAATATTTTTAGTGAAAACAACTAATATCATTTAATGGAACGATTAATACTCTTTAAATAAATTTCAAGATAAATATTACTCACAAAATATATTAAAATTTAATAAACTCACTGTTGCAATTATTGTACACATAGTATTTATTCTTGGTTCTAAAGAAACAAACAATGTTATTAAATATTTTAATGAATTTAGTTTGTCCAGATATCGACATGTAATTGTGTTTGCTGTGAATTTAGTTTAGGTGTCTTTTTTTGTAATTTAATTATTTTAATATATAACTTATTTTGAGGTGTTTAATATCATTTCACTTGGAGAAACATCAATCAAATTAAGGAATATCATATTTAGGAGGATGCATGTTCCTTGACATAATTATATGATTCACCCATTTTTTTCAAAATAAAAATACGTTTATTTTGTACATCATTTTATAAATTTTATTGAATTATAAATTTATTTGGAATATATCCTAAAATTATTAATAAAAATATACTGTTTGATAGGAACTAACTTATAAAAAGTTAAATTTTAATTTTAAAAAAAATATATCATGCATAAATAAATATATTATATTACAATAAACTATTTTTAATAGTAGTGTCTTAATTTCATTGTAAAACTTATTTAAAGGGTATTAATTATTTACACTATAATATAGTAATTTTGAATAATATTAATTGTTTCATTAAAAAAATTAGTCGAAGAATATTAATTGTATCATTAAAAGATATTAGTTATTTTATTATAAGATATTAATTGTAAACCAATTTAACCGTGAAACTAGTTTACACAAAACAGACTTAAAAAATTGTTATATACGTCAATATATTATATAATTATTTGATGTATTTTAAGTATCAAATTTAATATAGATTTGTATATTAATTATAAGTGTGTTGTGTTTTTGAAGATATGCCAATCTCTCGCGATATTGGAATCCTTGTGCGCTCTTGTGGAGCTGTTATTGGAACAAGAAGAGTTGATCGTATGCTTGATTTCTATGGTCTATTACGTGTGTTGTCTGAGATCACGGGATTAGATTTGCGAGTGTATTCTTTGAATGTGTCTTGCATAATAAATAATGAGAATGCCTCCTCTAGTTGTCCTATTAGGAACAACAACGACCTTCTCTATTTCTTCCATCCACAAGCGGGGCTCAATTCAGTTGAGCTATTAGTGGAGGTTGAAATGAAGGTGC
This sequence comes from Ballota nigra, assembly GCA_947034835.1. Lineage (NCBI taxonomy): Eukaryota > Viridiplantae > Streptophyta > Magnoliopsida > Lamiales > Lamiaceae > Ballota > Ballota nigra. Next base: position 43,879,678 of record OX344721.1, read on the forward strand.
AGTACCCAGCATCCCATGGTCAGTGGGAGAACCAATACTATCCTTCTGAAGGGTCAGGTCGTGGGGGAGCCAATATGGATAGACCTTCAAACATTGCATACGAGGCCCTGCAAGTGAACCATAATGAGTGGGGTGCTTGGGAAGATGAACCCTACCAACGTTTAGGGTCTAGACATGCCGGTGGTTCAGATCCTAATGTTGGACCTTCTGGTATCACTAAGATAATGGCCCCTGTCGGCACCTCCATAGCTGATATAGAAGGTGATCTATATCCAGACTTTACTTGTAATTCTGAACCAAGCGATAATGGTTCTGAGGACGAGGGGCCGTCTGATGAGGATGATACCACTAACAATCCTTGGATGCCAAGTATTGTTGTACCAAATTCTCTAATGCCAAGAGTGAGACCTCATCCAAATTTGGTTGGAGTGCCATTTTTTGATAGGTCATGTGATGATGTACCTGTTGATTCAGTAGGCGTTCCAAGTGGTGATCTGGGCTACGATGCGGATGATGGAGTTTTGAGGTTAGGAATGATCTTCAAAGACAAAGAGACTGCGATCAATGTCGTGAAGAATTACTCGGTCCAACATGCAAGACGTGAGTACAGAGTCGAAGAGAGCAACTCGAAGTCAATGAAGTTGGTGTGCAAGCAGAACTATGCAAGTGAAAATGACAATTGCTCGACATTGCAACACTGTGAGTGGCATTTGCGCGCCTCATACCGTAAAAGATCTGGTCTTTGGGAAATCACCAGGTTGGGACCGCCACATACCTGTCTGATGGATATTGACTCACGCAGTCATTCAAATCTATGTAAAAACTTGCTTGCAGCTGACTTGGAGAGTCTCATACAAGTTGAACCAGCATACGACGTTAAATGTGTCGTGGAGCATGCAGATAAGAAATATAATTACACTATTTCATATCAAAAGGCATGGCAAGCATTGAAACGTGCTAGAGAGAATGTGTTCGGAACTTGGGAGAGTTCATGTCAATATTTGCCCAAGTATATGAGGGCCTTGGAGAAATACAATCCCGGGACCATTGTGGAGTGGAAGCACAAGGCAACGATTGAGTGGAATGTGCACACGTTGGGCTATGTCTTCTGGGCATTCAAGCCATGCATTGAAGCATTCATGCATTGTCGCAAAATACTTTGTGTAGATGGTACTCACCTTTACACTAAGTATAAACACAAATTGTTGATTGCTAACACCCTTGATGCCAATCAGAAGATCATTTCAGTAGCATATGCCATTGTTGACGATGAAAGTTATAAATCTTGGAAATGGTTTCTTAATATGTTAGCCACACATGTTGTCGGTGATATGGAGGGGGTATGCCTTATTTCCGATAGACATAAGGGTATACTGAAGGCAGTGGACGAAGTCCCAGCATTTTCACCACCAAGAGGAGTGCATCGTTATTGTTTAAGACATGTTGCTTCAAATTTCAATACTCAGTTCAAAAGTCAAAAGCTGAAGGACTTGTGTTATGTTGCGGGAAGAGCATTGTCTGTAAGTAATTAAAACTAATCAAGAATTACCTGTAACAAGCATAATGGTCCACCGATAATCTTGCCATTAGCGTGGCAAGCCATACAGAGTTCCCGATATAAAGTCGCTAATACAGCACTTCCCCAGCTGTATTCCCCTAATGTATTCACGTTCTCCAGAAAGTTCAAATACACTAACGGGATAGCATTCCGAGTGTGGTCGGGGATCATTACTGTCCCTAGAAGTAAAAGTGCACACCCCCGTGCATATTGATCAACTACCTCCTGTGGTGATTCGTCGTAAATAACAATATCATTTCTCAACATATTTTTCAGAGAAGAAAACAGGATCGCACTCCTGCCACTGATATCAACTTCTTGTACGTTGATGCCCAAAAGCGCATTACACTTATCTTGTCATTCACCGAAACTATGTTTTTCATCTTTGCATATAATTGGCTCTCCTTCTATGGGTAATCCCCACAAAATGGCAACGTCTTGTAGTGTGATGGTGGCCTCGACGACGGGAAAATGGAATGTGTGCGTCTCTCGACGCCATCTCTCCACTAATGCAGTGATGAGATGTCGATCAAGTCTGAAGGACCCACAACGAAGTGGACCGTAAAAACCCATCGTCTTCAATCTCTCCACTACACGGGGGTGAAGTACAATCTTTCGAGGATCGGGGTCATCTTGCCTAAATGTCCAAAACACCCCATCGCCTCCTTGGTATGTATGGAGCACAGTTTCACTTGATTCCCGATTAATACGGTCTAGTCTCGAGCGATGTTCATTTTGCATCGTGAGTACAGATCGGCTCGCCGGTCCATATAATAGTGTCTCTTTTGCAGCATTCATCCTGTAAAGAAATATATTTAACTTTTTAATGGTAATCAACTAATCAACATAATGGTAATGGTAATCAACTAATCAACATAATCAACTAACATATATCTAACTAATCAACTAAAATATATCTAACTTTTTAATGGTAATCAACTAATCAACATAATAAATATATTTAATTTTCATGTTTAAAATATCACAAATTAAAGATTTCCTAAATATATATGACCATCACATATTAACGCAATGTTTATTTCTTTTAATGAAGAAAAGTGCATCCGTCTTTAATCCTAAACCCAAGGGAATGCCATTTATGAATTGGAGATATACCTATGAAAAGAAGGAATGAATGAATAAATGAGGGGTTCTTGCAACAAAATTAATTTGTGTTACTTTTTATTTTGCCAATGCATTTTCCCTCGTGGTTGTTTAAATATATGAACACAGAATTATGATTCTCTGTTGGATATTTTTTAAATATGCATTTTCATGTGGGACGGTTTAATTTATGAGACGGGTGTGATAAAAATAAGATGGTTATTTAATTAGATATTTTCTTAAACTAGTGATATACATTAATGTTTCTTAAAGAAATATCTACTATTACTAAGCAACTAGAACTTCTCCCGTGCGATGCACGGTTAATATATATATATATATATATATATTTTAAATTTACATACTAAAACTTTATGTTAAAAATTTATATACATACATTGTAATTTTTTTTAATTTATGCAAAAAAAATTCATAATTTATAATATTATATAATAATAAATTTATTTAATATTTTAAAATTGTTTCGTAATAAGTTTATCATGAATTATTTTTATATAATACTTTGCCAATTATTAAAACAACTATATATATGTGGTGTATTTTGCAATTTCAAATGAATTATTGTTTATATGTTAAAAGAATAATTATGCAATCATAAAATAAGGGTTACAAACCAACAAAAATTCATTTGAAGATTCTTTATGTTGATGCGTGTATATATAATACATATATATTAGTATTAAGTATGGAAAATTCCCTATTCATTAATTACCAACAATATTATTCTTCAACCAACTGTCAAAACATATATAAATAGCATGATCCTTTAAAATATTATAAATCCAATTTTAATTCTCACACTAAATGGACAAATATTTAAATTGGCATAATATAAATTTTCATTAATAAAAATTGTAGACATATTAAAATATATAGAATATGTGTATTAAATAAGTATTGCGCACATATATACGTATTTAAAAATATTATATAATTAATTTATATATTTCTTATATTTATAATTATTAAAAAAGGATTTATAAAAATTAAACTACTAACGTTTATTTTTATTATCTTAAATTATTTTATCATTGTAAACATATTTTATTGACCCACTTACTAAATTGCAAATATTATAGTTATCCCAAACAAAAGGTTTAATTAAAAAAATCACCGCTCTTCTTATAAACATGAAAATATATACAATATTATATAATATGTGTTTATATAATTACATATATACTGTATTTATACTGAAATTATATTATTTATGAAAAATATAATCAATTAATTAAAGATCATTTGTCTAACGCGAGCCAAAAACTGAGAAAGATGAGAGGTATCAATGTGTCAATACCCATGAGCAATCAAATATAACAACTTTGACTCTAAATTCATTAAAATATTTAATAACATTGTTTGTTTCTTTAGAACCAAGAATAAATACTATGTGTACAATAACTTCAATTTACATATATACTTCAATTTCCTTTGCACCGTTATTTAAAAAAAAAAAGATAATATATGCATGCAAAATAATTCAAAAAATATTATTAATTATTTTTTTAAGAATTTACCTTTTGATAGTAGTGTATGTACTCCTCAGGTAGATAGCAAAATACCAACTAGCTTTTATTTTTGTGAATATGTGAGACTGCAAATTGAGAAAAAAAAATTTAGAATAAAATAAAAAAACTGTAAAAAATTTAAAAATATCAAAATACTTACATTTTTGTGGGGATTGGTTTATATTTTGGAAGCAGCCCTTGTGTTTTTATTTTTGGCTAAAATTCGGACAGAATAAAGGGGGGAGAAAGAATACTAAAATGATGGATGAATTTTGGTAGGAGTACTAAAATTTTCGGTGCACGATACTGTTATGAGGAGGAAGAAGTACTGATGAAATAGGAGTACTAAAATGAGGATACAGAACTGAAATTAAAAGAGGAGGAAGGAGGGAGGAGGAAGAAGAGAAATGGGGAGGAAGAAGAAGTGGGTTTGGATACTGTTATATGCAAATGAAGAGAAGAAAACGCCAGAATAGCATTATTGGCCATGCACGCGGGAATGGGGAGGCATCGCACGCGGGAATCTTGCAGGGGAGGCCATGTGCGTGGGCCAGAGTTGGTCGTGCCTCGCGCTTGCGGAAGGCGAGGTAGGACGTGGCGAACATTTGAGTTGATCGCGCCTGGGGAGCGCGATCTACTCCTTTAGATCGCCTCTCTCAGGCGCGATCAAGAGGAGAAAATGCGGTCTTTGATGCATCGCGCCTGGGGAGCGCGATCTACTCAGTTGATCGCCTCTCCCAGGCGCGATCAACCCTATTTTCGTAAAGAAAATTTCAGGACCCCTATTTTTACAATCAATTTTCCTATTTGGCCTAAATTAAAAAATTTCCCTTTTGTACATTAGCTTATTTTTTAGACTCTAAATTGTTGACCGGAAGACCCATGTAGTTTAGCCTAAAGTATACTAAGGCTCATGTAGCTTTAAGTAATTCCCCCTTTTTTTTTCCTAACTAAATAATTATTTAAAGTAGTTTAACCATGGTAACAATTTATAAAATCTGATAAATCAAGTTCAACCTGATGGACCAGCAAAACCAATCCGAATATAACTATGTAAATATGAATTGGACTATAAATTAAAAAAAAAAAAAAAAAAAGGCTAACCAAACAAGTCTCTCTAGCTTGATCAATGCGGCTAGCGGATCTAACGGATCCCACTTTTATTTTTTGCCGTCGATTTTAATTTATTTTGACAATATTTATTAGGATCAAGCCTTTGAATCTTATTAAATTATGCTGTTGAATGATTTGCTCATTTAGACTATTATTTTGAAATTTAAATTTTCATATTTTATCTATGTTTTCTAATGATCTATACTGCTCTGCATTCTGCAATCTCCAATCTCCATATAGAAAATAGATTGAGGGTTTTTAAATAAAAAACCAGTTTTAGTTCAGAAGTTTGAAATACCAATGCTGCTACACCTATGAATCTACTAACATATTTTTCAATACAATCAATTCTATTTCCTTTCATATATATATTTATATCATAATTCACATCATTCAATGATTTTAAACAAACTCAACAGTAATATAATAATACAATTACACACTACAAAAAAATTCGCGTTTTAGCGACTGGAATTAGCGACCGCCATAAAGTCGGTCTCTAAATAATAATTAGCGACCGAAAGAGACCACCGGTCTCAAAATAAAAATATTTGCGACTGCCATAAAGGACGGTCGCTAAAACTCAAAAGACAGTCAAAACTGACCAATACTGTTTACCGCCTGATTAGCGACCGCCGTGGCAGTCGCTGATTTCAAATTTATACTCAGCGACCGATGTCAGGCGGTCGCAAACTTGTAACGTTTGATTTGGGTTGGTAACGGTTGAGGGTTATTAATGCGGGGGGTATAGCGACCGCCGAGAAGCGGTCACAAATTCTAAATTGGTCAAACTGAACCGTCCGATTCGATCAAGAAGACCAAATATCGGGTAATAGCGACCGCCAGATAATCATTTTTAAAAAATTATAAATATCTTCTCCTCCGTACGCCATTTTACGTACTCATAAAAATTCTCCTCCTACTCCGCCGTTGCCGCCGCCACCTTGTCCGCCGCCGCCGTGCCGCCACCGCTAGCTTCTACATAAAAATTAACCATGAGTTTTCAAATAATTTTAACCGTTTAATTTTTTGTAAAATTATATTTTATGAATTATATATAGTGAGTGAATAAGTAAATTATGCGTATGTGTGTAGATTTTATGCGTATGTGAAATTATGTGTATGTGTATGTGAATAAGTAAATTATTATATATTATAGTAGGTCCTATTGTGACAGAATCTGTTAAGTGCACTTGCAAATATGATCACATAGGAAATGAAAACTGAAAATTACAATTATTTATCAATTTCAACGGAAATTTAGTTACAATTTTTTTAATTTATTTTATGAATTATATATAGTGAGTGAATAAATAAATTATGCGTATGTGTGTAGATTTATGCGTATGTGAAATTATGTGTATGTGTATGTGAATAAGTAAATTATTATATATTATAGTCGGTACTGTTGTGACAGAACATGTTAAGTGCACTTGCAAATATGATCACATAGGAAATGAAAACTGAAAATTACAATTATTTATCAATATCCGTGTGATCACATGTCGTTACCTTTTATTTAATGTACATTTAGCTTTTATTTAATTAAATATACAATAAATTAATTTTTCTTTTAAAAAACAGAATAATTTACTTTGTTTTTATTTATTTAAATATAAAAATATTAATTTATACGCTAGACAAAAATCATATCAAGAAGTGCACTATACAATTAGGTTAGGGGTGTAATAAAAAATATAAAATGAAATTGGTTATTACAAGAACCACTTTAAAATGTATGAGTTGTTTCATTGAAAAATATTAGTTGTGTTTGACTAAATGATATTAGTTCTATATTTTGGTTATATTGATGAAAGTATTAGTTGTTTCACTAAAATTTGTTTGTGACTCTGTCCACGATAGTGTTATGTACCACTTGTTCTGTATGAAAGCGCAAGAACGGTACAAAAATATTATCTACGGGCTGAAGAAGCGGTGGGAGCATGGGAATAGGACGGAGTTGGGTTGAGCACCAGACGGACGATCGATATGAGATGATTTCGTGGATCACTGGAACAGTGAACCATCGTTCAGAAGAAGATCGCAGAGAGAGAGAGAGAGAGAGAGAGAGAGTTAATTTGAATAATTTATTTACTATTTTTTAACAATTTATTTATGTTTATTGAACAATTTATTTATGTTTTTTGAACAATTTATTTACTATTTTTTGAACAATTTATTTATATTTTTTGAACAATTTATTTACTATTTTTGAACAATTTATTTATGTTTTTTGAACAATTTTAAACAATATTTAATTTAATTAGTAATTCGATGAAATTTAAAAAAATAAAATGGTAGTCAATTTCGAATTATATACAATTAATTGGATAAAACGAATTAGAAACAAAAAAAAAATTAATTTGATGAATTTAAAAAAAACGGGACTCAATTTCGAATTATATACAATTAAATGTATATAAAAATAAATAAATTTATAATTTATAATAGCCTGAAATATTAAATTAATAAAATTAATAAAAAAATTAGTAAATATATATATATATAAAAACGAATTAGAAACAAAAAAAGAATTAATTTGATGAATTTAAAAAAAAAAACGGGACTCGATTTCGAATTATATACAATTAAATGTATAAATACGAATGAATTAATAATTTATAATAGCCTAAAATATTAAATTTATAAAATTAATAAAAAAAAATTAGTAAATATATATATAAAAACGAATTAGAAACAAAAAAAAAATTAATTTGATGAATTTAAAAAAAACGGGACTCAATTTCGAATTATATACAATTAAATGTATAAAAATAAATGAATTTATAATTTATAATAGCCTAAAATATTAAATTTATAAAATTAATAAAAAAAGTTAGTAGATATATAAACGAATTAGAAATAAAAAAAGAATTAATTTGATGAATTTTTTTTAAAAAAAGGAGTCAATTTGAGGTTATATACAATTAAATGCAAATAAACGAACAACAATAGCATGTGTTCTAGTGGTTCACACCTCTTCCAGGTTACCAGGAGCTTGTGGGTTCGATTCCCCTTGTGGCTCAGTGGTTCGCGCCCCGCCTGGACCCCAATGGGCATGGGTTCGAACCCAATGGACCACTTTTTTTTACGCAGGTTCGCAAATTAGCGACCGCCTCATGGTCGGTCGCTAATCACAAAATAAATTAAAAGATTAATTTTATTTTTTAAAAAATAATTTAGCGATCGCCTCATGGTCGGTCGTTAAATCATGACCCGGCCAGGTCGGACCCGATAGATTCAGCGACCGGCCGAAGGCGGAACCGCCTTGACGGTCGTAGATTAGCGACCAATGACAAAAAGCGGTCGCTAATATTAGCTACCTGCGTTTTAACGACCGATTTTTCAGTTAGAAATCGGTTGCTAATCACGTTTTACGATCGAAAATCGGTCGCTAATTCTCATTTTTTTGTAGTGACATTCACCCATCCACATTAATTTAACATAAGATTAAATCTCATTCTATTAAAAAAACATAAAAGAAACATACATATCACAATTTTTTAGAATTTCTAAATCTCATAGATTTCAATAATGGGTTTTTAAAAGTCACGTGAAACCTAAAAGAAACATTGTCTAGACTTTTGACTACTTATTTCATTTCTTTAAATATAGAATTTGTACTTTTTTTAAAAAATGTATATGCTTCGATTCAATATAAAGATATTGTGCATCGAAAAACGTCCACTAATACTAAGAGCATTCCCAATGGTAGAAGACAAATTTGCCTCAAAAATCTTCCATTTGCCACTAAATTTGTCTCCAATAGTAAAATTATTCTCAATCATCATACTCAAATCTTAACTCAAAAGAAATATTCTCGTGGAATATTCTTAATTATTCAATTTTGTTTCCTATTTTATTTTATATTTGTATAAGATAAAATTATAATTTGATATTAATGTTAAAATTCTTAAAATTTTACACAAAATAAAAATATGATATGATTAATAATATATTAAATAATAATGATCTAATGGTACAATTTTTTTAAAAAAATACTTGATATAAAATTAGTATTTTCTTTAATGTTGTCTTATTATATTTCAATTAGTTATAATTTGTATTTTTATTAAGGTTTATATTTTTAATATTAAATTTTTATGTCACATAATATTAGAAATAAATCTAAAATCAATACATAATATTATATTAACTCAAAATATATATCACATAATATATCAAGTAAATAAAATGAAAAAAAAAAAAAATCATTTGCCTCCAAGAAGGGAGGAGGAGAATTAGCCTCCTTGCTTTCATTTGTGGCAATTTGGCACAAGATTTGCCTCCCCCATTGGAGGGCACTTTGGAGGCAATTTTGTCTTTGCCACAAGATTAGCCTCCCATTGGGAGTGCTCTTAATTTGGAGCAATTTTTGCGGCAGACCATTTATTTGGAGGTAAAATGGTTTGAGGGCAATATAATAATTTTGCTAATCTAATAAATGCAAAATGTAATTAAAATTAATTAATCTACTTTATTGATGTCCATAATCTAGGCATTTAAAAAAACAAAAAAATAACTAAGGAAATTTTCAAAAAATACCGAGTAAACCCAACTATGATAGACAGACGTTGGTTTAACTCAATAATAAGGGCTTGTAAAAGATCGAGCAGCCCTAGCATAACGATGAGTTAATAAATTGATATTTCTATGAACATACAATACTAAAGAGAGTGAGAGTAATTGTTTACTATCTTTAATGATATCAACCAATGAGGAATCATAAATTTGAGTAGAAAGCATGGCATTTGTGACTAATTGAGCATCTATTGCAATCACTACTCTCTCCATATGTAGATCATTAAGCAAGAAAAGTGCATCATGAAGATCAAGTGTCTCTCCTATGTCCGACTTTATTTTTCCAGAAAAATAAAATGTTCGAGCTGGCAATAAAATCACCTTGATAATTCCACAAGATCATGCCGATACCAAACTCAAAGTATCGAAATAAAAAAAATAAAAAATAAAAAAGCAGCATCATTTAATTTGCAAAAGGAAGCAGGTGGCTTTTGCCGCTTCATACTTGACATTGATCGTTCTAGTAGTTTTTGTCTAATATCTTTTGGTAATTGCCTAATTGGTATTCATTCATGGTTTCACCGTTTCAGCCCTAACAAAATTGGGCTTAATTATTACATTCTCAGTTTAATTCCACAAAAACTTGGTCCTAAAGTGAGTCGCACTTGTAATTTTGGTCCGAAAATCCAGACGTGGATTAGTACACCAAAATGAATTCCCTAATATACCCTCCGTCGTTATTTGGACCAAGGAAAACTCTCGATTTCTTTTTTCGAATTTATGTCACATTTCAGGAAAAAAAAATCGAAAAATTATTACTGAACATAAGTCGACAATTGTTAAACTGACCAAGGCAAACTCTTGAAAAATAATTCAAATTTGTGTCACATTTTCAAACAATTTATCGAATTTATGTCAATTTTAAGGACACATTAGAATTTTCACGTATATGTTTAGCAAAATAAAAATTGGTGGATTGTACTTCCCAAATTTGGGTTCAAATAACCTGGGCGGCTGGGCCGTCTCATAAATAAGCTGGGAACTATACAAACCCAATTAGATTCATTACAAAAAATAAATAGCCATTTTGTATTTAATGGGCCTTGCTCAAAAATCACAATTAAATTCTTAATTTCCTTTTACATTAGTTTTTTTTCACACTATGGTCTATGAATTTTCATGAAGTTTTCAATTGGCAGAGAATTTAGGAATGGAATTCAACTCATGTCAAATATGTTATATTTGTTTCATATATAATAAATAAAAAGTTGTGGAAGAAGGGCATTTTAAAGTTCAATTTTGTCCCAAATATTACTATAATCAAAATTCTGATTTCGTTAAACTTAATCTTTAAATAGCAATATAATCACTTACTAGTGTGTGTACATATAGTCTCTCTTATGTAATATTGGACTTGTATTCAACTTTTATTCAACAGAGGAAGTGTTTTATTAAATGGGTCACATGTTATCTTATTAACCTTCATATGTAACCTTTTATTTTAATATGTGTTACGTATAATATGAACAATTTAATTTAACATAAAAACCCCAACGAGGTATGATATCATTCGATAAGGAGATGACCAACACAAGGTGTGTTAAATGTTGTTTGCCAAATAAATAAGGTTGGAAATTACTGGCTATTCAAGTGAGCTTTGACAAAAACATCAAATGATTGAGGACATAAATGTTTAATGATTATAATGAGGAAATTAAAGATGAAGATGAACTGAAAGTAAGAACACCAATAATTGTCAGGGGTATATTATCACTGGACTTGAATGCAAATTATATTGCTCTTTGATTGATTGTGTTGAACCCCCCTTTTTGATACAAATATGGGACTATTTATAGTTTCTCCCTACAAGGGTACGAATGTCATTCCCGACCTCTCGGGGGACAGTGTCATTAAATGTCTGATTAGGCGTGAAATTGTTATGTTTTGGTGCCCGATTTGCCCATGTTTTGAGTGTTTTTTATGAGTGTTTGGAGTCATTAGAGTATCATTTCTATAAACTGATGAATTTGTCTCTTTGGTTTTCATAGATGGATAGAGGGTGAAAAGAGGAGTTCGTAGGACTTTGAATCGGCCAAAACGGACTCCCGGTTGAGGAGATATGAAGATTTTACGAACATGTGTACAGCTGCCGAAAAGTGCTCGAGCTCGACCACTCGTGCACTGTGCACGAGTTGAATCAGGTCGTGCACTAGTGCACGAGCAGTGCACGAGCGTACGTGATTTTTGGCCCAAAAACGCCCAAATTCGATCCCAAGCCTATTTATACCTTTTTCCAAGCATATCAACAGATACGAACACATATTTTTACATATTTTGAGCGAGGAGAAAGCTTGGGAAGGAGTTTTGAAGAATTTTATACGTTGTAATCGAGGTTTTAATTTACGAATTCTTAGTTTTAGTATTTCTTTTGAACGTATTAGATTAATTCTTTCTTTCTTTACTCTTTGAGACGACTAAACCTAGTTTTTCAGATTTATATAGATTTTTTTAGAGACTTTAATTTGTTCTTTCGTTTATGTTCTTGATTTCTTTTGTTAATTTAATTATGCATATGATTTTTTTGTTCTTGTGATTGCTTTTATTATTCAAACCACCATGTTAGGCTAGAACCCTTGCATGCTTAGGATAGGATGAACTCGTAGAAGTAGGACGTTGATACATAATTAGGATAACATGTGATGTTTAGTTTTAATTCTCTTAATTAATGAACGCTTAAAATTAATCTTAACTTTACCTTTGAATTTCGTACGAAAATTGTTAGAGAGAGGACGACCTTATCACTCTTTAACAACTAGTAGACTTAATGAGAGGGTTTAGAAATGGTTAATTCATCTATCGGTTTATCTATGGAGGACGACCGCATCACCTTAGTTAAATTAGAGTCTCTTTAATTAAGCACAATCTATTAACTTGTTTAGTGGATTAGTGAAGTCGATTGATAGGATAAAGTATTAGGATTAATTCTTGAGCTTTTCAACTTACAATCTTATACTTAGATTATTTCTTGCACATCACTGTTGATAGGCGAACATCATCCAGCATGAAGCGAACAAGAGTTACGGGCTTAAACAAAGATAGTCAACATTGGGGTGCATCTACCAATCTGAGAGGTGTATAAAGTGACGAACAACTCCCCCGACGAACAACTAATGGGCGAACAGGTATTAAGACCCGAGACCAAGAATGAGCCAACTGTGAAGTCATCAATGACGAACAACTTGGTCAAATTATGATACAACAAACAACCAAGGAGGTGTGTACAAGTGAACAAAGGACAAAGATCCCAAAGCCAAGCTGAACAAAGCCATAAGGCGAACAACTTCCAAAGTACAACCTCAAGAGGCGAACAACTTTCAGTTGGAGAATCAACAAAATCAATCAAGACGACCTAGGCGAACAACAATGAGTCCGAAATAAGACCAAAGAAGACTTTGTAACTAAGATTCAGCTTAGATAAGATCAAAGGGACACATGTCAAGCATGCAGGCTAGGGAGGCCAAGAGTCTTGGACACCTCATGCTTGCTAGTCTCTATAAATAGTTGTTCTCCAGCTTATGAAAAAATAAGTTCAAAAAAGAGTAAAAATGCATAAACAATTCCAAAACACACACAAATACACCTAAAACGCCCACACATACGAAATCAATTCAATTTCGACTACCAAATTTACTAATTCGATAAATTCACACCTCGATTTACCAATTACGGTGGTAATCAATCACACGTATTGATTGGTGACGTAGCACAGATTTAAACAGCCATTAATCCATCCGATTAAATACGTTCATCAACAATCACGGTTATTTTGATTATCGTACCAACTCCGTTAGTATACGTAGGAATTCCTATCCCGAGCATCACCATCTCATTCATTCATTTCTTTCGTTCTTTAGTTTAATTAGTTTATTTTAGTTGCTTTTAATTAATTCTTTCAAAAATTCAAAAACATACACTCATATTAACTACGACGCGTAGATCTTCAGGGATCTATTCGCATACATTCCTTCCCTTGGGTTCGATAATACTTGGTCCCTATACTTGCTCATACTACAGTGAACCCGTACTCTTGCGGGGAAACTACTAGTAGAAAGCTGGTATATTCGCATCAAGTCAATGGCGCCGTTGCCGGGGATGGCGTTGTATGTCTTTTGAATAGGACTTGTAGATAGCTTAGTAGTGAGTGATTTACTTTTCTGTTTTATTTTGTACGTATTCGACAGTTGTGTTTTTATTCTTTTGTTAGTGTTTCAGGTTTATGAAAATGCGCTCGCAAGGCACTACGAGCGAAGAGAGATTACCGTTGGATCTTGAGACAATAGCAAGAAGAAATCGAGCCTTCTTAAGCAGGATGAACGCTGCCGGAGGGAAATAACCAATGGACATTACTAATGAGTTGGACGATGTCGAGAATGAGTTTAATCAGATATTGAACCGGGCTGACGGCACTGAAGGCAATTCCAGTAAGAACCAAGATCCGTCAAGGGACAGCCAGAGCCAAAACCCGGGTACTCAGAACATGAACAATCCAGCTCATAACCTTGTCCAACATCCTCAAAATAACCTTGCTTACCCACTGAACAACTTTCTACAAAACAACTTACCACCCATACCCATACCCACCATATCCTTATCCACCATACCCGTACCCTCCACCTCCATTTTACAACCAATCACCAGTCTATCAACCACCACCAGTCCAACAAGTACCCGTACCACCTGTTATTCCTCAGCACGTTCCTCAAAACACCGATCAGAACATGGCTATTCGAGAAAATTTGCGGCACAACCGCAAAGGTACTATGATGGAGTGGCATTGCCCCCTGTAGAGGCAAACAACTTCTCAATTTCCCCTGGAATTCTTAAGTTGCTTACCGAGAATTAATTCAAGGGGGAGGTTGGGAAGGAGAATCCTCATACTCATTTGAGGAGTTTTCTGATGATCGCATCCACATTCAATTATAACGGCATGTCTGAAGATGCCAAGAGGCTCAGGTTGTTCCCATTCTCTTTGACGGGAATAGCCAAGGAGTGGTACAATAACACGCTCCCATGGGGAGGTGTAACCACATGGGCCGAGCTCGAGCGTCTGTTCCTCGAGCGATTCTACCCTCCATCGAGAACGATTAAAGCAAGGATAGAGATCTCTTCCTTCCGCCAGAAGCAAGGAGAAGACTTACGTCAAGCGTGGGAGAGATACTCGAATATGTTGATTGAGTGACAGCAGCACGAGTACAATGAGGGGGATATCATGGCATTCTTCTACAGCGAAGCTAGCAAGGCTGGTCAAACCCATCTCGATGCATGTGCCAGTGGAGCTTTTCTGAACCAAGGGATAGCGAGGTGTAGAGAAATCGTCGACAACATTGTCACGAATGCCGGGGCATGGAACGAGGATCCAGAATTTCAGAGAGTTTGTAAGTTGGAGGAGAATGAGGGTACGAGGAAGCTGTTGATGGTTATGATGGAAAATATCAGCAACCTCGAGATGGGGCAGAATCTGGTTGGAGGGAATGTAGCAGTGAATGAGAAAGTGGACCCACCCACGAGTCAGCAAGAAGAGGCCAACTTTATGGGAAGGCCTAACTATCCACAAGGGGGGTATCCACAAGGTGGCAATCAGTTTGGAAGGCCTTCTTATGGCCAGCTTTTGTACCTCCAGGTCCACAGCCTCCTCAAAATCAATGGAGGAACACACAAGGGTATCAAGGAGGACAACAACCTCCTCAGAACACATGGAGGAAGAACGAGAATTTTTCATATGCTAACCCGAAGGCCAGAATTACAGTTCCTCCAGGTGTTGATCCAGGTTCGAAACCCCCGGGTGGAGAAGGCGGTGCCTCAACTGAGGAGATGTTGAGAGCTATCCTTCTGAAGGTAGAGGAAGGAAACAAGAGATTGTCCTCTTTGGAGTATGATGTGAAGGAGTTGCATAAGAAAGGTGATCAGCGTGATCAAGAACTCCAGAAGAGAGATGTAGAGCTGAATCGAATTCAGCAAGAGAACAACAGACGGTTCACTTCATTAGAGTACCAGATTAGCCAGATCGCAAAATCATTAGGTAGAGAGCCGGGTAAATATCCTTCTATGCCGGAGGGGAACCCGAAAGAACATTGCAAGGCGATCCAGCTTAGAAGTGGAACCAACTATGATGGTCCTCAGATGCCTGCTGATTCTGAGACGCCTCAAGGAGAGATTGAGATGGAGGGACAAGAACATAAGAAAGATGGAGGTGAGACAGTTGAGAAAGGGGTTGAGGGTGAAGGCATTCAGAAGAGTAAAGATGTGGAGGAGTCCCATGAGAGCAAAGAGCCTGAAGAGGAAGGAATTGAGAAGATTGAGAGAGTTCCTAAGTGGAAGAAGGCAAAGTAAGCAAGGAAGAAAGTGAAAGAGACCGAGCGTGATGAATGGGGGGTACCCAAATCGGTGATACCCGTCCCATATCCACAACGCTTCATGAAGAAAATGCTTGATGAGAAATTCGTTAAATTCCTTGATGTTTTTAAGAAATTGCATATTAACATTCCTTTTTATGATGCTTTGGAACAGATGCCGAATTATGCTAAGTTCCTGAAGGACTTGATAGCGAAGAGAAGGAGAGTTGATGAGCCCAAGTTGGTGCAGTTGAACCATGAGGTGAGTGCATTAGTGCACAAGGCGCTTCCCCCGAAGTTGAAGGATCCCGGGAGTTTCACGATCTTATGTGATATCGGGAATGGAGTCAAGAAGGGAGCGTTATGCGACCTTGGGGCGAGCATCAATCTTATGCCCTTGTCGTTATTCAAGAAGTTGGAGGGTGGAGAACTTCAGCCGACAATGATGACGCTTCAACTCGCCGATCGGTCTATTACTCGACCTCAAGGTGTGGTTGAAGACGTCATATTTCCAGCCGATTTTGTAGTGCTTGACATGGAGAAAGATGAGCGAGTACCATTGATCTTGGGAAGACCCTTCTTAGCTACGGCCGGAATGGTGTTAGATATGGCAAATGGGAAGATCACGTTGAAAGTTGATGATCAAGAAGTGAAAATCTCCCTATATGAGGCCATGAAGTACCCAAAGGAGGATGAGAGTTGTTATTGCATGGATGTCATTGATCCTTGTGTTGAAGACACACCTCCTATCCCTAATCTTTCTCTTAGTAATGAATTTGATAATCCTTCACTCGATGATTTAACCCCTGAGCATTATGATCTTGATTATGTTGATAGGGATAAAGTGAAGAATTTGAAGGATGGAGAAGTGAAAGGTGAGGACGTGGTCCAGTTGGAGAGGAAAGGAGGAGTTAAGAAGAAAAAGTCCAAGCGCAAGAAATTGCTTAGTAAGATTCCTCCAGATAAAGGTGAGAAGAAGTTGAGACCTATACCACTTGAGGTTGAGAAGGAAGCAAAGGAGCTCATGATGGAGGGGCAACAAGGAAAGAAATTCAACCACCACTCTTATGAGAGTAAGAGAGGTAAATTTGAGTATCATGTCCCATAAGCTCCTTTGAGCTCGGTCGGACATTAGGACCTTAAAAATAGTGTTGAATGGGAGGCAACCCATTTTCATTTGCTTTTGAGTATTTTTAGTTATTTGAGTTCTATGTTATTAGGGTGTTGTTGAGTCGTAATTTCTAACCTCGTATTTGAGAGTTTATTTTGTAGGCTTGTCTCGAAGGAGTAAAGGTATCATGGAGTTATTCAGATTGAAGGGACCAACTCGAGACAAAGGAGTGTGACACGTTGTTGAGAAACTTGAATTATTTGGATGAGGTAACCCACAACCCCAAACTTAGACCTCTTCACAAGGTCGAAGTTTGGGGGGTGGAGTTTTTTATTTGTTTTATGGTGACATTGCACAAGTGCACACCCTCTCTTGAGTGAGTTTGGTTATTTGGTATCTTGAGATGCTCCTTGAGCTGTTATTGATTTGATTTGCTACTACATATTTCATGCCTATCAATCATCTTATGCTTGTTGATTGCTGTCTTTGAGTATGATTTGGTGAGTAGAGTTAAGTTGTGAGGTTGAGTTAGGAATTCTATTGTGTGAGTGTTTGAGTTAGAGTTGCTTTGAGAGAGAACTAGTATGCTTGTGATTTTTCCTTTTGAGTACTTGTGTGATGAGAGTGAGAATTCACTAGGACTAGCATGGATGTGAAAGCCGTGAGATATTGAGCCTTTTGAGATTTTGATGCATGAAATGATCTCTTCGTTTGTGAGTGGATCGTCACCTTGGAGGATGCTAGAACTTGTGTGTGCTCTTGCTTCTTGATTGTGTCTAGTATGATATGCCGAATGTGATCTTAGGCCATCTTTGTTTTGAATGAGTCACTTAGCCAAAAAAATTCCTTACCATTGATATTTGTCCCTTGTTAGCCCCCTTTGAGCCTTAATCCTATTTCATTGGCTAGCACATTTAAACACTATTCCAAATTCCTAAGCCTTTTTGTCCCAATTTGAGTGGAGAATAGGAAAAGTGTGAATGTGAAGGGATTGAGTTGAGTTGAAAGAGGAAAATGTGATTGCTTGAGTGAGTATGAGAAGAAGGTGTGATGAAGTTATGAGTTGTGGGAAAGAACAAAAAGTTGAGAATGAGCAAAAGAAAAAAAAATGACGATGAGCTCATGTGAGTTGTGTGCAAAAGAGAAAAAGAAAAAAAAGTGAAGGGATTGAAAAAAAAAAGTGAAGTGAGTTAGAAAAAAAATTGAAGTGTTGAGAGTATTGGAATTGAAAGTGTGTTGATTGAGAATGTTTGAAGTATTCTGTTCCTAATCTCGAAGTACCGAAGTTTGATTTTCTATTCTCCATTCACTTGAGTCACTTATCCATATTGTTATTCCACCTGTCCAAAGAGTCTACATTACAACCTTGAGAAAAGTCCTTTTTGATTCAGCATTGATTTCTAGAGTATGGTCGGAGTTGAGAGTGCTTACAAGCCTATGGCTGCTGATATGGGTGACTGATTATTTGAGTGAGTCCCATATTATTGATATACACTTGTAAGGGAGTGAAACACATCGTTGAGTACACATCCATGTTTGATCTTGGTGTTTCTTGTTGTTATTGCATGAGTATGATGAAGGGGATGAGTTTGTGTACTTGTGAACGATCTTTGAAGCTTGAGCTCTATTACTTGCATGATTTAGTTCTTTGACTCATTCCTACCAATTTCACTTGACTTATTATTTTGTTGCTTGAGGACAAGCAACATGGTAAGTTTGGGGGGGTTGATTAGGCGTGAAATTGTTATGTTTTGGTGCCCGATTTGCCCATGTTTTGAGTGTTTTTTATGAGTGTTTGGAGTCATTAGAGTATCATTTCTTTAAACTGATGAATTTGTCTCTTTGGTTTTCATAGATGGATATAGGGTGAAAAGAGGAATTCGTAGGACTTTGAATCGGCCAAAACGGACTCCCGGTTGAGGAGATATGAAGATTTTACGAACATGTGTACAGCTGCCGAAAAGTGCTCGAGCTCGACCACTCGTGCACTGTGCACGAGTCGAATCAGATCGTGCACTAGTGCACGAGCAGTGCACGAGCGTACGTGATTTTTGGCCCAAAAACGCCCAAATTCGATCCCAAGCCTATTTATACCTTTTTCCAAGCATATCAACAGATACGAACACATATTTTTACATATTTTGAGTGAGGAGAAAGCTTGGGAAGGAGTTTTGAAGAATTTTATACGTTGTAATCGAGGTTTTAATTTACGAATTCTTAGTTTTAGTATTTCTTTTGAACGTATTAGATTAATTCTTTCTTTCTTTACTCTTTGAGACGATTAAACCTAGTTTTCAAATTTATATAGATTTCTTTAGAGACTTTAATTTGTTCTTTCGTTTATGTTCTTGATTTCTTTTGTTAATTTAATTATGCATATGATTTTTTTGTTCTTGTGATTGCTTTTATTATTCAAACCACCATGTTAGGCTAGAACCCTTGCATGCTTAGGATAGGATGAACTCGTAGAAGTAGGACGTTGGTACGTAATTAGGATAACATGTGATGTTTAGTTTTAATTCTCTTAATTAATGAACGCTTAAAATCAATATTAACTTTACCTTTGAATTTCATACGAAAATTGTTAGAGAGAGGACGACCTTATCACTCTTTAACAACTAGTAGGCTTAACAAGAGGGTTTAGAAGGGGTTAATTCATCTATCAGTTTATCTATGGAGGACGACCACATCACCTTAGTTAAAATATGGTATCTTTAATTAAGCACAATCTATTAACTTATTTAGTGGATTAGTGAAGTCGATTGATAGGATAAAGTATTAGGATTAATTCTTGAGCTTTTCAACTTACAATCTTATACTTAGATGATTTCTTGCACATCACGGTTATTTTGATTATCGTACCAACTCCGTTAGTATACGTAGGAATTCCTATCCCGAGCATCACCATCTCATTCATTCGTTTCTTTCGTTCTTTAGTTTAATTAGTTTATTTTAGTTGCTTTTAATTAATTCTTTCAAAAATCCAAAAACATACACTCATATTAACTACGATGCGTAGATCTTCAGGGATCTATTCGCATACATTCCTTCCCTTGGGTTCGATAATACTTGGTCCTTATACTTGCTCATACTACAGTGAACCCGTACTCTTACGGGGAAACTACTAGTAGAAAGCTGGTATATTCGCATCAAGTCAATGGCGCCGTTGCCGGGGACTAGTAGTAGTTGACTACTAGTAGAAGTTGGTATATTCGCTTCAAGTCAATTAGCCCTTCGATTTGCATGCATAGGATCAGATTAGAAGAGGGTAGAAAACCGATAGTACAAAACCAACGTAGAGTTAATTCGGTGATTCAGGAGGTGATACATAAGGAAGTTCTGAAGTTGTTAGATAGCAACATGATTTTTGCAATTTCTGATAGTCCATGGGTGAGTCCGTTACACGTAGTTGCTAAGAAGGGGGGTACCACAATGATTAAGACGAAGTCTAATGAATTGGTAGTCACTAGATTAGTGACGGGTTGGCATGTGTGTGTTGATTATAGAGAGTTGAACAAGGCAACGTGTAAGGATCACTTTCCTATACCGTTCCTTGATCAGATGATTGATAGATTAGGTAGTTTTGAGTATTACTGTTTCTTAGATGGGTATTCGGGGTATAATTAGATTATGATAGCCCCCGAGGATCAAGAGAAAACCACCTTCACCTGCTATTATGGAACTTTTGCTTTTAGGAGGATGCCGTTTGGGTTGTGTAATGCACCCGCTACCTTTCAAAGGTGTATGATAGCTATTTTTCATGGTTTGATTGAGAAGATTATGGAGGATTTCATGGACGACTTCTCCATCTACGGGGAGTCGTTTGATAAATGTCTAATCAATCTCAAAGTTGTTTTGAGTAGGTGTGAGGAGATGGACTCAATGCTTAATTGGGAGAAGTGTCACTTCATGGTGAGAGAGGGTATTGTTCTTGGACATCATGTGTCCTCGAAAGGTATCCAAGTTGACAAGGCGAAAGTGATTGCTATTGAGAAGCTTCCACCACCTTCGACCGAGAAGGGGATTCGGTCATTTTTAGGACACGCGGGTTTTTATAGACGTTTCAACAAAGACTTTTCACAAATTACTAAACCCCTTTCGCGGCTTCTTGAAAAAGAAGTCGCCTTTGAGTTTACTAATGAGTGTTTAGTGGCTTTTAATAGGTTGAAAGAAGCGTTGGTGAATGCCCCGATACTTGTGACACCGGATTGGTCTAGCCCATTCGTGCTAATGTGTGATGCTAGTGACTATGCGATGGGGGTTGCTTTGGGGCAAATTCGTGAGAGGCATTTTCATGCTATTTACTATGCCTCGAAGATGCTGAATTCTGCTCAAGTGAATTACACTACAACCGAAAAGGAGCTGCTGACGGTCGTGTATGCCTTTGATAAATTTTGACCCTACTTAGTAGGGACGAAAATAATTGTATATACGGACCACGCAGCGATTCGGTATCTTATGAGTAAGAAGGATGCAAAACCCCATCTTATTCGATGGATTTTGCTACTCCAGGAGTTCGATGTAGAGATTCGAGACAAGAAGGAATGTGAGAATGTGATAGCAGATCACCTTTCGAGATTGGAGCTCACAAAGGAGAACACCGTGGAGGATCAAGAGGTGAACGATGAATTTCCTGATGAGAAGCTCTTTGGCTTAGGAGACATTCCTGTATATTGAGTTGAAGGAAAGGCACCATGTTTTGTAGACTATGCTAATTATTTAGCAAGTGGGGAGTTACCTGCTGAGATAGACTCGGTGCATCGGAAGGCATTTTTGAAGAAAGTTCAGGAGTTTATTTGGGACAATCCCTACTTGTTCAAAAGAGGGATTGATTATGTGTTGAGAAGGTGTGTGCAGAGGAGGAGTGGAGTAATATCATAAGGCATTGCCACGCCTTGCCATGTGGAGGACATTTGGGTGGAGAGAAAACCGGGAGGAAGGTCCTACTGTTGATAGACGACCAGGCGAGCAACAATGTTTAAGGATTAAGAAGCTAATAAACTGAAATTAAGAAACAAGCGATCATCAGAGTTTAGAGAAAGTCAAATCTTCTGGCGACCAGGAGTGTGGTCAGATACATTTTAGGCGACCAAGCGAGCAAGAAGAGACCACGAAAGTCATAACTGTGCACCAAGCACAAACATGAAGTGAACAACTTGAAGTACGAGGGTCCGTAGCACCCAACAAGGATGTACGAGCGAGCAACAAGTCACCAAAGAAAGCAGCTGAGTAGTCCTAAAGACCAAGTACAATATTGGAAACTCCAAGAGTCACTAGTGTAGATATAGTCCAAGTGTCTTAACACTTGACACCCATCCAAGTGATAATAGTTTAGATATTGTACAAGTGTCTCAACACTTGACATAAATCCAATGGTTAAACCATCAAAATAGTGACACATAGCCTCCTTGTATATCTATAAATACCCCTTCATTTGCATGAAGGAAAGGGGATTTTTCCAGAATTCAAAAAAGAGTCTAAGTTCTTGTAAATTTATTTCTTGAGCATTACTTAACCAAATTCCATGATCTTGAATCTTGTTTGATGATTTTAATGAGGGAAGACAGCCACTAATCGTCTTGATTAGAAAAGATCATCAACAATTGGCGCTAGAAGGAGGGCCGAATCTCCGGTTGATCAAAGATTCAAAGAAATCGGTAGAAGAATCACTGGAATCTGCAAAATGTCACTGGAATCTGGCCAAAAGTCGTCGGAAACCGGACGTTGAAGGGGTATTTTGACATTTATGGGAGTTCTGTTCATATTTAAGGGTTTAAATGCATGCATGTGTGAATTAGGGTTTGTTAAATAACCAAGTTCACACATACAAGGCTAGTTACTCTTAAATTGACAAAGACAAACACAAAAGTTTTTATCATCAAAATACCTAAACATTCAAAGATGGAAAAATCGCGAGAACGACAATCCTCAAGTGCACACCCGTCACATAGGTCGCGAACTCGGATATCATCCACGGGTGACCACACACGTACGATACAAGCCACATCCAACAGAAATGTGCAAGTTACCATTGACACTCTTCCCCCAAAGGTGGAAGCCTTGGCCAGAAACCCGAAAGAGCTCGCAAAAATGATTGCCATTTTGCAATCAATACAAAGACCTCAAGAAGGAGCGGAGCCATCAAGGGCGTTGGAGGCGAACGGGCGAACAGACGAGCATCGTAGCAAGAGGCGAGAGGATGTACAAAATGACGAAGTAGATAGTGCCCAAGTTCGACGAAATAAAGGCAAAGCCCCAATGAGTGAAAGGTTGGGGAGCAGAGGGGAATCCACCCTGGGAGGAGACGAGGAGTCGAGCAAAATCACAACGAGAGGAACAAGACATAACATTGGAGAGAGATCAGAACACATGAGAGAAATCAGGAAACCACGCCACCACGGAGTGAACAGCGAGCACGCACTAATGCTCGCCCATCCGTTCATGACCGATTACGGAGGTCGGCCTTTGGGCGGCTTGGTCCCAATGGGGCCAGCAACATTGCTAAACGACCAACTCAAGAAAAACGTCCCGTTGGGGAAGGACTGAATCACGATGAAGTCATAGAACTTAGTCATGATAAACAGCCTCCCAATGGTGGAGCGTCTCCGAATGAGTTGCAAGCCCTCAAGAAGGCGATCAAGGAGATGCAGAAACAGTTGGACTC
Source organism: Ballota nigra (assembly GCA_947034835.1). NCBI lineage: Eukaryota > Viridiplantae > Streptophyta > Magnoliopsida > Lamiales > Lamiaceae > Ballota > Ballota nigra. The sequence continues at coordinate 43,903,670 of OX344721.1, forward strand.
TCAAAGAGGAATAGGATTGACAGTTTTGCCATCATCACCACTATCACCGGCAATCTTGAATGCGCCCTTGCAAAAGAAGATACAATTCCCGGCCATCAGTTTGTATGAAGGGAATTCGGATCCTAAGGTTCATCTGGCGAAATACTCCGACTTTATGATATCAATGAGGGCGTCAGATGCCACACAGTGTCGTAATTTCCCACTTACACTTGATGATGGCCCCCATCGTTGGTTTTCGGCACTCGCCCCTGGGTCCATCAGCTCTTTTGCACAGTTGAGCAAGGAGTTTTTATCACATTTCTCCACAGCAGGATCATACTTGACTCAGAGGCACCGTTTGGCCGACATCAAGCAAGGGGATGACAAGTCGGAAAGAAAGTTCCTAGAAAGGTTTGACAAGATACTTCTGGAAGGAGAGATGGTAAGTGAGGATACCAAGATGGTGGCGGTGATGGCAGGCTTAAAGAAAGGAACTGATTTGTGGAAGGAGATGCATCTGACTTGTCCAAAGACATACGCAGAATTCAGACATCGGGCACGCATACATGTGTCTATGCAAGAGGCATTACATAAAGAGTTGGGTGACAGGACCGATCCTAAGAAGGCCGGAAAGAAGTCTGCGGGAAATGAATACAAGGCTCCCAAGAACATGAAAGCTTTCAATGAAGGGGCAGAACTCAAGGAAAGATTAAATCAAGTGTTTGCTACGTCAATAGAAGCCGTGTATAACAACGTAAAAGACAGAGACATGCTTTCAGAACCAAGGAAAATCCGGCAAGAACGTGGAAAGTTAAATCCGAACAAATAATGCGCCTACCACCAGAGTATCGGACACTTCACTAGTGAGTGCCGCGATTTGTTGAAACAACTATGAAGGTTTTATGAAGAGGGTAAATTGTCCGAATTCGTGAAGAAGGAACCCGGAAAGAGACCCAGGACGGTTAGCTCACCCAGCACAGAGGATGAAAATAGCGACAACCAGCAGAGTAAGGCGACCAAGAAAGGAAAAAAGGTTCCGACAGCCCCTGCAGAACCAATGCGAGAAATCCTTATGCTCGAAGCAAATGGACCAGTTGGGGGATGTTCGGATGGAAGACCTCCAATTTCAAAGAGGAAAAGGAAAGCAGAGCTGAGAGCAGTAGCCCAAGTGAAGGAAGTAGGAATCAATCAGGCCACCAAGAAGACGGGAGATTTGGTGTTTTCAGAGAAAGATTTGGATGGAGTACTCATCCCGCACAACGACTCATTGATCATATGTGCTAACATCATGGGAACCCGAGTCCACCGATTGCTTGTGGACACCGGCTCATATACAAACATCCTCTTCAAAAGTACATTAGATCAGATAGGAGATTGTGCAGAGTATGTGAAGGATTGTAATCATAAAATAGTGGGATTCGGAGATGCTATTACCTTTCCCCTAGGAGTAGTTACGTTGTCAGTTGAACTTGTATCGACCGAGAATCCTGACATGAGGTTAACTAGAATGGTAGAATTCCTAGTGGTAGACCAACAATCCTCCTATAATGGATTTCTCGGCCGACCTTTTATTAATGAATTCAAAGCAGCTGTTTCAACGTACTATTATTGTGTTAAATTCCCAACACGAAAAGGGTCAGGTACAGTGAAGGGTGACCAAAAAAGAGCTCGTGAGTACCTCCTGCAATTATTACCCAAGAACGATCAAGTATCCATAATAGACGAACAGTTGAGCAGCAGTGCTGAAGAGGGACCATCCATACTCGATGAAATCATGGAATCTGTTGATACAGAGACGATGGAGGTGGACGACCAGTAGGGGGCTGACGAGCAAGAGGTCCTAGACGAACAAAAAAAACCGGAGGTCACATCCTGTTCAAATAAAGACGAAGACCTCGAGCCACGGCTAGGAGTGGAACCAATGACGATTGAAGGTGAACTCAACATTGAGGGACTCGTCATTGATCCTCGGTGGAAAAACCAGAAACGGAGGGCTACCCCGGTCGAAGAGTTAGAGGCAATAAAGGTCGACCCGAACCAAGAAGGCTTAGAACTCTTCATAGGATCTGAACTCCCGGAGCCATACTAATCCAAAATGACGGAGTTTCTTAAAGCAAATCTCGATGTGTTCGCATGGTCGCATGCAGATATGGTAGGCATTAGCCCTGAGCATGCCTGCCACAGACTCGACATCGACCCGAGGAAAAAGCCGATCCATCAAAAGAGGAGGAAGTTTGGACCCGACAAGTATGAAGCGCTCGATGTGGAGGTCAAAAAGTTGTTGGACAATGATCTGATCAGACAGGCCTTGTGCCCACAGTGGGTGGCAAACCCAGTATTAGTCAAAAAAGCAAGCGGAGCGTGGAGATTGTGCATTGATTTTACCGACCTAAATGCCGTCTGCCCAAAGGACAATTTCCCGTTGCCATATATCGACCAACTGGTTGATAGCACAGCCGGACATGAGCTCCTCACATTCATGGACGCATTTGCAGGATATCACCAGATTGCGATGAATCCGGATGATCAGGAACACACAACATTTTATACCAACAAAAATTTATTATGCTGGAAGAGGATGCCATTTGGGCTGATTAACGCCGGTACCACATACCAAAGGTTGGTCAACAAGATGTTCGATGACCATATCGGAAAGACGATGGAAGTATATGTGGATTATATTGTTGTTAAAAGCCCAAAGAAGGAAGATCACTTGCAACACTTGGCCCAAACATTTGAAATACTTCGGGTCTACAACATGAAACTAAACCCCAAGAAGAGCAGTTTTGGAGTCCATTCCGGGAAATTCTTGGGACATGTCAGTCAACGAGAAATTGAGGCAAATCCAGTAAAAGTGAAAGCAATCATGGAGATGCAACCACCCAGATCAGTGAAAGAGGTTCAACGGTTAACTGGGTGCCTAGCAGCTTTGAACAGGTTTGTCTTAAGATCCGGAGATAAGTGTAGGCCATTCTTCGAAGCAATCAAGAAGGGAAAGTTTCAATGGACAGATGTTTGTCAACGAGCGTTCGAACAACTGAAAGAATACCTCAGCGATACAAAAATTCTTGCCAAGCCGATCCCAGGGGAGAAGTTATACTTGTACCTGGCGGCTTCAGAAGTTGCAATCAGCTCAGTACTCGTTCGAGCAGAGGGAAAGTTCCACTTGCCCATCTACTACGTAAGTCAATCTTTACATGAAGCGGAACTCAAGTACTCACCAACAGAAAAGCTGGCATACGCGCTAGTAATGAGCGTCAGAAAACTCCGCCCATATTTTTTCGACCATCAGGTGGAAGTACTAACAACATTCCCACTCAAACAAATATTGCATAGGCCCGACACAGCCGATCGCCTCCTAAAGTGGTCCTTGGAAATTAGCCAGTTCGGAATTTCATATGCTCCTCGAACAACGATCAAGGGGCAAGCATTAGCCGACTTCATAGTCGAGCTGACTTTCCCCCAAGATCCGACGAGAGGACATAATCATCCCTGGCACATGTATGTTGACGGGTCATCTACCAACACAGCGTCGGGAGCAGGAATAGTTTTGATAAGTCCAGACAAACAGGTCTTCACTTCAGCCATTCGATTCGATTTCATGGCAACAAATAATGAAGCTGAATATGAGGCACTGATAGCCGAACTTCGTCTAGCACTGGCAGTTGGAGTTAGAAGACTACAAATATACGAGGATTCACAACTGATAGTCAACCAAGTCCGGGGTGAATATGAAGCAAAGGATGAAAATATGGCGTTATATCAAAGGATCGTAGCACATCTAGCATCCATGTTCGAGCAAATTTTCATCGAACAAGTACCAAGAGAAAATAATGCTCAAGCAGACGCACTCGCTCGCCTGGCCACCAGCACAGGCCCGGCAGAATTGTCAGAAATCACCATCACAAAAATATATCAACCATCGACACATGACTACAGGATCAATCAAGTGGATGAGGAATTTTAGGAAAGTGACTGGAGAGTACCCATCATTAAATACCTACGTGATGGTGAAGTCCCTGAAGACCCTCAAGAGGCAACCAGGACGACCAGACAAGCAGTAAGGTTCACAATCATGGACAACCAACTCTAAAAAAGAGGATTTTCACTTCCGTTATTGAAATGCCTGACAAGAGAACAAGGCCAAGAGGTTCTACGAGAAATTCATCAAGGCGTTTGTGGAAATCACGCTGGAGGGCGTGCGCTGGCCTACAAGAAAGTAAGGTAAGGGTATTATTGGCCTACGTTACTACAAGACGCTATCAAAGTTGCAAAAACTTGTCACAGATGCCAGATATTTGTACCCAATATCCACAAGCCACCAACCGAAATAATAGCAGTCAATAGTCCATGGCCATTCGCAAAATGGGGAATCGACATTATAGGACCTTTCCCAACGGGAAAGGGAAATGTAAAGTTCACAGTGGTGGCCGTGGATTACTACACAAAATGGGCTGAAGCATAAGCACTCGTGACAATCACACAAGAAAAAATGATCAGTTTCATATGGAAGAATATCGTATGCCGATTTGGAGTCCCACATGCAATCTTGACTGATAACAGACGACAATTTGAAGACAAGAAAATAAGAAACTTTTGTGAGAAATAGGGAATAAAAAAGCATTTCTCAACCCCATATCATCCCCAGTCTAACGGCCAGGTCGAAGCGGTTAACAAAATAATCAAACACATATTGAAAATCCGGTTAGTAGACAAGAAAGGAAAATGGTCAGAGGAGCTACCAGAAGTGCTATGGGCATATCGAGTATCCTATAGGACAAGTACAGGTGAAACTCCGTTCACCATGGCATTCGGCATTGAAGCAGTGATACCCATAGAGTTGAAGGTACCAACAGAGCGAACAACAACGTTCGACGAACAGGCGAACAACAAAGCTCTAGCTGCAGAAATGGATTTAGTTGATAAAAAGAGGATTTCAGCAGAAATAAAAAAACGCAATATACATGAAAAGGATCGCAAAGTATTACAATTCACAAGTGAAAGTTAGAGAGTTCAAGATCGGAGATCTCGTACTTAAAAAAGTTTTGGGACCACCACCAGGAGTATTCGGACCGACTTGGGAGGGCCCGTACAAGATAACTCAGAAATGGGACAACGACACTTATGACTTAGAGGACATGAATGGCAATTCGGCCCAATACTCCTGGAATGCAGCTCTGTTAAAAAAGTATTATCAGTAGACAAAAGTTGTACAGTGCATGTAAAGTTTAATTTAGTTCAAAATTTTATGTTGTTCGTATGAGTACAGTTGTAAGTACGTTGAAAATTTTTCAAAGAAAAATGTATGTAAAACTTATGTTATAAGGGTTAACTTGTTAAGTTGTTCACTCTACAAAGCAAAGATGCTCGCTCATAATAATCGAGCAAAGGGAGCGAGCAACAGTGCCAGGAACAGACAAATGCGAGGCCGAGTCCATGAAGGGACCATAAGGCACAATTATCCGAGGCTAAGTCTTTTAAAAGACAACAAGAGCCCGTCTAAGCCGATCAGATGATCACTAAGCACAAAGATGTTTATCCTAAAAAGAAAAAATACTAAGTTCGCAAAATTTGTACGAAGTCCGAGGCGAACAACAATGCAAAAAACAAACAGGCAAGAAACAGAAATGCATAATAAAGCAAAAAGATAGTGAACACTTCCAAATTCTTCATTCATTAAAAGAACAAGATATTACAACAAAAGGAAGCAAAAGTACAGGTTGGTCCTAACACAAATTTAAACAAAAAAAAACAACAACATACAATTTTCAAGCTTGGAGGGCTGGAGGTGCATCCGTGGTCGCCGGAGCAGTGGGTGCCGCGTCAGAAGTGGGAGCAGTCGTAGCCGCTGCAGCCGAGGTGCCCGCTCCATCAATAGGAGTTAGAGGGAGAGAATGGAGGCCATAAAAAATTTCTGCCTCTTTGTTCGGCTCCTCGCCGGAGAACTGGGGAGGGATAATCTGAACGTCTTCCCCAAAGATATCCAAAGGGACCCCCATCTTCCCAAGATCAGCCACTGGAAGCGAGAACCCGGCACCAATGGGGTTGTCTTTGACATAGTCAATAAAGTCCTTCTTGGCGGTGGCCAAGACATCCAGTTTGTGGTCCAAGGCAAACTTCACTGACCTTATACTCTCGGCGTAAGCACACACATACCCCAAGTTGGTATTGTCGGCCACATCTTGAGCATAAATGTCATAGGCGATCAGGCCAGCTTTTTCTTGTTGAAGACGGGCGACTTCAGCCTGGAACTCTTCAATTTGGGTGACCATAGCCGTCTTCTCACCCTCTAGCACTTTTGCTCGCTCATCGGCGACCCCCAATTCGAGAGACAGCTTCTCTGACTGGTTCAGGGTGAATTTCTCACTGGCCACGGAGGCATTATACATTTGCTCCAGGTTTGCCACCGCTTTGGCATGTTCAGCTCTCTCCTGGGCAAGCTCTTCATCTTTCTTTTTTAGAGCAGCTGCTTTCTCCGCATCGAAGCCATCGATTTTGCGACCAAGACTGCGGTTAGTTCTCTCCAAAAGAACAATCTGGTTTAGGAGTTTCTGAGCCATCACAGCTTGATGGCTGGCATTGTAAGCGACCAGCCGAGCATTGACGCTAGCAGTTTGGCCTTGGATGATCTCTTCGCAGGTCTTCGTCCAAGAGCGAGGAACCGTTTCTGTTGCTCGCCGAACATGAGAGTCCGGAATATCTAAATAAGTGACAAAGGTGGATCTTGTCTTTTCCTGGTCGGCTCCTCGGCGGCCATTTGTTTGACTCTGGCAGCGAGCAGGTGATAAGATCTTGGAATAGTTGGTACGGCAACAGTCACCCGTTGATCTATAAAAAAAGGAATTATAAATTATAAACGATCTATGCGAGCAACAGAGTAAAATTAGTAAAAGTAGTTACCTTCGGGGATCTCTGCTTGAGCCTCTAAATGATGAGGACTCGTGAAAAGTTGGGCAATCTTTCGACAGTGAGCCTTCGAAAGATGGAGAATATCGCGATCAGCGGGGTTCCGGAGTACTATTACAGCCAACGTATACATGAACTCCTCACTAAGGCCTGGATTACCCCACTTCAGAACTCTTGAGCCTGCAAAACAACAAGAAAGAAAAAATTAAAATTAGTCCCCAACGCGGTCCCAGGAAGGAAATAAGAAGGCATACGTTTGATTATGCCAAAACGTTCAGGGGAGTTGATGCGCACTTGGCCGCCAGAGAAGTCCGTTGATGCTCGCCAGTCACCGCCAATGAATAGGAATTGGTTATGCCAACTCCTAACTTTATTGGGGACTCCTTCAATAAGTTTTACCCCCATCCTCGCCTTAACATAATACCAGCCTACACCTTCCTTGTTGCAAGCCGAGATGACCAAGGCGTATTGGATTTTGGCCGTACTAAGTTTGTTCTTGTATCCTTCGAGGCCGAAAAGGGTCATCAGGGCAAGCAAATTACTCCACCCATTGGGAGTAATTTGGGTGATCGCCAAATTGATATCCGCCAAGAAGCGACCAATAAGGGGATGGAGCGGCAACGGGAACCCCGTGTTGAGTATATCCAGGTTGATCGTTGTGCAACCTGGTGGGGGGCGATCAACAGTCTCTCCTTCCTTGGGGGCGTACAAGAATATATCGTAGGGGGTCTTGTAGTGAGACCTAATGTTATCCAAATCGTCCTCAGTGATCAAGCAAGATATCCTGCTCGCCGTATAAGCATTCTTCTCGGCGGACATAATTACTCAGGAGCGAACAGGGAAGGTTTTTTAGTAGCGCTCAGCATACTCTTCCCACTCGTTTTGGCGAGCAACACCTTCAGGGATTTGGGACTCCGGAGTCACTTTAGAGGTAGGAAAACCTATCTCCTCAAGAAACTCCCAAGTCACAGCCAATCGTGGTCGCTCAACTTCAGGTTGGTCGCTTTCAGCTTCAATTTCAGCAGCCACCTCCTCCGAATCCTCCCTTAAGTCAGAGGAGGTAGCCTCATCTGCATCCGGGAGACCAGAAAAGTTTTGGACCTCTTCCTCGCCGGAGTTCTCCGAAGCATGAGCTTCAATGGAGCGAACAACAGAGGACACTACGGAACCTGTTTCTTCATCTACTAATAGGGTTCTTGGGTTCCGAGCAAGGGCTTGGCGAATAGACCGGCGAGGAGCAGGGGAAATTTCTTCCATAGGACGTTTTCCCGGGTTACGCTAAAAAATCTCGAGGGACGCAGTATCACTCGAAGAAGCCATTTAAAAGAAATTTTCAATAAAATAAGAAAGATGGCAAGGGATTTTGAAGAAAAAGATGGAGATTCGAGGCAGAAGCGGTGGAGTACGGCGGAGCTGGGAAAACACGGCGGCGTTCGGAAAAGAGAGCTGCGGCGGAGGAGAAGTTTCGAACGAGAAAATAAAAATGGAAAGCAAAATCAAGATAAAAACAAAATGCAGGGAGTACGATCAATAATTACCTGAAGCTTATGCACGATATCCGTCAAAAATCTTGAAGAAATTGGAACAAGAAGCTTGAAGGAAAGCTCTAATGGCGGAAGAAGAGAAGGAATTCGAAAAAATGAGAAAAGAATGAAGGTGGGTATTTATAACACTCAAGAATGGGGTTAAAAATGAAATTTTTGAAAAATGTCATAGGCCCCTATTTGCAAGAAAAAATACGCGTAGGCGGCGATGACGTCATCGACCGCCCACGACGTTACGGTTTTCAAAAATCTCGGGAACCCAACCGTCACCCACGCGCGGAGTACCCCATTGTTCGCTATGATGACCTGATGATCGCCAGTTTTCCCGCTCAAAGGAATTCAAAAATTTGTTGTTCGCCACGAACATACAGACATCACCAAAATCATGCCTCGTCCTTCGTTAGTCAACAATTTTCCTAACAAAGAACAAGTTGGGGGGCAATGTTGATGGACGACCAGGCGAGCAACAGTGATTAAGGATTAAGAAGCTAATAAACTGAAATCAAAAAACAAGCGATCATCAGAGTTTAGAGAAAGTCAAATCTTCTGGCGACCAGGAGTGTGGTCAGATACATTTTAGGCGACCAAGCGAGCAAGAAGAGACCACGGAAGTCATAACTGTGCACCAAGCACAAACATGAAGTGAACAACTTGAAGTACGAGGGTCCGTAGCACCCATCAAGGATGTACGAGCGAGCAACAAGTCACCAAAGAAAGCAGCTGAGTAGTCCTAAAGACCAAGTACAATATTAGGAACTCCAAGAGTCACTAGTGTAGATATAGTCCAAGTGTCTTAACACTTGGCACCCATCCAAGTGATAATAGTTTAGATATTGTACAAGTGTCTCAACACTTGGCAGAAATCAAATGGTTAAACCATCAAAATAGTGACACATAGCCTCCTTGTATATCTATAAATACCCCTTCATTTGCATGAAGGAAAGGGGATTTTTCCAGAATTTAAAAAAGAGTCTAAGTTCTTGTAAATTTATTTCTTGAGCATTACTTAACCAAATTCCATGATCTTGAATCTTGTTTGATGATTTTAATGAGGGAAGACAGCCACTAATCGTCTTGATTAGAAAAGATCATCAACACCTACAATGTGGTTTCTATTGGCCAACTCTGTTGAGAGATTGCATGGAATGGGTCAAGAGGTGTGAAAAGTGCCAACGATTTGGCTCCATCACTAAGAGGGACGAGATGCCGCTGCACGAATTCATGGAAGTCGAGGTATTCGACGTATGGGGGATTGATTTCATGGGTCCATTTCCTCCGAGCAATGGATTCTTGTACATTCTCGTGTGCGTTGATTACGTCTTGAAGTGGATTGAAGCTGTCCCGACTCGAGTGAATGATTCCCGAGTGGTGATCGAGTTCTTGAGGAAGAACATCTTTGTGAGATACGGAGTTCCACGAGCTTTGATTAGTGATGGGGGAAGTCACTTCGTGAACAAGTGGATGGAAAAGCTGCTGTCAAAATATGAGGTAAGTCATCGAATCTCTACTGCTTATCATCCTCAATCTAACGGTCTTGCAGAGGTTTCGAATCGTCAAATCAAGGAGATCCTTGAGAAGACGGTGAGCATTAGTAGGAAGGATTGGGCAACGAAGCTTGATGATGCACTTTGGGCGTATAGGACAGCTTTCAAAACTCCTCTTGGTATGTCTCCATATCAATTGGTATTTGGAAAGGCATGTCACTTGCCCGTGGAGTTGGAGCACAAGGCATATTGGGCGATCAAGAAGCTGAATTTTGATAGTGCCTTAGTTGGTGAGAAGAGATTACTCCAATTGCATGAGTTGGAGGAGTTTCGAGATAGTGCCTACGAGAATGCCCGAATTTTCAAGGAGAAGACCAAGAAGTGGCACGATGCACGGTTGAAGAAAAAGGAGTTCAAGGTGGGAGATCAAGTCCTCGTATTCAATTCGAGGATGAAGCTGTTTGGTGGAAAGCTCAAGTCCAAGTAGAACGGGCCGTATATCGTGAAGGAAGTGCATCAGAGTAGATTCCTAGAGGCCGAGAAGGAGGATGGACATAGATTCATGGTGAACGGGCATCAAGTAAAGAAATTCTTTAACTTCTCTTATGAGAATAAGGGAGGTATTTTAGATTCTCAAGTCCCATGAGCTCCTTCGAGCTCGGTCCGGCATTAGGACCTTAAAACTAGCGCTTAATGGGAGGCAACCCATTTTTACTTATTTTTATGTGTCATATTTATTTTGTCGTTTTGTGAATCGTAAGTGTTAACCTCGTTGTAGAGATTTTTTTGTAGGCTTGTTTTTGTTGGAGTTATACGTGAAAGTGTGCTTTTACTTTGTATATCTCTTGTATCAAACACTTGTTTTATGAGAATAATTCTTTTATCGCATATGCTTTAGATATGATTGAATGTTGAATATTTATTGCAAACAGTTCATAATAGTACTAGTTACATTGTAGTTAATGTGGTGATACCCGATCACGGAAGATAACATTAACAGTTTCCTTGTAACTAAACGTACATTTTTACGACCTAGGTGGAATTGAACAATCCACCGTGAAAGGTCGATGTGTAAGTCTCAGATTGGTCTGTCTTGACTTAGAGATTGCACTAGCATATTTAGTATGTGTAGAAGAGGACCTACAGCGAGGATAAATTCTTCTGTTCTGAAATGTGAAGAATTAGACCTCAGTGGTTGTTGATTTCTTAATCTCCGTCACTTAAATAGGACTGTGTGTGCTTAATGGTTACTGCTTTGATTCATGTTGGGTGAGAATCATTGTGACTTCGAACTTTGTATCTTGGGCAGTAATATTAATCATACGACAGTTGCTAAGATTTAATACGGAGAAACGCGTACGAGTACGGCTCGTGTGATTAGTCCCCTTGGTGGGCTCAGAAGTTTTATCGTACCAAATCTTGCAAGTGAAGAATTAGTTTCTTCGGTACGGATAATAATGTTGAGCTGTCTTTACTCCAAGGTGAAATATATTAATTAATTTAGAGCTATTCAGAAGCTTAATTAATTAATGGACTTGATAATCTTAAACGCGGGAAATAATAACCGGGAGCCCATATTATCGTAATATGGATTAAGATGGATAGTGCAATATTAATTTATTAGTGGTAATAATTAATATTAATGGATTGAATTATATTGGGGCTCAATATTGAAATTCAGAAGTCCATTAGGAGGTCCAATCTTAATTCTCCTTAAAGTCCCCTCAAGTAGCCCATTAAGTAGTCCAATAATGATAAGGTGATTAAAATAAAAAGATAATATTATGCTGATTTTTCTTTCTTTTTTTTCGAAAATATGAAGTCAAGAAGAAATAAGATTTTGTTGATTTTCTTGTAAAGATATTATGGAAAATATGTATTCTTGGAATACAAGTATATCTCATATATTCAAGAAGATCCAAATCTTAGGATTTCTAATTGAAATTTTCAAAATTTACAAGTTAATATGGAGGGTGAGATTTTTGTGGAATATTTTATTTTGGAGAAAAGAATATACGAGATATATTCAAGATTTCTTAGAGTCTAAGAAAAAAATTTCTCCAAGCCCAAATATGCTCTAATTTTCGGCCCCCTCATATTATAAATAGGGGATGATTATTTCATCCCCAAGTACATAATTTCATGTGTTGGAAAAATCAAGAGCATAGATATTTTTCTTTTTCCTTAGTTATTTAAATTACTTGAAAGCATCTCCCACCGGTGATCAAGTAAATACTTGAGAAGGCTTTTGGATTGATAGAGCGCGTTCGTGTTTGTTCCGTTTTATTCAAAGGCCAAGTTCTACAAGAGGTACGTAAGTCACATATTTTCTTGTTTATTCCGCCATAGATTATATGTGAATTAATTCAACATGCATGATGTTAAATTGGTTGTTGGAATTATTATTTGAATTAATTAGGATTAATTCATGCTAGTAATAATTTTATTTAAATTCGTATTTAAATTTTATCCCGAATAGATTCTGGGAACCCCTATTTTCCCAACAACTGGTATCAGAGCCACGGTTTCGGGCTCTGATCTTTAAATTGGAATTTAAATTGTTGAACATTAAATTGAAATTGGATAGTAGAATTGCTAGATCTTTTTTGCAGGTATCCAATTATCATGGTTTTAATTTTGTTAATTTTTTCATGCGTGTGAATTAATTGTTTTTAATTCGATTTGTTCGAATTCGTTTTTCTCGTGAGAAAATCCACGAGTAGTTTAGTTGTTTTTATTTTGATTTGATCATTGTAATTGACTAGTCTAGATCTAGTATTAATTTTTTTGTAAAATAAATTGTAACCGGATCGAGACGAAGAACGAAGAATTAAAGACGGCGTACCCGGACGATGCATGCATGCGCGGCGCATGCATGGGCGTAAAATCATGCATGGGGTGGAAAATGAGAACGAACGGTGAAACCCGGTGCACGGGGTTCGCGAGGCGCACGACGGGTGCCCGACGGCGCAAGGGCGCGCGCGCGAGCCTCGGCGCTGGGCGTCTCGGCAGCTATGGGCGAGAGGCGCGCGGCCCACCTTCGTGGGCCGACGCGCACCGTATCTCGGCCCGTGGAATTTTTTTTAAATTAATTTTAGTTCTACATTTTTTTGTGTGATTTTAAACGTCGTCCCAAACCCCAAACGATGTTGTTTTTGATGAAGTGTTGCTGTTCGAGTGGGAGTGTGTCGAGACGAACGACGGAAAGCAACAAGGACGATTTTTCGCATCAAGACGTGAAGAAATTAAACCGTGACAATTGGATTTGAGTGCTCCAATGTGTTTAATTTTGTTTTGATGGATGTTTTATTTCGTGCACTTATTATTATTTGTTAATATGTGTTTGCATGAATTTTATTGTCCAAGAAAAACCTTACTTTCGAAAATTACTAAGTATGTTTATTTAATCGCAATTTTATTCCGGATATTAAAATTGGATTAATTTGGCCTCCATAATTTATTTATTTGTGAAGTTCTTTTGGAATACATTTCCCCCTCGGATCGGCCAAAAGGATGGATTTCACATGAATAAATTCCGAAAGGATGATTGTGGATTAGTGGCGGTATTGACCCTCACCACGAGTGGCTTGCTCAAAGCGAAATAATAATCCTGTATTTAAATATGGTTATTACTTAGGCATAAGAAATTGATATTAACTTACTCCCATCGGAGTCCCTGTCAATTTTTATGTGGTCAAAGTGGGAGCCAACTATTAATTTTGAATTAAGGATTTGTAACTTTTAAGTTTGTAATCCGCTTGAATGTGTTTAAATGTATAGACCACCCCTCGTGGCGTATTTAAATTATTTCGAGATGTTGGCTGATGCATGATTATATTATTTTAAGGTTTCAATATAATTGATGTGATCGAATTATGTGATAATTTTGTATTTTTCTAGATATTGATATGAATGTATGTTTTATTCTCAGTTCATCATGTCGCAACCTTTTAATCCACTGTTTAGTATACTTAAAGATAACAAACTTGTTGGTGAGAATTATGTTGATTGGAAACGTAATCTTGATATTGTCCTAACCGCTCAACACCACAAATGGGTACTTACTACTTCTAAGCCCCAAGAGCCTGCCGAAGATGCGACCAAGGCGGTCAAGAAAGAGCATAAGAGTTGGTTTGACTCCGATGAGATGGCTAGGTGTACTATTCTGGCTTCAATGTCAGATGTGTTGCAACACCAACACCAACACATGGAGACCGCCTCTGAAATAAAGCTCAATCTTGAAGCGATGTTTAAACATCAGAACCGTACAGCTAGGCAAATCACCATGCGAAAGATGCTTTCGTTGAAGATGGTGGAAGGTACGCCCGTAAGGGATCACGTAATCGAGATGATGGGTTATCTCAACAAGTTGGGAGTACTTGGTGCGGAATTTGATCTCCCTACTAAGGTCGATTTCGTTCTCCATTCTCTGCCGAAGAGCTTTGAGCAGTTTCAGTTGAACTATCAAATGAATGACTGGGCAAATAGTTTGCCCGAGCTCTTGCAAGCTTTGGTGTCGGCGGAGACTTTAATGGATCATCAAACTGTTGCTATGGTGGCAAACAGTTCGTCTGCCTCTTCGGGTCCCAAGGGAGGGAAGAAGAGAAAGAGGACGAAAGGCCAAACCCAAGACAAAGGGAGAAGGAGGTGGAAAGAAAGCTGCTAAGGGTAAGTGCTTCAATTGTGGTGAAAAGGGACATTGGAGGGCGATCTGTTCTAAGCCTAAGAAGGCGGTAAAGAAAGGTAAATCTCATGCTTTAGTCGTTGAAACTTATATTGCGGCATATGCTGCCCACGTTTGGGTAGTGGATACCGGGGCAACTGATCATATTTGTTTCACTCTTCAGGGGTTCCAGCTAACCCGGCGACTTAGCAAGAATGAGATCACCATCACTTTGGGCAATGCTATGAGAGTGGCAGCCGAAGCAGTGGGAGTCGTGCACCTATCTTTTGAAGATAGAGTTTTAATTTTAAGAGATGTTTTATACGTTCCGAACTTTAGGAAGAATTTAATTTCAGTTTCTAAGTTGTTTTTTTATCGATATTCAGTTACTTTTAATAAAGTTGTTACTGTTTCTTTTAAGAATGATACTATCTGTCATGGAACGTTGGTAAACAATCTTTATACGATTAAGTATGCACACCACTCAAATAATGAATCTAATAACACGTCGATCATTTCGAGTAATAAAAGAAAGCATTCTTCGGAGATGAACGAAACACTTCTATGGCATCTTAGACTAGGTCATATTAATCTAAAGCGGATAGAGAGATTGGTGAAAGACGGATCCTTGGAATCATTCCAAGTCGAACCGTTTCCAACTTGTGAATCCTGTTTAGAGGGTAAGATGACCAAGAGGGCATTTGGAGCCAAGGGGAATAGAGCCACGGAAGTGTTAGAACTCGTTCATACCGATGTGTGTGGTCCAATGACAATCAAAGCGTGAATGGGGTATGAGTATTTCATCACCTTCATTGACGATTACTCGAGATATGGGTACATTTACCTTATGAGGCATAAGTCTGAAACTTTTGATAAGTTCAAGGAGTTTAAGGTCGAAGCCGAGAAACATAGGGAAAAGAGTATCAAGTTTCTACGATCAGATCGTGGAGGCGAATACCTCAGCGATGAATTCTTGAACTACTTATCGGACAAAGGGATCGTATCCCAGTTAACCGCACCGGGAACCCCTCAACAGAACGGTGTGGCGGAACGAAGAAACTGGACTCTTTTAGAGATGGTCAGATCCATGATGAGTTATTCAGATTTACCCAAGTCGTTTTGGGGTAATGCCTTGGAAACGGCGGCTTATATTCTAAACTTGGTGTCGTCCAAATTGGTTCCTAAAACCCCAATGGAATTATGGACCAGGCGCAAGCCCAGTCTAAGACATTTGCGGATTTGGGGTTGTCCGGCATACGTGCTAGACAAGGAAGCCGGTAAGTTGGATCCACGTTCGGAATTAAGGCTGTTTATAGGATACCCTGCGGGAACGAAATGGTGTATGTTCTATAGTCCGAAGGATCAAAAGACCGTGATTAGTACACACTTTAAATTCTTGGAGGAAGACTATATGAACAATCGGAAACCTTAAAGTGAAATTACCTTAGAAGAATTGAGAGGTCAAACCTCGATACCAAGTATACAAGATGATGTACCACACGTCACATCTTTACAACCAGAACCCCGTCGTGGTGGGAGGATTGCTAGGCAACCCGAGAGATTCATGGGGATAGGAGAATCTTCGGATTTAGTTCCCGGTGATGAATCAGACCCATGGACATACGATGAGGCAATCCAAGACAAAGACGCAGAGTCGTGGCAAACGGCAATGGAAACCCAGATGGGTTCGATGAATCATAATCAAGTGTGGGAGTTGGTCGAGCCACCCAATGAGGTAGAACCCATTGGATGTAAGTGGGTATACAAGAGGAAAAGAGGACCGGACGGAAGGGTTGAGACCTTCAAAGCGAGGCTAGTGGCCAAAGGGTATACTCAGAAAGAAGGGATCGATTATGAGGAAACCTTTTCGCATGTAGCTATGCTTAAGTCCATCCGTATTCTCTTGTCGATCGCTATGCACCTAGATTACGAGATCTGGCAAATGGATGTCAAGACAGCTTTCCTTAAAGGATGTCTTGACGGGATAGATATCTATATGCAACAGCCCAAAGGTTTCATTGAAAAAGGCCAAGAGAATCTCGTATGCAAGCTTAAGAGATCCATTTATGGACTTAAGCAAGCATCGCGTACTTGGAACCAGTGTTTTGATCAAGTGATTAAGTCTTATGGGTTTGATCAAAGCGAGTTCGAAAGTTGTGTGTATAAGAAGCGTGACGGAACTGCGGTGGTATTCTTAGTATTATACGTAGACGATATTCTGCTCATTGGAAATAATGTAAAGGTATTGTCAGACGTAAAGGTATGGCTGTCAAAACAATTTGATATGAAGGACTTAGGGGAAGCCGGTCACATCCTTGGGATCAAGATCACTCGCGATCGCAAGAAGAGGATGTTGGGCTTATCGCAAGCTTCATACATTGACACTGTTTCGAAGCGTTTCAGCATGCAAGATTCCAAGAAAGGTTTTGTACCTTTTAGGCACGGAATCCATCTATCGAAAGAAATGAGCCCTAAGACGCAAGCGGAGATAGATGACATGAAAGGTGTTCCGTACGCTTCGGCCGTAGGAAGCCTTATGTATGCAATGTTGTGTACGAGACCGGATATCTGCTTTGCCGTGGGCATGGTGGCAAGATATCAAAGTAATCCCGGGAAAGACCATTGGACTGCCGTAAAGTGCATCTTGAGGTATCTGAAAAGAACTCGTGAGCGGATGCTGATTTACCAGTCATATAGTCTTGTTCCCGTGGGATACACGGACTCGGATTTCCAATCAGACATAGACTCAAGAAAGTTAACCTTGGGTAATGTGTTTTGAGTGGGAGGAGGAGCCATTTCATGGAGAAGCGTTAAGCAGAAATGCCTCGCCAATTCGACCATGAAAGCCGAGTATGTAGCTGCTTGTGAAGCAGCGAAAGAGGCAGTTTGGCTCAAGAACTTCTTAGTGGACTTGGACGTTGTTCCGAATTTGCCCGACAAGATAACGGTCTTTTGTGACAATGCCGGAGCAGTTGCAAATTCAAAGGAACCGAGAGCCCACAAGGCCAGCAAACACATAGAAAGAAAATACCATCTTATACGAGAAATCGTTAAGAGAGGAGATATAGAGGTGGCAAAGATAGCGTCGGGTGACAACCTAGCGGATCCATTCACAAAGGGTCTGCCTCAGAGTACATTCGAGTGACATGTGGATGGAATGGGAGTCAAGACTATTGCCAATCTGCTTTAAGTATATGTGGGAGGAATTATTAGGTTAGTGTAGGTTGACATGGGATGTCACGTAGAGCTACTACACTAAGACATGCATGATGTATACTAAAAAGCAGACTTTAAGTATAAGTGGGAGATTGTTGGAGTTATACGTGAAAGTATGCTTTTACTTTGTATAACTCGTGTATCAAACACTTGTTTTATGAGAATAATTCTTTTATCGCATATGCTTTAGATAAGATTGAATGTTGAATATTTATTGCAAACAGTTCATAATAGTACTAGTTACATTGTAGTTAATGTGGTGATACCCGATCACGGAAGATAAGATTAACAGTTTCCTTGTAACTAAATGTACATTTTCACGACCTAGGTGGAATTGAACAATCCGCCGTGAAAGGTCGATGTGTAAGTCTCAGATTGGTCTGTCTTGACTTAGAGATTGCACTAGCACATTTAGTATGTGTAGAAGAGGACCTACAGCGAGGATAAATTCTTCTGTTCTGAAATGTGAAGAATTAGACCTCAGTGGTTGTTGATTTCTTAATCTCCGTCACTTAAATAGGACCGTGTGTGCTTAATGGTTACTGCTTTGATTCATGTTGGGTGAGAATCATTGTGACTTCGAACTTTGTATCTTGGGCAGTAATATTAATCATACGACAGTTGCTAAGATTTAATACGGAGAAACGCGTGCGAGTACGGTTCGTGTGATTAGTCCCCTTGGTTGGCTCAGAAGTTTTATCGTACCAAATCTTACAAGTGAAGAATTAGTTTCTTCGGTACGGATAATAATGTTGAGCTGTCTTTACTCCAAGGTGAAATATATTAATTAATTTAGAGTTATTCAGAAGCTTAATTAATTAATGGACTTGATAATCTTAAATGCGGGAAATAATAACCGGAAGCCCGTATTATCGTAATATGGATTAAGATGGATAGTGCAATATTAATTTATTATTGGTAATAATTAATATTAATGGAATGAATTATATTGGGGCTCAATATTGAAATTCAGAAGTCCATTAGGAGGTCCAATCTTAATTCTCCTTAAAGGCCCCTCAAGTAGCCCAATAATGATAAGGTGATTAAAATAAAAAGATATTATTATGCTGATTTTTCTTTGTTTTTTTTTTCGAAAATATGAAGTAAAAAAGAAATAAGATTTTGTTGATTTTCTTGTAAAGATATTATGGAAGATATGTATTCTTGGAATACAAGTATATCTCATATATTCAAGAAGATCTAAATCTTAGGATTTCTAAATGAAATTTTCGAAATTTACAAGTTAATATGGAGGGTGAGATTTTTGTGGAATATTTTATTTTGGAGAAAAGAATATATGAGATATATTCAAGATTTCTTAGAGTCTAAGAGAAGATTTTCTCCAAGCCCAAATATGCTCTAATTTTCGGCCCCCTCATATTATAAATAGGGGATGATTATTTCATCCCCAAGTACATAATTCCATGTGTTGGAAAAATCAAGAGCATAGATATTTTTCTTTTTCCTTAGTTATTTAAATTACTTGAAAGCATCTCCCACCTGTGATCAAGTAAGGCGAAAGGGAAATACTTGAGAAGGCTTTTGGGTTGATAGAGCGCGTTCGTATTTGTTCCGTTTTATTCAAAGGCCAAGTTCTACAAGAGGTACGTAAGTCACATATTTTCTTGTTTATTCCTCCATAGATTATATGTGAATTAATTCAACATGCATGATGTTAAATTGGTTGTTGGAATTATTATTTGAATTAATTAGGATTATTCATGCTAGTAATAATTGTATTTAAATTCGTATTTAAATTTCATCCCGAATAGATTCCGGGCACCCCTATTTTCCCAACAATTTTGTGGAGTTGAATTCGAGCAAGTGAGCCTAAGGAAGAAATGCATGAAGTTGGAGATGTCTCGAGTAGGAAAGCATTCGATTGATGGAGCCGAACGCCAAATATAGACCTCTCTGCGAAGTCGAAGTTTGGAGGGTGATGTTTCTTTTCGCTCGTTACTTTGCATTGATAGTGATTTAAGTTCATAAGAATTTAGTGTACTTACTCGTACGTACTCGTTCTTTTCAAACTTTGTTATTGCCTAGCAAGAACAAAGTTTGGGGGGGTGTGTATTCGTACTTCGAGTTCGTACATGAAATTCTAATGAAAAATTGGTCAAATCTTTCGAAAATATCGATGCATGAGGGTCGTTGGGTCAAAATTAATTGTGAGTGCATAAGTTCGACGTGAATTGGATTGGTGAATTGCACGTTTAAGTTTAAGATCCAGAATGAGTGGTATGCCTACGAGATAGGTATGGTGAACACAGCCCTGCACTTGCCCCAACCAAATGAACGGAACACTCGATCGGGAAGGTATAAGGCTGATGAATTCTGGAAGCTAATTACCGGTGGATTGGCTGGAAAGTACTCTGCGAGGACGTCTCGAGCCTCTTCAATCAGGAACCCCGTGATCTGATACCTTGAAAGGATTGTGGGGAACACCATCTATGCAAGGTCTGAAACGGGCACAGTGACTTAGAAACAGCTATATGGAATGTGGTGCCTACTTTACGAAAGGGAGCACGACTTCGGAAAGGACTTTCTTGAGATGCAAATTGAGGCTCCGTACAAGTGTGGGAAGAAGACTTCTAGGATACGAGAAGGAGGCCTTATTTGTGCATTTTTTGGGAGCTTGGATATCAGACCAGGTGCAGCTCCTTGTGTGGGAAGGGACATCGACTTCGAGTACATGTATATGTTGGAGTTATACGTGAAAGTATGCTTTTACTTCGTATAACTCGTGTATCAAACACTTGTTTATGAGAATAAATCTTTTATCACATTTGCTTTAGATATGATTGAATGTTGAATATTTATTGCAAACAGTTCATAATAGTACTAGTTACATTGTAGTTAATGTGGTGATACCCGATCACGGAAGACAACATTAACAGTTTCCTTGTAACTAAACGTACATTTTCACGACCTAGGTGGAATTGAACAATCCGTCATGAAAGGTCGATGTGTAAGGCTCAGATTGGTCTGTCAGCGAGGATAAATTCGTCTGTTTTGAAATGTGAAGAATTAGACCTCAGTGGTTGTTGATTTCTTAATCTCCGTCACTTAAATAGGACCGTGTGTGCTTAATGGTTACTGTTTTGATTCATGTTGGGTGAGAATCATTGTGTCTTCGAACTTTGTGTCTTGGGCAGTAATATTAATCATACGACGGTTGCTAAGATTTAATACGGAGAAACGCGTGAGAGTACGGCTCGTGTGATTAGTCCCCTTGGTGGGCTCAGAAGTTTTATCGTACCAAATCTTGCAAGTGAAGAATTAGTTTCTTCGGTACGGATAATAATGTTGAGTTGTCTTTACTCCAAGGTGAAATATATTAATTAATTTAGAGCTATTCAGAAGCTTGATTAATTAATGGACTTGATAATCTTAAACGCGGGAAATAATAACCGGGAGCCCATATTATCGTAATATGGATTAAGATGGATAGTGCAATATTAATTTATTAGTGGTAATAATTAATATTAATGGATTGAATTATATTGGGGCTCAATATTGAAATTCAGAAGTCCATTAGGAGGTCCAATCTTAATTCTCCTTAAAGGCACCTCAAGTAGCCCATTAAGTAGCCCAATAATGATAAGATGATTAAAATAAAAAGAAAATATATTGCTGATTTTTCCTTAGAATTTTCGAAAATAGCATGTGTGAAAAAGAAAAGATTTTGTTGATTCTCTTGAAAAGATATTATGGAAGATAAGTATTCTTGGAATACAAGATTATCTCATATATTCAAGAAGATCCAAATCTTGGATTCTTATCCTACAAATTTCGAAAATTACAAGCTTATTTAGGAGGGTGAGATTTTTGTGGAATATTTTATTATGGAGAAAAGAATATATGAGATATATTCAAGATTTCTTATAGTCTAAGAAAAGATTTTTTCCAAGGCCCATTCCACTATAATTTTCGGCCATTACCCTCTATAAATAGGGGATGATTATTTCATCCCCAAGGACATAATTTCATGTGTTGGAAAAATCAAGAGCATAGATATTTTTCTTTTTCCTTAGTTATTTAAATTATTCGAAAGCATCTTCCACCGGTGATCGAATAAGGCGAAAGGGAATACTTGAGAAGACTTTTGGGTTGATAAAGCGCGTACGTGTTTGTCCCATTTTATTCAAAGGCCAAGTTCTACTTGAGGTACGCTAATCACATATTATCTTGTTTATTCCGCCATAGATTATATGTGAATTAATTCAACATGCATGATGTTAAATTGGTTGTTGTAATTATTATTTGAATTAATTAGGATTAATTCATGCTAGTAATAATTGAATTTAAATTCGTATTTAAATTTCATCCCGAATAGATTTCGGGCACCCCTATATTTTCCCAACAACTGGTATCAGAGCCACGGTTTCGGGCTCTGATCTTTAAATTGGAATTTAAATTGTTTGACATTAAATTGATATTGGATAGTAGAATTGATAGATCTTTTTTGCAGGTATCCAATTGTCATGGTTTTAATGTTGTTATTTTTCATGCGTGTGAATTAATTGTTTTTAATTCGATTCGTTCGAATTCGTTTTTCTCGTGAGAAAATCCACGAGTAGATTAGTTGTTTTTATTTTGATTCGATCATTGTAATAGACTAGTCTAGATCTAGTATTTATTTTTTTGAAAAATAAATTGTAACCGGATCGTGACGAAGAACGAAGAATTAAAGACGGCGTACCCGGACGACGCATGCATGCGCAGCGCATGCATGGCCGTAAAATCGTGCATGGGGTGAAGAAAATGAGAACGAACGTCGAAACCCGGCGCACGGGGTGCGCAAGCGCACGACCCGCGCGCGACGGATGGCCAATGCCGCGCAAGCGCACGTGCGCTTCGGCGCTCGGCGTGCAGCGCTTCTGCACTCGGCAGCCGGCGCTTCAGTGCCTCGGCTGCTTGGCCGAGAGGCGCGCGGGCCCACTCCGTGGGCCGACGCACGCCGTATCTCGGGCCGTGGAATTTTTTTTCGGTTCTGTTTTTTTTCGTGTGATTTTAAACGTCGTCCCGAACCCCAAACGATGTTGTTTTTTATGAAGTGTTGCTGTTCGAGTGGGAGCGTGTCGAGACGAACGATGAAAATCAACAAGGACGATTTTTCGCATCAAGACGTGAAGAAATTAAACCGTGACAATTGGATTTGAGTGCTCCAATGTGTTTAATTTTGTTTTGATGGATGTTTTATTTCATGCACTTATTATTAATTGTTAATATGTGTTTGCATGAATTTAATTGTCCAAGAAAAACCTTACTTTCGAAAATTACTAAGTATGTTTATTTAATCGCAATTTTATTCCGGATATTAAAATTGGATTAATTTGGCCTCCATAATTTATTTATTTGTGAAGTTCTTTTGGAATACATTTTCCCCCCGGATCGGCCAAAAGAACGGATTTCACATGAATAAATTCCGAAAGGATTATTGTGGATTATTACTAGTAGCGGTATTGACCCTCACCACGAGTGGCTTGCTCAAAGCGAAATAATAATCTTGTATTTAATTATGGTTATTACTTAGGCATAGGAAATTGATATTAACTTACTCCCCTCGGAGTCCCTGTCAATTTCTCTGTGGTCAAAGTAGGAGCCAACTATTAATTTTGAATTAAGGATTTGTAACTTTTAAGTTTGTGATCCGCTTGAATGTATTTAAATGTATAGACCACCCCTCGTGGCGCATTTAGATTATTTCAAGATGTTGGATGATGCATGATTATATTGTTTTAAGGTTTCAATATAATTGATGTGATCGAATTATGTGATAATTTCGTATTTTTCTAGATATTGATATGAATGTATGTTTTATTCTCAGTTCATCGTGTCGCAACCTTTTAATCCACTGTTTAGTATACTTAAAGATAACAAACTTGTTGGTGAGAACTATGTTGATTGGAAACGTAATATGAATATGGTCCTACCTGCGCAAGAACACTATTGGATATTTAGCGTTGACGTACCCAAGAAACCTAATGATAAGTCAAGTAATGGGGAAAGGTCGATATTCGATGATTGGAAGCATTCCAATGAGCACATGAAGCACATCATCTTGACATTTATGTCTGAAGATTTGAAACGCATTCATGAAGGCATTGAAGCGGCTGTTGATATCATGAATAGCCTTGAAGAGATGTTTCAACATCAGAACCCCATGGCGAATCTGTTTACCATTCGTGAGAAGCTCACGAAGAAAATGGTGAAGGGAACACCTGTAAGGGATCATGTTCTCAAATTTAGGCGTGAGTTTGAAAAACTCGAGTTTCTTGGTGCCGGACAAAGTGAGGAAAGTCAAATCGATTCCATACTCCTAAAGCTATCGAGTAGTTTTGATGGGTTCTTTTGGGAATACGTGTTATCGGAACACAAGTTCACTTTAGATACCCTGCTCAAAGCTCTGATAACGGTAGAGTCATACTTAGGGAGTAGGGACGAGGCTTTGGTGATCAAGAGCTTTTTCTCAAAATCTAGGCCAATGGAAGGTAAGATTGAGAAGAAAGAGATTGATCGGAACAAAACCAGTAGACTCACTCTTGGTGGCAAAGAAAGAGCATTCAAGCCGTACGGCGTGAAGATATCTGGTAAGAGTAAGTGCTTTAATTGCGGGGAGAGAGGACATTGGAGGCCTACCTGTTCTAAGCCTAAGAAGGCGGGAAAGAAAGGTAAGTCTCATGCTTTAGTCGTTGAAACATATGTTGCGGCGTATGCTGCCCACGTTTGGGTAGTGGATACCGGGGCAACTGATCATATTTGTTTCACTCTTCAGGGGTTCCAGCTAACCCGACGACTTAGCAAGAATGAGATCACCATCACTTTGGGCGATGCTACGAGAGTGGCAGCCGAAGCAGTGGGAGTCGTGCACCTATCTTTTGAAGATAGAGTTTTAATTTAAGAGATGTTTTATACATTCCGAACTTTAGGAAGAATTTAATTTCAGTTTCTAAGTTGTTTTTTTATGGATATTCAGTTACTTTTAATAAAGTTGTTGCTGTTTCTTTTAAGAATGTTACTATCTGTCATGGAACGTTGGTAAACAATCTCTATACGATTAAGTGTGCACACCACTCAAATATTGAATCTAATAACACGTCGATCATTTCGAGTAATAAAAGAAAGCGTTCTTCGGAGGTGAACGAAACACTTCTATGGCATCTTAGACTAGGTCATATTAATCTAAAGCGGATAGAGAGATTGGTGAAAGACGGGTCCTTGGAATCATTCCAAGTCGAGCCGTTTCCAACTTGTGAATCCTGTTTAGAGGGTAAAATGACCAAGAGGGTATTTGGAGCCAAGGGGAATAGGGCCACGGAAGTGTTAGAACTCGTTCGAACCGATGTGTGTGGTCCAATGACGATCAAAGTGAGAATGGGGTATGAGTATTTCGTCACCTTCATTGACGATTACTCGAGATATGGGTACATTTACCTTATGAGGCATAAGTCTGAAACTTTTAATAAGTTCAAAGGAGTTTAAGGCCGAAGCCGAGAAACATAGGGAAAAGAGTATCAAGTTTCTACGATCAGATCGTGGAGGCGAATACCTCAGCGATGAATTCTTGAACTACTTATCGGACGAAGGGATTGTATCCCAGTTAACCGCACCGGGAACCCCTCAACAGAACGGTGTGGCGGAACGAAGAAACCGGACTCTTTTAGAGATGGTCAGATCCATGATGAGTTATTCAGATTTACCCAAGTCGTTTTGGGGTAACGCCTTGGAAACGGCGACTTACATTCTGAACTTGGTGCCATCCAAATCGGTTCCTAAAACCCCAATGGAATTGTAGACCGGGCACAAACCCAGTCTAAGACATTTGTGGATTTGGGGTTGTCCGGCATACGTGCTAAACAAGGAAGCCGGTAAGTTGGATCCACGTTCGGAATTAAGGCTGTTTATAGGATACCGTGCGGGAACGAAAGGGTGTATGTTCTATAGTCCCAAGGATCAAAAGACTGTGATTAGTACACATTTTAAATTCTTGGATGAAGACTATATGAACAATCGGGAGGCTAAAAGTGAAATTACCTTAGAAGAATTGAGAGGTCAAACCTCGATACCAAGTATACAAGATGATGTACCACACGTCACATCTTCACAACCGGAACCCCGTCGTAGTGGGTGGATTGCTAGGCAACCCGAGAGATTCATTGGGATAGGAGAATCTTCGGATTTAGTTCCCGGTGATGAATCGGACCCATGGACGTATGACGAGGCAATCCAAGACAAAGACGCAGAGTCGTGGCAAACGGCAATGGAAGCCGAGATGGGTTCGATGGATCATAATCAAGTGTGGGAGTTGGTCGAACCACCCAATGGAGTAGAACCCATTAGATGCAAGTGGGTGTACAAGAGGAAAAGAGGACCGGACGGAAGGGTAGAGACCTTCAAAGCGAGGCTTGTGGCCAAAGGGTATACTAAAAAGAAGGAATCGATTATGAGGAGACCTTTTCGCCTGTAGCTATGCTTAAGTCCATCCGTATTCTCTTGTCGATCGCTGCGCACCTTGATTACGAGATCTGGCAAATGGATGTCAAGACGGCTTTCCTTAACGGAAGTCTTGACGGGATAGATATCTATATGCGACAGCCCAAAGGTTTCATTGAAAAGGGCCAAGAGAATCTCGTATGCAAGCTTAAGAGATCCATTTATGGACTTAAGCAAGCATCGCGTACTTGGAACCAGTGTTTTGATCAAGTGATTAAGTCTTATGGGTTTGATCAAAATGAGTTCGAAAGTTGTGTGTATAAGAAGCGTGACGGAACTGCAGTGGTATTCTTAGTATTATACGTAGACACTATTCTGCTCATTGGAAACAATGTAAAGGTATTGTCAGGCGTAAATGTATGGCTGTCAAAACAATTTGATATGAAGGACTTAGGGGAAGCCGGCCACATCCTTGGGATCAAGATCACTCGTGATCGCAAGAAGAGGATGTTGGGCTTATCGCAAGCTTCATACATTGACACTGTTTTGAAGCGTTTCAGCATACAAGATTCCAAGAAAGGTTTTGTACCTTTTAGACACGGAATCCATCTATCGAAAGAAATGAGCCCTAAGACGCAAACGGAGATAGATAACATGAAAGGTGTTCTGTACGCTTCAGTCGTAGGAAGCCTTATGTATGCAATGCTGTGTACGAGACCGGATATCTGCTTTGCCGTGGGCATAGTGGCAAGATATCAAAGTAATCCCGGGAAAGACCATTGGACTGCCGTAAAGTGCATCTTGAGATATCTGAAAAGAACTCGTGAGCGGATGCTGATTTACCAGTCAGATAGTCTTGTTCCCGTAGGATACACGGACTCAGACTTCCAATCAGACATAGACTCAAGAAAGTCAACCTCGGGTAGTGTGTTTTGCATGGGAGGAGGAGCCATTTCATGGAGAAGCGTTAAGCAGAAATGCATCGCCGATTCGACCATGGAAGCCGAGTATGTAGCTGTTTGTGAAGCAGCGAAAGAGGCAGTTTGGCTCAAGAACTTCTTAGTGGACTTGGACGTTGTTCCGAATTTGCCGACAAGATAACTGTCTTTTGTGACAATGTCGGAGCAGTTGCAAATTCAAAGGAACCGAGAGCCCACAAGGCCAGCAAACACATAGAAAGAAAATACCATCTTATACGAGAAATCGTTAAGAAAGGAGATATAGAGGTGGCAAAGATAGCATCGGGTGACAACCTAGCTGATCCATTCACAAAGGGTCTGCCTCATAGTACATTCGAGAGACATGTGGATGGAATGAGAGTCAAGACTATTGCCAATCTGCTTTAAGTATAAGTGGGAGGAATTATTAGGTTAGTGTAGGTTGACATGAGATGTCACGTAGAGCTACTACACTAAGACATGTATGATGTATACTAAAAGCAGACTTTAAGTATAAGTGGGAGATTGTTGGAGTTATACGTGAAAGTATGCTTTTACTTCGTATAACTCGTGTATCAAACACTTGTTTATGAGAATAAATCTTTTATCGCATTTACTTTAGATATGATTGAATGTTGAATATTTATTGCAAACAATTCATAATAGTACTAGTTACATTGTAGTTAATGTGGTGATACCCGATCACGGAAGACAACATTAACAGTTTCCTTGTAACTAAACGTACATTTTCACGACCTAGGTGGAATTGAACAATCTGCCGTGAAAGGTCGATGTGTAAGGCTCAGATTGGTCTGTCTTGACTAAGAGATTGCACTAGCACATTTAGTATGTGTTGAAGAGGACCTACAGCGAGGATAAATTCGTATGTTCTGAAATGTGAAGAATTAGACCTCAGTGGTTGTTGATTTCTTAATCTCCGTCACTTAAATAGGACCGTGTGTGCTTAATGGTTACTATTTTGATTCATGTTGGGTGAGAATCATTGTGACTTCGAACTTTGTGTCTTGGGCAGTAATATTAATCATACGACGGTTGCTAAGATTTAATACGGAGAAACGCGTGCGAGTACGGCTCGTGTGATTAGTCCCCTTGGTGGGCTCAGAAGTTTTATCGTACCAAATCTTGCAAGTGAAGAATCAGTTTCTTCGGTACGGATAATAATGTTGAGCTGTCTTTACTCCAAGGTGAAATATATTAATTAATTTAGAGCTATTCAGAAGCTTAATTAATTAATGGACTTGATAATCTTAAACGCGGGAAATAATATCCGGGAGCCCATATTATCGTAATATGGATTAAGATGGATAGTGCAATATTAATTTATTATTGGTAATAATTAATATTAATGGATTGAATTATATTGGGGCTCAATATTGAAATTCAGAAGTCCATTAGGAGGTCCAATCTTAATTCTCCTTAAAGGCCCCTCAAGTAGCCCATTATGTAGCCCAATAATGATAAGGTGATTAAAATAAAAAGAAAATATATTGCTGATTTTTCCTTAGAATTTTCGAAAATAGCATGTGTGGAAAAGAAAAGATTTTGTTGATTCTCTTGAAAAGATATTATGGAAGATAAGTATTCTTGAAATACAAGATTATCTCATATATTCAAGAAGATCCAAATCTTGGATTCTTATCCTACAAATTTCGAAAATTACAAGCTTATTTAGGAGGGTGAGATTTTTGTGGAATATTTTATTATGGAGAAAAGAATATATGGGATATATTCAAGATTTCTTAGAGTCTAAGAAAAGATTTTTTCCAAGGCCCATTCCACTATAATTTTCGGCCATTACCCTCTATAAATAGGGGATGGTTATTTCATCCCCAAGGACATAATTCCATGTGTTGGAAAAATCAAGAGCATAGATATTTTTCTTTTTCCTTAGTTATTTAAATTATTCGAAAGCATCTCCCACCGGTGATCGAATAAGGCGAAAGGAAATACTTGAGAAGGCTTTTGGGTTGATAAAGCGCGTACGTGTTTGTCCCATTTTATTCAAAGGCCAAGTTCTACGAGAGGTACGTTAATCACATATTATCTTGTTTATTCCGTCATAGATTATATGTGAATTAATTCAACAGGCATGATGTTAAATTGGTTGTTGGAATTATTATTTGAATTAATTAGGATTAATTCATGCTAGTAATAATTGAATTTAAATTCGTATTTAAATTTCATCCCGAATAGATTCCGGGCAACCCTATATTTTCCCAACATTATAATACTTGGATGTGTGAGCATTGGAGTGGCAAATACTGCATGAGACTCAGTGACGATGAGCTATTCCCGATGTCGAACGAGAAGTTGGTGACTTTGAAAGGAATGAAGAAGGAGAATGTCCAGATGGATGGATCGAACCACAAAAGGGTGATGGAAAACTCAGAGCCGAATTGGAGAGCTGCGGTTTGTGGGACCAAAGGCCGAAGAAGAGGCATTGAGGTGCAGTCGGATTGAGTGGAGCCGGAACGAGTGGAACTCGAGACTTAGATGAGGAAGAGGAAGATGAGTACGAAGAAGGGGGAAACACACCTGATGAAGAAGGGGCAGATGTCGGTGGAGGAGGTCAAGGACCTCAAGAGATGGAGATGGAGGCACCTTACGTGACCACTCCCGAGCCGTGGTACCCAACTCAAATGCAGTGGGATGGCATGAGGACGGATATCCAAGAGCTGCGAAACGAAGTGACGGGTCTTCGTGCAACGCAGAACCAGTGGTACACAGACGCCACGAGCATGCGAGGGGAGTTTCAGGAGGTCCGATCGGAAGTTTCAGATTTGAGAAGATGGATGGAGACACTCTTTGTCTCCCATCTAGGACCGGATCACCCGAGTTACCGCCCGCCACCGCCTCCAGATGTTTAAGGATTATGGGATACCCCCAGCTTCTGTTCCTTATCCTTTGTTTTTTCTTTCTTTTCTTGTTTTTGTTAAGGAGTGTGAATTTTCTGGTTTGAGTGGTGTGTATTTCTTATGGGATTGTATTGGAATTATTTCAGACTATAGGGGTGTTATTTGATTTGAATTAGTTGATTGATGATTGATTGAATTCACGTTTATTTACTCGTATCACTTGCATGTTGTTGATTCTTAAGGATGATGTAGTAAGAAAAGTTGAATTGTGAGGGTGAGTTAGGAATTCTGATGTGTGAGTGGTTGAGCTAGAGTTGACTTGAGAAAGAACTCGTATGCTTGTGAATTTTTCTTTTTGAGTGCTTGTGTGATGAGAGTGAGAATGCACTAGGACTAGCATGGATGTGAAAGCCGTTAGATTTGAGCCTTATGAGATTTTGATGCATGAATTAATCTCTTCGTTTGTGAGTGGATCGTCACCTTAGAGGATGCTAGAACTTGTGTGTGCTCTTGCTTCTTGATTGTGTCTAGTTTGATATGCCGAATGTGATCTTAGGCCATCTTTATTTTGAATGAGTCACTTAGCCTAAATTTTCCTTACCATTGACATTTGTCCCTTGTTAGCCCCTTTGAGCCTAAAACTTATTTCATTTGCTAGCACATATGAACAATATTCCAGTTCCTAAGCCTTTTTGTCCCAATTTGAGTGGAGAATAGGAAAAGTGTGAATGTGAAGGGATTGAGTTGAGTTGAAAAAGGAAAATGTTGTTTGTTGAGTAAGTATGAGAAGAAGGTGTGATGAAGTTTTGAGTTGTGGGAAATAGAAAAAAAATGGAGAATGAGCAAAAGAAAAAAAAAGGGCTCATGTGTTTGTGAAAAAAAAATGAAGTGATTGAGAAAAGTGAAAAAAAAAAGAAAGAAAAAAATTGAAGTGTTGAAAGTGTTGGAATTGAAAGTGTGCTTATTGAATATGTTTGAAGTAGTCTGTTCCTAATCTCGAAATACCGAAGTGTTATTTTCTATTCTTCATTCCCTTTAGTCACTTATCCATATTGTTATCCCACCTGTCCAAAGAGCCTACATTACAACCTTGATAAAAGTCCTTTTTTATTCGGCATTGATTTCTAGAGTATGGTCGGAGTTAAGAGTGCTTACAAGCCTATGACTGCCAATATGTGTGATTGATTGTTTGAGTGAGTCCCTTTATCATTGATATACACTTGTGAGGGAGTGAAACACATCGTAGAGTGCACATCCATGTTTGATTTTGGTGATTCTTGTTGTTGTTGCATGAGTATGATGAGGGAAGGTGAGTAAGTATACTTGTGATTGATCTTTGAAGCTCGAATTCATTTACTTGCATGATTTGATTCGTTGACTCATTCCTAACAATTTCACTTGACTTATTATTTCGTTGCTTGAGGACAAGCAACATGGTAAGTTTGGGGGGGTTGATTAGGCGTGAAATTGTCATGATTCGTCACTTGAAATGCCCGTGTTTTGGTTGATTTATATGAGTATTTAGAGTCATTTGAGTATCATTTTCATAAACTAATGAATTTATCTCTTTGATGCTCATAGATGGATAGAGGGCAAAAATAGAAGTTCGTAGGACTTTGAATCGACTCAAACGGACGCCCGGATGAGAAGATATCGAAGAAATACGAAAAGTATTAGTTCGGGGGAGCAAAAGCATCATTGGAGTGCACAAGCAAGGAGTACTCGTGCATCCCTGCACGAGCACTCGTGTATAGAGCTCGAGAAGGCATAGGTCGTGCACTAGTGCACGAGCACTCGTGCACCCTGCACGAGCAGTCACAGGTCGTGCACTAGTGCACGAGCAAAGGTGGTCGTGCAGTTTTTGCTCTCTGGACGAATTGGGGTGCTCGAGTGTGATGAGCTCGTGCACTAGTGCACGAGTAGTGCACGAGCATACGTGATTTTTGGCCCATTAACTCCCGATTCGACCTGTTGCCTATTTATACCCCTTTGGAGCACGTTTTTATGGACCACTACTTACCACTTGATACGAGATCGTTTTTAGAGTTAGTTTTTGGAGAAGAAGGAACGAGCAAGCTTTACTTTTACGTTTTAGAGGTTTTCTTTACGAATTCATAGCACGGTTTTTACTTTTTAGTTTCGTTTCTTTATACCTTTGTTCTTGAACACATTGAGACTTCGTTTTATTGAATTAATTTCAGTTTATTCCTTTATTTCTTGAAACCCTTGTTTATGTTTGATCTTTTCTTAGTTCTAATCATTATGTTCATGTTCGTTATTTATTCAATCGTTCTTGTTTACGTAAAATCCATGTCTAGCTAAAACCCTTGCATGCTTGGGAGAGGATGAACTCGTAGAAGTGGGTTGTGGGTACGTAGTTAGGGTAATTCGTGACATTAGGTTTTAATTCTCTTAATTAATGAATTCTTAAAATCAATCTTAACTTTGCCTTTGAAATTCGTTCGAAAAGTGTTAGAGAGAGGACGACCTTATCACTCTTTAACAATGAGTAGACTTAACGAGAGGGTTTAGAAAGGGTTAATTCATCTACCAGTTTAGCGAAGGAGGACGACCGCATTACCTTAGTTAAATTAGGGTCTCATTAATTAAGCACAATCTATTAACTTGTTAGTGGATTAGTGAAGTCGAATGTTAGGATAAAGTATTAGGGTTTAAAATCTTGAGCTTTCATCTTGCATTCCTTTACTTAGTTTATTTCTTGCGCGTCACAGTTATTTTGATTATGTACCTGCTCCGTTAGTATACGTAGGGATTCCTATCCTGAGCATCACCATCCCTTATTTGAAAACACATCTTAAATTCTTAGTTTAATTTTTTGTTTGCATTCGTAGGATAGTTTAGTTTATTTTAATTAATTCTTCTCAAAAAATCCAAAAACATTTCACTCATATTAACTACGACGCGTAGATCTTCAGGGATCTATTTGCATACGCACTTTCCCTTGGGTCCGATATACTTGGTCATTATACTTACTCATACTACAGTGAACCCGTACGCTTGCAGGGAAACTACTAGTAGAAGTTGGTATATTCGCTTCAAGTCAATGGCGCCGTTGCCGGGGAATCAAACTACTAGTAGAAGTTTGGTTTTCATAGTCAACTACTACTAGTCAAATATCGTAGAGTGCACATCCATGTTTGATTTTGGTGATTCTTGCTGTTGTTGCATGAGTATGATGAGGGAAGGTGAGTGAGTATACTTGTGATTGATCTTTGAAGCTCGAATTCATTTACTTGCATGATTTGATTTGTTGACTCATTCCTAACAATTTCACTTGACTTATTATTTCGTTGCTTGAGGACAAGCAACATGGTAAGTTTGGGGGGTTGATTAGGCGTGAAATTGTCATGATTCGTCACTTGAAATGCCCGTATTTTGGTTGATTTATATGAGTATTTAGAGTCATTTGAGTATCATTTTCATAAACTAATGAATTTGTCTCTTTGATGCTCATAGATGGATAGAGGGCGAAAAGAGGAATTCGTAGGACTTTGAATCGACTCAAACGGACGCCCGGATGAGAAGATATCGAAGAAATACAAAAAGTATTAGTTCGGGGGAGCAAAAGTATCATTGGAGTGCACAAGCAAGAAGTACTCGTGCACCCCTGTACGAGCACTCGTGTATAGAGCTCGAGAAGGCGTAGGTCGTGCACTAGTGCACGAGCACTCGTGCACCCTGCACGAGCAGTCGCAGGTCGTGCACTAGTGCACGAGCAAAGGTGGTCGTGCAGTTTTTGCTCTCTGGACGAATTGGGGTGCTCGAGTGTGATGAGCTCGTGCACTAGTGCACGAGTAGTGCACGAGCATATGTAATTTTTGGCCCATTAACTCCCGATTCGACCCGTTGCCTATTTATACCCCTTTGGAGCACGTTTTTATGGACCACCACTTACCACTTGATACGAGATCGTTTTTAGAGTTAGTTTTTGGAGAAGAAGGAACGAGCAAGCTTTACTTTTACGTTTTAGAGGTTTTCTTTACGAATTCATAGCACGATTTTTGCTTTTTAGTTTTGTTTCTTTAGACCTTTGTTCTTGAACACGTTGAGACTTCGTTTTATTGAATTAATTTCAGTTTATTCCTTTATTTCTTGAAACCCTAGTTTATGTTTGATCTTTTCTTAGTTCTAATCATTATTTTCATGTTCGTTATTTATTCAATCGTTCTTGTTTACGTAAAATCCATGTCTAGCTAAAACCCTTGCATGCTTGGGAGAGGATGAACTCGTAGAAGTAGGTTGTGGGTACGTAATTAGGGTAATTCGTGACGTTAGGTTTTAATTCTCTTAATTAATGAATTCTTAAAATCAATCTTAACTTTACCTTTGAATTTCGTAAGAAAATTGTTAGAGAGAGGACGACCTTATCACTCTTTAACAACTAGTAGGCTTAACGAGAGGGTTTAGAAGGGGTTAATTCATCTATCGGTTTATCTATGGAGGACGACCGCATCACCTTAGTTAAATTAGGGTCTCTTTAATTAAGCACAATCTATTAACTTGTTTAGTGGATTAGTGAAGTCGATTGATAGGATAAAGTATTAGGATTAATTCTTGAGCTTTTCATCTTACAATCTTATACTTAGATTATTTCTTGCACATCACGGTTATTTTGATTATCGTACCAACTCCGTCAGTATACGTAGGAATTCCTATCCCGAGCATCACCATCTCATTCATTCGTTTCTTTCGTTCTTTAGTTTAATTAGTTTATTTTAGTTGCTTTTAATTAATTCTTTCAAAAATCCAAAAACATACACTCATATTAACTACGACGCGTAGATCTTCAGGGATCTATTCGAATACATTACTTCCCTTGAATTCGATAATACTTGGTCCCTATACTTGCTCATACTACAGTGAACCCGTACTCTTGCGGGGAAACTACTAGTAGAAAGCTGGTATATTCGCATCAAGTCAATGCCCCCAGCCTCTGGTGGTGCGCGGGCGTCCGTACGCTGTAGGTTGCAGTCGGCCGACCACCGGCGTGTTGACACGTGTTCATAAAAGGACGATTCTCTGAGAACGTTCCTCAATTGGGTGGAATATTCTCTCTGTGATTGCGTACGGAGGCGTCCCTTTGCCCAATCTGGTGTGATTCTGTTTGATTTTGTCACGTGCCCTTGGGAGCTCCTCGCGCTGGACGGCTGGAGGCCGGGAGTAGTCTGGCCTTGGTGGTCGGGCCTGAAAACGGGGGTTACACCTGGTGAGTACGCCTTCCCAGGCGGCGGTCGGTGACATACCGCGCTGAATCTGGTATCTGGCTGAGCGGAGATGCCCGGAACCAGCCGTTCCGAGCCCGGGTCGAGGGCGGGTGCTCGGATGGTGGTCGCATTCTATGGCTGCTCTTTTGGCCTGCGCGTGTCGCCACGTATGCAGGGTACGATTTATGCCCGGGCCTAGCCGGTCCGGGCCCGGGTAGTGGAGAGATCGGAAAGCGTTGCCCGGATCTCTTTAAAAGTTGGACGTTATTTTGTCGCCTTCTGGGTGCCTGCCGGCCGGAAATGGGATCGTGATTTCCCTTATTGGGGCGGAGCCGATCTTGTGCAGAAACGGTCACAACAATCTGTAGCACAGAAGATGAAGACGTTACCCATGCTCTTTTTCAATTGTAAGTTCGCACATGAAATTTGGGCTTGTTGCTTCGAGTAGACAAAAATGAAAATAGTGCCTCATTCAAAGCCGATCCAACACTTTTTGCAACATGGAGGACTTTTGTAGAGATCAAAAAGGTCAGATTTTTATTCGACTTTATGGGCAGTTGTTGTTTGGTCTATATAGAATGTAAGGAATGAATTAATTTTCAACGAAAAGAAACTCACTGGCATGAAAAATTTTAAAATCAAAACATAAGTGTGGTTATGATAGGTGTAAAAGACAAGTGTGTGAAGGGAGTTTCATTCTTATATTGGAAAAAGGATCCCAGAAATTGTTGTAATTTGTAAATCACTCTTTTACTCAACTATTCATTTGAAACTATTGTAAGAGTTGGAGTACTTCTTATACTCCAATTTTTATAATAATATTCCTTTTATTGAAAAAAAAAATGAATAATTTAATATGACGTTCATGACTTTATTTTTTTATTCTATATGTTTCTATTATACAGGAGAACATGATTTGCTTAATTTAATGATTAGACTCAAAAAAAAAAAAAAAATGAATCTTGACCTATGAAATTTGAAGTTACTTTGTTTGATCGAGAATTATACATGTAATATTTCAATGAAGTGTGTGCATGTCTTCCAACGGGATTACTTGTTAATTTACTAATATATGGACATTGGACAATGCAAATAAGTAATACTATTATTTTTGTGATAGGAGCTGAATCAATTTACGTGATTTTTTGTTTTCTATATATATATATATATATATATATATATATATATTGTTTTGAAAGCATTAATATATATAGTATATTAAGTTTGTAAGAGCTGCCATATCTTCATTTTTAATAAAATTTTCAAAACACATGGTTACTAACAATTACTTCCTCAGTTTCCCTATTAACTTTTATATGCGAGATGATATATTTTTTAAGAAAAATTATTTTATTAATATTTTTAACCAATGAATAGAATTTTTTTTAAATAAAGTGAGTAGTCATATGAAAGTGTTTTATTTTAATGTGAAAATTATTGTGAGACTTTTAAAAAAAAAAAAAATAGTGTGAAGTTTATTGAGAGAGATGAGGAGTATGAGTTATATTAATTGATAATAAAAATAAAATACAAGAAGAAACTTAATAAGGGTAGATAAGATTTTTTTAGAAAAGTGCGTGGTTGGACATCAGAACACCCATCTTTTTATTTTATTTTTATTTTTCCCTTTTCGAATCACCATCTTTACAATTTTTGGTTGCAATGCAATAATATAAAGTCGGATTATAACATCATGAGTCACAATCGTAAATAAAGATAGGTGTAGCAATATTCTGTTTGCATAAAATATATCGATTATTTCAGACATACATATGAAATTCGTATGTGTATTAATTTTACATATCATTATATTTTGATATACTTTTTAAGCCGTTCTACCAATTTAATTTAATTATAGAAATATTGTATTTAAATTGTAAAATACTTTTTAAACCAAAGTATTACTATTACTCCATAGATTGCCCCCATATAATCCGTAAAAAAAAAAAAATAATAAATAAATAAATAAAAGCCCCCATATAATTATGCATGTTGGACCACCTGCACCTAGGTCCATGAGACGAAAGTCCAACTGCATAAGCTTCCAAAAAAAAAAAAATTAAATTGCACAACTTGTAATTTTTGCCATGTTAAAATTTTTTTTAAATGGTTATTAAAAAAATATTGCATGATAAGACTTTTTAAGATCTATTCTACTATTTAAGCGAGTTTGACAAATGAAATGACTAATGAATTTTTATGTTTGCCTTTAATCAAACAATCCATGTTAAATGTTTTAATGGTAGTTGGCACACAATATAATGTTTTAATAGTTGACACACAATAGTGAATCGACTATATATAAAGACATATCTTGAAGTGGTTAATAGTATTGCACAATCATTTGTAAGGTTAAAAACTGCTATGAATTTAAATCTTAATGTATGATTGACTAATTTCGTTTGATTTGTGAGTCCTTCCACAAGACGTTGATTTATCTCAAGTGTTATGAATTTAAATTTTAATATTTATATTTTTCCTTGTTGAGTCATTCCATAAAATTTGATTTGTATTATTTTGTGAATTATTTTCACAAGAAATTGATTATCTCAAGTTTTATGAGTTTACATTTTTAATGTCTGTATTTGCTCTTGTTGATTCCATAATATTTGTTTTGTATGATTGACTATTTCCGTATTAATTGTGAATTATTTCACAAGAAATTAATTTATTTGGTGTGCATCTTTAATAGCAATCATGTATTATTTTGAAGACGAAGAAAAGGTGAATTTTCGGAGTGTATATAGTTTAAGTAATTGAAGTTAGTAGAGTTGAGTTAATTACTTATTTTTAGAATGATAAAGTAGTAAGTGCATTTTACACCATTAAACTATTGTTCATAAAAATTTAATATTATCTCTTTAAAATTAATACTATTATTTATAAAATTATTGTTATTAGCTAATGATGATATACGACATATATGAGATGTACATAATATTTATCAAATGGCCAGAGAGAGAAAGAGTGGGAGAGGTGAGCTGGTGAGGAGAGGGGTAGTTTCTAGGAACCCTTTTGCCGAGAGACCACCAGTGAGGCAGAAACCTAACCTTTACCCACCAAAACCCAGATTCGGTCATCCCTGGATAGGTAGTAAGAAGGAGTCAGATGAGAATCCCCGAGCGAGATACTGGGAGGACACTCTCTTTTGGGAAAAATGCAAGTATGGAAGAGATGAAAGAACCATTTCCTTCTTGTTTAAAAACTACCCGCCGGAGTGCAGCATGGATTGCTTGAGAAAAGCTTTCAGTGAGGTGGGCAAGGTTGTCGATATCTTTTGTCCTAGTTAAAGGGACAGGAAAGGAAGAT
This sequence comes from Ballota nigra, assembly GCA_947034835.1. Classification (NCBI taxonomy): domain Eukaryota; kingdom Viridiplantae; phylum Streptophyta; class Magnoliopsida; order Lamiales; family Lamiaceae; genus Ballota; species Ballota nigra. Next base: position 43,942,246 of record OX344721.1, read on the forward strand.
GCTTTGGTTTTGTTAGATTTCCAATAAGTCTCGATGAAAAGAAACTTTTTGAGAGATTAAACAACATCTGGATTGAGAGCTATAAGTTAAGAGTATTCATCCCAAGGTATGACAGGAAAGTGGAAGGGTATTGCAACAGGGTCAAGAGCGAGGGAACGACACGGGTGTCTCAAGCCATGTTCAACAGTAAGTCTGGGGTGCGATCGCCGAACATATCGCATTGTGAAGCGGTTGTACCCAAAGCAAGGTCCAATGAATTCGGCAATAAGAATAAGTATGATGCCGGAGAGAAAAAGGAAGGAGAGCGGATAGTTAAGGAGAAATTCAATGAAGTGGGAGTCGATGGTGTCTCCCCTGGAAAGGAAAAGGTTGCTAAGTTCACAACAACAGAGGAAGAGGGTAAATGGTTGAAGGAATGCCAGACTGCCCTATTAAAGAAAGAGTTTTCATGGGAACATAATGGAGAAGAGATTTAGAGCGAATGCGGAAATTACTTGTGTGTCAAATTCTTAGGGGATGATGCGGTTCTTCTTCAAGCGAATGAGGGGGAAAAAGGCGAGGAGATGAAGGTCGACCTTGATGAATGGCTCAACTACTGGTTCGAGTGGAAATCTAACGATGCCAGTCACAAGAGAAAAGTTTGGACAAGATGGTTTGGAGTTCCCCTTCACGCCTGGACGTCTAGGTTTTTCGAAATGATATGTTTGAAAATAGGCTCTATTGTGCGTCTTGATGAGAATACAACAAATAGAGGACGACTGATTTTGCGAGAATCCTCTTATGTGCGAGTTATAGGGAAGAGATCAGTGGGACAATTAAGGTCGAAATCAATAGCCGAATTTTCCATATCAGGATTATTGAAGAGTTTGTAGAGGGAATGGGCGATTCTCAGGTAGGTGGAGGTATTTCTCAGGTAGATACGGATTCGGTTTGGTCTCTCTCGTCAAAAGATTCCATCAATTCTGATACGGCGGAGGCTATGATTCACGATGGATTATGCTCGGTGGATGGAAGTCCGACGGTCGAACATATGCCTAGGGAGTCCACACATCTCGATGGACGGGCATGCGGGGAAGATTTAATTCAATTTAATAAAGAATATTCGGCAGCCGATGCATCGCCTCATGATGATTTATTGGCGAATAAAGTCCTGGCAGTTAATGAAGATGAGGCGCAAGTGGACCCCAACAATTGTGGAGACAAGCGTAATTTGGTGATGGCAAAAACGTGGAAAAAGGCCCAGTTGTTGAGGGTGTGGAAATTGGGCTTGTTCTTATTAATATAACCCAAGAGGGCCGGGCGGCAGATTATGAAAGGCCCAGTGTCTTAGAAACCTTTAAAGCTAAGCAGAATTTGGGTGTAAAGCCCAAAAGCTATAGTAAACCCAATTATGGAGATTCTAGCGGGAATAATCTGCACAATTCAGAGGGGAGTATAGAAGAGGTAGTGGGCTCACGTGGAGCGGCCACTAGCACAAAGTCCCAAGGCAATATAATCGTGTTGTTCCTGTCAATAAACTAAAGAGGGGAGTGAGAAATTTTTCGAGAAAGAAAAAATTAAAGAGTGAGAAAGAATGGGGGTGAAAATTGTTGGCTGATTCGTGGAAGAATTTTGTGAAGGATATGGAATCCGAAAATGAAGGTAGAGATAAAATGGCACCTGGGAAGATAGTTGGGGAGGAGCATGTAGCAGAGGATCCAGATTTGGCAAAAGTGTTAGGATAAAAATTGTTAGTTTTGATGAGTTAAAACAAACCAGAAGATGTAATAGGACCATCTGGACCTGTTAGCCAGATGATGATCTAGATTAGGACTTAGTCTAGGGGGAACTGCCAGACCAGAAGACTTCACCAGAAGAGTCACCAGAAGACCCCACCAGAGGACTCCATCAGAAGACTTCACCAGATGAGATCAGACCAGAGGCAGAGGACCTTCCCCAGACCAGACGAGTCCGGACCAGACGAGTCTGGTGGAACAAAAGATGCTCAGTTTGATCCCCTTATTCTACTGAGTATTCTGGTTGTTCACCAGATAAGGACCAGAAGACACCGAGGTTGCCTGGTGTCTGGTCTTGCCTTCTCTATTGAGAATCAGAGTTAGGCAGAGGAAGCTATTGACCGTTGGTGATTCAAATCAAGTCAACAAGATCAGGATTGGAAAGTATTTGAAGATAATCAATCCAAGGATCCCACCAACCCAATCAATCAATTAGGGAATTGATTGATTGAGGCTTCCTTATATAGAGGATCTGATTGGATTAGCCCTCCAACGGCTAGCCCTAATCCCCTCTATATATACAAGAGTGCAGTTCAAGAAAAAGCTCTAGAGACTCTACACGCGCACATAGCATACTAAGCTTTTTGATCACTACGCATTTGCACTCACTTTGTTCTTAATTACTCATCCAACTCGTAAGGAGTTTATATACTCAACCTGTTCATCTTGTTAGACAAGGTTGGAGTAAGTTTGTCTTTAGATCGAAGTTAGATCTAAAGAGATTGTAAGAAGGTGCTGGTACTTCGGAAATTCCAGTAAGTAGTGAGTTTGTTGGTTGGATAGTGAGACCCCTTTGATCAAGGGAGAGTGGACGTAGGATATTCAGATCCGAACCACTATAAATACGGTGTTATTTATTGCTTTCTTTAATACCTGTTGTTTATTATTTGTGCTCTTAGAAAAGATTTTCTCTAAAGACATTTTGGTTTTAAAGGCTTCCGCAATTAATCTATCTAGTGGGACCAACAAGTGGTATCAGAGCAGTGTGTCCAACGACCACTGCTTTGTAAAGCTTTTGGTGGTCACCGGGCAGATCCATTGCTCTTAAAGTACTTTTGTTAAAGTTCTTATTATTTCCCAAATTTTATTTAAAATGTCTGCAAAATCTTCTTATAAGAGTCGCAAATTGCCAGAATTCTCTTTTGAGGATTACAGCCACTGGAGTTTCATGATGAGCAATCATCTTGGAGCTATTCACCACCGCATGCTAGATGTGGTTGAAAGTGGCCCCATACAATTTTACTGGACTCCTATTGATAGTGGCAGGTCAGAGTCCAGAGAAGAAACTAGCGATCCTGCAGAGGATAGAGTTCCCAGACAACGAATCCTCAAAAAGAAAGAAGAACTTGACAACGATGAGAGAAAGCTATATAACCTGGACCAGGTGGCAAGAACCGAGATTATCAACACTCTCACCAAGGAGGTAATAGAGAAGGTCAGAACCTGTGTCACTGCGAAGGAGATGTGGGACAAACTTGCAATTCTCTGCGAGGGAACAGAGAAGATTAAAGATAACAAGCTCCAGGCTGTTCAACACTCGTTTGATACGTTCAAATTGAAACCAGACGAGACCATAGACCAGCTGGACATGCGCCTCACAAACCTCCTAAACAAGGCTAGTGCCTTAGGTAAGACCTACTCTGAAAAGGAAATTAATAGTAAAATTTTGCGTTCACTAACTAGCAGGTGGAGAATCAAAGTTACTGTGATCAAGGACAACAAGGATCTCAATACGCTGGATCATCATCTTCAGTTGTCTGATCTCAAAGCTTACGAATATGATCTTCAAGAGGAGGATCAAACAGAAGAGGTTTTCTCTTCTGGCCAGAAAGGAGTTGCATTCTCTTCAACTCTCAAGCCTGATGTCAAGCCAAAGGAGTCTACTGCAGATGACTTGAGCCTCAAGGAGCAGGTAGCACTTCTAACTCGTAAATTAGATAAAATAAGTTCAAAGTATGGCAGGTACAAAAGGCATTGGAAGGAGTCTACCAGAGACAGGAAGAGTTCTTTCAAGCCTGCAGAGAAGGAGAAGACATCTGGAGACTCAAGGGAGACCAGATTCAGAACTCCAGAGAGGAGGAGAGATGACAACCCTGGCAGCTCTGGGAAATCAGATTATCAGAGGAGGGATGGTAGCTCTGGCAGACCTGACTACCAGAGAAGAGAGAGTAGTCCAGCCAGATCAGACTACAACCAGAGGAGGAGAGAGCCAAGCCCTAGTCCCAGAGGAGACAATGCCTGCTACACATGCAACAAGACTGGTCACTACAGTTATGATTGTCCTCAGCTTACTCCTAGGGAAAGAGAAGAGAAAAGAATCAAGAGAGATAGGAGATATGCAGATAAGAGAGCATTGCTGGCAGAAGCAGAGGAGGAGGATACTAGTTCCAGTTCTTCTTCTTCTGACTTTGGATCAGATGATGATGTGTGTCTCATGGCAGACATCACTGAGGTAAATGAAACTACTCTAGTTTTATCAAATTCCAAATGTACTGAATCCTCTAATTCATCTGGTAACTCCAGAGAGTCTGATATGCAACAAATGCTATCAGATCTCCAAAATTGTGTCCAACTTTGTCAAAAACTTGAGAAAGAGAATGGTAGGCTCAGAGCTGAAGTTCAATCTCTCTCTCATGAGCACAAATCCACCAGAGAACTCATGAAAGATCATTCCAAAGAAGTCTCTGAACTTCAGGATAAGATGACAGAAAGAGATACTCTGGTAGATCAACTCATGAAAGAAAGGACCTCTCAAGAAGATGAGATCAATGAACTCAGAGCCAAATACCAGACTCTTATCAAGGGAAAACAAGTTGCTCACAACATAGAGGAGATACTTATGCCCAGAGAAGCTCCTAAGATACCATCTGTTGTATCTATCATATCAGAGTCTTCTCAGCGCATTTGTGATAAGAGTGGTTTAGGATATTCTGGAATTACCACTAAAACTCATAAATACCTTTATAATAAAGACAAGTCTGTAAGAGCTGGTAAATTGGTAGAAATCTGGAATGATAAAGACTTAACTGGTAATGGTTACAAGGTGGTTCACAATCCTGATTGGAAAAGGAATCACTCTGTTAATCACATAACAAATGGTCCAGAAGAGTTGACTGTTCTGGAAGAGAAAATGCTAGAGAATAAGTGTCAACAAGGGGAACCATTAAAGATTGATGGTTCTGTGAACAATGAGTCCCAAGGAGTAGAAATTACTCAAATTGGAGGACCCCAGAGAAATCCTCAAAGGGAACCTAAACAGATTAGGGGACCTCAAAGGAAACACTCAAGAAAGGGGAATACCAATCAGAGTAACAACTACCAGAGAAGGAACAATGTTCAACAGAACCAGGTACCCCAGAGACAATTTTCTCAGAGGAATCAATTCCAGAATAGGTATACTAAAAGGAACTATAATCACCAGAGCAAGTCTAATTATCAGAACCAGAGGAGGTCTTCCAGACCCATCTATAGAAAACCAACTGATCTGGGTAGTTATGACACCAGAGATGGTTCCTCTAGGATGTACCCTTACAACCAGACCTTTAAGACCATGTCTTTGAGGCAGGCCATTCCAAAGGCCAAATTTGAGAAAAGATACACCAGACCTGTTTATAGGAAAGGTGTCCTTATCAGACCAGTAGCTCAATATGTCATTGTCAGAGGACATGTGCTGGTAGATAGATTTGGAAGGAAGATAAGATCTCCTCATCCTTCAAGGGATGATCTTTATCTATGGATTCCTACAAAACCTGCAACTAACCAATCAGGACCCAGCACTAGTAGGGGACCTAATTGATTTCTCTGCAGGTAGATAAGAGTCCATTGGAGAAAGGATTTTCAAGCAACCATGTCTGGTACATTGATAGTGGATGTTCCAAGCACATGACCTTCCAGAAAGATAATCTCCAAGATTTCAAGCCATTGAATGGACCAAGAGTGATGTTTGGTGACAACAACTATGGAGTCACCAGAGGAGTTGAAAAGTTGACCTTCAATGGAGTATCTGTAAATGAGGTCTACTACGTAGAAGGACTCAAGCATAATCTGCTTTATGTATCCCAATTCTGTGACAAGGGATACTCAGTGAAGTTTTCTAGTGATTCATGCACTGTTTTCTCTTCTGATTATAATGATATTTTGCTAATAGGCTTGAGGAAGGGTAACATTTATCTTGCAGATTTTAACAGTTGCCCAAGAAATGCTTGCCTAGTTGCAAAAGGATCTGCAGAGAATAGCTGGATTTGGCACAAGAGATTGTGTCATCTTAACTTCAAAACACTGAATAAGATTGCCAGAAAAGGTCTCATTCGAGGTCTTCCTAATGAAGTGTTTAAGAAGGATCAGGTTTGTGGTTCATGCCAGAAGGGTAAACAACCCAAGACTTCCTTTAAGGATGTCCAGAGCACAACCACAACCAGAGTGCTTCAACTACTTCACATGGACCTGTTTGGACCTGTTTCTCCTCTTAGTTTCAGTGGAAGGAAGTACACCTTAGTAATAGTAGATGACTTTTCAAGATACACTTGGGTAGTGTTCTTGTTTAAGAAAAATGAAACTATGACTAAGCTGCCAGAGTTCTTCACGCAGATTCAGAATGAGCAGAACCAGAGCATAGTCAGAATCAGAAGTGACAAAGGAACAGAGTTTTTGAATTCACACATTGCAGATTACTGCAAGGATCATGGGATTTTTCATGAGACATCTGCTGCCAGAACACCCCAACAAAATGGAGTAGCAGAAAGGAGGAATAGGACCCTCAAAGAAGCTGCAAGAACACTTCTGGCAGAATACAGCACTCCACAGAGATTTTGGGCAGAGGCCATCAATACAACTTGCTACACTCAGAACAGATGCCTGATTGCCCAGAGACATAATAAGACTCCATATGAGGTATGGAAAGGTAAAACCCCATCTGTTTCATATCTTCATGTTTTTGGATGTAAGTGTTTCATCCATGACAATGGGAAATCTAAATTAAGAACCTTTGATGCTAAAGTGGCTGATGGAATATTCTTAGGATATTCCAGCACCAGTAAAGCTTTTAGAGTTTTTAATAAGAATTCACTTCGTGTGGAGGAAACACCTCATGTTGTTTTTTATGAATCTACTTTTGAGTTCAAGGTGGATTCTAAGTCTTCTGATGAGACCCAGAATCAGACTACACCCAGAGTTATCAAAGTCAATCCTCCTGTTCTTGATTCAGATTCAGATTCAGATGATGACCCATCTCCTGGTTCTCTGAAGCAGCAGCCTTCACAAGGAGCAGAACCAGAAGAGGTTGGAACTCCTGTAGGGGGAAGCTCTTCTGCAGGTGGTGATAATCACCAAGGTACTGCAGAAGATGATCAACCAGGCAAGACCACGGGAAGGAGGACCCTGGTTGATCACCCCAATGACCTAATCCTTGGAGATCCAACTAAGGGTGTTCAGACTAGGAGAACTCTTAACTTAGCTGTCTTATTCAGTTGCTATGTGTCCTTGATTGAGCCTAAGAACATCAAGGAGGCACTGAAAGATTCAAATTGGATTATTGCAATGCAAGAGGAGTTGAATCAATTCACCAGACAGGATGTTTGGGAGCTGGTAGACAGACCAAGACATCAAAAGATGATAGGCACTAAGTGGGTTTTCAAGAATAAGAAAGATGAGAATGATGTCATTACTAGGAACAAGGCAAGGCTAGTGGCTCAGGGCTATTCTCAGTCTGAAGGAATAGACTATGATGAGACATTTGCTCCTGTTGCCAGACTAGAAGCCATCAGATTGTTCTTAGCATATGCTGCTCACATGAAGTTCAAAGTATACCAGATGGATGTGAAATCTGCCTTTCTTAATGGGATTCTCATTGAGGAAGTGTATGTGGAACAACCTCCTGGTTTTGAACAATGTGACAAGGTGTTCAAGCTTAAGAAAGCTCTTTATGGGCTGAAGCAGGCACCCAGAGCATGGTATGACACTCTATCTCAATTTCTTCTGGACAATGGTTTTACTAAGGGTAAGATTGATAGAACCTTGTTTAGGAAAGAAGAAGGAAAGGACATCCTTCTGGTCCAAATATATGTTGATGACATCATATTTGGATCCCCTAACAGGAAGCTGTGTGAGAAGTTTGGTGAGCTCATGCAGGGACAGTTTGAGATGTCCATGATGGGAGAGATGAATTACTTTTTAGGTTTGCAGGTTAAGCAATCAGAGAAGGGAATTTTTATTAATCAAGCAAAGTACACCAGAAACATGTTAGAGAAATTTGGAGTAGGATCTAGCAAAGCAGCCAAGATCCCTATGATGACAAATTTCAACATGGATCCAGATGAGTCTGGAGAGAGTGTGGACCAGACTCAGTACAGAGCACTTATTGGTTCTCTTCTGTACCTGACTGCAAGCAGACCAGATATTACCTTTGCTGTTGGAGTTTGTGCCAGATTTCAAGCTAATCCCAAGAAAAGTCACTTGGAAGCAGCAAGGAAGATTTTGAAATATCTTAAGGGAACAGTGAATTTAGGATTGTGGTATCCTGCAGATGACAATTTGGAATTGAGTGGCTATTCAGATTCAGATTATGGTGGATGCAGAATAGATAGGAAATCTACAAGTGGAACATGCCAATTTCTAGGGAATAAATTGGTATCCTGGTTTTCTAAGAAGCAGACTTCAGTTGCTACATCAACAACAGAAGCAGAGTACATGGCTGCAGGGAGCTGTTGTTCTCAACTACTTTGGATTAGTCAACAGCTTAGGGATTACCAGATTAGAGCCAAGGATATTCCTATATTATGTGATAGTAATAGTGCCATTGCAATTACCCAGAATCCAGTTCTTCATACCAGGTGTAAACATGTTGATATAAGGCATCATTTTATCAGAGATCATGTTGAGAAGGGAGATATAAGGATGGAAAAGATTGCAACAGAGAAGCAGAGAGCAGATATCTTAACTAAGCCTTTGGCTGAGACCAGATTCAGAGAGTTAGCTTTTGAATTAGGATTGTTGGATCCAGAGACAGATTTGTTTTAGGGGAAACATCAGAGAAGTATCCTTTATTTCTACTTTATTGCATATTCTTTATTTCGTTTAAAACTAACATACCTGCAGATTAAACATATCAGAGAAGGTACCAGATAAGGTATGCACCAGGTGACACTTGTCCAAGATGAGGTGCTAAGTCAAATGTCCAAAATCTTCTCTGACCTGGACCAGATGAGTTCCATCAGAGGAGATGTAGCTGTGGTTTCATCTGGTTACAATATCAGGTGACAGATATGCTTTTACTTCTCTGGCCTCTAATCATTGGGATACACTTTTCAAATTAGTAAATACACTCAAAACCTTTCAACTTCGGAGTGTATTTAAGACTAGGGTATAGGGCCTAGGCAATCATTTCGCTTTTTCTCTTGACTGCCACAAAACCCCTTTATGCCCCATCCCAATGACTATGCCAACGCACCAGATTAAATCTGTATCTTGCCTTTCTTTGTGGCCATCGGATTTAATCACTGTGCAAAATGTCAATCAATTCAAATATTGATTTTGTTCCCTAATTTAATTTTAGTATTACACGCGTTCACACTTCATTTATTACTCGAGCCACGCGTATTACCCTATTTAAATCTAATTTTCTTACAATCTGTCCTTTCACGTTTTCATACTTTCACACCCTAACCTCTCTCTGCAAAGTTTTTTTTTCTCTTTCTCTCTCTCACAGATATGGCTCCCCCGTGCAATTTTGACCATGAATTAATGATGAAGAAACTCAAAACGGAGATGGTGGTTGACTTCTACACCACCAAGAACTCGTCTGCACTTGCTATTTTGGAACTTTTGAGGAGATCCGGAGTTGAGAAGTTGATCTCCACCATTCCCAGAGATTTTCGTACCCTTGACGGTTATGCGGCCCAGTTTTTGGTTCGCATGAAGATCAATGAAGACCATATTTCTACAAAGATTGACAGAGAAGATTTGGTGTTTTCCAAGCATGATTTATGTGCCCTGTTTGGAAACATTTCCACGGAAGGAGTGGATCCTTTAACCTACAAGGAAGATGATATTGTGGGTTCCTTCAAACTGTTTGCTCGTTCCTCTTGCCAGAATATCACGAAGGGATTTCTGGATAAGCATCTGAGGCAAAAGTTCAAGGTACTTTTTGACATAGTTGTTAAGGTGTTGATGTGTGAAAATCACAGCACAGATGCGATCTTTAATGGAAGAATGTGTGTGATGAGAGCTTTGTATGACGGCGTCCAATGCAATTGGGCAGAATTCTTTTGGGGCGTCTTGAGGAAGAATAAGACGAAAGTTAACAAGGAAGCTTGTCCTTCCATTCCAGGGGAGATGCAGTTTTATTTCACTGCTAATGTTTCGTTGGGTACGAAACTTACCTTGATTTTGGACTCCTTGCTTCCAGAGAAGAGATGGAAGGAGTCTTGGTGAAAAGGATTTCACAAGTCTAAGGTGCTATTCTCTAAGGATGGTCCCCTTCATGGCCATCCTGACTCTGATGGAGAAGAAGCCATCCCTGCCCCTCCTCTTCAGGCAGTACCCTCACCTGCAAAGGGGCAGAAGCAGCAGCCAAGGCAGAAGGCCCAGAAGAAAGCTGCTGGTGCAACTGGTTCCTCAATCATTGCCTTTTCTGGTTCCTCGGAGGAGGACCAGATTCCCCTTCTTAACATTCTTAAGAAGAAGGGTGGTGATGATGATGAAGCTGTTAAGGCTGGGGCAGCCAAGCGGAAGAGGCTGGTGGAGGCCAAGAAGAAATCTGCCAAGAAGCCAAGGACTGACAGAAGAGCTCCGAAGAAAACCCTTCTGGTGGATGAGCCATCAGAGGAAGAAGAGGAAGAGGAGGTTGAACCTCTTAAGAGGAAGCCCAGGGCCAAGAGAGCAATTCTACAGGATCCTGACTCTGGATCTGATCTTGGTGAGGCCCTGGAGAGAGCTATTAATGATGCTTCCCAGATTATGGAGGATTCTCCAGAGCTCGTTGTGCCTGCTGGTGTTGACCCAGCAGAGGTAAACCCTTTCTTACCCTCCTCTACTTCCATTGATCTTGTCTCCCCCTCTACCTCCCAACCAGATACTCAAACACATCCCATCTCATCTGCTCCTGGTGTTCCTTCATTCTCACCAGAGCAGACTCTCCCAGACACACCTACATTCTCTACCTCAACCATTCCTCAAACACCTTCTCCCCCATCTTCCCATATACCTCTAAACACAAACCCTTCTCCCCCACCTTCTGTACCAGAGGTACCCACAACCTCTTCTGGTGCAGAAATCCCCCCTCCAAACACTTCCACCTCCCAGATACCTCCTACACCTTCTGTACCAGATGTTCCATCATCTTCTGGTGCAGAGCAACCCATTCCTACACCCTCTACTTCACAAAATCCTAACCCTCCCCAAACCCATACAGACCAGGACCCAACCATTTCTATGGCTCTGGGATTCGTTGGCCCTCCCCCTTCTCCTACCTGTTTAACCAGCGATGATAGTGAAGATGAGGAAGCTTCACTTGAGCCTGCAGACTTAGCACCTTCCTCCTCTGCCTCTGGGCCCAAACCATTCACTTTCTCATCTGCAGAAATGGGTCCCATTAGGCAGAGTATGAGTGTAAGTGCTCAGCTCTGGCTAAGAGAGCATTTCCCAGTTCTTCTGGAGCACTTACCACTTCTGGCAGACCTTACTGATGCCAAGGTCTGGAGCAAGGCCAGACTTGAAGATGTGGAGGACCTATTGATGTTGCTTGAGGAAATGGGTCCCTCCAACTTCACTGCTTGGGAGATTGAGCTAAAGCAGAGAATGAATATTCAGAACCCAGCAGAGCTGGAGACTCCTGGTGCTGCTAAAGTATTGATTCGCACCCTGCTCATCCAGAGAGGAGTAATGCTCACTCCAGAGGGCCCCACTTACAAGTTTGGTCCTCATTTTGTCTTTCCTCCAGAGCTATATTCAGATGAGGAAGACTTTGAGATGTCTCCTGCCGTGCTCCAGAAGATGAAAGCTTTCTTCAATGAGCAAATCATGCAGATTGGGCGCTTTTCAAAAGCTATTCAACATATGGCCCCTGCTATGATAGAGCACCAGATCAAGCATGAGAGGAGAATCTTTCTGAAGCAGTTAAAGTCTTCTCTGGCAGAGGTAAAGGCTTCTTTTAAGGCTAATGGCTTATTTGTCAAGCTGGATGTCATGCACAGCCAGAAGCAGCTACAGGAGCACGTGCTGGAGCAGTTGAGACCTGTCTCTGTGCTCAAAGTGGAGATGGCCAGCCAGATGATTCAGACTGCAAAGCTGAAAGACTCCCTCCAGGAGATGTTGGAGAAGCAAGAGAGACTTGTTGCGGAGTCAAAAGCTTACCTGGAGGAGGCCAAGCAGCTGCGTGATCTTCACACTTCCTCCAACACTGCCTTGTCTGATCTTATAAGGCAGGTAGTGGAGCCCCTCCTTGATGAAGTTAAAAAGGGGGGAGAGAAGGCCAGAACTGATCTGGCGAAGACCACAAATGAAACTCTCTTCAGCCATGGAGCTCGTCTGGACCTGCTGGAGAATACATTGGCCCAGGCTGAGTTGCAGAAGAAGAAGAAGGAAGAGCTTAAATCTCTTTCCATGGCTAAGCAGCTTGCTGCAGAAGAGGAGTCCGAAGCAGAGCAGGATCCAATTTCCATCTCTGGACCTGCTAAGAGGAAGATAAAGAAAGTAAAGAAGAGCTTCCTTGAATCTGTGGTTGAAGAAGCAGAGAAGAGATTCAAGGAAGAGTCGCCTGAAGAGAGGCAAGCAAGGATAAGGAAGAACATAGATGAAGAGCAGAGGCTCCGATATGTTAGAAGGCAAAATAAGAAGAGCAGAGAAGCTGGCATCACTCCTGGTGCTAGTGGATCCAGCCAGAAGAGAAAAGGGCCTGTTGAAGTCATGAACATCCTTCCTCTCAGGACAGAAGGGTCCTTTGACTCAATTGTTCCTGTGCCTTTGATAGAAAAATGGAGAGAAGCCAAGACTCTCTGGTTCATTCAACATTACATCCAGAGACCTCCACCAGAGGATGATGCTCTCATCAACAGGACCTTCCATTCTTGGATGCAGGCATATGATGCAGATCTGTACAAGCAGTTGATGGATTCAACTATTGAATTCAACCTGGAAGTCACTGCTCCTGAGTTCCATTTTCTCAACACTCCAATGGCAGGAGACCAGGTTGATTGGGTTGAGCTGAAGAAACTGTACAAGACCAAGGTGTTGGCAAACTTCACCCCATCATCTTCTGCAGAGTTGAAGGCCATTCAAGACAGGTTTCTTGACTGGTTTCTGGTGCCCAAAGACAACAGAAGATATGCTTAGAATAGGACCAGAAATGCATTGTAATCTGTATTCTTCTTTGTCCTTATTATTAATGAAAATCTCATATCTTCTCTGATCAAAAGACAACCTCTTGTTGTCTTAATTGTTTGCCTGATAAGATCTATTCTAAGGTCTTATCCTTTATATGTTTTCCTGCTTAAAGTATTCTTTGTGATCAGTTCTGGTAGTGTTTTAACTCCATCAAAAAGGGGGAAATTGTTAGGATAAAAATTGTTAGTTTTGATGAGTTAAAACAAACCAGAAGATGTAATAGGACCATCTGGACCTGTTAGCCAGATGATGATCTAGATTAGGACTTAGTCTAGGGGGAACTGCCAGACCAGAAGACTTCACCAGAAGAGTCACCAGAAGACCCCACCAGAGGACTCCATCAGAAGACTTCACCAGATGAGATCAGACCAGAGGCAGAGGACCTTCTCCAGACCAGACGAGTCCGGACCAGACGAGTCTGGTGGAACAAAAGATGCTCAGTTTGATCCCCTTATTCTACTGAGTATTCTGGTTGTTCACCAGATAAGGACCAGAAGACACCGAGGTTGCCTGGTGTCTGGTCTTGCCTTCTCTATTGAGAATCAGAGTTAGGCAGAGGAAGCTATTGACCGTTGGTGATTCAAATCAAGTCAACAAGATCAGGATTGGAAAGTATTTGAAGATAATCAATCCAAGGATCCCACCAACCCAATCAATCAATTAGGGAATTGATTGATTGAGGCTTCCTTATATAGAGGATCTGATTGGATTAGCCCTCCAACGGCTAGCCCTAATCCCCTCTATATATACAAGAGTGCAGTTCAAGAAAAAGCTCTAGAGACTCTACACGCGCACATAGCATACTAAGCTTTTTGATCACTACGCATTTGCACTCACTTTGTTCTTAATTACTCATCCAACTCGTAAGGAGTTTATATACTCAACCTGTTCATCTTGTTAGACAAGGTTGGAGTAAGTTTGTCTTTAGATCGAAGTTAGATCTAAAGAGATTGTAAGAAGGTGCTGGTACTTCGGAAATTCCAGTAAGTAGTGAGTTTGTTGGTTGGATAGTGAGACCCCTTTGATCAAGGGAGAGTGGACGTAGGATATTCAGATCCGAACCACTATAAATACGGTGTTATTTATTGCTTTCTTTAATACCTGTTGTTTATTATTTGTGCTCTTAGAAAAGATTTTCTCTAAAGACATTTTGGTTTTAAAGGCTTCCGCAATTAATCTATCTAGTGGGTGTTGGGAAAATAGGGGTGCCCGGAATCTATTCGGGATGAACTTTAAATACGAATTTAAATACAATTATTACTAGCATGAATTAATCCTAATTAATTCAAATAATAATTCCAACAACTAATTATCATCATGCATGTTAAATTAATTTCACATATTTAACTAGGCGGAATTAAACAAGTAAATATGTGATTAACGTACCTCTCGTAGTATTGGCCTTTGGATATACGGGACACTTATAATCTCGCTCTATCAACCCAAAGCCTTCTCAAGTATTTCCCTTTTCACCTCACTTGATCGCCGGTGGGAGACGCTTTCAAGTAATTTAATAACTAAGGAAAAAGAAAAATATTTATGCTTCTTGATTTTTCCAACACATGGAATTATGTACCTTGAGATGAAATAATCATCTCCTATTTATAAAGGGGGGTGACCGAAATTCGTAGAGATTTTATGGGCATGGAGAAAATCTTTTCTTAATCTCTAAGAAATCTTGAATATATCTCATATATTCTTTTCTCCATAATAAAATATTCCACAAAAATCTCACTCTCCTAATAAATATGAAACTCTCGAAAATTACATAGAAGAAATCCAAGATTTGGATCTTCTTGAATATATGAGATATTCTTGTATTCCTAGAATACATATCTTGCATAATATCTTTCCAAGAAAATCAACAAAATCTTTTTCCTCCTTATCATGCAATTTTCGAAAATAATACTTGAAAAATCAGCATAATTATTTTCTTTTTATTTTAATCACCTTATCATTATTGGGCTACTTAATGGGCTACTTGAGGGGCCTTAAGGAGAATTAAGATTGGACCTCCTAATGGACTTCTGAATTTCAATATTGAGCCCCAATATAATTCAGCCCATTAATATTAATTATTACCACTAATAAATTAATATTGCACTATCCATCTTAATCCATATTACGATAATATGGGCTCCCGGTTATTATTTCCCGCGTTTAAGATTATCAAGTCCATTAATTAATTGAGCTTCTGAATAGCTCTAAATTAATTAATATATTTCACTTTGGAGTAAAGACAGCTCAACATTATTATTCGTACCGAAGAAACTAATTCTTCACTTGCAAGATTTGGTACAATAAAACTTCTGAGCCCACCAAGGGGACTAATCACACGAGCCGTACTCGCACGCGTTTCTCCGTATTAAATCTTAGCAACCGTCGTATGATTAATATTACTGCCCAAGACACAAAGTTCGAAGTCACAATGATTCTCACCCAACATGAATCAAAGTAGTAACTATTAAGCACACACGGTCCTATTTAAGTGACGGAGATTAAGAAATCAACAACCACTGAGGTCTAATTCTTCACCTTTCAGAACAGAAGAATTTATCCTCGCTGTAGGTCCTCTTCAACACATACTAAATGTGCTAGTGCAATCTCTTAGTCAAGACAGACCAATCTGAGCCTTACACATCGACCTTTCACGGCGGATTGTTCAATTCCACCTAGGTCGTGAAATGTACGTTTAGTTACAAGGAAACCGTTAATGTTGTCTTCCGTGATCGGGTATCACCACATTAACTACAATGTAACATGTACTATATATTGAACGGTTTGCAATAAATATTCAACATTCAATCATATCTAAAGCAAATGCGATAAAAGAATTATTCTCATAAACAAGTGTTTGATACACGAGTTATACAAAGTAAAAGCATACTTTCACGTATAACTCCAACAATCTCCCACTTATACTTAAAGTCTGCTTTTTAGTATACATCATGCATGTCTTAGTGTAGTAGCTCTTCGTGACATCTCATGTCAACCTACACTAACCTAATAATTCCTCCCACTTATACTTAAAGCAGATTGGCAATAGTCTTGACTCCCATTCCATCCACATGTCTCTCGAATGTACTCAGAGGCAGACCCTTTGTGAATGGATGTACTAGGTTGTCCTCCGACATTTATCTTTGCCACCTCTTTATCTCCTCTTCTTAACGATTTCTCGTATAAGATGGTGTTTTCTTTCAATGTGTTTGCTGGCCTTGTGGGCTCTCGGTTCCCTTGAATTTGCAACTGCTCCGACATTGTCACAAAAGACAGTTATCTTGTCGGGCAAATTCGGAACAACGTCCAAGTCCACTAAGAAGTACTTGAGCCAAACCGCTTCTTTCGCTACTTCACAAGCAACTACTTATTCGGCTTCCATGGTCGAATCTGCGATGCATTTCTGCAAATCGCTTCTCCATGTCATGGCTCCTTCTCCCATGCAAAACACACCAATAAAAAGCATCATAAATATGGAAAGCGGGGAAAGCGTTGGGGATTGAGGCATCGTTGTCAGAGGAGGCGGAAATTAGCAGGCTTAGAGACATGGTAGCGGCTGAGAGGGTCTCAATCGGGAAGGATATGGAGTCTAACCAAGAGCTAATTTAATGAAGATACTATCTTATAGCGTTAGAGGCTTGGGGAGTTCAGTTAAAAGAAACGAAGTCAGTGAGTTGATTTTTAGTCAGAAAATTGAGTTATGTTGTATCTAAGAAACTAAAACTGAGATTGTCACAAGATCGGTGTGTGAATCAATTTGGGGAAACAACTGTGTCGAATGGGCATTTAAGGAGTCAGAAGGATGGTCGGGAGGAATGCCATCTCTTTGGAATCCTGAGGTATTTTCATTACTAAGTTCATGGTATATGCAAGAAGCTCTAATAGTTAATGGTTTATGGGGGATAGATAGAGTGCCCTGCTGCGTGATTAATGTTTATTCCCCTTGTAATGATACTGAGAGAGAAGAGCTGTGGGATCGGTTATCCAGCATTGTGGCACATAATGCATCAACCTGTGTTTGTTTGATTGGCAATTTCAATGCCATCAGAAGGCCAGCTGAGAAAGTCGGAAGCGGGGTGACGGTAAATAATAGAGAATTACTAGGCTTCGATACATTCATAAGGGAATCGGAGTTGTTCGATCTTCCTCTCCATGGGAGAAGTTTTACTTGGTACAGACCAAATGGGAGTTGCAAGAGTCGACTTGATAGAGTTCTACTAAACAATATTTGGATGTCAAAGTGGCCTAACTCTGTTCTCCAGGGCCTGCAACGTTCAACTTCGGATCACTGCCCAATTGTGTTGGGTATATCGGTAAAGGATTGGGGCCCAAAATCATTCTGGTGCCTAAATGTTTGGTTGAATCATCCTAACTTCAAGGAGTTTGTGAAGAATAAATGGGAAAGTTATACTGTGAATGGGTGGGGAGTTCATGTATTGAAGGAGAAGCTCAAGCTACTCAAAGGGGATTTAAAAATCTGGAACAAACAAGTTTTTGGCATCTTGGAAGAGAACATTGAAACCCATAAAAAAGAAATCCTACAGCTGGATTTGCTTGATGGGGTGGATGGGTTGAATGAGGATGAGGCAAGCAGAAGAAATGTAACAATGGTTGCTCTTTATCGAGACATCAAATGGAGAAACAACTTGTTGGCTCAAAAGGCGAGGAATAAATGGATAAAAGAGGGGGTGCAAATTCAAAGACTTTTCACAGGTGGATCAATCGAAGGAGAAAAAGAAATGAAATAATGGGCTTAAACATAGACAGACAATGGTTGGAGGAGGTTGATGAAGTGAAGGAAGGAATCCATAATTTTTTTAGGAAGCATTTTCAAAAGGAGGCGGGACTGAGACCTTCTCTTGCTACTGATTTTGTAAGTACAAAGTTGTCCGAGTTAGATAACGAATTCCTTATTTCACCATTCTAGAGGAGTAGGCAAGAGAGGCAGTGTGGTCGTGTGATGGATGTAAAAGCCCTGGTCCTGATGGGTTCAATTTCAACTTGCTGAAGAATTTATGGAGCTTGTTTAAAAATGATCTTATGAAGATGTTGACGGAGTTCCATCACAACGGGAAATTGGTAAAAGGTATTAACCCTTCCTTTATCGTTTTAATACCAAAAAAGGAGGAGGTTAGCGGTTTGGGGGATTTCAGGCCAATTTCTTTGATTGGAGGAGTGTATAAAATTGTCTCAAAAATTCTGGCAAATAGATTGAGTCGTGTATTGAAGTCTATCATCTCTGAAAAATTAAAGTGCATTCATTAGGGGGAGGCAGATTTTAGATAGTGTGACGATCTTAAACGAAGCGAATGATGATGCTAAGAGGAGGAGAATAAAAAGGGTATTTCTAAAGATCGATTTCGCAAAGGCATATGACTCGGTGGATTGGTCATACTTGAATAATTTGATGGAGAGATTTAATTTCGATTCAAGATGGAGAAAGTGGATCATGGAATGTGTCTCGACCGCATCAGCTTCGGTGTTGGTGAACGGCAGCCCGTCTGGAGAATTTCAACTTGAAAGAGGGTTGCGACAAGGAGATCCCTTGTCTCATTTCCTCTTTCTAATAGCCGCGGAAGGGTTGAGTATACTTATGAAGAAAGCGACAAATTTGGGCATGTTTGGACCAACTGTGATTGGAAAGGAAAAGGTCCAGGTCTCTCACTTACAACTCGCAGATGACGCTATCATGATGGGGGATGCGACCTTGGAGAATGCTAGAACTTTGAAGAGAATCCTCATATTAATGGAGGTCACCTCGGGACTTAAGGTGAACTATGATAAGTGCAGTCTGATTAGAGTTAATGTAGACTCAAATAAACTTAACGATTTGGCAAAGGTGTTGGGATGTAAAGTGGAGAAGCTACTTTTTTCCTACTTGGGCATACGAGTGGGCATAAGTCACACACAAGCATCAGAATGGGTAGGAGTTGTTCAGAAAATTCGCAACAGACTCAAGAGCATGGCGGACAAAAAGATCTCATTTGGGGGGAGAATCACGGTATTGAACTCGGTACTCTCGTCTCTTCCTATCTACTACCTATCGTTCTATAAAATTCCGAAAAAAACCCTGAGAGAGATTGTGCAGCTTCAACGAAACTTCCTATGGGGGGTGGGGTGAGACATTCAAAAATTTCTTGGGTTAAGTGGAGGGTCATTTGTAAACAAAAACACTTGGGGGGATTTGGGGTACGGGATTTGGAGGCTTTTAATCTTGCTTTATTGGGGAAATGGAGGTGGAGATTTGTGAATGAAAAAAACTGTTTGTGGGTAAAGGTACTAAAATCAAAGTATGGGGAGTCGGGGGGGGAGGGGATGTGAGAAGGAATGGTAATAGATTAGGTGGGAATGTGTCGGGATGGTGGAGGGATGTTTTTACATTAACGTCTGGGGAGGAGGGAGAATGGTTTGATGGAGGGATGGAGAAGGTAGTGGGATGTTGTTTACCTAAAAAATGGAGCTGGGAATTAATGGTTATTTGGTTGACTTAGGTAAAAACATCAACAAAAAAGAAAAGATAATGATCTTCATTAATGCTCTATTTTAATTATTGGAGAAGATGAAGATATTTAATGCTTCTATGGAGAACCAAGAATTGTCAGGGGTTTTTAATCCCTGGACTTGAATGCTTGTCTAGCCTTTTTGTATTTATGAATAGTTGTTATTTTTGTACAAGGGGGAGACTATTTATAGGTTTTTACGAATGGGGGTATTTTGGTCATTTCTGACCTCTACAGGGGACAAACGCATTAAATGTCTGTAACCCCTGAATGTGTGCGGGCGCCCGTTTGTCCTTGTGCTCAGAGATCCGACCACTCCGGTGTCGCCACGTGTCCTTAAAGGACGATTCTCTGGATCATTTCCTTATTTGGATGGAATATTCTCTCAGTTGTGATGTACGAAGGCAACTCTTTACTCTTTTTGGATCGATTCTGTCGAATTCTATCACGTGTTCGAGGAATCTTCTATTTTAGGGGGTTTCATATTGAGACCGGAGGTCGGCATGTCACTAGTCTCGGCAACCGGTCGTGAGGTCGGAGATCGAATGACAGTGACGTGATCCTTAGTGTATGTGGTGGGAACTTTGGGCCAGGTCGGGGTCGGTGAGGACGATCCCCGGTCGTCCAAAGAGGTTGGAAACTGAGACACTCGGAAGTGGTTAGTCAAAGCTCGGGATTGCGGAGATCGGGAGTGGTCGCCGCGAGGTCAAAGTCACGGAGGTCGGAGATGTCCAAAGCCTCATCCCGTTGACACCTGATCGGATTAACTCCCATTGTCTTTCTCGGGGAGGTCGGTGACGACCTCATATAGAAATGGTCACAACATGGGAGATGGGATGCAAACTAGTTTTTGGGAGGAGAAGTGGATAGGTGATGAGACATTAAAGTCTAGGTTTCCTAGATTGTATAATTTAAGTTTGGATAAGGAAGGGAAGGTGGGGCACATGGGTGTATGGGAGGGGGATAGATGGAATTGGTGTTGGAGGTGGAGACGTCCATTGTTTGATAGGGAGTTAAATCTTGTTAATTCTCTTGAATCATGTTTAGACAGGTTTAATCCAAAACAGGGAGTTGCTGATTCGTGGAAATGGACAAGGGCGACGAATGGAGAGTACACAACAAAAGCAGTCTATGATTTCATAATGTCAAGAAAAGAAGGGATTCACCATGGAGGGACGACAGAGAAGGGGTTTAGAGCTATATGGAGGAATTATGTTCCACCGAAAGTTGTGGGCCATGAGTGGAGATTGCTACACGAACGACTCCCTACTAAGGACAACCTAAGAAGACGGAATATTCTCAATCCAAATGACAATCTGAGGTGCATTTTTTGCGATGAGTATGAGGAATCGAACAAACATTTCTTTTTCAAATGCATCAAGTCATATCACATTTGGATGAAAATTGCAAATTGGTTCAAGTTACACACTGTTCTTCATCATCATCCAATTCAATATTTAGTGGCTTATGGTTCTACACTGAGTGGGAGTAAAGGCAAGAGGATCGATGCAAAAATTGTGGAGGAAATTAAAGCACGCATTTGAAGTTGGTTTTTTGTAAAAGCACAAAGTGTTGATAGGTTCTGTTTTAATGATTGGTTGAACAATCCTAGGATGGTATTGTGATTCTAATTGTAGAGTGCGTTTTGTTATATGTGATACTACTGGTACCTCTTTTCTTATCATTTATGAAAAATTTTACTGATAAAAAAAAAAAAAAAAAAAGATGTACATAATCTAATATCTTTTATATTTAATTGATTTCTTATTTGATTAGCCTTAACGCAAATCAATTTAAATCGAATTATGTTTCACCACATAATTGTTCACATTTTTACCAGTCAATTTGATCAAGACTCGGACTATAGATCTAATTACATGATAAGAAAAATATGTAGATGCCCTTTATTAGGTAAGATTTGGACTGTAGATGGTTGATGGTTCGACTTTGAGATATATACAGTTTATTATGTGCTAAACATGCACTATAATAAAATTGACCCTAGTGACAGTAATTTTATTTTGTCATTAGTGCTTTTCTAATTAAAAGTTTTTGGATCATTAAAAAATATTTTCTATCATTAAAAACTTTTGACTAAATAAACAACAATAACAAAATTACTATCACTAGATGTCAATTTTTAAGTAGTGATGCATGACACTATCAGATTGTAATTTTATGTGTTGTAATGTTTATCCACTAAATCATAATATACTCCACCGTTCATGAAATGATGTTCACATCACACCAAATTGACACAGATTTAAAAAAAAAAAAATATATATATATATAATAAGGGTATTGTGAGGTATTGTTTGGTCCATTCATAAATAATTAAAGTACAGTAATTGCAAGTGTAATAAATCAATGACATGTGGTTATTTAAGTGATTGTTGAAGAGTAATAATTAATACTGTAATTGTGTCAATAAAAAAAAATGTACATACTTTTAGTGGATGTAATGAGTGAACATATTTTTTTTGGATGATATGAGTACGCAGCATAATAAAACACAAATAAGCAGTATCCTACAGTTGCAAGGTAGCATAAAAAAAATTCAAATCTGATGTGTTTTGCTGTAGTATAGAAAATTTCAAATCTGATATGTTTTCCATAGCAGTACAAGAAGTTTCAAATTTACTACTTACATTATAATCTGTCCAACAAAATGTATTTTGAACGACCACGAAAAAAACTGTTACCTTTTCAATAAAAGTATTTAATGTTTAATTTAAGATAACAGTATCTCTTATATTTTTCTTTAAAAAATATTAACTTAAAAATAAAATTATTGAAAGAGTAACGGTTATTTCGTCAGAATCCAATAAATATTCCTTAACCGTAAAACAGTGTTACGGAAGACTTACCATTAGTCCATTGCTATTGCTTGATAAATTGTGCAGCTATTATTTATTGATATCAAAATCGAGTATAATGAATTATCAAAAAGTAATTGCCAGGCGGTCCACATTTCAATAATATCTTCCAATAATTAAGTTGGGATCAGTTTTGCTTTAGATTGGGGGTGTTGAAACTCCAACACCTCGTTTTCAAGATACTCATGAGCTGTAAATTAAGTCTATGTCATGTTCTATTTTAAATGGATGTTTCATCTCGTATTCAAAAAGAAAAAAATGCAACTACGTATACTAAATGACGTCGTTAAATTATAAAAAATGAAATACTCCTATCAAGTTTGAGGGTCCTCACCCATGTTTACACAGTTATTTCTGTCCTAAATCGGATATCGAATTATAAAACAGAAACACGTATTTTAGCCTGCACTCAATTCTCAAGTGCATAGCATATACTTGGATTTTAAGTTTAATTTTAATTTTTTTTAAACATGCACAAACACACCTACTGATTAATTTTTGGAGTATTACAAATTTTTGCTTGGATATTTTTTTTAAAATTCAAATGCACTCATAAAAATACCGTTTAAAAATATTAGCTTTTGAGACCAAATTAAATGCCACTTCTACCCATATATATATAATATATATACTCTCATGTCCAATAATTTTCCTTTTGTTTTACCAAATTTATTTTCATCCTTTTATATTAAAAAATAATATATACAAATAATTACTTTTTATTCAAAAATGAAATTCACACCGCCGCATATATAATACTAGGCTCCACTAGGTAGGTCTTACAAGGCCCATATTACCATTTTTTATACAGTCTAGACTCACTTGGTAGGCAATATTAATTTGTAATGGATCCGTTTACTAATTTTTTGACCCGGTAAAATTAGAGGATATAATATGTGTAAACACTGTTCTCAGTTACAAAAATTGTAAGCTCACACACCCCTTACAATTTTAATAAAGGGTTTGGAAAGAAATATTCTACCGTCTTTACCCTTCTTTATCTGCTCTCCCTTCTCCATTCAACAGGTACAAGGCGGCAGCGTTGTTGAACTTTCGTCGCCGCCATGATCGACTCTCACCATCGCCGCTGGCCGTTGCTCTCACCAACCTTGCTCTTTTGCTCCACAAATCCATCGCCGCCGTCGCACGTTGTCGTCTCTCTCGGCTAACTCGTCGCACGTTGCGTATGAACGCCGCCTCTCTGCAACTTCATTTTCTGTTCTCGTACAATTTGATATATAGGTTTCAATTTTGAATTAGTTTTTGAATTTCTTGAATTGGGTTTGTGAAATTTTTCGGGGGTTGAATCAATTTTCTCAAATTGATGAACGGGAATTACTGAAATTTATAAAAGTGTGGTTGGTGTTGGTAATTGGGTGATTACCAAATTAAAGTTAATTTTGTTTGCGAATTGGGCTACAGACCAAAATGAATTGAGTTTCCAGTGAGTTCTGGGGTTTTTCAATTTGCAACAATGGTGGGTAGATTTTTAGGATGGGGAGGAGGACAATTTTGTAATTCTCCACACCTTTATCTTTTTTATATTTTATATATTTTTTAATATGTCCTACCAAGTAAGTTTGGAAATATGACCAATATAATAAAAAAGTTTTAATACACTCTACCAAATCAAGTAATACATCTAATTTTTACTAATTTTGTATCATTTACTGTTATCACTCCTAAATTATGAAGGTCAACCAAGTGGAGCCTTACTTTTTCTTTTTCAAGAAAATATTACTCTCTCCATCAAAAGTGTGTCTATTATAATTTTTAAACAATTTATTTTTCTTCATTATTCAACCATTACGTAATTACTTCACATGACTTAAGTGAACCACACAAAATTTTAAATTACCATTATTTTATCTAATTTATCTATATTTTTTCTAATTAGACAGATCTACACTTGTAAAAACCAAATGTATTAAAAGAAAAAATTAAATCACATTAAAAGATAAACCATCGCAAGATAACTGAAGAACATTTGTATACAACAAAAAAATATAAAATTTCACACTTGTACACACAGGGAAAAAAGTCACAATTAATCAAGCTTTCTTTTTTAACAGGAATTAATCAAGCTTTCTAATTTAACTTAGCTATGACAATAAAAAACAAAAAAGGTTGAAGCCTTTTATTGCTATTCTCTAACACATTAAAACTCTAAATCAATTTTTTGAACCAGAACCTGCAGAGGGCTGTTGGAATTGCTGATACATAGCTGCCATCCTGCTGTAAGCGTCAATCGTCATTGGCTGCAATCACATATCGCTCGGATTAATATTTTTAAAGGAAATGTTAATCTTAAATTAAAAACATATATATATATATATATAAACATTATTGAAATGTCAAAAATTTATATACATCATACACTAAGATATGTAATTGTGCAATTAAAGTATATTTTTAAATAGTATCAATTGGTGAACGAACAAGAATATTATCAATTGAAAAAATTTGTTACAGCTATTCGTTACGACTATTCAGTGAGAACAAATAACTAATACTAACTCTTTCGGTTTAAAAAAAAAAAGAAAAAAAGCTACTCTTTGGAAATATAATGAAAAAAAAAATTGTAAAAAAGCCTCAATAATTACGACTTACTTGAGATTGACATGAATTCATGTATGCGGATAAGAAATCAGGCATGAGTGGTTGTAGGGGCAAACGGTCGGCGGCTTGAATATCCCAGGGCGGCATCGACATGAAGGCGGCAGGGGCAGCGGCGGGGATGACGGGCGGCATTGCGGCGGCCCGGCCGATGGAGTTGATGTCCATGACACCCATGCCCATGCCCATAGCTTGAGCCATCATGGACATTTGAAGCTGTTGCTGCATCATCATGGTGGGCATGTTCATCCTCCCCATCATCTGGACTTGTGCTTGTAGTTGTTTTAGGTATTCTATCACTTCATCCAACATTGACGCTTTATCGGTCTGTTGTCCAAAAAAAAATATTAACCTCGACCAACTATAATGTGGTGATTATGAAATAATTGAATCTCAACAAGTAATTAGGTCAGATGACTTAAAATTATAGCAATGGAATTCCATAGGATACATATTCCTTTTTTTTTTTAAACATGATTAATCATGATGAATTAAAAGTGAACAACTTTCATGATCGAGTCTCAAGGGAAACTTGTTCACAGTATATATCAAATTGACATATTGGTACATACATTTAATAAAATTATAAAATTTATTCAGTCATATTATTACATTTATATATTAATAAATATGATATTTATTCACACAACTTGACGTGTTTGTGTGTAATAATATTATGCTATTAGTTTTGACAAAAACTTGTATGAGATCGAGACCACACAAATTAAAACATACCTCTACTAAAGTGTTAATCAGTCAATACCCTAATTACACTCATTCCCATTGTCTCATGCCATTAGACAGTCTCATACAAGATCTACTCATTAGTTTATAAGAGTAGTGACATTACTAAAATGTATATTATAATATTATAGAATTGTTCAAATCTGCTAATAATAATATACTCCATAAATAAAATTCTGTACTTTAAGATCAAGGGTTCAACTTCACCTACCCGGCCCACCAATATTATCAGACCGCACAACACAACCATAACATAAAAAGAGTTTGATGCACCAAGGCAAGGAATCGCATGTGTGGTATCAAATTACTGTAATGCATGCCAACCAGGGTCTGTCTGTCTGCCAAGTAATTGTCTAGTTTCATCATTTCTTGTGGACTACATTCACTACACCGTTCCCAAATCCAACACTTGTGTCTGAATGCATCAAAATTTATTGGGCCACATTTCAGAACATTGTCTTTGGATAATACATATGACTTCTAACATTTAATTCTTCAATTATTTTCCTAATGTGTAGGCCCCCACCCTCAAAAAAAAAAAAAAAAGTAAGGCAATGAAATTTGACTTTTCAATCATAATTTTAATTACAAAGATAGAGTGGGCCCTATATATAAATTGGCATGGAATTAATGGATTATAACATTCTCATACCTACCTTTATATAATTTTGTTGGCAAATTTTATATTGGTCTCACATGCCTACTTGTAGTAATAATCGATCGCTGTTGTTGATTAAATGCTACACCTATTTTTTTCCGATGCAGTAACAGTAACACACATGTTGAATCTCTAACCGCCGTTAAAAGTAGAAGAAAGATGCTGCTTGAGTTGATAAATACACAAAGGACTTTGGATGTAATTAATTTCATAATAAATTTAATAAGTGTAGCTATATAAATGAAACCATATGATTCAACAATGAGGTGAATCATAAGAAAATATATTTATCCTGGGAGCTTTCATACCTTGCTGGAATTTGGGACCAATTTTTGCAATGTCTTCATCCTTTGATTAATCTTGTCTCTTCGTTTCTGGGACATCATGAATTAATGCATTTCATAAGCGTAAATATATTATATACACATTATTTTATACCAGTATATATATTTTTAAAAAAAAAAGTTCAATGTGAACTTTATGTGTATTTTTTACTAGTACCAATTATTTTATTAGGAAATAACTAATACTATTATTTTGAAAATTAATTTAAAATAGATTTGTTCAAAAGAAATAGTATACTTTTTTATTGACTTTTATTTTTTGTTTACATATACCAAAGTGGATATGCCTTTTTTACTTTTGTACTTTTTGGTACAACTTTAAATGCAATATGTATATGTGTGCATATATATAAAAATTTGATAAAAATAAAGTATAGATAAATTAAGATTCATCAATCTTATCAGACTTCAGATTTGGGAAAGAAGATTATAAACATACTCTTTCAGACTGGTTATGAATAGCAGCTGCCCTGCTTTTTGCTGAATTTGAATTTTTTCCGCCTCCTTTTTTCTTGCCCTTTTCACCTGCCTCCCTCTTCAATCAAAACACAAACGGATAACGTCAGAAAAATTTATCCACCTTTTTTTTTTCTTTTTTTTTTTTTATCAGGTTTCATTAATCCTAGCTAATTATGTATTTTACCCTTAAAAGAGAAAATATGATGTAATATACACCGTTCTACAAACTAAGCTGATCCAAAATTCAAGCTAATGCAGCGGTGATATTTTCTTGATAATAAGAAAAATATATTTTCGGACGTGAAATAGTTAATTTTTTCAGATATTATAATTTCGATAGCTAAAAACTTACTGTTTACATCTAAAAATATTCAGGAATTGTTCATCCCAAAACTTTCTCTAAATTTAATAACACAATTATATTAAAAATATTATCAATTTACCGTTTATACTTGCTGACGGTAATCAGTAGCTATATACATATAGCAGCTAAAAGACAAAAATTATGTACGCGAACATGTACGTATATTTTCACAAATTAAAACATCTTTATTCAATAAAATTCTTGACGAAATATTATATATACTAATTTTGGGCAGAGATGTGTAACATGCCTGTGACCTCCTGTGAGAAACGGAGTCATGATCGTCGCCGGAGGTCTTTGTGTCTCCGCCGGAACTGGTATTTTCAGGCGACCACAGGGAGGTCGACGTTAGCCCGCCGCCACCGAAGTCTCTCTCGCTGGAATCAAGACGGCTGTCTCCGCCGCACGTGGCACTCTCGCTTACGCTCGCATTAGTTCTACAACAGCAGGGCGGCACACGTGCGGCCGACACGCTGCACGACCCCACCATGCACGTGCCGATCCCCGGGGCGGACTCGTGCACGTGCGTGGAGTTCTCCGATCGGTTGTTGATGTTGTTGCTCGGCACGAGTGCGTCCATCGTCAAGTTGGCGGCGGCGCCGGCCGGGCTGACGAAGGCGTTGCGGTGGTCAAACCACGGCGCCAGCTCGTTCACTTTGCCGGACTTGGGGTACTGGAGATCCCAGGTGGCTTGGTTCACTATGGACTCGAGCGTACCGCCGGCGCGTGGCTTGTCCCACGCCGCCGGAGAGGCAGCGCCGGCGGCCTTGTGGCCCACGCGCGAAGGCGCTAAACCATGCATGGCTAACTGCCCATTTTCCCATGTTAGCTCCGCCACTTCATTCTCCAATCTAATAAAATAATATAGTGTGACACAAAAAAAAAATATTAATCTTACAACAATAAGTTGGAGTATAAATCATACTATAACATCACCAATATACACTTGAAATATATATATAAAAAAAAAAATTACGAGAAACTGTCGGTTGCGACCGAGTTGGAATAGGCGGAAGCGGTGAGTCCGAGCGGGTTGTCGTCGAGATCCCAACTCGGAACGCATTGAGTACTCATTTTTGGAGGGAGAGATGTTTCTGTAGGGGTTAAGTAATTAGAAGTTGCATTATTTTTGTGAATAAAAAAGAGGAGATATATATCGTGTGGAATAAAGGGTTCTATATATATATATGTGTTTTTTTAATAGAATAGTGTGTTGGAGAAAATTAAAGGGAGATTCTTTTATGTTAGGGTTGAATATATGTGGGTGTGGAGAGTGAAGGAGGGAAGGGATCCCACGGCATATTTATGATTCATGGAGATAAGAGGAGGCATAATTTGAAAGAGAGAGGAAGTGTATGGTCCAGTGTGAATTAGTTTCTCATTGGACATTCAATTTTGCGAAATTCTCTAATTGCCCTTTGACTTTGTATATTCTTCATCTATTTGATGTTTAATTCATACTATAAATATATTTAGAATAGGGTAAAAGTTTATGTGAGACCATACATAAGATACTATAGAATTAACGCTCACTCCTCATAAAGTTTTAATGTATCATGTTCAATTTATATTTAATTTTATTGTTTCATGACATAAGATAGTCTCTCACAAAACTTACTTTTAGGAATAAAGAGTATATTTCACTGTAAAACTACTTACTCAACTATGAGATGTTTGATTTTGATTTTGAATTTCAAAATCTAAATATTGTTCCGATTTGGATTTTAAAATAGAATTTTCACTATAAAACACATTAATCATTAAACAATCATCCACTCATTACAATTACTCT
The DNA here is from genome assembly GCA_947034835.1 of Ballota nigra. Classification (NCBI taxonomy): domain Eukaryota; kingdom Viridiplantae; phylum Streptophyta; class Magnoliopsida; order Lamiales; family Lamiaceae; genus Ballota; species Ballota nigra. The sequence continues at coordinate 43,971,747 of OX344721.1, forward strand.
ACCAGAATAATATTCCCACATAATATAACATCATTAACTTTTACACATAAAGTGAGATCTTTACATACTTAAATTTCAAAACAAACACACATTAGATTTTAAAGTCTTGATTTTGAATCCACTAGATTTTAAAATCCGCATTTCACCTAATCCAAATCAAAAAAATTCCTTGGTGAGAATAAGTAATACTCTTTAACTAATATCCGTCAACAAATACATTTTACTAAAATAATTAATACCCTTCAATATTGTCCGCTCTATACTTTGCCTAGAATAAAATATTAAGTTGATTGCAATATGAAAGAATTAAATTTAAGAATAGGTGTTCAATGTTCATTGTATAAATTTTTCATTTAGTAATATCCACTACAAAAAAAGGTCGGTTTAACGACAGCTTTAACGACGGATAATCCGTCGCTAATCATGTCTAGCGACGAGATTTGCGACGAACAAAGTTTCGTAGTAAAATCAGTCGTAGCTAAAATTTACGACGAACAAAATCCGTCGTAATACCGACCCGTCCACGACCCGGTTTGGCACCAAATTTTACAACGACCAAAGTCCATCGTAAAAATATCCGAATTTAAGTTTTTAATTCGTTCAGAAAATAATTACGACGGGTAATTATCCGTCGTTAATATAAAATTTACGACGGACACGTGTCCGTCGTAAATGTCGAACCTAGAACAAAAAAAATGGCTCGTGTGGATCAAACCCGGACCCCCCGTGCACCCGGGGCGGGTGCGAACCACTGGACCATCGACCCCCAAGCTATATATTCCGGCCTAACTTCCATATTAGTCATATTGGGCCTGAAACAATTAATTCCAAATTCGCATCCAAGGGTAATCGAACCCATGACCTCTCTTGCATGTAGAGGGGGCATGAACCGTTAGAAAACTTGCTTCTATTGTTCGATTTCTTGCAACTAATTGTATATATATCCAAATTGAGTCTTTTTTTTTATTATTCATCAAATTAATTCATTTTTATTTCTAACTTATTTTAATAAATGTTGTTACCAATTATGTATTTTTTGTTTTGTAAATTTATTTAATTCGAAAAATGCGTAATTAATATTATAATATGTTCATTTGTACGTAATTAATTGTATACATATCCAAATTGAGTCATTCATTTTTTTATTATTAATCAAAATAATTCCTTTTCATCTCTAACTTGTTTTAATAAATATTGTTACCAATTATATATTTTTTATTTTGTAAATTTATTTAATTCGAAAAATGCGTAATTAATATTATAATCCATTTATTTGTATGTAATTAATTGTATATGTATCCAAATTGAGTCATTCTTTTTTTATTATTAATCAAATTAATTTCTTTTCGTTTCTAACTTGTTTTAATTAGAAAAACGCGTAAAAAGATTTTGGTTTGTTTGTAAACTAAAACATGTAAATTATAATAAAAATATAAAATTAGCACAAAAATATAATAAAAGTAATGTCGAATAAAAAAAAGTCCAGTACAAGATAATAAAAAAAATCCTAATCATCCGAATGGAAATCAGAATTCTCCCTCTCTTCATCCTCCGGATGAGGCCTGGAGCTCCGGGGGCTGCGGGATAACAGGCTGCACCGGTTCCAGCAGTGGTGGTATCGCTCCACCTAATGTGGAGGTAAATGTCCTCCACCAGTTGTTCACCTCCTCCCTATGCTTCCGCGCAGCCCCCTCCTCCGTTGCTTGTCGCCTCTTCTCGTATTACAGCTGCGTCTGTCGCTCCACCTCTAGTTGCTGGAGAAGCTCCATCTTCCTGACGACCGTCGAAAGTTGTCTCTCAATGTCACTGGGATGAGAATCGATGGAAGACTGGGAGGAGGAGGAGACGGGTCCACGAGATCGGAGTAGGCTCTTTCCAAAACCACTCAATTCAGTGAACCGCCCCTTCTTAGCCTTGACGTTCTTAAAGTAAAGCTTATTTTGAACGTCTACAGAAGGCTTTGAGGGGGGGCCATAGAATCCAACCCTTCCTGAGGCTGAGACTGGAAGCCAAGGTCATCGCGCATCTTCCACTGCAAATTTAACAATACTTTAAATTAATAAATGAATTTCTATAAAATAATAAGCTAATTAAAATTAAAAATAATACTTACGTGGATCTCGGTAGTGCGGCCGTAGGTGGACCTTCCGGTCTCCTCATCCAGAGGGTGGGCATGATGTAGTCTCTCAAAATGAGAGGGCTCACGTCCATGCTCCCACTCTTACAAATAAATATTTAGTAACATAAAAATTTACAAAAAAATCATAAAAATATAAAATTGGCCACTTATAAATTGCAACCCATGCTCATAAATGGACCAAAAATCGGCCCGATGTCGCGCGACCCCTTCTCCATCAGGGTCGCTAAGACGATTCGTCTTGTTCTTCTGCGACTTCTCCATGAACTCGTTGCTATTCCAGTAGTTCAAAAATTGAGGCCAAATATCCCGACCCCTGTTGTCCGTCCCCATATTTTTCGAGGTCTCATTTTTAAGGTATGCCTCCCGAATGTTGTACATCAAATCTCTGTGTCTATTGGTCCCCCTACCACAGAAGTTCTTCCACATCTGGGCATCGTGCTCCGGTCTCCACTGTACGAATTTCTGCAATTACATTAAAACATAAATATCAAGTTATTTATATAATTTATAATAAAAATAATGAATAAGTTTACCTTAAACTCCTCAAAATATTGTCGTTTCTACGCTTCAGACACCAACCCCCAACTTTAAGCGGTGGGATCGAATCCACCGCTCATGATGGACTGGGTTACGTGTGTAGTAAACTCATGTCCCGAGATCCAACTGCAACATTAAAGATTACAAAGTTAGTAAAATAATTAGGGTTTAATTAATAAATATTGAATATAAAAGATTAAAACTTACGAATTCCCACAGGGCTCAGTAGGAATCTGCATCTGCCCAATGGGATGCTGGCGGGAGGAAGATGTGGCCTCACCCGTCTGGGGTGCGGACGAGGATCCCTCCGGCTGGACAATCGGAGCTACAATAGGTCTAAGAGACCACGCTCGTCTCCTCCCTCTTCCTCGACCCCTCTCATGGCTTCCCCCACTCCCTCCAGCGGATCCACTTCCTTGTATACTCATCTAAAATATTCAATATATAACAACAATCAATATTTTTATGACGGACACTGGTTCGTCACTAAATTTGTCGTCTTTAGGCCAAAAAGAGCGTCGTATTCGCATATTTACGACGGACATGGTCATCGTAAATGTTAAATTTAAAATTAACGATGGTCTCTCCCTTCGTAAATCGATCTCCGGTAATAAATTCCCACCGCTTCTCGAAAAGTCGCAGCCAAAATGTCATGTTTTACGACGGTCATGTCCATCGTAAAACATAAAGTTAAATTTTATGAAAGACTTCCCATCGTAAACTTGTCGGAAGTTTGCACCGATTCCGAAAGGGCGCGGTCAACGGTTGAAATTTTACGATGGCCAAGCCCGCCGTTAATGTCTATTTTAAAATCTACGACGGGTCTTCTGTCGTTAAATTTGGCGGAATAAACGAAGAGCGGGCCCTGCTTATTTTACGACGGTCATATCGTTGTTAATTCTCGGCATTAATGACGGGTTTTTGTATTCCCTCGTAAAATTTAAGCCCTGGACGAGCTTTGGTTAATTTTCGTCGAAAACCCATCGTAAAATGTGTATATTTGCGACGGGTCGATGTCCATCGTTAAAACGCGAGTTTTTTGTAGTGATCATAAAAATCATTACACAAAGTTCAGTGAGTTTGTGTGTAAACTGTGAATAATATTAATTTATTTAAGTAGTGGTATTAATGAATGAATGTAGTGATGTTAGTATGTATATAGTTTCATATGGTGAACAAGTTTCACATAAACAGTTGTCTTTAAATAATTTTTTAGTCGCGTAGAGTGCTTATTATATCAAGTCAAATTTTTGCATGCATCATTTGTACTGTGTACTCCTTTAAACCATAAACTAGTATCATTACCATCACCTATCCTCCTCTTTACATTACCCCAAAACCAAAAACCTCTCTCTCCTGACACATTATCAATCTTTCCACTAGTTTGACCAACTCTCTCTTCTCTCAAGAGCTTCCATACCCCCTCCCCTCACAACAAACTGTCCATATAAAGAACAAATCACCATAACCCACAAACTCTATTTTTCTCTAAAAAAATCTCCAAGCCCACTTGCCTAATAAAACTCTGTTAAAACTATCCAAGTCCCTCAACCCTACACCCCAAAACATTTTGAAGTACAAATAGTTTTCCAGCTCACCCAAGAAGTTTTAGAATTATTCTCACACCCTGACTTGAACCGAAAATACTAGCTTTCTACTAGTAGTTTCCCCACAAGAGTATGGGTTCACTGTAGTATGGGCAAGTATAGGGACCAAGTATTATCGAACCCAAGGGAAGGTATATATGCGAATAGATCCCTGAAGATCTACGCGTCGTAGTTAATATGAGTGTATGTTTTTGGATTTTTAAAAGAAAATATAATCTAAACCAAATTACTCTAATAATGCAAAAAGGAAAATTAAACTACGAACGTAAAAGTGTGTTTTCAAATATGAGATGATGATGCTCAGGATAGGAATTTCTACGTATACTAACGGAGCAGGTACATAATCAAGATAATCGTGACGCGCAAGAAATAACCTAAGTAAAAGATTGTAAGATGAAAGCTCAAGAATTAAAATCCTAATACTTTATCCTAACAATCGACTTCACTAATCCACTAACAAGTTAATAGATAGTGCTTAATTAACAAGACCCTAATTTAAACTAAGGTGATGCGGTCGTCCTCCTTAGATAAACCGGTAGATTAATTAACCCTTTCTAAACCCATTCATTAAGTCTACTAGTTGTTAAAGAGTGATAAGATCGTCCTCTCTCGAACACTTTTCGAACGAAATTCAAAGGTAAAGTTAAGATTAATTTTAAGAATTCATTAATTAAGAGAATTAAAACTAAACGTCACGAATTACCCTAATTACGTACCCACATCCTACTTCTACGATTTCATCCTACCCCAAGCATGCAAGGGTTCTAGCCTAATATGATGGTTTGAATAATAAAAGCAATCACAAGAACAATAATCATATGCATAATTAAATTAACGAAAGAAATCAAGAACATAAACGAAAGAACAAATTAAAGTCTCCAAAGAAATCTTTATAAATCTAAAAAACTAGGGTTTATCAACTCAAAGAGTAAAGAAAGAAATAATTAATCTAATACGTTCAAAAGAAATACTAAAACTAAGAATTCGTAAATTAAAACCTCGATTACAACGTATAAAATTCTTCCAATCTCTCTCCCAAGCTTTCTCCTCGTTCAAAATGTGTAAAAATATGTGTTCGTATCTGTTGATATGCTTGGAAAAATGCATATATAGGCTTGGGATCGAATTTGGGCATTTTGGGCTAAAATACGCATCTACTCGAGCACAGCTCGTGCACTTAGTGCATGACCTGATTCCACTCGTGCACAGTGCACGACCACTCGTGCACTGAGTGCACGACCAATCACTACTACAAATTCGAACTAAGAAAGCGGTTGATTTTCCCCTTAGAAAGCGGTTAAAACCGCTTTCTAAGAAACAGCTATGTTAGTCTAAGATAGCGGTTAAGAAACCGCTGTGCAAGGTAGGAACTAAGAGAGCGGTTTTGAACCGCTCTCCAAGAGGAAGAACTAAAAGAGCGGTTAAAAACCGCTCTCCAAGTGCCACACTAAGAGAGCGGTTAATAACCGCTATCCAAGCCTCACTCTTAGATAGCGGTTAATAACCGCTCTCCAAGAGCATTTTTTATTTATTTTTATTTGTTTAGACAGCGGTTATTAACCGCTCTCCAAGCTCTTTTTTTATTTTTTTTATTTATATATATATAAATAAACCTGTTTTTTTAACCGAATTATATATATATATTTTTTTCAATTATATATATATATATATATATATATATATATATATATTTTTTTTAATAAACCTGCTAATATATACAATATTACCAAAACACATATACTAATATTTAATCGTAACATCAAATAAATATAATATAAGATCCAATAACATGAAATATTAATTCATCACAAATTAATATATAAGTTACATGATGCTACCAAAAGTTATAATAATGTTACAAGAATCGATTGTAAAGATACCCAATCCAATCCATCTTCCATTTCTCTATTCGAGTGTTGTTGTAAAAAGGAATCCGAGGCCTATGCACAAACTGCAAATTACATAGAAAATTTAATTAAATAATAAAATTTTTTTATTCAATCAATAATATTTAAAATAAATCGATAATCGACTTACTCCTTCAGGAATGGTCGTCCGAGAAGTCAAGATTATATCTTCAATGTAGCAACACACAAAATGTCCACAGTGATTGCCATCTTGCTGCCTCGGAACCTATTGATTAACAATTAGAATCATGTACTATAACTATGATTATTTTCTATTGATTTTATAATTTTCTAAAGTAACTTACCTTAATATTTTTCCACAGCACTTTACTAATATTGGTGGTATCTGATTTTTTACCTGGAAGGCTAGTCTGATACATTGCCATCACACTATATAATTATTTTAAAAAATAAATATAGATTAGATATTCATAATCTTAAAAGTAAAACAAATCATAATATGAGAATATTAAAAATTAACTTACGTACCCTTCCATAAATGCTATAAGATCGGGACGACGTGTATACACCCCATCCGTAGCTGGATCCAAATAATACACAGTAAGATCCTCCATTCTTATGGCCAACATCACCCAATGATTACTACATTATATTAACAATATTAAAATTAATCGCTTGTTCGTATAAATAAATTTTTTTATGAAATATTTATTATATACTTACCCCACATTTGTTGGCCAAAAAATGAGATGGTCTTTTGCTCTATATTTCAACATATGTTGAACAACGTCGTTCATATACTGTGTCCTATCACCAAAAATGCTACACACTTGGGGGCAGATGAAGGAATATTTTGCACTTGCAACGACATCTACAGTGAAATATACCTCACCCAAATACCTTTAACCAACATACGCTGATATTAATATTTAATAAGTAAGTTAAACTATAAATGAAGTAAATGTTGAGAATTAAGTAAACACACCTGAGGTAAAAAGTCATGGTAGTTGCACTCAACCACTTGTCATCCAAGACTTCTTCGACATAATCTCGTGTGATGAACTCCTCATATCCAACATAGTTAAAGTACGCATTAATGGGCACTGTGACTGTTTCGAAGCTGGAGGACGTTACCATGTAGTGCACCGTACTCATTACAGTGACATCGTGGGGTACGTCTCCGGACATGGGGTACCCTAATCGCCGTCTGCGCACACCAACAGTTGGTTCCCCTGGTCTCTCCCTCTGTGTAGTCTTTTGTGGAGTCGGAAGTATCTACAATCAATATTTGTAATATTATTTAAAATAAATCGATTTATTAATTACTTTAATAACATGTATTTTACCTTTTTGGTGAGAGAAACCAAGTGTTGCGGCCATTCGAGGAAGTGCCCGACCGCGTCTCCGACTGTGATGGCCACATCTACTGGTTTTGGCAACAGTGAAGTCTCTTGTCCAATTTCAGGTACAATGAGGGTGACTTTCACAAAACCAGGAGTGATTGGGCAACTATGGATCACTCCACTGGAGCTATCGAACAACATTCCAGTGGCCACCAACCGAAGAGGATAATCCAAATAAAGGTAACAAGGAGTCGTCTGTTCGAAGAAGATATTCAGTTAGAAAATTTATACTAGTATTTAATTAAAACAAATACAAGATACATCTGATACCTTAGAGACGTTTTGAAGTGCTTCATGGAAGTCGTCTGAAGCATTGTTTCTAACAACACTCTCTCTAGCCTCAGCGGAAAACACAGGAGCACTGTTTTCACAGCTAGCACCACTAGATGACATCCCGTATCTCACTTGATGGTTTGATATCATCGAAACTTGTTTAGCTAACTCGGCAATCTGGGCTAAAAGTTGATCCACCTTAGACATAGCCGCCATACCAGGTGCCATACTCAATGATTTCTTCGTGACGCCAAATCCAAGTCCCCGTATGCGTCCGGGATGCTCCTGACAATTTATTGCCCGTGCAAACAGATCATCAGTCCCCACAGTGCGGGTCTCGTCGGGCGTCATACTCTGAGATATGCGCTCCTAAATAACAAACAAATATTATTAAATCATTTCAAATTAAATAATAGTTTATAATGTTAAAGATAAAATAATGGATGAATTACCGCTTCATCAATGATACGCTGTGTTTTGGGATCGGGAACATTCCCATCTCGAGTCTTTCTTGTAGTCTGAAATAACTCATAACGGGTAACAACAGGTGCACTCTCTCCACCTTTCCTTTTTTCTTCAATCTACGATAATAATAAACATGTAAAAAATCATTAAAAGTGAATATATATTAAAGAAGCGAATGATCATAAAAAAATTAAAAGTTAGCAAATCTCACCAAATCTTCCCTAATGCGTGCATAACCTCTGGAAGATCCACGATAGCGCGCCTCCATATTCTTAGCTTGTATGCTATTTCTGTTACTTTTTTCCTACAGTGTAATATAAATACGATAAATATTGGAAAAAGCTTCATAGATGAAATAACATTGATCAATTTTACCTTGAAATCATCAAGCAAAGATCTACGCACAAACTCCTCCCAATATGGAGCCACCATAGGGGATTGCTCAAAGTGTTTTCCGTATTGTGTGTTGACATTCTTCATCTCGTTCAATACATCTGTACCTGACAATAAACGTGGTGCTCCACGTGTCTCGATTGTGCCATCGAATGCATCGGCCATTCTTCTGTACTCATGTGTTGGCTCCAACCACCTTCTATGCCCCATATAAACAGTCTTCCTACAATGACATAAACGAATGTGATCTGTGTTCGTGGTACACCAAGGACATGCATCGGCCCCCTTCACACTATATCCAGATACATTCCCATAAGCGGGGAAGTCATTGATAGTCCCAAACAACATGGCCTTCAACTTGAAATTCTCCTTTCTATAAGCATCATACACATCGGCGCCCTCATCCCACAGGAGCTTCAAGTCCTCTATCAGAGGAGCCAGATATACATCTATGTCGTTACCAGGTTGTTTGGGTCCTGATATCAATATAGACAACATCATATAAGTGCGCTTCATGCACAACTCCGGTGAAAGATTATAAACCATCAGAATCACTGGCCATGTACTGTGGTTGGTACTTTGGATACCGAACGGATTCATTCCGTCAGTTGAGAGTGCAAGACGCAAGTGTCGTGGCTCGTCACCAAATTCTGGATGTCTGGCATCGAATGTCTTCCACTGGGGTGAATCAGCAGGGTGTCTTAGCATTCCATCATCGATCCTATTATCATGATGCCAAGTTAAATTTCTAGCATCCACACCGCTACTATACATTCTCCTGAATCTTGGTATTATTGGGAAGTACCACATCACCTTCGCTGGAGATTTATTCTTCAGATATCTCTTCTTCCCACACTTGGGACATTCATCGAGGTCTTCATACTCCTTCCGAAATAAGATACAATCACCCGGACAAGCATGAATTTTCTGATGTGTTAACCCGATGGACTTAAGCATTTGCTTAGCCTCATATGCTTTCGTAGGCAGTACATTCCCATCGGGCAATAGACCACTAATTGCTTCCAGCATACTTGAGAAGCACACATCGGATAACTCGTGTGCTGCTTTTAGGTTGAACAATATCAACACAGCTGACACTTTTGTTGCCTTCTTACACCCGGGCCAAAGGGGCAATCCAGCGTCATCCCTTAATTTTTCTGACATATAAGGGTGATCTCGCAGATTTGTGTCATCCCCACTCGATGTATCAACATTCGGTACATCTCTGAAACTATCCTCATCCACTGTATCTTCAAATCTAGAGTCAGTTCTTATGTTGCTAGAGCTACATCCATCTCTTCTCTCACCATGAAATGTCCAAACGGTATATGTTTTATCAATACCGTGACACATCAAGTGGTCAAACAAACTTTCTCGACCACTAACAGTTTTTCCATTCATACATTTCCAACACGGACATAGAATGTATCGATGGTCGGTGCAGTGTCTAATTGCATGATTACAAAACTCTTCCACCCCATTCCTATACTCCTCTGATAATCTATATGCCCGAACCCACTTTCGATCCATATAGAACTAGAGATGCCTATATAAATTAATCGAAAAGCACACGTATTGAGTCTATATATAATTAGTAATTCAACTCTATTTACAACTACTACTGTTTTGTAAAATTTATTAACCTCTAGCTAGGCATGCTATAAGTCCCAAAATATTCTAAAATTCTAACATGCTATAAATCCCAAGACACTCTATAAGTCCCAAGACATTCTAAAATTCTAACAAGCATTCTAACAATTTCAAATAAAATTATAACATATTAATCCTAACATGCATTCTAACAATTTCATCTAAAATTAATTCTAAAACCTTCAATTAATTAACAATTCTAACCCTAACAATGCTTCATAAGAATCATCTTATGAGCTCAATTAAGTATATACTAGGATCATATTTATTACTCACCAATACCATAATCAAGTATATATATATATATCATAATCAATTACTCATTGTCAAACTTATTTTGAATTCATACCCTAACTCATGAAGTCAAATACAAACATAATTCTTGGCCATCAATCTCAAAATAATAACTATTACCTCTCCTTCAACTAAACATATTCTTTTTTTTTTTTTTTGTCAAACAAATTAAGACAATACGTCATTCCAAAATGGAGTCATATTAATTAGCCAAAAGTCGACTAATTAATTGTGTACACACATTTAGCTATTTTTATAACTTGTAGATATAAGTTAATTAACTAGAAATAATTTAAACACAATTATCTAATACAAATATAAGTTAATTAACTAGAAATAATTTAAACACAATTATCTAATACAAATTCATCAATTAGATTAATATACACCTAATAATCTAATTATTATCTAATACAAATTCATCAATTAGATTATCTAATAACTAAAACTAGAAAAAAATAGAAAGAGAAATTTACCTGGGGGCGGCGGCGAGGCGGCGGGCTGGGACGGCGGGCTGGGACGGCGGAGGCTCGGCGGCGGCTGGGACGGCGTCGCAGAGGAGCCTCGGCGGCGGGCTGCGTCGCGAGGTGGCTGGCGTGGGAAGAGGCGGCGGAGGAGATGGCGCGGCGTGGGAATGAAGAGGAAGAAGAAAGGAGAGAGCGAGAGCGACGTGCGTGGTGAATTTAGGGATCTGAATGTGGGTCAAAGGGGGTAAAAGAGGTCAAACACCTAGAAAGCGGTTAATAACCGCTCTCCAAGTAATTATCTAAGACAGCGGTTCTTAACCGCTATCCAAGAACCACCTAGATAGCGGTTTTGAACCGCTCTTTAAGTTACCCCTTAGACAGCGGTTTTTAACCGCTGTCTTAGCTTTCACCTCTTGCACAGCGGTTTAAAACCGCTTTCTTAGTTCAAATCTTGGACAGCGGTTTATAACCGCTGTCTTAGTTGTTTTTTTTTTTTTTTAAATAAATTTTGTAAAACCGCTCTCAAATCTCTCACTTGGAGAGCGGTTTTTTTAATGGCTGTCCAAGTACAGCTATCTTAGTTCGAATTTGTAGTAGTGAATTGAGCTCGAGCACTTTTCAGCAGCTGTACACATGTTCGTAAAATCTTCATATCTCCTCAACCGGGAGTCCGTTTTGGCCGATTCAAAATCCTACGAACTCCTCTTTTCACCCTCTATCCATCTATGAAAACCAAAGAGACTAATTCGTCAGTTTATAGAAATGATACTCAAATAACTCCAAATACTCATAAAAAACACTCAAAACATGGGCAAATTGGGCACCAAAACATAACAATTTCACGCCTAATCACCCCCCCCCCCAAGAAACTTTCTTTGCAAAGAGATAAGTACACTCGGGGATTTTTTTGGTAGCTGAAAGAAGGAAAGGTGGTAGATTGGTACCGAGGAAAGAACAGTCTTTAGAAGAGTTAATCATCCTCCGAACGAGATTTTCCGTTGTTCCCATGACTTCATTTTTTTCGCATCATATTTTCAAAATCTTACCATTCCACTGTTTTTTTAGGAGTGATGCCAACTCGAATCCCCATATAAGAGAAAGGGATATCTCCAGTCACACAACTCAACACTGAAGCCATATGATTCGAGCGATCTCCATCCACATTAATTCCTATCAGACTACATTTATCAAAACTAACATTCAGCTCGGATAAGAGTTCAAATTTTTTTAAATTCTTCTCATCGCCCAAGCATTATTCATACTAGCTTCTCCCATGAAAATTGTGTCGTCGGCATATTAGAGGTGTGAAACCACAACCCCTTCACGCCCCAACTCAGCAGCTTGGAAAAGTCCCTCTTCAGTAGCCTAAGAAACCAACATGCTCAAACCTTCAGCCACTAGTAAATATGAAAATCGGGAAAGAGAATCACCCTGGCGAAGACCTCTCTCAAGATTGAATTGTCTTGACGGGCTGCCATTAACTAGGATTGAGGCATGTGCAGTGGAAACACATTCTTTCATCCAACATCTCCATTTCTCACGAAAATTGAACCCCTCCAACATACTGTCTAGGTACTCCCAGTCAACGGAATCATACGCTTTTGCGAAGTCAATTTTGAAAAACATCCGCTCTATCTTCTTTCTCTTCGCCTCATGAATGACCTCATTCAATATAACAACTCCATCCAAAATGTTTCTTCCTCCCACAAAAGCACTTTGATTATCTGAAATAATACTATCTAAAACCCTACTCAATCTGGTAGCAAGCATCTTCGAAAGAATCTTATAAGTGCAGCCGACCAAGGTTATGGGACGAAAATCAGTCACATACACAACTTTCTCTTTTTTAGGAATCAACACCACAAGTGTTCAGACCTCGAACAAGCTTCCCGTGTGTTTGAAAGTCATCCAACATTCTCAGAAAATCCCCTTTAATAATCTGCCAACAGCCCTTGATGAATTTAAAATTAAATCCATCAGGGCCCGGGCTTTTCGAAACCTCACAACTCCCAATTGCTTCTAGAACTTTTGTCTCCTAGAACGGGGCAATAAGCATATCGTTATCAAAGGCTGACAACTTCTTTCTAAACAACTCTGCACAAATGGTCGGCCTCAGACCTTGTATTTTACTGAAATGTTTCCGAAAATAATCTTGAATTCCTTCTTTCACCAACACTACATCTTCATTCCATGTACCATTAAAAAATATTCCCGTAATCTCATTTTTCTTCCTCCGGAAATTAATTGCCCTATGAAAAAAGCTCGAATTCACGTCATCCTCCTTTATCTACTTGATTTTCGCCTTTTGTGATACTGACTTATAAATTAATAAGTATATCTTTAATTAGTTGACTAAAAATAAAAAATTATATTTTTCTTTTAAAAGAAAATACTTTCAATTATTAGCAAGTGCAAATAGAATTAAAAAGACTATCCACGATAGACGGAGGCTCGACCCAACAAAAGGAATTAGGGTATGCTTGGTATGTCTGAATGGAATATCAGCTGAATGGAATGAACTCATGAATGGAATGGAGGTCGGAATGGAATGACATGAGAATGATCATTTCTATGATTGGTATGGATTAGAAATAAAATGTAATTATTTTGTGTAACTATATACAATTAATCATTGTTATTGGTTGTTGAAATAATCAATATTTAATAATAATATTAATAATGATTGTTATAATTTTTACATATATTCATAATACCAATATTATTTATAAAAAAATATTTTTATTAAAATAAATTTTTAATAATTCTTATAGTTATAAGAAAATAACATTATACTACTACTATTTAAAAATAAAATTAATAAAAAAATTATTGTTTGAAATATTAGTTAATATTATTTTTATTATTTATTTTTGTAATTATGACATATTTTTTAATTGTATTATTTTTTATTTATATTTAAGATAATTTTTATAATCAAATATTTTTACTTTTATTTTTATTAATATATAAGTAGTAATTATGTAATTATTATATATACTGTGGAAATATAATATTATCTTTGAAAATGATTATTTTATTAATATTGAAAATTATTATATGAATATTATTATTATTTTTGAAATTGGTTATTATTATTTTTATTACTACTTATAATTTTACTAAATAGAATTATTTTATTGATATTTTAATTATTGAGTATTAATAATAATATTATTAATATTGATATGTTGGGATTAGAAGATAATATTATATAAATGAAAATAAGTGATGATATTTTTGGAAACTAGTAATTCTTTCAATATGTGGAATACATAAACTCATGTGTTATGGAAGAAATTACTATTCCACATAATTGGGAATCGTCGTTCTTTGTGGAATCACTATTCCATTTTTAAAACCATTTCAAGCATGGTATTTGAAATAGGTTAAGGAATGATTATTCTATTCCATCATACCAAGCTTGCTCTTAGGGAAAATCCTAGCAAGACGATGCTCTTATGTTGCTGAATACGGTATCTGTCTTTGATATACTCTTCAAAACATCAAATTACCAACTTCACATCTAATTCAACCATCATTTTCTCAAGATGCAAATTTTTTATCCAAGATAGTGATTCATGGAGTCTAATTGCTTCTCCTTCGTCACCTTTAAAAAATTATACTTGTGAAAACTAAAAATCTTTTTTCTTCATCATTAGTATGGATTTGGAATTTTGATAGAGTTATTGAGCAATTAAAATGGTGTTGGTGCAAACATAAATGAATAAATTAGCAAATGGAACAACAATTACAACATTTGCACATCACATTTCAATAATGTATTGGATCCAATTTCGATGAACAATCAGAGTAGTAAAATGCGCATATATCTTACCACTATTAACTAGATCTTGTATTTTGATCTGAAATGATATTTTGATACTCAATTTGAAGGTACATATATCTTATCACTAGATCTTATATTTTGATTTGAAATTGATATTTGATACATAATTTGAAGGTCATGTCATTGGTAGGTTAGACATATCACGTTGTATTCAAAAATACATATACTGAGTTTAATTATAGTTATATCAAGTAAATCATCAACTTTTTGAGTCATACTTCCACGAATCAATTGCATTTCGGGTTTTAAGTCATACTTTCATGCACTAATGGCACAACATGCAAACATGCGGCTAGATTCATTTAATAATATCATATCACTTTTTTTTTAACTAATATTATTGCGTTTATAAAGCATTACCACAATATTTTACATGTCAATATGTGAGAAAATAATGTTATGACATCACTTTATAAATGTAGTGATACTACTTAATATTGTTTGAATATTATTGTTTGAATATAATAATATTATTGGATGAATTCAATTGCACATTGTGCAATTTGTTCGCACATGCAAGTATTTGTCCTATTTATTTTAGGGATCAAAATTGATTTTTTTTTTTTTTTTTCTAATTGCTCTACGGTCATTGAATTTCTTCCACATGTATTCACAAACCTCCTTCAGGTTATACCACGATAATATTTAACTTCAATAACGAAGTAAGTCTCCTTGTATATGTATATTTAAAAACAACTTCAGCTTGTATGATGAACAATATATAACTTTCTATATACAATCTAATTTTCTAGTTCCATGAGTTACGGTCTTTATCTCAAGAAAAATATGATCGATTGGTTTGGACAGGTTTTAATAAAACGTAGATAAAGTAAATAAAATAAAAGTATTTTGAGATATTGTGAAATCCATTCACTACAACAAAATAAAGAATTGCCTACAAAAAAATTCAAATAAAAAAGTTTGTAGTAAGAATTGCCTACGATTTAACTACGAAATTTTCTAATTATGAAAGTATCTACATTTCTCAACCTAGAAATAACTTTGCCTACGGAATTAATTTGTCTACGAAATAAAATCCCTAGGTATAATTACCTGCAACTCATTTGCCTACAAAAATTTACCTACATCACAATTTGCCTACGGAAATATTTTTTGTAGGTGGGGAATAAAAATGTCAATACACTTAGAAATTTTGGTAGGCAATTCGTAGGTAATCTCCACTAGAAATTTTTTTGTTGGAAATTTCGTAGTCATATTGGCAATTTCCGTAAGCTATTTTACGTTTTCTTGTAGTGATTATGAATTAAGTAATTATTTGTGAGTATAGAGTCAATGACATGTTAAATAATTAAGTGATGATTGAATGGTGAAAAAAATAAAATTGTTGAAAAAAATATATTGTCATACATTTGGAGGACGGAGGTAATAATAGTGGTGGTTCGGTACGATTACGATATACCAAAAATACTATTTCATACCGAAAACTTAATTTGGTATGTAAAATTGCATATCGTTGTCAAACAAAAACTTTCGATAACCGAAAATTCGGTATAATAATATTCCTTCGATTCGATTTTGATTTCCACTTTCAAAGTGACACGGGTTTTAATAAATGAGTTGTTTATTAGTATTTGTGGGTATAAAATAGATTTTTAAAAGGGTAAGAGTTGTTTATTAGTATTTGTGAGTATAAAGTTGATAAAGTAGTGGCATAAGTGTAAATAAATGATATTTTTAAGGGGTAAGTTAAAAGGGGTAGTGTTTGTTTTTTGCTATTTTGGGTAAGTGGGAAAAAAAACTTTCCTTTTATGGTAATACGGATATTAAAAAATGAATCGCATGGAGTATTATTTACCGATATTGTACCGAAATTTGGTATACCAAAATTTTGAATGGTATTACCAAAATCTTAGCATACTATTTCATACTGAAATGCGTTATATAAAAAAAAACCGTATACTGAAACATATTTTTTATCGAAAATACAAAAATACCAAAAAAAAGGCAATATTTTCGATATAATATTAAAATACCGAAAATTTTAAATGTGCATACTGTTATCGTACCAAAACATACAACATGATATTATACCATACCAAAAATTTTGATATACCAAAAAAATCAATAATCTTAATATTTTTTTATTCGATAAGTGTGGTATACAAGAAATTTCAGTATTTAACCTACCCTTAGGTAGTGATATTTTTAATTGTATGAACACATATTTTTCAGTACTCTCACTTGTTTGTACCTAATATGCGCGATTTATTTTAACAAGTTAACAAAATTGAGTGTAGTACACTATATAACATGTGCTAAAATTCACTTACCCACATGTTTAAAAGAAGTGTTGATCGAGCAATTAAAGGTACATTGCTTAGACATAAGTTGTTTATGGAGTATTTATTATTATTCCTGGATAATATGATTTTCTTTAAAGCCTAAAAGCGTGATTATGTCGGCTCAAGACATCATGTACTGATTAGATAGCTTAATATTGTCCTGTATTTAGTTACTACTATATGTAAACATAATTTAAATGATTTTAGAAAAAAGAAAGAAGTGGTTCTCTCGCTCCCTCCCATAAAAAAATATGGTAAAAATTTGTATGAGACCGTCTCATGGCATGAGACCACAAATTAACACCTACCTCTACCAAAGTGTTAATGAGTCAAATGTCCTAGTTACACTCATTCTCATTGTCTCATGCCATAAAACGGTCTCATACAAGACCTACTAAAAAATTATACATATATTTGTCGTATTGAAACGTTATATATAAATGTGCACATTTTATTATTAGAAAATTACTTCAAAACTCCACCATCAAATATCATAATATTTAAACAAAATATCATTATAAAGTAATCTAATAAAACAAGTGTATTTTTATGACAAAATTACTACTCACAAACCAATTCAATCAAATATAAAGTGCATTTTTATTATTTTATGTTCACATTTAGAAGTGCAAATCCCACTTGAATGGAAATAATAGTAAATATTAGATATAATGCATCAAAAGATGCATAAACTATCAATTTTTGTTTCGAAAGACCCATAAATTATATTTTGTTCTTCTTTAGAATTTTTTTTAAAACTACTCCCTCCGTCCCAACTCTTTTTTCACAACTTCACTATTCACCCGATCGAAGTAGGATTGTATTTATACATTGTGTTTATAATTTATTGGGAAGATTAACTTTCATGATAAAGTTCATCTCCACCATTGAAGTGATCACAATCTCTCACCGAAATTATAAATACAGTGTATAAATGCAACCCTATTTTAGATGGATGAATACTGAAGTTGTGAAAAAAGAGTTGGGACGGAGATAGTATTAGTTTATGTTTCATGAGACCCTTGGTAACGTAAATTTTCGGATTTTGATGAGCCAGTTCTAATATTTCTCACTAAAAGAAATGACAAATCAACCAATTTCAATACTATTAAAGTTAAATTTCAATACCTGTAAAAAAAATTAAATTTCAATAACAAATGCATCCATAACCATAATGGATTGTTAGGAAGACTTATGGTACAAAATTATATACTCTAATTTTTTTTTAAATGAAATAATATTTAAGAGTTTAAAAAAAATAAGAATGTTGTAGTTTAAAAGTTTTTTAAAATAAAAATTAGTTCAGGTCTTTAAACATATTCTTCTTTTTCATAGTGTATCTTTAATTTTATATTCACATTTAACTTTATTATATTCAAGCCTGTGAACATGTCGGGGAAAAAAATAGAACCCCTAACAATAATAACGCATATTTATGTATATTAGTAAAACACAAATACCTTTTTAAGTAATTGTAAATTAAATTAATATTTTTTAATAAATGAATGAATACTATAAATTAATTTCCAAATAACATGGCATGCTTACTGCTTAAGGACATTGGAAACGCGCACATTGGAGAGGGAACACAAATGATGAGAAGTGCGCGTGGGAAAGGCAAACTTTGGACGGGAGCTGCTCATCCAAAACGCCGACACGCGTCCCAAAATGGTCGATGAATAATCTCCGCTCATCATATCAACGCGCCACCTATCTTTTGGTAACCTCCTCACCACAATTCAAACCCAAAAATACCAAAAAAAATTGTTCTCTCCATTATCATTTAAATTGTCCATTACTACATAAAAATATTTTATCATCTGAAACTAACTAGGGTTTTTTTACGGTCAGGGAGGGTTTCGCCCTTCTTGACGTCAGACGTCCAAAAAAAAGTAAACACATCATTTAGTTTCGTCATGAGTGATATAATAATTTTATAGGAAAACTTATAAAATTACCGACATGTCCTTATAACTTTTTTAAAATATCTAATTTTACAAAATTACAAACTTAAATTATATAACTAAACATCTTTCAAATTACTTTAATTAAAAATTAAAGATCTAGTTCTTTCCCAAACCAATCTCGTGAGCCCTAATTTTTTTTTTCTCTTTTCCCCAAACCAAATGAAAGCACCCTACTTACTCATTCTTCTTCCCGAACAGACAACAAAGACAACCTAAGTATGAGCATCTTTCTATCTTTCTAGAAAATAAAGAGTTTAATGCGCCTCATATTCTAATCCGTTGCATCAATGGCTTCTGAATCCATGATTAAGGATTGCACTTTGAGGTTTGTTAATGATTTTGTCAAAATAGATTTTTAAAACAAGGGGTTACGATCCCTTAGGATTATCATTCAACATCTTTTAAAAGAATATGAGTGATACGATTTTTTGGATGATTAAAAAACAATCTTGGAAAAAATCAAAGAGAATCACTTGGGTCTTGACACCACAAAAATATGTTAATTTGGAGAGGGTTTTGGAGAGGGAATTGAGTATAGAGAGGGTTTTGAAGAGGGAAATTTTCCCTCTCCAAAAGGCTCCTCGCCAACCTTTACACGAGGGAAAATACATTCCCTCGAAAAATAAAGAGGGTCTTGGAGAGGGAATTTTGTGTGGGAACGGACGAGGGAATTTTCCCTCGACAAAAAACCCTCGGCTATACCCTCGTAAAGAGCGAGGGAAATAACCCTCGGGAATGCTGCACGAGGGAACATTTCCCTCGACAAGTCTGACGCGGCCTGCAGGTACTGGGCGAGGGATTAATCCCTCGGCTGACGTGGCGAGGGAAAATCCCTCGTGAATGCCCTCGTGTAACCTGCTTCCTTATTAAAAAAAAAATCGTGGGTTTCGAACCCACGACCTCAGGCCCGAGCCACACCCGCGAAACCACTAGGTCACCACCCACCACACCATTTTATACGCGAAATGTCATATTTACCCCCTACTTGAGGGCTGTAAATGGCGAATTTTCGCCCCCCAAGGGTTTCGAACACGCGACCTCCATGTATGCGGAGGCCTTGCGTGTTTCGCCGTGCCGCTCGAGCAAGGCTATTTACTTGTTATGTTTTCAAGTGTAATATATATGTTTAATATATTTTCTGTTATATATTTTAAATATAATACTATTTAATATTAATTGTTTTTTATATTTTATATGAAAATTATCATTACATATAAAATTAAACTATCACTTGTATATATTATTAAAAATCAATATAATTTTAAAATAAATATCTTTTAATTATTTTTCACTATTACACATATATTGATTGTTTTTGTTTTTAAAAATAAATATTTTTTAATTTATTTTTACTATTTACTAATGTGTGTACACATATATTGATCGTTAATTTTTTTTAAAATCAATAAAATAAAAGTACTTTTTAAATTCATTTTCACTATTTACTAATATATATGTGTACACATATACACATATAAAGTCTATTTTTTTATTAAATCAATAAAATTTTAAAATAAATATTTTTGAAATTGTTTTTCACTAAAATAAAAAATAATAATAATAACAAACCAACATATATAGTTCCAATTATATCCAGACATAACAATTAAAATATCCACACATGCTCAAATATCCAGACAATTAAATCTAAATAAACAGTAAAATCTTAAACCAACATATATAGTTCAAAAACACGATCAAATATTCATGACATCTATCTCACATCATCATCATCATCATCATGGTCCTCAAAATAATGGGAACAAAACATTGATGCTTCTTTTGTTAAATAAGCATTTGCAATTGAAGCTTCCACATGCGCCTTGTTACCCACACTTAACTTTAAATTGTGAAGATACCTAATTCAAGGTCCACGGATGAGCTACTGTAATTCCCGAACGAGATTATATTAAAAATAAACAGGTAAATTAATAGATTACCTCTCAAATGGGTACATCCATCTGTATTGTACTGGACCAGCGATCTTTGCCTCATATGCAAGATGGACTGGTAGATGCTCCATTGAATTAAAGAAGCTGGGTGGAAATATTCGTTCCAACTTGCACAAGATGTCTGGGATATTATGGTCCAACCTAGTCATGTTTTCCACTGTAATGGTCCTAGATGTTAACTCCTTGAAAAACAAACTAATTTCAGTGATAGCTTTCCAAATGTTGGCCGGCAGTAATTCACGGAAAGCAATTGGAAGCAGTCTCTGCATAAACACGTGACAATCATGACTCTTCATCCCAAACATCTTCAATTTGCTCCAGTCTACGCAACAAGACAGGTTGGACACATAATCATCAGGGAATTTCAATTCATCTACCCACTTGCAAACAATATCTCTCTGTCTCTTATCAAGTGAATAAGCAGCTTTGGGGTACTTTCCTGTATCTGGACATCTCTGCAACGAGGGTCGACGACAGTATTCATTGAGCTCATCCCTAGATTTATTTGTGTCCTTCGTTTTCCCTTCCACATTCATCACCGTGTAGAAGAGATTATCAAACACATTTTTTTCGATGTGCATCACATCCAAATTGTGTCGGATCAACAGCATACTCCAGTACGGCAAATCCCAGAAAATGCTCTTCTTCTTCCAACCCCCATCTAGAACTTTGTTGTGAGTATCAGCACCCTCTTCCGTAACTTTCATAAATCCAATCCAATTAATTTCCTCAAGGATCGAAACACCTGTACGGATGGGCGGTGAATCATCATCAACTGTTTTGTTCTTTCTGAATGCAGTCTTGTTCCTTCGATACGGATGATATCTGGGTAAGAACTTACGATGGTTGTCAAACCACGACTGCTTTCGACTGAGCCTCAAAGTGAAAGCATCCGTGTATTCTGCACAATATGGACAAGCAAGCCTTCCAGATGTGCTCCATCCAGACAACATCGAGTAGGCTGGAAAGTCACTTATGGTCCAGATTAGTGCAGCCCGCATCAAAAAATTCTGCTTTGTAGCAATATCATACGTTACCACTCCATATTCCCATAAAATTATCAAATCACGGATCAATGGTTGTAAAAATACATCCAATTTATCCTTTGGATTTTTTGGACCAGGCACCAGAACCGTAAGAAACATGAATTGATCCTTCATGCACATCCATGGCGGTAGATTGTACGGCGTCAGTATCACGGGCCATGAGGAGTATTATTTCCCCGACTGCCCAAACGGCTGAAAACCGTCGGTGCTCAAGCCCAACCTCACGTTCCGAATTTCTGATGCAAATTCAGGATACGACTGGTCCAAGTGTTTCCAAGCCTGCGAGTCTGCAGGGTGACGCATAACACCAGACTGATCATTATTAGAGCAACTTGCATGCCATGTCATATCCTTCGCAGTTGCATTGGACTGATACAATCTTTGCAGTCTAGGGATGATTGGAAAGTAGAACATCTCCTTGAAAGGGCTCTTCTTTTTCAGTCGACCATTCACATCGCGTCTAGCGGGTTTGAACCGTGGTTGACCGCAAAACTTACAATATTCAAGATCGCTGTCCGTACCCCAATATAACATACAATTCCCTGCACAACAGTCGATCCTCTCCACAGGAAGCCCCATCTCACCCATCAACTGTTTGCTATCGGAAAACTTTCTGGGCACTAAATTATCCGGAGGACATATCTCACGAACCAGGTCAACGATTTGATTATAACCCCTTTCAGATAGTCTGTTTTCAGTTTTAATGTTCAGCATACGGGCATTGAATGACAGTTGCGAGTGTGAATCGCATCCAGGATATAAATCCCGATCCGCTGCACGAAGCATATCATAAAACTGTGCAGCATACTGATTAGGGGGTTCCTCAACAGGCGGCTCATCATCCACATTTCCAAAGTGGGGCCCGGAAGTTAAGTCCGTGACCATATCGTAGTACGAGCTAGATCATGCTGTCTCATCAGCCGTCCCGTGAGAAGCCGATGCCTGATCAATGTATTGATGTGGAATTTGACCCCAATTTTCCTCACCGTGAAAAACCCAATTGTAATAATTTGGCATGAAACCATTTCCATACAAATGAGCTTTCACGTCATCGGGGTACTGAAACGTCTTATTCCTACATTTAAATTTATTGCAGGGACACCTAATCTTTCCTCGATTCATCCAATTCGGGTTACTAGTGGCGAAGTCTACGAATGAATCGAGTCCACTAATAAATTCAGGAGCTATCATGCCATTAATTGATCTTGGACCATACATCCAACGTAAACGATTTGAATAATCCATATCAATCTGTTTCATATTAAATATATATAATTAATTAATTTTCTAAAATTTTTGACAGAATTTCGTTTAATTTTTTCGTATTCCCCAGTTAATCAAAATTCTTACGTGCATCCATTTCCAACTTAATTAATTTTAATTAATCAAGCCGGAACGCACATATTAATTCTATACAACAAACAATTACCAACAAAATATTCATCAACAACCCTTGCTCCACTACAACATAATTTATTTTCATAATTTATTGGGCACCAAATAATAATATACTAATATATAT
The DNA here is from genome assembly GCA_947034835.1 of Ballota nigra. NCBI lineage: Eukaryota > Viridiplantae > Streptophyta > Magnoliopsida > Lamiales > Lamiaceae > Ballota > Ballota nigra. The sequence goes on from OX344721.1 coordinate 43,995,481, forward strand.
TTAATTATAATTAAATATTATATATTATTAATATACTAATAACACATGCCTATGTGTGTATATATTCTAATAATATATATGCATGCACAACATTACAATTTATAAATTAATACTAGCTAATACATGTGATATATATATAAACCACAAAATTAAATTAATTAGTAATTAAAACATACTAGAGCACTTAAAATTAGTAGCTAATACCAAATAATTAATAAATTAATACTATAAAATTAAAAAAAATCAGTGTAAACAAATAATTAAACATGCACTCATATATGTACATACACAAACATATATACATTGTCATTTCATAATTTTAACTAATAATATGCAATTAATCAACATATAGCTTAATTGATCATGAAAATGAAAAAAATTACCGTAGAAATGTTGACGTGAAGATGTAGAGTAAAGTCCGACAAGTGGAGGATATATTTTCCTTTTTAAAAATGGACGCCGGCGTAGCTCTCTCCGATTTTCTTCACTCTCCCTCCTTCTTCCCGACCCTTGCTCTTGCTCTTCTGTTAGAAAACTTGAAATGGGTGTATAAATTGTGTTTGGGCGAGGGTTCTTATGAGGGAAAAACCCTCTTTCTATGCATTTAAAGATTCCCACCGGTCAAAAAGCTGCATGCATGGCAACAATTTAAATTGGCGAGTGAAGGAGGCCCTCGTGAAAAAGGATCCTAAGCTAGACGAGGGATAAATCCCTCGAGAAAGTGCCAGAGGGAAGCAGACGAGGGATAAATCCCTCGAGAAAGTGTCAGACGAAGAAGACGAGGGATATTTCCCTCGAGAAGAATCCAGGCGGAAGTGGACGAGGGCCTGATCCCTCGTGATATGACAGGCGTCAGAGGAGCCACAGTAGACGAGGGAATCTTCCCTCGAGATAAGACAAATGACAGCAAGACGAGGGTTCTGAACCCTCGAGAACTTTTTCCCTCGTCTAATCGGTCAGAAAATTGTCGATGGACAAGTATTTGGTCGTAAAAACCCTCGTGTTAGACGACAAAATTAAATCCCTCGTCAAAACCCTCGTTTATTTTTATCCCTCGTTTAAACCCTCTTAAAAGATGAGGGCTCTAAAACCCTCTTTAAATCACTGTTTTTTTGTAGTGTGATAGTTGTAAGGCGCAGGGCCCTGTATCAAAGCGGAAAAAAATGAAAAATTGGGACTGTGAGTGAAGATTAAACGAAACGGCACAGACTTGAAGAATTGAAGAATGAGCTGAGAATTGAGATAATCAAAATAAGTTGAGAATTGAGATGATGTTGATTAGGATATTATCAATATTTTACTTTTAATTTTAATTTTAATATGTAAAAGGGTTTTTATTTAAATTTTACATATTGATTAATTAAACTTCTAAATTATTTTAAATTTTTGTAAATTTATATTTATTAATTTAATTTATTAACAGAGCGATACAGTGCGATTGCAATATGCAATGTGCAAACACTCTAATGCAAATTGCAATCATTTGAAAAAAAAAATTATACGTTGGATCAAAAATCCATTGATATTTATGGGGTTTATTGGCGTCAGAAAGGGCGAAAGTCTTCCTAACCGTAGAAAAACCTAACTAACTACTTTCAAATATTTCTTATTTATATCTAATTGTACTGTATTTTTTAATATACTCCTATTCTTTAACAATAAAATAAATTTCTTTTAATAAAATAGAACTGATCAATATATATTCTCAACTTTACACTTTTTAATACGAATGAATAATTTTTTCATTAAAATCTATAATATTTCATAAGGACAATTTAAATCATAACTGAGGGAGTAATTTTTTTTTTCAGTATACAAAAATATTCAGTATGTAAAATTCAAAATAGTCAGTATTTCGTTCCAAAAAAAAAAAATCTATATTTCCGTATTTTGGTAAAAAAAAACAAAAACATTTCTGCCATTTCCAAAATGCATATCATTGTTCTATATAAATTTTGGTATTTAACGGTGTCGATGTCATTAAAAATTCGGTATAACAATAAGTATGTCAGATTCTTGGTGTGGTATATGGGATGGTATTTTCGTTATATCATGTCAAACTACCACTAAACACAAGTATATCAACGAATGTTAATGGAACATAATAATCATTAATTAAGGGATGTATAAAGTTTGGGTCATGTCCCTGAAAACTCGTTGCCGAAACTCATATTTTTAATAAATACAAACACTTGTATTCAATTGTTGCACATGTAAAAATTCGTGTTAATATAACCAGATATTAAAATTCAAGGATTCTAACTGAGTTGGCCAAGATTAAATGACTCTTTTCAAAAAAATCTTGCAAATGCAAAAATGAAAACAACGTTACTATAAAAATAAATATGTGTTTGCTGGACAAACCATATGTATTTGTTCTCATAGAAACAATTATTTGTACTTATAGTAATATATGTAAAGTTTGAAAAATGTATTACTCTATAAACATAAATATATTACTGCATAGAGAAAATTGGGTTACTGTATAAACAAATTCAATACAAATCCAAAAAAAAAAAACTAAATTTAAAAAGAGAAGATGAACAGATTGAAAAACACATATTTTATTTTTTATGAACACATATTTGTTGTTATATTTATTATAAGGACAAAGTTTTATTTATATAAGATTAGTAACCCACATATTTATTTTTGTAATAAATAATAATACATTTAGAAACGAGTTCTTTTGTAATAATACACATAGTTTTTTTCTTTTTGTCTTGACGTGATTTTTTTGGAAAAGAATTTGTGACATTTACAAATTCTTAGAGCGTGAGCATATTAGTTCTAAGAATATCTTTATCAAGAGTAATTCTTGTATGAGACCGTCTCATAGTATGAGACCAATAATATTTGATCCACTTTTAATTTAAATTGTGACACTTATTAATTAAAAAGTTGTCACTTTTAAAAAGTGATAAAATTTAAACAAAAAGTGATAATATTTTTGTTAAAAGTAACTTATCACTTTTCTTTAAAAATATTATCACATTTTATGATAATCCTATCACTTTTTTTAATTTGATATGTCTCATATTATGAGACGGTCTCACACAAGTTTTTGCCCTTTATCAATAACCCTTCACAATCCAACCTCTCAATAAATAAATAATTTATCTCTCTTTAATTAACATATATACAATTTACAATTCAATCTAATCTCATTTTTTTTCATTCTTTATCAACAACTCAACCCAACCTAAAATAATTTTCTTTTTTATTATTTAATAACTACTTTTATTTGTAATTAATTTTTTTTTTATATTATAAAGCAACATATTAAATTATTTAATATTTAAAATTTGTAGCTATAATAATAAAAAAAATTATTATACATTAAAAATAAGTTACAATCTTAATAATAAAATTTAAATTACAAGAATTGGAATGTAAAACTGTAAATAAAAAATTGTCTATGGAACTTTCCTACCAAAAAAAATTCATAGTGGAATTGTCTATGACTTGCCTACAAAATTTTCTAATCATGTAAACACTTTTATTCCTCAATCTACAACCAATTTATCTACGAAATGAAATTTTTAAGCATTAATTATCTACAAGCAATTTGTCGTAAAAATTTACCCATAGACAATTTGCCTACAAAAATGAAAATGCATATATAATTAAAAACTTTTGTAGGCAATTTAGTTGGCAATTACTGTTACAAATTTTTTTGTTGGAAATGCAGAGTTATATTGACAATTTTACGTTTTCTTATAGGGGGGGAGAAAATATAGAAAATGAGACTTTGATTCAAAATATATCAATTGTAGTCTCAATTTATAGAGAATTAAAAATTAAATTTTTTGATATAATTATTATCATTATTCTTTTATTGATAAATTCTTAAAATTAAAAATTAAAAGTTAATTAAATAAAAACAAAGTTAACTGACAGAATTTGACACGTGTTATGTCTTTTTAACAAAGAAAAGTTTCACGATCCAGAGCGGCAGAGCGGACGGATTGTGCAAATGATTTCCATTTTTCATTTTTCTTTTTACTTTCTTTTTTGTCTTTTGTAGTGATCGATTGCAAAGAACGACGGATAAAGATAGTCTAAGATCACATAGGAATAGGATTGATCTTCCCGCTCCTTTGTGGTATCATCTCATTCTCAGCTCTGAATGTCACATATCTAAAAAGTCAGATCTGACCGATGTCATTTGGACTAGGTGTTGTTAGTTCATCTTTGAACTCGAGAGATCCAAGACCTAAATTGTGCTCTAAAGTTGACATAGCTTATATAACAAATAATTTTCTGATTTTTCAGAATGAAAATTACAAATAAATATCGGCACTTATATTATTTTATTTTATTACCAGTGTTGGTTTTTTTCCTTCACAATGCACCCTACAATTATATTAATATAATGTGGATAATGATGCCATCATGAGATAACTTTAATACGGAAATTCAAAAATTGGTTAAAGGACAAAATGATAATAGAAATTCTATAAATTAATAATTATTAATTTATAAATTAGTTAGTATTTTATTAATTTATAATGAAATACTCAACTTAAAGACACATTTCAAGCTTCCACTTAATTATTGTACAATACATGTACGTATATCAAATGAAGGGTCCAATTTGAAAGAATACTTCAATCTCCCACCTTATTATGCTTCTTGTGTTCAATGATCACTTTATAGACATTAAAAAAAAATTATATAAATATAAGATCAAAATATGCTAACAAAAACAAATCATTCATGTAATATGTAGTATATAAGGAATTATTAATTTATATTTTATATGGGGCCTATAGTAATTATAAAAAAAAATTATCTTATAATTTTAGCGAATTACTACCTCCGTCCCGGATCTGTTTTCATAGTTGACTTTTTGAGATTTTAGTATGAGAGTTGGTTTGTAGTATTTAAATGAATAAAAAAAAATTTGATGATGAAATATTATTGAATATAAGTGGATGAAACAAATCAAACATATTTTTGTGCGTAATTATTAGTGAAATGAGATGTAATTTAGAGGTCTTCGCAAGGGATGAATAGTGCACTGTGAAAACTAATTTGGGACGGAGGGAGTATTAATTTAGCAGAGTACCCTATCCCTGAGTCGGGACTAGCCAAAAATATTATTTTAGAAAATTTATTAAATAATCGAGTATTAATTAATCGAGTTTCTACTGTGTATATATGCACTCGTTGTAAGGTATAATTAATGCCTACTTTTTTAAATAATATTCTCTCTGCTACAATTTAGATAATTTCAAACTACGAAAAAATCATTTTATTCTCTAAACCTAATCGCTTCCAAATATCACTTATTTATATTTCATTGCACTACATTTATCAATATACTTTTTACCAATGAACTAAACTCCTTTCAATAAAAAAAAATCGGACCAAAAAACCCTTAATTTTACACCTTTTAACACTAATGAACAATTTTTTCATTAAAACATGCACTATTTGATAGAGATAGTTTAAATCATAACTGAGGGAATATTAAATATTTTATAAAAAATATTAATTTATTAATAATAAATATTATTAATTGTACACCAAATATACTTTATATAATCCAGCACAATGAGTAGCCGTGGAATGAATGATTCAAATCGATAATCTTATTCCAACGGAGGCGTCGTGTTGCCAAAACTACTATACGTTGATTACCTTACTCTACACTTCTTAATTATCGAACATAATTGTAGAGTTTAAAGAAATCAATACCTTTTGTCTTGTGTTGGTTAAAGTATGTTAACGAGTTGTTCTTCTTGTTGCTGTTTGAATTTTTATTTTTTTACTAAGGACACTCTTTATTAATAATAATAACACTGAAATTATAAGTCTTATTGTAAGTGCGGCCTTCAAGTTAATTTTGGTCTTTTATAGTGTGTACAATACTACTTGTTGTCTTGTTGATCCCTTTTAAATTAAAAAAAAAAAAAAAACTACTTGTTGATCAGTTATGCATACATATAATTATAATAGTAAGAGCCGAAAATGATAGAGTAGATATTTGTGCACAACTAATGATATTATTATTAATTTTTTTACGAATAATATACAAAAGAATCTTCAAGGGCTGATCTATTGGTGAGAGTTTGAGATTTGAGAGTATGGTCGGCCAATGAATCAAATATCAAGTAAAAAAAAGAAAAGCACGGACAATATTCACAAAGTATTTTAATAAATTGTCTTGATTTTTTATTGCCTTTGTAATTTCAATCCTGCATGCACGTTGATATTGGAAAATCTCTTAATAAATAAATAAATATAATTCGTATCGTGGATATGATAACAACATTTGTGTGGGTCACATTTGGAACTACAATGAAAAGACCATTTAATCGTGAATAACAATTTATTAATATTTTATAATAAAATAATTAATACATTTAATAAAAAATAACTAATATTTTTAAAGAGTCCCACTACTCAAACCCCAAAATCCTATAAACAAACCCCATAATTTTAGAGACAAAAATAGACATAAATAAAATGACTAAGTTATCCTTATATATATATATAGAATAAATTATACTCTAAATTGATGTAGATTTTGACTTTAGTCATTTAAGTAATTTAATTTAAAAATTAGTATTTTAACTTTTAATTGATCAATTGTTTTTCTTAAATTTTTTTAAACCCTAAAAAAATGTATTAAATATTTAAATAATCAAATTAAATAAAATTAAAAAATCCTTAAAAATTTTGGAAAACAAAAGAAAATAAATCAACTAAATCTTCAAAATAATTTAATTAAAACAAATCCAATTTTTTTTAAAAAAAAATAAACTAAAAAATAGTTAAAAAGATAGATTAAATCTTAAAAAATAACTAAATTAAGAAAACTATTTTAAAAAATCTTAAAAATTCAATTGAAGCTAAATAAAAATAAAATTTTAATTAATTATTTAGTTTAAATATTTTACGAAAATTTAATTAACATTTATAAAATATTTTTCGGATTTTATTCATCTTTAGTCTTTTCCCTTTTGAATATTTTTTATTTTTTATTCTTTTTTAAATTTAATTTGTTTAGATTTAGATATTTTTCTTATATTTATGTAGTTATTTTATTTTTCAAATTTTCATTTTAATTGATTTTTTTATTTAATTATTTAGATTTTTTTATTATTTAATTTTTGTCAAATTTTATTTAGGCTTAAATGATTTTAAAAAATTTAACTAATTTTTTAAAAAATTATTTTATTTTCTGAATTATTTAAAATAATTGTCAAATTTACTTTTATTTTTTATTTAAATATATTATACAATTTAATTGATTATTAAAATTGTCTTTATATTTAATTTATTTTTTGATATATTTTTTATATTTATTTTGATAAATACTTATTTAGAAGATTTAGTTAATTATTTATAAAAAAATTCAAAATATATTTAATTTTTAATATATTTTTTTTAATTTTGATTAAAACTAAAGAATATGAAAATAATAAAAAAATAAAAGAAAGATTTTAATGAAAATATGGAATGGTGAGAATTTTTAGTAAGTTATGTGGATTTAATGGATTTGTGGGAATATTAATGGAGGAAGGATAGTATAGGAATAAAATGGGGTATGTTTAGTAATATATGTTGATTTTTTACATTTTAATGGGGTATGTTTAGTAGATGGGGTAGATTTAGAGGATTTTGGGGTTTAAATAGCGGTACTCATTTTTAAAACAAGTTTCACCTTGAATTTTATTTACATAATACCTTTTTATTATGTTCCTTCCAACAAAACTCCAGGACTCAAATTACTACTTTTACCAATTTAATTTAGTTTTAATATTATAGCTAGATTGGATCCCTATTTTTCAGTATCTATCTTAATAAACTGGAGCTAGCATCCGTTGGTGTGCTTTTCTTCTGGGCATTAGTCGTGCCCTGGCCCATTAACAAAAGCCATCTAAGAATAGAACATGGCTCAATGAAGGAACCCACCGCTAGGTCTTTTATATTTATCTATTTTGTGGAAATGGGCCTTTTTTTTTTCCTGAGAGGTTGAGGAAATGGGTCATTGGGATTGTAAAGAATTCCACGAAGCGCAAATTAAATACATTTCTATGTTTTATTAATACACTCTATTAAAAAAAAAATGGGAAAAAAAAAGCCAAAAAATGCAACATTTTTTTAATTTTTTTCCGAAAATGCATATGTTTTGTGTTTTTTGTTCTTTTCTTTTTTTGCATTTTTGTAAAAAAATCCAAAATTTGTTACGTTTTTCGGAATTTTTTTCGATTTTCTTTTTTAGTGGAATGTATTAACAAAACATGAGATTGTATATAACTTGGGCCTTCCACGAAAAAATCTCAATACATACTTAATGGAATCCGGATAAGGTTACCAAATCAAACATGAATTTCTAAGGTATGTCGGTAGGCCAGCTACTGGTCAGGTGATGTTCTTATAGGGGTTGGTCAAATTCGAATTACATGTAATTTTAATATAAATTTATGATTGTAACATAATTATAATAGAGTGCTACTCATTTAAAGGACCGATCATTCAATTTGTGATTGTACATATGCAGCTTGCAAAAAAACAAGAAGATTATAGATATGGGGAAATGCGAATAGGAGGATGGTCGTGGGAATTGAGATGGAGAGGATGATTAAGAGACAGTGAGGAAGAGAATTTGACATGTATGATGAGATGCATAGATAAGGTGAAGTTGCAACAAAGGAGATTGACTTGAACGCAAAATACTAGCTATATTAGTAGTTACCCCACCAGAGTATGAGATCACTATAGTATGGGCGAGTATAGGGACCAAGTATATCGTACCCAAGGAAAGATGTGTATACGAATAGAGCCCTGGAGATCTACGCGTCGTAGTTAATATGAATGGATGTTCTGAATTTTAGAATTGTATTAAACTACTCTATATTCTACCACTATTAATGCAAATAATTAAACTAAACTAATAACTTTGATTTAAGATTCAAATATGGATGATGATGCTCAGGATAGGAATCTCTACGTATACTGACGGAGTTGGTACAATAACTAAAATAATCGTGATGTGCAAGTAATAATCCTAAGTGTACTAAAACTAGGCAATCAACTTCTCTAATCTAGCACAAGATTGAAAGACTAAAAGCTCAAGAATTAACCCTAATACTAGTACTTCGTCATATCAACCTACTTCACTAATCCACTAATCAAGTTATATGGATTGTGCTTAATTAATGAGACCCTAATTTAACCAAGGTGATGCGGTCGTCCTGCCTATATAAACCGGTAGATGATAACCCCCTTCTAAAACCCTTTCGTTAAGCCTATTAGTTATTAAAGAGTGATGCGGTCATCTTCTCTCTAACAATTTTCATACTCAATTCCAAGATAATTCTAGGATTTATTTTAAGAATTCAATAATTAAGAGAATAAAAACTAAACATCATGAGTTATCCTAATTACGTACCAACGTCCTACTTCTACGAGTTCATCCTATCCTAAGCATACAAGGGTTCTAGCCTAACATGGTGATTACGATAACGAAAGCTATAATACGAATGATAAACATAAACATGGTGAATTTAAAGAAAGAACTCAAGATCATAAACTAGGGTTAAACAATAAATCGAAGTCTCAAAACGAATCTCAATAAATTACGAAAACTAGGTTCAATAGTATCAAGTGTTGAAGAAAGAAATAACGATATAAAACTCTAATCTATGAATTCGTAAGATAAAAAACCTTGATTACACATTTAAAACTCTTCCCAAACTTTTCTCTATCAAAATCTATCTCTAAGTATGAAGTGGTAGTAAAAAATGTGCTCGGGATGGGGTATATATAGGCACGGGCCGTTTAAAAAGTCATGGGCCGAAAACATACGCAAAACGCTCGCCTTGAGCGCTAGGCGCTCGACCGGCATCAACTCGAGTGCTCGAGTGAGTGGTTTCTCGAGTGCTCTTCTCTTCCAGAACGCAAGAGACGCTCGACCTCCCTTGCTCGAGCGCTAGGTGCTCGACTTGAATCCACTCGAGCGCCCCACTCGAGTGCTTGAGCGCTTGGTGCTCGAGTCCTCTTGCTTGAGCACCTCCAACTGATACTTTTGCTTGCTCGAACTAATATTTTTTGTATTTCTTCCATATCTTCTCATCCGGGCATCCGTTTGAGTCGATTCAAAGTCCTACGAACTCCCTTCTTCGCCCTATATCCATCTATGAGCATCAAAGAGGTAAATTTATTAGTTTATAAAAATAATACTCAATTGACTCTAAATACTCATCGAATTCACTCAAAACACGGGTAAATTGAGCCATAAATCATAACAATTTCACGCCTAATCAACCCCCCCAAACTTACCATATTGTTTGTCCTCAAGCAATGAAATAATAAGTCAAGTAAAATTGTTAAGAAGGAATCATAGAACCAAATCATGCAAGTAATAGATCTTCAAGCTTCAAAGATTGATCACCCTCATACAAACTCACCCCCTTCATCATACTCATGCATCGACAATAAGAGCCACCAAAATCAAACATGGATGTGCACTCAACGATGTGTTTCACTCCCTCACAAGTGTATATCAATAATAAGGGATAAGGTACTCACTCAATCAATCAATCACACATATTAGCAGCCATAGGCTTGTAAGCACTCTCAACTTAGACCATACTCTAAGGTCAATGCCGAATCAAAAAGAACTTTTTCAAGGTTGTAATGTAGGCTCTTTGGACGGGTGAGATAACTATATGGAATAAGTGAATCAAGTGAATGGAGAATGGAAAATCAAACTTCGATATTTCGAGACGAGGAACAGAATACTTCAATCATCTTCATGCAATACACTTTCAATTCCAACTACTCTCGACACTTCAATTTTGTTTCAACTCTTTTCACTTTTTTAATCACTTCACTCCCATTTTTTTACACAATGTATGAGATCATATTTCCTTTTGCTCATTCTCAAATTTTTTGTCTTTCCCAAAACTCAAAACTTCATTACACATTTCCTCAAATTCACCCAAGCATTAATAATTCTCCTTCTCAACTCAACTCGATCCCTTCTTATTCACAACTTTTCCTACTCTCCACTCAAATTGGGACAAAAAGAGTTTTAGAATTTGGATAAGTTCAAATGTGCTAGCATATAAAATAGGCTAAGGCTCAAACGGGCTAACAAGGGATAAATGTCATTGGTAGGGAAAATTTGGTTGAGTGACTCAACAAATCAAAGATGGCCTAAAATCACTTTTGGTATCTCAAACTATACACAATCAAGAAGCGAGAGTACTCACAAGTTCTAACGCTCTCTAAGGTGACGATCCACTCACAAACGAAGAAATCAATATAATGAATCTTAATCTTTAAAAGGCTCAAATCTCACGGCTTTCACATCCACGCTAGTTCTAGTGAATTCTTACTTTTATCACACAGGTACTCAAAAGGAAAATTTGTAAGTATACGAGTTCCCTCTCAAATCAACTCTAACTCCTACACTCACACAACTTAGACTCTAATTCAACTCCACAAATCACTAACTCCTACTCACACTCAAAGATAGCAATCAACAAGCATAAGAAAATTGATAGACATGAAATATGTAGTAGCACCCAATTAGTTCACAATATAAAAACAGCTCAAGGAGCATCTCAAGGCACAATAAACAACCAAACTGAACTCAAAGAGAGGGCGTGCGCCTGTGTAATGTCAACATAAAATATATAAGAACTCCACCCCCCAAACTTCGACCTTGTGAAGCGGTCTAAGTTCGGGGTGGTGGTTACCTCATCCAAATAATTCAGTTTCTCTCAACAACTTGACACACTCCCTTGTTTCGAGTTGGTCCCTTCAATCTCCACTTCTTGGTCATTCCTTCACCCTCAAGGCAAGCCTACAAAATAAAACTCTCAAGTACGAGGTTAGAACTTACGACTTAAAACAAAACTCTAATAACTAAAAACACTCAAAAGCAAATAAAAAGTGGGTTGCCTCCCACTCAACGCTATACTAGTAGTTACCCCACCAGAGTATGAGATCACTATAGTATGGGCGAGTATAGGGACCAAGTATATCGTACCCAAGGAAGGATGTGTATACGAACAGAGCCCTGGAGATCTACGCGTCGTAGTTAATATGAATGGATGTTCTGGATTTTAGAATTGTATTAAACTACTCTATATTCTACCACTATTAATGCAAATAATTAAACTAAACTAATAACTTTAATTTAAGATTCAAATATGGACGATGATGCTCAGGATAGGAATCTCTACGTATACTAACAGAGTTGGTACAATAACTAAAATAATCGTGATGTGCAAGTAATAATCCTAAGTGTACTAAAACTAGGCAATCAACTTCCCTAATCTAGCACAAGATTGAAAGACTAAAAGCTCAAGAATTAACCCTAATACTTCATCATGTCAACCTACCCCACTAATCCACTAATCAAGTTATATGGATTGTGCTTAATTAATGAGACCCTAATTTAACTAAGGTGATGCGGTCGTCCTCCCTAGATAAACCGGTAGATGATAAACCCCTTCCAAAAACCCTTTCGTTAAGCCTATTAGTTATCAAAGAGTGATGCAGTCGTCTTCTCTCTAACAATTTTCGTACTCAATTCCAAGATAATTCTAGGATTTATTTTAAGAATTCAATAATTAAGAGAATAAAAACTAAATATCACGAGTTATCCTAATTACGTACCAACATCCTACTTCTACGAGTTCATCATATCCTAAGAATACAAGGGTTCTAGCCTAACATGGTGATTACGATAACGAAAGCTATAATACGAATGATAAACATAAACATGGTGAATTTAAAGAAAGAACTCAAGATCATAAACTAGGGTTAAACAATAAATCGAAGTCTCAAAATGAATCTTAATAAATTACAAAAACTAGGTTCAATAGTATCAAGTGTTGAAGAAAGAAATAACGAAATAAAACTATAATCTATGAATTCGTAATATCAAAAACCTTGATTACACGTTTAAAACTCTTCCCAAACTTTTCTCTATCAAAATCTATCTCTAAGTATGAAGTGGTCGTAAAAAACGTGTTCGGGATGGGGTATATATAGGCAGGGGCCATTTAAAAACGTCATGGGCCAAAAACATACGCAAAACGCTCGCCTTGAGCGCTAGGCGCTCGACCTGCATCAACTCGAGCACACCACTCGAGTGCTCGAGCACTAAGTGCTCCAGTGCTCTTCTCTTCCAGAACGCAAGAGGCACTCGACGTCCCTTGCTCGAGCGCCCCACTCGAGTGCTTGAGCGCTTGGTGCTCGAGTCATCTTGCTTGAGCACCTCCAACTGATACTTTTGCTTGCTCGAACTAATATTTTTTGTATTTCTTCCATATCTTCTCATCCGGGCATCTGTTTGAGTCGATTCAAAGTCCTACGAACTTCCTTCTTCGCCCTCTATCCATCTATGAGCATCAAAGAGGCAAATTCATTAGTTTATGAAAATAGTACTCAATTGACTCTGTTGGGATATGTTTTAGTTTTGATGATTTTCCAAAACAACATGTAATAGGTTTGAAAGCAGTCAGGATAGTATCCTTTAGAGCAGGTCAGGCTAGGTTAGCTCTCTGTAGAATAGGTTGCTCAGTTGAGGGGGAACTCAGCGAGGGGGAACTTCTCAACACAGCCTGAAGATATCAAGATGACAACCAGAAGAGCTGACTGAAGACATGCCATCAACCTGAACCAATGGAGAAGCCTGAAGGATGTCCCACTGAGTGCAAGTCAGGCTGATCTAAGCCGAGTCTGATGGACCACTCAGTGAAGAGCCTGATCAGGTGGATCAGTGCTGCACCAAGTAGGCCCTGAAGGAGTCAGGCTACTGTGGTCAGGGAAGTTTGTCATTCAGCCTTATGACAAACTTCTTGGAGTGATCTTCAAACAGTCCCTGAAGGACAACTACACTGAGGACGAGTCAGTCCACTGAAGATCAGAGTCAGTGAAGGAGAAAGCTACCTAAAGTCAGTGGGTCTTAGTCAAACCTACTGAGTCAAAGATCCGTGAATTCAGGCCACGTGGACCAATCAGCACAAGGCGGTAAATCTGACACTGACAAGGCCGCATTCCAAGAAAAGTGGTTGAAACCATTTAATGCTGGATTCAAATGTATTTTCCTCTCCAACGGATACATTTGAATCCCCATTATAAATACAAGCTCATAGCTTGTTGTTAGAGTGTGTTGTATTGTGTTGGTAGATTATTGTAAGAAAATCAAAAGAAAACAAACACCTACGAGCTGAGAGAGTGTGAGTAGTAGCATACGTGCATGGGAGATATAAGGAGGTTCTACTCACATCTTATACACTGATCTTGAGAGTTCACAATATATACATAAAGAGTGCTCAGCTTGTAACTCTAGGCTTAGAGAGGTTTTCCCTATCTTAGCTATTGGCTAACACATTGTAAAGGGAAAACCTCACCTAGTTGGAGAAAACCCTAACCGAAACCAAAACCCTCTAGTCAGGCTTGTTGGGAGTAAGTTGTTAGAAGGAGAAGGGCAGCCCAGAGAGTGGCGTGAGTCCAGTTGTAAGTGCACCTTGGCACGTTAAAAACAAGAATCCAAAGGAGTGGATTTCCTGTTAAATCAGGCCGTGGATGTAAGAGCTTGTGTCTCTGAACCACGTTAAACCAAGTGTTATTATTTGGAATGTCTTTTCTTCTAAAGTATTGCGAAAATCTGCTCACTGAGAGCATTGTTTAAAAGGAACTTTATTTAAGCATTTCAGGTCAGGGAGATTCCATCTCACTGACTGAATCAGGCTAGCACTCGAGAGTTCAGTCTCTCGAGTCACTGCCTTGTTGAGAGCCTGAGCTTTCAAGTCTCATCTCTGACTTGATAGCTCTGACTCTCAGCAACGCAGTGACTTGAGTTCTCCGTCACTGAACTCGGTCAGGGTGCAAGCTGTGATTTGATAACGCACTCTAGAGTTCAGCTTCTCAAGCCACTGTCCTTGCTCAGAGCATGAGTCTCCAAGCCTTCTCTCTGACTTGGTAACTCAGCCTCTGAGCAGAGCAGTGACTTGAGTATTTCTCCTCATGCTGAACTCCCTGAGAAAAAGGTTTTAAAAAAAAAAAATTTGTGCTCCTGAATTCCCATTTTGCCCTTCGAAAACGGGACCATCAATTGGTATCAGAGCAGGTTGTTCACATGACCACTGATCCAGTTTTGTTAAGAAAAATGGTCTACCGAACAGATCTTAAATGTTTTAAACTATGGGAATTCCTGCATATTTCAAACTATTACCTGTATTCTGACATTATTCTTGTAATAGAAAATCATTTGGTTAGAAGTTTTGGAATCATCAAAAAGGGGGAAATTGTTGGGATATGTTTTAGTTTTGATGATTTTCCAAAACAACATGTAATAGGTTTGAAAGCAGTCAGGATAGTATCCTTTAGAGCAGGTCAGGCTAGGTTAGCTCTCTGTAGAATAGGTTGCTCAGTTGAGGGGGAACTCAGCGAGGGGGAACTTCTCAACACAGCCTGAAGATATCAAGATGACAACCAGAAGAGCTGACTGAAGACATGCCATCAACCTGAACCAATGGAGAAGCCTGAAGGATGTCCCACTGAGTGCAAGTCAGGCTGATCTAAGCCGAGTCTGATGGACCACTCAGTGAAGAGCCTGATCAGGTGGATCAGTGCTGCACCAAGTAGGCCCTGAAGGAGTCAGGCTACTGTGGTCAGGGAAGTTTGTCATTCAGCCTTATGACAAACTTCTTGGAGTGATCTTCAAACAGTCCCTGAAGGACAACTACACTGAGGACGAGTCAGTCCACTGAAGATCAGAGTCAGTGAAGGAGAAAGCTACCTAAAGTCAGTGGGTCTTAGTCAAACCTACTGAGTCAAAGATCCGTGAATTCAGGCCACGTGGACCAATCAGCACAAGGCGGTAAATCTGACACTGACAAGGCCGCATTCCAAGAAAAGTGGTTGAAACCATTTAATGCTGGATTCAAATGTATTTTCCTCTCCAACGGATACATTTGAATCCCCATTATAAATACAAGCTCATAGCTTGTTGTTAGAGTGTGTTGTATTGTGTTGGTAGATTATTGTAAGAAAATCAAAAGAAAACAAACACCTACGAGCTGAGAGAGTGTGAGTAGTAGCATACGTGCATGGGAGATATAAGGAGGTTCTACTCACATCTTATACACTGATCTTGAGAGTTCACAATATATACATAAAGAGTGCTCAGCTTGTAACTCTAGGCTTAGAGAGGTTTTCCCTATCTTAGCTATTGGCTAACACATTGTAAAGGGAAAACCTCACCTAGTTGGAGAAAACCCTAACCGAAACCAAAACCCTCTAGTCAGGCTTGTTGGGAGTAAGTTGTTAGAAGGAGAAGGGCAGCCCAGAGAGTGGCGTGAGTCCAGTTGTAAGTGCACCTTGGCACGTTAAAAACAAGAATCCAAAGGAGTGGATTTCCTGTTAAATCAGGCCGTGGATGTAAGAGCTTGTGTCTCTGAACCACGTTAAACCAAGTGTTATTATTTGGAATGTCTTTTCTTCTAAAGTATTGCGAAAATCTGCTCACTGAGAGCATTGTTTAAAAGGAACTTTATTTAAGCATTTCAGGTCAGGGAGATTCCATCTCACTGACTGAATCAGGCTAGCACTCGAGAGTTCAGTCTCTCGAGTCACTGCCTTGTTGAGAGCCTGAGCTTTCAAGTCTCATCTCTGACTTGATAGCTCTGACTCTCAGCAACGCAGTGACTTGAGTTCTCCGTCACTGAACTCGGTCAGGGTGCAAGCTGTGATTTGATAACGCACTCTAGAGTTCAGCTTCTCAAGCCACTGTCCTTGCTCAGAGCATGAGTCTCCAAGCCTTCTCTCTGACTTGGTAACTCAGCCTCTGAGCAGAGCAGTGACTTGAGTATTTCTCCTCATGCTGAACTCCCTGAGAAAAAGGTTTTAAAAAAAAAAAATTTGTGCTCCTGAATTCCCATTTTGCCCTTCGAAAACGGGACCATCAGACTCTAAATACTCATCGAAATCACTCAAAACACGGGCAAATTGAGCCATAAATCATAACAATTTCACACCTAATCAAAGATTTGATGTGTGGAGATGGGATGCAGCATGTAATGACATTTATTATTTGGTCGACAAAGCTTATAAAAGTTTGGGTCAAGGCATCAATGAATGGGGGTAACCAGAGGGATAATATGGAGGTGTTCCCTAAATTGTGGAATTGTTTTGCACAAATATATATATATATATATATATATATATATATATATATATATATGTCAATCATTTGGAAAGTTATCAAAAAATAAAAAATATTACGGGCGACAACCTTAAAAGGCGGGGCATTCTTAGATCGGATGATAAGGCAAGGTGTAAAATTTGTAAGTAGGAGATAAAACTAGTTCTCATCTTTTCTTTGATTGTAGTGGTGTGGCCAAAATGTGGTGGGAGATATTTGTTGATGACCTTTTCTTAATCGGACAATTTAGTGGTTGTTATCCTCAATTAAAATCGTCAAATTGACATAAAAGGATAAAAAAAAAGATTTATATATTGATGTTAAAGATTGTTGTGGAGGAAAATTGGCAGCATAAGTGTATCAATTGTAATAATAGACTTGTACTTTTATTCAATAATTGAGGTATTTATACACATTAAGTAAGCATGAGGTGTCATCACCTTAATCGACCTATTTTATCTTATGACAAGTGACACTTGTTTTATTCTTAGGCTATTATACGTATACAAATGACAAGTATTAATACACTTGCTTGCTTCTAATACAATGCTTAATAACGAAGTTTTCTTGGTTGTTCTTTGTAGTGATGATCTGCTCGCTTGTGAGCTTCTTTGTGGGGAGTTTGAACTCTCCCTTTCCCTGTTGCTCGTTTGATGTATTTACCTCATGTCCAACTGTTCGCCAAAATAAAGAATGCTTGATAGATTATCTCTGCCAACTGTTTGTCAATTACTCAACTACTCGCTTCATTATCTTTTCTTTTCCTTAATTAACCGATTTTTCTTTATTCTAATCCCTGCTCATTTGCTCGCCTATCAACAATATTCAAGTGGCTGGATATTAAGGGTGCTTTTCATAATAATCTGTGGCTGAATTTCTTGCACTTCAATGGAATTTTGGGCAAAGAGAATTTGTGGAACAAGATGACAGTCTCAATTTGGGTTGAAGTGATTTGGAAAATATTAAAAAATAGAAATGAGCTACTTTTTAACGGGCTCAAACTAAATACCAAGAGAATGACGAATGACGTGATAATCAAAATGTGGGCTTGGTTGTCGGCTAGAAACTTAGTTGATATGGAGAAAGATATATCTTGGTGGATGAAAGAACCAAGAATATGCGTGTTTGTAATGGTGTATTAATAAGGAGTAGGTTGTTTCTTGTTGAAAATTCTCAGGAGATAGTGTTTTGTACGGATTGAGTACCCCATGCAATCGATTTCGCATTAAAACTTTACTTCACTATATAAAAAAGCATTTAAAAAGTAACAAAGAAGAAGCGACAACTTAGAATAAACAAATAAAAGAAACAAAAAGTAGTCTGCATTATGGCAGAATGTTACTATGTAGACAAAGTATTGAGTACAAATGGTTCACACATAAATCATTGAAAGATATTAGTTATTTTTATTAATGAGTATTAGTTATTTTCATTAAAGGGTATTAGTTGTTTAGTAGAAACAAACTAATACTCCTCAATATAAACAAGTCATACCCTTTAGTGAAAACAACTACTAATATTTTTTAATGAAAACAATTAATATTTTTTAATAATTCATGTATGAACTAATTTCACTCTATACATATTCTATATGATATAATAATCAAAACTAAGAGAGATTTTTTGTTTTTTGTTTTTTATTTTTTTGAATCGTAATTTCATCTCACATGGATAATAATCCATGTTTTTTTAGGGTTATAATAACTGATTAGGCGTGAAATTGTCATGATTCGTCGCTCGAAATGCCCTTGTTTTGATTAATTTATATAAGTATTTAGAGTCATTTGAGTATCATTTTCATAAACTAATAAATGTGTTTCTTTGATGCTTATAGATAGATAGAGGGCGAAAAGAGGAGCTCGTAGGACTTTGAATCGACTCAAACGGATGCCCGGATGAGAAGATATGGAAGAAATACGAGAAGTACTAGTTCGAGCGAGCAAAAGTGTCATTGAAGTACTCAAGCTGGAGGAGCTCGAGTACTGACTACTCAAGCACTCGAGTAGAGCACTCGAGCCAAGCCAGGTCGAGTAGTTACTACTCGAGCACTCGAGTAGAGCACTCGAGCCAAGCCAGGTCGAGTAGTTACTACTCGAGCACTCGAGTAGAGCACTCGAGCTGAGGCTGGTCGAGTAGCTACTACTCGAGCACTCGAGTAGAGCACTCAAGCTGAGGCTGGTCGAGTAGTACTACTCGAGCTAAGGAGCTCGAG
This sequence comes from Ballota nigra, assembly GCA_947034835.1. NCBI lineage: Eukaryota > Viridiplantae > Streptophyta > Magnoliopsida > Lamiales > Lamiaceae > Ballota > Ballota nigra. Next base: position 44,014,875 of record OX344721.1, read on the forward strand.
TACTTTTTGGATTCTGTAAGTTTTGACTACTCGAGCAAAACTTGCTCGAGTACTTTCTACTCGAGCACTACTCGAGCTTGACGGGAATTTTGGCCCATGCAAGTCAGATTCGGCCCGACGCTTATATATATTCATCCCAAGTTTGTTTTTGGAGACGGCCACACTACCACTTGATATGAGATCGTTTAAGAGTTAGTTTTTGGAGAGGAAGGAACGAACAAGCTTTACTTTTATGTATTTTGAGGTTTTTCTTTACGAATTCACATCCCGGTTTTACTTTTTAGTTTCGTTTCTTCAGATCTTTATTCTTGAACACGTTGAGACTTCATTCTATTGATTTAATTTCAGTTTATTCTTTTAATTCTTTAAACCCTAGTTTATGTTTGATCTTTTCTTCGTGTTAATCATTATGTTCATGTTTGTTATTTATTCTATTGTTTTAGTTTTCATTAAAACCATGTCTAGCTAAAACCCTTGCATGCTTGGGGTAGGATGAACTCGTAGAAGTAGGTTGTGGGTACGTAATTAGGGTAATTCGTGACGTTAGGTTTTAATTCTCTTAATTAATGAATTCTTAAAATTAATCTTAACTTTTCCTTTGAATTTCGTACGAACGTGTTAGGGAGAGGACGACCACATCACTCTTTAACAACTAGTAGACTTAACTAGAGGGTTTAGAAGGGGTTGATTAGTTTGTCGGTTTAGCTATGGAGGACGTCCACATCACCATTAGTTAAATGAGGGCCTCTTTAATTAAGCACGGTCTATTAACTTGTTAGTGGATTAGTGAAGTCGAATATTAGGATAAAGTATTAGGGTTAAAATTTTAAGCTTTCATCTTGCATTCTTTTACTTAGGTTATTTCTTGCGCGTCACGGTTATTTTGATTATGTACCTGCTTCGTTAGTATACGTAGGAATTCCTATCTTAAGCATCACCATCACATACTTGCATACAAACCTTAGATACTTAGTTTAATTTTCCTTTTGCATTCGTAGAGTAATTTAGTTTAGATTATTTTCTCTTTTAAAAAAAATCCAAAAACATTTTACTCATATTAACTACGACGCGTAGATCTTCAGGGATCTATTTGCATACACTTCATCACTTGGGTTCGATATACTTGGTCATTATACTTGCTCATACTACAGTGAACTCGTACGCTTGCGAGGAAACTACTAGTAGAAAGCTGGTATTTTCGGTTAAAGTCAATGGCGCCGTTGCCGGGGATGGCGTTGTATGTCATTTGAATAGGACTTGTAGATAGTTTAGTAGTTAGTAGTGAGTGCTTTATTTTCTGTTTTATTTTTATTTTTATTCATTCGGCAGTTACGTTTTGATCCTTCTGCTAGTGTGTCAGGTATATGAAAACACGCTCACAAGGCAATACGAGCGAAGAGAGAATACCGTTGGACCCTGAGACGATAACTAGAAGGAACCGAGCTTTCTTGAGGAGAATGAACACTGTCGGAGGAGGGAAAGAACCAATGGACATCACTAATGAGTTGGATAATACAGCTAATGAGTTTAATCAGATAGTAGACCGGGTTGACGGCATTGGAGGAAGTGGTAGTCAGAACTAAGATCCGTTAGGGGAAAGCCAAAGCCAAAACCCGGGTACTCAGAATCAAAATAGCCCAGCTCATAATATTGTCCAAAATCCTCATAACAACCCTGCTTACCCACATCCTAACTTACCACAAAACAACTTACCTTATCCACCTTACCCATACCCACCTTATCCGTATCCACCATACCCGTATCCTCCACCTCCAATTTACAATCCACCACCTGTTTACCAACCACCACCCCAACAAGTACCCGTACCAGCTGCTAATCCTCAGCACATTCCTCAGAACGCAGATCAGAATATGGCTATTCGAGGAAGATTTGCAGCGCAGCCACAACGGTACGATGATGGAGTGGCATTGCCTCCTGTCGAGGCAAATAACTTCTCAATTTCCCCGAGAATTCTAAAGCTGCTTACCGAGAACCAGTTCAAGGGGGTGATCGGGAAGGAGAATCCTCATACTCATCTGAGGAGTTTTCTAATGATAGCCTCCACTTTCATTTACAATGGCATGTCTGAAGATGCCAAGAGACTTGGGTTGTTCCCATTCTCATTGACGGGAATAGCTAAAGAGTGGTACGATAATACGCTTCCACGGGGAGGTATTACCACTTGGGCCGAGCTCGAGTGTCTGTTCCTCGAGCGATTCTACCCTCCATCCAGAACGATCAAAGTAAGGATTGAGATCTCTTCCTTTCGCCAGAAGCAAGAAGAGGACCTACGTCAAGCGTGGGAGAAATACTCAAACATGTTGATAGAGTGCCCGCAGCATGGGTACAATGAGGGAGATGTCATGTCATTTTTCTATAGTGGTGCCAACAAGGCTGGACAAGACCATCTAGACGCCTGTGCTAGTGGATCATTCCTGAATCAAGGAATAGTGAGGTGTAGAGAGATCATGGACAACATTGCCCAGAATGCCGGGGCTTGGAATGTGGACGCAGATTTCCAGAGAGTTCATCAGGTTGAGAAAGGTGAAGGAACGAGAAGGCTGTTAATGGCCATGATGGAAAAGATTAACAACCTTGAGTTGGGGAAGAATGTGGTTGGAGGGAATGCAACAGAGAATGAGCAAGAGGACAAGCCCACAATTCAGCAAGAAGTAGTAGATTATATGAGAGGTCCTTATTACAATCAGAATGGGTATCCACAAGGTGGAAATTTTCAAGGAAGGCCTTCTTATGGCCAACCCTTTGTACCTCCAGGTCCACAGCCGCCTCAAAATCAATGGAAGAACACATAAGGGTACCAAGGAGGCCAGCAGCTTCCTCAGAACCAATGGAGGAAGAACGAGAATTTTTCATATGCTAACCCGAAGGCGGGTATTACAGTTCCTGCAGGTGTTGATCCGGGTTCTAAACCTCCGGGTGGAGAAGGCGGTGCCTCAACTGAGGAGATGTTGAGAGCTATCCTTCAGAAGGTGGAGGAAGGAAGCAAACGTTTATCATCTTTGGAGTACGATGTGAAAGATCTGCATAAGAAAGTTGATCAGTGTGATCAAGACCTCCAGAAGAGAGATGTAGAGCTGAATCGAATTCAGCAAGAGAAAAACCGAAGGTTCACTTCTATAGAGTTCCAGATGAGCCAGATTGCAAATTCATTGAATAGAGAGCCTGAAAAATACCCTTCAATGCCTGAGGGTAATCCTAAAGAGCATTGTAAGGCTATCCAGCTTAGAAGTGGGACCAATTATGAAGGTCCCCAGATGCCTGCTGATTCTGAGACGCCCAAAGGAGAGGTTGAGATAGAAGGAAAAGAGCCCGAGGCAGATAGAGATGAGAGTGGGAAGGTAGGAGTTGAGAAGAAGGTTGAGGGTGAAAGCACTCAAGCGAGCAAAGAGCTTGAAGAGAAAGGCATTGAGAAGGTTGAGAGAGTTCCTAAGTGGAAGAAGGCAAAGGAAACAAGGGAGAAAGTGAAAGAGACCGAGAGAGATGAACGGGGGGGTACCCAAATCTGTGATACCCGTCCCATATCCACAACGCTTCATGAAAAAGAAGCTTGATGAGAAATCCGCTAAATTCCTTGATGTGTTTAAACAATTGCATATTAACATTCCTTTTTATGATGCTTTGGAACAGATGCCCAACTATGCAAAGTTTCTGAAGGACTTGATCACGAAAAGACGGCGAGTGGATGAGCCGAAGTTGGTGTAGTTGAACCATGAGGTGAGTGCATTAGTGCACAAGGCGCTTCCGCCAAAGCTGAAGGATCCCGAGAGCTTTACCATCTTATGTGACATTGGGAATGGGATCAAGAAAGGAGCGCTATGTGATTTAGGGGCGAGCATAAATCTTATGCCATTATCGCTTTTCAAGAAGTTGGAAGGTGGAGAACTTCAACCGACGATGATGACGCTTCAACTTACCGACCGGTCTATTACTCGACCTCAAGGTGTGGTTGAAGATGTCCTCGTGAGAGTTGGAGATCACATTTTTCCAGCCGATTTTGTAGTGCTCGAAATGGAGTAAGATGAGCGCGTTCCCCTGATCTTGGGAAGACCCTTCTTAGCTACGGCGGGGATGGTGCTAGACGTGGCAAATGGGAAGATTACGTTGAAAGTTGATGATCAAGAAGTGAAGATTTTCCTATATGAGGCCATGAAGTACCCGAAGGAGGATGAGAGTTTGTATTGCATGGATGCCATTGATCCTAGTGTTGAAGACACACCTCCTATCCCTAATCCTTATTTTATTTATGAGTTTGATAATCCTTCACCTGTTGATTTAACCCAAGAGCATTATGATCTGACTTATTTTGATAGGGATACAGAGAAGAAATTGAAGGATGAAGAAGTGAAAAAGGTGGACGTGGTCCAGTTGGAAGGGAAAGGAGGAGTTGAGAAGAAAAAGTCCAAGCGCAAGAAATTGCTTAGTAAGACTCCTCCAGATAAAGGTGAGAAGGAGTTGAGACCTATACCACTTGAGGTGGAGAAGGAAGGAAAGGATCTCATGATGGAGGGGCATCAAGGAAAGGAATTCAACCACCACTCTTATGAGAGTAAGGGAGGTAATTTTGAGTATGATGTCCCATAAGCTCCTTTGAGCTTGGTCCGACATTAGGACCTTAAAAATAGCGCTGAATGGGAGGCAACCCATTTTTATTTGTTTTTCAGTATTTTTATGTTATTAGGGTGTTTTTGAATCGTAAGTTTTAATCTCGTACTTGAGAGTTTTATTTTGTAGGCTTGTCTCGAGAGAATAGAGGAATCATGGAGTACTCAAAAGGGAGGAACTCACGCAAGGGAGTGTGCAACGTTGTTGAGAGAAACTAAATTGTTTGGTTGAGGTAACCCACAACCCCAAACTTAGACCTCTTCGCAAGGTCGAAGTTTGGGGGGGGGGGGTGGAGTTTTTATATGTTTTATTGTTACATTGCACATGCGCACACGTCTCTTTGAGTGAGTTTTGGTTATTTGAGTCTTGAGATGCTCCTTGAGCTGTTAGTGTTTTGATTCGCTATTGCATATTTCATGCCTATCAATCATCTTATGCTTGTTGATTGCTATTTTTGAGTATGATTTGATGAGTAGGGTGAATTGTGAAGTTGAGTTAGGAAGTCTCTTGTGTGAGTGTTTGAGTAGAGTTGATTTGAGAGAGAACTTGTATGCTTGTGAGTTTTTCCTTTTGAATGCTTGTGTGATGAGAGTGAGAATTCACTAGGACTAGCATGGATGTGAAAGCCGTGAGATTTGAGCCTTATGAGATTTTGATGCATTAATTAATCTCTTCGTTTGTGAGTGGATCGTCACCTTAGAGGATGCTAGAGCTTGTGTGTGCTCTGCTTCTTGATTGTGTCTAGTTTGATATGCCGAATGTGATCTTAGGCCATCTTTGTTTTGATTGAGTCACTTAGCCTAAATTTTCCTTACCATTGACATTTGTCCCTTGTTAGCCCCTTTGAGCTTTAAGCCTATTTCATTTGCTAGCACATATGAACACTATTCCAATTCCTAAGCCTTTTTGTCCCAATTTGAGTGGAGAATAGGAAAAGTGTGAATGATGGAGGGATTGAGTTGAGTTGAGAAAGGGAATTATGATGGTTGAGTGGTGATAAAAGAAGGGTGTGATGAAGTTATGAGTTGTGGGAAAGAACAAAAAAATTTGAGAATGAGCAAAAGAAAATATGAGCTCATGTGTGTTGTGCAATAAAAAAAGAGAAAAAAAAAAGAGTTGAGTGATTGAAAAAGTGAAAAGAGTTGAAAAAAAAATTGAGGTGTTGAGAGTAAAGGAATTGATGTGCATTATGTGAAGATGTTGAAGAAGTATTCTGTTCCTAATCTCGAAGTGCCAAAGTTTGTCTTTCTATTCTCCATTCACTTGAGTCACTTATCCTAGATTGTTATCCCACCTGTCCAAAGAGCCTACATTACAACCTTGAGAAAAGTCCTTTTTGATTCGGCATTGATTTCTAGAGTATGGTCGGAGTTGAGAGTGCTTACAAGCCTATGGCTGCCGATATGCGTGATTTATTGATTGAGTGAGTCCCTTATTATTGATATACACTTGTGAGGGAGTGAAACACATCGTTGAGTGCACATCCATGTTTGATTTTGGTGATTTTTGTTGTTGTTGCATGAGTAGGATGAGGGAAGATGAGTGAGCATACTTGTGATTGATCTTTGAAGCTCGAGTTCATTTGCTTGCATGATTTGATTCTTTGACTCATTCCTAACAATTTCACTTGACTTATTATTTCATTGTTTGAGGACAAGCAATATGGTAAGTTTGGGGGGGTTGATTAGGCGTGAAATTGTCATGATTCGTCGCTCGAAATGCCCTTATTTCGATTAATTTATATAAGTATTTAGAGTCATTTGAGTATCATTTTCATAAACTAATAAATTTGTTTTTTTGATGCTTATAGATGGATAGAGGGTGAAAAGAGGAGTTCGTAGGACTTTAAATTGACTCAAACGAATGCCCGGATGAGAAGATATGGAAGAAATACGAGAAGTACTAGTTCGAGCGAGCAAAAGTGTCATTGAAGTACTCAAGTTGGAGGAGCTCGAGTACTGACTACTCAAGCACTCGAGTAGAGCACTCGAGCCAAGCCAGGTCGAGTAGTTACTACTCGAGCACTCGAGTAGAGCACTCGAGCTGAGGCTGGTCGAGTAGCTACTACTCGAGCACTCGAGTAGAGCACTCGAGCTGAGGCTGGTCGAGTAGTACTACTCGAGCTAAGGAGCTCGAGTACTTTTTGAGTTCTGTAAGTTTTGACTACTCGAGCAAAACTTGCTCGAGTACTTTCTACTCGAGCACTACTCGAGCTTGACGGGAATTTTGGCCCATGCAAGTCAGATTCGGCCCGACGCTTATATATATTCATCCCAAGTTCGTTTTTGGAGACGACCACACTACCACTTGATACGAGATCGTTTAAGAGTTAGTTTTTGGAGAGGAAGGAACGAGCAAGCTTTACTTTTACGTATTTTGAGGTTTTTCTTTACGAATTCACATCCCGGTTTTACTTTTTAGTTTCGTTTCTTCAGATCTTTGTTCTTGAACACGTTGAGACTTCATTCTATTGATTTAATTTCAGTTTATTCTTTTAATTCTTTAAACCCTAGTTTATGTTTGATCTTTTCTTCGTGTTAATCATTATGTTCATGTTTGTTATTTATTCTATTGTTTTAGTTTTCATTAAAACCATGTCTAGCTAAAACCCTTGCATGCTTGGGGTAGGATGAACTCGTAGAAGTAGGTTGTGTGTACGTAATTAGGGTAATTCGTGAAGTTAGGTTTTAATTCTCTTAATTAATGAATTCTTAAAATCAATCTTAACTTTTCCTTTGAATTTCGTACGAACGTGTTAGGGAGAGGACGACCGCATCACTCTTTAACAACTAGTAGACTTAACTAGAGGGTTTAGAAGGGGTTGATTAATTTGTCGGTTTAGCTATGGAGGACGACCACATCACCATTAGTTAAATGAGGGCCTCTTTAATTAAGCACGATCTATTAACTTGTTAGTGGATTAGTGAAGTCGAATGTTAGGATAAAGTATTAGGGTTAAAATCTTGAGCTTTCATCTTGCATTCTTTTACTTAGGTTATTTCTTGCGCGTCACGGTTATTTTGATTATGTACCTGCTCCTTTAGTATACGTAGGAATTCCTATCTTAAGCATCACCATCACATACTTGCATACAAACCTTAGATACTTAGTTTAATTTTCCTTTTGCATTCATAGAGTAATTTAGTTTAGATTATTTTCTCTTTTAAAAAAATCCAAAAACATTTTACTCATATTAACTACGACGCGTAGATCTTCAGGGATCTATTTGCATACACTTCATCCCTTGGGTTCGATATCTTTGGTCATTATACTTGCTCATACTACAGTGAACTCGTACGCTTGCGAGGAAACTAGTAGTAGAAAGCTGGTATTTTCGGTTAAAGTCAATAACCCAATGGATTACTTAGTGGATACTCTCGTGTATATTTTTAATTTAAAAGGGATGAGCTAAATAATTTTTTTAACATATACTTCTTTTTATATATACTGGTGTTTCTACAGTGTGATGCACGGATTAAATATTATAAAATTTAAATGCGAAATTGCATAATGAATTATATAAAAAAAATTAAATTAAATAAATTTAATTCCCTAAACCAATTAATATGTAAAAATTATATTGTATATTATGTGAGTATTACAACTATTTAATTAATCATACAATTTTAAATTATTTATTAAATTCATAACAAATACTAAAATTCATAAAATGATTTTAATATTTAACAAAACTTATATAGTCTAAATATAAATTATTTAAATTCAATCCATCATATATAGTTAAAGTCAATAAAAATACACTTAATAAATAATAAAATAAATATTTTAAATATAATTTTTCTTTTTATATGTGTAGTATATATGTTAAATTAAAAATATTTAAAAGATGATTTTGTTGATATATAGTGTGTTGAAAATGGATTTAAAATTAATAGCTTAATTTTATTTGAAATTATTGGTGCAAAATAAAAAAAATAAAAATGACAAAGTTAATCCACTCTCTTTAAGAGAGAGTGAGACTCACCATTACACTACAAAGTAAGTGGACTTCACTTGCTTCTAATTTTTCTCTCTCCTCACTTCTACTTTTATATATACACAGATATAGATAATGGAAAAAAAAAATCTGTAAAAAAAAAAGATAATGGAAAAAATTTTAAACCCAAGAAAATGATTATTCCCCAGGTCCCCTGAATACGTCCCTGCGTAGAATGGTGTGTGCCAAACAATTATGCGCCCTACTACGGAAGTTTTCATAGCATACCGAATTAACTTGAATTTAAGTTTAAATTTTAAAGTAGTTATTGAGCTTAACAGTATAAATATGATTAATTAAATTAGACTCAATTATTGTACCATCGATGTCAAAGTAAAAAAGGTCTAAATATAAGTGGACCTATTAATAATACAACTACAAATAAAACATGGAGAAGAGTAACAAAGTTTTGAGTGTCTTTTCTGTGAACTGAATGGTTTTGGTGGTTGGCATGATTAACTTATCCATTATCTCGCTTCTCCTTTTGTATTTTACTGAATATTTTTAAATTGTATTTTATATATTCTTCATTATCAATAAAATTAGACTTGAATGAGGTTTAATCAAATCCACCGCTTTTAATAAATTTAAATTTTTATATTTGTTTCGTCCTTTTTTTTTTTACTTATTAAAACTGAATATGAACTGTGCATTTTTTTAAGTGTTCGGATTATATTTAAATTTATTTGTCATATTTATTTTATCGAAATGAACACTAATGCAATGTCACAAAACTTAAAAATCAAAAGTTGGATCTCTTTTAATTTTTAGAGGTGGGTGGATACACTTTTAAAAAAAATTATTTGAGTAGGTTTTATATGAAAATGCATCATAATAAGCTTAACATGAAATAATTTTAGAGTATCATTAATCTCATCAGGAGTATCGTTAAACCTGTCAGGGGTATCACTAATCTGGGTCAGTGGTATTATATTATAAGTGTTTTAAATTTTTATGAACTCAGACTAATGATATCCCTGATGCGATTAATGATACTCCCGATGAGATTAATAATACTTTAAAATTGTTTCATGATAAACTTATCATGAACTATTTTCATTTAATACTTTGGCAAACTGTTTTATTGACTTTTTGGACCAATAAATGAAGAATATTTTGAAATAAAGTAGTTATAATGAAAGTGTTTTATTTCCTTATTTGATGTATGAAAATTATTGTGGGATGTCCCAAATAAAAAAGTGTAAAAACTAAGAGCGGACGGAGGGAATAATTAATATTTTCTTCGTCCCCAAAATATAGTCCTGTTATTTTTTGAACAATTATTAAAAAAGTTGATGTAATATGTAAAAAGTAAGAATATTGTGTCACATCAAGTACAAAATAAATTATTTTAAAAATATTATTTGTATATATTAAAAAGTGTAGATAAAATTTATTATTTCTATTTTAAACAACAAAACTATTTTTTTGGAACGACCTAATAAGACAACCAGAACTAATTTTCGGGGGCGGAGGAAATACTTTCTTTTAAAAATAAACAAAATTATATCCAGGACAACTGTAGTGTACAAGTTTTTGACAAAAGTAAAACCCCCTTTTTTAAAAGTTAAAATCTCTGCCCTCCCCTACATTTAATTACGCCACACTTTATTATCCCTTAAATGCTCTTATCACATTTTATATCATATAAATTATCTTACATTGGGAAAGGGTTTTAACTTTTAATTGAAATTATTAAAATACTTTGAAGGGATTTACGGCGTTAATTAATAAAATAAAAGTAGAAATCTCTATAACTAATAGAGGATTTAAAGTCCACAGATCTAAGCATTAAAGTCGGTCAGATTGACTGAATTTGGATCGCGGACACAAACTTAATGATTTTTTTTTTTTCTGAATTGTTAAATTAGAATATGTTTTTTTAATATCATATTTATTCTTTATTTATGAACATATTTTAAAAGTATGTACTAGTGGCTCATATCAAACAAATTCTAAAAAAATAATTGATTAATTAATAATAAAATTAGAACAAAATATTTGGAATTCGAATGTTCACACTGGCCCATACTACAAGCAACACATTTTGCGTCCCACAAATCTCATCTACTCATTGATGTCTAAATTTAAATTGTAATATTCAAAATGAAGATAAAAAGCAAAAAGAGAAAAAAGAAACAATAATAAAAAAAAAACAACAATAATAATCTGTTCAATTTCCTCAGAAAAAAAAAAAAGTCAAGAAGAAGAACTGAGCTCCATCCATCTTCACACACACACACACGCATTATCCCAAGCATATTTCACGCTTCCCTATACATACACGCATATGTATGTATATTTCTACAATGTAACACGAACGACGTCGTTAGCATAGTGGATTGATTTTCAGCTAATTCCAGAGCAGGGAAGAGAGAAGCGGTGATGCGTTTCAATTTTGTCGGCGCCCAAACCCTAATTCCTAAATATGTCTTCACCACCTGAAAAAAATTCAACCTTATTCCACAACCCCGACCCTGTTAAGGTGAACAGGAAGATGAATTCGACTCCTCCAGACCCGTTTCAGAGCACTCGGGTTGACCCGGAAGAGTCATTGAAGCTTGCACTTCTCAAAATGAGGCCCCGCCCTCGCCCTGTCTCCCACTCCGGGTCAACCACGCCCTACTCCGAATCTGAGCCCGATTCGGATTCTTCGAATCCTAATGCGATTTCCGCCCGAACCGACTACACCTCCTTGTTGTCCGATGAAACATTGGTAAACGTTTTTGATAAGATTTCGGATACGAAACAGCTTTTTTCAAATTCATTGGTGTGCAAGAGGTGGTGCGTGCTGTGTGGGAATTTGGTTCATTCGATTAGGCTAATGGATTGGGAGTTCTTGGAGTCTGGGAGGCTGAGTTTTCGATTCCCCAATTTGATTGATATCAATTTAGTTCCGGCTTGTATTGCATCTGAGAGAAATTCAGGGATTTTGTTGAGCAATAAGGTAATAGAGTTTCATTTGAGTTCCGAGGTGTTGGAAAATGATGAAGGGTTGTTTGTTAGGAGGGATGATGTTTTGAATTTGAGAGAGATTGATAGAGGGGTGATGATTTTAGCTGAAGGGTGTAGGAATTTGCGGAGAGTCGTTTTAATGAATGCAAGTGAGGAAGGGCTTAGTTGTTTGGCCAAGGAATGTGAGCTTTTGCAGGAGATGGAATTGCATTATTGTGGCGATTTTGCTTTAAGGGGGATCTATAATTTCCAGAATTTACAAATCTTGAAACTGTATGGTAATGTGACTGGAGTTTATGATTGTATGGTTTCAGATATTGGGTTAACTATTTTGGCTCAGGGGTGTAGACGATTAGTGAAGCTCGAGTTAGTAGGATGTGAGGGGAGTTATGATGGTATGAAGGCAATAGGGCAGTGTTGCCAAATGTTGGAGGAATTGACAATAAGTAATCATAGGATGGAAGGTGGGTGGTTATCAGCATTGTCTTATTGTGGGAACTTGAAGAGTTTGAGCTTCGAGTCGTGTAAGAATATTGACGAAAATCCAGGATTAGATGAGCATCTGGGATCATGTATGATGCTCGAAGAATTGCATTTAAAGAAGTGCCAGATACGAGACAAGCAGGGTGCGAAGGCGTTGTTTTCAGTGTGTCGGAGTATTAGAGAGCTCATTATTGAGGACTGTTGGGGATTAGACAACGGTATATTTGCAGCTGCTACTGTATTTAGGTATAAACCTAACTCTTGTGTTATTTCATAGTTGTTGGGCATCAGTGTCTTTTCTGCTATAAGGTTATAATATACACTTGGTGCAAATGTGAATTGCTATTTATTGTTAGGTAATGCTTTATATGAATGAACCTGAATTTCAGCAATTTTGATGTGCATAATGCCATTGGAAAAGAATAAAATCACCTGCCTGCATTATTAAGGATACAAGACATGACTAAAAAGGGCAAGATCATCTGCCTACATTAGTAAGGAAAAAAGGCATGCATTTACTTTGCTACATGTGCATCCATCCTGTTAGTTGAGACTAACTTTCCAATTATGGGATATTGTAATCAATATACTTGAAAGGACTTCATCGGTTAATGGCAGTATTAGGGATATCTCAGCTCTTGAAAGATATGATAAGAAACCTCATCAACTAGTCAAATATTTGCCTAAAGCTTTACCCTGAATAATGTTACGAGTGGTGTTTCCAAACTTGTGTTTTTAGTTGAATGTGAGGATAATGAGCATTAAATGAAGCTTTTACAAAACCGTATGCATGTGCATTAAATTACTAAGTTGGAATACACTAATTGTCTGTGTCATCCGAATATTTGCATTGCATTCAATGATGAAGTTAGGAGTTGAAGATTCCATTTTGCTGACATTTCTGATCAATTATCTTAAAAGCACTACATGCCTGGTGGGTTCTGACTGAGGCCTTGCCGTAGATGGGGTCTTTTAAATCAGTGATTTTGTAAGGATAAAATGAGTTACCTTCAAAAGATACTATGTGAAAAAATATCCTTCTTTTCATACAGTTTCTGATTGACCTGTATTCAGATCTTAATGGATTCTCACTTCAATGGCAGGACTATAAGATCTCTCTCACTAGAAGGATGCTCATTACTGACAACGCAAGGATTAGAATCAGTAATACTTTCTTGGAAGGAGCTTGTTAGGCTTAGAGTAGTTTCTTGCAACAATATAAAGGACAGTGAAATAACAACAGAACTAGCGACATTGTTTTGTGTTCTCAAAGAGTTGAAGTGGCAGCCTGATTCCAAGTCTAGGCTATCAGCTAGCCTTGAAGGATCAGGGGTTGGACAAAAAGGCGGTCGTTCTCTGAGACGGAAGTGACATTTCCAGGTACTGATCTAAACTAGGGGTTAACCTAAGATGATTCCGGTAGTGGGGTCTCAGTGTGATGTTCGTTATTTTAGGACAGCATTTTGGTTATACCCTTCTTGGATTTAAGATTACAAATATAGTTTTTTCCTTTTTTGCGGTTCCTATTTTTTCCATCTCCATAACTGTGGTTAAACCTCTTAAGATGGAATACTTCTTCAGAGGAAAGAACAGAGAAAATCAGAGGGGTTCCTGAAATGTCGTTTGGATAATCTTCAGTGTTCCGACTATTCAAAATTCCAGAAGCATGTAAATCTTCCAATCTTAATACGGGTTCGACCATTTATGATGGATGTATTTCTTGTAGTTCTAATGTTTCTTCGATTAAGTAGAACAGTTGGTAGATGCTGTGTTATTATTCGAGGGTAGTAGCTAGTGGTTGCTGTATGAATTCACAGATGAATAATAGTTACTCCTATATTTCTTCTATTGCTGCTTCATCTTTTCTTGGTCTTTCTTTTGTTGCAAAATGCAAAATGAAGAGTGATGGGAATAATACACAAGTATTTTTTCATATGATTTTTTATGGAATGGGTTCTATCAGTTGTTCACTACTCAGAATAATCGTCACTATTATTATTATTTTTTTGGGTATTTGACTTATAATAATTATTTTGTAAATTGATTTTTCAATTATGGATAAAAGTTTTACAAATTTTAACATGCACTTGGATTTTAAGCTCAATTTTGTAATTTTTAAAATACACACTAACACACTGAACTGTAATTTTCTTTTTTGCAATTGGATATTACCGATTACTTAAAAGTTCGTTTGATTTGGTCCCTGATCTTATGAGACCATTGATATTTTATCTTTCCAAATTATGGTGTGTGCAACAAATGGCACATTATCGAAGGTATTCGATACCTTATCTAATACCGTCTTTCAACTTCGATGAAGTGATACCTGCGAATGCGATAGCTAAATCCCGGTCCCAATCTTTGTAATTTTATACCTCATCCATTCTACTTTTTATGCTTACATTTTTTTTTTAAAGCAAGAGTAAATTTTATAAGTTAAAAAACATAAAAACAAGAGCTATTGAGAAAACCATTCATAGTAGTTGGAAGCTCGACCCAATAATGAAGGTTTGGGATAGATTTGGATACCCTAACAAAGCGATAAGCCGAGATATTGATCTTTCTACGAATATAATATAGTTTAACAAGTTATTGACGGATAAATACTCTAGTTTTGCTAGTCTTTTCGACTTCGATTTTGGGATGGCTAAATTCTTGTCCCAACAAAATTGGGGTCGGATTTTCCATGACTGTGTTGATAGGCGAACATCAATTATTGTTGAGCGAGCAAGAATTAATGATTTAGTAAAGAAAATCAGGTTGGAGTGCATAAATCAATCCAATAGGTGTATAAAATGACGAACAACTCCAGTGACGAACAACATACTGGCGAACAGGTTCTGTGGCCCGGTACCAGATATGAACGTTCCATCAGATCACTGGTGACGAGCAACATTATCAAAAGGAGGTGCATCCACCAATCTAAGAGGTGTATGTTGACAAACAACGGACCAAGATTCCTAAGCCTATATCAACAAGATACAAGGGCGAACAACTTCTGAGCCATAACCTCAAAAGGCGAACAACTTTTATTTAAAGATCAATTTGGACCAATCAAGCCAACCATGACGAACAACAATGAGTCCGAGATAAGACCAAAGAAGACTTTGTAACTAAGATTCAGCTTAGATAAGGTCAAACAAGGTCAAATGACACTTGTCTAGCATGCAAGCTAGGAAGTCCAAGAGTCTTGGACACCTCCTACTTGCTAGTCTCTATAAATAGTTGTTCTCCAGCTAAGAAATACAAGTTCAAATTCATAAATACTCCCAAAACACACAAAAATACACCTAAACGTGCACACATACGAAATAAATACGAATTCGACTCTCGTATTTATGATTTTATGACCCGAACCTTCAATTTATCATTTACGGTGATAATCAATCACACGTTCTTGTTTGGTGATCCTAAACCGAACTAAAACAGTCACCAATTCTCCCGATTAAATTTGATCACCAACAGACTGAATTGGGAATATGATCGAATTCCCCACATCCTTTTGCCGGGATTATTGATGGAAATGAACCGAATTAAAATAAATAAAACACAATTTGATTCGAATTAGCATTCATACTAATTTATTATTTAACGTCTTGGCGGGATTAATGATGTAAGTGAATTGAATTAAGACGAATTTGATTAAAATTTGCATTTGCTATTCATTTACTATTATTTGAACTAGTGGTCGTAAAACCCGTGCTTCGCACGGTCGAAATTTGTTACATTGTTTAAATTATAATAATTATCAAATTTTAATTATAAAACTAAAAATCTACAATTTTTTTTTAAAAATATACCTAATTTTTTTTTAATTCAAATTAACGATATCTCTCATTAATATTTTTATATTCCATTTATAATATTTAATACTTTATAATCGTTTTATGATAACGTTATCATTAACCATTTTCATATAAAATTTACTTTTGGAATAAGATATAAATTGGACCTATCACACTAACATTTCAACGTAGATGTATTTAAATTTGTATTATCTAATTCCAAGAGACAATCCACACAATTTTAAGCTATAGTTAAAATATTTTAAACAATAATCTACAATATAATATTTTTTAAAATAACACTATTTCTTTTAAAAAGAAAAAAAATGCCAAAATCAAACACATAATAGTAATTTATGAATTATTGAACATTTATAAAAATTAATTTTATTAGTTAAAAAAATGAGATGTCACTCTACAAATAATTAAAAAAGGGTAATCATTTAAAAAAAAAAAAAAACTAAAACTGTATTTCAAAAAAAAAAAAAAAAAACTACTGTCCCTACACGCACTTCGCGCGGAAGTCATTTTCATTACTAAAATTTTAATATAATCCCTTATATCCTTTTATGTTTAACACATGTCATAATTTCTTCGAGGAATGATTTATCACAAATTTTTTAATAATTTTTTTTTTTCTAATTATACGTAAGTGTAATATGAAAAATATTTATTTTTAGAGTAGGTCTTGCGTGAGATAGATAATAAGTTGGGCATGACGTATTAACACTCTAGAAGAGCTATGCGTTATTTTGCTCTAGTTGTGAACCGACTTACCGAGAGGCCATCTTACACAAGTTTTTTCTTATTTTTATTATAAAATAGATATTTATAAAGAATAACAAATTATTTTATAATTCTTACCATCAACTCATTTTAATCAAATGATGTGTCTTATATAAATCGTAAATATAACCTAAACCTATCAAATTTAAAATTATTTACAATATAATATATAATAACCACGAAAGACATTAAAATATGCATCTTCTGTGATCAATAGTTATTGTTGTAAATCTAGAAGATTTATTATTTCAAATCTAGAAGGTTTGATGTGGACATTACTAATGGACCAATAACCCAATGGACTTCATATCTTAGACTAGGGGTTTTCTCTTATAAATATACCATTGTACTCAGAATTGTATACACTCATACATTAGAATATTAGTGAAACTCCTGGCTTGGTTCACCCCAGACGTAGTCGTTCTCGACGAACTGGATGAAAAAATCTTGTCTTTTATTTTACGCACTCAATTACAACACGTTATCAGCACGAGTACTCTACTCAATTAATGGGCATATATTACGAAGAGCACGGATGACATCCACGATTCACATCACCAAAAATATATGGATATACATTCTTTGAATTTTTCAAAGATAAGTCATCCATTAAATCTTTTTATATATAATTATTAAACTGACCTTATCGTATAGCAATTCATATATGTATGAATTATTCTCCATGTGAAGAGTGAATATTTTAACTTATCATATTTTTAAATATGATATTTAAGTTTGTTAATGCAATTATCTTTGAAAACCCACCGGTACTATTGCCATAAGAGTGTAGTTCGGTGATCAATGGAGAAGCAAGTATCAGCCTCGTGAGTGGGGAAACTGGAAATCACGAGACTCTGCCCGAGACTAAATCGGTACGCCCTAAAATTAATTTTCTCCAAATCATGTGAATTAATTGTCGTATCGAATTGTGTGATCCATGCGTTACATATTTTGTATGCACTTGAATTATTGCTTCGATTTTGTTTCGTATTTGCAATGAATGGATCAAATTATTTTTCGACTTGAATTGAAAAAAAATTTATTATTAATTAACGAGCGTACGGCCGCCGCCCGAAGACGCACGGCCACCGCCCATCGAGCGCTAGCAGCCGTAGGTCGCTGCTCATCGTCGCGCTGCCGTGCAGCTCCGGCTCGAGGTCGTTAAGCGCGCAACAACGCACGCCCCCGTGTGCGGCCCTATGCTGCCACCGCCCTGCCATGAGCCGTCGTCGCAAGGTACGAAGGCCGGCGCTGCTTATGCACGCCACCGCGCGTAGTGTCGAGGCCGAGCGCCGCCTTCGCGCATGCCGCGATGCCCCATG
Source organism: Ballota nigra (assembly GCA_947034835.1). Taxonomy (NCBI): domain Eukaryota; kingdom Viridiplantae; phylum Streptophyta; class Magnoliopsida; order Lamiales; family Lamiaceae; genus Ballota; species Ballota nigra. The sequence goes on from OX344721.1 coordinate 44,032,826, forward strand.
GCCATCGCCCAGAAAAATCATCACCGATCGCGCCTGCAGGATGCGACTGGCACGCAATTTTTTCATTTTTCGCGCGATGCCCTCGCCGTCTGCTGCGTGCACCTCACACCCCTCCGTACGTTCGTCGTCGCACGCGGCGACGTACCTCAGGAATCTCCTGAAAACCTAGCCCACTTTTGGGCTCGTTTTTTGGGCGTCACATAAATACCAATTAATTTAATTTTAATTTAAAGCCCTGAAAATATTTCATTAAATTTCGTTAATATACATGAAATATTTAGAGTAATAAATATGCATGTTTATTAAGCCCGAAGTTTTTTTTGGAATTATTTCACGTATTTAGTTCTCAAGAAATTATCTTACATGCTTATTTGGTACTTGTGCATGTCTTTATGATTTAATTATTTTACATGCATTATTACTCCCGCACATAGTTTATTATTTATAGTCCGCATATCATGCCCGGGTAGGCGGCGCCCGGTACTTGTCGGACCGTAATTTATGTTTTGGGTAGACGGCGCCCAAATTCTTGCTTCTATGTGCTCTAGAATAATCAAATAAATCATTATTTCTCCGTTGTCAATAAATTGGTCACAACTCTTACCATGTCACTTTAAAATTGTAATAATGTCTGATATTACCATGAAAGAATTTGATGAGCTTGCTCTCGATGGTAATAACTACCTGACATGGGCGCTAGATGTCGAGATCCGTCTAGCCTTAAATGAGTTGAGCGAAATAATTATCGAAGGTTCGAAATCCACTAACGTCCAGAAGGCGAAAGCGTTGATTTTTCTCATGAATCACCTGAGTAAGGAATTCATTTTTTCAAATCCTCACTCAGGGATCCCAGAATGTTGTGGAAGTCCCTGAAGGACCGTTCCCAACAACAAAATGACATACTCCTCCCTCCGATACAATACGATTGGTTAAGACTCCATTTCTAAGACCTTAAGTCTATAACGGAGTACAACTCTGCTTTGCAACATATTGTAACTCAGTTGATGCAGAACACTCTGTCAACATTCCACGCCTGCAACCTTATACTTCAGCAGCAGTATAGGACAATTATATGATTGGTCGCAAACGTGAAAGGGGGAGAGAAAGTAAGGTGATATGGGCTAAAGACCGAGGTCGTAGTACATCAGGTGGTCACAGAACCTCGAATTTCGCTCTTAAAAAATCTGGCAATCAAGATAAGGTTGAGCAGTCCTGCTACAGATGTGGATGCAAAGACCATTGGTTTCGCACGTATCGCACTCTCAAGCACTTGACTGAGGCTTATCAATAGCAGCAGAAGGGCGATAAGGGGAAGTCCCCTAGAGTCAAATCTCACCATGCCAACCTGCCTGAAGTAGACTTTGTCCAAGATAACGTCGATCCTCTGGGCATCAAGCTCAAGAATTTTGGAGATGATGAGTGATTTGCGTATTTGATTGTTTTAGTACTTTATTTTTGGATAAAACAATTTATGTTTTTGGATCATTTCTTTCGGATATTTTATTTTATGGTAGATATTATTTTTTAGCTTCGATGTGTTTACCTTAACGGTGTCCATTAAATTTACTTGGATATTGTTGTACATGACTTGTAAACATATCAGCTATTAGGTTTGGGCTATTTCTTCTGGCATGATGGATTAAGATTGTGATTTTTTTTTGGTAGATAGCGCCACCACTCATACAATCTTAAGAGATAGGAAGTATTTTCATATCTTGGTAGAACATTAGGGGAGTATAACTACAATAACCGATGATAGTATGTTGATAGTGGGCTCCGGAAGAGCTTCCATTGTCCTCCCCGTGGGTACCGAACTCATAATCTATAATGCTTTATTATTTCCACAATCTAAGCGTACCCTGCTCAGTTTTAGAGACATTAGGATAAATGGCTATTATATTGAAACTGAAACTGAGAACAATAACGAATACCTTTTAATGACTATTACTCGAGGTAGCCGTAAACAAGTTATAGCAAAACTTCCTTTCTTCTCCCCCGGATCGTACTATTCCTACATCCGGCCGTCCAATCTCCATCTAGCCATGAGTGTGAATTTTCATGACCCGAACGTCTTTAAATTATGGCATCAGCGGTTAAGTCATCCAGAAAAATCTATGATATGTAGGATTCTATCTAATTCAATTAGTCAAAATATTTCGAATAATAGAATCCTTCATGTTGATGAATTTATTTGTGATGCATATTCTAAGGGTAAGTTAATAGTGCGCCCGTTGCGCACTAAGGTTGGACTAGAGTCTCCGATTTTTCTTAAACGAATTCAAGGAGACATTTGCGGACCGATTCACCCAGCATCAGAACCATTTTGGTATTTCATGGTCCTTATTGATGCCTCCACTAGGTGGACATATGCTTGTTAGTTGTCTACCCGCAATCAAGCTCTTGCAGAGCTCATTGCGAAAACTATCGAGCTTAGAGCTTAATTCCCGGATTATCCAATTAAATCGATTCGCATGGATAATGCTGCTGAGTTCAGCTCAAAGGCCTTTACAGATTACTGTATGGCCCTAGGAATTAAAGTGGGGGATTCGGTCCCCTACGTCCATACCCAAAATGGTTTTGCTGTGGCGCTAATAAAACGTATCAAACTTATCGTGAGATCATTGCTTATGAACCCTAAACTACCCACTTCAAGCTGGGGGCATGCAGTCCTACATGCATCGCACTTGATACCAATCCGTACAACTGCATATAATAATCATTCCCCCCTATAGCTAGTGCATGTGAAAGAACCTAACATTTCTCATCTGCGTATTTTCGGATGTGCGGTATATGTTCTGATAACATTACCGAAACGGACCTCTTTGGGCCCACAAAGGAAACTCGGTATTTACGTCGGATTTAACTCTCCATCCATCGTGAAATACCTAGAGCCTTTATCCGGGAATCAATTAACGGCTCGGTTCGCTAATTGCACGTTCAATAAAGATCACTTCCCGACATTAGGGGGATATCCAAATTCAAAATTGAATGAATATCGGGAGCTTACGTGGAACGTAAGTGACCTTCAGTATCTAAATCCACGCACTAGTCAATTTGAACTGGAAGTTCAGAAGATCATTAACTTGCAAAATTTAGCAAACAATCTGCCAGACGCGTTCACTGACCATAGAGGTGTAACTAAATTGCATATACCTGTAACTAAATACTCATGCCCCCACACGCTAGAAGCGTAAAGGACCCTCAAGAGATATTAGTACACCTAAATGAAAAGCTAGCAAAACTGGTCAGTCGAATGTAAAATCTCTAGAAGAGATTCGTCTAGATAACTCAAAGTCTCTAGGAGACGAGCGTTCTAGTGATGAAGCACGTGCACAAAATATTCAATGCACTAGGACTGCGGAACGACCAGACCCAGATACACTAGGAAATGAGGAAGGTCTGGTTCACATAAACGTTGAAGTCTCTATGAATTTCATAGATACGGGAGAAACATATAATATAAATATTACTATCATCGACGACACATTTGCAGCGACAATTTCTCTTTCCGTTAACGATCCGGATCCAAAACCCAAACTATCGTTGAGTGCCGAAAGTGCTCCGATTGGGTAAAATGGAAAGAGGTAATTGAAGCAGAGCTCGCATCACTTAACAAAAGATAAGTATTTGGCTCTATCGTTCGTACACCCGCGCGCGCTATTCCTGTAGGATATAAATGGGCATTTGTATGAATACGAAGTGAGAACAATATTATGGAGAGGTATAAAGCGAGGCTGGTAGCTCAAGGGTTTTCACAGAGACCCGGTATTGATTTCGATCAAACCTATTCTTCCGTCATGGACGCAATAACATTCCGCTACTTGATATCTTTGGCAGTTAAATTGAATCTCCAAATGAGATTAATGGACGTAGTAACCGCATACTTATACGGATCACTTGATGCCGATATTTATATGAAAATCCCCGATGGATTTGACATTCCTCAGATGAGGGATGGTGAAAATCGCAGTTTGTATAACATAAAACTGCAGAAGTCGTTGTACGGCCTGAAGCAATCGGGCCTCGTGTGGTACAACCGACTTAGTGAGTTCCTCCAGAAGAAGGAATACACATTCGATAAAGCTTTCCCATGCGTATTCACGAAGAAATCGCAAAGTGGTTTTTGCATTATATCCGTCTATGTTGATGACCTAAACATAATCGGAACATGCAAAGAGATTGAAGAAGTCGGTTCAATCTTGAAAGCTGAATTTGAAATGAAAGTCTTGGGTAAAACCAAGTACTGCCTCGGCCTGCAGATCGAGCATCTCCCAGAAGGAATTCTTATACATCAGTCGACCTACGTGAAGAAGGTATTGGAGAGATTTCACATGGATAAATCTCATCCACTTAGCACCCCTATGGTTGGTAGAAGGTATTGCACTCTGCCGGATATTGCATTTGCTGTCAATTTGCTTGCGAGACATAGCACTTCTCCTACAAGGAGACATTGGAATGGTGTTAAGCATGTTCTACGGTACCTCCAAGGGTCTCAAGATCTTGGACTATTTTACCGTAAGAGCCAAGACAAAAACTTTGTAGGTTATGTGGATGTTGGCTATTTGTCTGATCCCCACAACGTCATATCCCAGACTGATTACGTTTTTCTCTGTGGTGGTACCGTGGAGATCGGTTAAACAAACTATGATTACCACGTCTTCAAACTACTCAGAGATAATAGCTTTATTTGAAGTCGCACGAGAATGTGTTTGATTAAGGTCCTTGGTAAAACACATTGGTGACTCGTGTGGTATCGCTAAAGGTGATACACCTCCCACCGTTATATTTGAAGACAACGCAGCTTGCATCGCACAAATGAGTAATGGGTACGTCAAGGGAAACCTGACGAAACATATTTCGCCTAAGTTTTTCAATCCATACGAACTCCAGAAGAGTGACGTGATTACCATTCAAAAGGTGCAATCTAGTGACAATCTAGCAGATCTGTTCACTAAGTCCTTACCTACGTCTACTATTGAAAAGTACGTTCGTGGTATTGGGATACAAAGGCTCATAGTGATGTTATCTTCAGAGGGAGCGGTAACCCCGAAATAAATCTAGAAGATCGAATACATTCCTCCCTAACTTACTATTTGGCCGATACCTAGCACGTGGAGTTTTTATGACAAGACATTTGTCGTAATGTCCAAGGGGGAGTACTGTAAATCTAGAAGATTTATTATTCCAAATCTAGAAGATTTGATGTGGACATTACTAATGGACCAATAACCCAATGAGCTTCATATCTTAGACTAGGGTTTTTCTCTTATAAATATACCATTGTACTCAGAATTGTATACACTCATACATTAGAATATTAGTAAAACTCCTGACTTGGCTCGCCCCCAGACGTAGTCGTTCTCGATGAATTGGGTGAACAAATCTCGTCTTTTATTTTACGCACTCAATTACAACAGTTATAAGTTAAAACATCAATTACAAATAAAGTTACAATAATAACAGAACACTCTCAAATATATATTTATGTAAAATATTTCACCATTTCTTGTAAAACATAGAAATATACAAAAGATCCTAACAATTTACATTAGTTTTTTAATAATAAATGATAAGTTTTTTTAATTGATTTGATACAATACATGTATAGTATTTCATATCATTATGTACTAAATTAAATTTCTAACGCATATTTAAATATTAACATTCACATAGAATAATAAATATTCAATAAAATAAAAAAAATATTATACTGTTTTTGAAATTGATTAAAAAAAAGAACCAACAAATTGACTTAATTAGAAAGATCCAATCAAGTAAGCAAATGTTTTTTTTAAGGACCATAATTTGAGGGCGAAAAAATGAGGATTGTAATTCTTCGAGCTTGCAAAATGTAGATCATAACTCTTCAAGATAGCAATTGAAGGACAATAACTTTTAAAAATAACAAATTCAGGTCAAAACGGTTCGAACCAACCCAAATCAAACTCAAATTCATCCTGAATTCAAGCCAATTAGCCTGACTTCGTTTTAGTTTTTTTACCTCAATTCGTGACTTTTAAAATTATTGTTCTTAAATTAACCGCCCGGAGAGTTGGCACTTGACATACTAATTTTTCCACCACCCTTAAGTTATAGTCCTTAAAAAATTACTCCCTCCGTCCCAATTTAGATTACTCATTTCTAAATGACACAATTTTTAAGAAAAGAGTTGTTTATTAATACTTTTGAGTGTAAAATAGCTTTTTTAGAAATTGTTTATTAATATTTTTGAGTATAAATTAGCTTTTTGAAGGTTGAGTTTGAAAAAGTGGTATTGTTTTTTGTCATTTTAGGAAATGGGTAAACAAAAAAAAATCTTCCTTTTTGGGGCTTTTGGGTAAACAAAATTGGGACGGAGTGAGTATTTTCTATCAAGCATACAACCTTGGTACACAAACAACAAAAATTATTCTTACTCTGATATCGATATCATTATATTTGTTAAAAATAATTTGATCATTTTTTACAAAATCCAACACTCTATCACATTTAAACCAAGCTTTAGTGAGCAGAAGCATGCATAAATTCGGACCACCAATAAACATGTATTGATAAGAGTTGGACAAAATATCAAGTACTTCAATATAATAAAATTCAATTTATCTCCAAAAAATATTACACCCGTGATTAGGCGTGAAATTGTCATGATTCGTCGTTAGAAATGCCCTAGTTTTGGTCGATTTTATTGAGTATTTAGATTCAATTGAGTATTATTTCTACACATTGATGAATTTGTCTCTGTGATGCTCATAGGTGAATCGAGGGCGGAAAACAGAGTTCGTAGGACTTTGAATCGACTCAAACGGATGCTCGGATGAGAAGATATCGAAGAAATACGATTGGTATTAGTGCGGAAGAAGAAAAGTATCAGTTGAAGAAGAGGGAGAGCCACTCGAGTGGAGTCACTCGAGCACCACCGCTCGAGCATGTTGCTCGAGCGCCTAAATTGTCCAGAGAAGTTTTGCCACTCGAGCTACTCGAGCGCCTCCGCTCGAGCATGTTGCTCGAGCACTTAAAACTTGTAGAGAATTTCGGCCACTCGAGCAACTCGAGCGCCTCCGCTCGAGCATGTTGCTCGAGCGCCCCAAGACTTGCAGAACATTTCGGCCATTTGAGCAGCTCGAGCGCCACCGCTCGAGCCCCTGTTTCATTCGAGCTACACAGCTCGAGCGCCCCCGCTCGAGCGGGTCTACTCGAGCACTTTCAAGTTTCTTGCTTCCGGATTCATTTTTCGGCCCATGAGTTCCCGATTCGGCCCGACGCTTATATATACTCGTCCCAAACACGTTTTTATACACCACTGGATACTACATCACTTTTAGAATTAGTTTTTGGAGAGAGGAAGAGGAGAAGGGACGAACAAGCTTAATTTTCACTTGTAATCGAGGTTTACTTACGAATTCATAGTTCGGTTTTGATTTTTAGTTTCTTTCCTTTAATTATTTGTTATTGAGTACATTGAGACTTCATTTTATTAATTTTATTTCAGTTCTTAGCATTTATTTTTTTAAACCCTAGTTAATGTTTGATAATTTCTTAGTTAAAATTATTATGTTCATGTTCGTTACTTCTTCTATTGTTTTCGTTTCCATAAAAACCATGTCTAGCTAAAACCCTTGCATGCTTGGGGTAGGATGAACTCGTAGAAGTAGGATGTGGGTACATAATTAGGGTAATTTGTGACGTTTACTTTTAATTCTCTTAATTAATGAATTTTTAAAATCAATCTTAACTTTACCTTTGAATTTAGTTCGAAAAGTGTTCGAGAGAGGACGATCTTATCACTCTTTAACAATTAGTAGAATTAATGAGAGGGTTTAGAAAGGGTTAATTAATCTACCGGTTTATCTAAGGAGGACGACCGCATCACCTTAGTTAAATTAGGATCTCATTAATTAAGCACAATCTATTAACTTGTTAGTGGATTAGTGAAGTCGATTGTTAGGATAAAGTATTAGGGTTTTAATTCTTGAGCTTTCATCTTGCAATCTTTTACTTAGGTTATTTCTTGCACGTCACGGTTATCTTGATTATGTACCTGCTCAGTTAGTATACGTAGGAATTCCTATCCTGAGCATCATCATCTCATATTTGAAAACACACTCTTATGTTCGTAGTTAATTTTCCTTTTTGCATTCATAGAGTAATTTAGTTTAGATTATATTTTGTTTTAAAAAAACAAAAAATATACACTCATATTAATTACGATGCGTAGATCTGTTCGCATATATCCCTTCCCTTGGGTACGATATACTTGGTCGCTATACTTACTTATACTACAGTGAACCCGTACGCTTGCGGGGAAACTACTAGTAGAAAGTTAGTATTTTCGGTTCAAGTCAATGGCGCCGTTGCCGGGGATGGTGTTGTATGTCTTTTGAATAGGACTTGTAGATAGCTTAGTAGTTAGTAGTGAGTGCTTTATTTTTCTATTTTATTCTTAAGTGTTCGGCAGTTGCGTTTTTATTCTTTTGTTAGTGTTTCAGGTTTATGAAAACACGCTCGCAAGGTGATACGAGCGAAGAGAGACTGCATTTAGATTCTAAGACAATAGCAAGAAGAAACCGAGCCTTTTTAAGAAGGATGAATGTTGCCGGAGGAGAGAACGATAACATGGACATCAGTAATGAGTTGGATGATGCTGCTAATGAGTTTAATCAGACAGTGGACCGGGTTGAGGGCACTGGAGGGAATGGTAGTCAAAATCAAGTTCTGTTAGGGGAAAGCCAGAGCCAAAACCCGGGTACACAGAACGTAAACAATCCAGCTCATAACCTTGTCCAACATCCTCAGAACAACCCTGCATACCCACAAAACAACTTACTTTACCCTTACCCACCATATCCGTACCCTCCACCTCCTGTTTACAATCAACCACCAGTCTATCAACCACCACCAGTCCAACAAGTTCTCGTACCACCTATTATTCCTCAGCATGTTCCTCAGAACGCAGATCATAACATGGCTATTCGAGGAAGGTTCACGGCACAACCACAACGGTACTATGATGGAGTGGCATTGCCCCCTGTAGAGGCAAACAACTTCTCAATTTTCCCAGGAATTTTAAAGCTGCTTACCGAGAATCAATTCAAGGGGGAGGTTGGGAAGGAGAATCCTCATACTCATCTGAGGAGTTTTCTTATGATAGCATCCACGTTCAATTATAACGGCATGTCTGAAGATGCCAAGAGGCTTAGGCTGTTCCCATTCTCTTTAACGGGAATAGCAAAGGAGTGGTACGATAACACGCTCCCACGGGGAGGTGTAACCACTTGGACCGAGCTCGAGCGTCTGTTCCTCGAGCGATTCTACCCTCCATCTAGAACCATTAGAGCAAGGATAGTGATTTCTTCTTTCCGCCAGAAGCCGGGAGAGGACTTACGTCAAGCGTGGGAGAGATACTCTAACATGTTAATTGAGTGCCCGCAGCACGGGTACAATGAGGGAGATATCATGGCTTTCTTCTACAGTAGAGCCAGCAAGGCTGGTCAAGCCCATCTTGATGCATGTCCTAGTGGAGCATTTCTGAACCATGGCACAACTAGATGCAGAGAGATCGTTGACAATATTGTCACGAATGCCGGGCAGTGGAATGAGGACCCAGAATTTCAGAGGGCATATCAGATTGAGGAGAGTGAAGGGACGAGGAAGCTGTTGATGGCTATGATGGAAAAGATAAACAACATTGAGATTGGGCAAAGTTTGGTTGGAGGGAATGTAGCAGTGAGTGAGAAAGTGGATCAGCCCACAGTTCAGCAAGAGGTAGCCAATTATATGGAGGACCTTACTACAATCAGAATGGGTACCCAGGTGGAAATCATCAAGGACGACCCACTTATGGGCAACCGTTTGTACCACCAGGTCCACAGCCTCCTCCTAATCAGTGGAGAAACAATCAAGGCTACCAAGGAAGCCAGCAGCCTCCTCAGAACCAATGGAGGAAGAACGAGAATTTTTTGTATGCTAATCCGAAGGCAGGAATTACAGTTCTTCCGGGTGTTGATCCAGGTTCAAAGCCTCCGGGTGGAAAAGGTGGTTCCTCGACTGAGGAAATATTGAGAGCTATCCTTCAAAAGGTGGAGGAAGGAAGCAAAAGATTGTCCTATTTGGAGTATGATGTTAAAGAGCTGCATAAGAAAGGTGATCAATGTGATCAAGAACTCCAGAAGAGAGATGTAGAGCTGAATCGAATTCAGCAAGAGAACAATAGACGGTTCACTTCGATGGAGTACCAGATGAGCCAAATTCCAAAATCATTGGGAAGAGAGCCGGGTAAATATCCTTCTATGCCCGAAGAAAACCCAAAAGAGCAATGCAAGGCTATCCAGTTAAGAAGTGGAACCAACTATGATGGTCCCCAGATGCCTGCTGATTCTGAGACGCCCCAAGGAGATATTGAGATAGAGAGCAAAGAGCCTGAAGAGGAAGGCATTGAGAAGATTGAGAGAGTTCCAAAGTGGAAGAAGGCAAGAGAAGCAAGGAAGAATGTGAAAGAGACCGAGCGAGATGAATGGGGGGTACCCAAATCGGTGATATCCGTCCCGTATCCACAGCGCTTCATGAAAAAGAAGTTTGATGAGAAATTCGCTAAATTCCTTGATGTTTTTAAGAAATTGCATATTAACATTCCTTTTTATGATGCTTTGGAATAGATGCCGAATTATGCCAAATTCTTGAAGGACTTAATTACGAAGAGACGGAGAGTTGATGAGCCCAAGTTGGTGCAGCTGAACCATGAGGTGAGTGCATTAGTGCACAAGGCGCTTCCCCCGAAGTTGAAGGATCCCGGGAGTTTCACGATCTTATGTGATATCGGGAATAGAGTCAAGAAGGGAGCGTTGTGCGACCTTGGAGCGAGCATCAATCTTATGCCCTTATCGTTATTCAAGAAGTTGAAGGGTGGAGAACTTCAACCGATAATGATGACGCTTCAACTAGCCGATCGGTCTATTACTCGACCTCAAGGTGTGGTTGAAGATGTCCTCGTGAAAGTTGGAGATCACATTTTTCCAGCCGACTTTGTAGTGCTCGACATGGAGGAAGATGAGCCGACCGTTCTTAGCGACGACTGGGATGGTGCTAGATGTGGCAAATGGAAAGATAACATTGAAAGTTGATGATCAAGAGATAAAAATCTCCCTATATGAGGCCATGAAGTACCCGAAGGAGGATGAGAGTTGTTATTGCATGGATGTCATTGATCCTCGTGTTGAAGACACACCTCCTATCCCTAATCTTTCTTATATTCATGATTTCGTTAGTCCTTCACTTGATAATTTGACCCATGAGCATTACGATCTTGATTATTTTGATAGGGATAAAGGAAAGAAGTTGAAGGATGAAGAAGTGAAAAATGTGATCGAGGTCCAGTTGGAGAGTAAATGGGGAGTTAAGAAAAAGTCAAAATTCAAGAAATTGCTTAGTAAGACTCCTCCAGATAAAGGTGAGAAGAAGTTGAGACCCCCACCACTTGAGGATGAGAAGGAAGCAAAGGAACTCATGATGAATGGGAATGAAGGAAAGAAAGTCAACCACCACTCTTATGAGAGTGAGGGAGATAATTTTGAGTATCATGTCCCATAAGCTCCTTTGAGCTCGGTCCGACATTAGGACCTTAAAAATAGCGATGAATGGGAGGCAACCCATTTTTATTTGCTTTTGAGTGTTTTATGTTATTAGGGTGTTGTTTTGAATCGTAAGTTTTAACCTCGTACTTGAGAGTTTATTTTGTAGGCTTGTCTCGAAGGAGTAAAGGTACCATGGAGTTATTCAGATTGAAGGGACCAACTCGAGACAAGGGAGTGTGCCAAGTGGTTAAGAGGAACTGAATTTCTTGGATGAGGTAACCACCACCCCAAACTTAGACCTCTTCACAAGGTCGAAGTTTGGGGGGTGGAGTTTTTATTTGTTTTATGGTGACATTGCACAGGTGCACACCCTCTCTTGAGTTGAGTTTGGTTATTTGGTACCTTGAGATGCTCCTTGGGCAGATATTGCTTTGATGTGCTACTACATATTTCATACATATCAATCATCTTATGCTTGTTGATTACTATTCTTGAGTATGATTTGATGAGTGTGGGAGAGTTGTGAAGGTGAGTTAGGAATTCTACTGTGTGAGTGTATGAGTTAGAGTTGATTTGAGAGTGAACTCGTATGCTTGCAAATTTTCCTTTTGAGTACTTGTGTGATGAAAGTGAGAATTCACTAGGACTAGCATGGATGTGAAAGCTGTGAGATTTGAGCCTTTTGAGATTAAGATACATGAATTGATCTCTTCGTTTGTGAGTGAGTCGTCACCTTAGAGGATGCTAGAATTTGTGTGTGCTCTCACTTCTTTATTGTGTCTAGTTTGATATGCCGCATGTGATCTTAGGCCATCTTTGTTTTGATTGAGTCACTTAGCCAAAAGTTTTCCTTACCATTGATATTTGTCCCTTGTTAGCCAGTTTGAGCCTTAAGCCTATTTCATTTGCTAGCACATTTAAACACTATTCCAAGTTCCTAAGCCTTTTTGTCCCAATTTGAGTGGAGAATAGGAAAAGTGTGAATGTGAAGGGATTGATTTGAGTTGAAAAAGGAGAATTGTGATTGCTTGAGTGATTATGAGAAGAAGGTGTGATGAGGAATATGAGTTGTGGGAAAGATAAAAAAAATTGAGAATGAGCAAAAGAAAAAAATGAGCTCATGTGTTTGTGCGAAAAAGAGAAAAAAAAAATGAAGTGATTGAAAAAAGTGAAATGAGTTAGAAAAAAAAATTGAGGTGTTGAGAGTATGGGAATTGAAAGTGTGTTGATTGAAAATGTCGGGAGTATTCTGTTCCTAATCTCGAAGTACTAAAGTTTGAGTTTCTATTCTCCATTAACTTGAGTCACTTATCCCATATGGTCATCCCACATGTCCAAAGAGCCTACATTACAACCTTGAGAAAAGTCCTTTTTGATTCGGTATTGATTTCTAGAGTATGGTCGAAGTTGAGAGTGCTTACAAGCCTATGGCTGCCGATATGCGTGATTGATTGTTTGAGTGAGTCCCTTATTATTGATATACACTTGTGAAGGAGTGAAACACATCGTTGAGTGCACATCCATGTTTGATCTTGGTGGTTCTTGTTGTTTGAGTATGATGAGGTGAGTGAGTATACGTGTGATTGATCCTTGAAGCTCGAGTTCATTTACTTGCATGATTTGATTCTTTGACTCATTCCTAACAATTTCACTTGACTTATTATTTAATTGCTTGAGGACAAACAATATGGTAAGTTTGGGGGGGTTGATTAGGCGTGAAATTGTAATGATTCGTCGTTAGAGATGCCCTAGTTTTGTTCGATTTTATTGAGTATTTAGAGTCAATTGAGTATTATTTCTACACATTGATGAATTTATATCTGTTATGCTCATAGGTGAATTGAGGGTGGAAAACAGAGTTCGTAGGACTTTGAATCGACTCAAACGGATGCCCGGATGAGAAGATATCGAAGAAATACGATTGATATTAGTGCGGAAGAAGAAAAGTATCAGTTGAAGAAGAGGGAGAGCCACTCGAGTGGAGTCACTCGAGCACCACCGCTCGAGCATGTTGCTCGAGCTCCTAAATTGTCCAGAGAAGTTTTGCCACTCGAGCACCTCCGCTCGAGCATGTTGCTCGAGCACTTAAAACTTACAGAGAATTTCGGCCACTCGAGCAACTCGAGCACCTCCGCTCGAGCATGTTGCTCGAGCACCCCAAGACTTGTAGAACATTTCGGCCATTCGAGCAGCTCGAGCGCCCCCGCTTGAGCGGGTCTGCTCGAGCACTTTCAAGTTTCTTGCTTTCGGATTCGTTTTTCGGCCCATGAGTTCCCGATTCGGCCCGACGCTTATATATACTCGTCCCGAACACGTTTTTACACACCACTGGATACCACATCACTTTTAGAATTAGTTTTTGGAGAGAGGAAGAGGAGAAGGGACGAGCAAGCTTAATTTTCACTTGTAATCGAGGTTTACTTACGAATTCATAGTTCGGTTTTGATTTTTAGTTTCTTTCCTTTAATTATTTGTTATTGAGTACATTGAGACTTCGTTTTATTAATTTTATTTCAGTTCTTAGCATTTATTTTTTTAAACCCTAGTTAATGTTTGATAATTTCTTAGTTAAAATCATTAAGTTCATGTTCGTTACTTCTTCAATTGTTTTCGTTTCCGTAAAAACCATGTCTAGCTAAAACCCTTGCATGCTTGGGGTAGGATGAACTCGTAGAAGTAGGATGTGGGTACGCAATTAGGGTAAATTGTGACGTTTAGTTTTAATTCTCTTAATTAATGAATTCTTAAAATCAATCTTAACTTTACCTTTGAATTTAGTTCGAAAAGTGTTCGAGAGAGGACGATCTTATCACTCTTTAACAATTAGTAGACTTAATGAGAGGGTTTAGAACGGGTTAATTAATCTACTGGTTTATCTAAGGAGGATGACCGCATCACCTTAGTTAAATTAGAGTCTCGTTAATTAAGCACAATCTATTAACTTGTTAGTGGATTAGTGAAGTCCATTGTTAGGATAAAGTATTAGGGTTTTAATTCTTGAGCTTTCATCTTGTAATTTTTTACTTAGGTTTTTTCTTGCACGTCACGGTTGTCTTGATTATGTACATGCTCCGTTAGTATACGTAGGAATTCCTATCCTGAGCATCATCATCTCATATTTGAAAACACACTCTTACGTTCGTAGTTAATTTTCCTTTTTGCATTCATAGAGTAATTTAGTTTAGATTATATTTTGTTTTAAAAAACCCAAAAATATACACTCATATTAATTACGACGCGTAGATCTTCAGGGATCTGTTCGCATACATCCCTTCCCTTGGGTACGATATACTTGGTCGTTATACTTACTTATACTACAGTGAACTCGTACGCTTGCGGGGAAACTACTAGTGGAAAGTTAGTATTTTCGGTTCAAGTCAACCCGACACTGATTTACGCTAAAAACCTAAAATTTACAGTTTCAATAATAATAAAAAAAAAAGATATGCGTCCAAATGAAATATAATCTCAAGAAAAAGCTTATACTTTAAGCATTACTCCAAATAAAATGTGATCCATATAAAATATTTTAAAGTTGTTACTCAATATGTCCCTAAACTCATGCAATAGTTTCTATGTGAATATGTTATATTGTGAGAAATGTTTATTAATAGTATATTATTTTAGTGTGCATTTGAGTGCATATTATATACTTGGATTTTGAGAAAAAAAAATCAAAGTAGAAATCAGTATTACCCCAAGAAGTAATCAATATTACTCCAACTGAAGAAAAAGAATACATAGTTTGGTGTGTATGTGTGTTTTGAAAAAAAAATCAAAATTGAAGTTAAAATTGAGCTTAAAATTCAAGTGCATGCTAGAAATTGTGTTAATACCATCCGTTTCAAAATAAGTGTCGTTTTAAAGGTTAAATTTTGTTTCGAAATAAGTATTGTTTTAACTTTATTTTTACATTTTTTCCTAATTTACCCCAAATCTTAATTTAAATTATAAGAGATCTTTTAGGGATTATTAAAATATAAGATCTTTTATGGATTATTAGGGTATATATGTCAAAATTGTATGATCCTTAATTTGTCATAAAATTCCTAGAACAACACTTATTTTAAAAAGAGAGTGTGGTAGATAGAATTGTTTATTTTTTTCTGTAATTTTATCATGTCATTAGATTAATATTTATTTCCCGTTTTAGTTAAATTTGCATGAATAAAAAATCGGAGAGAGTACATTTTTCGTTTTGTATAATTTATTTATAATAAAGTGATTGTAAACTTATTAAGTAGGAACATTATCAAATATATATATATATATATATATATATATATAAATTAATTTACTATGCAATCAATCCTCTGAGGCATGCTATATATATAAATTTTTTTGAGTAGTTGAATTTTGAAAAATACCCTAAGAAATATTACCCTTGAAATTTGAAAAATGCACTTGAATTTTGAAAAATATTACCCTAAGCAGAAATCAGTAATACCCCAAGAAGTAACTAGTAATACCCTAAGAAATAATCAGTAATACCCCAAATGAAAAAATAAAACATATAGTTCGTCGTGTTAATGTATGTTTTGAAAAAATTAAAATTGGAGTCCTTAAAATCCAAATTTGTGTATATATTTATGCTAATAGTTCTTTTATTTAATAATGTTAATATAGTTCCTTTAAAAAAAAAATGTTAATAAAGTTCATGTACATTTTGAATTATCACTTCCACAATTATTTAAAATACCAATATTATTCATGTACAATGCTAACTCATTATACAACTGAGGGTTTATTATAAATTTATTAACCTAATACAAACATTCTATATAATATTGTTAGATCGATACTATATTTATCAAGATTTAAAAATAATGTTTCTATTATTTATTAAATAATTATGCATATTTTTTCAAGGTATTTATGAATTGCGAAATTTGTAATTTTCAATAAAATAATTTTTTAATGTTTATTTAGGGTCGATCACGGTACAGACTAAAACGCATATTTAAAAATATTTGTGCCCGTATCTATGTTCAATTATTTTAAAAATCGAGTGTTCGTACAAAAAAAATTGTATGGTACAGTATGGTACAGATCAGAATGGATTTTCGGTTACAAACGGACTGGAGCGGAGAATTTTTTTTTTTTTTGTTATTATCTCATTTTAAAAAAAATTAATGAGCACTTATACAAATACTACCCATCTTTAAGAAAGAACAAATTGATTCACTGAAGTAGTTTTCACGAATGGAGTAAATGCCCTAGGAAGGTTAATGATTTTTAGCAAGTGGTTTAGGCTTGGTGATCTTTCATAAAATTGTACTTTAATTTTGATTCATTATACTGGCTTTGTTGGATGATGTATGATTCTTGCGCCCTCATGTTTTTTAAAGTATTTTTTCTGATTATAAAAAAAAATGTACATTTTCAACCACAGTCGAGGATATACCCTTGCAAGCTTAATATAATGCATTATATAATAATGGACGACTAAAAAAATAACACAAATAACCACGAATACAATATCTAAAATATAATATATAAAAAATATATAAATAATACTTTTGAAATATCTTGTGAATATAAAGTGCAATATTAAAATCACATTGTCATATATATTTAGAATGAAATTAAAAGATGAAACAAATTAAATTTAAATCACTTTTATATACACCTAAACATGAGTTAACATTTTAAGAACTTAATATAATAAATAAAATGATGTTTGCATTCTAAAAACAGAGATAAATTATGTTATCATATAATTATACTTGAATTTAATAACATTAAACTACAATTTAATGAATACCAAATAAATAATAATTAAATTATAATACATATTTAATTCGGTTATTCGGTTCGGTACAGTCTCATTTAGTTATTCGATACGATTGATTTGGTAATATTCAGACCCGTATGCGAAAAACTTTCAATTCGATTTGATACAGTTAAAGTAAAAAAAGTCAACAATTTTTTTTTGTTCGATTCTTTTTCGATGCAAATTTTGGTACAGATTCATTACTCTCCGAATTTCGTGAATAATCCTAGTTTATAATATAATGTTTTTGCTAAAGTCAAAATGGTTTTAGGAAAATTGATATTCTCAGTAATCGTAAAGTAATTCTAGATTCTTAATTAATATTAAAAAACTTATTTATAATCGAAATAAAAAAGTTTATGACAGGTAAATAATTAGTATATTTAAGGTAAATTATGTAATATTACTTCACACTAACTAATCACATAATAAATATACAAAAGATTCGAAAATCAAATCCTATAATTTTATTATTATCATTTAATATTAGTAAAAAAATCAATTACACCCATGATTGTCTTTATACCAAAGTGTGCAATTGTTTTATTGATTTGTGTAGAATGGAAATCAGTTGCTCGAGAACAAAACTGACCATTCTTCATATACTTAGAAACACCGCATTTAATAACTCTGATTGTCATTATCCCATAATCTGTAACACTGTTCCTTGATTTGTGTAAAATGGAAATCAATTACTTGAGGAGGCACTAATAATTTCTTATATAATTATTATTAACTATTCATATACATATATATATATATAGTATACTCTTTATTACAATATGATTGTACGTAATTTGGTATAATTGTACATACTTTGAGAATTGAAAACAAAATGGATTATGTGTTATATAATATATAAAAAGAGGTAATTATAAATGTAATCAATTAAAATACGAATCTAATCAAATTACATAAAATAAGCAATCAAATTATAAAAATTAAATAACATAACAAACTCCTATAATTTTGATATACTTATATATTAAACATAAATAAATATTACTAAAATTTGCAACGTGATATGCTCATCAATTAATTAATTATTTGAATGATGTAAGTAGATTATATAATTAATTATAATTAAAAAATAGAGACTTTTGACTTGTTTTGATAATTAATATTGTCGCTGGATTTTGGTATTTATATAGTTTGTATATTTTAAATATTTAATATTGTCAATGATTTGTTTAATTTATGGCAAAGTATAGAGTCAAAATAGTTTATACATAAAGTATAAAAAAACCATATATTTTTGTTTACGTACAATGAGAACAATTATGTATATAAAGCATAATCATAAATCATCATAAATCATAATGATTTCCTTTAATAGTTTTGGCGGCATTCATTTTCATCCATTGATTAAAATTTTGGTCGCAATTTTCATCTATTCGATCTATTTCTTTATTTGATATGGAAGGTCTTTTATTGCAGATTTATTTTGTTCATTGATATGTCTTGATTCATTGTTTGCCATTGGATTACGTCTAAAATGTAGGGACCGTTACTTAATTTTTTCCTGTATATGTAAGCTTCTAATTTGCTGATTTGTGATCCTTGAATTGTAGTGTTTTGTGTTTTGTTCTATACGAAAATTATTTATTGTAGTTAAAGAAATTGTAGGCGTTTTTATGCATAAGGATGAGAAATGATCAATACATTACCAGTGTTGGTTGATTTCTGCTATGCTTGCTTGCACTTTTCAGAGTGTTCTTTGTTTATAGTATTTGTGTGATGCAGAAATTGAAATCGGAAAATCGGCTTACCAATCGAAGAATAGTTAACAAAATTTAACTGAATATATTCCTTTATGAAAATACATGGCCGCCGCAACATAAAACCAACACTACCGGCGAATTGAGTGTCGACGAACTCGCATCGCCGGTAATTTCGTCCCAATGTTATATTTTTTGCAATTTATAAATTCCATAGTTGATGATTTTGTAATCCTCCAATTAAATTTTGCAGATTCATGGAGGGGATGAACCAAAAATAGACAAAGAAGATGATGAAAGATAAGTTTGAGAGAGATGAAACAAAGGAGATGAAGGACCGAAAAGAATGACATAAAAGTTAAAGCAGATTATGGAGACGAATGACGACGATGTTGAACGATGAAAAAGAAAAATGAAAGATGAAGAAGTAGCGTAATTGAAAAAAATTTAGAAAGAGATTTTTTTTAGCTATTTAAATATTAAAATTAGTTTTTTTTTGTCTCACTAGCCTAAAACTTAGGCCACGTTGGTTTGGCATGCTACTATTAGTTAGGATTTTTTTTAGTTTGATTTATTTGTAAATTTTGAAAATATGGTTAAAGATTTACTATTTCAATTCAATATTTTATTTAATCTAATTACGTATCAAGTATTATTATTAAATGGTTTTGATTTGAAATTTAATATTTTGTAAAAAGATTCGATTAATCTAATTATGCTTTATATACATAATCGTTCTCATTGTACGTAAACAAAAGTATATGATTTTTTTATGCTTTATGTATAAACTATTTTGACACTATACTTTGCCATAAATTAAACAAATCATTGACAATATTAAATATTTAAAATATACAAACTATATAAATACTAAAATCCAACGACAATATTAATTATCAAAATAAGTCAAAAGTCTCTATTTTTTAATTATAATAAATTATATAATCTACTTACATCATTCAAATAATTAATTAATTGATGAGCATATCAAGTTGCAATTTTAGTAACATTTATTTATGTTTAATATATAAGTATATCAAAATTATAGGAATTTGTTATGTTATTTAATTTTTATAATTTGATTGCTTATTTTATGTAATTTGATTAGATTCGTATCTTAATTGATTAAATTTATAATTAGTTTTTTTTTATATATTATATAATACATAATCCATTTTGTTTTCAATTCTCAAAGTATGTACAATCATATCAAATTACGTTCAATCATATTGTAATAAAAGGTATACTACATATATATATATATATGTATATGAATAGTCAATAATAATTATATAAGCAATTATTAGTGTCTCGTTGACTTGAACGTAAAATACTAGCTATACTAGTAATTACCCCACAAGAGTATGGGATCTCTATAGTATTGACAAGTATAGGGACCAAATAGTATCGAACCCAAGGGAAAGTGTGTATGCGAATAGAGCCCTGGAGATCTACGCGTCGTAGTTAATATGAATGGATGTTCTTGTTTTAGAATGGAATTAAACTACTCTAAAGTCTACTTCTATCAATGTAAATTATGAAATCAAACAAATAACTAAGGGTTTAATCAAATACGAGATGGTGATGCTCAGGATAAGAATCCCTACGTATACTAACGGAGCTAGTACGATAACTAAAATAATCGTGATGTGCAAGTATTAATTCTAAGTGTACTAAAACTAGGCAATCAACTTCCTTAATCTAGCACCAGATTGAAAGACTAAAAACTCAAGATTTAACCCTAATACTTCGTCATATCAACCTACTTCACAACCCACTAAACAAGTTATATGAATTATGCTTAATTAATGAGACCCTTATTTACCCAAGGTGATGTGATCGTCCTCCCTAGATAAACCGGTAGATTATAAACCCCTTCTATAACCCTATCGTTAAGTCTACTTGTTATCAAAGAGTGATAAGATCGTCCTCTCTCTAATAATTTCCGTACTCAATTCCAAGATAATTCTAGGGTTTATTTTAAGAATTCAATTAATTAAGAGAACTAGCACTAAACATCACCAGTTATCCTAATTACGTACCAACATCCTACTTCTACGAGTTCATCCTACCCCAAACATGCAAGGGTTCTAACCTAACATGGTCATTGACAGAACGAAAGCAATAACAAGAACGGTGAACATATGCATAATTAAATAATCACAAGACTTGGAAAGCATAAAAAAAAGAATATCTCAAAATCTCAATAAATCTGGTAAAGTAGGGTTTATAAGTCTCCAAGGTTCAAGAACGAAAGAATTAAACGAAAAGAATCAAAAGAAGTATCTAAACTAAGAATTCGTAAAATCAAAATCTCGTTTACAAGTGCTAAACTCCCCAAAATCTCTCTACCAAACTCTAATTATGCTCCAAAATATAAAAAGTGATCAAAGGTTATCTAAAAACGAGCTTGAGATCGGGTATATATAAGTAACAGGCCGAAAATGGGTAAAAAGGCCAAAATCGCGCGTATTTGGGTGGTGGTCGAGCACTAGCGCTCGACCCCCCCTCTTTTGCTCGAATGGTTCTCCCCTCCAGAGCTCTTGGGGCACTCGACCGTGGTTTGCTCGAGCGAGGGCGCTCGAGCTGTGCTGCTCGAATGAATTGGTCGTTCGAATGGATGCGCTCGAGCTATGGTGCTCGAATGGATGTGCTCGACCATATCTTGGTCGAGCGCCCTTGCCTTCCAGAACGTGATAGGCACTCGATCAACCTTTTGCTCGAGTGGTGGTGCTCGAGCAACTCCTCCTTTTGAGCCAAGTGATACTTTTCTTCGCACGAACTAATACTTTTCGTATTTCTTTAATATCTTCTCATCTGGGCATCCGTTTGAGTCTATTCAAAGTCCTACGAACTCCATTTTTAGCCCTCTATTCATCTATGAGCATCAAAAAGACAAATTCATCAGCTTATGAAATTAGTACTCAATTGACTCTAAATACTCATCAAACACGGGCAAAATGGCTATAAATCATAACAATTTCACGTCTAATCAACCCCCAAAAACTTACCATATTGTTTGTCCTCAAGCAATGAAATAATAAGTCAAGTGAAATTGTTAAGAATGAATCATAGAACTTAATCGTGCAAGTAATAGACTTCAAACGTCAAAGATCGATCACTCATACACAAACTCGCCCCCTTCATCATACTCATGCAATAACAATAAGAAACACCACGATCAAACATGGATGTGCTCTCAACGATGTGTTTCACTCCGTCACAAGTGTATATCAATAATAAGGGACTCGCTCAATTAATCAATCACACATATCAGCAGCCATAGGCTTGTAAGCACTCTCAACTTCGACCATACTCTAGAATCCATGCCGAATAAAAAAGGATTTTATCAAGGTTGTAATGTAGGCTCTTTGGACAGGTGGGGTAATTATATGGGATAAGTGACTTAAGTGAATGGAGAATAGAAAATCAAACTTCAATATTTCGAGACGAGGAACAGAATACTTCAAACATCTTCATGCAATACACTTTCAATTCCACTACTCTCAACACTTCAATTTTTTTCTAACTCGTTTCACTTTTTCAATCATCTCACTCTTTGTTTTGTCTTTCACACATACACATGAGATCATTTTTCTTTTACTCATTCTCAAATTCATTGTTCTTTTCCACAACTCAAAATCTTATTACACCTTCTTCTCAAATACACTCAAACATTAATAATTCTCCTTGCTCAACTCAATCCCTTTTCTCATTCACAAGTTTTCCTATTCTCCACTCAAATTGGGACAAAAAGAGTTTTAGAATTTGGTTAAGTTTAAATGTGCTGACAAATAAAATAGGCTAAGGCTCAAACGGGCTAACAAGGGATAAATATCATTGGTAGGGAAAATTTGGCTAAGTGACTCAATAAATTAAAGATGGCCTAAAATCACTTTCGGCATATCAAACTAGACACAATCAAGAAGTGATAGCACACACAAGTTCTAGCATCCTCTACGGTGACGATCCACTCACAAACGAAGAGATCAGTTTATGCATTTTAATCTCTTTAAGGCTCAAATCTCTCGATTTTTCACATCCATGCTAGTCCTAGTGAATTCTCACTTTTATCACACAAGTATTCAAAAGGAAAGTTCACAAGCATACGAGTTCCCTCTCAAATCAACTCTAACTCCTACACTCATACAATTCAGACTCAGACTCAACTTCACAACTCACCAACTCATATTCACACTCAAAGATAGCGATCAACAAGCATAAGAAAATTAATAGACATGAAATATGTAGTAGCACCCAATTAGTTCACAATATAAAAACAGCTCAAGCAGTATCTCAAGGCACAATATATAACCTAACTCAACTCAAAGAGAGGGTGTGCGCCTGTGCAATGTAATCATAAAACATATAAAAACTCCACCCCCAAACTTCGACCTTGTGAAGTGGTCTAAGTTTGGGGTAGTGGTTACCTCATCCAAATAATTCAGTTTCTCTCAATAACCTAGCACACTTCCTTGTCTCGAGTTAGTCCCTTCAATCTCCACTTCTTAGGCATTCATTCACCCTCAAGACCAGCCTACAAAATAAAACTCTCAAGTACGAGGTTAGAACTTACGACTCAAAATAACACCCTAATAACTAAAAACACTCAAAAGTAAATAAAAATGGGTTACCTCCCACTCGGTGCTATTTTTAAGGTCCTAATGTCGGACCGAGCTCAAAGGAGCTTTTGGGACATGATACTCAGTGTTACCTCCCTTATTCTCATAAGAGAAGATGTCTAAGTTTTTCGCTCGATTCCCATCCTCTTTTTTCACCTCGGGCGGAGGTGTCACCTTCTTCTTTTTCGCTCTCCACGGAGGTACCCACTTCTTGGATTTTTTCTTCTTAACTTCAACTCCTCCTTTCCTCTCCAACTGGGCCACGTCCACACTTTTAAATTCTTCATCCTTCAACTCCTTGCCTTTATCCCTATCAAAACAATCAAGATCATAATGCTCAAAGGTTAAATCATTAAGTGAAGGATTATCATAATCACGTATATAAGAAAGGTTAGGGATAGGTGTGTCTTAAACACAAGGATCAATGGCATCAATGGAATGACATCTCTCATCCTCTTTCGGGTACTTCATGGCCTCATATAGGGAAATCTTTACTTCTTTATCATCAACTTTCAACGTGATCTTACCATTCGCCACATCTAACACCATCCCAGCCGTAGCTAAGAACGGTCTTCCCAAGATCAAAGGGACGTGTTCATCTTCCTCCATGTCGAGCACTACGAAATCAGCTGGAAAAAATATGATCTCCAACTTTGACAAGGACGTCTTCAACAACACCTTGAGGTCGAGTAATAGACCGGTCGGCGAGTTGAAGCGTCATCATTGTTGGCTAAAGTTCTCCACCTTCCAACTTCTTAAATAGCGACAGTTGCATCAGATTAATGCTCGATCCAAGATCGCACAATGCTCCCTTCTTGACTCCATTTCCGATATCATATAAGATCGTGAAGCTACCGGGATCCTTCAATTTCGGGGGCAGCGCTTTGTGCACTAATGCACTCACCTCATGGTTAAGCTGCACCAACTTGGGTTCATCTACTCTCCTCTTAGCTATCAAGTTCTTCAAGAACTTGACATAATTAGGCATCTGTTCCAAAGCATCATAAAAAGGATTGTTAATATGCAACTTTTTAAAAATATCAAGAAACTTAGCAAATTTTTCATCTAATTTCTTTTTCATAAATTGATGTGGATATGGGATCGGTATCACAGATTTGGGTACCCCCCATTCATCTCGCTCGGTTTCCTTCACGTTCTTCCTAGCTTCTCTTGCCTTTTTCCACTTTGGAACTCTTTCAACCTCCTCAAGTTCTTTGCCCTTCTGGGACTCATCTATATCAATTCCTTCCTCCTTGTCTTTGCCTATCTGGGTTTCATCTACCTCAACCTCCTTATGTATTTCCTCCAATTCAGCAGGCATTGGAGGACCGTCGTACTTGGTTCCACTTCTTAGTTGAATCACCTTGCATTGCTCTTTCGGGGTCCCCTCCGGCATAGAAGGATATTTCCGGGCTCTCTACCCAATGATTTTGCGATCTGGCTAGTCTGATACTCCATGAAAGTGAACCGTCTATTATTCTCTTGCTGAATCCTATTCAGCTCCATATCCCTCTTCTGGAGATCTTGATCATGCTGATCATTCTTCTTACTCATCTCCTTCACATCATACTCCAGAGAGGATAGCCTCTTACTACCTTCTTCCACCTTGTGCAGAATGACATGTAACATCTCATCCGTAGTAGCACCTCCTTCTCCTCCGGGGAGTTTTGAGCCAGGGTCGACATTTGGAGGTACAGTTATCCCCACTCTCGGATTGCTATAAGAGAAATTTTCATTCTTCCTCCATTGATTCTGAGGAGGCTGCTGGCCTCCTTGATACCCATGAGTATTCCTCCATTGATTCTGAGGAGGCTGTGGACCCGGTGGTACAAACGGTTGACCATAAGTTGGTCGCCCATGATAATTTCCACCTTGATAGCCATTCTGATTGTAATTAGGCCCTCCCATATAGTTGGCCACCTCTTGCTGGCATCTTGGCTGATCCACTTTCTCACTCACTGCAGTATTCCCTCCACTCAGATTCTGCCCAATCTCTGGATTGCTGATCTTCTCCATCATTGCCATCAACAACTTTCTAGTACCCTCACTCCCATCCATCTGATAAGCTCGCTGAAACTCTTGTGCCTCATTCCATTGCCCTGTATTCTTGACAATATTATCAATAATCTCTCTACATCGAGCTGCACCACAATTCAGGAATGCTCCACTAGCACATGCATCAAGATGGTCTTGACCTACCTTGCTGGCTCCACAGTAGAAATAAGCCATGATATCACCTTCGTTGTACTCATGCTGCGGACACTCAATGAGCATATTATAGTATCTCTCCCAAGCCTGACGTAAGTCCTCTCCTGGCTTATGCTTGAAAGACGAGATCTCTAACCTTGCTTTGATCGTTCTAGACGGAGGATAGAATCGCTCGAGGAACAGACGCTCGAGCTTGGCCCATGTGGTTACACCTCTCCTTGGAAGCGTGTTATCGTACCACTCCTTTGTGATTCCAGTTAATGAGAACTGGAACAACCTGAGCCTCTTGGCATCTTCAGACATGCCATTATGGTTGAAAGTTGAGCCAATCATCAGAAAATTCCTCAAGTGAGTATGAGGATTATCCTTTCCGACCTCCCCCTTAAATTGATTATCGACTAGCATCTTCAGGATCCCTGGGGAGATAGAAAAGTTGGTTGCCTCCACTGGTGGCAATGCTACACCATCATAATACGGTTACGACTGTGCCGCAAACCTTTCTCTGATTATCATTCTGAGGAACGTTCTGAGGATAGAATGGTGGTAGAGGTACTTGCGGAATTGGTGGTTGGTTATAGGTAGGGGTGGAGGGTAGTATAGTGGGTACGAATATGGTGAGTATGGGTAAAGTTGGTTAGGTTGGTAGACAGGGTTGTTGAAGGGGTTATTTGGATTTTGTGGATTTTGGTGGATGACTTGATTCTGGTTTTCTGCGAAATTGCTCTTGGTCTGTGGAGTTGGGTTTTGGCTGGTGCTCTCCCCATGAGGTATTTGCTTTTGGTTATCGACTCCCTTAGCACCTTCAACCCATTCCACATTTCGTTCATACTCTTCAGCTGCGAGATCCAAATCTCTGCTGAAATTCTGATTCAAATTCTCGTCACCACCTCCTGCGGTATTCATCCTTCTCTAGAAGGCTCGATTCCTTCTGGTTATAGTCTCAGAGTCTATCTTTGTTCGATCTTCGCTCATTTCTCCCTTAGAGCGTGTTTTCATATACTTGAGTACTCAACAAGAAAGATCAAACGCACCAGACTACAAGTAATAAAACAGAAAATAAAAGCACTTACTACTAACTAGTAAACTATCTCCAAGTCCTACTCAATGGATATACATCGCCATCCCCGGCAATGGCCCCATTGACTTGAACACAAAATACTAGCTATATTAGTAGTTACCCCACAAGAATATGTGATCCCTGTAGTATTGGCAAGTATAGGGACCAAGTAGTATCGAACCCAAGGGAAAGTGTGTATGCGAATAGAGCCCTGGAGATCTACGCGTCGTAGTTAATATGAATGGATATTTTTGTTTTAGAATGGAATTAAACTACTCTAAAGTCTACTTCTATCAATGCAAATTATGACATCAAACAAATAACTAAGGGTTTAATCAAATACGAGATGGTGATGCTCAGGATAGGAATCCCTACGTATACTAACGGAGCTAGTACGATAACTAAAATAACCGTGATGTGCAAGTATTAATTCTAAGTGTACTAAAACTAGGCAATCAACTTCCCTAATCTAGCACCAGATTGAAAGACTAAAAACTCAAGATTTAACCCTAATACTTCATCATATCAACCTACTTCACAACCCATTAAACAAGTTATATGGATTATCCTTAATTAATGAGACCCTTATTTACCCAAGATGATGCGGTCGTCCTCCCTAGATAAATCGGTAGATTATAAACCCCTTATGTAACCCTATTGTTAAGTCTACTTGTTATCAAAGAGTGATAAGATCATCCTCTCTCTAATAATTTTCGTACTCAATTCCAAGATAATTCTACGGTTTATTCTAAGAATTCAATTAATTAAGAGAACTAACACTAAACATCACGAGTTATCCTAATTACGTACCAACATCCTACTTCTACGAGTTCATCCTACCCCAAACATGCAAGGGTTCTAACCTAACATGGTCATTGACAGAACGAAAGCAATAACAAGAACGATGAACATATGCATAATTAAATAATCACAAGACTTGGAAAGCATAAAAAAAGAATATCTCAAAATCTCAATAAATCTGGTAAAGTAGGGTTTAGAAGTCTCTAAGGTTCAAGAACGAAAGAATTAAACTAAAAGAATCAAAAGAAGTATCTAAACTAAGAATTCGTAAAATTAAAACCTCGTTTACAAGTGCTAAACTTCCCAAAATCTCTCGACCAAGCTCTAATTATGCCCCAAAATATGCAAAGTGATCAAAGGTTATCTAAAAACGAGCTTGGAATCGGGTATATATAAGCAACGGGCCGAAAATGGGTAAAAAGGCCAAAATCGCGCGTATTTGGGTGGTGGTCGAGCACTAGCGCTTGACCCCTCCCCCCCTTGCTCGGATGGTTCTCTCCTCCAGAGCTCTTGGGGCACTCAACCGTGGTTTGCTCGAGCGAGGGCGCTCGAGCTGTGCTGCTCGAATGAATTGGCCGTTCGAATGGATGCGCTCGAGCTGTGGTGCTCGAATGGATGTGCTCGACCATGTCTTGATTGAGCGCCCTTGCCTTCTAGAACGTGATAGGTGCTCGATCAACCTCTTGCTCGAGCACTCGAGCAACTCCTCCTTTTGAGCCAAGTGATACTTTTCTTCGCACGAACTAATACTTTTCGTATTTCTTCAATATCTTCTCATCCGGGCATCCGTTTGAGTCTATTCAAAGTCCTACAAACTCCATTTTTAGTCCTCTATTCATCTATAAGCATCAAAGAGACAAATTCATCTGGTCTTCTTGGCCACCTCTGCTGAGAGGACGCCAGTTGCCTTCCTTTTGGTAGATTCCCCCTTCTGAGCAGTTCTCTCTTCTTTCTCCTTCAGGTGAGCTTCTTTGAACTTTGATAGGTCCTCTGATGAAGTCTCCTTTTCTTTCTTTGCTTCAGCAATCTTCTGGGCCTCAGCATCTACCTAGGTGCTCTTGACTTGTTGACCTCTTTCAAATTCAGGGGTCTCAAGAATGACATGCATCTTGTTCTTAGGGTCCAGCTTCATGTCCTTAGCACTTACCCTCTTTTCCCCCTTTCCGGCATTAATCATATATTCAGCCACAGTTATGTTCAACTTCATCTGATCATGAGCAAGGGCCTTCAATTCAGTGGAGCAATGGTCAACTTCATCCTCCAGCCTCTCCAAGGTTGCTCCAGCTGTTTACCCAAAGTTCACAAACTGAGCCAGCTTTTCATCAATTAAGACATTGGTCTTCTCCTGGGTAGGGAAGTCCTCTGCAGCCTTCTTCAGGACTTCACCTAGCTTGGCTCCCAGCTCCTCATGCTTTGCTTCAAACTCCAGTATCTTCTGGTTCCATAACCCTTCAACCTTCCCAATAAGGTCAGCTGAGAAAGCCTCAACAGAGGACTTTAGGTTAATGGACACATTTTCCACAGACTCCTTCAGAAATTGATCTCTGGCCTCTTCTTCTTTTTGCTCCAGTTTCTTCAGGCCCTCAATCACCAGCACACTCTGACCTTCAACCACATCCAGGACCATCTGATGTGAGTCTTCAATCTTCAGAGTAAGGTTTTGGAGTGATTTGGTGGTTGATTCCATCATCTCATCGACATGGTCTGAGAGGATGACCATCTCATCCACTTCTTCTTGTACTATTTCATGAACATCCCTCAGTTGAGCTTGAAGAGAAGGAAGCCTTTCATTTTGAAGTGAATGAACAACATCTCTCAGTGGAGTTAGGTTGACCTGGACTGGGGGAACTTCATCAGTTTGTACACCTGCATGACAAACAATGTTAGTCCTTTCCCCCTCTTTCTCACAACCTAAGTCTTCTGACATATCTACCTCCATTGCAACTCCCTACTCCTCTCTCTTCTCACCTTTCTCACTCTCTTTTTCTTTTTCAACTAAATTCTTTTCAGCTAATTCATCCTTTACAGGAATGATTGCTCTTATTTCTCCACTCACAACTCCAGTGATTTCTACCTCAGTTTCTTTTTCTTTTTCGACTCCTTCTTTACCAGACACCTCAGCTGCTCCGTAGTCACCACTGAGGGCTGTTGTGGGAGAACTTCAGTAGACACCTCTACTGAGCTTTCCGGTGGCAAGTTTTGAGCCTCAGTATCTCTTGCCAAAGATACATCCTTGGCTACTTCACCACCACCTAGCTGTGGTGAAGTACCTTCCTCCTTTTGGGGCTCTTCCTCCTTTTTTTCCTTCTCCCCTTCTTTTTCTTTCACTTCCTCTTCAACCTCCACTGGCTTCTCCATTTCTGTACCAACAACCTTCTCTGGCTCCTTTTCAGCAGCATTCTCCTCTCCAACAATCTTCTTTGCCTCAGCCAGTTTGTCCATAACCAGACTTTGAAAGATCTTCTCATCACAGAGAAGTCTGGTTTTGGTCATCCCAACAAACTCCAACACCTCCTTCTCCTCCTTCTTCCATTCATCAGCAGTGCTGACTCTAACAGCCATCATGATCTCACCCAATCTCCTATCTTTGAGTTGGACAAGAAGTCTTACTCTCATAAACATAGCCTTCAGGGTGGGATACCCATCAAGCTCAGGATATTTCGACTCCAAAGAGTAAGCCACCTCATCCTTAAAAGTATCCAAGAAGGAGTACTCTTCTTCATCGTCTGAGGGTAGGGAATGAGTAGGGGATCTGATATCGGTAGGCTCTTCTGGGATGGATTCCAGGTGAGTTGGATGGGTTTCAGGAGGGTTAGGTTCAGAGAGGGTTTGGGGTTGGGGTTCAGATGGGGTTGAGAATGCCTCAGCAGATGCCTCAGAGGGGGTGGTAGCTTGGGATCCACTTTCAGGCTGTTGAGAGCCTTCAGTGGTGGTTTTGGCAATTATGGAGATTTTCTTTGTTTTTACAGGTGTTCTGGGCTTGGTTTTGGGTTTGATGGGGGTAAGGGCAGGTACATCTGAGTCAGACTCAGTTGAAATTGTTGGTGATCAAATTTAATCGGATGGATTAGTGACTGTTTTAGTTCGGTTTTAAGACCACCAATCAATTACGTGTGATTAATTACCACCGTAAATGGTAAATCGAAGATTTGGGTTATGAAATCGTAGTTAAGAAAATTGAAATCGTATTTATCTCGTGTATGTGTACGTTTAGGTGTGTTTTGGGAATTATTTGTGAATTTGAACTTGTATTTCTCAGCTGGAGAACAACTATTTATAGAGATTAGCAAGCTGGAGGTGTCCAAGACTCTTGGTCTCCCTAGCTTGCATGTAAGACAAGTGTCCTTTGACCTTGTTTGACCCTATCTAAGCTGAATCTTAGTTACAAAGTCTTCTTTGGTCTTATCTCGGACTCATTGTTGTTCGTCTAGAACGGTTTGATTTATTCAGAAAGATCTTTTAGTAAAAGTTGTTCGCCTTTTGAGGATATGGCTTTAAAGTTGTTCGCCTCAATTTCTTGTTGAGCTGAGCTTTGAATCTTGGTTCTTTGTTCGTCCACATACACCTCTTAGACTGGTAGATACACCACCTTTTATCAATGTTGCTCGTCATCAGTGGCTAGGTGGAATGTTCATGTCTGGTCTCGGATCTTAAAATCTGTTCGCCAGTATGTTGTTCGTCGATGTAGTTGTTCGTCATTTCATGCACCTCTTGGAATGATTTATACACTCCCTTTTGATTTTCTTTGTGAATCATCTTTGATTTAAGGTTGATTCTTCGTAATCCTTATTACGGCCTTGATACTTACTCGCTCAACAATGATTGATGTTCGTCTATCAACAATTTCCCCCTATCCTGACTAGATGTTGCCTCAGACGAGCAACTTTGTGGCGAGTAATTATAGTTAGGATACTATACTGGTGAGGATTTGGATGAACATCATTGAATCTGGCGAGCAACTTTGGGTTTGCCTCTTCATCTTCCCACGATCTGGGGGATATACGAGGATGACGTGGGCGGTATGATTGCGTGCCGCCCACGTGCGGGCAGTCACGAGGCTACGCGCCTCTATATTTGCGTATAGGTCCTTTGGTTTTCAAATTTGCTCGAAATTTACCCCATTTTCCTTCAATTCAGTCCATATTTTGTGGGGAATTACACCTTTTACCCCATTTTTGCTTCAGTATAAATTTGGACGGGAATTGAATTATTTCCCACTTCTTCCTTTCTCTAATTTTCCGGTGACTCTCTCCTTCCTCCGGCAACCTCTGAAATTACTCTGGCGACAATTATTGTTACTTCAAGGTATTTACTCTCAAATTTTCTTTAATCCTAATTCCTTTTTTCTTCATTTCTTTTCTTTAAACCTTGCAATCGTATCCCTCTCGAGAGGATTTCATCACCTGCCCCTTTTAAAACCCACCGGAAAAAAATATACCACCCTTCCTCCACTTCGAAATTCAATGTCCTCCTATTCTAGTAGCAGAACCCCCTCCGGAGTCCTCAAAGCTGACCCCTTAAGGGTAATCCCATACGGTGACCAACCTCCTTTTGAGGTTTCATCCGAAATTCAATGGGAGATTGGTGTACAAGGGAAAGTTGTTGATTCTGGGAATCAGCCGGGCGAGGAGGAAACGAACGACCATTCCCGCGTGGCGAACGAATCTGAATTGTCCAGCTCAGATTCTGGCGAAAAGGAGGATCCCGAATTTGACGAGCTCACAAGGGAGTTTTTGGAAGGGATCAAATTTCCAAACCCTAGGTATATGGAAAACAAAATTCCAGTTGGAGTTGCTCGCCCATTTGAGTGGCGAGCATATGTGAATCAATACGCGAGTAACTTTCCGACCCCCCAAAGGTGTAAATTTAAGTCTCCTAGGACTAGTTTTCAAGCATCTGGGATTAGGAGCTCTGTTCTCCCAGAGGATCTGGTGGGCATACGGGAGACATATCAAATTCCTTTGGATATTTTTATGTGGGCTACCCATAGGAAAGAGCGAGCAGATCGACCACCTCTGGGGTGTACATCGATCAACATTCACACCCTCATGGCGGGGCTAAGACTTCCACTCCCACCCTGTTGGGATATGTTTAGTTTTGATGATTTTCCAAAACGACATGTAATAGGTATGAAAGCAGTCAGGATAGTATCCTTTAGATCAGGTCAGGCTAGGTTAGCTCTCAGTAGAATAGGTTGCTCAGTTGAGGGGGAACTCAGCGAGGGGGAACTTCTCAACACAGCCTGAAGATATCAAGATGACAACCAGAAGAGCTGACTGAAGACTTACCGTCAACCTGAACCAATGGAGAAGCCTGAAGGATGTCCCACTGAGTGCAAGTCAGGCTGATCTAAGCCAAGTCTGATGGACCACTCAGTGAAGAGCCTGATCAGGAGGATCAGTGCTGCACCAAGTAGGCCTGAAGGAGTCAGGCTACTGTGGTCAGGGAAGTTTGTCATCCAGCCTTATGACAAACTTCTTGGAGTGATCTTCAAACAGTCCCTGAAGGACAACTACACTGAGGACGAGTCAGTCCAACTGAAGATCATCATGTCAGTGAAGGAGGAAGCTACCTAAAGTCAGTGGGTCTTGGTCAACCCACTGAGTCAAAGATCCGTGAATTCAGGCCACGTGGACCAATCAGCACGAGGCAGCAACTCTGACACTGACAAAGGCCGCATTCCAAGAAAAGTGGTTGAAACCATTTAATGCTGGATTCAAATGTATTTCCTCTCCAACAGATACATTTGAATCCCCATTATAAATACAAGCTCATGGCTTGTTGATAGAGTGTGTTGTGTTGTTTTGTTTGAGAGTTGTATTGTTGTATCTTGTAAGAAAAACAAACACCTACGAGCTGAGAGTGTGAGTAGTAGCATACGTGCATGGGAGATATAAGGGGATTCTACTCATTTCTATACACTGAGAGTTCACAAATATATACATAAGAGTGCTCAGCTTGTAACTCTAGGCTTAGAGAGGTTTTCCCTATCTTAGCTATTGGCTAACACATTGTAAAGGGAAAACCTCACCTAGTTGGAGAAAACCCTAACCGAAACCAAAACCCTAAGTCAGGCTTGTTGGGAGTAAGTTGTTAGAAGGAGAAGGGCAGCCCAGGGAGTGGCGTGAGTCCAGTTGTAAGTGCACCTTGGCACGTTAAAAACAAGAATCCCAGGAGTGGATTTCCTGTTAAATCAGGCCGTGGATGTAAGAGTATTGAGACTCTGAACCACGTTAAACTGAGCGTACTTATCTTTCAAAGTATTTACTAAAGTGTTGTGAAAATCAGCTCACTGAGAGCTTTGTTAAGAAAACTTTAGTTGAGCAATCAGGTCAGAGAGATTCCTCTCACTGACCAGATCAGGCTAGGCACTCGAGAGTTCAGTCTCTCGAGTCACTGCCTTGTTGAGAGCCTGAGCTTTCAAGTCTCATCACTGACTTGATAGCTCTGACTCTCAGCAACGCAGTGACTTGAGTATTCCGCCACTGAACTCACTCAGGGTGCAACGCGAAGGTTTAAAAAAAAAATTATTTTTGCTCCTGAATTCCCATTTTGCCCTTCGAAAACCGGGACCATCAATTGGTATCAAAGCGGGTTGTTCACATGACCACTGATCCAGTTTTGTTAAGAAAAATGGTCTACCGAACAGATCTTAAACGTTTTAAACTATGGGAATTTCTGCATATTTCATACTATTACTTGCATTCTGACATCATTCTTGTAATAGAAAATCATTTGGTTAGAAGTTTTGGAATCATCAAAAAGGGGGAAATTGTTGGGATATGTTTAGTTTTGATGATTTTCCAAAACGACATGTAATAGGTATGAAAGCAGTCAGGATAGTATCCTTTAGATCAGGTCAGGCTAGGTTAGCTCTCAGTAGAATAGGTTGCTCAGTTGAGGGGGAACTCAGCGAGGGGGAACTTCTCAACACAGCCTGAAGATATCAAGATGACAACCAGAAGAGCTGACTGAAGACATGCCGTCAACCTGAACCAATGGAGAAGCCTGAAGAATGTCCCACTGAGTGCAAGTCAGGCTGATCTAAGCCAAGTCTGATGGACCACTCAGTGAAGAGCCTGATCAGGAGGATCAGTGCTGCACCAAGTAGGCCTGAAGGAGTCAGGCTACTGTGGTCAGGGAAGTTTGTCATCCAGCCTTATGACAAACTTCTTGGAGTGATCTTCAAACAGTCCCTGAAGGACAACTACACTGAGGACGAGTCAGTCCAACTGAAGATCATCATGTCAGTGAAGGAGGAAGCTACCTAAAGTCAGTGGGTCTTGGTCAACCCACTGAGTCAAAGATCCGTGAATTCAGGCCACGTGGACCAATCAGCACGAGGCAGCAACTCTGACACTGACAAAGGCCGCATTCCAAGAAAAGTGGTTGAAACCATTTAATGCTGGATTCAAATGTATTTCCTCTCCAACGGATACATTTGAATCTCCATTATAAATACAAGCTCATGGCTTGTTGATAGAGTGTGTTGTGTTGTTTTGTTTGAGAGTTGTATTGTTGTATCTTGTAAGAAAAACAAACACCTACGAGCTGAGAATGTGAGTAGTAGCATACGTGCATGGGAGATATAAGGGGATTCTACTCATTTCTATACACTGAGAGTTCACAAATATATACATAAGAGTGCTCAGCTTGTAACTCTAGGCTTAGAGAGGTTTTCCCTATCTTAGCTATTGGCTAACACATTGTAAAAGGGAAAACCTCACCTAATTGGAGAAAACCCTAACCGAAACCAAAACCCTAAGTCAGGCTTGTTGGGAGTAAGTTGTTAGAAGGAGAAGGGCAGCCCAGGGAGTGGCGTGAGTCCAGTTGTAAGTGCACCTTGGCACGTTAAAAACAAGAATCCCAGGAGTGGATTTCCTGTTAAATCAGGCCGTGGATGTAAGAGTATTGAGACTCTGAACCACGTTAAACTGAGCGTACTTATCTTTCAAAGTATTTACTAAAGTGTTGTGAAAATCAGCTCACTGAGAGCTTTGTTAAGAAAACTTTAGTTGAGCAATCAGGTCAGAGAGATTCCTCTCACTGACCAGATCAGGCTAGGCACTCGAGAGTTCAGTCTCTCGAGTCACTGCCTTGTTGAGAGCCTGAGCTTTCAAGTCTCATCACTGACTTGATAGCTCTGACTCTCAGCAACGCAGTGACTTGAGTATTCCGCCACTGAACTCACTCAGGGTGCAACGCGAAGGTTTAAAAAAAAATTATTTTTGCTCCTGAATTCCCATTTTGCCCTTCGAAAACCGGGACCATCAATTGGTATCAAAGCGGGTTGTTCACATGACCACTGATCCAGTTTTGTTAAGAAAAATGGTCTACCGAACAGATCTTAAACGTTTTAAACTATGGGAATTTCTGCATATTTCATACTATTACTTGCATTCTGACATCATTCTTGTAATAGAAAATCATTTGGTTAGAAGTTTTGGAATCATCAAAAAGGGGGAAATTGTTGGGATATGTTTAGTTTTGATGATTTTCCAAAACGACATGTAATAGGTATGAAAGCAGTCAGGATAGTATCCTTTAGATCAGGTCAGGCTAGGTTAGCTCTCAGTAGAATAGGTTGCTCAGTTGAGGGGGAACTCAGCGAGGGGGAACTTCTCAACACAGCCTGAAGATATCAAGATGACAACCAGAAGAGCTGACTGAAGACATGCCGTCAACCTGAACCAATGGAGAAGCCTGAAGGATGTCCCACTGAGTGCAAGTCAGGCTGATCTAAGCCAAGTCTGATGGACCACTCAGTGAAGAGCCTGATCAGGAGGATCAGTGCTGCACCAAGTAGGCCTGAAGGAGTCAGGCTACTGTGGTCAGGGAAGTTTGTCATCCAGCCTTATGACAAACTTCTTGGAGTGATCTTCAAACAGTCCCTGAAGGACAACTACACTGAGGACGAGTCAGTCCAACTGAAGATCATCATGTCAGTGAAGGAGGAAGCTACCTAAAGTCAGTGGGTCTTGGTCAACCCACTGAGTCAAAGATCCGTGAATTCAGGCCACGTGGACCAATCAGCACGAGGCAGCAACTCTGACACTGACAAAGGCCGCATTCCAAGAAAAGTGGTTGAAACCATTTAATGCTGGATTCAAATGTATTTCCTCTCCAACGGATACATTTGAATCTCCATTATAAATACAAGCTCATGGCTTGTTGATAGAGTGTGTTGTGTTGTTTTGTTTGAGAGTTGTATTGTTGTATCTTGTAAGAAAAACAAACACCTACGAGCTGAGAGTGTGAGTAGTAGCATACGTGCATGGGAGATATAAGGGGATTCTACTCATTTCTATACACTGAGAGTTCACAAATATATACATAAGAGTGCTCAGCTTGTAACTCTAGGCTTAGAGAGGTTTTCCCTATCTTAGCTATTGGCTAACACATTGTAAAAGGGAAAACCTCACCTAGTTGGAGAAAACCCTAACCGAAACCAAAACCCTAAGTCAGGCTTGTTGGGAGTAAGTTGTTAGAAGGAGAAGGGCAGCCCAGGGAGTGGCGTGAGTCCAGTTGTAAGTGCACCTTGGCACGTTAAAAACAAGAATCCCAGGAGTGGATTTCCTGTTAAATCAGGCCGTGGATGTAAGAGTATTGAGACTCTGAACCACGTTAAACTGAGCGTACTTATCTTTCAAAGTATTTACTAAAGTGTTGTGAAAATCAGCTCACTGAGAGCTTTGTTAAGAAAACTTTAGTTGAGCAATCAGGTCAGAGAGATTCCTCTCACTGACCAGATCAGGCTAGGCACTCGAGAGTTCAGTCTCTCGAGTCACTGCCTTGTTGAGAGCCTGAGCTTTCAAGTCTCATCACTGACTTGATAGCTCTGACTCTCAGCAACGCAGTGACTTGAGTATTCCGCCACTGAACTCACTCAGGGTGCAACGCGAAGGTTTAAAAAAAAATTATTTTTGCTCCTGAATTCCCATTTTGCCCTTCGAAAACCGGGACCATCAATTGGTATCAAAGCGGGTTGTTCACATGACCACTGATCCAGTTTTGTTAAGAAAAATGGTCTACCGAACAGATCTTAAACGTTTTAAACTATGGGAATTTCTGCATATTTCATACTATTACTTGCATTCTGACATCATTCTTGTAATAGAAAATCATTTGGTTAGAAGTTTTGGAATCATCAAAAAGGGGGAAATTGTTGGGATATGTTTAGTTTTGATGATTTTCCAAAACGACATGTAATAGGTATGAAAGCAGTCAGGATAGTATCCTTTAGATCAGGTCAGGCTAGGTTAGCTCTCAGTAGAATAGGTTGCTCAGTTGAGGGGGAACTCAGTGAGGGGGAACTTCTCAACACAGCCTGAAGATATCAAGATGACAACCAGAAGAGCTGACTGAAGACATGCCGTCAACCTGAACCAATGGAGAAGCCTGAAGGATGTCCCACTGAGTGCAAGTCAGGCTGATCTAAGCCAAGTCTGATGGACCACTCAGTGAAGAGCCTGATCAGGAGGATCAGTGCTGCACCAAGTAGGCCTGAAGGAGTCAGGCTACTGTGGTTAGAGAAGTTTGTCATCCAGCCTTATGACAAACTTCTTGGAGTGATCTTCAAACAGTCCCTGAAGGACAACTACACTGAGGACGAGTCAGTCCAACTGAAGATCATCATGTCAGTGAAGGAGGAAGCTACCTAAAGTCAGTGGGTCTTGGTCAACCCACTGAGTCAAAGATCCGTGAATTCAGGCCACGTGGACCAATCAGCACGAGGCAGCAACTCTGACACTGACAAAGGCCGCATTCCAAGAAAAGTGGTTGAAACCATTTAATGCTGGATTCAAATGTATTTCCTCTCCAACGGATACATTTGAATCCCCATTATAAATACAAGCTCATGGCTTGTTGATAGAGTGTGTTGTGTTGTTTTGTTTGAGAGTTGTATTGTTGTATCTTGTAAGAAAAACAAACACCTACGAGCTGAGAGTGTGAGTAGTAGCATACGTGCATGGGAGATATAAGGGGATTCTACTCATTTCTATACACTGAGAGTTCACAAATATATACATAAGAGTGCTCAGCTTGTAACTCTAGGCTTAGAGAGGTTTTCCCTATCTTAGCTATTGGCTAACACATTGTAAAGGGAAAACCTCACCTAGTTGGAGAAAACCCTAACCGAAACCAAAACCCTAAGTCAGGCTTGTTGGGAGTAAGTTGTTAGAAGGAGAAGGGCAGCCCAGGGAGTGGCGTGAGTCCAGTTGTAAGTGCACCTTGGCACGTTAAAAACAAGAATCCCAGGAGTGGATTTCCTGTTAAATCAGGCCGTGGATGTAAGAGTATTGAGACTCTGAACCACGTTAAACTGAGCGTACTTATCTTTCAAAGTATTTACTAAAGTGTTGTGAAAATTAGCTCACTGAGAGCTTTGTTAAGAAAACTTTAGTTAAGCAATCAGGTCAGAGAGATTCCTCTCACTGACCAGATCAGGCTAGGCACTCGAGAGTTCAGTCTCTCGAGTCACTGCCTTGTTGAGAGCCTGAGCTTTCAAGTCTCATCACTGACTTGATAGCTCTGACTCTCA
Source organism: Ballota nigra (assembly GCA_947034835.1). Classification (NCBI taxonomy): domain Eukaryota; kingdom Viridiplantae; phylum Streptophyta; class Magnoliopsida; order Lamiales; family Lamiaceae; genus Ballota; species Ballota nigra. The sequence continues at coordinate 44,072,114 of OX344721.1, forward strand.
GCAACGCAGTGACTTGAGTATTCCGCCACTGAACTCACTCAGGGTGCAACGCGAAGGTTTAAAAAACTATTATTTTTGCTCCTGAATTCCCATTTTGCCCTTCGAAAACCGGGACCATCAAACCCATTGTTGGTCGCTTCTTGGAGACGACCAACCTGGCCATTACTCAAATCACTCCCATTAGATGGATGAATCTCCTAGGCGTGATGAGTTTGTTCGCCCTCGAGGGGTACGTTGATCGGATTACCCCAGACGAGGTGAACTACATGATGACCATATCCAAATGTGCAGCTGGTGAGGAGGGTTATTATTACTTGAAGGCTCACCCTGGATTGAAAATTGTCGAGGGTGTGCCGAACAAGATTCGGGATTGGAAACACCAGTTCTTCTTCATTGGGGGCGATTGGCGAGCAGCTGCGAACGAGCATGGGGATAGAATACGGATTCAAACTCCAGATTCCTATGGAGCACTTCATCGTGAGCCCCAAATGTATTTTTAAAATAATGCAAGTGGGACTAATTTTAACTTTTTTTCTTTTATGCAGGTCCTCGGCTTTTGAAGTGGGCGAGCCAAGAAGAGGAGATCAACTCCGAGTTTCTTTTCACATCTTGCCTTGTTTCTCTTTGCAATATCTCTGAGAGGACGGTGGAATATTTTGAATCAGGACAAGTGTAACAAAATTGCTCTCTTTACACTTATCCTCATTATTTGGAGGCCCAAGTTGAAGTGCCTCCTGGTAAGGTTTTAAGTTCCTGCCCCATTCTTGCTCATCTTTAACATACTCCTGCTCGCCTAACTCCTCTCTCTTTTTTCTCTTTTTTTAGCCGAGTAGGTGACGATTGCCATCCCTCCTAGTTTTTCTCTCTTAGAACAAAGGGTGTTCGAGATGGCGCCGTCCCGAGGTCGACGGATGAAAGGAGATCCCCCTCAAAGGTTCTGACCATGACCAATAAGACCTCCCCACCGAGCAAACTCCACGGACGACTCTCCCTCTGAGCACGTCACCGACTCCAGCTCCTGTCTCCTCTCCGCACGGCCATAAGAGATTAAATAAAGGAGACGGTTCGTATGTGTCTCAACCACCTCCCACTGCTGATAAAGGGAAATCCAAGGCAGGTGGACCTTCTGGTCGTCAGCCTACCGCTGAAGTTGCTCGCTACACTCCTATCGAGGAGAGAGGAGGGAAAACGGGCAAGGATAAGCACACTCCTCCCCGGGGACCCGAGGACATCACCTATCTAGGGTGGGATGGAGCCAAATTTGCCGAGTAAGGATTCTTCTTGAAACTCTTCAAAGAACTGAAAAAATTGGGAAATTCCTAAGTCAAAACTTCTTTGTTCGCAGGTATCGGCCTAACGACCACCCAGGGCGAGCAGATATGATCCACCAGTATGCATGCTCCAAAACCCCAGTGAATATTCGAGACATCCCAGATGATCATGTTCGCCGGGCGACTGAATTGGTTGCTCGCGCCTGGTCAAGGCCACTGAATAAGGCCGTCCTCGCCCAAGGGGCCATCGATAACTTTCACTTGTCAATGGTGCAAGTCGCTAACTCCCTCGTATCCGCTCAATGGGGAATGGCTCAAGTAGTGGAGCTTGAAGAAGCTGCTCGTCATCACGCTGCCACTGTTCGCCAACTTACTGAAGAGAAGGATACGATGGCGAACAACTTCAATGGCCAGATTGCTCGGCTTAACAACCAGCTCAAGGTAGCAAATGACATCGAGAAGAAACATACAGAAGACTACCAACTGGTGTCTGCCGAGCTTAAAGAAAAGAAGGCCGAGCTACTCTCTTCCCAGGCTGAGTTGGAGGAGGAGAGGAGAAAAAAGGAAGAGGCTGAAACCGAACTTGCTCGTCTGAAGGAGTAAATGGCTGAGATGGCCACAAGAGACCAAGTCGAGCAAGAATTCCAGCTTCGGAGTGGGCCTATATCCAACCTGGGCTATATCTGTGCATATGCCGGCTGCATCCGTATGGCCCACTCCTATGAAGTTTCGGAAATGGTCGCCGAGCTGGGTAAGGATCTTGTTGAATTCGTCGAGCATTACCCTCCTCCCAACGGTATCGAGCTTCAATTGGGGGATATGGTGGATTATGGGATCAAACTTGACAAAATTGATCCCAGTATCACCATCACTCGTCCCCCTGCCCTTGTTGAAGACGAGCAGGATGCTGCTGCTACAGGCGAGCAAGGTGCTACTGCCGAGCAAATTATCTAAGAGCAGGAGCAGAAAGCAGCTGAGGACCTAGTTCGGGATATGATTGTTGATCCTCCTGCAGATCAGACTCAAGACCTTCCTCCCGCCGAGCAGCATTGAATTCAGGACAGACTAGTCTTTATTTTGTAATAGTTGTTCACACTTTTTGTAGTACACTTCTTCTAGAATCCTTGTACTATTTTTTAGGCTCAATGCCTTTCTTAATGAATGTCTTTCTTTTGTTCGCTCATTTTCTTTTTATATGTTAATTGCCCTTACATTTTTGTTTCAATGCTTTTGCAATTATAACATATAATTTTGGGCTTTGTTCGATTTGAACTGTGCCTTTTAATGGAATCAGGGTTTAGTCTTAGGTTCTGTTCATTAAAAAATGAACAACCTTTAAGTGGCTTTGGTCCTTAAAGATGGACTTGTACCTCGAGCTTTTGGACTTTTTTTTCAACGAACAACTATGTATACATTGTAAAAAATTTACAAGTGTTGTAAGACTGCTCGTCATTAACATATACAACCTGACGAAAAACTGTGAACACTAACTAAAACATGCTCGCTTATAATATTTTTGCCGAGCAACTTTGTCTAAAATTAAAAAAGATGAAACAACACAACTATACAATGTGCCGAACAACTTTCCATTCTATACTTAGCAAAATTTTCAAAAAATTAGGCAAGTTTTTGGTTTGCCTTACTTGGTTCGCTTGCCCCCCAAGATATTTGTTCGCCCAATCAAGAATTTGTTCGACTTATTGATAGTACTTTTTTAGATGTACAGCGTTCCAGGAGTATTGGGTCGGCTTGCCTTCCATATCTTCGATATCGTATACACCATTAACGAATTTTTCTGTTATACGATACGGGCCCTCCCAAGTTGGTCCCAATACACCTGGAGGTTGGGCGAGCAACTTTCTTAGAACCAAATCTCCAACTTTGAATTCCCTGATTTTAACATGGGAATTATAGTAGCGTTCTGCTCGCTGCTTATAGGTAGCATATTTTAGCTCGGCACTTAATCTTTTTTCTTCGAGCAAATCCATTTCAGTAGCTAGAGCAGAGTTGTTCGGCTGCTCATCAAAGTTGGTTGTCCTGATTGTGTTGGTCTTTAGTTCGATTGGTATCACAGCTTCTCTTCCAAAAGCCATTGCAAAGGGTGTTTCTCCGGTGCTTGACCTGGGAGAAACTCTGTATGCCCACAAGACTTCCAAAAGTTCTTCAGACCAACTGCTTTTGCTCTCCGCTAGCCGTACTTTTAATGTATGCTTGATTATCTTATTCACGGCTTCGACTTGTCCGTTTGACTGGGGATGATAGGGCGTAGAATAATGTTTTATGATCCCCCATTTCGTACAGAAATCTCTCAAATCTTTCCCATCGAACTGCGGACCATTGTTTATCACAATGGTTTGTGGAACCCCAAAACAACAAACAATGTTCTTCCAAATGAAGTTGATCATTTTCTGTTGCGTAATCTTTACTATGGCCTCTGCTTCTGCCCATTTCGTATAATAATTGACTGCCACGACGGCAAATCGAACATTTCCAACTCCTGCTGGGAAGGGACCAATAATGTCCATCCCCCATCTTGCAAATGGCCATGGGCTGTAAACCCATACGAGCTGTTGGGCCGGAGTATGAATATTTGGGGCAAAATTTTGACATTGATGACAAGCTTTTGCTTTCTTGATTGCGTCCTGACGTAAAGTCGGCCAATAATAGCCTTGTCTGATAGTTTTGTATGCCAAGGCTTGCCCCCCAGTGTGATTTCCACATACTCCGGCATGTATTTCTTTGAGTATTGCTCGTCCTTGCCCCCTAGGCAAACATTTGAGAAGTGGGATTGATATTCCCCTTTTGTAAAGCTGCTCGCCCACCAGAGTGTATCTGGCGGCTTGCTTTGTTAGCTTGGCAGCTTCAAAAGGGTTGTTTGGTTTTTCCCCACTTTTTAAGTATTTGACTATATTTGTTCTACAGTCTTCTTCTTCACTTGCTTGTTCATTAAGTTGGTTGACATTATAACTCCTTGTTGATGGGTCATTCATCTTTGTGATTATAATATCTGCCAACTCTGCAGGCCCTTCGCTTGTTGCTAGTCGGGCCAACGCATCTGCTTGTGTGTTGCTTGCCCTCGGAATTTGTTCAATGAAGACCTGATCTAACAAGGACATCAGGTAAGTAACAATTCGCTGATACTTGATCATATGATCGTCTTTCGCTTCGTATTCGCCTCGGACCTGATTTACAATCAATTGTGAGTCGCCGAATATTTGTAACCGTCTGACACCTACTGCAAGGGATAAGTGGAGACCAGCAATGAGAGCTTCATATTCAGCTTCGTTGTTGGTTGCCATGAAACCAAATCTGATCACCGAGGTGAATACTTGTCTGTCAGGACTGATCAGAACCACTCCTACCCCCGAGGCTACATTAGTCGAAGACCCGTCAACATAAATATGCTAGGGGTGATTAAGTCCTCTCGTCGAATCTGGTGGAAAGGTTAGTTCGACTATAAAGTCGGCTAATACTTGCCCTTTGATCGTTGTTCAAGGAACATAGGTTACCCCGAATTGGCTAATCTCTAGTGACCACTTTAGCAGACGACCAGCTGTGTCGGGGAGATGGATAATTTATCTGAGTGGGAAAGTTGTTAGCACTTCAACTTGATGATCAAAGAAGTATGGCCGTAAATTCCTCACACTCATGATAAGTGTGTACGCCAGTTTTTCGGTTGGGGAGTATTTGATCTCCCCTTCGTGCAAAGTTTAGCTGACGTAGTAAATGGGTTGATGAAATTTGCCGTCTTCTCGCACCAGAACAGAGCTGATTATCACTTCTGACGCTGCCAGGTACAGATATAGCTTTTCTCCCGGGATAGGTTTTGATAGAATTTTAACATCTCCCAGGTAGTCCTTAAGTTGGTCGAACGCCTTTTGACAGTTGTTAGTCCATATGAACTTTTCTTTTTTGATGGCTTCGAAGAATGGATGGCATTTGTCACCCGATCTGGATATGAATCGATTCAATGCTGCTAGGCATCCTTTAAGCCTTTGCACTTCCTTTATCGAACGTGGTGGTTGCATATCCACGATAGCTTTGACTTTTGTTGGATTGGCTTCAATCCCACGTTGACTAACAAGATGGCCCAGGAACTTTCCAGAATGGACTCCAAAGCTGCTCTTCTTCGGATTTAACTTCATATTGTAATGTCGAAGAATATCGAACACTTGGGTCAAATGCTGGAGATGATCTTCTTTTCGGGGGCTTTTGACTACGATATCGTCTACATAAACTTCTACTGTAGCTCCAATTTGTTCGTCGAACATCTTGTTCACCAACCTTTGGTATGTTGCTTCGGCGTTGATGAGGCCGAAGGGCATTCTCTTCCAACACAACAAGTTTTTATTCGTACAAAATGCTGTGTTTTCTTGATCGTCTGGATGCATCAGAATTTGATGGTACCCGGCAAAGGCATCCATGAATGTTAGCATTTCATGACCTATTGTGTTGTCCACCAATTGGTCAATATGAGGGAGAGGAAAGTTGTCCTTCGGGCATGCTGCATTCAGATCTGTAAAGTCTATGCATAGCCTCCAGGTCCCGTTCGGTTTCCTCAAAAGGATTGGGTTTGCTACCCATTGTGGACAGAGTGCTTGTCGGATTAGGTCGTTGTCTAACAACTTCTTTACCTCTTCATTCAAAGTCTGATACTTGTCTGGGCCATATTTTCTTCGTTTTTGATGGACAGGCCTTTTTGTTTGATTGATGTTGAGCTTGTGACAAGCATACTTTGGATCTATTCCCACCATGTCTGCATGAGACCAAGCAAAAACATCTAGATTTTTGCTGAGAAACTCTTTCATTCGGGATCTGTAAGGCTCAAGGAGCTCAGATCCTATGTATAATTCGAGATCCTTATTTTCAGGATTAACTTTGAATGCCTCCAGTTCTTCAACTGGAGTTGCTCGTCGTTTTTGTCCTTTTCAACGAGGATCAAGCATTGGTCCCTTAGGGTTGAAATCATTTTCGATGCTCATTGGCTCTGCTCCCAGGCGGGGATCTAGGTCATCTGTTGGTCCTGACTCATTGTTGTTAGTCAACACCTGGCCCTCCAAGTTATCTGGTGAGTGTTGCTCGTCACCACCCCTTTATTGTTCGTCAGAGTGAATTTCTTCATGGGTGGTGATAAGTTGTTCATCCAACACTTGCTCGTCATGGTGTTGTTCGTCCGTATCCATGTGGTCCTCCTCTATGTCCATCATATTCTCCAGTATTGATGGTTCATCAGTAGGATAGCTGGTGGTGGCTTCCATCATGGATACCAGTGCGTGCTTTGCCTGCAACTGCAGGAGGCATTCCCCAGCCTTTCTTTGATCTCCCTTTATTGTGCCTGCTCCACTTGCTGTTGGGAATTTCAGACAATAATGGTAAGTTGAACATGCAGCTTTAAATTCATTTAGGAAAGGTCGACCAAGAAACCCGTTGTAGGTTGATTCCTGATCGACGACCAAGAAATCAACCATTCTTGTTATGTTTTTTTTTTCGGGTTCCTCGACCGTTACAAGCTGAACGGACAACCTAATATCCCCTAACGGGACTGTTACAGCATTTTCGAAGCCTAAGATTCTATGATTTGAATATCGTATATAGCCCGAGTAGTCTCCAAGCTGGTCAAGCGTTTTCTTGAAAAGAATGTTGGTGTAGGTTCTGGTGTCCACCAACAATCTGTGCACTCTGGTCTCCATGATCTTAGCACAGATCATGAGCGAATCATTGTGGGGGGTCAGTATTCCCTCCAAATCCTTTTCAGTAAAGGTTAGTTCTGCTGTTTGCATGATGGATGGTTTAACCCCCATTCCTTGTACTTGATCGATCGCTCGCAACTCGGCCTTCCCTTTTCAGTTGGAGATTGGCGGTCGTCCATCAGAATATCCTCCCGCTGGTCCCGCAGGTTCCATCATGTATAGGTCCTCAAGTGGACGAGCAGCAACGGCCGGAACTGGTCGCCCGGGTTTATTATTCTTCTGAGGTTGATCATCCTCATCTTCGGAGTTGTTCTCTCGGGCTCTCTTTCCAGGTTGCCTTTTAACAAAATCGGAGAGCTTCCCTTCCTCGTAAAACTGCCAAAGTTGTTTAAGCAAATCTCTACACTCGCTCGTAAAGTGCCCCACGCTTTGATGGTAGGCACAATACTGATTAGGGTTGAGTTTACCAGTGTCCTGACGGATTTTCCGTGAAGGGGAGAGCAACTCCTTCTCTCTTACATTTTCATATACAGTATCGACTGACACTGTTAGCACCTGGTTCAACTTCTCCTTAAGCTCCGTCCCTTCATTGAATGCCTTCATGTTCTTCGGGACCCGGTATCCTGTCCCGCTAGGTTTCTTATTGTTCTCCTTGGGATCAGCTTTATTCTCCCCCAAGTTTGATTGCAAAGCTTCATGCATGGAAACGAATATGCCGGCTTGATTTCTGAATTCGGCATAGCTCCTTGGGCACTTCAGACGTACCTCTTTCCATAGCTTTGATCCTTTCTTCAATCCGACCATAACAACGATAATTTTTATGTCTTCGCTGACGGGCTCCCCTTCTAACAGCACCTTGTCGAACCTTTCCATAAATGCCCGATCCGATTCGTCGTCATTTTGCTTTAGGTCCAACAACCGGTGTTTTTGGGACATATATGATCCTGCCGGTGAGAAATGGGAGAGGAACTCTCGACTTAGTTGGATAAACGAGTGGATAGATGCTGGTGGCATTGCCGAAAACCATTTGTGCACTCGGTCCCCCAAAGTTAATGGGAAGTTTCGGCATTGGGTGGCATCGCTGGCTCCCACCGAGACCATATAATCCGAATACTTCGTCAGATGAACCCTGGGATCAGCAAGGCCATCATATTGTACACTTGCTGGGAATTGGACCTTTTTCTGAATCTGGGATTTCAGAATGATAGATGATAGGGGTGAGGATGGTAAGCTGGTTGTCCCCACTCCTCTTTGTTGGTCCAATTGTCCCTGCATGCTCTCCACAGCCATCCTTAGGCTTGACAGCTCATCCAAAGATGCCCCCTGGCTTGGAGGCTATTCAGCGAGCAAAGGCACAAGCTTTTCTGCTCGTCGCAGTCCCTCACTCGGAGCGGGCATGTCCTGGAGCTGCTTTATAGGGTTGCTCGCCGCATTTGGCCCCAGGCGCCTAAAGGCAGATTGGGAGAGTCTTTCATGAATTGATGGGCGAGGTTGTTCAAATGTTGCTCGCCCATGTTCCGCCCCTTGGCGAGTAGCTTTCTTCTATAGTTGGGGTTGGCCAAGTCTGTCCTGGGCACTGGAACGAGTTGTACCATGGCTCGACATTGTTGTTCGCCCGCGAGCAGACTCAACTTGCTCTTCTCTCCAGTCGGCCACCTTGGCTTTGCCCTTATCCCGCCTGACCTGGGCACTGTTCATCTCGTGTTGTTTGCCCCTAACAGACCTGGCCCTAACAACTTCCAGGGATTTATCCTTAGGCCTTGCTTGTGAAGGTCTATTATGTTCTTGCTGTCTTTGGAGAGCTTGGAGAGCAGCAATGGTCTTAGCCAGTTCATTAGGGTTGTTCGCTAGTGTTGGTCCCAAAACGAGTAAACAGGTGTATGGGGGGGGGGGGAATACACCTGAGGTTACAAACTTAAAATTTCTTCTAAAACTTATCAGATTACTTCAAATAGTAATTCGTCAGTGGACTTTAAGTCTGCTGAGAATTACTAGAGAAAGCTTACTGAGATAATACCTCCACTGAAAGCTCAAGACTTTTAGTTGAACTACTATCTAATTAGCTTTCAAATGTGGATTAGTGAGCCCTTTAGAAAACTCGTTCTACTTGATAAACTTTGAGTGGATAACACACACTTAGGAAATAGCAGAATGTAAATACACAAGATATAAAGTGGTTCAGAGATGAATCTCCTACGTCCACTGTCCTGATCAAACAGGAGAATTCCTTTCACTTGGAATTCCTTGTGTTATAGTGCCAAGGTGCACTGATCAATTAATCCTCTCTTAGGATGATTGATCACTAGGATAATTCCAGGTCCTAGTTCCCAAAACAAACCAGCTTTCAAACTGATACAGATAATCAGCTTACTAACACCACTAAACACTAACTCTCAACCTAACAACTGAGTAGGGTTTTGAGTAGGGTTTGGTTCCAACTGTTGTGAGATAATCCTTACAGTGTAGCTCAAGGCTTAGGATGGATTATCTCTTTCTAAGGTTTGGATATAGCTTTTAAGCTCGGTTACAGAAGGTTTGTTAGGCTCTCTACAAATGTGAAACACTTAGGAAACAAAGGTAATTTCGAGTGCTTCTAGGTAGTTATGAATGTAGAGATAGCTTTTATCTTGTGAGTTTCCCGTACATAGAAATGAGCACGTCCTTCTGTATTTATAGGCTTCCTTGAAAATCTTCCCGTTGGATTTGAATCTTCTCAAGTAAATCTTCTTGTATCTGATTGGTTCAAACGGCTCTATTTGGAGCTTTAAGTCTTGTCAAGAAATGGCTGAAAGACCATGCATGTTCACCAACTTTCTGTAGATTGCTAGGGAAAGGCTTTTGGTACTTGTCAGTCTGGGACAGGTCGGCTGTCAGTAAAGTATACTGACGTGTCATCTTCTCATTGGACCTTGAGTCTACTTGCCCAGATTCTTGTCTTGCTTTAAGGTGGAACTCCTCTGAGAGAGCCTTCTTATTCCTTCATTTATTGTAAGCTTCACTGAAATTCGTTTTGCCTTGTTTCAACCAGATTAACTAACAACTTTTAATATGTTTAGCATTGAATGTGCTTTGTTAGATCTCATCAGTGGAACTAGGTCCTCTCCTGATGGTTTTAGTCTTAGTGAGAATGCACTTAGAAAACATTCAAGACTTAGACTACTTCCTCAGATCACTTGTCTTCAGCGGACTTCGTCTTCAGCAGACTTTGCTTTCAGCGGACTTCATTCTTCAATACACTCTAGAAGTTACTAACTGCACTTCAGTTCTTAACATTTTTAACTGTTTAACTAAACTCTAACTCTACTGAATATTTTACTTACAAACAACTTAGGAGGAACATTTTGGCATCTTAATCAAAACTTAAGTCTTATACAATTTCCCAACAGCTAGGGCCTCCATTTCAGGTGGGAGGTTATGAGTTATGGCCGTATGTTGCAATTTATTCGCATGTCTGGGTTCACGATCCTGATGGTCAGCCGATGAAGCTCGAGTAGGAGATGCTCTCCTTGATAAGCGTGAACCTTGTGTTTCATTGGATTGAGGCATTTCAAATTATATTGTCTTCAAATTTTATATTGAAGAACACCAAAAACACCAAGAACACTTTTGCTTGAGTCTTCAAATATTTCTTGAGGTTTTCTTCAAATCTTCAAGCTTTCAGCTTGAAGTTCTTGATTAATCACACTAAACCGAAGGTTCGAACCCTCCTTCTAGCGCCAATTTGTTGGTGATCAAATTTAATCGGATGGATTAGTGACTGTTTTAGTTTGGTTTTAAGACCACCAATCAATTACGTGTGATTGATTACCACCGTAAATGGTAAATCGAAGATTTGGGTTATTAAATCGTAGTTACGAAAATTGAAATCGTATTTATCTCGTGTATGTGCACGTTTAGGTGTGTTTGTGTGTGTTTTGGGAATTATTTGTGAATTTAAACTTGTATTTCTCAGCTGGAGAACAGCTATTTATAGAGATTAGCAAGCTGGAGGTGTCCAAGACTCTTGGTCTCCCTAGCTTGCATGTAAGACAAGTGTCCTTTGACCTTATTTGACCCTATCTAAGCTGAATCTTAGTTACAAAGTCTTCTTTGGTCTTATCTCGAACTTATTGTTGTTCGTCCAGGTCGGCTTGATTTATTCAGAATGATCTTTTAGTAAAAGTTGTTCGCCTTTTGAGGATATGGTTTCAAAGTTGTTCGACTATATTTCTTGTTGAGCTGAGCTTTGGAATCTTGGTTCTTTGTTCGTCCACATACACCTCTTAGGCTGGTAGATACACCACCTTTTATCAATGTTGCTCGTCATCAGTGGCTTGGTGGAATGTTCATGTCTGGTCTCGGATCTTAAAATTTGTTCGCCAGTATGTTGTTCGTCGATGTAGTTGTTCGTCATTTCGTACAACTCTTGGAATGATTTGTACACTCTCTTTTGATTTTATTTGTGAATCATCTTTGATTTAAGGTTGATTCTTCGTAATCCTTATTACGGCCTTGATACTTGCTCGATCAACAATGATTGATGTTCACCTATCAACAAAAATAACATTCGGAGAAGAGTCAGGGTTACCTGATGAAGACTCATCAGTAGAGTTTGTGACTCTGACCTTCTTAGAGGTACTCTCCTTCTCAGCCTCAGAAGACCTCTTCTTCTCCTTCTTTGAGGCCTTTTCTGCCACCTCCTCCTTATGTAGGGCCATCTTATCACTCATCTTCACCAACCTCCTTTTCAATTTGGTTCTCTTCCCTTCAGTAGTACCAGCTTCCACCTCCTCCTCTTCCGCTTCAGGGCTCTCCACTGCTGTCTTTATCATCCTTATTTCCAGTGCCTTTCCAGATTTGAACAAGGCTTTTAGGTTACTCCACTTCCTATCCTTTATCCAGTCTACTCCCACATCCACATTTTCTATCAAGTAAGAGATCTTGGTGGCAAAATTTAGCTTACTTGCCAACTGGGGAGTTTTGTCAGGCTGGAATTTTGAGTGCTCTTTGTTCAAGGCCCTCAGGAAGAACTGTTGTCAGTTGAAAGTCTTTTCCTTGCTTTCAACTACTGCCCTCATCAATCTTAGCTTTCGCTTGCTTACTTGCTCCGTACTCCCCTGGTTTCCCGATATACATTTACCAACAATCTCGCAAATAACATTGTATACTGGTAAAAGTACACTTTTGTTCATTGTTGGACTGTATTTCATCTTCTTCTGCATAATGGTATATACCCAGTCTTCCTCAAGTCATCACCGCTGATCCGAATCTCCTTCCTGATCTTTTGGTGCTCAACAACCTCCATATCATCTCTCATTACCTTTTTCTTTCTTTTTAAGAATAGACACGACTTGATTCTTGAGTCAGAGTTGGATATATTGAAGAAGAACTCAAGAACCTATCTATCGAAACAGTTCTCAGGATGAACTGATAAGAACTTTTCCTACCCTGTAGCTTTGACCATCTCCAAGGCCTCTTTAATGTGTATGAACTCCAGTCTTGATTCAATCTCTGGGTTATCGAATACCACTATGGGTTCATACCAGAAATTATCTTTGTTTGTTAAAAACCCTAGATTTACTTTGGCCATTGTTAGAAGAGAATTGAGAGAAATTTGCAGAGAGTGTTTAGGAAAGATAGTAAGTGTTTGCTTGAAAGTGTGTTTGAAAAGGTTCTTTGGCTGATTTTGGGGGTTTTATATGAGAAATGGATGGTGAGATCTAGTCCCACAATCAATGTCTGAGATTAATTTGGTTGTAAGGTAGTGGATAGTTGAAGGGGTTAGTGGGGAGTTTTTGAGAGATCTTGACGGTTAGGAAAGAACCGCCTAAAATGAAAGGTATGGATTAAAAGAGTTGGTACCCGGAAGGTCACATCATCCGGCTTTTAAGGCGCGTGAGATAGGTAACTGTAAAAGCGAAACTGACTTGTACAATGCGCATTAAATGCTTGCCATATCAAAATCTTTTTGAAACAGAGTAAAAAGATTTGATTTTCAAGAAAATACTCATTAGCTATTTTAGATAAGAGTTTTATATTATAAAGCTAAGAGACTTCAGATTTGAAAAAAAATAGCAGAGTTAAAATTTTTGACCTCTACTGAGGTGGAACCTCTTCTGAGAAACACTAAGCTCTCCTGTGATCAGTGACTCCACAGAGGTTGATCCTCTTCTGAGGTTGAACCTCCACTGACTCGAAATTAACTCATCTGAGATTGGCTCCTTCCTCTACTCTCCTGGATCTAGAAGTCCAAGTTCTACTGACAGTTCTTGAAACCTTGCTTCAGCCAAAGGTTTAGTAAATATGTCAGCCTTTTGTTTGTCAGTATGAATCTTGAGCATTTTGATATCCTTCTTTTCCACATGATCTCTGATGAAATGATGCCTTATATCCACATTTTTGCATCTTGTGTGGAGAACTGGATTTTCTGAGATAGCAATTGCACTATTGTTGTCACAGAAAATAGGAACTTCATTAGCAAAGATGTTGTAATCTCTCAGTTGTTGTCTTAGCCAAAGAATTTGAGCACAACAACTTCCAGCTGCCATATATTCAGCTTCAGTAGTGCTTGTAGCTACTGCATTTTATTTCTTGGAAAACCAAGAGATCAGCTTACTTCCCAAGAATTGACAAGTGTCTGAGGTTGATTTCCTGTCAATCCTGCATCCTCCATAGTCAGCATCTGAGTATCCTGTGAGTTCCAAATTGTCATCTGAGGGATACCATAATCCCATATTCACAGTACCCTTGAGATATTTAAGAATCCTCTTAGCAGCTTCCAAATGACTTTTCTTGGGATTTGCTTGATATCTTGCACATATTCCAACTGCAAATATGATATCAGGCCTGCTTGCTGTGAGATATAGTAGAGATCCAATGATAGCTCTGTAGTGAGTCTGGTCTACTGATTCACCATCTTCATCAGGTTCCATCTTTGTGTTGGTGTTGAGTGGAACCCTTGCAACTTTGCTGGTCTGGCATCCAAACTTGTTGATCAGCTCCCTTGTATATTTGGCTTGGTTGATGAAGATTCCTTCAGGAGACTGCTTGACTTGAAGTCCTAGGAAGAAGTTCATTTCTCCCATCATTGACATCTCAAACTTTTCTTTCATCAGTTGAGAAAATTTCTCACAGAGGACTTGGTTAGGACAACCAAAAATGATATCATCCACATAGATTTGAACTAGCAAGATGTCCTCTCCTTTTGTGATCCTGAAGAGAGTTCTATCTACTCTTCCTTTGATAAAACCATGATCCAAAATGAATTTTGACAAAGTATCATACCAGGCTCTTGGAGCCTGTTTCAGTCCATATAGAGTTTTTCTCAGTCTATATACTTTGTGACTTTCTTCAAAACCTGGGGGTTGCTCCACATAGACTTCCTCATTGAGTATTCCATTCAAGAATACAATCTTAACATCCATTTTATACACCTTGAATTTCTTGTGAGCAGCATAAGCAAGAAATAACCTTATTGCCTCTAATCTGGCCACTGGGGCAAAGGTTTCATCATAGTCAAAGCCTTCAACTTGAGAATAGCCCTTTGCAACTAGCCTGGCCTTGTTTCTGACTATGACATCATTTTCATCCTTCTTGTTCTTGAATACCCACTTGGTACCAATCACATTGCAATGATATGGTCTGTCAACCAGCTCCCATACTTGATTTCTTGTAAATTGGTTGAGCTCTTCTTGCATGGCAATGATCCAATTTGAATCTTGAAGTGCTTCTCCAATGGAACCTGGTTCCTGGTTAGATAAGAAACAACAAAACAAAGCACTTTATCCATGAAAACTTCTAGTTTTAACTCCTGAGGTAGGATCACCTAGGATTGCTCAACAGGGTGGTCTGAGAGCCATGTTCTCCTAGGCTGATGTCCTTCAGTAGAGTTTAACTCTTCTGAAGTTGAGTCACTAGATATAGGAATGATATCGAATTCAGGAAATAAAACAGAGGGTTGAAGTCCTGAGTCATCATTCAAGGTATTCTCATTCTCAATGGTAATATCATTGGTTCCCCCTTGAATGATGGGCTCAGTGGATGTCTCAGTTGTGACCACATCTTCATTGACATTACTTACCTCTTGAACTGGGATTGTGTTCATCGGTTCAGTTACTTGTTCAGGTGAGCTTTGAGGAGTGGTTTGATTTTGAATGTCCTCTTTGAATTGTTGGTCATTGAAGTTATCCCAGGTTGAGATGTATGTATCAACTCAATTCTCAGGATAGCCTTTAGACTTGATACTTAATCTAGTTAGTCTTTTGCTTATCACTTCCTCATTCTCCTTACTCCTGGACTCAAAAATAGATTCATCAAAGACCACATGAGGTGTTTCTTCCACAACAAGAGTTCTACAATTATAAACTCTGAAAGCTCTACTGATTTGGGAATACCTAAGAAGATTCCTTGATCAGCTTTGCTATCAAAAGCTTTCAATTGAGTTTTCCCATTGTTGTGAATGAAACACTTGCAACCAAAGATATGAAAGTAAGATACTTGTAGCTTTCTGCCATTCCATAACTCATATGGAGTTTTTCCTTGATGTTTGGTCACCAAGGATCTATTTTGAGTGTGGCAGGCAGTATTAATAGCTTCAGCCCAAAATCTTTTAGGAACTTGAGCTTCTGCAAGCATTGTCATTGATGTCTCCTTAAGGGTCCTATTTCTTCTTTCAGCTACTCCATTTTGTTGTGGAGTTCTTGCAGCTGATGTCTCATGAGCAATACCTAATTCTTTGCAGAAGTTAGATATTATAGAATTAATGAACTCAGTACCCTTGTCTGACCTTATCTTTACAATGTTCAGGCTCTTTTAATTGCTAACTTTCTTCAGAAGTTCAGGTAGCCTGAGTTAAGTCTCTTTTTTGCTTGCCAGAAATACCACCCATGTGTACCTAGAGAAATCATCAACAACTACAACAGTATATTTTCTCCCATTGATACTTATAGGGGTTACATGACCAAAGAGATCCATATGTAACAGTTGAAGTACTATGTCAGTAGAGGTTGCTACTTTGCTTTTGAAAGATGTTTTTACTTGCTTTCCCTCCTGACAGGCTTTGCAGATGTGTTCTTTGTTGTATACTTCATTTGGCATTCCTTCCACCAGTCCATGTCTTGAAATCCTGTTCATCATCTTGAAGTTCAGATGACTTAGTCTCTTGTGCCACAGCCAATTAGTAGCAGTTGAGCTCTTTGCAATAAGACATGCATTTGGTGTGCAAGACTTCCAATCTGCAAGATAGACATTTCCTTTCCTTGACCCAGTTAGTAGTACCTGTTGTGAAGATATATTTTTGACAAAACACTGGTTACATGGAAATTCAACACTGTATTCTTTATCACAAAACTGACTTATGGACAAAAGATTGTGCTTAAGTCCACTGACATAGGATACATTGCTTACTCTTACTGAGCCAATAATTAGGGTACCATAACTTTTAGTGGCTCCTTGTGAATTGTCACCAAAGGTGACTTGTGGACCTTCTTTCTCAACAAACTCTGTTAGGAGATCTTTGTTGCCAGTCATGTGCCTGGAACATCCACTGTCCAAGTACCAGACTGAAGATTTCAGAGCTTCTCCTTTGGTGAGGTCCACTTAGCCCTGCAGTCAAAATCAAGCTTTAGGTACCCATTTTGTGTTGGGTCCTACCAGGTTAGTTGTACCTTTCGGAATCTAAATTTGCCTCACAGTTCTAATTACTTTAGAGTGGCTAATTTGTCTTCCATAAACATCTACACAGATTGTTACCTCCCTAGGTGCCTTGGGAGTAAACTTTCTATGGGTGTCAGCCTTTGAAGGAACAAGAACCTTCTTTACTTTCTTTCTTTCAGGCTTGGGTGCACCTGGCCTAAGTTTTTGTTGATAAGGGTATGAAGGGCAATTTCCTTTAGGCACAAAAGAAATAGGTCTTCTGTATGAGTCATTCCTTGAGGAGTGCTCATGCCTGGGTACTTTCAGCTGAGGTTGCTTCATTTGTGAAGACCTCGGCTGATAGTACCTCTGCTGAGATCTAGTCTGATTAGTCAACTGAGCCTTTCCATTTGGTTTTGGCTGAGTTTGACTTCTCTTTTGTTGGACCTCAGCTGGTCTTTTACCCTTATCTAAAATCTTTGGTTGAAAGGTCACAGATTTAACAAAAACTCTCTTTGTGCCACTTCAAGAAGCAACACTCAGAGGACCTTCTGAAGGTTTTGGAATAAAGCCTATCCCACACTTGTTATTAGGATTGATTTGAAAGTTTTGAATTTTCTCTATGGCAAGAGAGGGTTTGTTAAGAGCATCAATCCTTTTTAACAAGGTCTCTTCAGATTTTTGTAAGACATCAATTTTCAGGAGAGAATCCTTTACTTGGCTTACCAGTTTTAAGTTCTCTTCAGTTAACTTTATCTTAGATTCAGTAAGATCTTTTATCAGTTAATCTTTGCCATTTCCTTGACTCTTGAGGGTTTCCACCTCTTTTGTCAATTCAATGGTAGATTGAGCTGAGTTAAGATCCAACTGATTTCCAGACTCAATTAACTTAGAGTTTTCTCTCAGGAGATTTTTGTTTTCATCTTGGAGACAAAAACTTGCTTCTTGCAACCTTGAGAAATCAATCATCAATTGTTCCAAAGTGGACTGAAGATTAAGTTCCTCAATTGACTCTGAGATCAGCTCAGGTGAGTGTTCTAGAGAAATGGATGGTTTAGATTGTACCTCTGGTTCTTCTCTTGCCATGAAGCACATGTCATCATCACTGCTGTCTGAGAACAGTCCATCAGATAACTCCAAATCTTCATCAACATCCTCAGCCACCATGGCTTTCCTTTCTCCATATCTCATGTCTCTTTTGGCTTGCCTTTCCTTTCTTTCCTTGGTGCTCAGTTGAGGACAATCATATTGAAAGTGCCCAACCTTCTTGCATTAGAAACATCTATTGGCATCATCATTCTTTTCCTCAGTAGACTCCTTGGTCTTTGATGATGATCCTTCACCTCTGGTAAAGTTCTTGTAATCCTTTCTCTTTTCCAGCTCAGTTGAGCTTTTCTCTCCTTCTCTGGTGTCTTTTTGTGGATAACTTCTTCCTTCTCTGTTATCCCTGTAAAATCTTTTATACTTGCCAAATTGGATGTTAAGTTTCTCAAACCTTCTAGCCATCAGGCTGAGTTCTTCTTGCATCTCAGCCTTGCTTTGAGATTTGCTTGCCTTTATACTCTTCTGAGGCTTTGGGGATTTTGGCTCAGTCTCCTTAGCTTTGAAGGCAACTCCCTTCTCAGCTGAGGTCTCATCAGGAGCCCTTTTTCTATTAAGATCAAACTCATAAGCCTTAAGTTCTGAGAATACATGTTGCATAGACATGCTGGATAAATCCTTGGTATTCTGCATCATCACAGAGTACACATCCCATCTTGAAGTTAACCCTCTCAGGATCTTTAAGGCAAACTCTCTTTTGGTGTAGACTTTTCCCAGAGAATTTATCTCATTCATGATGTCAGTGAACCTCCCATCAAGCTGGTCAATGGTTTCAGTGGGCTCCATGGTGGCTCATACTTTTGAACAGCTACAGAAAGTTTGTTCTCCTTTATCTTGTCAGTTCCTTCACACATGAGAGCAAGAGTGTCCCAAAGTTCCTTTGCAGTCTTGCAATGGATCACTCTTCCCATTACAGAATTTGGAATGGTGGTGTAGAGAATACTCATGGCTATGAAGTTGAGGTTGTTTCTCCTCCTTTCATCTGCAGTGAAGTTATCTTCATCCTTGGGCCATTCTTCTCTTGGATCTGCAATAGTCTCAGCTGTGGTTCTAGGGTTAGGGGTCATAAAAATAAATGGACCTTTAGTAATTACCCTTAACATTTCATCATGCACACAGGCAAGATGAGCTCTCATTCTGATCTTCCAGAAGTCATAATTTTCCACTGAGAACTGTGGAAACTTATGATGGGACATATGGTTCAAAGGATTAACTCCCATATTATTCTCTGCTGGTGGTGCTACCCTAGCTGCATTGTCAGCCATAATATCTAAACAAGTTTATCAATAAGATCAATTCAGGTGACCAAAAGAAAACACCTTTTTTGCACAAGGTATACTTAGAACAATGGTCTTTTGAACCACTGCTCTGATACCAATTGTTGGTCCCGAAACGAGTAAACAGGTGTATGGGGGGGGGGAATACACCTATGGTTACAAATTTAAACTTCTTGAAAACTTATCAGGTTACTTCAGATAGTAACTCGCCAGTGGACTTTAAGTCTGCTGAGAATTACTTATGAAAGCTTACTGAGATAATACCTCCACTGAAAGCTCAAGACTTTCAGTTGAACTACTATCTAATTAGCTTTCAAATGCGGATTAGTGAGCCCTTTAGAAAACTCGTTTTACTTGATAAACTTTGAATGGATAAAACACACTTAGGAAATAGCAGAAAGTAAGTACACAAGATATAAAGTGGTTCAGAGATGAATCTCCTACGTCCACTGTCCTGATAAAACAGGAGAATTCCTTTCACTTGGAATTCCTTGTGTTATAGTATCAAGGTGCACTGATCAATTAATCCTCTCTTAGGATAATTGATCACTAGGATAATTCCAGGTCCTAGTTCCCAAAACAAACCATCTTTCAGACTGATACAAATAATCAGCTTACTAACACCACTTAACACTGTTAGGATAAATGTTGTATAGTTTTGATGAGTTAAAAAAAACCAGAAGATGTAATAGGACCATCTGGACCTGTTAGCAAGATGATGAACTAGATTATGACTTAGTCTAGGGGGAACTGCCAGACCAGAAGACTTCACCAGAGGAGTCACCAGAAGACCTACCAGAAGACCCTCCAGAGGACTTCACCAGAGGACTTCACCAAAAGACTCCACCAGTAGACTTCATCAGATGAGACTGACCAGAGGTAGAGAACCTTCCCCAGACCAGACGAGTCCGGACCAGACGAGTCTGGTGAAATAAAAGATGCTCAGAATCATCCCCTGACTCTGATGAGCATTCTATTTCTTAACCAGATCTGGACCAGAAGACATCAAGGTTGCCTGGTGTCTGGTCTTGCCTTCTCTAGAGAGAATCAGAGTTAGGCATTGGAAGCACTTGACTGTTGGTGATTTAAATCAAGTCAACAAGATCAGATTGGAAAGTATTTGAAGATAATCAATCCAAGGATCTCACCAACCCAATCAATCAATTAGGGAATTGATTGATTGAAGCTTCCTTAAATAGAGGATCTGATTAGATTATCTCTCCAACGGCTATACCCTAATCACCTCTATAAATACAAGAGTGCAGACTCAAGAAAAGCTCCAGAATCCTACGCGCACAAAGTCATATTCCAAGCTTTTGATTATCACGCATATAGTATCCTTTTTGTTCTTACTTTCATACTCACTCTTAAGGACTTGTTGGATCTCAACCTGTTCATCTTTAAGAGAAGGTTGAAGGCTGTAGACTTTAGATCAAGTTAGATCTAAAGGGTTTTGTAAAAAGGAACTGGTACTTCGAAATTCCAGTAAGCAAGTTGGTTGTTGGTTGGATAGTGAGACCCCTTTGGTATAAGGGAGAGTGGACGTGGGATATTCAAATCCGAACCACTATAAATCTGGTCCATTTACTACTTTATTCAATTCTGTTTTTAATTTTCTTAGTGCTCTTATAAAAGATCTTGTTAAAAGACATATCCTTTAGAGCTTTCGCAATTTATCTATCTAGTGGGACCAACAAGTGGTATCAGAGCACAGGTCACGGGTTCGAGTCCCCCATGGCGCAAATAGTGGTATTTTTGGCGAAAAGTCAGGATACTGCTAGGGGGGGATTGTTGGGAAATATCCTAGCAGTCTCCTACCTTCCAGGCTTGAGCGCTCAAGTCCTGCCCATTTGCTCTATTAAAGGCATAGTTGGGTGCCGCCCATGGCGCTGCAGCTAGATATGGGTTAAAGGAAATAAAGTAGCACCTTACTACAAGTCCGAGCTTTTAGTCTAGTGGCAAGCGCTTGATCCTACAAGTGGTATCAGAGCAGTGTGTCCAAAGACCACTGCTTTGTAAAGATTTTTGGTGGTCACCGGGCAGATCCATTGCTCTTAATTGTGTTTGATCAAATTTCTTATTAAATCCTTATTTAGTAAAAATGTCTTCAAAATCTTCTTATAAGAGTCGCAAGCTTCCAGAATTCTCCTTTGAGGATTACAGCCACTGGAGCTTCATGATGAGTAATCATCTTGGAGCTATTTATCACCGCATGTTAGATGTGGTAGAGAGTGGCCCAATTAAATTTTATTGGACTCCTATTGATAGTGGCAGGTCAGAGTCCAGAGAAGAAACAAGTGAAACTGCCCAGAAAACTGCTGAGGACATAGTTCCCAGACAGAGGATCCTTAAGAAGAATAATGAGCTTGACAATGATGAAAGGAAGCTATACAATCTGGATCAGGTGGCAAGGACTGAAATTATCAACACACTCACAAAGGAGGTGATAGAAAAAGTTAGAACCTGTGCCACTGCCAAAGAGATGTGGGATAAACTTGCCTTGCTCTGTGAAGGAACAGAGAAGATTAAGGACAACAAACTCCAAGCTGTTCAACACTCGTTTGACACATTTAAGATGAAACCAGACGAGACCATTGACCAGCTGGATATGTGCCTTACAAATCTTCTCAACAAGGCTAGTGCCTTAGGTAAGACTTATTCAGAGAAGGAAATTAATAGTAAAATTTTGCGTTCATTAACCAGCAGGTGGAGAATCAAAGCCACTGTGATTAAAGATAGTAAAGATCTCAACACTCTGGATTACCATCTCCTGCTGTCTGATCTCAAAGCTTACGAGTATGATCTTCAAGAGGAGGATCAAACAGAAGAGGTTTTCTCTTCTGGCCAGAAAGGAGTTGCATTTTCCTCAACTATCAAGACAGATGAAAAGCCAAAGGAGTCTACTGCAGATAACTTAAGCCTCAAGGAGCAGGTAGCACTTCTAACCCGTAAACTTGATAAGATGAGTTCAAAATATGGCAGGTACAAAAAGTACTGGAAGGAATCTATCAGAGACAAGAAGAGTTCCTTCAAGTCTGCTGACAAAGAAAAGACATCTGGAGACTCAAGGGAGACCAGATTTAGAACTCCAGAGAGGAGGAGAGATAGCATCTCTGGAAGATCAGATTACCAGAGGAAGGATGGCAGTTCTGGCAGACCAGACTACCAGAGGAGAGAGAGTAGTCCAGCCAGAGCAGAGTACAACCAGAGGAGGAGAGATCTAAGTCCCAGTCCCAGAGGTGTTGGAAAGTTGACTTTTAATGGAGTATTTGTAGATGAAGTCTACTACGTTGAAGGACTCAAGCATAATCTGCTTTCAGTATCCCAATTTTGTGACAGGGGATACTCAGTGAAGTTCTCTAGTGATTCATACACTGTCTTTTCTTCTGATTATAATGACATTTTGCTTATAGGCTTGAGGAAGGGTAACATTTATCTTGCAGATTTTAGCAGTTGCCCAAGAAATGCTTGCCTGGTTGCTAAAGGATCTGCAGAAGATAGCTGGTTATGGCACAAGAGATTGAGCCACCTTAACTTCAAAACACTGAATAAGATTGCCAGAAAAGGTCTTATTCGAGGTCTTCCTAATGAAGTGTTTAAGAAGGATCAGGTTTGTGGTTCATGCCAGAAGGGTAAACAACCCAAGACCTCCTTTAAGGATGTCCAGAGCACAACCACAACCAGAGTACTTCAACTACTTCACATGGACCTGTTTGGACCTGTTTCTCCTCTTAGTTTCAGTGGAAGGAAGTACACCTTGGTGATAATAGATGACATTTCAAGATACACTTGGGTAGTGTTCTTGTTTAAGAAAAATGAAACTATCACTAAGCTGCCAGAATTCTTCAAGCAGATTCAAAATGAGTAGAACCAGAGCATAGTCAGGATCAGAAGTGACAAAGGGACAGAGTTTCTAAATTCACACATTGCAGAGTATTGCAAAGAACATGGGATTTTGCATGAGACATCTGCTGCCAGAACACCCCAACAAAATGGAGTAGCAGAAAGGAGGAATAGAACCCTTAAGGAAGCTGCAAGGACTCTTCTAGCAGAGTACAACACGCCACAAAGGTTTTGGGCAGAAGCTATCAATACAGCCTGTTATACCTAGAACAGATGCCTAATTGCCCAGAGACATAGCAAGACTCCATATGAGGTATGGAAAGGTAAAACCCCATCTGTTTTATATTTTCATATTTTTTGTTGCAAGTGTTTCATTCATGACAATGGGAAATCAAAATTAAAAACTTTTGATGCTAAAGTAGCAGATGGAATATTTTTAGGATATTCCACCACTAGTAAAGCATTCAGAGTTTTTAATAAGAATTCACTTTGTGTGGAGGAAATACCCCATGTTGTTTTTTATGAATCTGTTGTTGAGTGCAAGGTGGAACTAAAGTCTTCTGGAGAGACACAGAATCAAACTACTCCCAGAGTAATCAAGGTCAATCCACCTATTCTTGATTCAGACTCGGATTCAGATTCAGATGATGACCCATCTTCTGGTTCTCTAAAGAAGAAGTCTTCACAAGGAGCAAAACCAGAGGAGGTTGGAACTCCTGTAGGGGGAAGCTCTTCTGCAGTTGGTGATATTCACCAAGGTACTGCAGAGGATGATCAATCAGGTAAGACCATGAGAAGGAGGACCCTGGTTGATCACCCCAATGACCTGATAATTGGAGATCCAACTAAGGGTGTCCAGACTAGGAGAACTCTTAACTTAGCTGCCTTATTCAGTTGCTATGTATCCTTGATTGAGCCCAAGAACATCAAGGAAGCACTGAAAGATTCAAATTGGATTGTTGCTATGCAAGAGGAGTTGAATCAATTCACCAGACAGGATATTTGGGAGCTGGTTGACAGACCAAGACATCAAAAGGTGATAGGCACTAAGTGGGTTTTCAAGAATAAGAAAGATGAGAATGATGTCATTACTAGGAACAAGGCAAGGCTGGTGGCTCAGGGCTATTCTCAGTCTGAAGAAATAGACTATGATGAGACATTTGCTCATGTTGCCAGACTAGAAGCCATTAGATTGTTCTTAGCATATGCTGCTCACATGAAGTTCAAAGTATACCAGATGGACGTGAAATCTGTCTTTCTTAATGGGATTCTCATTGAGGAAGTGTATGTGGAACAACCTCCTGGTTTTGAACAAGGTGACAAGGTGTTTAAGCTTAAGAAAGCTCTTTATGGGCTGAAGCAGGCACCCAGAGCATGGTATGACACTCTATCTCAGTTTCTTCTGGACAATGGTTTTACTAAGGGTAAGATTGATAGGACCTTGTTTAGGAAAGAAGAAGGAAAGGACATCCTTCTGGTCCAAATATATGTTGATGACATTATATTTGGATCCCCTAACAAGAAGTTGTGTGAGAAGTTTGGAGAACTCATGCAGAGCCAGTTTGAGATGTCCATGATGGGTGAGATGAATTATTACTTAGGTTTGCAGGTAAAACAATCAGAGAAGAGAATTTTCATCAATCAGGCAAAGTACATCAGAAACATGTTAGAGAAATTTGGAATAGGATCTAGCAAAGCAGCCAAGATCCCTATGATGACAAATTTCAACATGGATCCAGATGAGTCTGGAGAGAGTGTGGACCAGACTCAGTATAGAGCACTCATTGGTTTTCTTCTGTACTTGACTGCGAGCAGACCAGATATTACCTTTGCAGTTGGTGTGTGTGCCAGATTTCAAGCTAATCCTAAGAAAAGTCATTTGGAAGCAGCTAGAAAGATATTAAAGTATTTTAAAGGAACAATAAATTTGGGGTTATGGTATCCTGCAGATGACAACTTAGAGTTAAGTGGTTATTCGGATTCAGACTATGGTGGGTGCAGAATAGATAGGAAGTCTACAAGTGGAACATGTCAATTTTTAGGGAATAAGTTGGTATCTTGGTTTTCTAAGAAGCAGACTTCAGTTGCTACATCAACAACATAAGCAGAGTACATGGCTGCAGGGAGCTGTTGTTCACAACTACTCTGGATTAGTCAACAGCTTAGGAACTACCAGATTAAAGCTAAGGATATTCCAATATTTTGTGATAGCAACAGTGCAATTGCAATCACCCAGAACCCAGTTCTTCACACCAGATGCAAACATGTTGATATAAGGCATCACTTCATAAGAGACCATGTTGAGAAGGGAGATATAAGGATGGAAAAGATTGCAACAGAGAAGCAGAGAGCAGATATTCTGACTAAGCCTTTGGCTGAAACTAGATTCAGAGAGTTAGCTTTTGAATTAGGACTTTTGGATCCAGAGATATATTTGTTTTAGGGGGAACATCAGAGAAGTATCCTTGTTTCATTCTATTACTTACTATATTTATTTATATTTGTTTTAGGGGAAAAATATCTATGCTTCTTGATTTTTCCAACACATGGAATTATGTACTTAGGGATGAAATAATCATCCCCTATTTATAATAAGGAGTGATCGAAATTTACATGTGGATATGGGCTTGGAAAAAATCTTTTCTTAGTCTCTAAGAAATCTTGAATATATCTCATATATTCTTTTCTCCATAATAAAATATTCCACAAAAATCTCACTCACCTAATTAAGGGGTGATTTTCGAAAATTACTAGTAGAGATCCCAAGATTTGGATCTTCTTGAATATATGAGATATTCTTGTATTCCAAGAATACATATCTTCCATAATATCTTTCCAAGAAAATCAACAAAATCTTTTCTCTTCTAATATTGCTTATTTTCGAAAATACTAGAAAAAATCAGCAAGATATTATCTTTTTATTTTAATCACCTTATCATTATTGGGCTACTTAATGGGCTACTTGAGGGGCCTTAAGGAGAATTAAGATTGGACCTCCTAATGGACTTCTGAATTTCAATATTGAGCCCCAATATAATTCAGTCCATTAATATTAAGTATTACCACTAATAAATTAATATTGCACTATCCATCTTAATCCATATTACGATAATATGGGCTCCCGGTTATTATTTCCCGCGTTTAAGATTATCAAGTCCATTAATTAATTAAGCTTCTGAATAGCTCTAAATTAATTAACATCTTTCACCTTGGAGTAAAGACAGCTCAACATTATTATTCGTACCGAAGAAACTAATTCTTCACTTGCAAGATTTGGTACAATAAAACTTCTGAGCCCACCAAGGGGACTAATCACACGAGCCGTACTCGCACGCGTTTCTCCGTATTAAATCTTAGCAACCGTCGTATGATTAATATTACTGCCCAAGACACAAAGTTCAAAGTCGCAATGATTCTCACCCAACATGAATCAAAGCAGTAACTATTAAGCACACACGGTCCTATTTAAGTGACGGAGATTAAGAAATCAACAACCACTGAGGTCTAATTCTTCACCTTTCAGAACAAAAGAATTTCTCCTCGCTGTAGGACCTCTTCAACACATACTAAATGTGCTAGTGCAATCTCTTAGTCAAGACAGACCAATCTGAGCCTTACACATTGACCTTTCACGGCGGATTGTTCAATTCCACCTAGGTCTTGAAAATGTACGTTTAGTTACAAGTAAACTGTTAATGTTGTCTTCCGTGATCGGGTATCACCACATTAACTACAATGTAACATGTACTATATATTGAACAGTTTGCAATAGAAATTCAACATTCAATCATAACTAAAGCAAATGCGATAAAAGAATTATTCTCATAAAACGAGTGTTTGATACACGAGTTATACAAAGTAAAAGCATACTTTCACGTATAACTCCAACAATCTCCCACTTATACTTAAAGTCTGCTTTTAGTATACATCATGCATGTCTTAGTGTAGTAGCTCTACGTGACATCTCATGTCAACCTACACTAACCTAATAATTCCTCCCACTTATACTTAAAGCAGATTGACAATAGTCTTGACTCCCATTCCATCCACATGTCTCTCGAATGTACTCAGAGGCAGACCCTTTGTGAATGTATATACTAGGTTGTCCTCCGACATTTACCTTTGCCACCTCTTTATCTCCTCTCTTAACGATTTCTCGTATAAGATGGTGTTTTCTTTCAATGTGTTTGCTGGCCTTGTGGGCTCTCGGTTCCCTTGAATTTGCAACTGCTCCGGCATTGTCACAAAAGACAGTTATCTTGTCGGGAAAATTTGGAACAACGTCCAAGTCCACTAAGAAGTACTTGAGCCAAACCGCTTCTTTCGCTGCTTCACAAGCAGTTACTTATTCGGCTTTCATGGTCAAATCGGCGATGCATTTCTACAAATCGCTTCTCCATGTCATGGCTCCTTCTCCCATGCAAAACACACTACCCGAGGTAGTTATTTTGGAATCTATATCTGATTGGAAACTTGAGTCCGTGTATCCCATGGGAATTAGACCGTCTGACTGTTAAATCAGCATTCCATACCAAGTTCTTTTCAGAAACTAAAGAACGCATTTAATTGCAATCTAATTTGCTTTCCCGGGGTTACTTTGATATCTTGCCATCATGCCCAAAGCAAAGCAGATATCCGGTCTCGTACACAACATTGCATACATAAGACTTCCTACGTCCAAAACGTACGGAACGTCTTTCATGTCATCTATCTGCACTTCCGTCTTAGGGCATATTTCTTTAGATAGATGGATTCCGTGCCTAAAAGGTACAAAACCTTTCTTGGAATCGTGCACGCTGAAATGCTTCAAAACAGTGGCTTTGTATGAAAACTTGCGATAAGCCCACCATCTTCCTCTTGCGATCTCGAGTGAACTTGATCCCAAGGATGTGACCGGCTTTCCCTAAGTCCTTCATATCAAACTGATTTGACAGCCATACCCTTACGTCTAACAATACCTTTACATTGTTTCCAATGAGCAGAATATCGTCTACGTATAATACTAAGAATACCACCGCAGTTCCGTCACACCTTTTACACCCACAACTTTCGAACTTGTTTTGATCACAAACCCGTAAGACTTAATAACTTGATCAAAACACTGATTCCAAGTACGCGACGCTTGCTTAAGTCCATAAATGGATCTCTTAAGCTTGCATACGAGGTGCTTTTGGCCTTTTCCAACGAAACCTTTGGGCTGTTGCATATAGATCCCATCAAGACTTCCGTTAAAGAAAGCTACCTTGACATCCATTTGCCAGATTTCGAAATCTAAGTGCGCAGTGATCGACAAGAGAATACGGATGGACTTAAGCATAGCTACAGGCCACAGGCCACAAGCTTTGCTTTGAAGGTCTCTACCCTTCCGTCCGGTCCTCTTTTCCTCTTGTACACCCACTTGCATCCAATGGGCTCTACCCCATTAGGTGGATCAACCAACTCCCACACTTGATTATAATCCATCGAACCCACCTCGGTTTCCATTGCGGTTTGCCACACTTCCGCGTCTTTGTCTTGGATTGCCTCGTCGTACGTTCATGGGTCTGATTCATCGCCGGGAATCAAATCCGAAGATTCTCCAATTCCCATGAATCTCTCGGGTTGCCTTGCAATCCTCCCACTACGACGGGGTTCCGGTTGTGAAGGTATGACGTGTGGTATATCATCTTGTATACTTGGTATAAGAGTTTGCCCTCTTAACTCGTCTAAGGTAATCTCACTTCTGGGCTTTCTTTTGTTCATATAGTCTTCCTCCAAGAATTTAAAGTGCGAACTAATCACGATCTTTTAATCCTTGAGACTATAGAACATACACCCTTTCGTTCCCATGGGATATCCTATAAACAACCTTAATTCCGAACATGGATCCAATTTACCGGCTTCCTTGTCTAGCACGTATGCCGGACAACCCCAAATCTGCAAGTGTCTTAGACTGGGCTTGCGCCCCGGTCCACAATTCCATTGGGGTTTTAGGAACCGATTTGGATGGCACCAAGTTTAGAATGTAAGTCATTGTTTCCAAGGCGTTACCCCAAAACGACTTGGGTAAATCCGAATAACTCATCATGGATCTGACTATTTCTAAAAGAGTCTGGCTCCTTCGTTCCGCCACACCGTTCTATTGAGGGGTTCCCGATGTGGTCAACAGGGATACAATCCCTTCTTCCGATAGGTAGTTCAAGAATTCATTGCTAAGGTATTCGCCTCCACGAACAAATCGTAGAGACTTGATACTTCTTTCCCTATGCATCATAAGGTAGATGTATCCGTATCTTGAGTAATCATCAAATTACTCATACCTCTTCTTGCTATGATCGTCATTGAACCACACATATCGGTATGAACGAGTTCTAACACTTCCGTAGTTATATTCCCCTTGGCTCCAAATACCCTCTTGGTCATTTTACCCTCTAAACAGGATTCACAAGTTAGAAACGGTTCGACTTGGAATGATTCCAAGGATCCGTCTTTCACCAATCTCTCTATCCACTTTAGATTAATATGACCTAGTCTAAGATGACATAGAAGTGTTTCGTTCATCTCCGAAGAACGCTTTCTTTTATTACTCGAAATAATCGATGTGTTATTAGATTCAATTTTGTGAGTGGTGTGCCCAAATAATGGTATAAAGATCATCCATTAAAGTTCCGGAACGGATAAACTCATCGTTTCAAGCAATAATAACATCCTTATTAAAAGAAACTGAGTATCTATTCAAACAGTTTAGAAACTAAAGGTTGAGTTCTTTCTAAACTAGGAACATGAGGAACGTCTCTCAAGACCATAACTCTATCTTCACAAGATAGGCGCACTTCTCCCACTGCTTCAGCTGCCACTCTCGTAGCATTGCCCGATGTGATGGGGATCTCACTTCCGTTAAGTCGTCGGGTTAGCTTAAACCCATGAAACAAATGTGATCAGTAGCTCTCGT
Organism: Ballota nigra; assembly: GCA_947034835.1. Classification (NCBI taxonomy): domain Eukaryota; kingdom Viridiplantae; phylum Streptophyta; class Magnoliopsida; order Lamiales; family Lamiaceae; genus Ballota; species Ballota nigra. The sequence goes on from OX344721.1 coordinate 44,101,839, forward strand.
ATCCACTATCCACGAATAGACAGCATACGCCACTTCACAAGTTTCGACGACTAAGGTGTGTGAATTACCTAACTTTCCTAGCCTCTTAGGCTTGGAACAGGCAGACCTCCATTGTCCTCTCTCACCGCAACTAAAACACTTCCCCTTCGATGCTTGCCTTTGCATTTGCCTTTCGCAATAATTGGATTTGCTTGGATCCGGCCTTTGGTTCTCTTCCTCTTTTTCCCTCCCTTGGGACCAAAAGAGGTAGACGAACCATTAGCCACCATAGCACTAGACTGGTGCTCCATTATCACCTCCACCGAAACTAAAGCTTGCAAGAGCTCGGGCAAACGACTTGTCCGTTCATTCATCTGACAGTTCAGATGAAACTACTCAAAGCTTCTCGGTAGGGAATGATATATGAAATCAATCAAAATCCGCACCAAGTACTTCCAACTTGTTAAGGTATGCCATTATCTCGAGAACGTGCTCCCTCACGGGCGTTCCTTCCACCATTTCCAACTTGACCGAGTCATGTTTGGTGAACTGATTAGTCATGGGATTCTGATGTGAAAACATCTCTTCAAGGTGTTCCATGATTTCAACAGCGGATACAATGTCTTCATGAACACGTCTCAAATCCTCAGACAGAAATGTCAAGATGATGCACTTCATTCATTGTCACGCTTCTGATCATAAACTGCCTCTTCCCATTGCTTGACTTATCATTAGGCTTGTCGGGTATATTAACATAAATAACCCAATTGTGTTTTCGTGCAGTAAGGACAAATTTAAAAAAAACATTTCCAATCGATATAATTCTCTCCAAAAAGTTTATTAACTTTAAGTATATTAAACAGTGGATTAAAAGGTTGCGACATGATGAAATGAGAATAAAACATACATTCATATTAATATCTAGAAAAATACAAAATTATCACATAATTCGATCACATCAATTATATTGAAACCTTAAAACAATATAATCATGCATCAGCCAACATCTCGAAACAATTTAAATGCGCCACGAGGGGTGGTCTATACATTTAAATACATTCAAGCGGATCACAAACTTAAAAGTTACAAATCCTTAATTCAAAATTAATAGTTGGCTCCCACTTTGACCACATAGAAATTGACAGGGACTCCGAGGGGAGTAAGTTAATATCAATTTCCTATGCCTAAGTAATAACCATAATTAAATACAGGATTATTATTTCGCTTTGAGCAAGCCACTCGTGGTGAGGGTCAATACCGCCACTAGTAATAATCCACAATCATCCTTTCGGAATTTATTCATGTGAAATCCGTTCTTTTGGCCGATCCGAGGGGGAAATGTATTCCAAAAGAACTTCACAAATAAATAAATTATGGAGGTCAAAATAATCCAATTTTAATATCCGGAATAAAATTGCGATTATAAAAACATACTTAGTAATTTTCGAAAGTAAGGTTTTTCTTGGACAATTAAATTCATGCAAACACATATTAACAAATAATAAGTGCACGAAATAAAACATCCATCAAAATAAAATTAAACACTTTGGAGCACTCGAATCCAATTGTCACGGTTTAATTTCTTCACGTCTTGATGCGAAAAATCGTCCTTGTTGCTTTCCGACGTTCGTCTCGACGTGCTCCCACTCGAACAACAACACTTCATCAAAAACAACATCGTTTGGGGTTCGGGACGACGTTTAAAATCACACGGAAAAAAAACACGAACCGAAAAAATTCCACGGCCTGAGATACAGCGCGCGTCGGCCCACGAAGTGGGCCCGCGCGCTTCCCGGCCCGAGAAGCGCCGAAACGCTGCCCGAAGCGCGCCGAAGCGCAGCCCCGAGGCGCTGCCGAGGCACACCCGAGGCGTTACACGGAGGCGCGCCGAGGCGCCGCCCGGAGCGCCCCGAGGCGCTGCAGCCCGGGTCCGAAGCGCGCGCGCGGCGTGCGCGCGGCGCCAGCCTCCGTCGCGCACGGCGTGCGCCGTGCACCCCCGTACGCCGTTTTTTTCGCCGTTCGTCCTTGTTTTCTTCACCCCTTGCATGATTTTACGTCCATACACGCTCCACGCTTAACGTACCTCTTGTAGTATTGGCCTTTGGATATACGGGACAATTGTAATCTCGCTCTATCGACCCAAAGCCTTCTCAAGTATTTCCCTTTTCACCTCACTTGATCGCCGGTGGGAGATGCTTTCAAGTAATTTAATAAACTAAGGAAAAAGAAAAATATCTATGCTTCTTGATTTTTCCAACACATGGAATTATGTACTTAGGGATGAAATAATCATCCCCTATTTATAATAAGGAGTGATCGAAATTTACATGTGGATATGGGCTTGGAAAAAATCTTTTCTTAGTCTCTAAGAAATCTTGAATATATCTCATATATTCTTTTCTCCATAATAAAATATTCCACAAAAATCTCACTCACCTAATTAAGGGGTGATTTTCGAAAATTACTAGTAGAGATCCCAAGATTTGGATCTTCTTGAATATATGAGATATTCTTGTATTCCAAGAATACATATCTTCCATAATATCTTTCCAAGAAAATCAACAAAATCTTTTCTCTTCTAATATTGCTTATTTTCGAAAATACTAGAAAAAATCAGCAAGATATTATCTTTTTATTTTAATCACCTTATCATTATTGGGCTACTTAATGGGCTACTTGAGGGGCCTTAAGGAGAATTAAGATTGGACCTCCTAATGGACTTCTGAATTTCAATATTGAGCCCCAATATAATTCAGCCCATTAATATTAAGTATTACCACTAATAAATTAATATTGCACTATCCATCTTAATCCATATTATGATAATATGGGCTCCCGGTTATTATTTCCCGCGTTTAAGATTATCAAGTCCATTAATTAATTAAGCTTCTGAATAGCTCTAAATTAATTAACATCTTTCACCTTGGAGTAAAGACAGCTCAACATTATTATTCGTACCGAAGAAACTAATTCTTCACTTGCAAGATTTGGTACAATAAAACTTCTGAGCCCACCAAGGGGACTAATCACACGAGCCGTACTCGCACGCGTTTCTCCGTATTAAATCTTAGCAACCGTCGTATGATTAATATTACTGCCCAAGACACAAAGTTCAAAGTCGCAATGATTCTCACCCAACATGAATCAAAGCAGTAACTATTAAGCACACACGGTCCTATTTAAGTGACGGAGATTAAGAAATCAACAACCACTGAGGTCTAATTCTTCACCTTTCAGAACAAAAGAATTTCTCCTCGCTGTAGGACCTCTTCAACACATACTAAATGTGCTAGTGCAATCTCTTAGTCAAGACAGACCAATCTGAGCCTTACACATCGACCTTTCACGGCGGATTGTTCAATTCCACCTAGGTCGTGAAAATGTACGTTTAGTTACAAGTAAACTGTTAATGTTGTCTTCCGTGATCGGGTATCACCACGTTAACTACAATGTAACATGTACTATATATTGAACAGTTTGCAATAGAAATTCAACATTCAATCATAACTAAAGCAAATGCGATAAAAGAATTATTCTCATAAAACGAGTGTTTGATACACGAGTTATACAAAGTAAAAGCATACTTTCACGTATAACTCCAACAATAGTTGAATCCTTCAAGATATTTGCCAGATCTTCTTGCCAGAATTTGACGAAGGGCTTTCTGGACAAGCATTTGAGGCAGAAATACAAGGTACTTTTTGACATAGTGGTGAAAGTGTTGATGTGTGAAAATCACAGCACGGGTGTAATTTTCAATGGAAGGATGTGTGTGATGAGGGCATTGTATGATGGAGTGCAATGCAACTGGGCGGAATTCTTCTGGGATGTTTTGAGGAAGAACAGATTGAAAGTGAAGAAGGAGGCTTTCCCTTCCAAGCCAGGGGAATTGCAGTTCTGTTTCACTGCAAATGTTTCGTTGGGAACGAAACTGACTCTGATTCTGGATTCGTTGCTTCCAGAGAAGAGATGGAAAGAGTCTTGGTGCAGAGGGTTTCACAAATCCAAGATCTTGTTCTCCAAGGATGGCCCTCTCCATGGCCATGCCAACTCTGATGGAGAACAAGCCATTCCTGCCCCTCCTCTCCAAGCAGTGCCTTCGCCTGCTAAGGGGCAGAAGACCAAGAAGAGCCAGCCAAAGAAAAAGGCTGAGGCGACTGGTTCTTCAACCATGGCGTTCTCTGGTTCATCAGATGATGACCAGATTCCTCTTCAAGCTGCCTTGAAGAAGAAAGGTGATGGAGGAGAGGCTGCTAAGAAAGCTGCTGACAAGAGGAAGCAGATGCCAGATGATGCAAGAAAAGCTTCTGCTAAAAAGCCTAGAACTTCCTGAAGGAGCAAGAGTACACTTCTGGTGGATGAGCCAGACGATGATGAGGAAGAAGCAGAAGAGGTTGAGCCTCTTAAGAAGAAGTCCAAGGCCAAGAGGGCCATTCTTCAAGAGTCAGATTCTGGATCTGATCTTGGAGATGCACTGGAGCAAGCGATTGATGAAGCTGCCAGAATCATGCAAGACTCCACTGCTCCAATCCCGTCTGATGAGGTAAACCCACCTATCCCAACCTCTACCCCCATTAATCTTGTTACCCCCACTACCTATCCCCCAGAAACTCAAACTCAGAATCTCCCAACTGCTTCTGGTGCCCCCATTGCTTCACCAGAGCAGACCCTACCTGATACCCCCATATACACTCCCTCCACCATCCCTACACAAACTCCCTCTCCCCCCTCTTCCCAAATTCCTCTTCCCACTAACCCCTCTCCCCCATCTCCTGTACCAGAGGTACCATCTTCCTCTGGTGCAGAACAACTTTTACCCTCTACCTCTACCTCACAAATTCCCACCCCTCCCCAATCTCACACTGACCATATTCCCCCCTCTTCCATGTCCTTGGGATTTGTTGCTCCCCCTCCCTCTCCCACCTGTCTGACCAGCGATGATAGTGAAGAAGAGGATGCTTCACTGGAGCCGGAGGTCTTAGCACCATCCTCCTCTGCCTCTGGGCCCAAACCCTTTATGTTCTCATCTGCAGACATGGGTCCCATTAGGCAGAGTATGAGTGTAAGTGCCCAGCTTTGGCTAAGAGAGCACTTTCCAATTCTTTTGGAGCACTTACCACTGTTGGCGGATCTGACTGACGCCAAAGTCTGGAGCAAGACCAGACTAGAGGATGTGGAGGACCTGATGATGCTGCTAGAAGAAATGACTCCCTCCACATTCACTTCCTGGGAGATAGAGCTCAAGAAAAAGATGAACATCCAGAATCCTGTTGAACTTGAGACCCCAGAGGCAGCCAAGGTGTTGATCCGCACCTTGTTGATTCAGAGAAGAGTTATGATCTCTCCTGAGGGCCCCTCATACAAATTTGGCCCTCACTTCACTTTCCCTCCTGAGCTTTACTCTGATGAGGAGGACTTTGATGTAACTCCTGTCGTGCTGCAAAAGATGAAGACTTTCTTCAATGAGCAGATCATGCAGATTGGGCGCTTTTCTAAGGCAATTCAACATATGGCCCCTGCTATGATTGAGCACCAGATCCGGCAGGAGAGGAAGATCTTTTTGAAGCAGATAAAGTCTACCTTTGCAGCTGCCAAAACCTCTTTTAAGGCCAATGGACTTTTTGTAAAGCTGGATGTGATGCACAGCCAGAAACAGCTCCAGGAACATGTGCTGGAGCAGATGAGGCCAGTTTCTGTGTTGAAAGTGGAGATGGCATCCCAGATGTTGCAGACTGCAAAGATGAAGGACTCCCTCCAGGAGATGTTAGAAAAGCAGGAGAGACTAGTTGCTGAGTCAAAAGCCTATCTGGAGGAAGCCAAGCAACTGCGTGATCTTCACTCTTCCTCCAACACTGTCTTGCCTGATCTCATTAGGCAGGTGGTGCAGCCCCTTTTTTATGAAGTTAAAACGGGGTAAGAGAAGGCCAGAACTGATCTGGCGAAGACCATAAATGAGACTCTCTTCAGCCATGGTGCTCGTCTGGACCTGCTGGAGAACACTTTGGCCCAGGCTGAGCTGCAAAAGAAGAAGAAAGAGGAGTTGAAATCTCTTACCATGGCAAAGCAGTTTGCGGCAGAAGAGGAGTCTTCAGAAGCAGAGCAGAATCCTATCTCAATTTCTGGACCTGCTAAGAGGAAGATAAGGAAAGTAAAGAAGAGCTTCCTTGAATCTGTTGTTGAAGAAGCAGAGAAGAGATTCAAGGAAGAAACGCCTGAAGAGAGGCAAGCTAGGATAAGGAAGAACATAGATGAAGAGCAGAGCTCAGATATGTTAGGAGGCAGAACAAGAAGGCTAGAGAAGCTGGTGTTCCTTCTGGTGCCAGTGGATCTAGTCAAAAGAAGAAGGCTCATGTTGAAGTAATGAACATCTTGCCACTCAGGACAGAAGGGTCCTTTGACTCTACTGTACCTGTTCCTCTTATCAACAAGTGGAAGGATGCCAAGATTCCGTGGTTCATTCAACACTACATCCAGAGGCCACCACCAGAGGATGATGCACTCATCAATAGAACTTTCCACTCCTGGATGAAGGCCTATGATGCAGAGCTTTACAAGCAGCTAATGGATTCTACCATAGAGTTCAACCTGGAAGTCACAGCCCCTGAGTTCCATTATCTCAACACTCCTATGCTTGGGGACCAGGTTGATTGGCTAGAGTTGAAGAAGTTGTTCCAGACCAAGGTGTTGGTGAATTTCACCCCAACATCTTCTGCTGAGATCAAGGCTGTTCAAGACAGATTCCTTGATTGGTTTCTGGTGCCCAAGGAAAATAGAAGATATGCATAGATTAGGACTCTGATATTCATTGTAACATGTAATCTTTTGTCCTCTATTAGTAATGAAAAATCATATCTTCTCTGTTCTAAAGACAACTTCTTGTTGTCTTAATTGTTTGCCTGATAAGATCTATTCTAAGGTCGTATCCCTTTATTATTTTTCTTGCTTATATTCTGATTTGATCAGTTCTGGTAATGTTTTAACTCCATCAAAAATGGGGAAATTGTTAGGATAAATGTTGTATAGTTTTGATGAGTTAAAACAAACCAGAAGATGTAATAGGACCATCTGGACCTGTTAGCCAGATGATGAACTAGATTAGGACTTAGTCTAGGGGGAACTGCCAGACCAGAAGACCTACCAGAAGACCCTCCAGAGGACTTCACCAGAAGACTCCACCAGTAGACTTCATCAGATGAGACTGACCAGAGGCAGAGAACCTTCCCCAGACCAGACGAGTCCGGACCAGACGAGTCCGGACCAGACGAGTCTGGTGAAACAAAAGATGCTCAGAATCATCCCCTGACTCTGATGAGCATTCTGTTTCTTAACCAGATCTGGACCAAAAGACATCAAGGTTGCCTGGTGTCTGGTCTTGCCTTCTCTGGAGAGAATCAGAGTTAGGCATTGGAAGCACTTGACCGTTGGTGATTTAAATCAAGTCAACAAGATCATATTGGAAAGTATTTGAAGATAATCAATCCAAGGATCTCACCAACCCAATCAATCAATTAGGGAATTGATTGATTGAAGTTTCCTTAAATAGAGGATCTGATTAGATTAGCTCTCCAACGGCAATACCCTAATCACCTCTATAAATACAAGAGTGCAGACTCAAGAAAAGCTCCAGAATCCTACGCGCACAAAGTCACATTCCAAGCTTTTGATTATCACGCATATAGCACCCTTTTTGTTCTTACTTTCATACTCACTCTTAAGGAGTTGTTGGATCTCAACCTGTTCATCTTTAAGAGAAGGTTGAAGGCTGTAGACTTTAGATCAAGTTAGATCTAAAGGGTTTTGTAAGAAGGAACTGGTACTTCGAAATTCCAGTAAGCAAGTTGGTTGTTGGTTGGATAGTGAGACCCCTTTGGTATAAGGGAGAGTGGACGTAGGATATTCAAATCCGAACCACTATAAATCTGGTCCATTTACTACTTTATTCAATTCTGTCTTTAATTTTCTTAGTGCTCTTATAAAAGATCTTGTCAAAAGACATATCCTTTAGAGCTTCCGCAATTTATCTATCTAGTGGGACCAACAAACACTAACTCTCAACCTAACAAGTGAGTAGGGTTTTGAGTAGGGTTTTGGTTCCAACTGTTGTGAGATAATCCTTACAGTTTAGCTCTAAGCTTAGGATGGATTATCTCTTTCTAAGGTTTGGATATAGCTTTTAAGCTTGGTTACAAAAGGCTTGTTATGCTCTCTACAAATGTGAAACACTTGGGAAACAAAGGTAATTTCGAGTGTTTCTAGATAGTTATGAATGTAGAGATAGCTTTGATCTTGTGAGTTTCCCGTGCATAGAAATGAGCACGTCCTTCTGTATTTATAGGCTTCCTTGAAAATCTTCCCGTTGGATTTGAATCTTCTCAAGTAAGTCTTCTTGTATCTGATTGGTTAAAACGGCTTTATTTGAAGCTTTAAGTCTTGTCAAGAAACGGCTGAAAGACCATGCCTATTCACCAACTTTCTGGGGGAAGCTAGGGAAAGACTTTTGGTACTTGTCAGTCTGGGACAGGTCTGCTGTCAGTAGAGTACACCTACGTGTCATCTTCTCATTGGGCCTTCAGTCTGCTTGCTCAGAATCCTGTCCTGCTCTAAGGTGGAACTCCTCTGAGAGAACCTTCTTAATTTTTCATTTATTGTAAGCTTCACAGAAATTCGTTTTGCCTTGTTCCAACCAGATTAACTAACAGCTTTTAATGTGTTTAGCATTGAATGTGCTTTGTTAGTTTACATCAGTGGACCTCGGTCCTCTCCTGATGGTTTTAGTCTTAGTGAGAATGTACTTAGAAAACATTCAAGACTTAGACTATTTTTCGGATCACTTGTCTTCAGTGGACTTCCTTCTTCAATACACTCTAGAAATTTATAACTGCACTCCAGTTCCTTAACATTTAAACTGAAATAACTAAGTACTAACTCTATTGAACATTTTACTTACAAATAACTTAGGAGGAATATTTTGGCATCTTAATCAAAACTTAAGTCTATACAATTTCCCAACAATGAATATCGCCAAAACTATTAAAGGAAATCATTCAGCTATTATATATTTATTATGATTTTAAATTTAATTCGTATTTGAATAATTTGATGCTTGATAGTATTTGATTTTGTAATTAAAGAATACATGTTGTACTTTGTATCAAATTACACGCACACTCTCATATACATTATGTGTACGGTGCACTCACTCAATATGTGATGTCTTATTCAGGTGTTTGGTGCACTCACTCAACAGTTGATATTTTATTTAGGTGTACGGTGCACTCACTCAACCGTTGATGTTGTTTATGCTATAAAGTGTAGGCTGATTACACTGAAAAATATTGTTAGATTAAACTAAAAAAATTACACTGAAATTCAATTTTCAGTGTAATTAAATCATATTTTTCAGTATAAACAGTATCAATTGTTGAGTGAGTACACCATGCACAAACTGTACAAAAGAGTTACTCCAAATTAAATGCTCACCCAAATTATACACCTTCAATTTTAAACCTAAAGATCCTAAACCACTACTAAAGGTTCAACCCTATATTTTTGTATGAGATTATGAAAGTAGTTCTAGGTTCGTTCAACCCAAACGGGCTGGAAATTAGGTTCTTATATTTTATGATATAATTTAAAAATATGTGATGTATTTTGTATTCATGTGATCAATTGGAGTAAATCTATTATGTATTTGGTGTATGATACACTCACTCAACAGTTGACACTGTTTTCACTTAAGAGTTTGTTTAAATTATACTGAAAAATATGGTTGGATTACACTGAAAAGTTTACACTGTTGAGTGAGTGCACTCTACATTTGGTGCATATGAGAGTTTGTCGATCAATTGTTTTCTATTTTTGACCGATTCCATCTTAAATATTGTAGATCATAGTAATCAATAGACACATTTCGTTCAACAAAATAAACTAAAAGTAATTTATTTCTTTTGGGTATAAAGACTTGGGTTTCTCTAATATCAGATACGGTTTATAACTAGTCATGTGTTAACACACTGACTTGCTACCTATTAAGTTAATATATTATTATTAAATTATTTTAAATTTGTAATTTTAAACTTACAATTATACCCCTTTAAATTAAATTACATAATTTATTATTACATATACAAATATTAATCGAAATCTTAAAGAAAACTTATTGAAAACTCTTGTTCATTAAAAAAATCAAATCAAACAAGAAGGAGAGGGCCCCGATGACAACACCACTCGCTCCCACCGCCACTCCCAACGCCCTGCTGCCACTCCCACCGCCATTCTCATTGTCGACATCTGCCTCTCTTGAGTGCTAGAACATATAATCAATCTTCCATCAAGTGATTTTTCTCCAATAGAGCACAAACAACGTCCTGCCACCGTGCTTATGAACGGTTTTGATGCCCATTGTATAGATAACCTTTTCCCTACTGATTAGACATGAAATTGTGATGTTTTGGTGTTCAATTCGTTCATATTTTGAGTATTTTTTATGAGTATTTAGAGTCATTTGAGTAACATTTTCATAAACTCATTAATTTGGCTCTTTGGTGTTCATATTAAAAAAGAAGGCGAAAAACAGAGTTCGTAGGACTTTGAATCGACTCAAACGGACTCCCGGATGAGAAGATATGAAAGAAATACGAAAAGTATTAGTTCGGGTGAAGAAAAGTGTCAAATAACACAAAAGGTGAAAGCACTCGACCAAACTGAGCTCGAGTGCCAAGTGCTCGAGTAGCCCGTGCGTGCTGTGATGAAGAAGCGCTCAACTAAACCATGTTCGAGCGCGAGGCGCTCGAGTGGTTCAGCTCGAGCGACATGTGTTCCCTGTGACAAGACGGCGCTCGACCAAGCCCGCTCGAGCGTTCTGATCGGATTTTGGTCCATATTGTGTAAATACCCATCTCAAACCTATTTTTACACATTGAGACTCAATTTTCAAAGGGGGAGAGGCTTGGGACGTGATTTTGAGAGTTTGGCAAGGATTTCAAGAGAGGAATCAGATTTTTATCATACGGATTTCATAGAACGATTATTGCTTTGAACGGTTTAGTTTTCTCTTTACGTTTTTGGATACTTTGATGGAGTTAAGGCTTAATTTCAGATTCTGAGATTGATTTCCTGGTTTTTATTTAATTGAATTAATAGTTGGTTTATGTTCTTAATTTTCTTGAATTTGTTAATTATGTCTTTGATTGATTTAGTTATTGCTTTTGTTTTCATAATCACCATGTTAGGCTAAACCCTTGTATGCTTAGGATAGGATGAACTCGTAGAAGTAGGACGTTGGTACGTAATTAAGATAATTCGTGATGTATAATTTTAATTCTCTTAATTATTGTATAATTCTAATAAACCATAGAATAATCATAGAATTAAGTACGAGAATTGTTAGAGAGAAGACGACCGCATCACTCTTTAATAACGAATATGCTTAAGGAGAGGGTTTTGAAGGGGTTTATAATCAACCGGTTTATCTAGGGAGGACAGCCGAATCACCTTAGTTAAATTAGGGCCTCATTAATCAAGTACAATTCATATAATTTAATTAGTGGGTTAGTGAAGTAAGTTGTTGGAACTAAGTATTGAGATTATTTCCGAGCTTTTATTCTTTCAATTCTTTGTACTAGATTAGGGAAGTTGATTGCCTAGTTTATAGTGCACTTAGGATTTTAACTTGGAACATCACAATTATTTTAGTTATCGTACCAACTCCGTTTTTATACGTAGGGGTTCATATTCCGAGCATCATCATATTTGCACTTCAACCAGAAGTTAGTATAGTTTTTATTCTTATTACTTGAATATAAATTATTAGAAAATAATTAGTAGTATTAGTCTAAACCAAAATTGCATTCATATTAGCTACGAGACATAAATTTCCAGGGAGTTATTCGCGTACAAACTTTCCCACGGGTTCGATACTACTTGGTCCCTATAATCTAGCACTACAAAAAACACCTTCTTAGACTAGGGAATTTCTCGAGGGAAATCAAACCCTCAACATTGAAGAGGGTTTTAACGAGGACTTTGGCTCAACAAGGGATTTGACGAGGGTTTCCTTTCCCTCATCTTTCACGAGGGAATTGACGAGCAAAAATGGGGCCCACAAACGTCAGACGAGGGAATGGACGAGGGTTCTGCCCTCTGCAGTGTCACGAGGGATTCTTCCCTCGATAAATTCTGACGCATGCAGGTAGACGAGGGTTTAGGGTTCCCTCGGCAATTTCACGAGGGAAATAACCCTCTTCCCGTCATAGGATACCCTTCACGAGGGTTAAATTCCCTCGAGAACTTTGCAGAGATTCTGAATATGCATGCAGGCTTTACGCAGGTTTGAATTTATTAGGCGAGGGTTAATCCCTCTTCAAAGCCCTCGTTCAAGTTAAATTAGTTTCAGCATTATTCCTACCCATTTCGACAGAAACAATTAAACAGAAGAGAGGAGAAGAAGACAGGAGAGGAGAAGAAGAAAGAAGAGGAGCTCCGGTCGCCCGTTTTCCACCACCACCGACGTAAAAAACTTGTCTCCGGTTGCTACACACTTGCAAAAACGTTTATACGGTAATTTTTTTTTAATTTTAAAACGGTTATAATTGATATATAAATATTATTGCATAATATATATATATATATATATATATATATATATATATATCATGTATATATATGTGTGTGTATGTACTCAAATATATATGTATATAGGTAATTAGTCATATAATTAATTTATTTAGTATTAGTTGTTAATATATTATGCATGCATATATAGGTATATTTAATTTGTTGATTAGTAATTATAATATAAATATTTGTGTAGTTAATATAAATAATTATTTAGTAGAATTTAATTTGATATATATATTTAGTTGTTAATTTAGGTGCTAATTGATTTGTTAATGTGTGTATATATTCATGTATGTATTATTATTCATGATGTATATATATATTTATTAATTAACTAATTATATATATATATATATATATATATATATATATATATATATATACATGTTGAAGTTGAAGGAGGGGTTATTGATATATTGTTTGTTGTAGAATATGTGCGTTCCGACTTGATTAATTATAATTAAGTCGGAAATGGATGCACGTAGGAATTTTGATTAACTGGGGAATACGAAAAAACAAAAAGAAACTCTGCCGAAATTTTTAGAAAATATTAATTAATTAATTAATTAATTATAATCTAATAATAAATTAATTAATAGGAGAATACAAATGATTAATTGTAGGGTTTTGAGTATTAATTCATTAATATGAAACAGATTGATATGGATTATTCAAGTCGTTTACGTTGGATGTATGGTCCAAGATCGATTAATGGCATGATAGCTCCTGAATTTATTAGTGGACTCGATTCATTCATAGACTTCGCCACTAGTAACCCGAATTGGATGAATCGAGGAAAGATTAGGTGTCCCTGCAACAAATTTAGATGCAGGAACAAGACGTTTCAGTACCCCGATGACGTGAAAGCTCATTTGTATAGAAATGGTTTTATGCCAAATTATTACAATTGGGTTTTTCACGGTGAGGAAAATTGGGGTCAAATTCCACATCAATACAATGATCAGGCGTCGGCTTCTTACGGGCCGGTTGATGAGACATCAGGATCTAGCTCGTATGATCACGGACTTAATTTTCGGTCCCCACTTTGGAAATGTGGATGACGAGCCGCCTGTTGAGAAACCCCCTAATCAGTATGCTGCACAGTTTTATGATATGCTTCGTGCAGCGGATCGGGATTTGTATCCTGGATGCGAATCACACTCGCAACTGTCATTCAATGCCCGCATGCTGAACATTAAAACTGAAAATAGACTATCTGAAAGGGGTTATAATCAAATCGTTGACCTGGTTCGTGAGATATGTCCTCCGGATAATTTGGTACCCAGAAAGTTTTCCGATAGCAAACAGTTGATGGGTGAGATGGGGCTTCTTGTGGAGAGGATCGACTGTTGTGCAGGGAATTGTATGTTATATTGGGGTGCAGACAGCGATCTTGAATATTGTAAGTTTTACGGTCGGCCACGTTTCAAACCCGCTAGACGCGATGTGAATAGTCGACTGAAAAAGAAGAGCCCTTTCAAGGAGATGTTCTACTTTCCCATCATCCCTAGACTGCAAAGATTGTATCAGTCCAATGCAACTGCGAAGGATATGACATGGCATGCAAGTTGCTCTAATAATGATCAGTCTGGTGTTATGCGTCATCCTGCAGACTCGCAGGCTTGGAAACACTTGGACCAGTCGTATCCTGAATTTGCATCAGAAATTCGGAATGTGAGGTTGGGCTTGAGCACCGACGGTTTTCAGTCGTTTGGGCAGTCGGGGAAACAATACTCCTCATGGCCCGTGATACTAACGCCGTACAATCTACCGCCATGGATGTGCATGAAGGATCAATTCATGTTTCTTACGGTTCTGGTGCCTGGTCCAAAAAATCCAAAGGATAAATTGGATGTATTTTTACAACCATTAATCCGTGATTTGATAATTTTATGGGAATATGGAGTGGTAACGTATGATATTGCTACAAAGCAGAATTTTTTGATGCGGGCTGCACTAATCTAGACCATAAGTGACTTTCCAGCCTACTCGATGTTGTCTGGATGGAGCACATCTGGAAGGCTTGCGTGTCCATATTGTGCAGAATACACGGATGCTTTCACTTTGAGGCTCAGTCGAAAGCAGTCGTGGTTTGACAACCATCGTAAGTTCTTACCCAGATATCATCCGTATCGAAGGAACAAGACTGCATTCAGAAAGAACAAAACAGTTGATGATGATCCACCGCCCATCCGTACAGGTGTTTCGATCCTTGAGGAAATTAATTGGATTGGATTTATGAAAGTTACGGAAGAGGGTGCTGATGCTCACAACAAAGTTCTAGATGGGGGTTGGAAGAAGAAGAGCATTTTCTGGGATTTGTCGTACTGGAGTACATTGTTGATCCGACACAATTTGGATGTGATGCACATCGAAAAAAATGTGTTTGATAATCTCTTCTACACGGTGATGAATGTGGAAGGGAAAACGAAGGACACAAATAAATCTAGGGATGAGCTCAATGAATATTATCGTCGACCCTCGTTGCAGAGATGTCCAGATACAGGAAAGTACCCCAAAGCTGCTTATTCACTTGATAAGAGACAAAGAGATATTGTTTGCAAGTGGGTAGATGAATTGAAATTCCCTGATGATTATGTGTTCAACCTGTCTCGTTGCGTAGACTGGAGCAAATTGAAGATGTTTGGGATGAAGAGTCATGATTGTCACGTGTTTATGCAGAGACTGCTTCCAATTGCTTTTCGTGAATTACTGTCGGCCAACATTTGGAAAGCTATCACTGAAATTAGTTTGTTTTTCAAGGAGTTAACATCTAGGACCATTACAGTGGAAAACATGACTAGGTTGGACCATGATATCCCAGACATCTTATGCAAGTTGGAACGAATATTTCCACCCAGTTTCTTTAATTCAATGGAGCATCTACCTGTCCATCTTGCATATGAGGCAAAGATCGCTGGTCCAGTACAATACAGATGGATGTACCCATTTGAGAGGTAATCTATTAATTTACCTATTTATTTTTAATATAATCTCGTTCGGGAATTACAGTAGCTCATCCGTGGACCTTGAATTAGGTATCTTCACAATTTAAAGTTAAGTGTGGGTAACAAGGCGCATGTGGAAGCTTCAATTGCAAATGCTTATTTAACAAAAGAAGCATCAATGTTTTGTTCCCATTATTTTGAGGACCATGTGCTGACGAGGCGACACAATGTACCTCGCAATTTCAGCGGTCGTGAAGTACCCGAAGCAGTTGAAGGTAATCTTTCGATATTTGTGTCTTCTGTTACACATCTTGGAAAGAAGGGTAAAAGATGGACTGTAGACTTAGAGAAGCAAGTTGCCCACACGTACGTGTTACTAAATTGCAATGAGGTGCAACCGTATATTGCGTAAGTTAACCTACCTCTTAGTGGAAACTTAAGTTATTTTTTATCTTCTAATTTGTACCTCAATCATATGTAGTGTATTTTTCGAGCAACTACTGCTTGTTCAACCGAATCTATCAGGTGCTGAAAAAGACGATGTGCTTCAAATGGAATTTGCGTCGTGGTTTGAACAACTTGTAAGTGATATATATGTATAAGTAACTTGTTATTATTAATTTTTATATATAATGAAATATATCGTAAAATTTTAAAATATAGGTGGAGAGAAATCGTATTCAGGATCAGTTTATACGTGCTCTCGCGGGCGGTCCTAGCAGTACTGTCACCACGTACCCTGGGTATTACGTGAATGGTTTCAAATTTCACACACGAGATTATGGTGCCTCTAAAGCAACCATGAACAGTGGAGTTTGCATTAAAGGAACAAACTATGATTCCAATGAAAACGATTTATATGGGATACTCGAGGAAGTAGTGGTTTTGGAATACCCTGGACTTACTGAAAAAAAAGTTGTTCTGTTCAAATGTCAGTGGTTTGATCCTACTGTACCGAGGGGAACAAGAATACATCCTCAGTATAAACTCGTGGACATTAATCTAAGAGGACGGTACGGTCGTTATGATCCATTCGTGCTTGCAAGTCAAGCTACTCAGGTTTACTATTGTAAGTATCCCGGTGCATCTGTCCAACCGGGTCGAGAGTGGTGGGCAGTTTGCACCACCAAGGCGCGATCCTTAGTGGAAGTCGATAGAAAGAGTGAACCAGAGCTTCCCCCATTTCAAGAGGACGATATAATATCTCAGATGAATGTGCAAATAGATGATGATCCTGTCATTTTGGCTGATTTTGACGCTGCACTAATTGAGGTAGAGAATGAAGAAGAGGAAGAAGGTGAAGAAGATGTTGAAAATGATGAAGAAGATGATGAAAATGATGAAGAAGATGAAGAAGATGATGATGAAGAAGAAGATTGATGAATACTGTATTTGTTGTGTTTGTTTGATGTATTGATGTGTTTGCTTGTTTTAATTAATTAATGGATTCTGTATTTGTTGTGTTTGTTTGATGTATTGATGTGTTTGCTTGTTTTAATTGTTATGTACATACATATTTTAATTTTACATTATATTGTTACTTAATGTATTAATTGCTATGTATATAGATGGCTGGAGGTAGAAGTATCCGTAACTTGTTCGGTGGCCGGCGATCGTCCTCTCGTACACCAGAGTCGGACCAAGAGAGAGAACCGGTACAACTCTTAAGACGATGTCCCAACCAAAATATATTGTACACATGTTATAACTGTACGTAATTGTTAAATACAGATGGAAACATCGGAAACAAATACAAGTCGGCGCAGCTTTTGGGGATCCTCCTCCCAAACCGGAAGAGTACCGGTTCCTGATTTGCAGAATCAGAATGAAGAACCAGATATGGTTGAGGATGACCCTGTCGTTCCGAAAACTGCGGAAGAGCTCACCAATCATGCACCTCGTCCGAACCGGCTACGCATCTATACATATCACAATGTGTATGTTAAATATAACTTTGTCTTTTTTATTTAATTTTATTAAAATATATATATCAATGTATGAAACAAAGTTTCTACAGATTGATGCCCTCGAATGCTGTTTCGAGGTTGATTCGGAACATCATGTCCCGTCGAATGGAGATGGGCGGTTTCACTTATAAGCTGGTGTCAGAAGGAAGGAGGAAAGAGTGGTGGGAGACATTCCAGATAATTGTTAATTTTGTTAAGTATGTAGTATTATATGTATGTCTACATTTTTACTTAATTAAAATAAACGTGATTGTATATATTTTCTTCAGAGGGAGACCTACTGGGATCCGACGACAGAAAATACGGTGGTAATTAAAAAGTTGTTCATCCAGAGGTGTAGAGAACGATTCTCGGATCTCCTCAGTCTTTGGAAAAGGATCCATCGACGTGAAGGAAAAAACCCACCGTGGGAGCCGACATTCTGGACTGCACTACTCGAGTATTGGCAATTGCCCGAAGTCATTGCCAAAAGCAACCAGTGTAGGACAAACCGCTTATCTTCAGTCGGAGGAAGAGGCCCATCAAAACACAAAGGGGGGGCAAAAGGAGCTGCACAATGGACTGAGGAATACGTAAGTAATTAATCCTGCACTACAACATAGGGAGATTTTAATTACTTTATTATACATAACCCGAATTTTTTGGAATACAGGAGAAGAAATATAACCGGCTCCCAACTGAATGGGAAATTATGCAACATTTCCACAACTGTGGGGAAGGGGAGTACACGTATGAGGGAATTGCTGAAATAATTGTAAGTGTTTTACATTAACATTAATAATATAAATAACACGTTTATATACTTTTTTATTTACATAATTTTGTATGTCTAGGGCTCCGTGGAGGAACGAGTCTCGCAATTACCGCCTTCAGCGGACGAAGATGAGCGCTTGAACCGATTGAGTCAAGCGTATGCTGAGACAGTGAGGCCAGAACACGGAAAAGTTAGGGGTCTCGGTCAAATGAAGACGATGCGCATACAATCTGGCCCAGGCGGGACATCATCTGGCACACACGTTGGCGGCTATGACCAAAGAGATGTTGATCGCTTGTTGGTTGAAGAGCGCGCGAGATATGAAAGAATGCTGGCGGAGCAACAGAGACAGTATAACGAAAATTTGCGTCAGGAAGTGCACAACCAGATGATGGCGTGGATGCAAGGACATCAGGGAAACCTACCTAGTGGGTTTTCCCAACCAGCTACTTCATATCCTCCTTACCCAGCTTATCCTTCTTATCCTCCCGCCCCTGGTTACGCCCCTTGTCCTCCCACCGGTCCTTCTAGTGGTGTTCCTCCCGTTCCTCCTAGTGGTTTTCCCGCCGCCCCTTATCCTCAGGTCTCTCCTGCTCGTCCTCCATCTTCTGGTCCTTCCCCATCTCGTTGTAATTCCATATCTCCAACTGGATTTATAGACCTACTTGAAAGAGGTGCATATTCTGGTTACCCTCCGAGGGGTAATTATTCTGGAAATGAAAGAGGTGGTGATGATGATGATGATGATGATGATGATGTGAGATAGATGTCATGAATATTTGATCGTGTTTTTGAACTATATATGTTGGTTTAAGATTTTACTGTTTATTTAGATTTAATTGTCTGGATATTTGAGCATGTGTGGATATTTTAATTGTTATGTCTGGATATAATTGGAACTATATATGTTGGTTTGTTATTATTTATTATTATTGATTTTAGTGAAAAAAAAATTCAAAAATATTTATTTTAAAATTTTATTGATTTAATAAAAAAATAGACTTTATATGTGTATATGTGTACACATATATATTAGTAAATAGTGAAAATAAATATATGTGTATTAGTGTATTAGTGTACACATAATAGTAAATAGTGAAAATGAATTTAAAAAGTACTTTATTTTATTTTATTGATTTTTAAATAAAATAACGATCAATATATGTATATATGTGTACACACATTAGTAAATAGTAAAAATAAATTAAAAAATATTTATTTTTAAAAACAAAAACAATCAATATGTGTAATAGTGAAAAATAATAAAAAGATATTTATTTTAAAGTTATATTGATTTTTAATAATATATACAAGTGATAGTTTAATTTTATATGTAATAATAATTTTCATATAAAATATAAAAAACAATTAATATTAAGTAGTATTATATTTAAAATATATACCAGAAAATATATTAAACATATATATTACATCCTAAAATATAACAACTAAATAGCCTTGTCCAAGCGGCACGGCGAAACACGTAAGGCCTCCGCATACATGGAGGTCGCGTGTTCGAAACTTGAGGGGGGCGAATTTCGCCCAAATTAAGCTTAGAGTGAGGTGGGAGGGTGTTAGCCTAGTGGATTCGCGGGGAGGGATTGGGCTCGAGGTCGTGGGTTCGAAACCTGCGAATTACATTTTTTTTCGGAAAGGACTTACACGAGGGAATACACGAGGGAATTTCCCTCGCCACGTCAGACGAGGGAAAATTCCCTCGCCAAATGCAGGTTGTCACGTCAGGTTTAAAGAGGGAAGTTTTTCCCTCGCATGCATTTCCCGAGGGATATGAAGAGGGATTTTTCCCTCGTTCTCCGTTCCCGAGGGAAAATTCCCTCGCCTTTTACGAGGGCTTAGACTAGGGTTTTTTAACGAGGGAATATTTCCCTCGTCTTATCCCACACGAAATCCCTCTTCAAAACCCTCTCCATTTTTCGAGGGATTCTTTTTCCCTCGTGTACAGGTTGGCGACGAGCATTTTGGAGAGGGAATAAATCCCTCTTTAATACCCTCTCTATCTTCGATTCCCTCTTTAAAACCCTCTCCAAAACCCTCTTTAAATCAGCTAATTTTTGTAGTGTAGTATTTTACGACCAAGTCACCTACCACCATTTTCCATCGTTGTCGCATTTAGGACCTATTTTTTTTTTGTTCGTCTTTGTCGCCCTTCTGCCCTAGCTTTCTCACGCAATTAGATACTTTGATTTTGGATTATTGAGCAATTCTCATTACACTTCCTAATTCCATTATATTTATTATGTATTCTGACTTGTGGATTCTCCAATTGTTAACAATTGTGATTTAATTTGTGGGTTTTCTCTGCAAAAAATTTTATGAATTGATTATGTGTTGTTGCAATTGTTTGTGAATTGATTATGTATTCTTACTTAGTTTTGCAAATTGGTTTTACTGAGAATAATAACACTTTAAATGTTCTTATCCGTATGGAAATTTCAGAGTTCGATTGCCGATATTAATGGAGTATTGGAATTTAAATGTGATTCATTCAACGCTGGAAATTCAGAGCGCCACCGGAAATTGGAGCCGTTGCCACCATTATCGCCGAAAAACTTCAAGCTTGTCATTAATGGAGGAAGCCAAGAAGCTTCGAATGGCGTCATTTTAGAAAGCAGGAGCCGCACGACTTAAAGAGTCGAGCACGGTCATGCCATTTGGCTATGGCTCGTGCCAATAAATAGGCACACGACCAACACTGATGTTGCATGGTCGTATAGAAATGAACCAAATCGTGCAAACACTTGTTGTAAAAGTAAAATATAATTTCAGTTTTACCTTTAAGAAACCCTATAAATTCCACAAACATGTAAACTAGCAAAAACAGGTTTTCATTATCTATCTTTACCTTTGTAGTTTATATTGTAGAATAAAAATATCAGTTGCTTTATATTGATGTTTATCAATGGAATCAGAGATAATAATTGCAAGTTCCGTAAACTGAAAACTATAAAGAGAAAAAATTATCTAACCTACGATGATCGTCAGACTAGAACTGATGTTCTCGCGACAGATAGAAATAGACGACGACAGTTATGATGGGTGGTAGTCGGTGAAGATATACATGGATGACACATCTGAATTTTGATCCAGCATCCCTGTGTGAACAAAGAGAAATAGACGACAACAATATGACTGATACGTATAATTAAATCTTTTTCGACATAATATAATTAAATCTTAATTGAATTGAACCTAAAATTATTGTTGCTTATAAATAAAAATAGTTTTTTTATAAATAAGGTTCAATTTGTAAATTAATAATTGTACTTTTTAAATTATTAAATTTAATTTAATATAATAGTTGGATAATACGACATAACTCGATAGTACTCAATGCAAAACACTAGAAAGTTAGATGATTAACTCAACATGTTACATGTCATCAATTTTAAACCATTAGATTTTAGATATGATGGTTTATAGACCCTTACTGATGTCAGGCAACTCGATAGTCTGTCTGACCTAAGAAAACCCCATAAAGACTTAGATGAATACTACGCGAAACTTTCATAAAAGTTGATTATATATCATAATGTATTATATATACAAAATTAAATTTTCCCACCATAAAATAAATTAATTATGTTATAAAATAAAAATATTCAAATAATATATAAGTATAAAATTATGGGCTAATTTCTTATTCATTCACGACTTTTAGGCCCAATCTCCATTTATTTATAATTTTCATCATTCTTATGAAAATTCACGCACTTCTTTTGTTTTAATTTGGTTAAATTATAACATGATTTTCTCAACCACGCGTCATATACTTTTCATTGCCTCCCTGAGACGATTTCATCGACATATGGAGATTCCCATGATCTAAACACCAACACACTCTCATGCATTTTTTTATTTTTTTTATTTTTGTAAATGCAAGTCGTATGCCAGATTGAAAGAACTAAATATGTGGTGAGTTTGAGTATGTATAGAGTGAAATTGGTTCATATATGAATAATTGAAAGATATTAGTTGTTTTCACTAAAGAGTATTGATTGTTTTCACTGAATAATATTAGTTGTTTACATTGAAGTGTCTTAGCTTATTTTCAGTAAACAACTAATACCCTATAGTGAAAACAACTAATACTCTTTAGTATAAACAAATAATACTCTTTAGTGTAAATAACTAATACCCTTCCATGATTCATGTATGAATCATTTTTCACTCTATACTTTGTTGGTGAATTTTGATAAGATAATTGAAAGATGTGATTAAATTGAGATTGAATCTAAAGATAGTAAATTAATATAAAATTAATTTTAAATTATTGATATTTTTATATTATATTTTAAAGCTTTATTTTTTCAAATATATTAATTCAATAATTTATTAAAATAATATTGTACAACATAATATCGTATGTTATAAATTTGTACCATTACAACAAAATTTGCAATATATTTTTATAAATACAAATTATATACGATAGATATTCGAAATTTATAAGGATTGATAGCTTAATTGATCGACATAAAAAATATTAGAGTATGTATAGAGTGAAATTGGTTCATACATGAATCATTGAAGGGTATTAGTTGTTTTCATTAAAGAGTATTAGTTGTTTTCACTGAAAAGTATTAGTTGACTTCACTAAAGAGTCTTAATTTATTTTTAATAAACAACTAATACTTTTTAGTGAAAACAACTAATACCTTTCAGTGAAAACAACTTAACTCTTTAGTGAAAATAATTAATACTCTCCAATAATTCATGTACGAACCATTTTCACTCTATTTTTTTGCGAAAATATTATTTAAGAAGTATAAGGGCCAAATCCCCTCATTACTAACAAGGGATCATAATAAAACTCTTACAAAAGTTTGATTATAAAGATTTTTATGTGTAAAATATTCCGTGTATTATCCAACACTAGTGTTTTGCCTACCCGTGCTTCGCACAGAAGGATTTTATTTTTTTCAAAATTCTTATTATAACAATTGATAAAATTATTTATAAAAAAAATTACAATTTGATTTATTTAAAAAATGTAAACTTTTTGGGGAAGTCATTCCCCATAACTAACATTTTAGTATAATCATTAATATTTTTTTATGTTTTATATTTTACAAATGTAAAAAAAAATTAATGCAATGGTTTATCAAAAAAAAAATTAATACAAAATTTTCTACTTATAGGGTATGTTTGGTTCAAGCTGCAGGGGGTTGAAAAATAACGTAAAACTTCAGCATTTGTATTTTACATAAAGCTCAATGATTCATTAACATTCATCAGATCTAATATTATTTCAATGTAAATAATGAGATTAATTTCTTATGCATCTTATAATTTGTCACCAAATTGATTTTAGTCTTGGTCGATTACGCATATTGATTTAGATTCTATAAGCTTGAAAATATTTTGTTTCTCCTTTTACCTGCATTAGTGGGTTACCTTCCCAGTCACCCTACATCGATTTTCTTGTTTTGTCTTTATTTTCTTTTTTTGTAAATGTGATATTTTGTTTTAGTTTTCCTCTTTGTTACTATTTTTTTTTAGTCGAGTTCTCTTAACAATTATTGTTCATCTTCTTCCATATCCCTTCCTTAGATTATTGATTATCTTCTTCTTGATCCAGTCGTTCAAACCCTCCCCCAAAACCAAGAATCCATTTTTCATTTCCAAATCCTTCTCGGATTCATTTTCAAATTCAAACTAAACCCAAATATAAAAAAATTGAAGAGTGCTATCACATTCATATAGTAATCTTAATTATGGGGGAAAATTAGGATTATAGTTCATTTTCATAAAATATCGACGAAAGAAGACACTCAAAAGTTCATCAATTTAATGAGAAATTAAACTTTAATTATGAAGGCCTAATTTTTTTTAGCAAGATCTAGGTGGGAAGATGCTCTGGCGGCGGAGATCCATATTTTCAACTTTTAATTTATATTTCTGAGATAAACAAAAACAGAATTCATCTATTATGCGTTTGTATATTCAATAAAACAAAAATGCAATTATGTTAATATGAGAAATTAGGTTAGGGATCCCCAAATCCAAGATCTTCCCTCTCTCAATTCAATGGATGATTTATTGAAACCTCAATTCTAACTTATAGAAAAATTAATCACATCCTTCACATCTTCATTAACCCCTATGTTGGTGATCGGTTCTAATCGCGTGGATTAGTGGCTGATTTTAACCGGTTTAGGATCACCAAATAAGAACGTGTGATTGATTACCACCGTAAATGGTAAATTCGATAGTTCGTGTAGTAGAATCATGAATACGAGTGTTAAATTCGTATTTATTTCATATGTGTGCACATTTAGGTGTGTTAGTGTGTATTTTGGGAGTATTTGTGTATTTGAACTTGTATTTCTTAGCTGGGGAACAACTATTTATAGAGGCTAGCAAGTAGGAGGTGTCCAAGACTCTTGGGCATCCTAGCTTGCATGCTAGACAAGTGTCCTTTGACCTTGTTTGACCTTATCTAAGCTGAATCTTAGTTACAAAGTCTTCTTTGGTCTTATCTCGGACTCATCGTTGTTCGTCTTGGTTGGCTTGATTGGTTTAGAATGTTCTTTCATTAAAAGTTGTTCATACGTCGAGGTGTACGTTCGGAAGTTGTTCGCTTTTGGATTCCAGATGGATAGGCTTCGGGATCTAGGTCCTTTGTTGGTCAACATCCTTTTGGTAGTGTTGCTCGTCTTTAATAGCCTGCCGTAAGGTCCGTATCTGGCCTCGGGTCTCTAGACCTGTTCGCCAGTATGTTGGTCGTTGTAGGAGTTGTTCGTCATTTAACTTACCTCTTGGATTGATTTATGCACTCCCCGCTGAAATTTGTCAATCTTCTTTGATTTGGAGTTGATCTTTCGTAATCTTGGTTAAGGCCTTAATCCTTGTTGGTCCATCATTGATAGTTGTTCGCCTATCAACAATTGCCCCCTATCCTGACTAGATGTTGTTTTTGGCGAGCAACTTTGTGGCGAGCAACTGTAGTTAGGATATCATCTTAGTTGAGATTTGGACGAATAGCCTTGTATCGGCGAGCACCTTCGGGGCCGCCGTTACATCTTCTCACGTTCTGGGGGGTATCCGAGGGTGACGTGGGCGGCATGATTATGCGCCGCCCACGCGCGAGCAATCCCTAGGCCACGCGCCTCCTATTTGTACATTGGCCCTCCGATTTTTATCTTTGCTCGAAAACGACCCCGTTTTCTTACCATTTTGTCCAACTCTTAGGGGAAATTACAACTTTTACCCCGTTTTATTGGCCTCGGTATAAATTCAAGCAGGAATTGAATTATTTCTGTTGGGATATATTTAGTTTTGATGATTTTCCAAAACCACTTGTAATTGGCTTGAAATCAGTCAGGATAGTATCTTTTGTTTCAGGTCAGGCTGGGTTAGCTCTTAGTAGAATAGGCTGTCAGTTGAGGGAACACTCAATTGAGGGGGAACTCAGCAACACAGCCTGAAGATATCAAGATGACACCCAGAAGAACTGACTAAAGCCATGCTTGTAACCTGAACTAGAAGAGAAACCTGAAGGATGTCCCACTAAGTGTAAACCAGGCTGATCTAAGCTAAGTCAGGTGGACCACTCAGTGAAGAGCATGATCAGGAGGATCAGTGCTGCACCAACTAGGCCCTGAAGGAGTCAGGCTACTGTGGTCAGGGAAGTTTGTCATTCAGCCTTATGACAAACTTCTTGGAGTGATCTTCAAACAGTCACTGAAGGACAACTACACTGAAAACGTTCAGTCCACTGAAGATCATCAGTCAGTGAAGGAGGAAGCTACCTAAAGTCAGTGGGTCTTGGTCAACCCACTGAGTCAAAGATCCGTTGGATCCAGCCCACGTGGACCAATCAGCACAAGGCAGCAACTCTGACACTGACAAGGCCGCATTCCAAGAAAAGTGGTTGAAACCATTAATTGTATGGATTCAAATGTAATTTCATCCAACGGTTACATTTGAATCCACACTATAAATACAAGCTCATAGCTGCGTATTCAAGTGTGTTGTGTTGTGTGTGAAGAAAGGAAAAATCAACACCTACGAGCTGTGAAGGTGTGAGTGTTTAGTGCATTATATTGGGAGTTATAAGGAGGCACGATTCACATCTTGTACACTGAACTTTAGAGTTCATAGATATACACAAAAGAGTGTTCAGCTTGTAACTCATAGCTTAGAGAGATTTTCCTAATCCTAGCTTTAGGCTAACTCATTGTAAAGGAAAACCTCACCTAGTTGGAGAAACCAACCGAAACCAAAACCCTCTTGTTAGGTTTGTTGGGAGTAAGTTGTCAGTAAGTTAGTAAGGAGGGGCAGCCCAGGGAGTGGCGTGAGTTAAGTTGTAAGTGCATCTTGGCACGTTAAAAACAAGAATCTCAGTTAGTGGATTTCCTGTTGAATCAGGCCGTGGATGTAAGAGCTTGAGTCTCCGAACCACGTTAAACTGAGCGTACTTATCTTTCAAGTATTTACTAAAGTGTTGTGAAAATCTGCTCACTGTGAGCATTGCTTAAAAAGGAAACTTTGGTTAAATATTTAGGTCAGGGAGAATCCTCTCACTGACCAACTCAGGCAACGCACTCGAGAGTTCAGTATCTCGAGTCACTGCCTTGCTTAGAGCATGAGCCTCCAAGCCTTCACTGACTTGGTAGCTCAGCCTCTAAGCAGAGCAGTGACTTGAAGTGTAATCTCTCGAGTCACTGTCCTGTTCAGAGCATGAGCCTCCAAGCTCACACTGACTTGGTAGCTCAGCCTCTGAGCAGAGCAGTGACTTGAGAACTCTTCACTCTTGTTGAACTCTCTGAGGGAAAGGTTTAAAAAAAATTTGCTCCTGAATTCCCATGTTGGTATTCGAAAACGGGACCTTCAATTTCCCACTTCTTTCTCTCTTTGAACTTCCGGTGAAAACTCCATCCTTTCCGGCGATCCTTGAGCTTCTCCGGCGACATTTATTGCATTTCTGAGGTATTTAGTTTCGATTCCTTTATAATCCTATTTCTTTTTCTCTTCTTTTCATTTCTTTTATTTTTAAACACTGTAATCGTACTCCACCTGGGAGAATTTGCTATTGGCCCTCTCGAAAACTCGCCGGAAAATAACCCACCCCTTCTTCTCCGTTCAAAATTCAATGTCCTCTCACTCCAGTAGCAAAACCCCCTCCAGAGTTCTCGAAGCTGATCCCCTAAGGGTAATTCCACACGGGGACCAACCCCCTTTCGAAGTATCATCTGAAATCCAACTGGAGATTGGGGTGCAAGGGGTGGTTGTTGATTCCGAGAATCAACCGGGTGAGGTGGAAACGAACAATCCTTCTCGTGAGTCGAGCGAATCTGAATCGTCCAGTTTAGATTTCGAGGAAGAGGAGGATCCTGAATTTGATGAGCTTACTAGGGAATTTTTGGAGGGGATCGAATTTCCAAACCCTAGATACATGGAAAACGAGATCCCCGTAGGAGTTGTTCACCCATTCGAGTGGCGAACATATATGGATCAATACGCGAACAACTTCTCGACCCCTCGAAGGCGTAGATTCAAATCTCCTAGGACTAGATTCCAAGCATCTAGGATTAAGAGCTCTGTTCTCCCAGAAGATCTGGCGAGCATACGGGAGACATATCAGATCCCTTTGACATCTTTATGTGGGCTCCCCATAGGAAAGAGCGAGCAGACCGGCCTCCCCCAGGGTGTACAGCGATCAACATTCACACCCTTATGGCGGGGTTAAGGCTTCCACTCTCTCCCATTGTTGGTCGCTTCTTGGAGACGACCAACCTAGCCATTACTCAAATCACCCCCATTGGCTGGATGAACCTCCTTGGCGTGATGAGTCTGTTCGCCCTTGAGGGGTACATTGACCGGATTACTCCAGACGAGGTGAACTATATGATGACCATATCCAAATGCACAGCCGGCGAGGAGGATTATTACTATTTGAAAGCTCGCCCTGGGTTGAAAATCATCGAGGGGGTACCGAACAAGATTTGGGATTGGAAACACCAATTCTTCTTCATCGGGGGTAATTGGCGAGCAGTTGCGACCGAGCATGGGGATAGAATACGGATTCAAACTCCGGACTCCTATGGAGTGCTTCATCGTGAGCCCCAAATGTATTTTCAAATTAATACAAGTGGGACTAATTTTAACTTTATTTTCCTTTTATGTAGGTCCTCGGCTTTTGAAGTGGGCGAGTCAAGAAGAGGAGATCAACTCTGAGTTCCTTTTTACATCTTGCCTCGTTTCTCTTCGCAACATCTCAGAGAGGACGGTAGAGTATCTAAACCTGGATAAGTGTAAAAAAACTGCTCATCTTTATACTTATCCTCATCACTTGGAAGCCCAAGCCGAATTGCCTCCTGGTAAAGTTTTAAATCCTGCCCTCATTCTTGTTCGTTATTGAAAAATATTTGCTCGCCTAGCCGTTTCTTCTTTCTTTCTTTCTTTTATAGTCGGGCAGGTTACTGTAGCTATCCCTCCAAGCTTTGCCCTCTTAGAGCAGAGAGTATTTGAGATGGCGCCGCCCAAGGGACGAAGAGTTAAGGGGGACCCTCCGTCCAAGGTGTTGGCAATGACCAACAAGACCCTCGCCGTCGAACAAACTCAACAGACAGCTCTCCCACCGAGCTCGTCACCGACTCCGGCCCTAGCTTTCTCTCCGCACGGCTCCAAGAGGTTGAGGAAGAGAGATGATTCATACGTGTTCCAACCACCCCCCACAGCTGATAAGGGCAAGTCAAAGGTGGATGGATCTTCCGGTCGCCTGCCCTCCGAAGAGGCTGCTCGCCACGCTCCTACCGAGAAGGAGAGTGGAGGCAAGACGAGCAAGGATATACACACTCCTCCATGTGGACCTGAGGATATCACCTATCCCGGATGGGACAGAGCCAAATTTGTCGAGTACGTACCCTCTCATCAACTTTTCAAGGGATTGAAAAAGTTACAAATTAACCAAGTCTCAAAAACTTCTTTGCTCGCAGGTACAGGCCCAACGA
Organism: Ballota nigra; assembly: GCA_947034835.1. Taxonomy (NCBI): domain Eukaryota; kingdom Viridiplantae; phylum Streptophyta; class Magnoliopsida; order Lamiales; family Lamiaceae; genus Ballota; species Ballota nigra. Next base: position 44,131,081 of record OX344721.1, read on the forward strand.
TCACCCGGGGCGAGCAGACATGATCCATCAATATGCATGCTCAAAGACCCCAGTGAACATTCATGAAATCCCATACGAACATGTCCGCCGGGCAACTGAATTAGTTGCTCACTCCTGGTCGAGGCCCTTGAACAAGGTCGTTCTAGCCCAAGGGGCCATTGATAATTTCCATCTATCAATGGTCCAAGCCGCCAACTCCCTCATGTCGCCCAACGCGGAATGGCCCAGGTGGCGGAGCTAGAGGAAGATACTCGCCACCATGCTACATCTGTTCGCCAACTTACGAAGGAGAAAGAAAAAATAGCGAACGGCTTCAATGGCCAAATTGCTCGGCTCAAGGACCAACTGAAGCTAGCCGATGAAATTGAGAAGAAGCATGTAGAAGACTACCAGCTTGTGTCCAGCGAGCTGAAAGAAAAGAAGGCCAAGCTACTCTCTTCCCAAGCTGAGTTGGATGAGGAGAGGAGAAAAAAGGGGGAGGCAGAAGCTGAACTTGCTCGTCTAAAGGAGCAGATGGCTGGGATGGCCACAAGGGAACAAATCGAGCAAGAAATCCAACTCCGGGGTAGCCCTATAACCAACTTGGGCTACATTTGCGCATACGCTGACTACATTCGCATGGCTAGCTCGCTCGAAGCATCTGAAATGGTCACGGAGTTGGGAAAAGACCTTATCGAGTTTATCGAGCACTATCCCCCTCCCAACGGCATCGAGCTTCAACTGGGAGATATGGTGGACTATGGGATCAATCTTGATAAAATTGACCCAAGTATCATCATTACACGTCCCCCCACTCCCGTTGATGATGGCGAGCAAGTTGCTGAAGACCCTCAAGCTATTGCAGATGAAGAGCAGATGGCGGCTGGAGACTTAGCAAGGAACATGATCGTTGACCCCCCAGCCGACCAGACTCAAGTTCTAGAAGATCCTCAAGGCGAGCAGCAGCAGTAGAATTTAGGACATTTTTTTTTTTTATAATAGTTGCTCGTTTCTTTTGTAGTACACTTTCTCCATGTTGTACTATTTTTTAGGCTTAAAGCCTTTTATTAATGAATGTCTCTTTTGTTCGCTCATCTTCTTTGTATATATTAATTTCCTTTACATTTCTATTTAATGCTTTTGCAATTATAATATATAATGTTGGGCTTTGTTCGATTTGAACTTTAACTTTTAATAGAATCAGGGTTTAGCCTTAGGTTCTGCTCATCTTAAAAGACGAACAACCTTTAATTGGCCTTGGTCCTTAAAATGGACTTATACCTCGAGCTTTGGACTTTTCTTTCAACGAACAACTATATTTACATCGTGAAAAATTACAAGTGTTGTAAGATTGTTCATCATTAACATATACAATCTGACGAACAACTTTGAACACTAATTAAAACATGCTCGCTTATAATATTTTTTGTCGAGCAACTTTATCTAAAAATAAAAAAGATTATAACCAGCACAACTATACAATGTGCCGAATGACTTGAAGCAAAAATACTAACTTCTACTGGTAGATTCCTCGCAAGCGTACGAATTCACTGTAGTATGAGTAAGTATAATGACCAAGTATATCGAACCCAGAGGATGAAGTGTATGCAAATAGATCCCTGAAGATCTACGCGTCGTAGTTAATATGAGTGAAATGTTTTTGGATTTTTTGGAAAGATTAATTGAAACAAAAATAAACTAATTAAACTAAAATACTAAAGAAGGCGAATTAACTAAGGTTTGTGTTCAAGTAAGAGATGGTGATGCTCAGGATAGGAATCCCTACGTATACTAACAGAGCAGGTACATAATCAAAATAACTGTGACGCGCAAGAAATAACCTAAGTAAAAGAATGCAAGATGAAAGCTCAAGATTCTAAACCCTAATACTTTACCCTAACACTCGACTTCACTAATCCACTAACAAGTTAATAGATTATGCTTAATTAATGAGACCCTAATTTAACTAAGGTGATGTTGTCGTCCTCCTTCGCTAAACTGGTAGATGAATTAATCCCTTCTAAACCCTCTAGTTAAGTCTACTAGTTGTTAAAGAGTGATGCGGTCGTCCTCTCCCTAACACTTTCCGAACGAAATTCAAAAGTAAAGTTAAGATTAATTTTAAGAATTCATTAATTAAGAGAATTAACACCTAACGTCACAAGTTACCCTAATTACGTACCCACAACCTACTTCTACGAGTTCATCCTACCCCAAGCATGCAAGGGTTTTAGGTAGACATGGGTTTTACGTAAACAAGAACAATTGAATAAGTAACGAACATGAACATGATAATTATAACGATGAAAAGATCAATCATAAACTAGGGTTTCAAGAAATAAAGGAATAACTTAAATTAAATCAATAAAACGAGTCTCAACGTGTTCAAGAACAAAGATATGAAGAAACGAAACTAAAAAGTAAAATTGTGACGTGAATTCGTAAGAAAAACCTCAAAAACGTAAAGTAAACTTGCTCGTTCCTTCTTCTCCAAAAATTAACTCTCTAAAACGCTCCTGAATCTAGTGGTGGTAAGTGGTTCCCTTCAAAACGTGCTCGAGACGAATATATATAAGCATCGGGCCGAATCGGGAACGTATGGGCCAAAAAACGCGCTTGCTAGTGCACTGCTCGTGCACTAGTGCACGAGCTAATCCACTCGAGCACTTCAAAACATCCAGAGAACAAAAACTGCACGACTTCTCTTGCTCGTGCACTAGTGCACGAGTAGCGTTTGCTCATGCACTCTACACGAGTGCTCGTGCACTAGTGCACGACTTGCATCCTCTCGTGCGCTTGTGCCCCCTTGCACGAGTACTCCTTGCTTGTGCACTCCAATGATACTTTTGCTCCCTCGAACTAGTACTTTTCGTATTTCTTCAATATCTTATCATCCGGGCATCCGTTTGAGTCGGTTCAAAGTCCTACGAACTCCTCTTTTCGCCCTCTATTCATCTATGAGCATCAAAGAGACAAATTCATTAGTTTATAGAAATGATACGCAAATGACTCTAAATACTCAACAAAATCAACCAAAACTAGGGCATTTCGAGTGACGAATCATGACAATTTCACGCCTAATCAACCCCCCCAAACTTACCATGTTGCTTGTCCTCAAGCAATGAAATAATAAGTCAAGTGAAATTGTTATGAATGAGTCAACGAATCAAATCATGCAAGCAAATGAATTCGAGCTTCAAAGATCAATCGCAAGTATACTCACTCACCTTCCCTCATCATACTCATGCAACAACAACAACAAGAATCACCAAAATCAAACATGGATGTGCACTCTACGATGTATTTCACTCCCTCATAAGTGTATATCAATGATAAAGGGACTCACTCAAACAATCAATCACACATATTGGCAGCCATAGACTTGTAAGCACTCTTAACTCCGACCATACTCTAGAAATCAATGCCGAATAAAAAAGGACTTTTCTCAAGGTTGTAATGTAGGCTCTTTGGACAGGTGGGATAACAATATGGGTAAGTGACTCAAGTGAATGGAGAATAGAAAATCAAACTTTCGCACTTCGAGATTAGGAACAGAATACTTCAAATATTTTCAATCAACACATTTTCAATTCCACTACTCTCAACACTTCAATTTTTTTTCTTTCTAACTCCTTTCACTTTTTTTTTCAATAACTTCATTTTTTTTTCACAAACACATGAGCTCATTTTTTTATTTTTTTGCTCATTCTCAATTTTTTCTCTTTTTCCCACTACTCAAATCTCATTCACACCCTTATTTTATCACCACCCAACCATTATAGTTCCTTTTCTCAACTCAAATCAATCCCTTCGCATTCACACTTTTCATATTCTCCACTCAAATTGGGACAAAAAGGCTTAGGAACTTGGATAGTGTTCATATGTGCTAGCAAATAAAATAGGCTTAAAGCTCAAAGGGGCTAACAAGGGGTCAATGTCATTGGTAAGGAAAATTTTGGCTAAGTGACTCAATCAAATCAAAGATGGCCTAAGATCACATTCGGCATATCAACTAGACACAATCAAGAAGCAAGAGCACACACAAGTTCTAGCATCCTCTAAGGTGACGATCCACTCACAAACGAAGAGATCAAATCATGTATTAAAATCTCATAGGCTCAAATCTCACAGCTTTCACATCCATGCTAGTCCTAGTGAATTCTCGCTCTCATCACACAAATACTCAGAAGGAAAATTCGCAAGCATTCTAGTTCTTTCTCAATTAAACTCTAACTCAAGCACTCACACAAAAGAATTCCTAACTCAACTTCACAACTCATCAACTCATCAAATCATACTCAAAGATAGCAATCAACAAGAATGAGATGATTGATAGGCATGAAAAATGCAATAGCGAATCAGATCAAAATCAACCCAAGGAGCATCTCAAGGCACCAAATAACCAAACACACTCAAAGATAAGGGGTGCTCCGGTGCAAGGTAACAAGAAACATAAAATAAACTCCACCCCCCCAAACTTCGACCTTGCGAAGAGGTCTAAGTTTGGGGTTGTGGGTTACCTCAACCAAACAATTTAGTTTCTCTCAACAACGTTGCACACTCTCTTGCTTGAGTTCTTCCCTTTTGGATAACTCCATGATTCCTCTACTCTCTCGAGACAAGCCTACAAAATAAAACTCTCAAGTACAAGGTTAAAACTTACGATTCAAAAACACCCTAATAACATAAAAATACTGAAAAATAAATAAAAATGGGTTGCCTTCCATTCAGCGCTATTTTTAAGGTCCTAATGTCGGACCAAGCTCAAAGAAGCTTATGGGACATCATACTCAAATTTACCTCCCTTACTCTCATAAGAGTGGTGCTTGCATGTCTTTCCTTGATGCCCCTCCATCATGAGCTCCTTTGCTTCCTTCTCATCCCCAAATATTATGGGTCTCAACTCCTTCCCACCTTTATCTGGAGGAGTCTTACCAAATAGGTTCTTGAATTTGGACTTTTTCTTCTTAACTCCTCCTTTTCTCTCGAGCTGGACCACGTCTTCTTTTTTCACTTCTTCATCCTTCAATTTTCTCTCTTTATCCCTATCAAAATAAGTCAGATCATAATGCTCTTGGGTTAAATCAACAGGTGAAGGATTATCAAACTCATAAATAAAAGAAAGATTAGGGATAGAAGGTGTGTCGTCAACACTAGGATCAATGGCATCCATGCAATACAAACTCTCATCCTCCTTCGGGTACTTCCTGGCCTCATATAGGGAAATCTTCACTTCTTGATCATCAACTTTCAACGTAATATTCCCATTTGCCACGTCTAGCACCATCCCCGCCGTCGCTAAGAACGGTCTTCCCAAGACCAGGGGCACGTGCTCATCTTCCTCCATTTCGAGCACTACAAAGTCGGCTGGAAAAATGTGATCTCCAACTTTCACGAGGACGTCTTCAACCACACCTTGAGGTCGAGTAATAGACCGGTCGGCTAGTTGAAGCGTCATCATTGTCGGCTGAAGTTCACCACCTTCCAACTTCTTGAAAAGCGACAAGGGCATAAGATTTATGCTCGCCCCTAAATCACATAGCGCTCCTTTCTTGATCCCGTTCCCAATGTCACATAAGATGGTAAAGCTCACGGGATCCTTCAGCTTTGGAGGAAGCGCCTTGTGCACTAATGCACTCACCTCATGGTTCAACTGCACCAACTTCGGCTCATCCACTCGCCGTCTTTTCGCGATCAAATCCTTCAGAAAATTTACATAGTTGGGCATCTGTTCCAAAGCATCATAAAAAGGAATGTTAATATGCAATTGTTTAAACACATCAAGGAATTTAGCGAATTTCTCATCAAGCTTCTTTTTCATGAAGTGTTGTGGATATGGGACGGGTATCACAGATTTGGGTACCCCACATTCATCTCTCTCGGTCTCTTTCACTTTCTCCCTTGCTTCCTTTGCCTTCTTCCACTTAGGAACTCTCTCAACCTTCTCAATGCCTTCCTCTTCAAGCTCTTTGCTCGCTTGAGTGCTTTCACCCTCAACCTTCTTCTCAACTCCTACCTCCCCACTCTCATCTCCATCTTTCTTATGTTCTTTCCCTTCTATCTCAACATCTCCTTGGGGTGTCTCAGAATCAGCAGGCATCTGAGGACCTTCATAATTGGTCCCACTTCTAAGCTGGATAGTCTTACAATGCTCTTTAGGATTACCCTCATGCATTGAAGGGTATTTGTCAGGCTCTCTATTCAATGACTTTGCAATCTGGCTCATCTGGAACTCTATAGAAGTGAACCTTCGGTTGTTCTCTTGCTGAATTCGATTCAGCTCTACATCTCTCTTCTGGAGGTCTTGATCACGCTGATCAACTTTCTTATGCAGATCTTTCACATCGTACTCCAAAGAGGATAATCTCTTGCTTCCTTCCTCCACCTTCTGAAGGATAGCTCTCAATATCTCCTCAGTTGAGGCACCGCCTTCTCCACCAGGAGGTTTAGAACCTGGATCAACACCTGGAGGAACTGTAATACCCGTCTTTGGGTTAGCATATGAAAAATTCTCGTTCTTCCTCCATTGGTTCTGAGAAAGTTGTTGGCCTCCTTGGTACCCTTGTGTGTTCCTCCATTGATTTTTAGGTGGCTGTGGACCTGGAGGTACAAAGGGTTGGCCATAAGAAGGCCTTCCTTGAAAATTTCCACCTTGTGGATACCCATTCTGAGTGTAATAAGGACCTCCCATATAATTTACTACTTCTTGCTGAATTGTGGGCTTGTTCTCTTGCTCACTCTCTGCTGCATTCCCTCCAACCATATTCTTCCACAACTCAAGGTTGTTAATCTTTTCCATCATGGCCATCAACAGCCTTCTCGTTCCTTCACCTTACTCAACCTGATGAACTCTCTGGAAATCTGCGTCAACATTCCAAGCCCCGGTATTCGTGACAATGTTGTCCACGATCTCTCTACACCTTAGTATTCCTTGATTCAGGAATGATCCACTAGCACAGGCGTCTAGATGGTCTTGCCCAGCCTTGTTGGCACCACTATAGAAAAATATCATGACATCTCCCTCATTGTACCCGTGTTGCGGGCACTCTATCAACATGTTTGAGTATCTCTCCCACGCTTGACGTAGGTCCTCTCCTTGCTTCTGGCAGAAGGAAGAAATCTCAATCCTTGCTTTGATCGTTCTAGATGGAGGGTAGAATCGCTCGAGAAACAGACGCTCGAGCTCGGCCCAAGTGGTAATACCTCTCCGTGGAAGCGTATTATCGTACCACTCTTTAGCTATTCCCGTCAATGAGAATGGGAACAACCTAAGCCGCTTGGCATCTTCAGACATGCCATTGTAATTGAAAGTGGAGGTTATCATTAGGAAACTCCTCAGATGAGTATGAGGATTCTCCTTCCCGATCACCCCCCTTGAACTGATTCTTGGTAAGTAGCTTAAGAATTCCCAGGGAAATTGAGAAGTTATTTGCCTCAACAGGAGGCGATGCCACTCTATCATAGTACCGTTGTGGCTGCACCGCGAACCTTTCTCTAATGGCTATATTCTGATCTGCGTTCTGAGGAATGTGCTGAGGATTAGCAGCTGGTACGGGTACTTGTTGGGGTGGTGGTTGGTAAACAGGTGGTGGATTGTAAACTGGAGGTGGAGGATACAGTATGGTGGATACGGATAAGGTGGGTATGGGTAAGGTGGGTAAGGTAAGTTGTTTTGTGGTAAGTTAGGATGTGGGTAAGCAGGGTTGTTATGAGGGTTTTGAACAATATTATGAGCTGGACTGTTTTGATTCTGTGTCCCCGGGTTTTGGCTTTGGCTTTCCCCTGACGGATCTTGGTTCTGACTACCACTTCCTCCAATGTCGTCAACCCGGTCTACTGTATGATTAAACTCATTACTGAGGTCCATTGGTTCTTTCCCTCCTCCAGCAGTGTTCATTCTCCTCAAGAAAGCTCGGTTCCTTCTAGCTATCGTCTCAGGGTCCAACGATATTCTCTCTTCACTCGTATTGCCTTGTGAGCGTGTTTTCATATACCTGACACACTAGCAGAAGGATCAAAATGCAACTGCCGAATGAATAAAAATAAAAATAAAACAGAAAATAAAGCACTCACTACTAACTACTAAGCTATCTACAAGTCCTATTCAAACGATATACAACGCCATCCCCGGCAACGATGCCATTGACTTGAAGTGAAAATACTAACTTCTACTAGTAGATTCCTTGCAAGCGTACGAGTTCACTGTAGTATGAGTAAGTATAATGACCAAGTATATCGAACCCAAAGGATGAAGTGTATGCAAATAGATCCCTGAAGATCTACGCGTCGTAGTTAATATGAGTGAAATGTTTTTGGATTTTTTGGAAAGATTAATTGAAACAAAAATAAACTAATTAAACTAAAATACTAAAGAAGACGAATTAACTAAGGTTTGTGTTCAAGTAAGAGATGGTGATGCTCAGGATAGGAATCCCTACGTATACTAACGGAGCAGGTACATAATCAAAATAACCGTGACGCGCAAGAAATAACCTAAGTAAAAGAATGCAAGATGAAAGCTCAAGATTCTAAACCTTAATACTTTACCCTAACACTCGACTTCACTAATCCACTAACAAGTTAATAGATTGTGTTTAATTAATGAGACCCTAATTTAACTAAGGTGATGCAGTCGTCCTCCTTCGCTAAACTGGTAGATGAATTAATCCCTTCTAAACCCTCTAGTTAAGTATACTAGTTGTTAAAGAGTGATGCGGTCGTCCTCTCCCTAACACTTTTTGAACGAAATTCAAAAGTAAAGTTAAGATTAATTTTAAGAATTCATTAATTAAGAGAATTAACACCTAACATCACAAGTTACCCTAATTACGTACCCACAACCTACTTCTACGAGTTCATCCTACCCCAAGCATGCAAGGGTTTTAGGTAGACATGGGTTTTACGTAAACAAGAACAATTGAATAAGTAACGAACATGAACATGATAATTATAACGATGAAAAGATCAATCATAAACTAGGGTTTCAAGAAATAAAGGAATAACTTAAATTAAATCAATAAAATGAGTCTTAACGTGTTCAAGAACAAAGATATGAAGAAACGAAACTAAAAAGTAAAATCGTGACGTGAATTCGTAAGAAAAACCTCAAAAACGTAAAGTAAACTTGTTCGTTCCTTCTTCTCCAAAAATTAACTCTCTAAAACGCTTCTGAATCTAGTGGTGGTAAGTGGTTCCCTTCAAAACGTGCTCGAGACGAATATATATAAGCATCGGGCCGAATTGGGAACGTATGGGCCAAAAAACGCGCTTGCTCGTGCACTGCTCGTGCAATAGTGCACGAGCTAATCCACTCGAGCACTTCAAAACATCCAGAGAACAAAAACTGCACGACTTCCCTTGCTCGTGCACTAGTGCACGAGTAGCGTTTGCTCGTGCACTCTGCACGAGTGCTCATGCACTAGTGCACGACTTGCATCCTCTTGTGCGCCTTGCACGGCCGCTCGTGCACCCTTGCACGAGTACCCTTGCTTGTGCACTCCAATGATACTTCTGCTCCCTCGAACTAGTACTTTTCATATTTCTTCAATATCTTCTCATCCGGGCATCCGTTTGAGTCGATTCAAAGTCCTACGAACTCCTCTTTTCGCCCTCTATTCATCTATGAGCATCAAAGAGACAAATTCATTAGTTTATGAAAATGATACGCAAATGACTCTAAATACTCAACAAAATCAACCAAAACTAGGGCATTTCGAGTGACGAATCATGACAATTTCACGCCTAATCACCGAACAACCTTTCATTCTATACTTGGCAAAATTTTAAAAAAATAGGCAAGTTTTTTTGTTTGCCTTGGTTCACTTGCCCCCCCCCCCCCCCAAGACATTTGTTCGCCCAACAATTGCAAATTGAACTTGTTCGACTTATTGATAGTACTTCTTTAGATGTACAACATTCCAGGAGTATTGGGTCGGCTTGCTTTCCATATCTTCGATATCGTACACACCATTAAGGAACTTATCCGTTATACGATATGGGCCCTCCCAAGTTGGTCCCAATACACTTGGAGGTTGGGCGAGCAACTTTCTTAGAACCAAATCTCCAACTCTGAATTTCCTGATTTTAACATGGGAATTATAATAGCGTTATGCTCGCTGCTTATAGGTAGCATTTTTTAGCTCGACACTTAATCTTTTTTCTTCGAGCAAATCCATTTCAGTAGCTAAAGCAGAGTTGTTCACTTGTTCATCAAAGTTGGTCGTCCTGATTGTGTTGGTCTTTAATTCGATCGGTATCACAGCTTCTGTACCGAAAGCCATTGCAAAAGGTATTTCTCTGGTGCTTGACCTGGGAGAAACTCTATATGCCCACAAGACTTCCGGAAGTTCTTCAGACCAACTACTTTTGCCCTTCACCAATCGTACTTTCAACGTATGCTTGATAATCTTGTTCATAGCTTCGACTTGTCCATTTGACTGGGGATGATAGGGTGTAGAATAGTGTTTCTTAATCCCCCACTTCGTACAGAAGTCTCTCAACTCCTTCCCATCAAATTGCGGACCATTGTCTGTTACAATGGTTTGTGGAACCCCAAAACAATAGACAATGTTCTTCCATTTAAAGTTGATTATTTTTTGTTGTGTAATCTTTACCATGGCCTCTGCATCTACCCATTTCGTATAATAATCGACTGTCACGACAGCAAATTGAACATTCCCAACTCCTACTGGAAAAGGACCAATAATGTCCATCCCCCATCTTGCAAATGGCCATGGGCTGTAAACTGATACGAGCTCCTGAGCCGGGGTATGAATATTTGGGGCAAAAATCTGGCATTGGTGACAAGTTCTTGCTTTCTTGATTGCGTCCTGACGTAAAGTCGGCCAATAATAACCTTGTCTAATAGTTTTGTACACCAAGGCTTGCCCCCCAGGGTAATTTCCGCATATTCCGGCGTGTATTTCTTCGAGTATTGCTCGTCCTTGCCCCCTAGGCAAACATTTGAGAAGTGAAATTGATATTCCCCTTTTGTAAAGCTGCTCGCCTACCAGAGTATATCTGGCGGCTTGCTTTGTTAGCTTGGTAGCTTCAAAAGAGTTGTTTGGTTTTTCTCCACTTTTCAAATATTTGACTATGTTTGTTCTCCAATCCTCTTCTTCACTTACTTGTTCGTCTAGTTGGTTGACATTATAACTTATTGTTGATGGGTCATTCATCTTTGTGATTATAATGTCTGCCAACTCTGCAGGCCCTTCGCTCATTGCTAGTCGGGCCAATGCATCTGCCTGAGTGTTGCTTGTCCTTGGAATTTGTTTAATGAAAACTTGACCCAGTAGGGACATTAGGTGAGCAACAATCCGCTGATACTCGATCATGTGATCATCTTTTGCTTTGTATTCACCTCGGACTTGGTTCACAATCAGTTGTGAGTTGCTGAATATTTGCAAACGTCTGACACCTACTGCAAGGGACAAGTGGAGACCAGCAATAAGAGCTTCATATTCAGCTTCGTTGTTGGTAGCTATGAAACCAAATAGGATTGCCGAGGTGAACACCTACCTGTCAGGGCTAATTAGGACCATTCCTGCCCCCGAGGCCATGTTGGTTGAAGATCCGTCGACATAGAGATGCCAGGGATGATCTAGTCCTCTCGTTGGATCTGGTGGGAAAGTTAGTTCGACAATAAAGTCGGCTAAAGCTTGCCCTTTGATCGTTGTTCGAGTAGCATAGGTCACCCCAAACTGGCTAATCTCTAGTGACCATTTTAGTAGATGACCAACTGTGTCTGGGCGATGAAGAATTTGTCTGAGTGGGAAAGTTTTTAGCACTTCAACTTGATGGTCGAAGAAGTATGGTCGTAACTTTCTCACACTCATAACAAGTGCATACGCCAGCTTTTCTGTTGGGGAATATTTGATCTCCACTTCGTGTAAAGCTTGGCTGACGCAGTAGATTGGTTGATGAAACTTGTCGTCCTCCCGTACCAGAACAGAGTTGATTGCCACTTCTGATGCTGTCAAATACAAATAGAGCTTTTCACCTGGGATGGGCTTTGATAGAATCTTAACATCTCCCAGGTAGTCTTTAAGTTGGTCAAACGCCTTTTGATAGTTGTTAGTCCACGTGAATTTTCCTTTTTTGATGGCCTCAAAGAATGGACGGCACTTTTCTCCTGATCGGGATATGAACCAGTTCAATGCTGCTAGGCATCCTGTGAGCCTTTGCACTTCTTTTACCGAACGTGGTGGTTGCATATCCACAATAGCTTTGACCTTTGTTGGATTGGCCTCAATCCCTCGTTGACTAACAAGATGGCCCAGGAACTTCCCCGAATGAACTCCAAAGCTGCTCTTCTTTGGATTTAACTTCATGTTGTAATGTCGAAGAATTTCAAACACCTGAGTTAAATGTTGGAGATGATCTTCTTTTCGGGGGCTCTTGACCACGATATCGTCTACATACACTTCTACAGTATCTCCAATTTGTTCGTCGAACATCTTGTTCACCAACCTTTGATATGTTGCCCTGGCATTGATGAGGCCGAATGGCATTCTCCTCCAACACAGCAAATTTTTGTTCGTATAAAATGCTGTATTTTCTTGATCGTCTGGATGCATTGGGATTTGATGGTACCCGGCAAAGGCATCCATGAACATTAACATCTCGTGACCCACAGTGCTGTCCACCAATTGATCAATATGAGGAAGAGAAAAGTTGTCCTTCGGGCATGCTGCATTCAGATCCGTAAAATCTATGCATAGCCTCCAGGTCCCGTTTGGTTTCCGTACAAGGACTGGGTTTGCTACCCATTGTGGACAGAGTGCTTGTCGGATTAGATCGTTTCCTAACAACTTCTTCACCTCTTCATTCAGAGCTTGGTATATGTCTGGGCCATACTTCCTTCATTTTTTGATGGACTGGCCTCTTTGCTTGATTGATATTAAGCTTATGGCAAGCATGCTTTGGATCTATTCCCACCATGTCTGCATGAGACTAAGCAAAAACATCTAGATTCTTGCTGAGGAACTCTTTCATTCGGGATCTATAAGGCTCAGGGAGCTCAGATCCTATGTATAATTTGAGATCTTCATTTTCAGGATTAACTTTGAACGCCTCCAGTTCTTCGACTAGAGTTGCTCGTCGTTTTTGTCCTTTCCAACGAGGATCAAGTATTGGTCCCTCAGGGTTGAAATCATTTTTGATGTTCATGGGCTCTGCTCCCAGGCGGGGCTCTAGATCGTCTGCTGGTTCTGACCCTCTGTTGTTAGTCAACATCTGGCCCTCCAAGTCACCTACTGAATGTTGCTCATCACCACCCCTTTGTTGTTCGTCAGATTGAAGTTCCCCATGGGTGGTGATGAGCTGTTCGTCCAACACTTGCTCGTCAGGAGGATGCTCATTAGTATCCATGTGGTCCTCTTCCTTGTCCATCATGTTCTCCAGCACTGATGGTTTATCAACTGGGTAGCTGGTGGTGGCTTCCATCATGGATACTTGCGCCTGTTTTGCTTGCAATTGTAGGAGACATTCACGAGCCTTTCTTTGGTCTCCCTTTATTGAGCATGCTCCACTTGTTGTTGGGAACTTTATGCAATAGTGGTAAGTTGAACATGCAGCTTTAAATTCATTTAAAAAAGGTCGACCAAGAAACCCGTTATAGGTCGAATTCTGATCTACGACCAAGAAATCTACCATTCTTGTTATATTTTTCTCGGGTTCCTCGACTGTTACAAGCTGAACGGACAACCTAATCTCCCCTAACGGGACTGTTACAGCATTTCCAAAGCCTGGGATTCTATGATTTAAATCTCATATGTAGCCCGAATAATCTTCAAGTTGGTCGAGCATCTTTTTGAAGAGGATGTTGGTGTAGGCTCCGGTGTCCACCAACAATCTATGTACTCTGGTCCCCATGATCTTTGCACAAATTACAAGCGAATCATTGTGTGGAGTCAAAATCCCATCCAAGTCCTTCTCTGTGAAGACTAGTTCAGATGTTTGTAGGATGGAGGAATTGATCCCCATTTCTTGTACTTGGTCGATTGCTCATAATTCAGCTTTTCTTTTTCGGTTGGAAATTAGTGGTCGTCCATCAGAACATCCTCCCGTAGGTCCTGAGGGTTCCATCATGTATAAATCCTCTAATGGACGAGCAGCAACGGCGGGAACTGGTCGCCCGGGTCTATTATTTCTTTGAGGTTGACCATCTTTCTCATCTTCTGAGTTGTTCTCCCGGGCCCTCTTTCCAGGTTGCCTTTTAACAAAGTCGGAGAGCTTTCCCTCCTCGTAGAACTGCCAAAGTTGCTTGAGCAAATCTCTACACTCGCTAGTAAAGTGCCCCAAGCTTTGATGGTAGGCACAATACTTGTTAGGGTTGAGTTTGCCAGTCTCTTGGCGAATCCTACGGGGAGGGGAGAGCAACTCTTTCTCCTTTACATTTTCATACACAGTATCGATTGATACTGTTAGCATTTGATTCAGCTTTTCTTTCAGCTCCGTCCCTTCGGTAAATGCCTTCATATTTTTTGGGACCCTATAGCCTGTCCCACCGGGTTTCTTGTTGTTCTCCTTGGGATCAGCTTTATTTTCTCCCAAGTTTGCTTGCAGGGCCTCATGCATAGAAACAAATATGTCGGTTTGGTTTCTGAATTTGGCATAGTTTTTTGGGCACTTCAGACGTACCTCCTTCCATAACTCCGGCCCTTTCTTTAACCCGACCATGACATCTACGATCTTTGTATCCTCGCTAATTGGCTCCCCTTCTAATAACACTTTATCGAATCTCTCCATAAACGCCCAGTCTGACTCGTCATCATTTTGCTTTAAGTCTGACAGCCGGTGTTTTTGGGATAAATACGACCCAGCTGTTGAGAAGTGGGAGAGGAACTCTCGACTCAATTGAACAAACGAGTGGATGGATGCTGGTGGCATTGCAGAAAACCACTTGTGTACTCGGTCCCCCAAAGTCAAGGGAAAGTTCCGGCATTGGGTGGCATCACTGGCTCCAACAGAGATCATGTAGTCCGAATATTTAGTTAAAAGGACTCGGGGATCAGCAACGCCTTCGTATTTTATGCTGGCCGGAAACTGAATCTTCTTCTGAATTGGGGCCTTCAATATGATGGATGATAATGGTGAGGATGGCATGCTGGTCATCTCCATCCCTCTTTGTTGATCCAGTTGCCCCTGCATGCTCTCCACAGCTTTTCTCAGGCTTGACAACTCATCCAAAGATACCCCCTGGCTTGGAGGCTATTCGGCGAGCAAAGGCACAGGCCTTTCTGTTCGTCGCAGTCCCTCACTCGGAGCGGGCATATCCTGGAGCTGTTTTCTAGGGTTGCTCGCCGCGTTTGGCCCCAGGCGCCTGAAAGCAGACTGGGACAGTCTTTCATGAACTGATGGGCGAGGCTGCTCGAATGTTGCTGACCCATCTCCTGCTCCTTGGCGAGCAGCTTCTTTCTGATGCTGGGGTTGACCAAGTCTGTCCTGGGCACTGGAACGAGTTGTTCTATGACTTGACATTGTTGTTCGCCCATGAGTAGACTCAGCCTGATCCTCTCTTGGGTCGGCCACCTGAGCTTTGCCCTTATCCCGCCTGACTTGGGCACTGTTCACCTCATGTAGTTTGCCCCTAACAGACCTGGCTCTAACAACCTCCATGGGTTTAGCTCTAGACCTTGCTTGTGAAGGTCTATTTTATTCCTGCTGTTTTTGAATAGCTTGGAGAGCAGCAATGGTTTTAACCAATTCGTTAGGGTTGTTCGCTAGGGCTTCCAATTCTGGTGGGATGTTGTGAGTTATGGTCGTATGTCGTGATCTATTTGCATGTCTAGGTTCATGATCTTGATGGCCAGCTGATGAAGCTCGAGTGGGAGATGCTCTCCTTGATAAACGTGAAACTTATGTTTCCTTGGATTGAGGCATCCTAAGTTGAATTATCCTCTCAATTTTTTAATCTCCAAATTTTATATTGAAGAACACCTAGAACACCAAGAACACTTTCATTTGAATCTTCAAAAATTTCTTGAGAACTTCTTTAAATCTTCAAGTTTTTAAACTTGAAGTTCTTGATTAATCACGCTTAATCGAAGGTTCGACACCCTTCTTCTAGCGCCAAATTGTTGGTGATCGGTTCTAATCGCGTGGATTAGTGGCTCTTTTTAACCGGTTTAGGATCACCAAATAAGAACGTGTGATTGATTACCACCGTAAATGGTAAATTCGATAGTTCGTGTTGTAGAATCGTGAATACGAGTGTTAAATTCGTATTTATTTCATATGTGTGCACGTTTAGGTGTGTTAGTGTGTGTTTTGGGAGTATTTGTGTATTTGAACTTGTATTTCTTAGCTGGAGAACAACTATTTATAGAGGCTAGCAAGTAGGAGGTGTCCAAGACTCTTGGGCTTCCTAGCTTGCATGCTAGACAAGTGTCCTTTGACCTTGATTGACCTTATCTAAGCTGAATCTTAGTTACAAAGTCTTATTTGGTCTTATCTCGGACTCATTGTTGTTCGTCTTGGTTGGCTTGATTGGTTTAGAATGTTCTTTCTTTAAAAGTTGTTCGCACGTCGAGGTGTAGGTTCGGAAGCTGTTCGCTTTTGGATTCCAGATGGATAGGCTTCGGGATCTAGGTTATTTGTTCGTCAACATCCTTTTGGTATTGTTGCTCGTCTTTAATAGCCTGCCGTAAGGTCCGTATCTGGCCTCGGGTCTCTAGACCTGTTCGCCAGTATGTTGGTCGTCGTAGGAGTTGTTCATCATTTAACTTACCTCTCGGATTGATTTATGCACTCCCCACTGAAATTTGTCAATCTTCTTTGATTTGGAGTTGATCTTTCGTAATCTTGGTTAAGGCCTTAATCCTTGTTCGTCCATCATTGATAGGTGTTCGCCTATCAACACCCTAGCCACTGTCAGGGGAGAACCCCACCATAGGGGAAGACCCTCGTTTCAAGGCAAAAGACTATTCTGCTCTTACACTCCACCTCGCACCACCAACGCCCGTAAAACATTTTCTTCGAGCTTCAGTTTGAATTTGGTCGTGTTTTCTATATGGAATTGTAATATACTATGAAATTGGATTTGTGATAAATAAATCTAATTTTAGGGGCTACAATTTGGTCTAATGTATCTGGGCATGAATTTTCAAATTTTGCTTTAAATTTACATTTTAAAGATACTAAAGCTTAAATATACATTTGCATTTTTTGTATTGATACATTAATATATATATATATATATATAATATTTCTTATAATAATTTTATAAATTCGGATTCATGTTTAAAAACCTCAAACTAATGCCCACAATCCAGGTCCATCTATAAATATATACAGAATTAATAAAAAGTTAATATAGTACAAAGAAAAAAATGACTATCACATTCACATTTTAAAAAAATGTGTTGGTCCCGAAACGAGTAAACAGGTGTATGGGGGGGATACACCTGGGGTTACAAATTTAAACTTCTTTAAAACTTATCAGGTTACTTCAGAGTGTAACTCGTCGGTGGACTTTAGGTCTGCTGAGAATTACTCGTGAAAGCTTATTGAGATAATACCTCCACTGAAAGCTCAAGACTTTTAGTTGAACTACTATCTAATTAGCTTTCAAATGCGGATTAGTGAGCCCTTTAGAAAACTCATTTTACTTGATAAACTTTGAGTGGATAACACACACTTAGGAAATAGCAGAAGGTAAGTACACAAGGTATAAAGTGGTTCAGAGATGAATCTCCTACGTCCACTGTCCTGATTAAACAGGAGAATTCCTTTCACTTGGAATTCCTTGTGTTATAGTGCCAAGGTGCACTGATCAATTAATCATCTCTTAGGATTATTGATCACTAGGATAATTCCAGGTCCTAGTTCCCAAAATAAACCAGCTTTCAGACTGATACAAATAATCAGCTTACTAACACCACTTAACACTAACTCCCAACCTAACAACTGAGTAGGGTTTTGAGTAGGGTTTTGGTTCCAACTGTTGTGAGATAATCTTTACAGTTTAGCTCAAGGCTCTCTACTGATTTGAAACACTTGGGAAACAAAGGTAATTTCGAGTGCTTCTTGAAGGTTATGAATGTAGAGATAGCTTTGATCTTGTGAGTTTCCCGTGCATAGAAATGAGCACGTCCTTCTGTATTTATAGGCTTCCTTGAAAATCTTCCCGTTGGATTTGAATCTTCTCAAGTAAGTCTTCTTGTATCTGATTGGTTCAAACGACTCTATTTGAAGCTTTAAGTCTTATCAAGAAACAGCTGAAAGACCATGCCTGTTCACCAACTTTCTGTAGATTGCTAGGGAACGACTTTTGGTACTTGTCAGTCTGGGACAGGTCGGCTGTCAGTAAAGTACACTGACGTGTCATCTTCTCATTGAACCTTTAGCTTTTAATATGTTTAGCATTGAATGTGCTTTGTTAGTTCTCATCAGTGGACCTTGGTCCTCTCCTGATGGTTTTAGTCTTAGTGAGAATACACTTAGAAAATATTCGAGACTTAGACTACTTCCTCGGATCACTTTGTCTTCAGCGGACTTCGTCTTCAACAGACTTTTCTTTCAGCGGACTTCTTTCTTCAATACACTCTAGAAGTTATTAACTGCACTCCAGTTCTTAACATTTTGAACTGTTTAACTAAACTCTAACTCTACTGAATATTTTACTTACAAACAACTTAGGAGGAACATTTTGGCATCTTAATCAAAACTTAAGTCTTATACAATTTCCCAACAAAATGCCTATCAACATAATATTTTGCATTGTTCTTATACATTTAATTTCAATCCTTCTCTCTAATACACTTTCACACAAACATGTAAATCGTATTTTTTACCAATGGATTAGAGAGTTGGGGGAGTGGATATGTTTTGTGTTGTATTAAAAAATCTATGAGGTTAGTGGGTGGGTATTTTTAGGGCTGTGGTGTAAGAAATATATATTTAATAAAATTTTAATTTTATAGTAGGTATATTTAGTAAAAAATATAAAACATAGGTGAATGATTTAGAAATAGATAAACTTAGTAAAATTGTGGTATAGATAATTGTGCCATATGATAAATTTGTCTATAAACAATTTCATATTTAATTTGATTAAAAATTAATAATTTGAATATTTGATTTTGAATTAGAAAAAAACAAAAACAAACTCATTTTTAAATACAAATACAAACTTTTACCAATACAAATAAAATAATCAACAAATGAACTTAATTAAAAAGATTCATCAAGTGTTTAACCATGGTACACAAACAATGAAAATATTCTTACTGCGACATCAATGTCATTATATCTTTCAAAATAAATTTATCATTTTTACACAATCCAACTGTTCTAAAAAAAATTATATCAAGATAGTGAGACAAAATCATGCAACGATTTGTGTCACCAGTAAACATGGATTTATAATAATAAATAATATAGGAACATGTCATAAGTTGTGGCATACATCAATATATATATCCGATTTTTCTCCAAAAAAAAAATCACTCGATACTGGTATGTGCTAAAAAAAATTGAAAAATATATTAAATTTACAGTTTCAGTAAGAAATTAAGAAAAAATAGATATTCATCAAAATAAATACAAACCTCACGAAACAACGTTTAAATTCAATATTATTACATTTCACAAAGAGCTTAATGATTTCACCAACATTCACTGGTTCACTTCTAATTTTACTTGAACATAATCTTCAAAATGTTCATTTTGACTTTCAGCTTAAATACTTGGAGAAAAGCATAAATTGTCTATACATGGTTCAATATGATTTTTCATCATTGTTCAAATATAAAGTAATAAAAAAAGGGAAATACACACCATACTACAATCCTAAAGCTCTAATTGCCAAATAAAACATAAAAAATCCCATGGCACACCATGGTACAATTGTGTGTGAATATGCAACTAAATACCCCCAATCCACGTGTCACTCCCTCATTGGCTCACACTAATCTGATTTCTCTCTCACATCCGGATTAAATATACTCTCACCAATTCAAAATCAAACTTTTTCTCACTCTCTATAGAATAGCAGCGGCCTCTCTCTTCCTCTCTCTAATTTTTCCGAACACCACCGCTGCCGCCTTGGTCGGCGCTACCTTGGCCGCCGCCGCCGCCATCATCACTGCTCCTCCTCTCTCTCAACGTTGCAGTCACCGTCTTGAGGAATTTTAGAGCAGTCACCGCCGCTTAGCCACCGCCGTCGCTCGAACAAGCCGTTGTCGCCATCGACCACACCCACCTGTCATCGCTCGAGCGCCTGGTGATGGATCTACCGCCGCAAGAGAGATCTAGGGTTTCCTAATCATCATTGGGGCTCATTTCCGCCATCGCGAAGGAGCCATCGCCAACCTGAAGCGTCGTCGTCACAATCTTTGAAGCTGCCACCAGGTTCACAGGTAGTTGTATTTTTTATGGAGGTTCACTGGTTGTATCTTGATGGAGGATTTAGTTGTATTTTGATTGAGGACTACATAATTTCTTGACTGAGAACTATTCACTAAAGAGAATAAGTACTTTTGTGGGTGCTGAGTGTGGGGGGGAGAAGAAGGGGGGGGATGGTACAGGTGGGAGGTGTAGTTTTGAAGATTGATTTTGATGTGCATCACATTAAACTTTTGAAGATTGATGAAAGAATGTGATTATAGTGTGCAGGTGCCCAAGTGTTTTAATTTCATATTTTGCATTATATATTATTTACAAAAAAATCCAATTTATTCTGAATATGCTGAACTCTTGGGGTAATTAGTATATGACCACAAACTTCTGTTTGTTTGCCATCAAAAGTCGATTTTGTTTGTAGAACTGACTTCTGCTTCTTTATTATTTTGGTTGTAGAGTGGTTGGAACTTGCATACTGTAATTCATGGTTCGTATGTTGCACATGATCTCATACTTCTTTTAATTGTGAACCATTTTTTCAGGCTGTGAATTAAAGGAATACTGCACCCCAAAACTACAGGAATTGAAAGTTTATGGGAGAAAAATGGAAAACGTCTTATGTTCACAATTTAGCGGCATTTGTTCATATTTTTAAAGTGTTTGTTCATAATTTTTTTGCGTTTGTGCACATTTTTTTTAGTAGTCTGTTCATAAATTTTTAGGTTGTTTGTGCCTAATTTTGCATATGTAATACTTTTAGAATTTTTTTATATGTAATTCTCAAATTAATAATGAAAGAAATATTTTTAATTTGAATTTGAATTTGCTAGCATTCTCAAATTTTATATTTATGTTCAAAAATAATTTTATACTCATGTTCATAAAATTTATGTTCATGTTCAAAATTAATAAGCACCCGAAAATAACAAATATTATTGGTCAAAATTTTACCTCAGGAACTGTGCAAAAAGGCGTAAATCAGTCAATATCGTGTCAGATTTTGTAAGAATCTGAGTTTGAACATGTGCCCATCAAATTGTATGAATGTGCGGTTTTGTTTAATAATGGGGACCACCAAATGTAGCAAATTGTGCCTTGGGATTTTTGTTGTTGTATAGTGCATTTAGGCTTATAGGATTGTAGTAAATAATAATTGCCCCTAAAAAAATAATATAATTGAAATAAATACTTTAAAATTTATATAAAAAATGAAAAGATTACGTTGTTGGTTTCTTTCACACCAAATTTTAAATTCACATACCTAATAAACATTCTCGGGCAAAGACGCTTATCATATTTTTTATTGTTGAAGTAAAGAGGTAGGGAAGTAGACATATTTGGTGGTTTATACTGAATCGAATGATTGATGGGTTCTGTAAAAAAAAAATGATTGATGGGTGAGTATTTTTAGGGATCTAGGTGTAACCATCAAATGTTGGATAAAAATATAATTTTTAAGTGCGTATATTAGATAAGAATTATATATTTATAAATAAGGTGGGCGAACTATATACAATAGTAGATGTACATAGTTGCACCCTATAATTTTTTTATGAATCGGTATCCAACCCAATGCCCGACTAACTTGGGGGGTCGAAGTCACACCTTCTAATGTATTTATTTATAAACTATTTCATATTTATTTTGATTAAGAATTTGGTTTTTAATAAAAAAACAAATTTGATTATTTTCAAAATAGTTACATAATATTTTTAAATTTTTCTGAAAATCAAATTTATATTAACAACAATTATAAACACATAAACAAAATTAAAATATCAAATAATTGAAGGCAAATATAAAAAATTTAAATTCCTCATATTTTAATAAAATTATCAAACTTAGATCTCCATAACCCGTCAGTGAGTTGTTTAGTAAACCATAACAACTGCATAACATAATAAATTTTTACCATAACAAAATATTATATCGCATATTCAAATTGAGCAATACAAATAAAAATCAATATCAAGAATGATTTTTTTTTAAAGACCGTACATTAGGGGTGACAAAATGAGGACTGTCCAACATAAAAATAAAATAAAGATAGTACTCTCCTTGCTACCAATTTAAGACAATAACTTTTAAAAGTAGCGAAGGTAGGGTATATGAGCCCAAATCAATCCAAATTGGGTCCAAATTCAATCCGAATTTAGGCAAAATCACACTGATAAACCATAAGTTTAGACCAAATCGAGCCAAAATTTGCCAAATTCATGGTGATTTAGCCAAATTTTGTGACTTGTAAAAGTTATTCTCCTTAAATTATACGCCGGAGATTTAAAGTCCTAATTATGTGATCACCCTTAATTCACTGTCCTTAAAAAGTATTTTCTATAAAGTACTCAACTTTGGTAGACAACAAACCAAACTCCTCTGAAAAGTTAAAATTACTAATATACCCTCAACTTTATCTCTTTTAATACAAATATACAAAAAAATAATTAAAACCTACATTATTCCATATGAGCAATTTAAAAAATGACGAATAGAGTATATAATATCACCAGAATTATATTTCAGGTGGCACATAAAAAATATGACCAACAGAAAACCCTCTTTGTCTTTCTTTCAATGTCCTTAGCCTTGGCTTCCAAATAAAAAATTGAGAAATTTCACCATGTGTTAACTTAGATGTTTTTGCAGACACCTCGTTCAATTTAAACCAAGCCAATTAAAAACATGCTAGCCTTGACATTTGGAGGATATTAGTTGTAGCACTAAATGATATTTGTTGAAAAGTATTAGTTGTTTTACTAAGTGCATTAGTGAAACATATTAGTTGTTTTCACTAAAAGGTTTTAGTTCAAACCAATTTCATGGTGAAAAATATTAGTTATTTTCATTAAAGAGTATTAGTTGTTTTCACTAAAATGTATTAGTTGATTTCATAGAAGAGTCGTAATTTATTTTTACTGAAGATTTTTAATTTAACTCACTGTATTCATGCATGTTTAAAAAAAGTTGTATTTCATTGATTAAAATTTATTCTTTGCAATTAAAATTTAAGCTTAAAAATACAAACCTGATATATTGCATAAATGAAGCTTTTAAGTATATTAAATAAGTTAACTTATATACACACGTAGTTAATATAATAATAATAATTATTATTATTATTATTGCATTACGACTAACAATCTCAGAGTGTAGGTCATAATATTATAAAATTTTAATATTATAAAATTTTATTTACATTCTTTAATAAATATATATAATATATGAGACAATAAAACTTACAAATTAATATATTAGTATACATATTAAGTGATTCATGATTGATATTTGAGTTTGTTTGGATTTGCATTGGCTCATAAATGGTACCGAATTTCAGTTTATTTCATATTCACATCCCAAATATTCTCTCTCATTTGCTTAACCAGCAATAGTCAACTTAATCATATAATGATGAACATAAATTAGAGGAAAACAATGATTAAACAAAATTTAAATTAGTTGAAACATCTATTTTAATATGAATTATGAAAAAGTAATAATAGGATCAAATGATATAAAGAATATTATTGACTGAAAAATAATGAGAATTTAAGAAAATCTCCAACAAACAAAATGAAAAATAATCAACCGTACCACAATTTTTTAATATATAAACGTCATATAGATGCATTAAATTGATAGATGTTATAATATTTTGAGAATATTAGAAAAAAGTGATACAAAAAATTATACATCATTCAATATTTATTAAAATCTAAAAAAAGAACACAATTAACAAAAAAATCAATTAGAAAAAACTTAATGAAATTCTTTAAGTCTACATACATCATGTGCTTCAGACCATAATCTTCAAATATCAACGTATCTTAAATACAACTTCATATCTATGATAATATCTCCAGAAACTTCGAAATTTCAAAATCATGTCTCAAAATTTGGAAATCAACTTCAATTTCTTGATAGGCCTCTTCGTCAGTATTCATCAAAACATACCTGTAAATATATTCAAAGCACCGACTAAACAAAAATTCAAAGCAATAGAATACTAATCTAAAAAATACAGTAGTACAAAAATTGATTTGAATATAAAAAAATAATATAATAAAATAATTATTATAATATGTACCAGAAATTTATATCCACTAAAGTAAATCACTAAAATATTCATTCCAATCTATAGAACCAATAACAAAGTACAATAAATAATGAAGATTCACAAATGCTAGTGAGAAGTATAAATAGGATACATTATGAAACAGTTACTTACATCATACAAAATGGACGAACGATATTAACAACAATTATTGGACAAATTAATGGATGATTGATAATTGAATATTCAACTGAATTGCGGTGTCATTTTCTTCTAATTTTTGTCGATATACCCACAATTTTTTTACCAAATACTACTACTTTGGAAGAATAATATAAAATAAATATTACATTATTGTAAAATCAAAAGAAAGTTATTCTAATTTCTAAGCATTGAAGCCTGAATGCCAAAGTTCCGTTTTAAAAATTTAAAAATTGTGCATTAATTTCGAACTATTAATCGATTTACCTTTTTTTTTTTTTTAATAAAATATAATTGATCATTATGGTCAAAAGTCAAAGAGGACTACTCTATATAGAGCAAACGTATGGGCTAATTTGCTCGTTCAACACTGGCACGTTGTCCGATCGGAAATTGAGAAACCCTAGAGGGAGAGGATTCAATCAAATTTATCCATTTTCAAATCTTGAACATCAGGTCAGTTAGCATGAATTGCAAACTCTTTCTGCGCAGATCTTAATTTTACTTCGATTAAATGATTGACTGGGCGATGGATCTTGAGTTATAGTTTGGAAACTACACGGCAACATATCGATCTGATGTCTTTCCTGATATAGTTTTGTATATTATCATATATTTTGTACTGTGTTGATGAATTTCTGATCTCAATTATGAGATCTGGGTTCTAGAAGTTAAATTGGGGGTGCGGGGTTGATATGCATAATTTGTGTTAAATTTTCTTTTTCCCGATTTCATTTGGTGTGCACGATGATGTGATTGATAGCATCCATGGAATTGATTTGTATTACTTTTGTTTCCCTGTTCTGATAAATGTGCTGTTGAATTTTGTCAATAGTTCCATTGAATTCTCAGAATTAAGGCTAATGTGGAGTACTTTTAAGTTTTAACCATGTTAATGCCACTTTGTCCATATATCACCGTATGTATTGTAAATACCTAGTTAAAACTCAGGACACTATCATCATGATGTGGGAAGCCAACTGTGTGGATATTGATCTATTCCTTCTTTAAGCAGTAAAAAAAGAACCAAGTAGCTGGTCAAGGTCTATGTACTTGCAGTTTGTTACATTGTTCTAAATGGTGTGGAGTTTCTTATTATGCAATTCATTATCGCTCTCTTGAATTTTAGATTTTAAAACATGTCTTCCATTTTAGCGTCGGATGTGTTATGGTTTCATTCAATAGTAATTTGAGTGTGTATTTTACTAGTAAAGAATTACATCGTATATTTGTGCTAGATGCTCCGGATATGCTCATGCACATACTTGCTTTTCTTTACATAATTCCAGTTGTTTTCATTATCTCAGAAACTTGCACCATATGTATGTCGTTATGTGTGTTGTTTTGCTGGTTGTCTTTGGGTTCTGAAGTTCGAATGTTTGGGTGCAGAAATGGCAACAGGTGGTGCCGCTCCCCAACGTGGAACTGCTGCAGCAGCTGCGGCTAACCTTCGTCGGAGAAGAACAGCAGGTGGTGGAGCAACCGGTGGTGGTGCTGCTGGTGGAGCAAGTGGGACGATGCTCCAATTTTATACAGACGATGCACCAGGACTTAAAATCTCTCCCAACGTCGTTCTTGTAATGAGCATCGGTTTCATTGCTTTTGTTGCTGTACTTCATGTCGTGGGTAAGCTGTACTTTGTTCGCACAGAGTAGACTCTGCTGTTCGTCTACATGGTTAATTTTGGATTGAGGGAAATAGAAGATACATTTTTATTTTGTCAACTTTGTGAACTAGCAAACAGAAAGCAGGTGCTCTTGATGAAAACCTGTTATTTTTTGTTTTTAATTATTAAATGTCAAAGCTTGAATCTATTTGTGATACTTAGGCAGCATATCAGATACAGTTTCTTTGATTCACATATTCATGTTTGCTAGTCCTAATTAATGGAAAACTTACTTTAAAACACCCCCTCAGCCCTCGTGGATGTCGATGGGCGGGTTTAAACCTGAACTAACAATGAACCCACTATGTCCGTACGGGTTTGGGACCAGCCAACAGGTCTGGGACTGGGACTGGGGTTTTTATAGAAATCCACCCCTAGTCCCTAGAATCCTCCTCAGGACCGTTGCATATAAATTTTTTATATTTTATATCTTAAAATCAATTTAAAAATAAGCCGGGCAGGTTGGAATAGGTCTCCCCGACCTTCCCGTTGCCTATAAAGCCCCCTTTTGCTTAAAACTTAAAAAAATAACTAGTAAAAGTGTGGGTTCCTACTACCCCTCATACTTACCTCCTGGTTAATTTGATCAATTTACAAGTGTGCCAAAATGCATGTTATATTCCTCTATCCTATTATAAACTTTTTTCAATAGGTTCCATCACAATTTTTGTTCTTTAAATGGTCCTTTTAAGTTCTAACTTCGGTAAGATCATGGTCCTTATTGATGGACTAGTAGCCATGTGAATTCAATAAAATGTGCCAATATTACAATTTTTGTTTTTTGTTTTTTGTAACCGGACGACCTATTCAACCAAAGTTCAGGGGTCAACTATATTGCTATTATGTACTCCTGAATCCTGATGGCCCGCTATTATTCACAAAATTATTTGTATATGCATTTAATTTTTATTTTTTTTTTAGGCCAAATAGTTAAATCTAGCCCATACTTTTAATTTTTCATCAATTTTAGCACATTTTTTTTTCTTCTCCAAATCTGGCTCATACTTTCACTTAATAATTAAATATAACCCATACTTTTAATTTTTCATCAATTTTAGCACATATTTTTTTTCTTCTCCAAATCTAGCACATATTTTTCACTTGCCGTGTTGACGTGTAAACGTTAAAATTCTCAAATAGAGAAATTAAAATGTGCTCAACTAAAATATAGACTTCTCTTTCATTCTTGTCCAAGTCATCAGAAAAACCTAGATTATCCAAATCAAATCTCAAACACGCAATCATCATTTTGTTTTTATATTCAATACGTCATTCTCAAATTGAAAAGATGTTTTTCATTTCATAAACTTATTTGGCGAAACAGGAACTCATTCATTCCATTATTATTATTATTTGCAAAACATGACCTCTTAAAAAAATGGCCAACAAAATATGAGAATAGAACGTAGAACTATGTTATCTTCTAGTGAACGTGATTGAGGTTGAGTGTTGAGAACATGGATAGTGAGTGAAGATAATAAGTTGGAGATAATTAAATATTTTTTATTTAAATAATCTAGGATTCCAGAATGAATTGGGCGAGTATGAAAATAAATTTTATCTCTATATTAGCGTAATTCAATTTACTTGTTGAGAATTTTAATTTTTATTATTTAATTGTTTACACGTCAGCAAGAAAGGTGGATTCTCGCGTCCACATCAGACATACTCTATCGAAAATGGTGGTCGGAGATGTTTTTAAATATTAAGTAAAAGTATGTGTTATATTTAGAGAGAGAAAAAAATATGTGCTACAATTAATAAAAAAAACTAAAAGTATGGGCAAATTTAATTATTTAGCCTTTTTTTTTTTTTAAATAATTACATGGAAGCACACCTTTTTCCTCATAATTGAGCAAAGCCCCATCAATTTCCCTTTGTTACAAACAACCACACTTTATTACACATAACCACACTTTTCATCTTTTAGTGGGCCTCACAGGGGTATTATTATATCAGTTTCCTTCATGCCCCGGCCTCTCTCTTTCTCTCTCTCGTCTGACACACCCATTAACACCCCCCTCTCCTTCTTATGCAGGCATCCCACTCACTCCCCACATATAATCTCTCTCTCTCTCTCTCTCTCTCTCTCTCTCTCTCTCTCTCTCTCTCTCTCCATCACCCACCCCCACCACCACCAACCCTCCCCACCAACACCACCACAAAATACGGTGGTGAAGACCACCACTACCATGGCGATCCGACCGGTCTCGCCGTCTTCCACTTCGTCTCCCCCTTCCCACCTGGCCCCACGTCTCTCATCTCTCTCTCACCCCTCGGCCGACACCACCATCTCCATCGCCACCACGGCGTTCTTCCGTCGGCCGACGCCGCCATCTCCACCACAACCATGGCGCCGTGAATAAAATAACCACCATGACCACCACCGATTAAGGGCTTTGATGGTGAGACTACGCCGTCTATGCCACAATGTCTGTTCGGACTTGTTTGAGCGCTAGCGCGGGCAGCGAACAACAAATTTGTACGGATCTGTTGTTGAATATAACTGAGTCGAGCTCCCGATCGTGGACATCGGCTATAGAGTAAGTCGATATCTAGCTTACATACCAAAATGTTGAATATGTGCTCTGATTGTTGTTGAATGTTTTCCCCTTTTATGGAGTTCGATTCTAATTGAGATATGTGTTTCTTGAACATATTTTGATACCAATTTCTGACGAAATAAAAAGAATTACGAATCTATCGGACGAAAACTTGATTGCTTATCTAACAGAGTCTCTCCGTGATTGTAAAGGCTGAATGTTTGCGCGAGGTTTGTAGAGATAATAATTAGGTGTGCAAAGTTGAATGAGTAAATGTCAATATGTGAATGAAAATATTGGTGAAAGATCTGCAATGTCAATATGTGAATAGTATTTCAAAAATTATTGCATATATTAGACTGGGTTTGAGTTGTTTAAAACTATATATTTTTGCAAAATTAATCATTGAAGTTTGATTACGCCTATCCTTGGGTTCATTTTTTGAGGAATACTTACGAAAATTTATTGAATGAAGTGTTCTGCAGTCTCTCTTGGGTTGATTCTAATTGATCTGTATTTATTTTGAATATGTTGTGGTAGGCATAGCGTTTCAAGATTGTGATAGAAGATAATGTTCATGACTTTTCTGGATTAATTATAGATTTTTGAAAATTATTTTGTTGATGCATCTTTTTGTGGGTAATCAAAGTAGGTCATTTGTACAATTGGTGTTGTTGTCTTCTTTTTAATTTCTGCTTCTGCAAACAATTATTCGGTCTGATCCACAGATATGCATGGACCTGTGAAAATTGAACTCACTTTGTAATTAGGGACAATTTAATGATTTTTTGGTGTGTGCAAGGGGGTAGACCTGATATGCCAAAATTCTAAATGGGTATGCAAATATCAAATATTTCTCGCAGTTATTCAAAATTGGGTATGCAAATATTCAACATTTCTTTTTTGCAGATATTCAAATATTTCTCGCAGTTATTCAAAGTTGGGTGTTTGCATATTGAAGAATGGGAGCATGGATATTCAAGAAATGTTGTTTTGTTTTGTTTCAACAACTGAAAAATGTGTTATTTTGTTTAAGTGTAATTTAGATTTTTGTAAATGTAATTCTATATTGAAATGTAATTTTTAAAATTTTATATAATAAAAAAATATTTATTGTCAATGATGTGTATTTATTTTATGTTTTCATGTGTGTAAATTCAAAAATAAAAAAGAAATAAAAATGTGGTTGCAGAATCACAAACCTAAAATTCAAAAATACAAAGAGAAAATAAAAGAAATTGAAAAAAAAAAACAGAAAGCCTGCAAAGCAGGTCAAATCAATTAGGAGAGAGGGGGAGAGGGCTGGGGACGGGTGCTGGGGGAGAAGATGGGGTGTGGGTTTACTGGGAACTTTTTGTGGTGGTGGCCCACCAAAGTGTGGTGAATGGTAATGAAGGGAAAATGGTGGGGTGAATTAAAATAGTGTCTATAAAAGTGGGGTTTTATGTTACTAACCCTTTTTTTTTTTAATTCATATATCACTATTTTATTTAAAAATTGTATTTTTTTTTTTAAATGTGTGTCTAATTTAATAAGTAGAAATTTTTTGAAAGGGAGGAGTAACAAATTAACATTGACAATAACAAATCTAATTAGTCAAACTAATATTATGTAACAAACAATTGTAGTTACAGTTCCACTACTCAAACCCCAAAATCCTCTAAACATACTCCGTTATTTTAAAGTCAATAATAGACATATATAAAATGACTAATGTTGATGGACGAACAATTATCAGTAAATGACGAACAAGGATTAAAGCTACATCGAGGATTATGAACCAAATCAAGGAAGATCAACCCAAAAAATCACGATTTGGGTACATTAACCAATCTGGGAAGTGTATAAAATGACGAATAACTTCCTCGACGAACAATTAATGGGCGAACAGGTATTAAGACCCGAGACCAAGAATGAGCCAACTGTGAAGTCATCAATGACGAACAACTTGGTCAAACTATGATACAACTATCAGCCAAAGAGGTGTACAAGTGAATCAAGGACAAAGATCCTAAAGCCATAAGGCGAACAACATCCAAAATACATCCTCAAGAGGTGAACAACTTTCAGTTGAAGAATCATCAAGATCAATCAAGCCGACCTAGGCGAACAACAATGAGTCCGAGATAAGGCCCAAAAGAAGACTTTGTAACTAAGATTCAGCTTAGATAAGGTCAAACTAAGGTCAAAGGACACATGTCAGGCATGCAAGCTAGGGAGACCAAGAGTCAGTAACACCTCATGCTTGCTAGCCTCTATAAATAGTTGTTCTCCAGCTTATTTATATAATTTTCGATTTTCAGACTAAAAACACACACAAATACACCCAAACTTACACATATACGAAATAATTTAAATTTCGATCTTCATTTTACCCGAATTCGTTAACCCAAGACTCGTTTTACCATTTACGATGGTAATCAATCACACGTTATTGATTGGTGACGTAAAAACGGATTAAAACAGCCACTAATCCTCCCGATTAGATTCGTTCACCAACAACTAAGTTATCCTTATATAAATATGGTAATTATATTCTAGGTTTTTGTGACTTTGACTTTAATTTTTTAAATTATTAATTTTAAAATTAGTACATTAAATTTAAATTAATTAATTTTTTTATTTCCCTTTAAATATTTGAGAAATCTAAAAAAAAAATTAGAATTAAAATCTGGAAAATATTTTTAAAAATTGACTAAATATTTAAATAATAAAATTATATGAAATTTAGAAATTCATTAAAAAAATCTTTAAAATCTGAAAATTAATTTAAAAAAAATTATATCTTCCAAATAATTCAATCAAAAATAAAATCCGATTTTAAATAAATTAGAAAACCAACTAAATTTTCAAAAATAACTAAATTAAAAAACCTTCAAAATTAAATAAATATTAATTAATTTCTAAGTTAATTATTTACGATGATTGAATTGACTTTTATAAAATATTTTTCTGATTTTATTTGACTTTAACCTTTTCCTTTTGAAGTTTTTTATTTGATTTTTTGAAGATTAATTTTAATTTTTAATTATTTACAAATTTATTTAGTTTTTTATATTTTTAGATTTATATTTTTTATTAAAAATATTAATTTAATTTAATTATATTTTAAAATATTATTTATATTTTATTTATTTTGGAAAATATTTTTTAAGAATTTTATTTTATTAATTTATTTTTGTAATTTATATATTTTTGAAAAGTTGGTTGATTTTTTATAATATTTTTCAAAATATATTTTAATTTCTTAAAAAATTGAATTTTGTAGTTAAAAAATAAAAAGGAATAAATATTTTTTTTCCTTGAGAAGGGAAAAAATTATGAGAATATAAAATAGGAAAATGTTATTTTTTATTTTGATGGGGTAAGGATATTATAGGAATAAAATGGGGTATATTTAGTAATTTATGCTAATTTTTAAATTTTATTAGGGTATATTTAGTAATCGGGGTGGATTTAGAGGATTTTGGGGTTTGAGTGGTGGAACTTTCGTAATTATTCTGTAAAAATAACTGTTGAGTTGAGTTGATAAAAATAGTGTAAAGAAAGCTGCTTCCAAAAATTGGATTTTAAGTGAGAAAAAAATTGGATTTCGAAAAATTACCCTCGACTCCTTTACCTTCGTAACTCCTTTTGTAGGGAAATTTTGGCGCTCTCACATGGCCGCCCACCAAATTTCAGAATTTTGAGTTCATACTTTACTTCGATTCATATGCATTCTCAAAACAGGATCCGTAAATAAAAATAAAATCTCAATACAAGAATTTTTGCTCGCAGTTGGTGAATTTTAATTAGAGAGGTGCAAAATTAGGGTTTATTACTCACCAGTTCTTCAGAATGTCTTCCCCTTCTGATATCTTCTCTCAATTGGACATATCCGAACATGTAAGTTTGTGTTTTTCAACATTTTGGTTTTCATCAGAGCGTGCGTATGAATTTGTATGTGTGTTCTTATACAGGAGAAGGATAAACTGGTCGGGGAAGTGATCCGCTACATCCTATTCAAAACAGAGCAAAATTCCGGCTGTCCCATAAAAAGAGAAGAATTGACTCAGTTGATTTCGGGTAAAGGCTATAAGCAGAGAAACTTGCCATCTTACATAATTACTGAGGCAAAAACCAAACTCTCCACTATTTTTGGGTATGAATTGAAGGAACTCCAGCGGTCTCGGGCTTCGGCCAATACGGGCCGTGCTTCACAGTCGCAGCAGTGTGAGTTTTGTTAATTCTCTCGTTTATTTTGCTCTGTCTTGATGTAAGAATGTTATTTTTCATGATTTTTAGTTGAACAGTGAGAATGCAATGGGATGTTCTGAAGATGTTGATCTTTTTCCTTTTATTTGTGTAAATTTGTTTAGCAATTCTTTAAGTTTACAAGGATTAAGAATGTGTTGGGCATAATTTACTGGATCCAAAGACCTAGTGCTTAAATTTGTTCTTATTAGCTTTCTTGTTGCAGCTGTTGGTGATGCAAAATCATATATAATTATAAGTACGGTGCCTTCTGAAGCCTATGGAAGATTTGTGGAGGATAAGAGTTTGTCACACATGTCTGGTTTAACTTTTGTTATTGTTGGGATTATTCATCTAGCTGGAGGCAAAATTGATGAAGGTAGTCTGCTTCCTGGATCATTGTTTTATGAAATTTTAATTAATAGTTGTTGAATTCTGCTATGCTATATCTTTTGTTTAATGTAGTAAGTCAACTTGTTAAGCCTAGCCATTAAGCTGCTGAGAATACTCAAATGAAGCAGTGACTCTTATTTTGAGACTCTTGCCTATGTTTTATTCTGCATTTTCTTTTGTGGCACATTTATCTAAATTTCTCAATACATATGAATATTTTCTCATACTCTAGAAAATCTTTGGCATCATCTGAGGCGCTTGGGACTGCATGAAAATGAGGAAAATCATCCAGTTTTTGCAAACACCAAACTGACATTGGAAGGACTAGTCCAACAAAGGTGATCATTAGTCTATTTTTTATGAACTTTGGTTAGCTTTATTATTATCTTATCTTGGCTCTGTATGACAGATATTTGCAGAAAGAAAAAGTTAACGGCCCTGAAGGTAACACTGTGTTTTATGAGCTTGCTGAGAGAGCACTAGATGCAACAATTAATGACAGAATAAAAGAATATGTAGCTCAGGTACAGTTTATTAATCTTTTTTTATTTTGTTTCGTGTCTATTGTACACACCCTTCTTTGTTCTCATATCTTTGTTAATGCCCCTCAGTTCCTATGATATTTAAGAGTTAAGATTGCATGAAAGTACACTCAGAAATGCATTCTGCACCCCACCATACAACTCAATGTGCCCGATTGATGACATAACTGAATAACTTCAAAATCACAAACATCATGAAAAACATCCCTATTTTGGCCCCATTACATTAGTGGTGGCACATACAAGCTGTGCTCACAATGGATAGGGGGATCATTCTCATTTATTCCTTTATAATAAGATGGATAGTACGGTTATCAATGAGAAGATGCCATATCTGAAGCCATGCAAAGCTGAAAAAATAGAAATAAGGTATAAAATGCATAATTTGTGACCAAGAAACCACCTGTTTTGCTTAGTGGGTGACGTCCTTTTGAGACCTCGGAAAATGAACAAATTCCTTTATTTTTATTTTTTTTATTTCCCATTTCATAATAACACATACAAGATTGTGCAGTGCCCTTAGCTGACAAGTATGTTATGAAGGCACTTATTTTACTTGTGAGTTGTCATGGTCCCTATGCTTTAGTGATATTTTTATGTTTTCATGTTGTCCACTACTTGTCCATCTAGTCATCTACATCTGAACTGTTCTGTTCTCACCCTCCCAAGTCTCAACTGCTAGAACATTAATAATGAAGATTTTCGATAATGGCTGTCCAAATTAATGTTCTAGCCAACAGCATTACTGACAAAACAATGTTATTTTTCCTAGCAGCTTGTGCAAAAAGATGCTGTCTCATTGGAAGCTGATTAAGTTTCACCTCTTCCTTGGAATGTGCTTTAAGCTAGTAAGTGAATCAAGATGAGCATATTATTTTGTCCATAATCTTGAAGTTTTAGAGGATTTCTCTGGTGAATATTGAAGGGTAACTTAGTTTAGTGGATATAATTTGATGAATGAATGGGCAATTTGTCTTTCTTTGAGAAGCTGGTTGCGGCCCTTATGTGCCATATTATCCGTGTATATTATATGGAGGCATGCGAAACATTGTGACTACCCTGTTTAACATAATATCAATGCTACTCGTACTTGATGCAAAATTCTGTATAGTGTGGTGGATATAATTAGATGAATGAAAGCTATATGGGCAATTTATCTTTCATTGAGAAGCTGTTTGCTGTCCAAATGTGCCACGTATTATCCGTGTATATTATATGGAGGCGTGAGAAACAATGTGACTACCTTGTTTAACATAATATAAATGCTAGCTACTCGTACTTGGTACAAAATTCTGTTGTATACTCCTATACATTTAGGAAAATTTATTTGTCCCAAGGAATCAACATACAATGTAGACTTCCTTGTGCGGCTGGCCTTTTTGCGGCATCACATTATGAGTGTAGGTAGCTCTAGTTCAAGCTCAAATGGGGAGAGTGCTGAAAAGTATTGATCAACCATGTCTTGAGATGCATGCTCCAATGTTGGAGGGTCCCACTGCAGAGACGGTAAACTTGACTGAGAAAATGCATTTTGATTGTTTGTAACCTTAGATGCTTTAGTTCAGACTTTAGAGGGCAGGCATGACCATTGGAATTTAGTCGCTTACAGAAACAAATGAATAAGGTCAAAAATTCATATTTACTGATTTTTTTTTTTACCTTGGGTGCAAAATCTTTCTCCACTAGTTTTGCCCGCACTCCCTATCAAGTGAAGGTAGATATAAACATCAGCATCAAGAGATGACCATTTCAGTTCTTATAATAGACGAACTGCAATTTCATAAACTATATACCTCGTAGAAGTCGCTAGTTATCTGCTTGGACATTGCTTGAACCGTCATTCTATACTCTCGAATAAGGCACTGCTCTAGGGTTTGTTTCCTTCCTTCTCGTATCTTACTCCGTCCATGCAGCTCAGATGATTAAAAATCAAAGTAACAGATGGAATTCAGAGAGGGAAATGTTTTTGAGGGACTTACAGATCTTAAGGAAACCTTCAAGCTCAGTGGTGCAACTTCTTTAAGTTTCATCAGTGTCGATGCACACCATTGATCGTTCTTTTGAGCAGCCTCGTATTCCTGTTTCTAGTTTATAGTCATCTTGAGGGAAAACAGGAAAGAAAAATGACATAGAATTATTATCTACTCTATATTTCTTACCAAAGATTCAATAATTTCTTCGACTGTTTCATGGCTGAAACATTTGTCCAGTGTCTCGATCCTGACCATAAAAAAATTGACAGTTAGGATTAACAGTGGGAAATAGAAATATTCCCATTTGATTGCATTCATTCCTCAGTGCATAATGTGGTGTGAATTTAAGGTAATAGAACACAAGATGAAACATCAAGGTGGAATAGCAAACAAGTATACCTGTGAAGTAAACTAGTCTGATGTTGATGTACTGGAACTCCCAGACTTTGTAAACAAGTTCCAACGACTGATGCATCACTAGTGACCAAGTTTCCTAGTACCCTTTCAACCCACGGAAGCTTCTGCAAGAATAATACATGTGCCATGTGCATATACGATGAAAGCTGGAATAGAAGGTTACAAAGAAACGAGATAAATAATTCAAGGATTGGTAGACACTAACAGTGGTATGTGTATAGTGAGTAGCAAGCCCACATGATATCACCTCTGCCCCGTTAAGTCTACCACCTGTCATGGCCAAGTATTCTCCTGGAAATAGTATATGGAATAAAAAAAATGTTTCCTTGGAAAATTCTTCTTTTTATTAAGATATTCACATAACAAGACACAAAAATTTGCTTGAAATTGATAAAAAAAAAAAATTCAAATTGTAACAAGAATATGAAATCTCAACCATGGTCAAAAGATGATAAGAGTAACAGAGGTGAAAGAATTCTCACCCAAATAGCCTGGTAAACGAGAGAGGTAAAAAGATGCCCCGCCATCTGGATGAAAACCAATTAATGCCTCCGGAGTAGCAAAAATCTGTGGTCATTATTCAGGTCAATTTTTAATCAAGTCGAGCACATACTATATTTTATGAATTTCTTGTTATTTTTTAGTTTATTGAAAGTAATTTATACACATTTCACAATCAACTTATATAGATTGTAAATATCTTAATTTGAATGAAAGCAGATATTAGGAGTCGTACTGTTTTATCAGTAGCAACACGAAATGTGCCTGGGACTGAGATTCCAGCCCCACCACCCATAGTGATCCCATTCATGATAGCCACCTGCATGGATTTTGATACCATATATATACTTGTATTACAATTTTAAAAAAAATTGAATTATTTATTATGAATTATTCATAACATACTCGGTATGTACATATAAAATGCAATAATAGAATGTGTGCTTGTTAATTGGAACAAAGATTCAGATGAACATATGTTGAATTGATGATAGTATAGTACTACTTCTGTCCCTGAGCAACTTGCACACTTGTCTTTTCAGTCCGTCCCACAATTTTGTACACTCCAAAAAAGGAAACATTAGTTTGTGTGCACACTTACAAATATATACATATATTTATACTTATGCCACTATTTTTTTAATTTGTGTGTAAATTTTTTTGGGACGATGGAGTATGCTTTAAGATATTAAAAGGAACATAGACATAGTAAGAGTAGAAACATTATTGCACCCCACTTTTGTTTCCTATGTCTTGACCTGGAAACCTCAATAGTTCCCCGCCTAACGGCCTGTTATTTAAGACGTACCTCTAATTTCATAGTTGTATAAGATATGTTTAAATTAACTAATTGCATCACTTGGCCTGCAGATGTACAGCGTAGATTTTATAAAGTACTCACATGTGGCTTCACATAAGTAGCAATTAAATATATCAAACCATATGCATTCCAGAATAGCTGTTTGCTGTCTTCTAAGTTTCCTGCAGGCAAAAAATATTTTCTTTTTTTCAACCTAGCACGAAATGAGAAATAGAGACTGCACGCCTTTGTGTGTTGTAGAGAGAGAAAGGGACCTTGTTTCATCAAACTGTAGAGAGAGATCATATCTCCACCAGCACAAAATGCCCGGCCTCTGCCCTTTAAGATCAATTCAAGGCCAACAAATCTTTAACAATTCCCAATAATATAAAGAAACAAATGGATTTTTGTGCGTGAATTTATAGAGTACCTTCGAGACAACAAATCCCACATCCTGTTCATATTCCCAATCTTTGTACACCTTCTGAAGCCTCACAGCCTGTGTTGAATTTCAATTTTTAAATAATCTTGAAAATAACTAAAAGAAAACGTAATTCAGACTAGAGAACAATCTTGCATAAGGCAGTTAACCAAAAATCCGGGAGAAAACACATAAACACGAATTTGAGATGAAATAAAACTAACCATATCGGTATTGATAGCATTGAGTGAAAAGGGTCTGTTGAGAATTGCTGTTCTTGAGCCAGCATTGCCTTCCACAACCACCTGAACGTAATTATAATTTCTTAAATCGAAAAAAAATAAAAAGTAAATAAGATAAAAAAGTGTTATGGGGACTTACTAGATCATCAGAATCATCATCGATGATTACTGGATTGTTTGAGAGAGAGTTGAAACATCTGTAGCCATAACTAGGCTTCTTGATAGATAGACAGCGCCTAAAAAATATTGCTGATTTAGAATTTAGCATGTTTATTAATTTAATCTCTTTTACTGGAAATTCAGACAAGTGTTGATCTTTGTTGCTATATGAACTGATTCTTGCTAGAAATGTATCACGTAAAGGGAGCTCAATGGGCTTCAAATACGGTTCACACTATAGTTGGCACACGAATTATTTAAGTAGGTTATTGAATGCTTGAATAGTTTATACATACATAGCTGTCTCTCTCTGATGTCTTGCTAAATATATCATTATATATATATGTATGAGAAGTACCCGTAAATGAGATATAATACGTTTTGCAAGTTTTTGTATTACTCAAGTATTAAAAGTATTACAAAAGTATCACGTTTTATATATGAAATTATTTCATACAAGTTTTTGTTTTAGTCAGAGCATTTAAAAGGAGGCCCATTTCTTGAATAAGAAAGATGAAAATATATTGGTGTCCTTTTTCGTGATCAGAGTTTTGAAATGGCCAATGTGATGGTAAATTATTTGCGTGTACTCTATTACTAATGATTCACTCAACAAATGATTTGGAATGAAGTGAAATTAAAGTGGTTATTGGAAAGTTTAAAATATTCCGGCGTCTTCAGTAGTTGTATGGTTCTCTAAATTAATTTTACTATATGCGTTACGTTTCGAGAAAGAGAGATGCCGTCGAGAATATATAAAAGCTTAGTCAAACAATTAAATGAGGCAAGAACACTAATAATTTTTCACTAGAACGTGTGATCTATCTTTTAATTGTTTTTTTTTTTAAAGTAATAATTGAGGATACGTGTGATCTGTGCATGATTTCCATGTCTCTACTTCCGTATCATGTTGTATGTCAACTATCAAGAATAATTCAAAAAAAAAAAAAAAAAAAAGAGAGAATAATTCCATATGATGAACTGATAGCACGAATCCTTCTTTAAAAAGGTATTAGATCAGTTTAAAAAGAGGGTTTCGTATATTAAAACTCAATTGAGGTTGGCCAATCTATTTATTGGCAACAAAAAAATCTTTTCAAATCTCATAATCAATAATTAAATTTGCTTGCGTTTCACATGAAAGCATCATCAATTGTAGCAATTGTACGTGGCCCTTTAAAAAGGAATATTCAGAGACTTGTATTGCACTCTTTCATGGTAGATGGTAGAACACTCATTTTTTAAAAAACCTTTTTACCTTAAAAAGGTAGGGATTTTTAAAAATACTAGAATGTAGTATGTTCCATAAAAATGGTGTGCTTCTTGAATCCACAAATCAAATTCGCCACATGGCAAATTTGTCTGTCATTTGACGAATTCAACTCGTTAAGCAATTTCAATTAAATTTGATTGCATAATATAAATACTCAGTTGATTGAATTCACTATTATAACTTATGTATTGGACCAATAAAACTTGAATTTAAGTTTTGTTACTTAACTATATTAAATATTGCATGTTTAAGTTTTGGATGAGAGAATATATGAATTACCTACATTTGGTTTATAATTTGTTAAAATTAATATATATTTTATAAGTATTATATATAATTAAGTATAAATAAACTTAAATACTTTTGACGAATTGCACTGCGTATTGTATTGCCCCCGCATTCACATCTTTGCACCTGTGCAATATAACAAGATAGCACGTATGTTTGGAAATAAAGCCATTTCCTTCATAACACGCGGAAGACCCACATTTTCATGTTTGTGCTATCTATAACTATTCAATCCAACTATCACAAAAACTCTTTAAAACACACATATATACATGGACATCAGAACATCCGCGTATATATTGGATTTTAAAAAATGATTTCTTTGAATCAACTGATCAAATCGAACCGTAATATGAAATTGCGTTCATGATTTTTTATTTTTTATTATTATTATAGTTCGGTTTTTGGTTTTCTCTAATAAAATAATAGAATAGACCGAACAAAACCAAACGTAATTAGTGTGTATATATATATAATTTCTAAATTCTCGTTATTTTCTTGAAGTTTACTTGTTTGCGGCTAGCTTTGGAACCTATTTGGGATTGTTTTCAAAGAATTGTTTGAGGCTATTGTTTTAAGCTTTAGATCCATTATTGATATTTTTTAGAACCCATATTTATGCTTTCTTCAATTCTTGCTCGATATTTCGATTTTGTCAGAAGAACTGAAACCCGACATAAATATTTTGATTAATTGATCGAACGGTTTTTACCTATATGATTTGGTTTTCGGTTTTATACAAGATAAAAATTGAAAATATATCTCATTATAAAAAAAAATTCCATTTCTTTAACTAATTACTTTATTGAATTTTCCTTTATCCAGAAAATGGACCCCACAAAATACTACACACTATTCTAATTATTTTATCTATTTATTTTTAAAATATGTGTCAATCTCTATGGAAACAAATATTGTAGACGGAAGGAGTACATTTATCTTAAAAGTGATTATATTTCTATTGAAAAGTGATGTCGATCACTGCGTGACAATCTCACAAGTCACAAGAGACTCGCCCATATGTTAGAACAAGCTTTCTTTTAATCAATTACATACATTAATTTCAATTTCAAGATGGTTAGTGTTTCTAGCATGTGCATGTTTACATTAATTTACCAATGTTCGTTTCTTTGGGAAGAAAAGATGTTATACTATTACATGCCTTGTGGGTTTTGTCTTGCTCTTTCTCTGCCTTGCCTACAACCACAATTGAACTATGCTTAATTTGCTATTTATAACGCTGCATACATATTTGGAATGCATTGGTACTAGTCGATAAATTAATTAAGAGTTGTTGATATATATATCCTGTTTATTCTTCATTAAAAAAAGAAAGAAATGGATGATATGAAGTCGTTAGAAACTCCTCTTGTTGTTATGGGATGCTTGCTTTTGTCGTGGAAAATTATTAAACACATCTGGAGCTCCTTCATTATTGAAAAGGAACCTGTTACTGTTCTTGTTACTGGCGCTGCAGGTCCAATATTAATTAAATCTTTTATTCAAAACTTCTTTAATTTATTATATATATATATTGCTTTTCATTTGGACTATATATATCATGATATTTTGATCAATTAATTTAACCAACAAAGTGATTCTTGATTTTATGTTGTTTCTCCTATCATCCCAAATCAGAATATTTCAGGTGAGAATATATATGTATACACACACGCATACCATTGATTTATATATATACATTACGAAAATAAAAATTTTAGTCTAATATGTTACCACTATTTTAATTTGAGTTTTAAGAATTGAAAATAGTCTTTTAAATTTAATTTTTTCAACATTTTGGGACGGTAGCCAAATTATAAGATTTGATTTAGCAATCAAATTTTGTCATATCAACATCAATCATATGTTTCACACGAACCAAAATATAAAAAAAAATCAAGGTTTCAATCCGTAAAAATCGAAATATCAAGGTGTGCAGTGTTAATTATATATAGTGTTAACTTTGAGTGCAGGGAACATAGGGTATTCTCTAGTACCAATGATAGCTAGAGGGGTAATGCTTGGTCCTGATCAACCCGTAATTATACACATGCTTGATATTGAGCCTGCTGCTGAGGCCCTTCATGGGGTCAAAATGGAATTAATTGACGCTGCTTTCCCCCTTCTCAAAGGTATACTTAAAATATCATTTTATTTTATTTTATTTTCCAATAGTCAATTTATATATATGGTTGATAAATTGCAGGTATTG
This sequence comes from Ballota nigra, assembly GCA_947034835.1. NCBI lineage: Eukaryota > Viridiplantae > Streptophyta > Magnoliopsida > Lamiales > Lamiaceae > Ballota > Ballota nigra. Next base: position 44,173,320 of record OX344721.1, read on the forward strand.
TTGCTACAACCGATGTGGTAGAAGCTTGCAAGGATGTGAATATTGCGATAATGGTGGGTGGGATCCCACGTAAAGAAGGAATGGAGAGGAAAGATGTAATGGCCAAGAATGTGTCCATATATAAGGCCCAGGCTTCTGCTCTTGACCAATATGCTGCCCCCCATTGTAAAGTAACTAATTTCTGCTTTCTTCTTACACAATCCTTCCTGCCTCTTTTTATGTAACAAAATCCTACCTTGCTAATAGGAATTAAAGAAAATCAATTCATTTTTATCACACTTGAGGTAATGAGATAGAAAATTATTTAATTATTATCCTGCTTTGTTTAACTATGAACTATTTCCAACCATTTCATTATTCGCCAAACAGTAATCACTTTTTGTCTTTTTCATTTTAAAATTAGAGCAGACAAATTTTCCTCTGAAACATTAGGAAAATAAATTCTCTGGTAGATATGTTCAAAATAAATCGATTTATGAATCGTAATTTTATATGGCCTCGAGTCCAGATCACATGTCCTCATTTTTATTTAAAATAAATAATAATCCTATCAATCCCTTTTTTAAAGTGGGATAATTACTCAACTGAAATTTGAGCTAAATATATATAATGTGTGCAGGTTTTGGTGGTGGCAAATCCAGCAAACACAAACGCCCTAATCTTGAAAGAATTGGCTCCTTCAATTCCAGAAAAGGATATCACTTGTCTCACGAGGCTGGATCACAACAGAGCTTTAGCCCAAATTTCAGAAAAATTGGAGGTTGATGTGAGTGATGTCAAGAATGTGATCATATGGGGAAATCATTCTTCCACACAGTATCCCGATGTCAATCACGCCACTGTCCAAACCATCGTCGGGCCAAAGCCTGTGACGCACCTCGTCGGAGACGACCAATGGTACTTTATTACTTCCACAGGCGCATCTACAATTTTACTTTTATAGTATCATTTGTATTTTCAATTCTCCCGTTTTAACATTTGCACTAATTCATAAGACATTTGGAGATTAAAACTAATTAATGATTTACAGGGTAAAAAATGAGTTGATCGGAAAGGTGCAGCAGAGGGGCGCTGCCATCATTAAAGCACGGAAGGTGTCTAGTGCATTGTCTGCTGCAAGCTCTGCTTGTGATCATATACGCGACTGGCTTATTGGAACTCCTAAGGTTAATATATATTCCACTTAACATTTTCAAATCTTCTTCTTCCTCTGATTTTTGTCGTTTTTTTTAATGGCTAATTTTGAAAAAGAAAAAAAAACGGTGGTTATATATGCCTGAAAGTTCAAATTCATTTTAAATAACCTATTCTATTTATGTTTCATCTCATGTTTTATTACCTTTAATACATGACATGTGTCAATATTGATGATTTGCAATGTCATATATTAGAAGTAGTAAAATACGAAATAAAATACTTAAAATGGAACAAAAGGTCCGTATAGACAAGTTCCACTTAGTGTCAAAATTAGCATTTTAGGACATTAATTTTTTTTTTTTTTGATAAAAAGATGGACATTGAAGTAAATATCCGACTTCAATGAAAAGTTAATTATATTTTTTGTCGTGTATTTTCAGCACAAAATATTCTAGATTAGTAGAAAAGAAAAAATAGGGTTTGATGAGAATGAATAATTTTTGCAGGGAAGTTGGGTGTCAATGGGGGTATGTTCAGATGGATCATATGGTATACCACAAGGTCTCATTTATTCTTTCCCTGTCACTTGTGCCAAAGGACAATGGTCTATAGTTCAAGGTAATTTGGCTTCTTTCTTACACGTGAAATTATATTAATATTAATATAATAAATTTACACGATTTCATTGAGCAAATTTTTACCTATGTACAGGTCTTAACATCGATAAATTTTCGAGGGAGAAGATGGACATAACTGCAAAGGAGTTGATGGAGGAAAAATCATTGGCCTATTCCTGCCTCAATTGAGACACCATAAAAACATGCAAGGACTGCAAAACAGCTGATAGAGGAAAAAAACATTGGACTATTCATGCCTCAAGACAACATAAAAGCATGCGAGGATTGTAACCATGGTCACAAAATTAAACGTACATGAAATAAGATAAATAAATCACCACATATGTAGTTTCTCATTGTTCAAAACTTCAATTTGGCCTTAAAAAACTAGCTAAAATATTAGTGCTTAGTTATGCCACTGCATCTTTGGATTTAATATTATATTTGCCTAATTAATTTCGTGTTTTACTTTTAATATGTATAATGCAAAGTCATTGTAATTATGTATATATATACTCCCTCTTCCACGTCAATATGCACGCTTACTATATTTAAACATTCCATTTGAATTTTTGCACACCTAAAAAAAATCTCTCTTTATAACCTTCAATCGCAAAAATATACATATATTTATTTATATATCATTACATTATTAAAAAATAACTTTTTTTTTAATATGTGTATCCCTTAGGGTGCAAATTAATATACGATGGAGGGAGTATACGTTAGATAAATAAAATTAAATATGATACGAAATTACATACAATTGACTACCCACGTGTTCATTTGGTTCCGAGTCAACATCCCAATATTACGAGAATTTAACGACCTCAACTAGAAACTGCCCCACAAATTATAATGACTTCTGCAGAAGTAATTAATGGAAATTGTGGAAACTCCACTTCTGACTTTATCAACTCTTTCCTTCATATTTTCATTATTAAAAAAAAATGGGTTAATTGCAAAAAAAGTCACGAACTTTATAGTCTTTATCAATTACAACATGAACTTTTAAAGTTTGCAATTCAATACACGAACTAATTTATTATTGCAATATGATACATGGTGTAAATTTTTTAGGATACTCTACACATGATCTAATTTTTTTGGCAATACTAACGCTGCGTGGTAGGCTAAGCCGCCACAAAAAACAAGTCACACGCTACATAATGTCAAATCTAGAAAATTTAAAAAAAATTCAAAACATTTATTTTAATAAAACATTGTTTAACACGATTTAATATATAGTAAAAAAATGTTTTATAGTATCTGTACAAGTTTATACGATGTGAGACATTTTTTCCTACATAAACTAGACAACACCAAATTTTATAATCAATTATTAAATGTGTTTGAGCAATATTTTTTTATAAAAGAACTTTTTGAAATATTAAAATTTTTTTTTTTACAGATTTGACATCTGAAGTGGTGTGTGACGAGTTTTGGTGTCAGCTCCGGCTGCCACGTAATTGTACATATCTCCATAAATTTACATCATGTATCGAATTGCAGTAATAAATTAGTTCATGCATCAAATTGCAAACTTTAAAAGTTCATGTTGTAATTGATAAAGACTACAAAGTTCGTGATTTTTTTTGCAATTAACCCAAAAAAAAAAACTACTTGTTGCATTTATAAGGAAACTTCGAGAAACTGGGACTTTTTTTTTTAGCCGATGTAGATTTTTCTTCGCTTAATTTTGTTTTCAATTTAAAATGTCTTTTTAACTCCAAAATAAACCTTTGAAATGACTATTCACTTTTACAAATCTCGGATCCTTATAAATAGAAAGTGTTTCTTATTAAAGCTATTGTAACCTTTTTAATTAATCATATTTAATATAACATTTTTTAAAAATAATTGTAACATTTCAGTTATATCTAATGTAACTTTGCATATAAAATTAGTAACATGACATTTGAACTTGAGATTCTACAAAAATAAATCACGCACTGCCTACACCATTGTGCCACATAAGCAGCTTGTATTGAAATCGAAATTATTATAAAAATATGTTTATACTTTCCCGTCCCTACTTTTTCTTCATTTTTTTTGGGATGTTTCAATTTTTTTTCATATCCTTAAAAAAGAAATAATTCATACTCACAAAAGTCAATAAAATATATATTTTTATTTAACTTCACACTCATATGCTCAATTTTTCTTAAAAATTGTGCCATGTACCATTATAAAAAAAAAGATAAGATCCGGGACGGAGGGAGTATTATTTAAATCATGTTGACCTGGTTACATTGTACACCTAGTGCACACAAAACTCCCTATCAAAATGAAGACAAGGAAAATTTAATAATTCATGCTCTCTCTCTATATATATACATATATATGAGTAACTCTCTTTTGTATTTGGTGTATGGTACACTCACTCAAAAGTTGAGATTGTTTATACTGAAAAATATGATTTGATTACACTAAAAAATGTGGTTAGATTACACTGAAAATTAATTTTCTAATTTTCAGTGTAATTTAATCATATTTTTTAATGTAAACAACCTAAACTATTGAGTGAATGCACTGTACACCAAATGCATATGAAAGTACGCATATGTCTCATCTCCATATTAAATAAATAAATCACCTTTTAGTCATTTACAATATAAGAAATTCAAGACAAGAAAGTATATATTAATATAGTGAGACGAAAGAACATGTGTTTTTTTCCGTTCTCAAAATTCAACTCCTATTACAAATTGGGAAAAAACAGAATTATGAGTTCACACTCCCCAATTTAGAAGACACGTAGTTAATATACGCACGCACGATACGCTTATGGACCTAAAAAGACCTTTTATTTTGTGTTAATTAATTATTATGATCAGCACTTAACATCCTTGAGCAGCTTGTACCTGCGGGTGGTTGGCCGTGGAGAAGGGGCTTTTCCGGTGACTTTAGCGGCGCCGGCATGTTGCTCAATTTTAACGCCACTGAAGCTATATACCGATCTTACTTCATTTGCATTTGCAGCTTTACTAAAATTCCTGGATGACCATAAATTCTTCTCCTCGCGTTCGCACCAATTGCACACTTCAATAGCCTTCCTATTCTCGCTGTAGTAGTTGCTACAGTATCTGATGATCAATAATTAATTATTACTATATATTTAAATTTTCAACTTAAAAAAAAATTGGGGAGGGGAGGGGATGATGGGATATATGTTATGTTGTACCAACAATATAAAATTCAGTAATCATTCGTACAGTAATATCTATAGTCCATTTTTCACAAAATCATAGAGTTGGCATTTATAAACATGCTGGAAAGATTACTGAAAAAAAGAAAGAAAGTTACGAGTGCTGGAAGCGGTTGCGGCAGTTGGAGCACCGGAAAAGCTTGTCGGAGAAGCCCACATCACCACACATACAACAAACAGTAGCACCAACATCTTCCACCATTCTCCCCGGTGATCAATTTTTTTTTTTTTTTTCCGCTAGGATTTAAGGAGTAAACCACACACTTATACAAATTGAAGAAATAAAGAGACACTTTTTTTTTTTAAGGAGTGAAATGGGCCTCCAATTGGATGCGCGCCTCTCTTTTATTATACAAGCTGACCTCTCGACTACACATTTTCTTTTTTAATGAACAGTCAATCTCCATTACCAATTGCACGGAGCAATAGACATATAGGTAAAGAGTATGTATAGAGCACATATATAGATAAAAGAGTATATATACAGTAAAATTGGTTTATACCATGGTATTAGTTTTTTCCATTAAAGTGTATTAGTTGTTTTTTATTGAAAATAAACTAAAACTCTTTAGTGAAGACAACTAATACTTTTTAATAAAAATAACTAATACATAGTGAAAATAATTAATATTTTTCAGTGATTCCTATATGAATTATTTTCGCTCTATATTTTGTCATAGATAAAACGTACATACCATTATAACTACAATGTGCATATTAAAATAAATTGAAAATCCTCTATTATACTAATAGGGAGTTGGTCTTGCTTATGTGTCAATTCATCATGTTTATGTATCATTATATAATAAAGAGTCTAATTAAAAAATATATGCATATACATGGATTCAAACCTAGGACCATGTGAGTACAATTTATGATTTTAACCAGTTAAGCTAAACTATGAACATACATAAAGTTGGAATATCTATTATATAACTTGAGTCTATAAAAATATATTAAATTGAATTGATCAATTAAATTTAAAACTCTAATTATATGAAATATTAATATTTAATTAACTTATTGTTATGGTTTCACTATATTTAAGGGTTTTCAATTTAGAAAATTCTAATTTGTTAAAATAAATTAAAAATGGAATTAAACATATTTATTAAATGATTGATTGAATTTTTTTATTTAAAAAATTTAATAATTAAATTTTTTAATATTTAATTGACAAATTTTTATTTTCTTGAAAATACAGTGCACCAATTTTTTTAATTATTTGAATATTTTTAATCTCAAATTGAATTTAATAGGTTGTTATATTGATTTAACTGTGTTTAACATTTGATAATATTTTGAATATATTTATTATATAATATAATTATATTATTTTACTGTGAATAAATTTATAATGTTATTGTATATGTAACGCGTTATAATGTATAATAAAACTTTTACGAAAATCCCGCGTAATACGTAGGACACTCATCTAAGTATAAAATAAAATAAGCTTCATGCATCAAATGCATATATATATATATATATATATATATATATATATATATATATATATATATATATATATTCCTTCTTTTCACTTTTTTATATCCATATCATAAAACAAGATCGTAAATATATTACAATATTGGGGTATTCCTATAGTCCCATATCTAATTATTGATCATTAAACATTCCCATTAAAAAAACAAAAACAAAAAAAACCGTAACATAACATGTGTTTTTAATGAAATTGTGGGGATAAGATATTTATATTTGTTATTGACTTTTGGGATAGTACTAGAAAGTTCCATCTTCAAGCTCTAAATTTATGGCGTGATTTAATTGAAAATTTGTTTGCTTTACTAGAAAAAAGTATATAGATTTTTTTTTTTTTTTTTTTTTTTTTTTTACGGAGAAAAAAGTATATAGATTAATGATGGATACATTTGTTAAAGTTGACCATTTGCCACATAAGTTCGCAAATACCATGAACTGCCCAACAAAATATACTATTCTTTTGCGAGTATTTCTAGTGTGCACTCAAATATATAGTATGCACTTTAATTTTGAAAAAAAAAAATATCTTAAGCAGAAATTAGCAATACTCCAAAAAGTAATCAGCAATATCCAAAAAGACACCAGTAATATCCAATTGTAAAAAAACATATAGTTCGGTGTGTTTGTGTATTTTTAAAAAAAAAAAAATTAAAATTGAAGTCAAAATTTAACTTAAAATCCAAGTACATGCTAGAATTTGTGTATTATGTAACTTGTTAATTCTTACGCATAATGTTAACCTAAATGTTATTTCTTGTGTAATGATTATGCGTTTCCTTTATAAATAGAAAATATAAATTAAATATGTAGTTATTAATTTAGACTTCAATTCAATACCCAGTCTCACTTGTTTTTAGTTTAATTTATACACTCATTTTGGTTGCGTCCACTACTCGTTAATTATTATTGAAGAATTGTACTTATGTGCCAATTTTATCAAGCGTAATTACTAGTTTGCATATAGTTTGAAGGACGAATTCAAAGATCTACGACCTAACCAATCAAATCTGACTCCCAGCCAGCTAGTTTGAAGTTGAACTCATGAAGCAGAACGAGGAGATATATGTGCAGAAAGTTGTCATTTATTGAAAGGGAGATGTTTTCATTTTCCATTCCCTTATATATCCAATTTAATATTCTTGAAAAATGAGATATATAAGCATACCTACAATTCGATATTCTTTTATTACTTCGTAGTAATAATAACTAATACTACCCATGTTTTAATTGGTAAAAGAAAATTGGAATTTCAACATTATACAATTAATAATCTAGTTTTCGAAGTGTCATCATTCGCGAAAGAGAATTTTCAGTTAAGAGTAGGATTCCGTGAAATAAATGTATTAGCCACACTGACCCAAAGTTAAATAAAAATGATACTCCTCCTCCAATTGTGATTTATATAGTTTTAAGATAAATAAATAAATTTGATATGGGTCCTAGAAATTAATTTGCATGTGTTATTTATTGAGGTGGTCTCATATGCAAATATCGTACACGTAATATGAACATATTTTAAGAAGGAGCAAAAATTTGCAGATTATTTGTCTGTTATATTGAGTCAAGTTGATCTTAAAAAAAAAAAAAGGAACCACATGAATATAAACCGAAAAATTCACTTCCAATCTCTGTTTTAAAAAGCGGGTTGGACCGGCCGGTCGGACCGGTCGGACCGCTACTCGGCAAGCTTAACGAACGGTTCAATGACATTGGGCCGGTCTCCTCCCAAAGCGGCTGCGAACCGGCCAAAAGCGGCAAAACCGGGTTGGACCGGTCACTGGTCGGACCGGTCAACCCGGCGGTTCATTATATTTAAAAAAAAAAAAAAAATAGGGCATTTTTTGCAATTTTTTTAGTGAAGCCTTAATTGAATTATTGGCATCAATTTTTTTCTCCCTCATATTTTCTTGCCGTTTTTGCTTCTCCTTCTACGGTTCTGCCGGTTTCTCCATTTTCGGCGAGCACATTCCTTCCGGCGAGGTGCGCGCGACTGCTTCTCTATTTAATCCCAAAGGTTTTTTTTTAAATTAAATTCTTGATTAAGTAATGGACTAAATAAAATCCAGTAAGCTTGATTGTCGTAATGTTCCTCTACTGAAATTTAGTAAGTTTGATTGTTGTAAAAGATTATTGCAAAACCTTTTTTTTTCAGTAGACTTTTGACATCTCCATCTTTACCATCTTAATTAATATACTTTCTTATATGATGTATATTATTTGATTTTCGTCATAATTTGTACATATGATTTATTATTACAAGGAAAAAATATTTATATATTTATAAATTTTATATTTAATTATAAATTATATAATTATGACGTCATCCGGCTCAACCGCTTTACTAACGGTCAGACCCCGATCCGACCGGTCCGACCAAAAGCGCTGAGGCTGTCCGGTTCAATCTCCGCTTCCGCTTTTAAAACATAGCTTCCAAGTATGTGTTACAATAAGGGCAAATGCGTGTCACTATATAAAAAAACAAGGTTGACACCACTAGGTTAAAAAAATAGTATGAAAAAAACTAATTTTTAAGGGTGAAAAATCAATGTATTAGGAACAATGATGAAAACCGAAGAACATTGATAATGAAAATCATGAGTAAGAATAATCATGAAATTATGGGGCCGGGAAAAAAATATTATATTGAAGAACACCAATTTTTTTTTTTTAAACTATTAGGTAATCATAAGATCATAGCCCCTGATTTGGTAATTCATGTGTTGATGCATGAAAAGAACCTGAACAATAAAAAAAAATCTGATTCAATAATTCATGTGTTATAATATGAACAAAATAGTGTCACTACAAGAATAAAATAGAGATATGTCATGAACTAGCAACAATTTTGCTCATGCGCTCATTTGTCCATACAGTAACACAGTTGTTAGTCATGTTAGAGAAATGGTTGGTGGTATTAATTTGTAATTAATTGGTATTAAAGTTTATTTGAGACTTTAATAGTTGACCAATTAATTTTGGGTGTTGAAATTATTTTCTCAGAAATTAATTGTTACAAGTGTGTTCTACTCGCGGAGTAGATGAGAATGGTGTATTCATACTTGCAAAACCGATTTTCGGTGAGTAAGAAATTGAATCGGAAGTCGAATGGTTCAACACCTAATTATGAGATTAATAAAGGAATTAAATGAGTCATTTAATTCTTCATCCCACATTGGACTTTTAGAATACTATATACATGGTATTAGTATGGGAACAATGGAGTATAATAAATTATAGTTGATTGCTAGTCAATCAAAGTTGTCACACGCGCGCCGCGCGGAGCCGAGCCCGAGCCCGAGCCCGTGGCCTTGGTCTTGGCAATTGGACTTTGGGCCTTGGACCCAGCGGGTAGCTAATTTTTTTTAGAACAAAAATTAGGATATCCGGTCCACATTTGACACATGTGCTAAATATGTGGGACAGTTACCAACGCAATTCATGGAGACTCATTTTGGTCAACTTCGGTTTCAGACTTGCCACCAACGAAACGCGTCTGCATTAAATGCTCACGCATTATTCCCTTCTGAATTGAGTGGAGGTTCACCTATAAATAATGTCCTCATGCATTTCGTCTGACCACACTCAGAAATATTCTCTTCTCCCTCAGTCTCTCTGCATATAGAATCTTAAGAGCTAGTCCAGTTCGAAGCACTCATTTTGTTCACCGGAGATCCAAGACCTGCGGTACTGCACTCTTGGAGACGAAAGTGACGTTTTACCTTTGGGGACAAATTTCCAAGACCAAAAAGCACTACCGGGGAAATTTTATCTTGCGGTAAGAGGTCTTCCTTGACTCGTCACACTGCCGTCTTTCTTTTCTTTTTCATATTCTGTGTAAAAGTTAATCGAGTTGTAATTATTTTATTTTTATTTTTTTGAATTATTATTTCCGCAGTCACATTTTCCTCCAACAATCGCAAGACAATTTAAAAAAAATAATTGACGGAAATAATAATTCTGAGTCATCGAACTAGGGAAACACTGTTGTTCCTTCTGGTACTCTCATTCCCCAGGGCACCACTACCCCCGTTCACCCTGTAACTGTCCATGTTGGGCAGATCCCTAATCCCTCTGTGGTGAGCCCTTTCCCGTTTGATAACTCGAGACCTTTTATGGTCCAAACTGAGAGACTCGAAAAGTTTTCGGGTAAGAAATTCAAGAGGTGGCAACAACGTATATTGTTCTTTCTGACCACCTTGAGGTTGGCAAGGTTCCTTACTGAGGACCTGCCTGCGGTCGTTGAGAAAGATGCACAAAATGAGGAAATTCGTGCCCACTGGTGGGAACACGATTTTTATGCTCATAATTATATTTTGAGTGGTCTGGCAGATGCTTTATACAGTGTCTACCAGAAGTGCAAAACGGCCAAGGAAATGTGGAATTCCTTGGAGGCCAAATATGTGGCCGAGGATGTCGGTACTAAGAAGTACTTGGTTGGGAAGTTCTTGAACTTCAAGATGGTGGACTCGAAGTCTGTCATCAAACAAGTTCAAGAGTTTCAGTTGATTCTGCATGATATTGTTGCAGAAGGGATGATACTGCTGGATGCTTTCCAAGCCGCTGTAGTAATTGAGAAACTGCCTCCAAGCTGGAAGGAGTTTCAGAGTCACTTGAAGCTGAAGAAAAAGAGTATGACCTTGCAAGAGGTCATATGCAAACTTAAGATTCACGAAGGTGGGCTGGAGAGGAACAAGGGTCAGAAAGAGGCCAAAACTAATTTGATGGAGTCAAAGAAGCAGAAGAGACCAAATTCTGATAAGGGTAAACAACCAGTTGTGACTCGACCCAAATTTACTGGTGACTGTTACAACTGTGGAAAAGCCGAACCACATCGAAAGATTCTGCAAGGCCCCGAAGAAAGATGTCAATGACAAAGGCAAGGGCAAACAGTCCAATGTGAATGTGGTTGAAGGGGAGTTCACTGAAGAGGATATGACTATTGTGACCACTGAAGTGAACCTCGTGGGCAATCCAAATGAGTGGTTCATCGATACGGGGGCTACTTATCATGTCTATTCTGACGAGAACGCTTTCTTGACCTATGAGCCAGCCAATGGGAGAAAGCTGCACATGGGGAATCAAGTCACGTCTGAGATGGCTGGGGTTGGCAACATTGTTCTGAAGCTGACCAGTGAGAAGAATATCACACTGAGAGATGTCCTGCATGTCCCGGACATTCGCAAGAACCTCATCTCTGACTCTGTACTAAAGAAGAATAATTTCAAACTTGTATTCGAGTCTAATATGGTTGTTCTTAGCAAGTACTTAGTGTATCTAGGTCGTGGATATGTCCACGGTTGTCTATTTAAGAAGAGTGTCATTGTTGTACACCCCAAGGGAAAATCTGTTATGAATAAAGAAGTTTCAACTTCTTCTTATATTGCTGAGTTTTCAGATTTATGGTACTGTAGATTGGGACATGTAAATGTTAAACCGATAAAAAGGCTAGTAAGTTTAAATTTACTAGATATAAAGAATATCGATTTAAATAATAAATGTGAAATTTGTGTAGAAGCTAAAATGACTAAGTTTCCTTTCCCATCGGTCGAAAGGAACTCAGAACCTCTAGAATTAATTTACACTGATGTGTGTGACTTAAAATGTTTACAAATTAGAGGTGGAAAGAAGTACTTCATCACATTCATTGATGATAGTACGAGGTTTTGCCACATTTACCTTTTGCACAGTAAGGATGAAGCGTTAGACGCTTTTAAACTGTACAAAAGTGAAGTGGAAAACCAGTTGAATAGACGAATCAAAATGGTTCGTAGTGATAGAGGTGGAGAGTATATAGCACCATTTGAGAAGATATGTTCCGAATCCGGAATCATACATCAAACAACTGCTCCTTACTTGCCTCAATCTAATAGTGTTGCGGAATGAAAGAACCGAACACTCAAAGAAATGATGAATGCTATGTTAATTAGCTCTGGTTTACCGTAAAACTTGTGGGGGGAAGCCATTCTTTCGGCTAACCATATTTTGAAAAAAATTCCACAAAAGAGTAAGGATGCAACTCCTTATGAATTGTGGAAGGGGTGGAAACCGTCGTACAAATACCTCAAAGTGTGGGGGTGTTTGGCGAAAGTTGAAGTGACTCTACCTAAATAAGTTAAAATTGGCCCTAAAACGGTCGATTGCATATTTGTAGGGTATACACTCAACAGTAGTGCCTATCGGTTTCTGATTCACAAATCAGAAGTTCCCGATATGACAGAAGTCACTTATATAGAGTTGAGAAATGCTATGTTTTTTGAAAAATATATTCCCTTGCAAGACCAAAGGAAGATGAAACGTCGACTAAAAGACCTCAAACGAGGGGGTTGATGAGGATGTTGGTCCGTCTACTCAAGATAGTGAAGAGTTACGACACAGCAAGAGAGCTAAGATAGTTAAAATATTTGGTCCTGATTTCATCACCTATGTGTTGTAAGAGGAACTAAAGACTATCAAAGACGCTCTATCTAGGCTAGATGCTCTACTCTGGCAAGAGGCGATTAACAGTGAAATCGACTCTATCATGCAAAATCACACGTGGGAGTTGATTGATCTCCCACAAGGATGCAAACCCTTAGGATGCAAATGGATCCTTAAAAGAAAGCACAAAACAGATGGGTAAGTGATTAGGCGTGAAATTGTCATGATTCGTCACTCGAAATACCCTAATTTTGGCCGATTTTATCGAGTATTTGGAGTTAATTGAGCATTATTTCTATACATTGATGAAATTGTCTCTTTAATGCTCGTAGGTGAATCGAGGGCGAAGAACGGAGTTCGTAGGACTTTGAATTGACTCAAACGGATGCCCGGATGAGAAGATATCGAAGGAATATGATTGATGTTAGTGTTGAAGAAGAAAAGTACTACTTGGTGAAATTTGGGAGCACTCGAGTAAACCACTCGAGCACTAGCGCTCGAGCACGTTGCTCGAGCGCCCAAAATATACAGAAAAGTTCATGCGCTCGAGCAGCTCGAGCGCCACCGCTCGAGCGTGTTGCTCGAACGCCCCAAAACATGCAGAAGATTTTCAGCGCTCGAGCAGCTCGAGCGCCACCGCTCGAGCACCTGTGTCATTTGAGCTATATGCTCGAGCGCGACCGCTCGAGCAGGCCTGCTCGAGCACCTACAATTTTTGTGTTTTCAAAGGCGTTTTTCGGCCCACGAGTTCACGATTCGGCCCGTTGCATATATATATTCGTCTCAAGCACGTTTTTGAAGGATAACACACATCACTTGATATTTTGAGACTTATAGAGTTCGTTTTTGGAGAGGAAGGAGAGAAGCAAGCTTTACGATTACGTTTTTGGGGTTTTCATTACGAATTCATATTACGATCTTACTTTTTAGTTTCGTTTCTTTATATTTTCGTTCTTGAACACGTTGAGACTTCTTTTCTTGAGTTAATTTAAGTTTATCCTTAATTTCGTTAAACCCTAGTTTATGTTTGATCTCTTCTTCGTCTTAATTATCATGTTCATGTTCGTTACTTATTTAATTGCTATTATTTACGTTAAACCTATGTCTAGCTAAAACCCTTGCATGCTTGGGGTAGGATGAACTCGTAGAAGTAGGTTGTGGGTACGTAATTAGGGTAACTTGTGACGTTAGGTTTTAATTCTCCTGATTAATGAATTCTTAAAATTAAACTTAACTTTACTTTTGAATTTCGTTCGAAAATTGTTAGAGAGAGGACGACCGTATCACTCTTTAACAACGAGTAGACTTAACTAGAGGGTTTAGAAAGGGTTAATTCATCTACCAGTTTAGCGAAGGAGGACGACCGCATCACCTTAGTTAAATTAGGGTCTCATTAATTAAGCACAATCTATTAACTTGTTAGTGGATTAGTGAAGTCGAGTGTTAGGGTGAAGTATTAGGGTTTAGAATCTTGAGCTTTCACCTTGCATTCTTTTACTTAGGTTATTTCTTGCGCGTCACAATTATTTTGATTATGTACCTGCTCCGTTAGTATACGTAGGGATTCCTATCCTAAGCATCACCATCTCTCATTTGAAAACACACTTTAGTTTATTCGTTTCTTTCGTTCGTTAGTTTCTTTAGTTTATTTTAGCTTAAGATTAATCTTTCAAAAAACCAAAAAAATATTACACTCATATTAGCTACGACGCGTAGATCTTCAGGGATCTGTTCGCATACACTCCATCTCGTGGGTTCGATATACTTGGCCATTATACTTACTCATACTACAGTGAACTCATACGCTTGCGAGGAATCTACTAGTAGAAGTTAGTATATTCGCTTCAAGTCAATGACGCCGTTGCCGGGGATGGCGTTGTATGCTTTTGAATAGGACTTGTAGATAGCTTAGTAGTTAGTAGTGAGTGATTTTTCTTTTTCTTTTTTTTTATTTCGTACATATTCGGCAGTTGCATTTTGATTCTTTTGTTAGTGTTTCAGGTTTATGAAAACACGCTCACAAGGCAATACGAGCGAAGAGAGGTTACCGTCAGATCCTGAGACAATAGCAAAAAGAAACCGAGCCTTCTTAAGAAGGATGAACGCTGCCGGAGGGAAAGAACCGATGGACATCACTAATAAGTTGGATGATGTCGAGAATGAGTTCAATCAGGCATTGAACCGGGTTGACGGCACTGATGGGAACACCAATAAGAATCAAGATCCGTTAGGAGAGAGCCAGAGCCAAAACCCGGGTACTCAGAACCAAAATAGCCCAGCTCATAACATTGTCCAAAATCCTCATAACAACCCTGCTTACCCAAATCCTAACTTACCACAAAACAACTTACCTTATCCACCCTACCCATACCCACCTTATCCTTACCCACCATACCCGTATCCTCCACCTCCAGTTTTCAATCAACCACCTGTTTACCAACCACCACCCCAACAAGTACCCGTACCAGCTGCTAATCCTCAACATGTTCCGCAGAACGTAGATCAAAATCTGGCTATTCGAGGGAGGTTTGCAGATGCCAAGAGGCTTAGGTTGTTCCCATTCTCATTGACGGGAATAACTAAAGAGTGGTATGACAACACGCTCCCATGGGGAGGTGTAACCACATGGGCCGAGCTCGAGCGTCTGTTCCTCGAGCGATTCTACCCTCCATCGAGAACTATTAAAGCAAGAATTGAGATCTCGTCCTTTCGCCAGAAGTCAGGAGAGGATTTACGCCAAGCGTGGGAGAGATACTCAAATATGTTGATCGAGTGCCCGCAGCACGGGTACAACGAGGGAGATATTATGGCGTTCTTCTATAGTGGAGCCAGCAAGGCTGGCCAAGCCCATTTAGATGCATGTGCGAGCGGAGCTTTTCTGAACCAAGGGATAGCGAGATGTCGAGAGATTGTGGACAACATTGTCACGAATGCCGGTGCATGGAACGAGGATCCAGAGTTTCAGAGAGTTTGCAAATTGGAGGAGAATGAGGGTACTAGGAAGCTGTTGATGGCAATGATGGAGAAGATCAGCAACCTTGAGATGGGGCAAAATCTGGTTTGAGGGAATGTAGCGGTGAATGAGAAATGGACCCACCCACGAATCAGCAAGAAGAGGCCAACTATATGGGAAGACCTAACTATCCACAAGGCGGGTATCCACAAGGTGGAAATCAGTATGGAAGGCCTTCTTATGGCCAACCATTTGTACCTCCAGGCCCACAGCCACCTCAAAATCAATGGAGGAACACACAAGGGTATCAAGGAGGCCAGCAGCCTCCTCAAAACACATGGAGGAAGAATGAGAATTTCTCATATGCTAATCCAAAAGCTGGTATTACAGTTCCTACAGGTGTTGATCCGGGTTCTAAACCTCCTGGGGGAGAAGAAGGTGCATCAACCGAGGAGATGTTGAGAGCTATCCTTCAGAAGGTGGAGGAAGGCAGCAAGCGATTGTCCTCTTTGGAGTACGATGAGAAGGAGTTGAGACCCAGAACACTTGGGGATGAGAAGGAAGGAAAAGAGCTCATGATGGTAGGGCATCAAGGAGAGGAATGCAAGCACCACTCTTATGAGAGTAAGGGAGGTATTTTTGAGTATGATGTCCGATAAGCTCCTTTGAGCTTGGTCCGGCATGAGGACCTTAAAAATAGCGCTGAATGGGAGGCAACCCATTTTTATTTGCTTTTATTTGTTTTTAGTTTCTTATTATGTTATTAGGGTGGTGTTGAATCGTAAGTTTTAACCTCGTACTTGAGAGTTTATTTTGTAGGCTTGTCTCGATGGAATACTCAAAAGGGAGGAACTCAAGCAAGGAAGTGTGCTACGTTGTTGAGAGAAACTGAATTATTTGGTTGAGGTAACCCACAACCCCAAACTTAGACCTCTTCGCAAGGTCGAAGTTTGGGGGGTGGAGTTTTTTTTATGTTTCTTGTTACATTGCACCGGAGCACCCCTTATCTTTGAGTGTGTTTGGTTATTTGGTGCCTTGAGATGTTCTTCGGGGTGATTTTGATTTGATTCGTTGTTGCATATTTCATGCTTATTGACCCCTTCTACTTGTTAGTTGTTATTCTTGAGCATGTTTGACGAGTAGAGTAGATTTGTGGATTTGAGTTAGGGACTCTTGTGTGTGAGTGTTTGAATGAGAGTTGATTTGAGAAAGAACTTGTATGCTTGTGAAATTTTCTTTTGAGTACTTGTGTGAGGAGAGTGAGAATTCACTAGGACTAGCATGGATGCGAAAGCCGAGAGACTTATGAGATTTTGATACATGATTAATCTCTTCGTTTGTGAGTGGATCGTCACCTTAGAGGATGCTAGAGCTTGTGTGTGCTCTTGCTTCTTTATTGTGTCTAGTTTGATATGCCGAATAGGATCTTAGGCCATTTTTGTTTTGAATGAGTCACTTAGCCAAATTTTCCCTACCAATGACATTGAATCCCTTGTTAGCCCCCTTGAGCCTAAAGCCTATTTTATTTGCTAGCACATATGAACACTATTCCAATTCCTAAGCCTTTTTGTCCCAATTTGAGTGGAGAATAGGAAAGTGTGAATGTGAAGGGATTGAATTGAGTTGAAAAAGGAAAATGTTGTTTGTTGAGTGAATATGAGAAGAAGGTGTGATGAAGTTATGAGATGTGGGAAAAAGAGAAAAAATTGAGAATGAGCAAAAGAAAAAAATGAGCTCATGTGTTTGTGCGAAAAAGAAAAAAAAGTGAAGTGATTGAAAAAAAAAAGTGAAAGAGTGAGAAAGAAAAAAAAATTGAAGTGTTGAGAGAATTGGAATTGAAAGTGTGTTGATTGAATATGTTTGAAGGAGTCTGTTCCTAATCTCGAAGTACCGAAGTTTGATTTTCTATTCTCCATTCATTTGAGTCACTTTACCATATTGTTATCCCACCCGTCCAAAGAGCCTACATTACAACCTTGAGAAAGTTCTTTTTGATTCGGCATTGATTTCTAGAGTATGGTCGGAGTTAAGAGCGCTTACAAGCCTATGGCTGCCAATATGTGTGATTGATTGTTTGAGTGAGTCTCTTGATCGTTGATATACACTTGTGAGGGAGCGAAACACATCGTTGAGTGCACATCCATGCTTGATCTTGGTGTTTCTTGTTATTGTTGCATGAGTATGATGAAGGAAAGTGAGTGAGTATACATGTGATTGATCTTTGAAGCTCGAGTTCATTTGCTTGCATGATTGATTCTTTGACTCATTCCTAATAATTTCACTTGACTTGTTATTTCGTTGCTTGAGGACAAGCAACATGGTAAGTTTGGGGGGGTTGATTAGGCGTGAAATTGTCATGATTCGTCACTCGAAATACCCTAATTTTGGCCAATTTTGTCGAGTATTTGGAGTTAATTGAGCATTATTTTTATACATTGATGAATTTGTCTCTTTAATGCTCGTAGGTGAATCGAGGGCGAAGAACGGAGTTCGTAGGACTTTGAATTGACTCAAACGGATGCCCGGATGAGAAGATATTGAAGGAATACGATTGGTGTTAGTGTTGAAGAAGAAAAGTACCACTTGGTGAAAATTTGGGAGCACTCGAGTAAACCACTCGAGCACTAGCGCTCGAGCACGTTGCTCGAGCGCCTAAAATATACAGAAAAGTTCATGTGCTCGAGCAGCTCGAGCGCCACCGCTCGAGCGTGTTGCTCGAACGCCCCAAAACATGCAGAAGATTTTCAGCGCTCGAGCAGCTCGAGCGCCACCGCTCGAACACCTGTGTCATTCGAGCTATATGCTCGAGCGCGACCGCTCGAGCAGGCCTGCTCGAGCACCTACAATTTTTGTGTTTTCAAAGGCGTTTTTCGGCCCACGAGTTCACGATTCGGCCCGTTGCATATATATATTCGTCTCAAGCACGTTTTTGAAGGATAACACACATCACTTGATATTTTGAGACTTTTAGAGTTCATTTTTGGAGAGGAAGGAGAGAAGCAAGCTTTACGATTACGTTTTTGGGGTTTTCATTACGAATTCATATTACGATCTTACTTTTTAGTTTTGTTTCTTTATATTTTCATTCTTGAACACGTTGAGACTTCTTTTCTTGAGTTAATTTAAGTTTATCCTTAATTTCGTTAAACCCTAGTTTATGTTTGATCTCTTCTTCGTCTTAATTATCATGTTCATGTTCGTTACTTATTTAATTGCTATTATTTATGTTAAACCTATGTCTAGCTAAAACTCTTGCATGCTTGGGGTAGGATGAACTCGTAGAAGTAGGTTGTGGGTACGTAATTAGGGTAACTTGTGACGTTAGGTTTTAATTCTCTTGATTAATGAATTCTTAAAATTAAACTTAACTTTACTTTTGAATTTCGTTCGAAAATTGTTAGAGAGAGGACGACTGTATCACTCTTTAACAACGAGTAGACTTAACTAGAGGGTTTAGAAAGGGTTAATTCATCTACCAGTTTAGCGAAGGAGGACGACCGCATCACCTTAGTTAAATTAGGGTCTCATTAATTAAGCACAATCTATTAACTTGTTAGTGGATTAGTGAAGTCGAGTGTTAGGGTGAAGTATTAGGGTTTAGAATCTTGAGCTTTCACCTTGCATTCTTTTACTTAAGTTATTTCTTGTGCGTCACAGTTATTTTGATTATGTACCTGCTCCGTTAGTATACGTAGGGATTCCTATCCTACGCATCACCATCTCTCATTTGAAAACACACTTTAGTTTATTCATTTCTTTCGTTCGTTAGTTTAATTAGTTTATTTTAGCTTAAAATTAATCTTTCAAAAAATCAAAAAAACATTACACTCATATTAGCTACGACGCGTAGATCTTCAGGGATCTGTTTGCATACACTCCATCTCGTGGGTTCGATATACTTGACCATTATACTTACTCATACTACAATGAACTCGTACATTTGCGAGGAATCTACTAGTAGAAGTTATTATATTCGCTTCAAGTCAGTAAGTTGACAAATACAAAGCCCGCTTAGTTGCCAAAGGGTTCAAACAAATCGAAGGGTACAATTTCTTTGATACCTATTCACCAGTAACAAGGATTACTTCCATTAGGATGCTAATCGTGATTGTTGTCTTGCACAATCTCGAAATTCACCAAATGGATGTTAAAACTATGTTCCTCAATGGTGAAATGGATACAAACATCTATATGGATCAACTAGAGGGGTTTGTAGCACCTGGAAATGAGAAGAAGGTGTGCAAACTAGTGAGGTCGTTGTATGGGCTTAAGCAAGCTCCAAAACAATGGCATTTGAATTTTGATAGCACCATGTTATCAAATGGCTTTCGTATTAATGAGTGTGACAAATGTGTGTATGTGAAGAGTACACCGAAAGGATTTGTCATTATGTGTCTATACATTGATGATATGCTCATTATGAGTAATGATCATGATTTACTCATTAGTACGAAACACATGTTGAGTCGAAACTTCGACATGAAAGATTTGGGTGTAGCTGACGTGATTCTAGGAATCAAGATCAGCAGGACATCAAATGACATATCTTTAACACAATCTCACTATGTAGAGAAAGTGTTAAACAAGTTCAATGCTTTTGATGACCCACCTGCGAAGTCACCATTAGATATGAGTGTACATTTGAGCAAAAACAAAAGTAGTCTTGTAGCTCAACAAGAATATGCTAGAGTTGTCGGGAGCATAATGTATATTTCGAATTGTACGCATCCCGATATAGCATGTGCGGTGAATAAACTTAGTAGATTCACAAGCAATCCAAGCAATGAGCATTGGAATGCACTCAGGAGAGTCTTGAGGTACTTAAAGTATACTCTCGACTTTGGGCTACAGTACACTAGGTATCCTGCTGTACTTGAAGGATACTGTGATGCTAATTGGATCTCAGACACTAAAGAGTCATTCTCTACTAGTGGATATGTATTCACTATAGGAGGAGTTGTTGTGTCCTGGAGATCGACTAAGCAGACATGTATAGCCCGATCCACCATGGAAGCAGAATTCATAGCTTTGGACAAAGCTGGTGAAGAAGCAGAATGACTTCGAAATTTCCTCGAGGATATTCCATGTTGGGATAAATCTGTACCTACTATAATGGTACATTGCGACTGTCAAGCCGCAATTGGTAGGGCTCTAAGTGATATATATAACGGAAAGTCTAGACACATTCGTCGTAGACATAACTCCATGAGACAATTGATCTCAAGTGGCGTGATGTCCATAGACTATGTGAGGTCTAAGGACAATCTAGCAGATCCGTTAACTAAAAGCATAAATCGAGATCAGTTGTCCAAACTGTCAGAAGGAATGAGTCTAAAATCCACAAAGTTAAACTAAAGCAGTGGTAACCCAACCAAGTTGACTGGAGATTCCAAGATCTTGGTTCAATGGGAAAACTAAGTTGTGGAAGTTAGAGGATATACTTGGTAATCCGACCATTCCTTAGAGGACAGTACGCCAAGTGTGAACCCGTATGTGGTACAGGTTAAGTCTATATGACTTTTAATGAATCTAAGTCCATTTGGGGACTGAGTATTACGGGATACTCAAGATGAGTTCACCTATGTAAGTGTGAGGTGAGAGGTCGCCTCAAATATCAGTGGATATTAAACACTTATGAATCCAAAGGGTGTCCATGGCTGAAACAAATAAAAACGTGAGAACAAGAAATGAACGTAGAGAATTTATTGTGTCAGTATTACTGTCTAAGTACACACTAAGGCGAAATGGTTCAAGACACTATGTCCACCAGACTACCAGTGTACTTGGTAATGCTCGACTATGGAAGGTTCAAAGCCCCAACTACCTATCCAGATGCAATAATGTCTCGTATTTGAACTAGACTGTGAGTCTACATGTCTATAAGTTCAATTTTCACTCATGTGGGGGGTTGTTAGAGAAAATGGTTGGTGGTATTTAATTGGTATTAAAATTTATTTGAGACTTTAATAGTTGACCAATTAATTTTGGGTGTTAAAATTAATTTCTCGAAAATTAATTGTTACAAGTGTGTTCTACTTGCAGAGTAGATGAGAATGGTGTATTCATACTTGCAAAACTGATTTTCGGTGAGTGAGATATTGAATCGGAAGTCGAATGGTTCAACACCTAATTACGGGATTAATGAAGGAATTAAATGAGTCATTTAATTCTTTATCCCACATTGGATTTTTAGAATACTAATATACATGATATTAGTATGGGAACAATTGAGTATAATAAATTATAGTTGATTGCTAGTCAATCAACATTGCCACACGCGCGCGCGCCGCGCCCGAGCCCGTGGGTCTTGGCCTTGGTCTTGACAATTGGACTTTGGGGGGACTTTGGGCCTTGGGCCCAGTGGGTATCTAATTTTTGGAGAACAAAAATTAGGATATCCGGTCCACAAAGTTCGGTTCGATTCAGTTCAGAGAACCGTCTGGTTAAAAGAGTCAAACCGGTTCGGGTACAGTTACCAACACAATTCATGGAAATACATTTTGGTCAACTTCGATTTCAGACTTGCCACCAACGAAACGCGTCTGCATTAAATGCCCACGCATTTTTCCCTTCTGCTTTAAGTGGAGGTTCGCCTATAAATAACGCCCTCATGCATTTCGTCTGGCCACACTCAGAAATATTCTCTTCTCCCTCGGTCTCTCTGCATATAGAGTCTTAAGAGTTAGTCCAGTTCGAAGCGCTCATTTTGTTCGCTGGAGCTCCAAAGTCTGCGGTGCTGCACTCTTGGAGACGAAAGTGACGTTTTACCTCTGGGGACAAATTTCCAAGACCGAAGTGCACTATCTGGAAAATTTTGTCTTGTAGGAAGAGACCTTCCTCGACTCGTCACACTGCTGTCTTTCTTTTCCTTTTCATATTCTGTGTAAAAATTAATCGAGTTGTAATTTCTTTTTATTTATTTATTTTGAATTATTATTTCCGCAGTCACATTTTCCTCCAACAAGTCATATGAAAATAAAATAGGAGACACAAAATAACTTAACAAAAATGAAAATGGAAGAAAACAATGAAACATGGAAATCACGAAAGCTCGTTGGAAGAAGATGTCAAATTGGAGAAGAAATCACAATGGAAGCAAGAAAGGAGGAGAATAAATTGCAAGAAGAAATTGTCCTGCAAGCGCAACAAGAATGGAAAAAAGATTCATGTTAAATTTAAATGGACACACGAACCTTATATCCATGCAATATTATACTTTATAAGTTTTGTCTTTGGGGACAAATTTCCAAGACCGAAGAGCACTACCGGGGAAATTTTGTCTTGCGGGAAGAGACCTTCCTCGACTCGTCACACTGCTGTCTTTCTTTTCCTTTTCATATTCTGTGTAAAAATTAATCAAGTTGTAATATTTTTTTATTTATTTATTTTGAATTATTATTTCCGCAGTCACCTTTTCCTCCAACAAGTCATATGAAAATAAAATAGGAGGCACAAAATAACTTAACAAAAATGAAAATGGAAGAAAACAATGAAACATGGAAATCATGAAAGCTCATTGGAAGAAAATGTCAAATTGGAGAAGAAATCACAATGGAATCAAGAAAGGAGGAGAATAAATTGCAAGAAGAAATTGTCCCGCAAGCGCAACAAGAATGGAAAAAAGATTCATGTTAAATTTAAATGGAGACACAAATCTTATATACATGCAATATTATACTTTATAAGTTTTGTGTTAATTATGTAGTTAATATGTTTTGACTTATATCATCTCTATTCTAGTAAAATCACAAAGTTTGGGTGAACCAAGAGCCACGATTCAAAAAATGAAAAAAGCTGAAATACATTTATTAATCACATTTGAACTTTTAAATTTCAAAACGTTCAAACGTATTGTCCTTAGCCACCAACTAAATTCCAAATAGCATATAAGGGCCGATTTAATTGTAGGCCCAATTCAGTAATATTCAAGCTTAATGGGCTTTACTCAGTAGCGAATATGTTGGACCCATTCCATCCAGCCCGAACTTCTTGTACGGTGTCGTATGGTTTGAAAAGATTTTCGCTCAAACCCTCCGAACATACTGCTACTGCGGTTTCTCTACTCACCGTGAAAAGAGATTCAGAGAGAGAAACCGAGCCAAGCTCTAGTTTTTGAAAGTTCACCTCTCATCGAGCTGCCGCCGATCTGGTCTAGGTTTATCTTTGCTTCAATAGATTAAAATGGCGATTGGTTCTCATACAGATATTGCTGGTGACCGGCAATCTGGACAGGATGTTCGCACTCAAAACGGTATGTATTCTTCGGCTATGATGTAAATAGGCGGTTGTATATGTGTATTTGTATATATGTATGTATGTATGAGTATATATTCATGTGCTTCTTCTATTTAGTGTGTGCGAGTTATCATTTTGATAATTTTTTTTTTATTGAAAATATGCAGTGATGGCATGTCAGGCTGTTGCGAACATTGTCAAGTCTTCACTTGGTCCTGTTGGCCTCGACAAGGTGATTTCTGCTCTAATTTCATGTCAAGTGTTGTAAATCTATGTTGATTTGGAGTTTGAGTTGGTTGTTTCAATCAGAGTTTGGTTTGGGCATCTAATGCATTTAGGATTCTATCCATATTTTGCGAGGGTCGTAATGCTAAAATTTGCTGGTTCTGCAAGTTGGTCTGTAAATGTTAGTGGTTAGACTATGTGGAATTGAAAAAATGCACTGAGCTTATCGCATGTCTAATTAAGCTAAGTTTGCAGTTCTAAGTTGGTAAGCAATTGGTCTTACCTTTTTCCAGTGCACAACTGCATGTAAAAACTGAGAGGACTAATGAACAAAACATAGGTTGATTTTTTCAGTATAGAGATTCTGCGATCATCTGTGGTTTGGAAATTGATGCTTAAAATCTCCCAACTTAGGAACAAGTTGTCATTTTTAGTCTAACCTGGTTAAAAACTGAAGTTTACTTACTAAAATCTAAATTTCCTCTAAGTGGTGGAAGCAGTAGTTAATAATTTCACTTATTGCTGCATAAAAATCATGCATCCATTCACCAATAGTGTGCATCCTCTACTATTGTTAAATCACTTGCTATTTAAATTTTGATCTTTGGTTCCCAGTCAGAAATCTATTTTTCTCAATATCCCATTTTGCCATTTCCAGATGCTTGTAGATGATATTGGTGATGTGACGATCACTAATGATGGTGCCACAATACTGAAGATGCTGGAAGTGGAGCATCCAGCTGCCAAGGTGAAGAAATCATTTTTTTGGCTTTTTCAAAATTTAAACAACTTCGTTCTTAATCTGTATATCTTAATCTGTCGATGATTACAGGTCCTTGTTGAGTTGGCAGAACTACAAGACCGAGAAGTTGGAGATGGAACAACTTCTGTGGTCATTATAGCTGCAGAATTGCTCAAGGTAACATTATTATCCTGTCGGCAAGATAGGAAGAGTCTCTATCTTCATTTTTGTGCCCTGAGTTTGACATCTTGGGAAACTAATTTGGCTGTCTTTTTACACAGAGAGCTAATGATTTAGTGAGAAATAAGATACATCCAACATCAATAATCAGTGGATACAGAGTAAGTTCTATTTTTTCTTTGGCTTTTCATATTTTATTCACCTTTATAGCTGTGTAATGTTATTGCTCCTGTTTTTGTGACAGCTTGCAATGAGGGAAGCATGTAAATATGTTGATGAAAAATTGGCTGTAAAGGTACTCTTCTGGCCATTGGATCTTTAGAATTATTAAATTGTTATGTTTCCGGTAGTATGAAGCATGTTATATATGTGGAAGGCCCAAATATGCAAGAAAACTTGAACAGGATGATCTTACTTTGATAATATCAACACAAATTTTAAAGCTTTTTTTTCTCCCTTTCACAAATGAAAGATTATGTTTATAAATATTAGACCAGTCAGAAAAGTGGTGGTAAGATGAGATACTACCATATCTAGTTTATGAAGTACAGATTATATTTCTTGTTGATAAAAATATTGTATGCTACCTATCATTTGATAAGATGTGATACACCGACTTTGCTTGCCTTCACATATTTTTCATATGTTAGGTAGAAAAGCTTGGTAAAGATTCTCTTGTAAACTCTGCCAAGACCAGCATGTCCTCAAAGCTGATAGGTGGTGATAGTGACTTCTTTGCAAATCTGGTAAGTCAGTGAATGGATTTTTTGTATCCCCCCTGATCTCTTTATTTCATAACACCACTTGATTTCACTTCTAGGTTGTAGAAGCTGTACAAGCTGTAAAGATGACCAATGCCCGAGGTGAAGTCAAGTATCCAATTAAGGTTGGTAATACCCAGTTAGCAAATTATTTGTTACTCTTTGACATCACATTTAGTGAAAAAATTTCCCAATTAATTTTCCATGTGTACCTAGTTTTGAAGTGAGTTATGAGTTATCCGGTAAGGAGGCATCAATTATAATTTTTTTGGGGGGTGGGGTTCTACCCTCGTGGATTATCAGCGGTGTCTACTTTTTGTTCATCAGTTGAGTTATGTCAAGGAACCCAAAGATATGTGGATTTCCTAAATGCTGGTTTTGGATCTTGGGTGCAAAGAAAAAGCTAAACTGCTAAAGTAAACATTGTTCCTTTTATTTGTTCTGTATCTTGTGGATACATATAAATATTTCTTTTGACCTTTAATATTCATGTGTTAATTCATTGGTAGTTGACGTTTCAAAAGTCATGATGTAAACATTGAAACTAGATTAAATTGAATTTTGTGTTTCCTTTCACATTTCTTTGTGAAATTTTGGATCCACTCGGACGATAAATAGAACTTGGATTTGATGAAGTTGGCATTAAGCTTTAAATCTTGAAGCAGATAACTCAAAATATCTTCTTGGTGTTCAGGGAATCAATATACTTAAAGCTCACGGTAAAAGTGCCAGAGACAGCTATTTACTTAAAGGATATGCTTTGAACACTGGGCGTGCTGCACAGGGGATGCCATTAAGGGTTGCCCCAGCCAGAATTGCTTGTCTCGATTTTAATCTTCAAAGGACAAAGATGCAAATGGGTGTCCAAGTTTTGGTCACTGACCCCAGAGAGTTGGAAAAGATTCGTCAAAGGTGTTTAATTCTTTTTTCTTTACTGAATGTACACTTGATCCTTCTTCTAGCCAGCCCTTTAATTTGTATCAGGCAAATTAGAATTTATTTTAAGTCTAATTAATGAGTATGTTGGTTTCCTGGAAATCTATATTTAGATCCATGTTGCTTTCTCATCTTCTTATGTTAAGCGTAGTAAGGTCTGGATTTAGCAGTCCAGCGTTCGCTGGAATTTTAACATGCAGTATGTAATGATTGATTGAACTATTGTCTTGCAGAGAAGCTGACACAACAAAAGAACGTATTGAGAAGCTTCTTAAGGCAGGAGCGAATGTGATTTTAACCACAAAAGGAATTGATGACATGGCACTCAAGGTAATTTTTTTATACATTGCTAGCTCCAGAAAACTTCTCAACCCCATATCAACTGTTAAATTTTTATCTCAAATGGTTGTTTTAGTGCAAATGCATAAAATATGTTACTATGCTCTTCTGTGTCATGATGCTTTCCACTTATAGCTTGAGTTCCACAATTTAGTATGTCGATAAGTAGTCAGAGAGAGCTTTTCTACACTGATAATATTTCATTGATTTTGCATTTGACTTGCAATATCCATTTGTACATAAGACAATTTCACAAAAATCTTATTTGGGGGAAATTGACAGCAGTTCTGGGAAGTGTTAAAGTTAGAAAAATAGTCCTCTGTTTATGCAATAGATCATGGTTAACATTATGCTAATAATATTATTTATAGGTATTTACATTATTTTTCCCATATTTTATTTCTGAACTTTTCTATGTTCTCTGCTTTTTTTTTTTTTTTTTTAGTGATTGCCATTAAACTCTGTTAAATTGTAACAGTACTTTGTGGAGGCTGGTGCAATAGCTGTTCGACGTGTCCGCAAGGAAGACATGCGGCATGTTGCCAAGGCCACTGGTGCAACTGCGGTAAACTTCTTTCTCATCTTATAGTCTGCCTGGCATTCTACATGTTCTTTGTTTTAGAATAATTGAAATAATTATTACATCAAAATCCTCCAATACTTTAAAATCAATGGTAAAGGCCCAATTAACAAGCATCTAGAGAAACTCGAAGTGTTTTATTATCATTTAGTCTTGCAAAGCGAGGTTTCTCTACTGTGATCTAGTCCTACTAAACAGTTTTCTGGTTTTGTTTTTTATAAGTTTCAAATACTAAAAAGATGAGGGCATGGTTATGGCCTGGTGTATCTGTTCTTGAAAAAAATTATGTTTTCAGCAAAATATATTCTTTGATTATTAGTGCTGTAAGATTTTTGGTTGGTGATGTCTTTGCTTCTTTTTACGTTGATAGACAATGCAAAAGCACCTGGTTTAGGCATTCATACACCAGCATTTTTGGATTGTAAACATATTGAAGTTTTGATTTCATAAAGCATCTAGATTTTCTTCTTCATCTTGTGATTTAGAAAAGAGATCTTGACCAGAAAAGGCTAGTGGTTTTACTGGACAAAAGAAGGCGAAAATTGTACTGAAGAAACTTATACTCCAGTCTATAGCTTTTAAATACTAATTCGGTCACAATGAACTGATGACTAAGAAGTATCATGCGTTATTGCATATAAGCAGAATTTGAGGGGCCACCTTTCTGTTCCTAATCATTGCGCCTGTACAGGTTTCAACTTTCGCAGATATGGAAGGAGAAGAAACATTTGATTCTTCTTATCTAGGATATGCTGATGAAGTAGTGGAGGAGCGTATTGCAGACGACGATGTGATTATGATAAAGGGGACCAAAACCACAAGTGGGGTATGAGTTCTGGGTCTTATAATATTAGGATAATATCCTGTTGCCTGTGGAGTTGCTCAAGTTACTTGTGTTTCAAGGTTTCTCTTGTCTTGGTTGGAAAGATATAATCACTTGTTTCAGCTGTCTTGTTCACGACAGTGCTCCTTTTCAAATTGAAATATATGATAAAGATTAAGTTGTACTCATAACTTCTGCACAGCATTGTGTGAATTGAATTGAAATGGAATTTCTTCAGGTTTCATTAATACTCAGAGGTGCAAACGACTACATGCTTGATGAAATGGAGAGGGCATTGCATGATGCTCTATGCATTGTCAAAAGGACGCTGGAATCTAATACTGTAAGGACCTGCTGTTGTTGATTATTGATACTATCCGGAACCTATCTTGTGTTGTTTCTACTTTTTCTCTGATTATTGTTCTTACTATTTCTAGCAGTTTTTCTTTTAATATATTAGCCTTGATATATATCCATTATCTCTAAGAATACATTATACATGAGTATGAGAGTATCATTTACTTGCGGTTATTAGGCTGGGTGTAGGGAGATAAACTGAACCTCTTGAAATGTGGTAGTTTGATTCTTAGGTTCTGATCACTTTTTTTGTGCTTTATCCATGGTAGGTTTTTCTTTAGCATGATCCATTATTCTGGTCACGGCAACAAAGATAACTCACTCATCTTCTTGAAATTTGGTGAAATATAGGTTGTTGCTGGTGGAGGTGCTGTGGAGGCGGCGCTTTCTGTATATCTGGAGAATTTGGCTACAACTTTGGGGTCCAGGGAGCAACTGGCTATTGCCGAGTTTGCTGAATCCTTTTTAATCATACCTAAGGTTTTCTAGTGAATGTGCTTGAACTTTCAGTATCAATATCATATGTTGTGTCTTTCGTCATCTAAAATGCATTTTGGAATGTTCCTTTCTAGGTGCTTGCTGTCAATGCTGCTAAAGATGCTACTGATTTGGTTGCTAAACTACGAGCTTACCACCACACTGCACAAACTAAGGCAGATAAAAAGCATTTGTCAAGGTACATACAAATGTTACTACTTACTAGGGTTAATTACCAACACACACTCGAGGTTTTGTCCTAACTACCATAAGAACTTCATGGTTTGAATAAATTACTGTATACCCTGTAGAAAGACTAAAAATGCGTTTAATTGACAGTAATGCAAAATTATGAAACAATCAATTGATGCAAATATGAGAATACAAGTGAAGTGCTTTTAGTCTAAATTACCGATACTCCACTGGAGGTTTTTCCAAATTACCTGAAGAACTCCAGGGTTTGAATAAATTACTAAATGTCCCTAAAATGACTAAAGAATTGTTTGATTGACGAGTAATGCAAAATTACAAAACAATCTATTAATGCTGATCGCTCATAGCCAGGGAGGGCACCTTGATAGAAAGCAGAAACTGCAAATGGAACTTGTTTTCTCGTTCTTCATGAAAGACAGTTTCTATATATAACTGCTGGATTAATTGTTTTTATTGTTGCTGCAGCATGGGTCTAGACCTGGTAAAGGGTACCATTCGCAACAACTTGGAAGCAGGAGTAATCGAGCCTGCTATGAGCAAAGTAAAGATAATTCAGGTAAAGACTGTTTGAACCCTGAATTTTTATGGGCCTCTCTCTCGGTTCTTGGTATGTGTTAATTTCAGAATTTCTGTTTTTCAGTTTGCTACTGAAGCTGCTATTACTATTCTTCGGATTGATGACATGATCAGGCTAGTTAAGGATGACCAGAACGGCGAGGAATAATTTTTTGGTGGTAGGAATCAATCGATTTATCTTGTTGCGTGGAAGTTGTTGCATGGAAGTTTTTCTTCCACTGGGTGGATGGATGGACTGAAATTTTGGATGGGAATTCTAAGCGTCTTAATTTTTTCTTCTCTTTGTCCGTTTTCCGAGTTAAAACTTTTTGACCGTTTGTAATGGTTAAGTGGATGTTGCATGCAGAGTTGCATGTTGTGGAAGAAATTTTTTACTGACAACTAGAGGTGTATTTTATGATGTAAACGAAAATTTGAACTGGTTTTGCATTAGGAGATATATTAGTATATGATATTTTATCATTTACGTAGATGATTATTTAGATGGATGGGTAGATATTACACCAGAGAAATTCTACGCCAAAAAATGTTAAAACGGGGGAATGCAAACATGGATACCAGAGTGTTCATTCTTTTTTATTTTTTCCTTTCAGTTAATTATTATTTATTTTTCTTGTACAGATTTTGAGTTCATATTAAGATTTCAAAATAAAATTCATATTAATTTGTCATTTGAATATTATTCCCAATTAAAATCCATTTTTCTTGAACAGATTTTTAAGATTGAAAAAATAATGTAATTAACTGCAACTCATAAAATACTGGTACTGCTATTCTACGGGCGAAACACAAATTGTAAATTGCGACTGTTGAAGCTACTACACACGTAACCCACCCTTCAAAAATGCACATAAAAGGACCCCATCACCCAAGATAACAAAGCAGACCATTCACAGGCCGAGAGAAATTTTGCATACTCTTACCACATAAAACAACTAATATTCATACAACAGTATACCGTATAGCATATGCATACTCCGGATTTGTCATCCCCACGACCAAACAACACAAGTGTATAT
The DNA here is from genome assembly GCA_947034835.1 of Ballota nigra. Taxonomy (NCBI): domain Eukaryota; kingdom Viridiplantae; phylum Streptophyta; class Magnoliopsida; order Lamiales; family Lamiaceae; genus Ballota; species Ballota nigra. The sequence continues at coordinate 44,204,618 of OX344721.1, forward strand.
GTAAAAGAGAGACAAGAGTTCAAGCTCCAATCATCACAACAAGAAGAGTTCCAAGGCCATGTACCTGTTCATGAATTTCGGCTGTATCTCATTGAACACAACTCTCAACTACAGCTTCGGTGTTGGAACTTTTATTTGGTACTGACTTGCTAAATCAAGCTTCTATGAAATTCAACAAGTAATAATACAGGCTCAAGTATGATTAGAATGAGAACAAAAAAGATGTGAGATTTCAGACAGAGATCCCATAATTGCTGATCTTTGTAACTTCCTTGGACAGAGAATTCCTTTCTTTCTTCGCCTCTTTTGCGAGGTTATTAACCTGAATACACAGAAATAATTATAAGACAAGTGTTCAATGAGGTAGAGTAACATATGCATTAAGAAAATGAGCATACTTGTGTTCGAAATTGAGATGCTTCTCTACCCGGAAGCTCTCCAAGAGCATCTTTCAAACCTGGAGCAATTTTCACCAATCAGCTTAAGTTATCAGACGAGATTTGTCTAGATATAAAATAGATTATATATTTTAAAAGGTTTGATTCCTTAAAAGTTGCCAGTACACATCAAGACCTGACATGGAAGTGGATTTATGCATGTAATATTGTTTGTCGTCCACAAACATGAATATGGGATGGGAGAGAAACAGGTTGCATACCTCTAGCTTGCCTTTCTATCTTGTAAGCAGAGTTGATGACACCTTGTATTTGCTTTCCTGCTTGCCTGTGTGGATGGTATACAAAATTAGAAATATGTATTGAATCTACTGATATAAAATAATGTGAACATGGACCTGAGCTTGGTCCTCCCTCGCACCAAGTCTTCTTCAGCTTGCAATGCCCTTTTCTGTCATCACAAGTGCAGATCATGTCAACCGATCATATTCAAAATACAATCAGGTTCGCAGTCAAAATAAAGCTCATGGTGCGAGCAATACCGCACCCTGACCCCCCCACCCCCCCCCCACCCAACCCACCCAGCAATCAATGGAACACTGTTCAATAAAACTTGGTTATATTAAGTATTACCACCCATAGATAAGATATTTCTCTTGAAAAAACAAACAAATAAATAAAACTGTGTGAAGCAATGGCGGTACACAATTCAATAATAGTTAACTATTATTAACTCCTACCAGATATATATTGCTTTTCTTGATGAGACAAACATAAATAACATAATCAATGAAAAGGAAAAGATGGGAGAATAAGGGAGAGGATTTTGCTCTAGTTTTGTTTTACCAAAATAAAGCTCTAAACTCATACCTATTGTAAGCTTTAACTTGAAAGATATTGAACAAGTGAAATACAGAAACTTGAGCACAAAAACAGATTTCCAAGAGCAACTTCTCGCATTTCATAACAGGTCTGATATGACTATGCATTCCAGTGTTACTTCATTCTCCATATTATCATATTTTTTGCTACTTTCGATTGTTAAACACTTGAGAACCATTTTCCATAAAATAAAATATAGCTGAGTCAAAAGTAAATTGAATATAAATAAGCAACATACATTTTCAGTTGATAATTTATTATTTATATCATTATTTAGCACATAACTATTTTTTAGAAACAGGTTACTCCCTCCGTCCACCAATCTTGTGCCCAAAATTTTTGGGCACGGGGTTTTAATGAAAACTAGTATTGCATTGAAAAAACAGATTAAAGATATTATGTGGTATTGTGGGGTCCATTTATGAATAAAGTAATTGTTTTTTAATATTGTTTATTTCCATAAAGAGTATGAGAACAAGTGTGTTGGACAGTCCAGAAAGGAAAGTGGGAACAAGTTTGGTGGATGGAAGGAGTATTATATATTGTTTTCTTTGGTAGAAGGGAAAAAAAAAATAGCATTTGCAATCCCAATCACCTGTTGCCCCATTTCTTTCATTTTCTTCAAGCTCACAAAGAGTTTAAAGGGGCATATGAACAGAAAATGGGTAACCATAGTCCCAGCTATAAATCGAACAGTGGGGCTCAGAAAATACTAACTGTCATCAATTTCCCTGTCCATCCTTTCAAGTGAAACATTGACATATGTTTTTTCTCCTAAACTTAATCCCATGGACTTTCCATAATTAACAATGCTTAGAGTTTATTATTTAGTACACCCCCATTTTTTGGATTAAACAAATGGAGAGAAGGTCGAAGGTGAGAAGTAAACTTTTCAATTCAATATGGAGGAATGAAGAATGCAGCATTGATGGCATATGTCAAACAAACCAAGTAATCTGCACAAAGAATACCTCTAACTTTTCGCTTTCACCCTTCAAAAGATCAATTGATTGCCGCAACTCCTTAACTCTTGCATCAGCTCTAGAAACCAATGTCTAGATAAAGCAATATTAACCAAAATCAATATTTCCTCGCCAAAAGGTTCTAATGACCAATATACTCAATTGTTGATCAATATGCAATATGACGTGAACAGAAAATTGTGCCGGTTCAGCAATATAACATCATTTTTTTTGTACTTTTAACACTATAAACAATGTAACATCAATAAAACAAGTAATGTATGTGTCTTCACTTTCAACATTTGACTGTATTACTACATGACCAATACATTAAAAGATGCCTACCAACATACCTCTTCACTTAAAAAGAGGCGCATTGTCTTGTAGGATAAGAATTGTCTGGTTTCTGCAGATAATTTCCAAATAAATCTAAAGCATTACTTTAGGGACAAGTGAAATATCATAAATTGTTTTGGTCAAGCTTAATTCACACACATACTCTTTAGACCCAGAAATCCCAGAACAAGAACAGCTCCTGCTGTCATGAAAGGGCGCGAAGAGGCAATATGAAAACCCTCTGCACAAAATCAAGAACTAAGTTGAAAAGCACACAGGTTATTTGCATGGATGTAGTATGAATTAGTAACATGAAACAGACCTTTAATCTTCCCAACAGCAATATCCTCATATGTGCTATACTCAGACTTCAAGTCTTGCAAAGAGTCCTGCCCAAATAAAAAACATAGATAGACTAATAAAAAATATATACAAATGAAGTAACCTGAATCAACTTCACAGAAGTGACAAAGGGTAGGTATATCCAGTACCACCAACATGCCAATTTAAAATCCTGAAGTATGTTACACGTTATGTAACTAAAAACTTAGAACCTTTTTTTTCCATAGGAATCTGAGGGCTATAAACTCTAGAGGCCTTTTAAACTACCAAATTTCTGAAATATGATCGAAGCATACTTTAACGAAGATGGTGACTGCTCATCTTTATCCTTCATACATATAATTTGCAGCTTACTCAATGATTAGTCATTTTAAGCTATTGGTATGAACAATTTTGCCAGTCTATTAAAAAAATTAGTTGAACCCAATCTCATCTAGTTCTCTACTGTAAGATCTAAACAAGGGGAAAGAAATATCAACAACCAAACAAGAGATTGAAAACTGCATTTATTTGGAAACTAAAGCGGTACAACATACAGAATTTATGGACAAAAACAGACGATGCACATATGAATATATCATACACAAATGTTCATATATGAATGAATTTGCCCTATCTTATCGAATTCCCAAAATTGTATCATTAAATTTAAGTTATGCCACTTTTTTTTTTTTTTTTTTTACACAAACATGCGAATCTCTGGATTTCCTATTTTATTGACATAGGTAGCGAAAAGTTAAACCTAAATACACAATAATCTCTTTTTTTCTCAATGGAAGTAAACACAATTAAGGAAAAGAAAGCCGGAGAGTATTACAACGGTTTGGTTGAAATGCGCCGATGAAGTGGTCAGAATGCGATCAACTCGCGATCTGGTGACTTGGATTGCGTTCTCTACGGTGCTTTCGATGGTCTTTTGTGCAATTTGTGTTTGCTGCAGCGCGTACTCCGTCCACGGAACACTCCCATCGTATAATCCTAGTGATTTCGGAATAGTCTCCTTCTCCGGCTTTCCGGTGGGCGTTTCTCCCGATGAATCACCGGCGATCACTGACATTTTACGAAGATTGTTCACTCTCTGGTTCGGAACCTCAGAGGCTTCCAATTTCTGTGTTCGTTTCTTTTTTTATTTAAATTTCATAATATTTTTTTCTTCGTCAAGGCGATTTCCAAGTGGCCATGGATCCGGGTATGGGCTAATGCGGGTCGATTGGATAGGTGGCAATTGGCAACTCGAACCGGTACGGCCCAAAATAACGGTGGGCATTTTCAAGTACTGTGATGTGAAGTACCATTAAAATTGCACAATATCACATTTCGATATAGAATGGTGGGTTTTTATTTTTTATTCTGTAATTCTATTGCATAATACTGGATCCAAGTTCCAATTTTAGTTAGGGATGGCAGTGCGCCAGGTCGGAGCGGGTAGTTGATTACCCAAACCTGTCCCGTTTTTATTTACCCTGCCCCAGACCCGCCCCGCGACCCACACGGGTCCTAAATAGCCGCACCGTGACCTGCCCCGTGTGGGTCCGAGCCGCCCCGTTTTCTAATTTGCACTTTTTCTTTTTTATCTTTTTTTTTTAAATTTTGATAGTCTACTACCACATCCTATATTATGATAAAGCTAGACTCGATTATTATATGGTCAAATCATAGACTGAAGACATGTGAAGATAATAATTTGATTTATTATACAAAACTAGGAATGAATATTGACACAATTAAAGATAAAAATGAATTGAAGAAATAATAAGAAAATAAAAGATGAAATATCGAGTTCGATCCCCTTAATCTAGTTTTATTGTACTAAAATATACACATATAACACATTAATATATCTATTTAATAATATGTTAATATATATACATTAATATTAATATGTATACATGTACGGGGCGGGTCGGGTACCCACGAGGCCATCATAATACCCAGACCCGCTCCATTCTCAAAACGGGGCGGGGCTGACCCGACCCATACTCAAAATAGGGCGGGTCCGACCTGACCCAAATGCCTCGGAGTAGGATGGGTACCCACAGGGCGGACCAATATTGCCATCCCTAATTTTAGTTGGTGTTTATAATTTCGCGTCACATGTGCATTGCACACTTTATAGGTGTAAGAGTGTGTGATGTTGTGTTAGTATACTTATAATTAATTGTAATTGTAATAATTGGATAGTTATATAATAATTAATATATGTTATTGGAATTTGTTAAAGTGAGATAAAATGTATGGAAAGTGACGGAATGAAAATGAAATTACATTAACAAATCAATGGAGAGAGTGTAATGAATAATACGGAATTGATCACATGTCCACCGGGAACACAAAATTATATACCCACCATAATGTGTTAATGACACATAACCAAATACAAATAATCAACTAGTAAAATAATAGTGAGCCTTCTACTTATGTGTTATTAACACATTCGCGGTGGGTATATAATTTTATGCCCAATTGTGCGCATGTGATCATTTCTGATAAATAATAAATTTTATAGATACTTACAGAGTTTTAAATCCTAAATCCGCATTTCAAAATCCAAAACAAACATCCCTTAAAGATTTTCATTGAGATGATCACAATATTTGATATTTAAGGCTCCACTTGGTAGGCATTAATAATTTATGAGAGGGGTATAAATTTAATATTGATTTTGGATATTAAATTGTTTGGTACATCAAATTAGAAAAGACTATATTAATTTATGAAATCTTGAAGGTTACTTGGTAGAAGATAAAAAAAATGGTATATAAAATAAAAAATATGGTAAAAAATATGGATTAGTGACTGTTTTAGTTCGGTTTAAGATCACCAATCAATTTCGTGTGATTGATTATCACCGTAAATGATAAATCGAAAGCTTGGGTTATGAAATCGTAGTTACGAAAGTCGAAATCGTATAAATTTCGTATATGTGTGCGTTTATGTGTTTAAGTGTGTGTTTTAGGAACATTTGTGAATTTGAACTTATATTTCTCAGCTGGAGAACAACTATTTATAGATGCTAGCAAGCATGAGGTGCCTATGACTCTTGGTCTCCCAAGCTTGCATGCTGGACAAGTGTCCTTTGACCTTTGTTTGACCTTATCTAAGCTATATCTTAGTTACAAAGTCTTCTTTGGTCTTATCACGGACTCATTGTTGTTCGTCCAGGCCGGCTTGATTGATTCAGTATGGTCTTTTAATCAAAGTTGTTCGCCTCTTGAGGTCATGGCTCGGAAGATGTTCGCCTTTGTATTTCCTATAGATAGGCTTTGGGATCTTGATCCTTTGTTCGTCCTCAGACACCTCTGACTTGAAGCGAACTACACTAGCTTTTACTAGTAGCTTCCCCGCAAGAGTACGGGTTCACTGTAGTATGGGCGAGTATAGGGACCAAGTAGTATCGAACCCAAGGGATGATGTATATGCGAATAGATCCCTGAAGATCTACGCGTCGTAGTTAATATGAGTGTATTGTTTTTGGATTTTTAGAAAGATTAATTAAACTAAACTAAATTATCCTACGAATGCAAAAGGCAAATTAAACTAAGTATCTAAGGTGTGTATGCAAGTATGAGATGGTGATGCTCAGGATAGGAATCCCTACGTATACTAACGGAGCAGGTACATAATCAAAGTAATCGTGACAAACAAGAATTAACCTAAGTAAAAGATCGTAGAATGAAAGCTCAAGATTTCTAACCCTAATACTTTATCCTAGCAATCGACTTCACTAATCCACTAACAAGTTAATAGATAGCGCTTAATTAATGAGACCCTAATTTAACTAAGGTGATGCGGTCGTCCTCCTTCGCTAAACCGGTAGATGAATTAACCCTTTCTAAACCCCCTCGTTAAGACTACTAATCGTTATTGAGTGATGCGGTCGTCCTCTCTCTAACACTTTCATACGAAATTCAAAGGTAGAGTTAAGATTAATTATAAGAATTCATTAATTAAGAGAATTAAAACTAACGTCACGAATTACCCTAATTACGTACCCACATCCTACTTCTACGAGTTCATTCTAACCTAAGCATGCAAGGGTTTTAGCTAGACATGACGTTAACAAACATAAAAGCAATAGAAGAAACAACGAACATAAACATGGTAAATTGAACCAAGAAAAGATGAAACATGAACTAGGGTTTAAAGAAATAAATACTAAGAACTGAATTTGAATTGATAAAAACAAAGTTTAGAACGTTTAGAGTAATCAAGCTAAGGAAAAGAAACTGAGAAACGAAATTTAACTAAGAATTCGTACGAAAAACCTCAACAACGTAAAAGTAAAGCTTGCTCGTTCTTCTCCTCTTCCTCTCTCTAAAAACTAAGTCTAAAAGTGATTTCTAAAGTTCGGGATCCAAGTGGTCCTTTAAAACGAGTTTAGAAGAGGTATATATAGGCACCGGATCGAAACGGGATCTCATGGGCCGAAAAATAAAATCTGGAAAAATTGCCTTGGAAGCGCTCGAGCAGACCCGCTCGAGCGGGTCGCTCGAGCTGTTGTGGTCGAGCGGATCAAGTGCTCGAGCGGGGTGCTCGAGCTCTTGTGGTCGAGCGGTTCTGGTGCTCGAGCGGGGCGCTCGAGCTACCTCCCTCGAGCGGCCCAAACGTTCTTTATGTTTTTAGGCGCTCGAGCTACTTCACTCGAGCGGGGCGCTCGAGCTACGATGCTCGAATGGGTCTTCCTTCCTTTGCAACTAACACTTTTCTTCACACGTACTAATACCAATCGTATTTCTTCGATATCTTCTCATCCGGGCATCCGTTTGAGTCGATTCAAAGTCCTACGAACTCCGTTTTTCGTCCTCGATTCACCTATGAGTATCAAAGAGACAAATTCATCAATGTATAGAAATAGTACTCATTTGGCTCTAAAAACTCAATAAATTCGACCAAAACTAGGGCGTTTCTAGCTACGAATCATGACAATTTCACGCCTAATCAACCTCTCAAGCTGGCAGATGCACCATCTATCATAATGTTGTTCGTCATTATTGACTTGGTGGAGGGTCCATATCTGATCTCGGGTCTTAAAACCTGCTCGCCGATGTGTTGTTCGTCGATATAGTTGTTCGCCACTTTATACAGCACCTGGATTGGTTTATACACCCGAGTCTTGGTTTATATATCCTAAATCCTTGTTTGCACAACAATGATTGATGTTCGCCTATCAACAAACTCAGCCTGCTTTCTACTTCTTTATGCGAGAACCAGAATGTTCCTCCATCTTCTCAAAGCAAGAACCCAAATCTCATTCAATTTGCAAAATTGAAAATACCCACTTTCTCATTCTAAAAAACATTTATTTAAAAAAAACTATAGAACTTAAAATACAGAAAATTCCTCAACCATTACTATCTGCCCTAGATTGGGGATTTTTTGTTTCTAGACTGAAATTTTGAAATTTAAATCATCTTCTTCGCTACGCCCACAACAACAATTTACCCGATTTTACGAAGAACCCAATTTCAGGCTTCCAGCGATGCAAGAGGAGGGAGAAATATGTGAAATGCTAAGTGGGAGAGAGAGAGAAAGAGATCGCCGTGGATGCAACAGAATGCTCGTACATAGAGATCGTAGGCGGCGGAACACTCGTACAGAAGTGGCGGCGATGGAACATTCGTACAAAGAGATCGACGGTGATGACGGAAAGCTCGAAGAGAGAGTAAGAGAGAGCCCGACGGTGGAGCAATTTAGGCAGAGAAGAAAAATGTTGGTTGGAGATGAGGCTATAATGGGAAGAAATTTTACTGTAGAATGCTGAAAAAAATTGTAAGAGAGTGAGGGTGGAACTAATTATGTGGGCTGAATAGTATTTTTTGGCAATATAGTATCGGATCCGGTGTAACCCGAAAAGATTAGAAATGGATCCATACAAAATTAGTATGGCCTACCAAGTGATTTTTAGGTAGGATAAAATATGGTAATATAGTTTTTTAAAGGCTACCAAGTGAAGCCTTATAGTCATGTTAGTTTACCAATCAAATAACCCCATAACTATAACGGTATATATTACACTTTATGATTAGCACTTCTCTTCTGGAAATTTAAGCACTCCCCTCATAATTGTTGTATCGTATTAGTTCGTGTTATAGGAGGCCCAACTGGGTCCGGGGCCATTCGAGAGATCCCAGTTGAGTAGGGATATTTTCACTCCCACCATTTGATTGTTCACCCCCAAATTTTTGTTCGATTTTTTTTAGAACATTTGTCATTTGTTCGAAAATACGATCAGAACATTTAGATATTTTTGTGGGGGGTGAATAATGTTCTAGCCATTTTTTCGAACAAATGACAAATGTTCTAAAAAAATTATAGAACAAAAATTTGGGGGGTGAACAATCAAACTGTGGGGTGAAAATATCCCTACTCATCCCAGTTATGCCTGAGCTTATTCGGTGGGCCTGAACATTGAACAAAAATTTGGGGGATGAACAATCAAATTGTGGGGTGAAAAACTGAAAATATCCCTACTCATCCCAGTTATGCCTGAACATTGAACCCAATCATTTATATATTTTTGAAAGGGTGGTTTGTTTTGGGCCAAGGTTATATACAGTTCTATTTTTTGTGAATACACTCCACCAAAAAAGTGTTCGGGAAATAATTTTTTTTTTACAATTTAAAAAAAAAATTCAAAAATTGAATATATATATATATATATTAATTTCCGGAAAAAAATTCTAAACATTTTCACTACAAAAAAAATGGGTATTAGCGACCGATTTTCGGTCGCAAAACGTGATTAGCGACCGATTTCTGACCGAAAAAATCGATTGTTAAAAAGCAGGTAGCTAATATTAGCGACCGCCTTTTGAAATCGGTCTCTAATCTGCGACTTCTTGGCGATCGCTAATATCAGCGACCGCCTTCAGTCGGTCGCTGAATCAATCGGGTCCGACCCAGCCGGGTCATGATTTAGCGACCGACGTCTGGCGGTCGCTAATATATTTTTTCGAAATAAAATTAATCTTTTTTGTTTTATTTTCTGATTAACGACCGACTTTATGCGACCCATGTAGTATATAAGCCTGTAGAAATAATAAATGGGCAAATGTGCGCCCAAGGGGAATCGAACACACGACCTCCGGGTAGACCGGAAGAGGTGTGAACCACTAGGACACATGCTATTCTTGTTCGTTTATTTGCATTTAATTGTATATAACCTCAAATTGACTCCCGTTTCTTTTAAAATTCATCAAATTCAATCTTTTTTGTTTCTAATTCGTTTATAAATATATATATATATATATATATATATATATATATATATTTACTAACTTTTTTTTATTAATTTTATAAATTTAATATTTTAGACTATTCTAAATTATTAATTCATTCGTTTTTATTCATTTAATTGTATATAATTCCAAATTGACTCCTATTTTTTTTTAAATTCATCAAATTAATTTCTTTTTGTTTCTAATTCTTTTTTTATATATATTTACTAATTTTTTTTATTAATTTTATAAATTTAATATTTTAGAGTATTCTAAATTATTAATTTATTCGTTTTTATTTATTTAATTGTATATAATTCCACATCGACTCCCGTTTTTTTTAAATTCATCAAATTAATTTCTTTTTGTTTCTAATTCTTTTATATATATATATATATATATATATATATATTTACTAACTTTTTTTTTATTAATTTTATAAATTTAATATTTTAGACTATTCTAAATTATTAATTTATTCGTTTTTATTTATTTAATTGTATATAATTCCAAATTGACTCACGTTTTTTTTTAAATTCATCAAATTCAATCCTTTTTGTTTCTAATTCGTTTATATAATTCCAAATTGACTCCCGTTTTTTTTTAAAAAAAATTCAATCCCTTTTATTTTTAATTCGTTTATATAATTCCAAATTGACTCTTGTTTTTTTTTTTAAATTCATCAAATTCAATTTTTTTTTGTTCATCAACAATAGTAAATAAATTCTTAAAAAAATCTAAATAAATTGTTCAAAAAACATAAATAATAAAATTGTTAAAAAAAACATAAATAAATTGTTCAAAAAAACATAAATAAATTGTTCAAACTGACTCTCCCCTCTCTCTCTCTCTCTCTCTATCTCTTCATGATCTTCTTTTGAATGATGGTTCACTGTTCCAGTGATCCACCAAACCATCCCATATCGATCGCCCGTCTGGTGCTCGACCCAACTCCACCCGATCCCCACGCTCCCACCGCTTCTTCAAGCCGTAGATAATATTTTTGTATTGTTCTTGCGCTTTCGTACAGAACAATTGATACATAACACTATCGTTGGCAGGATCCCAAGCGCACCGCCTCTGCAAATAAATTAAAAATAGAATATTAACGAATAAATTAAAAAATTAAAAGTTAAATTAAAATCATAATAAATAAAATTTTTTATACCTTGAAGTCATCAAAGTACTCCATCCTCTTTTGCTCGGACACTTGACTCCACGAGTGGGCACCATACTCAAACTGTCTCATCCTAATGATTTGTGAGACGATTGAGCTAGTCTCATGGGCTGGAAGCAGTCTGTGACAACAAAATTAAAAAAATCAAGTTAATTATATTAATATATATAATTAAAAGTATACATAATTCATTAAAAAATACTTACTTGTTGTCGACTATGATGACACTGAGAAAATTATCTTGACCTGGGTTCATCTGTAATAATTATAAATTCAACTAATAAAATATGATGCTATATAATAATTTACTTATTCACATACACATAATTTCACATACGCGCATAAAATCTACACACTATAAAAGAAGATGCTATATATAATCTACTTATTCACACACATATAATAATTTACTTATTCACATACGCATATAACAACGATTTACTTATTCACAAAATATAATACAAACAGTTAAAATAATAAATATGATTCATAGCGAAGAAAGTATTTTTTTGAAAGAGGTGCCTATTTTGCAATTTACTGTACTATTATAAAAATGAAATTCGACAACTCAATAGTCGGTGAAAGAGGCAGACAAGAGATTAAAAAAATTGTGATTTATGCTCTCAAAATGTCCACTTCAAGGAAAACTAATAATTCAAAACTCACTAATTTGAGCAACTAAAATCCAGTGTAAAGGTAAAACAACATGCAAGTATTTATGCATTAAATTGTCATACTCAAGTGAAATCAAGACTAACACTAATTAAACTGTTGAACCACTCACAAAATCTAAACTATCTAATTAAAAGTTGAATTAAATTATCACACCCCCTAAATATAACCGGAAAATCAATTGAATTTGTTGGTTTTTAAACTACGTACATAATTGCCAGCATTTTGTAATATCTTGAAACAATAAGATGTCTTTCGACCACAAAAGTTAATATATAGTCCACCATATATTAAAATTAGAGTTATAATAATTTACTTATTGACATACGCATATAACGATTTACTTATTCACATACACATAATTTCACATACGCGCATAAAATCTACACACTATAAAAGATGATGCTATATATAATCTACTTATTCACACGCATATAATAATTTACTTATTCACATACGCATATAACAACCATTTACTTATTCACAAAATATAACTTTAAAAAAATGATATATAATCTACTTATTCACAAAATATAACTTTAAAAAAAAGTAAATGATTAAAATAATATGAAAACTCACGGCGTCGGCGGCAAGGCGGCGGCACGGTACGGCGGCGGCGACGGGGGTAGGAGGATGAGTTTTACGAGTATGTGTACGGAGGGACGATATTTATAATTTTTTTAAAAAGGAATAGCGATCGCCTAGGCGGTCGCTATGCACCGATACTTGGTCTCCTTGACCAAAACGGACGGTTCAGGTTGACCAGTTTTTAGTTTGCAACCGCCACATGGCGGTCGCTAAATCGCCCGCATTAATGGCCTTCAACCGTTACCAAATCGGGTCAAACGTTACAAGTCTGCGACCGCCAGGCAGCGGTCGCTGAGTTTAAATTTGAATTCAGCGACCGCCTTATCGGTCGCTGATCAGGCGGTAAAAAGTCTTGGTTATTTTTTACCGGCTTTTGAGTTTTAGCGACCGTTTAGGTGGTCGAAGGCGGTCGCTAATCATAGATTTAGCGACCGACTTTTTAGGAGGTCGCAAATGTTTTTAATTTGAGACCGATGGTTTACTTCGGTCGCTAATTTATTGTTTTGAGACCGATTTCGTGGCGGTCGCTAAATTCGGTCGCTAAAACGCGAATTTTTTGTAGTGTTTATTTGGGTGGGGTGTATTCATAAAACATGGGACTGTATTTAACCTTGTTTTGTGAGATTAAATGTAACTACACTATTAATTTTAGGGGGAAAAATATATTTGTCCTAAATTTGAAAGGAAAAAGCTTTTTTACCCTCCATAATTTTAGGGAAAAAAGTATATTGTTGACAAAAAAATATCAAATATATATACATATTGTAATTGATAAAAACTACTCCTTTTGCCCCTTTTTATCTGTATTATTTTATACGTTCACACAAAATAATTTTCTCATTTGTAAGGTATCAAAAGACTTGCACTCTTATTTGTTACTCCTATTTATTACAAAATGATGACTACTTTTACTATTTAGTAGGAGCATATTGAAAAAATGGTAAAAAAATACATAAGTATTAGTAGAGTGACAATTAAAAAGGAACATTAATTTTAAAAAAAATTGGATCGGTTAAAGGGGATGGAAGGAGTATAAAGTTCGTGACTTTTTTATTTGCAATTAACCATTTTTAATATTAAGTGGGTGATAGAAACGTTAAGAAACTATAAAACTTATTTTGAGACTCTAAATAACAAAATTCAAAACTTACCGGGGAGGGAGTATAAAAAAGGAAATGTTAAGCTTCCCAAACTACTCATTCATATTTTGGGAAAAATATCAAAAGTTGTTAAAAAATTGGACAAAATTTTCAAAAACTGTGACATAGAATGTCAAAAAGCTTGTAGTTAAAATTTGATATGTATTAAATAACATGGATGAGAAGCATATGAAGTGAAAGAACCGAAATACAAATTAAAATTGGGGGAGTGGCAGCAAATTAGTTTCAGATGGGCTGCAGTTGTAGGTTATTGTGTCCCTCGGATGATGAAGAAGGGTGATCGGGTTTGTTGTCCATAGGCATAGGCATAGGCATAGCATTCATCTCCTGAACTTGTGGAGGGTCCACCATTGTGATATCGGGAGACGCCATTCCCTCAGCCAGATGATGCTTCATCTCTCTGTGTTCTTGGCATATCGCGCACCAGTGCAGGCAGCAGTGCACCATGCATGGATCACACGGCGCGTCCTTCAAGTGGTATTTCCGTTGCAACAACTGACGACCCATGCCAGTGTAGATGGCACATACCCACCAAGCAAAGAACAAACCTTCAGTGACAAGACAGACCGTGTCTGGATCAATAACTCCATTGAATGCTGCTGTTGCTGCAGCGAGTGCAATGCCACCCTCGATGCACACAGCATGGTAAATGCAGGCTCTTTCTGATGACATTTCCTCGTTAACATTGCGTCCAAATAGCAAGCACGGGCAAAATAGTCCAGTCACGCCTGGACAAGCGTAATCAGTGATCGATACTGATATTCATTTGAAGGAAATATTATTGACTTACAACTATCGGTGTCTTCAAAACAACCAAAAATGCCAGTTTGCCAGTCTTCATCTGCTGGTGGCGTGTAGGATGCTGGTAAGGGTTGTCCGCATTGTTCACATGTTCGTGCAGTGAGCTATTAACACAACACGTATGAAATTTAACGCCCATTTAACATTGATTAGAAAAAAGAAGATGAAATTTATTGAACCATAAATCTTTTTCAAAAAATAAGTTTTAACTAGAGAGAGATGCAGGATTAATGGAAACATTCAGCTTTTGCATTAAGAGAGATGAGATGACTACATCATGGATATTTCCTCATCTTTTATTGAAATTTTCTATTACAAATTGATGTTTAACCTTCCTGAGAGAACAATACTCTTGGATAAGCCTAACACAATAATACTCATTAAACCACACACTTCTCATTTCTCCATGCTTTGATATTATTTGGCTTTTATCCGTAAAACAAACTAACTAAACACATTGAGTATCAGAGGGTCTTTCCCTCGACTTCTCTAATATTACTATATATTTTATCATTCAATTACTAACATATATAACTCCTATTTAGTACTCAAAGAGATCCAATTGAAACGATAATTACGTGCCAATTTTTCTAACTGCAAAATTTCAAATTAATCCAGGGCCAAGTGAACATTTTTATTATCTTCAATTACATAAATCTGACTCATAAGTGCATTAGAACACTGCTCATATTTCATGTATATATCGCTCTCTCTAATCTTTTTTTTTTTAAATTTCTATCAAAGACACACATCATAATTATTTATACCCTCCATCGCAATCGATCACTACATGTAATTTTTTTATTAATCAGATAATAATCATGATCTAGAATACGAAAAATCAAACCAAGAACTTAAAAATTTAAAAGAAAAACAGACATAAATTGAAATTTATATACCCTTTCAATGTCAATGGGTTGATTTAGTTCACCAGGGGTGATGTTTTGCAAGGAATTTTGATCCTCAGTTAGCTTCACGTATGTCTTTTCCGCCATTTCTGATAATAATTATGCAAAATAATCATCATCATTTAATTTACAGAAAATTATGACAAAACACACACACAATGGGGTTGAGAGAGGAAATACCTTAAAAATGGGAACTTATGCCGAAGAATATAATGCATACATTAGAGAGATGTTTGAAAATGTTGTCATTTTTCTCTTTCTTGTAGGGTGATCTGTTAATCTTTTATAAAAACACAATGACAACAGAAGATTTGGCACTGCCACGTCAGCAAAGGCAAGGAAAATGATAGAATAATCAGGTAATAGCAGTTAAGTTAGTTGGTAGAATATAGGCACTAATCACCACCTCATAAACGGGCCAATTCTTTGCTAACCTACATGTATTTATATACTGCTTCTTTTTAATTATTAATTAATCAATCAAAATTTCTAAATAGCAATTTACGATATGAATGTGAATAAAGTGTTGTTTCCGTATTTCACACCAATCGTCAAAAAAATTAGAAACTTCTGGTTTCCTAAATTAGCAACATAGATAGAGAATAATTAAACCTAAAGGAGTCATAATATTATCTATTTTCTGAATTGGGGAAAAAGAAGGCCGGAAAATTAAGAATGTTACTACAGTGATTAGGTCAAAATGCGGCAGTGAGAATGCGATCAACTCGCCGGTGACTTCGCTTTCGATGGGCATTTGTGCGGAATACTCCTGTCCTAATCCTGGTGCCACGTCGGATTTCTTATCGGTGATGAAGGGTTCGGCTTTCAACCTTCGTCCTGCTTTTTTTTACTTTTCCTTTTATATCGAGCAACGTTATCGGGTCGACTCTGCCCCAGGCCCATTTTAAGACGGCCAAGCAGGCCAAAGCTATTTTGGGCCAATCAAGTCTTATCGCAAACTAAGCAGAAATTAGCAGTGTTTATTATTTTCATTACTAGTATTTCTCCTGTACTTTATAAAGTTTAAGCGCGAGAATATACAATGAACGATTATAAAAAAAGTTTAAATTAAATTTATTTTATCCATAAATTAACTAATATGTAAAGGTTATATTGTATATATGTGACTTTTATAATTATTTAATTGTATACTAAATTCACAACAAATACTAATAAGCATAAAATTATTTTAATATTTAAAAAAATTATATAGTCTAAATAAAAATTATTTAAATTCAATCAATTATATAGTTAAAGTCAATAGAAAACACTTAATAATAAAATAAATATTTTAAATATGATTTATTTTATTTGTGCAATATATATGTTAAATTAAAAATATTCAAAAGACAATGTAATTTGATATACAGTGTGTTGAAAATAAATTTAAAATTAAAAATTTAAATAATTTTGAAATTATTGGTGCAAAGTAAAAAAGAAAATAAATTGGTAAAATTGATTCACTCTCTTTAGTGGAGAGTGAAATTCACTACTGCACTATAAAACAAGTAAACTTCACTTGCTCCAAAAAATACAACTTTTTCTCTCTCCCCACTTCTACTTTTATATATATAGATATAGATATCCAAATTTTACCGTATGTCTGTACCATATAAGAATAAATTCTATATAATTATTTGTAATAAACAGAATTTTAAATTATATACGAAAATATATAATAATTATATATAGTTAAGATAAGGGTGCTGCTATTCACCCACATGAAAAATGCTTTGTTCACCCACCTCTTAAAAAAAAAAAAAGTTTAATAAAAATACTAATATACCTTTTATAAAAAATAAACAATATATTTATTAAACACTTTTGCTTTCAACATCATCCCCAAAATCTCAGAATGCACGTAAATTTTTTTTATTCTTTCACACACAGTTGCACAATTAAAAAAAGAAAACAAAATGTATAATCCTAAAAATATAAATTATAAAGACACAATTTAAATGAGATTAAAATATTTTTGCTTATCTATTAATTGATACACCATGAAAATAAAAAGAATTGTGGTTTTTTTTAAACGACAGAAAACAGTGGTTCAATTAAAATAAAAAATAATTGTTGATGTGCTATTTTTTTAATTTTAAATTGATGGATGTGTATATATAATAAATAATGTAAATATTATATTAAGGTTATAGTTGTAAATTTTAAGGGGGTGTATAAGAAAAAATAAAAATATAAGCAATATATATGGTGAGTTAATTTAATAGTGGGTGATCAAAGTATTATCGTGGGTATTAATAGCCGTGCCCTAAGATAAATATGTATAGTAAACTTTCCTTTGAGGCGGAAATGATCACATGCCCACCGGTGGACATAATATTATATACCCACCGCGAATGTGTTAATAACACACATAAGCAGGGTCCACTATTATTTTAATTAATAATTTATATCTGCTTATGTGTCATTAACACATTCGCGGTTGGTATATAATATTATGTCCACCGGTGGGCATGTGATCAATTCCGTCCGTCGAGGCCAATAAAGAAAGGGGCGCTGCTATTCACCCACATGAAAATTCTTTGTTCACCCACCTCTTTTTTTTAAATGTTTAATAAAAATACTAATATACCCTTTATAAAAAATAAACAATATATTTATTAAACACTCATGCTTTCAACACCATCTTCATAATCTCAGAATTCACATAAAATTTTTTATTCTTTCACACACAGTTGCACCATTAAAAAAAGAAAAAAAAGTATAATCCTAAAAGTATAAATTATAAAGACACAATCTAAATGATATTAAAGTATTTTGTTTATCTATAAATTGGTATACCATGAAAATAAAAGGAATTGTGATTTTTTTTTTAAACGGCGGGAAGCGGTGGTTCAATTAAAATAAAAAATAATTGTTGATGTGCTATTTTTTTAATTTCAAATTGATGGGTATGTATATATAATAAATAATATAAATATTATATTAAGGTTATAGTTGTAAATTTTAAGGGGGTGTATTAAGTAAAAATAAAAAAATAAACAGTATACATGGTGGATTAATTTAGTAATGGGTGTTTATCATGAGTGTTAATAGTCGTGCCCTAAAGGAAGATTTAAAAAATTTGGTTTTCAGAAAAATTAAAAGAGATAAAAGAAAATCGCTTGGGTGATGTTTAGTTTTCCACTAATTTACATACAAATACACACATTTTTCTTTTTAATTGAATAGGGAATGTATTTACATACAAATCCACACACTTAATTTGTTCAATTGAAATAGAGAATGTAGTGAGGAATATCATCAATGAAATGGTTTTAACTATTTTAACATGTCACTTGCATTAAACATTTAAACATAACAACTAAAAAAATGAAGTAATGATATATAGATAAATGTGTGTATATTTTTGTAAGTATGCACATAAATTAATATTTTATTTTTAAATAGTGTACAAATTGGCGTAGAACATCTAAATAATGAAAGTGTGCAAATTCTCTTGGGACAACAAAGTTTCAAATGTGTTGTACTACTTGTAGATTTAGTCTCAAAATTAACATTTTATTAGATTTAGCCCAATTTTCTAACAATGTCCAATTTTGATCTCAAATTCGGCCGAAAAAGTTAATATGATGTCGTTTTGAAATTCGAAATTGGTGATTTAGTGAAAGGGAGCTGATGTGGCGTCAAAATATGCTTATTATATTTGATTTTTAATTTTCTTTTATAAATTTATCACACATCATTTATATTTAATATTTAATTAAAAAATAAATGACAGTCAGATCAACTTTATAGCCGAAAAATCTCCTATTTTATCCCTCATATGCCCACTCAATGAGGAGAAAAAGGGCTTTTTTTTTTTTTTTCACTTAATGGGCCGCTGAGTCACCATGATTTACTTCCTCCACCCAATCCTGTCGGGCCAGGGGGCGAGGGCTTCGCCTTTTGCTACAAGAAAAAGGGCTTTTTGTTTTTTTGCTTTTTCTACCAATTTGAAACTAAATTGAACCTTGTCTAAGAACTAATTGATAAAGAGTTAATTTTAAGATTAAGTATATTTTGTCAAAAAATTTGTGATTTAAACTCAGAAAATGTTTATCTCATACGAACCTCTTTGAATAAAATAAAAATAAAAAGAGTTTATACCAAAATATATCTTGACAAAAATACTGTCTCAGCTCAGAATTACATAGATGCACTATCTTCCAATAATAATTATTTTCTTGACAATAAAGAAACACAGTTGACTAGAATTTCGCTACTATGGTTCAAGAAGATACTGTATTCCAGGATTTGTAGCATCATGGGTGGAGGCTTTATGATTGCCGGGAACTCCGCCGCCGCAAGGCCGCCGTGTTTCGCCATCCCCAGAAACTGCCAGACTCCGAGTTCAGTAAGTCATCTCGATGGTTTTCTGGGGCCGGCTCCTTCTCGAATTGAAGTGGAAAGGGCAATTCTTCAACTCCAAAGGTTAAAAAAAATGAGAATTTATTGTGGTTGTTGTTGTATTGGTTTAGACGATGACGTGTAGTGCTAATTCTTGATACCATTGTTTTCTAAGCAGTTTGATTTTGGGGGCTATCCAATTAAACACCTATCCAATTGATTTAGACCAATTTAATCGAATTATTTGTTTCTGTTATATGTTTTTGTGACGAAATGTCGAAAACTATTTATATATTGTTATCTGTTACTATGCATAAACACAGCAGCCTACATACTTGCAGTAGGTTATATTTATTAACAAGTTAAGCAGTAAAGACTGTAAGATTTTGAACAAAATTCTTAAAAATGATCAAGTTTCTAATCCAGCCTGCCTACTGCATTTATACCCACCCTGCTTGTAAAAGTAGTGACCCAAGGGCGCTTGGTTTGAGCTATTCAATGGGAATGAGAATGAAAATACGCCTCCACCTCCAGATATGTTGAATGGAGGGTTATTTATGCGGTGGTTATGCTCTATCTTTGGAAAAAAAGATATTGTTGGTTGTGTAATAGGACAATGGTTGAGAAGGATGACTATATGAGAGGAGAAAGATATTATTACTTTATTTAGGAGAAAAATAGTGTCTTGATACTCTTTTATTCTCATTTACCACTATAATGATTACCATATATTCATTCTTGTTCACATTTCCATTTGAAGAATTTCCAAATCTAGTAATCTGTATTTATTCTGACTCATACGATGATATACTTAGGTTTATGCATGATCTTCCGGATTCTAAATCAGAGCATATTGGGCTTCAGGGATTGTTGCATGACCACGAGCTGGAAATGCTGCATTCTCCTGGCTTTAATAAGTTCTCAGATGCATTTTCCATGATGCAGGATGAATTATCTGTTCAGGTACCATTTCATTCTAAAACTAGGTGCACGGATAAGTGACTTCAACTGCTGTTATTATTTGATTTTCATTAACAAATCATGCTCTCCTTGCTGTTATTATTATTATCTAATGCTAACTGATTTCTGGATCATTGTTGTTGTTTAGTTTCTGTAATGGTAACATAATTCTTTTTCAGAACTTGGTCATCTCCATTTCATGCGATGAATGTGTTTGGGAAGCCATCATGATTAATGAGGCAGTTCAGGATCTACGAGGCTCCGTCTTTACAGGTTATAATGTGTCTTCTGATGTTAAAGCGTGTGATTAATTGATTTTATGGTTCGACTATAGATGTTAATGCTAAAAATAAGCTGAAGTTTCTTAAAAAAAAAAAAAACTAGTCTTGCAATGCCTCAAAAAGTGCGCTCGTTGGTTAAATTTCAAGTCGACGAAGTCACGATAAACTACACCTCGTTTCTTGAAGTTTGAGTTTCATGAAACTAAACTTGCCTCTGTAAGGATCTTGTTATTCAGGATGATTTATTTAATTTGAAAGATCACGGATCGATGTATATCTTCATCGAATTAATTTCTCGTACTTCGTATGTAGTCTCGATGAATGCAGATAAAGAGGAGAAGCTAGAGAGGTCCACTGAAGAAGCAGAAGCAGAAGCAGGTATATCAGCCCTTATCATGAGATGGATCATGGCATTCACAAAGTCAAAGGTTTTAGAGCTGCTCGAAAAGTTTGGGTTGTTAGTGAAGGAGATTTTTGAACCTGGTTCAAAGGAAAAGCCTACTTCAGAACTCACCGATCTTTTGGATGAGAAAGTTAGATCTTCGTTTCTACTCTCTGTTGTTATACTTCTGATCGTAGTTATCACCCGAGGCCAGGGCTAATCTCCGAGTCTTCATAAGTAAACCAATATATAGATTTCTTAAACATTTGGGTGATGGTTCTTTTGATTTGTTGTCTATTAACATTTGTGTCTCTCATTTATTTGATCAATGGCTGATAAGTTTGAAGTTTTGATAAGGTTATATGTAAATTTAAACATCATATGAACTTAACAGAAGACCAGCATACTTAAATGTATGCTTTACTTCTTTTGGAAACATCAATCATCAGACTATATACAATATTTACAAAAGGAAAACTAGGGTATGTGATGATGAAAATATATTTTTATACTTTTAAATTACATGCATTCACTGATACCATAACATCAACAAATTTGATTCGGAATGCGGAATTGATGAATGGAATAAGAGGAGATTTGGTTACAATTTGATCATGTGATAGGATGGAGATGGAAAAAGTAAGTTGAACTTATCACTCTTATTCACAGAAGTAGTTGGTGTTTAAAAATTATATACTACATGAAAATGGATGAAAATGCATAATGTAAATAATCTGTTGGAGCCTTTTGTTCATCCACCACGAAGTCCAAGTTATTATTTAAATTCTGACAGAAAATAGACCAGACTATGAATTTCTAGTTGAAAAAATTGTGTAGGTAGTTTTAATTGCCGGAAAAGGACCCCAGAAATTATGGGTCCGCTTGATTGGAGGTAATGATTGTAGGGTAATGAGAATTAAAGTGATTGATGAGTCATTTGATAGTAAATTATAACTCATTTTCAATCTTATTACAATGTATTGATAATACCAAGCACTACTAATGGAATTATTTCCATTACCCTATAATCATCGCCCCCAACCAAGCGGACCCTAAGTTTGTTGTCCTGTCAAATGATTAACTAGTACTAGTAGTTCGAAGGTTGCTCTCCAAGTCCTTGACCCACCCCATAACGTCACATGATCATATTTTGTGGTGAAATACAAATTGGAGCTCACGTTTGTCGACCCTATTCGATCAATTGACTTTAATTTGAGCCGGGGAGCAGCTGCAGCGCACCATGCTTGCCCATTTTTTTTTATCACATCATTATTTTTCGGCAACTATAATCTGCAGTTGATGTAATATTCTTCTAAGGGCATCTCTTGTGCCCATCATTTATTCAATAAAATTCTTTTTTACTGATTTAAAAAAATGCCAAATTGCCCAAAATAATAATAAAAAGTTCTAAATAAATTGAAATAATAAAAAAGATCGTGTTTGCAATTTTTTTTTAAGATTTTTCGTTAGCACCTCAGCATAAGTTGTTAGGAAGAAAATAATTACATGATAAAAGTATATTTATAAAAATTATGAATATTATAGTAATATGTTGTAAACTTGTAATTGAAAAAATACATACAAGAAAGTCGTTAGTTTTCTTTTATGCAAGTAACCCTTAAGAAAAACATACTCCCTCCTTCGAATCAAGATTTGCAGATTTTTACGTTTTACTACTATCTACAAACTCAAATGAATTTTTTTTTTAAAACTTAACTTACTAACTTGTCGACTTTATGCATAAATTTTACCAAATTATCATTCAAAACTCTATTCATTTTATATTCTTAAAAAATGTATCACCTTCTTCTTGTAAATTCTAGTAGAATGGAGGGAGTATGCTTCTTTAATTTAAAAACTTGCATGTTTAGCTGAGCAAGGATCAAATGGCAGCAACAACATCGCCTTTAATTCTGCTCACGCGCAGTTCAATAATAACAACCTCAGTAATTAATTTTAACAGCTGCCAGTTAATGTAGCAGCTTCAATATTAAACGAACTAACAAATATGGCCGGATAAAGTCATGATTTCTTATCTAACCTCATAATTAATACTCAAATAGGTTTTGTGTGACACGGTTTCATGAGAATGTGGGATGAGATATAAATTGAGGGTATGTTTGGTTTATTGAGGGGAATGGAAATGGGTGTGAGTTTGATTTTTGTGTGGAATGCCTTTCATTCCTCCCAAATTGGTGAGGAATGAGGATTCCCACAAAATGAGGAATCAAACCTCTAATTTTGATTTTATTTCCTTACATCAAACACCCAATTTTCATTTCAATTTAGTTCCTTTCTTCTAAAACTTCCAAACTAACACCAACTATCATTCTTTTCCTATTCTTTATCTCTAGAACCTCGATCTCAACCAAACACCCCCTGAGGATGTTTGCATTAACACTTTAATAAGATATGTGTTAATTTCTATTGTCTCATGTCATGACTCGATTTGATGCAAATTTTCCCTAATTTTAAATATGCACCGTGTTCCACATGCAGTCCCTTGTAATTCACTCTGTTAAAAAGTTCAGTAAAGGGACCAAAGATTGATTTTTTTTTTCTCTTTTAAAAAGACATTTGTTGAAATTAAAGCAATTGCTGCATCACTTTCCCCACCATTTAAAATAATGGGAATTGACTCTTCTTTCTTTTTATTTTATATTTTTCCTTTTTAAATATACCATTCTTGTCTCTTTCTCATAAACCCCTAAGATCCACTTCTATCAATCAAATTACTAAAACCACCTGCTAGATCTGTTTATTTACAAAAAATCACCTCTAATTTTTTAAAATAAAAAGTACAGCTCTAGTCTCTACTATTAATTAAGAATGAAAGATTAAAACTTAGGAACATGGTTGATGAGCATACCTAAATAATTATAATCATAGAAAAACTACTAATTTATAATAGATGATCTCATGCAATAGTTTAATACTACATGCCACATTAATTCAATAACTAAGCTATGATATTATATTCTCATTTTCTACAACCGGCCTAATTCACTATATATCCCAGAGACACTCATAAATTGACTATTTTTAATTTTGATTCAATTATAGCTTGGAAATCATATACAAACAGACTTAAAACCAGTTTGACTGAACTTATAAGATAACATTTATAATTTATTTTAAGAACTATAAAATATTATTTTTAAGTAGTTTACAAATTGCTAAAATATTTGGCTAATAAAACTTATAAGATTCTTATAATTTATAATAATTTATTTTTTAATTGTTGTTTTAATATAACATAATTTTTTTTTAAATTTTTTTAAGTTAACATAGAGGTGGGTGAGGGACGAGAAAGGTGGCAAAGGTACGGTATGGGGTGAAAGTGGTGAGGAAAATAAGTTAGGATTTTCCAGTTTATTTTCTTTTTACTGCTTATAAGCCATAAAGAGCTTATTTTAAAACTTTATAAATTATTAAACATCTTATTTTACCAAACAATTTGATGATACTTATTAGAGACTTTCTTAGACCAGACACCCTATTGAGTTGTCTGATATCAGTAATGCTCTATAAACCATTATATTTAAAATATAATAAAATCTAATATTTTAATTTTGATGATTTACAATCTGTTGAGTTAATCATCTAATTTTCTATCGAGTTACATCGAGTATTATCGAGTTGTGTCGTATTATTTCACTATTATATTAAATTTAATAGTTTAAAAATCTATAATTATTCATTTACAAATTTATCCTTCTTTGATTTATAATAAAAAGTTATTTTAATTAATTTGTAATCATTAATAAATAATAACCCAGGTTAATTTAGATCAGTTTTTTTTCTTTTCTTCCTTTCTCCCTGCCCCACTGCGTGAATTCATAATCGGCGATTCCACAAAGGATTCTTTAAAGTCATTTTGACTGAGGTCGAGGTATTTGAGATGTTTGCGTTGGATCAAAGAAGGATTGATTATGCCCGTAAACTTGAATCTGAAATATAATGATCGCCATGAGGATGGAGCCGATTAACGTTCCCGATAAGGTTGCTGCAAACGACACCTTTACAATTAAAAAAATTATTTTAAAATAATATGTGTACTCAACAGGTAGCAGGTTAGTACGACACAGTCCGATGACATTGTTGAATATACGAGTACATTGTAGAGAAAATAACAAGAGAAATGTGTAATCTGATATTATGAGATGAAGAGTGATGTTTACACATATTTATACACAAGAGTTATGCTAAAGTGAGCCATGTAACCGCCTAACAGACTAATCCTCTAACTACTTTTTGGCTAACAAACTTTGGCTAACTAAATGATGTGTGGAGCAAGCATGGAGAGTAGCTGGTGTGTGTAACTTCCCTGAGTAACTTCCCGAGTGTGCCATGCTGTTGTTTTGCATGTGTATGTTGATTAGGCGTGAAATTGTCATGATTCGTCGCTCGAAATGCCCTAGTTTTGGTTGATTTTGTTGAGTATTTAGAGTCATTTGCGTATCATTTTCATAAACTAATGAATTTGTCTCTTAGATGCTCATAGATGAATAGAGGGCGAAAAGAGAAGTTCGTAGGACTTTGAATCGACTCAAACGGATGCCCGGATGAGAAGATATCGATGAAATACGAAAAGTACTAGTTCGAGTTAGAAAAAGTATCATTGGAGTGCACAAGCTAGAGAAGCTCGAGCACTAGCGCTCGAGCAGTCGTGCATAGCGCACGAGTTGAAGCTGGTCGTGCACAAGTGCACGAGTACTCGTGCATAGCGCACGAGCAAGAGAGGCAGTCGTGCACTAGTGCACGAGCTAGGCTGATCGTGCAGTTTTGGCGCTCTGGAAGATTGAAGTGCTCGAGTGGGAGGTGCTCATGCACTGCTCGTGCACTAGTGCACGAGCAAGCGCATTTTTTGGCCCATACGTTCCCGATTCGGCCCGATGCTTATATATATTCGTCCCGAGCAGGTTTTGAAGGAACCACTTACAACCACTAGATTTAAGAGCGTTTTAGAGAGTTAATTTTTGGAGAAGAAGAAACGAGCAAGTTTACTTTACGTTTTTTAGGTTTTCTTACGAATTCACGCTACAATTTTACTTTTTAGTTTCGTTTCTTCATATCTTTGTTTTTGAACACGTTGAGACTCGTTTTATTTATTTAATTTAAGTTATTCCTTTATTTCTTGAAACCCTAGTTTATGATTGATCTTTTCATCGTTATAATTATCATGTTCATGTTCGTTACTTATTCAATTGTTCTTGTTTACGTAAAACCCATGTCTAGCTAACACCCTTGCATGCTTGGGGTAGGATGAACTCATAGAAGTAGGTTGTGGGTATGTAATTAAGGTAACTCGTGACGTAGGGTTTTAATTCTCTTAATTAATGAATTCTTAAAATTAATCTTAACTTTACTTTTGAATTTCGTTCGAAAAGTGTTAGAGAGAGGACGACCGTATCACTCCTTAACAACGAGTAGACTTAACGAGAGGGTTAATTCATCTACCAATTTAGCGAAGGAGGACGACCGCATCACCTTAGTTAAATTAGGGTCTCATTAATTAAGCACAATCTATTAAATTGTTAGTGGATTAGTGAAGTCGAGTGTTAGGGTAAAGTATTAGGGTTTAGAATCTTGAGCTTTTATCTTGCATTCTTTTACTTAGGTTATTTCTTGCGCGTCACGGTTATTTTGATTATGTACCTGCTCCGTTAGTATACGTAGGGATTCCTATCCTAAGCATCACCATCTCTTACTTGAAAACAAACCTTAGTTAATTCGTCTTATTTAGTATTTTAGTTTAATTAATTTATTTTAGTTTCAATTAATCTTTCAAAAAATTCCAAAAACATTTCACTCATATAAAATACGACGCGTAGATCTTCAGGGATCTATTTGCATACACTTCATCCCTTGGGTTCGATATACTTGGTCATTATACTTACTCATACTACAGTGAACTCGTACGCTTGCGAGGAAGCTACTAGTAGAAGTTAGTATATTCGCTTCAAGTCATATGTGCATGTGTGCATGTTGCATGCATGTAATTCCACATGCCCCCTCAAGTTGGACTTGATTCGATGGAGAATAAGTCCAACTTAGCCCGAAACTTGAAGAGAGACCACTTTGGCAAAGTTTTGGTGAATAAATCCACAAGTTGGTATGTGGTGCGTGACTTGAACGCAAAATACTAGCTTGACTAGTAGTTACCCCACAAGAGTATGAGATCACTGTAGTATGGGCGAGTACATGGACCAAGTAGTATCGAACCCAAGAGAAAGTGTGTATGCGAATAAATCCCTGAAAATGTACGTCTCGTAGCTATTATGAATGTAATGTTTTGGATTTAAACTATTACTAAACTATATTATACTAATTATATGCTAATAATGAAATTAAAACTAGGGTTAATTGTAAATAAAAACACAACCTTTTTGCAAATTGCAATTAATTCTAAACTTTTGAATCGTTGCAAACAAAACCTAGATTTATAATTTGTTAGCAATTCCAACTAAAAGACCGATTTCAGTATGCTCAAACGTAATGATTAATTATGCGTTGTCATCCAAACCAATCTAAACATATTAATACGATTACTTATTCATTGTCAGGTAGGTGAAACATTATTTTCGGACAGTAAAAAAATTGGTTGTTGGTTCAAATTGCAACCAAACATTAAATTGGAGTTTTGTTTGCAAAGATTCAAAAGTTTAGATTAAATTGCAATTTGCGAAAAGGTTGTGATTTTATTTGCAATTAACCCTTAAAACTATACTAACTTTAGTTGATTTGCAAATATGAGATGATGATGCTTGGGATAGGAATTCCTACGTATAACGGATTTGGTATGATAACTAAGATAATCGTGATGTGCAAGTTATAATCCTAAGTGTACTAAAACTAGGTAATCAACTTCCCTAATCTAGCACAAGATTGAAAGACTAAAAGCTCAAGAATTAACCCTAATACTTCATCCTATCAACCTACTTCACTAATCCACTAATTAAATTATATGGATTGTGCTTAATTATTGAGGCCCTAATTTAACTAAGGTGATGCGGCCGGCCTCCCTAGATAAACCGGTAGATGATAAACTCCTTCTAAAACCCTCTCCTTAAGCCTATTCGTTATTAAAGAGTGATGCGGTCGTCTTCTCTCTAACAATTTTCGTACTTAATTCCAAGATTATTCTAGAGTTTATTAGAACTATTCAATAATTAAGAGAATCAAAACTACACATCACGAATTATCCTAATTATGTACCAACGTCCTACTTCTACGAGTTCATCCTATCCTAAGCATGTAAGGGTTCTAGCCTAATATGATGGTTTCGAGAATAAAAGCAATAACGAGATCGATAATCATATGCATAACTAAATTAACGAAGAACATAAACAAAAGATGAAATCAATAAATTCAAGTCTCAAAGTAAATCTTTATAAATCTGGAAAACCTAGGTTTAATAGTCTCAAGTATCAAGAAAACAAGAATAAAAGGAAATTCGTTCGAAAGAAACAATTAAACTAAGAATTTGTATGTTAAAACCTCAATTACACGATGAAAAACCTTGCTAAAACTCTTCAAACTCACTTCCAAGCTCTTCTCCTTCAAAAACTATCTCTAAATATGTGGTGGTGTGTAAAAATAAGCTTGGATGGGGTATTTATAGGGTATGGGCTATATTTGGACGAAAATAGGCATAAGTGCTCGACCTTAACACTTGCTCGAGCGCTCTTCACTCGAGAACTTCCTTCTTCCAGAACACATCCAACGCTCTAGCTCGCTCTACTCGAGCGGTTCTTGTCTTCCAGTGTTCAAGGGGTGCTCGACCTCATGGTACTCGAGCGCCTAGCATTCGAGCTCGCTCTACTCGAGCGGTTCTTGGCAACAGAACACACGGGGCGCTCGAGTGCTTGTGCTTGAGCACCTGGTGCTCGAGTGCCTCCTCCTTTTGAGCTAAATGATACTTTTCCTTGCACGAACTAATACTTTTTGTATTTTTTCAATATCTTCTCATCCGAGAGTCCGTTTGAGTCGATTCAAAGTCCTACGAACTCCATTTTTCATCCTCTTTCCTAATATGAGCATCAAAAAGACAAATTTATAAGTTTATGAAAATGATACTCAAATGACTCTAAATACATATCAAATACGCTCAAAATATGGACGAATCGGGCTACAAAACATAACAATTTCACGCATAATCAGTGCGTACATAGTTAAGATGAAGGAAACCGTTCTTGTATAAGTTGTGAACAAGATGACAATCTATCTCGAAAATACTAACTTTTACTAGTAGTTTCCCCGCAAGCATACGGGTTCACTGTAGTATGGGCAAGTATAGGGACCAAGTATTATCGAACCCAAGGGAAAGTGTGTATGCGAATAGATCACTGAAGATCTACGCATTGTAGTTAATATGAGTGAAATGTTTTTGGTTTTTGAAAAGAGAAAATAATCTAAACTAAATTACTCTACGAATGCAAAAGAAAAATTAAACTAAGTATCTAAGGTTCGTATGCAAGTATGTGATGGTGATGCTTAAGATAGGAATCCCTACGTATACTAACGGAGCAGGTACATAATCAAAACAATTGTGACGCGCAAGAACTAACCTAAGTAAAAGATTGCAAGATGAAAGCTCAAGAATTAACACCCTAATACTCTATCCTAGCAATCGACTTCACTAATCTACTAT
This sequence comes from Ballota nigra, assembly GCA_947034835.1. Taxonomy (NCBI): domain Eukaryota; kingdom Viridiplantae; phylum Streptophyta; class Magnoliopsida; order Lamiales; family Lamiaceae; genus Ballota; species Ballota nigra. Next base: position 44,234,681 of record OX344721.1, read on the forward strand.
CGAGGTAATAGATCGTGCTTAATTAACGAGACCCTAATTTAAACTAAGGTGATGCGGTCGTCCTCCTTAGATAAACCGGTAGATTAATTAACCCTTTCTAAACTCTCTCATTAAGTCTACTCGTTGTTAGAGAGTGATACAGTCGTCCTCTCTCTAACACTTTTCGAACGAAATTCAAGAATAAAGTTAAGATTGATTTTAAGAATTCATTAATTAAGAGAATTAAAACTAAACGTCACGGATTACCCTAATTACGTACTCACAACCTACTTCTACGAGTTCATCCTACCCTAAGCATGCAAGGGTTCTAGCCTAACATGGTGGTTTGAATAATAAAAGCAATCACAAGAACAATAATCATTTGCATAATTAAATTAACGAAAGAAATCAAGAACATAAACGAAAGAACAAATTAAAGTCTCTAAAGAAATATATATAAATCTGAAAAACTATGGTTTATCGTCTCAAAGAGTAAAGAAAGAAAGAATTAATCTAATACGTTCAAAAGAAATACTAAAACTAAAAATTCGTAAATTAAAACCTCGATTACAACGTATAAAACTCTTCCAATCTCCTTCCCAAACTTTCTCCTCGCTCAAAATATGTAAAAATATGTGTTTGTATGTGTTGATATGCTTGGAAAAAGGTATAAATAGGCTTGAGATCGAATTTGGGTGTTCATGGGCCAAAATACGCGTCAAGATCGAGTATATATAGGTCGAGTAGGACTACTCAACCTGTTGCAGCTCGAGTGCACTACTCAAGTGCTCGAGTAGTGACTACTCGAGTGACTCTGCTCGAGTACTTTTCGGCAGCTGTACACATGTTCGTAAAATCTTCATATCTACTCAACCGGGAGTCCGTTTTGGCCGATTCAAAGTCCTACAAACTCTTCTTTTCACCCTCTATCCATCTATGAAAACCAAAGAGATAAATTCATCAGTTTATAGAAATAATACTCAATTGACTCCAAATACTCATAAAAAACACTCAAAACATGGGCAAATTGGGCACCAAAACATAACAATTTCACGCCTAATCAACCCCCCTAAACTTACCATATTGCTTGTCCTCAAGAAATGAAATAATAAGTCAAGTGAAATTGTTAGGAATGAATCAAAGAATCAAATCATGCAAGTAAATGGACTCGAGTTTCAAAGATCAATCACACGTATACTCACTCACCTTCCTTCATCATACTCATGCAATAACAACAAGAAAAACCAAGATCAAACATGGATGTGCACTCAACGATGTGTTTCACTCCCTCACAAGTGTATATCAATGATAAAGGGACTCACTCAAATAATCAATCACACATATTGGCAGCCATAGGCTTGTAAGCACTCTTAACTCCGACCATACTCTAGAAATCAATGCCGAATCAAGAAGGACTTTTTTCAAGGTTGTAATGTAGGCTCTTTGGACGGGTGGCATAACAATATGGGTAAGTGACTCAAGTGAATGGAGAATAGAAATTCAAACTTTTGTACTTCGATACAAGAAACATACTTCTTCAACATCTTCACATAATGCACATCAATTCCTTTACTCTCAACACCTCAATTTTTTTTTAAACTCTTTTCACTTTTGTCAATCACAAATACATGAGCTCATTTTTTTTTTCTTTTGCTCATTCTCAATTTTTTTCTTTCCCACAACTCAAATCTCATTCACACCCTTATTTTATCACTACTCAACCATCATAATTCCTTTTCTCAACTAAACTCAATCCCTTCAACCTTCACACTTTTCCTATTCTCCACTCAAATTGGAACAAAAAGGCTTAGGAACTTGGAATAGTGTTTAAATGTGCTAGCAACTGAAATAGACTTAAGGCTCAAAGGGGCTAACAAGGGACGAATGTCAATAGTAAGGAAATTTTTTGGCTAAGTGACTCATTCAAATCAAAGATGGCCTAAGATCACATTCGCCATATCAAACTAGACACAATCAAGAAGAAAGAGCACACACAAGTTCTAGCATCCTCTAAGGTGACGATCCACTCACAAACGAAGAGATTATTTTATGCATCAAATCTCAAAAGGCTCAAATCTCTCGGCTTTCACATCCATGCTAGTCCTAGTGCATTCTCACTCTCATCACATAAGCACTCAAAAAGAAAAATTCACAAGCATACTAGTTCTTTCTCAAATCAACACTAGCTCAACCACTCACACAAAAGAGTCTCTAACTCAAATCCACAAATCACCCTACTCAAAGATAGCAATCAACAAGCATAAGATAGTTGATAGGCATGAAATATGTAGTACCACATCAAAACAATAACAGCTCACGGAGCATCTAAAACTACCAAATAACCAAACTCAACTAAAAAAGAAGGTGTGCACCTGTGCAATGTCACCATAAAATAAACAAATAAAAAAAACTTCACCCCCCAAACTTCGACCTTGTGAAGAGGTCTAAGTTTGGGGTCGTGAGTTACCTCATCCAAATAGTTCAAGTTTCTCAACTATGTGTCACACTCCTTGGCTTGAGTTCCTCCCTTTTGAATAACTCCATGATTCCTCTATTCTCTCGAGACAAGCCTACAAAATAAAACTCTCAAGTACAAGGTTAAAACTTACGATTCAATAACACCCTAATAACATAAAAACACTGAAAAATAAATAAAAATGGGTTGCCTCCCATTCAGTGCTATTTTTAAGGTCCTCATACCGGACCGAGCTAAAAGGAGCTTATGGGACATGATACTCAAAATTACCTCCCTTACTCTCATAAGAGTGGTGGTTGCATTTCTTTCCTTGATGCCCCTCCGTCATGAGCTCCTTTGCTTCCTTCTCATCCCCAAGTGTTAGGGGTCTCAACTCCTTCTCACCTTTATCTGGAGGAGTCTCACTAAGCACTTTCTTGAGTTTGGACTTTTTCTTCTTAACTCCTCCTTTCTTCTCCAACTGGACCACGTCCACCTTTTTCACCTCTTCATCCTTCAACTTATTCCCTTTATCCCTATCAACATAATCAAGATCATAATGCTCATGGGTGAAATTATCAAGTGAAGGACTAACAAAATTATGAATATGAGAAAGATTAGAGATAGGAGGTGTGTCTTCAACACGAGGATCAATTATATCCATGCAATAATAGCTTTCATCCTTCTTCGGGTGCTTCATGGCCTCATATAGGTAAATCTTCACTTCTTGATCATCAACTTTCAACGTGATCTTCCCATTTGCTACATCTAACATCATCCCGGCCGTTGCTAAGAACGGTCTTCCCAAGATCAATGGAACGTGCTCATCTTCCTCCATCTCTAGGACCACGAAATCGGCTGGAAAAATATGATCTCCCACTTTCACGAGGACGTCTTCAACCACACCTTGAGGTCGAGTAATAGATCGGTCGGCAAGTTGAAGCGTCATCATTGTCGGCTGAAGTTCTCCACCCTCCAACTTCTTGAATAGCGACAAGGGCATAAGATTGATGCTCGCTCCAAGATCGCACAACGCTCCCTTCTTAACTCCATTCCCGATATCACATAAGATCATGAAACTCCCAGGATCTTTCTGTTGGGAAAATATTAGGGGTGCCCGGAATCTATTCGGGATGAAATTTAAATACGAATTTAAATACAATTATTACTAGCATGAATTAATCCTAATTAATTCAAATAATAATTCCAACAACCAATTTAACATCATGCCTGTTGAATTAATTCACATATAATCTATGGCGGAAATAATCAAGATGATATGTGATTAACGTACCTCTCGTAGAACTTGGCCTTTAAATAAACAGGACTAACACGTACACGCTTTATCAACCCAAAAGCCTTCTCAAGTATTCCCTTTCACCTTATTCGATCACCGGTGGGAGATGCTATCGAACAATTTAAATAACTAAGGAAAAAGAAAAATATATATCCTCTTGATTTTTCCAACACATGGAATTATGTACTTGTGGATGAAATAATCATCCCCTATTTATAGAGGGCAATGGCCGAAAATATGAGGCTTAATGGGCTTGGAAAAAATCTTTTCTTAGTCTCTAAGAAATCTTGAATATATCTCATATATTCTTTTCTCCATAATAAAATATTCCACAAAAATCTCATTCTTATTTTCAAGGCCATATTTTCGAAAATTTGTAGAGAGAAATCCAAGATTTGGATCTTCTTGAATATATGAGATAATCTTGTATTCCAAGAATACTTATCTTCTATAATATCTTTCCAAGAAAATCAACAAAATCTTTTCTCAATCCACACCTCTAATTTTCGAAAATTACTAGAAAAATCAGCAATATATTTTCTTTTATTTTAATCACCTTATCATTATTGGGCTACTTAATGGGCTACTTGAGGGGCCTTTAAGGAGAATTAAGATTGGACCTCCTAATGGACTTCTGAATTTCAATATTGAGCCCCAATATAATTCAATCCATTAATATTAATTATTACCACTAATAAATTAATATTGCACTATCCATCTTAATCCATATTACGATAATATGGGCTCCCGGTTATTATTTCCCGCGTTTAAGATTATCAAGTCCATTAATTAATCAAGCTTCTGAATAGCTCTAAATTAATTAATATATTTCACCTTGGAGTAAAGACAGCTCAACATTATTATTCGTACCGAAGAAACTAATTCTTCACTTGCAAGATTTGGTACAATAAAACTTCTGAGCCCACCAAGGGGACTAATCACACGAGCCGTACTCGCACGCGTTTCTCCGTATTAAATCTTAGCAACCGTCGTATGATTAATATTACTGCCCAAGACACAAAGTTCGAAGTCACAATGATTCTCACCCAACATGAATCAAAGCAGTAACCATTAAGCACACACGGTCCTATTTAAGTGACGGAGATTAAGAAATCAACAACCACTGAGGTCTAATTCTTCACATTTCAGAACAGAAGAATTTATCCTCGCTGTAGGTCCTCTTCAACACATACTAAATGTGCTAGTGCAATCTCTTAGTCAAGACAGACCAATCTGAGCCTTACACATCGACCTTTCACGGTGGATTGTTCAATTCCACCTAGGTCGTGAAAATGTACGTTTAGTTACAAGGAAACAGTTAATGTTGTCTTCCGTGATCGGGTATCACCACATTAACTACAATGTAACTAGTACCATATATTGAACGGTTTGTAATAGAAATTCAACATTCAATCATAACTAAAGCAAATGTGATAAAAGAATTATTCTCATAAACAAGTGTTTGATACACGAGTTATACAAAGTAAAAGCATACTTTCACGTATAACTCCAACAATCTCCCACTTATACTTAAAGTCTGCTTTTAGTATACATCACGCATGTCTTAGTGTAGTAGCTCTACGTGACATCTCATGTCAACCTACACTAACCTAATAATTCCTCCCACTTATACTTAAAGCAGATTGGCAATAGTCTTGACTCCCTTTCCATCCACATGTCTCTCGAATGTACTCTGAGGCAGACCCTTTGTGAATGGATCAGCTAGGTTGTCACCCGACGCTATCTTTGCCACCTCTATATCTCATCTCTTAACGATTTCTCGTATAAGATGGTATTTTCTTTCTATGTGTTTGCTGGCCTTGTGGGCTCTCGGTTCCTTTGAATTTGCAACTGCTCCGGCATTGTCACAAAAGACAGTTATCTTGTCGGGCAAATTCGGAACAACGTCCAAGTCCACTAAGAAGTTCTTGAGCCAAACTGCCTCTTTCGCTGCTTCACAATCAGCTACATACTCGGCTTCCATGGTCGAATCGGCGATGCATTTCTACTTAACGCTTCTCCATGAAATGGTTCCTCCTCCCATGCAAAACACACTACCCGAGGTTGACTTTCTTGAGTCTATGTCTGATTGGAAATCCGAGTCCGTGTATCCCACGGGAACTAGACTATCTGACTGGTAAATCAGCATCCGCTCACGAGTTCTTTTCAGATACCTCAAGATGCACTTTACGGCAGTCCAATGGTCTTTCCCGGGATTACTTTGATATCTTGCCACCATGCCCACGGCAAAGCAGATATCCGGTCTCGTACACATCATTGCATACATAAGGCTTCCTACGGCTGAAGCGTACGGAACACCTTTCATGTCATCTATCTCCGCTTGCGTCTTAGGGCTCATTTCTATCGATAGATGGATTCCGTGTCTAAAAGGTACAAAACCTTTCTTAGAATCTTGCATGCTGAAACGCTTTAAAACAGTGTCAATGTATGAAGCTTGCGATAAGCCCAACATCCTCTTCTTGCGATCGCGAGTGATCTTGATCCCAAGGATGTGACCGGCTTCCCCTAAGTCATTCATATCAAATTGTTTTGACAGCCATACCTTTACGTCTGACAATACCTTTACATTGTTTCCAATGAGCAGAATATCGTCCACGTATAATACTAAGAATACCACTGCAGTTCCGTCACGCTTCTTATACACACAACTTTCGAACTCGTTTTAATCAAACCCATAAGACTTAATCACTTGATCAAAACACTGGTTCCAAGTACGCGATGCTTGCTTAAGTCCATAAATGGATCTCTTAAGCTTGCATACGAGATTCTCTTGGCCTTTTTCAATGAAACCTTTGGGCTGTTGCATATAGATATTTATCCCGTCAAGACTTTCGTTAAGGAAAGCCGTCTTGACATCCATTTGCCAGATCTCGTAATCTAGGTGCGCAGCGATCGACAAGAGAATACAGATGGACTTAAGCATAGCTACAGGCGAAAAGGTCTCCTCATAATCGATCCCTTCTTTCTGAGTATACCCTTTGGCCACAAGCCTCGCTTTGAAGGTCTCTACCCTTCCGTCCGGTCCTCTTTTCCTCTTGTACACCCACTTGCATCCAATGGGTTCTACCCCACTGGGTGGTTCGACCAACTCCCACACTTGATTATAATCCATCGAACCCATTTCGGCTTCCATTGCCGTTTGCCACGACTCCGCGTCTTTGTCTTGGATTGCCTCGTCGTACGTCCATGGGTCCGATTCAACCCCAGAAACCAAATCCGAAGATTCTCCTATCCCCATGAATCTCTCGGCTTGCCTAGGAACCCTCCCACTACGACGGGGTTCCGGTTGTGAAGATGTGACGTGTGGTACATCATCTTGTATACTTGGTATCGAGGTTTGACCTCTCAATTCTTCTAAGGTAATTTCACTTTTAGGCTTCCGATTGTTCATATAGTCTTCCTCCAAGAATTTAAAGTGTGTACTTATCACGGTCTTTTGATCCTTGGGACTATAGAACATACACCCTTTCGTTCCCGCAGGGTATCCTATAAACAGCCTTAATTCCGAACGTGGATCCAACTTACCGGCTTCCTTGTCAAGCACGTATGCCGGACAACCCCAAATCCGCAAATGTCTTAGACTGGGCTTGCGCCCGGTCCACAATTTCCATTGGGGTTTTAGGAACCGATTTGGATGGCACCAAGTTTAGAATGTAAGCCGCCGTTTCCAAGGCATTACCCCAAAACGACTTGGGTAAATCCGAATAACTCATCATGGATCTGACCATCTTTAAAAGAGTCCGGTTTCTTCGTTCCACCACACCGTTGTGTTGAGGGGTTCCCGGTGCGGTTAACTGGGATACGATCCCTTCGTCCGATAAGTAGTTTAAGAATTTATCGCTGAGGTATCGCCTCCACGATCTGATCGTAGAAACTTGATACTCTTCTCCCTATGTTTCTCGGCTTCGGCCTTAAACTCTTTGAACTTATCAAAAGTTTAAGACTTATGTCTCATAAGGTAAATGTACCCATATCTCGAGTAATCGTCAATGAAGGTGACGAAATACTCATACCCCATTCTCGCTTTGATCGTCATTGGACCACATACATCGGTATGAACGAGTTCTAACACTTCCGTGGCTCTATTCCCCTTGGCTCCAAATGCCCTCTTGGTCATCTTACCCTCTAAACAGGATTCACAAGTTGGAAACGGTTCGACTTGGAGTGATTACAAGGATCCGTTTTTCACCAATCTCTCTATCCGCTTTAGATTAATATGACCTAGTCTAAGATGCCATAGAAGTGTTTCGCTCATCTCCGAAGAACGCTTTCTTTTATTACTCGAAATGATTGGCGTGTTATTTGATTCATTATTTGAGTGGTGTGCACACTTAATCGTATAGAGATTGTTTACCAACGTTCCATGACAGATAACACCATTCTTAAAAGAAACAGTAACAACTTTATTAAAAGTAACTGAGTATCCATAAAAAAACAACTTAGAAACTGAAATTAAATTCTTCCTAAAGTTCGGAACGTATAAAACATCTCTTAAAATTAAAACTCTATCTTCAAAAGATAGATGCACGACTCCCACTGCTTCGGCTGCCACCCTCGTAGCATCGCCCAAAGTGATGGTGATCTCATTCTTGCTAAGTCGCCGGGTTAGCTGGAACCCCTGAAGAGTGAAACAAATATGATCAGTTGCCCCGGTATCCACTACCCAAACGTGGGCAGCATACGCCGCAACATATGTTTCAACGACTAAAGCATGAAACTTACCTTTCTTTCCCGCCTTCTTAGGCTTAGAACAGGTCACCCTCCAATGTCCCTTCTCACCACAATTGAAACACTTACCCTTAGCAGCTTTCTTTCCACCTCCTTCTCCCTTTGCCTTGGGTTTCGCAATGGTTGGATTTGCTTGGGTCTGGCCTTTCGTCCTCTTCCTCTTCTTCCCTCCCTTGGGACCCGAAGAGGAAGACGGACCGTTTGCCACCATAGCAACGGTTTGGTGATCCATTAGAGTCTCCGCCGATACCAAAGCTTGCAAGAGCTCGGGCAAACTATTTGCCCGGTCATTCATTTGATAGTTCAACTGAAACTGCTCAAAGCTCTTCGGCAGAGAATGGAGAACGAAATCGACCTTAGTAGGGAGGTCAAATTCCGCACCAAGTACTTCCAACTTATTGAGATAACCCATCATCTCGATAACGTGATCCCTTACGGGCGTACCTTCCACCATCTTCAACGAAAGTATCTTTCGCATGGTGATTTGCCTAGCTGTACGGTTCTGATGTTTAAACATCGCTTCAAGATTGAGCATTATCTCAGAGGCGGTCTCCATGTGTTGGTGTTGGTGTTGCAATACATCTGACATTGAAGCCAGAATAGTATACCTAGCCATCTCATCGGAGTCAAACCAACTCTTATGCTCTTTCTTGACCGCCTTGCTCGCATCTTCGGCAGGCTCTTGGGGCTTAGGAGTAGTAAGTACCCATTTGTGGTGTTGAGCGGTTAGGACAATATCAAGGTTACGTTTCCAATCAACATAGTTCTCACCAACAAGTTTGTTATCTTTAAGTATACTAAACAGTGGATTTAAAGGTTGCGACATGATGAACTGAGAATAAAACATGCATTCATATCAATATCTAGAAAAATATGAAATTATCACATAATTCGATCACATCAATTATATTGAAACCTTAAAACAATATAATCATGCATCAGCCAACATCTCAAAACAATTTAAATGCGCCACGAGGGGTGGTCTATACATTTAAATACATTCAAGCGGATCACAAACTTAAAAGTTACAAATCCTTAATTCAAAATTAATAGTTGGCTCCCACTTTGACCACATAGAAATTGACAGGGACTCCTAGGGGAGTAAGTTAATATCAATTTCCTATGCCTAAGTAATAACCATAATTAAATACAGGATTATTATTTCGCTTTGAGCAAGCCACTCGTGGTGAGGGTCAATACCGCCACTAATAATAATCCACAATCATCCTTTCGGAATTTATTCATGCGAAATCCGTTCTTTTGGCCGATCCGAGGGGGAAATGTATTCCAAAAGAACTTCACAAATAAATAAATTATGGAGGCTAAATTAATCTAATTTTAATATCCGGAATAAAATTGCGATTAAATAAACATACTTAGTAATTTTCGAAAGTAAGGTTTTTCTTGGACAATTAAATTCATGCAAACACATATTAACAAATAATAATTAGTGCATGAAATTAAAACATCCATCAAAACAAAATTAAACACATTGGAGCACTCAAATCCAATTGTCACGGTTTAATTTCTTCACGTCTTGATGCGAAAAATCGTCCTTATTGCTTTCCGTCGTTCGTCTCGACACGCTCCCACTCGAACAACAACACTTTATCAAAAACAGCATCGTTTGGGGTTCGGGACGACGTTTAAAATCACGTGAAAGAAAAAGGAGAATCGAAAAATTCCACGGCCCGAGATACGGTGCGCGTCGGCCCACGGAGTGGGCCCGCGCGCCTCTCGGCCAAGCAGCCGAGGCGCTGCATGCCGAGGCGCCGAAGCGCTGTACGCGAGGCGCGCGCGCGCGCTTGCACGCCGCCGACCACCCATCGCGCGCGGGTCGTGCGCCGTGCACCCCGTGCACCGGGTTTCGACGCTCGTTCATGTTTTCTTCACCCCATGCACGATTTTACGTCCATGCATGCGCCGCGCACGCATGCGTCGTCCGGGTACGCCGTCTTTAATTCTTCGTTCTTCGTCACGATCCGGTTACAATTTATTTTACAAAAAAAATAAATACTAGATCTAGACTAGTCTATTACAATGATCGAATCAAAATAAAAACAACTAATCTACTTGTGGATTTTCTCACGAGAAAAACGAATTTGAACGAATCGAATTAAAAACAATTAATTCACACGCATGAAAAATTAACAACATTAAAAATCATGACAATTGGATACCTGCAAAAAAGATCTAGCAATTCTACTATCCAATTTCAATTTAATGTTAAACAATTTAAATTCCAATTTAAAGATCAGAGCCCGAAACCGTGGCTCTGATACCAGTTGTTGGGAAAATATTAGGGGTGCCTGGAATCTATTCGGGATGAAATTTAAATATGAATTTAAATACAATTATTACTAGCATGAATTAATCCTAATTAATTCAAATAATAATTCCAACAACCAATTTAACATCATGTATGTTGAATTAATTCACATATAATTTATGGCGGAAATAATCAAGATGATATGTGATTAACGTACCTCTCGTAGAACTTGGCCTTTGAATAAACATGACTAACACGTACACGCTTTATCAACCCAAAAGCCTTCTCAAGTATTCCCTTTCACCTTATTCGATCACCGGTGGGAGATGCTATCGAACAATTTAAATAACTAAGGAAAAAGAAAAATATCTATGCTCTTGATTTTTCCAACACATGGAATTATGTACTTGGGGATGAAATAATCATTCCCTATTTATAGAGGGTAATGGCCGAAAATATGAGGCTTAATGGGCTTGGAAAAAATCTTTTCTTAGTCTCTAAGAAATCTTGAATATATCTCATATATTCTTTTCTCCATAATAAAATATTCCATAAAAATCTCATTCTTATTTTCAAGGCCATATTTTCGAAAATTTGTAGAGAGAAATCCAAGATTTGGATCTTCTTGAATATATGAGATAATCTTGCATTCCAAGAATACTTATCTTCCATAATATCTTTCCAAGAAAATCAACAAAATCTTTTCTTAATCTACACCTCTAATTTTTTAAAATTACTAGAAAAATCAGCAATATATTTTCTTTTATTTTAATCACCTTATCATTATTGGGCTACTTAATGGGCTACTTGAGGGGCCTTTAAGGAGAATTAAGATTGGACCTCCTAATGGACTTCTGAATTTCAATATTGAGCCCCAATATAATTCAATCCATTAATATTAATTATTACCACTAATAAATTAATATTGCACTATCCATCTTAATCCATATTACGATAATATGGGCTCTCGGTTATTATTTCCCGCGTTTAAGATTATCAAGTCCATTAATTAATCAAGCTTCTGAATAGCTCTAAATTAATTAATATATTTCACCTTGGAGTAAAGACAGCTCAACATTATTATTCGTACCGAAGAAACTAATTCTTCACTTGCAAGATTTGGTACAATAAAACTTCTGAGCCCACCAAGGGGACTAATCACACGAGCCGTACTCGCACGCGTTTCTCCGTATTAAATATTAGCAACCGTCGTATGATTAATATTACTGCCCAAGACACAAAGTTCGAAGTCACAATGATTCTCACCCAACATGAATCAAAGCAGTAACCATTAAGCACACACGGTCCTATTTAAGTGACGGAGATTAAGAAATCAACAACCACTGAGGTCTAATTCTTCACATTTCAGAACAGAAGAATTTATCCTCGCTGTAGGTCCTCTTCAACACATACTAAATGTGCTAGTGCAATCTCTTAGTCAAGACAGACCAATCTGAGCCTTACACATCGACCTTTCACGGCGGATTGTTTAATTCCACCTAGGTCGTGAAAATGTACGTTTAGTTACAAGGAAACAGTTAATGTTGTCTTCCGTGATCGGGTATCACCACATTAACTACAATGTAACTAGTACCATATATTGAACGGTTTGTAATAGAAATTCAACATTCAATCATAACTAAAGCAAATGTGATAAAAGAATTATTCTCATAAACAAGTGTTTGATACACGAGTTATACAAAGTAAAAGCATACTTTCACGTATAACTCCAACACTTTCAACTTCGGGGGAAGCGCCTTGTGCACTAATGCACTCACCTCATGGTTCAGCTGCACCAACTTGGGCTCATCTACTCGCCGTTTCTTCGCTATCAAATTCTTCAGGAACTTGGCATAATTCGGCATATGTTCCAAAACATCATAAAAGGAATGTTAATATGTAACTTTTTAAAAACATCAAGGAATTTAGCGAATTTCTCATCAAACTTTTTCTTCATGAAGCGTTGTGGATACGGGACAAGTATCACCGATTTGGGTACCCCCCCCTTTCATCACGCTCGGTCTCTTTCACTTTTTCCCTTTCTTCACTTGCCTTCTTCCACTTAGGAACTCTCTCACTCTTCTCAATGCCTTCCTCTTCAGGCTCTTTGCTCTCATGGGACTCATCCGCATCTTTAATCTTCTGAATGCCTTCACCCTCAACCCCTTTCTCAACTGTCTCACCTCCATCTTTCTTATGTTCTCGTCCCTCCATCTCAACCTCTCCTTGGGGCGTCTCAGAATTAGCAGGCATCTGAGGACCATCATAGCTGGTTCCACTTCTAAGCTGGATCGTCTTGCAATGTTCTTTCGGGTTCCCCTCCGGCATAGAAGGATACTTACCCGGCTCTCTACAAAATATTTTTACGATCTGGCTCATCTGAAACTTTATCGAAGTGAACCGCCTATTGTTCTCTTGCTGAATTCGATTCAGCTCTACATCTCTCTTCTGGAGTTCTTGATCACACTGATCACCTTTCTTATGCAACTCTTTAACGTCATACTCCAAAGAGGACAATCTCTTGCTACCTTCCTCCACCTTCTGAAGGATAGCTCTCAACATCTCTTCCGTTGAGGCACCGCCTTCTCCACCCGGAGGTTTAGAACCTGGGTCAACACCCGGAGGTACTGTAATTCCGGCATTTGGATTAGCATATGAAAAATTATCGTTCTTCCTCCATATGTTTTGAGGAGGCTGCTGGCCTCCTTGATATCCTTGTGTGTTCCTCCATTGATTTTGAGGCGGCTGTGGGCATGGAGGTACAAATGGTTGGCCATAAGAAGGCCTTCCAAACTGATTGTAATAAGGACCTCCCATATAATTTACTACTTCTTGCTGAATTGTGGGCTTGTCCTCTTGCTCATTCTCTGCTGCATTCCCTCAAACCATATTTTTCCCCAACTCAAGGTTGTTAATCTTTTCCATCATGGCCATCAACAGCCTTCTCGTTCCTTCACCTTCCTCAACCTGATGAACTCTCTGAAAATTTGCGTCCACATTCCAAGCCCCGGCATTCGTGACAATGTTGTCCACGATCTCTCTACACCTCACTATTCCATGATTCAGGAATGATCCACTAGCACATGCATCTAGATGGTCTTGCCCAGCCTTGTTGGCACCACTATAGAAAAATGCCATCACATCTCCCTCATTATACCCGTGCTGCGGGCACTCTATCAACATGTTTGAGTATCTCTCCCACACTTGACGTAGGTCCTCTCCTTGCTTCTGGCGGAAGGAAGAGATCTCAATCCTTGCTTTGATCGTTCTGGATGGAGGGTAGAATCGCTCGAGGAACAGACGCTCGAGCTCGGCCCAAGTGGTAATACCTCCCCGTGGAAGCGTATTATCGTACCACTCTTTAGCTATTCCCGTCAATGAGAATGGGAACAACCTAAGCCTCTTGGCATCTTCAGACATGCCATTGTAATTGAAAGTGGAGGCTATCATTAGAAAACTCCTCAGATGAGTATGAGGATTCTCCTTCCCGATCACCCCCTTGAACTGGTTCTCTATAAGCAGCTTTAGAATTCCCAGGGAAATCGAGAAGTTATTTGCCTCTACTGGAGGTAATGCCACTCCATCATAGTACCGTTGCGGCTACGCTGCAAACCTTTCTTGAAATAGCCATATTCTGATTTGCGTTCCGAGGCACTGGCTGAGGAACAACAGGTGGTGCGGGTACTTGTTGGACTGGTGGTGGTTGATAGATAGGTTGTTGGTTGTAAACAGGAGGTGGAGGGTACGGGTATGGGTGATAAGGGTATGGTGGGTATGTTGGAGTTATACGTGAAAGTATGTTTTTACTTTGTATAACTCGTGTATCAAACACTCGTTTTATGAGAATAATTCTTTTATCACATTTGCTTTAGTTATGATTGAATGTTGAATTTCTATTGCAAACCGTTCAATACATGGTACTAGTTACATTGTAGTTAATGTAGTGATACCCGATCACGGAAGACAACATTAACAGTTTCCTTGTAACTAAATGTACATTTTCACGACCTAGGTGGAATTGAACAATCCGCCGTGAAAGGTCGATGTGTAAGGCTCAGATTGGCCTGTCTTGACTAAGAGATTGCACTAGCACATTTAGTATGTGTTGAAGAGGACCTACAGCGAGGATAAATTCTTCTGTTCTGAAATGTGAAGAATTAGACCTCAGTGGTTGTTGATTTCTTAATCTTCGTCCCTTAAATAGGACCGTGTGTGCTTAATGGTTACTGCTTTGATTCATGTTGGGTGAGAATCATTGTGACTTCGAACTTTGTGTCTTGGGCAGTAATATTAATCATACGACGTTTGCTAAGATTTAATACGGAGAAACGCGTGCGAATACGGCTCGTGTGATTAGTCCCCTTGGTGGGCTCAGAAGTTTTATCGTACCAAATCTTGCAAGTGAAGAATTAGTTTCTTCGGTACGGATAATAATGTTGGACTGTCTTTACTCCAAGGTGAAATATATTAATTAATTTAGAGCTATTCAGAAGCTTGATTAATTAATGGACTTGATAATCTTAAACGCGGGAAATAATAACCGGGAGCCCATATTATCGTAATATGGATTAAGATGGATAGTGCAATATTAATTTATTAGTGGTAATAATTAATATTAATGGATTGAATTATATTGGGGCTCAATATTGAAATTCAGAAGTCCATTAGGTGGTCCAATCTTAATTCTCCTTAAAGGCCCCTCAAGTAGCCCATTAAGTAGCCCAATAATGATAAGGTGATTAAAATAAAAGAAAATATATTGCTGATTTTTCTAGTAATTTTCGAAAATTAGAGGTGTAGATTGAGAAAAGATTTTGTTGATTTTCTTGGAAAGATATTATGGAAGATATGTATTCTTGAAATACAAGATTATCTCATATATTCAAGAAGATCCAAATCTTGGATTTCTCTCTACAAATTTTCAAAAATATGGCTTTGAAAATAAGAATGAGATTTTTGTGGAATATTTTATTATGGAGAAAAGAATATATGAGATATATTCAAGATTTCTTAGAGACTAAGAAAAGATTTTTTCCAAGCCCATTAAGCCTCATATTTTTGGCCATTACCCTCTATAAATAGGGGATGATTATTTCATCCCCAAGTACATAATTCCATGTGTTGGAAAAATCAAGAGCATATATATTTTTCTTTTTCCTTAGTTATTTAAATTGTTCGATAGCATCTCCCACCGGTGATCGAATAAGGCGAAAGGGAATACTTGAGAAGGCTTTTGGGTTGGTAAAGCGTGTACGTGTTAGTCCCGTTTATTCAAAGGCCAAGTTCTACGAGAGGTACGTTAATCACATATCATCTTGATTATTTCCGCCATAGATTATATGTGAATTAATTCAACATGCATGATGTAAATTTTGTTGTTGGAATTATTATTTGAATTAATTAGGATTAATTCATGCTAGTAATAATTGTATTTAAATTCGTATTTAAATTTCATCCCGAATAGATTCCGAGCACCCCTATTTTCCCAACAGGGTATGGGTATGGTGGATAAGTTAAGTTGTTTTTTGTGGGTAAGCAGGGTTGTTCTGAGGATTTTGGACAACATTCTGAGCTGGACTGTTTTGATTCTGTGTCCCCGGGTTTTGGCTTTGACTTTCCCCTAACGGATCTTGGTTCTGACTACCACTTCCTCCAATGCCGTCAACCCGGTCTACTGTCTGATTAAACTCATTAGCTGCATCATCCAACTCATTAGTGATGTCCATTGGTTCTTTCCCTCCTCCGGCAGTGTTCATTCTCCTCGAGAAAGCTCAGTTCCTTCTAGCTATCGTCTCAGGGTCCAACGGTATTCTCTCTTTGCTCGTAGTGCCTTGCGAGCATGTTTTCATAAACCTGAAACACTAACAAAAGAATAAAAATGCAACTGCCGAATACGTACAAAATAAAACAGAAAAGTAAATCACTCACTACTAACTACTAAGCTATCTACAAGTCCTATTCAAAAGACACACAACGCCATCCCCGGCAACGACGCCATTGACTTGTATCGAAAATACTAATTTTTACTAGTAGTTTCCCCGCAAGCATACGGGTTCACTGTAGTATGGGCAAGTATAGGGACCAAGTATTATCGAACCCAAGAGAAAGTGTGTATGCGAATAGATCCCTGAAGATCTACGCGTTGTAGTTAATATGAGTGAAATGTTTTTGGTTTTTGAAAAGAGAAAATAATCTAAACTAAATTACTCTACGAATGCAAAAAGAAAATTAAACTAAGTATCTAAGGTTTGTATGCAAGTATGTGATGGTGATGCTTAAGATAGGAATCCCTACGTATACTAACGGAGCAGGTACATAATCAAAATAATTGTGACGCGCAAGAACTAACCTAAGTAAAAGATTGTAAGATGAAAACTCAAGAATTAACACCCTAATACTCTATCCTAGCAATCGACTTCACTAATCTACTATCGAGGTAATAGATCGTGCTTAATTAATGAGACCCTAATTTAAACTAAGGTGATGCGATCGTCCTTCTAGATAAACCGGTAGATTAATTAACCCTTTCTAAACCCTCTCATTAAGTCTACTCGTTGTTAGAGAGTGATACGGTCGTTCTCTCTCTAACACTTTTCGAACGAAATTCAAGAATAAAGTTAAGATTGATTTTAAGAATTCATTAATTAAGAGAATTAAAACTAAACATCAAGAATTACCCTAATTACGTACTCACAACCTACTTCTACGAGTTCATCCTACCCTAAGCATGCAAGGGTTCTAGCCTAACATGGTGGTTTGAATACTAAAAGCAATCACAAGAATAATAATCATTTTCATAATTAAATTAACGAAAGAAATCAAGAACATAAACGAAAGAACAAATTAAAGTCTCTAAAGAAATATATATAAATCTGAAAAACTATGGTTTATCGTCTCAAAGAGTAAAGAAAGAAAGAATTAATCTAATACGTTAAAAAAAAATACTAAAACTAAGAATTCGTAAATTAAAACCTCGATTACAACGTATAAAACTCTTCCAATCTCCTTCCCAAACTTTCTTCTCGCTCAAAATATGTAAAAATATGTGTTTGTATATGTTGATATGCTTGGAAAAATGTATAAATAGGCTTGGGATCGAATTTGGGTGTTCATGGGCCAAAATACGCGTCAAGATCGAGTATAGGTCGAGTAGGACTACTCAACCTGTTGCAGCTCGAGTGCACTACTCGAGTGCTCGAGTAGTGACTACTCGAGTGACTCTGCTCGAGTACTTTTCGGCAGCTGTACACATGTTCGTAAAATTTTCATATCTCCTCAACCGGGAGTCTGTTTTGGCCGATTCAAAGTCCTACAAACTCCTCTTTTCACCCTCTATCCATATATGAAAACCAAAGAGACAAATTCATCAGTTTATAGATATGATACTCAATTGACTCCAAACACTCATAAAAAACACTCAAAATATGGCCAAATTGGGCACCAAAACATAACAATTTCACGCCTAATCAGCCATATAGCCAATCATAATGCACTTGTTAGCTTTGGGGGTGAATTTAGATAAATGTGGAGTAGTGATTGTGGAGAAGCACATACATCCAAATGTTTTCAAGAATGAATAGTCTGGGGCCTTTTTATATAGCAACTCATGAGGTGATTTCTAAGAAAGAAGAGCACTGAGAATTTTGTTTACTAGGTATGTAGCAGTGAGAATGGAATATGGCCACAGTTTCATAGGGATATTTGAATCAAGCATTAAAGCTCTAGCAATATTGAGCAAGTGTCTGTTTTTTTATTTCTACCACCCCATTTTGTTGGAGGTGTATGGACAACTTGTTTGGTGTATGATGCCAAGGGATTTGAAGAATGAATGTGTATCTTTGCTCATGAGTTCTGATCCATTATCTGATCTAACTGCTTTAATGGGTGTTTTGAACTGAGTTTCCACAAGTTTAACAAAGTCTTTGATGGTTTGTAATGTATCAGCCTTATGTTTGAGGAGAAAGGTCCAAGTCGACTTGGTGAAATCATCAACTATTGTGAGGAAATAAGGTGTGTTAGTGACAGAAGATTGATTATATGGCCCCCAGATATCCAAATGAATTAGGTCAAAAGCATTACAAGTACTGATGGAGCTGGTATTGAAAGATAATCTTGGTTGTTTAGCAAAATGGCAAGTAGAACATGGATCAATATCATCTGTTTTATTGATATGTGGATAAAAGCATAAATGCTTGCGTACAGATGAGGGTGTATGACCTAATCTCTTGTGCCAGACATCAAGAGTACTAGTAACAGATTTTTACAGTAGATGGAATGATAAAGGAAGCCGATACATTAGAAAGAAAAAGATCAGTAAAGGGTTTGAGTACATAGAGCTTCCCTACCAAATGTGTAACAACAACAACCTTCTTACTCAGCTGGTCCTGCATCTCACATGTTGAGGATGAAAATAGACATTTAAGGTTAGAGTGTGAGAGTAAATGTGAGATAGAAAACAAGTTATACTTAAAGTTTGGTACATATAGGACATCAAGAAGGATTAATGAAGGACTCAAGGAAATATGGCCAAAATGTGTGACAATTTTAGCGCTGCCACCAGGTAAGTATACTGAAATGTGATTAGTTAAAGGCTTTAAGCCTGATGTATATAAATATTTATCAGAGGACATGTGTCTACTAGCTCTAGTGTCTAGTATCCAGTTGCCATGATTCATAACATCTAGAGCAGATAAACTACAATGAGAGGTACCTGCATAATCCACCAGATTAGCAACACTTTCATAAGATGTGCTAGGTTTGTTCTTATGAGAAACCACAACAAAATACTTAGCTACTTCATGGTGAATAATGTGAGAAATGTCCCCAGTAGTGTTTTTCTCATAAGTATTGTTGTTCTCCTCCAAACAATTAGCACCTTTAAGTTTCTCATACCATTCAGGATATCCATGTAACTTGAAGCATTGAGAAGCCTAATGTCTCTTTCCACCACAATGAGAACAAATGAGCTTATCCTTGTCTTCCTTGGTCCTGTAGAAATGAGATGTGGCGTTGCTCTTATTCCAGGAAGTATTATTAGACCTAAAACTTCCTTTAGCCTTGTTGAAAAGCATAGGAGCATCATCCACCATTTCAATCTTTTTTTGCTGTTCAATCCTTCGTATGGTAGAGTATGCCTTGTTAATAGATGGTAATGGATCTAGCAGGAGTAACTGATTTCGAATGGCCTTAATATTTAGCACTAAGTCCCATGAGAAATTGCATTAATCTGTATTGCATCTCCTTATCCTGGATCTATTTTTCAATTTGACAGGTACAATTGCCACATGTACAACCTTTGAAACTAGAAAACTCATCGAGTTTATCCCATAACTTTTGCATTTTGCCAAAAAATATGTGAATAGCATCATGACCTTGCTTCAGGTGGTATACACTTTGCTGTAACTGGAACAACTTGGTTCCATTAGCAACATCAAAACGTTCACACACACTTAACCAAAGTAATCGAGCAAATTTACAAGAAATAAAGGATTCAACCAATTCCTTGGACATATCACCAAGGATCCATGAGGAAACCATATACTCAGCACATTTCCATGCCTTGAAATCAGCTGAATCTCTATCAGCAGGAGCTGGCAAAGAACCATCAATGTAGCTAAGTTTTGCCTTTGCATCGAGAGCAAGATGCACAACCTTGCTCCATAAGATAAAGTTGTGCTCATTTAGAGTAATAGATGTCAATTTCATGCCTGGGGAATCCGAATTATGAAAGTGAGAAGCATCATTGGAAACAATCGAATCAGAGGAGGTAGAATTGAGTGTTGGCCACACAACAGAATCAAGAAAAAATGTCATGGTTTTCCCAAAAAAATTTAGAGAGAATAACTAGCTCTAGATACCATGTTGAATATACGAGTACATTGTAGAGAAAGCAACAAGAGAAATGTGTAATCTAATATTATGAGATGAAGAGTGATGTTTACACATATTTATACACAAGAGTTATGCTAAAGTGAGCCATGTAACCGCCTAACAGACTGATCCTCTAACTAATTTTTGGCTAACTAACTGACAAGTGGAGCAAGCATGGAAAGTAGCTGGTGTGTGTAACTCACTGAGTAACTTCTCGAGTGTGCCATCCTGTTGTTTTGCATGTGCATATGCATGTGTGCATGTTGCATGCATGTAATTCCACAGACACGTAGCATAATTATAAACTGTTACTGATATCTGATTTAAGAAATTTCCTACTTATTAGCAAGAGCTTGTAATCTGTTTTAATTTTTTTTTTATAAATTTGGCCATACAAACTTTTAATCAAGAAACGGTAATTATATGGCCAATTTAATTAAACACGCGACCTTTTATAATCACATATTCCACTAACTTGAATGTCCCAAAATTGTATACTTTAACTCATTTTCTTGATTCTCAAGATTTAAGGATCCAATCTTACCCCCTGAATCCGACACTTTGACAAGAGTTAAACATTAATTAATTTAATTAGATGCTCAATAATGATTAACTTTCTATGGGCCCTAATTAAATTAATGTGAACTTTAGTTTTAGCCCATCTATGCAAGATCTATATGGTTGGACCCCAATAGATTAACGTTGTCCCTCAATTCTCAAATATGCGAATGCGAAATTTGATTTTTGTTAATTAAAAAAATGTGCCTAAAACGAGTAAATGATTGAAGAAAAGACTAACGTATTTATGGCCGATGATAGTGATGATGAGGTCACTCATCACTTCCAAATAGGAATAAGTCTGTATTCATAGGGGACATAAAGTCCCTGCCCTTTAAATGCTTGTGAAAATACGTGTAATATACTAATATTCATGTTTTTGTTATAATCGAGTAATTTAACATTATATATACTAACATGGTTGGATTAATATGTGCATCATCCTAATTATATCCTTTTAATTATTATTAATGCAGAATTAATTAGTTCATACACATCTCCAATTGTATACTTAATAGACATTTGATTTTGCTAATATGTCATTTTGAGGTTAAATTGACTGATATGTCGTCTTCTTTATCAGGTTAAAAATTTATGTGCAATGTTCATTTTAATTTTGTTTAAAAGGATACGTTGACTCCAATATATATTTGAAGTAGTTTTCTTTTTTTTTGGAAACTAAACAAAAATGTTCCTAAACAATTCTATTAATTTTTTAAAATATTTTGAATATCTATTTACTTAATATTTTTAGTGATTTTTTTAAATAGAGAGACATATTATAACCTATTAATAATTAAATTAAATTTTTAATGAATCTAATAATTTCAACCTATATATATATTTTTTTTAATCTTAAAATGCAAATTAATACTTATATCATTTCAAATAAAATATATATAAATGATATTTTTGTAGATATACAATAAACTACATTATGAAATATAATTTTATAAATTTAATGCATTTGGAAAAAAAAAACATAAAATGTATTTATATAATAATATATATATATATATATATATATATATATATATATATATACACACACACATAGTGTTTTATTATATTTATTATTGGTGTGGCACAAATTATCACATAATGTGCCTAAATCCTGCCACTGAATCGGGGTTCACCGTAGCCAAGGATTGAAGTCTGTCAGGCCAGCGAGGTCCACCTGAATCGAGGACTGAAGTCCGCCAAGTTAGCGAGGTCCACCTGAGCCGAGAACGGAAGCTCGTCATTTCGGTGAGGCTCACCAGTTAACTTCGCCAGAAGGAAGAACAAATTCTCCGTGCATGATATGCAAACCCGATAAGATCGAGTGTCAACATCGAAGAAGATATTAAAGTACAAACAAGACTAGAACTAGTGATAACAAAATGATACGCTCCGCAAGCGATCCACTCCGACCCGCTCTGATTGGATCAGCTCCGTCCTGCCCCATTCTGAGAATGTAGCGGATCAGCCCCGCCCTGCCCCATTCTGATAATGTAGCGGATCAGCCCCGCCCCGCTCACGGAGCATATTAGGCATGAATCTCTATATTTATTGCTCTGCTCCTCCCCGCCCTGCTCCATATAATATTAAATATATATAATATTATAATATATATATATATATAATTGTAATTTTATATTCAATTAAATATAGTAATAATATTATGAAACCTTAGTACTTAATGTTTAGTTTTTAAAATTTTTAAATTTTAATTTTTTTTTTAATATATTGATTTAAAAAACTTACAAACTTGAATGAGATGGAGCAGGGCGGACCAGATCTGCCCCGCGCGGGGTAGACATAGATCACAAAATGTTGTCCCGCAGCGGAGCATGGAGTAGGGCGGGGTGGCGGGGCGGTGGCGCGGGGCAGACATGGATATTGAGATATCCGTCTTGATCCGCTCCATTGTCATCCCTAACTAGAACATTAAATGTGAAATAGGTGAAGTACATCTATTAGATCTATGTTTATAAATAGAGGAGGATATCACCGTTTTTGTCTACGCTACCCTGCAGGGCGGTACCAACTAGTGTTTTACGGTGTTGTACTGTACAACACTTTATGCTATAAGGTGTTGTATAGGACAACCCGTAAAAACTTTACTTGGTACCGCCCTGCAAGGTAGCATGGACGAAAATGACATCACCCTAGTTTTAAAGGTAATCCGCCCTCATCCACACATACACACATAAAATATATTACTCTCTATGCTATGAGTTCTCATGAACACCCAAAACCATCTTTAAGAAAAAAAACCTCTCAAATTCTTTCCCCATTGCTCGTCTTTATGTTTATATTATTTTTTATATGTTTGTTATCCTTTAATCAGGTCTACCTATATCCACAATAAAAACAACAACAATTATATTATATGATGGATATATTAATTTATACTCCCTCCGATTCAAAATGTTTGATGTTTTAGGGTGTTTTTTTGTTTCAAAATATTTGATGTTTTAGGGTATTTTCACCTTATTTTCCTATTGTGCCCCTATTTAAATCCCCCTAAAATATCACTCATAATTTTTTCTTACCTTTTAATAATGTTACACCATAAATAAACTACTTGACCTTCCATAAATCTCTTTTTCAATCAATATATCATAAGGGTATAATAGTCACTATATACCACTTCTTAATTCTCACAACAAATCCTAAAACATCAAACATTTTGAATCGGAGGGAGTATATATTAATACTTGAATAGATTTTTTTGAACATTCCCCTAAGCGGAGTACTGCTGAAGACTAAAAGTTAAAAAAAAAAAAAAAGTGGAATAGATTATGTCTAGCCTTAAATTGTATTTATATTGGTTTATCAATCAAATTATACTTACCATATTGTAAAATATTCCTATTTCACTCTTAGAACAGGTTAAGCTTTAAGAGTTGATCTTATATTTAAAACAATTTTATTGAGCAATTAATTTGCAATTACTATTTTATATATAAATAAAACTAATGAAACAATTATATTAAAATTAATATATTTAAAAAAATTACTCCTTTTCCATGGCAATTATTGTAAAAAATACACAAAATAAAATAATTTGTAGACCGAATTAATCGGCCGAATCATAAATCCTGTTGGATAGCATGACCACGGCAAGCTGCGATCAAGCGATGTAACATGGACGTCCACGAGTTCTTACTATATAAGGGAAAAGATTCTAAAGAAGAAGGTTTGGTAATGAAATCATAATCATTGTTTATAAAGATTTCGATATAATTATTTAATCTGATAAATAAAATAAAATAAATTAAAGAATAACCGTAATGACTCAGCGTATCCAATGGAAATCTTTTTTTCCTTTTCTTTTATAGCCACTTTTTTAAAGTGTAAAAAAATATCAAGTGGCTGATTTTGAGGCCACGAAAAAGGTCAAACAAAATAAATGGCCTCTATAAATACTACCAAAACCAAGTATAAAAGTATCGGTGAAATATCGATCCTTTAAATTTATACATATATCAGTGAAAATATTAATATTGAATATTAATATCGGTAAAAATTAATAATTTGACAAAAAATATGAAAATATAACATTAAATTTGAGGTTGTATATATTTGGATGAAATCATTTGAAATAAGAGATGTTTTTGCTAAGTATTTGAAATTCCTCCAATCTGAACTACTTTTAAAAGGAAGTATTTGAAAATAATTCATTTGAATACTTTTACTCAAACAAAAGGATTGAATTTAGGTTGTGAATTTAAAGTTTATAGTCAAAATCCTTACATCCAAACACAACCTTAGAGTATATTATAACTAACTTTAATACATAAATTTAACATAAAAAAATCTCAACAAATATATGATTTATGACAAACATATCAATAACAAAACATACAAGCAGAGATATAATAAACGTTCATAATATTATTAAAACACTAATAAATATTAATTTCCAGAATTTATTTTAGGAATAAGCTAATAAATTCATATTAATTGTTTAATGTTAGTAGTTGCTAAAATAAATTCAAAACTTTATAATTTCCTTTTTTTATAAATAAACTATTTCACACATTTTGTACCGATATTTTTTGTCGGTATTTCCACGACATATTTCAAAATTTGGCTAGTCCCATATCGACGTCGATAACAATATTTCCTGAGATTTTGCATCAAAATTTATATGAGAACGTTGCATAAAATAAATTCTGTGAGATATAGATATTGTCACTTAACATGAAAATGGTTTATATAATTGAAGTTCGATCTCACAAATCAAATAAAAAATTGTGAGATGTTCGCATACAATAACCTCATCTGTAAAGGTATGTGACATCATCCTTAGTTCCTTACCGGACTTATACATGTTGATAAAAAAAGTAATGATAAAATGATTTAAATACAACATAATAATTGATTTTGATATAATGTGTGCGTGTCTATATATATATATATATTTGCAATAGATGATCTTTATATAAATTAAAAAAAAAAAGTGGAAAATAGTAAATATATGCCATGTATTAGTACAAAGTAAAAAGGTGGAAAATATGTACAATGTGCAGGTTGGGTGAAGCTACACCTCGACTTAAAAGATCAATAGTCAAATTGAAATTAAATGGCGTAATTTGGGTGTGTTGACTGTGTGTCTGCACAAAAATGTCATTTGGAGTGATATAATACTATTTTAATCACATACCTTAAAATACTCCTCATAATAAAATTTCACATGCAAGAATTTTCATCTTAATTTTTAAATATTTTTTGCAAATAAGTAGTCGTCGATAAAATTATATAAACCTTCCAAAGAAGAAAAAGTAAAATGATGCCCATATATTTATTTGTGAATTAATACTGACAATATTATTTCTCAATTACATATACATAATCAATAAACAATTAAACTCAACCTGGTAAAATACACATTTTAAATAGAAAAAAAAAGAAGAGAAGAGAAAGCTTAGTAATTAATTACATCCCACAAAAAAGGATCTTCTAGGCGGAAGCCAATTGCAATGTCGGGTCCAGCCATCTTCCACGCGGAAGCCAAGTAACAGGTATCGGGGGCCAGGGGCAAATCCGGCAAGTCAAAAAATGTATCGTCATCATCCGTGGGGTCGGGTTCTAAGAATTGGGCGGCTTTTGCAGCGGCGGCTTGGATGTCCTTGGGCGCGGGCGAAGCCGGGCGGGGCAGCTTGTGAGCCAAGTGAGGGAAGTTGAGGAAAGCGGATTGGCCTTTGATGGCTAAAGCGGCGACGTCGTGCGCTCGAGCCGCCATTTGAGCCGTGGGATACGTCCCGAGCCATATTCTCGACTTCTTCTTCGGCTCCCGAATTTCGCACACCCATTTTCCCCAGCTCCGCTTCCGCACGCCGCGGTACGTCGGGTGTTTGTCGCCGCACCCCTCTTCATTGCCTTCTTTTTTTTTGGTGGTTTTATTAGCTTGGTTCGTATTTTGTGTGGATGAAGAGGTGGACGTGCTCGAACCACTGGAATTGGCGGTGGTGGAAAAAAGTTGGTGTTGAGGAAGACTGCAGTCCAAGATGATTTTTTGTTCCATAAAAAAAGGCTGGCTAGTGGAGCTACTACCTAGCAAGAATGCCAACTATGATATTGATATTGATTGGGTTTATAATATTCCTCCACAAAATGGTATCACTAATTTATATAAAAAACAGGAGCACGAGTCTACTTTATAGTTTATATAGTACTGGTACTGGTACTGGTACTGGTACTGGTATATATACTCTACCTCTACATATATATATACCCATACAATAGTGGTTTAGAATTGGTCACGTTCTCATATATAACATCTTTTGTTTTTCAAACCGCAATTTGTATCCTGTGTTGTACAAATACCTGTACTACTCCATAAAATTAAATAAATACATTGAATCAATTAGTTTGTATTTATATTGCACAAGAGGACCCTATATATTACATGATCCAATTCCAAAACCGCTAAACACATCTACCCACGGTTAAAAAGTTCAAGTTATTTTTAGTAATTGACTCGAGTTTCAGCCTAAATTAGAATTCAAGTAAATACACGTGTGGAAGATGAGAAGTAGATTAATTTGGAGGATTTTCTCCATGGAAGTTACCATATTTAAGCTCAAATTTGGAAAACAATAATTTACGTCCGAGGTTATTATAAATATCACGTTGATAAAATGAATATGTTATTATATGAATTCAATTCAGTGGAAATAAGGCCCTCATTTTTTTAATTGGCCGATGTGTTTTACATATAGCTTTAAAATCTCATATTAGGCGTGTTAGCAAAAAGAGTCCTTAATATATCACTAATATTTTCCATTACATAATATTTAGAGTTTTTACTTTCCCATGATCATTTTATACGGTTATAATAATTATACCCATAATTATATCACTTTGCATGGAACATGTACATAAGGTACTTCTTAAAGCAAATTTCTATTGAGACGTGCTTCTATGATTTACTTATATTACTATATATATACAATGTGCAACAGTATATTGCAGGAAATCATGAGTCCCCTTATAATGATTTCAAAATTAGCCCTATTCCCTTATTTTAAAAATCGTGTACCAAACTTTACGTCAAAAAAGAAAAAAAATGTACCAAACTACTTTTTGAATCAATTATGCCCTTCCCCTTTCGTCAAACTCCGTTGAAATCTTTTCTATGGGTTTTCTATTATACGGTTTTCTAATAACTGTCATTCAAAATATTTGTCGTTTTTTATTTTCCAAGAAACTAAGTATTTTTCAACTTTGCTCTTTTCTTAATATCTCTGATAAATCTCATTTATTGATATACAAAAATCAATGATAACTTACAAGATAGTATGTTGTTATTTTACACAAATAATTTAATTATATCAAATGTCTTTTTAAATCTATATGAAACACACACAAAAAATACAACGGTTAATTAGAGTGTTCCAGAAAGAGTGTATGATGTCTATATAAAGTTGATTGTTGTCCAATTTTTTTTATCTTTATTTATTTTTAGCTTTTATGTATAAAAAAATATATCTATGCATATGCACAATATTTACGGGCAGTGGGGGCCCGCGGCGGCAGATGGGTGGATTGTCATCTGGTGATCTTTTTGGACAATTTTCATATTTATTATTATACAATTATAAGACAAAGTAAATATTATGTAAATCTTCCGTCAAAAAAAAAAATTTTTTTTTTATGTAAATCTGTTTATTGTGTATGTAGTATTTACTGCGTATGTACTTTTAAATATTACTTCTTTTGTACTTTAAATTTATTTCCATTTTTTTTAAGTTTGTCTACCAAATTTATGTTTATTCCCTTTTCGAAAATAAATAAATAGATTCCACCGTACTTTTATTTTATCTACATTTTCAATAAAACACTAATATTCATTAAATTATGTATCCAACAGTAGAAGATAATAAAATTCGTGGACGAAGGTAATATCATGTTTTTTTTATTGGAAACACTAGTCTTATAGTATTGGTTCTTTTATAAAATTGAAAGAATTTCTCCTCATTTAAAAGTCCGAACCGAGAGATGTAAAATTAATTAATTTAATTATTTTTCTTAAAAAAAGCTATTTTACATCATATTTTTCTTAATATAATAATATTTGAGCAGCCTAGCAGCTGAATTTTGGAACCAGCAGGATTTTGGTGCAATATATCTAGAAATACCGGAAGATTTGACCATCAAATGAAATTAATTTAAGTCTTTATCGCTTTATTTATTTGTATTTTTAATGACGTTTAATTAGGCCAAATCTTGATGACAGTTACGTATATGCCGTTATAATGTATTAATTACAAGCAATTATGTACTCCAGAATACAAGACAGTGAGGCACGCCACACTAATTGTAATTGGCAGGGTCAATTTGGTAATAAATAAATCAAAGGGCCCGTGTAATTTTGTGCCCATCCGTAGACCATGAATTTCACATGGAGACAGGGTAGGGGCCATTTGCCCATTAATATTTGCATTTATCACTCTCATTATCATACATCAATCTAACTTATAATATGGGAGCGTGTGTGTGTAAAAAAAGTTCATATTTTTGAGTAATAATGTAGAGTATGTATACCCTGTCAGAAAAAGAAAAAAAAAAAAAAAGTTAGAGTATGTATTGTGTAAAATTTATTCATATATAAATTATTTTGCAATATTTTTTAAATAGAACAATTCGTATCATTTAGTTAAAACAACTAATACATGTTAGTGAAACAACTCGTACCATTTTACTATTCAACTCATGTTCTTTAATGAAAATAATTTGTACACTCCAGAGTTAACACCCTGTGAAAACTTATACTCCATCCGTCCATTTTTATTTGTCTCATTTTATCCAAAATGATGTCCCTTTTTAATTGTCACTTTACTAATACCAATACATATTTTAACTTATTTTTTCAACAATACCCCTAATGAATAGTAGAAGTACTCAACATTTTATAATAAATAGAAGTAATAAATAAGCATATAAGTGTTTTTTTGATAATATAATAAATAAGAAAAATAATTTATGTGGATGAATAAAATAATACTGATAATAAGTAACAGAGGGACATTTTTCTTTTAACAAATCTATCATATACTTCTTTAATGCGACTTATATTTTTTGTTTGTGTTTAAAATCATTAAATTTAAAGGGAAATCAATTAATCACATGTTATTTACTTATTTATAACAATTTTAGCACATGTTATTGTTTTTCTATCAAATAAATACTTACAAATAATAAATTAGTTTTTTAAAAATTGTTAAATCACAAAATAAGATAAAATAATCAATATATTTCAGAAAATAATTGATTTTTTTTTTGTCTCTGTTACACTATTATATTTTGACAAATTGTACTAATTGATTTTTGTCCAATATATATATTTAATGATAATAAAAAGTATATTAAAAGTGTACTCATAAAATATTTTTCAATTAATTTAAGATACACAAATAAGAAAATTAATAAAAAAAAGTGAGAAAACTATCAAATAATCATAAATAATGAACAATGATATTATCTTAAATATATACATATTAAAAAATCAATTTAATATTTTTAAATCTAAATTTGATAAATTTTATATTGAGAATAAAAAATTATCAAAATGTGATGAACTAGTCAAAGAATTATGATACATAGTAATAAAATCAATAGGCACATGACACTTCACCAAACAATACTCGATCCATATTAGTCATTTCAACAAACAAAACTCCCTATTAATATAAGGGATATAATTTTCTACATTTTCAATCAATTAATACTTATAAAAAGAGTATATTATATACCTACTCATTACATCAGATTACAAACGATAAATTTGACTTGATGGTCGCATCGAAGTTGTTACAAGCTGTGCAAATTGATATTTTTTTTAACATGAAAGATGCGTAAAGAATATGATTTAATTGTCTCAATAATATATGATTATTAGAAGTTCAGTTTATAATGAAAGTCGTTCTTAGACTGTAACTACTATAGTTCTATAAGCAAATATTAATTTATGGTGATATCTGTAGTATATACTAATTAATATAATATATATATATATATGCATACCTATGTATATATGTATGTCGACGTTCTTACTGTAACTACTATAGTACTATAAGGAATTAGTTTATGGTGATAATAGAAGTGGCTATAGTAAATACCCCATTCTTCATAAACTAATTAAGATACATTCGTGTGTATCTTCGAATTCCTCCATATATTAATAAGGGAAATAATTAAATAAATAAATAAATTTTAAATTTATCTAAAAGTTTCGATATTTTGATGAAGTGAAATTTTTTTATGTTATAAGACGAAATTCTTTCCATAGCACCTTAATTTTGTATAAATGTATTTGATCACCTGGATATATTGCTCTGAATTTGTGAGTATTGTAAATTCGGACAAAATTTTGATAAGAACAAATATTTTGTGAGAGTGTTTCTTTGTGAGATCGATATATATGACTTTTCAATAAAAATACTACTCCCTCTTTGTGAGATCGATATATATGACTTTTCATCCTAATATTCGCTCTCTTTAAACACTTTTAAATTACATTTCATTTCATTTTGTTTCATTAACTTAAACTGAACAATACGCTATCATAAAAAAATTACTCCATCCGTCTCTAAAATAATAATCATTTTTTTGCACGTGGTTTAATACAATATGTTGGAGGGTATTACGTGATTTTTCGAGGTCCATTTTTTAATAAAAAAATCGTTTATTAAAAAAGTGATATCATTTGTATGGTAAAAGTTACTAGGGTCTCACGATGAGACCGTCTCACACTATTTTTTTTTCTTTTCAAATGGCTGTAATACCCCATTATCGTCAATTCAAATACTGGTTCTTAATTTAATCTAATTCCATAGCTTTATTGCAATATTCATGTGTTATACATAGGGGTGGGAATATGTCAGACTACGCGACAGGAGTCTACGACTCGGCCTACCTAAAGCCTAGCTCGGCTCGACTCGTTTAACAATTGAGCTAGGCTCAGGCCTTTTTAAAAGCATATTTATTTAAATAGGCCAGACTTGAGCTTTTTTGTAAGTTTTTTAAGCCCAACATACCGGCCTATTTAACTATATTAATATATATATATATATAATATAATAATACAATACATACATAATATAATATATTATAATAAATATTATATATATATATATGTATATATATATGTGTAAGAATATTGCTAAATATAAATTAAAATATTATTTGAATTTTTTATTTTGCTATTATTAGATAATCCTTTGGTAAATTATTTTTATTCTTCATTTTAAGATTTAAAGAGTTAATTGTTATAATTTTAATAATAATATAATTATTAAATATAATTTTGTAAACATGATTAAAAAGCCCCCAAAAGGCTTTCAGGCCAGACCTATTTATTAAAAAGGTCAGGCTAAGACTTTGAAAAAAGCCTATGACAGATAACAGGTCAGGCTTAGGCCCAAAGAGTAAATAGCAGACCCAGACCGTCCAACGAGAAACATAGCTCGGCTCGGTCTACTTCCACCCCTAGTTATACATCTTATCTTATAATAATATATTCTCAAACCTCTCCAAGATGATGTGTCAACACCACCTTATTCTTAGGTTGATGTGACATGTCTCAAATATCTCCATTTTGAAATATTGTGCTCTCATTAAAAGTTGGTTAAACTTTTAATCTCGACCCTTCGTTCTATATCATTAAATCTAAACCATTAATTTATATCTGCATAATTAATGCAAATAGATATTTTTTTCATTTTCTTATTTAGTTATTTTTAGAATTTATTATAAATCATATTTTTTTCAAACCTTAATGTAATTAAATATGATCTACTTATTGAATGAATCTAAATTTATCATTTCTAAGTTTGAGTTAGTATATATAGTATAATATAATGTTCGATTATTTTTTCCTAAAATAAAAGGTATATAGTTATATATTCCAAAAAATATTCTTATGTGATATATTCTTATTATGGACAAGATATAATAACTGCATGCATTTTTTTTAATTATAAATAAGAGCATATTATATTTCATTTTTTCACATCAAAGTTTCATTTGTTCCACTCTTTTGCTGAGATTTCTCCCATTAATTGTTGGTTAGTTATATATCTATTGTTATTAGTATATTTATTTTATAATTAAATTCATCATTTTAAGTGCTCACAATTTGATTAGATTTAAATATCAATATCAATATGAATGTAATAATGATTATTGATTTATGCTCTACATCGTTCAGTTTAAATATTCTTCATTTGCACAAATAATAAATTTAACTATACCATGTATTTTTATCTGAATAATAATGATGATTTAATTGTTGTAATTTAAATCTCATTTTAGATTTCAAGAGTATGACACCTCAATTTTCTCTGATTTCTAATATCAAGAATGAGAGCCAAAAATTGACCGATAAAGTTAGGATTGAAAAAGTTGGACAATATTTTTTAATGATTTTAATAGAGACAAGTTCTACTTGGAACTCATTTTGATCGATGAACGGGTATTTGTAACTTTAAAGTTTATTTCAAATTTTGTATTGTTTCTTATATAAATTAATTTCTTACCATATACTCCCAATAACTAATAATGTTGATTAATTTATAAATTATTCAATATTGAAATGGAAATTGATTATTATTAAATTATTAGTCTAAGTAATGTTATTCCATAATTGTTATTAATTTATGTGAATTTTGATGTTTTTTTTTTAATTATTTAGTTTGTAGGATATACCTATAGAGTTTAGTGAAGGGCACGGGCCACAGCTAAACAAACCCCATAATTTATTGTATATACCTCGAAATTTTTTAAACAAAAATACTTTTATATTAAATATCTACAGAAAATAAATATAATATATTTTTCCAGTACGCGAAATTCGCGCGGGTACACTCTAGTAATAATATATTTTCAAACCTCTACAAGATGATGTGTCAACACCACCTTATTTTTAGGCTGATGTGGCATATCTCAAATCTCTTCATTTTGAAATACTGCACTCTCATTAAAAGTTGGTTAAACTTTTAATCTCGACCCTTCATTCTATATCATTAAATCTAAATCATTAATTTATATCTGCATAATTAATGCAAATAGATATTTTTTCCATTTTCTTATTTAGTTATTTTTGGAATTTATTATAAATCATATTTTTTCCAAATCTTAATGTAATTAAATATGATCTACTTATTGAATGAATCTAAATTTATCATTTCTAAGTTTGAGTTAGTATATATAGTATAATATAATGTTCGATTATTTTTTCCTAAAATAAAAGGTATATAGTTATATATTCCAAAGAATATTCTTATGTGATATATTCTTATTATGGACAAGATATAATACTGCATTTTTTTTATTATAAATAAGAGCATATTGTATTTCATTTTTTCACATCAAAGTTTCATTTGTTCCACTCTTTTTTTGAGATTTATCCCATCAATTGTTGGTTAGTTATATATCTATTGTTATTAGTATATTTATTTTATAATTAAATTCGTCATTTTAAGTGCTCACAATTTGATTAGATTTAAATATCAATATCAATATGAATGTAATAATGATTGTTGATTTATGCTCTACATCGTTCAGTTTAAATATTCTTCATGTGCAAAAATAATATATTTAACTATATATAATATACCATATATTTTTATCTGAATAATTATGATGGTTTAATTGTTGTAATTTAAATCTCATTTTAGATTTCAAGAGTATGACACCTCAATTTTCTCTGATTTCTAATATCAAGAGTGAGAGCCAAAAATTGACCGTTAAAGTTAGGATTGAAAAAGTTGGACAATGTTTTTTAATGATTTTAATAGAGACAAGTTCTACCTGGAACTCATTTTGATCGATGAACAGGTATTATAACGTTAAAGTTTATTTCAAATTTTGTATTATTTCTTATATAAATTAATTTCTTACCGTATACTCCCAATAACTAATAATGTTGATTAATTTATAAATGAGTCAATATTGAAATGGAAATTGATTATTATTAATTTATGTGAATTTTGATGTTTTCTTTTAATTATTTAGTTTGTAGGATATACCTATAGGTAGGGGTGGAAATAGGCCGAGCCGAGCTAGGCTTCTCGTTGGACGGCCTGAGCCTGCTATTTAATCTTTGGGCCTAAGTCTGACCTGTTATCTATCATAGGCTTTTTTCAGAGCCTTGGCCTGACCTTTTTAATAAATAGGTCTGGCCTGAAAGCCTTTTAGGAGCCTTTTTAATCATGTTTACAAAATTATATTCAATAATTATATTATTATTAAACCATAACAATTAACTCTTTAAATCTTAAAATGAAGAATAAAAATAATTTATCAAAGAATTATCAAATAATAGCAAAATAAAAAATTCAAATAATATTTAGCAATATTTTTACACATATATATATATTAAATATTTATTATATTATATTTTATTATTATATATTACATTATATATATA
Organism: Ballota nigra; assembly: GCA_947034835.1. Classification (NCBI taxonomy): domain Eukaryota; kingdom Viridiplantae; phylum Streptophyta; class Magnoliopsida; order Lamiales; family Lamiaceae; genus Ballota; species Ballota nigra. The sequence goes on from OX344721.1 coordinate 44,269,779, forward strand.
TATATATATATATATATATTTAGTATAGTTAAATAGGCCGGCCTGTTGGGCTTAAAAGACTTACAGAAAAGCTCAAGTCTGGCCTATTTAAATAAATAGGCTTTTAAAAAAGCCTGAGCCTAGCTCATTTGTTAAACGAGCTGAGTCGAGCTAGGCTTTAGGTAGGCCGAGCCGTAGGCCCCTGTCGGGTAGCCTGGCCTATTCCCACCCCTACCTATAGGGTTTAGTGAAGGACACATGTCACAGCTAAATAAACCCCATAATTTATTATATATACCTCGAAATTTTTTAGACAAAAATACTCTTATATTAAATGTCTACAGAAAATAAAAATAAATTTTTTTTTGTACGCGAAATTCGCTTGGGTACACTCTAGTAAGTTAAATAATTAATGATGAGTTGATGATTCAAACTGTAACATGCCTTTTTTTTTTTTTTTTTTTTTTTATAAATGTAATCATAATTTTTTTATACTGGTAACTAATGATATGAAGCCCAACTGTAAATGAATTCTTAAATCTTAAAAAAACAACACGCACCAAATAAAAAATAATGATAATGCAAAAAAATCTAATATTTCATAATTAATCATTAGCTTTAATAAAATCACGTAATCAACTATATAGTTTTAATTTTGTATTTTATTTTGTACTTCAATTTATTTATACGCCCCACATAAAAATTGATGTAAAAGAATATGCATGTTAATTAACGGACTGGATTTATATCTCCATGCTGTCCCATATGGGTTCTGTTATGTAGCATAACGTCAAATGCAATTTTAAAGTAAATCATACTTATTGCATGTGTCTAAAAATTTATTATTTATTTTGTGTGTGTTTTTTTTTAATGTATATAAGATCGCAATAAAATTGCAATGGCTAGAAACGACCAGGTCACGTAAAACTCACATGCATATATATTATGATTGATTTTACAAATATTGTTATAAAAAAAAATTGCATCTTAATTAACGATCAACTGTACATATCTTCTTTGAATTAAACAAAAAAGAGACAACACTCATAAATTTTGATTAATAGTAGGTGCATTTTTGGGCTCAAGTTGAGTCCCCATACCTTCTATTGTAAGTTTCTAACACCCTTTTTTTTTTGGGACTTTCTTATATCCTGCTTTTAATTTCCAGAGAGAAAAATATGGACGAAACACTCCCACTACTAATTAATTCTTTCACTTAATTAGATTTTTAGAAGTTATGATCAGGCGTCATCCCAACAACTTTCGCGTTTAAATTAATTAATTATTCATGCATGTGTGTCGTAAATTCACCTAACAAAAGTATAAATACCAAATTTCATTATAATATTGAATTAATTCAAAATGGTCAGATTAATTATACTAAACCAACGAATGAACCGAGTTACAGTGTAACTGGACAAAACAAAATACAAGTAGAATACGATATCGACAAATTGGCTGAGGTAGTTAGGTCCAAGAAAAATATTATTGGTCCTTATAAACCTTAAATCGTTAGGTATGCTAACCTGATAGAAAATAAATAATTAGTGAGGATAACTATTTATGTACGTACTGATTAAAGGATGAATTTGACTTAATTTTATTATTAGATTATTATTATTATTATTATAATATAATGAATTTTGATTTGTATCTGTTAATCGGTTTTGATTCACAAGTAAACTTGTAATCGGAAATCGGAATATGACTATTACTTAAGAACGAAGTTGAAATCAACTGAAAAAATGAAGAACACCAGATTTACGTGGTTCGGAGAAAATACTCCTACATCCACGGGATCGGAGAAGATTGATCTTTCACTAAGAGTAGAGAATTTACAATTCACTCTAGCTCGCACTCTCTCTGTGTTTTGCAATTAATTCACTGCTTCTCACTCGTACACCTTCTCTCAGTTGAGAAGTACCCTTTTATAGATACAGAGATTGAATTGAACCCTAGATTCGATTTGTAACGAATTCTCATACGTTAGGTAGTTATCCAGCTGGCTAACAACTTCAATAACCGTTTTAGTTGATTCAGTTTGAACCGCCATCGTGTTAGCTTCAACTTGGTGTAATTCGCGAGTAATGAACTTTGGATTAGATGACTTGACCTCCTCTGGCTCTGGTCACTTCCACCAGACTCCTCTGGTCAGACCCCTCTGGTAGACTCCTCTGGTCAGCCTCACCTACCAGACTCCTCTGGTCCAGACTCCTCTGACCGGACTCATCTGATCCAACTCCTCTGGTATCCCAAATTGCCTAACTCCCACGGCTAACACTTTAACAACATAACTTTCTATTGAAACTCAAGCACAGCAGATTAGATACTTCACATATGACACTTCACAATTCTCCACCTCAGATGAGAAGTATCAATCCTCTCTTCCTCTCCTCCACTCTCCAGCTTAGGCTAAGGAACATCCCATACACTTATCTTTACCAATTCAATACAGAATTTGAACTTCGAACCTGGTAAAGACTTTGTACACATATTTGCAGCATTGTCCTCTGTAGATATCTTCTGGATCAGAACCACTCCTTTGTCAATGATTTCCCTTACAAAGTGCAATCTTACATCAATGTGCTTTGATCTCTCATGGAACACTTGATATTTAACCAGATGAACAACACTCTGATTATCACAATGAATGACCACAACCTTTTGATTTATCCCAAAATCCTTGATAATGCCTTTCAACCTCAAAGCCTCCTTAACAACTTCAGAGACTGCAACAAATTATGCTTCTGTAGTAGATAATGCAACCCCACTCTACAGAACAGATCTCCAGCTAACAACAGTATTATAAAGAGTAAATATATACCCTGTTAAGGACCTTCTGGTATCCAGATTAGCAGCAAAATCAGAATCTACTAACCCTTCTAGTGGACTCTTCTGGTCAGTCATCCTTTTAAACATCAAACCCAGATCAAATGACCCTTTAAGATATCTGAATATCCATTTCAAAGCTTCCCAATGTAATCTTCCAGGATTAGACATGTATCTGCTTACCATACTCAATGAATAAGCTAAGTCTGGTCTGCTGCAAACCAGAGCATACATCAAGCTTCCAACCCCATTTGCATAAGGTACTTTCATCATAGTCTTCTTTTCTTCTTCAAACTTTGGTTCCATCTCCTTAGATAGTTTGAACTGTTGTCCCAGAGGAGTTGACACAGACCTACTCTTATGGATGTTAAACCTCTTCAGGACCTTCTCAATGTAATGTTGTTATCGTATTTATCCGTATATAGGGGTAGGATATTTTGGACGGTATAACATATAAATGGGTACGAAACACGAAGAACATAAGCACTGCGGGAAGAACCGAGAGGTTCCTCCCTTAAATATGGCTTCGGACGGTTCATGAAGATGAACACCCTAGCCTATGGTGTTTTATATATTTGGGGAGTGTTTTGTGGGGAGGAAGATGATGACCTCTCTCTTACAATGAGTTGGGGCCTCTATTTATAGAGCCACAAGCTCCTCAATAAAGGAGCGATCATGACCCTTTATTTTAGGGTATTAATTATAATCGTAGATCTGATGAACAATATTAAATCTACTATTACAATATCTTGTCAGTCTTCGATCTTCAATGATGTTGACCCTCGATTCTGTCGAGGTAGAGAGATCTGACGAGGTCGATGTGCTTGACGAGGCCGAGAGGTTTGATAAGTTATTTAGTGCTGAGATCCTGTTATCGAGGCCTAAACCCTGGTTCCGGTATACCCCGGTTCTAAGATAGTTTTTAGGCTAAATACTGGATTATTCGTGGTACAACAATTGTCCCCAAGATTGAGCTCTGACGATAGTCGGATTTTGATCTTGATCTTTGTTTGAAGCGTGCTTTATTTGCCCCTGAGTCTGCTCATAGGATCGCTCGGGTGTCCTGTGGTTCCTCGATGGCAGAACCTTGATGGGAATATCTTTTGTTATCTTCGGATTGGTGAATTCTGCAACAACGGGGAAAGATCCTCCATCGTGCCCCCGGGTCGAGAATTCTTCTATGCTCGTACTTTGAGACGAGCCTCTCAGTACGAGTCTTTTCTGTGCTCATCGAGAGACTTGATTGTGCTCGTACTTTGAGTAGAAGCTCTTAGTACGAGGCTTTTCTGTGCTCGTCGAGAGACCTGACTGTGCTCGTACTTTGAGTCGAGGCTCTTAGTACGAGACTTTTCTGTGCTCGTCGAGAAGCTTGACTGTGCTCATACTTTGAGTAGAAGCTCTTAGTACGAGGCTTTTCTGTGCTCGTCGAGGGCTAGAGCTCATCGAGAGACTTGACTGTGCTCGTACTTTGAGTCTAAGCTCTTAGTACGAGACTTTTCTGTACTCGTCGAGAGCTAGAGTTCGTCGAGAGACTTGACTGTGCTCGTACTTTGAGTAGAAGCTCTTAGTACGAGGCTTTTCTGTGCTCGTCAAGAGCTAGAGCTCGTCGAGAGACTTGATTGTGCTCCTACTTTGATTCTAAACTCTTAGTACGAGACTTTTCTGTGCTCGTTGAGAGCTATAGCTTGTCGAGAGGCTTGACTGTGCTCGTACTTTGAGTAGAGGCTCTTAGTACGAGACTTTTTTGTGCTCGTCGAGAGCTTGAGCTCGTTCGAGAGACTTGACTGTGCTCGTACTTTGAGGCGAGGCTCTTAGTACGAGACTTTTCTGTGCTCGTCGAGGGCTAGAGCTCGTCGAGAGTCTTGATCGTGCTCGTACTTTGAGTAGAAACTCTTAGTACGAGGTATTTCTGTGCTCGTCGAGAGCTAGAGCTTGTTGAGAGACTTGACTGTGCTCGTACTTTGAGTCTAAGCTCTTAGTACAAGACTTACTCGTCGAGAGCTAGAGCTCGTCGAGAGGCTTGACTGTGTTCGTACTTTGAGTAGAAGCTCTTAGTACGAGGCTTTTCTGTGCTCGTCAAGAGACTTGAATGTGCTCGTACTTTGAGTCGAGGCTCTTAGTACGAGACTTTTTTGTGCTCGTCGAGAGCTAGAGCTTGTCGAGAGACTTGACTGTGCTCGTACTTTGAGGTGAGACTCTTAGTACGAGACTTTTCTATGCTCGTCGAGAGCTAGAGCTCGTCGAGAGGCTTGACTGTGCTTGTACTTTGAGTAGAAGCTCTTAGTACGAGGCTTTTCTGTGCTCGTCGAGAGACTTGACTGTGCTCGTACTTTGAGTCTAAGCTTTAGTACGAGACATTTCTATGCTCGTCGAGAGCTAGAGCTCGTCGAGAGGCTTGACTGTGCTCGTACTTTGAGTAGAAGCTCTTAGTATGAGGCTTTTCTGTGCTCGTCGAGAGCTTGAGCTCGTTAAGAGACTTGACCGTGCTCGTACTTTGAGGCGAGGCTCTTAGTACAAGGCTTTTGTACTCGTACTTCGAGACGTGGCTCTGGGTACGAGTCTTTAACTATACCGCCTTAAAAGGCTTGTATGTTAGCGCTCACATGTGAGTTTTACCTCGTAGGGAGTCTTTTGCCCCTTTGAGATCTCGTCTCGTCCGGGGACTTTTATGCCATCCCGACATATGTCGGCGTGATTGGTTTTAATGCTCTATGGAGGCTTGGCCTCTTAAAGAGTCTGGGTGTAACATGACTGCCTGAAAAGGTCTCGCTGTTATGTGCTCGCCTCGAATCTCTAGGATCCTTCGGGAGACTTTTGCTCAATGAGACTTTTTGCCCCTTTGAGATCGTGTCTCGTCCGGGGACTTTTATGCCATCCCGACCTATGTCAGTGTGATTGGTCTTGTGCTCTAGGGAGGCTTGGCCTCTTAAAGAGTCTAACGTGCCTAGGTCGAGATCTTGTTCAACCTAGGGCTTTTGCCCTCTGAGGTGGATTCCTCGACGAGGGACTTTTACTCGCTGAGAGACTGAGCTCGTCATGAGTGGGTTCTCGTCGAAAGCCGAAGCTCGTCGAGAGGCTTTTTTATATCTACGTCGATGAAGGTGGACAAATCGATGCCTGTGAAGGCGGATAAAATTAGCTAATGAAGGCGAAAAGTCAACGCTAGTAAAAGCGGACTAGTCGACGCCAGTGAAGGTGGATAAATTTCGCTAATGGAAGTGGATAAAATATTAAAACTTACGTTGAACCATGTGGCTGAACAGTCATCCATGCTTGAACAACCGGATGCTGTCGGGAGGAGGATGAGCTCTCAGCAATCTGCTGTGAGGAGGAGCCAGGCTGTGAAGAGGTCTCTGATTGAGACCTCGGTTTGAAAATAGGTGGAACCACGGGTCTCAGTGAGGCCCGTCGTCTCCTCCCTCCTCGCCCTCCTCGACTCGCCTCCTCATCCCTCGGAGGCTGCTGACTGCCACTGCCACCGCCACTGTCTTGTCCGCTCATCTATAACAAAATTCGAAATATTAAATTAAAATCAATGAAATTAAACATGCTTTAAAAATCTATAACAAAATTCGAAAAAATTATAAACATGCTTTAAAATTAAATTAAAATTCGATCAACTAAGCTAATTCAACTAAAATCAATTAATTAACTACAATTCAACTAAAATCAATTCTAAACTTAATAAATTCTAAACATGCTTTAAAATTAAATTAAAATTCGATCAACTAAGCTAATTCAACTAAAATCAATTAATTAACTACAATTCAACTAAAATCAATTCTAAACTTAACAAATTCTAAACATGCTTTAAAATTAAATTAAAATTCGATCAACTAAGCTAATTCAACTAAAATCAATTAATTAACTAATATAATTCAAACAATTCAACTAAAATCAATTCTAAACTTAACAAATTCTAAACATGCTTTAAAATTAAATTATAATTCAAACAATTCAACTAAAATAAATTATAAACTTAACAAATTCTAAACATGCTTTAAAATTAAATTAAAATTCGATCAACTAAGCTAATTCAACTAAAATCAATTAATTAACTAATATAATTCAAACAATTCAACTAAAATCAAATCTAAACTTAACAAATTCTAAACATGCTTTAAAATTAAATTATAATTCAAACAATTCAACTAAAATCAATTCTAAACTTAACAAATTCTAAACATGCTTTAAAATTAAATTAAAATTCGATCAACTATATTCGATCAACTAAAATCAATTCATTTCTAATATAATTCAAACAATTCAACTAAAATCAATTCTAAACATGCTTTAAAATTAAATTTTAAACGGTAAAAATGAAGAAAACTTACGGTTTATTTGTAGAAAATGTCGAAACGAGCACTCGGTGGGGACGGATTGGCTCTACAACAACAACACCGACTTCTCCTTCCTTTTCCTTTCTTTTTCCTCTTCTTCTTCTTCTTTACTCGCATTCTCCGTCTGCATTGCGAGGGGAGTATTTATAAGTGGAAAAAATTTTGTGACGGACGGCATTCCGTCGCAAATCAGTCAACGCAAAATCGGGTCGGATTTGCGACGGACTTTCCGTCGCAAACTAGTCAATGGACCGTTTCCCGAAAGGTCACGAATATAAATGTACGATTTGCGACGGCTTATGTCCGTCACAAACTCAAAGTTAAAGATTGCGACGGCCTTATCCGTCGCAAATCAGTCAAATGGGCCGCTTCCCGAATGGTCACTTTTAAACGGGTATATTTTGGACGGAATGGGCCGTCGCAAAATCAAAGTTGAAATTTGCGACGAGCTATCCGTCGCAAATGTAGCCGGTTTATGACGAAGGTCGTGGGCCCTAGACTTTGCGACGGGCATTGCCGTCGCAAAACACTAACTTTTGCGACGGTCTTCCTAAGTCGTCGCAAATTGTCATTTTTTTCGACGGCTTACCACAATCCGTCACAAATTCACGAAATTTGCGACGGATATTTGTCCGTCGCTAAACACCGTCTTTTTTGTAGTGTTTGAATGTCAAGTACATTCAAGCCTATGATATTATGGACAGTTTTACATTCAAGTGTGGTAAGGTTGATGATACAATAAACAATGATAGTGCACCGTATGTGTATAGATAACGTGAAGTCAATTACCCTAAAATAAGAAGTTTGTTGCCTCAATTTGGAAACAAGCCAAAATTCTCCCAATTACACATCCACGATACCGAAAATGAGGTCAGGAAAAGAATAGATGCAATCGAGTAATATCATTGATAAAACATTATACTTAAATTTAGTTTTCTATTTAGTATTTTTACAATTTTTAAATGCAATATTTTGTGATTTCATTAACGTTTTATATGTTTTCATTTACAATTTATTTTTTCATATTACAATTTTAAAGTAATAGTATCACGTGTAATATATTTTTAGATTGCTAAAAATATTTTAAAAACAAAAAATTCAAAAAATTTAACAGATTTAAAAAAAAAAAAAAAAAAAAAAAAAAAGAGTTTATCTCAAGTCCACAAATTTTCGCGGGTTTAGTACTAATACACGTATATACATGAAACGATTGCCCGTGAACTAAGAATCTGAGATTGGCTTTCTTACATGTACATATGACCTGACGAAATTAGAAATATTGATATTTTTTTAGGGAAAAAATATAGAAATATTATTATTTATTCTAGTGATGTGTCAAAAAATCTGCCATTTGGTGATTATTATTCCCCGCAATGTTTAGATTTTTCAGTATTTTCAGATTTATTGAATAAGCTTCATATTTAATTTTAACTTTCAAATTTATTATGAAGTCGGGCAGAATTTAATAAGAAAATGTGACTATTTTGACATATATAAAACAAAATTGCGTTCTACCAAAGTCATAATAAATACATACTTATATTATTCATTGGAATTTTCAAATCATGGAATTTCAAAATCATTACTTCTACAAAACACCTAAATTCCAAAATAAATATAATATGGAATATGAAATATGAAATATGAAATGAAGATAATATATTTGGTTGGAGGAATGGTGGGTTTCATATCTAAAAAACTTGTAAGTCATACACTACAAAAAAAGCGGGAATTAGCGATCGATTATTGGTCGCAAAACGTGATTAGCGATCGATTTTTGACCGAAAAAAACCGATCGTTAAAAGGCGGGTAGCTAATATTAGCGACCACTTTTTGTCATCGGTCGCTAGTATGCGACCGTCCAGACGGTCGCTAATATCAGCGACCGTCTTTGGCCGGTCGCTGAATCTATCGGGTCCGACCCGTCCGTGCGCCCAAGGGGAATTGAACCCACGACCTCCGGGTAGCCCGGAAGAGGTGTGAACCACTAGAACACATGCTATTGTTGTTCGTTTATTTGTATTTAATTGTATATAACCTCAAATTGACTCCCATTTTTTTTAAAATTCATCAAATTCAATTATTTTTATTTCTAATTCGTTTATATATATATATTTACTAACTTTTTTATTAATTTTATAAATTTAATATTTTAGGCTATTATAAATTATTAATTTATTCGTTTTTTTACATTTAATTGTATATAATACCAAATTGACTCCCATTTTTTTTAATTCATCAAATTAATTCTTTTTTTATTTCTAATTTGTTTATATATATATATATATATATATTTACTAATTTTTTTATTAATTTTATAAATTTAATATTTTAGGCTATTATAAATTATAAATTTATTCATTTTTATAAATTTAATTGTATATAATTCCAAATTGACTCCCGTTTTTTTTAAAAATTCATCAAATTAATTTTATTTTATTTCTAATTCGTTTATATATATATATATATATATATATATATACTAACTTTTTTTTATTCAATAAAAAATATATGCAAATCTATAATATTTAATAAAAAATATAAAATATTCAACAAAATAAATTAATAACATTCAACAAATAAAATAAAATAAAATATTCAACAAAAAATATAAAAATTTCTCTCTCTCTCTCTCTCTCTCTCTCTAATGATCATCTACAGAGAGGAAGTGCTCGATATCGAGCGCATCATCCTCACCCTCACCACCTCCATGCCCGCTCACCCCGGCATCGCTCCCCCCCCCGGCACCGCCCCCTCGACACCGTTTCCCCGGCAACAAAATTTTGTGGGAGTGGGGGTGGAGGTGGACCGGATACGCCCATCTATTGGGAGATGTTGGAGAACCAGTTCTGAAGACTCTCGTTGTAGGCGGTGAGGGTCTCCATCTGCTTCCGGACGTCTCTCAGCTCACGCTCCACCGGAGAGGGAGCAGAGTCAATCGATGAGGACGATTCACTGCTCTGGCGGTAGATCTGCAGGATGACCTTATTGTGACCGCCCTGCCCCACAACCTTCCCCTTCTTGACTCCAACCACATCTAAATAGATGCGGTCCTCGTCAATCCAGGGAGGGGTGGGGTTTTCTCCGTTGTCATCTCCGTGGGCCACCTGCTGCGAGGCCTGGGCAAAACGATCCTTAAACTGGTTCTGAAATTATATAAATAAAATACAGTTATAATAATTAAACTACAATTATAATAATTAAATTAAAAATTAATTAAAATTAATTAAACACTTACGTAGATCTCGGTGGTGCGGGCGTAGGTGTTGGGAAAATAGGGGTGCCGGAATCTATTCGGGATGAAATTTAAATACGAATTTAAATTCAATTATCACTAGCATGAATTAATCCTAATTAATTCAAATAATAATTCCAACAACAAATTTAACATCATGCATGTTGAATTAATTCACATAAAATCTAGGCGGAATAAACAAGAATTTATGTGACTTACGTACCTCTTGTAGACTTGACCTTTGAATAAACGGGACAATCACGATCTCGCTTTATCAACCCAAAAACCTTCTCAAGTATTTCCCTTTCGCCTTACTTGATCACCGGTGGGAGATGCTTTCAAGTAATTTAAATAACTAAGGAAAAAAAAATATATATATATGCTCTTGATTTTTCCAACACATGGAATTATGTACTCGGTGATGAAATAATCATCCCATATTTATAAGTAGAGGTGGCCGAAAATACTATGTGGAATGGGCCTTGGAAAAAATCTTTTCTTAGTCTCTAAGAAATCTTGAATATATCTCATATATTCTTTTCTCCATAATAAAATATTCCACAAAAATATCACCCTCCTTATAAGCTTATTATTTTCAAAAATTACTAGTAGAGAATCCAAGATTTGGATCTTCTTGAATATATGAGATAATCTTGTATTCCAAGAATACTTATCTTCCATAATATCTTTCCAAGAAAATAAAAAAAAATCTTTTCTCTCCTAATAAGGCCTTTTTCGAAAATTTAGTGGAAAAATCAGCATTAATATTTCTTTTTATTTTAATCACCTTATCATTATTGGGCTACTTAATAGGCTACTTGAGGGGCCTTTAAGGAGAATTAAGATTGGACCTCCTAATGAACTTCTGAATTTCAATATTGAGCCCCAATATAATTCAATCCATTATATTAATTATTACCACTAATAAATTAATATTGCACTATCCATCTTAATCCATATTACGATAATATGGGCTCCAGGTTATTATTTTCCGCGTTTAAGATTATCAAGTCCATTAATTAATTAAGCTTCTGAATAGCTCTAAATTAATTAATATATTTCACCTTGGAGTAAAGACAGCTCAACATTATTATCCGTACCGAATAAACTGATTCTTCACTTGCAAGATTTGGTACGATAAAACTTATGAGCCCACCAAGGGGACTAATCACACGAGCCGTACTCGCACGCGTTTCTCCGTATTAAATCTTAGCAACCGTCGTATGATTAATATTACTGCCCAAAGCACAAGGTTCGAAGTCACAATGATTCTCACCCAACATGAATCAAAGCAGTAACATTAAGCACACACGGTCCTATTTAAGTGGCGGAGATTAAGAAATCAACAACCACTGAGGTCTAATTCTTCACACTTCAGAACAGAAGAATTTATCATCGTTGTAGGTCCTCTTCAACACATACTAAATGTGCTAGTGCAATCTCTTAGTCAAGACAGACCAATCCGAGACTTACACATCGACCTTTCACGGCGGATTGTTCAATTCCACCTAGGTCGTGAAAATGTATGTTTAGTTACAAGGAAACTGTTAATGTGATCTTTCGTGATCGGGTATCACCACATTAACTACAATGTAACATGTACCATATATTGAACGGTTTGCAATATATATTCAACATTCAATCATAACTAAAGCAAATGTGATAAAAGAATTATTCTCATAAACAAGTGTTTGATACACGAGTTATACAAAGTAAAAGCATACTTTCACGTATAACTCCAACAGTAGGTAGACGTCCCAGTCTCCGGGTTCACTGGGTGGGAGATCTCCATCTGCTCATAGAGAGAGGGCTTTCGTCCGTGCTCCCTCTCCTGTTTCGAACCAAATTCAATAGATCTTTAAATGTTAAACATTTAAAAATTTATTTATATTCAAATGTAATTAAAATTATAATACTTAAAAAGGCGAGGGAGTGCTCGTAGATGGACCGGGATCCAGCCCGATGTCTGGCGACGCCTTGCCCGGTGGGGTCCTTCAACCGGTTCTCCCTTAACTTCTCAGACTTGGCTTTGAATTGCTCACTATTCCAGTGAGCAACAAAAGCGTCCTAGACGGAATGTCCGCCTGGCCCTGTGCCCAGCTCCAGCTGCTCCCCACTATTGAACTTCTTCCTCAGGCCGTAGATAATATTTTTGTACCGCTCCTATGCTTTCGCAGAATAAGCCGTACATAACACTATCATGGGCAGGATCCCAGACGCACAACTTCTGCAATTAAATTAAAAATAAACTATTAACAAATAAATTCAAAATAAAATATTAAAAGTTAAAATCATAATATATATACCTTGAACTATTCGAAGTACTCCCTCCTCTTTTGCTCGGGCACCTCGAACGGGAGCTTCTTAATGGCTTTTGAGACGCGAGCGCTGGTCTCATGGCCTGGAAGTATACTGTGACATAAAAAAATTTAATTTAATATTAATAATTAATATTAATGAATACAATTAAAATTATTTAATTCGTTATCTAAAAAATACTTACATGTTGTCGCTAGGGACAACAGTGAGACGACTATCCATCAAAGGATGATACCGTGAAGCCGAAGATCCGGCAACAGTAGTAGAGCCAGCAACACTGGACTGCTGTGAGGAGGATGGTGTCATCTCCGGGGCCCGTCGAACCTCCGGGATCACCGGTCTCAATGACCCCGACCTTCTCTTCCCCCTCCCTCGACCCTGTCTCCGACCCTGTGCCCCACTCTGATCGGGGTTATCATGAGAGCTCATCTGTAATAAATTTAAATTCAAAAGGTTAACTTTTCTAATTATATTTATACACATTCAACTAAATTCATATATACATACGAATATAAATCAACTAAACTCACAACTACAGATATAAATCAACTAAATTCACAACTACGAATATAAATCAACTAAATTCATATATACCTACGAATATAAATCAACTAAATTCACAACTACTAATATAAATCAATTAAATTCACAACTACGAATATAAATCAATTAAATTCACAACTACGAATATAAATCAACTAAATTCACAACTACGAATATAAATCAACTAAATTCACAACTACAAATATAAATCAACTAAATTCACAACTACGAATATAAATCAACTAAATTCATATATACCTACGAATATAAATCAACTAAATTCACAACTACGAATATAAATCAACTAAGTTCATATATATACGTATATATATATATCTAATATATATATATATATCTAACTTCATGCATTATTCAAATATACAAAGATATATAATAAACGGTTAAAGTTTGAAAAACTTACGTTTATTAGATAGACGGAGAAGCAAGGAGGGTATTGACCGGAACAGAATGCTCGACGGACGGCAGCGGCGGCGGTGGAGTTTTTTTTTTTTGTGTAGACCGAAAGTGAGTACGGCCTATAACTAAAAAGGGTAAAAAATTAGTGACCGCCATAGGCGGTCGCTAATCACGTATATGGACGGTCCCAAATGACCAATTTTTTTATTAGCGACTGCCTCTAGCGGTCGCTAATTGTTGGTGTTATACGTGAAAGTATGCTTTTACTTTGTGTAACTCGTGTATCAAACACTCGTTTTATGAGAATAAATCTTTTATCACATTTGCTTTAGTTATGATTGAATGTTGAATTTCTATTGCAAACCGTTCAATATATAGTACATGTTACATTGTAGTTAATGTGGTGATACCCGATCACGGAAGACAACATTAACAGTTTACTTGTAACTAAACGTACATTTTCACGACCTAGGTGGAATTGAACAATCCGCCGTGAAAGGTCGATGTGTAAGGCTCAGATTGGTCTGTCTTGACTAAGAGATTGCACTAGCACATTTAGTATGTGTTGAAGAGGACCTACAGTGAGGATAAATTCTTCTGTTCTGAAAGGTGAAGAATTAGGCCTCAGTGGTTGTTGATTTCTTAATCTCCGTCACTTAAATAGGACCGTGTGTGCTTAATAGTTACTGCTTTGATTCATGTTGGGTGAGAATCATTGTGACTTCGAACTTTGTGTCTTGGGCAGTAATATTAATCATACGACGGTTGCTAAGATTTAATACGGAGAAACGCGTGCGAGTACGGCTCGTGTGATTAGTCCCCTTGGTGGGCTCAGTAGTTTTATTGTACCAAATCTTGCAAGTGAAGAATTAGTTTCTTCGGTACGAATAATGTTGGTCCCGGTACAAGACTGAGGAATACGTGTATGGGGGGGGGGAATACACGTATACCAATTTTCAAACTTAAAACTGACTGAGTCCCCTTCACTCAGAGTGGTAAAGAACTAGGAGCTGATAATACACCCACTGACTACACTTGGTGCGGGTCAGTTGGCTAACTATCAGTTCAAGTTCAGTGCGGAAATGTTTGAGCCCTGATAGTTTAAAGTCTTGTTTAGTTTGCTTTCTGAAAACTTGTTTTACTCAAAACTTAGGAGTGTTTAGTAGGGCAGTGTTCTTTTGAAGATCAGGTTGATTGATTCAGACCTGATAAACTTGAATGCAATGAATGAACATGTAATATGGCAAGTATGCACAAAGTCAAAGCAGTAAGAACACAAGGAGTTTAACGTGGTTCAGAGTCTCAAGCTCCTACGTCCACGGCCTGACTTAACAGGAAATCCACTCAAGGGATTCTTGTTTTTAACGTGCCAAGGTGCACCAAGACCAGTTACCTCACTGATCTATACAAACTCCTCTTACTATCACACTAACTGACTTACTCCCAACAAGCCTAACTTAGGGTTTTGGTTTCAGTTTGGATTCCAACTAAGTTGAGATTATCCTTACAAGGCAAAGCTATGCTAAGGATTGGATAATCTCTCTAAGCTTAAGATAATTCTAATTAGCTCTTGGAATACAGAATAACTCTCAGTTGCTAAGAAACACTTGGGAAATTTAGAAGGTTTCGAGTGTTTCTCTTAAAGGCTGAATGCTTTGATTGCTTGAGAGTTTGAGTAATTTCTGGCTTGGAAATTTCCCGTAACCTTGAATGGGTTCAAGGCCTTCTGTATTTATAGGTGGTTTGAAAAACTATCCGTTGGAGAGATAGCCTTCTAGCCATCTATGTAGAGGGGCTTCAAACGGACATGTCTCTATGCAGCAGCCGCCTTTGCATGGATTTGGTATTTGCATTAAATGCACATTAAATGCTTGCCCGTTGAATATGCAGTCTGAATTCAGTCTTTATGTCAGGTTCCGTACGTGCGTGTCCTCCTCGGATTGGTCCACGTCATCAGGTTGGTGAGAATGTCAGAACTTATTCCTGAGCTTCAGGCTTGTCTTATTAAGTTCATTTTGTCTTGAGCTCACCGGTCTTGTCCTGACGCTGAAATTCCTTTTGCATTGCTTGGCTCTACTCCAAGTCTTCCCATTAACTCAGTGACAACCTGTTCCCTTCAGGACTGAGTTAGTAATGACCTCAGGGTCATACTCTTCATCACTGACACTTACTCAGCCAACTTAGAAGACTGCCATAAGATCAGGATGGTGCTCTTCGTCTTCAGGCTCTGAGTCTTGATTGTCTCCAGTGAGTTCTCCTCTCACTGAGTACCTGTGAAGTGTAAAATGACTAAGTACTAATCCTAACCAAGACTAGCCTGACAAAGACAGATTAAGGCAATCATCTTTTCAGGGGCTTTGGGATCTAAATCAAAACTGACAATGTCCCAACAATTTCCCCCTTTTTGATGATGCCAAAACACTGAAAAGATCCTCAAAACACTTAGAGGAAATAAGACAAACCTATCTATAAGATAAGACAGTGTTAGAGCAATTCTTGATAAAGTACAGAATTTAAACAAGCCAAAAAGACAATGAGTTTTTGTCTGTGGGCAAAAATAATAGATTTCATTGATAGATGTGGAGATGATTACAATGAATCTAATCTATTACAAAGAAGCCTGTGAACACCTAGACTAATCTCATTTCAGGCTTGAGTCCATATCCTGCATAAACTCTTGCCTTTAGCTCGTCAAGTCTTCCAGGTTGGTTCACATATCCTTCAGTTCTGGCTATCTTCAAGACTTCCATCATTATGGCCTTAGTGTCATGCTTTTGAGTTCCAGGAATCAAGGGAGGAGCTCGAATGATGAACTCAGGAGCCTTCACTTGGACTTTAGCTGCCTCAGCCTCCTCCAAGATCTTCTGGAATAGCTCAGGATGATTGTCCATCATATAGTCAGTGAAGTGGGCATCAATATCGCCAGTGTCGCCCCACTTCTTCACAACAAACCATAGCCTGACAAATTCATCCCTTGCATCAGTCCAAAACTCCTTTAAAGTCTCTGAGACGAACTCATCAACAAAAGCTTCCCTTGCTCCTGATTCTGGCCTACTGACTTGAAGAATTGTTGCCTTCCTAACTGTTGGCTTCTTTCTGTACTTCCTTGGCTCAGGCTTCGCCTTCTTCCTCCTTAGCAAGCTGATCACTGCATCATCTAGTTCGCGTTGTTGAAGCTCAGTGATATCAGTCAGCTTCTCAACCTTCTTCTCCAAGATGCGCATCTTCTCCTTCTGAGCAATTTCAGCTCTGCGCATAGCCTCAGTCTTTTCAGGTTGATCTCCCCATGCTTCAGCACATAGCTCCGCAACTAACTCACCTGAGTAAGTGATGGGATTCTTCCTTGAGCTCATGGGTGATGATCTTTGGACTGGCTCAGGTTGTTGCTTTGAAGGTTCATTAGCCTTTGCCTTTGTTGCCTCCTCCCTCAGTTTGGCAACTAAATGTTCTCCTTCCTTCTCCACGGCCGCTAACCTAGCTGACTTCCTTACCCTTAGAATATTTCCATTAGGATTGGCTTCAGGATCAGCTAGGACGGTCTCTCCTTGACTAACTGCCTCAGATGCCTCAGGGCGGGATCTTTTCTTCTTCTTTTCCCCCTTTTTGGCATCATCATTGGCCTCAGATGGGAATGCGTCAGATCCGCTGTTGATTACGAAGGAGGCTAGGGAATGGACATCGTTGATTCCCTCCTTCAATAACTCAACTCCCATTGAAATCCCAGTCCCTGCAAAGGATACGGAACTGATGGCAGCATTGACTTTCTTCTCAAAGACCTCCATAGAGAGTTGGAGACTTTGTTCAGCCTTGGTGATCCTTTCTTCCACCTTCAAGGACTCACCGCTGACTCTGCTAACCTCAGTCAGTATCTTCGCAGACTCCTCAGTGGCTTTAGCCAAAATGTCCGCCACTGATTGAGATGTGCGATCCAGCTTCCCTGACTCCAGCTCCAACTTGGACGCTGAGTCCTTCAAGGCCTGAGTGACAATAGCTCCAGTCTGAACTGCAAGCCTGTCCACTGCCTGATTCATCTTTTCGTCCCTGATCGCATCCCTCTCTTCAAGCTTCTTGAGAGTGTTTCTGAGCATCTTCTTTGTGCGCTTCCTCTCATTCTTCACTGACTTGGCCGTGTCAGTCATTGTGCGCTTTAACAAGATCAGCTCCCTGTTAGCAAGGGTGTTGTAAGCTGACTTTGTCCACCGGATGTGTTTCGCCAGGGCCTTGGAGTCTTCATCTTTTTCAGCACGTAGCCTCATTACTTCCTCCTGAAGTTCAGCTAGATTTTCTGAGGTTTTCTCCTGTTTGACCTCCACTATGCTTGTAAACTCAGCACGGCCGACCCCGGTGATGACCACATCTTCATCATCAGCGGCCTCATCAGTGATTGGCTGCTTTCCCTTGTCAGCCCCTGCAGCATCAGTCCCTTCTTCAAGGTACACTGAAGGCAGTTGTGAAGTAGTCATAGCCGCCTCCTCAGGCTCAGCTAAGCTAACTTGAACCTTAGGAACTGGTCCTTCGGAACTGAGAGTCTCCTTGAATGCCTCAACATCATCCTCTCGTGTCTCAGGGCAGGGAATCCCTTCATCGACAGATGTCTCATTGGCAGCTGAGATGTTCACAACATCCTCAGCCACTGGTCCACCCTTGGCACCAGTGTTCTTATCACCTTCCCCCTGAGCCTGAGGCTCAGAGTCCATCTCATCAACTTCCCTTGCAGTCTCCTCCACTGCCTTTTCCACAGCTCCACCTTGAGCGTCATCATCCTCCTCATCATCCTCCTTCTCTTCAACGGAGAGAAGATCAGCCTTGCTTTTGGCCATCATTTCAGCCACAAGCTTCTTCAGGTTGTCGAAGTTCAATAGTTGAAGCCAGCTTGTCAGGCCAAAGAATGAGCAGATCTTGGCCTCCTCCGTCTCCCAATGCTCCCAGCCGCGTGCGTCTACCAGCATATGTTGCTCCTGCATGTTTGATTGTTTGAAGTCCAACCAAACTTTGAGCTCCACCACATATGCCAGCAATTCAGTGTATTTGTACAGCCCAGGCCAGCACTTTCCTGCCCACTCCGTGGCATTCCCCCTGAGCGTATTCTCCAGTATACCTCCCGCCATGTGCTCATCCAGCTCCTCCTCCTCTATT
This sequence comes from Ballota nigra, assembly GCA_947034835.1. Taxonomy (NCBI): domain Eukaryota; kingdom Viridiplantae; phylum Streptophyta; class Magnoliopsida; order Lamiales; family Lamiaceae; genus Ballota; species Ballota nigra. Next base: position 44,288,577 of record OX344721.1, read on the forward strand.
TCAAGGAACACATCCTCTTCTGTTGAAATAGATTTGGGACAGTCTTTGGGGTTGGGGTATGAGGGAAAATCTGAGGGGTTGGGAAGATTTGGCTCGGCTAACTGGTCAGGCTCAATTGTAAGTGAGGTTGATGGCACTGACTCAGTAGGGTAATTTGGCTCTGAAGGTTGGGGGAGTTGGGGAGTTTGAGGTGTGGGGTCAGGGATGGAAGGTGTTTGGGTTTCAGGATGTGGGGGTGTTTGTGTGGGTGCTGTCTCAGGCTGCAATGACTCAGCCGTCTCGACAGTCTTTCTCACCTCCTCTAAGTCAGAGGCTCTAGGAGAGCTTGACTTCTCCCTCTCACTTAATTCAGGAAGTTTCTTAGCAGGAGACTTCTTTACTCCCCTCCTAAGTCTCTTCAGGGGCCTCTTTCCCTGAGCGCCCTCCTTACTGACGTCATCATCAGTTCCCTCAGCCTCAGTCCCGGCCTTCTTGGGATCTGACTCAGTCCCTGACTTCGTGCTCTTCCCTGACAGCACAATTTTCACCCTCCTCTCCTTCTTCTCAGCCATGCCCACCTCAGGGTGCTCCACCTCTTCAGCAACAGCCTTCTCAGCCTCCTTACTCCTCTCAAGGAGCTCATCCACCTTTTCAATGAGGCTGGTTGCCACTCTCTTGGCCGTCCCAGCTGGCTTTCTGGCCTGACCCTTTGCTTTCGCATTGGGATCAGTCAGCCCTAGCACTGAATAGGTGTCACTCAGTGAGGAAAACATGACCTTCTTTGAGGAGAGGTTTTAGAAATTCTGTGTTTGAGCAAGAGAAAACTCAGTGTGCAGATTGTGCGTTGTGTTTGCGTAAAGACCTCAAATGACACCCTTGATTGATAAGACTAAGTCAGTTACTCAAACGTGGGGTTGAGATTGATTCCTGAATTCGAAAGGTTTTGAAATGAGAGGCCAGGATTAATCTCAGTTTTAATTAAAACCCCAAGTCAGTCATATTCCGTATAAAACGGACACGTATATGAAAAAGTAACTTGTAGCATTAAATGCTCCGTGCGCGTGGGTTTAAATATAAAAAGGCGCGCTTTTAATGAAAACGGAATGCATTTAATAAAGATTTTCAGGACGAATGACTCAGGGAGACGCTTGAGATTCACAAGAGTCAGGTTAGAACCCATACCTGTCAGGGAGACATCGTAGCACCCTGATACCTCGCTGAGTCGAGTCTGGCCTGAGTTCCCCCTAGAACCCTATACTGACTGCTCTCCCGGATCTAAGAGTCCCAATTCCACTGATAGTTCCATAAACCTTGCTTCAGCCAAGGGCTTAGTCAAGATGTCAGCTCTTTGCCTATCAGTGTGAATCTTTTCCATCCTAATATCTTTCTTTTCCACATGATCTCGAATGAAGTGGTGTCTAATATCCACATGCTTGCACCTTGTGTGAAGCACTGGGTTCTGAGTGATTGCTATTGCACTATTGTTATCACAATAGATTGGAACCTGATTAGCAAACACTTGGTAGTCCCTCAACTGTTGCCTCAACCATAGGATCTGAGCACAACAACTACCTGCAGCCATATACTCAGCCTCAGTTGTGGATGTAGCCACTGAATTCTGCTTCTTACTAAACCATGAGATCAACTTACTTCCCAAAAACTGACATGTCCCTGAGGTTGATTTCCTATCAATCCTACAACCTCCATAATCTGCATCTGAATACCCTGTCAGTTCAAGGTTGTCATCTGAAGGATACCATAGTCCCATATTAACTGTCCTTTTCAAATACTTAAGTATCCTCTTAGCAGCCTCCAAATGACTTCTCTTGGGATCAGACTGATACCTAGCACACACACCAACTGCAAACGTAATGTCAGGCCTACTTGCAGTCAGGTACAGTAAAGAACCTATTAGCCCACGATACTCAGTCTGATTCACTGAAGTCCCTTCAGTGTCAGGATCCATCTTCCAATTTGTGTTCATTGGGATCCTGGCTGGATTGCTGTTTTGAACACCAAACTTATGAATCAAGTCTCTTGTATACTTGGCCTGATTAATAAATATACCTTGATCAGTCTGCTTGACCTGCAATCCTAAGAAGAAGTTCATCTCTCCCATCATTGACATCTCAAATTTACCAGTCATCACTTTAGAGAATTTCTCACATAACTGCTGATTTGGTGATCCAAATATTATGTCATCCACATAAATTTGGACCAAGAGAATGTCATCACCTTCAGTGATCCTGAACAATGTCCTATCCACTGTTCCCTTCTTGAACCCATGATCAGTCAGGAATTGAGAGAGGGTATCATACTAAGCTCTTGGTGCTTGCTTAAGTCCATAGAGTGCTTTCTTCAAATGGTATACTCTATCTCCAACCTCAAACCCGGGAGGTTGTTCAACATATACCTCTTCATTGAGTACACCATTCAGGAATGCACTCTTGACATCCATTTGATACACCTTGAACTTCTTATATGTCGCATAGGCAAGGAACAACCTGATAGCTTCCAATCTAGCCACTGGAGTAAAAGTCTCATCATAGTCTATTCCTTCAGACTGACAATACCCTTTTGCAACCAGTCTAGCCTTGTTCCTTACCACAACACCATTCTCATCCTTCTTGTTCTTAAAGACCCACTTGGTACCAATCACACCTTGATGCCTAGGTCTATCTACCAGTTCCCAAACCTGATTTCTTGTGAACTGATTCAACTCCTCTTGCATGGCCATGATCCAGTTCGAGTCAGTGAGAGCTTCTTCAATGTTCTGAGGCTCTTGCTCAGAGAGAAAGCAACAGAACAATGCACTCTCACCATGAAACCGTCTGGTCCTGACTCCCTCAGTTGGATCACCAATAATTTGATCAATGGGATGATCTTCTAACCATGTTCTTTTGCCAGGAGTTGTTCCTGAAGTACCTGCAATGTTAGTGTCTACAGGCTCATAAAATTCAGGAAATTGAACAGAAGGGAATGATCCTGAGTCTATGCCGAAGGGATTAACAAGCTCAATGTCAGGGACATTGATTCCCCCTTGATGAGGTGACTCAGGAGCCGTCTCAGCTGCAACAGCATCTTCATAGACGGTACTTACCTCAGGTTGAGCCTGTTCCTCTGTCTGAGGCTCAACAATCCCTGATGTGCTGGGTTTAGGAGTGGCACTTGGTTCATCATCCTGATCGTCATCATCATCCCATCTGGGGATTGGCACAGTCTTGATCTTGGGATCAGGTTGACTCTTCAAGCTCAGCCTTGTCACACTCCTCGTGACCTCCTCAGTGTCAGGATTCAGCACCTTTGCCCTAGACTCATTAGCAGATTCATCAAAGACAACATGAGGTGATTCTTCCACAACAAGGGTCCTACAATTGTAAACCCTGAAGGCTTTGCTAATTTCAGAATATCCCAAGAATATTCCTTCATCAGATTTGCTATCAAAGGCTTTCAACTGGGTCTTCCCATTGTTGAGGATGAAGCACTTACAACCAAACACATGAAAGTAAGAAATACGAGGTTTTCTTTTGTTCCATGTCTCATATGGGGTCTGAGCATGTTGCTTGTTCAGCATGGATCTGTTCTGAGTGTAGCATGCAGTGTTGATTGCCTCAGCCCAAAACTTCTTGGGCAATCCTGACTCAGCCAGCATGGTCCTTGCGGCTTCCTTCAGTGTCCGATTCCTCCTTTCAGCGACACCATTCTGTTGTGGGGTTCTAGCTGCAGAAGTCTCATGAGCTATACCAAGTTCATTACAAAAGTCAGAAATATATGAATTTATAAATTCAGTGCCCTTGTCAGATCTGATCTTAGTAATGGACTGATTCTTCTCATTGCTGAGTCTTCTGAGCAACTCTGGAAGCTTCACCTGTGTTTCCTTCTTATTCAACAAGAAAATAACCCAAGTATATCTAGAATAATCATCAATAACCACAAGGGTATATTTTCTACCATTCATACTCACAGGTGTTATGGGACCAAATAGATCCATGTGCAAGAGCTGAAGTATCCTGTCAGTGGAGTAGGAAGCCTTTTCTTTGAATGACGCTCTGACCTGCTTCCCTTCCTGACAAGCTTTGCACACGTGATCTTTGCTAAAAACTTCATTAGGTAGACCATCAACAAGTGACTGTCTAGAAATTTTGTTAAGAATCTTGAAGTTCAGGTGGCTTAATCTTTTATGCCATAACCAACTGAGCTCTAGAGAGCTTTTAGCAACAAGACAAGTATTAGGAATAGTGCTGCTCCAATCAGCGAGATAAACGTTACCTTTCCTTATACCTGATAGAAGCACTTGTGTTGATTTGTCCTTGACTGAACATTTATTCGATGAGAACTCAACACTGAACCCTTTGTCACAGAATTGACTTACTGACAGCAGGTTATGCTTCAGTCCTTCCACAAAGGACACATTTTCCACTCTGACTGTACCTATAATTAGAACACCAAGACCCTTAGTAACACCTTTTGAGTTATCACCAAAGGTTACCTGTGGACCATCTTTAGCCTGATATTCTTGGAGAAGACTCTTCATTCCAGTCATGTGCCTTGAGCAACCACTGTCTAGGTACCAAACAACTTTAATTGAGTCTTCTCTCCTCTTGTTGTGATCCACAGCCGCCTGTAAGCAAATCAGGCTTTAGGTACCCATTGGGTGTTGGGTCCTATTGTGTCAGCTGTACCTTTCGGGATCCAGACTTGCTTCACAACCCTGATTGCCTCAGAGTGGTGAATCTGTCTCCCTGAAACATCGACATACACAACTTTCTTCTTCTTAGCCTGAGAGGAAGATGGTGTATGGGTGCTAGACTTAGGCTTCGCAGGAGCCTGAGTGGGTGCCTTTTGGGCTGGCCTCCTGTTCTTCCTAGGTCTGGGTGCAGCAGGTCTTGGGCCTTGTTCTTGATAAGGACCCTGATTTCTATTCCCCCTAGGCAAGTGAGGGAAAGGAAAACAGTTAAAGGCCTCAGGATGCCAAAACCACGGGGGTGTCATCATGTTTGGCCTTCCCTGATGGTATTGCCAAGCATGATGGTACCCTCGCTGACCAGTCTGAGGGCTCTTGGCCTGAGTCTTCCTCTGCTTTCGCTGAGGTTTTCCCTGGCCTGAGCTCTCAGGGGCTTCCGTAGGTTGCTTTGCCTTTCCCTTGGGTTTTGGCTTAGCTACCTTAGGAGCAACCCTGACTGTGTCAACGGTTTCCTTGCCCTTATCAGTTTGACGGGCCTGGAGCACAACCTTAGGTGCACTCTGGCCTGTCTGAACAAATACCCTCTCAGTGTTGCTCCCTGAAGCAACATGAGACTGACCTTGTGAGGATTTCTCAGGAACATATCCAAGTCCCTTTTTCTTGTTCCCAAGTATCTGGTTGCTATTTATTTCCTCTCTAGCCACTGAGGATTTATTCATTGCTGCAACCTTTTTCTTGAGAGAGTCCTCACTCTTTTTCAGGATTTCATGTCTGGTAAAGAGGTCATCAAACTTACTCTTAAGTGCTTTCAGCTCTTCCTTCCTGACCAGCTCTTCCTCAGCCAGTTCCTTCAGAATTTTCTCTCTTGGGAGACGCTCAGAATTGATCATGTCAATTTCCTGAGTTAGTCTCACAATCTGAGCTGATTCTTTGAGATCAGACTGAGTGAGTTGTTCATTCAGGTTTTGAACTTCAGTACTCAATTTCTTGTTCTCCTCTACCAAGAAGACATTAGTTTCCTGCAGTCTGGAGAAATCAACCATCAATTGATCAAGACAGATCTGAAGGTTCATTTCTCTAACTGACTCTGAGCTGAGCTCAGGATTTTGACCAGTGTAAGAAGCACAAACAGAATTTGATGTTACCTCAGGCTCATCCCTAGCCATTAGGCAGACATCATCGTACTCATCATCCGAGAAGAGTTCAGGTGACCTTTCAGTGGGGCCATCAGAGTCTGTTGCATCCTCAGCCACCATAGCCCTCCGATCAGCAGATCTTAGATCCCTCGTGGCTCTCCTTTCCTCTCTCTCCCTAGCACTCAGCTCCGGGCAATCGTACTGATAGTGACCAATCTTGTTACAGTTATAACATGCTACCTGCTCACTAATTCTTTCTTTTCTCGGTTCAGGGTTCCTCCTTGAGTCAGGTTCCCTGGTTCTCGGTGAGCTTTCAGCCTTGGTTGGATATCTATCATCGCGAGTACGTCTCTGTTCGTCTCTTCTTTCAGGTTTTGGTTCAGAATATCTCCTTTCATCACCACGTTCTCTCCTCTGGTCAGTGTTCCTTCGCTCCTCATATCTCCTCGAGCTTTGGTGGGTTCCTTCAGGTTTCCTGTCACGTGAGTCCTGATAAAACTTTTTATAACGACCAAACCTGGAATTGAGCTTGTCAAATCGTCTGGCCATCAGGCTGTACTCCTCAGCGAGTTCTTCCCTGCTCATCTCCATCAGTGACTTTGATGAAGAATTTGATGAGGGCTCAACAGGTTCAGACCTGGCCTTGAACGCCACACTTTTCTCATGAGTTTTCTCCTTCACTTCCTCTTCTGACTGAACTTTCTTCTTCCTTTTGTTAAGATCAAATTCAAGCGCTTTGAGCTCTGAAAAAAGTAAAGCAGAAGTTATGTTACTCATATCCTGAGTGTTCTTAAGCATAATTACACTGTTGTCCCATCTCTCAGGAAGGGCATTCAGGATCTTTGAAGCAACATCTCTCCTTGGGACATCCTTGTCCAACATCACCAACTCATTCATCAACTTGATGAATCTAGACTCCATCTGATCTATGCTCTCATCAGGCAGCATCTCGAACGCTTCGAATTTCTGAATGGCAATATTCCTCTTGTTCTCATTTATCTTTTCTGACCCTTCGCACATCCTGGTCAGCTCATCCCAGACCTCCTTTGCCGTCTTTAGGTTCATCAGCCTGGCTGACTCCTCGAAAGGCACCGTATGCAAGATGATGTTTCTGGCGATGTTGTCAAGCCCCACCATCTTGATTTCATCGTTGGTCATGTCTTTCCTCTCCTTAGGAACCTGTACACCAATCGCAAGATCATCGTATCCCAGTCCTCTGACGTTAGGAATAGTGATCTTGATCGGTCCTTCCCTGAGCACACGCGGCATCTGGTCATGGATGGCATCTAGATGTGCCTCTAATCTGAACTTCCAATAGACAAAGTTAGATACAGAGAATTCAGGTAACGAAGCTTCAAGTCTCCTCGAAGTCATGATGATGATGCAAGTTTTGTGAAAAGCAAACTCAGATCTGTTCAGTGACCACCAACAGTTTCTCCTCTGAAACTATTAGTATTCAAAGTCAGTGGTCTTTCGAACCACTGCTCTGATACCACTTGTTGGTCCCGGTACAAGACTGAGGAATACGTGTATGGGGGGGGGAATACACGTATACCAATTTTCAAACTTAAAACTGACTAAGTCCCCTTCACTCAGAGTGGTAAAGAACTAGGAGCTGATAATACACCCACTGACTACACTTGGTGCGGGTCAGTTGGCTAACTATCAGTTCAAGTTCAGTGCGGAAATGTTTGAGCCCTGATAGTTTAAAGTCTTGTTTAGTTTGCTTTCTGAAAACTTGTTTTACTCAAAACTTAGGAGTGTTTAGTAGGGCAGTGTTCTTTTGAAGATCAGGTTGATTGATTCAGACCTGATAAACTTGAATGCAATGAATGAACATGTAATATGGCAAGTATGCACAAAGTCAAAGCAGTAAGAACACAAGGAGTTTAACGTGGTTCAGAGTCTCAAGCTCCTACGTCCACGGCCTGACTTAACAGGAAATCCACTCAAGGGATTCTTGTTTTTAACGTGCCAAGGTGCACCAAGACCAGTTACCTCACTGATCTATACAAACTCCTCTTACTATCACACTAACTGACTTACTCCCAACAAGCCTAACTTAGGGTTTTGGTTTCAGTTTGGATTCCAACTAAGTTGAGATTATCCTTACAAGGCAAAGCTATGCTAAGGATTGGATAATCTCTCTAAGCTTAAGATAATTCTAATTAGCTCTTGGAATACAGAATAACTCTCAGTTGCTAAGAAACACTTGGGAAATTTAGAAGGTTTCGAGTGTTTCTCTTAAAGGCTGAATGCTTTGATTGCTTGAGAGTTTGAGTAATTTCTGGCTTGGAAATTTCCCGTAACCTTGAATGGGTTCAAGGCTTTCTGTATTTATAGGTGGTTTGAAAAACTATCCGTTGGAGAGATAGCCTTCTAGCCATCTATGTAGAGGGGCTTCAAACGGACATGTCTCTATGCAGCAGCCGCCTTTGCATGGATTTGGTATTTGCATTAAATGCACATTAAATGCTTGCCCGTTGAATATGCAGTCTGAATTCAGTCTTTATGTCAGGTTCCGTACGTGCGTGTCCTCCTCGGATTGGTCCACGTCATCAGGTTGGTGAGAATGTCAGAACTTATTCCTGAGCTTCAGGCTTGTCTTATTAAGTTCATTTTGTCTTGAGCTCACCGGTCTTGTCCTGACGCTGAAATTCCTTTTGCATTGCTTGGCTCTACTCCAAGTCTTCCCATTAACTCAGTGACAACCTGTTCCCTTCAGGACTGAGTTAGTAATGACCTCAGGGTCATACTCTTCATCACTGACACTTACTCAGCCAACTTAGAAGACTGCCATAAGATCAGGATGGTGCTCTTCGTCTTCAGGCTCTGAGTCTTGATTGTCTCCAGTGAGTTCTCCTCTCACTGAGTACCTGTGAAGTGTAAAATGACTAAGTACTAATCCTAACCAAGACTAGCCTGACAAAGACAGATTAAGGCAATCATCTTTTCAGGGGCTTTGGGATCTAAATCAAAACTGACAATGTCCCAACAAATAATAATGTTGATCTGTCTTTACTCCAAGGTGAAATATATTAATTAATTTAGAGCTATTCAGAAGCTCAATTAATTAATGGACTTGAGAATCTTAAACACGGGAAATAATAACCGGGAGCCCATATTATCGTAATATGGATTAAGATGGATAGTGCAATATTAATTTATTAGTGGTAATAATTAATATTAATGGGCTGAATTATATTGGGGCTCAATATTGAAATTCAGAAGTCCATTAGGAGGTTCAATCTTAATTCTCCTTAAGGCCCCTCAAGTAGCCCATTAAGTAGCCCAATAATGATAAGGTGATTAAAATAAAAAGAAAATATTATGCTGATTTTTTACACCTAATTTCGAAAATAGCAATATTGGAGAAGAAAAGATTTTGTTGATTTTCTTGAAAAGATATTATGGAAGATATGTATTCTTGGAATACAAGAATATCTCATATATTCAAGAAGATCCAAATCTAGGGATCTTTTCTAATAGTTTTCGAAAATTATAGCTTGTATAGGAGGTTGAGATTTTTGTGGAATATTTTTTTATGGAGAAAAGAATATATGGGATATATTCAAGATTTCTTAGAGTCTAAGAAAAGATTTTCTCCAAGCCCAATATTCATTAAAATTTTCGGCCACTATGAGTTATAAATAGGGGATGATTATTTCATTCCCAAGTACGTAATTCCATGTGTTGGAAAAATCAAGAAGCATAGATATTTTTCTTTTTCCTTAGTTTATTAAATTACTTGAAAGCATCTCCCACCGGTGATCAAGTGAGGTGAAAAGGGAAATACTTGAGAAGGCTTTGGGTTGATAGAGCGAGATCGTAATTGTCCCGTATATCCAAAGGCCAATTTTACAAGAGGTACGTTAATCGCATATTTACTTGTTTATTCCGCCATAGTTGATATGTGAATTAATTCAACATGCATGATGAAAATTAGTTGTTGGAATTATTATTTGAATTAATTAGGATTAATTCATGCTAGTAATAATTGTATTTAAATTCGTATTTAAATTTCATCCCGAATAGATTCCGGGCACCCCTATTTTCCCAACAACTGGTATCAGAGCCACGGTTTCGGGCTCTGATCTTTAAATTGAAATTTAAATTGTTAAACATTAAATTGAAATTGGATAGTAGAATTGCTAGATCTTTTTTGCAGGTATCCAATTGTCATGGTTTTAATGTTGTTAATTTCATGCGTGTGAATTAATTGTTTTTAATTCGATTCGTTCGAATTCATTTTTCTCGTGAGAAAATCCACGAGTAGATTAGTTGTTTTTATTTTGATTCGATCATTGTAATAGACTAGTCTAGATCTAGTATTTTTTTTTTTGTAAAATAAATTGTAACCGGATCGTGACGAAGAACGAAGAATTAAAAACGGCGTACCTGGACGACGCATACAAGCGTGGCGCGTGTATGGACGTAAAATCATGCAAGGGGTGAAGAAAACGAGGACGAACGGCGAAAAACGACGCACGGGGTGCACGACCCACGACCCGGGCGCGACGAGAGGCCGGCGCCGTGCGTACGCGCGCGCATGCCTCGGGCGCGGCCTGCGGCGCCTCGGGGCACTTGACTTAAAGCGATTTTACTAACTTCTACTAGTCGCTCACCCGCAAGCGGACGGGTTCACTGTAGTATAAGTACGTATAATGACCAAGTAGTATCGAACCCAAGGGATGGTGTATATGCGAATAGATCCCTGAAGATCTACGCGTTGTAGTTAATATGAGTGTATGTTTTTGGATTTGAAAATTAAAAGAATTAAGTCTAGACTAAATTACTCTACGAATGCAAAAGGAAAATTAAACTAAGTATCTAAGGTGTGTATGCAAGTATGAGATGGTGATGCTCAGGATAGGAATCCCTACGTATACTAACGGAGCAGGTACATAATCAAAGTAATCGTGACAAACAAGAATTAACCTAAGTCTAAGAATGCAAGGTGAAAGCTCAAGATTCTAAACCCTAATACTTTACCCTAACACTCGACTTCACTAATCTACTAACGAATTACTAGATTGTGCTTAATTAATGAGACACTAATTTAACTAAGGTGATGCGGTCGTCCTCCTTCGCTAAACCGGTAGATGAATTAACCCTTTCTAAACCCTCTCGTTAAGACTACTAATTCTTATTGAGTGATGCGGTCGTCCTCTCTCTAACACTTTCGTACTAAATTCAAAGGTAAAGTTCAGATTAATTATAAGAATTCATTAACCAAGAGAATTAAAACCTAACGTCACGATTTACCCTAATTACTTACCCACAACCTACTTCTACGAGTTCATCCTACCCTAAGCATGCAAGGGTTTTAGCTAGACATGACGTTAACAAACACAAAAGCAATAGAAGAAACAACGAACATAAACATAATGAATTGAACGAAGAAAATAAGAAACATGAACTAGGGTTTTAAAAGAAAATAATTCTAAGAACTGAAATTTAATTAACTAAAACGAAGTTCAAAGCGTTTAAAGTAATCAAGCTAATGAAAAGAAACTAAGAAACGAAAAGAAACTAAGAATTTGTACGAAAAACCTCAACAAAACGTAAGTAAAGCTTGCTCGTTCTTCTCCTCTTCCTCTCTCTAAAAACTAAGTCTAAAAGTGATTTCTAAAGTTCGGGAATCCTTCAAAACGTGTTTGGAAGAGGTATTTATAGGCACGGGTCGAAACGGGAGTTAATGGGCCGAAAATACGCATCCGGAGGCAAAAATCCAAAGTTGCTCGAGCAAAATGCTCGACGGTCCCGCTCGAGTAGTGTAGCTCGAATGACACAATCGCTCGAGCGGTTCCGCTCGAGCAGGTCGTGCGCTGAAATTGCACTGTATGTTTTGGGCGCTCGAGCAATTCGCTCGAGCGGTGGCGCTCGACCTAGTCACTCGAGTGACTTCCAACTCATCCCAACTAATACTTTTCCTCGTCCGCACTAATACCAATCGTATTTCTTCAATATCTTCTCATCCGGGCATCCGTTTGAGTCGATTCAAAGTCCTACGAACTCCGTTTTTCGTCCTCTATTCATCTATGAGCATCAAAGAGACAAATTCATCAATGTGTAGAAATAATGCTCAATTGACTCTAAATACTCGATAAACTCGACCAAGATTGGGGTATTTCAAGCTACGAATCATGACAATTTCACGCCTAATCAACCCCCCCAAACTTACCATATTGCTTGTCCCCAAGCAATGCAATAATAAGTCAAGTGAAATTGTTAGGTATGAGTAAAAAAAAAATCAATCATGCAAGCTAATGAACTCAAGCTTCAAAAGTCAATCACCCGTATACTCACTTACTTTCTTTTATCGTACTCATGCAACAATGACAAGAAACACCAAGATCAAGCATGGATGTGCACTCAACGATGTGTTTCGCTCCCTCACAAATTGGCAGCCATAGGCTTGTAAGTGCTCTTACATTCGACTGTACTCTAGAAATCAATGCCGAATCAAAAAGGGCTTTTCTCAAGGTTGTAATGTAGGCTCTTTGGACGGGTGGGATAACAATATGGGTAAGTGACTCAAGTGAATGGAGAATAGAAAGTCAAACTTTGGCACTTCGAGATTAGGAACAGAATACTTCAAACATTTTCAATCAACACTCTTTCAATTCCACTTCTCTCAACACTTCAATCTTTTCTTTCTCACTCTTTTCTCCTTTTTTTTTTTTCAATCACTTTTTTTTTCTTTTTCGCACAACACATGAGCTCATTTTTTTCTTTTGCTCATTCTCAATTTTTTTCTCTTTTTCCCACATCTCATAACTTCATCACACCTTCTTCTCATATTCACTCAACAAACAACCTTTTCCTTTTTCAATTCAATTCACTCCCTTCACATTCACACTTTCCTATTCTCCACTCAAATTGGGACAAAAAGGCTTAGGAATTGGAATAGTGTTCATATGTGCTAGCAAATAAAATAGGCTTTAGGCTCAAAGGGGCTAACAAGGGACACATGTCATTGGTAAGGAAAATTTTGGCTAAGTGACTCCATAAAATCAAAGATGGCCTAAGATCACATTCGGCATATCAAACTGGACACAATCAAGAAGCAAGAGCACACACAAGTTCTAGCATCCTTTAAGGTGACGATCCACTCACAAACGAAGAGATTAAATCATGCATTTAAATCTCGTAAGGCTCAACTCTCACGGTTTTCACATCCATGCTAGTCTAGTGCACTCTCACTCTCATCACACAAGTACTCAAAAGAAAAATTCACAAGCATACAAGTTCTTTCTCAAATCAGCTCAAACTCAAACACTCACACAAAAGAATTTCTAAATCACCCTTACAACTCACTCTACTCATCAAATCATACTCAAAGATAACAATCAACAAGCATAAGATGATTGATAGGCGTGAAATATGCAATAACAAGTTATTTCAAATCAAAATCACCCCAAGGAGCATCTCAACAGTCTAATAATCAATCAAACTCAACTCAAAGATAAGGGCGTGCATGCATGTGCAATGTAACAAGAAACATAAAAATCTCCACCCCCCCAAACTTCGACCTTGCTAGAGGTCTAAGTTTGAGGTTGTGGGTTACATCAACCAAATAATTCTGTTTCTCTCACTAGCTTTGCACACTTCCTTGTCTCAAGTTGGTTTCTTCAATCTGAATAACTCCATGATACCTCTACTCCTTTAGAGTCAAGCCTACAAGCAACTCACTCAAATATGAGGTTAAACATACGACTCAAAATAACTCCCTAATAACTAAAAAAATACTCAAAGCAAGTAAATAAAAAATAATGGGTTGCCTCCCATTCAGCGCTATTTTTAAGGTCCTCATGCCGGACCAAGCTCAAAGAAGCTTATGGGACATCATACTCAAATTTACCTCCCTTACTCTCATAAGAGTGGTGTTTGAACTCCTTTCCTTGATGTCCCTCCATCATGAGTTCCTTTCCTCTTTTCTCATTCCCAAGTATTATGGGTCTCAACTCCTTCTTACCTTTATCTGGAGGAGTCTTACCAAACAAGTTCTTGGATTTTGACTTCTTCTTCTTAACTCCTCCTTTTCCCTCTAACTGGACCACGTCCACTTTCTTCACCTCTTCATCCTTCAACTTCTTCACTTTATCCCTATCAAAAGAATCGAGATCATAGTGCTCATGGGTTAAATAATCAAGTGAAGGACTAACCAAATCATGAATATGAGAAGGATTAGGGATAGGAGGTGTGTCTTCAACACGAGGATCAATGGCATCCATGCAATACAAGCTCTCATCCTCATTCGGGTGCTTCATGGCTTCATATAGGGAGATCTTCACTTCTTGATCATCAACCTTCAGCGTAATCTTCCCGTTTGCCACATCTAGCACCATCCCCGCCGTAGCTAAGAACGGTCTTCCCAAGATCAGGGGCACGTGCTCATCTTCCTCCATCTCTAGCACTACAAAGTCGGCTGGAAAAATGTGATCTCCAACTCTCACTAGGACGTCTTCAACCACACCTTGAGGTCTAGTAATAGACCGGTCGGCAAGTTGAAGCGTCATCATTGTGGGTTGAAGTTCAACACCTTCCAACTTCTTGAAAAGCGACAGTGGCATCAAATTAATGCTCGCCCCGAGGTCGCACAACGCTCCCTTCTTGATCCCGTTCCCAATATCACATAGGATCGTGAAGCTCCCGGGATCCTTCAGCTTCGGTGGAAGCGCCTTGTGCACTAATGCACTCACCTCGTGGTTCAACTGCACCAACTTCGGCTCATCCACTCGCCGTCTTTTCGCGATCAAGTCCTTCAAAAACTTCGCATAGTGCGGCATCTGTTCCAAAGCATCATAAAAAGGAATATTAATATGCAATTGTTTAAAAATATCAAGGAACTTAGCGAATTTCTCATCAAGCGTTTTCTTCATAAAACGTTGTGGATACGGGACGGGTATCACAGATTTGGGTACCCCCCATTCATCTCGCTCGGTCACTTTCACTTTCTCCCTTGCTTCTTTTGCTTTCTTCCACTTTGGAACTCTCTCAACCTCCTCACTTTCCTTTCCCTTCTGGGACTCATCCATATCTTCATGCCTCTCAATCCCCTTCTCAACTTGGGGCGTCTCAGAATCAGCAGGCATCTGAGGCACTTCATAGTTGGTTCCACTTCTTAACTGGATAGCCTTGCAATGCTCCTTCGGGTTCCCCTCCGGCATTCTATTCACTGACTTTGCAATCTGGCTCATCTGGAACTCTAAAGAAGTGAACCTTCGATTGTTCTCTTATTGAGTTCTAGTCCACTCAACGTTCATCTTCTGGAGCTCTTGATCACGATGATCACCCTTCTTGTGCAACTCCTTCACATCGTACTCCAAGGATGACAACCGCCCTTCCTCCACCTTCTGAAGGATCGCTCTCAACATCTCCTCGGTTGATGCACCGCCTTCTCCACCAGGAGGTTTAGACCCCGGATCAACACCTGCAGGAACAGTAACACCAGCTTTTGGGTTAGCATAAGAAAAGTTCTCATTCTTCCTCCATGTGTTTTGAGGAGGCTGCTGGCCTCCTTGAACTCCTTGTGTGTTCCTCCATTGATTTTGAAGTGGCTGAGGACCTGGAGGTACAAATGGTTGGCCATAAGAAGGCCTTCCATACTGGTTTCCACCTTGGTAGCCATTCTGGTTGTAATACGGACCTCCCATGTAATTGGCTACCTCTTGCTGTCCACTGGGCTGGTCTACTCTCTCATTCTCTACTGCATGCTCTCCACCCAAACTCTTTCCCAACTCGAGGTTGTTGATCTTTTCCATCATGGCCATCAGCATCCTTCTCGTTCCTTCTCACTCTTCAACCTGATGCACTCTCTGAAAATCTGCATCTCCACTCCAAGCACCGGCATTCGTGACAATGTTGTCCACGATTTCCCTACACCTCTCTATGCCTTGGTTCAAGAATGCTCCGCCCGCACAAGCGTCTTAATGGTCTTGCCCCGCCTTGTTGGCACCACTATAGAAGAACGCCATAATGTCTCCCTCATTGTACCCGTGCTGCGGGCACTCAATCAGCATGTTTGAGTATCTCTCCCACATTTGGCGTAAATCTTCTCCAGACTTCTGGCGAAAGGACGAGATCTCAATTCTAGCCTTGATCGTCCTAGATGGAGGGTAGAATCGCTCGAGGAACAGACGCTCGAGCTCGGCCCAAGTGGTAATACCTCCCCGCGGAAGCGTATTATCGTACCACTCCTTGGCTATTCCCGTCAATGAGAATGAGAATAGCCTAAGCCTCTTGGCATCTTCAGACATGCCATTATAATTAAATGTTGAGGCTATCATGAGAAAGCTCCTTAAGTGAGTGTGAGGGTTCTCCTTCCCGATCACCCCTTTGAACTGATTCTCGGTAAGCAGCTTTAAAATCCCCGGGGATATCGAGAAGTTGTTCGCCTCAACAGGAGGTAAAGCCACTCCATCATAGTACCGTTGTGGCTGCGCTACAAACCTCCCTCGAATAGCCATATTGTGATCTACGTTCTGAGGAACGTGTTGAGGATTAGCAGCTGGTACGGGCACTTGTTGGGGTGGTGGTTGGTAAACAGGTGGTTGGTTGTAGACAGGAGGTGGATGATATGGATATGGTGGGTAAGGATAAGGTGGGTATGGGTAATGTTGGTATACTGGGTTGTTAAAAGGGTTATTTGGGTTTTGTGGGTAAGCAGGGTTGTTATGAGGATTATGGACAAGGTTCTGAGCTGGATTCCCTACGTTTTGTGTATCCGGGTTTAGGCTCTGGCTATCCCCTAATGGAATTTGATTCTGGCTACCACTAACTCCAGTGCCTTCAACTCGGTCTACTGTCTGATTGAAATCGTTGGCAGCATCGTCCAACTCATTATTGATATCCATTGGTTCCTTTCCTAAGTCGGCAGCGTTCATCCTTCTCAAGAAGGCTCGGTTCCTTCTGGCTATTGTCTCAGGGTCCAACGGTATTCTCTCTTCGCTCGTATTGCCTTGTGAGCGTGTTTTCATAAACCTGACACACTAGCAGAAGGGTCAAAACGCAACTGCCGATTGAATAAAAATAAAAATAAAAATAGAAAATAAATCACCCACTACTAACTACTAAGCTATCTACAAGTCCTATTCAAAAGGCATATAACGCTATCCCCGGCAACGGCGCCATTGACTTAAAGCGATTTTACTAACTTCTACTAGTCGCTCACCCGCAAGCGGACGGGTTCACTGTAGTATAAGTACGTATAATGACCAAGTAGTATCGAACCCAAGGGATGGTGTATATGCGAATAGATCCCTGAAGATCTACGCGTTGTAGTTAATATGAGTGTATGTTTTTGGATTTGAAAATTAAAAGAATTAAGTCTAGACTAAATTACTCTACGAATGCAAAAGGAAAATTAAACTAAGTATCTAAGGTGTGTATGCAAGTATGAGATGGTGATGCTCAGGATAGGAATCCCTACGTATACTAACGGAGCAGGTACATAATCAAAGTAATCGTGACAAACAAGAATTAACCTAAGTCTAAGAATGCAAGGTGAAAGCTCAAGATTCTAAACCCTAATACTTTACCCTAACACTCGACTTCACTAATCTACTAACGAATTACTAGATTGTGCTTAATTAATGAGACCCTAATTTAACTAAGGTGATGCGGTCGTCCTCCTTCGCTAAACCGGTAGATGAATTAACCCTTTCTAAACCCTCTCGTTAAGACTACTAATTGTTATTGAGTGATGCGGTCGTCCTCTCTCTAACACTTTTGTACTAAATTCAAAGGTAAAGTTCAGATTAATTATAAGAATTCATTAACCAAGAGAATTAAAACCTAACGTCACGATTTACCCTAATTACGTACCCACAACCTACTTCTACGAGTTCATCCTACACTAAGCATGCAAGGGTTTTAGCTAGACATGACGTTAACAAACACAAAAGCAATAGAAGAAACAACGAACATAAACATAATGAATTGAACGAAGAAAATAAGAAACATGAACTAGGGTTTTAAAAGAAAATAATTCTAAGAACTGAAATTTAATTAACTAAAATGAAGTTCAAAGCGTTTAAAGTAATCAAGCTAATGAAAAGAAACTAAGAAACGAAAAGAAACTAAGAATTCGTACGAAAAACCTCAACAAAACGTAAGTAAAGCTTGCTCGTTCTTCTCCTCTTCCTCTCTCTAAAAACTAAGTCTAAAAGTGATTTCTAAAGTTCGGGAATCCTTCAAAACGTGTTTGGAAGAGGTATTTATAGGCACGGATTGAAACGGGAGTTAATGGGCCGAAAATACGCATCCGGAGGCAAAAATCCGAAGTTGCTCGAGCAAAACGCTCGAGCGGTCCCGCTCGAGTAGTGTAGCTCGAATGACACAATCGCTCGAGCGGTTCCGCTCGAGCCGGTCGTGCGCTGAAATTGCACTGTATGTTTTGGGCGCTCGAGCAATTCGCTCGAGCGGTGGCGCTCGACCTAGTCACTCGAGTGACTTCCAACTCATCCCAACTAATACTTTTCCTCGTCCGCACTAATACCAATCGTATTTCTTCAATATCTTCTCATCCGGGCATCCGTTTGAGTCGATTCAAAGTCCTACGAACTCCGTTTTTCGTCCTCTATTCACCTATGAGCATCAAAGAGACAAATTCATCAATGTGTAGAAATAATGCTCAATTGACTCTAAATACTCGATAAACTCGACCAAGATTGGGGTATTTCAAGCTACGAATCATGACAATTTCACGCCTAATCAGCGCTCCGGGCGGCGCCTCGGCGCGCCTCCGTGCAGCGCCTCGTGTGCGCCTCGGGGCTGCGCCTCGGCGCGCTTCCTGCAGTGCTTCGGCGCTTTTTGGGCCGGGAGGGGCGCCAGCCCACTTCGTGAGCCGACGCGCGCCGTATCTCGGGCCGTGGAATTTTTCGGTTCGTGTTTTTTTTATGTGTGACTTTAAACGTCGTCCCGAACCCCAAACGATGTTGTTTTTGATGAAGTGTTGATGTTCGAGTGGGAGCACATCGAGACGAACGTCGGAAAGCAACAAGGACGATTTTTCGCATCAAGACGTGAAGAAATTAAACCGTGACAATTGGATTTGAGTGCTCCAATGTGTTTAATTTTGTTTTGATGGATGTTTTATTTCGTGCACTTATTATTATTTGTTAATATGTGTTTGCATGAATTTAATTGTCCAAGAAAAACCTTACTTTCGAAAATTACTAAGTATGTTTATTTAATCGCAATTTTATTCCGGATATTAAAATTGGATTAATTTGGCCTCCATAATTTATTTATTTGTGAAGTTCTTTTGGAATACATTTCCCCCTCGGATCGGCCAAAAGAACGGATTTCACATGAATAAATTCAGAAAGGATGATTGTGGATTATTACTAGTGGCGGTATTGACCCTCACCCCGAGTGGCTTGCTCAAAGCGAAATAATAATCCTGTATTTAATTATGGTTATTACTTAGGCATAGGAAATTGATATTAACTTACTCCCCTCGGAGTCCCTGTCAATTTCTATGTGGTCAAAGTGGGAGCCAACTATTAATTTTGAATTAAGGATTTGTAACTTTTAAGTTTGTGATCCATTTGAATGTATTTAAATGTATAGACCACCCCTCGTGGCGCATTTAAATTGTTTCGAGATGTTGGTTGATGCATGATTACATTGTTTTAAGGTTTCAATATAATTGATGTGATCGAATTATGTGATAATTTTGTATTTTTTCTAGATATTGATATGAATGTATGTTTTATTCTCAGTTCATCATGTCGCAACCTTTTAATCCACTGTTTAGTATACTTAAAGATAATAAACTTGTTGGTGAGAACTATGTTGATTGGAAACGTAATATGAACATGGTCCTTCCTGCGCAAGAACACTAATGGATATTTATCGTTAACGTACCCAAGAAACCTAATGATAAGTCAAGTAATGGGGAAAGGGCGATATTCGATGATTGGAAGCATTCCAATGAGCACATGAAGCACATCATCTTGGCATTTATGTCTGAAGATTTGAAGCGCATTCATGAAGGCATTGAAGCAGCTGTTGATATCATGAATAGCCTTGAAGAGATGTTTCAACATCAGAACCCCATGGCGAATCTGTTCACCATTCGTGAGAAGCTCATGAAGAAAATGGTGAAGGGAACACCTGTAAGGGATCATGTTCTCAATTTTAGGCGTGAGTTTGAGAAACTCGAGTTTCTTGGTGCCGGACAAAGTGAAGAAAGTCAAATCAATTCCATACTCCTAAAGCTATCGAGTAGTTTTGATGGGTTCTTTTGGGAATATGTGTTATCTGAACACAAGTTCACTTTAGATACCCTGCTCAAAGCCCTGATAACGGTAGAGTCATACTTGGGGAGTAGGGACGAGGCTTTGGTGATTAAGAGCCTTTTCTCAAAATCTAGGCCAATGGAGGGTAAGATTGAGAAGGAGGTGGTTGATCGGAACCAAACCAGTAGACTCACTTTTGGAGGCAAGAAAAGAGCTTTCAAGCCGTACGACGTGAAGATATCCGGTAAGAGTAAGTGCTTCAATTGCGGGGAAAGAGGACATTGGAGGTCTACCTGTTCTAAGCCTAAGAAGACGGTAAAGAAAGGTAAGTCTCATGCTTTAGTCGTTGAAACATATGTTGCGGCGTATGCTGCCCACGTTTGGGTAGTGGATACCGGGGCAACTGATCATATTTGTTTCACTCTTCAGGGGTTCCAGCTAACCCGACGACTTAGCAAGAATGAGATCACCATCACTTTGGGGGATGCTACGAGAGTGGCAGCCGAAGAAGTGGGAGTCGTGCACCTATCTTTTGAAGATAGAGTTTTAATTTTAAGAGATGTTTTATACGTTCCAAACTTTAGGAAGAATTTAATTTCAGTTTCTAAGTTGTTTTTTATGGATATTCAGTTACTTTTAATAAAGTTGTTACTGTTTCTTTTAAGAATGATGTTATCTGTCATGGAACGTTGGTAAACAATCTCTATACGATTAAGTGTGCACACCACTCAAATAATGAATCTAATAACACGTCGATCATTTCGAGCAATAAAAGAAAGCGTTCTTCGGAGATGAACGAAACACTTCTATGGCATCTTAGACTAGGTCATATTAATCTAAAGCGGATAGAGAGATTGGTGAAAGACGGATCCTTGGAATCGCTCCAAGTCGAGCCGTTTCCAACTTGTGAATCCTGTTTAGAGGGTAAGATGACCAAGAGGGCATTTGGAGCTAAGGGGAATAGAGCCACGGAAGTGTTAGAACTCGTTCATACCGATGTGTGTGGTCCAATGACGATCAAAGCGAGAATGGGGTATGAGTATTTCGTCACTTTCATTGACGATTACTCAAGATATGGGTACATTTACCTTATGCGGCATAAGTCTGAAACTTTTGATAAGTTCAAAGAGTTTAAGGCCGAAGCCGAGAAACATAGGGAAAAGAGTATCAAGTTTCTACGATCAGATCGTGGAGGCGAATACCTCAGCGATGAATTCTTGAACTACCTATCGGACGAAGGGATCGTATCCCAGTTGACCGCACCGGGAACCCCTCAACAGAACGGTGTGGTGGAACGAAGGAACCAGACTCTTTTAGAGATGGTCAGATCTATGATGAGTTATTTGGATTTACCCAAGTCGTTTTGGGGTAACGCCTTGGAAACAGCGGCTTATATTCTAAATTTGGTGCCATCCAAATCGGTTCCTAAAACCCCAATGGAATTGTGGACCGGGCGCAAGCCCAGTCTAAGACATTTGCGGATTTGGGGTTGTCCGGCATACGTGCTAGACAAGGAAGCCGGTAAGTTGGATCCACGTTCGGAATTAAGGCTGTTTATAGGATACCCTGCGGGAACGAAAGGGTGTATGTTCTATAGTCCAAAGGATCAAAAGACCGTGATAAGTACACACTTTAAATTCTTGGAGGAAGACTATATGAACAATCGGAAACCTAAAAGTGAAATTACCTTAGAAGAATTGAGAGGTCAAACCTCGATACCAAATATACAAGATGATGTACCACACGTCACATCTTCACAACCGGAACCCCATCGTAGTGGGAGGGTTCCTAGGCAACTCGAGAGATTCATGGGGATAGGAGAATCTTCGGATTTGGTTCCCGGTGTTGAATCAGACCCATGGACGTACGACGAGGCAATCCAAGACAAAGACGCGGAGTCATGGCAAACGGCAATGGAAGCCGAGATGGGTTCGATGGATCATAATCAAGTGTGGGAGTTGGTCGAGCCACCCAGTGGGGTAGAACCCATTGGATGCAAGTGGGTGTACAAGAGGAAAAGAGGACCGGACGGAAGGGTTGAAACCTTCAAAGCGAGACTTGTGGCCAAAGGGTATACTCAGAAAGAAGGGATCGATTATGATGAAACCTTTTCGCCTGTAGCTATGCTTAAGTCCATCCGTATTCTCTTGTCGATAGCTGCGCACCTAGATTACGAGATCTGGCAAATGGATGTCAAGACGGTATGCAACAGCCCAAAGGTTTTATTGAAAAAGGCCAAGAGCACCTCGTATGCAAGCTTAAGAGATTCATTTATGGACTTAAGCAAGCATCGCGTACTTGTAACCAGTGTTTTGATCAAGTGATTAAGTCTTATGGGTTTGATCAAAACGAGTTCGAAAGTTGTGTGTATAAGAAGCGTGACGGAAATGCGGTGGTATTCTTAGTATTATACATAGACGATATTCTGCTCATTGGAAACAATGTAAAGGTATTGTCAGACGTAAAGGTATGACTGTCAAAACAATTTGATATGAAGGACTTAGGGGAAGCTGACTTGAAGCGATTTTACTAACTTCTACTAGTCGCTCACCCGCAAGCGGACGGGTTCACTGTAGTAAGAGTAAGTATAATGACCAAGTAGTATCGAACCCACGAGATGGTGTATATGCGAATAGATCCCTGAAGATCTACGCGTCGTAGTTAATATGAGTGTATGTTTTTGGATTTTTTAGAAAGATCAATTAAAACTAAAATAAACTAATTAAACTAAAATACTAAAGCAGACGAATTAACTAAGGGTTGGATTCAAATAAGAGATGGTGATGCTTAGGATAAGAATCCCTACGTGTACTAACGGAGCAGGTACATAATCAAAGTAATTGTGACTGTTAGGATAAAAATTGTTAGTTTTGATGAGTTAAAACAAACCAGAAGATGTAATAGGACCATCTGGACCTGTTAGCCAGATGAGGATTAGTTAGGACTTAGTCTAGGGGGAACTGCCAGACCAGAAGACCTCACCAGAAGAGTCACCAGAAGACTTCAGCAGAAGACCTTCCCCAGACCAGACGAGTCCGGACCAGACGAGTCTGGTGGAACAAAAGATGCTCAGTTTGATCCCCTTATTCTACTGAGTATTCTGGTTGTTCACCAGATAAGGACCAGAAGACACCGAGGTTGCCTGGTGTCTGGTCCTGCCTTCTCTGTTGAGTATCAGAGCTAGGCAATTGGAAGCATTGTTCCGTTGGTGATTAATCAAGTCAACACAAGATTGGATTGAGAAGATATGAAGACAATCAATCAAGATCTCACCAACCCAATCAATCAATTAGGGAATTGATTGATTGAAGCTTCCATATATAGAGGATCTGATTGGATCAGCCTCCCAACGGCTATGTCCCTAATCCCCTCTATATATACTTGAGTGCAGATCAAGAAAAAGATCTAGAATCATTCACGCGCAGATAGCCATACTAAGCTTTTGATCACTACGCATTTCGCACTCACTTTTGTTCTTAATTACTCATCTACTCGTAAGGAGTTTATATACTCAACATGTTCATCTTGTTAGACAAGGTTGGAGTAAGTCTATCTTTAGATCGAAGTTAGATCTAAAGAGTTTGTAAGAAGGTGCTGGTACTTCGGAAATTCCAGTGAGTAAGTTTGTGAGTTGGTTGATAGTGAGACCCCTTGGTGATAAGGGAGAGTGGACGTAGGATATTTATCCGAACCACTATATATCTTGTGTCATTTATCGCTTTATTTTAATTATTGTTTATTGCTCTCTTTGAAAAGATTTTGGAAAGATATTATAACATAAGCTTCCGCAATTAATCTATCGAGTGGGACCAACAAGTGGTATCAGAGCAGTGTGTCCACGACCACTGCTTTGAAAAGCTTTTGGTGGTCACCGGGCAGATCCATTGCTCTTTAGTGCTTTTATTCAAGTTCTTGTTATTTCCCTAAATTTCTTATCAATATGTCTTCGAAATCTTCTTATAAGAGTCGCAAACTGCCAGAATTCTCGTTCGAGGATTATAGCCACTGGAGCTTCATGATGAGTAATCATCTTGGAGCTATCCACCACCGCATGTTAGATGTGGTTGAAAGTGGCCCCATTAAATTTTACTGGACTCCTATTGATAGTGGCAGGTCTGAGTCCAGAGAAGAAACTAGCGACGCTGCAGAGGATAGAGTTCCCAGACAATGAATCCTCAAAAAGAAAGACGAACTTGACAACGATGAAAGAAAGCTACATAACCTGGACCAAGTGGCGAGGACTGAGATTATCAACACTCTTACTAAAGAAGTTATTGAAAAGGTCAGGACGTGCACCACTGCAAAAGAGATGTGGGACAAGTTAGCTCTGCTCTGTGAAGGAACAGAGAAGATTAAAGATAACAAGCTCCAAGCTGTTCAACACTCTTTTGACACATTTAAGATGAAACCAGACGAGACCATTGACCAGCTGGACATGCGTCTCACGAATCTCTTGAACAAGGCTAGTGCCTTAGATAAGACCTATTCTGAAAAAGAGATTAATAGTAAAATATTACGTTCACTAACAAGCAGGTGGAGAATTAAAGTCACTGTGATCAAGGACAACAAGGATCTCAACACTCTGGATCATCATCTTCTGTTGTCTGATCTCAAAGCCTATGAGTATGATCTTCAAGAGGAGGATCAAACAGAAGAGGTTTCCTCTTCTGGTCAGAAAGGTGTTGCATTCTCTTCAACCATCAAATCTAATGTCAAGCCAAAAGAGTCTACTGCAGATGACTTGAGCCTCAAGGAGCAGGTAGCACTTCTAACTCATAAATTAGATAAAATGAGTTCAAAATATGGCAGGTACAAAAAGCATTGGAAGGAGTCTACCAGAAACAGGAAGAGTTCTTTCAAGCCTGCAGAGAAGGAGAAGACATCTGGAGACTCAAGGGAGACCAGATTCAGAACTCCAGAGAGGAGGAGAGATGACAACCCTGGCAACTCTGGGAGATCAGATCATCAGAGGAGGGATGGTAGCTCTGGCAGACCTGACTACCAGAGGAGAGAAAGTAGTCCATCCAGATCAGAATACAACCAGAGGAGGAGAGAGCCAAGTCCTAGTCCCAGAGGAGACAATGCCCGCTACACATGCAACAAGACTGGTCACTATAGTTATGATTGTCCTCAGCTTACTCCTAGGGAAAGAGAAGAGAAAAGAATCAAGAGAGATAGGAGGTATGCAGATAAGAGGGCATTGCTGGCAGAAGCAGAGGAGGAGGATACTAGTTCCAGTTCTTCTTCTTCTGACTTTGGTTCAGATGATGATGTGTGTCTCATGGCAGACATTACTGAGGTAAATGAAACTACTCTTGTTTTATCTAATTCCAAATGTACTGAATCCTCTAATTCATCTGGTAACTCCAGAGAGTCTGATATGCAACAAATGCTATCAGATCTCCAAAATTGTGTCCAACTCTGTCAAAAACTTGAGAAAGAGAATGGTAGGCTCAGAGCTGAAGTTCAATCTCTCTCTCATGAGCAGAAATCCACCAGAGAACTCATGAAAGATCATTCCAAAGAAGTCTCTGAACTTCAGGATAAGATCACAGAAAGAGATACTCTGGTAGATCAACTCATGAAAGAAAGGAATTCTCAAGAGGATGAGATCACTGAACTCAGAGCCAAATACCAAACTCTTATCAAGGGAAAACAAGTTGTCCACAACATAGAGGAGATACCTATGCCCAGAGAAGCTCCTAAGATACCATCTGTTGTATCTATCATATCAGAGTCTTCTCAGCGCATTTGTGATAAGAGTGGTTTAGGATATTCTGGAATTACCACTAAAACTCACAAGTACTTTTATAACAAAGACAAGTCTGTAAGAGCTGGTAAATTGGTAGAAATCTGGAATGATAAAGACTTAACTGGTAATGGTTACAAGGTGGTTCACAATCCTGATTGGAAAAGGAACCACTCTGTTAATCAAATAACAAATGGTCCAGAAGAGCTAACAGTTCTGGAAGAGAAGATGTTAGAGAATAAGTGTCAAAAAGGGGAACCATTAAGGATTGATGGTTCTGTGAACAATGAGTCCCAAGGAGTAGGAATTACTCAAATTGGAGGACCCCAGAGAAATCCTCAAAGGAAACACTCAAGAAAGGGGAATACCAATCAGAGTAACAACTACCAGAGAAGGAACAATGTTCAGCAGAACCAGGTACCCCAGAGACAATTTTCTCAGAGGAATCAATTCCAGAATAGGTATACTCAAAGGAACTATAATCACCAGAACAAGTCTAATTATCAGAACCAGAGGAGGTCTTCCAGACCCATCTATAGAAAACCAACTGATCTGGGGAGTTATGGCACCAGAGATGGTTCTTCTAGGATGTACCCTTACAACCAGACCTTTAAGACCATGTCTTTGAGGCAGGCCATTCCAAAGGCCAGATTCGAGAAAAGGTACACCAGACCAGTTTATAAGAAATGTGTCCTTATCAGACCAGTAGCTCAATATGTCATAGTAAGAGGACATGTACTGGTAGATAGATTTGGAAGGAAGATAAGATCTCCTCATCCATCAAGGGATGATCTTTATCTATGGATTCCTACAAAACCTGCAACTAACCAATCAGGACCCAGCACTAGTAGGGGACCTAATTGATCTCTCTGCAGGTAGATAAGAGTCCATTGGAGAAAGGATTTTCAAGCAACCATGTCTGGTACATTGATAGTGGATGTTCCAAGCACATGACCTTCCAGAAGGACAATCTCCAAGATTTCAAGCCATTAAATGGACCAAGAGTGATGTTTGGTGACAACAACTATGGAGTCACCAGAGGAGTTGGAAAGTTGACCTTCAATGAAGTATCTGTAGATGAAGTCTACTACGTAGAAGGACTCAAGCATAATCTGCTTTCAGTATCCCAATTCTGTGACAAGGGATACTCAGTGAAGTTTTCTAGTGATTCATGCACTGTTTTCTCTTCTGATTATAATGATATCTTGCTAATAGGCTTGAGGAAGGGTAACATTTATCTTGCAGATTTTAGCAGTTGCCCAAGAAATGCTTGCCTGGTTGCTAAAGGATCTGCAGAGAACAGCTGGATTTGGCACAAGAGATTGTGTCATCTTAACTTCAAAACATTGAACAAGATTGCCAGAAAAGGTCTCATTCGAGGTCTTCCTAATGAAGTGTTTAAGAAGGATCAGGTTTGTGGTTCATGCCAGAAGGGTAAACAACCCAAGACTTCCTTTAAGGATGTCCAGAGCACAACCACAACCAGAGTACTTCAACTACTTCACATGGACCTGTTTGGACCTGTTTCTCCTCTCAGTTTCAGTGGAAGGAAGTACACCTTAGTAATAGTAGATGACTTTTCAAGATACACTTGGGTAGTGTTCTTGTTTAAGAAAAATGAAACTATGACTAAGCTGCCAGAGTTCTTCAAGCAGATTCAGAATGAGCATTGTCAGGATCATGAGTGACAAAGGAACAGAGTTTTTGAATTCACATATTGCAGATTATTGCAAGGATCATGGGATTTTTCATGAAACATCTGCTGCTAGAACACCTCAACAAAATGGAGTTGCAGAAAGGAGGAATAGGACTCTCAAAGAAGCTGCAAGAACACTTCTGGCAGAGTACAACACTCCACAGAGATTTTGGGCAGAGGCCATCAATACAGCTTGTTACACTCAGAACAGGTGCCTGATTGCCCAGAGACACAATAAGACCCCATATGAGGTATGGAAAGGTAAAACCCCATCTGTTTCATATTTTCATATTTTTGGATGTAAGTGTTTCATTCATGACAATGGGAAATCTAAATTAAGAACCTTTGATGCTAAAGTGGCTGATGGAATATTTTTGGGATATTCCAGCACCAGTAAAGCTTTTAGAGTTTTTAATAAGAATTCACTTTGTGTGGAGGAAACACCTCATGTTGTTTTTGATGAATCTGCTTTTGAGTGCAAGGTGGACTCTAAGCCTTCAGATGAGAACCAGAATCAGACTACACCCAGAGTTATCAAGGTCAATCCACCTATTCTTGATTCAGATTCAGATGATGACCCATCTCCTGGTTCTCTGAAGCAGCAGCCTTCACGAGGAGCAGAACCAGAAGAGGTTGGAACTCCTGTAGGGGGAAGCTCTTCTGCAGGTGGTGATAATCACCAAGGTACTACAAAAGATGATCACCCAGGCAACACCACGGGAAGGAGGACCCTGGTTGATCACCCCAATGACCTGATCTTAGGAGATCCAACTAAGGGTGTCCAGACTAGGAGAACTATTAACTTAGCTGCCTTATTCAGTTGCTATGTGTCCTTGATTGAGCCCAAGAACATCAAGGAGGCACTGAAAGATTCAAATTGGATTGTTGCTATGCAGGAGGAATTGAATCAATTCACCAGACAGGATGTTTGGGAGCTGGTAGACAGACTAAGACATCAAAAGGTGACAGGCACTAAGTGGGTTTTCAAAAATAAGAAAGATGAGAATGATGTCATTACTAGGAACAAGGCAAGGCTAGTGGCCCAGGGCTATTCTCAGTCTGAAGGAATAGACTATGATGAGACATTTGCTCCTGTTGCCACACTAGAAGCCATCAGATTGTTCTTAGCATATGCTGCTCACATGAAGTTCAAAGTATACCAGATGGATGTGAAATCTGCCTTTCTTAATGGGATTCTCATTGAGGAAGTGTATGTGGAACAACCTCCTGGTTTTGAACAAGGTGACAAGGTGTTTAAGCTTAAGAAAGCTCTTTATGGGCTGAAGCAGGCACCTAGAGCATGGTATGACACTCTATCTCAATTTCTTCTGGACAATGGTTTTACAAAAGGTAAGATTGATAGGACCTTGTTTAGGAAAGAAGAAGGAAAGGACATCCTTCTGGTCCAAATATATGTTGATGACATCATATTTGGATCCCCTAACAAGAAGCTGTGTGAGAAGTTTGGTGAGCTCATGCATGGACAGTTTGAGATGTCCATGATGGGAGAATTGAATTACTTTTTGGGTTTGCAGGTTAAGCAATCAGAGAAGGGAATTTTTATTAATCAAGCTAAGTACACCAGAAACATGTTAGAGAAATTTGGAATAGGATCTAGCAAGGCAGCCAAGATCCCTATGATGACAAATTTCAACATGGATCCAGATGAGTCTGGAGAGAGTGTGGACCAGACTCAGTACAGAGCACTTATTGGTTCTCTTTTGTATCTGACTGCAAGCAGACCAGATATTACTTTTGCTGTAGGAGTTTGTGCCAGATTTCAAGCTAATCCCAAGAAAAGTCACTTGGAAGCAGCTAGGAAGATATTGAAATATCTCAAGGGAACTGTGAATTTAGGATTATGGTATCTTGCAGATGACAATTTAGAATTGAGTGGTTATTCAGATTCAGACTATGGTGGGTGCAGAATAGATAGGAAATCTACAAGTGGAACATGCCAATTTTTAGGGAATAAATTGGTATCCTGGTTTTCCAAGAAGCGGACTTCAGTTGCTACATCAACAACAGAAGCAGAGTACATGGCTGCAGGGAGTTGTTGTTCTCAACTACTTTGGATTAGTCAACAGCTTAGGGACTACCAGATTAGAGCTAAGGATATTCCTATTTTCTGTGATAGTAATAGTGCCATTGCAATCACCCAGAATCCAGTTCTTCATACCAGATGCAAACATGTTGATATAAGGCATCATTTTATCAGAGATCATGTTGAGAAGGGAGACATAAGGATGGAAAAGATTGCAACAGAGAGGCAGAGAGCAGATATTTTAACCAAGCCTTTGGCTGAGACCAGATTCAGAGAGTTAGCTTTTGAGTTAGGATTGTTGGATCCAGAGACAGATTTGATTTAGGGGGAACATCAGAGAAGTATCCTTATTTTATTAATTCTCTTCATAAATTTTCCTTATGCTAACATACCTGCAGATTAGATATATCAGAGAGGGTATACTTCCAGATGAGGTATACACCAGGTGACACTTATCCCAGATGAGGTGTTGAGTCAGAGATATGTCCAAAGTCTTTACTGACCAGGACCAGATGATTTCCATCAGAGGAGAAGTATCACCAGACCAATTGTGGTATCATCTGGTTACAATATCAGGTGACAGGTATGTCTTTTCTACTCTGGCCTCTGATCATTGGGATACACTTTTCAAATTAGTAAGTACACTCAAAACCTTTCAACTTCGGAGTGTATTTAAGACTAGGGTATAGGGCCTAGGCAATCATTTCGCTTTTTCTCTTGACTGCCACAAAACCCCTTTATGCCCAGTCCCAATGACTATGCCAACGCACCAGATTAAATCTGTATCTTGCCTTTCATCGTGGCCATCAGATTTAATCACTGTGCAAAATGTCAATCAATGCTAAAATTGATTTTGTTTCCTAAATTGAATTTGAAACAACACGCGTTCACACTTCATTTAATTTTCAAGCCACGCGTATTACTCTATTTTAATCAATTTTGTTTTCAATCTGTCTTTTCACGTTTCTATACTATTCAAACCCTAACCTCTCTCTGCAAAGCATTCTCTCTCTCTCTCTCTCTTTCACAGTTATGGCACCTAAGTACAATTTCGATCCAGACTATGTCTGCAAGAAACTCAAGACAGAAATGGTGGTGGACTTCTATTCCACTAAGAATCCGGCCGCTTTGGAGATTTTGGAACTTCTCCGACGTTCTGGGCTGGAGGAGTTGATCTCAAAGGTTCCCAAGGATCTGCGTACCTTGGATGGATATGCTGCACAGTTTCTTATCCGGATGAAGATCCATGAAGACTATATTTCTTCCAAGATTGATTCAGAGGATCTTGTTTTCTCTAAGGCAGACTTATGTGGTCTTTTTGGTAACCTTTCTGCGGAAGGTGTGGACCCACTGAAGTACAGAGAAGGAGAGGCGTTGGAATCCTTCAAGATGTTTGCCAGAAATTCATGCCAGAATATTTCTAAGGGTTTCTTAGACAAGCATCTTAGGCAGAAGTATAAGGTGCTATTTGACATTGTGGTAAAGATTCTCATGTGTGAGAGCCATAGCACAGATGCCATCTTCGTTGGCAGGCTCTGTGTTATGAGGGTCATTCTTGATGGTGTTCAATGTAACTGGGCTGAGTTCTTCTGGGGGGTGCTGAGGAAGAACAAGGTGAAAATTCAGAAGGAAGAATGCCCCCAGTTGCCAGGAGAGCAACAATTTGTGTTCAATGCTAATGTATCATTGGGCACAAAACTCACCCTAATTCTGGATTCGATTCTTCCAGAGAAGAAATGGAGACAATCCTGGTGTAAGGGCTTTCATAAGTCCAAGATTATGTTCTCCAAGGATGGTCCTCTCCATGGCCATCCTGATTCTGATGGTGAGCAAGCCATCCCTGCCCCTCCCCTTCAAGCCATTCCCTCACCTGCTAAGGGGCAGAAGCAGCAGCAGCAGAAGTCACAGAAGAAAGCTGCTGGAGCAACTGGTTCTTCAACTGTTGCTTTCTCTGGTTCCTCTGAGGAGGACCAGATCCCTCTTCTTGATGTACTGAAGAAGAAGAGTGAGGTTGCCAAGAAGGCAGGCGCTTCAAAGAGGAAGCGGCCAGGAGAGGCCAAGAAGAAATCTGCCAAGATGCCAAGGACTGGCAGAGGAGCTCCAAAGAAAACCCTTCTGGTGGATGAGCCATCAGAAGAAGAAGAGGAAGAAGAGGAAGTGCCTCTTGTGAGGAAATCCAAGGCTAAGAGAGCCCTTCTTCAAGATTCAGACTCTGGATCTGATCTTGGAGAGGCCTTGGAGAAGGCCATTGAGGATGCCACCCAGATGATGGAGGATGCTCCAGAGCTTGTTGTGCCTGCTGGTGTTGACCCAGCAGAGGTAAACCCTTCATTTCCCTCTTCCTCCCCCATAAATCTTGTTTCCCCATCTACC
The DNA here is from genome assembly GCA_947034835.1 of Ballota nigra. Classification (NCBI taxonomy): domain Eukaryota; kingdom Viridiplantae; phylum Streptophyta; class Magnoliopsida; order Lamiales; family Lamiaceae; genus Ballota; species Ballota nigra. Next base: position 44,320,487 of record OX344721.1, read on the forward strand.
TCTCCCCCAGATAACATTCCCCAAACCTCCTCTGCCTCTGGTAACCCCTTTCTTCCACCAGAGCAGACTATCCCAGATACCCCCGTCTATACTCCCTCTACCATTCCTACACAAACACCTTCTTCCCCAAACTCCCAAACACATCTTCCCACTAACTCCTCTCCCCCACCTTCTGTATCAGAGGTACCCTCTACCTCCTCTGGTGCAGAAGTCCCCCCTTCAAACACTTCCACCTCCCAAATCCCTCCTACACATTCTGTACCAGATATTCCTTCCTCTTCTGGTGCAGAGCAACCGATCCCTACCACCTCTACTTCACAAAATCCAAACCCTCCCCAAACCCATACAGACCAGGACCCAACCATTTCTATGGCCCTGGGATTCGTTGGCCCTCCCCCCTCCCCAACCTGTTTAACCAGCGATGATAGTGAAGATGAGGAAGCTTCACTTGAGCCTGTTGACTTAGCCCCTTCCTCCTCTGCCTCTGGGCCCAAACCCTTCACTTTCTCATCTGCAGAAATGGATCCCATTAGGCAGAGTATGAGTGTAAGTGCTCAGCTCTGGTTAAGAGAGCATTTTCCAGTTCTTCTGGAGCACTTACCACTTCTGGCAGAGCTTACTGATGCCAAGGTCTGGAGCAAGGCCAGACTTGAAGATGTGGAAGACCTGATGCTATTGCTTGAGGAAATGGGTGCCTCCAACTTCACTGCTTGGGAGATTGAGTTGAAGCAGAAAATGAACATTCAGAACCCAGCAGAGCTGGAGACCCCTGGTGCAGCTAAAGTCTTGATTCGCACCCTGCTCATCCAGAGAGGAGTAATGCTCACTCCAGAGGGCCCCACTTACAAGTTTGGTCCTCATTTTGTCTTCCCTCCAGAGCTTTATTCAGACGAGGAGGATTTTGAGATGTCTCCTGCTGTGCTCCAGAAGATGAAGGCTTTCTTCAACGAGCAGATCATGCAGATAGGGCGCTTTTCCAAAGCAATCCAACATATGGCCCCTGCTATGATTGAGCATCAGATTAAGCAAGAGAGGAGAATCTTCATGAAGCAGCTCAAGTCCTCTCTGGCAGAGGTGAAAGCTTCGTTCAAGGCTAATGGCTTGTTTGTCAAGTTAGATGTCATGCATAGCCAGAAGCAGCTCCAGGAGCACGTGCTGGAGCAGATGAGGCCAGTCTCTGTTCTCAAGGTGGAGATGGCCAGCCAGATGATTCAGACTGCTAAGCTGAAGGACTCCCTCTAGGAGATGTTGGAGACGCAGGAGAGACTTGTTGCAGAGTCTAAAGCCTACCTGGAGGAGGCCAAGCAGCTTCGTGATCTTCACTCTTCCTCCAACACTGCCTTGCCTGATCTCATAAGGCAGGTAGTGGAGCCCCTCCTTGATGAAGTTAAAAAGGGGGAAGAGAAGGCCAGAACTGATCTGGCGAAGACCACCAATGAGACTCTGTTTAGCCATGGAGCTCGTCTGGACCTGTTGGAGAACACTCTGGCCCAGGCTGAGTTGCTAAAGAAGAAGAAAGAAGAGTTGAAATCTCTATCTATGGCTAAACAACTTGCTGCAGAAGAAGAGTCATCTGAAGCTGAGCAGGATCCTTCTACCATTCCTGGTCCTGCTAAGAGAAAGATTAGAAAAGTAAAGAAGAGCTTCCTTGAATCTGTTGTCGAAGAAGCAGAGAAGAGATACAAGGAAGAGACTCCAGAGGAGAGGCAAGCCAGAATCAGAAAGAACATAGATGAAGAGCAGAGGCTCAGATATGTTAAGAGGCAGAACAAGAAGGCCAGAGAAGCTGGTATTCCTTCTGGTGCAGGTGGCTCAGGTCAGAAGAGGAAAGCTCCTGTGGAAGTTATGAACATCTTGCCACTCAGGACAGAAGGGTCTTTTGACTCTACTGTGCCGTATCCTCTGATTGAGAGATGGAGAGAAGCCAAGACCCTCTGGTTCATTCAGCATTATATCCAGAGGCCAGCACCAGAAGATGATGAGTTAATCAACAGAACCTTCCATTCTTGGATGCAAGCTTATGATGCAGACTTGTACAAGCAGCTGATGGATTCAACCATTGAGTTCAACCTGGAGGTGACTGCTCCTGAATTTACTTATCTTAACACTCCCATGATTGGGAACCAGGTGGATTGGGCAGAACTGAAGAAGCTTTACAAGACCAAGGTGTTGGTGAATTTCACCCCAACATCTTCTGCAGAGTTGAAGGCCGTCCAGGATAGGTTCCTTGACTGGTTTCTTGTCCCTAAAGAGAACAGAAGATATGCCTAGAATAGGACAATGAACTTCAATGTAATCTGTAATTATTTTGTCCTCTGATTATTAATGAAAAATACATATCTTCCTTGTTCTAAAGACAACTCCTTGTTGTCTTATTATTTGCCTGATGAGATCTATTCTAAGGTCTCATCCCTTTATTGTTTTCTTGCTTAAGTTTACTTTTGATCAGTTCTGGTAGTGTTTTAACTCCATCAAAAAGGGGGAAATTGTTAGGATAAAAATTGTTAGTTTTGATGAGTTAAAACAAACCAGAAGATGTAATAGGACCATCTGGACCTGTTAGCCAGATGAGGATTAGTTAGGACTTAGTCTAGGGGGAACTGCCAGACCAGAAGACCTCACCAGAAGAGTCACCAGAAGACTTCAGCAGAAGACCTTCCCCAGACCAGACGAGTCCGGACCAGACGAGTCTGGTGGAACAAAAGATGCTCAGTTTGATCCCCTTATTCTACTGAGTATTCTGGTTGTTCACCAGATAAGGACCAGAAGACACCGAGGTTGCCTGGTGTCTGGTCCTGCCTTCTCTGTTGAGTATCAGAGCTAGGCAATTGGAAGCATTGTTCCGTTGGTGATTAATCAAGTCAACACAAGATTGGATTGAGAAGATATGAAGACAATCAATCAAGATCTCACCAACCCAATCAATCAATTAGGGAATTGATTGATTGAAGCTTCCATATATAGAGGATCTGATTGGATCAGCCTCCCAACGGCTATGTCCCTAATCCCCTCTATATATACTTGAGTGCAGATCAAGAAAAAGCTCTAGAATCATTCACGCGCAGATAGCCATACTAAGCTTTTGATCACTACGCATTTCGCACTCACTTTTGTTCTTAATTACTCATCTACTCGTAAGGAGTTTATATACTCAACCTGTTCATCTTGTTAGACAAGGTTGGAGTAAGTCTATCTTTAGATCGAAGTTAGATCTAAAGAGTTTGTAAGAAGGTGCTGGTACTTCGGAAATTCCAGTGAGTAAGTTTGTGAGTTGGTTGATAGTGAGACCCCTTGGTGATAAGGGAGAGTGGACGTAGGATATTTATCTGAACCACTATATATCTTGTGTCATTTATCGCTTTATTTTAATTATTGTTTATTGCTCTCTTTGAAAAGATTTTGGAAAGACATTATAACATAAGCTTCCGCAATTAATCTATCGAGTGGGACCAACAGTGACACACAAGAATTAACCTAAGTCTAAGAATGCAAGGTGAAAGCTCAAGATTCTAAACCCTAATACTTTACCCTAACACTCGACTTCACGAATCTACTAACAAGTTACTAGATTGTGCTTAATTAATGAGACCCTAATTTAACTAAGGTGATGCGGTCGTCCTCCTTCGCTAAACCGGTAGATGAAGTAACCTTTCCTAAACCTTCTCGTTAAGACTACTAATTGTTATTGAGTGATGCGGTCGTCCTCTCTCTAACACTTTCGTACTAAATTCAAAGGTAAAGTTCAGATTAATTATAAGAATTCATTAATCAAGAGAATTAAAACTAACGTCACAAATTACCCTAATTACGTACCCACATCCTACTTCTACGAGTTCATCCTACCCTAAGCATACAAGGGTTTTAGCCGGACATGGTTGTAACAAACATAAAAGCAATAGAAGAAACAACGAACATAAACATTATGAATTGAACGAAGAAAATAAGAAACATGAACTAGGGTTTTAAAAGAAAATAATTCTAAGAACTGAAATTTAATTAACTAAAACGACATTCAAATCGTTTAAAGTAATCAAGCTAATGAAAAGAAACTAAGAAACGAAAAGAAACTAAGAATTCGTATGAAAAACCTCAACAACGTAAAAGTAAAGCTTGCTCGTTCTTCTCCTCTTCCTCTCTCTAAAAACTAAGTCTAAAGTTATTTCTAAAAGTCCGGGGTTTTTTCAAAACGGGTCGAAACGGGAGTTAATGGGCCAAAAATATGCATCGGAGGCAAAAATCCATGGGCGCTCGAGCAAAACGCTCGAGCGGTTTCGCTCTAGCCGGTCGAGCGCTGAAATCTCTCTGCATGTTTTGGGCGCTCGAGCAATTCGCTCGAGCGGTGGCGCTCGAGCTGCTCGAGCGCAAGAATAGTTCTGTAAGTTTAAGCGCTCGAGCAATGCGCTCGAGCGCGTGCGCTCGACCTAGTCACTCGAGTGACTTCTAACTCCTCCCAACTGATACTTTTCCTCGTCCGCACTAATACCAATCATATTTCTTCAATATCTTCTCATCCGGGCATCCGTTTGAGTCGATTCAAAGTCCTACGAACTCCGTTTTTCGTCCTCTATTCACCTATGAGCATCAAAGAGATAAATTCATAAATGTGTAGATATAATGCTCAATTGACTCTAAATACTCTATAAACTCGACCAAAACTAGGGCGTTTCTAGCTACGAATCATGACAATTTCACGCCTAATCAGAAGCCGGTCACATCCTTGGGATCAAGATCACTCGCGATCGCAAGAAGAGGATGTTGGGCTTATCGCAAGTTTCATACATTAACACTGTTTTGAAGCGTTTCAGCATGCAAGATTCCAAGAAAGGTTTTGTACCTTTTAGGCACGGAATCCATCTATCGAAAGAAATGAGCCCTAAGACGCAAGCGGAGATAGATGACATGAAAGGTGTTCCGTACGCTTCGGCCGTAGGAAGCCTTATGTATGCAATGCTGTGTACGAGACCGGATATCTGCTTTGTCGTGGGCATGGTAGCAAGATATCAAAGTAATCCCGGGAAGGACCATTGGACTGCCGTAAAGTGCATCTTGAGGTATCTGAAAAGAACTCGGGAGCGGATGCTGATTTACCAGTCAGATAGTCTAGTTCCCGTAGGATACACGGACTCGGATTTCCAATCAGACATAGACTCAAGAAAGTCAACCTCGGGTAGTGTGTTTTGCATGGGAGGAGGAGCCATTTCATGGAGAAGCGTAAAGCAGAAATGCATCGCCGATTCGACCATGGAAGCCGAGTATGTAGCTGCTTGCGAAGCAGCGAAACAGGCAGTTTGGCTCAAGAACTTCTTAGTGGACTTGGTTGTTGTTCCGAATTTACTCGACAAGATAACTGTCTTTTGTGACAATGCCGGAGCAGTTGCAAATTCAAAGGAATCGAGAGCCCACAAGGCCAGCAAACACATAGAAAGAAAATATCATCTTATACGAGAAATCGTTAAGAGAGGAGATATAGAGGTGGCAAAGATAGCGTCGGGTGACAACCTAGCGGATCCATTCACAAAGGGTCTGCCTCAAAGTACATTCGAGAGACATGTGGATGGAATGGGAGTCAAGACTATTGCCAATCTGCTTTAAGTATAAGTGGGAGGAATTATTAGGTTAGTGTAGGTTGACATGAGATGTCACGGAGAGCTACTACACTAAGACATGCGTGATGTATACTAAAAGCAGACTTTAAGTATAAGTGGGAGATTGTTGGAGTTATACGTGAAAGTATGCTTTTACTTTGTATAACTCGTGTATCAAACACTCGTTTTATGAGAATAAATCTTTTATCACAATTGCTTTAGTTATGATTGAATGTTGAATTTCTATTGCAAACCGTTCAATATATAGTACATGTTACATTGTAGTTAATATGGTGATACCCGATCATGGAAGACAACATTAACAGTTTACTTGTAACTAAACGTACATTTTCACCACCTAGGTGGAATTGAACAATCCGCCGTGAAAGGTCGATGTGTAAGGCTCAGATTGGTCTGTCTTGACTAAGAGATTGCACTAGCACATTTAGTATGTGTTGAAGAGGACCTACAGCGAGGATAAATTCTTCTGTTCTGAAAGGTGAAGAATTAGACCTCAGTGGTTGTTGATTTCTTAATCTCCGTCACTTAAATAGGACCGTGTGTGCTTAATGGTTACTGCTTTAATTCATGTTGGGTGAGAATCATTGCGACTTCGAACTTTGTGTCTTGGGCAGTAATATTAATCATACGACGGTTGCTAAGATTTAATACGGAGAAACGCGTGCGAGTACGGCTCGTGTGATTAGTCCCCTTGGTGGGCTCAGAAGTTTTATTGTACCAAATCTTGCAAGTGAAGAATTAGTTTCTTCGATACGAATAATAATGTTGAGCTGTCTTTACTCCAAGGTGAAATATATTAATTAATTTAGAGCTATTCAGAAGCTCAATTAATTAATGGACTTGAGAATCTTAAACGCAGGAAATAATAACCGGGAGCCCATATTATCGTAATATGGATTAAGATGGATAGTGCAATATTAATTTATTGATGGTAATAATTAATATTAATGGGCTGAATTATATTGGGGCTCAATATTGAAATTCAGAAGACCATTAGGAGGTCCAATCTTAATTCTCCTTAAGGCCCCTCAAGTAGCCTATTAAGTAGCCCAATAATAATAAGGTGATTAAAATAAAAAGAAAATATTATGCTGATTTTTTACACCTAATTTCGAAAATAGCAATATTGGAGAAGAAAAGATTTTGTTGATTTTCTTGAAAAGATATTATGGAAGATATGTATTCTTGGAATACAAGAATATCTCATATATTCAAGAAGATCCAAATCTAGGGATCTTTTCTAATAGTTTTCGAAATTATAGCTTGTATAGGAGGTTGAGATTTTTGTGGAATATTTTTTTATGGAGAAAAGAATATATGGGATATATTCAAGATTTCTTAGAGTCTAAGAAAAGATTTTCTCCAAGCCCAATATTCATTAAAATTTTCGGCCACTATGAGTTATAAATAGGGGATGATTATTTCATCCCCAAGTACGTAATTCCATGTGTTGGAAAAATCAAGAAGCATAGATATTTTTCTTTTTCCTTAGTTTATTAAATTACTTGAAAGCATCTCCCACCGGTGATCAAGTGAGGTGAAAAGGGAAATACTTGAGAAGGCTTTGGGTTGATAGAGCGAGATCGTAATTGTCCCGTATATCCAAAGGCCAATTCTACAAGAGGTACGTTAATCGCATGTTTACTTGTTTATTCCGCCATAGTTGATATGTGAATTAATTCAACATGCATTATGAAAATTAGTTGTTCGAATTATTATTTGAATTAATTAGGATTAATTCATGCTAGTAATAATTATATTTAAATTCGTATTTAAATTTCATCCCGAATAGATTCCGGGCACCCCTATTTTCCCAACACTAATCACTTAGCATTAAATGACCATTGCCCGTTTCCAAGAACGGGTCAACTGACAACTTTGCGACCGCTCGGAGGCGGTCGCTAATTGAAAATTCAATTCAAAGACCGCCTAGGCGGTCGCTGAACAGGCGGTAAATTGAGTTGGTCAAGTTTGACCGACCTTTAAGTTTTGGCGACCGCCCTGGCGGTCGTAGGCGGTCGCTAATCATTCGATTTAGTGATCGCCTTCGCAATCGGTCGAAATTTTTCTTATTTTAAGATCGGTGGTCTTTTACGGTTGCTAGTCGGTCGCTAATACAATATTTAACGACCGATTCACAGGCGGTCGCTAATATCGATCGCTAAAACGCGAGTTTTTTGTAGTGATAGGCACAGATGGGTCATTCCTCCCAATATTTCATGTATATATTATTTGTATTTATTTTTATCTTCTAATTTTGCAATTATTATTATATTAAGCATTTTATTGATTTATAATTTTTCTATTACAAAAGAAAATATATTTTGTAATTTTTATTATGATTTTTTTTTCTCTAAACTAAACACAATATATGGTAATACAGTCATTCTCATCTACCAACCAAACAACTCAACAATAATTAAGTACTAGATGAGTGCTCGCGTATAACGTGGGATTTTTGTAAAAAATAATTATATTTGTATTATAAATACTTAAATAAATTTATTCACCATAAAATAATATAATTATACTATATAATAAATATATTCAAACAATATGTATGTATAAAATTATAGGATATTAATTCACGACTTTTAGACTCAATCTCAATTTAACAACTATTTTCAATATTCTTATGAAAATTCACACAATTTTTTTGTTTCAATTTGGTAAACAATTTTAAATTATTATGACATAATTTTCTCATGCATCGATTTTTTTCTTTCTAAAAGTGCAAGTTGTAACATCAGATTGAAACAACTAAAGATGTAGTGAATTTTAATAAGATTATTGAAAGTTGTCATTAAATTGAGCCTAAAGATAATAAATTAATATAGAATTAACCCTAAAATTATTAATATTTTTGTGATATTATATTTTAAAGTTTTATCTAATTCAAATATATTAAATCTATAAATTATTTAAATAATATATTATACAATATAAATATGCATTTATTTACACATGTATAAAATATATAATTTATATATATGTCAATTAAATTATATAATATATAAAATAAATTATTAAGCATTTCAAAATAAAAAATAAAAATAACATTAATATAAATCATAAGTGGATTTTAAATTTGTAATACGGCTTTCGAATTACTAACACATTAAGATTTTTTACTCACAAATAAAATGTAAATTGCTATAATCACAATAATATTTATATTATATTGTATTATATTATATACTCAGTTATATACAATAGTATCCACCTGACCACCGAGTTCCTCACTTTAGTGTGTGACCCAGGTTCGATTCACATTGGGAACGAATTGAAGGGAGTTATAAGGTGGCTTGGAGAATTCTTGGAGTATTTGGGGGGCTTGGTGTACTAACTTCTAACTACTAACAACTAACATTTACCGATAAAAAAAAAAAAAACAATATTATTCAAATTTCCTAGACATTCATAACATGACTTAATTGGTAAACATCATAAATATTTTTTAAAGAGGTATAAAGTTCAAATCCATATGAGTGCAATTTTTTTATTAGACTTCTTATTATATATTAAGACCATATAGATGACACATCGGATTCATAAATTGATAAGTATGACATCCACAATCATGCCATATAGACGAAATTAACCTTAGAATGACATATAAGCGAAATTAACCATACGATCACACATAAGCAAGAATTCACTATCATTTTTCACTATTATCAAACTATTTCTCATTCTCCTTACTTTCGAGTATACCAAGCACCGATTAATCAGGTTTCTTTTTGCACTTTATTTCTCCTTACTTTCGAGTTAACCAAGCACCGATTAATCATGTTTCTTTTTACACTTATTTCTCAGTGTTGGCAAATTTTAGAAGATAGATTCACGTATTTCTAAAACTGCTCCACAGCTTTAATTTTTTAAGAGTCTTTCTTTTTTTCTTTTTTATACAGGAGAAGCGTGCTTTTAAGTTATGGATATACTGACCTGGGACGGACGTATATATATCTTGATGATTTGACATTTTAAGTTGCTTTCGGGAAAATAATTCAAGTTTCTCTATGGTTGGTTACCAATGCATATATGCTACGTTTTTCATTCAACTAATAATTAAAAGGAATTAAGGATCTTATATACCAACTCATTAAATCAGATTACAAACGTTAATTGACTTGATGGTTACATGCATCGAAGTTGCTACAAGTTGTGCAAAGAATATTTTTGAAACATATATGATGTGTAAAGAATACTAAATTTTGTCGCAATGATGATTATTATGACCTTCATTTTAATGTGAAAGTTGCACTATAAGAAATTAGTGTATGGTGATAGAAATGCATGTGTGTGTATATATACTAATCAAATATCCCATATATTCTTTTATATACGTACTCATATGTAAATGTAACTAACTGTTCACGGATATATATTTTAAATGGCAATAACATTGAGCTTGATTTATTTGACAAATGTCAACTAAGTAATAGCTCTAAGCCTTCTATAGGCAACAAAGATTTCCTTAACCAAGAAAATAAAACAAAAAAACTCATATAGGCATATAACTAATTTGAATGTTCAAAAATATATATATATATATATATGCATATATATAACTTAATACTAATAGGCAATGTATATCAAAACCTTATTGCTGGTTGCATGCTCGTCTTCATCTTGATATCGCATGCATCCTGTTGTCTTGGTCTCTCCTTTTGCCTCATCTCTTCATCCATATCCACATCAACCAAAGTGGTTTCCTCGCATTGCGCCACTACTTTATCAGACAAGCGCTTTTTCAACTTAAATGGAAGCACAGTTGACAAAATCCGCAACTTGTGAGGAGAAAGCGATCCACAACTGGGAAAATCCACGTTGAGGTGGATAATAAGCTGCCCCTTCATGAATGATCGCTGATACTGATAGTGTGGCATTCCCTCATTATTTATTACCTTATAAGAACCTACAACAAAATCATCATCCAAACAATTGGTATCAGAGTATCTTACAAGGAAGTTTTATGTAGTTATGGATCAATACCTGGCTTAACTGCTTTCCCAGGGTCTGATTTGATTAGAAGTATGAGTTAGCACAAACTGGAACCCACAGAGAGCTTCTCTTAAATTAAGAGATTGCTGGACTCCCTTTTGAACCTGATCCTTTGCATTCAGAACAGACATGCTGAAAATGCCGGACTGTGCCAGGTCCCACTAGACGGTTAGTTGTACCCAGGCAACCATAACATCTGTTACAGCAGGAAATATCCTCGCCTGACAGAAGGTCAGATTCCTGAAGATACACTGACCCGACAGGATCGGGGGTCTACATCGGAAAAGAGTATTTAATGTATTATAGGTCTACGATTGATTGTTAGATTAATATTGTAATAAATCCCTAAAATAAAGGGTTAAGACGAATTCGGGGCCACTTTTGGGCCTTCGGGGGTGAACCTCTATAAATAGGGGGTCACCCCCTCATTGTAATGATGCACATTTTCCCCTCATTCACATATATGCGAAAAGCTCGAATGAAGAACGAAAGTTCTTCCCACATCGTTTGTGTTCGTTTATATTTATTGTTTGTCGGGCATACCCTAAATAGCCACATACATCTATCCGTACAAAAATGCCTGTCAACAATTTGGCGCTAGAAGGAGGGTAAAACCCGAAAATTATTCGAAGATTTTCGGGAAAACCTTCAAGTGTTCTTCAAGAACACCTTCAAATCTTCAAAGAAATTTCATTTATATCTTCAAGTCTTCATTTTCAAATCTTAAACCCCATCTTCAAATCTTCGAACAACAACTAAAGTCCATCGAAAATCATACCCAGATTTCAGTATCAAAATTAGAGAATCAAATTCCAAAGAAACTTTCTGTTCAAAATTAATAGCCAACATTCGTGACTTCCAAAGTCTTTTTCCAAAAAACAAAAATTCCATCTTATATTGTTTCCCTTCAAGAATCATACACGGCCACCCATATATATTATCTCTCTAGAATTGGATAACTCCATCAACGTACATACATACAACCACAGATATATACAGATTATGCATACAAATATAGACATTCAAAGAGCCTCCGCGCACCACCAGCTCAGCCATCCCTAGCCGCGAACCGCGGTTTTCCCGTGCAACTACGAGAGGGACGACACCGCCTCACCTCCATTGCTCGCCGGAAGCCCATCCATTTGTGATATACTCAAGCAAAGCCACCAATATGCGGAGTATTGAAGCAAAAACCGGAGTAGTAAAGGGCTACTGTTTTAGTTTCAGGTCCCCAATGCCTCCCTTGATTGTTGCGCCACGTTTTCTACAACAGTACGATTTTTTCAGTGGCACGTTCCCCAAGACATCAACTCAGGCAAAAGTCAAAAGATTCCCCTATCTCGGTCTGTGCGCCACCGACGCCCTCCCCGCCACCGGCCGCACACCGCTGCCCGTCAGCCTCCGCACGCCCTCATCGAGCCGCCCGCAACCGTCGTCGCCGCACGCGGCACGCCGCCTCCCGCTCGGTCTCCGACGAGCCCGCGTCGCCTCTCCGGCCAGCGAGGCTCACCGCTTCTCCTCCCAACCACCGGCTCGCCGCTAGTCGCGCCTCCCCGCGCCGACTATAACTCCTACCCGCCATCGCCGCCTGCGGCCTATTCTTCCAGCACCTCTCCTACCCCGCCACTGTGGCCACGGTCTTCCCGATCGCCGACTACACAACCGCGGCCAGCCTCCCCGCCAGCAGCCGCGAATGGGGGCCAATCTCCTAGTGCGGTCAACTACTCGCGCCGCCCGCAGCCCGCGGCCGCCCGACTGCCGATGCCTCCCCGCGACCTGCGCCCAAACACCGCCGCGCCCGAACGCGTCCTCCTAGCCGCTCCGCCGCTCGCAGCCGCCTAGCCCTCGCCGCTCCCCGCCGGACAGCCTGTCCGCGCCTCCAATCGCGCGGCCTCCTAGCCGCCCTCGCGCCTCCCCATGTCGGTCAGCGCGCATACCCGCCCGATCCGCCATCAGCGGGGACTCCCCGCTCCTGCCCGCGCCGCCTACTCCTCCACGCGTCCCCGCCGCAATGGGTAGAAGAGTTCTCTTTGCAGATTTTGAAATGGGCAGACTTAAATTAGTCTGGTCCAGGCCCAATCTTGTATTTATTTTCTTGGGCTAATTGTATTAATATTTGTTGGGCCAATTTTAGGCATGAGTTATGGGCCCAGGATATTACTTATTTGGGTATTGTAAGTTGTAGGTAGGCCTGATTATTATAGACTATCGGGCCTGTTATTTTTAGACTCTCAAAAAAAAAAAAAAGAGCAGCGGTTTGAGAGACGGGCATCCGGGACCTCTTCGACAACGAAAAATCTACGGGCAGTCCTTTGCCCACTCGCATCAGGTTATTTCAATAATATCCTTTTAATATATATCACAACTCGCAAATTTTCATATACATTAAAAGCAGGGGCATATATTCATATTTAGAAAATTCAAAACGGGGGCAATTTTTTAAATACAATTTTTATTTGATACTTCCTTTTAATATATATTGTAACTCGTCAGTTTTCATATATATTAAAAGCGGGGGCATATACTCGTATTTCGAAAATTCAAAGCGGGGACAAATTTCGAAATTTAATTTTCATCTGGTAACTTCCTTTTAATATATACTGTAACTCGTAAGTTTTCATATATATTAAAAGCGGGGGCACGGATACACATATCCCAGGCTCATTTTGTGATATCAAAAATAAATTATTCGACACCGAATATTATTAAATACAGTCGGTTATTTGAAACTTCGAATATAATTTCGAAAAATTATTGAGGGTGCTCACCGAATAAATAACTCAATATTTAAAAATGGTCACACCTTTCGACTACAAACATTTGTTCGCCTTCATAGGCGTTGACCGGTCCGCCTTTTAGGCGTCGACATTCCGCCTAAATTGGCGAAGTAATCCGTCTTCTCGACGTCGATTAGTCCGCCTTTCAGGCGTTGACGTATTGATTAGTTCGCCTTCACAGGCGTCAACTAATCTACTCGAGTTAATCCGCCTTTTAGGCGTCGACAATCCGCCTGGAGTGGCGAAGTAATCCGTCTCCTCGACGTTGATTAGTCTGTCTTTCAGGCGTAGACGTATTGATTAGTTCGCCTTCACAGGCGTCAACTAATCTACTCGAGTTAATCCGCCTCTAGGCGTCGACAATCCGTCTGGAGTGGCGAAGTAATCCGTCTCCTCGACGTTGATTAGTCCGCCTTTCAGGCGTAGACGTATTGATTAGTTCGCCTTCACAGGCGTCAACTAATCTACTCGAGTTAATCCGCCTTTTAGGCGTCGACAATCCGCCTAGAGTGGCAAAGTAATCCGTCTCCTCGACGTTGATTAGTCCGCCTTTCAGGCGTAGACGTATTGATTAGTTCGCCTTCACAGGCGTCAACTAATCTACTCGAGTTAATCTGCCTCTTAGGCGCCGACAATCCGCCTGGATTGACGAAGTAATCCGTCTCCTCGACGTTGATTAGTCCGCCTTTCAGGCGTAGACGTATTGATTAGTTCACCTTCACAGGCGTCAACTAATCTACTCGAGTTAATCCGTCTTTTAAGCGTCGACATTCCGCCTAAATTGACGAAGTAATCCGTCTTCTCGACGTCGATTAGTCCGCCTTTCAGGCGTTGACGTATTGATTAGTTCGCCTTCACAGGCGTCAACTAATCTACTCGAGTTAATCCGCCTTTTAGGCGTCGACAATCCGCCTGGAGTGGCGAAGTAAACCGTCTCCTCGACGTTGATTAGTCCGCCTTTCAGGCGTAGACGTATTGATTAGTTCGCCTTCACAGGCGTCAACTAATCTACTCGAGTTAATCCGCCTCTTAGGCGTCGACAATCCGCCTGGAGTGGCGAAGTAATCCGTCTCCTCGACGTTGATTAGTCCGTCTTTCAGGCGTAGACGTATTGATTAGTTCGCCTTCACAGACGTCAACTAATCTACTCGAGTTAATCCGCCTTTTAGGCATCGACAATCAGCCTAGAGTGACGAAGTAATCCGTCTCCTCGACGTTGATTAGTCCGCCTTTCAGGCGTAGACGTATTGATTAGTTCGCCTTCATAGGCGTCAACTAATCTACTCGAGTTAATCCGCCTCTTAGGCGTCGACAATCCGCCTGGAGTGGCGAAGTAATTCGTCTCCTCGACGTTGATTAGTCCGCCTTTCAGGCGTAGACGTATTGATTAGTTCGCCTTCACAGGCGTCAACTAATCTACTCGAGTTAATCCGCCTTTTAGGCGTCGGCAATCCGCCTGGAGTGACGAAGTAATCCGTCTCCTCGACATTGATTAGTCCACCTTTCAGGCGTAGACGTATTAATTAGTTCGCCTTCACAGGCGTCAACTAATCTACTCGAGTTAATCCGCCTTTTAGGCGTCGACAATCCGCCTAGAGTGGCGAAGTAATCCGTCTCCTCGACGTTGATTAGTCCGCCTTTCAGGCGTAGACGTATTGATTAGTTTGCCTTCACAGGCGTCAACTAATCTACTCGAGTTAATCCGTCTTTTAGGCGTCGACAATCCGCCTAGAGTGGCGAAGTAATCAGTCTCCTCGACGTTGATTAGTCCGCCTTTCAGACGTAGACGTATTGATTAGTTCGCCTTCACAGGCGTCAACTAATCTATTCGAATTAATCCGCCTTTTAGGCGTCGATAATCCGCCTAGAGTGGCGAAGTAATCCGTCTCCTCGATGTTGATTAGTCCGTCTTTCAGGCGTAGACGTATTGATTAGTTCGCCTTCACAGGCGTCAACGAATCTACTCGAGTTAATCCGCCTCTTAGGCGTCGACAATCCGCCTGGAGTGGCGAAGTAATCCGTCTCATCGACGTTGATTAGTCCGTCTTTCAGGCGTAGATGTATTGATTAGTTCGCCTTCACAGGCGTCAACTAATCTACTCGAGTTAATCCGCCTCTTAGGCGTCGACAATCCGCCTGGAGTGGCGAAGTAATCAGTCTCCTCGATGTTGATTAGTCCGTCTTTCAGGCGTAGACGTATTGAATAGTTCGCCTTCACAGGCGTCAACTAATCTACTCGAGTTAATCCGCCTTTTAGGCGTCGACAATCCGCCTAGAGTGGCGAAGTAATCCATCTCCTCGACGTTGATTAGTCCGCCTTTCAGACGTAGACGTATTGATTAGTTCGCCTTCACAGGCGTCAACTAATCTACTCGAGTTAATCTGCCTCTTAGGCGCCGACAATCCGCCTGGATTGACGAAGTAATCCGTCTCCTCGACGTTGATTAGTCCGCCTTTCAGGCGTAGACGTATTGATTAGTTCACATTCACAGGCGTCAACTAATCTACTCGAGTTAATCCGTCTTTTAAGCGTCGACATTCCGCCTAAATTGGCGAAGTAATCCGTCTTCTCGACGTCGATTAGTCCGCCTTTCAGGCGTTGCCGTATTGATTAGTTCGCCTTCACAGGCGTCAACTAATCTACTCGAGTTAATCCGCCTTTTAGGCGTCGACAATCCGCCTGGAGTGGCGAAGTAATCCGTCTCCTCGACGTTGATTAGTCCGCCTTTCAGGCGTAGACGTATTGATTAGTTCGCCTTCACAGGCGTCAACTAATCTACTCGAGTTAATCCGCCTCTTAGGCGTCGACAATCCGCCTGGAGTGGCGAAGTAATCCGTCTCCTCGACGTTGATTAGTCCGTCTTTCAGGCGTAGACGTATTGATTAGTTCGCCTTCACAGACGTCAACTAATCTACTCGAGTTAATCCGCCTTTTAGGCATCGACAATCAACCTAGAGTGACGAAGTAATCCGTCTCCTCGACGTTGATTAGTCCGCCTTTCAGGCGTAGACGTATTGATTAGTTCGCCTTCATAGGCGTCAACTAATCTACTCGAGTTAATCCGCCTCTTAGGCGTCGACAATCCGTCTGGAGTGGCGAAGTAATTCGTCTCTTCGACGTTGATTAGTCCGCCTTTCAGGCGTAGACGTATTGATTAGTTCGCCTTCACAGGCATCAACTAATCTACTCGAGTTAATCCGCCTTTTAGGCGTTGACAATCCGCCTGGAGTGACGAAGTAATCCGTCTCCTCGACGTTGATTAGTCCACCTTTCAGGCGTAGACGTATTAATTAGTTCGCCTTCACAGGCGTCAACTAATCTACTCGAGTTAATCCGTCTTTTAGGCATCGACAATCCGCCTAGAGTGGCGAAGTAATCCGTCTCCTCGACGTTGATTAGTCCGCCTTTCAGGCGTAGACGTATTGATTAGTTCGCCTTCACAGGCGTCAACTAATCTACTCGAGTTAATCCGCCTTTTAGGCGTCGACAATCCGCCTAGAGTGGCGAAGTAATCAGTCTCCTCGACGTTGATTAGTCCGCCTTTCAGACGTAGACGTATTGATTAGTTCGCCTTCACAGGCGTCAACTAATCTACTCGAGTTAATCCGCCTTTTAGGCGTCGATAATCCGCCTAGAGTGGCGAAGTAATCCGTCTCCTCGATGTTGATTAGTCCGTCTTTCAGGCGTAGACGTATTGATTAGTTCGCCTTCACAGGCGTCAACTAATCTACTCGAGTTAATCCGCCTCTTAGGCGTCGACAATCCGCCTGGAGTGGCGAAGTAATCCGTCTCATCGACGTTGATTAGTCCGTCTTTCAGGCGTAGATGTATTGATTAGTTCGCCTTCACAGGCGTCAACTAATCTACTCGAGTTAATCCGCCTCTTAGGCGTCGACAATCCGCCTGGAGTGGCGAAGTAATCAGTCTCCTCGATGTTGATTAGTCCGCCTTTCAGGCGTAGACGTATTGATTAGTTCGCCTTCACAGGCGTCAACTAATCTACTCGAGTTAATCCGCCTTTTAGGCGTCGACAATCCGCCTAGAGTGGCGAAGTAATCCGTCTCCTCGACGTTGATTAGTCCGTCTTTCAGACGTAGACGTATTGATTAGTTCGCCTTCACAGGCGTCAACTAATCTCCTCGAGTTAATCCGCCTTTTAGGCGTCGACAATCCGCCTAGAGTGGCGAAGTAATCCGTCTCCTCGACGTTGATTAGTCCGCCTTTCGGGCGTTGACTTATTGATTAGTTCGCCTTCATAGGCATCAACTAATCTACTCGAGTTAATCCGCCTTTTAGGCGTCGACAATTCGCCTGGAGTGGCGAAGTAATCCATCTCCTCGACGTTGATTAGTTCACCTTTCAGGCGTAGACGTATTGATTAGTTCGCCTTCACCGGCGTCAACTAATCTCTTTCTCGAGTTAATCCGCCTTCTCGACGTTGATTTGTCTGTCTTTTACGCGTTGACATATTGATTAGTTCGCCTTCACCGGCGTCAACTAATCTGCCTCTCAAGACGATCCGTCACTCGGCCTTGATAAGTTCGCCTTCACCGGCGTCAACTAATCCGCCTCTCGGCGTGGATCCAGTCCGCATTTTAAGCGTTGACTTTCCGCCTTAATGGGCGAGGTGTTGTTTAGTTCGTCTTCACTGGCGTTAACTAATCTATTCTCTGCTTTGGTTTATCCATGTTAACGGCATCGACCAGTCCGCCTTCACCGGCATCGACTGACCCGCGTCGCTTTCGCCCACTTGTGGCCGTAATATATCGTGTCCTAGACGTTTTGATTAATCTTTTAAGCGGTTGTTAACTCAATCCCATCATCGTGAAGTCGCTGCCCGTCAATCGGCTAAAACACTTCACTCATTAACCTGTTGGTTAATCTTTTAAGCGGTTGTTAATTCAATCACATCATCGTGAAGTCGCTGCCCGTCAATCGGCTAAAGCACTTCACTCATTAACCTGTTGGTTAATCTTTTAAGCGGTTGTTAACTCAATCCCATCATCGTGAAGTCGCTGCCCGTCAATCGGTTAAAGCACTTCACTCATTAACCTGTTGGTTAATCTTTTAAGCGGTTGTTAACTCAATCCCATCATCGTGAAGTCGCTGCCCGTCAATCGGCTAAAACACTTCACTCATTAACCTGTTGGTTAATCTTTTAAGCGGTTGTTAATTCAATCCCATCATCATGAAGTCGCTGCCCGTCAATCGGCTAAAGCACTTCACTCATTAACCTGTTGGTTAATCTTTTAAGCGGTTGTTAATTCAATCCCATCATCGTGAAGTCGCTGCCCGTCAATCGGCTAAAGCACTTCACTCATTAACCTGTTGGTTAATCTTTTAAGCGGTTGTTAACTCAATCCCATCATCGTGAAGTCGTTGCCCGTCAATCGGCTAAAGCACTTCACTCATTAATCTGTTGATTAATCTTTTAAGCGGTTGTTAATTCAATCCCATCATCGTGAAGTCGCAGCCCGTCTATCGGCTAAAGCACTTCACTCATTAATCTGTTGATTAATCTTTTAAGCGGTTGTTAATTCAATCCCATCATCGTGAAGTCGCTGCCCGTCTATCGGCTAAAGCACTTCACTCATTAATATGTTCATTAATCTTTTAATCGATTGTTAATTCAATCATGTATTCGTGAAGTCGCTGCCCGTCTATCGACTAAAGCACTTCTCTCATTAATCTGTTGATTTATCTTTTAATTGTTTGTTAAGTCAATCTGTTGTCCGTGAAGTCGCTACCCGCAAGCGGCCTAAGCACTTCATTAATTTATCATCGCGGTCCTTACCGCCCTATTATTAAAATCAATGTCAGCCAGTGCAAGAACTATTTATTAATTGAACATCACTATTCTCGACTCGGGGGCACGACTGAAGATCGTACCCCACCTAACCTATCCAGTTTCAAAAGTTTGACAATACGAAGATGACTTGAAAGATTCGCCGATCAAGGACCCTATCGTCGAAGATTCCTCCAGGGCATCCGAGCTATCTTGTTTTTAGGCTCGGGGGCAAAACCTATTTGAAGCACAAATCAAGATCGAACTCTGGCCGCATTCAGAGCCCAATCTTGGGGGCAATTGTTACAGCAGGAAATATCCTCGCCTGACAGAAGGTCTGATTCCTGAAGATACACTGACCCGACAGGATCGGGGGTCTACATCGGAAAAGAGTATTTAATGTATTATAGGTCTACGATTGATTGTTAGATTAATATTGTAATAAATCCCTAAAATAAAGGGTTAAGACGAATTCGGGGCCACTTTTGGGCCTTCGGGGGTGAACCTATATAAATAGGGGGTCACCCCCTCATTGTAATGATGCACATTTTCCCCTCATTCACATATATGCGAAAAGCTCTCATTCGAGGGAAGAACGAAAGTTCTTCCCCCATCGTTCGTGTTCGTTTATATTTATTGTTTGTAGGGCATACCCTAAATAGCCACATACATCTATCCATACAAAAATGCCTGTCAACAACATCTACCAGAATTTCCACTTTCTGAACCTTTTCTGATAGGTATAGAATGCAAATAAGAAAACTATGACCTAAGAGTAACCAAAAAAAAAAATTGGAAAGAAAGGGAGGGAGGTTGTTTGATAGAAGTAACAAAAGGGCTGATGCACTGAATTCTGTGTTCAAATGGTATTCAACAAATAGTCTTTTAAGTTGTATACAAAAATTTGTCTGAAAATTTTTTATGGTTAAACACAAAGTTTAACTAGCAGAAGATAGACACTTTTGTTTTCTTTTTTCTTTTTAGTGCTTCCAATCTTGCTCCAACTTAGTAGTGTGCGCAAGGATTGAAAGATCAGATAAGGAAGCTTACACACAAAACATTTAAAAGAAGATGAACATGGGATTCAAAACCATAATAGCCATCAAGAACTTGTTGTAATTTGTAAGACTTAACCAGTAAATTTAGCCAAGAGTATATACCCTTTACACTTGGTGTAAAATATGTTCTGAGAGATGGGAATTTTAATTTCTAGTTGTACCACTGTACAATTCCTCTACAAAAACCTTTAATTGCTGCACTACATCTTCACCTCTTTGCCTTGTGCTTCGACCTACACAATAAATCCAAAATGTTATTACTATATTAAATTAAAAACCGCTAAGTAAATCGGTTATGTCACCACCATAACCTCTAGCAAATCCACCACCAAACATATTGAATTGATCAAGTGAAGGACTGCCTCCTCCAAATCTCTCATTGAGACCATCTTCGCCGTGAATGGCCACCTCCTCCGAATTCCTCCTTGAGACCATCTTCACCACATTTATCGTAAATCTTCCTCTTTTCCGGATCAACTCCTTGAACTGATTTAAACACAAAAGGAAAGAGTTGAGCTCAGAGTTGTTAGGAAAATCTGCAGAATCCTACAATTCAAGATTTCCTTTTTGGGGAAGTGTTAAAAGACATAACATTGCACATTGCACATTTTATGAACTGCAAGGAAAAAAGACTTGCTTTTTCAGGATCTCCACCTTTGTCGGGATGCTTCTTAATTGCAGCTTTTTTATAAGCTTTCTTGAGTTCATCCGGACTTGCACTTCGTAATACTTAAGGTAATCGCTACTTGGATCCCGTCTAAACATACTGATTTTATTTCAGTTCTGCAGAAGTGGAATTCAACAGCAAATTAAAAGGAGAACTTGAAATATATCAAATTATAGAAATAGTCACAGTTGCTTTATTAGGCGTATACATAATTAATATGTTTGAGCGACTAAAATACAGAGTTATGCAAATTGAACAGACCTTCAAAAAAAAGATATCCAGGAGTTCATCAATCAACTCCATGAAGTAACCATAAGAACTCTGGAAATATTTCTTTTTCTAGTAGAGAATTTAGATCAGGTGGCAATCAAATAACTTAGAATCAGAAAGAATTAGGCATGCAAAGATGCACATTAATTTTATCCATTTCTATTCCACCTAGGCTAGCTAGCTGTCTTAAACATCTACATAAGTCAGATGATTATTTCACAAGGATACATAACATTTTGGAGAAGAATTATGATCTTTAGCATAACCAAAATTTATATCAGCCAAGCCAAGCAATGTTTTTCATATTTCAAGTATCCATCATATTCAAAAAGATGAAAGCAATAACACCAACAAACACAAGTGAAAGTAATGCACCATTAATGATGATATTTAAAATCTGCCCTAATAGAGATCATTATCAGCAATTTACACAACATTGAAAAATGACCTAACACCCCCATCTCACTTGTTAAACAAAACAACCACGTGGCCATTTACAAGAATGCATCTACATAATCTATTTCAAAACGTAAAGATTAACGTGCATGCATTCTTGTAAACTAATTTTTTTTTAAAACAATGTTATTCTGATCAGATAAACCTACGTCCACTCTCCCTTTTACAAGGGGTCTTACTATCCAACCAACTTACTCACGAACCATAGGAATTGACAAGTACCAGCACCTTGTTACACACTTTAGATCTAGCTTCGATCTAAAGTTCTAACTCCAACCTTATCTATCAAGATGAACAGGTTGAGTATTGATTCCAACTATGAACTCCTTAATGAGTAGATGAGTAATAAGATCCTAAGAGTGCTAGATTGTTTGAGTATAGTAAAAGCTTGAGAGTATTCTTCGTGCGCGTAACTAGAGCTTTTCTTCAAACTGACACTCTTGTATTTATAGAGGTGATTAGGGTTTAGCCGTTGGAGAGCTAATCTAATTAGATCTCTATTTATGGAAGCTTCAATCAATCAATTCCCTAATTGATTGATTGGGTTGGTGAGATCCTTGGATTGCTATCTTCATTTGACTTTTCAATCTGATCAAGTTGACATTATTCAAAACACCAACGGTCAATGCTTCCTTTGCATAACTCTGATTCTTCCAGAGTAGGCTGAACCAGACACCAGATGACCCAGAGGTCCTCTGGTCCAGAGTCGGTTAAGAAACAATTTTTCCCTTAGAATCTGGAGATGATTCTAAGCTACTTTTGTTTCACCAGACTCGTCTGGTCTGGGGAAAGGTCTTTTGCCTCTAATCTGATCTTCTCTGGTGAAGTCTTCTGGTGGAGTCCTCTGGACTAAGTCCTAATCTAGTTCCTCATCTGGCTAACAGGTCCAGATGATCCTATTACAACTTCTGGTTTGTTTTCCAACTTCATCAAAACTAACAACATTTTTCCTAACAATTTTCCCCTTTTTGATGAAGTTAAAACAATACCAGAACTGATCAAAAGATAAGCAAGAAAAGCACAGAAAGACAAGATCTTAAAATAGATCTTATCATGCAAACAAAGAGACAACAAAAAGTTGTCTTTCAAACAGAAGAGATAGAGACTTTTCATTAACAATCAGAACAGAAGGAATTACATATTACAAGGCAAAGTTTCTATTCTAAGCATATCTCCTATCATCCTTTGGCACGAGGAACCAGTCTAGAAAGCGATATTGAACTGCTCTAAGCTCTGCAGAACTGGATGGGGTGAAGTCCTTGAGTACCTTGGTCTTGAACAGCTTCTTGAGTTCCCCCAATCAATCTGGTCTCCGTTCATTGGAGTGTTGAGATAGTGAAATTCAGGTGCAGTCACTTCCAGATTGAATTGGATGGTGGAATCCATCAGTTGCTTGTAAAGATCAGAGTCGTAGGTCTTCATCTAGGTGTGGAATGTCCTGTTGATTAACTCTTCGTCTTCTGGTGGAGGCCTGTGGATGTAGTGTTGGATGAACCAGAGAGTCTTCGCATCCTTCCACTGGTTAATCAACGGAACAGGCATAGTCAAATCAAAAGATCCTTCTGTCCTGAGAGGTAGGACATCCATCACTTCAATGGGCTTCTTCTTCTGGCTTGAACTTCCACTGGCACTAGGAATAGGGACACCAGCTTCTCTTGCCTTCTTGTTCTGCCTTCGAACATATCCCAGTCTCTGCTCTTCATCGATATTCTTCCTTATCCTAGCAACTTTCTCTTCTTCAGTTTCTTCTCTCAATCTCTTCTCTGCTTCTTCTACCACTTCTTCTAAGAAGGTCTATTTCACCCTTCTTAACTTCTTTCTAGCAGGATTAGGAACAGTCACTGAATCTAGTTCAGAATCCAGGTTCTCCTCATCTGCAATAAGTTGCCTGGCCACTGCAATTGATTTGAGCTCATCCTTCTTCTTCTTCTAGAGCTCAGCTTGAGCAAGAGTACTCTCCAACAGGTCCAGACGACCAGAATGGTTGAACAACGTATCATTAGTACTCTTTCCCAGGTCAGTTCTGGCCTTCTCTTCCCACTTTTTAACTTTATCAAAGAGGGGCTCCACGACCTGCCTGACCAGAACTGGCAACTCGGTGTTAGAAGAAGTTTGTAGATCCCTGAGCTTCTTTGTTTCCTCAACATAAGCCTGTGCCTCAGCTACCAGGCGCTCCTGCTTGCTCAGCATCTCCTGCAGGGAGTCCTTCAACTTGGCTGTCTCCAACATCTGAAAAGCCATTTCCACCTTAAGCACAGAGACAGGTCGCATCTGGTCCAGAACATACTCCTGCAGCTGTCTCTGGCTATCCATGATGTCAAGCTTTAAGAACAGACCATTGGCCTTGAAGACAGCCTTAGCAGAGACAAAGGTAGATTTGGTCTGCTTGAGAAATCGTTTCCTCTCTTGCCTGATCTGGTGCTCAATCATGGTTGGTCCCAGATGTTGCATGGCCTTGCAGAATCTGCCAATCTCCTGGATCTGCTCATTGAAGAACAACTTCATCTTGTGAAGCACAGCAGAAGTGACATCAAAGTCCTCTTCATCAGAGTACAACTCTGGAGGAAAAGAGAAGTGGGGGCCAAATGTGTAGGAAGGGCCCTCTGGAGATATCATGACTCCTCTTTGGATCAGGAGAGTCCTAATCACCACCTTGGCAAATGCTGGAGACTCAAGTTCTGCAGGATTCTGAACATTCAGCTTCTTCTTGATCTCAATCTCCTAGTTAGCAAAACCAGATAGGCTCATCTCATCCAGAAGCAGCACCAAATCTTCAACATCCTCAAGTTTGGCCTTGCTCCAGACTTTACCATCGGTCAGATCTGCCAGGAGAGGTAAGTGCTCCAAGAGGATAGAAAACTGCTCTCTTAGCCAGAGCTGAGCACTTACACTCATACTCTGTCGGATGGGGGCCATGTCTGTGTCATTGAATGTGAAGGGAGTGAGCATCCGAGCATAGGAGGATGAGGCTAAGTTGGGAGGCTCAAGTGAAGCATCCGCATCTTCACTATCATCGCTAATTGAACTTGTGGGGAAGGGAGGAAGACCAGGAAATCCCAAGGCCATAGAAGTGGAGGGATTTGGATCTATTTGAGTATGAGGGGGGATAGGTGTTTAGGCATGAGAGGTAGAGGGGTTTGTGTGGGTGGAAGTAGAGGGTTGTTCTGTACCAGAAGAGGTAATGGGCACCTCTGGTATAGAGGTTGTTTGGGGGGTGGGGTGAAGGATTAGTGGGTAGGGGTGATTGAGAGGGAATGGAAGATGGTGTTTGAGTGGGAAGGGGAGAGGATGTTTGAGTGGGAAGGGGAGAGGATGTATGTGGAGGAGTCTGTTCTGGTGCAGGTGCAGATGGTTGTGCACCAGAAACAGATGGTTGGGCTAGGGTTTCTGGGGGGAGAAAGGTAAGGTGAAATGAGATTAACATGAGGTGGAGAAGAGGGGTTTACCTCGGCTGAGTCAACATCAGTCGTAACCACAGCAGGGACAGATACAGTGGCCTCTGTATCTGGAATGGCAGCAGCAGACGAGGTCACATCCACTTCCATCTCTGGATGAGCTGCTTCTTCAAGGGCATGATCCTGAGAGGTATCCAGAGAAGAGCTGGAGTCTGAATCTTGCAAGATGGCTCTCCTGGCCATTGACTTCTTCTTGAGAGGAACCTCTTCCTTATCTTTAGAGTCCTCTGCATCTGCAGGCTCATCTCTTAGAAGAGACTTCTTCTCTACCTTCTTTTACTTCTTAGATTTCTTCCCAGAAGGCTTGCTAGCCCCACCTTCCTCTGGTCTGGTCCTCTTCTTCGTTGGACCACCCTTCTTTGCTTTTGGTGAAGATACTGATCCTTCTTCACTACCCTTTTGCTTCTTCAAAGCAGACGAAAGAGGAATCTGGTCATCACTTGATGAACCAGAAATTACCACATTTGAGGAATCAGGGACATTAGACTTATTCTTCACATTTCTCTTTCCCTTAGGAGGGGAAGGAATAACTTGAATCGGCTGGGCATGGATGGCTCATTCTCCATCCGAATCTGGATGCCTGTGCAGAGGTCCATCCTTATTGTAAAGGATCTTGGACTTGTTGAACTTCTTACAGCAACTGGCCTTCCACACCTTATCTGGTAGCAGATGATCCAGAATAAGAGTGATCTTCGTTCCTAAGGACACATTGGCATTAAAATATAATTGCATCTCTCCATGTTTATCTGGGCATACCTCCTTCTGGATCTTCGCCTTGTTCTTCCTCATCACATTCCAGAAGAACTCTGTCCAGCCACACTCAACACCATCATAGATCGCCCTCATCACGCACAATCTCCCAGTAAAAATCGCATCTGTACTGTGATTTTCACACATCAGGATCTTCACAACTATATCAAATAGTACCTTGTACTTCTGCCTCAAGTGCTTATCAAGAAATCCCTTAGTCAAGTTCTTGCAAAAGGACCTTGCAAAGATCTTGAAAGACTCAATTGCCTCACTCTCCTTGTACTTTAATGGATCCACTTCAGCCATAGGAACATTTCCAAAAAGCTTGCTAAAATCCCTCTTCGAAAGAACCACCGTCTCGTCGTCAATCTTCGAAGCAATCTCATCATAATAAATCTTCATCCACACCAGGAACTGGCCAGCATAATAATTCAAGGTGCGAGAGTCCTTTGAAATCGCAGAGATAAGATCTTCCACGCCTGATCTGCTAAGAAGATGCAGGATCTCTAACGCAACAGAGTTGCGAGTGGAATAGAAGTCCACAACCATCTCCGTCTTCAACTTTTGATAGGCATAAGCAGGTTGAAGTTGTATTTGGACACCATTTCTGTAAGAGGGAAGGAGAAAGAAGAAGGCTTTTGCAGAGAGAGGTTAGGGTTTGAGAATATTTGAAAATGTGAAGAGACAGAATGAAAAAAAATCAGTTTATAAGAGAAATGTATGCGTGAATTTGAAATTAATTAAAATGTGTACGCGTGGAATTAACATTAAATTAAGGGGACAAGATCAATTTGTCAATTAATTGACATATTGCACTTTAATTAAATCTGATGGTCAAGATGAATTTATGCAAGATACAGATTTAATTGTGTGCGTGGCGCAGTCATTGGGACTGGGTTCGAGGGATTTTGTGGCAGTCAAGAGAAAAAGTCAAATGATTGCCTAGGCCCACGACCCTGGTTTTAAATACACTTTGAATATGAAACGTTTGGGTGTATTTAGTAATTTGAAAAGTGTATCCCAATGACTAGACACAAAAGAGTAAAGACTTACCTGTCATCTGGAATTGTAACCAGGTGATACACAAGTGCTCTAATGTTACATCTCATCAGGTGAGGCTTGTCTGTTATCTGGTATGAACCCAATGTTGGAGTTATACGTGAAAGTATGTTTTTACTTTGTATAACTCATGTATTAAACACTTGTTTATGAGAATAATTCTTTTATCACATTTGCTTTAGATATGATTGAATGTTGAATATTTATTGCAACTGGTTCATTATAAATGGTACTTGTTACATTGTAGTTAATGTGGTGATACCAGATCACGGAAGATCACATTAACGGTCTCCTTGTAACTAAACATACAAATTCACGACCTAGGTGGAATTGAACAATCCGCCGTGAAAGGTCGATGTGTATATCTCAGATTGGTTTGTCTTGACTAAGAGATTGTACTAGCCCATTTAGTATGTGTTGAAGAGGACCTACAACGAGGATAAATTCTTCTGTTCTGAAATGTGAAGAATTAGACCTCAGTGGTTATTGATTTCTTAATCTCCGTCACTTAAATAGGAGCGTGTGTGCTTAATGGTTACTGCTTTGATTCATGTTGGGTGAGAATCATCGTGACTTCGAACTTTGTGTTTTGGGCAGTAATATTAATCATACGACGATTGCTAAGATTTAATAGGGAGAAACGAGTGTGAGTACGGCTCGTGTGATTAGTCCCCTTGGTGGGCTCCGAAGTTTTATCGTACCAAATCTTACAAGTGAAGAATCAGTTTCTTCGGTACGGATAATAATGTTGAGCTGTCTTTACTCCAAGGTGAAATATATTAATTAATTTAGAGCTATTCAGAAGCTTAATTAATTAATGGACTTGATAATTTTAAACGCGAGAAATAATAACCGGGAGCCCATATCATCGTAACATGGATTAAGATGGCTAGTGCAATATTAATTTATTAGTGGTACTAATTAATATTAATGGGCTAAATTATATTTAGGCTCAATATTGAAATTCAGGAGCCCATTGGAGGTCCAATCTTAATTCTCCTTAAAGGCCCCTCAAGTAGCCCAATAATGATAAGGTGATTAAAATAAAAAGAATATATTATGCTGATTTTTCTATTTTTTTTTTCGAAAATTAGAGATCAAGGAGAGAGAAGATTTTGTTGATTTTCTTGGAAAGATATTATGGAAGATATGTATTCTTGGAATACAAGAATATCTCATATATTCAAGAAAATCCAAATCTTGGGAATTCTACTTGAAATTTTTGAAAACTTTGAGTTTATAAGGTGAGTGAGATTTTTGTGGAATATTTTACTGTGGAGAAAAGAATATATGAGATATATTCAAGATTTCTTAGAGTCTAAGAAAAAGATTTTCTCCAAGCCCATATACCCACATATTTTTTGCCACTCTTAATTATAAATAGGGGGTGATTATTTCATCTCCAAGTACATAATTCCATGTGTTGGAAAAATCAAGAGCATATATATTTTTCGTTTTCCTTAGTTATTTAAATTACTTGAAAGCATCTCCCACCGGTGATCAAGTAAGGCGAAAGGGAAATACTTGAGAAAGTTTTTGGGTTGATAAAGTGTGATCGTGATTGTCCCTTTTATTCAAAGGCTAATTCTACAAGAGGTACGTAAGTTACATAAATTCTTGTTTATTCCGCCTAGATTTTATGTGAATTAATTCAACATGCATAATGTTAAATTTGTTGTTGGAATTATTATTTGAATTAATTAGGATTAATTCATGCTAGTAAAAATTGAATTTAAATTCGTATTTAAATTTCATCCCAAATAGACTCCGGACACCCTATTTTCCCAACAACAGGTATCAGAGCCACGGTTTCGGGCTCTGATCTTTAAATTGGAATTTAAATTGTTTAATATTAAATTGAAATTGGATAGTAGAATTGCTATATCTTTTTTGATGGTATCCAATTGTCATGGTTTTAATGTTTATAATTTTTTTTCATGCGTGTGAATTAATTATTTTTAATTCGATTCGTTCAAATTCGTTTTTTCTAGTGAGAAAATTCACGAGTAGATTAGTTGTTTTTATTTTGATTTGATCATTGTAATAGACTAGTCTAGATCTAGTATTTATTTTTTTGAATAAATTGTAACCGGATCGAGATGAAGAACGAAGAATTAAAGACGGCGTACCCAGACGACGTATGCATGCGTGGCGCATGTATGGGCGTAAAGTCATGCACGGGGTGAAAAACGAGAATGAACGGCGAAACCCGGTGCACGGGGTGCGCGAGGTGCACGACCCGCGCACGACGGGCACGGCAGGGCGCGAGCGCTCGCGCACGTAAGTGGCGCTCAGCGGCCAGCTACTCGGCGTCGTGCCGAGAGACGCGCGGGCCCACTCTGTGGGCCGACGCATGCCGTATCTCTGGCCGTGAAATTTTAAATTTCATTTTTCAGTTTTTGTGTAATTTTAAACATCATCCCGAACCCCAAACGAAGTTGTTTTTTGATGAAGTGTTGTTGTTCGAGTGGGAGCATGTCGAGACGAACGATGGAAAGCAACAAGGACAATATTTCGTATCAAGACGTGAAGAAATTAAACCGTGACAATTGGATTTGAGTGCTCCAATGTGTTTAATTTTGTTTTGATGGATGTTTTATTTTCTGCACTTATTATTATTTGTTAATTTGTGTTTGAATGAATTTTATTGTCCAAGAAAAACCTTACTTTCGAAAATTACTAAGTATATTTATTTAATCGCAATTTTATTCCGGATATTAAAATTGGATTAATTTGGCCTCCATAATTTATTTATTTGTGAAGTTCTTTTGTAATACATTTCCCCCTCGGATCGGCCAAAAGGACGAATTTCACATGAATAAATTCCGAAAGGATGATTGTAGATTATTACTAGTGGCGGTATTGACCCTCACCACGAGTAGCTTGCTCAAAGCGAAATAATAATCCTGTATTTAATTATGTTTATTACTTAAGCATAAGAAATTGATATTAACTTACTCCCCTCGGAGTCCCTGTCAATTTTTATGTGGTCAAAGTGGGAGCCAACTATTAATTTTGAATTAAGGATTTGTAATTTTTAAGTTTGTGATCCGCTTGAATGTGTTTAAATGTATAGACCACCCCTCGTGGCACATTTAAATTATTTCGAGATGTTGGCTGATGCATGATTATATTGTTTTAAGGTTTCAATATAATTGATGTGATCGAATTATGTGATAATTTCATATTTTTCTAGATATTGATATGAATGTATGTTTTATTCTCAGTTCCTCGTGTCGCAACCTTTTAATCCATTGTTTAGTATACTTAAAGATAACAAACTTGTCGGTGAGAATTATGTTGATTGAAAACATAATCTTGATAATGTCCTAACCGCTCAACACCACAAATGGGTACTTACTACTCCTAAGCCCCAAGAGCCTGCCGAAGATGCGAGCAAGACGGTCAAGAAAGAGCATAAGAGTTGGTTTGACTCCGATGAGATGGCTAGGTGTACTATTCTGGCTTCAATGTCAGATGTGTTGCAACACCAACACCAACACATGGAGACCGCCTCTGAGATAATGCTCAATCTTAAAGCAATGTTTAAACATCAGAACCGTACAGCTAGGCAAATCACCATGCGAAAGATGCTTTCGTTGAAGATGGTGGAAGGTACGCCCATAAGGGATCACGTTATCGAGATGATGGGTTATCTCAACAAGTTGGAAGTACTTGGTGCGGAATATGATCTCCCTACTAAGTGCTTCAACTGTGGTGAGAAGGGACATTGGAGGGTGACCTGTTCTAAGCCTAAGAAGGCGGTAAAGAAAGGTAAGTCTCATGCTTTAGTCGTTGAAACTTATATTGCGGCGTATGCTGCCCACGTTTGGGTAGTGGATACCGGGGCAACTGATCATATTTGTTTCACTCTTCAGGGGTTCCAACTAACCCGACGACTTAGCAAGAATGAGATCCTCGTTACTTTGGGCGATGCTACGAGAGTGGCAGCCGAAGCAGTTGGAGCCGTGCACCTATCTTTTGAAGATAGAGTTTTAATTTTAAGAGATGTTTTATACGTTCCGAACTTTAGGAAGAATTTAATTTCAGTTTCTAAGTTGTTTTTTGATGGATATTCAGTTACTTTTAATAAAGTTGTTACTGTTTCTTTTAAGAATGATACTATCTGTCATAGAACGTTGGTAAACAATCTCTATACGATTAAGTGTGCACACTACTCAAATAATGAATCTAATAACACGTCGATCATTTCGAGTAATAAAAGAAAGTGTTCTTTGGAGATGAACGAAATACTTCTATGGCATCTTAGACTAGGTCATGTTAATCTAAGGCGGATAGAGAGATTGGTGAAGACGAATCCTTGGAATTATTCCAAGTCGAACTGTTTCCAACTTGTGAATCCTGTTTAGAGGGTAAAATGACCAAGAGGGCATTTGGAGCCAAGGGGAATAGAGTCACGGAAGTGTTAGAACTCGTTCATACCGATGTGTGTGGTCTAATGACGATCAAAGCAAGAATGGGGTATGAGTATTTTGTCACTTTCATTGACGATTACTCAAGATATGGGTATATTTACCTTATGAGGCATACGTCTGAAACTTTTGATAAGTTCAAGGAGTTTAAGGCCGAAGCCGAAAAACATAGGAAAAGAGTATCAAGTTCCTACGATCAGATCGTGGGGGCGAATACCTCAGCGATGAATTCTTGAACTACTTATCGGATGAAGGGATCGTATCCAAGTTAACCGCACCGGGAACCCCTCAACAGAATGGTGTGGCGGAACGAAGAAACCGGACTCTTTTAGAGATGGTCAGATCCATGATGAGTTATTCGGATTTACCCAAGTCGTTTTGGGGTAATGCCTTGGAAACGGCGGCTTACATTCTAAACTTGGTGTCATCCAAATCGGTTCCTAAAACCCCAATGGAATTGTGGACCGGGCGCAAGCCCAGTCTAAGACATTTGCGGATTTGGGGTTGTCCGGCATACGTGCTAGACAAGGAAGCCAGTAAGTTGGATCCACGTTCGGAATTAAGGCTGTTTATAGGATACCCTGCGGGAACGAAAGGGTGTATATTCTATAGTCCCAAGGATCAAAAGACCGTGATTAGTACACACTTTAAATTCTTGGAGGAAGACTATATGAACAATTGGAAGCCTAAAAGTGAAATTACCTTAGAAGAATTGAGAGGTCAAACCTCGATACCAAGTATACAAGATGATATACCACACGTCACATCTTCACAACTAGAACCCCGTCGCAGTGGGAGGATTGCTAGACAACCCGAGAGATTCATGGGAATAGGAGAATCTTCAGATTTAATTCCCGGCGATGAATCAGACCCGTGGACATACGACGAGGCAATCCAAGACAAAGACGCGGAGTCGTGGCAAACAGCAATGGAAACCGAGATGGGTTCGATGGATCATAATCAAGTGTGGGAGTTGGTCGAACCACCCAATGGGGTAGAACCCATTGGATGCAAGTGGGTGTACAAGAGGAAAAGAGGACCGGACGGAAGGGTTGAGACCTTCAAAGCAAGGCTAGTGGTCAGAGGGTATACTAAAAAAGAAGGGATCGATTATGATGAGACCTTTTCGCCTGTAGCTATGCTTAAGTCCATCCGTATTCTCTTGTCGATTGTTGTGCACCTAGATTACGAGATCTGGCAAATGGATGTCAAGACAGCTTTCCTTAACGGAAGTATTGACGGGATATATATCTATATGCAACAGCCCAAAGGTTTTATTGAAAAAGGCCAAGAGCACCTCGTATGCAAGCTTAAGAGATTCATTTATGGACTTAAGCAAGCATCGCGTACTTGTAACCAGTGTTTTGATCAAGTGATTAAGTCTTATGGGTTTGATCAAAACGAGTTCGAAAGTTGTGTGTATAAGAAGCATGACGGAACTACAGTGGTATTCTTAGTATTATACGTAGACGATATTCGGCTCATTGGAAACAATGTAAAGGTATTGTCAGACGTAAAGGTATGGCTGTCAAAATAATTTGATATGAAGGACTTAGGGGAAGTCGGTCACATCCTTGGGATCAAGATCACTCGTGATCGCAAGAAGAGGACGTTGGGCTTATCGCAAGCTTCATACATTGACACTTTTTGAAGTATTTCAGCATGCAAGATTCCAAGAAAGGTTTTGTACCTTTTAAGCACGGAATCCATCTATCGAAAGAAATGAGCCCTAAGACGCAAGCGGAGATAGATGACATGAAAGGTGTTCCGCACGCTTCAGCCGTAGGAAGCCTTATGTATGCAATGCTGTGTACGAGACCGGATATCTGCTTTGTTGTGGGCATGGTGGCAAGATATCAAAGTAATCCCGGGAAAGACCATTGGACTGCCGTAAAGTGCATCTTGAGGTATCTGAAAAGAACTCGTGAGCGGATGCTGATTTACCAGTCAGATAGTCTTGTGCTTGTGGGATATACGGACTCGGATTTCCAATCAGACATAGACTCAAGAAAGTCAACCTCAGGTAGTGTGTTTTGCATGGGAGGAGGAGTCATTTCATGGAGAAGCGTTAAGCAGAAATGCATCGCCGATTCGACCATGGAAGCCGAGTATGTAGCTGCTTGTGAAGCAGCGAAAGAGGCAGTTTGGCTCAAGAACTTCTTAGTGGACTTGGACGTTGTTCCGAATTTGCCCGGCATGATAACTGTCTTTTCTGACAATGTCGGAGCAGTTGCAAATTCAAAGGAACCGAGAGCCCACAAGGCCAGCAAACACATAGAAAGAAAATATCATCTTATACGAGAAATCGTTAAGAGAGGAGATATAGAGGTGGCAAAGATAGCGTCGGGAGACAACCTAACTGATTCATTCACAAAGGGTCTGCCTCAGAGTACATTCGAGAGACATGTGGATGGAATGGGAGTCAAGACTATTGCCAATCTGCTTTAAGTATAAGTGGGAGGAATTATTATGTTAGTGTAGGTTGACATGAGATGTCACGTAGAGCTACTACACTAAGACATGCATGATGTATACTAAAAAGTAGACTTTAAGTATAAGTGGGAGATTGTTGGAGTTATACGTGAAAGTATGCTTTTACTTTGTATAACTCATGTATTAAGCACTTGTTTATGAGAATAATTCATTTATCACATTTGCTTTCGATATGATTGAATGTTGATTATTTATTGCAACCAGTTCATTATAAGTGGTACTTGTTACATTGTAGTTAATGTGGTGATACCCGATCACGGAAGATCACATTAACGGTCTAACTAAATGTACAAATTCACGACCTAGGTGGAATTGAACAATCTGCCGTGAAAGGTCGATGTGTATATCTCAGATTGGTTTGTCTTGACTAAGAGATTGCACTAGCACATTTAGTATGTGTTGAAGAGGACCTACAACGAGGATAAATTCTTATGTTCTGAAATATGAAGAATTAGACCTCAGTGGTTATTGATTTCTTAATCTCCGTCACTTAAATAGGACCGTGTGTGCTTAATGGTTACTACTTTGATTCATGTTGGGTGAGAATCATCGTGACTTCGAACTTTGTGTTTTGGGCAGTAATATTAATCATACGACGGTTGCTAAGATTTAATACGGAGAAACGCATGTGAGTACGGCTCGTGTGATTAGTCCCCTTGGTGGGCTGAGAAGTTTTATCGTACCAAATTTTGCAAGTGAAGAATCAGTTTCTTCGGTACGGATAATAATGTTGAGCTGTCTTTACTCCAAGGTGAAATATATTAATTAATTTAGAGCTATTCAGAAGCTTAATTAATTAATGGACTTGATAATCTTAAATGCGGGAAATAATAACCGGGAGCCCATATTATCGTAATATGGATTAAGATGGATAGTACAATATTAATTTATTAGTGGTACTAATTAATATTAATGGGGTGAATTATATTGAGGCTCAATATTGAAATTCAGGAGCCCATTGGAGGTCCAATCTTAATTCTCCTTAAAGGCCCCTCAAGTAGCCCATTAAGTAGCCTAATAATGATAAGGTGATTAAAATAAAAAGAATATATTATGCTGATTTTTCTTATTTTTTTTTTCGAAAATTAGAGATCAATGAGAAAGAAGATTTTATTGATTTTCTTGGAAAAATATTATGGAAGATATGTATTCACGGAATACAAGAATATCTCATATATTCAAGAAAATCCAAATCTTGGGAATTCTACTTGAAATTTTCGAAAACTTTGAGTTTATAAGGTGAGTGAGATTTTTGTGGAATATTTTATTGTGGAAAAAATAATATATGAGCTAAGAAAAATATTTTCTCCAAGCCCATATACCCACATATTTTCGGCCACACTTAATTATAAATAGGGGGTGATTATTTCATCCCCAAGTACATAATTCCATGTGTTGGAAAAATCAAGAGCATATATATTTTTCTTTTTCCTTAGTTATTTAAATTACTTGAAAGCATCTCCCACCGGTGATCAAGTAAGGTGAAAGGGAAATACTTGAGAAGGTTTTTGGGTTGATAAAGCGTGATCGTGATTGTCCCGTTTATTCAAAGGCCAATTCTACAAGAGGTATGTAAGTCACATAAATTCTTGTTTATTCCGCCTAGATTTTATGTGAATTAATTCAACATGCATGATGTTAAATTTGTTGTTGGAATTATTATTTGAATTAATTAGGATTAATTCATGCTAGTAATAATTGAATTTAAATTCGTATTTAAATTTCATCCCGAATAGACTCCGGGCACCCTATTTTCCCAACACCCAAGGCATGATTTAGGTTATATGGTCCATGGCTCATCTAGAGATGTAACTTCTCTGGTATATCTTATCTGCAAAAATGTTAGTGATAAGGATAAATTATAAAAGAGGCATTATTGAAATCAAAGGATACTCTTTTGATGTTCCCCCTAAACCAAATCTGTCCCTGGATCCAATAATCCTAACTCAAAGGCTAATTCTCTGAATCTGGTCTCTGCCAAAGGTTTAGTGAGAATATCTGCTCTCTGCTTCTCTGTCGTAATCTTCTCCATCCTTATATCCTCTTTCTCAACATGGTCTCTGATGAAATGGTGCCTTATATCAACATGCTTGCATCTGGTGTGAAGAAGCGGATTCTGGGTAATAGCTATTGCACTGTTGCTATCACAAAATATTGGAATATCCTTAGCTCTAATCTGGTAGTCCCTAAGCCGTTGACTAATCCAGAGTAGTTGTGAACAACAGCTACCTGCGGCCATGTACTCTGCTTATGTAGTTGATGTAGCAACTGAAGTCTGCTTCTTAGAAAACCAAGATACTAATTTATTTCCAAGAAATTGGCACGTACCACTAGTAGACTTCCTATCAATTCTGCATCCACCATAATCTGAATCTGAATATCCACTGAGCTCAAATGTATCATCTGCAGGATACCATAACCCCAAATTAAATGTTCCCTTAAGATACTTCAAAATTTTCTTAGCTGCCTCTAGGTGACTCCTCTAAGGATTAGCTTGAAATCTGGCACACACACCTACAGCAAAAGTGATATCTGGTCTGCTTGCAGTCAGGTACAGAAGAGAACCAATAAGAGCTCTGTACTGAGTCTGGTACACACTCTCTCCAGACTCATCTGAGTCCATGTTGAAAATTGCCATCATAGGAATCTTGGCAACCTTGCTAGATCCTACTCCAAATTCTTCTAACATGTTCCTGGTGTACTTTGCTTGATTGATGAAAATTTCCTTCTCTGATTGCTTCACCTGCAAACCTAAGAAATAATTCATCCCACCCATCATAGACATCTCAAACTGGCTCTGCATGAGATTCCCAAACTTCTCACACAACTTCTTGTTAGGGGATCCAAATATAATGTCATCAACATATATTTGGACCAGAAGGATGTTCTTTCCTTCTTCTTTCCTAAACAAGGTCCTATCAATCTTACCTTTAGTAAAACCATTGTCCAGAAGAAATTGAGAAAGAGTGTCATACCATGCTCTAGGTGTCTGCTTAAGCCCATAGAGAGCCTTCTTAAGCTTATCTACCTTGTCACCTTGTTCAAAACCAGGAGGCTGTTCCACATACACTTCCTCAATGAGAATCCCATTAAGAAAGGCAGATTTCACATCCATCTGGCATACTTTGAATTTCATGTGAGCAGCATATGCTAGAAACAATCTAATGACTTCTAGTATAGCAACAGGAGCAAATGTCTCATCATAGTCTATTCCTTCAGACTGAGTATAACCCTGAGCCACTAGCCTTGCCTTGTTTCTAGTAATGACATTATTCTCATCTTTCTTATTTTTGAAAACCCACTTAGGGCCTATCACCTTTTGATGTCTTGGTCTGTCTACCAGCTCCCAAATATCCTGTCTGGTGAATTGATTGAACTCCTCCTGCATAGCAACAATCCAATTTGAATCCTTCAGTGCTTCCTTGATGTTCTTGGGCTCAATCAAGGACACATAGCAACTGAATAAGGCAGCTAAGTTAAGAGTTCTTCTCGTCTGGACACCCTTAGTTAGATCTCCTATAATCAACTCTGTGGGGTGATCAATCAGGACTTTCCTTCCCTTGGACTCACCTGATTGACCATCTACTGCAGTACCTTGGTGATTATCACCAACTGCATGAGAGCTTCCCCCTACAGGAGTTCCAACCTCTTCAAGTTCTGCTCCTTGTGGAGGCTTCTGCTCCAAAGAACCAAAAGATGGGTCACCATTTGAATCTGAATCTGACTCTGAATCAATAACAGGTGGCTTGACTTTGATGACTTTGGAAGTAGTCTGATCATGTGTCTCTTCTGGAAACGGATTCCTTAAGTCCACCTTGCACTCAAGAGTAGATTCATCAAAAACAACATGAGGTATTTCTTCCACACAAAGAGAGTTCCTATTAAAGACTCTGTATGCCTTACTGGTGCTGGAATATCCTAAGAATATTCCATCTACCACTTTAGCATCAAAAGTCTTTAATTTGGACTTCCCATTGTCATGGATGAAACACTTGCATCCAAAATCATGAAAGAATGAAACAGATGGGGTGTTACCTTTCCATACCTCATATGGTGTCTTACCATGTTTCTGGGCAATGAGGCATCTGTTCTGGGTGAAACAAGTTGTGTTGATGGCTTTTGCCCAAAATCTATGAGGTGTATTGTATTTTGCTAGAAGAGTTCTGGCAGCTTCCTTAAGAGTTATTTTCCTCCTTTTTACTACTCCATGCTATTGGGGTGTTCTGGCAGCAGATGACTCATGGAAAATTCCCTTGTCCTTACAATACTCTGCAATGCGTGAATTCAAAAACTATGTCCCTTTGTCACTTCTGATCCTCACTATGCTCTGGTTCTGCTCATTCTGAATCTGCTTGAAGAACTCTGACAGCTTAGTGATAGTTTCATTTTTCTTAAACAAGAACACTACCCAAGTGTATCTTGAAAAGGTATCTACTATCACCAAGGTATATTTCCTCCCACTGAAACTAAGAGGTGAAACAGGTCCAAACATGTCCATGTGAAGTAGTTAAAGTACTCTAGTTGTGGTTGTGCTCTGGACATCCTTGAAGGAAGTCTTTGGTTGTTTACCCTTCTGTCAAGAACCACAAACCTGGTCCTTCTTGAACACTTCATTTAGAAGACCTCGAACTAGACCCTTTCTGGCAATCTTGTTAAGTGCTTTGAAGTTCAGGTGACTCAACCTCTTGTGCCAAAGCCAGCTGTTCTCTGCAGATCCTTTTGCAACCAGACAAGTGTTTCTTGGACAACTATTGAAATCTGCAAGATAAATGTTACCTCTCCTCAAGCCAACAAGCAAAATATCATTATAATTAGAGGAAAATACAGTGCAAGAATCACTAGAGAACTTCACTGAGTATCCCTTGTCACAGAATTGGGATACAAAAAGCATATTATGCTTGAGTCCTTCAATATAGTAGACTTCATCTACAGATAGGTCATTGATGATCAACTTTCCAACTCCTCTGGTGACTCCAAAGTTGTTGTCACCAAACATCACTCTTGGCCCATTCATTGGCTTGAAATCCTGGAGATGATCTTTCACAAATGTCATGTGCTTGGAGCATCCACTATCAATGTACCAAACACCATTGCTTGAAAGTCCTTTCTCCAATGGGCTCTTGTCCTCATGTAGAGAGATCAATTAGGTCCCCTACTGGTGCTGGGTTCTGATTGGTTAGTTGCAGTTACTGTAGGAATCCAAAGATAAAGATCATCCCTTGCTGGATGAGGAGATCTTATCTTTCTTCCAAATCTATCTACCAGCACATGTCCTCTGACAATGACAAACTGAGCTCCTGGACTAATACACCTCCCTTTTCTAAACACAGGTCTGGTGTATCTCACTTCAAATCTGTCCTTAGGAGTGGCCTGCCTTAAAGACATGGTCTTAAAGGTCTGGTTATAAGGGTACATCCTAGAAGAACCATCTCTGGTGTCATAACTACCCAGATCAGTTGGTTTTCTATAGATGGGTCTGGAAGACCTCCTCTGGTTCTGATGAAAGTTGGATCTTCTCTGATGATGATACTCCTTATGAGTGTTTCTGTACAGGAATCTTTTTTTAGCAAACTTCTTTTGAGATCCCTGGTTCTGATTGAGGTTCTCTGGTTCAGTATATCTCCTCTGATATCCCTTATTCTAATTAAAGTTCCTCTTGTTAGAGTATCTCCTCTGAGGTCCCCTAATTTTCTTAGGTTCCACTCGTTGAGGATTCCTCTGAGGTCCCTTAATCTGTCTAGGAAGCTGAAAAGAACCATCAATCTTCATAGGTTCTCCTATTTGACGTTTATGCTCTAAGATATCCTCTTCCAGTTCAGTTAACTCATTTGGAATGTCATCTATATGGTCAGCAGAGCAGTCCTTGTTCCAACTACAATTGTGAACTACTCTGTAACCATTCCCATTAGGATCCTTTTCATCCCAGACTTCTACCACTTCACCAGATCTTTCAGACAACTTGCCTTTATTAGTGAAATATCTATGAGATCTGGTTGTAATTTCAGAATATCCTAAACCACTCTTATCACTTATGCGTTGAGAAGATCCTGTTATAATAGATACAACAGTTGGAGCTTCTCTGGGCTTATGTACTTTCATAGTGGGTTGTTCAATTTGTTTTCCCTTTATAAGAGATTGGTATTTGGCTCTAAGTTCATTGAACTCATCTGCCTTAGAGTCTCTTTCTCTTATGAGTTGATCTACCAGAGTATCTCTTTCTGTGATCTTATCCTGAAGTTCATAGACTTCTTTGGAATGATCACTCATGAGTTCTCTGGTGGATTTCTGCTCATGAGATAAGGATTGAACTTCTGCTCTGAGCCTACCATTCTCCTTCTCAAGTCAGAAAGTAATAAGTGATGATCAAGTGTGCTGAGATCTTTGTTGTCCTTGATGATAGTAACTTTGATCCTCCACCTGCTTGTTAGTGACCTTAAAATTTTGCTATTAGTTTCCTTTTTAGAGTAAGTTTTACCTAGAGCACTAGCCTTGTTGAGAAGGTTAATGAGACGCATGTCCAGCTGGTCAATAGTCTCATCTGGCTTCATCTTGAATGTGTCAAATGAGTGTTGAACAGTCTGGAGTTTGTTGTCTTTGATCTTCTCTGTTCCTTCGCAGAGCAGAACCAACTTGTCCCACATCTCCTTGGCCGTGCTACAGGTTCTAACTTTGTCTATAACTTCCTTGGTGAGGGTATTGATGATCTCAGTTCTAGCTACCTGGTCCAGGTTGTATAGCTTTCTCTCATCATTGTTCAACTCATCTCTCTTCTTAAGGATTCTCTGCCTTAGCACTCTTTCATCCGTTCTTTCTTTAGTCGTCCTTTCCTCTGCAGTTCTACTGGTCTCTTCTCTAGCATTTGACCTGCCATCATCAATTAGAGTCCAGTAAAATTGTATAGGGCCACTCTCAACCACATCAAGCATGCGGTAATGGAAAGCTCCAAGATGATTACTCATAATGAAACTCCAGTGGATATAGTCATCGAAAGAGAATTCAGGCAATTTACGGCTCTTGTAAGCAGATTTAGAAGACATTTTGAGGAAAGATAAAAGATTTTATGCAAAAGATTTTCAAAGCAATGGATCTGCCCGGTGACCACCAAAAGCTTTTCAAAACAGTGATCTAGGACACACTGCTCTGATACCACTTGTTGGTCCCACTAGTCAAATCTTGTGGAATGCGGAAGCTAAAATAATTATTCTTTTGTAAAACCTTTTAAGAGCACACTAAAATAATGAGAAATAAACAAGTAAAGCAGTAAATGAGACAAGATGTATAGTGGTTCGGATGTTAAAATCCTACGTCCACTCTCCTTTTTACAAGGGGCCTTACTATCCAACCAACTTACTCACGAACCACTGGAATTGACAAGTACCAGCACCTTGTTACACACTTTAGATCTAGCTTCGATCTAAAGTTCTAACTCCAACCTTGTCTATCAAGATGAACAGGTTGAGTATTGATTCCAACTATGAACTCCTTAATGAGTAATAAGATCCTAAGAGTGCTAGATTGCTTGAGTATAGTAAAAGCTTGAGAGTATTCTTCGTGCGCGTAATTAGAGTTTTTCTTCAAACTGGCACTCTTGTATTTATAGAGGTGATTAGGTTTAGCCGTTGTAGAGCTAATCTAATCAGATCTCTATTTATGGAAGCTTCAATCAATCAATTCCCTAATTGATTGATTGAGATGGTGAGATCCTTGGATTGCTATCTTCATTTGACTTTCCAATCTGATCAAGTTGACATTATTCAAAACACCAATGGTCAAATGCTTCCTTTGCACAACTCTAATTCTTCCAGAGTAGGCTGAACCAGACACCAGATGATCCAGAGGTCCTCTGGTCCAGAGTCGGTTAAGAAACAGTTTTTCCCTTAGAATCTGGAGATGATACTAAGCTACTTTTGTTTCACCAGACTCGTCTGGTTTGGGGAAAGGTCTTCTGCCTCTGATCTGATCTTCTCTTGTAAAGTTTTCTGGTGGAGTTATCTGGTCTGACAGTTCCCCCTAGACCAAATCCTAATCTAGTTCCCCATCTGCCTAACAGGTCCAGATGGTCTTATTACAACTTCTGGTTTGTTTTCCAACTTCATCAAAACTAACAACATTTTTCCTAACACTTGATTACTGAGTAATTAGACATAATATGTAAAAACACAGAAACTACACTTAAAAAATAAAACCCTTTGAAACTAATTTTTTAAATAAATAGGGCATGTGCAGCATAAAGTAAAACAATGTGACCCTTTTAAATGTAAAAAAAGCAAAGAAACAAACTGCATGATCAAACCTAGAAACCATAAAATTGCCTCAAAATATATGTAGGAATAACTGAATAAGGTAAAGCGAAAAGAGTTCAGATCTTCGAGCCCATTAATGATCACTACAACAAAACAATTACTGCT
Source organism: Ballota nigra (assembly GCA_947034835.1). Taxonomy (NCBI): domain Eukaryota; kingdom Viridiplantae; phylum Streptophyta; class Magnoliopsida; order Lamiales; family Lamiaceae; genus Ballota; species Ballota nigra. Next base: position 44,362,709 of record OX344721.1, read on the forward strand.
AGAATGCGAAACATGCTAATAAGAACTTAAATTCTTGGAACTCATATACATAAATTTTACTCGTACGGATAAAATCAGCTTTCAAAAAAAAAAAAAATTCTATAAACTAACTGCACCTTCAATTGGATTTGCCCAAAGTTGATAGGGAAGAGGAGAATCTCAAGTCTCAATGAGAAGAAAAATATGTTTGGGAAAATAGGGGTGCCCGGAATCTATTCGGGATGAAATTTAAATACGAATTTAAATACAATTATTACTAGCATGAATTAATCCTAATTAATTCAAATAATAATTCCAACAACAAAATTTACATCATGCATGTTGAATTACTTCACATATAATCTATGGCGGAAATAATCAAGATGATATGTGATTAACGTACCTCTCGTGGAACTTGGCCTTTGAATAAACGGGACTAACACGTACACGCTTTACCAACCCAAAAGCCTTCTCAAGTATTCCCTTTCGCCTTATTCGATCACCGGTGGGAGATGCTATCGAACAATTTAAATAACTAAGGAAAAAGAAAAATATCTATGCTCTTGATTTTTCCAACACATGGAATTATGTACTTAGGGATGAAATAATCATCCCCTATTTATAGAGGGTAATGGCCGAATTTTTGAGGGAATATGGGCCTTGAAAAAAATATTTTCTTAGACTCTAAGAAATCTTGAATATATCCCATATATTTTTTTCTCCATAATAAAATATTCCACAAAAATCTCACCCTCCTAAATCAGGGGTAATTTTCGAAAACTTCATGGAGAAATCACAAGATTTGGATCTTCTTGAATATATGTGATATTCTTGTATTCCAAGAATACATATCTTCCATAATATCTTTCCAAGAAAATCAACAGAATCTTCTCTCTCCTTGATCTCTAATTTTCGAAAATTTAAGGATAAAATCAGCATAATATTATCTTTTTATTTTAATCATCTTATCATTATTGGGCTACTTAATGGGCTACTTGAGGGGCCTTTAAGGAGAATTAAGATTGGACCTCCTAATGGACTTCTGAATTTCAATATTGAGCCCCAATATAATTCAATCCATTAATATTAATTATTACCACTAATAAATTAATATTGCACTATCCATCTTAATCCATATTACGATAATATGGGCTCCTGGTTATTATTTCCCGCGTTTAAGATTATCAAGTCCATTAATTAATTAAGCTTCTGAATAGCTCTAAATTAATTAATATATTTCACCTTGGAGTAAAGACAGCTCAACATTATTATCCGTACCGAAGAAACTGATTCTTCACTTGCAAGATTTGGTACGATAAAACTTCTGAGCCCACCAAGGGGACTAATCACACGAGCCGTACTCGCACGCGTTTCTCCGTATTAAATCTTAGCAACCGTCGTATGATTAATATTACTGCTCAAGACACAAAGTTCGAAGTCACAATGATTCTCACCCAACATGAATCAAAGCAGTAACCATTAAGCACACACGGTCCTATTTAAGTGACGGAGATTAAGAAATCAACAACCACTGAGGTCTAATTCTTCACATTTCAGAACAAAAGAATTTATCCTCGCTGTAGGGCCTCTTCAACACATACTAAATGTGCTAGTGCAATCTCTTAGTCAAGACAGACCAATCTGAGCCTTACACATCGACCTTTCACGGCGGATTGTTCAATTCCACCTAGGTCGTGAAAATGTACGTTTAGTTACAAGTAAACTGTTAATGTTGTCTTCCGTGATCGGGTATCACTACATTAACTACAATGTAACTAGTACCATGTATTGAACGGTTTGCAATAGAAATTCAACATTCAATCATAACTAAAGCAAATGCGATAAATGAATTATTCTCATAAAACGAGTGTTTGATACTCGAGTTATACAAAGTAAAAGCATACTTTCACGTATAACTCCAACAAAATAATTAGAGTGTGAGTGGAAGACTCGTTTATATACGTACTTCTTTTCCTATGGTCGCGGGTGATGGCGGGTTAGTAGTCTGTGGGCCGGGCTAATATGAACCCGACTAGGATAAAGCACAAGAATATAGCCCATCTATATGCATAATATAAAAGACAATGTATAGAGTGAAACTGGTTTATACATAAATCATTGAAGGGTTGTTTTCATTGAAGAGTATTATTTGTATTTATTGAAGAGTATTACTGATTTACACTAAAGAGTCTTAATTGTTCGGTGAAAATGAACTAAGACTCTTTAGTGTAAACTAGTAATATTTTTAGTAAAAACAATCAATACTCTCCAGTAAAAACAACTAATACTCTCAAATGATTCATATATAAACCAATTTCACTCTATACATACTCAATATAAAAATAACAAACTAAATCCCTTAAAAAAAATAACAAACTAAAAATCTGAAATTAACCGCCACACTAATCCTAAAGAATAGGGACTCAAAAGTGAGAAAACAGAGACTCCACTACTCCATGACGTTAATCGGTTGAGTATGAGGGTAAAAATATTTCATAGGGCTAGTTACTATTAGATAGTATTTTCAGTGTTTAATTACTAATGGGCAGTTGAAAAATTCCATATATCTAAGAGGTGCAAAATAACGAAAATGCCCCTAAATTGTCATGTTCTTTAACCATTTTTCAGACAGGAGAGAGAAATTGAAGGATTTGCATTTCAAAATGGAGGGAAATTGGAGATCAATTTTTCGGCCATTGAAGGATTTGCATTTCAAAATGGAGGGAAATTGGAGACCAATTTTTCAGCCATTATTTTTAATTTCAAACCAGAAGGAGAGAGAAATTGAAGGATTTGCATTTCAAAATTGAGGGAAATTGGAGATCCAGGTTTGGATTCTTGACGATATATGGGGTTTGGATCTTGAGGAGAAGAATCGGCGGCGACATACGTGCGGGTTGCTGGAGGAGCTGATGGTGCCGAACACGATGTTAGCGATGTATTCCGATTCAAAGCGACGGTGAGTTGTAGGCTTCAAAGCCCAGGACGGTGCGATGGCTTCCGGTGGCTCCGCCGTGCCGGAGTCGGATTCTTTTGTGTTTTTTTTACAACTTCAGGTATCAACTCCTCTTTTTCAGCTTTAATTTCTTTCCCTCGATTATTTCGCCTTTGATTAGTTGTGAAAGTTGATCGGTCAGAAACAACATCGGCCAATTACTCAATGTAGTTTAATGGATTAAAGATCGTGAAACTTTACCTCATTTTTTCTAATCTTATTCATCTAAGCTGATTGAGAAAATTCATGGAACTAGATAAGTCAAATTGAAATCTTCTAATTAATTATCGGATTAATTACTTCCTTTCTATTTATTTATTTTATTGATTTTTTTATTCAGATTGCGACTAAGATTACAAATAATCCATTATGATATTCGGTGGGGAAGGGAGTTTCAGAGAAGAAACAGTAAGCACTCTGGTTTATGGTTCATAATCCAATTCACATTTGCAACAATTGGAACAATTATTGTTGTTGTCTAATCCCTTTTCTTTTACTTTTTATGCTCACTCATATTTTAAGACGAAATTTTATTTCTGATCCTGGCTACTTAAGAACTATTCCATTACTCTAGTGATAAAGAATGATATTCCCAGAGTTGCTCATGTTATAGAGACTTGAGATGGCACTTGATTGTTTCTGGAAATGTTTTATTTGGTGTAGATTGAGTTTTGTTTTGCCAGAAATTTATTGTCATAGTTAGCATGCAATTCAATGAAATTCGGCATTGCCTATTCCTATAGAGTTCAATGTATTGTATAAGTTCAATAGATAACATCATAAGTTCAATAAAATGTAGTATGCAAGTTCAATATTGAATATCATAAGTTCAAGAAATTGCAATTCGATTGAGTGTGAATTGGGTGATGTTTGAAATATCAACTTGATTTTATTTACACATGATTTCATTTTTTAGGGGGGAAATGAGGGAGAAGGGTGGGTGAATGCTCTGTTTTTCTTTTCCTCGGTGGGATGAGGTTGCCCGGAAGAAGGATAGCATGGGAAAATTTCGAAAGAATATTTGAGACCAAAATGGCAATGCTGTGGCTACTGCATTGACCTAAGAATTTGAGAAACAAGAAGGGTGGATGTTTGTTTCTCTTCTCGAATTTTAATTTTAGTAAATTTCTTTTTTAGATGTAAATAGGTAAATGTTTAATTTGGGAGTGTATTGTTGTATCAGGACTGTGAGTTTTAGATATAAGTCTTGTATGTTTGAACAAGGTTAAGTCTTGTCCGAAGTGTCACAAACCGGTTGAGAAGAATGTTTTTTGGATATTTTTTTAGAAGGAAGTTTTTTGCAACCTTGACAGATGCGAAAGTGGGCAAGCATTTGGGCAAGAGATTAGAAAAGATGACTTTTTTGTAGCACTTGCTAATTCACTGAAGTGTAATCTGTTTTTAAGTTTCAGAAGTTGAAGTACGTGGGATTGAGTGGTATGTATGAACATATATGGTTACTGGTTTATTAGGGCTACTTATTTGGGGAAGTGAATGAGTTAAGTATAATATAAATGTGAATTTCTTGTCTCTAAATCAAGTTAAGATGTTTGATTGGGCTGTTTTGGATTGACTGGAAAATTAGATTTATGTTACAAAACATGGACAGCTTTCTTTTTTAAGGTTAGTTTTGGAAATGTTCAGTTTCTTTTGGTCCTGTAACCTACATTATGTATGCAGTTTATTTATCTTCACAAATGAAGGTATTATCCTTTTATCCAGATTTGAAGCACTTATTGGCTGTATCAGAAAATGCCCGACGATATAATTTGCAGTTGATGATTTTGCAGGTGTCTTAGGCATTGCTATCTGTTGTATCATGGAGTACCAAAACTGTGTGAGGTATACGAGGTCTAGAAGAAGACAGATGTTAGATGTTGATCTTAATGTTCCGCCTCCTATCGAAATCAGGGACGACGATGTTGATCTAAAGTGATATATTGCAAGCAAATTGTTGTAAGCATGTTTATTTTTCTTAATTTCATTCACTTTTATGCAGAAGACATTTGCAAAATAAATTGCACTTTAATGAGGGGTGTGATTCCATTAATTTTGTACGATGTTTACTACTAATAAGTTAAACAATTTATCATATTCATTAAAATACTAAAGTGCATTTTTTTTCTTTAAAGTTCGGTCATACATGTATAAAGTTCAATTTTTTTTTATTTTTAAGTACAATTGAAAATTGTCTATAAGTTCAAATTTATATTATTAAAGTTCAATATTATATTCACAAGTTCAAATTAATTATAATTTCAATTACAAAATGGCAAATGAACAATTATTTATAAAAAATAAATTAAAGTTAATCCCCAATACTCGTAACCCTTGTATTCATGCATGTCCATAAAATCAAACTCAAAATTCAAATATCATATTCTCACATATAAGGTACCCAGAAACAACAAAGATCGAAACTTTAGACAGTATTAGAGTATATACACAACAATAATGGTCTACATATGTACTAAAACGCACAGTTCTCACATATAGAGAGTTAGAGACAAACCCCAAGTGATAAAGCTTGAAAAAAAGGAAATATTTCTTACCATCAAATACCAAATTTAAAGAGAACATGGTTAGTCTTCAAGCATCGGCTGCAAAAGCTTCAATCTTGAATATGTATATACACTTGAAATTACTGTGTAATAGAGGGGGTTTAACACATATGGGCAGGTGTATTTACAGATCTAGAGAGAGAAAGTGAGTGAGAGAGAGAGAGGGGAGAAAATATTATTATTTAAAAATTTAAAATAATTGCAATTACAATGTTTAAGTTCAATATTATCTTCATCCCCTGTTGAAACATTCTAAAGTTTGGTCATACATGTGTAAAGTTCAATTTTTTTATTTTTAAGTACAATTTTTAAATTGACTATAAGTTCAATATTAAATTCACAAGTTCAAATTAATTATACATATATCATATGTATAAAAAAAATACTTAATTCAACCAATTTCTTCATTTTATACATAAATTATATGTATAAAAAAATATATACTCCTTATTTTTCCTTAATAAATATATCTAAGCAACACGATGAACCAACTCCTTATTTTTCCTTAATGATAGATAATTTTTCTTAATCTTTTTGTTGGTATAGACAATGATGTAACAAAAATAGAACGTGTAATTTTAACAAATGATGTAACTAATAAAGGATCCCAAATACTGTGTCCAGTTAGGCGTCCACTACTAATATATTCTAAAAGCCCATTTAACTAATTAAATGACAAATCCCTAATTCAGCCCATTTTAGAAGCCCCTCTTTCTCCATCCTGCTTCTTCTCCGACAACCTTTTTTTCTTCATCCCTCCTTCTTTTCCTCTGAAGGAAGATCTTAAGAGAAGCAGTCACCATGGTGACTAATCCAACATTAACTAAAGTATACTCATTTTCTGAACAACAATAAATGAGGTTCTGAGTTTCAATCAGAACAAACTTCACTCTTCTAACAAATTTCAATGGAAAATCATCCAACAAAACAACTTCTCTTCCTCCTCCAAGTTTCAATGGAAAATCGATCCCATATTTTGTTTTAATTTGCCCCAAATTTATCCATAACCCGATTCTTCCTCTTCGTATATATTTTTTATTGCAATCTCAAACCAGACCGGAATTTATGGAGGCTCGTCGGAATTAAGAGAGACAGAGCTGCTGCCATTAATATCGGAAATTGACGCCGGAGATAGCAGCTCACATCGATACCGGAAATTCATCAGAGAAGCTCGCCAGAATTTGGGGTCAAAGAGAGCTCTTTGGAAAATCCACCAACAAAATTATTGTTGATTCCAAAGTGTAGATTGGATATAGGAAACCTATATGGGCATGAAAATCCTGCAGAAAATGAAGATTAGGAGAAATATTGATTGATCAGCGCAGATTTCCTTCATTTTCTTCAACCCATTTACGGTGACGCTGAGATCAGGGTCCGCGAAAGCCTCTGCATATACTCTGTATCCAACGCGATCTCGAAAAATGGTGAGCTCCGACTCTAGCACGGCGGAGCAACGAAAAGCTATCACACCGGCCTGGGCTTTGAAGCCTGTAACTCGCCGTCGCTTTGAATTGGAATATATTGCTGACTTGAACCGAAAATACTAACCTTTTACTAGTAGTTTCCCCGCAAGAGTACGAGTTCACTGTAGTATGAGCAGGTATAGGGACCAAGTATTATCGAACCCAAGGGAAGGTATGTATGCGAATAGATCCCCGAAGATCTACGCGTCGTAATTAATATGAGTGTATGTTTTTTATTTTTGAAAAGAAAATAGAATCGAAACTAAATTACTCTATGAATGCAAAAAGAAAAATTAAACTAAGAACGTAAAAGTTTGTTTTCGAATATGTGATGGTGATGCTCAGGATAGGAATTCCTATGTATACTAACGGAGCAGGTACATAAGCAAAATAATCGTGACGTGCAAGAAATAACATAAGTAAAAGATTGTAAGATGAAAACTCAAGAATTCAAACCCCAATATTTTATCCTAACAATCAACTTCACTAATCCACTAACAAGTTAATAGATAGTGCTTAATTAACGAGACTCTAATTTAACTAAGGTGATGCGGTCATCCTCCCTAGATAAATCGGTAGATTAATTAACCCTTTCTAAACCTTCTCGTTAAGTCTACTAGTTGTTAAAAAGTGATAAGGTCGTCTTCTCTCTAACACTTTTCGAACAAAATTCAAAGGTAAAGTTAAGATTGATTTTAAGAATTCTTTAGTTAAGAGAATTAAAACTAAACGTCACGAATTACCCTAATTACGTACCCACATCCTACTTCTACGAGTTCATCCTACCCCAAGCATACAAGGGTTTTAGCCGGACATGGCTTTGACGACAACAAAAGCAATTGAAGAAATAACGAACATAAACATGATGATTTGAACTAAGTAACTACTAAACATAAACTAGGGTTTAAAGAAAATAAATGCTAAGAACTGAAATTTGATTAACAAAACGAAGTCTCAAGTATTCAATGTCAAAGAGCGAACGAAAATAAATTAAAATCCAATCTGAAACAAGAATTCGTAAAGTAAAACCTCGATTTCATAAAAATAAAGCTTGCTCGTCTCTAGTACTCTTCTAACTCTAAAAACGAACTCTCCGAGTGATTTGGTATGTAGTTCTAGGTGATCATCCTAAAAAACGAGTTCGGAACAAGTATATATAAGCGTCGGGCCAATTCAGGAACTCATGGGCCGGAAAAACGGATCAGAAGGCAAAAGGGCATAGGCGCTCGAGCAGGGGCGCTCGAGTGACACAACTCGAATGACTCCATGGGTCGAATGAATGCGCTCGAGTGGATTCACTCGAATGACTCAAGGGCTCGAGCGGTGGCGCTCAAGTCGCTCGAATGGCCAAAATCTTCTGTTGATTTTGGCGCTCGAGCCAACTCCTTGCTCGAGCGGTGGCGCTCAAGTGAGTGTACTCGAGTGGTCCTCCTTCTTCTTCAACTAATACTTCTCTTCTCGCGCACTAATACCATTCGTATTTCTTCGATATCTTCTCATCCGGACATCCGTTTGAGTCGATTCAAAGTCTTATGAACTCCATTTTTCACCATCGATTCACCTATGAGCATCAAAGAGACAAATTCATTAGCTCATGAAAATAGTACTCAATTGACTCTAAATACTCAACAAAATCGACCAAAACTGGGGCATTTCTAGCTACGAATCATGACAATTTCACGCCTAATCAACCCCTCCAAACTTACCATATTGCTTGTCCTCAATCAATGAAATAATAAGTCAAGTGAAATTGTTAGGAATGAGTCATAGAACCAAACCATGCAAGTAAATGGACTCGAGTTTCAAAGATCGTTCACACGTATTCAAACTTACACCCCCTTTTTTCATACTCATGCAACAATTGCAACAAACACTAAGATCAAACATGGATGTGTACTCAACGATGTGCTTCACTCCCTCACAAGTGTATAACAGTATTTAAGGACACACTCAATCAATCAATCACTCATATCAGCAGCCATAGGCTTGTAACTACTCTCAACTTCGACCATACTCTAGAAATCAATGCCGAATCAAAAAGGACTTTATCAAGGTTGTAATGTAGGCTCTTTGGACAGGTGGGATAACAATATGGATAGGTGACTTAAGTGAATGGAGAATAGAAACTCAAACTTTAGTACTTCGAGATTAGGAACAGAATACTTCAAACATTTTCAATCAATACACTTTCAATTCCAATACTCTCAACACTTCAATTTTTTTTTTCTAACTCATTTCACTTTTTTCAATCACTTCACTTTTTTTTTTCTCTTATTCGCACATACATATGAGCTCATTTTTTTCTTTTTCTCATTCTCAAATTCTTTTGTTCTTTCCCACAACTCATATTTTTCATCACACCTTCTTCTCATAATCACTCAAGCAATAATAACTCTCCTTTTTTCAACTCAAATCGATCCCTTCTCATTCACACTTTTCCTATTCTCCACTCAAATTGGGACAAGAGTTTAAGAATTTGGTTAAGTTTAAATGGGTTAGTAAAGAAAATAGGCTCAGGCTCAAACTGGCTAACTAGGGATAAATATCAATGGTAAGGAAAATTTTAGGCTAAGTGACTCAATCAAAACAAAGATGGCCTAAGATCACATTCGGCATATCAAACTAAACACAATCAAGAAGTGAGAGCACACACAAGTTCTATGGCGCCGTTGCCGGGGATGGCGATGTATGTCATTTGAATAGGACTTGTAGATAGCTTAGTAGTTAGTAGTGAGTGCTTTATTTCTCTGTTAATTCTTACGTGTTCGGCAGTTGCATTTTGATTCTTTTGTTAGTGTTTCAGGTTTATGAAAACACACTCGCATGGAGAAACTAGCGAAGAGAGAATACAGCTAGATCCTGAGACAATAGCAAGAAGAAACCGAGCTTTTTTAAGAAGGATGAATACCGCCGGAGCAGAGAACGATAAAATGAACATCAGTAATGAGTTGGATGATGCTGCAACTGAGTTCAATGAAGCAGTGGACCGGGTTGAGGGCGCTGGAGGAAATGGCAGTCAGAATCAAGTTCTGTTAGGAGAAAGCCAGAGCCAAAACCCGGGTACACAGAACGTAAACATTCCAGCTCATAACCTTGTCCAACATCCTCAGAACAACCCTGCATATCCACAGAACAACTTCCCACAAAACAACTTACCTTATCCTTACCCATACCCACCATATCCATATCCACCATACCTGTATCCCCCACCACCTGCTTATAACCAACTACCAGTCCATCAACCACCACCAGTCCAACAACCCTTCACTCTCCTCAATCTGATATGCCCTCTGAAATTCTGGGTCCTCATTCCACTACCCCGCATTCGTGACAATATTGTCAATGATCTCTCTGCATCTAGTTGTACCATGGTTCAGAAACGCTCCATTAGCACACGCGTCAAGATGGGCTTGACCAACCTTGCTGGCTCCACTATAGAAGAATGCCATGATATCTCCCTCATTGTACCCGTGCTGCGGGCACTCAATCAACATGTTGGAGTATCTCTCCCACGCTTGACGTAAGTCTTCTCCTTGCTTCTGGCGGAAGGAAGAGATCTCTATCCTTACTCTTATGGTTCTAGATGGAGGGTAGAATCGCTCGAGGAACAGACGCTCGAGCTCGGCCCAAGTGGTTACACCTCCCCGTGGGAGCGTGTTATCGTACCACTCCTTAGCTATTCTCGTCAAAAAGAACAACCGGCAGTTAACTTCCATAGAGTTTCAAATGAGCCAGATTGCAAAATCATTGGGAAGAGAGCAGGGTAAATATCCTTCCATGCCGGAGGGGAACCCGAAAGAGCAATGCAAGGCTATCCAGTTAAGAAGTGGATCATCATTCTTCTTCAACTAATACTTCTCTTCTCGCGCACTAATATCATTCGTATTTCTTCGATATCTTCTCATCCAGACATCCGTTTGAGTCGATTTAAAGTCCTACGAACTCCATTTTTTGCCCTCGATTCACCTATGAGCATCAAATAGATAAATCCATTAGCTCATGAAAATAGTACTCAATTGACTCTAAATACTCAACAAAATCGACCAAAACTGAGGCATTTCTAGCTACGAATCATGACAATTTCACGCCTAATCAATTGCCAAACTCGTGTTCTGCACCATCAGCTCCTCCAACAGCCCGCATGTATGCCCGTCAATTTCTTCTCTATTCTCACCGGATTTTAAGTTCTATTGGATCAACTCATTTGAAATTTAAATTAAAGTAACCTTTGACTTTGTAGATGTACTTGCATACCATATTGAGGAATGTCTTGGAATGAGGTTGGACGAAATGCAGCTGCTAGAGAAAATAGGTGTGGCAGGCGGACGGAATCTCCTGTTACACAATGATGTAACATCTTCTGTTACACCATTAGATTACTGACACGTGTCACACTTAACTTAATTAAAATAATCATAATTAAAGAAATATCCTATCTTCTCTCCATCAAATCTTTCCAATTCTTTTTCCTTCCAAATAAATATTAAAGTTTCGTTTGTATTATTTAAAATTTCTTTTTCAAATAATCCAAGATTTCTCATTATAATTTTATAAAAAGTTTAACATAATAATAAAAAAAAATCCAAATTATTTATGAAAATAAAAAATACAAAGCAAATAAATTTATATACGTACCAAATATGAAAATTAGTCAATATACATATTTAATTTGAAATAGAAAAATATATATGTATTTTGTAGTTCTTGATTAAATGAAAACAATTGTTTTGTAATATTATATTTTAAATATATTTTTATTAATTTGTTGTAGTCAAATAATTGGTTCCATACTAATTATTAATAAATATTTTTAATTTTATTTTACAACATAGGTCTTTTTAATTTGATTAATACTATTGTTTAAGATTTCAAAAAAAAAAAAATTTAAATTTATATAGTTGTTTATTTGGTATAGTAATTTTAATATAGTTATTTTCTTAATACAAGATTTAATATTTTAGTTTATTGGGAAATTAAGAAAAATGTCACACTCAAGTTTTCGTTTTAAAAATATCATTCAACATTCTTTTTTTACAAAAATGCCACCAAAAAGGCCGCACAAGGGTCACGCCGGACAGTTTTGTAAAAAAAAATGTTGGGTGATATTTTTTAAAATAAAAACTTGAGTGTGACATTATTCCATATTTTCCTAGTTTATTTGGTATACAAATAAACATGACAACTCTTAATATTTAAATATATTTTTAAAAAGTTTTAATTTTGTATACGTTTAATTCTTTTTAAATATATTAAAGAAACTTAATTTGAAATAAAATTTAAATTATTTTTTGTTGTTTTAATTTGTTTGACCCTTTAATTTAAGATTTTAAAAAGAATAAATAGATTAGATTTTATTAATAATTTTTATAGAGTTTTTAATTTGTTTGTTAATTTGGTGCCGACACTACATACATCTTAATTAATTTTTAGATATAATTCATTAAATATTTTAAATATTTTTGTAAATAAATTACAAATTATATAAAAGACAATCCAAAAATTAATTAAAAGTCATATAAAAAGAATTGTTTACTTCTAGATTTTAGTGTACCCGTGTACAATTCTTTTAGTTGTTAAACTTTTTACAAAATTGTAGTAAAAAAATTTAAACAATTTAAAACAAAAAATTATAAAAATATCTCAAACGTAACCTAATATTTGTTTGGAAGTGAGAAGAATTGGAAAGACTTGAAAGAGAGAAGATAGAGATTTTTTCCAATATTAATTATTTTAGTTAAGATAAGTGTGACACATGTCAGTAATTTAACGATGTTACAGGAAATGTTGCACTATTGTGTAACAGGAGATCCCGTCCGTGTGGCAGGTGAGAGAAAATAGGTTTTTGTGGTTAAGAAATATGTTTAAAAAGTAGACAGCTTAATAGGAAACCAATGTTAAACAATGTACTTGGGAGGCAATTTCTCATGGTTATAGGCCCTCTTAATTGGGCCAAGTTCTGAAGTTCGGGTTGGGCCCTAACATCGTCTCTATAGTATTAGGGTGTGCAAACACAATTAAAGGGTAAGAAATACTCCCTCCGTCCCAGGGGAATTTGCACCCCTGGGATGGCACACATATTAAGGAAAAGGCAAAAGCCTACTATTGTTGACTTTTCAAAGCTGAAAAGGAAGGATAATTAACTCTTGCTTAAGAGTTAATTATTCCCTCCTATTTTTCCCACCAAAATCGAATGAACAGTAAAATGAATAAAAAAAATTCAAAATTATTCTAAATAATCTGAACAATTCGAAAATTACATGGAAAAAAGGTGGGAAAAAATTTCCCACCACAATTTCAACAATCTAATCACCATTAAGTGATGAATGACCAAAAATTTAAAAGTTATAGTCCCTCCAAACTCCATCAGACTAAATAAAAACCCTATAAATACAATTTCTCTTAACAACCACATTCAATGCTCTCATAAATGATTCAAAAAGATGGTTAACAACAGGAGAGCAGCTGATCTTTCCCAAGAAGAAAGACTGTTGATTGCCCAATTTTTACTTGCCAACAGCAAAGATGGGGTTGTGAACAATGGAAAGGTCAAGGAAGCAGCATCATCATTTGGAGTTTCAAGGAGGACTATTCAATACACTTGGAAAGCTGCAAAACAACAAATGTTAGATGGTGTTCCTGTTTTATTCAAGTCAAAAAAGAAGGGTTTAGGAGGTAAGGAGGCACTTCAAGTAGATGTTGAAGCTATGAAGCTCGTACCTTTCAGCAAGAGAAGCACAATAAGAAAATTGGCCAAGGAGTTAAAAGCCAGTAAGAGCAGTGTTGGTAGATGGATCAAAAAAGGTGAAATTTTACCCCATACAAATGCTATACATCCTGCTCTAACACCAATTAACATGCTGAATAGGCTGAAGTACAACCTACATTCATTGGAATATGATATATACTTCAACCAAATCAAGTTCCAAACCATGCATAATGTCATACACATTGATGAGAAATGGTTTTACATGTCAAAGTCATGTGAGAGGTTTTATATAGTACCAGGGGAAGTTGAGCCATATAGAGCATGCAAAAGTAAGAGGTACATTGTGAAAGTGATGTTCATGTGTGCAGTGGCAAGACCACTCTATTCTATTGATGGTGAACTCATCTTTGATGGAAAGATTGGCATTTTCCCATTCACAAAGAGGGTACCAGCTCAAAGGAATAGCAAAAACAGAGTAAGAGGCACAATGGAGACTCAACCCATTGATTCAATCACTAAAGATGTGACTAGAATTTGCCTTGTGCATCAGGTAAAAAGATTGACACAGGTTTTTTTAAGTTAAATGTCATCATATAGTTTTGCATGCATTCATGTCTCCTAATGTGAATACCATGTTCAACTAAACCAAAGCAAACACATTGATGACTATGATAAACTATCAGATTTCATGTCATCATATAGTTTATGCATGCATTCATGTCTCCTAATGTGAATACCATGTTCAACTAAACCAAAGCAAACACATTGATGACTATGATAAACTATCAGATTTCATGTCATCATATAGTTTATGCATGCATTCATGTCTCCTAATGTGAATACCATGTTCAACTAAACCAAAGCAAACACATTGATGACATGTTACACAGATCATACCAGCAATTAAGGAAAAATGGCCAGAATGTGCAAGCAAAGACATATTTATCCAACAAGACAATGCAAAGCCACATATTTCAGATTCTGATCCACAATTTAGAGAAGCTGCATCATCAAATGGCTTCAACATCAAACTGGTGTGTCAGCCAGCTAACTCACCAGATACAAATGTGAATGACATAGGGTTTTTCAGGGCAATCCAATCATTGAAAGATGACAGACCAAGTAAGAATGTGGATGAATTGGTTCAGAATGTGAAATTGGCTTTTGAAGAGCTAGATGACATTGCATTAAATAATGTCTTCTTGAGTATACAGTCTAACTTGACTGAAATAATCAAGGTGAAGGGACATAACAACTTTAAGCAGCAACATTTGGGCAAAGAAGCATTGATCAGAGAAGGAAGACTACCACTAACTTTAGAAGTTGATGAGGTATTGGTTAGGGAGGGCATTGACCACTTGGTGGAGCACAATCACATTGAAGGAGCAGAATATGAAATTGATACTCTTATGACAGATTTAGGGTATGTGTAAGTAAGGTAGTAAGATGGGCAATTTTTGTGTAAGTACGGTAGTAAGTTGGGTAGTTTTTGTGCAGATGGACAATATTTGTGAAAGTAGGGTAAGTTCAAGGTAAATGACAGTTTTTGTGCAGATGTGAAGGACAATATATGAATGAAAATGACAGATTTTTTGCAAGTAGGGTAGTAAGTTGGGTAGTTTTTGGATTTTTGGACAATATTTGTGAAAGAAGAGTATGTGCAAGGTAAATGACAGTTTTTGTGCAGATGTGAAGGACAATATATGAATGAAAATGACAGTTTTAATAAACTTAACCCTCAGAACATTATCATCATTGGGTTAGAGGTATAACTATTAAATTAAGTCTCCTAACTAGGACTAAATTGTCCTAGTGGTGACATTAATTTAATATTACACTCACAGACCATTTACACCCACATATCATATTCTCAACAAGACACCATATAAGCATAATCATATCCAAGCAGAACACTATATAAGCATAATCATATCCCAGCAGAACACATTATAACTCTTGACCCTCAGAACATTATCATCACTGGGTAAGAGGTATAACTATTAAATTAAGTCTCCTAACTAGGACTAAATTGTCCTAGTGGTGACATTAATTTAATGCTGCACTCACAGACCATAACCAACAGATCATATATACACCAAAAGATCATATAACCAGTATAACCCACTGGAAATTAACTAACAGATCATCATGAATAAATAACCCACAGATCGTATATACACCAAAACACCATATAACCAACAATATAACCCACAGAAGCCACATCATATAACCAACAGATCATCAACAATATAACCCATAGAAATCATAACCCAGTAGAAATCATATAACCCACAGAAATCAACACCCAATAGAAATCGTCATGCCAAAAAAGGGTTTTACAAGGTCACCTTAAGAACAGCAGGAGCTTGAAGCGCAAGAAAATTCATAAAAAATGCACGCTTTTGTGGGGTATCGAAGGAAGATACCACTGGTGGAAGCACAATCTCTTCCATATGAGTCTCGGGCACAAATGACTCTTCCGAGAGTAGATCGAGCGGCGCCACCAACGATTCGGCCTCAAAACTTGGATTGGCTTGTAAATCGGGCGGCGCCGTGCTCAAATCGGCCATAAAAGATGACCGCATCGGCAAATCGAGGGGCGCCTCCATCGAATCCGTAGTGAATAGATCGGGTAGCTCTACGAACCAATCTGGTAAAGGCGAACCATTTACCGGAAAATAGGGCGGCACCGCCGACTCCGCCTCAAAATTGGACCACGCCTCCGAAACAAGAGACGGGGATAAGGAATCAACCCCATCATCTGAATCGAGAGACGGGGATAACGAATCTGGAACATAACCGTATTTTCTCATATTTGAAAATTTAGGGTTTTCATCGCCGCAATGAGAAACGGCGAGAGAGGGTGAGGTGAGAGACGGCGAGGGTGAGAGGCGGCGATGGTGAGAGGCGGCGAGGGTGGGGGGTGAGAATAGCAGATCGAGAGAGAGAGGGTGAGTTGAATGTTCTAGAGGGTGAAGGTGAGAAGTCGGGAATTGAGGGGGTGTGGGAGTAGGGCTGAATGATATTGTTGGTTTTAGGATTATGATTTAATTAGGTTAATGAATTAATTAAGTGGGCTTGGGCTGAATTTTAAGTTGTTAAGTGATGGCAATTTTGTAGATAAATGTAATGCACACTTTCTTTATTTGGGGTGTGCAAATTCGTTTGGGAGTACTTATTTTTAAAATTGTCCTCTCATAGCTTTAGACTTTTCGAGAGTACTTCTATTATGTTAGTAAAGTTTGAAACATCCTCTATGAGTTATCGACTAAATTGTTGTTGGAAATTGGTTTTTTGTAAAGGTTTCATACCCTTACTTTGATCAATTTTTTGAGGAGTAAAAACGTTAGTTTTGGGAAAATAAAATTAACGATGTTGTTCTACTCGCGGAGTAGATGAGCGTGGTATATTTAATATCTCAAAACCGATTTCCGGTGAGTGAGAAATTAATTTGGGAAGTTGAAGTGTTAATCATGTGTGTTGAATAATTCCATGGGAATGGAAAATAAAGTTCCATCCCACATTGGAAAATTACAAGAAGTTTGTCTTGTATATAAGTAGCAAATTATTCATGTTCTCTAAATTGGGACATGGGGACCCTAACCATGGACCACACACGCGCGCGCGCGCGCCCCGCCCCGCCCGAGCCCGCGCCCGGGCCCGGGCCCGGGACCGGGTCCCGGTCCGGGTCTTGGTTCTTGGTTCTTGGGTGGACTTTGGTGCCATACCTATATTTTTAGAGTACCAAAAATATGAAATAGCCCATTATCTTTTTGGATCCAATCGGATTGGGTCGGCCCATTTCGGTTGGCCCATTTAGAATTGGGTCGGCCCACGAACATGTTTAATGCACCCACAATTTTGATTAATACACTCCAGAGAATCTGGAATATTCCGTCTTGCTTCCCATGACTGAGAAACTGCGTTTCTCTCCACCACAAGAACGTGGGTGATCCATGATCACCACGTACTCCACTCCAGCAGCCCTCAAATGGGTCATAATTCCGCCTATATATACCCCTTCATCCAGTTTTTCCAGAATCATCTTACGAACCCAGAAATTCCCGAAATTCTGACTCTCCAGAAAATCCCCTTTAGCTCATAAATTCCGATTTAGTTCGCCGGAGATTCATACACGGTAGTGCTACCGGTGTGAACAGATAAAACCGTTTTACCTTTGGGGATCCGTACGCATAATCCGTAAGCACTGTACGGGCGTATTCGATCTTGCGGGCATAGGTTTCACCTAGACTCGGTTTCACACGAATTTGTTTCGTACTCTTTTTCTTTCCCATTTCAGTGTTTCGATTTTTCACACCCCAGTTTCTAACAATCGCAAGATCGAATATACTATCCTTTCGAAACACTGAAAAATGTCGAACCATAACTCTGATAACGAGATGGACATATCCTCACCAACTAAAAATGATGTCTCTAATCCAGTACCTGCGAATCCGACTACCGATGGTAATCCGACTACCATTCCCCCTTTCCAGTTTGGAAATTTTGGAGACATCCTTGCTGAATGGATGAAAGCTAATGGCAATCCCTTCGTGGGAAATGCCAATCCCTTTGTGGGAACCTCTAGCACTAATCCCTTCGTGGGAAGCTCTAGTGCTAATCCCTTCGTGGGAAATGCTGGCGGCAATCCTTTTGTAGGAAATGCCGGTGTCAATCCTCTTTTGACAACCAACCAGGCCTCCCTTCAAGGGGCTGTTAGGCCGGTGGTAGTAAAAGGGGAGAAACCCGAAAAGTTTTCGGGAAGTGATTTTAAAAGGTGGCAAAAGAAGATGCACTTCTATTTGACCACCATCTCTTTGGTGAAATTTATCAAAGAGGATTGTCCGAGTGCTCCTGCTGATGATGCTACTCGTGAGACAAGGATCGCTTACGATACTTGGATCCACGATGACTATCTTTGCAGGAACTACATTCTGAATGGGCTGTCTGATGCCCTTTGTGACGTGTACGATGAGTACCCGACTTCCAAAGCTCTATGGGAGTCCTTGGAGAAGAAGTACAAGACTGAAGACGCGGGAACTAGCAAGTTCGTCGTCTCCACCTTGTACGACTTCAAGATGGAAGACAACAAATCTATTGTCGAGCAAGTGCAGAAGCTGCAAGTTATCTTCCATAACATTGCAGTGCAAGGGATGGAGCTGCCTGAAGCCTTTCAGGTAGCAACTGTAATTGACAGACTCCCTCCATCTTGGAAGGAGTTCAAGTCCTACCTCAAGCACAAGCGAAAGCAAGTGACGATGGAGGACCTTGTTACCCGACTCCGGATCGAGGAGGATAACAAGAAGAGGGACAAGAGGGAGAGGGGCTCGATTGCTTCCATCGAGGCCAAAGCTAACCTGATGGAGAAAGGCGAACCATCAAAGAAAAGGAAGCGACAAGACGACAAGGGCAAAGGCAAGGCTGTTGCTGCTGCTCCTGCCCCTAAGAAGTTCAGCGGGAAGTGCTACAACTGTGGCAAACCCAACCATCGGGCAGCTGATTGTCGTCAGCCCAAGAAAGAGGACAAGGGGAAGAAGAACTCCGTGAATGTTGCTGAACGTGAGCTTACGGAGATGGACATGTCCGCTGTGGTGACCGAGGTCAACATAGTGGACAACAAGAAGAGTTGGTTCGTGGACACTGGTGCCACTTGCCACGTTTGCTCGGAGAAGTCTGCCTTCTCCACTTATTCTCCTGCTGAAGGGAGAAAGCTCTACATGGGCAACCAAGCCTCGTCTGAAGTGGCTGGTGTCGGAATGGTGGTGATCAAACTGACTTCGGGAAAGGAGTTGAAACTGAAGGACGTGCTGCATGTCCCGGACATCCGGAAGAATCTGATTTCGGGGTCTCTTTTAGTTAGTAGTCAGTTTAAGTTAGTGTTTGAGTCAAACGGTGTTGTACTTAGCAAGTTTGGCATCTTCCTAGGAAAGGGTTACCTCGAGAAGGGCCTTTTCAAGATGTATGTGATGACTGTAAGCCGTGATGGCAAAAACACTATTATGAATGAGAATGCTTCTACTTCTGCTTATATCGTTGAGTGTTCCTCTTTATGGCATTTTAGATTAGGACATGTTAATCTAAAATCTATAAAACGATTAGTAAATTTAGATTTACTTAAAATTGATAATGTTGACACATCCAAAAGATGTGAAATTTGTGTAGAAGTAAAAATGACTAAATTATCATTTAAGTCAGTTGAAAGGAACACTACTCCTCTAGAATTAATTCACACTGATGTATGTGATTTAAAATTTGTGCAAACTAGAGGTGGAAAAAAATATTTTATTACTTTTATTGATGATAGCACAAGATTCTGCTACGTTTACTTACTTCGAAGTAAAGATGAAGCTATTGAAGCTTTTAAAAACTATAAAAGTGAAGTAGAGAATCAAATGAACACTACAATTAAAGCAATTTGTAGTGATAGAGGTGGAGAGTATGTGGCTCCGTTTGAACAATTATGTGCCGAATTCGGCATCATACATCAAACGACAGCTCCCTACTCACCACAATCAAATGGTATTGCGGAGAGGAAAAACCGAACTTTGAAAGAGATGATGAACGCAATGTTAATCAGCTCAGGTTTACCTCAGAACATGTGGGGGGAAGCTATTCTGTCAGCTAACCACATTTTAAATAAAATTCCACTTAAGACTCAAGATAAGACACCTTATGAGTTGTGGAAAAATCGCAAACCATCATACAAATACCTCAAAGTGTGGGGGTGTTTGTCTAAAGTTGAAGTGCCACTTCCTAAACAAGTGAAAATCGGACCTAAGACAGTTGATGGGATCTTTATAGGATACGCCTTCAACAGTAGTGCCTATCGGTTCTTGATTCATAAATCAGAGATACCCGATATGACAGTAGGTACTACCATAGAATCAAGGAATGCTGTGTTCTTTGAAAATGTGTTCCCGTGTAGGGACAAAGAAGAAGTGAGTTCAAATAAACGAACTCATGAAGAATCAAGTGAAGCTGCAGGTCCTTCCACTCAGCAGAGTGAAGCACCAAGACGCAGTAAACGAGCTAGAATTGATAAGACCTATGGTCCAGACTTCATCACGTATGTGTTAGAAGATGAACCTAGGACTATCAAAGAAGCTCTTTCCAGACCAGATGCATCTCTCTGGAAAGAAGCAATAAAAAGTGAATATGATTCAATTCTGCAAAATCATACATGGGAGTTGGTTGACCTCCCTAAAGGTTGCAAGACCTTAGGATGTAAATGGATCCTTAAAAGAAAGTACAAAGCAGATGGATCTATTGAAAAGTATAAAGCCCGTTTGGTAGCAAAGGGTTTTAAACAAAGAGAAGGACATGATTTCTTTGACACCTACTCTCCGGTAACAAGGATTACATCCATTCATGTACTTGTCGCGATTGCTGTTTTGCATAATCTCGAAATTCATCAAATGGATGTAAAGACTGCTTTTCTTAATGGAGAGATGGATGCTGAAATATACATGGATCAACCAGAGGGTTATGTTGTACCCGGGAACGAGAAAAAAGTTTGTAAACTCGTTCGATCGTTGTATGGACTTAAACAAGCTCCAGTACAATGGCATTTAAAATTTGACAATATTATGTTGTCAAATGGATTTCGAATTAACGAATGTGACAAGTGTGTGTATGTGAAAGATACACCAAATGGATTTGTTATCGTATGTCTATATGTTGATGACATGTTAATCATAGGTAACAATTCAAATGTGATCGTTAATACGAAAAACATGTTAAAGAGAAATTTTGACATGAAAGATATGGGTTTAGCAAACGTGATTCTAGGAATCAAGATTGAAAGAACCTCAAATGGAATTTCTTTAACACAATCTCATTATGTTGAGAAAGTCTTGAAGAAATTCAATGCATTTGATGATCCACCTGCTAAAACTCCACTTGAACAAAATGTTCATCTGAAGAAAAATAGAGGTGAACCTGTGAATCAGTTGGAATATGCAAGGATCATTGGAAGCGTGATGTACATTACTAATTGCACACGTCCAGATCTTGCATGTTCTGTGAACAAACTAAGCAGGTACACGAGCAATCCAAGTCATGAACATTGGAAAGCTCTGAAAAGGGTCTTGAGATACTTGAAGTATACTCTTGACTTCGGGCTACACTACACGCGACATCCAGCTGTACTTGAAGGGTACAGTGATGCTAATTGGATATCCGATAGTAAAGACTCATTCTCGACTAGTG
Source organism: Ballota nigra (assembly GCA_947034835.1). Taxonomy (NCBI): domain Eukaryota; kingdom Viridiplantae; phylum Streptophyta; class Magnoliopsida; order Lamiales; family Lamiaceae; genus Ballota; species Ballota nigra. Next base: position 44,384,621 of record OX344721.1, read on the forward strand.
GATATGTATTCATTATTGGAGGAGCTACAGTATCGTGGAAATCCACAAAACAGACGTGTATTGCCCGTTCCACAATGGAATCTGAATTCATCGCATTGGATCAAGCTGGTGAAGAAGCTGAATGGCTTCACAATTTCTTAGAAGATATTCCTTGTTGGAACAAACCAGTATCATCTGTAATGATACATTGTGACTGTCAAGCTGCTATTGGTAGAGCTTTGAACAGTATGTACAACGGAAAGTCGAGACATATTCGTCGTCGACATAACTCCGTTAGACATTTGATCTCAACTGGTATAATAACAATTGATTATGTAAGATCAGTTGATAACATAGCGGATCCGCTCACGAAGAGCTTGAATCGAGATCAAATGAATAAGCTGATAGAGGGAATGGGTCTGAAATCCACAAATAAAACTGAAACAGTGGTAACCCAACCATGATGACTGGAGATCCCAAGAACTTGGTTCAAAAGGGAAAACTAAGCTGTGAATGTTAGTTGTACAACACTTGAAAATCATGACCATTCCTGACAGCACTGTGTCAAGTGTTAGTGAACCCGTGAGTTGTGGTAAAGGATAAGTCTTTGACTTTTAATGATTCCTATGAGTCCATGTGGGACTGAGTATGACGGGATACTCGAAAGGAGATCACCTATATAAATGAGAAGTGAGGGCCGCTTCGACCAAACATTTATGAATACAAAGGGCGTCCAGGGCCAAAATGGACAAAAACGTGAGAACAAATCGGAATCGAGACTGACTTGTGTATGTACTATCTGTAAGGTATACACTAAGGAGGATTAGTTCAAGGCATCATGTCCACTAAGCCGCCGGTATACCCGATGGTGCCGGGCTACGGAAAGTTCAAAACCATTGGTTACTTATCCGGAAGCAATGAGGTCTCACATGAGCTGAACGAAGAAGCTTGACTCTGTATAGGTGCAATTCTCACTCATGTGGGGGATTGTTGGAAATTGGTTTTTTGTAAAGGTTTCATACCCTTACTTTGATCAATTTTTTGAGGAGTAAAAACGTTAGTTTTGGGAAAATAAAATTAACGATGTTGTTCTACTCGCGGAGTAGATGAGCGTGGTATATTTAATATCTCAAAACCGATTTCCGGTGAGTGAGAAATTAATTTGGGAAGTTGAAGTGTTAATCATGTGTGTTGAATAATTACATGGGAATGGAAAATAAAGTTTCATCCCACATTGGAAAATTACAAGAAGTTTGTCTTGTATATAAGTAGCAAATTATTAATGTTCTCTAAATTGGGACATGGGGACCCTAACCATGGACCACACACGCGCGCGCGCGCGCCCCGCCCCGCCCGAGCCCGCGCCCGGGACCGGGTCCCGGTCCGGGTCCGGGTTCTTGGTTCTTGGTTCTTGGTTCTTGGGTGGGCTTTGGTACCATACCTATATTTTTAGAGTACCAAAAATATGAAATAGCCCATTATCTTTTTGGATCCAATCGGATTGGGTGACCCGTATGGAATTGGGTCGGCCCATTTCGGTTGGCCCATTTAGAATTGGGTCGGCCCACGAACATGTTTAATACACCCACAATTTTGATTAATACACTCCAGAGAATCTGGAATATTCCGTCTTGCTTCCCATGACTGAGAAACTGCGTTTCTCTCCACCACAAGAACGTGGGTGATCCATGATCACCACGTACTCCACTCCAGCAGCCCTCAAATGGGTCATAATTCCGCCTATATATACCCCTTCATCCAGTTTTTCCAGAATCATCTTACGAACCCAGAAATTCCCGAAATTCTGACTCTCCAGAAAATCTCGTTTAGCTCATAAATTCCGATTTAGTTCGCCGGAGATTCATACACGGTAGTGCTACCGGTGTGAACAGACAAAACCGTTTTACCTTTGGGGATCCGTACGCATAATCCGTAAGCACTGTACGGGCGTATTCGATCTTGCGGGCATAGGTTTCACCTAGACTCGGTTTTACACGAATTTGTTTCGTACTCTTTTTCTTTCCCATTTCAGTGTTTCGATTTTTCACACCCCAGTTTCTAACAATTGTAAATGTAACTTGATTTTTACTATGTTTTTATCCATGTATTACGCAATTTAAATTTGCTTAAAGCTCATGTATATAGTTAGTGTCTGTATTAAAATTTTTGAATTTTAATTTTAAAATAAATTAGTTATATATTTTTATGTTTATCATATATATTAATAAAGAATATAATATAAAATTAAACTACATATTATAAGTTATATGTGTTAGCTCATCACTAACTAACGAATCGAATATCATTGAGTTTGAGGTTGAATTTTTATGTTTATGAGCTTTGAGTAAATGAGTTCAAACAAATAATTTTCAAATCAAATTTCGAATAATTTGTCAACGATTTAATTTGATTGCATACCTGATTTCTGAACTCGTTCTTAGCTTGAACAGGGACAACCTTAACAGACGATGTATACTTAATTATGGCCGAGAGGCCCGAAACCTACCGAGTAGCTGCCTCAAGAATCAAGATAACTCATTTCCCATATAGTTATATAGGATTTAAATAAATAAAAAAATTAATCGGTAAATAAATATATTATTGTTGAAATTTTTTTGTATAAAATCGTCTCACCATAAGACAGTGAGATTATTATTATTATTTAATAGAATTATTAATTTTTAATGTAAAGTATATAATTTTTTTTTTTTAAATCTACCTTAAATTTATACATTTTTCACATATTTTGGGATGTCATCTGCATGTACATTGAAATTGTGATAACATGACTCAAAAATACAAGAAAATTAAAGGCTAATGTTTATAGCATTGATGTCGCTATTATGTTTTAAAGAATTTCATCTCATCCAAAAGTTTTAATGATATTATAAACAAAAAATCATTTTATCTAAAAAAATTAAATTTATAAAAGAATTATGAAATTAATCTATTTATATTATTTCCCTAAAAATATCGACACAGCAAATATACAAAAAAATTGTGTCATGTGAACTCGTGAAAAATATTTTGATTGCATATATGATTTAATATTTTTTTAATTTGAAAATTCTACATTTTTCTTGTAGCAAAAGGCAAAGTCAGGCCCCCACCCCCTGACCCGACAGGATTGGGTGGAGGAGGTAAATCATGGTGACTCAGCGACCCATTAGGTGGGAGGACCAGTGTCTGGTGCCCACAAGGAGCTACCCCCCACATTGGAGGGATAAAACTCCCACACTGCGGCTGTCAGGGCTCGATCCTGCGTCCTTGTAGCAATCTGCCACCCAGGAACCAACTGAGCTACGTCCATGCGGGCAATTCTGCATTTTTCTTATCGTGTTTTAGCTTGTCCTATCATGTGACACACTATTAGGGAAATAATAGAAATGAATCGATTTCACATCTCTCTATAAATTCGAATTTTTAGATGAGATGAAATTATAATTTCATGGTATCATAACCAAAGGCTCACTAAAGATATTGGGTTGCTTAAATCAACCCCACTCATTGGGCATCCTCCTAAAGTTGAGAATCCAACCAATGAGTAGGGGGAGTGTTAGAGAAATAATATAAATGAATATATTGCATACCCTCTCTATAAGTTCGGACTTTTAGATGAGATGAAATTCTTTTAGGTTGCATTTAGATGGAGTAATTTGAAATGTAAGGGATTTGAAAATAAATGGATTTAAGAATTCGTGGATTTCAAATGACATAGTTTTGCTAAATATTTAAAATTCATCCAATTTGAATTATAATTAAAGTTGAGAATTTGGAATCCATCAATTTAAATATCTTACCCAAATAAATGGAATGAATTTAGGTTTTGAATTTTAAATCCATCATTCAAACACAATGTCACGTATATTGTGTATAATAATATTATAATGAAAATTATGTTTTTAAATATAATTGTTCTTAGAGTAGGTCTTATATGAGACCGTCTCATGATATGAGACAATGAGAATGAGTGTAACTAGGACATTGACTCATTAACACTTTGGTAGGGGTAGGTGTTAATTTGTGTGGTCTCATGCCATGAGACGGTCTCATACAAGTTTTTGCCTTGTTCTTATCGTATCAACCATGTCATGTAGTGTAAGTGATAACATAAAAAAATTCGTGTTCAAATTGCGTTGGTCATCCTTAATTGTCTCCCTTAACATCACGGCTACTCGGTAACAAGACCATGCATTTGAATGCGAGTTTTATTGCCAATCTGGCTATATATGCAACTTGATCGACCGACCGCCCATCCTTCGGTTTGGCACGCAGATGCAACATAACTTTCATAGTTTAAGACTACCTATTAATCAAAATATTCGTAACTCGCTTTCCTTATTTATCAATAATTGCTTTAATTTTACAATTACAAATAATTATTTTATTCCTTTATTATTTATATTTTATCTACTTTATCTTTTTCTTCTTCTTTAAACTTATGATCATACAAATGAGCACACTTTTGGTGGACAGAGGAGTATAAATTTTGATTTTTCAAAATTTTAGTACAATTTATTATTTTTTAATTATAACTAATAATAAAAATTAAATAGTTTTTTTTTTAAATTATGTAGGCCCATTTTTTTAATGGTTAATATCGTAACACTGTATTTTACAATATATATATATATATATATAAATTCTTTAGGTAAAAAATTATATAAATGGAATGTAATAAAAATAAATAATTGGTTGTAATTTTTTTTTTCTAAATTTGGATATAAACTCAATATAAATTTATTTATAGATGATTTTGATGACATACTTAATTAATGAATTAAAGGTACAGTATAACAGTAACGCGCGAATTTTGAGACGTCAATGGATGAATAATGATAACACAGATGCTCATTTTTTGCGTCGTCGGATATTCCAGTAAAAGACAGACAGCATTACTAGACATCCCTTGCCTTGCTTTCCATGTCTTCAAATGTCCCTCTACTATTCCCGTAAAAAAAATGTCCCTCTACTAAATTGTTTCTTAATCGCCATCTTCTCAAACGTGCATATTGGGTTAGAGAAATTAAGGAAGTGGGCCCCTCGATGACTTGGACATCAAAATTATATGCATAAACTTCATCATCAAGACTTATATGTATCTACTCTCGCTCTCTCCATATTTTAATTGTATTAACCTGTATATTTTATTTTAAACTTTTAGATAGATATATCACATTTCAATAATTTGTTGAAATTAGGGGCTCACTTTGAGGTGCAATATGGAATTACACTTTAATGTTTACTACCACCCCTCTAAACTATTACTATTAAAAGTAAAATTAGATCTAATATTACAATAATGCCCATATACATACTTTTGATAAAACCAAATAAAAAATCAATCAAAAAAATAAAAAGTAGAAATCAAATCTAACAAAATTACATCAAAACCCCATTACAGCCGTAAATGCTGATAAATCAAAATTAACTAATAAAATCAGAACTCCATTACAACCGTAAATGCTGCAGAAAATAAGTCAAAACTGTTGTAAATCTAGAAGATTTATTATTCCAAATCTAGAAGATTTGATGTGGACATTACTTATGGACCAAGAAACCCAACGGGCTTTATATCTTAGACTAGGGTTTTATTCTTATAAATAGATCATTGTATTCATTATTGTAATCACTCTGATACACAAGATCATTAGTGAAACTCCTAGCTTGGATCGCCCCAGACGTAGTCGTTCCCGACGAAGTGGGTCAACAAACGTTGTCTCTTTAATTTACGCACTTATTTACAACACGTTATCAGCACGAGTCTCTAACCAAGATCATATGGTACGCCATTAATTTATTTTCATATGAATTTCTATGTTTTCATGTGTACCCTTGCTATGAATTTATTTGATTCATAATTGATTATTGGATTTAATTATTGAGTATTGAATTGACGAGCAACGGCCGACGTCCTGAAGGCGTACGACCGCTGCCGTCCGCCACACGAGACGACGCCACACGAGGGCAGCGCCCGTCGCGCGCCAAGCGCCGCACGGTGAACGCCCGCCGCGCGCCCAGCGCCGCACGGCGCACGTCGCGCCAGTCGCCGCGCACGCCCGCGCCCGTCTCGCCCCAGCGCCGTGCGCATCCGCGCGCACGTCACACCCGCCTACCGCACACGCCCGTCGCCGCACGCGCTCGCGCCCGTCGCTGCGCGCACTCGCCCGTCGTCGCACGCGCCCGTAAGTGGCCGCCCTACGTGCGACGCCCCCCCCCCCCCGTCCGCCGTGCACGATCACGCGGTGTTTTTCCTCGGATTCTTGTGATCTCTTAACCCTTTTTCGTTTGTGTTCTTGATATCATAAAATTCGTGTTTAATTTATTTTTAATCTTGGAAATATTTCGTTAAATTGCGTTAATATACATGAAATAATTATTCTTATGATTATTTCCCCTGTCTATTAAATCGTATATTTTCTAGAAATTATTTTCATGTGATTATCTCCCTTACTTGTTATGCTGTTATGCATGTTTATGTGATTTAATTATCCTACGTGCATTACTATTTCCGCACATAGTTTATTTCTTTATAGTCCGCATATTATGCCCGGGTAGGCGGCGCCCGATATTTATCGGACCGTAAATCTATGTTTTGGGTAGATGACACCCAATACGTGCATCTATGTGCCTTAGAATAACTAAATAAATTCTTGTCTCCCCATTGTCTATGAATTTGGTCGATCCTCTTACCCATGTCACTTTAATAATTGTAGTGAATAATGTCTGATATTACCAAAAGAGAATTTGTTGAGCTTACTCTTGACGGTAGTAACTACCTAACATGGACACTAGATGTTAAAATACATCTAGCCTCAAACAACCTTAGCGGCACAATTGTTGATGATCCAAAATCAACTGACGCCCAGAAGGCGAAAGCTTTGATTTTCCTTAGGCATCATCTCAACAAGGACCTGAAAAATAAATATCTCACTGAGAGAGACCCCAGAACATTGTGGAAGTCCCTGAAGGACCGTTTCCAACAACAGAATGACATACTCCTCCCTCAAGCACACTACGATTGGTTGAACCTCCGTTTCCAAGACTTTAACTCCGTTGCGGAGTACAACTCAACCCTACATCGTATTGTGTCTCAGTTAAAGTTATGTAAGAAAACTGTAACTGAGGATGACTTAATCTAGAAGACTTTGTCGACTTTCCACGCAAGCAACCTTGTACTCCAGCATCAGTATAGGGCTAAGAACTACACTGTACACTCTGAGCTAATTTCTGCACTTCTAGTAGCGGAAAAGCACAACCAGCTCCTTATGCAAAATCATAATGCGAGGCCGGTTGGCTCAAAAGTTGTGCCCGAAGCACATGTTGTAGCTCAAAGCAGTACAAGAGGTCGCAAGCGTGGAAGGGGGAGAAGAAGTAAACGAACTCGTAGTCAAGGCCGAGGTCGTACTAAATCCGGTGGTCCAGGTACCTCGAATGACAATCAAGCTCAGGCTCGTGGGAAAGCTGCACCTAACACGAACTCCGCTACCCGAAAATCTGATAATCAAGATAAGGTTGAACAGTCCTGCTACAGATGCGGATGCAAGGGCCATTGGTCTCGCACGTGTCGCACTCCCAAACATTTGGTCGAGGCTTACCAAAAGCAGCAGAAGGACGATAAGGGGAAGGCTCCTAGAGTTGAATCTTACCATGTCAGTCTGCCCGAAGTAGACCCTGACCAAGACAGCGCAGATCCTATGGGCATTGAGCTTAAGAATTTTGGAGATGACGAGTGATTCGCATATTTAGTTATTTCTAGTATTTTGTTTTGTTTTCTGAATAAAACAATTTCATGTTATGTTTTGGGATCCTTTCTTTCGGATACTTTATTTTATGAATGATTTTTTTAGCTTTGATATGTTTACCTTAATAGCTGTCCATAGTATTTATTTGGATATTGTTGTTCTCATTTATGGCTTGTAAACAAATCAGCTACTAGGTTTGGACTATTTTCTCTTGCATGATGGACGCCCATAGTGATTTATGTTTGGTTGATAGCGCCACCACACATACGATCCTAAAAGATGGGAAGTATTTTCATAACTTGATAGAACGTAAGGGGAGTATAACTACAATAGTCAATGATAGCATGTTGATAGTGGGCTCCGGGAGAGCTTCCATTGTCCTCCCCATGGGTACCGAACTCATAATTGATAATGCTTTATTGTTTCCACAATCTAAGCGTACCCTACTCAGTTTTAGGGACATTAGGATAAACGGGTATCATATTGAAACTAAAACTGAGAATGATGACGAATACCTTTTGATGACTAGTACTTGAGGTAGCCGTAAATAAGTTATTGAGAAACTTCATTCCTGCTCCTCCGGATTGTACTATTACTACATCCGGCCGTCTAGTTCCCATCTAGCGATGAGTATGAAATTCCATGACTCAAATTTCTTTAAATTATGGCATCAGCGGTTAGGTCATCCAGGACAAACAATAATACGTAGGATTCTATCTAATTCAACTGGTCATAATATTACGAATAATAGAATCCCTCATGTTGATGAATATTTTTGTGATGCATGTTCTAGGGGTAAGTTAATAGTGTTGGGAAAATAAGGGTGCCCGGGAACTATTCGGGATGAAATTTAAATACGAATTTAAATATAATTATTACTAGCATGAATTAATCCTAAATAATTCAAATAATAATTCTAACAACTAATTTAACATCATGCATGTTGAATTAATTCACATAAAATCTAGGCGGAATAAACAAGAATTTATGTGACTTACGTACCTCTTGTAGAATTGGCCTTTGAATAAACGGGACTATCACGATCTCGCTTTATCAACCCAAAAAACCTTCCCAAGTATTTCCCTTTCGCCTTACTTGATCACCGGTGGGAGATGTTTTCAAGTAATTTAAATAACTAAGGAAAAAGAAAAATATCTATGCTCTTGATTTTTCCAACACATGGAATTATGTACATGGGGATGAAATAATCACCCCCTATTTATAATTAGGAGTGGCCGAATTTTTTAGGTTATTTGGGCCTTGGAGAAAATCTTTTCTTAGGCTCTAAGAAATCTTGAATATATCCCATATATTCTTTTCTCAATAATAAAATATTCCACAAAAATCTCACCCTCCATATTACTTGCAATTTTCGAAAAAATCTAAGATTTGGATCTTCTTGAATATATGAGATAATCTTGTATTCCAAGAATACTTATCTTCCATAATATCTTTCCAAGAAAATCAACAAAATCTCTTCTTTCCTAATATTACAATTTTCGAAAATAAAGAAGAAAAATCAGCATATTATTATCTTTTTATTTTAATCACCTTATCATTATTGGACTACTTAATGGGCTACTTGAGGGGCCTTTAAGGAGAATTAAGATTGGACCTCCTAATGGACTTCTGAATTTCAATATTGAGCCCCAATATAATTCAATCCATTAATATTAATTATTACCACTAATAAATTAATATTGTACTATCCATCTTAATCCATATTACGATAATATGGGCTGCCGGTTATTATTTCCAGCGTTTAAGATTATCAAGTCCATTAATTAATTAAGCTTCTGAATAGCTCTAAATTAATTAATATATTTCACCTTGGAGTAAAGACAGCTCAACATTATTATCCTACCGAAGAAACTAATTCTTCACTTGCAAGATTTGGTACGATAAAACTTCTGAGCCCACCAAGGGGACTAATCACACGAGCCGTACTCGCATGCATTTCTCCGTATTAAATCTTAGCAACCGTCGTATGATTAATATTACTGCCCAAAGCACAAGGTTCGAAGTCACAATGATTCTCACCCAACATGAATCAAAGCAGTAACCATCAAGCACACACGGTCCTATTTAAGTGACGGAAATTAAGAAATCAACAACCACTGAGGTCTCATTCTTCACATTTCAGAACAGAAGAAATTATCTTCGTTGTAGGTCCTCTTCAACACATACTAAATGTGCTAGTGCAATCTCTTATTCAAGACAGACCAATCTGAGACTTACACATCGACCTTTCACGGCGGATTGTTCAATTCCACCTAGGTCGTGAAAATGTACGTTTAGTTACAAGGAAACCGTTAATGTTATCTTCCATGATCGGGTATCACCACATTAACTACAATGTAACTAGTACTATTATGAACTGTTTGCAATAAATATTCAACATTCAATCATATCTAAAGCATATGCGATAAAAGAATTATTCTCATAAACAAGTGTTTGATACACGAGTTATACAAAGTAAAAGCATACTTTCACGTATAACTCCAACAATCTCCCACTTATACTTAAAGTCCGCTATTTAGTATACATCATGCATGTCTTAGTGTAGTAGCTCTACGTGACATCTAATGTCAACCTACACTAACCTAATAATTCCTCCCATTTATACTTAAAGCAGATTGGCAATAGTCTGGACTCTCATTCCATCCACATGTCTCTCGAATGTACTCTGAGGCAGACCCTTTGTGAATGGATCCGCTAGGTTGTCACCCGACGCTATCTTTGTCATCTCTATATCTCCTCTCTTAACGATTTCTCGTATAAGATGGTATTTTCTTTCTATGTGTTTGCTGACCTTGTGGGCTCTCGGTTCCTTTGAATTTGCAACTGCTCCGACATTGTCACAAAAGACAGTTATCATGTCGGGCAAATTCGGAACAATGTCCAAGTCCACTAAGAAGTTCTTGAGCCAAACTGCCTCTTTCGCTGCTTCACAAGCAGCTACATACTCGGCTTCCATGGTCGAATCGGCGATGCATTTCTACTTAACGCTTCTCCATGAAATGACTCCTCCTCCCATGCAAAACACACTACCCGAGATTGACTTTCTTGAGTCTATGTCTGATTGGAAATCCGAGTCCGTGTATCCCATGGGAACAAGATTATATGACTGGTAAATCAGCATCCGCTCACGAGTTCTTTTTAGATACCTCAAGATGCACTTTACGGCAGTCCAATGGTCTTTCCCGGGATTACTTTGATATCTTGCTACCATGCCCATGGCAAAGAAGATATCCGGTCTCGTACACAGCATTGCATACATAAGGCTTCCTACGGCCGAAGCGTACGAAACACCTTTCATGTCATCTATCTCCGATTGCGTCTTAGGGCTCATTTCTTTCGATAGATGGATTCCGTGCCTAAAGGGTACAAAACCTTTCTTGGAATCTTGCATGCTGAAACGCTTCAAAACAGTGTCAATGTATGAAGCTTGCGATAAGCCCAACATCTTCTTCTTGCGATCGCCAGTGATCTTGATCCCAAGGATGTGACCGACTTCCCCTAAGTCCTTCATATCAAATTATTTTGACAGCCATACCTTTACGTCTGACAATACCTTTAAATTGTTTCCAATGAGCAGAAAATATCGTCTACGTATAATACTAAGAATACCACCGCAGTTCCATCACGCTTCTTATACACACAACTTTCGAACTCGTTTTGATCAAACCCATAAGACTTAATCACTTGATCGAAATACTGGTTCCAAGTACGCGATGCTTGCTTAAGTCCATAAATGGATCTCTTAAGCTTGCATACGAGATTCTCTTGGCCTTTTTCAATGAAACCTTTGGGCTGTTGCATATAGATATCTATCCCGTCAAGACTTCCGTTAAGGAAAGCTGTCTTGACATCCATTTGCCAGATCTCGTAATCTAGGTGTGCAGCGATCGAAAAGAGAATACGGATGGACTTAAGCATAGCTACATGCGAAAAGGTTTCCTCATAATCGATCCCTTCTTTTTTAGTAAACCCTTTGGCCACAAGCCTCGCTTTGAAGGTCTCAACCCTTCCGTCCGGTCCTCTTTTCCTCTTGTACACCCACTTGCATCTAATGGGTTCTATCTCATTGGGTGGTTCGACCAACTCCCACACTTGATTATGATCCATCGAACCCATCTCGGTTTCCATCGTCGTTTGCCACGACTCCGCGTCTTTGTCTTGGATTATCTCGTCGTATGTCCATGGGTTTGATTCATCGCCGGGAACCAAATCCAAAGATTCTCCTATCCCCATGAATCTCTCAGGTTGCCTAGCAATCCTCCCACTACGATGGGGTTCTGGTTGTGAAGATGTGACGTGTGGTACATCATCTTGTATACTTGGTATCGAGGTTTGACCTCTCAATTCTTCTAAGGTAATTTCACTTTTAGGCTTCCGATTGTTCATATAGTCTTCCTCCAAGAATTTAAAGTGTGTACTAATCACGTTCTTTTGATCCTTGGGACTATAGAATATACACCCTTTCGTTCCCGCAGGGTATCCTATAAACAGCCTTAATTCCAAACGTGGATCCAACTTACCGGCTTCCTTGTCTAGCACGTATGCCGGACAACCCCAAATCCGCAAATATCTTAGACTGGGCTTGCGCCCGGTCCACAATTCCATTGGGGTTTTAGGAACCGATTTGGATGGCACCAAGTTTAGAATGTAAGCCGCCGTTTCCAAGGCATTACCCCAAAATGACTTGGATAAATCCGAATAACTCATCATGGATCTGACCATCTCTAAAAGAGTTCAGTTTCTTCGTTCTGCCAAACCGTTCTGTTGAGGGGTTTCCGGTGCGGTTAACTGGGATACGATCCCTTCGTCCGATAAATAGTTCAAGAATTCACCGCTGAGGTATTCGCCTCCACGATCTGATCGTAGAAACTTGATACTCTTTTCCCTATGTTTCTCAGCTTCGGCCTTAAACTCCTTGAACTTATCAAAAGTTTCAGACTTATGCCTCATAAGGTAAATGTACCCATATCTCGAGTAATCATCAATGAAGGTGACGAAATACTCATACCCCATTCTTGCTTTGATCGTCATTGGACCACACACATCGGTATGAACGAGTTCTAATACTTTCGTAGCTCTATTCCCCTTGGCTCCAAATGCCCTCTTGGTCATTTTACCCTCTAAACAGGATTCACAAGTTGGAAACGACTCGACTTGGAATGATTCCAAGGATCCGTCTTTCACCAGTCTCTCTATCCGCTTTAGATTAATATGACCTAGTCTAAGATGCCATAAAAGTATTTCGTTCATCTCCGAAGAACGCTTTCTTTTATTACTCGAAATGATCGACGTGTTATTAGATTCATTATTTGAGTGGTGTGCACACTTAATCATATAGAGATTGTTTACCAACGTTCCATGACATATAGTAATATTCTTAAAAGAAACAGTAACAACTTTATTAAAAGTAACTGAATATCCATCAAAAAACAACTTAGAATTTTTCCTAAAGTTCGGAACGTATAAAACATCTATTAAAATTAAAACTCTATCTTCAAAAGATAGGTGCACGACTCCCACAGCTTCGGCTGCCACTCTCGTAGCATCGCCCAAAGTGATGGTGATCTCATTCTTGCTAAGTTGCCGGATTAGCTGGAACCCCTGAAGAGTGAAACAAATATGATCAGTTGCCCCGATATCCACTACCCAAACGTGGGCAGCATACGCCGCAATATAAGTTTCAACGACTAAAGCATGAGACTTACATTTCTTTACCGTCTTCTTAGGCTTAGAACAGGTCACCCTCCAATGTCCCTTCTCACCACAATTGAAGCACTTACCCTTAGCAGCTTTCTTTCCACCTCCTTCTCCCTTCGCCTTAGGTTTCGCAACGGTTGGATTTGCTTGGGTCTGGCCTTTCGTCCTCTTCCTCTTCTTCCCTCCCTTGGGACCCGAAGAGGCAGACGGACCTTTTGCCACCATAGCAACAGTTTGATGATCCATTAAAGTCTCCGCCGACACCAAAGCTTGCAAGAGCTCGGGCAAACTATTTGTCCGGTCATTCATTTGATAGTTCAACTGAAACTGCTCAAAGCTCTTCGGCAGAGAATGGAGAACGAAATCGACCTTAGTAGGGAGATCAAATTCCGCACCAAGTACTTCCAACTTGTTGAGATAACCCATCATCTCGATAACGTGATCCCTTACGGGCGTACCTTCCACCATCTTCAACGAAAGCATCTTTCGCATGGTGATTTGCCTAGCAGTACGGTTCTGATGTTTAAACATCGCTTCAAGATTGAGCATTATCTCAGAGGCGGTCTCCATGTGTTGGTGTTGGTGTTGCAACACATCTGACATTGAAGCCTGAATAGTACACCTAGCCATCTCATCGGAGTCAAACCAACTCTTATGCTCTTTCTTGACCACCTTGCTCGCATCTTCGACAGACTCTTGGGACTTAGGAGTAGTAAGTACCCATTTGTGGTGTTGAGCAGTTAGGACAATATCAAGATTACGTTTCCCATCACCATGGTTCTCACCAACAAGTTTGTTATCTTTAAGTATACTAAACAGTGGATTAAAAGGTTGCGACATGATGAACTGAGAATAAAACATACATTCATATCAATATCTAGAAAAATACGAAATTATCACATAATTTGATCACATCAATTATATTGAAACCTTAAAACAATATAATCATGCATCAGCCAACATCTCGAAACAATTTAAATACGCCACGAGGGGTGGTCTATACATTTAAATACATTCAAGCGGATCACAAACTTAAAGGTTACAAATCCTTAATTCAAAATTAATAGTTGACTCCCACTTTGACCACATAGAAATTTACAGGGACTCCGAGGGGAGTAAGTTAATATCAATTTCCTATGCCTAAGTAATAACCATAATTAAAATACAGGATTATTATTTCGCTTTGAGCAAGCCACTTGTGGTGAGGGTCAATACCGCCACTAGTAATAATCCACAATCATCCTTTCGGAATTTATTCATGTGAAATCTGTTCTTTTGGCCGATCCGAGGGGGAAATGTATTCCAAAAGAACTTCACAAATAAATAAATTATGGAGGCCAAATTAATCCAATTTTAATATCCGGAATAAAATTTCGATTAAATTAACATACTTAGTAATTTTCGAAAGTAAGATTTTTCTTGGACAATAAAATTCATGCAAACACATATTAACAAATAATAATAAGTGCACGAAATAAAACATCCATCAATACAAAATTAAACACATTGGAGCACTCAAATTCAATTGCCACAGTTTAATTTCTTCACGTCTTGACACGAAATATCGTCCTTGTTGCTTTCCATCGTTCGTCTCGACACGCTCCCACTCGAACAGCAACACTTCATAAAAAACAGCATCGTTTGGGGTTCGGGACGACGTTTAAGATCACACACACACAAAAAACACAGAACTAAAATTAATTTTAAAAAAAATCCATGGCCCGAGAAACGGCGCGCGTCGGCCCACGGAGTGGGCCCGCACGCCACCCGGCACGGCGCTCGCGCGCCCGCGCCCCGTCGTGCGCCTCGCGCACCCCCCGCACTGGGTTTCACCGTTCGTTCTCGTTTCTCACCCCATGCATTATTTTACGTCCATGCATGCGCCACACATGCATGCATCGTTCGGGTATGCCATCTTTAATTCTTCGTTCTTCGTCTCGATCCGGTTACAATTTATTTTATAAAAAAATAAATACTAGATCTAGACTAGTCTATTACAATGATCGAATCAAAATAAAAACAACTAATCTACTCGTGGATTTTCTCACGAGAAAAATGAATTCGAACGAATCGAATTAAAAATAATTAATTCACACGCATGAAATATTAACAACATTAAAACCATGACAATTGGATACCTGCAAAAAAGATCTAGCAATTCTACTATCCAATTTCAATTTAATGTCTAACAATTTAAATTCCAATTTAAAGATCAGAGCCCGAAACCATGGCTCTGATACCAGTTGTTGGAAAAATAGGGGTGCCCGGGAACTATTCGGGATGAAATTTAAATACGAATTTAAATACAATTATTACTAGCATGAATTAATCCTAATTAATTCAAATAATAATTCCAACAACTAATTTAACATCATGCATGTTGAATTAATTCACATAAAATCTAGGCGGAATAAACAAGAATTTATGTGACTTACGTACCTCTTGTAGAATTGGCCTTTGAATAAACGGGACTATCACGATCTCGCTTTATCAACCCAAAAAACCTTCTCAAGTATTTCCCTTTCGCCTTACTTGATCACCGGTGGGAGATGCTTTCAAGTAATTTAAATAACTAAGGAAAAAGAAAAATATCTATGCTCTTGATTTTTCCAACACATGGAATTATGTACTTGGGGATCAAATAATCACCCCCTATTTATAATTAGGAGTGGCCGAATTTTTTAGGTTATTTAGGCCATGGAGAAAATCTTTTCTTAGGCTCTAAGAAATCTTGAATATATCCCATATATTCTTTTCTCCATAATAAAATATTCCACAAAAATCTCACCCTCCATATTACTTGCAATTTTCGAAAATAATAGGCCAAGAATCTAAGATTTGGATCTTCTTGAATATATGAGATAATCTTGTATTCCAAGAATACTTATCTTTCATAATATCTTTCCAAGAAAATCAACAAAATCTCTTCTTTCCTAATATTACAATTTTCGAAAATAAAGAAGAAAAATCAGCATATTATTATCTTTTTATTTTAATCACCTTATCATTATTGGGCTACTTGAGGGGCCTTTAAGGGGAATTAAGATTGGACCTCCTAATGGACTTCTGAATTTTAATATTAAGCCCCAATATAATTTAATCCATTAATATTAATTATTACCACTAATAAATTAATATTGCACTATCCATCTTAATCCATATTACGATAATATGGGCTCTCGGTTATTATTTCCCGCGTTTAAGATTATCAAGTCCATTAATTAATTAAGCTTCTGAATAGCTCTAAATTAATTAATATATTTCACCTTGGAGTAAATACAGCTCAACATTATTATCCGTACCGAAGAAACTAATTCTTCACTTGCATGATTCGGTACGATAAAACTTCTGAGACCACCAAGGGGACTAATCACACGAGCCGTACTCGCACGCGTTTCTCCGTATTAAATCTTAGCAACCGTCGTATGATTAATATTACTGCCCAAAGCACAAGGTTTGAAGTCACAATGATTCTCACCCAACATGAATCAAAGCAGTAACCATCAAGCACACACGGTCCTATTTAAGTGACGGAGATTAAAAAATCAACAACCACTGAGGTCTAATTCTTCACGTTTCAAAACAGAAGAATTTATCCTCGCTGTAGGTCCTCTTCAACACATACTAAATGTGCTAGTACCATCTCTTAGTCAAGACAGACCAATCTGAGACTTACACATCGATCTTTCACGGCGGATTGTTCAATTCCACCTAGGTCGTGAAAATGTACGTTTAGTTACAAGGAAACCGTTAATGTTATCTTCCGTGATCGGGTATCACCACATTAACTACAATGCAACTAGTACTATTATGAATTGTTTGCAATAAATATTTAACATTCAATCATATCTAAAGCATATGCGATAAAAGAATTATTCTCATAAACAAGTGTTTGATACACGAGTTATACAAAGTAAAAGCATACTTTCACGTATAACTCCAACAAATAGTGCGCTCGTCGCGCACTAAGGTTGGATTAGAGTCTCCGATTTTACTTGAGCGAATTCAAGAAGACATTTGCGGACCGATTCACCCAGCATCAGGACCGTTTTGATATTTCATGGTCTTTATTGATGCCTCCACTAGGTGGACATTTGCATGTTTGTTGTGTTAGAGTTATACGTGAAAGTATGCTTTTACTTTGTATAACTCATGTATTAAACACTTGTTTATGAGAATAATTATTTTATCACATTTGCTTTAGATATGATTGAATGTTGAATATTTATTGCAACCAGTTCATAAGTGGTACATGTTACATTGTAGTTAATGTGGTGATACCCGATCACAAAAGATCACATTAACGGTTTTCTTGTAACTAAACGTACAATTTTACGACCTAGGTGGAATTGAACAATCCGCCGTGAAAGCTCGATGTGTAAGTCTCAGATTGGTTTGTCTTGACTAAGAGATTGCACTAGCACATTTAGTATGTGCTGAAGAGGACCTACAGCGAAGATAAATTCTTATGTTCTGAAATGTGAAGAATTAGACCTCAGTGGTTATTGATTTCTTAATCTCCTTCACTTAATAGGACTGTGTGTACTTAATGGTTACTGTTTTGATTCATGTTGGGTGAGAATCATCGTGACTTCGAACTTTGTGTTTTGGGCAGTAATATTAATCATACGACGTTTGCTAAGATTTAATACGGAGAAACGCGTGCAAGTACGGCTCGTGTGATTAGTCCCCTTGGTGGGCTCAGAAGTTTTATCGTACCAAATCTTGCAAGTGAAGAATCAGTTTCTTCGGTACGGATAATAATGTTGAGCTATCTTTACTCCAAGGTAAAATATATTAATTAATTTAGAGCTATTCAGAAGCTTAATTAATTAATGAACTTGATAATCTTAAACGCGGAAAATAATAACCAGGAGCCCATATTATCGTAATATGGATTAAGATAGATAGTGCAATATTAATTTATTAGTGGTACTAATTAATATTAATGGACTGAATTATATTGGGGCTCAATATTGAAATTCGGAAGTCCATTAGGAGGTACAATCTTAATTCTCCTTAAAGGCCCCTCAAGTAGCCCATTAAGTAGCCCAATAATGATAAGGTGATTAAAATAAAAAGAAAATATATTGCTGATTTTTTCCTCTTATTTTCGAAAATTGTATAGTTAGGAGAGAAAAGATTTTGTTGATTTTCTTGGAAAGATATTATGGAAGATAAGTATTCTTGGAATACAAGATTATCTCATATATTCAAGAAGATCCAAATCTTGGATTCTTTTCTTGTAAATTTCGAAAATTGCAAGCATTAATAGGAGGGTGAGATTTTTGTGGAATATTTTATTATGGAGAAAAGAATATATGAGATATATTCAAGATTTCTTAGGTACTAAGAAAAGATTTTCTCCAGGCCCATAAAATCATGAAAATTTCGGCCACTACTATTATAAATAGGGGATGATTATTTCATCCCCAAGTACATAATTCCATGTGTTGGAAAAATCAAGAGCATATATATTTTTCTTTTTCCTTAGTTATTTAAATTACTTGAAAGCATCTCCCACCGGTGATCAAGTAAGGCGAAAGGGAAATACTTGAGAAGATTTTTGGGTTGATAAAGCGTGATCGTGATTGTCCCGTTTATTCAAAGGCCAATTCTACAAGAGGTACGTAAGTCACAAAAATTCTTGTTTACTCCGCCTAGATTTTATGTGAATTAATTCAACATGCATGATGTTAAATTTGTTGTTGGAATTATTATTTGAATTAATTAGGATTAATTCATGCTAGTAATAATTGAATTTAAATTTTATCCCGAATAGATTCTGGGCACCCCTATTTTCCCAACAACTGGTATCAGAGCCACGGTTTCGGGCTCTAATCTTTAAATTGGAATTTAAATTGTTAGACTTAAATTGAAATTGGATAGTAGAATTGCTAGATCCTTTTTGCAGGTATCCAATTGTCATGGTTTTAATGTTATTTTTTTCATGCGTGTGAATTAATATTTTTAATTCGATTCGTTTGAATTCATTTTTCTCGTGAGAAAATCCACGAGTAGATTAGTTATTTTTATTTTGATTTGATCATTGTAATAGACTAATCTAGATCTAGTATTTATTTTTGTAAATAAATTATAACCGGATCGAGACGAAGAATGAAGAATTAAAGACGGCGTACCCGGATGATGCATGCATGCGTGACACATGCATGGACGTAAAATTATGCATGGGGTGAAGAACGAGAATGAACGATGAAACCCGGTGCACGGGGTGCGCGAGGCGCACGACCCGCGCACGACGGGTGAGCCGAGGCACGAGTGCGCGCGCCTAGCTCCGGCGCTTGGCGGCCGCTGCTTGGCGTTGCACCGAGAGGCGCGCGGCCTACTCCGTGGGCCGACGCGTGCCGTATCTCGGGCCATGAATTTTTTTTAATTTCAGTTCTCATTTTTTTTTGTGATTTTAAACGTCATCCCGAACTTCAAACGAAGCTGTTTTTGATGAAGTGTTGTTGTTCGAGTGGGAGCGTGCCGAGATGAACGATGGAAAGCAACAAGGACGATATTTCGCATCAAGACGTGAAGAAATTAAACCGTGACAATTGGATTTGAGTGCTCCAATGTGTTTAATTTTATTTTGATGGATGTTTTATTTTGTGCACTTATTATTATTTGTTTATATGTGTTTGCATGAATTTTATTATCCAAGAAAAACCTTACTTTCGAAAATTACTAAGTATGTTTCTTTAATCGCAATTTTATTCCGGATATTAAAATTGGATTAATTTGGCCTCCATAATTTATTTATTTGTGAAGTCTTTTTGGAATACATTTCCCCCTCGGATCGGCCAAAAGGACGGATTTCACATGAATAAATTCTGAAAGGATGATTGTGGATTATTATTAGTGGCGGTATTGACCCTCACCACAAGTGGCTTGCTCAAAGCGAAATAATAATCATGTATTTAATTATGGTTATTACTTAGGCATAAGAAATTGATATTAACTTACTCCCCTCGGAGTCCCTGTCAATTTTTATGTGGTCAAAGTGGGAGCCAACTATTAATTTTTAATTAAGAATTTGTAACTTTTAAGTTTGTGATCCGCTTGAATGTGTTTAAATGTATAGACCACCCCTCGTGGTGCATTTAAATTATTTCAAGATGTTGGCTGATGCCTGATTATATTGTTTTAAGGTTTCAATATAATTGATGTGATCGAATTATGTGATAATTTTATATTTTTCTAGATATTAATATGAATGTATGTTTTATTCTCATTTCATCATGTCGCAACCTTTTAATCCACTGTTTAAATATACTTTAAGTTAACAAACTTTCTGGAGATAATTATATAGATTGGAAATGTAATTTAAATTTTGTCCTTACTGCACAAAAATACAATTGGGTTATTCACGTTAATAAACCCGGCAAGCCTAATGATAAGTCAAGAAATGGGAAAAGACAGTTTATGATTGGAAGCGTGACAATGAACACATGAAGTGCATCATCTAGACATCTCTGTTTGAGGATTTGAGGCGCATTCATGAGGACATTGTATCCGCTGTTAAAATCATGGAAAGCCTTGAAGAGATGTTTTCACATCAGAAACCCATGACTAATCAGTTCACCTAACATGACTCGGTCAAGTTGGAAATGGTGAAGGGAACGCCTGTGAGGGAGTACGTTCTCAAGATTATGACATACCTTAACAAGTTGGAAGTACTTGGTGTGGATTTTGATGTCCCTTCTAAGGTCGATTTCATACTCTATTCTCTTCCGAAAAGCTTTGAGCAGTTTCAACTGACCTGTCAGATGAATGAACGGACAAGTCGTTTGCCTGAGCTCTTGCAAGCTTTAGTTTCGGTGGAGGTGATAATGGAGCACCAGTCTAGTGTTATGGTGGTTAATGGTCCGTCTACCTCTTTTGGTCCCAAGGGAGGGAAAAAGAGGAAGAGAACCAAAGGCCGGATCCAAGCAAATCCAATTGTTGCGAAAGGCAAATGCAAAGGCTAGCATCGAAGGGGAAGTATTTTAGTTGCGGTGAGAGAGGACAATGGAGGTCTGCCTGTTCCAAGCCTAAGAGGCTAGGAAAGTTAGGTAATTCACACACCCAAGTCGACGAAACTTGTGAAGTGCTGTATGCTGTCTATTCGTGAATAGTGATTACGAGAGCTACTGACCACATTTGTTTCATGGGTTCAAGCTAACCCGACGACTTAACGGAAGTGAGATCCCCATCACATCGGGTAATTCTACGAGAGTGGCAGCTAAAGCAGTGGGAGAAGTGCGCCTATCTTTTGAAGATAGAGTTATGGTCTTGAGAGACGTTCTTCATGTTCCTAGTTTAGAAAGAACTCAACCTTCAGTTTCTAAACTGTTTTGAATAGATACTCAGTTTCTTTTAATAAGGATGTTATTATTTCTTGAAACGATGAGTTTATCTATTCCGGAACTTCAATGGATGATCTTTATACCATTATTTGGGCACACCACTCACAAAATTGAATCTAATAACACATCGATTATTTCGAGTAATAAAAGGAAGCATTCTTCGGACATGAACGAAACACTTCCATGGCATCTTAGATTAGGTCATATTAATCTAATGCGGATACAAAGGTTGGTGAAAAATGAATCCTTGGAGTCACTTCAAGTTGAGTCATTTCCAACTTGTGAATCCTGTTTAGAGGGTAAAATGACCTAGCGGGCATTTGGAGCCAAGGGGAATAGAGCCACCAAAGTGTTATAACTCGTTCATACCGATATGTGTGGTTCAATGACTATCATAGCAAGAAGGGGTATGAGTAATTTATCATTTTGATGATTACTCGAGATATGGATACATCTACCTTATGATGCATAGGGAAAGAAGTATCAAGTTTCTACGATTTGATCGTGGAGGCGAATACCTTAGCGATGAATTCTTGAACTACCTATCGGACGAAGGGATTGTATCCCTGTTGACTATACCGGGAACCCCTCAATAGAACGGTGTGGCGGAACGAAGGAACCAGACTCTTTTAGAAATAGTCAGATCCATGATGAGTTATTCAAATTTACCCAAATCGTTTTGGGGTAACGCCTTGGAAACGGCAGTTTACATTCTAAACTTGGTGCCATCCAAATCGGTTCCTAAAACCCCAATAGAATTGTGGATTGGGCGCAAGCCCAATCTAAGACACTCGCAGATTTGGGGTTGTCCGGCATACGTGCTAGACTAGGAAGCCGGTAAATTGGATCCACGTTCGGAATTAAGGTTGTTTATAGGATACCCTGCGGGAACGAAATAGTGTATGTTCTATAGTCCCAAGGATCAAAAGACCGTGTTTTGCACACACTTTAAATTCTTGGAAGAAGACTATATGAACAAAAGAAAGCCCAGAAGTGAGATTACCTTAGACGAACTCATATACCAAGTATACAAGATGATATACCAATCATTACACCTTCACAACCGGAACCCCGTCGCAGTGGAAGGATTACTAGGCAACCCGAGAGATTCATGGGAATAGAAGAATCTTTGGATTTGATTCCCGGTGATGAATCAGACCCATGGACATACGACGAGGCAATCCAAGACAAAGACGCGGAGTCATGGCAAACGATAATGGAAACCGAGATGGGTTCGATGGATCATAATCAAGTGTGGGAGTTGGTCGAACCACCCAGTGGGGTAAAACCCATTGGATGCAAGTGGGTGTACAAGAGGAAAAGAGGACCGGACGGAAGGGTTGAGACCTTCAAAGCAAGGCTAGTGGCCAAAGGGTATACTCAAAAGAAGGGTTCGATTATGAGAAAACCTTTTCGCCTGTAGCTATGCTTAAGTCCATCCGTATTCTCTTGTCGATCGCTGCGCACCTAGATTACGAGATCTGGCAAATGGATGTCAAGACAGCTTTCCTTAACGGAAGTCTTGATGGGATAGATATCTATATGCAAATGCCCAAAGGTTTCATTGAAAAAGGTCAAGAGCACCTCGTATGCAAGCTTAAGAGATCCATTTATGGACTTAAGCAAGCATCGCGTACTTGAAACCAGTGTTTTGATCAAGCAATTAAGTCTTATGGGTTTGATCAAAACGAGTTCGAGAGTTGTGTGTATAAAAGGTGTGACGGAACTGCGATGGTATTCTTTGTATTATATGTAGACGATATTCTGCTCATTGGAAACAATGTAAAGGTATTGTCAGACGCAAGGGTATGGCTGTCAAATCAGTTTGATATGGAGAACTTAGGGAAAGCCAGTCACATCCTTGGGATCAAAATCACTCAAGATCGCAAGGGGGGGATGTTGGGCTTATCGCAAGCTTAATACGAAGCCACTATTTTGAAGCATTTCAGCGTGCAAGATTCCAAGAAAGGTTTTGTACCTTTTAGGCACTGAATCCATCTATCCAAAGAAATATGTCATAAGACGCAAGTGGAGATAGATGACATGAAAGACGTTCCATACGTTTCGGACGTAGGAAGTCTTATGTATGCAACGTTGTGTACGAGACCAGATATCTGCTTTGTCGTGGGCATGATGGCAAGATATCAAAGTAACCCCAGGAAAGCACATTAGATTGCAATTAAGTACGTTCTTTAGTTTCTGAAAAGAACTTGGTATGAAATGCTGATTTAACAGTCAGACAGTCTAATTCCCATGGGATGCACAGACTCAAATTTCCAATCAGATATAGGTACCAGAATATCTACCTAGGGTAGTGTGTTTTGCATGGGAGAAGGAGCCATGACATGGAGAAGTGATTTGCAGAAATGCATCGCCGATTCGACCATGAAAGCCGAATAAGTAACTGCTTGTGAAGCAGCGAAAGAAGCAGTTTGGCTCAAGTACTTCTTAGTAGACTTGGACGTTGTTCCGAATTTGCCCATCATAATCACTGTCTATTGTGATAATATCGGAGCAGTTACAAATTCAAGGGAACCGAGAGCCCACAAGGCCAGCAAACACATTGAAAAAAAACATCATCTTATACGAGAAATAATTAAGTGAGGAGATAAAGAGGTGGCTAAGATAAATGTCAGAGGACAACCTAGTACATCCATTCACAAAGGGTCTGCCTCAGAGTACAATCGAGAAACATGTGGATGGAATGGGAGTCAAGACTATTGCCAATCTGCTTTAAGTATAAGTGGGAGGAATTATTAGGTTAGTGTAGGTTGACATGAGATGTCACGTAGAGCTACTACACTAGACATGCATGATGATGTATACTAAAAAGCAGACTTTAAGTATAAGTGGGAGATTGTTGGAGTTATACGTGAAAGTATGCTTTTACTTTGTATAACTCATGTATTAAACACTTGTTTATGAGAATAATTCTTTTATCACATTTGCTTTAGATATGATTGAATGTTGAATATTTATTGCAACCAGTTCATTATAAGTGGTACATGTTACATTGTAGTTAATGTGGTGATACCCTATCAAGGAAGATCACATTAACGGTTTCCTTGTAACTAAACGTACAATTTCACGACCTAGGTGGAATTGAACAATCCGCCGTGAAAGGTCGATGTGTAAGTCTCAGATTAGTTTGTCTTGACTAAGAGATTGCACTAGCACATTTAGTATGTGCTGAAGAGGACCTACAACGAGGATGAATTCTTCTGTTCTGAAATGTGAAGAATTGGACCTTAGTGGTTATTGATTTCTTAATCTCCGTCACTTAAATAGGACCGTGTGTGCTTAATGGTTACTGCTTTGATTCATGTTGGGTGAGAATCACCGTGACTTCGAACTTTGTGTTTTAGGCAGTAATATTAATCATACGATGGTTGCTAAGATTTAATATGGAGAAACGCGTGCGAGTACGGCTCGTGTGATTAGTCCCCTTGGTGGGATCAGAAGTTTTATCGTACCAAATCTTGCAAGTGAAGAATCAGTTTCTTCGGTACGGATAATAATGATGAGCTGTCTTTACTCCAAGGTGAAATATATTAATTAATTTAGAGCTATTCAGAAGCTTAATTAATTAATGGACTTGATAATCTTAAACGCGGGAAATAATAACCGGGAGCCCATATTATCGTAATATGGATTAAGATGGATAGTGCAATATTAATTTATTAGTGGTACTAATTAATATTAATGGACTGAATTATATTGGGGCTCAATATTGAAATTCAGAAGTCCATTAGGAGGTCCAATCTTAAGTAGTCCAATAATGATAAGGTGATTAAAATAAAAAGAAAATATATTGCTGATTTTTTTCTCTTATTTTCGAAAATTGTATAGTTAGGAGAGAAAAGATTTTGTTGATTTTCTTGGAAAGATATTATGGAAGATAAGTATTCTTGGAATACAAGATTATCTCATATATTCAAGAAGATCCAAATCTTGGATTCTTTTTTAGTAAATTTCAAAAATTGCAAGCATTAATAGGAGGGTGAGATTTTTGTGGAATATTTTATTATGGAGAAAAGAATATATGAGATATATTCAAGATTTCTTAGGGACTAAGAAAAGATTTTCTCCAGGCCCATAAAATCATGAAAATTTCGGTCACTACTATTATAAATAGGGGATGATTATTTCATCCCCAAGTACATAATTCCATGTGTTGGAAAAATCAAGAGCATATATATTTTCTTTTTCCTTAGTTATTTAAATTACTTGAAAGCATCTCCCACCGATGATCAAGTAAGGCGAAAGGGAAATACTTGAGAAGGTTTTTGGGTTGATAAAGCGTGATCGTGATTGTCCCGTTTATTCAAAGACCAATTCTACAAGAGGTACGTAAGTCACATAAATTCTTGTTTATTCCACCTAGATTTTATGTGAATTAATTCAACATGCATGATGTTAAATTTGTTGTTGGAATTATTATTTGAATTAATTAGGATTAATTCATGCTAGTAATAATTGAATTTAAATTCGTATTTAAATTTCATCCCGAATAGATTTCGGGCACCCCTATTTTCCCAACATGTTGTCCACCCGCAATCAAGCTTTTGCGAAGCTCATTGCGAAGATTATCGAGCTTAGAGCTCAATTCCCGGATTATCCAATCAAATCGATTCGCATGGATAATGCAGCTGAGTTTAGCTCGAAGGCCTTTGCAGATTACTGTATGGCCATGGGAATTAAAGTGGAGCATTCGGTCCCCTACGTCCATACCCAAAATGGTCTTGCTGAGGCGCTAATAAAACATATCAAACTTATCGCGAGACCATTGCTTATGAACTCCAAACCATCGCACTTAATCCAAATCCGTCCAACTGCATATAATGATCATTCCCCCCTACAGTTAGTGTGTGGGAAAGAACCTAGCATTTCCCATCTGCGTATTTTTGGATGTGCGGTATACGTTCCAATAACGATAACAAAGCGGACCTCTATGGGCCCACAAAGAAAACTCGGTATTTACATCGGATACGACTCTCCATCCATCGTGAAATACCTCGAGTCTTTGTCCGGGGATCAATTAACGGCCCGGTTCGCTGATTGCACGTTCGATGAAGATTACTTCCCAGCATTAGGGAGAGATCCGAATTCAAAATTGAATGAATGTTGGGAGCTTACGTGGAACGTAAGTAATCTTCAGTGTCTAGATCCGTGCACTAATCAATCTGAACTAGAAGTTCAGAAGATCATTAACTTGCAAAACTTAGCAAATAATCTGCCAGACGCGTTCACTGACCATAGAGGTGTAACTAAATCGCATATACCTGCAGTAAATGCTCCCCAAATGGTTGAGGTCCCAAGCAAAACGAGTACTCATGCCCCCACACGCCAAAAGCATAAGGGACCCTCAAGAGATAGTAACACACCTAAATGAAAGGCTAGCAAATCTGGTCAATCGAATGTAAAATCTCTAGAAGAGATCCGTCTAGATAACTCCAAGTCTCTAGGAGAGTCCTAGTGATGAAGCACGTGCACAAAATATTCCATGCACTAGGACCGTGGAACGACCAAACCCAGATACAATGGGAAATGAAGAATGTCTGGTTGACGTAAACGTCGAAGTCTCTGTGAACTTCACATATACGGGAGAAACATACAATAGAAATATTACTGTCGTCGACGATACATTTGCAGCGTCAATTGCCCTTTCCATTATAAATGATCTAGATCCAGAACCCAAAACAATCGCCGAGTGCCGGAAGTGCCCCGATTGGGTTAAATGGAAAGAGGCAATTGATACAGAGCTCGCATCGCTTAACAAAAGACAAGTATTTAGCTCTATCGTTCGTACACCCGCGCGCGCTATCCCAGTAGGATATAAATGGGTATTTGTACGAAAACAAAATGAGAACAATACTGTGGAGAGGTATAAAGCGAGGTTTGTAGCACAAGGGTTTTCGCAGAGACCCGGGATTGATTTTGATCAAACCTATTCTCCCGTCATGGACTCAATAACATTCCGCTACTTGATATCTTTGGCAATTAAAATGAATCTCCAAATGAGATTAATGGATGTAGTACCGCGTACTTATACGGATCACTAGATGCCAACATTTACATGAAAATCCCAGATGGATTTGACATTCCTCATATGAGGGATGGTGAAAACCGCAGTATGTATAACATACAACTGCAAAAGTCGTTGTATGGCCTGAAGCAATCAGGCCTCATGTGGTACAACCGACTTAGTGAATTCCTTCAGAAGAAGAGATACACACTCGATAAAGCTTTCACATGCGTATTCACGAAGAAATCGCAAGATGGTTTTTGCATCATATCCGTTTATGTTGATGACCTAAACTTAATCGGAACATGCAAAGAGATTGAAGAAGTCAGTTCAATCTTGAAAGCAGAATTCGAAATGAAGTCCTTGGGTAAAACCAAGTACTGCCTCGGCTTGCAGATCGAGCACCTCCCAGAAGGAATCTATTGGTCCCGGTACAAGACTGAGGAATACGTGTATGGGGGGGGGGGGGGGAATACACGTATACCAATTTTTTCAAACTTAAAACTGACTGAGTCCCCTTTACTCAGAGTGGTAAAGAACTAGGAGCTGATAACACGCCTACTGACTACACTTGGTGCGGGTCAGTTGGCTAACTATCAGATCAAGTTCAGTGCGGAAATGTTTGAGCCCTGAAAGTTTAAAGTCTTGTTTGGTTTGCTTTCTGAAAAACTTGTTTTACTCAATTCAGAATAGTGTTTAGTAGGGCAGTGTTCTTTTGAAGATCAGCCTGATTGATTCAGGTCTAATAAACTTGAATGCAATGAATGGACGAATAATATGGCAAGTATGCACAATATCAAAGCAGTAAGAACACAAGGAGTTTAACGTGGTTCAGAGTCTCAAGCTCCTACGTCCACGGCCTGACTTAACAGGAAATCCACTCAAGGGATTCTTGTTTTTAACGTGCCAAGGTGCACCAAGACCAGCTATCCTCACTGATCTATACAACTCCACTTACTAACACACTAACTGACTTACTCCCAACAAACCTAACTTAGGGTTTTGGTTTCAGTTTGGATTCCAACTAAGTTGAGATTATCCTTACAAGGCAAAGCTATGCTAAGGATTGGATAATCTCTCTAAGCTTAATATAATGATATTTAGCTCTTGGAATACAGAATAACTCTCGGTTGCTAAGAAACACTTGGGAAATTTAGATGGTTTCGAGTGCTTCTTCTTAAGGGTTGAATGCTTTGAATGCTTGAGAGTTTGAGTAATTTCTGGCTTGGAAATTTCCCGTAACCTTGAATGGGTTCAAGGTCTTCTGTGTTTATAGGTGATTTGAAAAACTATCCATTGGAGAGATAGCCTTCGAGTCATCTATGTAGAGTGGCTTCAAACGGACATATCTTCATGCAGCAGCCGTCCTTGCATGGATTTGGTATTTGCATTAAATGCACATTGAATGCTTGCCCGTTGAACATGCAGTCTGAATTCAGTCAACTTGTCAGGTTCCGTACGTGCGTGTCCTTCCAGGATTGGTCCACGTCATCAGGTTGGTGAGAATGTCAGAACTTATTCCTGAGCTTCAGGCTTGTCTTATTAAGTTCATTTTGTCTTGGGCTCACCGGTCTTGTCCTGACGCTGAAATTCCTTTTGCATTGATTGGCTCTACTCCAAGTCTTCCCATAAACTCAGTGCTATCCTATTCCCTTCAGGATTGAGTTAGTAATGACCTCAGGGTCATACTCTTCATCACTGACACTTACTCAGCCAGCTTAGAGGACTGCCATAAGTTCAGGATGGTGCTCTTCGTCTTCAGGCTCTGAGTCTTGATTGTCTCCAGTGAGTTCTCCTCTCACTGAGTACCTGTGAAGTGTAAAATGGCTAAGTACTAATCCTAATCAAGACTAGCCTGACAAAGACAGATTAAGGCAAACATCTTTTCAGGGGCTTTGGGATCTTAATCAAAACTGACAATGTCCCAACAATTTCCCCCTTTTTGATGATGCCAAAACACTGAAAAGATCCTCAAAACATTTAGAGGAAATATGATAAACCTATCAATAAGATAAGACAGTGTTAGAGCAATTCTTGATAAAGTACAGAATTTAAACAACAGCCAAAAAGACAATGAGTTTT
Source organism: Ballota nigra (assembly GCA_947034835.1). Classification (NCBI taxonomy): domain Eukaryota; kingdom Viridiplantae; phylum Streptophyta; class Magnoliopsida; order Lamiales; family Lamiaceae; genus Ballota; species Ballota nigra. Next base: position 44,414,521 of record OX344721.1, read on the forward strand.
TGTCTGTGGGCAAAAGTAATAGATTTCATTGATAGATGTGGAAATGGTTACAATGAATCTAATCTATTACAAAGAAGCCTGTGAACACCTAGACTAATCTCATTTCAGGCTTGAGTCCATATCCTGCATAAACTCTTGCCTTCAGCTCGTCAAGTCTTCTAGGTTGGTTCACGTATCCTTCAGCTTTGGCTATCTTCAATACTTCCATCATGATGGCCTTTGTATCATGCTTTTGAGTTCCAGGAACCAAGGGAGGAGTTTGAATGGTGAACTCAGGAGCCTTCACTTGAACTTGAGCTGCATCAACCTCCTCCAAGATCTTCTGGAATAGCTCAGGATGATTGTCCATCATTGATGATCCCGTTTTAGAAGGGCAAAATGGGAATTCAGGAGCAAAATTTTTTTTTTAAAAAAAACATCATTTCTCAGGGAGTTCAGCAAGAGTGATAATACTCAAGTCACTGCTCTGCTCAGAGGCTGAGTTACCAAGTCAGTGAGAAGGCTTGGAGTCTCATGCTCTGAGCAAGGACAGTGGCTTGAGGAGCTGAACTTTTTGAGTGCGTTTAAGAAGCAAAGCTTGCACCCTGACTGAGTTCAGTGACGAAATACTCAAGTCACTGCGTTGCTGAGAGTCAGAGCTATCAAGTCAGTGATGAGATTTGAAAGCTCAGGCTCTCAACAAGGCAGTGACTCGAGAGACTGAACTCTCGAGTGCAAGCCTAAGCTTGTCAGTGAGATTGGTTCTCCCTGACTAAAATATTTAGCTAATCTTTCTTTCCAAACTTTCCAAGTACACTCAGAGAGCATACACTACAAATAATTAGCAAGTGCTTAGATAACAAACAACGCTCAGTTTTAACGTGGTTCAGAGACTCAAGCTCTTACATCCACGGCCTGATTTAACAGGAAATCCACTACTGGGATTCTTGTTTTTAACGTGCCAAGGTGCACTTACAACTGGACTCACGCCACTCCCTGGGCTGCCTCTCCTCACCTCACTACAAACCTAACAATCTTCTGAAAGGGTTTAGTTTGGTTAGGGTTTTCTCCAACTAGGTGAGGTTTTCCCTTTACAATGTGTTAGCCAATAGCTAAGATAGGGAAAACCTCTCTAAGCCTAGAGTTACAAGCTGAGCACTCTTATGTATATATTTGTGAACTCTCAGTGTATAGATATGAGTAGAACCTCCTTATATCTCCCATGCACGTATGCTACAACTCACACTCTCAGCTCGTAGGTGTTTGTTTTTCTTACAAGATACAACAATACAACTCTCAAACAAAAAAAACAACACACGCTAACAACAAGCTATGAGCTTGTATTTATAATGGGGATTCAAATGTATCCGTTGGAGAGAAAATACATTTGAATCCAGCATTAAATGGTTTCAACCACTTTTCTTGGAATGCGGCCTTTGTCAGTGTCAGAGTTGCTGCCTCGTGCTGATTGGTCCACGTGGCCTGGATTCACGGATCTTTGACTCAGTGGGTTTGACTAAGACCCACTGACTTTAGGTAGCTTTCTCCTTCACTGACATGATGATCTTCAGTTGGACTGACTCGTCCTCAGTGTAGTTGTCCTTCAGGGACTATTTGAAGATCTTTCCAGGAAGTTTGTCATAAGGCTAAATGACAAACTTCCCTGACCACAGTAGCCTGACTCCTTCAGGGCCTACTTGGTGCAGCACTGATCCACCTGATCAGGCTCTTCACTGAGTGGTCCACCAGACTTGGCTTAGATCAGCCTGACTTACACTCAGTGGGACTTCCTTCAGGCTTCTCTTCAGGTTCAGGTCTTTCTTCATTGGCTTCAGTCAGTTCTTCTTGAGATGTCATCTTGACTTTCTCAGGCTGTCAGTGAGTTCCCCCTTGCTGAGTTCCCCCTCAACTGAGTGCTTCCTCAGCTAAGTTCTTCTCATATTACAACCTGTCTAACTGAATAAACAAACTATCCTGACCTGATTCTAAAGATACTATCCTGACTGCTTTCAAACCTATTACATGTTGTTTTGGAAAATCATCAAAACTAAACATATCCCAACAATCATGTAGTCAGTAAAGTGGGCATTGATATCGTCAGTGTCGCCCCACTTCTTCACAACATACCACAATCTGACAAATTCATCCCTTGCATCAGTCCAAAACTCCTTCAATGTCTCTGAGATGAACTCATCGACAAAAGCTTCCCTTACTCCTGATTCTGGCCTACCGACTTGAAGAATTGTTGATTTCCTAACTGTTGGCTTCTTCCTGTACTTTCTGGGCTCAGGCTTCGCCTTCTTCCTCCTTAGCAAGCTGATCACTGCATCATCCAGTTCTCGTTGTTGAAACACAGTGATATCAGTCAGCTTCTCAACCTTCTTCTCCAAGATGCGCATCTTCTCCTTCTGAGCAATTTCAGCTCTGCGCATAGCCTCAGATTTTTCAGAGTGATCTCCCCATGCTTCAGCACATAACTCCGCCACCAACTCCCCTGAGTAAGTGATGGGATTCTTCCTTGAGCTCATGGGAGACGATCTCTGAACTGATTCAGGTTGTTGCTTGGAAGGTTCATTAGCCTTTGCCTTTGTTGCCTCCGCCCTCAGCCTGGCAACTACTTCCTCTCCTTCCTTCACCACTGCCGCTAACCTAGCTGACTTCCTCACCCTTAGTATATTCCCTTCAGAATTGGCTTCAGGGTCAGCTAGAACGGTCTCACCTTGGTTGACTGCCTCAGATGCCTCAGGGCGGGATCTTTTCTTCTTCTTTTCCCCCTTTTTGGCATCATCATTGGCCTCGGATGGGAATGCGTCAAATCCGCTGTTGATTACGAAGGAGGCTAGGGAATGGACATCATTAATTCCCTCCTTCAATAATTCAACTCCCATCGAAATTCCAGTCCCTGCAAATGATACTGAACTGATTGCAGCTTGGACCTTCTTCTCAAAGACCTCCATGGAGAGTTGGAGTCTTTGCTCAACCTTCTCTATCTTCCCCTCCACCAGAGCAGATCGCTCATCTGCTTGGGTCAGTCTCTCAGCAATGTCCTTTGAAGTCTGAGCAATGCGTTCTGACTCCAGCTCAAACTTTAACGCTGAGCCAGAAATGGCTTGAGTGAATAGTGCCCCAGCCTGAGCTGCAAGCTTCTCCACAGCCTGATTAAGATCCTCCTTCCTTTGCTCATCCTTCTCAGCCAACTGCTTCAAGGTTTGCCTCAGCATCTTTTTGGTGCGCTTTCGCTCATTTCTCACTGACTTGGCCGTGTCAGTCATCGTTCTCTTTAACAGAATCAGCTCCCTGTTAGCAAGGGTGTTGTAGGCTGACTTTGTCCACCTGATGTGTTTTGCCAGGGCCTTGGAGTCCTCTTCTTTTTCAGCTCGTAGCCTCATTACTTCCTCCTGAAGTTCAGCTAGATTTTCTGTGGTTTTCTCCTGCTTGACCTCCACTATGCTTGTGAATTCAGCACGGCCGACCCCAGTTATTATCACATCTGCATCATCAATGGCCTCATCAGTGATTGGCTGCTTTCCCTTGTCAGCCCCTGCAGCATCAGTCCCTTCTTCAAGGTGCACTGAAGGCAGTTGTGAAGTAGTCATAGCCGCCTCCTCAGGATCAGCTAAGCTATCTTGAACCTTAGGAACAAGTCCCTCTGAACTGAGAGTCTCCTTGGATGCCTCAACATCTTCCTCTCTTGTCTCAGGGTAGGGAATCCCTTCATCGACAGATGTCTCATTGGCAGCTGAGATGTTCAAAGCATCCTCAGCCACTGGTCCACCCTTGGCACCAATGTCCTTATCATCTTCCCCCTGAGCCTGAGGCTCAGAGATCATCTCATCAACCTCCTGTGTAGTCTCCTCCACTGCCTTCTCCAAGTCTCCACCCTGAGCTCCATCATCATCCTCATCCTCCTTCTCGTCACCAGACAGGATGTCAGCCTCGCTCTTGGACATCATATCAGCCACTAACTGCTTCAGGTTGTCAAAGTTCAAAAGTTGAAGCCAGCTAGTTAGTCCAAAGAAAGAGCAAATCTTGGCCTCCTCCGCTTCCCAGTGCTCCCAGCCACGAGCGTCTACTAGCAGATGTTGCTCCTGCATGTTTGATTGTTTGAAGTCCAACCAAACCTTGAGCTCGATCACATACGCTAGCAGCTCATTGTACTTGTATAGCCCAGGCCAGCACTTTCCTGCCCATTCTGTGGCGTTCCCCCTGAGAGTGCTCTCCAGAATCCCTCCTGCCATGTGTTCATCTAATTCCTCCTCCTCCATTTCAAGGAATACATCCTCTTCAGCTGAAATGGATTTGGGATAGTCCTTGGGATTGGGGTATGAGGGAAAGTCTGTGGGGTTTGGAAGATTTGGCTCGGCTGACTGGTCAGGCTCATTCGTGGGTGAATTTGATAGCGCTGACTCAGTAGGATGATTTGGCTCTGAGGCTTGGTGTGGTTGGGGGGTTTGAGGTGTGGGGTCAGGGATGGAAGGTGTTTGGGTTTCAGGGTGTGGGGGTGTTTGAGTGGGTACTGTCTCAGGCTGCAACGACTCAGCCGTCTCGACAGTTTTTCTTACTTCCTCCAAGTCAGAGGCTCCAGAAGAGCTTGACTTCTCCCTCTCACTCACCTCAGGCAGCTTCTTAGCAGGGGATTTCCTGGTTCCCTTTCTAAGCCTTTTCAGGGGCCTCTCTCCCTGAGCACCCTCCTTCCTGACGTCATCGTCAGTTCCCTCAGCCTCTGACCCGGCCTTCTTGGGATCAGACTCAGTCCCTGATTTCGTGCTCTTCCCTGACAGCACGACCCTTACCTTCTTCCTCTTCTCAGCCTTCTCCGTCTCAGGCTGCTCCACCTCTTCAGCTGCAACCTCCTCACCGTCCTTACTCCTCTCAAGGAGGTCATCTACCCGTTCAATGAGACTGGTTGCCACTCTCTTGGCTTTACCAGCTGGCTTTTTGGCCTGACCCTTTGCTTTCGCATTGGGATCAGTCAGCCCTAGCACTGAATAGGTATCACTCAGTGAGGAAAACATTACCTTCTTTGAGGAGAGACTGTCCTCAAAATCGAAGGTATACCCATGGCAAGCATGAGCAATCAGGATGGACATCCTCGTGCCGAATGGCAAGATGGCACAGACGGATATGTGCTTCTTCTCCTCATCTCGAGTAAGCTTGTCCAACCCAGCCTGATGGAGTTGATCAAGGAAGAACTGCTCCCAGTTCGCTTCCACTCCATCAGCAATTGCTCCCATGAGTCTCAGCTTGGGCAGACTCAACTGCTCGTGAGAGCCAGTTGCACCCATCACTATCTTGGACACCAAATCCACCAGAGCTCTGTACTCAGGCTTCAGCGTATTCTTGTTCTGACGAGCCTTAAACTCCGATGACCCTGACTTGGTCCATTTCCCAAGAAGCTCTCCCTCTGAGTTCTCCTTATATGTTCTTGGGTTGATGCCTGAGAACGGCAACTTGAAGGCTTCCATCACCGCCCTTCTGACGTCGATAGTGACCACCTCTGAGTTGTAGAGAGGTTCGCCGTCGCCGTCCTTCTCTCCCGTCGGCTTAAGCGCAGTCACCTTCGTATAAATCTCCCCCTTCCGTAAGAACATATTTAATTAAGCTTCCACAACTGTTCTTGGGAGCACGGAAATGGGGTGGGTGGTGAAGTATGTTTCCAACCCAGCATCGGAAATCCACTTGAATACTGGTTTGATTTCCTCAACTGTGAGACAGATACCTTCCATGGATATGACTTGCTCCATGTGTATCAGTTTCTTTTCGACAACGTCCACGATCTTGTCGGTTGTCCAGTTGGAATCAAGGAATGCCATTGTTTTGAAAGAAGAGATTTTTTAAATTTCTGTGTTTGAGCAAGAGAAAACTCAGTGTGCAGATTGTGCGTTGTGTTTGCGTAAAAACCTCAAATAGCACTCTTGATTGATAAGACTAAGTCAGTTACTCAAACGTGGGGTTGAGATTGATCCCTGAATTCGAAAGGTTTTGAAATGAAGGGCCAGGATTAATCTCAGCTTCAATTAAACCCCATGTCAGTCATATTCCGTATAAAACGGACACGTATATAAAAAAGTAACTGTAGCATTAAATGCTCCGTGCGCGTGGGTTTTAAATATGAAAAGACGCGCTTTTAATGAAAACGGAATACATTTAATAAAGATTTTCAGGACGAAGGACTCAGGGAGACGCTTGAAATTCACAAGAGTCAGGTTAGAACTCATACCTGTCAGGGAGGCATTGTAGCACCCTGATACCTCGCTGAGTCGAGTCTGGCCTGAGTTCCCCCTAGAACCCTACACTGACTGCTCTCCCGGATCTAAGAGTCCTAACTCCACTGACAGTTCCATAAACCTTGCTTCAGCCAAAGGCTTAGTCAAGATGTCAGCTCTTTGCCTGTCAGTGTGAATCTTCTCCATCCTAATATCTTTCTTCTCCACATGATCTCGAATGAAGTGATGCCTAATATCCACATGCTTGCACCTTGTGTGAAGCACTGGGTTCTGAGTAATTGCTATAGCACTATTGTTATCACAATAGATTGGAACCTGATTAGCAAATACTTGGTAGTCCCTCAACTGTTGCCTCAACCATAAAATCTGAGCGCAACAACTACCTGCAGCCATATACTCAGCCTCAGTCGTGGATGTCGCCACTGAATTCTGCTTCTTACTAAACCACGAGATCAACTTACTTCCCAAAAACTGACATGTCCCTGAGGTTGATTTCCTATCAATCCTACAACCTCCATAATCTGCATCTGAATAACCTGTCAATTCTAAGTTGTCATCTAAAGGATACCATAGTCCCATATTGACTGTCCTTTTCAAATACTTAAGTATCCTCTTAGCAGCCTCCAAATGACTTCTTTTGGGATCAGACTGATACCTAGCACACACACCAACTGCAAACGTGATGTCAGGCCTACTTGCAGTCAGGTACAACAAAGAACCTATCAGCCCACGATACTCAGTCTGATTTACTGAAGTCCCTTCAGTTTCAGGATCCATCTTCCAATTTGTGTTCATAGGGATCCTGGCTGGATTGCTGTTCTAAACACCAAACTTTTGAATCAAGTCTCTTGTATACTTGGCCTGATTTATGAAGATACCTTGATCAGTGTGCTTGACCTGCAATCCTAAGAAGAAGTTCATCTCTCCCATCATGGACATCTCAAATTTACCAGTCATCAACTTAGAGAATTTCTCACAGAGTTGATGATTTGGTGATCCAAATATTATGTCATTCACATAAATCTGGACCAAGAGAATGTCATCACCTTCAGTGATCCTGAACAATGTCCTATCCACAGTTCCCTTCTTGAACCCATGGTCTGTCAGGAATTGAGAGAGGGTATCATACCAAGCTCTTGGTGCTTGCTTGAGTCCATAGAGTGCTTTCTTCAAATGGTATAATCTATCTCCAACCTCAAACCCGGGAGGTTGTTCAACATATACCTCTTCATTGAGTACACCATTCAGGAAGGCACTCTTGACATCCATTTGATACACCTTGAACTTCTTATATGTTGCGTATGCAAGGAACAACCTGATAGCTTCCAACCTAGCCACTGGAGCAAAAGTCTCATCATAGTCTATTCCTTCAGACTGACAATACCCTTTTGCAACCAGTCTAGTCTTGTTCCTTACCACAACACCATTCTCATCCTACTTGTTCTTGAAGACCCACTTGGTACCAATCACACCTTGATGCCTGGGTCTATCTACCAGTTCCCAAACCTGATTCCTTGTGAATTGATTCAACTCCTCTTGCATGGCAATGATCCAGTTCGAGTCAGTGAGAGCTTCTTCAATGTTCTGAGGCTCTTGCTCAGAGAGAAAGCAACAGAACAATGCACTCTCACCATGGAACCGTCTGGTCCTGACTCCCTCAGTTGGATCACCAATGATTTGATCAATGGGATGATCTTCTAACCATGTTCTTTTGCCAGGAGTTGTTCCTGAAGTACCTGCAATGTTAGTGTCTACAGGCTCATAAAATTCAGGAAATTGAACAGAAGGGGATGATCCTGAGTCTATACCAAAAGGATTAACAAGCTCAATGTCAGGGACATTGATTCCCCCTTGATTAGGTGACTCAGGAACCGTCTCAGCTGTGACAGCATCTTCATAGACGGTGCTTACCTCAGGTTGAGCTTGTTCCTCAGTCTGAGGCTCAACAATCCCTGATGTGCTGGACTTAGGAGTGGCACCTGATTCATCATCCTGATCGTCATCATCATCCCATCTCGGAATTGGCACAGTCTTGATCTTGGGATCAGGTTGATTCTTCAAGCTCAGCCTTGTCACACTCCTTGTGACCTCCTCAGTGTCAGGATTCAACACATTTGCCCTAGACTCATTAGCAGATTCATCAAAGACAACATGTGGTGATTCTTCCACAACCAGGGTCCTACAATTGTAAACCCTGAAGGCTTTACTAACTTCAGAATATCCTAAGAATATTCCTTCATCAGATTTGCTATCAAAGGTTTTTAATTGGGTCTTCCCATTGTTGAGTATGAAGCACTTACAACCAAATACATGAAAATAAGAAATACGAGGTTTCCTTTTGTTCCATGTCTCATATGGAGTCTGAGCATGTTGTTTGTTCAGCATGGATCTGTTCTGAGTGTAGCATGCAGTGTTGATTGCCTCAGCCCAGAATTTCTTGGGCAATCCTGACTCAGCCAGCATGGTCCTTGCACCTTCCTTCAGTGTCATGTTCCTCCTTTCAGCGACACCATTCTGTTGTGGGGTTCTAGCTGCAGAAGTCTCATGAGCTATACCAAGTTCATTACAAAAGTCAGAAATATATGAATTTATAAATTCAGTGCCCTTGTCAGATCTAATCTTAGTAATGGATTGATTCTTCTCATTGCTGAGTCTCCTGAGCAACTCTGGAAGCTTCACCTGTGTTTCCTTCTTATTTAACAAGAAAATAACCCAAGTATATCTAGAGTAATCATCAATAACCACAAGGGTATACTTTCTACCATTCATACTCACAGGTGTTATTGGACCAAACAAATCCATGTGCAAGAGCTGAAGTATCATGTCAGTGGAATAAGAAGCTTTCTCTTTGAATGACGCTCTGACCTGCTTCCCTTCCTGACAAGCTTTGCACACATGATCTTTGCTAAAAACTTCATTAGGTAGACCATCAACAAGTGACTGTCTAGAAATTTTGTTAAGAATCTTGAAGTTCAGGTGGCTTAATCTTTTATGCCATAACCAACTGAGCTCTAGAGAGCTTTTAGCAACAAGACAAGTATTAGGAATAGTGCTGCTCCAATCAGCGAGATAAACATTACCTTTCCTTATACCTGATAGAAGCACTTGTGTTGATTTGTCCTTGACTAAACATATATTCAATGAGAACTCAACACTGAACCCTTTGTCACAGAATTGACTTACTGACAGCAGGTTATGCTTCAGTCCTTCCACAAAGGACACATTTTCCACTCTGACTGTACCTATTATCAAAACACCAAAACCTTTAGTAACACCTTTTGAGTTATCACCAAAGGTTACCTGTGGACCATCTTTAACTTGATATTCTTGGAGAAGACTCTTCATTACAGTCATGTGCCTTGAGCAACCGCTGTCTAGGTACCAAACAGCTTTGATTGAGTCTCCTCTCCTCTTGTTGTGATCCACAGCCGCCTGCAAGCAAATTAGGCTTTAGGTACCCATTGGGTGTTGGGTCCTATCGTGTCAGTTGTACCCTTCGGGATCCAGACTTGCTTCACAACCCTGATTGCCTCAGAGTGGTAAATCTGTCTCCCTGAAACATCGACATACACAACTTTCTTCTTCTTTGCCTGAGAGGAAGATGGTGTATGAGTGTTAGACTTAGGCTTCACAGGAGCCTGAGTGGGTGCCTTTTGGGCTGGCTTCCTGTTCTTCCTAGGTCTGGGTGCAGCAGGTCTTGGGCCTTGTTCTTGATAAGGACCCTGATTTCTATTCCCCCTAGGCAAGTGAGGGAATGGAAAACAGTTAAAGGCCTCAGGATGCCAAAACCACGGGGGTGTCATCATGTTTGGCCTTCCCTGTTGGTATTGCCAAGCATGATGGTACCCTCGCTGACCAGTCTGAGGGCTCTTGGCCTGAGTCATCCTCTGCTTTCGCTGAGGTTTTCCCTGACCTGAGCTCTCAGGGACTTCCTTAGGTTGCTTTGCCTTTCCCTTGGGTCTTGGCTTAGCTACCTTAGGAGCAACCCTGACTGTGTCAACGGTTTTCTTGCCCTTATCAGTTTGACGGGCCTGGAGCACAACCTTAGGTGCACTCTGGCCTGTCTGAACAAATACCCTCTCAGTGTTGCTCCCTGAAGCAACATGAGACTGACCTTGTGAGGATTTCTCAGGAACATATCGAAGTCCCTTTTTCTTGTTCCCAAGTATCTGGCTGCTATTTATTTCCTCTCTAGCCACTGAGGATTTATTCATTGCTGCAACCTTTTTCTTGAGAGAGTCCTCACTCTTTTTCAGGATTTCATGTCTGGTAAAGAGGTCATCAAACTTACTCTTAAGTACTTTTAGTTCTTCCTTCCTGACCAGCTCTTCCTCAGCCAATTCCTTCAGAATCTTCTCTCTTGGGAGACGCTCAGCATTGATCATATCAATTTCCTGAGTTAGTCTCACAATCTGAGCTGATTCTTTAAGATCAGACTGAGTGAGTTGTTCATTCAGGTTTTGAACTTCAGTACTCAATTTTTTGTTCTCCTCTACCAAGAAGACATTAGTTTCCTGCAATCTGGAGAAATCAACCATCAATTGATCAAGGCAGATCTGAAGGTTCATTTCTCTAACTGACTCTGAGCTAAGCTCGGGATTTTGACCAGTATAAGAAGCACAAACAGAATTTGATGTTACCTCAGGCTCATCCCTAGCCATCAGACAGACATCATCGTACTCGTCATCTGAGAAGAGTTCAGGTGACCTTTCAGTAGGACCGTCATAATCTGTTGCATCTTCAGCGACCATCGCTCTCCGATCAGCAGATCTTAGATCCCTAGTGGCTCTCCTTTCCTCTCTCTCCCTCGTACTCAGCTCCGGGCAGTCGTACTGATAGTGACCAATCTTGTTACAGTTGTAACATGCTACCTGCTCACTTACTCTTTCTTTTCTTGGTTCAGGGTTCCTCCTTGAGTCAGGTTCCCTGGTTCTTGGTGAGCTTTCAACCTTGGTTGGATATCTATCATCGCGAGTACGTCTCTGTTCGTCTCTTCTTTCAGGTTTTGGTTCAGAATATCTCCTTTCATCACCACGTTCTCTCCTCTGGTCAGTGTTCCTTCGCTCCTCATATCTCCTCGAGCTTTGGTGGGTTCCTTCAGGTTTCCTGTCACGTGAGTCCTGATAAAACTTTTTATAACGACCAAACCTGGAATTGAGCTTGTCAAATCGTCTGGCCATCAGGCTGTACTCCTCAGCGAGTTCTTCCCTGCTCATCTCCATCAGTGACTTTGATGAAGAATTTGATGAGGGCTCAACAGGTTCAGACCTGGCCTTGAACGCCACACTTTTCTCAGGAGTTTTCTCCTTCATTTCCTCTTCTGACTGAACTTTCTTCTTTCTTTTGTTAAGATCGAATTCAAGCGCTTTGAGCTCTGAAAAAAGTAAAGCAGAAGTTATGTTACTCATATCCTGAGTGTTCTTAAGCATAATTACACTGTTGTCCCATCTCTCAGGAAGGGCATTCAGGATCTTTGAAGCAACATCTCTCCTTGGGACATCCTTGTCCAGGATCACCAACTCATTCATCAACTTGATGAATCTAGACTCCATTTGATCTATACTTTCGTCAGGCAGCATCTCGAACGCCTCGAATTTCTAAATGGCAATGTTTCTCTTGTTCTCCTTGATCTTTTCAGATCCCTCACACATCCTCGTCAGCTCATCCCAAACCTCATTTGCCGTCTTTAAGTTCATCAGCCTAGCTGACTCCTCGAAGGGCACCGTATGCAAGATGATGTTTCTGGCGACGTTGTCAAGCCCCATCATCTTGATCTTATCAGTGGTAATATCCTTCCTTTCCTTAGGAATAGGTACACCAATATCGAGATCATCATATCCTCTCCCTCTGGTGTTAGGGACAGTGATTTTGATCGGTCCTTCCCTGAGAACATGCGGCATCTGGTCATGGATGGCATCTAGATGTGCTTCTAATCTGAACTTCCAATAGACAAAGTTAGATACAGAGAATTCAGGTAACGAAACTTCAAGTCTCCTCGAAGTCATGATGATGCAAGTTTTATGAAAAGCAAACTCAGATCTATTCAGTGACCACCAACAGTTTCTCCTCTGAAGCTATTAGTATTCAAAGTCAGTGGTCTTTCGAACCACTGCTCTGATACCACTTGTTGGTCCCAGTACAAGACTGAGGAATACGTGTATGGGGGGGGGAATACACGTATACCAATTTTTTCAAACTTAAAACTGACTGAGTCCCCTTTACTCAGAGTGGTAAAGAACTAGGAGCTGATAACACGCCTACTGACTACACTTGGTGCGGGTCAGTTGGCTAACTATCAAATCAAGTTCAGTGCGGAAATGTTTGAGCCCTGAAAGTTTAAAGTCTTGTTTGGTTTGCTTTCTGAAAAACTTGTTTTACTCAATTCAGAATAGTGTTTAGTAGGGCAATGTTCTTTTGAAGATCAGCCTGATTGATTCAGGTCTGATAAACTTGAATGCAATGAATGGACGAATAATATGGCAAGTATGCACAATATCAAAGCAGTAAGAACACAAGGAGTTTAACGTGGTTCAGAGTCTTAAGCTCCTACGTCCACGGCCTGACTTAACAGGAAATCCACTCAAGGGATTCTTGTTTTTAACGTGCCAAGGTGCACCAAGACCAGCTATCCTCACTGATCTATACAACTCCACTTACTAACACACTAACTGACTTACTCCCAACAAACCTAACTTAGGGTTTTGGTTTCAGTTTGGATTCCAACTAAGTTGAGATTATCCTTACAAGGCAAAGCTATGCTAAGGATTGGATAATCTCTCTAAGCTTAAGATAATGCTATTTAGCTCTTGGAATACAGAATAACTCTCGGTTGCTAAGAAACACTTGGGAAATTTAGATGGTTTCGAGTGCTTCTTCTTAAGGGTTGAATGCTTTGAATGCTTGAGAGTTTGAGTAATTTCTGGCTTGGAAATTTCCCGTAACCTTGAATGGGTTCAAGGTCTTCTGTATTTATAGGTGATTTGAAAAACTATCCGTTGAAGAGATAGCCTTCGAGTCATCTATGTAGAGTGGGGTCAAACGGACATATCTTCATGCAGCAGCCGTCCTTGCATGGATTTGGTATTTGCATTAAATGCACATTGAATGCTTGCCCGTTGAACATGCAGTCTGAATTCAGTCAACTTGTCAGGTTCCGTACGTGCGTGTCCTTCCAGGATTGGTCCACGTCATCAGGTTGGTGAGAATGTCAGAACTTATTCCTGAGCTTCAGGCTTGTCTTATTAAGTTCATTTTGTCTTGGGCTCACCGGTCTTATCCTAACGCTGAAATTCCTTTTGCATTGCTTGGCTCTACTCCAAGTCTTCCCATAAACTCAGTGTTATCCTATTCCCTTCAGGATTGAGTTAGTAATGACCTCAGGGTCATACTCTTCATCACTGACACTTACTCAGTCAGCTTAGAGGACTGCCATAAGTTCAGGATGGTGCTCTTCGTCTTCAGGCTCTGAGTCTTGATTGTCTCCAGTGAGTTTTCCTCTCACTGAGTACCTGTGAAGTGTAAAATGGCTAAGTACTAATCCTAATCAAGACTAGTCTGACAAAGACAGATTAAGGCAAACATCTTTTCAGGGGCTTTGGGATCTTAATCAAAACTGACAATGTCCCAACAGAATCCTTATTCATCAGTCGACCTACGTAAAGAAGGTATTGGAGAGATTTCACATGGATAAATCTCATCCACTTAGCACCCCTATGGTTGTTCGATCCCTCGAAGTGGATAAGGACCCATTTAGACCAAGAGAAGATTCAGAAGAAATTCTGGGGCCAGAAGTTCCTTATCTTAGCGTTGTTGGAGCTTTGCTCTATCTCGCAAATTGCACTCAGCCGGACATTGCATTCGCTGTCAATTTGCTTGCGAGATATAGCGCTTCTCCTACAAGGAGACATTGGAATGATGTTAAACACGTTCTACGATACCTCCAAGGGTCTCAAGATCTTGGACTGTTTTATCGTAAGAACCAAGATAAAACCTTAGTAGGTTATGCGAATGCTGGCTATTTGTCTGATCCCCACAACGCCATATCCCAGACTGGTTACATTTTTCTCTGTGGTGGAACCGCAATCTCATGGAGGTCGGTTAAACAATTCATGGTTACCACGTCTTCAAACCACTTGGGGATGAAATAATCATCCCCTATTTATAGAGAAGTGGCCGAAATTTTTAATATTTTATAGGCTTGGAGAAAATCTTTTCTTAGTCTCTAAAAAATCTTGAGTATATCTCATATATTCTTTTCTCCATAATAAAATATTCCACAAAAATCTCACTCTCCTTTTTGACTTGTAATTTTCAAAAATAATAAGGGGAAAATCCAAGATTTGGATCTTCTTGAATATATGAGATAATCTTTTATTCCAAGAATACTTATCTTCCATAATATCTTTCCAAGAAAATCAACAAAACATTTTCTCTCCTAAAAACCATATTTTCGAAAATAAGAGGAAAAAATCAGCAATATTTATTTTTATTTTAATCACCTTATCATTATTGGGCTACTTAATGGGCTACTTGAGGGGCTGATGGTCCAGGTTTCGAAGGGCAAAATGGGAATTCAGGAGCAAATTTTTTTTTTAAACCTTCGCGCCGCACCCTGACTGAGTTCAGTGACGGAATACTCAAGTCACTGCGTTGCTCAGAGTCAGAGCTATCAAGTCAGTGATGAGACTTGAAAGCTCAGGCTCTGAACAAGGCAGTGACTCGAGAGACTGAACTCTCGAGTGCCTTGCCTGATTTAGTCAGTGAGTTGGATCTCCCTGACAAATGCTTAACTAAAGTTTTCTTAACAAAGCTCTCAGTGAGCTGATTTTCAAAATACTTTAGTAAATACTTTGAAAGATAAGTACGCTCAGTTTAACGTGGTTCAGAGACTCAAGCTCTTACATCCACGGCCTGATTTAACAGGAAATCCACTACTTGGGATTCTTGTTTTTAACGTGCCAAGGTGCACTTACAACTGGACTCACGCCACTCCCTGGGCTGCCTCTCCTCACCTCACTACAAACCTAACAATCTTCTGAAAGGGTTTAGTTTGGTTTGGTTTTCTCCAACTAGGTGAGGTTTTCCTTTACAATGTGTGAGCCTTAAAGCTAAGATTAGGAAAACCTCTCTAAGCTAATAGTTACAAGCTTGACACTCAATGAATATAAGTGATAACCCTAAAGGTCAGTGTCGTGGGTGTGTAACACTTCCTTATGACTCCCTAACAACTAACACACCCTCACAGCTTGTAGGTGTTTATTTTCTTCTTTCACACAATACAACACACTTTACAACGAAGCTATGAGCTTGTATTTATAATGGGGATTCAAATGTATCCGTTGGAGGAGAGATACATTTGAATCCAACATTAAATGGTTTCAACCACTTTTCTCGGAATGCGGCCTTTGTCAGTGTCAGAGTTGCTGCCTCGTGCTGATTGGTCCACGTGGCCTGGATTCACGGATCTTTGACTCAGTGGGTTGATCATAACCCACTGACTTTAGGTAGCTTCCTCCTTCACTGACTGATGATCTTCAGTGGACTGAACGTCTTCAGTGTAGTTGTCCTTCAGAGACTGTTTGAAGATCATTTCCAAGAAGTTTGTCATAAGGCTGAATGACAAACTTCCCTGACCACAGTAGCCTGACTCCTTCAGGGCCTACTTGGTGCAGCACTGATCCTCCTGATCATGCTCTTCACTGAGTGGTCCACCTGACTTAGCTTAGATCAGCCTGGTTTACACTCAGTGGGACATCCTTCAGGCTTTTCTTCTAGTTCAGGTTTCTGGCATGGCTTCAGTCAGTTTTTCTTGGTGTTATCTTGATATTCTCAGGCTGTGTTGCAGAGTTCCCCCTCGCTGAGTTCCCCCTCAACAGAACAGCCTATTCCACTGAGAAATGACTTAGCCTGACCTGAGATAAAAGATATTATCCTGACTGCTTTCAAACCTACTGCATGTTGTTTTGGAAAATCATCAAAAGTAAAACATATCCCAACAATTTCCCCCTTTTTGATGATTCCAAAACTTCTAACCAAATGATTTTCTATTACAAGAATAATGTTAGAATACAAGTAATAGTTTGAAATATGCAGGAATTCCCATATTTTAAAACGTTTAAGATCTGTTCGGTAGACCATTTTTCTTAACAAAACTGGATCAGTGGTCATGTGAACAACCCGCTCTGATACCAATTGATGGTCCCGGTTTCGAAGGGCAAAATGGGAATTCATGAGCAAATTTTTTTTTAAACCTTCGCGCCGCACCCTAACTGAGTTCAGTGACAGAATACTCAAGTCATTGCGTTGCTCAGAGTCAGAGCTATCAAGTCAGTGATGAGACTTGAAAGCTCAGGCTCTGAACAAGGCAGTGACTCGAGAGACTGAACTCTCGAGTGCCTTGCCTGATTTAGTCAGTGAGTTGGATCTCCCTGACAAATGCTTAACTAAAGTTTTCTTAACAAAGCTCTCAGTGAGCTGATTTTCACAATACTTTAGTAAATACTTTGAAAGATAAGTACGCTCAGTTTAACGTGGTTCAGAGACTCAAGCTCTTACATCCACGGCCTGATATAACAGGAAATCCACTACTTGGGATTCTTGTTTTTAACGTGCCAAGGTGCACTTACAACTGGACTCACGCCACTCCCTGGGCTGCCTCTCCTCACCTCACTACAAACCTAACAATCTTCTGAAAGGGTTTAGTTTGGTTTGGTTTTCTCCAACTAGGTGAGGTTTTCCTTTACAATGTGTTAGCCTTAAAGCTAAGATTAGGAAAACCTCTCTAAGCTAAGAGTTACAAGCTTGACACTCAATGAATATAAGTGATAACCCTAAAGGTCAGTGTCGTAGGTGTGTAACACTTCCTTATGACTCCCTAACAACTAACACACCCTCACAGCTTGTAGGTGTTTATTTTCTTCTTTCACACAATACAACACACTTTACAACGAAGCTATGAGCTTGTATTTATAATGGGGATTCAAATGTATCCGTTGGAGGGAAGATACATTTGAATCCAACATTAAATAGTTTCAACCACTTTTCTCGGAATGCGGCCTTTGTCAGTGTCAGAGTTGCTGCCTCGTGCTGATTGGTCCACGTGGCCTGGATTCACGGATCTTTGACTCAGTGGGTTGACCAAGACCCACTGACTTTAGGTAGCTTCCTCCTTCACTGACTGATGATCTTCAGTGGACTGAACGTCTTCAGTGTAGTTGTCCTTCAGAGACTGTTTGAAGATCATTTCCAAGAAGTTTGTCATAAGGCTGAATGACAAACTTCCCTGACCACAGTAGCCTGACTCTTTCAGGGCCTACTTGGTGCAGCACTGATCCTCCTGATCATGCTCTTCACTGAGTGGTCCACCTGACTTAGCTTAGATCAGCCTGGTTTACACTCAGTGGGACATCCTTCAGGCTTTTCTTCTAGTTCAGGTTTCAGGCATGGCTTCAGTCAGTTCTTCTTGGTGTTATCTTGATATTCTCAGGCTGTGTTGCAGAGTTCCCCCTCGCTGAGTTCCCCCTCAACTGAACAGCCTATTCCACTGAGAAATGACTTAGCCTGACCTGAGATAAAAGATACTATCCTGACTGTTTTCAAACCTACTGCATGTTGTTTTGGAAAATCATCAAAACTAAAACATATCCCAACAGGGGCCTTTAATGAGAATTAAGATTGGACCTCCTAATGGACTTCTGAATTTCAATATTGAGCCCCAATATAATTTAATTCATTAATATTAATTATTACCACTAATAAATTAATATTGCACTATCCATCTTAATCCATATTATGATAATATGGGCTCCCGGTTATTATTTCCCACGTTTAAGATTATCAAGTCCATTAATTAATTAAGCTTCTGAAGAGCTCTAAATTAATTAATATATTTCACCTTGGAGTAAAGACAGCTCAACATTATTATCCGTACCGAAGAAACTAATTCTTCACTTGCAAGATTTGGTATGATAAAACTTCTGAGCCCACCAAGGGGACTAATCACACGAGCCGTACTCGCACGCGTTTCTCCGTATTAAATCTTAGCAACCGTCGTATGATTAATATTACTGCCCAAAGCACAAGGTTCGAAGTCACGATAATTCTCACCCAACATGAATTAAAGCAGTAACCATTAATCACACACGGTCCTATTTAAGTGACGGAGATTAAGAAATCAATAACCACTGAGGTCTAATTCTTCACATTTCAGAACAGAAGAATTTATCCTCGCTGTAGGTCCTCTTCAACACATACTAAATGTGCTAGTGCAATCTCTTAGTCAAGATAGACCAATCTGAGACTTACACATCGACCTTTCACGGCAGATTGTTCAATTCCACCTAGGTCGTGAAAATGTACGTTTAGTTACAAGGAAACTGTTAATGTTATCTTCCGTGATCGGGTATCACCACATTAACTACAATGTAACTAGTACTATTATGAACTGTTTGCAATAAATATTCAACATTCAATCATATCTAAAGCATATGCGATAAAAAAATTATTCTCATAAACAAGTGTTTGATACACGAGTTATACAAAGTAAAAATATACTTTCACGTATAACTCCAACAAGATCATAGCTTTATTTGAAGCCGCACGAGAATGTGTTTGGTTAAGGTCCTTGGTAAAACACATTGGTGACTCGTGTGGTATCGCCAAAGGCGATACACCTCCCACCATTATATTTGAAGACAACGCTGCTTGCATCGCACAAATGAGTAATGGGTACGTCAAGGGAAACCTGACGAAACATATTTCACCTAAGTTTTTCTACTCATACGAACTCCAGAAGAGCAACGTAATTACCATTCAAAAGGTGCAATCTAGTAACAATCTAGCAGATCTGTTTACTAAATCCTTACCTACGTCTACTTTTGAAAAATACGTTCGCGGTATAGGGATGCAAAGACTTAAAGTGATGTTGTCTTCAGGGGGAGCGGTAATCCCGAAATAAATCTAGAAGATTTAGATCTAGAATATCAATAACATTCATCCCTAACTTATTATTTGGCCGATACCTAGCATGTGGAGTTTTTATGACAAGACATTTATGTTATGTCGTAATGTCCAAGAGGGAGTGTTGTAAATCTAGAAGATTTATTATTCCAAATCTAGAAGATTTGATGTGGACATTACTTATGGACCAAGAAACCCAACGGGCTTTATATCTTAAACTAGGGTTTTATTCTTATAAATAGATCATTGTATTCATTATTGTAATCACTCTGATACACAAGATCATTAGTGAAACTCCTGGCTTGGATCGCCCCCAGACGTAGTCGTTCCCGACGAATTGGGTCAACAAATGTCGTCTCTTTAATTTACGCACTTATTTACAACAAAAACCTTCATCCCCAAATTCAATTTTAAAGAAACTGATTGCAATTCTCCCCCAACCGCCCACTTCATGATCTTCAGCAATAAACATAAAAAAAAAATCCGAGATCTTCATTCGGCCATTACTACTATCTCCAGGTTAGAATTTCATTTAGATCATCCCTTCTTTCTCCTTTAACACACGGTAATATTTTATCTATTATGTACTCTTTGTTCAAGCTTTACATCGACCCATCTCTGATTATTGTTGAATATTGATGATAGATTTTCCGAACACAACACAAAAAAATGTCATTCAACCCACATAAGATGCCAACATACATAAACATCTTTGAAATTTTAATCTTGGGTTT
The DNA here is from genome assembly GCA_947034835.1 of Ballota nigra. Taxonomy (NCBI): domain Eukaryota; kingdom Viridiplantae; phylum Streptophyta; class Magnoliopsida; order Lamiales; family Lamiaceae; genus Ballota; species Ballota nigra. Next base: position 44,434,418 of record OX344721.1, read on the forward strand.
GCAGCATTCATGTAACAAAATGTCGTGATGATTTGGAATGCACACAACGTTAATATTAATCAACATGTGAAAGGTGTACTATTTTAATTTTTTTTTTCCTGAACATGTGCAGTGTTTTTTCTGTTTTGCTTTTTTCACTACACATGTGCAATGTAAATCTCACTTCAACAAATAAAAATATTGCACATTTGCTAAATACATTTCACACATTTCACATTCAATTACTACAGTACAAATATAACACTACATAAACATATAGTTAGCCATTGTCGAATTGCATGCATCTCTTAATTGTTAACCATACCGTCACATTCACAAAATAAACAAAAAATTATTGCGACATACAAATAAAAAAGTGTTTCCGCTTACCGAAATCAATTTGCATTCCCCCTTAAACTTGACACTGAGAACGATGTAATTGTCAATAGAACCAACTCCCCCCAAAAAACTCGCTTCCAAAAACATATGAAACTCAAAATTCAAAGATGAATTACACAAGTTTATCCATCAATCATAAAAAATTTGGAATAAGAAACCCAAACTAATATATCCTATTTAATGAATAGAAAAATCAAGTCACTAAAACCGTTACAAAACAATAGAATGGAAATAATAAAACCTGGACAAAAAAACCGTTACAAATCATAATTAAGAAAATAGTGGGAAATAATTTTAAAGCAAATAAGGAGAAAATAGTTAAATAAGGACAAAAAAAGAACAACACAAAAATAATTGAATTAATTAATGATGGAAAAATTAAATAAATTGATCTCCTAAATTGTATCTATAATTAATTAATCCTTGAAATTAATCTGTACGCTAGCTTCAATTATTATTAATTTGAACGTTAATATTCAATTGCACAGGGTAACGGCTGCAAATTGTAAATAAGGCTTGACTCAAATTCCATTAGGGTGGCGGACCTTTTTTTGTTTATGTTTAGAAGCTTCCTTACGGTAGGCAAAATTTGTCATTTTATTTGGAATTTTCCCATTATCCACATATAAATTGTTTTAAAAGTTAAAATTTCCAAATGCATGCATCCCGCCCACCACCGTTGGGTTAGCTTCTAAGAACATTCCCTCCATGGTTTTCTTAACTGGGTCCCCATGGTTTCAAGATGATTTTATTATAAATTTATTAAAATTATTTTGAGAATTTAATTCCTTATATATAATTAATTGTTTAACAAAACTCTAATTACTGTTTTTTTTAATGTAAATGCTACAGTAGATATCAAAACAAAAATAGACCGCGTTTGCTTGAAGGTGACGGATTTGCAAAATTTGTAGGAACTAGAACTAGTGCGTGTGCGTTTTTCTCTAAATATTCTTCAATCAATTTGATGTAATGGATATTTTCCTCGTACGAATGCCCCACTCATGTGAAATATTGAACAGGTGGCATCGGGTTAAGTGAAGTGAGTTTTCCAAAGAACAAAATTCGCATCAACACAGACTAAGATAAATGGTAAGTATGATTTATTATAAGAACGTTTATATTAATTTTTACAAAGCATCCCAGTGGTAGTACTAGTAACCCTCAAATCGGTAATTCTGGCTGGACACATTCTGCCTGGACAGAAAAGGGTATTTAAGTAACTACAATTTAAAGTAATGCATTAAATGACTATTATACCCTTAATGCAATAACAACTCACTTCTTTGAAATTTAGTGACCGTATTATATAGTGCTGTTAAACGAAACGAGCTGCTCGTGAGCTCGGCTCGGCTCGGCTCGTTAAGGCTCGACTCGTAGGGCTAAACGAGTCGAGCTCGAGCTCGAAAATTACTCGATAGCTTATCGAGCCGAGCCGAGCTCGGCTCGCGAGCTACTCGGTTAGGCTCGATAAGCTCGAAAAAAAAAGGGTAAATATGTAAATTCTCAAATTAGGTTAAGTGTATTTTCCTTTTCCCCCCTTTCACCATTTCACCATTTCACTTTCAGCCGCTAATCCAAATCCTCCCCGATCCCGACCTCCACCAGCCACCACACACCGTCCGACGGCCGTCGCCCGTCGCCGTTCGCCTCCCTACGCCGCCCTACGCCGGAAGCTCGATCTCGACGCCTAGTCTCTCACGCCGTTCGCCGTTCGCCTCTCTAAACCCAGACTCTCACGCTGCCCGCCGCACACCACCCGATGGCCGTCACACAGCGCCGCCCTACGCTGCCTTACACTCTACGCGCGTAGGCTACGCCAAACGCTCAAAGCCCAACACCGTTCACTGCCCAAAATCGCCCGACTCCCACGCCGCTCGACGTCGTCCGATCCATACACTCCGACGCCTATCGCCACCTCCACGTTCAGACCTGTATTTCCCTACTTCAATAGCTTGAAGTTTAGGGATATTATCACTCGAGATTTTACATCTGGTACGATTTTGGTTTGTTCTAAAATAATGTTTCTACCAGCTTTGTTTCATTTGGAAATTAATGCTATTTAGAGTTTTCAACATTCTTGTCACATTTGAACTTGTTGGGATATGGTGCACTGCTGAAACCCCTCGTGCTAGGCCTAATTAATATGAAAGAGGTGTTGGCTATGTTGTTCAAGATTTCTTGCAGCTTAAAGGATATCACTAGTACAAATGATTTGATTTAAATTTAGTTTAGTTTGGGATATTAGGCTATATATATTTCCAATATCATCTAAACATAATTACTCTTAATTGGGCTTCTTTCCCAGAAATTTAAAAAGAAACAGAGCATTGAGACTGCAAGAAGTGTGATGATAATTAGGTGTGTGCTGTAACAGAACCTCAAAGAGCAATCATTACCATTTAACAATTCCAAATACCCACGAATTAAATAAACCGAGGATGTAATAATTTCATTCAAATAGCATAACTAATTAAGCTTAGTTTCATCCAGTTTAGTGTGTGTGACAGAGAGATTAAAATGGTTTATGCAGCTTATGATTTCTCTTAAGCACACAATTGATCATCAGTAAAGTGTATCCACTCACACTCTTTTTATTATTTTATGACTAAACAGGATGTATTCACACCAAGGTTCATGTTCAAGTGTTGGCATGGATCATATCGATGAAGATGTTGGTCAAGAGATTGGGATTGAAGAAAATGTGGATGTGATGAGTGAGGAAGATTTGGAAACAACAGAAGACCAACCTAATGAAGTGGACGTAGAAAAAGAAGGCGATGTTGAAGAACCATCCAATCCATTTGAGGCAAAGAAACGACAAAGAAAATCAATAGTGTGGGACAATATGAAAATTGTCAAATTGAAGAACGGAGCTGAAAAGGTGCAATGCAATCATTGCAAGGCGTATTTTGCTAAGAGTGCAAGTGGGGCTACATCTCAACACAAGCGCCATTTGAATTCGTGCATGCAAAGAAGACTAGCCAGTGGGGATCCTACCAAAGGGAAGCAACAAATATTGTCCTTCACAGATGGACAATCTGATGGTATCACTTCCATTGCCAACTTTTCTTACGATCATGCTAAGGTACGAGAGCTTGCTTCACATATGATTCTAGTACATGAGTACCCTTTTTCTATGATGGATCATGTTGTGTTTAATAAGTTTATGAAAGCTGCAACACCATTTTACAAAAATATTACCCGTCAACAAGTTAGAGATGATTGTTATTCTACCTACCAACTAGAAAAGAAAAAGCTGAAATTTGTGTTGAAGGGTGTTAGTAGGGTTAGTATAACAACTGATTTGTGGAAATCTGGTCAAAAACTTCAGTATATGGTTGTGACGGGTCATTATGTGGATGTTGATTGGGTGTTACAGAAGCGTGTGTTGAATTTTTGCAATGTTCCACCTCCACATACAGGAGTCATTATTGCTGATGCTTTGAATAAATGTTTTAGTGAGTGGGGGATTGAGGACAAAATTTCTAGCATAACAGTAGACAATGCTGCCTATAATGATGTGTGTATTAAGAAGCTTAAAACAGATTTTTCTCTTAGAAAACAGTTAAGTATTGGTGGAAGGATTTTTCATGTTAGATGTTGTGCACACATACTTAATCTGTTAGTGCAAGATGGTATCCAAAACCTTGGTGGTGTGATTGGTGTTGTTAGGGATGGGGTCAAGTACTTGAACAATTCAGAATCTCGTCTTATTCAATTTGGAAAAATTGCTAAACAACTTCAGTTGCCTTCTAGAAAATTGATTCTAGATTGTCCAACTAGGTGGAATAGCACATATCTCATGTTGGCTTCAACTTTAGAATTCAAGGCTGTCTTTTCAAGATATCATGATATTGATCCCGGGTTTACTTATGTGCCAAGTGAAGAAGAGTGGTTGAAAGTGGAGGAAGTGTGCAAATTCTTGGGTATATTTCATGAAATTACTAACATGATTTCTGGGTCTGATTATCCGACTTCCAATATTTTTCTTGTGGAGCTTTATAGGGTTAAGGAGTTGTTAAATGAAAAGGTTGTTGATGTTTCTGATAACATTAGAAAAATGGCTTTGAGCATGTCTGAAAATTTTGATAAATATTGGGGAGAAAGTAATGTGTTGTTGTCGATAGCTGCTATTCTTGATCCGAGGTACAAAATGGCACTTGTTGATCTTTCTTTTCCGATTATTTATGGTGAGGTAGAAGTTGTGCATAAAATTGTTGAAATCAGAACGCTTATTTATGAGCTTTACAATGAATATGTGCAAGCTTATATCTCATCTCATGCCGAAAACCCTACAAGACAGCAGCCAAATCGACAAGGTAGGGATATGATAACCAACAGGGCAGCCATTAAAAAGCTTGGGGTTAATGTTGTTACTGGTAAGGAAAAGTTTCAAATGCATTATAGTCAAAATATGGACACTGCACCGGAAAAGGTAGATTTGGATAACTATTTAGAAGAAAGTAGGTATACTTGTGATGATGTCTCTGCAAATCTTGATGTTTTGGCTTGGTGGAAAGCGGAAAAGTTGAAGTTACCAATATTGTCAAGAATGGCAAGTGATATTCTTTCCATTCCGGTTACAACTGTGGCTTCCGAGTCCACTTTTAGTGCCGGTGGTAGAATAATCGATGATAGACGAGCTTCTATGACAACTGAGACAGTGCAAGTGCTACTTTGTGGCAATGATTGGATCCAAAATCTTTATGGCGTAAAAACTAGACCCCGTGCTAGTGTAAGTGTTATTTTGCAATTTTAATATTTTCTTATTTATAGTTTATATATAATAATGTTTTTGTTTTTGTTTTGTAGGAATCGTTGGATGCTGAATCATCTTCATATCATGAAGTTGAACTTCCAGATCAAGATTGAATCAAAAGTTTGAGACTGAAGTGATGTTGATGTATTTTGAAGTTGTGATTGAAACTAGTAGATTTGGTTTTAATTGTTGATGAATTTGCTAAGTATGTACTTTTGAAGTATGACTTTATACTTTGTAGTAATGTTTTCTAGTACTCTTTAGATTGTGCCGATGAATTTGCTTATTATTAGTTGATGAAGATGTTGTAGTGGATATTGGTGTTGATGAATTTGCTAATTGCTATTATATCTTACTTAAATATATGTTTCTACAGGAATTTTAATATTTAATCAAAATTTGAAAAAAAAAAAAAAAGAATTTTCGAGCTCGAGCTCGATCGAGCCGATCTGAATTGGCTAAACGAGTCGAGCTCGAGCTCGAGCCTAACAACATAATTTTCGAGCCGAGCCGAGTTAGATTTCGAGCTCGATAGCTGTATCGAGCGAGCTCGAGCCTGGCTCGATACACGCTCGAGCCGAGCTCGAGTTTTCACTACTCGAGCTCGCTCGGCTCGTATAACAGCACTAACCGTATATCATCAAATTTTAAATTTGAATTACCTTAGCACTCTCTTTCTCTCTCATAATTATGTTTGAAAATTTCATGGAAGAATCAAATTAAATCTTCTTAAAAATCTATCTGGACTCAATTTTTTCTTGATCTTTCCTCTTTCTTTATTTTATCATATTAGAAATATATTTTCAATTAAAAAATTATCTTTATAAAATCCAATCAATCACAAGAATTAAATTTTAATTAAGATCTTTGCATTACATATTCTTTTTTAGTAAGTCTCTTGTGCATTTGGTGTATGATGCACTCACTCAACAATTGATATTGTATACACTGAAAAGTTAGTCTCAATCACACTGAAAAGTTAGTCTCAATTACACTGAAAAGTTTACACTGAAAATCAATTTTCAGTGTAAACTTTTCAGTATAATTGAGACTAATTTTTCAGTGTAATTGTGACTAACTTTTTAGTGTATACAATTGATAGTGAGTGCACCATGCACTTGGTGCACATGAGACTTTGCCAATTTTTTTTATTCTCGCTTAATCCTAAATATTCAATTGCATGTGGGGTGAATTCGCTTAAAATCCATTACTTAATTATATTAGTACAACATACTATGAGAATTAAAAGGTTACCAAATTACAGAGGATATGCTACTGATACCATTTGTGGAATCTAAAATATTCGACCATATGTACACATTTGAATTGATTTGAATGAATCTTTTTCTTCTTTGGCACTAATAAATCGAGAGAAAAAATTATGATAAAATTTGACAGTTTTACCAGTTCATATATAAACTTGACCCTATTTTATTAAATAAAATCACAATTATTCCAATAAATCAAAAGTTTTTTTCTATTAAAATTGACTCATAAATTTATTTATTTTATAAAAAAAGTCATTGAATTATTGTCAAGTAAAATTTTAATTTTTTTATGCAAATGGTTATATTTACCAAGATATGTTTCCAAATTCATAACAAATTCCTTTCATAATAGAAATTTGAGTATGTATAGAGTGAAATTGGTTTATATATGAATCACTGAAGGGTATTAGTTATTTTCACTGAAGAGTATTAGTTGTTTTACTGAAGAGTATTACTAGTTTACACTGAAGAGTCTTAGTTCATTTTCACCGAACAACTAAGACTCTTTAGTGTAAATCAGTAATACTCTTCATTAAATATAACTAATACTCTTCATTGAAAACAACTAATACCCTTCAGTGATTTATGTATAAACCAGTTTCACTCTATACTTTGTCTAGAAATTTACGTGCATAACATAAAGATTGATTCATAGTTCCATTCATAACAAAAAAAAAAAAGTTCATTCATAACAAGTTCCGTTCATATCAAAAGATACATCATCAGAAAAACAATAGATAGAGAATCAAACACTTTTTCATCAAAGATAAAATCCAAACAAAAAGTAGAAATCTTCATGGAGTTTCACCACAATTGACAGAAGCATTAGCAGTAGCACCAGTGGTGGAATCGGAGAGGACAATAACTGGAATATTCTTCTTCTCGATAGCCTCGAGATACAAGTCATAAGCATTCATCAATGGCTCTTCTTCAAGAACAAGTTGGCTCGGGAAATCTTTTCCACAATGAGAAATGAAGCGTTTCAAAAGCTCCAAAACATCATTTTTCAGTCCAACGTATTGCAGCCTGGTACGATCGTACATTGTCTCTAAGCTTCTTGGGGATGGAGGCACCACCCATTCTTTCTGGAGAAGTTGTTGCTCGTTAGGAGTACGTGTCATTGAATTTTTGCAAAAGAAATCGATGATAAGTTAATGGTGATAATTGGCATTATTTAAAGAGGCGATTTAGAAAACCCTAGACCCTACCAGTTAACCCCATTTTTTATGATTTATAAAAAAAGAAAAAATATGTCAATCGTGGTTTGTGGTTCTCTACAAACAATAGTCGCCAAATTTTCATACAAATTGAATTGGTCAATATAATTACCACTAAATAAAGAATCAATTGTAACCACAACTTTTGCGTTAACTTAAGAGTAAATTAATTTTTTTTTTTAATATATTCACTTCCATTAAAATAGCAAATTAAAAACTATATATTATATATGTGTTCACTTCCCACTCACACCCATGAAATTATATTATATATTTACGCCCATTGAAATATTCATACAAAGAAAATTTCACTTATTAAACTTTTTTCTCAAATGAATCGTGGGAGAGAATTACATGGGTAGTTAATAAAAAAAATATACACGGGTGGTTAGTAAAAAAATTAAATATATTACATGTGTGTGTGGAAGGATGAAAGAGAAATGAAAAAGATAAAAGATATTTATTTAGTATGTATTATTCATTTCACTGAATAATATTACTAGTTTTAATCAATAGCATTACTCGCTCCATCGAAATTCATAAAACTAGTATTACTTATTTTTCTAAATAATATTACTAACTCAAAAGTTTTAATGAATAGTACTACTCGTTTCACTAAACAATATCACTTTTAATTAATAGTATTACTCATTTTGAAACATTTGACGGTTAAATGGTGAGTTATAAAAAAGAAAAAAGAATTTATCCAATTTGTCTTCGAGCAGAGGCATTATTGGACTCCAGTTAGGGTTAAATTTCCCGATAAGTGAACCAAGATCCACAAAACTAGCATTACTTGTTTCACAGAATAACATTACTAGCTCAAAAGTTCTAACGAATTGTATTAATTGTTACACTAAACTATATCACTTTTAATTACTAGTATTACTCGTTTTGGGATATTTGACGGTTAAATGGTTAGGTTTGCAAAAGAAAAAAGAATTTATCCGTTTTAGGTTCGTGCAGAGGCATCGGTGGATTCCACTTAGGGTTAGATTTCCCGATAAGTGAATTGAGACTCACAAAACTAGCATTACTTGTTTCACTGAATAATGTTACTAGCTCAAAAGTTTTAACGAATAGTATTACTCGCTCCACTTAACAATATCACTTCTAATTACTATCATTACTCGTTTTAAGATATTTGACGGTTGAATGGTGAGGTTTGCAAAAGAAAAAATAATTTATCTAGTTCACTCGTTCCACTAAACAATAATATTACTAGCTCAAAAGTTTTAACGAATAGTATTACTCGTTCCAATTAACAATATCACTTCTAATCACTAGTATTACTCGTTTTGAGATATTTGACGGTTAAATGGTAAGGTTTGCAAAAGAAAAAAGAATTTATCTGATTTAGGTTCGTGCAGAGGCATCAGTGGATTCCAATTAGGATTAGAGTTCCCGATAAGTGAACCGAGACTCACAAAACTAGCATTACTTGTTTCACTGAATAATATTACTAGCTCAAAAGTTTTAACGAATAGTATTACTCGTTCCACTTGACAATATCACTTCTAATTACTAGTATTACTCATTTTGAGATATTTGACGGTTAAATTGTGAGGTTTGCAAAAGAAAAAATAATTTATCCGATTTAGGTTCGTGCAGAGGCATCAGTGGATTCCAATTAGGGTTAGATTTCCCGATAAGTGAACCGAGACTCACAAAACTAGCATTACTTGTTTCACTGAATAATATTACTTGTTCAAAAGTTTTAACAAATAGTATTACTCGTTGCACTTAACAATATCACTTCTAATTACAAGTATTACTCGTTTTGTGATATTTGACGGTTAAATGGTGAGGTTTGCAAAAGAAAAAAGAATTTATCCGATTTAGGTTCGTGCAGAGGAATCAGTGAATTCCAATTAGGGTTAGATTTCCCGATAAATGAACCGGGACTCATAAGTCACAAAACTAGTATTACTTGTTTCAATGAATAATATTACTAAGTCAAAAGTATTAAAGAATAGTATTACTCGTCCCATTTAATTTTTTATATTAGTTAAATTGTTAGTAAATATTATCAAATTTTGATCTAATAGAATTTGGCTTACTCTTCTCACACCCGAAAATAAAAAATAAAAATAACGCCATTGAAATATTACAATGAATGTACATTGATGATATATACCAACTTTCCAAGAATTTGCATTGATAATGTGTCGGGTATATATCAACTTCCTATAAATTAGCATTGATGATATATCAACTTTTCATGTATTTGCATTGGAGAGTATTGTTGTGCGGCGCATGCATATCACTTTTAAAAAATAAAAAATAATATATATATATATATATATATATATATATATATATATATATATATATTGCAAAAAGATTATAATTTAATTTAATGGTCAATTCTTATTTAGTGTATATCATTTACCTAGGTTTGAATTATATTTATTACGAAACCTAATATTTTTTCAGCTAATATTTATTTTATTTCTTGAAGAATATATAGAAAGTAGAAACTGGTTTTAAAGACCACGGCTGAAGCTAATGAAATGACGAGCCAGTGAGAAGAACTTTTTTTTTTTTTTTGAGACAATACAAATAATTCAATTTTTTTTAAAGGTAATTCAATACAATAGTTTCCTAAGATAATTAATTACAATAGTTCCTTCGACCACCGGACACATATGACAATATCTTTTCATCTCGTTGTAGATCGGAACCACAATCACCACAAGAGGGGGACCACCCGAACCCACAACTCGGAACCACAACCGCACTGCAGCCGGAACCGCAACCACCACAAGAGTGGAACACCACCTCACCATAAAAGGGAATAAATTTCCTCTCCATGTCTCGAACCCAAGACCTTCGGGTTTTAGGTGGTGAACTCAACCAACAGAACATTGAAGCTGTATTTAGAGAAAGAAACATATTTTATGAAGAAATAAACCACCTGATTAAAAAAACTTAAGAATCTATCAAAGTTAATTAATTTTCCTTTATAATCGATCAAACTCAGTGTTTAGAAATCCTAATTCACACAATTCAAGAAATATAAAGAGATTTTTTAATATTTGTTTAATTCAGAGAGATTACAGTGTGTTGATGATCAAAGCTTGTTAAAGTTTTGTAAGAATCTTCAAAATTATCATTTTTAAATGTTGAAGACAATAATTTATTTTAGGAGTTATCATTTTTTAAGTATTACTATTATACCAAAAGAAACAAACTCAACAACTAATGATTTGGTGGATTATTAGAAGAAAATGCACGAGTGTCTTCCAAATGCTTGCAAAAATAAATTTCTTCAAGTTGAAACTCATTAAAACTTACCTCTAATTAACCATATTACATGAAATATTGAATAGTTTAGTTGTGCTATCAATTGAGAAAGATAATACTGTCGCATCTAAAACTATTAGAAGTTTTATTTATGTAATTATTTGGGACATATTGTTGTATTATATCAGGTGTAATAAAATATTTTGTATATTATATGTTTGCTATTTTAATTTGAGTTCCACTGCTCAAATCCTCTAAACAAACCCAATAATTTTAAAGACAAAAGTAGACATAAATAAAATAACTAAGTTATCCTTATATATATATGGAATGAATTATACTTTAAATTTATGTTGATTTTGACTTTACTCCTTCAAGCCATTTAATTTCAAAATTACTATTTTAACTTTTAATTAATATTTTTTTTCCTTAAATTTTTTTAAACCCTAAAAAAAATCTAAAAAAATATTTAAAAATGTATTAAATATTTAAATAATCAAATTAAATAAAATTAAAAAATCCTTAAAATTTTGGAAAACAAAAGAAAACAAATCAACTAAATCTTCAAAATAATTTAATTAAAACAAATCCATTTTTTTAATAAACAAAAAAATAGTTAAAAAGATCAACTAAATCTTTAAAAAATAACTGAATTAAGAAAATTATTTTAAAAAATCTTAAAAATTCAGTCAAAGCTAAATAAAAATAAAATTTTAATTAATTATTTAGTTTAATTATTTACGATAATTTAATTAACATTTATAAAATATTTTTTTATTATTTTATTATTTTTTAAATTTAATTTGTTTAGATTTAGATATTTTTCTTATATTTATGTAGTTATTTTATTTTTCAAATTTTCATTTTAATTGATTTTTTAGATTATTTTATTATTTGTTTTTGTCAAATTTTATTTAGGTTTAAATGATTTTTTAAAAAAAAAAATTAACTAATTTTTTTTATTTTCTGAATTATTTTAAAATAATTATCAAATTTACTTTTAATTTTTATATTTAAATGTAATATACAATTTAATTGATTATAAAAATTGGCTTTATATTTATTTATTTTTTGATAGTTTTTAAGATATTTATTTTGATAAATACTTATTTAGAAGATTTAGTTAATTATTATATATTTTTTCAATATATATTTAATTTTTAATATAATTTTTTTTTTATTAAAACCAAAGAATATGAAAAAATTAAAAAGGAAAAAATGAATGATTTTATTGAGAATATGGAATGGTGAAAATTTTTAGTAAGTGATGTGGTTTTAATGGAATTGTGGGAATGTTAATGGAGGAAGGATATTATAGGAATGAAGTGGGGTATGTTTAGTAATATATGTTGATTTTTTAAATTTTAATTTGGTATGTTTAGTAATATATGTTGATTTTTTAAATTTTAATTTGGTATGTTTAGTATGTGGGGTAGATTTAGAGAATTTTGGGGTTTGAATTTTTATTATTATACACTCTAACTTTGGATACCAGTACCACACGACCAAGTGTAATGCTGGTGAGTATTAAAAAAATGGAGTTCCAAATCACAGTAGCGCACGCCACTCCCAATCCCAATCCCAGTCCCAACTATTAAACGGCCAATCATACATACAAATTCCCAAAACCCTTTATCCCAAATCCGATTGATGGATTGCGATGGCTGTGCCCCTGCCTCCAATCAGCCGCAATTTACCCAAAATGTTGTTGTAATGCGCCACGGCGACAGGTTGGACAACGTCGTCCCTCGTTGGACGGCGTCCGCGCCCCGCCCCTGGGACCCCCCGCTGGCGGACGACGGCAGAATCCGGGCATTCGGCACCGGCGACAAGTTCAGAAAGCTGCTCGGTTTTCCGATCCATCGGGTATTCGTTTCCCCTTTTCTAAGGTGCCTCGAGACCGCCGCCGAAGTCGTCACCGCCTTGTGCGCCGTTGACAAAAAATCTGGTGATCCGAATGACTTGACTTCAAACGGCGTCGTTATTGATCCTTCCAAAATTAAGGTCTGCATGAAAATAGCTTCTTCTTTTTTTGGAGTGTGGCGATTTATGATTTTTGTTCTTCTCATTAATGTTGAAGGGTTATGGATAATCTGGTTTAAGTTTATTTAGATTTGAATCTCTTTTTACTTTACACTTTTGTTTCACATAGAATAGAATAGAATAGATTCTCCCATAATAAATAACAACTGAAGATATCTTTAGGATGGAAATTACTGAATTTAAGCACACACATTTGCTTACATTCGATAATGAAGTTTCAGGTTATATCTAGTTTATTCTTGTAGTTACCTATTTTGCCCTGCAATATATGCGACTCCAGTTTGACTTTTCTTCTATGTTGATAAGGTAACATAAATTTCGTTTTGAGCAGTAGAAAAACTATTGCTGTACTGTACTCGAAAATGTGAAATTTCTAATGTTACGGCCTAGCCCTGGTCAGAATCAAAACAAACATGATATTGACAAGAACACGGATGGCACAGTGATTAAATAGCGTACACTCATACAAAGGCCAATGAGCTAGGCCAATTGTGGGACAGACCAAACATATAGTTATTCTCTATGTTTCTCATCTTTCACACATTTAGGATGCAAAAAAGTGGAAAACGTAGGAGGAGGAGAGTGAGTCTTGTGCGCAATTATAAGTTGCATCGACTAAAATATTGCTTGTAATTTTCAGGTCTCGATTGAATACGGATTGTCTGAGATGATGAATTCTTTAGCTATCAGAGATAATGTAGCTCCTCAAAATGGGATCTTTAGTTTTGATATCTCAAAGTGTAGATCTGTATTACCAGCTGGGACTATCAATAATGCTGAGATGGTTTATAAGGAGGTAATTTCAAATTTAAACCTTTAAAATGTGTGATGTGTATGTATATATATATGTTAATTTAAGTTTTGATGTGCTATAAGTTGGCTTCACATGTGAATGTAGCTGCCAAGATGGCAAGAGACAGCTGAAGGTGCTAGGGCTAGATATCTTGAGGTGATCCAAACTCTTGCCAACAAATATCCTTCGGAGAACTTGTTGCTAGTGACACACGGTAAGTACGCTGGCTGCCAGCTGATAATTATTTATAAATGCATAATATTATTAATCATTTGGATCATTTCTCATCTTAAATATGCATGTTCCATCCATCATATTTGATTCCAGGGGAAGGAGTTGGATCTGCTGTTTCCAGAAGCTTCGAAAATGTTATCGTAGCTGAAGTTGAGTATTGTGCATATGCAGTGTTGCAAAGATCCATAGAGATAGGTGAGAAACAGTCATTTACTGCTGGCGACTTAGTTGGATCAATAAGAGGCCTTGTTGGTATCCAGTTAATCAAAGCAAATGACACCGATGCTTAAAGCTCGTCCTTCCACTTTCCTTTTTGTATGTTGTTCATTTGTCATTGCTGCGTCTTTTGTATGAGTGTACGCTATTTGATCATTGAAACAACTGTTATGCATATGTTAAAATCTTAATGTGAAATTCAACAATGATATGGAATAATGCTTGCTTGTGCAAAGACAGAGAAACACCCAACAATTGGAGTTGTGGAATCTTAATATAGTTTTTTAACCCTAGACTAGAGAAATCAGTTTAAGTGCTAGTTCAATACAGAAGAATTAGCAACAATTACAATAACCATGTCATAGTATAGTCAATTAGCTAGATCTGAAGTAAAAAAGAAAAAGAAAAAGAAAAGAGTGATCCACTCATTACCACCATTTAGACGGGCTAGGAGGTGGTTCGACTTGCTCAAATATATGGATTGGTGGGAGATCATCCATCAATTTGTGGATGTCCAGTGTATCATATCTTTCTTCTCCTCTGGAAATTTGAGGTCCAGTAGGAGCTTGTGCATTTCCTAATGCAGGTCCATTGTAATGCTTAAAGCTTGGATGTCCATCCTGGGTTTGTATTTGTATTAGCAGAGGTTTAAGTTGGGGAATGTGAGGTTGTTGCTCAGGCAAGGGTGGATCATCAGGAATGAGTGAGGTTGGGTCCCAAAAGAGCGTCATTTTGTCGCAAAGAATTAATGTGACTTGAGTGCAAATTTGCAGCAAAAGATTAGACGTGGATTCTTACCTCTAGAGAGGGGGGAGGGGAGGGGAGGGGATTTGGTTGAAATTGGTGGATGGTGGTGCAGAAATGTGGAGTCTCTTCTCTTCTGCCTGCTGCTCCAGAAATTCTTAACATCGTTGTCTGTTCTTCCTGGCAGATTTTGGCCCATTTGTTCCCAAATTGTGCTTGCAGATCTATCACTAATTAATCTCTCCTCCTCTGCTGAGAATTTCACCCCACTGCCTTGCATCAAAATCTTATAAATTAGTACAGAAAAGGCATCAAAGTGAAGCCTCTTATTCATCTCACTACATCACTTTAGGATCTAGAATCATCAAACTAACAATTTATTTTCCTTAGTAGACTTTACTCACACATGAAAATCTACTAAAGAGGAGGGTAAACAAGAATGCATTTTGAACTTGTTATTATACAATAAACACAATTTATTTAGGGTGAATTGCAAGAAACCATCGTTTAGAAAATCTCAAAGGTTCTAAATTACAAGCAATTGAAAAGACCATCATTCCCAAAACAGAGTTCCCTCAGTGAGGCATTAATGATGATATAATGATGCAAGAGTACGTCTTCAAGTCGGGGCGGAGTTTATTAACCCAGCGGAGGCGGCAGGATTTTCCGGTGCGGCGGAGGAGGCCTTTGGAGCTCCAGTCTCTGGGACCGTACTTTATCAGCACTTCATCTTCCTCTACTTTCCACGGCCCTTTCCTCATCTCCCCCATTTCATCCATCCTTTTCTTCTACAAATGTCTCTCCTCACAATTATATTCTGAAAAAATGAAACAAGTTTGACTTCAATATGTGAATGCGCATGCATCAATCGTATACTTCATTTTCACAACTTCTGCCTACCTCTTAATCTGAAGGTTTCTTTAATGGAATAATTTGTCTTTTTTCTCAACACAAAAATTATAAATAAAATCTAATATCTGGTGCGTGTGTGTGTGTGAGAGAACAGAGTAAGAGAGAGAGAGAGGCGGTTTGAGACGGTTATTTCCACTACACGTGGCATCTCCCCACGTATTATCCCGCGTTCCCAAAATCTCTCTGATTTGAAATTAGGCCCAATACTCCTGGACTGGGCTAAACCCCACTTTTCGCTCCTAATAATATATATATATATATATATATATATATGCACGCATTATAAATTGAAAGCTTTGAGAAAAAAAAGGAATATAATCTGCAACAAAAAAGAACAACTGCGATTAATGGATTTACTTTAATTAAAAAATAAATTATAGATTATAATGGTCATTCTCTAAAATGAACTTTTGGTTGATGTCTAAAGTATTTATATTTTATAATAAGACGATATAAGAGCAAATATATTTTTAACGAGTAGATCTTGTGTCTTGTGTAGAAGTTACACGTAAATGGGTACAAGAGTGACCCATTTTGAAAATGGGTCGCGCTTAAATGCAAGGCTTATATATTAAAATTTCCGCATACAACTCGAGCCTAACTCCTGGTCTAGTGGAATTCGGCAGGGGTTCGAACCCCTCAGCCCCAGTTATTTTTTTATTTATTTTATAATTCATAAGTTAACAAAATTTAATGATTTTACCTTTTAATTTTCCTAATTAAATTTATATAGTAAAATATTACATTAGCTATAACTGAAATGTTACATTAATATTAATTGAAAAATTACACTTTTCAGGGCTAAGAAGTGTAACTTTTTAGTGTTATGTTAAAGTATGATAACTTTTAATTGTTGTACTATGAGATAATTTTTTCTATTTTAAGTAGGTTAACTTTTGTGCTATATGAAGGTCAACTTTTTAATGTTTCGTGGGAGTATTTTTCAATGTTAAGTGAAGTAACTTTTTGTTAAACAAATGTTTATCCATATTAAATTGTTTGGTAAATAGAGTCCACACTTTTCTGGGATAAGAAGATTAACTTTTCAGCTTTACTTGGGTAACTTTTCAATTTTATCTTGAATAATTTTTCTTTGTATTGCACAATTACTTTTGTGCTATATGAAGGTCAATTTTTCAGTATTTCATCAGAATACTTTTCAATGTTAAGTGGAGTAACTTTTTGCCAACAAATGTATATACATCTAAAACTATTTGGTAAATAGAGTCCACAATTTTCTAGTTATAGGAAGGTTAACTTTTCAGTTCTATCTTGGATAACTTTTTAGTTTTATCTTGGATAACTTTTCAGTTTTATCTTGGGTAACTTTTTTTGTAATGCACAATTACTTTTGTGCTATATAAAGACCAATTTTTCATCAATGTTGAGTGAAGTAACTTTATCTAACAAGCCCCAAACTGAGATTCAAAAGTAGAGAATAAAAGCCTCGGGGCAAGTCAAAAGTAAATTAGAAAGACGAAAGTACAGAAACATGAATATGTGTTTCTCCTCCACCTGCTTTAACTGAAAAGTTACATTAGAAATAAGTAAAACGTTACACAAGGTTTAACTAAAATTTTGTACTTGTTTTAACTGAAAAGTTACACTAGATATAGCTGAAAAGTTACACTACATATAATTGAAAATTTACGCTAACTATAACTAAAAAGTTATACTAGTTATAATTGAAAATGTTATTTAACAGGAAATAACCAAAAAAATTGATAATGAAATCAACTAGGCACATTCAACAAATATGTTTGAAAAACCTGTAATACTAAAAACAATCTAAATGAATAGGTTAGAAAATAATCCCATCTTGATACCCAGCAAAGCAACCAAAGGAACACAACTAAGAAATTGCCTAATTTGAAATTATTGTAGTATGCACCCATGCATACGTTCCAGAGCATTCCAAAGCCTCTCGATGATTCCAGAAGCATGCACGCCTACTGAGTTTGTTAGTTAGTTACACGATTCAGTTAGGAAAAGTTAGTTTGTTACAAGTAGTTAGTTAGTTACATAATGAGCTATGCATGCACATGCTGCTCAATCTCACTTGTATAAATACCTGCTATGTACATTCATTTACTTTTGAGAAATAAAATTGAGAGATTAAATTAGATGATTGAGAGAATTCAACATGGTATTACTGAGTTCGATTATGATCATCTCCACTGGTTCGACTGGTTAATCTTCATCCTTATTTCTCTAATTTTTTCTTGTTATCTGCTTCTTTGATTCTTCTTATCTGCTTCTTTCTTACGGTTTCTCATGGATTCTTCATCCTCCTCTACTCTTCCTCGGTCATTTGTCACTCTTTCTATCCAATTAGATTGGAATAATTTCCTTTTCTGGCGTACTCAAGTCCTTGCAGTTGCTAGAGCTCATAATTTTGAGCATTTCCTTACTTGCACGGCCAAGGATGTTCCAGATCTAATTTCAGTTGATAAATCTGGTGTCTCTCAGCTGAACCTTGATGCACAATTGTGGCATCAAAGAGATCAATTTCTTCTAAGCTGGATGTTATGCTCGATTTCAGAGTCAATGCTAGGCCATGTAAATCGATGCAGCCATTCCTTTCATGTTTGGAAGGTGTTTGAGGATTAGTTCAAGTCTCAATCCAAAGCTAAGGCCATGAATCCGAGGTATCGTCTTCGAACTCTTAAGAAAGGCAACTCATCTATTGATGAATATGTACTTCAGATACGATCTATTGCGGATGAACTTCATGCGTCTAGTCATGAGCTTAGAGATAATGATTTGATTATGCATCTTTTTGGTGGTCTTGGTGTTGAATATGATGTTGTTGTGGTCAATCTCACAACTAGATCTGGCTCTCTATCCTTTCCTGAGGTCCAATCTATTCTACATTCTCATGAAATGCGCCTGCAACAGTTCACATCTAACCAACAATTGATGCCAATTTCATCCTCTTCTTCCTCGGTGGTACCCTTGGCTAACTTTGTTTCTAAGGATCCTAAATCTGGTACAGGTGGTAACCAAAAGGCAAGCCTAAGTTCTTCACTAAGTCGAAATCTCCTTGTCATATTTGTGGTAAAACCAATCACACTACTGCCAAGTGATTTAAGAGGTTTGATCACTCCTTTCAAGGACTAGATCAATCTCATGGTAATTCTGGAAATCAGTTGTCTCAAAACTCTACACAGCAGTCTTCTTCTAGTCATTCTCAGGCCAATATTGCTCACTTTACTCAAAATATTAATCCTCAAACTCATCATTTTGCATATACAACTAATCCTTCTTATGAATCTGGTGCTTCTTCTCAGAACAGTGCAAGATCTGAATGGTATATGGACAGTGGAGCCACTCATCACATTATTTCCTCCCTTGGAAATCTGCATCTTCAACAGCCTTATACAGGTAACTTTAAGCTCACTGTTGGTAATGGTTCAACTGCACAGATTCTGAATATTGGCTCCATGCATATTCCAAGTTTAGATAGTGGCAAGTCCTTATCATTCTGTGATGTTCTTCATGTTCCCGATATAACCAAGAATCTGGTCAGCATATCTAAGTTCTTGCATGATAATGATGATATAATTGAATTTCATGCTACTACATGTTTTGTCAAGGACAAGAAAACCAACAAAATCCTTTTGAGAGGAGCTCTTAGAGATGGACTTTACCAACTGAATGTTGTTGCACTGAAGAGTTCTTCATCTTCTATGTTTCCTCAATGTAATGTTGTTTCTTCTTTCTCAATAAGCAAAGCTGATCTATGGCATCTCAGACTAGGGCATCCTTGCCACTATACTATTTCCTCTGTACTTCATTCCATGAATGTATCTGTTAAACATTTGGCATTCTGTGAAGCTTGCAAACTGGGTAAAATGCATCAGAAATCCTTTAAACCTGTTGTTACTCATGCTACTATTTTCTGTGATTCACATGGATGTTTGGGGACCATCTTCTAGTGTTTCTACTGAAGGTTTCAACTATTATTTGGCTCTTGTTGATGAATGCACTAGGTATACTTGGTTGTATCCTCTTAGAGTCAAGTCTGATGTGGCATCTACTGTTCTTAATTTCATTACTATGGTGGAAAGACAGTTTTCAACAAAGATTAAGGTGTTTCAATCAGATATGGGTGGTGAGTTTACTGTTTTGCATATACACTTTCAGTCTATAGGTATTGTTTATAGGCATTCTTGTCCTTATACACACCAACAGAATGGTCTTGTTGAGAGGAAACATCAATATATTATTGAAATGGGGCTTTCTCTACTTGCTCAAGCCAAGCTACCTATGGAATTTTGGTGGGATGCTTTCCACACTTCTGTATTCTTAATCAACAGACTCCCTACTCCTGTCCTTGGGAACATTACACCCAATCAGTTACTCTTTAACTCTTCTCCTGATTATTCCATTATCAAGGTCTTTGGTTGCTCCTGCTTTCCTTTTCTTAGACCATACAATTCATCCAAGCTCCAATTTAGATCAGATTAGTGTTTATTTCTGGGCTACAACCATTTTCACAAAGGGTATAGATGCTTACATCCATCTGGTAGAATATACATACCATCCACTGTTGATTTCAATGAGTTAGAGTTTCCTTTTCCCTTGTTCTGTATCTCTAAATCATCATCTAACTCTCCTTCACACTCACTGATCAAGCTATCTCCACTTATTCTCCATACACCACTCACACCAGCTGCTTCTGTCAATACACCACAAACTGTTACACCACATCATTCTCCTCTTACTCAATTATCCCCACAAAATTCTCCTCATAATTTTGCATTCTCACATAATTCTCCTATTCAGCATTCTGATAACTCTTGCTATCAGTCTCCACATATTACCTCTTTACCTTCTATTCCTCTGGTTACTTCCCAACCTGTTGTTGTTCCCACTCATCACATGGTTACTAGAGCCAAGGCTGGCATTTTCAAGCCAAAGTCTTTTGTCTCTTCTGCTCTTCCTAATCTTCCAGAACCTGATACAGTTGATCAGGCATTTCTGGTTCCTCAATGGAGACAGGCCATGGTTGATGAATATGATGCCTTAATTGCTAACAATACATGGGAGCTTGTTACATCATCTTCCTATATCAGTCCTATTTCAACCAAGTGGATTTTTAGAGTCAAATATAAAGCTGATGGATCTGTGGAAAGGTATAAAGCTAGACTTGTTGCTAGAGGCTTTCAACAAAATGCTGGGGTTGATTATTTTCAGACTTTTTCTCCAGTTATCAAGCACCCCACTCTCAGAATCATGTTCACTTTGACTGCTACTTTTGGATGGCAAGTTCAGCAAGTTGATATTAATAATGTCTTTCTCAAAGGGGAGTTGAATGAACCTTTGAATATCTCTCAACCTGAGGGTTTTGTTGATAAGACTAAGCCTGATCAAATTAGTCTAGGCACTTTATGGTCTGAAACAGGCACCAAAGGCCTGGTATGATACACTCAAGGCTTTCTTACTACAGGTTGGCTTTGTTCACAGTAAGTCAGACCATTGTTTATTTCACAAGACAGTTCTTGGTAAGAGGCTTCTTGTTTTGGTGTATGTGGATGATATTCTTATAACTGGTGATGACAATAGTGTTATTCTTCAGCTGATTGACACTCTTCATCAAAGGTTTTCATTGAAACATCTTGGCTGTGTAAATTGCTTTCTTGACATTGAGGCTACTGTTGCTCCACATAGCATCAAACTATCACAATCTAAGTATGTCAAGGAGCTTCTTGCTCGTACTAATCTTTCTTCATGCAAGCCTTGTCCTACTCCGGCTTGTCCCAGTGTTAAACTAACACAACATGACAGTCCTCCTTTCTTCCAACCTTCTCTATATCGTAGTGTTGTAGGGGCCTTACAATACCTCACCTTAACTCGTCCTGATATTGCTTTTAGTATTAACAAGTTAAGTCAATTCCTTGCCTCTCCAACCACGAACCATTGGGGTGCTTGTAAACGAGTTCTTCGATACTTGAAATGTAGTTTATTTTCTGGTTTACACTTTAAACCTGTCACTAACTTTCAGTTACAAAGCTTTGCCGATGCAGACTTTGCTTCTTCTTTGGACGATAGACGAAGCACTTCTGGATTTTGTGTTATGCTTGGTTCCAATCTCTTGTCATGGTGCTCTAAGAAGCAAACAGTTGTTGCTCGTAGTACAACTGAAGCTGAATATCGTTCCATGGCTTCTTCAGCCACTGATATCATTTGGATAACTTCTTTGTTCTCGGAACTTTATCTTCCGCTTCGCACTCCTTCATTACTCTGGTGTGACAATCAGGGGGCAGTCACTCTTTCCTATAGTCCAGCTCTACACTCTCGTACCAAACACATCGAGATTGATGTGCATTATCTCCGTGAGAAAGTTCAGGATCAAGTTCTTGATGTTCAATACATTTCTAATGAAGATCAATCAGCTGACATATTCACAAAGCCATTAGCTCCTGTTCGCTTTCGTTCCTTGTGCTCGCTTCTTGGTCTTTCTCTAAAAGAGGGTTCATAATCAAAGGGGCGTATTGTAGTATGCACCCATGCATACGTTCCAGAGCATTCCAAAGCCTCTCGATGATTCCAGAAGCATGCACGCCTACTGAGTTTGTTAGTTAGTTACACGATTCAGTTAGGAAAAGTTAGTTTGATACAAGTAGTTAGTTAGTTACATAATGAGCTATGCATGCATATGCTGCTCAATCTCACTTGTATAAATGCATGCTATGTACATTTATTTACTTTTGAGAAATAAAATTGAGAGATTAAATTAGATGATTGAGAGAATTCAACAGAAATCAATTCGTATAAACGAATCCAAAACTAAAATAGATCCAAAGAACGAAAACATCATTAAACCAAATTCATCTTGAAATCGTTGAAATATGATCCAAAGAAATTGATTCTATAACAATTTTCATTTCGAGCGGTGTTGACGGGTCTATTTTGATTTTTTCGTTTCCCTAATCTAATGCTGCTATTTCTGTTAACAATAGCTTACGATGAGGAATCATGAAAAATGGTGAAGACTCTTAACCAACTTTGAGGGAGTGGAAAAATACTCCAAGATAGGATCGATTGTAATGAAGACCGAAGAAAATTGAAGGAGAAAATGGAGGGAGAAAGAAGAAGGGAGTGATGCAGCATGCTAGAATGAAGATGGAGCGGATTCAGATTTATGAGATCCGAACATAATCAT
The DNA here is from genome assembly GCA_947034835.1 of Ballota nigra. Lineage (NCBI taxonomy): Eukaryota > Viridiplantae > Streptophyta > Magnoliopsida > Lamiales > Lamiaceae > Ballota > Ballota nigra. Next base: position 44,457,399 of record OX344721.1, read on the forward strand.
TAGGGTAGGGTTGAAGTGAGTGCACCATGTAACTGGTGTATATGAGACATTACCATTTTTAATACCAGAACATTATAGTAAATATGTAATTTGTAAAAGAACAACGTTCAGATTACAAATATCTCCTTAACAAGATCTTTATTTACATAAATTGCAATATTGGGAAGAGTGGTTGTAAAAAATATTCCTTCCGTCTCAATTTTGATTACTCATTTCAAAATGACACAATTTTTAATAAATGAATTGCTTATTAATATTTTTTAGTATAAAGTAGTTTTTTAAGAATTGTTCATTAGTATAAAGTAGCTTTTTAAGGGTTGAGTTTGAAAAAATGTTACTCCCTTCGTCCCACCATTATTCGCACTTTTACTGTTTTCTCGTGTTTTAGCGAGCGAGTTTTTTATTGGTATTTAAAATGATAAAGTAATTTTTAAGTCATTTTATAATAGAGGAGAGATAGATCTATCAAACCATACCTTAAAAGTTACTTTATTATTTCAAATACTAATAAACAATTCGCTCACTAAAAGTAAAACACAAAAATAAAGTTAGTATGCAAATAATGATGAGACGGAGGGAGTATTGTTTTTTATTTATTTTAGGAAATGGGTAAACAAAATAAAATCTACATTTTTTTTACTTTTGGGTAAACAAAATTGGGACGGGGAGTACATTGTAACAGTTCTCGAAGGATAGAGTAGTACTGAGTAGCTAATTTTTTTTATTATTGTATTTTGAAAACCGTTTGCCAAAATATGGTGGTTTTGGAAAACATTTTCAATATAAGTGCAAGCTCTGGTAGTAGGCGCGACTGGAAGATAGTCGTTGGTGCCAGTCGCGACGGAAGAAAAGCCTTATCAAACCGACATAGGCTGAAATCAACCGTGTAGGTTGAAGAAAAAACACTAAAGCAGTGAAACATGCCCTCCTCTTTATATACCTATAATCCTCCTCTCTTTCATTATCAAGTATCCCTTCTTTATTCCTCTGCATAGCTTCAAATTAAAAAAAAAAAAAAAAAAAAAAACGTCTTCTCTTACTTAGCTGAAAACCAATGTATCCCAACAAAAGCTAGCAATTATTTGTTGTTGGAGTGCCATTACTACTACAAACATATCAGAACGAAAAGGTTAATAGCTTGTTTAATTTTACAAAACATATATGTTTTGTATATATTTTACAGGCTAATTTTTTTTAATTATTGTAATTTTTAAAATAGTTTATGAAATTATGGTGATTTTAAAAACTATTTTCAAATTAAGTGCAAACACCACTGGAAGTGGAGACTGCAAACTAGTCTCCACTTGAGTGAAAAAAACTGACATCTTTTGCAGTCTCCACTTTCAGTCTTCCAGTGGAGACTAACCGATTTTTTTTTTTTTTAACGAAAGGTATCACTCAAAATTAATTATGCAGGTGATGCAAATCATTTATCATAATTATAAAATAATGATGCTTTCAATAATAAATTGATTGGTTTTAATAATATGTAAATATATTGCATTTGGTTATAAAGATATTTTATGGATACATTTTGAATATATAATTTTTTTAAATATTTTTTTAATTTCAAGTTTAATCGATTTTCATACATTTAAAAATTAAAAATTACATGCACAAAATAAACTACCAACTAAAATTAATAGATTAGTTCGTTATTTTATACAATCACTATTTATAACCTCCTGTGTCACACTGTGGCTGATGTCTACTTCTAATACTTCGACGAGACATATTACTTTGAGTTTGGCATATCAAGATTCATTTTGCCATATTATACTACCTCCGTCCCAAAGGAACTTGCACACCTCCGGGAACACATTTTTTCTTAAAAAAATCACTTTTTGAATAAAGTAGTGACATACGGATAAATATTTATATATTTTTGTGAGTGTGCACGCAAATCAATATTTCCTTTTAAATGGTGTGCAAATTCCTTTGAAACGGACTAAAAATGAAATTGTGCAAGTTCATTTGGGACGGAGGGAATATATGATTATTTCATCTTGATATGTCACACTCAAATTAATATGTCTCGTAGAAGTATTAGAAGTAGACATCCGCCACAGTGTGACACGGGAGGTCATAAATAGTGATTGTATAAAATAATGAACTAATCTATATCTTTAGTTTGAAGTTTATTTTGTGCATTCAATTTTAAATTTTTACATGTATGAAAATCTATTAAACTTGAAATTAAAAAAATTATTTAAGAAAAATTATATTTTCAAAATGTATCCATAAAATATTATTAAAACCAATCATTTTACTATTGAAAACATCATTATTTTATAATTATGATAAATAATCTGCACCACCCGCATAATTAATTTTAAGTGACAGATTCCGCTAAAAAAAAATTCGGGCAGTCTCCACTGGAAGTGGAGACTGCAAAAGATGTCAGTTTTTCCACTATTCTCCACTTCCAGTGGTGTTTGCACTTAATTTGAAAATAATTTTTAAAACTACCATAATTTCATAAATTGTTTTATAAATTACAATATTTTAAAAAATTAGCCATATTTTACATGTCTATTTTTTTTCTTTATTAAAATTATATGCTTATTTTTTATGTATGCATAGGACATCGGAGGAGTTTAGTTGTCATTTGTTGTTGGCGTATTTACACGGAGCATCAAAACGACCATTAAAAAGTTTAAAGCTCTTTTAGTTTTAGCAAAAAGAAGTCAAACTCATGTCAGGCATAGTCGGGTAATGGAGAGGTGGGTCCCGTGAATTGTTTCTAGTCGCACTTGTGAGTAGCAACTGGGCAGTTTGGAACTGTTTCTGTCAGTTTCTACCGTGCCAGCAGATTCCGTCAATTTTGCACTACTCTATTATAATGTCAGCAAAAAATCTCCAGTAGTTTACACTATTTTTTACACTAAAATAGAATATTCCATTAAGATTCCTTACTTTAATTATTATTTTTATTTATTCCATAATAATTTATATTATAATTCATTTGAATGTTAATAATATAATAAATTTAATTAAAAATAATCTTCACTCATCATAATATTACAATAAAAATTCAAATTACAAAGAAAATAAATAATGCATACGAAATTAAAATTACAATAAAAATTAGAATTGCAAACTAATCCACACACATTATTCCTTATTGGAATATTCTTCCCACAAATGATCAATTAGTGCATTCCGAAGTGCGAAATGAGTTATGTATTTTTTTATTGCACGTTTTGATCTTTGTTTTCTATTGTGTGCTTTTTTTTATGCACTTTTATTCATTTCTAGTACTTTAATGTAATTGTACCCGTATTGTAATATTTGTATCGTTTTATTAATATGTATTTTTATTTGACATTATTTTTTAATTGATGCCTAGTATTTTAATTCATTGCATGTTGTTTTTAATTGCTCTAATTTTTCTTAATTAACTATACAATACAAATTTATTTTAGTTGATATAAAAAATTGGATTAATTAAATAAATAATAAATTACCTAGATACAAAACTATAAATATATTGAATATCATTAATATATATCAAATCATTTATATTTGTAAAACACAATTTGCCTATGTGGCATCCTCCAAATCCATCCATTCTCACATCCTTTGATTCATGTTCATTTTAGGTGTCCAACTTTTGTGACCATTGATTCGTTTTATGATTGATCTCGGCCGTTGATCGTTATATTTTTTTCCTATAAATTTGTTCATTTATCATTCATTTTTTCCCATCCTCAACTCTATCCTCTTCTTTTATCTACATTTTTTTTCGGTGCCGTGCGATTGATATTCCCTCTTGGCGGTTTGGAGTGATTAGTTGCTCGATCGTGATGTTATGATTTTTCATTTTTTTGTCCGTGTTCGTATTCTTTTGTATCGTAGATATGTTTGACGTGCATCTATTGCCGGCGAACTCAGATGTAACATGTTGTATTTCTCTTTTAATTATAATGAAATATTCTTATGTAATTCCTTTTTATCCATCCCCGACTCTATCCTCCTCTTTTAACTACGTTTTTTTTCATTGCTTTGTGATTGTTGTTCCTTCTTGGCAATTTTGGTGGTTAGTTGTTTTATCATGTTGTTTTGTGTTTCATTTTTTTTCCATTGATCGTATTCTTTTGTTTCTATTTATTTTTTGTCGATGTGTATAGTCTTTTGATATTTGTAGCGTACCATCGTGTTTCGTGTGACTCAACGCCGATTGTATTTCATGTTTCCGTTGCCGCGCGAATTGCCGGATTATAAAACAAACGTATTGATTCTTTTGTGTGTGGCCTAATTGCCGAGTATACAACATGTACACCTCAAATCCTTTGCTAGATCATATGAATTTTGCGTGTGTATTCGAATGTCTTCAATTTAATTGGATTAATCTAAGAATGGACTCTTATGAATGGAATTTGTTAATTATCAGTTAATACCCCATTCAATTGAATTGAATGTGTAATTAGTGTTGATTGGATATCATAGCCCGAATAAATTTGTCATTTGTTGGTTTTATGTATTTTAAATTGGTGCTTTAATTTTATTATTTTTAATTTTTAAATTATGACATCGACCTAAAATAAATAGTCTAATAAAATTAATATGTTGTTTAATCTTAATCTTGCATTAGTTGATAATATTTTGATACATAATTAGCGCCAAGTTAGGATTTCATTTCAGTTATTAGAGAAATGACTAATAATGTTAATGGCAATATTTAATGTACACTGCTTTCGTCAAGGACTTGACTTGCATGATTCGGTGTAATTAATTTTCCATGTATTGGATACATGGATGTACCTAAAACAAACTTACCTAAAATAATATTAATGTACGAAAAATAAATAGCATAATAAAATTAGTTTGTTGTTTAATTTTAATCTTGCGTGAGTTATTAATATTTTGATGCATAGGTAGCTGCAATTTAGGATTAGATTTCAGTTATAATAGAAATTTTGATGCATAGGTAGCGCCAATTTAGTATTAGATTTCAGTTATAAGAGAAATGGTTAATGTCTTTAATGGCAATAGTTAATGTACACTGCTTTCGTCGAGGAATCCACTTGCCTGATTTGAAATTAGTCCTTCAATTATATATATATATATATATATATATTGTATTATGTCCCTAAAATAAGTGTAACTAGAATGAATATATTTTCCATAGACTGGATATTTGGATGTCCCTAAAATAAATGTAACTAAAATAATATTAATGTACCTATAATACATATCATAATAAATTTAATATTGCGCCAATTAAGTATCTTAACACGACTGAACTAATCTTGCTCCAATTTAGGCTTTTCATGCAGTTGCTACCTAAAATAAATGTTCCTAAAATAATATTAATGTACTTCCATGATTTCGAAATTGGTTCTGATTTTTTTTTTCAAATTTGGTTTTTCATGGATGACACATGTATTTAGTACCAATTTTTTATTTTGATTCGGTTATTATATAAATGGCTAATGATATTCATGGCAATGGTCACGCTCTTGGCAATAGTTAATATACATTGCTTTCATCAAGTAATTCATTTCCACAATTCGAAATTAGTCCTTTATTTGTCTATATATATATATATATATATATATATATTTTTTTTTTTTTTTTTTTTTTTTTTTACATGGACTAGATATTTAAATGTACCTAGAATAGTATTACTTTTCCTATAATAAATAGCATGATACAATTAATCTTGTGCCATTTAAGTATCCTAATTTGGCTGAATTAAACTTGATACTTCGGTGGCCTTGTCTTCGAAAAACGTACTTAGAATAAATAGCATAATAAAATTATTCCTTTCGTCAAGTAATTCGCTTCCATGTTTTGAAATTAGTCCTTTATTTGTCTTTACATTTTTTTTATATATTGTGTCATGGACTATGTATTTAAATGTATCTACAGTAATATTATTGTACCTATACAATATATCGTATTAATATTAATATTGTGTCAATTAAGTATCCTAAATTGATTGAATTAATCTTGCGCCAATTTAGGGATTTCTTTCGATTACTATCTAAAATAAATTTGCGTAAAGTAATATTAATGTGTCTATAATAAATAGCATAGTGGAATCAATCTTCCATCAACTAAATATCCTAATTTGATAGAATTAATCTTGCGTCAATTAGTCCTAAGTTTTCTTTCAATTTATGATTTTCATCAAGGATCCGTGTATTTAGCGCCAGATTAGGTAGCGTCAATGGTCACAAGCTTGGCAATAGTTAATATACATTGCAATATTTTTGAAATTAGTCCTTTATTTGTCTATATTTTTTTTATATGGACTAGATATTTAAATGTACCTAAAATAATATTACTTTACCTATAATAAGTAGCATGGTACAATTAATCTTTTGCCATTTAATTATCCTAATTTGGCTGAGATAATCTTGCGCTGATTTTGGATTTTTGTTTCGATTTATGATTTTCGAATTTATTCCTTTATCTGAAAATATATATATATATATATATATATATATAATATTTTTTATATTGTGTTTTCGGTTACTTTTGATTCGAAAAAGACGTGCTTAGAAATTTGTTGGATTCGAAAAATACGTGCTTAGTTGGATATGGGAAGGATCTTGCAAGATTTGACATTATTATGTATCGTTTGTGGTTGATATATTTTAGGTAAATAAAAGACCAATTCTCTCTATAGTCAATATTTACCATATATTATTTTTATTATTTTGGATGGTATAAATTAGACCATATTATTTCGGATGGTATGTAATTAAAATCGAAATTAGGCCATATCTTTGATATATTTGACCAAGAAAATGATCCCGTATCTTTTTATGATTTTTTCCTTTCTTAATTCAATAACTTGGCTTTTGAATTTTTAATTGGACCATGTGTTTTGAGATAATTGACCGATATTCACGATTTAGCGTCTATTATTGCTATTATATTTTTATTATATTAATTCGTAATTTTTATAATTAAATTCGGAGTTAGGAAATATATTTGATATATTTACCCAATAAAAGGATCCCGTATATTTTAAAGATTTCTTCCTTTGTTTTTTCAATATCTATGCAGAGCTGACATATTATGCTTGGTAATATCTATAAATTTAAAGATTTCTTCCTTTCTTTTTTCAATATCTAGGCAGAGATGATGTATTATGCTTGGCAATATCTATGAACGACTAATCGTGTCTTCGATATCTGTCGTGCACTTTTATTCGGTCTGATTGGCGATTGCTTCGGTCATTTCTTGCGATTTTGTTTTGACGATAGGTACATCTTTTCTTCCTTTAAATCTCTAATGTTTCAAGGGGCTGTTGTGGCCGTCACCGTTGTTCCATCGTATTCTTACTGTCGGTATCTCGCTCGATTTAATGGATGCATGCTCGAATTAATGTGTGTTTTTTTGTTGTAGTGTCGCTGTTTTCGATCGTCGTGGGAAGTATGAATCATGGTGGAGAGATACGTAAGTTGTATTCCATTGCTCAAATAGATAAAATATCAGCGTTTTTTTAATTTTTGAATGAATTAGAGTATAGATAGGTTAGAACATTTGAACAAAATCAGTATGGAATGATTGTGATTGGTTTAATGACGAAACGGAATGGGTGTTCTGATGTTTGGACAGTGTAGTTATTCCAATTACTCTGTTAATTATAGATATTAATATTATGTATGGAAGTCTATCAATTTGGATTTTGTTGGTGACTATATATATGGTGCGGCCATTTTGACAATTTGCCTGTGCCATATGTGCATTGATTCGATTTTTAATCAATATATTGTATTTTTAGGTGTTCAATTATTTGTGTGTGGGTTAATTTTATACTGGTATGAATGACAGGACACGACGTATTGGTGTTCGTTGATGCACTTCGTCGATATATTGGGATTGATTATATACGGGAGAAGTACATGTTTTACATGCATTTCGATACCTACGATGCCCGAGATTATTGTAAGTCTTTCTGCATCCTATAGTATTAGTGATCGTGAAGTAATTGTTTTTGAGAAAGTCGCTGCTTAATGTAAATTCTCGCCCTGTGTTTTTTTGTTTTTTTTTTCTTTTAGCCACTACCAAAGAATTTCGGTGATTATTTCGGTGACATGCGTAACGGCAAGAGGTTTACATTGAAACAACGCTCAATGTCTCAATCCTATGTCAAGAGGCATTATATTGAGTTAGTGCTTTATTCTGGATTGTGGCATTTCAAATATCCTACTTCGTTTAAGAAATTCTACAATGTGCAATTTGGTGACTTTATCTTTCTAGAAGAGTTGCGTGGCGATGAATTTTGTTTTGTGTTGTTTAATGGATCTGATTGTTGTATTAAGGATACGTTTGGAGAACGTTTGCTCCATTCACCGGTCGACATATTAGGTGAGTATTTTAGAGTTGCGTCAGTTTTTGTTGTGTTTTTTGTTCGCATGTTAGTCATTTTCTAATATGATTGAGATTTTTTTGTGTATATGATTTTCTCAGGATCATATCGGATGAACAAGATTATTCCTGAGTTTTTTTTGGAGTCTGTGAATCCCATTGTAAGTTGTTTTGTTGTTTTTTATGTGTGATGGAATTTAACCTTAATAGTATAATATTTATTAATTAATTTTCAATTTTATATTTTTTGTAGGTTGTCCCGAAGTTATTGCTGGCGCTTTTTGGGTCCAGTTTGCCAAATCTGTTCCATCTTATTACTCGTGATGGAAGGCGTTGTGATTGTTCGTATCGTATTGTGGAGAATGGATTGGAGTTGGATATGACTACACATTGGTTTTATCCATCTATTAGTCCCCGTCGGATTAAGTATCTAACTCTTTTGTATGATGGGTTAAGACTTTTTACATTGATGTTTATCTCGATGATCGTTGCGAAGTTGGATCGTCTACGCCCGATAATGATAGTGGTACATTAATATGATTGCTATGTTTTTTAGCTGTATACTTCTTTTGTGGCGTGTGTGCATTTTTTTTTATTTGTATACTCTCATTTTTTTTAACTTGTAGATTTTGATTCAAGTAGTGAGCATTTGAGCATTGGTTCAACAGATTCATGTGCTTCTGAGGTGCTTTTAATAAATTTATGACACGTATTTAGTATGCTTATGTCGAGATTGTGTTTGGATACTCGATAATTAATTTTTTTGTTCAAACATAGGTTGTTTCTGCGGTTGGTGAAGGTATTGATACAGAATTTGAACGTTGTATTATTTATTCTGATATGGATAAGGGCAGACTGGTAGGTCGAAGAATCTTATTTTTTATTTGGGAATTTTTTTGTGTACAAAATAATGACTTTTTATTGATTTTTTGATATACGTGCAGCCAATACCGGTACAATTCTGGGAGGATCATATAAAAGAGAATTTTGAAGAGTTTGGTTATTCTCGAGTAAAGTGTGGGGAAATGAGTTGGAATGTTCGTTTTAAGGATGAGGGTGGTCGGCGTCTAATGTCGTCTGGATTCATCAAAATTGCAAGAGATTTAGGACTCGGTGTTGGTACTGTCCTTCGAGTTAAGATCCTTCAGCATCAGCCGCTGACTCTCGAATTCATAGTGTGAATCTAAGTATTTAGTTTAAGTTAATTTGCTAATGAATTTTGGTGCTTTAAGTTTTGGGATTTTTGAAGCATGTTATACTTATTGCTAAGTTTATGACTTTTTGATTTCTATGCAACTTCATGTGATTTTGTTTGGTCGTTAAAGCTTCTTTCTTTGATCACCTGTGTGCAGTTATATTGTTGTGTATGCTATGATATATTGGTTATATTGATTGAATTCTTGGAGAGTCTAATAATTAGACTTCTTGCGGTTAATGGATATTGTGTAAAAAATAATATGTGTAGATTGATATTGATATAGTTTGAAATTTGTCGAATGTTATTTGCAATAAAAAAACGGTTAGTTGCGCACCAATTTGCTTGAAAATTGTAAGATTTATGTATCTTTGCATTTATTTTTTAAAGTCTGCGTACTAAAAAATGGCTTCATTAATTGTAGTCTGGAAAGTTAATATGTCTTGTATGTCTGATGTTTCCGGCAATAGATGTATCCTTTTTTTTTTTTTGAAAATATTATTATTTATTAAGTATTATTATTAGTTGATATGTTAAAATTGAGTTGGTATAAGTTTTACTTAAATATTGCGTATTTGGTCCTAAATCCATTTTTTTTTTTGGCAGGAAGCGTAGTCGCAACCACGTTTTAAGGATTAATTAGCTTCCTTGTGGTGAATATGTATTGTGTAAAATAATAATATGTGTAGATTGATAATGATATAGTTTGAAATTTGACAAGTATTTCCAAAAAAATCGACTAATTTATTTGCAATACAAAAAAAAAGGGTTAGTCGCGCACAGATTCACGGGAAAATTGTAAGATTCCTGTTTCAGTATTTTTTTAAGATAATTAATTTTTGTGTATAGTATAATAAAAATGATTAGTTTTATAAAAAATGCTTATTAATTCTTAGACTTTGTAAGAATTCAACCAACGTAATAATCTGTGTGATCCAATTCTTTGCGGGGACCTAATTCTATATTTCAACCATCTTAATCCTTATTTATATTACTTAAATAAAATAATGTATATTGGTTATGCCCTACATCAAAGTATACCATTGTCTTGAGTATTTCCGTGAACATTATCATCTTGATGCCTTGGTGTCGGAAAAAAAAAAGAACTTAATTTTGTATCTTCTCATATTTTTGTGATTGCGGACTAAAAAAATGACTCGATTAATTATAGCCTAGAAAATTAATATGTTATGTGTGTGTAATGTTTAACGATAGATGTATCTATTTTTTTTATAAAGATTAATAATTATTAAGTGTTATTATTGGTTGGGTGTGTTAAGTTCGAGTTAGTATAAGTTTTACATAAATTTTGCGTTATTGGTCCTGCATTTTTTTTTTGTCCTAGCGGGAAACTTAGACGCAACCACGTTTTAAAAATTAGTTGTCTTCGTTGTGGTGAATAGATATTGTGTGAAAAATAATATGTGTAGATTGATATCGTTATAGTTTGAAATTTGACAGGTGTATCCAAAAAAATCAACTGATTTATTTGCAATATAAAAAAAAAAAAGATAGTCGCGCACCAAATCGTCTGTAGTTAATATACGTTAGGTTAATTTGAGCGATAAATGTATCCATTTTTTTTATAAAGATAAATTTTTTATAAAGATAAATAATTATTAAGTGTTATTATTATTTAGGGTGTTAAATTCGAGTTCGTATAGGTTTTACATAAATTTTGCGTAATTAGTCCTATATCTTTTTTTTTCCTAGCGGGAAACATAGATGCACCCACCTTTTAAAAATTAGTTAGCTGAATGTATATTGTGTTGAAAAGATATATTGTGAATATACATTGCGTAATTGGTCCTATATTTTTTTTCCTCTGGCGTCAATTACTTGGCGGACAATATTGAAGTTTTTTGCCGATATTACTTAATTGTATGATTCCTGTTTCTATAATTTTTTAAAATAATAATTTTCCTGTATAATATAATAATAATGATTAGTTTAATAAAATTGCCAACTGATTTATTTGCAATACAAAAAAAAGGATAGTTGTGCACCAAATCGTGTGTATTTAATATACGTTAGGTTAATTTGAACGATAAATGTATCCATTTTTTATAAATATTAATAATTATAAATTGTTATTATTATTTAGGGTGTTAAATTCAAGTTATTATAAGTTTTACATAAATTTTGCGTAATTGGTCCTATATCTTTATTTTTATTTTTTTGTCCTAGCGGGAAACATAGATGCAACCACGTTTTAAAAATTAATTAGCTTCCTTGTGGTGAATGTATATTGCGTTGAAAAAAATATATTGTGAATATACATTTCGTAATTGGTCCTGTATTTTTTTTCGTCTGGCGTCAATTACTTGGCGGACAATATTGAAGTTTTTTGCCGATATTACTTAATTGTATGATTCATGTTTCTATAATTTTTTAAAATAATAATTTTTCCTGTATAGTATAATAATAATGATTAGTTTAATAAAATTGCTCAATAATTATTTGAACGATAAATGTATCCATTTTTTTTATAATGATTAAAAATTATTAAGTTTTATTATATTATAATAAATACGTGTGTAATTAAAAATTGATAATAACTGTTGAGGAATTGAGGAACTGTACCTTGATTGAGATTGAAAAGTTGTTGCATATGAATGGCAGTACATTAGCTGTGTTCCCTTCGATGCCTCAATCGGTTCAGCCTTTGGTTGCCAGTGGTGTCAATAAATTATTGCGTGAGGAACTTCGATACGATTGTGCGATGTTGAGGAATGAATTCAATTAATTGAGTTCAATGCTTACGTCTAAACAGAGAGACGTATTTCATAAGATAAATGATGTAGTTTTGCTGGGTAAAGGTGGAATATATTTCCTTTACGGTTATGGTGGTACCGGAAAAACATTTATCTAGAGGATGTTGTCTGCTTCGGTACGGTCTGAGGGACATGTTGTGTTGAATGTTGCATCCAGTGGGATTGCAGCGCTTCTCCTTCCAGGCGGGCGTACTGCGCACTCTCGATTTGCTATCCCAATAAACATCGACGAGTCATCCACGTGTAATGTTGCTCCTGGGTCTGAACTATCCGAGTTGCTTATAAATGCAAAATTAATTATATGGGACGAGGCCCCAGTGGTTAACAGATTTTGTTTTGAGGCCTTGGATCGAACTCTTCGTGATATTGTTAGGACGACAGATGGATCAGTGAATGACCTACCGTTCGGAGGAAAGACGGTTGTTCTCGGGGGGAATTTTTGTCAGATTCTACCAGTTATACCAAAGGGTACAAGGGAGGATGTTGTTCATTCTGCGATTAATTTATCTCACTTGTGGTAGTATTGCAAGGTGAATTGAATTGCAAAATTTCTAATTGGATTCCGTATAAAAAAATCCATGTCATTGATTGATGAATTTTTATTTTGGAATTTTTTCAGGTATTGAAGTTGACAAGGAATATGCGACTGAATTCTGAGGTGCATGGTACGGACGAAGGTCTTGATGTTGCAAAATTTTCTGATTGGGTGCTCAAGATAGGTCATGGTAAGCTTGGAAAAGGTATGGATGGTTATTCAGAAATTGAGATTCCACCAAACAATCTTATTACAAATGAGGTTGAACCTATTTTGGCAATCATTATGAGTATCTATCCTTCGACAGAACGTAATATTCGTACACGTAAATTCTTTGACGAGAGGGTTATTCTTGAACCCACACACAGGGATGTGGATTGTATCAATGATAAGGCTATTGACATGATTCCCGGAGAATCGAGAGTTTACTTGAATTCGGATAGCGTCTGTAAGACAGAGTTTTGTCCAGGCGGTCAAGAGAAGTTGGTTTCAGTAGATTTTTTAAATTCTCTCAGATGCTCCGGAATGTCGTGCCATCGTTTAGTTCTTAAAGAGGGTGTTCCGATTGTTTTCCTCAGGAACATTGATAAAGATCTGGTCAGTGTAATAGTACAAGGTTAATTGTCATTAGGCTTGGAAATTACAAGATCTGGAAGGAATATTGGAAATAGAGTTTTCATTCCCAGAGTGACTTTAAGTAATTCGGATGTAACCATGCCAGTGAATTTCACTAGAAGACAATTTCCGATTTTGCTATGCTTTGCAATGACCATAAACAAGAGTCAGGGTCAGTCTCTTTCCAATGTTGAATTGTATCTACCCAAACCAGTTTTTACTCATGGTCAGTTTTATGTGGTGATCTCTAGGGTTAAGAGTATGGATGGGTTGAAGATCTTAAGCCTGGATTCTGAAGGAAAGACATCGAAATACACAACCAATGTTGTTTACAGAGAGATTTTTAGGAATGTATGAGAGAATTATTTCCGACCATGATGGTTAATTTGGTATTTGATAAATTGTTTTTGTTTGTGTGAACAAAAAACTTTTTTTTTATTATTAAAAATGTATCTGTTGATGTGTTTGGTTCATAGATGCGAAAAATATATATTTATAACCCGCGAGACATCGCGGGTCTGTGACTAGTATATATATATAAACTAAAACAAAACTAAAAAAAAAAAAAATTGTGGCGTCCCAAACAGTGGAACGCCACAAATGGCGTCAATTTTGGAAAGATGGCGTCCACGCCATAATAGCGCCTAGTATGGAGTCACTGCTGGAGGCATAGAATGCCCTCTCACACCAATTAGAGGGACTGCTGGAGAAGCTCTTAGGAAACAGTTTTCAAAACCACTACAAATACATAACTGGTTTTTTAAATTATAATATTTTAAAAAAATAACCCTATTGTAAATAATAGATTTTTTAAATAGAATCAAGCCTTAAAAAATGCTTTAAATATTGACCGTACGATTTAAACTTTATTGATTTGTGGTCTATACGACCAATTACATACAGGCCGATTATGTATCCCTCCAACATTGTTAGATATGTTAATATTATGCTACACTTTCGATAAAAATGTGTGACCATTTTGACTAAATTGTGTTGAATATTTGTTGAGTAAAATCTCAAAAATCTTCTATGTCATGTTCCAATTTTTTTTTTTCAATTTTACTATTTTCGAATTTTTATTCTGAAAAAGTGAAAACATTTCAAAAAAAAAAATTCCGAACACTGTATTCAGTATTTGACAGAGGCTAGTGCAAATAACATGTGCCTTAATAAAAAGATGGCCACGGTTATTAGCACTAGCCTCTTGGTTAAATACACTACCATATCTTATTATTTATAAACGCATTTGTACAAAATGACAATAATGTCCTTCAATGAATTCCCTCCAAAATTTATGTAGTAAATACACTTCCTCGGTTTTTCAACAATTTTGGTCGAAAATCACTCAAAAATCGATAAAAACGAAGGAAACTTTGAACTCCATGAATTTGTTGAACCAAAAACGAAAATTTACGTGTTGTATGGTTTGTTGAACGCCTATGTACTCAAGATGGTGAATACTCCAAGCCCTAATCACACATATGTAAGTATTCATAATTTTTTGTAAAGTTAGGTTTTTAAAATCTTGATATGATGATGGTTATGTTGGAAGTATTGGTGTTTACCAATAATAATATGTGAGTGAAAATGAAAAGGGAATTTCAATTGAGACTGGGCAGAAGATTGGACCTTGGACCTTGGTTATTTGTCCTTGACAATTGAACTTTGGGCTGCATTTGGACCTTAGAAGAGTTTTCTAAGTTTATTGAGCCCAAAAGTTTGGACTTAGCCCGAAAATCTGGAGTGTCCAGATTCGTTGAAGTGAACATGAATAATGCATGATAGAAATGCAAAACATGTGACGAAATTCTAAAGTTGACAATTCCCTGATTTTTGTTTAATTGGGAGTGACTTAGGCCTCCCTTATTTTGGCTGAGACAAACCGGAATGTAGAAAGGTTCAGGTTCGTAGTTTGACTAACAATCCTTCCATGCATGTGTGGGTCTTGGAGACCTATAAATAGGTGTCCTCATGCATAGTTTCTAACGACAAACAGAAAATCTCTCTCACTATATCCCTAAGTACTCTAGCATATAGAGTCTTTAAGAAATCAGTCAAGTTCAAGCGTTCTTCCTGTTCGCCGGAGCTTCAAGACCTGCAGTGCTGCACTCTTGAAGACGAAAGTGTCACTTTACCTTTGGGGATGTATTTCCAGAACCGAAGAGCACTACCGGGAAAATTTCATCTTGCGGTAAGAGGCCTTCCTCGACTCGACACACTGCTTTCTTGTTTATTTTCGTATTCTGTGTAATTTTTCTCGAGTTGTAATTTTATTTATTTTATTTTATAAAAGAATTATTATTTCTACAGTCACTAATTCCAACAGTTTATTGTATTTGGGATGTTTTATATGCATTTTTTTATTGTTTGAGAGTGTTAAATTGAATAAGTGTGATAATGTTGTTGTTGGTTGATCATATTGAGTGTTAAATTTTCGAAAAATTGCAAACATCAATTTTCATGACTGGTTCGCCGAAACTGATATACAATTTCGGAAAAAAATTTGAAATTTATTCACAATTTCGGAAATATTTTTCGAAATTTATGTTCGGTTGTGATTTCCGATTTTTAATGCCAATTTCGGAAAAAAATAGTTGAACATTTGTTCAGTTTTCAAAAATCTTTTTCGAACTCTCCTATTCGTATTCTGTCTAGTTTTCATATATTTTTTTCGAAAACTAATTTATGTGATTTTTCTGTTTAGAATTTGTCAAGGGATGATGAAGATGATTACTTTGAACAACAACCACTTTGGTTTTTATGATTTGGAATTATATGGCTAGGAAACTTATTGGACATAGATATGTTGTGCAGTTTGACACTGAGTAGATTTTGAAAAACTGTGTATTTTTTGCAAGGACAATAGTTGATTGAAAATATTTAGAAAGCTGTGTATTTTTTTTTTTTTAAGAAGAACAATAGTTGATTGGAAATATTTAGAAAGTAGTGTATTTTGGGTTGGAAGGAAAAGTGTATTTTGGCTTTTGTGATTTAGAATTATATGAATGAAATTATTATGATTTTGGATTTCACATTTTGTACGCTCTGTTCGGCAAATATTTTTGAAAATATCATAGATTTCGATAAAAAAATTCGAATTTAATGTTTCGGAAAAAATATATTAAATCAAACAAAGATTTCGGCAAATTTTTTTGAAAATATTCAAATATTTTGAATTTTTTTTAGACAATATATGTTTTAAAATACCGAGCATTCTGTTTGGAAATTTTAATGAAAATTTCTCAAAAAACTTCCAAACATTTGTTTGCTATATAAAAAGTCTTTTTTTTTTTCACCAAAATTAAAACCATCCATCCATTAACTTACTCATAAAAATTTGTTATAGTAATACCATCCATTAAAGTACTCATAATATCAAAATATCATCCATTAAAGTACTCATAAAACGAAAATAACATCCATCAAAATAATAAATATCACCCATCAAAGCCATCTACAATAGCATCCCAATAAAGTCATCCAAAATAAGATAATAGTTCAAAATCATCCAAAATAAGACAATAGTTCAACGTTCATCAATGCATTTCCCTGCGTTGGTTCCCTTCCTCTATTTCCATCGCTGTCCCTGGATGATCCTGCTTCATTCCGTCCACGAAGAGTGGTAATAACATTTAAGACTACCTGCATTGCTTCTTCCAAACCCAAATTTTCGTTGGCTGAAAAATGGATCAAATGTGTGTGAGTTAAACAACATAACCGTAAGCAAAAGGATCACATAGAAGAGATGTGCTTAACAAAACTTTCGGGAAAAAAAAAATAGAAAATTTGTACAATTTTTGAAAATTTTAGCCGAAATTTTATCTGAATTTCGGAAAATTTATCGAACACGAATTTCGGCAAAAAAATTCAAAATTTAGACAGAATTTCAGCTAAATTTTTCGAAGAATTTCGGTAGAAATTTTCGAATAACAGTAATCGCACATTTTTCATCAAATCGAAAAACAAGATGTGAATCATACATATTCGTCCATGAACTGAAATATAAACGTCCAAGAACAGTGAATAAATCAAACAATTTAACTTCAAATAATCACACAATACACTAAACCATAAATATGGATTCAAACAAAAAAATATATATACTTACCCATTGGAGCGCAGCGGTCGGCGGCGACGAACCAGGCGGCAGCGTGGAATTCGATTAATAGTTGTGGGGAACCCTATCTTTTTGTTCCTATCTTCCGAAATAAAGAGAAGTGTATGTGATACCAAAAAGATATTTTGGAATAGAGAGGTAGTGTATGTCTCCAAGAGTTAGTGTGTTAATTTGGGTAGGGTATTTAACTCAAAGGCTAAATAACCTGGGCCTGAAAAGATATTTTTAACCCAATAGGCCCATGGCCTCTTGCAGGCCTAGTGCACTTAACCCAATAGGCCCATGGCTTTCGGTTTTTTTTTTTTTTAAGTGAAAAAAAAAATATACTGAGAATACAAGAGAAGAATCTCCGAGCTATGCACAGAAGTCAGGTTTGGAATGAAGACATGCCGTGGATTATTAATAAGTGATTTCTCCGGAAGGGTAAGTGAAATTTTTGGTTTTCATTACTCCTCTATTTCGGTTTTAGCAAATATGTTTGCTAGTGGCGTGTAGGTTAAATTCAGTTTTTCATTTGGTGTTGGTTGTGTAGTTGATTAATTGGGAAATTGACCAAGTTCTGGTGTATGAGGAATTAATCGACCTTGGATTATTGAGAATTTGTGAGTTTGCCTCTTTATTTTTCACTATTCATGTAGTCCAGCTGATGAAGTTGATTATTGTTTGCTTGTTCAGACAAATTAGTTATCGAGATTGAATTTGGCAATGGCTACAGCCTACAGGAATGCAAATCGAAAGTTAGTGTTGCTTTATTTAATATGTCTTTTTTGCTTACGAGAGGGGATCACATTTGCAACCTCTTATGCTCATGAATATTGTTGTTTCTAAAAATGTGTGATGCTTTATGTGGTCTGGCCGTCCTTTCCTCCTCTCTCCTTCTGTTCATGTTCATGTTCATGGTTGGGACTCCATTAGTTCAATATAAAGTTTGCAGATAGACTATATACTTGAGCTTCTACTTTTAGTCTTCAAAATGCATCCAGGTTTTAGTCCTTTTAATTTACTCCATAAACTATAAGAAATTAGACCTGGAAAGGGACATTTTGTTGGTTTTATGGCACATGCATTCAGTTCAAGAGAACACAAGCTAAAGTTCTTTTTGTTTCTCTTTGCAGGTTGCCCATCAAGTTGGTGGTTAGCTGATGTTCTTAAGTTGCTCAACTTGAATCCCCAACTCAAATGGCGTTGTTCAGCAAATTCCGATCACCAATACTCCGACAGCATCGGCGTCTATGCACATCATTCCTGAGCTCGGACGCTGATCCTCTACTCGACGCAAAAGAGAAATCCCGGAAAGCGCTCTCTCTTATCCGCTTTGAGCGAAACCCCGAAAGCATCCTTGATATCTGCCGTTCCGTCACCCTCTCGCAGGACTCACAGCTCGACCGGATTGTCTCCTCAAGAGCCATTAAAAAGCTTAGGGAAATGAACCATCACAAAGGCATTCGGTCCTTCATCAAAGAGTCCATGAACCAACTCAATTGCAAGTCCGAGCGCCATGCTTCACATTTCATCATTCTCTACGGCCATGGGGCTCTCATTGACGACGCCATTAAGCTGTTTGACGAAATGCCTGATAGGGGTATACTGAGGAACACCAAGACTTTGAACTCCCTGCTGTTTTCTTGCCTTTTGGCCGGAGATTACGACAAAATGAAGAGAATTTTTCTAGTTTTCCCCAAAGAGTACGGATTGGAGCCCGATTTGGAAACATACAACACTATTCTGAAGGGGCTCTGCAATTCGGGCAGCGCAAATATGGCGCACTCCATATTAGCCGAGATGGAGAGGAAGGGCGTAGAACCTAATAAGACAACATTCGCCATTGTGATCGCCGGGTTTTACAGGGAGGAAAACTTCATCGACGTAGGGAGGATGCTGCAGTTGATGAAGAGATACAATATGCAACCCGGGATCAGTATCTATAACGTTAGGATTCGGAGCTTGTGCAAGCTTAAAAGGTCAACAGAGGCCAGGGCGTTGCTGGATGGAATCATATCTCGGGGTATGAAACCGAATAGTGAAACGTATAGCCATTTGATATACGGGTTCTGTCGCGAAGGGAAGCTGGAGGCTGCCAAGAATCTGTATAAAGAAATGGGTGATAGAGGATTGAAGCCAGGAGGATGTGAGTGCTATTTCACGATGGTTTATTATCTGTGCGAAGGAGGAGATTTCGAGGAGGCGTTGAGCATCTGTAAGGAGTGTATGTTGAATGGTTGGGTACCAAATTTTACAAGTATGAGGTCTCTGGTGGAAGGGCTTGTGAGGTTGAATATGGTTGATGAGGCAAGGGAAATCATTGGGGAGGTGAAGAAGAAATTCTCCAGGAATGCTCATATGTGGAATGAGATGGAGGGGAGATTGCCTAAGTAATACAGCATTGATCTTTTCTTTTTTCTTTTGATTCCTTGAATATTGATCTATCCTTTTTTTTCTTTTTCTTCTTTATATCCATGAATATTGGTAATCATATCCTCAGCTCCCCTCCTCCATGTAGAAGAAAATTTGTATAATTGGTTATATCAATTAGAAAAAAAATTATTTGGAGAATGTGGAGAGCCAACAGAGAATTGTTTAAAAATCTGCACTTTTATTTAGAGTTATTTCTTATATTCAAGACAACTAGAATTGTTATCCACATAGTTACAAAATAAAAATTATAAGTTAAATGTTGTTTTTGATTAATATTTTAAGTTCATATTTAAATATTACTTCTGTCCCCAAACACTTTGTACAGTTCACTATTCATCGCCTACAAAAACTTCTAAATTATACCTCATCCTACTAATAGTTACACACTAAAACAAGTTTTTTTTTTAAATTTATTTACTTAAATTAAACGATAAACTCTCATAAAAAAAATTTATCCATTTAAATATTACAAGTCAACTTTTATATTAAAATTTCTGAAAAATTAACTTACGGATGTAGTACTTATATAATAGAAAATAATATAACATAGAAGTTGATATCTTTTTTTTTTTTAACCGAACATAGAAGTTGATATCATTCACTCACTAACATAGAAAAACATTAAAACTGCAAATTGATTTTGCATTGTATTTGTACATGTATTTGAAGTTCATTATTTCTTCACTCCCACATACTCTTCATAATAAACATAATCATATGCAGCAACATTGGATCCTGATGCTTGAATTGAAAAACATGAGAACATTTGAAACTCTCGTAATTTTGTAATTATTAATTACATTATCTATATCTTTTGGAATTATTACTTACATCATCTATATCTTCTCCTGATGCTTGGATTGAAATAAATGAATCGAAGTTTGAAAATTACGATTAGCAGGAGAGGGGATGTTTGGATTGAAATAAATCATCGAAGTTTGACAATTATGCTTAGCAAGAGAGGGGATTGGAGTAATTGGCGGAAAGGGATGCTTGGATTGAAATAAATAATCGAAGTTTGACAATTATGCTTAGCAAGAGAGGGGATTGGAGTCATTGGCGGAAATTTCATAGACCACAAAAATTATGGGAGAAGGTCATGTTTTGCATGGAGTAGTTCTATTATTATGAGCCCGCATGGGCGTAGGTTAGTTGGTTCCTGGGTGACAGATTGCTACAAGGACGCAGGATCGAGCTCTGACAGCCGCAGTGTGGGAGTTTTATCCCTCCAATGTGGGGGATAGCTCCTTGTGGGCACCAGACACTAGTCCTCCCACCTAATGGGCCGCTGAGTCACCATGATTTACCTCCTCCACCCAATCCTGTCGGGCCAGGGGGTGGGAGCCCTGGGGGCGAGGGCTTCGTCTTTTGCTACAAGTTCTATTATTATGATATTTTAGCAAATTTGAGGTCACAAAATTATAAATGTATAATTTGAATTAAAACGTTAAAAATATAAAATAGATTTTTATTACAGAAAAATTGAACTGTAAATATCTAAATAAAATAAATTTTGTTTATATATTGTAAATAATGTCTTAATGTTATATATAGTTTTCATGTAATGTAAGTGCGTTTTAAAACAATATCAATAATATTCATGATACTAATTGCAATTGTACAAACAACTGATATTCTTTAATAATGCAATTTTTTTTTTAATTACAAAGAATTTTATCTATTAAAATAATAAGAAGCATGCAGAATTAATAGAAGTTGGGGGTTTGCTGCTTCTCGTGAAGTGATTTTAAGTGTGTGAAGGATCAAATGTGAAGTATGTAGTCTGCTGAGCTTAATTCAGTAGGAGACTAAGTTGGGAAAGTGTTAGCCGTGAGAATTGGTAAATTTGGGGTACCAGAGGAGATGGACCAGATGAGGTTGACCAGAGAAGCCTGATCAGAGAAGTCTGGCAGGAGAGCTACCAGAGGAGGTCCATCAGGTGAGGTCTGGTCAGACGAGTCTGGTAGATAAGTCATCAGAGGAGGTCTATCAGAGGAGGTCTGGGACCAGAGGTCATCTGGTGAAAGTGACCAGAGCCAGAGGAGGTCTTGTCATCTGATCCTGAAGTCCGTTATTCGCGAAGTACACCAAAATTGAAGCTAATTCGAAGGCGGTTCTAACTGAATCAACTATGGCGGTTATTGGAGTCGTTAGCCAGCTGGATAACTACCTTTACTTTGAGTTTGTTACAACTGAATCGAATCTAGGGTTCGTTTCCAATCTCTGTATCTATAAAAGAGGTTCTTAGCTGAGAGAACAAAATCAATTAAGAGATAACTTCATTTGTGAGCGCAAACACGAGAGATTGTGTGATTGTAACCTGTAACTTCCAATTCTTTTTCTTAGTGGAATACTCTATCCTCTCGGATCCCGTGGATGTAGGAAGTTCTTCTCCGAACCACGCAAACTGGTGTTCTTGTTGATTTTCAATTTCGTTCTTATTGCTTTCATATTCCGATTCCCGGAAACAAGTTTTCTTGTGAATCCAAAACAATTAACAAGTGGCGCCGTCTGTGGGAAGCAATCATGGCTGCAACTAAGTTCGACATTGAGAAGTTCACGGGGAAGAATGATTTCAGCCTATGGAAGATCAAGATGAAGGCTCTCCTGGTACACAATGGTTTGTACGAAGCCTTGTTGCCACCGGCTCAGGTGGCTTCTGGATCTAATCCGGCGAAGGTGGAGGGGAACAAGAGGAAGGCACACAGTGCGCTTATCTTGTGTCTTGGGGACAAGCCATTGAGGGAAGTATCGAAGGAGGAAACCGCTCTTGGGATCTGGAATAAGCTGAAGCAGTTATACCAGACCAAGTCTGTTACGAACAAGTTATACATGAAACAGAAGCTTCAAGTCTTCAAAATGAGTGAAGATAAGAATCGTGGTGATCAGTTGGACGATTTCAACAGGTTGGTGGATGATTTGGAGAGTTTGGATGTTACAATCGATGATGAAGATAAGTCATTGATGTTGTTGAATGCCCTACCTAAGTCTCTGGAAAATTTCAAAGATGCCTTGTTATTTGGAAGACAAGATCAAGTGATGTTTGATGATATTCAAACTGCCCTGAAAACCAAGTTTCTACAGATCCAGACTGAAGGGAAGAAGCCTGCTGAAGGATTGAATGTGCAATCCAAGAAGAAGAATGGGTTTCAGTCCAAGAAGAAGGATGGTGGAAAAGGGAATAGGGTGGGAAGAAATCTGATTTTGTTGAGAAGAGGAAGTGTTTCTCTTGCCATAAGGAAGGTCATCTGAGAAAGAATTGCCCTGAAATGAGGAAGAAAGACAATCAAGGTGATCAAGATGGAGATGCAGCTGTTGTGGAGGTTGAAGGATATGATAGTGCAGAGGTCTTGATGGTTAGTCATGAGAGACTAAGTCAAGAGTGGGTCCTGGACTCTGGGTGTACTTTTCATATGTGTCCACATGAAGACTGGTTTCTGGATCTTGAGAAGATTGATGGAGGTCTTGTTATTTTGGGTAATGATGAGAGCTGTAGAGTGCAAGGATCTGGTTCTATCAAGATCAAGATGTTTGATGGGGTTGATAGGATCTTATCTGATGTCAGGTTTGTTCCTGAGTTGAAGAGAAATCTTGTTTCTCTTGGTACATTGAATTCTAAGGGCTTTGAATTCAAGACAGAAAAGGGAATTCTGTCAATAACCAAATCTGGAAGGATTGTTATGAAAGGGACTATAAAGAATGGTTTGTATATTTTGATTGGAAGAACTGTAACAGGGTCAGCTGATGTTACCATGGAGTCTTCTGATGTTAACTTGTGGCACAAGAGATTGGCACATGTTGGTGAGAAGGGCCTGGTGGAGTTATCCAAGAAGGGAGCAATCCCTGGGAAGAGGATATGTAAGCTGGAATTCTGTGAGAGGTGTGTTCTTGGGAAATCAAAGAAGCAAGCATACCAGAAAGGGAAGCATACCACCAAGGAGGTTATGGATTACATACATTCTGATGTATGGGGACCAGCAAGGGTATCCACTCATGGTGGAGGCATGTATTTCCTTACCCTTATTGATGATTATTCCAGAAAGGTTTGGGTTTACATTCTTAAACAGAAGAGTGATGCCTTCTCTAAGTTCAAAGAATGGTTGATTGAACTTGAGAATAAGAGGGGCAGGACTATCAAGCACTTAAGGACTGATAATGGGCTTGAATTCCTATCAGAGGAGTTTCAACAATTTTGTAGGGAGAAGGGTATTACTAGGCATAAAACTGTTCCTTCAAACCCCCAGCAGAATGGTCTAGCTGAGAGAATGAATAGAACTATTCTGGAAAGGGTTAGGTGTATGTTATCTGATGCTCATTTACCTAAGAGTTTTTTGGGGGAAGCTGTTAACACATCTGTGTATCTCATTAATAAAGTGTCATCATCTGCTATTGAGTTTAAAACCCCAGATGAGGTCTGGTATGGAAAGATATCAGATTACTCAAAGTTGAAAGTTTTTGGGTGCCTAGCTTATGTTCATGTGAGGCAAGACAAACTTGAACCTAGAGCTTTAAAGTGTGTTTTCATTGGGTATCCAAAGGGTGTTAAGGGGTATAAGTTGTGGTGCCTGGAGCCTGGAAACCAGAAGTGTATTACCAGCAGAGATGTTGTGTTTAATGAATTACAGATGGGATACAAGTCTGGTGGAGGTGATGGAGAGCCATCAGCTGAAGAGATGGATGGTGTTATTTCTGAGCCAATTACTCAAGTTGAGGTGGAGCCTGATCATGACAATCATGAGAGAGCATCTGGTTCTGAACCAGAGCAGGATACAGGAGAGAATGAGTTATCAGATGAGGATAGTGCACCTGCAGAAGAGGAGGAAGAAGTGCCAGAAGCAGACTTGAGAAATTATAGTCTGACAAGAGACAGATCCAGAAGACAAATACATCCTCCAGCAAGGTTTGGCCGTGTGGATCTGGTCTCCTATGCACTTGTTACAGCAGAAGCCATAGAGTACCAAGAACCTAAGAGTTACAAGGAAGCCCTTGAGTGTGATGATAGGGAGTCATGGATTATAGCCATGACAGAAGAGATGGAGTCTCTTAAGAAGAATCAAACTTGGATTCTTATTGATAAGCCACCTAGGCAGAAGCTCATCAGTTGTAAATGGTTGTTTAAAAGGAAGCTTAAATCTGGTGTGAAAGATCAGGTGAGGTTTAAAGTCAGGTTAGTTGCCGGAGGATTTACTCAGAGGGAAGGAATTGATTACAATGAGGTTTTCTCACCTGTGGTTAAGCATTGTTCAATCAGATTACTTCTCAGTAGAGTTGTTCAAGAAGATCTGGAGCTACAACAACTTGATGTCAAGACAGCTTTTCTGCATGGTGATCTTATTGAGGATCTGTACATGCACCAGCCAGAAGGGTTTGTTGAACCAGGGAGAGAAGGGAAGGTGTGCCTGCTCAAGAAATCATTGTATGGCCTCAAGCAAAGTCCAAGACAGTGGCACAAGAAGTTCAATGAAGTTATGCTATCCATTGGGTTTGAAATGAGCAAGTATGACACTTGTGTATACCTGGAAAGGCAAGGTAGTGATGCGATAGCCTATCTTCTGATTTATGTGGATGACATGCTTATTGCCAGTAAAAGTCTTCTGAAGATTCAGAGTATCAAAAGGAAGCTAAGTGCTAGATTTGATATGAAGGACTTGGGAAATGCTAAAAGGATTCTTGGAATGGATATTCTTAGGGACAGGAAAGCTGGAAGACTATTCTTATCCCAGAAGAGTTACATTGAGAAGGTCCTGAAGAGGTTTAACATGCATGAGAGTAGAGCTGTGACAACTCCTCTGGGACAACAGTTCAAATTATCTAAGGAAATGGAACCAAAGTCTGATGAAGAGAAGAAGACTATGATGAAAGTACCTTATGCAAGTGGTGTTGGAAGCCTGATTTATGCTCTGGTCTGCAGCAGACCAGACTTAGCTTATTCATTGAGTATGGTGAGCAGATACATGGCTAATCCTGGAAGATTACATTGGGAAGCTTTGAAATGGATATTCAGATACCTCAAAGGGTCATCTGATCTGGGTTTGATGTTTGAGAGGATGACTGACCAGAAGAGTCCATTGGAAGGATTTGTAGATTCTGATTTTGCTGCTAATCTGGATACCAGAAGATCTTTAACAGGGTATATCTTTACACTTTACAATACTGTTGTAAGCTGGAGATCTGTTCTGCAGAGTGGAGTTGCTTTATCTACTACAGAAGCAGAGTTTGTTGCAGTGTCTGAGGCTGTTAAGGAGGCTTTGTGGTTGAAAGGCATAATCAAGGATTTTGGCATAAGTCAGAGGGCTGTGGTCATTCACTGTGATAATCAGAGTGCAGTTCATCTGGTTAAACATCAAGTGTTCCATGAGAGATAAAAGCATATTGATGTAAGGTTGCATTTTGTAAGGGAAATCATTGATAAAGGAGTGGTTCTGATCCAGAAGATATCTACAGAGGACAATGCTGCAGATATGTGTACAAAGTCTTTACCAGGGACGAAATTCAAATTCTGTGTTGAATTGGTAAAGATGAGTGTATGGGATGTTCCTTAGGCCCAAGCTGGAGTATGGAGGAGAGGATTGATACTTCTCATCTGAGGTGGAGAATTGTGAAGGATCAAATGTGAAGTATGTAGTCTGCTGAGCTTAATTCAGTAGGAGGCTAAGTTGGGAAAGTGTTAGCCGTGAGAATTGGTAAATTTAGGGTACCAGAGGAGATGGACCAGATGAGGTTGACCAGAGAAGCCTGATCAGAGAAGTCTGGCAGGAGAGCTACCAGAGGAGGTCCATCAGGTGAGGTCTGGTCAGACGAGTCTGGTAGATAAGTCATCAGAGGAGGTCTGGGACCAGAGGTCATCTGGTGAAAGTGACCAGAGCCAGAGGAGGTCTTGTCATCTGATCCTGAAGTCCGTTATTCGCGAAGTACACCAAAATTGAAGCTAATTCGAAGGCGGTTCTAACTGAATCAACTACGGCGGTTATTGGAGTCGTTAGCCAGCTGGATAACTACCTTTACTTTGAGTTTGTTACAACTGAATCGAATCTAGGGTTCGTTTCCAATCTCTGTATCTATAAAAGAGGTTCTTAGCTGAGAGAACAAAATCAATTAAGAGATAACTTCATCTGTGAGCGCAAACACGAGAGATTGTGTGATTGTAACCTGTAACTTCCAATTCTTTTTCTTAGTGGAATACTCTATCCTCTCGGATCCCGTGGACGTAGGAGTTCTTCTCCGAACCACGTAAATTGGTGTTCTTGTTGATTTTCAATTTCGTTCTTATTGCTTTCATATTCCGATTCCCGGAAATAAGCTTTCTTGTGAATCCAAAACGATTAACAAAGTGATTATGGAATAATTTGTAGAGGTTGTAAATACTAAATAAGTACTTATTTTTTAAATAATAGTGATTCTATATGTATAGTTACGTTTGTAAACACACATACAAGCTTACATAATTTAAATACTCCCTATGTCCCACTCTAAGTGTCCCACTTTTCTTTTTTGGTTGTCCCACACTAAGTGTCCCATTCCATAAATGGAAAAAGCAACACTCTACTACATATAAACTTTAACCTTCAAATTCACACAATATTACCAAAAATGTCACTCATTCAATCCACTTTTCAACATTATTCATTACTTTATTAAACACTATTCATTACTTTTCAACACTATTCATTACTTTTCCACCATATATTAATAAACAAATACACTTTCTTAAACCATTCAACCAAAAGAAATGGGACGCTTAGACCGGGACGGAGGGAGTATTTAATAACTGAAAAAACATGATTTTTTATTTATACTAACTTACTCCCTCATTGAAAGGTGGACATTTTTTTTATATCAAATGACTATAAAAAATCTCTAGAACCTTCAACATTTTTATGAAGTTATGTTTGTTTTGCGACTTACGGGTGCGTGTGAAGTCATGATTTTATATTCACAAAATGTAAAATTATTAATGAATAGTAAAAGTATGTGTTTATTTTTAAATTTTGGTAGAGTGAGATTTTGCATTTATGTCAAACTATGTGTAAGAGTAAAGTAGGAACAAGAAATTATGAGTGGGAGAAAAATGATATGTATGTGAGTAATAAAGTTAATTATATTGGAAAGAGTAATAATATTTTTAAATAGTATAAAATGAATTATATTGAAAAAAAATAATAAGGTTTATAGGTGTGGATGAAAATAAAATGTGAAAATAAGTAAATTTTAATTCTCTAACTCGAATGAGACGGGTGTCAGAAAGTTCAAGACTTCTAGTCAATGTCCGAGTGAATTCCAAACAAATATAGCCTTAGGGTTTTTTTTTTTTTTTAAAGTTATTTTCTCCTCTTTTGAAAAGTATTCACTCCATCTACAAAAATTGCACTCATTTATTTGGGTACACATTTTAAGAAAAAAATAAATAAAGTAAAACTAAAATATTACTCCCTCCATCCCTCAATAATATTCACAATTTGTTAGGCACAGGTTTTAAGAAAAAGTTGTTTTATTGTCTTGTTGACCAAATTTATTTTTTTTAAAGATGAAAGCCAAAGAGTTAACTTTATGTTTAAAGTTAATGACTCCCACCAAATACAAAGGAATACTATATCAAAATACAAACACTGTTCATCCATACAAATTAATACTGTGTATTTAAAAAAAAGGAAAATAATTTTTTTCGTCCTGTAATTTTACCTCTTTTTTTATTTTCGTTCTACTAACTTTCAAATTTTGATTTTAGTCCTATAACTTTATTGTTTTTTATTTTCATCCTGCTGACTTTCAAATTTTGATTTTAGTCATGTAACTTTACCGTTTTTTACTTTAGTCCTATATGGGTTAGTAGGTTGTAGGACCAAAATAAAAAAAATATGTAAGTTACAGGACGAAAATCAAAATTTGAAAGTCAGCAGGACGAAAATAAAAACGAGGTAAAGTTATAGGACTAAAATCAAAATTTGAAAGTCAGTAGGACGAAAATCAAAAAGTGGTAAAGTTATAGGACAAAAAAATAATTTTGCCTTAAAAAAATTCATTGTTCATAAATACAAATATGTATAGTTCATACAGACCAAAAAATACACTGTTCATAAATACACATTTTACATAAACTGTTCATACAGCTCAAAAAATACAAACACCAATACAGCCCAAAAAATACAAACACCAATACAGCCCATGCCTTCAGCCCAAAATACAAACATTAATAAGGTGAAACTTTCCCAAAAATTTCAAACAAATTCAAAGTTCCCACCAAATTGTTTTTTGCCAAATCAAGTGTCAAATCAACACTAAATGCAGCCCAAAATGCAGTTTTCCTCCTGTTTCAAGACATTAAATAGGCTTCATTAGTGAAATTGAATGTAGCATTCAATACTCAACCTAACAACACAAAATGAGACCAAAAAAAAAATATTCTCACCTTAGATGAGAAGAACCTAGTTGCACAATTCTTCATTTCAAACAGTAAAAATGGGAAGGTGCTTCATGGAAAGGTCAAGGAAGCTGTTGCAATGTTTGGGATTACAAGAAGGGGAGTGCAGTATATATGGACAATTGTTAAAAGTCAAATGTTAGAGGTATTCCAGTTCAAATAAAGGGCAACAAAAAAGGGCAAACAAAGAAGAAGCACTTACATTTTGATGTTGAAATGTTCAAGGTCATTCCATTACACCAAAGAGGCACATTAAGGAGTGTTGTCAGGGAGTTGGGGGTAAGCAAAACACAAGTTTGGAGATGGATTAAGTTAGGGAAGATCAGGAAACATTCAAATGCAATTAAACCAACTCTCACAGAAAAGAACAAGCTTGACAGGATCAAGTTCAGTTTGAATGCATTGGTTCTTGATAGTATTGGCAATACAATAAAATTTCCAGGTATGTTCCATGTTGTACACATAGACGAAAAATGGTTCTACATGTCAAGAACAACTGAGGATTTTAACTTAGCAGAAGGGGAGGAAGAACCTTACAGGTCATGCAAGTCCAAAAGGTATATTCCCAAGGTTATGTTCATGTGTGTTGTTGCTAGGCCACAAAATGCATCTCCTGGACAGCAGGCATTTGATGGGAAAATTGGCATTTGGCCATTCACAAAACTAGAACCAGCACAAAGGAACTCCAAGAATAGAGTAAGGGGGACCATGGTTACTAAACCAATAGATTCAATCACAATATAAGTCACAAAAGCATGTCTATTGAATCAAGTAATTAAATTCAGCATGCTTATTGTTTTCATACATTGCACATTTCATCATATAAGGGATTGTCAGATGGAATATCATCATCATACAGTATAAAGAAGCATAGTTAAGTCTCCATAATAGGTTGTGTAGGCATATTGGTGACTTTAAAATGCTTATTATTTTCATACATTGCATATAAGCTCATATAAGGGACTGTTAGTATATAAATCATCATCATATAGTACAAGGAAGCATAGTTAAGTCTCCATAATATGTTTTGTAGGCCTATTGGTGACATTAACATGTTTATTTTTTTGAATTTTTCAGGTTATACCAGCTATCAAGGCTAAATGGCCTCCTAATGTAAGCAAGAATATCATTATTCAACAAGATAATGTCAAACCACATATAAATAACAATGATGAAGACTTTAGGGCAGCTGGAACCTCAAATGGATTTAACATCATACTTGCATGTCAACCCCCAAACTCACCAGATACAAAACATTCTAGACTTGGGTTTTTTTAGGGCAATTCAATCATTACAAGTGGACACTGCTAGTTACAAAATTGCTGAGTTGGTTACAAATGTGTTGCAGTCATTTGAGAGAATGATTGCAGTTTCACTGAACAATGTCTTTCTCAGCCTACAGATTTGTCTAGTGGAAATCATGAAGTGCAAGGGACACAACAAATACAAAGTGCCACATATGAACAAAGAAAGACTCATAAGGGAAGGTAGACTGCCAATAAGCCTAGAAGTGGATGAAGATGTTGTAAGGGGTTGTATAGACTTCTTGATTGAAGTTGGGGAGATGGATGGACTGACAAATGAAGGAGGTATATTGATAGGTCTAGGATACTAATGATGGATTAAGGAGGAGATAGTTTTTTTGCTCACTTTTTTAAGTTTACATCTTAAACACATTTAGATTTGTAAGTCTTTTTGACAAAATATGAGGTGTTTAAGTTGTAAACAAACCTTTTGTATACAAGATCAATCAATATAATTGGATTGATAGTTTGTATTTAAACCCACTTGCCCTCAGAAAGATATCATCACAGGGCAAGGAGACTCCTAACTAGTTTGTTAAACTAGTGGTGACTCTAATGCATAAATACAATTGCATATGGTCTCCTAATCTAGGAACAATGCCTAGTGGTGACTCTAATGCATCATACAATTGCACATGGTCTCCTAAACTAGTAACAATGCCTAGTTGTGAGTCTAATACTAATACAAGGACTGGTATTAACCAATTCCTGCATAAATATCAGCTGTCAACCAACTAACTTACACATTTTGACTGACTTTCATCATATAAGCTCATGCTCATCACTGGGACAATATATAAGCATCACAAATAGGCACATACTTCATCATATAAGCTCATGCTCATCACAAATCAACACTGGGACAGCATATTAGATCAAATCAAGACTGGGACAGTATATAATCATGACTAAAAGGCACATGCAAGGGCATGGAAGCTCATGATCATCCTAAATATGCACATACTTCATCATATAAGCTCATGCTTATCACAAATTGGCACATACTTCATCATATAAGCTCATGCTCATCACAAATCAACAATGGGACAGCATATTAGATCAAATCAAGACTGGGACAGTATATAATCATGACTAAAAGACACATACTTCATCATATAAGCTCATGTTCATCCTAAATATGCACATACTTTATCATATAAGCTCATACTCATCACAAATAGGCACATACTTCATCATATAATCTCATGCTCATCACAAATCAACAATGGGACAGCATATTAGATCAAATCAAGACTAGGACAATATATAATCATGACTAAAAGGCACATACTTCATCATATAAGCTCATGCTCATCCTAAATAGGCACATACTTCATCATATAAGCTCATAATCATCATAAATAGGCACATACTTCACTATATAAGCTCATGCTCATCACAAATAAAAAATGGGACAGCATATTAGATCAAATCAAGACTGAAATAGTATATAATCATGACTAAAAGGCACATACAAGGACATAGAAGCTCATGCTCATCACAAATCAATAATGGGACAACATATTAGATCAAATCAAGACTGGGACAATATATAATCATGACTAAAAGACACATACTTCATCATATAAGCTCATGTTCATCCTAAATATGCACATACTTCATCATATAAGCTCATAATCATCATAAATCAACAATAAGACAGCATATTAGATCAAATCAAGACTGGGACAGTATATAATCATGACTAAAAGGCACATACTTCATCATATAAGCTCATGCTCATCCTAAATAGGCACATACTTCATCATATAAGCTCATAATCATCATAAATCAACAATGGGACAGCATATTAGATCAAATTAAGACTGGGACAATATATAATCATGACTAAAAGGCACATACTTCATCATATAAGTTCATGCTCATCCTAAATAGGCACATACTTCATCATCTAAGCTCATAATCATCATAAATAGGCACATACTTCATCATATAAGCTCATGTTCATCACAAATAGTCACATACTTCATCATATAAGCTCATACTCATCCTAAATAGGCACATACTTCATCATATAAGCTCATGCTCAACACAAATAGGCATATACAAGGGCATATAAGCTCATGCTCAACACAAATCACAGGATATTGGATCAAATCTACACTGGGACAGAATAAATATCACAAATCATCACATACAAGGGCATATAAGCTCATACTCAACATAAATCAACACTGTGGCAGTTTATTTTCACAAATCAACACTGGGACAGTTTATAATCATCACATACAAGGGCATATAAGCTCATACTTAACATAAATCAACACTGGGCAGTTTATTTTCACAAATCAACACTAGGACGGTTTATAGTCATCACAAATCATCACATACAAGGGTGTATAAGCTCATACTCAACATAAATCAACACTGTGGCAGTTCATTTTCACAAATAAACACTGGGACAGTTTATAGTCATCACAAATCATCACATACAAAGGGCATATAAGCTCATACTCAACATAAATCAACATTGGGGCAGTTTATTTTCACAAATCAACACTGGGACAGTAAATAATCACCATAAATCATCACAAATCAACAAAATTGAACTCATAAAACGAAAAAAAGGGCAGAATAAATATACCTCAAAACCGGGATAATAAATTTTCACCATAGTTTGGAGGAATGCCTTAAAATCATCACTTTTGGGCTTAGATCCTTCATAAAAGGGCCATAGTAAGGCATCTGAAGATCAGAACCGGGCACATCCAGCCAAAATATTCTGGATGGTGGGGCATAAGACGAAGGTAGCTCAGAGGGATCGGGGAAATCGAACTTCGAGTTCTTATAAATGGGTAAATCGAACATGCATGGCTCAGAATCGAGCACGGGGGCCTCAGCTGGACATCATCGGCTATCGGAGGACGGGATCAAACATCATCGAGCAGGGGGCCTCACATCGGACATCATCGGCCATCCAAATCACAAAATCGGACATGAGGGGCTCGGATTCAGCCTGAGAATGGACCGAATCGAGGACGAGGGCCTCCGAAATTAACGAATCGAACATGGCGGCCTCCAAAATCTCATAATTGGACATGGTGGTCTCTGAAATCTCATAATCGGACATGGTGGCCGAAGAAAAAAAATGAATCGGACATAGTGGTTTCAGATATAAGCAAATCAAACATGGAAACGTTTGATTTTATGGTGACCGAAAAATCGGCATAGGGAAAATCGAGCATGGGGCTTTCCGGAACGACGAAGTCATCACCGTCCTCTGAATCAGCCACCACCATAGATTCCAGCTCTGAAAAATAGGAGGGAATCACATGGTGGGAGAAAGTCATTGGACGGCCGGGGTTAGTGTACGAGGGAGAGGAAGGGGAATGGGAGGAGAAGGGGCTAGGATTTACGTACGAGAGAGAGAGAGAGAGAGAGAGAGAGAGAGAGAGAGAGAGAGAGAGAGAGAGAGAGAGAGAGATGAATGTAGAAGGATCCAGAGAGTTGTGTATAGGAAGGTAATGGGTTGGGTATAGGGTATGTATTGGGTTGAGTATTTTAATTGTATTGGGTTGGGTATTGTATGTATTGGGTTTGGGTATTGTATTTAGTTGGGTATTTTATGTGTATTGGGTTTGGGGTGTTAATTGGGTTGGGTTGTTTAAATTGTGTTTAAGTAATTTAAGATGAAGAATTAAGTTGATAATGTGGGTCAACACAATGGCAAAATTGAAAATAAATTGATGTCGTAAGGGTATTTAGATTTTGAAAATCTTTTTTGGGGTATTTAGAAGTGTGAATATTATTGTGGAAGTAGGGATGGCAAAATGATCCGCTCCGCAAGAGATCCGCTCCGGCCCGCTCTGATTGGATCAGCCCCGCCCTGCCCCATTCTGAGAATGGAGCGGATCAACCCCGTCCCGCTCACGGAGCAGATCAGACATGGATCTCTATATTTATTGCTCTGCTCCGCCCTGCTCCATATAATATAATATATATATAATATTATAATATATATATATTTAATTTTATATTCAATAAAATATTATGAAACCCTAGTACTTAATGTTTAATTTTTTCAATTTTAAATTTTTCAGGTTTTTTTTAATATATTGATTAAAAAAAATATACAAACTTGAATGAGATGGAGCAGGGCGGATCAGATTTGCCCCGCGCGGGGCAGACATGGATCACAAAATGCTGCCCCACAGCGGAGCATGGAGCAGGGTGGGGCGGCGGGGCAGTGGCGCGGGGCAGACATTGATTTTGAGATATCCGTCCTGATCCGCTCCATTGTCATCCCTATGTGGAACGTCCCGAATAGGAAAGTGTGAAAATTAATAGGGGGTAGAGGGAGTACTTGTTTGTGAATGTAAATTGTTGAAACCTTATTATTCGTTTTAATTTAAAATTATTATTTTATTCCATTTACTCGACATGGCATCTTTGACAATCGCGTTAATTAATTATTATCGAAAAATTGTAAGATATTTCGAATTAAAATATTAAAAAAAAGTGTTTCAAGTTAAAAAAAATTGTAATTGATTTATAGTACATAGTTGATGATATTTTTTTGCCATTGACCTTTATTTTTGTTGTAAATCTAGCAGATTTATTATACCAAATTTAGAAGATTTGATGTGGACATTACTAATGGACTTATATAATCTAAACGAGCTTTAGGTTTAGACTAGGTCTTTATTCTTATAAATAGATCATTGTACTCAAAATTAAATACACGCAAACACACACATATTAGTGAAACTCCTGGTTCGACGAACTGGGTGAACAAATCTCGAGTCTCTATTTTATGCTCTCGATTTACAACACGTTATCAGCACAAATGTTCTACCCAAATTAGTTTCGGAGTAGTCAGAACTGGAAATCCGTCTACACGTAGAGATAAGTGATTATTTGAATTGCAATATTAACTATAATTCACTTGCTTGAATCATCATATTTGAATGTTTCACTTTCATCTATTTTAAATCCATATAGATGAAGAGTTTTTTGTTCTGCGCCTATTCTTACAATTAACGCTACGTGGTCAACTATCGATCACTTGTACCAAACTAAGAACTTTACAAGTTCATCTTTATATCAAATATTTGTCCAGCGTTGTACATGATGCGAGTCTTTCTCAATTTATGCCACTGGTGGGTGTGGACCACGTGTTCAAGGCAACCTCTTCGGACTTGGTTCGAGCACTAGGAGATGGCAAATTTTCAGGCGATAGCAGCTCCCATGGCTCTGGGTTTCTGGATTCTGTGTCATCTGAGTTTAGTCCAGACACCGTCGTCGCCTCCCTTCAGCCGAGCGTCGCCGTCGTCTCACCACTAGGGCCGCCGCTCATGAAGCAGAGCCGTTGCCCCTCCTCTTTCCGTCGCACAAAGGATGGACGCCTCTCCTGGACCCCGTGAATATCGCAAGCAGTGATGTGTACAAGGCCGCAGCCGGAATCACGGCGGCCGACGCCGATGGCTGGATAGCGAGCGTCGATCCTCTCCGATTCACGGCGTTGGTGCGGGCGTGAATGGCGGAAGCCCTCTCGCTAGATTATATCCCAGGCCACCTTTTTTCTTTTTCCTTTTCTTGGGCTGTTGATTAAATCAAGTTGGGCCCTTCCATTTTTATTTGCTTTCGGCCGTTAAATTATAACCTGGGTCGTTTTCAAATAATAACCTGGGCCCATTTTTTTCAATACAAAACAAATTCTGCTGGATATCTTTTGGGCCCTTTAATATATATACCTGGGACTTTTTAATATAGGGTCCGACTATATACCCCTCCATATTTATTTGATACCCCCACCCACTTAATATACCCACCATATTTTAAATAATTATTAGATACACCCCCTATAATATACCTATATTACCCTTACCTCTAATATTATTTTAGAGTTTTGTTACACCCACAAAACCCCTTCCCATTCCCCACGTTCTACATTTTTCATTGCTCTTTTCTCACTTCATTCTTTCCTACCAGAAGGCGTCGCACACGCCAGAAGCTTTTTCGGTGCCACTCCTATCCGTCCAACTAATTACCTTACAGTCTACTCTCTTTGCTCCGTGTCTCGATGAAACCCGACGTTGTGTGTCGAATTTTCATCTTGGAAAGAGGACAAGAGCCTTTGTGACAATTTTTTCTTAACGAAGAAGATGAATGTGTTGTTGATTTATGTGAGTCTGATGCCCTAATATTTCAATTTGGGTCAAGTAGTAGATTTTATCGCTGAGATTTTAATATAAGGAACTTGGGCTGTTAATTAACTCAATATGGGCCAGTTTTTAAAGATTTTTTTTTTGGCGTTCAATTTCATTAATATGGGCCTTACAATTGAATGAATTGAATTGCTGCAGCCCTAAATTCTTAGCCCAAATTCTTTTCTTAATAAATTAAATAAGACATAAATTTTATGTGCTAAATAATTATAAACGCTTTACTTGTATAATTTTAATAAAGCACGAGAACTTGTATAATTATTTATGCGCATTAAATTTAAATCGTCTCTTGGCATTTACTAACACATTTCGTGTTGAGCTTGCTTTTGGACTCGATACCTGTATGATTGCTCCACCCACTTGAGACGTGTCCAAGGCTACCCGATGCTAGCCGAATCCATCAACAGATGTTTAGGAATTTCGCCCTGGTAAAAGGCTTATTTCCTTCTTTTATATTTCCTGCAATTAGCATTGTTTTGCCGCAACACATGCTTGTGAATTATTTGTTGTAGAAATTAGGATTTATGTGAAAAATCCTTGTGCGCCTATTATTATTATTGCTGCTAATTTAATTCAATTAAACAATGCCCAAAAAATTTCGTATACAAATTTGCCTGAAGCAAACATGAGCATTGATTAAAATTTTAATTTGAATAGTTGTTCCTACTTGTATACTTATTTATGTGAATTAAATTTACATTATTAGTTATAGTCCGCATATATTGTCTGGGTAGGCGACGCCCGGTACTTGTCGGACCGTAAATTATGTTTTGGATAGACGGTGTTCAATTCTTGCTTCTATGTGCTTTTGAATAATAAAATAAATTCTTATATCTCCGTTGTCAATAAATTGGTCTCACACGTGTCGCACTCCCAAGCACTTGGTTTAGGCTTATCAAAAGTAGCAGAAGGACGACAATGGGAAGGCTCCTAAAGTCGAATCTCACCATGCCAGCCTGCCTGAAGCAGACTTTGACCATGAAAACGATGATCTTTTGGGCATAGAGCTCAAAGACTCTGGAGATAATGAGTGATTTGTGTGTTTGATTATTTTAGTACTTTATTTGTTTTTTGTTAAAACAATTTATATTTTGGATCCTATATTTCAGATACTTTATTTTATGGATGATATGATATTTATAAATTAGCTTCGATGTGTTTACCTTAGTGCTATCCGTCAAATTTATATGGATATTGCTTTTCTTATATATGGCTTGTAAACATATCAGCTACTAGGTTTGGGATTTTTCCTCTGGCATGATGGATGCAAATAGTGATTTATGTTTGGTAGATAGCGCCACCACACATACAATCTTAAGAGATAGGAAGAATTTTCATAACTTGGTTTAACGTAAAGGGAGTGTAACTACGATAACCAATGATAACATTATGATAGTGGGCTCCGGAAGAGCTTCCATTATCCTCTCCATGGGTACCGAACTCATAATCGATAATGCTTTATTGTTTTCACAATCTAAGCGTACCCTACTCAGTTTTAAAGATATAAGATCTAATGGATATCACATTGAAACTGAAACTGAGAATAATAATGAATACCTTTTGATGACTATTACTCGAGGTAGCAGTAAACAAGTTATAGAAAAGTTTCCCTCCTTCTCTTCCGGATTGTACTATTCCTACATCCGGCCGTCTGATCTCCATCTAGCTATAAGTATGAAATTTCATGACCCGAACTCTTTTAAATTATGGCATCAGCGGTTATGTCATCCAGGACAAACTATGATACGTAGGATTCTATCTAATTCCATTGGTCATAATATTCCGAATAATAGAATCCCTCCTGTTGATGAATTTATATGTGATGCATGTTCTAAGGGTAAGTTAATAGTACGCCCGTCGCGCACTAAGGTGGGACTAGAGTCTCCGGTTTTTCTTGAACGGATTAAGGGAGACATTTGTGGACCGATTCACCCAGCATCAGGACCATTTCGGTATTTCATGGTCCTAATTGATGCCTCCACTAGGTGGACATATGCCTGTTTGTTGTCTAACCGCAATCAAGCTTTTGCAAAGCTCATTGCGAAAACTATCGAGCTTAGAGCTCAATTCCCAGATTATCCAATTAAATCGATTCACATGGATAATGTTGTTGAGTTTACCTCAAAGGCCTTTACAGATTACTATATTGCCCTGAGAATCAAAGTGGAGCATTCGGTCCCCTACGTCCACACCCAAAATGGTCTTACTGAAGCGCTAATAAAACATATCAAACTTATCGCTAGACCATTGCTTATGAACTCTAAACTACCCACTTCATGTTGGGGGTATGCAGTCTTACATGCATCAAACTTGATTCAAATCCATCCAACTTCATATAATGATCATTCCCCCCTGCAGCTAGTGCGTGGGAAAGAACCAAGCATTTTTCATCTGCGTATTTTTGGATGTGCGGTATATGTTCCGATAACATTGCCAAAGCGGACCTCTATGGGCCCACAAAGGAAGCTAGGTATTTACGTTGGATTTGACTCTCCATCCATCATGAAATACCTAGAAACTTTGTTCGGGGATCAATTAACGGCCCGATTCGCTGACTGCACGTTCGATGAAGATCACTTCCCTGCATTAGGGGGAGATCCGAATTCAAAATTGAATGAATGTCGGGAGCTTACGTGAAACGTAAGTAATCTTCACTATCTGGATCCACGCACTAGTCAATCTGAACTGGAAGTTCAGAAGATCATTAATTTGCAAAATTTAGCAAACAATCTGCCAAACACATTCAATGACCATAGAGGTGTAACTAAATCGCATATACCTGCAGTAAATGCTCCCCAAAGGGTTGATGTCCCAAGTAAATCAAGTATACATGCCCCCACACGTCAGAAGCGTAAATGACCTACAAAAGATACAAGTACACCTAAAAGAAAGCCTAGCAAAACTGGTCAGCCGAACGTAAAATATCTAGAAGAAATTCGTCTAGATAACTCAAAGTCTCTAGAAGAGACTCGTCTAGAAGACGAGCGTCCTAGTGATGAAGCACGTGCAAAAAATATTCAATGCACTAGGATCGCGGAACGACCAGACCTAGATACGCTGGGAAATGAGGAAGGTCTGGTTGACATAAACGTTGAAGTCTCTATGAATTTCATAGATACGGGAGAAACATATAATAAAAATATTACTGTCGTCGACGACACATTTACAGCGACAATTGCTCTTTTCGTTATAAATAACGATCTAGATCCAGAACCCAAAACCATTGATGAGTGCCGGAAGTGCTCCAATTGGGTAAAATGGAAAGAGACAATTGAAACTGAGCTTGCATCGCTAAACAAAAGAAAAGTATTTGGCTCTATCGTTCGTACACCCGCGCGTGTTATCCCTGTAGGATATAATTTTGTACAAAAATGAAACGAGAATAATACTGTGGAGAGGTATAAAACGAGGCTGGTAGCTCAAGAATTTTCGCACAGGCCCGGTATTGATTTCGATCAAACCTATTCTCCTGTTGGTCCCACTAGTTAGATTAATTGCGGAAGCTTTAGTGTTAATGTCTTAACAAACTTCTTTTTACAAGAGCACAAAACCAATAAGAGAATAAGTAAATGAAAGCAATAAAGAACACCAGATATATAATGGTTCAGATTTGAATATCCTACGTCCACTCTCCCTTTTATCCAAGGGGTCTCACTATCAACCAACCAACTCACTTACTTACTCACTGGAATTGGGAAGTACCAGTTCCTTCTTACAAACTCTTTAGATTTAACTTCAATCTAAAGATCAACAGCCTACAACCTTATCTTGTAGATGAACAGGTTGAGGTCCAACAACTCCTTAAGAGTAGATATATAATATGAACAATAAGAGTGCTAAGAGTGATTATCAAAAGCTTGGATTGTGACTTATGCGCGTAGGTCTCTAGGGTTTTTTTTTTAACTGCACTCTTGAATTTATAGAGGGGATTAGGAAATAGCCGTTGGAGAGCTAATCCAATCAGATCCTCTATTTAGGGAAGCTTCAATCAATCAATTCCCTAATTGATTGGGTTGGTGGGATCCTTGGATTGATTGACTTCAAGACTTTCCAATTCTGATCTTGTTGACTTGATTTGAAACACCAACGGTCAAATGCTTCCTTTGCCTACCTCTGATTCTCTCCAGAGAAGGCAAGACCAGACACCAGGCAACCTCGGTGTCTTCTGGTCCTAATCTGGTTAACAACCAGAATACTCAGTAGAAACAGGGGATCAAACTGAGCATCTTTTGTTCTACCAGACTCGTCTGGTCCGGACTCGTCTGGTCTGGGGAAGGTCCTCTGCCTCTGGTCAGATCTCATCTGGTGAAGTCTTCTGGTGGAGTCCTCTGGTGAAGTCCTCTGGTGGGGTCTTCTGGTGACTCTTCTGGAGAAGTCTTCTGGTCTGGCAGTTCCCCCTAGACTAAGTCCTAATCTAGATCATAATCTGGCTAACAGGTCCAGATGGTCCTATTACATCTTCTGGTTTGTTTTAACTCATCAAAACTATACAACTTTTATCCTAACAATTTCCCCCTTTTTGATGAAGTTAAAACACTACCAGAACTGATCAAAACAAAAGACTTAAGCATGAAAACAATAAAGGATAAGACCTTAGAATAGATCTTATCAGGCAACCAATTAAGACAACAAGAGGTTGTCTTTTGATCAGAGAAGATATGATATTTTCATTGATAATAAGGACAAGATGATTACAAATTACATTGAAGTTCAGAGTCCTATTCTATGCATATCTCCTGTTTTCCTTGGGCACAAGGAACCAATCAAGGAACCTATCTTGGATGGCCTTCAACTCTGCAGAAGATGTTGGAGTGAAGTTCACCAACACCTTTGTCTTGTACAATCTCTTCAGCTCAGCCCAATCAACCTGGTCTCCTACCATGGGAGTGTTAAGATAAGTGAACTCAGGAGCAGTCACCTCCAGGTTAAACTCAATGGTAGAGTCCATCAATTGCTTGTACAACTCTGCATCATAAGCTTGCATCCAGGTGTGAAAGGTTCTGTTGATCAGCTCATCATCCTCTGGTGCTGGCCTCTGGATGTAATGTTGGATGAACCAGAGAGTCTTTGCCTCCTTCCACTTCTCAATCAAGGGAACAGGCACAGTAGAGTCAAAAGACCCTTCTATCCTGAGAGGCAGAATGTTCATCACCTCAATAGGAGCTTTCCTCCTCTGACTAGATCCACCTGCACCAGAAGGAGCACCAGCTTCTCTGCTATTCTTATTTTGCCTCCTAACATATCTGAGCCTCTGCTCTTCATCTATGTTCTTTCTGATCCTTGCCTGCTTCTCCTCTGGAGTCTCTTCCTTGTATCTCTTCTGAGCTTCTTCAACAACAGTCTCAAGGAAGCTTTTCTTGACTCTCCTGATCTTCCTCTTTGCAGGTCCAGAGATTGATATGGGATCCTGCTCTACTTTTGATGAATCCTCTTCTGCAGCAAGCTGCTTAGCCATGGAAAGTGATTTGAATTCTTCTTTCTTCTTCTTCTGCAACTCTGCCTGGGCCAATGTGTTCTCTAGCAGGTCCAGACGAGCTCCATGGCTAAAAAGAGTTTCATTTGTGGTCTTCGCCATATCAGTTCTGGCCTTCTCTTCCCCCTTTTTAACTTCATCAAGGAGGGGCTCCACTACCTGCCTTATAAGATTAGGCAAAACAGTGTTGGAGAAAGAGTGAAGATCACGCAGTTGCTTTGCCTCCTCCAGGTAGGCTTTCGATTCTGCAACAAGCCTTTCCTGCTTCTCTAACATCTCCTGGAGGGAGTCCTTCAGCTTAGCAGTCTGGATCATCTGGCTGGCCATCTCAACCTTCAGCACAGAGACTGGCCTCATCTGCTCCAGCACGTGCTCCTGGAGCTGCTTCTGGCTGTGCATAACATCCAGCTTTACAAAAAGGCCATTTTCCTTGAATGAGGCCTTGACTTCAGCCAGAGTAGACTTGATCTGCTTAAGAAAGATCCTCCTCTCCTGCCGGATCTGGTGCTCTATCATAGCAGGGGCCATGTGTTGAATTGCCTTGGAGAAGCGCCCTATCTGCATGATCTGTTCATTAAAGAACGTCTTCATCTTTTGGAGCACGGCATGAGACATCTCAAAGTCTTCCTCGTCTGAATATAACTCAGGAGGGAAGACAAAGTGAGGCCCAAACTTGTAAGTAGGGCCCTCTGGAGTGAGCATTACCCCTCTCTGGATGAGCAAGGTGCAATCAAGACTTTTGCTGCACTAGGGGTCTCCAGCTCAGCTGGGTTCTGAATGTTCATCTTCTGCTTTAGCTCAATCTCCCAAGCAGTGAAGTTAGAGGGACCCATTTCCTCAAGCAGTAGCATAAGGTCCTCCACATCTTCAAGTCTGGCCTTGCTCCAGACCTTGGCATCAGTCAACTCTGCCAGAAGTGGTAAGTGCTCCAGAAGAACTGGGAAATGCTCTCTTAGCCAGAGCTGAGCACTTACACTCATACTCTGCCTAATGGGACCCATTTCTGCAGATGAGAAAGTGAAGGGTTTGGGCCCAGAGGCAAAGGAGGAAGGTGCTAAG
The DNA here is from genome assembly GCA_947034835.1 of Ballota nigra. NCBI lineage: Eukaryota > Viridiplantae > Streptophyta > Magnoliopsida > Lamiales > Lamiaceae > Ballota > Ballota nigra. Next base: position 44,500,820 of record OX344721.1, read on the forward strand.
TTAGCAGGCTCAAGTGAAGCTTCCTCATCTTCACTATCATCGCTTGTTAAACAGGTGGGAAAAGGGGGAGGGGCAGGGAATCCCAGAGCCATAGAAATGGTTGGGTCCTGGTCTGTATGGGTTTGGGGAGGGGTAGGATTTTGAGAGGCGGAGGTGGAAGGAATGGGTTGCTCTGCACCAGAAGTAGAAGGGATCTCTGGTACAGAGGGGGGAATTGGAATATGTGAAGTGGAGGTGTTTGGAAGGGGAATATCTGCACCAGAAGAGGTTGATGGCACCTCTGGTACAGAAGCTGAGGGAGAGGGATTTGTAGTAAGGGGTGTTTGTGAATGTGGGGGAGAAGGTGTTTGAACAGGTATGGTGAAGGGAGTATATATTGGTGTGTCTGGTAAGGTCTGCTCTGGTGAAGATATAGGGGCACCAGGAGTAGAAGATGTGGGTTGTGTTTGGGTGTCTAGTGGGGAAGAAGTGGGGGTAACAAGGTTAACATGAGCAGGGGGAGGGAATATAGGATGGGTTGGAAGGGTTTACCTCTGCTGAGTCAACATCAGCAGGTACAACATGCTCTGGAGCATCCTCCATCATCTGAGAAGCTTCATCAATAGCCTTCTCCAAGGTCTCTCCTAGATCAGAGCCAGAGTCTGACTCTTGAAGAATGGCTCTCTTGGCCTTGGATTTCTTCTTGAGAGGTTCAATCTCTTCTCCCTCTTCTTCCTCTGATGGCTCATCCACCAGAAGAGTTTTATTGGCCTTCCTGCTAGTTCTTTGCTTCTTAGCAGAGCCTCTCTTGGCCTCTTCCTCTTGGCTCCTCCAGCCTTCTTAGTAGCCTCAGCCACTTCACCCTTCTTCTTCAAAATATTCAGAAGGGGAATCTGGTCCTCCTCCGAGGAACCAGAGAAGACAACTGTTGAGGAACCAGTTGCTCCAGCAGCTTGCTTTGAACTCTGCTGCTTTTTCTGCTGCTTTTGCCCCTTAGCAGGTGAGGGAATGGCTTGAAGGGGAGGGGCAGGAATAGCTTCTTCTCCATCAGAATCAGGATGGCCATGAAGAGGTCCATCCTTTGAAAATAACACCTTAGACTTGTGAAACCCTCTGCACCAAGACTCCTTCCATTTCTTCTCTGGAAGCAATGAGTCCAAAATCAGAGTCAGTTTCGTTCCCAACGAAACATTAGCAGTGAAGTAGTATTGCAACTCCCCTGGCTGTGAAGGGCAAGCCTCCTTCTTCACCTTCAGTCTGTTCTTCCTTAAAACATCCCAAAAGAATTCAGCCCAATTGCACTGAACTCCATCATACAGGGCACGCATCACACACATCCTATCGTTGAAAATCGCATCCGTGCTGTGATTCTCACACATCAGCACCTTCACCACAATATCAAAAAGAACCTTGAATTTCTGCCTCAAATGTTTATCTAAAAATCCTTTCGTGATGTTCTGACAAGAGGATCGAGCAAAAATCTTGAAAGAACCAACAATATCATCCTCCTTGTAAGTTAAAGGATCTACGCCTTCTGCCGAAATGTTCTCAAAAAGCGCACATAAATCCTGCTTGGAAAACACTAGATCTTCTTTGTCAATCTTTGAAGAAATGTGGTCTTCATGAATCTTCATACGGACCAGAAACTGGGCCGCATAACCATCTAGAGTGCGAAGATCTCTGGGGACTGTGGAAATCAACTTCTCTACGCCGGACCTTCTTAGTAACTCCAAAATAGCCAGCGCAGATGGGTTCTTGGTGGTGTAGAAGTCAACCACCATCTCCGTTTTCAATTTCTTCATCATCAGTTCATGATCGAAGTTGCACGAAGGGGCCATTTATGTGAGATAGAGAGAAAGAGAGATACTTCGCAGAGAGAAGTTAGGGCTTTGAAAATATGGAAACGTGAAAAGACAAATTGAAAAGAAATTTGATTTAAATAGGGCAAGACGCGTGGCTTGATTAATAAATGAAGTGTGAACGCGTGTAATTGCAAATTTAATTTAGGGAACAAAATCAATTTTTGAATTGATTGACATATTGCACATCGATTAAATCTGATGGCCACTATGAAAGGCGAGATACAGATTTAATCTGGTGCGTAGGCGTGGTCATTGGGACTGGGTATAAAGGAGTTTTGTGGCAGTCAAGAGAAAAAGCGAAATGATTGCCTAGGCCCTATACCCTAGTCTTAAATACACTCCGAAGTTGAAACGTTTTGAGTGTACTTACTAATTTGAAAGGTGTATCCCAATGATCAGAGGCCAGAGAAGTAAAAGCATACCTGTCACCTGATATTGTAACCAGATGATACCACAACTAGTCTGGTGTTACATCTCCTCTGATGGAACCCATCTGGTCCTGGTCAGAGAAGACTTTGGACATTTCTGGAATCTGACTCAGCACCTCACCTGGGACAAGTGTCACCTGGTGCATACCTCATCTGGAGATATAACTTCGCTGATATGTCTAATCTGCAGGTATGTTAGTTTTAAATAACAAAGAATATGCAGTAAGGTATAAATAAATGATACTTCTCTGATGTTCCCCCTAAAACAAATCTGTCTCTGGATCCAATAAGCCCAACTCAAAAGCTAACTCTCTGAATCTGGTCTCAGCCAAAGGCTTAGTTAAGATATCTGCTCTCTGCTTCTCTGTTGCAATCTTTTCCATCCTTATATCTCCCTTCTCAACATGATCTCTGATAAAATGATGTCTTATATCAACATGTTTACATCTGGTATGAAGAACTGGGTTCTGGGTGATTGCTATGGCACTATTGCTATCACAGAAAATAGGAGTATCCTTGGCTCTAATCTGGTAGTCCCTAAGCTGTTGACTAATCCAGAGTAGTTGAGAACAACAGCTCCCTGCAGCCATGTACTCTGCTTCTGTTGTTGATGTAGCAACTGAAGTCTGCTTCTTAGAAAACCAGGAAACCAATTTATTCCCTAAAAATTGGCATGTTCCACTTGTAGATTTTCTATCTATTCTGCATCCACCATAGTCTGAATCCGAATAACCACTTAATTCTAAGTTGTCATCTGCAGGATACCATAGTCCTAAATTCACTGTTCCCTTAAGATATTTCAATATCTTCCTAGCTGCTTCCAAATGACTTTTCTTAGGATTTGCTTGAAATCTGGCACACACTCCTATAGCAAAAGTAATATCTGGTCTGCTTGCAGTCAGATACAGAAGAGAACCAATAAGTGCTCTGTACTGAGTCTGGTCCACACTCTCTCCAGACTCATCTGGATCCATGTTGAAATTTGTCATCATAGGAATCTTGGCTGCTTTGCTAGATCCTACTCCAAATTTCTCTAACATGTTTCTGATGTACTTTGCCTGATTTATGAAATTTACCTTCTCTGATTGCTTTACCTGCAAACCTAAAAAGTAATTCATTTCACCCATCATGGACATCTCAAACTGACTCTGCATGAGATCACCAAACTTCTCACACAGCTTCTTGTTAGGGGATCCAAATATAATGTCATCAACATATATTTGGACAAGAAGGATGTCCTTTCCTTCTTCTTTCCTAAACAAGGTCCTATCAATCTCACCCTTAGAAAAACCATTGTCCAGAAGAAACTGAGATAGAGTGTCATACCATGCTCTGGGTGCCTGCTTCAGCTCATAAAGAGCTTTCTTAAGCTTAAACACCTTGCCACCTTGTTCAAAACCAGGAGGTTGTTCCACATACACTTCCTCAATGAGAATCCCATTAAGAAAGGCAGATTTCACATCCATCTGGTATACTTTGAACTTCACGTGAGCAGCATATGCTAAGAACAATCTGATGGCTTCTAGTCTGGCAACAGGAGCAAATGTCTCATCATAGTCTATTCCTTCAGACTGAAAATAGCCCTGAGCCACTAGCCTTGCCTTGTTCCTAGTAATGACATCATTCTCATCTTTCTTATTCTTGAAAACCCACTTAGTGCCTATCACCTTTTGATGTCTTGGTCTGTCTACCAGCTCCCAAACATCCTGTCTGGTGAATTGATTCAACTCCTCCTGCATGGCTACAATCCAATTTGAATTTTTCAGTGCCTCCTTGATGTTCTTGGGCTCAATCAAGGACACATAGCAACTGAATAAGGCAGCTAAGTTAAGAGTTCTCCTAGTCTGGACACCCTTAGTTGGATCTCCAAGGATCAGGTCATTGGGGTGATCAACCAGGGTCCTCCTTCCCGTGGTCTTGCCTGGTTGATCATCTTCTGCAGTACCTTGGTGATTATCACCACCTGCAGAAGAGCTTCCCCCTACAGGAGTTCCAACCTCTTCTGGTTCTGCTCCTTGTGAAGGCTTCTGCTTCAGAGAACCAGGAGATGGGTCATCATCTGAATCAAGAATAGGTGGATTGACCTTGATTACTCTGGGAGTAGTCTGATTTTGGGTCTCATCAGAAGACTTTAAGTCCACCTTGCACTCAAAAGCAGATTCATAAAAAACAACATGAGGTGTTTCCTCCACACAAAGTGAATTCTTATTAAAAACTCTAAAAGCCTTACTGGTGCTGGAATATCCTAAAAATATTCCATCAGCCACTTTGGCATCAAAAGTTCTTAATTTAGATTTCCCATTGTCATGGATGAAACACTTACATCCAAAAACATGAAAATATGAAACAGATGGGGTTTTACCTTTCCATACCTCATATGGAGTCTTATTATGTCTCTGGGCAATTATGCATCTGTTCTGAGTGTAGCAAGCTGTATTAATGGCTTCTGCCCAAAACCTTTGTGGAGTGTTGTACTCTGCCAGAAGTGTTCTTGCAGCTTCTTTGAGAGTTCTATTCCTCCTTTCTGCTACTCCATTTTGTTGGGGTGTTCTGGCAGCAGATGTCTCATGAAAAATCCCATGGTTCTTACAGTAATCTGCAATGTGTGAATTCAAAAACTATGTCCCTTTATCACTTCTAATTTTGACTATGCTCTGGTTCTGCTCATTCTGAATCTGCTTGAAGAATTCTGGCAGCTTAGTGATAGTTTCATTTTTCTTAAACAAGAACACTACCCAAGTGTATCTTGAAAAGTCATCTACTATCACCAAGGTGTACTTCCTTCCACTGAAACTAAGAGGAGAAACAGGTCCAAACAGGTCCATGTGAAGTAGTTGAAGTACTCTGGTTGTGGTTGTGCTCTGGACATCCTTAAAGGAAGTCTTGGGTTGTTTACCCTTCTGGCAGGAACCACAAACCTGATCCTTCTTAAACACTTCATTAGGAAGACCTTGAATGAGACCTTTTCTGGCAATCTTATTCAGTGTCTTGAAGTTAAGGTGACACAATCTCTTGTGCCAAATCCAGTTGTTCTCTGCAGAACCTTTTGCAACCAGGCAAGCATTTCTTGGGCAACTGCTAAAATTTGCAAGATAAATGTTACCCTTCCTCAAGCCTATTAGCAAGATATCATTATAATCAGAAGAAAAGACAGTGCATGAATCACTAGAGAACTTCACTGAGTATCCCCTGTCACAGAATTGGGATACTGCAAGCAGATTATGCTTGAGTCCTTCAACATAGTAGACTTCATCTACAGATACACCATTAAAAGTCAACTTTCCAACTCCTCTGGTGACTCCATAGTTGTTGTCACCAAACATCACTCTTGGCCCATTCAATGGCTTGAAATCTTGGAGATTATCCTTCTGGAAGGTCATGTGCTTGGAACATCCACTATCAATGTACCATACATGGTTGCTTGAAAGTCCTTTCTCCAATGGGCTCTTATCTACCTGCAGAGAAATCAATTAGGTCCCCTACTAGTGCTGGGTCCTGATTGGTTAGTTGCAGGTTTTGTAGGAATCCATAGATAAAGATCATCCCTTGTTGGATGAGGAGATCTTATCTTCCTTCCAAATCTATCTACCAGAACATGTCCTCTTACAATGACATATTGAGCTACTGGTCTGATAAGGACACCTTTCCTATAAACAGGTCTGGTGTACCTTTTCTCAAATCTGGCCTTTGGAATGGCCTGCCTCAAAGACATGGTCTTAAAGGTCTGGTTGTAAGGGTACATCCTAGAAGAACCATCTCTGGTGTCATAACTACCCAGATCAGTTGGTTTTCTATAGATGGGTCTCTGGTTCTGAAAGTTAGATCTCTTCTGATGAAGTCTTCTGGTGGAGTCCTCTGGTGAAGTCCTCTGGTGGGGTCTTCTGGTGACTCTTCTGGAGAAGTCTTCTGGTCTGGCAGTTCCCCCTAGACTAAGTCCTAATCTAGATCATCATCTGGCTAACAGGTCCAGATGGTCCTATTATATCTTCTGGTTTGTTTTAACTCATCAAAACTATACAACTTTTATCCTAACATCTCCCGTAATGGACGCAATAACGTTCCGCTACTTAATATCTTTGATAGTTAAATTGAATCTCTAGATGAGATTGATGGACGTAGTAACCGCATAGTTATATGGATCACTAGATGTCGACATCTATATGAAAATCCCCGATGGATTTGACATTCCCCAGATGACGAATGGAGAAAACAGCAATATGTATAGCATAAAACTGCAGAAGTCGTTGTACGGCCTAAAACAATCAGGTCTCATGTGGTACAACCGACTTAGTGAATTCCTCCAGAAGAAGGGATACACGATTGATATAACTTTCCCATGCGTATTCACGAAGAAATCGCAAGGTGATTTTTGCATCATATCCGTATATGTTGATGACCTAAACATAATCGGAACATGCAAAGAGATTTAAGAAGTCAGTTCAATCTTGAAAGCTAAATTCGAAATGAAAATCTTGGGTAAAACCAAGTATTGCCTCGGTCTGCAGATCGAGCATCTCCCAGAAGAAGTACTTATACATCAGTCAACCTACGTGAATAAAGTATTGGAGAGATTTCATATGGATAAATCTCATCCACTAATCACACCTATGGTTGTCCGATCCCTCGAAGTGGATAAGAACCCATTTAGACCAAGAGAAGATTCAGAAGAAATTTTGGGGCCATAAGTTCCTTATCTTAGTGTTGTTGGAGCATTACTCTATCTCGCAAATTGCACTAGACCGGACATTACATTTGCAGTTAATTTGTTTGCATCGCACAAATGAGTAATGGGTACATCAAGGGAAACCTGACGAAATATATTTTACCTAAATTTTTTTACCCATACGAACTCCAGAAGAGTGGCGTGATTACCATTCAAAAGGTGCAATTTAGTGACAATCTAACAGATTTGTTCACTAAGTCCTTACCTACATCTACTTTCGAAAAGTACGTTCATGGTATTGGGATGCGGAAGCTTAAATGGTTGTTGTCTTCAGGGGGGGCGGTAATCCCGAAATAAATCTAGAAGATTTGATCCGGAAGATCAATTACATTCCTCCCTAACTAAATATTTGGTCGCTACCTAGCACGTGGAGTTTTTATGACAAGACATATATGTTATGTCGTAATGTTCAAGGGGGAGTGTTGTAAATCTAGCAGATTTATTATACTAAATCTAGAAGATTTGATGTGGACATTACTAATGGACTTATAACCTAAACGAGCTTTAGGTTTAGACTAGATTTTTATTCTTATAAATAGATCATTGTACTCAAAATTGTATACACGCATACATACACATATTAGTGAAACTCTTGGTTTGGTACGCCCCCAAACGTAGTCGTTATCGACGAATTGGGTGAACAAATCTCGCGTCTCTATTTTACGTTCTTGACAATAATTTTCACACTAGCTTGCTTTTGTCACAAGAATTTCTATTAACGATAATTTACTTTGTGCATCGATTATAAATGCATCTTTAATTGACATCTTAAATTCGAACTTTTGTTATCGAATAAAATAATTTGGTCCTCCTAATTAATTTTGTTTTTTTAATTATTCAAGTTAAAAAGGGCACGCACACAATCAAAACCCCAAGCCCTGTTCCTCTTTCTTCCCATTCGGCCATCCCCAACTCCTCCCTCTTATTCATTTCTCATTCTTTCGATTTTATTTTTGTTTGGATTTCTTGTTCAGGAAATAAACGTATTAAGTTAAAAAATACTGATTTTTTGTTTTATAAATTCCGAGAATACACACATATACAAGAGAAGAATCTGCAAGCTATGCACTTTGGAATGAAGACTAAATTGTCTAATGTTCTAAGATCATCATGCAAGGGTTTGAAGCAAATTCCTTCGAATGCTTTACGCGATGTGTCTTTCGCCGAAATTTCGTCCGAAAGATTATTAATAAGGGATTTCTCCACAAGGGTATGTCAAATATTTCGTTTTTATTAATCCTTTATTTTCGCTTTTAGCTTAATATGTTTGCTAATGGCGTGTGGGTTAATGTTTAATTCAGTTTTTCATGCGGTGTTCGTTATGCATCTCGTGTAGTTGGTTAATAGGAAAAAGGACCATGTTCTGTTGTATGTTTATTACGAGAATTAATTAATCTTGGATGGTTGAGTATTTGTGATTTTGCCTCTTTATCTGTACTTTTTTTAGTATTCAGGGAGTCCAGCTAATTTAGAATGAGTATCTTATGCTGTTGAAATTGATGATTGTTTGCTTGTGTGTGTGATATAACCAATATGACTTACAAATTAGTTATTGAGATTTCCTTCGGATATATGCCATAGAATTTGGCATGTGCCACAGGAATACAAATTGAAACTTCGAAATATGTAGTTCATCTTCTGGTGCCTAAGCAAAATATTGTTGTGCTATGCCTGTAACTTGAAGCTAGTGTTGCTTTAGTCCCTTTTTTGCAACCTCACAAGCTCATGAATCTTGCTGTTTCAATGTGGCCCGGTCGTTACGTTCAGGATATCTTTTTCTCTCTCCTTTTGTTCATGGTTGGGACTCCATTAGTTAAATATAATGTTTACAAATAGCATACTTACGCTTCTGAGAATGGGCCAGAATTTTAGATATTGTGGATATATAACTAGTCTTAAAAATGCACAGTTGTTAATTCCTTTAATTTACTCTATACTAAGAAGTGAGACCTGGAAAGGGACATTTTGTTGGATTTATGGCACATGCATTCAGTTTAAGAGGATACAAGCTAAAGTTATTTTTGTTTCTTTTTTCAGGTTGCTCGCCAAGTTGGTGGTTAGTAGATTTTTTGTTACTGAAAGTCACAAATGTCATCTTGAAAGTGCTGCTCATAGCTGAGCTCGATCGGCACTATTACATTTAATCTTTCTCAAATTTTATCCTGTTTTCTGCTCTGGCAGTATTTCTGACTGTACATACATGCAAATCACTTATAAATCCTTAGGTAATGGGTTGGTCGTGTCACCATGTGTACATTCATATTATTCTGTTCATTGGGATCACTTGTAATTATTTGGCAGGGAACTCTATCCTACTCAGAGATCAGTTAACCAGGAAGAATGCTATGCTCCATCAGTCACCATTTCAACTTTCTGCGATCGGTGGACAGCATATGAGCAAATCTTCCTTTACTAGGTCCTTTGCTTCCAAAACTACAGAGTCGAGCAGCCAAAAAAAACCAGAGGTTTGTCCTTAATAGAATAATCCCACGTTCACTGGAGTGCAAAATATTTATTAGCTTAACGTAGTGGAAGATATAGTGCTGCATTTGTTGCTGAGTGTTGGATACCAATGGTAAAGGATTATAGATAGATTTCCTCCATTTGAAATTAGCTATTCACCTGGCAATGACTGATAGTTTTCTCATCTTTGTCCTATCTGTTGTTGATCCTGAAGAGTGTGTTGTTGTACATGAATACTTTGGGTTTAGAAATGTGATTTTATAGTATTATAAGGTTTTGATAACCTGGGTAACTTAGCTGTGTTTCTCAAATATTTTGGAAGGTCTAACTTATTGTCCATGATTTCACTTGTTGCCTCTTGTACCTATGTGTCATTTGAGTAAGAAATTATTATGTTGGCAAGAAGAGAATCCCCAAAAAAAGTTCTATTTTGTCTTATCATAACGTTATATAATAAAACAAACTGTCATTTACAATCAACTAAATTTTGTTTTCTTGAGTATATTGTCTGATGGTTCCTTTTACTTAAACATAGATCCTGGCAATTTTGGCACAATTGCATGTTTTCCCTATTTCATTCGGTTGGCATAGTTACATCTAGTTTCTGTTTATTGAGCTTTTAGACTTCTTTAATCAATATGCTGCATGCACCTTTTATAGTTGAATATCTCCAGCCTTGTTAAGTAATACCGTTAAGTTACAAGGCTAGTGCGTGATTGACTGGGGCATTGTAAATGAAGGATTTGACTCTTAAATGTTTCATCATCAGTGTCATTAGGGCTTTTCATTGTTTGTGTTTGTTATTAGGTTAAGAAATAAAGCTTATGGGTGATATTCCGTTAATCTGTTTATTTGTGTGAGTTGTTTATTTTTGGAAATTTGCTTTACTTATTCATATATATTTCATACAATGAATTTGGGATTCCTTATACTTTCTTTTCACAGACTCGGAAGGAAATATCCAAGACAGAGGACCCCTTCGATGCTCCAACTTATAACATCCCGGAGAAGCCAGTGACATTCACAGAGGGAGCTTCTTATAGTCTCATAATTCTCGCAGGTCTTGGTGTTGCTGCTGTGGCAGCATATGGGGTGTTCAAGGAACTTATTTTCGAACCAAAAGAGTAAGCTAAATTAGTTTGCTGCCTGAATGCATGTATTAATATTTATTTCCCATCCTTTATGCGATATTTAACTGAAGCAATGCATTTTGTAGGTACAAGATATTCAATAAGGCTTTGGACAGAATTCAAAATGATAGCCAAGTATGTTTGCTCGACTTTATTTATCATAAATTTATACTTTCTATAGAGCTCCATTAATTACAGAACTTTTGGATGCAAATATGTGGCTGCAGCTAAAGGAAAAGATAGCTCAATAATGACGTAGGACATGAAAACCAGCACACACTTTCATAAATGGGATATCACAACTAAAGGAATAGATGAAAGATTGGAACATTTTATAGAAGATACTTTGCACTAATACAAAGTTTTAGAATTAATAACAAAATTGCAGATACTTGATTAACTAGAGTGGAAGCTCCTTATCTTTTCAAATTAGTCAAGTTGCATATTAAGCTTCATTTAATTCAAATTTTCATTTCGAAACTCTTGGTGCAGATTGTTTCCCCTAAACAGAGTATTTTTATTCAATTTTGGCATGGAAATTGTTTAATTAACTACTACATTGAAAACTAAGATATTAGGAGATTCATCTTCACTTGAAAGTTCATAAAAACCCTTTATTAATGTGCATCAGTGTAGTCTCTTTACAAGAGCTTGATGTGGAAAAGTTGCACTTGTGGATCATATCTCTTTATGTTGATCCCTTCGAGGCATGCACTGAGTACCTAAACTTATTGCTACTCAACAGGTTAGGGTCAGAATCGGGTCCCCCATCACGGGCTACGGGTCAGAAAGTAGAAATCGTGCTGCTCGTCAACGAGTTCCCCACAAGACATGGACTGATGAAGATGGTGTTGAACACATAGTGGTAAGGAATGCTTTTCTCTAATCAAGTTCACTGTATGTAGCTTTTTTTTTCCGATAGGAAACAAGAATGTTATTTATGAAAAAAAAAAGATGTATGGGGTGAGGGATCCCTTATACAGATAGAGTTAACACAATTTACATATGCTTATTTAAGAAAAGGGGATCACTTTATGTAGCTGAACTACAGAATACAAACTTTTAAATTGAGAGTTTGACAGGCAAATGATTGGATTTGTAGGTTAATTTCCATATTCGTGGTCCACATGGAGCTGCAAAAGTTTACTCGGAGATGTTCAAAGACAAGGTGGACAAGCAATGGAAGTTTATGTATTTGATCGTTGAAGTCACATCACCTTCCCCAGCTCAATTGATGCTCGAGTCTTACGTACCAGCCTGAGACCATACTGCAGTTTGATCACTTCAATCTCCAGGCCAAAAGGTATTTTAAGTTGGTATTGTTGAATGACGGATTGAACACGGAAATTGTGCTCAGCTGATAATGCTCAAATTGTATTTGATGGCAATCTAATTGTCGATTGAGGTTGTTAGCTTGTTACTAGGCGACCCTTAACTCGTCCTTTTTCAACCTCATTTTGATCTTCTTCTTGTTTTTCTTTTTTTATGGTGGTTCTTTATTTGCATGTATGGGAAGGCAAAATTTTGTTTAGATGGTGAAGAATACGGTTAAATTGATTACATTCTAATATGAGGTTTTATTGATATCATGTTGAATAAAACTGCCTTAAATCTCTCGGTTGCGATTTGCGAATACCTTGGAAGTGTTGTGGAAATACTAGAGCATCAGTCGATGGCTTGATGCAATAAGAGGCCAGAAAGTAGCTTCTTTTTTTCAAGAAGTGCAGTGATTCTTATTCTTTTATTTGGATCATTTGCCAAATGGACCCAAAATGATGCCTGAGTTTCTAGGCTGGACAAATTCTTGTATACATCATTTGCACAATTCACTTTTTACTTGGAAGACAATTCCATTATGCACACTAGTTGAATTATATTACGCCTTTCATTGAATGATATTTCTCAGAAATCAATTGTACCGTGTATTTGAGCAAGTTTGGTATTTCACAACTGAGTTTAAATAAGGTTTGAGAATCAAAAACTTTTGGCATAAAGTCACAAAACTGAAAACATACAGAAACACCGATTAAACTCGAGCATTCTTATTAAAATAACACTAATAAGTTTCAACTACTTCTCCAATACTCAAAATTCGTATTTGCTTGACAGTGGATTTTAATTGCTACAAGGGTTAGGGTCGGCAAGAATGCCTTAAATTATGGGTCAAGTTGACCCATATAGAGTAGTAATGGTATAGACAAAACGTCAATGCCAACCAGAAAATAATAACACATCCGGATATGGTTTCAAAAAGCTAGAGCACATTGAATATGGACCACCATATTACAAGCAAATTAAAAAATATTTCTTTCATAGCCCATATTTGTTAAAGCATCAAGAATCATCACAAATTCATACAATTTCCACACTATAGTGTGAGTGGGTGCTTATCATCATCGTCGAACCTTATTTTATTCTGCTACTTGCTTGGTTGGCTACACACACTTCTCCAACAGAGAGAGACTTTTGAAATTCCAACAGAAATCATGTCTAACATCAACTATCTGATGGAATAGCTTCAAACTTCTCACTCCTAAATGCACATCGGTAAGAGAAACGCCTCCTCCATGCGTGTTGGAAAACCAGCAAATTCAAATCATCTGTGCAGTCCTAGCGCACTTCTAATATTTTCACCAAGAGTCTTTGCGTCTTTAACCTAAAACATTCACACCGGATCTTGTAATGCAAGCAGATCAGATTATTCCATTGTGACCACCAATGAAGGAAATTTATTTAAAAACTTGCACCAAGTTATGGGATATCTGTTCAAGATACAAAGAAACAGAAATTTGCCGCAATAAAGGGCACAAGGAAGGCGACTGAAGAGTCTATGATAGTAAAGGCTGAATAGAATAGAATGAAGTTCCTTACATTTCCACCACAAATGCTATACATATAAATAGACAACATTTACCTTTACACCATTAAAACATTAGCAGGACCTAATAATAAAAGAGAAAGCAAAAACTAGCAATGACCTGAGCCACATTAACTGGCATGAATGCATTAGTTAAAAGTCACCAAAAATAGTGATTTCTAGCAAGCTTGAGCTAATATCAACCCAGCACAGAGTGCCCGACAAGCTCAAGTTATTTCAAACACGAGCTAGAGGTTGAAAAAACAAGACTAGAAACATGCCCAGATTAGTAATTGCTAGTTGCATCGGAATTAAAATATAGGGACAAGGTTCAACTAGACCCTTAAACTATATGGTGGGGAGCAAGTAGCCCCTTAAACTTTTATTGTGCCCAATTAAGCCCTTAAAAGCATCTCAAACTAAGACCTGTTAAACTCCCTAGCGAATCGGTGTTTGACCGTGTGTTTTCTGTGCAAAACTGACATTCTCAAACCGAACATAAAGGAAATTACTAATTTGAAGAAGAAAAAAATTTGAAAAGGAAAATCTGATCATCTTCTTCGTGAAACAGCATACTGCATTCTCCCATTTTTGATTTGGAGGTTCTGCAATTGAAGATTTCTAATTTCTTTATAAAAATAAAAGGAGAATGAACTACGAATGTTTGTATTTGCAACAGGGCAGATGGTTGATTTTGAGTTTTGTTTTCTTAGCTATTCAAATGGGACTTTGAGGGTAGAAGAAAGGAAATTGGGGGTTGAATTCAAATGTTTTCTTCTCTAGTTTGGCAGAGTGTTTCTAGAGATTACAAAATGTAACTTTGCAAAGAAGATTTGAAAACAAAGAATCGAAGATTAATGGTGTAGAGAAATTGAGAGAGTAATTCATAGAGATTAATAGATCACCACAACATTTGCTTGGATTTGGGATCTCCAAATTCAGAATTGGAAGAAATGAGTTTGTTGTTCTGGAGGAGACGGCCAAAATTAACGCTCGTTAGTGGAGGGTTAAACAGAAGGGCTTACTTGAGACATCTCACATCCTTTATAGTTTATGGGCTCAAATGGACCTGATAAGAGTTTAAGGGGCTATTTGTACTCCCTCATATAGTTTAAGGGTCTATTTGAACCTATTCCCTTAAATATATTGAAGAGAAGAAGTGTGACTGACTGACACATATAGTAGACTAGTATCACCGGTCTTATAAACACCAAATGGGTTTCTTACACATCTAAAAGCTTATATACATCATTTAGTATTTATTTCACCAACTCTTATGCAACAACGCTGTATATCTAAGAAAAAAAAAATCGGATTTCTGCATCACCTCACAAGTTTATATCTTTGCTCCATCTCTATATCCTAAACCACCCATTTTTTTGACATTGCTCTTAACAGAGAATTTAACAACCATTTGAGCCTTAACATGCGACACGAACTTACTTCATCGTAATGGGAACTTGCTTCATCGAATCATTGTTCCTTTTTTTCGAAGTTTCTAACATATACACGTCTCATTCATCACAATGATCTTGCCCCGGACGTAAAACTAGCTCCGGGCAACCTCTACTTACACAAGAGTAATAGCCCTTACCATATATCCTACACTTCATATCTACTTATGAGTTTATCTAAAGACATTACAACTTATGTTCTAGCAGCAAACAACCCCGCTTTAAACCTCTGAACGATCATTTAAATCTCAAACTCTAGCACTACATAATTCTCAGTGTCACTAAATGTTAAGATCATCTGAGCCGATAAGCATTATAATTCATTAATGTATCCGAAATCAACAATTTGACATTAAAGAACAGAACCTCAGCATATTTCAGGAAAAATACAACACTTAAATTCGGTAAAGAAACGAGTTTCATTGATATACAAAATACGAATTCTTACAGAGTGGATCCCGGAAACGCGTAGGGTGGCGACGAAGGCGGTGGCGAAGGCGCCGACGAAGAGGGTACCTACGCCGGCGGCCTTGAAAGGCATGTTGTACATGTCGCCGGCGTATCCCCTTCTGACAACCGAAATACCCCACCCTAATTGCGCAGTACTGGCGGCCGCCCACCACCAGTAATCACCATTCACCACCGCGCTACTCTCCTCTCTCTCCATTTCTTCTCATTTCCCAATTCCAATTCCAATTTCACCATTAAAACACTTTCCTCAGCTCGGCCTGTTGTGGGATACGGGCTCTTCGTAAATGGGCTATTGCCTATTGGATGCAAATTATAGGCCTACAATCGACAAAAGAATATAATAAAGGCCCAGATTATTTGCACTCCTTTTTTCTTTTCTTTTTTTAATTAACAAACCATAGTTGAAATTTTTCAAGTCAGAGAGAAAAAAAAATGGAGAAGGAAAAATTTAGGATTTGAGGGATATAATTGAGAAAAAATAAAATTGCTCGGGTAGTTGATAGTATTTTCACTTTCATAATTTTATTAAAATAAAATAAAATTAAGATGGGTATACAGTGTCCTGAGCAAAAAATGGGATACAAATAACATAGACCTATAATAAATAACTCATTAATATTTATCGAACCCCATCCACTCAATCTACATATTAATTCGAGGAAATATGTGGTGGAAATTGTTCATGTAGTTTTTATTTAATAATATTAATTATTTGTTGGGGAGGGGGTGTAATGTTATATTCGAATTAAGGAGCCCACAATTGCAATTTGCATCGCCTTGGTTTTCATGATTTTGTCAACACCACCACCCCAGTCCCGAATATTTTGCTTCCCATTTTTTCTCTTTTCTTCTTCTAAAAAAGTAAAAATACATATTACTAACACGGTAATAAAAATACATATTGTAAAGAATTAATAATCGTGTGTTCAAGTTCTTATAAAAAAATGAACAAAATATTGTCATTCAATGCAACGTTATTTCATGGAGTAAGTTTTATATAAAAATGGTTTAAGATAAATTTATTATAAAACTGTTTTAAAGTATCAAATATTTAATTAGAAGTATCGATAATTTCACCAGAAGTATCATTAATCTGAGTTCAATAAAATTTACAACAATTATAATATAATACCATCGACCTAAATTAATGATATTTTCTGGTGATATTATTGATATCATTGGTCAAATATTCGATACTCTAATATAGTTTCATGTTAAGCTTATCGTGAGCTATTTTAATATAATATTTTGCTTATTTAATGAAGAACGATGAAAATTTTGGAAAGAGAAAATATTAATACGTGATATTCATAAAAAAAAATAGTGAAAGTGTAGAATTTTTTTTTTTTTGGATATTTGATCTTGATGACTTGAAATAAAAAAAAAATAAAAATGTAAACACTAAGGCAACATACCGATGGTTGAGTTCTTTTCGGTAATCATTAGAAGATATCTATGATATTATTTTCCTTGTATGTAAAGATTTATATTGATTTGTTATTTACTCATAGATAAATCAAATATTATGGAGCACTTAAAATTGTTATATATATATATATATATATATATATATATATATATATATATATATATATATATATATTATTTTGAAATCAATAAATAAAATTGAGTGAGTGAGTGAGAACAATGTTGTTTCTTATCATTAGATACCTCAATTTATCAAAATCTTTATTTTATTCTTTTAAAAACAACGTTTTAGTTGTAATAATAGTAATAAATAAATAGCACAAGCAACAAACTTGTGTGAGTTACTTTCTTTTGCTATATCCATTTATCAATCATTAGTTAATTTTATCTTCTTCTTTTTTTTTTCCCCTTAAAAAAACAACATTCCAATTGTACAGTAAAAAAATTAATAGCACCGCCCCTTATTGTTGCCTGACTTTTCTCACAAGTTTTAACACGTGACAGTCAACAACTGTTTCTCATATTACACACGCTTTCCAAACATACCACAATACCACGGTGGAATTCTTTTTTTTTTTTCTCTATAAATCATAAATAATTAAAAGTTACTCCCCCATTCCAAAATTACTGTCCTTCAGAGGTTGAATTTTATTGCAAAATAAATACTCCTTCGTATTCATTTTTTATTATCCGTATTACCGTAAATCTATCATAGATATGCCTTTGTGAGGTAGGCTCAGGCTATACCTTTATGAAGTAGGCCTAGACCTTTCAATGTAAGGTCTAGTCTGGCCTACTTCCACCCCTAACTATTAACTAATATATGATGGGGGAATAATGCATTACTTGTTATGAGGAAGTTCACAATAAATGAAGAATATAAGCAATAAATGCAAAGAGATTTACCAAGTCTTTGTATAGATTTAAACTTCTAATGTTTGTGATATTTTATTAAATGTCAAGGTAGTATTTATAGTACAAGGACATGCCCTTGGGCTACCCCAATTTTGCACGGGCAAACCAAACATCAAATGCTTGGATTGACCCTAGTTTCAAGATTGGGCCGAATCCCCTTGAGTTAGTGGACTTGATCTAATACAAAGATTACAAGTGTAAAGTAATGTATACTTCTTCTTAAAATCTTGAGATTTAGTACTCTAAGTATGGTCTGCTGACTGAAGTTGGTGTCGATTTACTGTTCCTTATACTTAAAAGGAATGATTGTTTAACGAGGCGTCTAACAACAGATTTTTCCGGATGTCTGTCCCATTTTTATCTTGAGAGACTCATTCCTTGAGTCGCCGAGGTCTGGGCCTTGACGTGACACTGTTATGGTCACCCTTATGACGAGGTGGAGTAATTCTTGTCGATATCTGGAATGGACCTCGGTCTGGATCTCGCTCCTTGACATGGTTTAGGCTTTAGAGCTTGAGCACTGGAGTGACGAGATCCAAGCCCGATGAGGTCGAACTCCTTTTATCTCGTCACTCTCCCTTGATGAGATCCTCATCCGACTGAGAGTAAAAGCTCCACAACATATACCATTATATCGCATTCTCATGCCATACTTATTTCTTTCTAAAACATGTGTATAATGATAACTCCTATTATTTTCTACTCAATTATTTATTTTAAATAAAGGCTAAGTTATTAAGATTTATGAATATCATATATTATTTACATCTCACAATGTTAAATAAAAGATATTTTTTTTGAATTTTCATGATTCAAAATCTCCTAGAAATTATGTTTGCTTCCATTTAAATATAGAGTAATAATTGTGAACCCAAAAAGTCCAGAATAATAATATCTCACACTTTCACAATAACAGCAACGAGGATTAATGTTATACATTACGTGTATTTGCTTCCACGATATTCATTTGAGGTGTGATTCATTTTCTTTGTCTCTATCGTAATCGGAAGAGTTAAGTTGTTTAGTACTCCCTCCGTCTTTTATTATTTATTTCGTCACAATTTTTTTTCCTTTATCAAAGTATCTAAAGACATTTGAACACTTATTTATTACTCCTATTTATTACAAAATGATAATTAATTTTATAATTTATTAGAAACATTGTTAAAAAAATATATGTATTGATTTGGAATGACAATAAAAAATGGATAATATTTTAACAAATTGATATGGATAAAACTGACACGAATGGAGTATTAAATATATTTTATGGTATGCCACATAAAAGACAAGATTTCGAATATGGAAATATATTCATAGTTTCATTGATATCTCTAAGTATTTGATGTTTAATTAGCCCCAACTGAAAATGTTTGCATACTCACTACTCACTCAGTATTTTAAGGCAAATTTATGTATATGTAGTAAATACCAATTTAAATGGCGTAAATAGAGGAGTTAGAAAAGAGTTTTTGAATATAGGATGAATCGCCTCTGGGGAGAGCGATCAACCAGGTAGATCGCCTCCCCGAGTAGCGATCAACCAAAATATACCGCCAATTTTTTCACGTGCTGTGGAAGACGAGTTTGAGGTGTGCTGTGGGAGACGGGAGCCGAATTGCAGGTGGCAGATTGCGGTGGTGGGCGGAAGGCGGTGAGAGATGGAGCGTCTTCATATTCTCAGTCATCATCTTCCTCATTCGTGGTTTTTGCAGATGCGGCGTGCTATGTTTGTTTTACTTGTGTCACGTGATTCTCGCGTGAGAATATCTAGGGATTGGCTGATCAGCCGTAGTACAGTAATGTTTTAAAAAAAAATTATGGGCCTTTAAGTAAAATACTAAGCCCAATAATGTAAAAATAAAAAACCCACTCTAATTTGCCATAAGAATTGCATCAGAGAAACAATTGCAATTAAATAAAAAAAAAAAAAAAGCTGGAGTAGAGGATTAGATCGTGCCGTGCATCTCTCAAATCCCTATTTCTTCCTCCTAATTTCCCAAATTTCAAACCCCCCTTTTACGTTCGCCGCTCCATCTCCCACCGCTCCATCTCCCACCGCCTTACAACAGCCGCCCACAGCCTTCCGCCCACCACTGCAATGTGCCGCCACCGTCCAAGCCTAGATCGTCTCTGCCAGTAGCGATCTATGACGTGGCAGTTGATCGCCCTTGGTAAGCGCGATGCACCATAAAATTCTAAAAATTACATTTAAATATAGAATTACATTTATAAAATCTAAAATTACACTGAAATAAAAGAACACATTTTTCTCTTATTGCATAATAGACAAGAAATTGAATGACCCTTCATGTCTTCATGCTCCCATTCTTGAATACGCAAAAATACAACTTTGCATAAATGCAAGAAAATGTTTGCATTTCTGCAAAAATAAATTGTTGCATAATGCAAAAAAATTGTTGCATAATTCACAATTTGTTTGCATACACGTTTAGAATTTTGGTATAATAGGTCTTTTCCGATCTTCTACTATCACCAGCAATTTTCGGTCTTCTCCATAGTCACCAACAATATTTTCCAGTCTCCGTCATCCTCGGAAAACATCAAAATTCACAATAAAAGATCATCATACAAAAAATCAGATGCATAAATCATTCCACAATATTTCAAATTAGTCAAAGGTAAGCAAAAAGCATCTTAAAATTCATCCGCAAGATATTCACAAAAAAAAAATACAAAAATTCGAACTAATTGCAGATTTACACATCACGATTCAAAAATAATTTCCCACAAATCATCATTCGAAAAATTTACCCAGATCGTAAAGGCGTGAAGGCGGTGCTCGGGGCGGTGATGGATCTGTGACCAACAAATATGTGGTTGGCGGGGGGGGGGGGGGGGAATCCCTAGATCGATTGGCCCTAGAACAGATCGGACTTCGTCAACGGTGGCCTTCGACACGCTGTGGTGGTGATGTCATCATCGACGACGGCGGTCAAGTTTGGAGAGAGAGACATGAGATAGGGGGAGAGAGGGATGAAGGTTACGAGGGGTGGGGGAGCCAATTATATGGGGATGGGGAGACGTCGTGGTGGTGGTGGTGGCGGCGTAAATAGCGCAAGGCTAAGTGAGAAGAGAGATGAGTTGGGGTAGGGTGGAGAAAAAGAGAGAGATGAGAGATGAATGAAAATTAAATGAGAATAAATGGGGGAGGGGGTACCGAGAGGATAGGGGGTAGGAGTAGGTGGCAGGTGGGTGGGTTCCACAATATGTGGTTATTTGAATTAAAATTGGGTGCTTTGTAATGAAGAGAAATTGAAGTGGCGATGTGAAATTATCTCTTAAATTGTATGGCTATATGCAATTATTTTAAAAAAAAAAAAATCAATTCACACTTTTAATGATATTTTTATTAAAAATTAAAAAATCTATTATAGTGAAAATTTAACATAAGAATATTGTAATTTATAAAGGCAGAGTATTATGTGAATGAAATTCATGCTATTCATTACCGAAAACAATAATTTATTAATACCTTATAATAAAACAATTACTATCTTTAATGAAAACAACTAATACCATTTTTCAACTAATGCATTTAGTGAAATCAACTAATACCTTTTAGATAAGTTTCACCTTGAATATAGTTCACTTTATACCTTTTCATTTATAAATTTAGTTGGATTTTTCATAAATTTATCTAATCTTAAATAAATTTTTTATTTATAATTCACCCCTTTCGATTCTAAAAATCCCAATGGGGCTATGAGTTCGGTTCAAAAGTCCCAAGGAGTCGAATAGCCAAATCTGATCATCCCAAAGCCCACCAACCTACATATTCTTCAAAAAGGAAGGAAAAATTAAAATAACACAATTTATGTCTTTGATACCTAGCTTTAGGTGACATGGTAGAGCATATATCGATGGATTCACCAGATGAAATGGTTCAGGTGCAACTAAAATCGCCAAATAAAATATAAATATTTGTTTTATGTACATATTGTGCATGTATTACTCTGCCATGAAATATATTGATATATTATTTGTTAGCACAATAAAATTGTAACTTACTACCATATATTTAGAGATATCAAATAATATTTCACAAAAATTTAAAGAATGAAGAAAATCATTCAAATCAAATTAAATTAATATCGCTTTAGAATGGAAAATATAAAAGAGATCAAATCAAATCAGATTGATTTGCCAAACTAAATCAACCAAATCGGAATCGATTAGATTGATCTTACGGTGAAGTGAAAAAAGAAATTATTCATTCACTCCTATAAATAAGACTCTCCATTCATTCATTCATTCATTTAACACAACAAAAATCTCTACTCTCACCTCTTTTCTTCCCAAATCATAATCTCCTTGATACGAGAGAAATTGTCCCTTAAATCTTTATCTCCTCGATAAAGAGACTAAATTATCTGTGAGTCTTAATTAGGTCCTTCAAATCAAGGTTTTTTTTTATATATATAAGCAAAAATTATGTAAATTTCTTAAGTCAAAAGTTTGGCATCGAGATATTTTTGCTTCATATTCCATTCACTCTTTAGTGAATCGCGAGGCAATTGTAAATGGATTGATATCTTATCATAAATAATTGAAGATATTAAAGAAAATTAAATCAAGTTGATTTGTCAAATCAAGTCAATCAAATTGCATCATGTAACAATTTGCCAAAATGGAAGAAAGAATAATTCAAATCAAATTGATAACTCATCTAAATGGAAAAAAATAAAGAAAAATAAATCAGACTGATTTACTAAATTAGGTGGAGCAAATTATGTCACATGGTGATATGAAAAAGGAAAGTCCAAATAAGAAAAGTATTCATTCAATCTCCCTATAAATAAGACTCTCCTTTCATTCCTTCAACACAAGAAGAAATGGAGAATAGGAGAAAACTAAATAGAAATTGTACTGAAATAGTAGTAAGTTTGATTCCGTAAATTTATATTTGTGATTCATTTTTATGTCTATTCATTAAATTCACTTTGTGTTTACAGTACTCACTATTTATAAGTACATTGATTCATATATATTTGCATATGTATTTCACCAATGTGGCTTTTATTAGGCCGAGTCTGACTTTTTCTTTTTTTACGAAATCGGTCAAATGCCAGATCATGAATGTGCATCTGAAACATTTAGAAATGTGCACAAGCATAAAATAAGTTACTATTAATATGAGATGGAGTTATAACTCCAAAATAATTTTTGTCTCTTGATCATTGTGGTTGCTCTAATGCATCTAACTAGCCAAATCATGATTAGCATGATCATTTTTAAAGAACTGTTCAAAAAGCTCGGGGTTTTTCAAACCCATTAGGCCTTTAAACAAATGCAATATGTTTAGCCAAGTTTGATCAACAAGGAATATGATAATCAGAAATTATAGTTTCACAAGGTGGTTAGGAGAGACCCCATTACTGACCAATTCAATAGAGTGGTATACAAGAAAAAGTAAGAACAAACCTTTGAAAAACTCTCCCTATCTCTCTCTCTCTCTCTCTCCATCTAAAAGTCAAGCCAACCAACACTTGATTCCTCCCCCTTCAATAGATCAGGCACACCTAAACCATATGTTTCGTTCTCTCTTTTCTGAATTCACCTTTCCACAAGTCCAAAATTCAGAAGAAACATACAGATGGGGAGCAAAGGGCAATATGCATCAAGAAACTGAAATCATCCATCCAGATAGACTTAGCATACCGGAGAAGTACGATTCGAAAAAATGAAGTTCAACAAAATCCGAGTATAGAATCAACTGGAGAACTAAGGTTAGTTAAAGAAGAAAAGTGGTGGTAACTTCAAAGGCATCAATCAATATGGCAAGGATTTGATAAAAAAAGATAGTACTCTTGCTATTATTATATCAGGCACAATAATAGAGGGAAAAGCTTCTATAAACAGATTACCATTTCCTCTTCTACAAATGTGGATGCAGGTCTCCACTTTCCAGGCAAAGATTTCCAACCTTAAGCCCTCAGGTATTGCATGTTCTAACCCCTTTATCATTCTCAGTAACTTTCAGTCAGAATTGAATAATATACCATCTCCCTGATCTTCTACCTTCATCAAACAAAGTACACAAACTAACAACAGATATGAAGATCTTCATGTTTGAGCTATGTAACAGGGTTACATCATCAACTACACATGGGAAAAAGCCATCTCAAACTTTGACTTCACAGAATTGAGTGCCAAACAATTGGCAAATAAAGAACAAGATAACCTAATCAGCACTGAATTTGTATTGAAGATCTTGAAATCCATATTTACATCTACAACCAAGGATAAATAGAAGAACTGTCATCCAACTCTCAATTTTCTGAACATCAGCTTGAGAAAGGAAGAACCAAAACGAAAACGATAAAGAAAAAGTAAATCCTAATGAGCACTAGTTCTCTCTTTCAAACTATGCCTTCAAATGCCAACACAAAATTGGAAGCCAAGCACCTTAAATCTTCCAGAGAACACAATTGGAGGGTTCAATCATATGTAAGTCAATTGCATCTACCCCTGTATATAACAACAAAAACAGTATCAGAAACCACCAAACAATCACATCCAAATAGCAATTGAAGGGGACTATGATGATTGAGATGATACCTTCAGAGAATTTTCAGATACTTTGTATGACTCTGCAGTTATCGATACCAGCCACAATCCAGGAAAACAATTCTGCAATCACAAAAACAAATCAATCAATGACAATTACTATAGAGAAACGGAGTAAAAAAAAAAAAACTTAAGCCAAAATAAGCCATCAGATCGAGTCATACATCTACTTGTTTCTGAACGTTCTTTGCTCTCTTCTTGGGCCTCCTTGCAGGCTTCGATCCAGTCAGAGCAAAAATATCCTCCTCAATCTCCTCTTTGGTTAGAGGGATAGAGATGCTTAGCTTCCGCTTCTCCTTCTTCGCACCATTACCGCCGCAATTGCCATCGATTTCCCCCGATCTATTGCTCAGATTTCTCATGGGTGATTGAGATTTCCTCCTTTCGAGCATCGCCGACGCCGACCCACTATTCTTCAGAATACCTCCATTCACATTCAGAGACTTGTGTAAGGGCCTCCGAGGCCTCAAATTCCACGTTTTGGTTTCTTCATCGATGTTATTATTGATCTTCTCCTCTTCTTGGAGTGTATCAGTACCATCATCTTCATCGTTATTGTCAATCTTCAGCGGCTCATCTTGCGGATTTTCTTCCGTTTTGTTGTTCTTGCAAGGAATCTTAATTAAGATTTTCGATCTCTTGATTCCAGCCCTATCGAGTTCTTTCGCCCTCGATTTGCCCTCAGATTTCAGAGTAGCTCGTTCAGCGTTTGTTGAATGAAGCCGATTTCTCATAACATCAGGCGTCAAATTCTTTGAGTGATGATTTCTCCGGTGCTCAACCGAATCACCTTTACCCTTTCTCGAAGCTTCGGATTCCGAAGCCGAGTCATGCCTCGGAAAATGCCGCGCTGGATCAACGCCGCTCGGCGAGTGCTTTACCCACTCGCGAGCCGGATACGGTTTAGATGATTCTCCAGGAGTAGGAGACTGCTTCACCGAGTAATCGCCACGAACAGGAGACTCAACCGGCGACGACACCGACGTGGAGTCGCGAAACGGAGACTGGTGGCGCGGAGGCGTTGCTGATACAGAATCGCGCAACGGCGACTGGCGGACAGGAGATGCGGAGGAGATATTTGGTCTCCGCGACGGCGATTTGATGGAGCGGCGGCGCTGGTGGTGGCCGCTGGAATTTCCATCCTTATTCCATTTGAGATGCGGCAGAGTGAAATTGTGTAGCGGCTGAGATTTTGCCGGAACAGTTGAAGCCATGGCAGTACCAACGCTTTTCAAAACCGCAAAAACTAAATCAATTCTTTTCAAAAAATACACAAATCAAAACGCAGAGTAAAAACCTATCCGATGCGCGATCGACGGTGATGTTGATTCATTTGATGAATTCAGACGAACCAAAATTCAAAAAGGTGAATGAATAAGATAAGTGTATCAGTATTAGGATAGGTTTTCTATTCAAATTCAATGAAGATGATGCTTGAACGGACTGGATTTGCGATTGTAGAGAGAGAGAGGGGGGGGAGAGGGTGTTGTGGTAGAGAGAGAGAGGGGGAGAGAGGACGGAGAATGGGGCTGCAGAAAGAAGGCGAAATAGAAGTGATGTGGAGAAGAAGATAGTTAACGAAAATTATTACATAAAAATTAATATATATTATATATATTTATTGTTTGTCACACACACAAACAAACGCGCCACACGCGGACTCAATCTTTAGAAGAGGGATTTTTTTAGCGATACAGTATTTTGCCCTAATTAGGGTTACCTGGAGTACTACTTGATTTTAATTACAGTTTGTTTTATTTATACTGCATTTATGTTTATAATTATGTGAGAAAAATAAGAGATGGTTGAATTAATTCCATTTTTAATTTTTTTATTATGGGGTTGGGTGGGGGCTTTAGATGCTGACGAAAATTTAATACTCCCTCCGTCCCAAACTCGTTTGCTACATTGCCAAAAAAGTTCGTCCCATACTCATTTGCTACATTTATTTTTGGCAAAAAAGTAACAGTACTTTTTAATATTATATTCTCCATACACTAATAACCAAAACATCTACTTTATCACTTTATCACTTTAAATACTACTCCCTCCGTCCCGGAGGAACTTGCCCACTTTCCTTTTTAGTCCGTCCCAAAGGAACTTGCACACCCTTTAAAAGGAAACATTGATTTGCGTGCACACTCACAAAAATATATACATATTTACCCATATGCCACAACTTTATTCAAAAAGTATCTTTTTCTTAAAAAGTGTGCCCCCGGAGGTGTGCAAGTTCCTCCGGGACGGAGGTAGTAATAAACAATTATTTTCTTAATAACCGTGCAAACAGTAAACGGGAATTTGAGTTTGGGACGGAGGGAGTAGTTTATTTGATTTCTTTTACGCAAGCTTTAACAACAGTATCACTTTTTAAATATAAAATAATACTAATCCCGACTATAGATAGTTGAACTTTAATCATATAAATTATTCATTTGAAATTAGAGTTAAAACATACACTTGAATGTGCATAATAATCACTCATATATTAAAACAAAATATTTTATCTTTATTCTTCTAACAAATATTTTATTACTAAAATTGTCATTGATTTAATTCATAAACAATTATTTTATTAATTAGCATATTATCTGTTAATATTATCCAACATATTTACTGCTAGTTTTTAAAACTCGTGTAAAAAGTTTTGAGCATATTTAATTTGGATGGATGGAGTACGGTTTAGTTTAATATACGAAATATTAATGTTAATTTAGTAATTTTGAAAAAAAATAAAACTTATAATTTTTTTTAAATTGTGATAACTAAAAGTGATATTTTGAAGGAAAAAGATATTACGTGAATTTGATTCAAAAGAAACATACCTATGGAGATAGTAAAAAAAATGTTAGACGCACCAAATGAATAAAAATGGGCTATTTGTATGTGGAATATAATATATTTTTTTTAAATCTCTCTCACTCCCTCCCACACACACAAACATATATATTTTAATATATGCTCCCTCTGTTTCAAATTCTTTTGCTAGGTTACTGTTTGCGAGGGTTTTAAGAGAAAAAAATGTTTATTAGTATTTAAAGTGATAAAATAGATGTTTTTGGTTATTAGTGTATGATAAATATAATATTGAAATGTATTATTACTTTTTTGCCAAAAATGAATATAACAAACAAGCATGAGACAAACTTTTTTGGCAATGTAGCAAACAAATATGAGACGGGAGAGTATAACGCAATCCAAATATACATACCATACGGACACGAGACCATCTCTTCTCTCGTTGCCCCTTTTCCATATATATCTTCTCATATATTGCTTCTATAGTTGGTGTTATATTGCACTATGATGGTGGTTTTGATGATTTATTTACACATGCCCGTAACTTGCAACTAAGCAAACAAATCGGCAACCTTTGGAGACTCTATTTTATTACTGTGTCTTGGGCTCTTTGGTATTTTCGTAACATAATTGTCCATGATAATCACGATGTGCAGGTCAATAGATGTATTGTCGTTACCCCTGCATGCGTCAAAGAATCGTCGGCGCTGGCCGGTGGGGAATCGAGTGGCTCCATCTCTAATTTGCTTGTTTCGAGATCACTGGGGGTGCCCTTGCGTCCTAGAGTGCACAAAACCCCCACGCACGTTGCTTGGATACCCCCTCCTCCAGGTTGGTACAAAGTTAATGTTGATGGTGGCGTGTTTTCTCCTCCAAACACGTTATATGCAGGTGCGATCTTTAGAAACTCCAGGGGTTTCTTTATTGCAAGCCTACTCGGAAATCGTGGGTTGGGGCTTTGCCCTTGAGGCTGAACTGGCAGCCATCATTTCCGCTATTGAATTTGCCTTCGCCAGGGGATGGCAAAATCTCTAGGTCGAATCTGATTCTCTTCTCACGATTCAAACCATGAAGAAAGAGTTACCTTTCATTCCTTAGCGCCTAAGGAATTTTTGGAGCAAAACTATGGCTTTCTCTTCGTCGATGGACTTGCGCTTCTCTCACATCTTGAGAGAGGGGAACATGGCGGCTGACGCCTTGGTTAAGCAACGCTGTACTCATGTTTGGCAAGGGGCTTGCCCCAACTTCCTTTCCACTTTTTTGTTTAAGGACATGAACTTTACTTATGTTAGAACTTGATAGGTTCTCTTGTATTTTTTTTGTTTAGGTTTAGTTTGTGTATAGGGGTTGTTACCCCTCTTTTGGCCGAATGTTTGGCCTTTCTTGACTTATGTTTCTTTGCTTTGTGCTTAGTTTAACTTTGTAATTCTTGTTTTCTTCCCTAGCCCTGGGTTGTGGGGTCCTCCTTTTTTCTTTTTATTAATAAAATAACCTAATTACCAAATATACATACCATATATAAATATTTTAATATTTTTAGTATAATTATGACAATTTCGGTAAGACATTTAGTGGTATGTGCTCCCTTATGCTAGTGAGGTTAGGTTGTATAATGTTAGTGTGTATATATTTTTTATTTTGCAAATTAGGATGAATATGAGAGAAATAAATAATCATAGAAATAAATAAATGAGAGATTAATGAGTATGTATAGAATGAAATTGGTTCATACATGAATTATTAAATTAAAAGGAAATGGTTGTTTTCATTGAAAGATAAAATTGTTTATGGTGAAGAATATAAGTTTGTTTTCATTGAACAACTAATAATCTTTAGTGAAAATAACTAATACTTTTCAATAAAAAATAATTAATATTTGTTGACAGACGAGCAGCCAAGCAGCATGATTAAGAATTAATATAATGATAACATTAGTAATGATGGTGATCAGGGCAAAAATGACAAAGTGGCGAGCAGCTGTGCATGGAAATATAAATTTGTGAAAAAGACGAGCAGTTGGTCAAAATTGTTAAACACTTAAAGCGAGCAGTTGGGCAAAGGAACAAAAGAAGCTAGGCGAACAACTGAGTGAAGAAAGGTCCAAGTACCCAAGACAAAGACATACAGGCGAGCAGTTGAGCACTTCGAATAACAACCACAAATTCCACTATCTTAGTATTGTATTAGAGGCAAACAAGTGTCTTAACACTTGTCATTTGTACAAAATATGATAACTTGTTGGGAAATTGTATAAACTTAAGTTTTGATTAAGATGCCAAAATGTTCCTCCTAAGTTATTTGTAAGTTAAATATTCAGTAGAGTTAGAATTTAGTTAAACAGTTCTAAATGTTAAGAACTGGAGTGCAGTTAGAAATTTCTATAGTGTATTGAAGAACAAAGTCCACTGAAGACAAAGTCTGCTGAAGACGAAGTCCGCTGAAGACAAGTGATCTGAGAAAAGTAGTCTAAGTCTTGAATGTTTTCTAAGTGCATTCTCACTAAGGTTAAAACCATCAGGAGAGGACCAATGTCCACTGATGAGAACTAACAAAGCACATTCAATGCTAAACATATTTAAAGCTATTAGTTAATCTGGTTGGAACAAGGCAAAACGAATTTCAGTGAAGCTTACAATAAATGAAGGAATTAGAAGGTTCTCTCAGAGGAGTTCCACCTTAAAGCAAGACAAGAATATGGGCAAGCAAATTGAAGGTCCAATGAGAAGATGACACGTCAGTGTACTTTACTGACAGCCGACCTGCTCCAGACTGACAAGTACCAAAAGTCTTTCCCTAGCAATCTATAGAAAGTTGGTGAATAGGCATGGTCTTTCAGCCGTTTCTTGACAAGACTTAAAGCTTCAAATAGAGTCGTTTGAACCAATCAGATACAAGAAGACTTACTTGAGAAGATTCAACTCCATCGGGAAGATTTTCAAGGAAGCCTATAAATACAGAAGGACATGCTCATTTCTATGCACGGGAAACTCACAAGATTAAAGCTATCTCTACATTCATAAGTTTCAAGAAGCACTCGAAATTACCTTTGTTTCCCAAGTGTTTCAATTCTGTAGAGAGCATAACAAACCTTCTGTAACCAAGCTTAAAAGCTATATCCAAACCTTAGAAAGAGATAATCCATCCTAAGCCTTGAGCTACACTGTAAGGATTATC
The DNA here is from genome assembly GCA_947034835.1 of Ballota nigra. Lineage (NCBI taxonomy): Eukaryota > Viridiplantae > Streptophyta > Magnoliopsida > Lamiales > Lamiaceae > Ballota > Ballota nigra. Next base: position 44,531,094 of record OX344721.1, read on the forward strand.
TCACATCAGTTGGAACCAAACCCTACTCAAAACCCTACTCAGTTGTTAGGTTGAGAGTTAGAGTTAAGTGGTGTTAGTAAGCTGATTATTTGTATCAGTCTAAAAGCTGGTTTATTTTGGGAACTAGGACCTGGAACTATCCTAGTGATCAATCATCCTAAGAGAGGATTAGTTGATCAGTGCACCTTGGCACTATAACACAAGGAATTCCAAGTGAAAGGAATTCTCCTGTTTGATCAGGATAGTGGACGTAGGAGATTCATCTCTGAACCACTTTATATCTTGTGTACTTACATACTGTTATTTCCTAAGTGTGTGTTATCCACTCAAAGTTTATCAAGTAAAACGAGTTTTCAAAAGGGCTCACTAATCCGCATCTGAAAGCTAATTAGATAGTAGTTCAACTGAAAGTCTTGAGCTTTTAGTGGAGGTATTATCTCAGTAAGCTTTCTCTAGTAATTCTCAGCAGACTTAAAGTCCACTGACGAGTTACTTTCTGAAGTCACCTGATAAGTTTGAAAGAAGTTTTAATTTGTAACCACATGTGTATTCCCCCCCCCCCCCCCATACACTTGTTTACTCATTTCGGGACCAACAATTGGTATCAGAGCAGTGGTTCAAAAGACCATTGTTCTAAGTATACCTTGTGCCTAAAGGTATTTTTATAGGTCATCTGAATTGATCTTATTTGATAAACTTGTCTAGATATTATGGCTGACAATGCAGCTAGGGTAGCACCACCAGCGGAGAACAACATGGGAGTTAATCCCTCGAACCATATGTCCCATCACAAGCTTCCACAATTCTCAGTTGAAAACTATGATTTCTGGAAGATCAGAATGAGAGCTCATCTTGCCTATGTGCATGATGAAATGTTAAGGGTTATTACTAAAGGTCCATTCATTTTTATGACACCTAACCCAAGAACCACAACTGAGACTATTGCAGATCCAAGAGAAGAATGACCCAAGAATGAAGACAACTTTACTGCAGATGAAAGGAGGAGAAACAACCTCAACTTCATTGCCATGAATATTCTCTACACCACTATTCCAGATTCAGTAATGGGAAGGGTGATCCACTGCAAGACTGCAAATGAACTATGGGACACTCTTGCTCTCATGTGTGAAGGAACTGTCAAGATAAAGGAGAACAAGCTTTCAGTAGCTGTTCAAAAGTATGAGCAGTTCACCATGGAGCCCACTGAGACCATTGACCAACTTGATGGGAGGTTCACTGACATCATGAATGAAATAAACTCTCTGGGAAAGGTCTATACCAAAAGAGAAGTTGCCTTAAAGATCCTGAGAGGTCTAACCTCAAGATGGGATGTGTACTCTGTGATGATGCAGAATACCAAGGATCTATCCAGCATGTCTATGCAACAGGTATTCTCTGAACTTAAGGCTTATGAGTTTGATCTTAACAGGAAAAGGGCTCCTGATGAGACCTCAGCTGAGAAGGGAGTTGCCTTCAAAGCTAAGGAGACTGAGCCTAAATCCCCAAAGAATCAGAAGAGTACAAAGGCAAGCAAGTCTCAAAGCAAAGTTGAGATGCAAGAAGAACTCATCCTGATGGCTAGAAGGTTTGAGAAACTTAACAACCGCTTTGACAAGTATAAAAGATTTTACAGGGATAACAGAGAAGGAAGAAGTTATCCATAGAAAGACACCAGAGAAGGTGAGAAAAGCTCAACTGAGCTGGAAAAGAAGAAGGATTACAAGAACTATACTAGAGGTGAAGGATCATCATCCAAGACTAAAGAGTCTACTGAAGAGAAGAATGATGATGCCAATAGATACTTCCAGTGCAAGAAGATTGGACACTTTCAATATGATTGTCCTCAACTGAGCACAAAGGAGAGAAAGGAAAGGCAAGCCAAGAGAGACAGGAGATATGGAGAAAGAAAAGCCATGGTGGCTGAGGATGTTGATGAAGATCTGGAGTCATCTGATGGACTGTTCTCAGACAGCAGTGATGATGACATGTGCCTCATGGCAAGAGAAGAACCAGAGGTACAATCTAAACCATCCATTTCTCTAGGACACTCACCTGAGCTAAGCTCAGAGTCAACTGAGGAACTCAATCTTCAATCCGCCTTGGAACGATTGATGATTGATTTCTCAAGGTTGCAAGAAGCAAGTTTTTGTCTCCAAGATGAAAACAAAAATCTCCTGAGAGAAAACTCTAAGTTAATTGAGTCTGGGAATCAGGCAGATCTTAATTCAGCCCAGTCTACCATTGAATTGACAAAAGAGGTTGAAACCCTCAAGAGTCAAGGAAATGGCAAAGATCAACTGATAAAAGATCTTACTGAATCTAAGACAAGGTTAACAGAAGAGAATTTAAAATTGGTAAGCCAAGTAAAGGAATCTCTCCTGAAAATTGATGTCTTATAGAAATCTGAAGAGACTTTGTTAAAAAGGATTGATGCTCTCAACAAACCCTCTCTTGCCATAGAGGAGATTCAAAACTTTCAAATCAATCCTAATAACAAATGTGGGATAGGCTTTATTCCAAAACCTTCAGAAGGTCCTCTGAGTGTTGCTTCTTCAAGTGGCACAAAGAGAGTTTTTGTTAAGTCTGTGACCTTTCAAGCACAGACTTTAGATAATGGTAAAAGACCAGCTTAGATCACTCAAAAGAAAAGTCAAACTAAGCCAAAACCAAATGGAAAGGCTCAGGTGACTAATCAAACCAGATCTCAGCAGGGGTACTATCAGCCGAGGTCTTCACAGATGAAGCAACCTCAGCTGAGAACACCCAGGCATGAGCATTCCTCAAGGAATAACTCATACAGAAGACCTATTCCTTTTGTGCCTAAAGGAAAAGGCCCTTCATACCCTTATCAACAAAAACTTAGGCCAGGTGCACCCAAGCCTAAAATAAAGAATGAAAAGAAGGTTCCTGTTCCTTCAAAGGCTGACACCAATTGAAAGTTTACTCCCAAGGCACCTAGGGAGATAACAATCTATGTAGATGTTTATGGAAGACAAATTAGCCACTCTAAAGTGATTAGAACTATAAGGCAAGTTTGGATTTCGAAAGGTACAACTAACCTGGTAGGACCCAACACCAAATGGGTACCTAAAACTTGACTGTGATTGCAGGGCTCAGTGGACCTCAACAAAGGAGATGCCCTAAAATCTTCAGTCTGGTACTTGGACAGTGGATGTTCTAGGCACATGACTGGTAACAAAGATCTCCTGTCAGAGTTTGTTGAGAAAGAAGGTCCACAAGTCACCTTTGGTGATAATTCACAAGGAGCCACCAAAGGATATGGTACTTTAATTATTGGCTCAGTAAGAGTAGGCAATGTATCCTATGTCAGTGGACTTAAGCATAATCTGTTGTCCATAAGTCAGTTTTATGATAAAGGATACAGTGTTGAATTTTCTTGTAACCTGTGTTTTGTCAAGAATATATCTTCACAACATGTACTACTAACTGGGTCAAGGAAAGGAAATGTCTATCTTGCAGATTGGAAGTCTTGCACACCAAATGCATGTCTTATTGCAAAGAGCTCAACTGATACTAACTGGCTGTGGCACAAGAGACTAAGTCATCTGAACTTCAAGATGATGAACAGAATAGCAAGACATGGACTGGTGGAAGGAATGTCAAATGAAGTATACAACAAAGAACACATCTGTAAAGCATGTCAGGAGGGAAAACAAGTGAAAGCATCCTTCAAAAGCAAAGTTGCAACCTCTACTGACAGAGTACTTCAACTGTTACATATGGATCTCTTTGGTCCAGTAACCCCTGTAAGTACCAATGGAAGAAAATATACACTTGTTGTTGTTGATGATTTCTCCAGGTACACTTGGGTGGTATTCCTAGCAAGCAAGAAGGAGACTCAACTGAGGCTGTCAGAGCTCCTGAAGAAAGTTAGCAATGAAAAGAGCCTGAACATTGTAAAGATTAGATCAGATAAGGGCACTGAATTCATTAACTCTATTATATCTGATTTCTGCAAAGAATTAGGCATTGCACATGAGACCTCAGCTACAAGAACTCCACAACAAAATGGAGTAGCTGAAAGAAAAAATAGGACTCTCAAGGAGGCAGCAAGGAAAATGCTTGCAGAAGCTCAAGTTCCTAAAAGATTTTGGGCTGAAGTTATTAACACTGCCTGCCACACTCAAAATAGATCCATGGTAACCAAACATCAAGGAAAAACTCCATATGAGTTATGGAATGACAGAAAGCCACAGGTATCTTACTTTCATATCTTTGGTTGCAAGTGTTTCATTCACAACAATGGGAAAACTCAACTGAAAGTTTTTAATAGCAAAGCTGATGAAGGAATTTTCTTAGGATATTCCCAAATCAGTAGAGCCTTCAGAGTTTACAATTGTAGAACTCTTTTTGTGGAAGAAACACCTCATGTGGTCTTTGATGAATATACTTTTGAGTCCATGAGTAAGGAGAATGAGCAAGTGATAAGTCAAAGACTAACTAGACTGAGTATCAAGTCTAAAGGCTATCCTGAGAATTGTATTGATACATACATCCCAACCTGGGATAACTTCAATGATCAACAATTCAAGCAGGACACTCAAAATCAGACCACTTCTCAAAGTTCACCTGAGAGCTCTCCTGAACAAGCAACTGAACTGATGAACATTATCCCAATTCAAGAGGTAAGTAATGTCGATAAAGATGTGGTCACAGCTGAGACATCCACTGAGCCTATCATTCAAGGGGGAACCAATGAGATTACCATTGAGAATGAGAATACCTTGAATGATGACTCAGGACTTCAACCCTCTGTTTTATTTCCTGAATTTGATTTCATTCCTGTATCTAGTGACTCAACTTCAGAAGAGTTAAACTCTACTGAAGGACATCAGCCTAGGAGGACTTGACTCTCAGATCACCCTGTTGAGCAAATCCTAGGTGATCCTACCTCAGGAGTCAAAACTAGAAGTTTTCATGGAGAAAATGCTTTGTTTTGTTGTTTCTTATCTAACCAGGAACCAGGTTCCATTGGAGAAGCACTTCAAGATTCAAATTGGATCATTGCCATGCAAGAGGAGCTCAACCAATTTACAAGAAATCAAGTATGGGAGCTGGTTGACAGACCATATCCCTGCAATGTGATAGGAACCAAGTGGGTATTCAAGAACAAGAAGGATGAAAATGATGTCATAGTCAGAAACAAAGCCAGTCTAGTTGCAAAGGGCTATTCTCAAGTTGAAGGCTTTGATTATGATGAAACTTTTACCCCAGTAGCCAGATTGGAGGCAATAAGGTTATTTCTTGCATATGTTGCACACAAGAAATTCAAGGTGTATCAGATGGATGTTAAGAGTGCTTTCTTGAATGGAGTACTCAATGAAGAAGTCTATGTGGAGCAACCCCCAGGTTTTGAAGAAAGCCACAAAGTATATAGACTGAGAAAAGCTCTATATGGACTGAAACAGGCTCCAAGAGCTTGGTATGATACTTTGTCACATTTCCTTTAGGATCATGGCTTTATCAAAGGAAGAGTAGATAGAACTCTCTTCAGGATCACAAAAGGAGATGACACCTTGCTAGTTCAAATCTATGTGGATGATATCATTTTTTTTTTGTCCCAACCAAGTCCTCTGTGAAAAGTTCTCTCAGCTGATGAAAGGAAAGTTTGAGATGTCAATGAAGGGAGAAATGAACTTCTTCCTAGGACTTCAAGTTAAGCAGTCTCCTGAAGGAATCTTCATCAACCAAGCCAAATACACAAGGGAGTTGATCAACAAATTTGGATGCCAGACCAGCAAAGTTGCAAGAGTTCCACTCAACACCAACACCAAGTTGGAACCAGATGAAGATGGTGAATCAGTAGACTAGACTCACTACAGAGCTATCATTGGATCTCTACTGTATCTCACAACAAGTAGGCCTGATATCACTTTTGCAGTTGGGATATGTGCAAGATATCAAGCAAATCCTAAGAAAAGTCATCTGGAAGCTGCTAAGAGGATTCTAAAATATCTCAAGGGTACTGTGAATATGGGATTTTGGTATCCCTCATATGATAATCTGGAACTCACAGGATACTCAGATGTTGATTATGGAGGATGTAGAATTGACAGGAAATCAACCTTAGGCACTTGTCAATTCTTGGGATGTAAACTGATCTCTTGGTTCTCCAAGAAACAAAACTCAGTAGCCACAAGCACTACTGAAGCTGAATAAATGGTAGCTGGAAGTTGTTGTGCTCAAATTCTTTGGCTAAGACAACAACTGAGAGATTACAACATCTTTGCAAATGAAGTCCCTATTTTCTGTGACAACAATAGTGCAATTGTTATTTCAGAAAATCCAGTTCTCCACACAAGATGCAAACATGTGGATATAAGGTATCATTTCATCAGAGATCATGTGGAGAAGAAGGATATCAAAATGCTCAAGATACACATTGACAAACAAAAAACAGATATATTCACTAAACCTTTAGCTGAAGCAAGGTTTCAAGAACTGTCAGTAGAGCTTGGACTTCTAGATCCAGGAGAGTAGAGGAAGGAGCCAATCTCAGAAGAGTTGATATAGAATCAGTGGAGGTTCAATATCAGAAGAGCTTAGGATTCTCAGAAGAGGTTCAACCTCAGTGGAGGTCAAACGTTTTAACTCTGCTATTTTTCAAATCTGAAATCTCTTAGTTTTATATTATAAAACTCTCATAAAAAATAGCTAATGAGTGCTTTCTGAAAATTAAATCTTTCTTACACTATTTCAAAGAGATTTTGGCATGACAAGCATTTAATGCGTGTTGTACAAGTCAGAATTACTTTTACAGTTACCTATCTCACGCGCCTTAAAACCCGGATGATGTGACCTTCCGGCTACCAACCTCTTCAATCCAAACCTTCCATTTTAGGCGGTTCTTTTCTAACCGTCAAGATCTCTCAAAAACTCCCCACAACCTTTTCAACTATCCACGATCTCAAATCAAATTAATCTCAGACGTTAATCTCTCCTCTCATCTCACCACACATTCCACATATAAAAACCCCAAACTTACGCTTGTAAACCTTTTCGAAATCACTCACAAGCAAACACTTACTTTCTATTCTAAACACACTCTGCAATTTTCTCTCAAATCCTATTCCAAAAATGGCCAAAAGTAACCTAGGGTTTTTGAACAACAAAGATAACTTCTGGTATGAACCCATAGTGGTTTTCGATAATCCTGAAATAGAATCAAGACCAGAGTTCTCTCACATTAAAGAAGCTTTGGAGTTGGTCAAAGTTGTGGGGTTGGAGAAATTTTTGTCAGTTCATCCTGAATACTGCTACGATAGACAGGTTCTTGAGTTCCTCTTCAATATTTCCAACTCTGACTCAAGAATCAAGTCATGTTTATTCCTCCAAATGAAGAAAAAGGTGATGAGAGATGATATGGAGGTTGTTGAACACCAGAAAATCAGAAAGGAAATTAAAATCAGTGGTGAAACCCAGACACCTGCATTGCTGACAAGGAGGAGGACTGGGTGTACACTATTATGCAAAAGAATGTGAAATACAGTCCCACGATGAACAAAAGTTTACTACTTCCCGTATACAATGTCATGTGTGAGATTGTTGGGAAATGTATACTGGGAAACCAGGGAAGCACTGAACAAGTAAGCAAGCCCAAGCTGAGATTGTTGTCTACTGAAGCTCTCCCACAACAGCCCTCAGTGGTGACTAAGGAGTCAGCTGAGGTGTCTGGAGATGGTGGAGTTGAAAAAGAAGTGAAAAAATCTGAGGGAGGAGAAAAGGATGTAGAAATAACTAAGGTTATAAGTGGTGAAATCAGAGCAATCATTCCTGTAAAGGATGATATGGCTGAAAAAAATGTAGTTGAAAAGAATGAAGTTGATGAGAGAAGTGAGAAGAGAGAGGAGGAGGGAGTAGCTATGGAATTAGATGTGACAGGATACTTAGGATGTGAGATTGAGGGGGAAGGAACTAACACTGTTTGTAATGCAGGTGTTCAAACTGATGAAGTACCCTCAGTTCAAATCAACCTAACTCCTTTGAGGGATGCTGTTCACTCACTCCAAGAGTAAAGTCTTCCTTCTCTTCAAACTCAACTGAAGGATGTCCAGGAGATAGTGCAAGAAGAGGTAGATGAAATGGTCATTCTCCCAGACCATGTGGATGAAATGATGGAGTCCACAACCAGATCACTTCAAAACCTGACCTTGAAGATTGAAGATTCTCAGCAAATGGTGTTGGATGTGGTAGAAGGTCAAAGTGTACTGGTGATTGAAAGTCTGAAGAAGTTGGAGCAGAAAGAAGAAGAAGCAAGAACTCAATTCCTGAAGGACTCCGTAGACAATGTTTCCAGTAACCTCAAGTCTTCTGTTGAGGCATTCTCAACTGACCTTATTGGGAAAGTTGAGGGGTTATGTAATCAAAAGATGCAGTAATTTGAGACGAAGCATGAAGAGCTGGGAGCCAAGCTGGGGGAGGTCCTGAAGAAGGCGGCAGAGGACTTCCCTACACAGGAGAAAACTAATGTACTTATTGATGAAAAGTTAGCTCAATTTGTGCAGTTTGGGCAAACAGCTGGAGCCACTCTGGAGAGGTTAGAAGATGAAGTTTACCACTGCTCCACTGAGCTAAAGGCCCTTGCCCATGATCAACTGAAGCTAAACATCACGGTGGCCGAGTGCATGATTAATGCCGGAAAGGGGGAAAAGAGGGTAAGTGCTAAGGAGATGAAGCTGGACCCCAAGAACAAGATGAAGATTATCCTCGAGACCCCCGATTTTGAAAAAGGCCAACAAGTTAAGAGTACGTTGAAAAGGGTAGATGCTGAGGCTCAGAAGATTGCTGGAGCCAAGAAAGGGAAGGAGACCCCATCTGAGGACTTGTCAAAGTTCAAGGAAGATCACTTAAGGGAAAAGGAAGAAAGAGCAGCCCAGAAGGGGGAATCCACCAAGAGGAAGGCCACTGATGTCCTCTCAGCGGAGGTAACTAAGAAGACCAGAACCTCAGGGAGGTTAGCAGCTAAGTCCACTGGCTCAACTGAGTCAGTTGAGGTACTCCCTATCCTTAACCCTGATCCCATCTCTTCTGAAACCCCTAAATCAGCCCCCACAAGAGTCACAGAGCTCACTGGGCGGCTGGAGGGATGAATGAGAGAGCACAGAAGCTGGCTGCTCAACAACAAGAAAGGAGGGACAAGATGGTTGGGAAGATGGAAACCATAGCTGAGATGGCTGAGAGGAAGAGGAAGGAGAGGCTGACCACCTTTGATAAGACAACATCCAAGAAGTTCAAAAACAGTTATCAAAGGTGGGCTGCTAAGCTAAAGAAAGATAAAATCACTCCTTCAAAGGCTAAGTTCCCTCACCATGACGAGTGGGTACCCAAGAAACTCAATGATGCATGGGAAACTGCAAAAAGAGAGTTTGTGTACTCCTACTATGTCAGTGGAGAGTTGGGAAAGGACAATGTGCAAGAGGTGTTTAGCTCTTGGATGTTTGAAGTATATCCAAAGCTCTTCCTGACTTGAAGCGAAAATACCAGCTTTCTACTAGTAGCTTCCCCGCAAGAGTACGAGTTCACTGTAGTATGAGCAAGTATAATGACCAAGTATATCGAACCCAAGGGAAAGTGTGTATGCGAATAGATCCCTGAAGATCTAATCGTCGTAGTTAATATGAGTGTAATGTTTTTGGATTTTTTGGAAAGATTAATTGAAACTAAAATAAATTAATTAAACTAAAATACTAAAGAAGACGAATTAACTAAAGTTTGTGTTCAAGTAAGAAATGGTGTACATAATCAAAATAACCGTGACGCGCAAGAAATAACCTAAGTAAAAGAATGCAAGATAAAAGCTCGAGATTCTAAACCCTAATACTTTACCCTAACACTCGACTTCACTAATCCACTAACAAGTTAATAGATTGTGCTTAATTAATGAGACCCTAATTTAACTAAGGTGATGCGGTCGTCCTCCTTCGCTAAACTGGTAGATGAATTAACCCTTTCTAAACCCTCTCGTTAAGTCTACTCGTTGTTAGGGAGTGATACAGTCGTCCTCTCTCTAACACTTTTCGAACGAACTTCAAAAGCAAAGTTAAGATTAATTTTAAGAATTCATTAATTAAGAGAATTAAAACCTAACATCACAAGTTACCCTAATTACGTACCCACAACCTACTTCTACGAGTTCATCCTACCCCAAGCATGCAAGGGTTTTAGCTAGACATGGGTTTTACGTAAACAAGAACAATTGAAGAGGTAACGAACATGAACATGATGATTATAACGAAGAAAAGATAAATCATAAACTAGGGTTTCAAGATATAAAGGAATAAACTGAAATTAATTCAATAAAACGAAGTCTCGACGTGTTCAAGAACAAAGATATGAAGAAACTAAACTAAAAAAAATAAAATCGTGTCGTGAATTCGTAAGAAAACCTCAAAAACGTAAAGTAAACTTGCTCGTTCCTTCTTCTCCAAAAATTAACTCTCTAAAACGCTCTTGAATCTAATGATGGTAAGTGGTCTCTCCCAAAAACGAGCTTGAGACGAGTATATATAAGTAACGGGCCGAATCGTGAACTCATGGGCCGAAAAACGACTTTTAAAGCGCAAAACATGAAGGCGCTCGAGCAGACCCGCTCGAGCGGTGGCGCTCGAGCGTGGAGCTCGAGCGTGGAGCTCGAATGGTGCAAGTGCTCGAGTGGTGGCGCTCGAGCTGGTCGAGCGCTCGGATTCCTCTGCAAGTTTTGGGGCGCTCGAGCAACACGCTCGAGTGGTGACGCTCGAGCTGCTCGAATGCTCGAATTTTTTTGTAAGTTTTGGGCGCTCGAGCAACGTGCTCGAGCGCTAGTGCTCAAGTGGTCCACTCGAATGACTCCCAAAATTGCTCCAATTAGTACTTTTCTTCTTCAACACTAACACCAATCGTATTCCTTCGATATCTTCTCATCCGGGCATCCGTTTGAGTCGATTCAAAGTCCTACGAACTCCGTTCTTCACCCTCAATTCACCTACGAGCATTAAAGAGACAAATTCATCAATGTATAGAAATAATGCTCAATTGACTCCAAATACTCGATAAAATCGGCCAGAATTAGGGCATTTCGAGTGAAGAATCATGACAATTTCACGCCTAATCACTTCCCTGCCATCATGGAAGTTTGGAATGATAGATTCCCTGATCAAGTCTTGAAGGCTCCTGAGCCAATCACCTACTGGCCTCCTCAAGATGCAACTGGAGTTGTGGATAGAGATCGGATCACAGAAGAGTGGGTATCCTTGTGTGATCAACTTGGTCTCAAGGGTCACTCAAAAGAAGTCATGGAGAGGAAAAATGATCTGAAGATCCGAGTCTTCAAATAATATGGACTTGAACCGCTGTTTGAGTCCATCTAAGGAGTTAAGTGTTTTTTGCTGGGCATCTGTTTATAAGCCCCAAATGATCTTATTTTGAATTCTTCCAGTGGATGTTTTGTAATCTGTACTTCTCATATTTTTTCTTGAAATGAAAACTCTACTGATGTTTATGCCCAAGATAATATCTCATTATCATTTAGGCTTATGTACTTGAATGTTTTACTTACAAAATCCTTGAACTTTTATGTCATCTGAAGAACCTCATCTGAATGAAGATATGTAATAAAATAGGTTCCGGCATAATCAAAAAGGGGGAAATTGTTGGGAAATTGTATAGACTTAAGTTTTGATTAAGATGCCAAAATGTTCCTCCTAAGTTATTTGTAAGTTAAATATTCAGTAGAGTTAGAATTTAGTTAAACAGTTCTAAATGTTAAGAACTGGAGTGCAGTTAGAAATTTCTATAGTGTATTGAAGAACAAAGTCCACTGAAGACAAAGTCTGCTGAAGACGAAGTCTGCTGAAGACAAGTGATCTGAGAAAAGTAGTCTAAGTCTTGAATGTTTTCTAAGTGCATTCTCACTAAGGCTAAAACCATCAGGAGAGGACCAAGATCCACTGATGAGAACTAACAAAGCACATTCAATGCTAAACATATTTAAAGCTATTAGTTAATTTGGTTGGAACAAGGCAAAATGAATTTCAATGAAGCTTACAATAAATGAAGGAATAAGAAGGTTCTCTCAGAGGAGTTCCACCTTAAAGCAAGACAAGAATCTGAGCAAGCAGACTGAAGGTCCAATGAGAAGATGACACGTCAGTGTACTTTACTGACAGCCGACCTGCTCCAGACTGACAAGTACCAAAAGTCTTTCCCTAGCAATCTATAGAAAGTTGGTGAATAGGCATGGTCTTTCAGCCGTTTCTTGACAAGACTTAAAGCTTCAAATAGAGCCGTTTGAACCAATCAGATACAAGAAGACTTACTTGAGAAGATTCAACTCCAACGGGAAGATTTTCAAGGAAGCCTATAAATACAGAAGGACGTGCTCATTTCTATGCACGGGAAACTCACAAGATTAAAGCTATCTCCACATTCATAAGTTTCAAGAAGCACTTGAAATTACCTTTGTTTCCCAAGTGTTTCAATTCTGTAGAGAGCATAACAAACCTTCTGTAACCAAGATTAAAAGTTATATCCAAACCTTTGAAAGAGATAATCCATCCTAAGCCTTGAGCTACACTGTAAGGATTATCTCACATCAGTTGGAACCAAACCCTACTCAGTTGTTAGGTTGAGAGTTAGAGTTAAGTGGTGTTAGAAAGCTGATTATTTGTATCAGTCTGAAAGCTGGTTTGTTTTGGGAACTAGGACCTGGAACTATCCTAGTGATCAATCATCCTAAGAGAGGATTAGTTGATCAGTGCACCTTGGCACTATAACACAAGGAATTCCAAGTGAAAGGAATTCCCCCGTTTGACCAGGACAGTGGACGTAGGAGATTCATCTCTGAACCACTTTATATCTTGTGTACTTACATACTGTTATTTCCTAAGTGTGTGTTATCCACTCAAAGTTTATCAAGTAAAACGAGTTTTCAAAAGGGCTCACTAATCTGCATCTGAAAGCTAATTAGATAGTAGTTCAACTGAAAGTCTTGAGCTTTCAGTGGAGGTATTATCTCAGTAAGCTTTCTCTAGAAATTCTCAGCAGACTTAAAGTCCACTGACGAGTTACTTTCAGAAGTCACCTGATAAGTTTGAAAGAAGTTTTAATTTGTAACCACAGGTGTATTCCCCCCCATACACCTGTTTACTCGTTTCGGGACCAACATAACTTAAAGATAAAACAAGTGTTTTCACACTTGTCAAGATGTAAATTAGAGTGGCTAAATGAGTGACACCTCCTACTTGTTTGTACTCCTATAAATATGCCTTTGTATGAAGAAAGTTGGAGGTTCAATTATTCAAAAATTTGTCAAATCTCTTGCAATTTAATTTTTTTTTATCCTTTCTTACATAAATCCAATAACTTAAGCCTTGTTTGATGATCTTCATTAATTTGAACATAGTTTGAACAACCGCTAATCTATCGCATTGATCAAAGGTCATCAACAATATTTTTTGGTGAATACAACTAATACCCTCCAATAATTAATACATGAACCATTTTTACTCTATACTTTATAGATATTAATTCTAGAATTATTCTATGGAAAAAAATAGGAGATTAAGTCTTTTAATATTGCCACTCTCCCAAGCTCTAAATATACTTGTAAAGTACCAATTGATATTTTCACAGTCACCACCAATAAAAGGATGGGCGCTTCTCTTTTTAAAGGAAGATTCATTTACTATATTATAATATTTTTGTTTTGTCCTAAAAAAATTTGCATACTTATTTTGTCAGTCTGTCATGAAAGTTTTTGCACATTCTAAAAAATGAAGCATTACTTTGTAGGGTTTTGCTACGGTCAGGAAGAGTTTCACCCTTTCTGATGTCAGTAAACCTTTTAAATATCGTTAGACTTTCGATCCAACATATAATATTTTTTTCAAACGATTGCACTTCGCACTAGAGCATTTGTACTATGCATATTGCAATTGCACTGTATCACTCTAATAATAAATTAAATTAATAAATATAAAATTACAAAAATACCCTTTTTACTTTAAAATATTTTAGAAAAATTAATTAATTAATGTTTAATTCTTAGTAGTGGTCATGGGTTTTACAATCTGAAAACCCTTGCGTTGCTCCAACGGAAGCATAGGTGAGTTCGTCGGTTGGGGAATATCACAGCGCCCGCCACTACGCCGCCTGAACCGCCCTCGCAACAACGGAGGCCTCCATCGACGAAGTACTTCTGCGCAGGTGAATGTACTCCAACACCTCCAATCCAATTTCTATCGCTAATCGAAGATGATTTTCGTGGAGAAGATGAAGATGAGAATATCGTGTTTAATTTGCAGAGAACCTCCGTGGATGCGGTTTTTCGACAGCAAGAAGTCGATTTCAGTGAGCTTCTCCCCGCATCAATTCAACCTAAATTTGGTAAGGAAACGCTCTACATTTTTCAAGTAAAAGCCACATCTCTTGGAATATAATAAGATAATGCTCTGCAATTTTCATGTTTATTGATGCTTACCATTTTCTTCTTCAGCATGCTTGTTGGATTCACTAAAGGAATATTATATATCAGGAATTTAAATCACGGTTATGTGAATTGTTTGCAGGTGAATTAATTTTTGTTATTTTAATTTTAAATTTAGTTATTTTTACTCTGTTCCACCTTCCATTGTAGGTGTTCTTTTTGTTTGCTTACAGAATTGCCATTTTGGCAGTATAAAGTTATTATATTATTCTCCATTGCCTCAAAGACCCTTATTTTATTTTGGATCATTTTAAGTTATAAAGTGAGATCTATTTACCTAAAATACTCTTTTCGATATGAATTGGCATACCTATGAGCTTGAAGTGCAAAAATCTTTTACCCCATAAAGCTAAGTATTCAGTATGTTATTGTGTTGAGGTATCGGCTTATGTAAAAATGGGGCGTGAACATGGGGGATGGATTCTTGATTTTTTTTTTTCCCTTTACAAATAAAGAGTAGATAAGTTAATTGGGATTGAGAAATGAAATTTACTTTGAGTATAAAGTAGGATTCCAACACTAACACACATTTTAACCTTGTTCATAGGATTAATTCATGCTTTGATTATCAGGAAAAACTAAACGCAAAAAATGGTATTTATGGATTGGCGAGTGTGTCGATTGTCTAGCATGTTGTAAATGCCCCATAGAAGTAATTCTCAGTCATCTTTAATTTATTGAAAGAAAATTGTTATGTATTGATTATTCGTTAGTATTTTCTTGATTCTTCTCCAGCCAAATGAAGAACCCTAATTTCTCTAAAAAAATCAATTTAACGCCATTGGAGATGCGACAACGAAATAACATCAGTTAACTTTATCGAACGTGTTGAGTTCAATTACTGGAAAAACTAAACTCATTTTGCCCCTTGTAAACCAGGTCAAGTTTTAGTACTTACAAGTTACATCGTTTTGGATTCTTTTGTTCCCCCTTCCATCATGATAACGTAACCCTCGTGTTGTCTTGTAAAGATAGCAAAATCTTCTTCAGGAGCAAGATGGTGTTGTTGGTAAGTTCCTCCATGAGCAATTCAATCGCTTAAAGTTAGTTCTTCCATTTTTTTAATGTTTATTTATGTAGAAACTTGGCAGTTTCATAGAGATGTTATATGACGGTCGATATGTCCTCATTATGATTTCTCTCTTTCAATTTAGGAGTATGCAGTAATGCTTATGCTGTTACTCTTAGATACTAGCCCAAGTTCTTGAGGCCAAGAATTCTATGGATACCCCAGCTTTCCATTTTCTGTATTATTTTGAGGCCATCAATTTATTTTATTGGGTTTTGAAAAGAGATCTTAATTATTTTAAAAAGGACACTAAAGGAGCTTAAGGAATTATGGAGGGATCCTCTGACATCATGTAGTGCTAGTATACTTTATTATCTCTTACTGTAATTCTAGTCAAATTTCTGATGGTGCTGGAGTTGTGCTCCTCATGAAGAGAAGCATTGCTATGCAGAAAGGTCTTCCCACCCTTGGTGTTTTCAGGTTTGGAAATTTTGTATATTGATATTGCATTCTTAAGCTTAAACCGCAAGAAACCTGGATCTGGGAACTTGCATAACAAATTTCAAAATAACTTGCTTCAGTTTATTACCTACAATTGCCACCATATCTTTGTCTACAGTGACTTATTTTTTTAATTATTATATTATTGGATTGAGACCCTCTTAATAGCCTTGAAGAAATGTACTTGGGCTAAATGATCCTGTCGACATGTGGTCTCTCTGGTGTTATATTAAAAATATACCTGCAGTTGTGCCATTTGTATGTGTATCATAATGTTTGTGTTCCATGGTAACACTGGCTACAATACATGTGATGAGAGAAAATTAACTGTACCTGAGTGATCTCTCATTTTGGCATCCCAACAGGAGTTCTGCTGCAGTTGGTGTAGATCCCACGATCATGGGTGTTGGTCCAGCAGTTGCAATTCTTGCAACCATCAAATTTGTTGGTCTTGAACTTGAGGACATTGATCTTTTTTAGATAAATGAGGTAAAAAAAAGTCAGGATAGTTTTCTTTCTTTCTTTTTTTAAATGGAAGTGTTGTGAGAGATAATGAAGTATACCAGCACTGCTCGTTGGCCGACTAATTCGGGGGACCCATAATCCACCGTCCACTCTATCTTATTTTTGGTGGTGTTGATGTGAAACATGCTTCCAAGACATAGTAATTACTATGTGATTCAAGTTTTGGATGGTCTGGGACTCTGGTAGATATCTAGATATGTTGTCTATGCCACTGAGTCCAAATATTGCCTAGTACTTATATGGTCTCCTTGATTTGCATATGTATGTACTTTCATCGTTGCATGTTTCAATTAAATGATCACTGGATATAATTGTTAATGTAATTTCTTGGGACACATCATATTTCTAAAAGAAAGAATATCAAATGTCTTTTCACTTTTTTATCACATTTTTTAACAAGGTAGTCTTGAAAAATTGATAATTATCTTTTTCTTTTTTGAGTTTGGAGAGTCTAATTAATTCAACACTTAATAAGCTAGAGGTGTCGTTTTCTATTAGGCATGACTTCAACAATCCTTGCTAACTCAATTAACCAAATAGACATATATGCCAAGTTATATGTATGTTTCCTTGCTAGATCATTTTTCTTAGACTATATGTGTTTTTAAATTTTCTAATATATCTATTTTGATTGTTGTTGTTTAACAGATGACAGAGTTAATGGTGGAAAACTGCAAATTTATAGTTAACCAATTGATGTTTATATTTTGTTCAAGTACTCAATTGCTTACATTTTATTTATTTATGACATATTGTTATATGAAATATTCTACGGATATAGGATCCGTAGAACAATCCATATTTAAAAAATTCACGGATCTTGCCGGGTCAAATCGAATTTGGTAAATTTTTCCCAAAATCTTGCGCAAGTCAAGTTTTAGAATGTTCGCTCCTAGTTTGTGTTACTATATGGGCAAATGCATGTTACTGAAGGGCAAAATATGTGTTAATCTTAGACTAATGTTGTTTTTTCACCAATTTTTTATGTATTCTTACTAAAATAAATATTTTTCCATACAATATAAGAGCAAAATGTGTGGTACTATCTATTCAAATATTGGTTATCACTAATAATTATTTATTTTTATAAAAATAATTATTTTTTCATATAACAACACATGTAAGGTAGTGAAAACTGTATTACTATAATAACATTAATGTGTTACTCAATGGATAAGATGTATTTGAACAAATACATAAAAACACCCTCCCACGTTGTGTTACCATAAGGATTATTATATGTTACAGTAAAAGCAAATTTGTGTTATTGTTGGAGAAAATATGTTTTAGTGTTAGAGCAATTGTGTGTTGATGTCAAAGTAAATATGTGTTACTGCAAATGTATGTGAATGTTAAAGTAAATGTGTGTTACTATTGGAGCAAATGTGTGTTAATGTTAGAGTAAATATGTGTTATTGCAAATGTGTGTTAATGTTAGAATAAATGTGTGTTACTACAAATTTGTGTTACAATTGGAGTAAATGCGTGTTAATGTTAGAAGAAATGTGTGTTACTAGTGGAGCAAAGTGTGATAGTGTTAGTGCATATGTATGCTATTGTTGGAGCAAATGTGTTTTAATATATGAAACAATAAAACTAGATTTAAAGGGATGCGAAATAAATTAAAAAACACATATTTGTCCTTATTGTTATTTTAAAGTACAAAAAATTATTTTTTAAGATAAAGTAACACACATTTTATCTTACAGTAATACACATTTGTTCATATAGTAACACAGCCTAGGAGCGCAAATTCTAAAATAAGCCTTGTGCGATTTTTTTTTAAAATCAGTTTGACCCGCTTAGGATCAGTGAATTTTGACCTGGAGCGACCCGACTCGCGATTTTTTTTATATTTATCTATTTTAAGTATATTTTACATGTGAAATATTTCACAAGAGAATACCTCTTTTTTTTATTTATGTCACCAAGACTCTAGGATGCTCACTAGCTCCGTTCGTGACCGCTCCATTTTTTTTTTTTGGAATGACTAGAAATTCTTCACTCTATCATGTTTGTACTTAATTATTTTTTGTAATCTGTAACCATACGAGGAAAACCTATTTTTAAATTCAAGTACTCCAAAATTGGTTTTTACCAAAGCTGCATATTTGGAAAAAAGAAATATATATTGTGGATTTTCCCATCTCATTTGCTAAAACCACTGAAACCCCAAACCTTTTCAGAAACAACATGCAAAAGTAACAAGTTTGTAAACCAATTAATCATGACATCGATTTCACAATCTCTTATAATCAAGTAAAATATGTTCAAGAATTTCGATGGAAAGGATTCAAGCAACAGGCAAAGAGAGCAACCTCATTAATTTTATTTGAGTCAACTCTATGGGAGCATAATTTAAATAATATAAAGATAGGCCCAACACTTAATAATATGATTTTTTTGACCAATGCACTTGAGGGAGAAAAAAAAAAGGCAATATGATATAAGGTATAAATAACAAAATAATACACTTACACATATAATGGTACCACAATTTATATTATTATATTATGCATAGTGCGAATAACGGATGTCCACAGTTTGAATTAATTAAATTTATCAAGATCAACGAGAAAGCATTGTCCATCTGTTTTTAAACTGTAAGTTCTCTTTGGGGATTTGGAATAGCAGTCATTCATGGTTGGGTGTTGATATGGTGTCTCATTGCGGTACTTTTATTCATTTTTGAAACACGGAGAGTTGTTGCGTAAAGAGGGGAATAGGAATTTTTTTGATACGATTTGAATAGGTATAGTGTGGCATATTTAGAATGTTCAAAATAATTTAGTATTTAAGGGGATAGTGTTGGATGTGAGTAAAAGTGTGGAGGAGATTAAAATGCGAAGATGCTTGTATTTCAACAAAATGGCAGAACTTGAGCGGTGTCATTATTGCAGAATGGCTAATGGAGCCAAAACGATGCTTGACAGGTGCATAGAATAAGTAGATGGTTGAGGAAATAGAGATGTTTGGGTTGTAAGGAGTTAGACTTTTAGTATGGCTAAACTATTTAAAAAAAAAAATAGCTCTTGTAGGGGATTTTATGCTCATTAGTGGTATAAAATTGGGTTGTATTCTTTAAATTGTAAAGGTTTGAGTACTCTTTGTACAACAAAATTTAATACAATTTTTTTTCTTAACGGCTAAAAATAAATAAATTATCATTCGAGAATAAGAACATGAATAGGCCAACCCTCAATTCAAACAATAATCGCAGCAAGTGCCCTTCGTTTAGCAAAATAAGTGTTGTTCATGTATTAAAATATACTTTTAAATAATTATTTTTAAAAAATAAAACTTATCCTAAATTTCACGAGAGACACTGATAAATAGACATACAAATAAAAAATCAACAAACATGATTAAGATTTGCTTTAATTCAACTTAAAATTAAACCATGATTGCTCAGTCTCTCCATAGGAGAGAAAAGAGGTGCTCTTCTCCAAAGCTCTTAGGATAATACCTAAATTACTTTGCATGCTAGAACAAGCCACAAACTGTTCTATGCCAAACAATTTTCCAGTCTAGCGGATATAGTACATTGCAAGAGTGTGCACTGTTGAGCCAAACGTTCTTCAGATACATATATTGTGATTAAAGCACTATATACCATGAAATACTAGCAAAAATCTTGAACCCTTTCTCTTATGAACTGGTTCGCGGGGTCTTTATTTTGCCCAACACTGAAGGAGTCAGTGTCGTCTTTGTTCGGTAAAATGACCACAAATGGTCTGCACCCTCGTATCCATCCATAAAGCTCATTCAAACTTCATCAATATGCTCCATAAAAAGCTGAATTTCAATCAGAACATAACATCACAATACATTGGACAATTATAAACATAATGAAAGTACAAAGGGCAGAAGGCGTGATTATTCCTTTTCATTTCTTTCTATATTCACTAAATTAATTTTTGAATCAGGTTAAAATTTAGGATTACTCGTTATTATACAAGACGAAGATCGTATAGATAGAACATAAACTAGAATGAACTTTTGGAAGCATCCGACAAGGCAAGTACTGATTTCATTGATGAAAAAATATTTCAAACTGATCTATATATAAGCCCTTCTATTCTCATCAGGTGATCATCAAATCCCAATCTTAATCAAATACATGTAACATTAAATCTCAATCATAGTTATAATCTTCTAATGATCACGTCTACAATGGTGGATCTTGAAATTATAGGGGTGGGGGTGGGGGTGTATTAACACTTATATATTCATATAATTATAAGTATACACATATAAATCTAGAAATGAACCCCACTTGCCCCCTTCTTATCTGTCTCTGCTCTGACTTCAGGCCCTTTACTATTGTACCGTGGAACTAAGCACATGAGTAAAATGTGATATGAGCTTTACTAAAATGTGATGCATCAATTTTAAGTGAAACATGCTGAATAATATATTTGAAACGTGATATTAAATTCGACTGAAAACATGAAATAAAACATGACACCAATTTTGATTGTAACGTGACAATAGTTTTAACAGATACATGACATATCAGGTACGTCATGACTATTAAAGGGAGTGATGCTAACACACCAGAACCTAGTGGCTAACCTCTATTCCACTTTGCTTGGCGTTGGCCCTAAACACATCGGCCAAGTCACTGTGTTGGGTTTAATACCCTTTTTCACATCTACGACATCACCGGAATCTACTGCATCATCATGAGGAACAAGAGAAAGGTGGCAGCGGTACGAGCTTCAGCCGTTTCTATCCACCATCATCACTCACATTCCGCCCATTATACTGGGGATTGTCAAGAATCCCATCATTGATGAATTCGATCTCACTAAGTTGAGCCTTAGGTCCATCGTGACTGCTGCTGCCCCACTTGCGTGGAGAGAACATGGCGATGCCAGACAGAAATATATATAGGAAATCACATGGAAAAAAAATAGGATGTATGCCTGAAATTGGGTCACAAGAACAATATTGATGGATGTATCTTGAATAATATCATCAAGGCAAAAACTTGTATGAGGCCGTCTCATGGCATGAGACCACACAAATTAACATCTACCCCTAACAAAGTGTTAATGAGTCAATGCCCTAGTTACACTCATTCACATTGTCTCATGCTATGGGACGGTCTCATACAAGACTTACTCTATCATCAATACCTGCAGCATAACCCCATTTTATTCCACTTTTGGAAAGAATTTCTGAGCAATTTTGACAGCCCCTCTTGAGACTCCTGTACATTTGAATCAATGTTAAGATAATCCATGATTTTACCCCCAATCTTCGAATAAAATTTCCAAAAATCCACTGGTTAAATACAAAATTTCCACAATCCATCTCCCTCACTACACACATATAAAGAAAACCTAGATACTAAAGAACGGTAGAAAAAATGCATAAACCCTAAACCCACAATTTTTTTCCATGAGGTCGAAAATTATGAGATAGAATTTTACCTGAGTGCGGCTCTGAGAGTGAAGAGATGAGAAATCTGCGCTAATCGGATGTGTGCACCAAGAATGGTTATCTGGGGTGGATTCATTGGAAGTTTTTTTAGAAGGAAAAAAAAATGATATTTCTGTCCAAGCTTAAGTTTAGGATTAAATACTCAACCCACATATTTGATTAACGTTGATAACCATTACTGGGGTTTTTCATTAATTAATTGAAATGGACTATTTTGTAAGGGTATCTGTAACTTGTTATATATATTTTTTAAAAATTTATTTATTTATTCATGGCGAAAGTGTATTGCTCTGGGCGAAATTATATGATGTGTCGTATATATATTGGTCCACTGATGTCAGGAAGGGCGAAACCCTTCCTGACCGTAGAAAAGCCCTATTTTGTATGCACACTCACAAAAATATATACATATTTATTCATATGTTACTACTTTATTTAAAAAAAAAATTTAATTAAAATTATGTCCACGTAAGTGTGCAAGTTGATTTGGAACGGAGAGAGTATAATTCATGTTACTCACGTTTAAAAATGAAGTATGAAGCAAATACCAAAATAGAGGTACAACTCATATATGAAATTATCGCACATAGGGACTAACTCTATTAATTGTGATGAACTTTTGTTGGATTGTGGAATTCCACAGCACCTTCAAGAATTCATTGTTAGTCTTGTGCGATATCAAGTACGACAGTTCAACCCGTCGAGATTCAAGAAAGAGATAGGGGATTTAAAGAATTCCTTCAAAGCCCCTTATGTTCATTAATCACTCAGTATAGGCCTCGGTGCTACTAATAGTCGCTTCAACCATCAAGTATAACTTTTGGTGTAGTAGTAACATCTTCATCCTGACAATTTGTATCAGAATGAGGTAAAATGTTCGAATTCTCCAAATGTCACTTTTAACCTAATGATCTCCATTTAATATTTGGATCATATTTTCATTTAAAATATAAATTTGGTTGGATCCCATAAATTTATTAATCATTTAATATGGAATATAAAATTTGTCTCATATAAAAAAATCATAATAAGAATAGCCCTCGATGATTATAAATAAAATTATTGAGATCTAATTTAAAAAAAAAGGTACGTCAAATATGTTCTCTCTGAATTTTATATCCAAATGGATAAATACAGTCCCTTCTTTTATTAATACATTCCCTCCTAAAAAATTGTTCGAAAAAAAAAATTCGAAAATTTGACAGTTTTTGAAAAAATAATAATTCCGAAGATTAAAAAGAAAAAAGACAAAAAAATTACACATTTTTTAATTTTTTCCAAAAAATTGTCGAATTTTTCAAATAAAAAAAATAGTCGAACATTTTCTAGATACAGTGTATTAATAAAATATAGGACTATAGTTAACCATAGCTTAAGTTTTTGTTTCGAGATATATTGTTGCTTGGGCCCGACTATATACCCCTCCATACTTATTAGATAACCCCACTCAATTTATCTATTATTATAATATATTTATTAAATGACTCCCATGACCTTATCTTTAAAAAAATAAAATACTACATATTTGATACACCCACCAAAATCCACCAAGAAACTCAAGAGTCACAACCAAATATAAAAAGTTACAGGAGAGTTTGAACCAGCGTTGCAAAACAAGCGTTGAAAATTTTCTTGTGGTTGCACCACCATTTTATCATCCTTACAACATTGTTGCAACCGTATAAGTTAGATGATGAGTGTGTTGTTATTATTCCTATATTTTTTGGAAAAAAAATCCCGATACTGGATTTTTGTTGGGACATTGTCAGTTTTGATTAAGATCCCAAAGCCCCTGAAAAGATGATTGCCTTAATATGTCTTTGTCAGGCTAGTCTTGGTTGGGATTAGTACTTAGTCATTTTACACTTCACAGGTACTCAGTGAGAGGAGAACTCACTGGAGACAATCAAGACTCAGAGCCTGAAGACGAAGAGCACCATCCTGAACTTATGGTAGTCCTCTAAGCTGGCTGAGTAAGTGTCAGTGATGAAGAGTATGACCCTGAGGTCATTACTAACTCAGTCCTGAAGGGAACGGGATGTCACTGAGTTAATGGGAAGACTTGGAGTAGAGCCAAGCATTGCAGAAGGAATTTCAGCGTCAGGACAAGACTGGTGGGCTCAAGACAAAATGAACTTAATAAGACAAGCCTGAAGCTCAGGAATAAGTTCTGACATTCTCACCAACCTGATGACGTGGACCAATCCGAGAAGGACACGCACGTACGGAACCTGACATGAAGACTGAATTCAGACTGCATATTCAACGGGCAAGCATTCAATGTGCATTTAATGCAAATACCAAATCCATGCAAGGACGGCTGCTGCATGAAGATATGTCCGTTTGAAGCCTCTCTACATAGATGACTCGAAGGCTATCTCTCCAATGGATAGTTTTTCAAATCATCTATAAATACAGAAGACCTTGAACCCATTCAAGGTTACGGGAAATTTCCAAGCCAGAAATTATTCAAACTCTCAAGCATTCAACCCTTAAGAGAAGCACTCGAAACCTTCTAAATTTCCCAAGTGTTTCTCAGCAATTGAGAGTTATTCTGTATTCCAAGAGCTAATTAGAATTATCTTAAGCTTAGAGAGATTATCCAATCCTTAGCATAGCTTTGCCTTGTAAGGATAATCTCAATCTAGTTGGAATCCAAATTGAAACCAAAACCCTAAGTTAGGCTTGTTGGGAGTAAGTCAGTTAGAGTGTTAGTAAGTGGAGTTGTATAGATCAGTGAGGTTAGCTGGTCTTGGTGCACCTTGGCACGTTAAAAACAAGAATCCCTTGAGTGGATTTCCTGTTAAGTCAGGCCGTGGACGTAGGAGCTTGAGTCTCTGAACCACGTTAAACTCCTTGTGTTCTTACTGCTTTGATATTGTGCATACTTGCTATATTACTTGTTCATTCATTGCATTCAAGTTTATCAGGCCTGAATCAATCAGGCTGATCTTCAAAAGAGCACTGCCCTACTAAACACTCTTCAGATTTGAGTAAAACAAGTTTTTCAGAAAGCAAACTAAACAAGACTTTAAACTTTCAGGGCTCAAACATTTCCGCACTAAACTTGAACTGATAGTTAGCCAACTGACCCGCACCAAGTGTAGTCAGTAGGTGTGTTATCAGCTCCTAGTTCTTTACCACTCTGAGTAAAGGGGACTCAGTCAGTTTTAAGGTTGAAAAATTGGTGTACGTGTATTCCCCCCCCCCCCCCCCATACACGTATTCCTCAGTCTTGTACCGGGACCAACAAGTGGTATCAGAGCAGTGGTTCGAAAGACCGCTGACTTTGAATACTAATAGTTTCAGAGGAGAAACCGTTGGTGGTCACTGAACAGATCTGAGTTTGCTTTTCATAAAACTTGCATCATCATGACTTCGAGGAGACTTGAAGCTTCGTTACCTGAATTCTCTGTGTCTAACTTTGTCTATTGGAAGTTCAGATTAGAAGCACATCTAGATGTCATCCATGACCAGATGCCGCGTGTACTCAGGGAGGGACCGATCAAGATCACTATTCCTAACGTCAGAGGACTGGGATATGAGGATCTTGCGATTGGCGTGCAAGTTCCTAAAGAAAGGAAAGACATGACCAACGATGAAATCAAGATGGTGGGACTTGACAACGTCGCCAGAAACATCATCTTGCACACGGTGCCCTTCGAGGAGTCAGCTAGGCTGATGAACTTAAAGACGGCAAAGGAGGTCTGGGATGAGCTGACAAGGATGTGTGAAGGATCTGAAAAGATCAAGGAGAACAAGAGAAACATTGCCATTCAGAAATTCGAGGCGTTCGAGATGCTGCCCGACGAGAGCATAGATCAAATGGAGTCTAGATTCATCAAGTTGATGAATGAGTTGGTGATGCTGGACAAGGATGTCCCAAGGAGAGATGTTGCTTCAAAGATCCTGAATGCCCTTCCTGAGAGATAGGACAACAGTGTAATTATGCTTAAGAACACTCAGGATATGAGTAACATAACTTCTGCTTTACTTTTTTCAGAGCTCAAAGCGCTTGAATTCGATCTTAACAAAAGAAAGAAGAAAGTTCAGTCAGAAGAGGAAGTGAAGGAGAAAACTCCTGAGAAAAGTGTGGCGTTCAAGGCCAGGTCTGAACCTGTTGAGCCCTCATCAAATTCTTCATCAAAGTCACTGATGGAGATGAGCAGGGAAGAACTCGCTGAGGAGTACAGCCTGATGGCCATACGATTTGACAAGCTCAATTCCAGGTTTGGTCGTTATAAAAAGTTTTATCAGGACTCACGTGACAGGAAACCTGAAGGAACCCACCAAAGCTCAAGGAGATATGAGGAGCGAAGGAATACTGACCAGAGGAGAGAACGTGGTGATGAAAGGAGATATTCTGAACCAAAACCTGAAAGAAGAGACGAGCAGAGACGTACTCGCGATGATAGATATCCAACAAAGACTGAAAGCTCACCAAGAACCAGGGAACCTGACTCAAGGAGGAACCCTGAACCGAGAAAAGAAAGAGTGAGTGAGCAGGTAGCATGTTACAACTGTAACAAGATTGGTCACTATCAGTACGACTGCCCGGAGCTGAGTGCGAGGGAGAGAGAGAGGAAAGGAGAGCCACTAGGGATCTAAGATCTGCTGATCGGAGAGCGATGGTCGCTGAAGATGCAACAGATTCTGACGGTCCTGCTGACAGGTCACCTGAACTCTTCTCAGATGACGAGTACGATGATGTCTGTCTGATGGCTAGGGATGAGCCTGAGGTAACATCAAATTCTGTTTGTGCTTCTTACACTGGTCAAAATCCTGAGCTTAGCTCAGAGTCAGTTAGATAAATGAACCTTCAGATCTGTCTTGATCAATTGATGGTTGATTTCTCCAGACTGCAGGAAACTAATGTCTTCTTGGTAGAGAAGAACAAGAAATTGAGTACTGAAGTTCAAAACCTGAATGAACAACTCACTCAGTCTGATCTTAAAGAATCAGCTCAAATTGTGAGACTAACTCAGGAGATTGATTTAATCAATGCTGAGTGTCTTCCAAGAGAGAAGATTCTGAAGGAACTGGCTGAGGAAGAGCTGGTCAGGAAGGAAGAACTGAAAGTACTTAAGAGTAAGTTTGATGACCTCTTTACCAGACATGAAATCCTGAAAAAGAGTGAGGACTCTCTCAAGAAAAAGGTTGCAGCAATGAATAAATCCTCAGTGGCTAGAGAGGAAATAAATAGCAACCAGATACTTGGGAACAAGAAAAAGGGACTTGGATATGTTCCTGAGAAATCCTCACAAGGCCAGTCTCATGTTGCTTCAGGGAGCAACACTGAGAGGGTATTTGTTCAGACAGGCCAGGGTGCACCTAAGGTTGTGCTCCAGGCCCGTCAAACTGATAAGGGCAAGGAAACCATTGACACAGTCAGGGTTGTTCCTAAGGTAGCTAAGCCAAAACCCAAGGGAAAGGCAAAGCAACCTACGGAAGCCCCTGAGAGCTCAGGCCAGGGAAAACCTCAGCGAAAGCAGAGGAAGACTCAGGCCAAGAGCCCTCAGACTGGTCAGCGAGGGTACCATCATGCCTGGCAATACCAACAGGGAAGGCCAAATATGATGACACCCCCGTGGTTTTGGCATCCTGAGGCCTTTAACTGCTTTCCATTCCCTCACTTGCCTAGGGGAAATAGAAATCAGGGTCCTTATCAAGAACAAAGCCCAAGACCTGCTGCACCCAGACCTAGGAAGAACAGGAAGCCAGCCCAAAAGGCAACCACTCAGGCTCCTGTGAAGCCTAAGTCTAGCACCCATACACCATCTTCCTCTCAGGCAAAGAAGAAGAAAGTTGTGTATGTTGATGTTTCAGGGAGACAGATTTACCACTCTGAGGCAATCTGGGTTGTGAAGCAAGTCTGGATCCCGAAGGGTACAGCTGACACGATAGGACCCAACACCCAATGGGTACCTAAAGCCTGATTTGCTTGCAGGTGGCTGTGGATCACAACAAGAGGAGAGGAGACTCAATCAAAGTTGTTTGGTACCTAGACAGTGGTTGCTCAAGGCACATGACTGGAATGAAGAGTCTTCTCCAAGAATATCAAGATAAAGATGGTCCACAGGTAACCTTTGGTGATAACTCAAAAGGTGTTACTAAAGGTTTTGGTGTTCTAATTATAGGTACAGTCAGAGTGGAAAATATGTCCTTTGTGGAAGGACTGAAGCATAACCTGCTGTCAGTAAGTCAATTCTGTGACAAAGGGTTCAGTGTTGAGTTCTCATCGAATACATGTTCAGTCAAGGACAAATCAACACAGGTGCTTCTATCAGGTATAAGGAAAGGTAATGTTTATCTCGCTGATTGGAGCAGCACTATTCCTAATACTTGTCTTGTTGCTAAAAGCTCTCTAGAGCTCAGTTGGTTATGGCATAAAAGATTAAGCAACCTGAACTTCAAGATTCTTAACAAAATTTCTAGACAGTCACTTGTTGATGGTCTACCTAATGAAGTTTTTAGCAAAGATCACGTGTGCAAAGCTTGTCAGGAAGGGAAGCAGGTCAGAGCGTCATTCAAAGAGAAAGCTTCATATTCCACTAACAGGATACTTCAGCTCTTGCACATGGATTTATTTGGTCTCATAACACCTGTGAGTATGAATGGTAGAAAGTATACCCTTGTGGTTATTGATGATTATTCTAGATATACTTGGGTTATTTTCTTGTTAAATAAGAAGGAAACACAGGTGAAGCTTCCAGAGTTGCTCAGGAGACTCAGCAATGAGAAGAATCAGTCCATTACTAAGATCAGATCTGACAAGGGCACCGAATTTATAAATTCATATATTTTTGACTTTTGTAATGAACTTGGTATAGCTCATGAGACTTCTGCAGCTAGAACCCCACAACAGAATGGTGTCGCTGAAAGAAGGAACAGGACACTGAAGGAGGCTGCAAGGACCATGCTGGCTGAGTCAGGATTGCCCAAGAAATTCTGGGCTGAGGCAATCAACACTGCATGCTACACTCAGAACAGATCCATGCTGAACAAGCAACATGCACATACCCCATATGAGACATGGAACAAAAGGAAACCTCGTATTTCTTATTTTCATGTATTTGGTTGTAAGTGCTTCATCCTCAACAATGGAAAGACCCAGTTGAAAGCCTTTGATAGCAAATCTGATGAAGGAATATTCTTAGGATATTCTGAAGTTAGTAAAGCCTTCAGGGTTTACAATTGTAGGACCCTTGTTGTGGAAGAATCACCTCATGTTGTCTTTGATGAATCTGCTAATGAGTCTAGGGTAAAGGTGTTGAATCCTGACACTGAGGAGGTCACAAGGAGTGTGACAAGGCTGAGCTTGAAGAATCAACCTGATCCCAAGATCAAGACTGTGCCAATTTCGAGATGGGATGATGATGACGATCAGGATGATGAATCAGGTGCCACTCCTAAGCCCAACACATCAGGGATTGTTGAGCCTCAGACTGAGGAACAGGCTCAACCTGAGGTAAGCACCGTCCATGAAGATGTTGTTGCAGCTGAGACGGTTCCTGAGTCACCTAATCAAGGGGGAATCAATGCCCCTGACATTGAGCTTATTAATCCCTTTGGCATAGACTCAGGATCATCCCCTTCTGTTCAATTTCCTGAATTTTATGAGCCTGTAGACACTAACATTACAGGTACTTCAGGAACAACTCCTGGCAAGAGAACATGGCTAGAAGATCATCCCATTGATCAAATCATTGGTGATCCAACTGAGGGAGTCAGGACCAGACGGTTCCATGGTGAGAGTGCATTGTTCTGTTGCTTTCTCTCTGAGCAAGAGCCTCAGAACATTGAAGAAGCTCTCACTGACTCGAACTGGATCATAGCCATGCAAGAGGAGTTGAATCAGTTCACAAGGAATCAGGTTTGGGAACTGGTGGATAAACCTAGGCATCAAGGTGTGATTGGTACCAAGTGGGTCTTTAAGAACAAGAAGGATGAGAATGGTGTTGTGGTAAGGAACAAGGCTAGACTGGTTGCAAAAGGGTATTGTCAGTCTGAAGGAATAGACTATGATGAGACTTTTGCTCCAGTGGCTAGTTTGGAAGCTATCAGGTTGTTCCTTGCATATGCAACATACAAGAAGTTCAAGGTGTATCAAATGGATGTCAAGAGTGCCTTCCTGAATGGTGTACTCAATGAAGAGGTATATGTTGAACAACCTCCCGGGTTTGAGGTTGGAGATAGAGTATACCATTTGAAGAAAACACTCTATGGACTTAAGCAAGTACCAAGAGCTTGGTATGATACCCTCTCTCAATTCCTGACAGACCATGGGTTCAAGAAGGGAACTGTGGATAGGACATTGTTCAGGGTCACTGAAGATGATGACATTCTCTTGGTCCAGATTTATGTGGATGACATAATATTTGGATCACCAAATCATCAGCTCTGTGAGAAATTCTCTAAGTTGATGACTGGTAAATTTGAGATGTCCATGATGGGAGAGATGAACTTCTTCTTAGGATTGCAGGTCAAGCAGACTGATCAAGGTATATTCATTAATCAGGCCAAGTATACAAGAGACTTGATTCATAAGTTCGGTGTTCAGAACAGCAATCCAGCAAGGATCCCTATGAACACAAATTGGAAGATGGATCCTGACACTGAAGGGACTTCAGTAAATCAGACTGAGTATCATGGGCTGATAGGTTCTTTATTGTACCTGACTGCAAGTAGACCTGACATTACGTTTGCAGTTGGTGTGTATGCTAGGTATCAGTCTGATCCCAAGAGAAGTCATTTGGAGGCTGCTAAGAGGATACTTAAGTATTTGAAAAGGACAGTCAATTTGGGACTATGGTATCCTTCAGATGACAACTTAGAACTGACAGGTTATTCAGATGCAGATTATGGAGGTTGTAGGATTGATAGGAAATCAACCTCAGGGACATGTCAGTTTTTGGGAAGTAAGTTGATCTCGTGGTTTAGTAAGAAGCAGAATTCAGTGGCTACATCCACGACTGAGGCTGAGTATATGGCTGCAGGTAGTTGTTGTGCTCAGATTTTATGGTTGAGGCAACAGTTGAGGGACTATCAAGTGTTTGCTAATCAGGTTCCAATCTATTGTGATAACAATAGTGCTATAGCAATTACTCAGAACCCAGTGCTTCACACAAGGTGCAAGCATGTGGATATTAGACACCACTTCATTCGAGATCATGTGGAGAAGAAAGACATTAGGATGGAGAAGATTCACACTGACAGGCAAAGAGCTGACATCTTGACTAAGCCTCTGGCTGAAGCAAGGTTTATGGAACTGTCAGTGGAGTTAGGACTCTTAGATCCGGGAGAGCAGTCAGTGTAGGGTTCTAGGGGGAACTCAGGCCAGACTCGACTCAGCGAGGTATCAGGGTGCTACAATGTCTCCCTGACAGGTATGAGTTCTAACCTAACTCTTGTGAATTTCAAGCGTCTCCCTGAGTCCTTCGTCCTGAAAATCTTTATTAAATGCATTTCGTTTTCATTAAAAGCGCGCATTTTCATATGTAAACCCACGCGCACGGAGCGTTTAATGCTACAGTTACTTTCTCATATACGTGTCCGTTTTATACGGAATATGACTGACATGGGGTTTAATTGAAGTTGAGATTAATCCTGGCCCCTCATTTCAAAACCTTTCGAATTCAGGGATCAATCTCAACCCCACGTTTGAGTAACTGACTTAGTCTTATCAATCAAGAGTGTCATTTGAGGTTTTTACGCAAACACAACGCACAATCTGCACACTGAGTTTTCTCTTGCTCAAACACAGATAATTCTTTCGAAAAATCTCTTCCTTTCAAAACAATGGCATTTCTCGATTCCAACTGGACAACCGACAAGATCGTAGATGTTGTCGAAAAGAAACTGGTACACATGGAGCAAGTCATCTCCATGGAAGGTATCTGTCTTACGGTTGAGAAAATCAAACCCGTATTTAAATGGATTTCTGATGCCGGGTTGGAAACATACTTCACCACCCGCCCCATTTCCTTGCTCCCAAGAACAGTGGTGGAAGCCTATTTAAATATGTTCTTACGGAAAGGGGAAGTTTTCACGAAGGTAACTGCACTGAAGCCGACGGGAGAGAAGGACGGCGATGGCGAACCTCTTTACAACACAGAGGTGGTCACTATCAACTTCAGGCAGGCGGTGAGGGAAGTCTTTAAATTGCCATTCTCAGGCATCAACCCAAGAACCTACAAGGAGAACTCAGAGGGAGAGCTTCTTGGGAAATGGACCAAGTCAGGGTCATCGGAGTTCAAGGCTCGTCAGAACAAGAATACTCTGAAGCCTGAGTACAGAGCGCTGGTGGACTTGGTGTCCAAGTTAGTGATGGGAGCAACTGGCTCTCACGAGCAGTTGAGTCTGCCCAAGCTGAGACTCATGGGAGCAATTGTTGATGGAGTGGAAGCGAACTGGGAGCAGTTCTTCCTCGATCAACTCCATCAGGCTGGGTTGGACAAGCTTACGCGGGACGAGGAGAAGAAGCACATTTCCGTCAGTGCCATCTTGCCTTTCGGCACGAGGATGTCCATCCTGATTGCTCATGCTTGCCATGGGTATACCTTCGACTTTGAGGATAGTCTCTCCTCAAAGAAGGTAATGTTTTCCTCACTGAGTGATACCTATTCAGTGCTAGGGCTGACTGATCCCAATGCGAAAGCAAAGGGTCAGGCCAAAAAGCCAGCTGGTAAGGCCAGGAGAGTGGCAACCAGTCTCATTGAACGGGTAGATGAGCTCCTTGAGAGGAGTTAGGAGGGTGAGGAGGTTGCAGCTGAGGAGGTGGAGCAGCCTGAGGTGGAAGCGGCTGAGAAGAGAAAGAGGGTGAAGATCGTGCTGTCAGGGAAGAGCACGAAATTTGGGACTGAGTCTGATCCCAAGAAGGCTGGGTCTGAGGCTGAGGGAACTGACGATGACGTCAGGAAGGGGGGTGCTCAGGGAGAGAGGCACCTGAAGAGGCTTAGGAAGGGGACCAGAAAATCCCCTGCCAAGAAGCTGCCTGAAGTGAGTGAGAGGGAGAAGTCAAGCTCTCCTGGAGCCTTTGACTTGGAGGAAGTGAGAAAAATTGTCGAGACAGCTGAGTCGTTGCAGCCTGAGACAGTACCCACTCAAACACCCCCACACCCTGAAACCCAAACACCTTCCATCCCTGACCCCACACCTCAAACTCCCCAACCACCCCAAACCTCAGAGCCAAATCAGCCTACTGAGTCAGCGCCATCAACTTCACATACGAATGAGCCTGACCAGTCAGCAGAGCCGAATCTTCCAAACCCCGCAGACTTTCCATCATACCCCAATCCCAAAGACTGTCCCAAATCCATTTCAGCAGAGGAGGATGAGTTCCTTGAATTGGAGGAGGAGGAGTTAGATGAGCACATGGCTGGTGGGATTCTTGAGAACACTCTCAGGGGGAACGCCACAGAATGGGTAGGAAAGTGCTGGCCTGGGCTATCCAAGTATACTGAGCTGCTGGCGTATGTGATAGAGCTCAAGGTTTGGTTGGACTTCAAACAATCAAACATGCAGGAGCAACATATGCTGGTGGATGCACGTGGCTGGAGCACTGGGAGGCGGAAGAGGCCAAGATTTGCTCGTTCTTTGGACTTACTAGCTGGCTTCAACTCTTGAACTTTGATAACCTGAAGCAGCTGGTGGCGGATATGATGTCCAAGAGCAAGGTTGACCTCCTATCTGACGAAGAGAAGGATGGTGAGGAGGATGATGAAGGAGCTCAGGGCGGAGACCTGGAGAAGGCAGTGGAGGAAACTGCACAGGAAGTTGATGAGATGAACTCTGAGCCTCAGGCTCAGGGGGAAGGTGATAAGAACACTGGTGCCAAGGGTGGACCAGTGGCTGAGGATGTTGTGAACATCTCAGCTGCCAATGAGACATCTGTCAATGAAGGGATTCCCTGCCCTGAGACAAGAGAGGAAGATGTTGAGGCATCCAAGGAGACTCTCAGTTCCGAGGGACTTGCTCCTAAGGTTCAAGATAGCTTAGCTGAGCCTGAGGAGGCGGCTATGACTACTTCACAACTGCCTTCAGTGCACCTTGAAGAAGGGACTGATGCTGCAGGGGCTGACAAGGGAAAGCAGCCAATCACTGATGCGGCCGTTGATGATGAGGATGTGATCATAACCGGGGTCGGACGTGCTGAATTCACAAGCATAGTGGAGGTCAAGCAGGAGAAAACCATAGAAAATCTAGCTGAATTTCAGGAGGAGGTAATGAGGCTACGAGCTGAGAAGGAAGAAGACTCCAAGGCCCTGGCGAAGCACATCAGGTGGACAAAGTCAGCCTACAACACCCTTGCTAACAGGGAGCTGATTTTGTTAAAGAGAATGATGACTGACACGGCCAAGTCAGTGAGGAATGAGAGGAAGCGCACCAAGAAAATGCTTAGGAACACTCTCAGAAAGATTGAGGAGAGGGATGCGATCAGGGACGAGAAGATGAATCAGGCAGTGGACAGGCTTGCAGTTCAGACTGGAGCTATTGTCACTCAGGCCATGAAGGACTCAGCGT
The DNA here is from genome assembly GCA_947034835.1 of Ballota nigra. Taxonomy (NCBI): domain Eukaryota; kingdom Viridiplantae; phylum Streptophyta; class Magnoliopsida; order Lamiales; family Lamiaceae; genus Ballota; species Ballota nigra. The sequence continues at coordinate 44,565,581 of OX344721.1, forward strand.
CCAAACTGGAGCTGGAGTCAGGGAGGTTGGATCGCACCTCTCAGTCAGTGGCAGACACTTTGGCAAAGGCCACTGAGGAATCGGCAAAGATACTGACTGAGGCCAGCAGAGTCAGCGGTGAGTCCTTGAAGGTGGAGGAAAGGATCACCAAGGCTGAACAAAGACTCCAACTCTCCATGGAGGTCTTTGAGAAGAAAGTCAATGCTGCTATCAGTTCAGTTTCTTTTGCAGGCACTGGGATTGCCACGGGAGTTGAGATGCTGAAGGAGGGCGTATTGGAAGTTCAATCCTTAGCCTCTTTTGTTATCAACAGTGGAGATGAGTCACTCCCATCCCAGGCCAATGATGATGCCAAAAAGGTGGAAAAGAAGAAGAAAAGATCCCGCCCTGAGGCATCGGAGGCAGTCAATCAAGGTGAGACCGTTCTAGCTGACCCTGAAGCCAATCCTGAAGGAAACATTTTAAGGGTGAGGAAGTCAGCTAGGTTAGCGGCGGTGGAAAAGGAAGGAGAAGAAATTGTTGCCAAGCTGAGAGAAGAGGCAACAAAGGCAAAGGCTAATGAACCTTCCAAGCAACAACCTGAGCCAGTTCAGAGGTCGTCTCCCATGAGCTCAAGGAAGAATCCCATCACTTACTCAGGTGAGTTGGTTGCGGAGTTATGTGTTGAAGCATGGGGAGATCAATCTGAAAAATCTGAGGCTATGCGCAGAGCTGAAATTGCTCAGAAGGAGAAGATGCACATCTTGGAGAAGAAGGTTGAGAAGCTGACTGATATCACTGAGCTTCAACAACGAGAACTGGATGATGCAGTGATCAGCTTGCTAAGGAGGAAGAAGGCGAAGCCTGAGCCTAGGAAGTACAGGAAGAAGCCAACAATTAGGAAATCAACAATTCTTCAAGTCAGAAGGCCAGAATCAGGAGCAAGGGAAGCTTTTGTTGATGAGTTCGTCTCAGAGACATTGAAGGAGTTTTGGACTGATGCAAGGGATGAATTTGTTAGATTGTGGTTTGTTGTGAAGAAGTGGGGCGACACTGACGATATCAATGCCCACTTCACTGACTACATGATGGACAATCATCCTGAGCTATTCCAGAAGATCTTGGAGGAGGCTGAGGCAGCTCAAGTTCAAGTGAAGGCTCCTGAGTTCACCATTCGAGCTCCTCCCTTGGTTCCTGGAACTCAAAAGCATGATACAAAGGCCATTATGATGGAAGTATTGAAGATAGCCAAAGCTGAAGGGTACGTGAATCAACCTGGAAGACTTGACGAGCTGAAGGCAAGAGTTTATGCAGGATATGGACTCAAGCCTGAAATGAGATTAGTCTAGGTGTTCACAGGCTTCTTTGTAATAGATTAGATTCATTGTAATCACTTCAACATCAATCAATGAAATCTATTACTTTTACCCACAGACAAAAACTCATTGTCTTTTTGGCTGTTGTTTAAAATTCTGTACTTTATCAAGAATTGCTCTAACACTGTCTTATCTTATAGATAGGTTTATCTTGTTTCCTCTAAGTGTTTTGAGTATCTTTTCAGTGTTTTGGCATCATCAAAAAGGGGGAAATTGTTGGGACATTGTCAGTTTTGATTAAGATCCCAAAGCCCCTGAAAAGATGATTGCCTTAATCTGTCTTTGTTAGGTTAGTCTTGGTTAGAATTAGTACTTAGTCATTTTACACTTCACAGGTACTCAGTGAGAGGAGAACTCACTGGAGACAATCAAGACTCAGAGCCTGAAGACGAAGAGCACCATCCTGAACTTATGGCAGTCCTCTAAGCTGGCTGAGTAAGTGTCAGTGATGAAGAGTATGACCATGAGGTCATTACTAACTCAGTCCTGAAGGGAACGGGATGTCACTGAGTTAATGGGAAGACTTGGAGTAGAGCCAAGCATTGCAGAAGGAATTTCAGCGTCAGGACAAGACTGGTGGGCTCAAGACAAAATGAACTTAATAAGACAAGCCTGAAGCTCAGGAATAAGTTCTGACATTCTCACCAACCTGATGACGTGGACCAATCCGAGAAGGACACGCACGTACGGAACCTGACATGAAGACTGAATTCAGACTGCATATTCAACGAGCAAGCATTCAATGTGCATTTAATGCAAATACCAAATCCATGCAAGGACGGCTGCTGCATGAAGATATGTCCGTTTGAAGCCTCTCTACATAGATGACTCGAAGGCTATCTCTCCAACGGATAGTTTTTCAAATCACCTATAAATACAGAAGACCTTGAACCCATTCAAGGTTACGGGAAATTTCCAAGCCAGAAATTACTCAAACTCTCAAGCATTCAAAGCATTCAACCCTTAAGAGAAGCACTCGAAACCTTCTAAATTTCCCAAGTGTTTCTCAGCAATTGAGAGTTATTCTGTATTCCAAGAGCTAATTAGAATTATCTTAAGCTTAGAGAGATTATCCAATCCTTAGCATAGCTTTGCCTTGTAAGGATAATCTCAATCTAGTTGGAATCCAAACTGAAACCAAAACCCTAAGTTAGGCTTGTTGGGAGTAAGTCAGTTAGAGTGTTAGTAAGTGGAGTTGTATAGATCAGTGAGGTTAGCTGGTCTTGGTGCACCTTGGCACGTTAAAAACAAGAATCCCTTGAGTGGATTTCCTGTTAAGTCAGGACGTGGACGTAGGAGCTTGAGTCTCTGAACCACGTTAAACTCCTTGTGTTCTTACTGCTTTGATATTGTGCATACTTGCTATATTACTTGTTCATTCATTGCATTCAAGTTTATCAGGCCTGAATCAATCAGGCTGATCTTCAAAAGAGCACTGCCCTACTAAACACTCTTCAGATTTGAGTAAAACAAGTTTTTCAGAAAGCAAACTAAACAAGACTTTAAACTTTCAGGGCTCAAATATTTCCGCACTGAACTTGAACTGATAGTTAGCCAACTGACCCGCACCAAGTGTAGTCAGTAGGTGTGTTATCAGCTCCTAGTTCTTTACCACTCTGAGTAAAGGGGACTCAGTCAGTTTTAAGGTTGAAAAATTGGTATACGTGTATTCCCCCCCCCCCCCATACACGTATTCCTCAGTCTTGTACCGGGACCAACAATTTTCACATCTTGTTTTTCGAAAAATGGTTAAGGTTTCGGCAAAAAATTGTCGAAATATGGTTAGAGTTTCGGCAAAATCTTGTCGAAATATAGATTTCGAAAATATTTGTCATTTTTCGACAAGTTTTTTTCGAAACCCTAACCATTTTTCGAAAAACCAGGTTCAAAATTTTAAGCCAATTTTTTTTTTGAAACCATTGTTGGCGAAATCTCATCATTATCGATGTCTCACCATCATGAGTCCTGGGACAACAGCTGGTTAGAAAAACACATGGGCCCACGTTCATTTTTTAAAAGGAACGAAAAGTTGGAACCCATCTTCATTGTTTAAGAGAGAGAAAGAAGAGCATGGAAAGGAAATCTTCGATCCACGCCGCAGGGAAGCTTGCGTTTTGCCAAAATCGAAGCTGACTTCACGCACACAGGGCCGGCCGCCGGAAATTGGCTGCCATTAAGGGACGCTGAAAGCTTCGAAGCTCGCCACGTCGGAATTGAAAACCAACGCCGGAAAGAGTTTGTGGGGGTGTATCAATTTTTTGAACAAGTACGATAAATGGGTAATATAATGTAGAAATATTAGTGAGGGTGTATTTAATAATTGTTTAAAATATAGTGGGTAAATTAAGTGGGTGGGGGTATCTAATAAATATGGAAGGATATATAGTCGAACACTTGTTGCTTTTTGTAGGCCTAATAAGCAATTCTAAAACGGCCCAATCATTTTTACCAAGCTAAATAACATGGGGTACGACTATATACCCCTCCATATTTATTTGATACACTCACTCACTTAATCTATCCACTTAAATTTACCTAATTATTTAATACACCCCTTACAATATACCTAAATTACCCCTCTTTGTACTAGTATTATTCAAAATTCATACACCCACAAACCCTAATCTAGTATTCGAATACGGTTTCTTCCATACGCAGCGCCGCACCTCGCGCGACACCCAGCCGCCACCGCCACGCTGCACCACCGCCACTGCCACGCAGCCTCGCGACCGCCAGCCCTCTTCCTCGCAATCGTCAGCCCTCTTCCTCACGACCGCCACCGCACACACAGTGCCACCGCCCCCTCTTCCTAGCGACCTTATCTATGAAGCCTCAACCAAGGCGTGGTGAGCCACCGTCAACGACGAGCCGCTTGACAAGACGCTCTTCCGGCAAAGCCTCGGTGGAGAAAAGGGATGGAGGTTAGTGTTGTTAATGGTTAGAATTTGAAACCCTAATACTGCTAATTAATCAAAATTAGATAAATCATATTGCTAATGTGTTAATTTTATATATGAATGTAGTGTGTTAAGTTAACACCATACGATGAAGAAGTTTTTGTGATTGTGAGATATCCATTTATGTGCTTAATTCCAAATACCAGTTAGTACATTTTTATGGCCAATGGACCCAATTGCAGATCCTTCAATTTTTGTTTTGTTTTATAGTCTCAAAGAGCACGTACAATTACACTAGCTCAAAAATCATTTCCTTATAACTCTCTTTAGACAAAGAAATTCTATGAAATTTCACAAAGTAAAGTTGCCAGAAACATTTTCGAACCCAAACATAATTGCTACACTACTTTGATCTTTATTTTGGCTTCCATGAAATAAAACAGCATCTTCTTATTTTACTTACTTAAGTTATCATTGCATCTTCTTAATAAATCAATTTTTTTTTTTAAGCTTCATAATAAAGCAATTACATACCCCGAGATTTTTACTATTTTGGTTTGTATTTGTACCAATTGCTTAAAGCTTAACTATATTGATTCTCATCTATCTTGACATAATCATAAAGTCTTGAAGCATGTATTTATCTATAATATTATAATAAAAACATTAACTCTTAACACTGCATGAATCCCGAGGCTTTGATCCCCACCGTATCATTTGAACTACATATTTTACTTGTGTTGAGGGGATTAATTAAAAATTTAGTGTACTTAATTAAGTGATAATTTTATATAAGTTAGTGGGCTGGTGTTAACTTAACACACTAGACTTGGTTTTCATTTGTGGTTGTTTGATTTTGATGATATATAGGCATTTATGTATTGTTTGATTCTGTGTAGGTTTAAAGAGACCTAGACCAACGACTTCTAATAGAAGAAAAAAACAACAATTACAAGAGGAACAACATTCATTTGTGTTATTTTCATTTTGTTGGTGTTTTTGGAAGTATTGTCATTTTTGCAAACTCACTATATTTTGAACTTAATTATGTACCTTGAGTTGCAAATTAAATTTTATGTTTGTGTTAATTTGTGTGGTTGTTCGGTAATAATTTTTCTTCTCAATTATTTGAAGTGAACATTTGGATAATTAGATTTGAGGAACATATGTTAGGGATTTGGAATTGAGATACTATTTTTTATTGTGATGTTGAGCAATAAAGGTGCATAAATTTCACATTCCTTGAAATGGTTTGTGGTAATGCTGCATGAATAACTAAATTTCGAACACTACTTACAAATACTCTGCAATAACTAAATTTCGAACACAATTTGTCGAAATAACTAATAAATTTCGAATACTTCTTCTCGAAAATGACTTACAAAATTTTTGCAATTTTTCATAACAAGCTTTCTAAAACAAACATTCGAAAATGTAAACAAATTTCGAACACATACTGTCGAAAATACGAATTTAGAACACATACTGTCGAAATAATAAGTGACTTTCGAAAACATATTGCCGAAAACGGCTTCCAGAAACTTTTGCAATTTTCCTTACCTGGATTTCGAAAACTCACAGTCGAAAAAATATTTAAATTTTGAAAACTTCTTATAAAAAACGGCTTCCAGAAGCTTTTGCAATTTCGCTTACCAAGATTTCGAAAACTAACAGTCGAAAAAGTAATTAAATTTCGAAAACTTCGTGTCAAAATCGGCTTCCAGAAACTTTTGCAATTTCGCACACCGAAAGTATACATAAATTTCGAACACATTTTGTCGAAATAACCTGTTAGTTTCGAAAACTTCTTGTTGAAAACGGCTTTTAGAAACTTTTTAAAATCGTAAAGTAGTAAATATTGTAAAGTGTACACCATCTTTGTAACAAAATAACGAACTAATGTTGCATCACCGCCGTAAAGATAATAAAATGGTGGACAATGTGAATTTTCTCCTATTTTCTTCTCGGATTGATGCTCTTCTTTGTGTTTGTGTTCTTATAACTTTTGGTATTCCAGTGGGTGTATCAAGTATTTAACTTTTTTTTTTATTATAAGGGCACAAAAATCATTCAAAAAATGTATTATAATAATAAATTAAAAATAGGATGGGGGTATCATATAAATATGGAGGGGTAGATAGTAGAACCCAATAACATGCTTGCAAGGCGCAAGCGTTTCAGGACAACTCCATTTCACACGTGACTCAAAAGTATAATCGTGTTTTCTTTCTACTTTTTGTGTTTATTCACATGATATAACAATTTTTTTTTTCAAATAAAATCACGAATTTTACTTCAATTTTAATTTAATTTAAACATTTAAATGTTACAAATCAAACATCAACTTTTAAAAAATTGCAATTTAAACTTCAGGACCATTAGTGTAAATGAGATTGCATCGCCATCGTTCCAAATGGATGCCACATCATATAAAATCTAAAAAATAACCTATATACATATATATAATATTACCAATTTTGTTTTTCTTTTTAAAATAAAATTAATATAATTATGATAGCAATTAAATAAAAAAAATTAACAAAACTTAAACACTAACTAAATTCAGGTTCAATACATATAACAAAATAAAAAATTAGATATTTGAATTCTTTTGAACAATAAAAAAATAAATTGTTTAATAATAAAAATTAAAATAAAAGAAAAAAAAAATCAACCTCCCCTTTTGTTCACGTACAGAAATCGCAAACCACCCTCCCATGCCCACCACCCATTAACTCCAGCGCCGTCCACCACCACCCCCAAGCACCAACTCTAGAGCTGCGACTAATTTGAATTTGGAAAAGAGAAATGACATCATTTAAGTGGCTCATGTCAAGAGGCCTTATTAGCAACGACGCCAATGATGGTTGGGGTGCGTCGTAGAGAAACAGAATGGGGATGACAGGATACTATTGCAATTTTTTTTTTCTTTTTTTATTATTCGTAGTTGCATTTACTTTCTACTTTTTATTTGATTATGTTAAATATTGTTTAAATTTAGGGATGTCAATGGGGCGGGGCGGGGCGGGGCGGGGCGGGGCAGGTACCTAAGTACCCAGACCCGCCCCACACCTATACCCAGTCGTCCCGCCCGCCCCGTGCCCCGCTGTGGGGCGGCATTTTGTGCCCCATACCCGCCCTGCACGGGCCAGGTCCGCCCCGCCCCATTCTTATCCCAAGAAAAATATACATATTTTAAAACATAAACACATGTATATTATAAAATTAATTCACAAATAAATTAAACAATAAACATAACTATCAAACCACAAATTCATCACAATATCATGTCCAAAATGACAATAAGTCTAATCAACAAATTCAAGATATTACTAAAAAATATATTAATTTATGGATGCGATTATGTTAATTTGAATGATAAAATTGAATCAATTGAGTCAATAATTAATATTCATGTTTGTTAATATATTTATGAGAGATATTTTTTAGGGAGACAATTTGAAATACCCATTTTCAACTTTGAGAAATTAATTTTACCCACTTCAAATATAAATAATTTTTCTACCCATTTTCAACTTCAAACGGTCTTTTTTACCCATATGGCCCACAACATTATTATTTGGGTGAATTACATATAGGTTCAAAAGGTACACCTTTATTAAGTTTTAGATCTATTTTGTACCAAAATCACAACTTGGTTCAAAACTTATTCAAAACCTATTTTTTAGTCTACAGCCTACACTCCCTCCCTCCACACACGACAACTCCATTCCCCTCCCTCTTTAAATTGTCACATCTACCTTTTTCAGTTTTTAAATTTATATACATTTTATTAAAAAATCCCTCCTCCGGCCACAATAGTGTATTGTTCATATTTTATTAAAAATTTCATTAAATAATTTTTGTCTGTTCTCTGCAAATTAAATTTTTGTTTGCACAAGAAACATTGTCTATTACTTTAATTTTTTTATTAAGTGTGCACTTTAAATATTATTTTGCACAAGCATAATTATACATAATTTTTAGAATTTTGGGTGAATTACATCTAAATTAAGTGTCCAATTTCAATAATATTTTACACAACCATAATTATTCATAACTTTTTAGGTTTTTATTGAGGGTGCAATTTCAATAATATTTTGCACCGATTCTAAAAATTAAAATTTCAATCTTAATTTCAATTAATGCAAGTGCTGCAATTTCAGTACATCATCAAATCTGGGAAAGAAAAAAAAACTAATTCTAGGACACCTTTATACACGGGTGCAAAATAAAAATAAATTTGCACAATTTAAAATATTTACAGAAGTCTTCATCTTCGATCCATCTCTACAATCTGCAAACATCCTGCTAAAAGATCTTCACTCTTTACCGTATCCTTCGACTAAAGAAAGAGTATTCACCATAAAAAAAACACACTGCCATATACACCAACGTCACCATAAAAAAACACCAAGATCATAAACATCAACATAAGATCCCAAGCATAACCATTAACCTTACAATTTCATCATATACACCAACATCACTACACACCCATACATATAGTCATTTACACAGAACACTAAACACATGCACACACCGTCTCATCAGAAAATTACAATAGAACGCATCATAAATTTTTTGAAAAAGAAATCGAACAAAAAAAACCCCAAAATCATACATTTTATTAGTCATAAATTTAGTCACCTCATCATATTAATGACCCCCTTAACACCCTCAACCCCACATTATCTTTATATCAATTAAACTTTAATAAATACTCTAAATATTACAATAAATTTCTAAATTTACAATATTAATTAATAACATATTATTAGTTACAATATTTTTATTGTATATTTGTGTGTATATTGTAATTGAATTTAAGTTGTGATGTTAAAAAATTAGTAGTTTTAATTATTTATTTATTGAAGTTTAAGTGATGAGAATGAAGTGGAGGGGTGGGTATGAGGAGAGGTGAGACCCAATTCAAGTTTGTTAAATCGTTTATACCCATTTTGTAGGGGTGTTTTGGTCTTTTAACATGAATTGGGTATAAAAGATTTTTTTAAAGTTGATGTGGGTAAAATAAATTTTTGGAAGTTGGAAATGGGTATTTTGTGGTATTTTCACTATTTTTTATATATTTACTATATATATATATATATATATATATATATATATATATATAATATTTACTACAGATATATTTATATGTATATATTAAATAGATTACGGGGCGGGGCGCGGCAGGGTAGGACAATATACATACCCATACCCGATCTGCCCCACGTGCGGGGCGGGGCGGACCTACCCCATTTTCAGGATGGGGCAGGGCAAACCTGGCCCAACCGGGGCGAAACAGGGCGAGGCGGCATCGGGGCGGGTCGTTTTGCCATTCCTATTTAAATCTGATTTGATAATTATTTGACAATTTTTTTCAAATTTTTAATTGAATTTTATTTGGTAAATTAATTTTTCAATATTTATAATATTATAATATAAAATTAAATTTGATGTGGCAACCAATTAGATGATGATGCAATTTATTAACACATAAGCATCCGGACATGAGTAAACTGCCTATAAGTCTCCAATGCAATTTTTTTTTTATGAAGTTGGAGTTTGATTTGCAACTATCTAAAGATTTAGATTAAATTGCAATTGAAGTAAATTTTGTGATTTTATTTACAATTTATTCAATTTTTAAAATCCAAGTGCATATCATTGTTCACGCCTTTATCTTCGTCTCGGGCTTATTCATCCTTGTCTTGCCCATTCTTTGAAGCCTTAGTCTTCGCTTCTATATCTTCGTCCCGGGTTTATTCATTCTTGTCTTGCCCATTCTTTGAAGCCTTAGTGTTCGCTTCTACCAAGTCCCGGGCAAAGCACTCTATAATAAAAAAAGAAAAAGAAAAAAAAAAGCAGTCTTGTCCACATTCTACCCCTCAGAAGCCAAGAAAGAGGAGTTTTTTTTCCTAAAGATAGAATATTCATTAAAGATTGGAGTTCTTACCCTCCAACTGACTCTTACTGATTTTATTTCACCATGAAGTAGGGGCCTGCCTAACCCTCCAATATTCCAAATTACAAGAAAGAGGTCGCAGAACCATAGGCACCTGAATTACGAGTCATACTTAGGATTGAAAAGTAAGTGTTAAAGACGTGATAATGCGAGGTAGATCTAGCTATTCTATTAGCATAAGAATCACCATGTTGGATGCATACTAGAACTATTCTAATAAGTGCATAGTATGCTCGATGCATATTAGAACTACTCTAGTAAGTGAAACATACTTTTGTCCCAGTGAACTCATATTTCTTAAAAGGAAAAAGAAAAAAAAAGAAGGAACAATTACACTTTCATAAAGTTTATATCCACTTGGATAATTTCCTAATTGATACAGTTTTTGAAATTTTCACTACATTGCATATTCTTGTTCTCACTACATTTTATTTTGTTAACTGCAAACACAAGTTTTCTTAAGTTTTCGAAATCACTAAAACTTATATAAGACGTTCATGTATGAAGCATGATATTTCATGTGTGTTTATAATATTTTTCAAATATATGTATTATAAAAATGTGCAAATATATCATAATCATTTCAAATAAGACTTCCTCATTTGAAATATTTTCTTTCGACAGTAATTAAATTTCAATTCATGTGACATCATGCCAAAATCATACTCCACAAAATATTTAAATAAACATGTTAATTGTGATTTCAAATCTAAGAAGTTCAAAGTCATCCTCAAATGGCCAAATAGTACTTTTTAGTCCATACTTCTCGAAAATTATCAATTCTACTCTATATTTTATTTAATTTTTTTTATCAATTATAGTTCATACTTTTAATTACTATTTAAAAGCATCACCAATCACATTTTTAGGTAAAACTATTTTTTGATGTGGACATCAGAATCCGCATGTGTTGTTGTTTGTTGATATGTATCTATTAGGGTGTGTTTCTTTTCGGCTTACGAAGTCCGGATCCCGTCCCGACCACTTTTCGGATTTGCAGATCTCATCCTCCATCCAAATACAAATCCATCCCTATCTTTACATAATCCAATATATATCACATCAACTCTATTTTTTCACATCAAATATATGTTTTATTAATCTCTATCTTCTACTTTATAATACATCATCAATTAAATTAGTATAATATTTATTTTAATTGTTTACAAAAAATTCAATGAAAATATATTAATATTAAATATGCGTGAAATTAATTTTTATCTTCATTAATTAATTATGTCTACCATATAAATAAATCGAGAACATATTTTCTTGACTTAGCAAAAGACAAAAATGAGTATAAGTATTAAAATTTACTTTAAATTAATATAAAATTCTTTTGTAGGCACGTCACAGACAATCTCCACTATTTAAGAATGAAATTTTTTTTTTATCAAAAAGCATAGTGAAATATTTCGTAGATAAAAATAATATTATGAATTAATGATGAGAATGTTCAAATTTCACCTCATGTATTAGGATGATGCATGCCTTCAGTATATTAAATATATGTATGGTGTTGTTGAATTGTTTTAAGAATTCAATTTGTTTATTATGTTTAAAAAAATAAAATAAAAATGTATGATTTCAATAAAATCAAATTAAATTGGTAATAATTGACATTTTACCACGTTAATATCATTTTATTAATTTAATTAATTTAATATATTATAATTATATAATTATACATAATAATATTAATTATTTGTGAAAATACACAAAAGTGCCCAAAATTTAAGGGGGCACTTGATTTTTGCCCCTTTTTTTTACAAAAGATGTATATTGCCCAAAAAATGTTGGCAAAAGGTTGGCGAATGGTTGGCACACAGGTTGGCATGAGTGCCAACCCTTTGCCAACCGTTTTGTCAACATTTTTTTTGGGCAAAAAACTTCTTTTTTAAAAAGAAGGGCAAAAATCAAGTGCCCCCTAAATTTTGGGCAATTTTGCTTTTCTCCCTAATTATTTTATCGGTAAAGATAATCATCCAGATTCTGGATGTCCAGAATTGGATTTTTCGGCCATTTTCATTTAATTAATTAAGGGTTGATTAACTTAATGACTATATTACCCTTATGCAATTTGGCTCCAAGGTTGATACATTTTGGCGCAAAAAACATCATCATTTCCCTCCAAAATACTTTCCCCCCAAAACACTTTCCCTCCAACACATGCATGCAATCATTACATATAGGCATGCAAAACATCTCGTTTACCAATAAAAAAAACTATCATTACACATTATATGCTAATTTTTGTCATCATCTTCTAGTATAGAAAATAAGCATTATTATCATAACACACATTAATCCCTATTTCAAATTTAATTAAGAAATTAAGGTTTATGTATTCTTTTTTATTTATAAGTTTGTCCATTTTAATTTAATTAAAAAATTATCATCACTACACATTAAACCCTACCTATTCCAAATATAAATAACAAATTTTAGAAATAAATTAGGGTTTATAATTTTCGATTTTATTTATAATTTAGTCTGTTTTAATTTAATTAAAAAAATAACATCATTATACAATAAAGCCTACCTATTTAAAAGTTTAATAACAAATTTTCATAATCAAGGTTTAGCTCTAAATTAAAGTTTAGCTCTATTTTAAATTTTAATCAAGGTTTAGCTCTAAATTAAGGTTTAGCCCTATTTCAAAGTTTAATAACAAATTTTCGAATAAAAATATTAGTAAAAGTATTCTCACTTAAATTATGTCTTCTAATTCGAGACATAATTTAAGTATTCTCACTTAAAAGTATTCTCACTTAAATTATGTCTTCTAATTCTAATGATTAAATTGGAAATTATGTCTCACTTAAATTATGTCTTCTCACTTAAAAGTATTCTCACTTAATTTAATAATTCTCACTTAAATATTAGTAAAAGTATTCTCACTTAAATTATTTTCAAAGTATTCTCGATTAATTCTCACTTGAGAATTAATCGAGAATGGACTCATAACGTTAGAAAATAACAATTGTATTACTTTACAACAATTATTTTGAAATATCTTCTAATTTATAAAAATTATATCGAAACATGGGAGATTTGTAATAATTATTTCGAAATGTCTTCTAATTTTTAACAATTTAATATAATTCGAATGATTAAAATGTTAGAAAATAATAATTGTATCACTTAACATCACTATCGGTAACACTATCAATGTGTATTTATAATACTAATATTACCCTAAACCCTCAACCCTCAACCCTCAACCCTAAACCCTTACCCTTGCTAGTGTTACTAATAATGTGTGTTAGTATTATTTTTTGGTACAAAATTAAATTGTTATCAATTTTTAAGAATAAAAATATTAGTAAAAGCATTCTCACTTAAATTATGTCTTCTAATTCTAATGATTAAATTGGAAATTGTTGAAAATTAATCGAGAATGGACTCATAACGTTAGAAAATAACAATTGTATTACTTTACATCAATTATTTTGAAATATCTTCTAATTTATAAAAATTATATCGAAACATGGGAGATTTTGTAACAATTATTTTGAAATGTCTTCTAATTTTTAACAATTTAATATAATTCGAATGATTAAAATATTAGAAAATAATAATTGTATTACTTAACATCACTATTGGTAACACTATCAATGTATATTTGTAATACTAATATTACCCTCAACCACCCTCAACCCTCAACCCTCAACCCTTAACCCTAAACCCTCAACCCTAAACCCTTACCCTTGCTAGTGTTACTAATAATGTGTGTTAGTATTATTTTTTGCTACAAAATTAAATTGTTATCACTGAATTTAATTTTTATGAATAAAAATATTAGTAAAAGCATTCTCACTTAAATTATGGCTTCTAATTCGAATGATTAAATTGGAAATTGTTGAGAATTAATCGATATTGAACTCATAACGTTAGAAAATAACAATTGTATTACTTTACATCAATTATTTTGAAATATCTTCTAATTTATAAAAATTATATCGAAACATGGGAGATTTTGTAACAATTATTTTGAAATGTCTTCTAATTTTTAACAATTTAATATAATTCGAATGATTAAAATGTTAGAAAATAATAATTATATTACTTAACATCACTATTGGTAACACTATCAATGTGTATTTGTAATACTAATATTACCCTCAACCACCCTCAACCCTCAACCCTAAACCCTTAACCATTAACCCTAAACCCTCAACCCTAAACCCTTACCCTTGCTAGTGTTACTAATAATGTGTGTTAGTATTATTTTTTGATACAAATTAAATTGTTATCACTGAATTTAATTTTTATGAATAAAAATATTAGTAAAAGCATTCTCACTTAAATTATGGCTTCTAATTCGAATGATTAAATTGGAAATTGTTGAGAATTAATCGATATTGGACTCATAACGTTAGAAAATAACAATTGTATTACTTTACATCAATTATTTTGAAATATCTTCTAATTTATAAAAATTATATCGAAACATGGGAGATTTTGTAACAATTATTTCGAAATGTCTTCTAATTTTTAACAATTTAATATAATTCGAATGATTAAAATGTTAGAAAATAATAATTGTATTACTTAACATCACTATTGGTAACACTATCAATGTGTATTTGTAATACTAATATTACCCTCAACCACCCTCAACCCTCAACCCTCAACCCTCAACCCTAAACCCATTAACCCTAAACCCTCAACCCTAAACCCTTACCCTTGCTAGTGTTACTAATAATGTGTGTTAGTATTATTTTTTGTTACAAATTAAATTGTTATCACTGAATTTAATTTTTATGAATAAAAATATTAGTAAAAGCATTCTCACTTAAATTATGGCTTCTAATTCGAATGATTAAATTGGAAATTGTTGAGAATTAATCGATATTAAACTCATAACGTTAGAAAATAACAATTGTATTACTTTACATCAATTATTTTGAAATATCTTCTAATTTATAAAAATTATATCGAAACATGGGAGATTTTGTAACAATTATTTTGAAATGTCTTCTAATTTTTAACAATTTAATATAATTCGAATGATTAAAATGTTAGAAAATAATAATTGTATTACTTAACATCACTATTGGTAACACTATCAATGTGTATTTGTAATACTAATATTACCCTCAACCACCCTCAATCCTCAACCCTCAACCCTAAACCCTTAACCCTCAACCCTCAACCCTAAACTCTTACCCTTGCTAGTGTTACTAATAATGTGTGTTAGTATTATTTTTTGCTACAAATTAAATTGTTATCACTGAATTTAATTTTTATGAATAAAAATATTAGTAAAAGCATTCTCACTTAAATTATGGCTTCTAATTCGAGTGATTAAATTGGAAATTGTTGAGAATTAATCGATATTGGACTCATAACGTTAGAAAATAACAATTGTATTACTTTACATCAATTATTTTGAAATACCTTCTAATTTATAAAAATTATATCGAAACATGGGAGATTTTGTAACAATTATTTTGAAATGTCTTCTAATTTTTAACAATTTAATATAATTCGAATGATTAAAATGTTAGAAAATAATAATTGTATTACTTAACATCACTATTGGTAACACTATCAATGTGTATTTGTAATACTAATATTACCCTCAACCACCCTCAACCCTAAACCCTTAACCCTAAACCCTCAACCCTAAACCCTTACCCTTGCTAGTGTTACTAATAATGTGTGTTAGTATTATTTTTTGCTACAAATTAAATTGTTATCACTGAATTTAATTTTTATGAATAAAAATATTAGTAAAAGCATTCTCACTTAAATTATGGCTTCTAATTCGAATGATTAAATTGGAAATTGTTGAGAATTAATCGATATTGGACTCATAACGTTAGAAAATAACAATTGTATTACTTTACATCAATTATTTTGAAATATCTTCTAATTTATAAAAATTATATCGAAACATGGGAGATTTTGTAACAATTATTTTGAAATGTCTTCTAATTTTTAACAATTTAATATAATTCGAATGATTAAAATGTTAGAAAATAATAATTGTATTACTTAACATCACTATTGGTAACACTATCAATGTGTATTTGTGTTGATGACCTTTTTTGTAATCAAGATGATTAGTGGCTCTTTTTACCCAATGAAGATCATCAAACAAGAACTATGTTCATGGGATTTGGCTAAATAATGCTTAAGGAATAATTTTGCAAGAGTTTTTTCTATTTTATTCAATTGTTCTCCCCCTTTTCATGTACATGAAGGGAGTATTTATAGACATACAAAGAGACCATGTGTCACCATCTTGGTGGCTTAACCATTGGATCTTTGCCAAGTGTTAGGACACTTGTACAACATCTACACTATTGCTCATTGGATGGGTGTCAAGTGTTAAGACACTTGGACCATATCTAAGCTAGTGACCCTTGGAGTTCCCAATGTTGTACTTGGTCTTTGGCACTACTGAGATGCTCTCGACGGTGACTGGTTGCTCGCTTGTACGTCTTCGTTGGATGTCGTGATCCTTTGTATTCCAAGTTGTTCGCTCCTTGCTTGGGATCGTTTACAATGTTGCTCGTTTCATTACGAATCTGTTCGCCTGAATTGCTTTTGTGTTGAACTATGCAAAGTTGTTCGCCCAATCCTGCTTGCCATATTAGAGCTCCTTTACAAAGTTGTTCGCTCCACAAAGCTGTTAGTTTCTTTCATTTATTGTCATGTTATCAAGTTTAATGATAATCGTTTCGTTTATTAATCACTCCGTTGTTTGCCCATTAACAATTGCCCCCTAGCTTGGTCTCACGTTGGGCATGGATTGATCAATTGAGACCAAGCTATAATTTCTTCGAAAACTGGGCGAGCAAGAAGGGAACATGGTTGTTTACACGGGCGAGCATCCGAGCAGTTGGGCGAACAAACGAGCATGGGAACTCACGTGCGCGACCAGCTGCGAACGCCCTTTTATGTCGCGACAGTTGGATTCCCGAGGCGCGGAATACGAGGTGTCGCGTCAGTCACGCGCATTTTCCTATTTGCCCATAGGGGCCTATAGAATTTTGGAAATATTGCATTTTCGCCCCGGCCTCATCCTTATAAATAGGCGTCGACTTCTTCATTCACCTTTTTTTCGAAGATTCATAAACCATCTGCCATTGATATACATTTCGAAGCTTTTCCTCTTTGCGATTCTTGCGTCCAGATTCCTCTGTGTTTGCTCTAGATTTTGGTTTCTCGAAGGTAATCCATCTTACATTTCCTTTTCTTCTTCCAATTTCGTGAATTTTTCTCTTCTTTTTGCACTTTCTTTGATCACAACTGTAATCCCGGCCGTGAACCGCCGCCGCACCGCCGACCTGTGATAGCGTCACCGTCGTGACTTCGCCGTCGGCGTTTTTGTACTTATACTTCCTCATAACTCCTCCATTACTATTTTGAATGGAGTTTTCCCCCTCAAGTTCCTCTCAATCCGGACCCGGGCGAAACCCAGAAAAACGACCCGTAAATCCAGCTTCTCCGCGCAGATCTGTTCGCCAAGCGTTGGCGAACAACCCACGCACATTATTGGTGGACGAAGGCACGGACTCAGATGCGAGCTCCGTTGTTCGCTCGATAGAAATGTACGCCGCTGATCGCTCTGGCGATCAAGAAGAGATTCACCCTCTTGCTCGCGAACCCGAAATGTCTTCTGACCTTGGAGAAGATTCTGCGGTAGTGGCCGCGGAGATAGAGGGTTCAATTGACCTCGAGGGCGAGCAGCGAGGTCCCACTCTCACTTGGGAGTTTTTAAGGGAGATCAATTTTCCCATTCCTCAAACTACACCAGAATCTCGGATCCCGGAAGGAGTTGTTTGTGATGACGAGTGGGCGGGCTATTCTGCTCGCTACTCGAAGACCTTTGTCCCCACATTGAGGGTAATTATGAAGACTCAGGGTGGGGATTTTGCAGCGAGCAAAATTGCTAGTGTACTTGTGGAGGGTGATCTGGCGAGCATCCGTGCAACATACAAGATCCCTTATGATATATTCATGTATGCGCTGAAGGAAGGAGAGACTGTTGATCGCCCCCCACCTGGTTGCACGGCGATCAACTTGGATGTGCTAAACACGGGTTTTTCGCTCCCCGTTCATCCGTTCATTGGTCGTTTCTTGTCTGACATGAATCTGGCGATCACTCAAATCACTCCAAATGGTTGGAGTACTCTTCTAGCCTTCATGACTCTTTTTGGTCTTGAGGGTTACAAGAATAAAATAACAACTGCGGAGCTTCTCTATGCCTTAACTATTTCTGCTCAGCAAGAAGACGGTGCTGGCTGGTATTATGTTAAGGCGAAGACCGGAGTGAAACTTGTTGAAGGTGTTCCCAATAAAATCAAGGGTTGGCATTGTCAATTCTTCTATATTGGTGGAGATTGGCGAGCAACTGAGGGGTTCACTGGCGGGCAGGCGCGCATCATGTCACCTGAAGGCTTTGGAATCATCAAACGTAGGGCTAACTTTGTCTTGCTAATTCATAAGTAGGACTAATTTTAATCCTCTTCGTTGTTTTGCAGGTCCGAGAATCTTGAAGTGGGGGCATCCCGATCTTAGCGACGAATACCTCTTCACGTTAGCCGTCATTTCTCTTCGCGACGCTGCTAGTTGCGATTTGGATCATCTTTCAAAAGCTCACTGCCGCAAGCTTGCTGGCTTGATTACGAGTCCCCACCATCTTGAAGCTCAGGCTACTATCCCTGAAGGTAATCTTCTTTATTCTTGTTCTTGTTGTTCGCTTATTCTTTCCTGCTCGCCTAAACTCCTTGTATTTGTTAGATCAACGAGTTACCGTTGCTATCCCGTCTGTGCCTGAATCATACTACTTGCTCGCCAGACGAGTTAAACAGATGGCCGAAGCTTCGAGAAGGAAAATGGACCCTCCTCTGGCCATCATTCGCCTTCGAGCAGGGGAAAACCCCTCTGGTCGCCCAGCAGCCGGAGCTGGTCGCCGTAGGCAGGGGGTTAAAGTCACTTCCTCTCCGCGGGATGTGAGGAAGGAGAAGGAGAGGGAACGGGATAGGGAGAAGAAGAAAGTGCCCCGGGGCGACGATGTTCGCTGTGATGATCGTGCCTCGAAGCGATAAAAAACTGTGGGGGAGGCGAGCAGCATTGCTCCCAGATCTTCTGCGTCTAAGTCCACCTCCTTGGAAGTGGTGGACGAACAACAAGTGGTCGCTGGCCTGGTAGCGACCAAGAGAGGGGACAATCCCAAAGATACTTCTTATTTGGGTTGGGACCCCGTTAAAATCAAGGAGTAAGTTAATTGTCTTCGATTTGTTTATTGTTCGCCGCTTAACGCAATGTTGCTCGCTTACCGACTATTGTATTTCTGTTTTAGGTATAACCCAACGCATTATCCTGGTCGCGGGACTACTCTTCACCATTTCTCTGTGGTGAAGAATGCACCTTCTTCGTTCTCTGACATCCCAGATGTCCCTGTTCGCCGAGCAGCCGAGACAGTTCCAAGGGCCTGGACGAAATCGACGAACACCCTTGTAGCTAGCCAATCTGCTAGTGACAATGTTCGCTTGGTGGCGTACAATGCTAGCCATCAATTGATCCAGTCCCAGATGCTGCTCGACCAAGTCATGGGGCTCGAGCGGACAAACCGTGATTTGGGTCGCCGTGTGGAGAGGATGGACGAAGAAAAAGCCTCCGCCATCAAAGAGTGCCAGGCCGAGCATGCTAAGGAGCTGGCTTTGATGGAGAGGAAGATGGAGGCCTCCTTGGTCGGCGAAAAGAGTGCCTTGGACAAGGCTAAAAAGATGATGCTGGAGGTGAAGTCTTCAGATCTGAGAGCTGAAAGGGCTGAAAAAGAGCGAGCAAACTCGGCTGCTCGCCTGTTAGCTGCCGAGGAACATATCAAGAGGCTGGAGGAAGAGCGCGAGAACATGATCGACTATGAAGTCCATGAACAGGAGGTGTTGGACAAGACCAACTTTGGGTATATCTGTGCATTTGCCGAATGTTTGAGGTCTGTCCACTTCGCCTACGAGCACAAGCAAGATATCCGTGGCGCGGTGAAGGCGGACTTCATTGAATATGTCAAGAATTACCCCCCTGCTCCTGGTACAACCCTGTTCGTCTCTGACCTGGCTGATCTTGGCTTCCCCCTGGATGTCTTCGGCGAAGAGGTTGACATCGCCGCTCCAACCTATGGCGGCCAGCCCGATCCCACACCAGTGGCGACTAGCGCAGCAGCCACTGATGAGGTCTTTGAGGGGTTACCTTCGCTTCCCTTAACTCCTATAGATGGGGCTGGTACAAGTGCCCCGGGCGAGCAGCCGAGTGCTCTGGCGACCAGCGCTGCAGATGCTCCTCCTCCTTCTTGAAGACTTAGTTTTAGTGTTTTTTGTTAAAAGGATGTATTTCTTCTCTTTTTTTTTTTGTTCCCACTTGTTCATCCTTATTGTAAACATATTTTGCTTTTAATGAAAAGGTAGTTTCTCACTTAGTTGCTCGCCTATTGTTTTTGCTTATGACTTAGTTTCTAAATGTTCCTTTTTTTTTCAAGGTAAACACTTAGTGAAAATTTTAAGTTGGTCGTTTGGTTCTTGTAGAACTCGACCTTTAATTGCTTGGGCCTCTTTGGTCGCTTATGGACTTGGCCTTATACTAATGTGGGCTATTGGTCCGCTACGGACTTAGCCTTGTTTTTGCATTTAATAAGCTCTATTATTCATCTTATAACAGACTTGCACTTTGCAATTTTTTAGGCGAGCAACTGAGTAATCTGGTCTTAAAAGGCTCAAAAATCTCAAAGAAAGCAGGATAAATGTTAAATACAATACTGTTCGCCTAGTAACTGCATAACTGCTTGCTTATATATAAACTTGTGCAAAAAGCTTCAAAATTACAAAAAGTCATAAGGGATCTATTTGTAAAACTTCTAAGACTTACAGGACTTCATTGATAGTACTTCTTGAGCAAAGTAGTATTCCAGGAGTATTGGGACGACTTGCCTTCCATGTCTTCAAGGTCGTATGTGCCGTTGTGCCACTTATTCGTCACCTTGTATGGGCCCTCCCAAGTCGGGCCGAATACTCCTGGTGGTGTTAAAACTTTTCGAAGTACTAAGTCCCCAATTTCGAATTCTCTTGCTTTTACTTGAGAGTTGTAGTACTTCGCCGCTCTTTTCTTATAAATTGCATTTTTCAATTCTGCTGTTATTCTTTTTTCTTCAAGCAAGTCCAACTCTGCTGCCAGTGCGGAGTTATTTTCCTCTTCGTCAAACGCAGCTGTTCGACCTGTCGGGATTTTTAGCTCAATTGGTATTACTGCTTCCGTCCCGAACGCCATTGTGAAGGGTGTTTCGCCTGTACTTGTTCTGTGTGATACTCGGTATGCCCACAACACCTCCGGCAGCTCCTCAGACCATTTCCCCTGTTTGTCGGCTAAGCGGATCTTCAAAATATGTTTGATTATTTTGTTCACTGCTTCCACTTGGCCATTCGACTGGGGATGGTACGGTGTTGAAAAATGTTTCTTCATTCCCCACTTTTCACAAAAATCTCTTATCTTTTTCCCTTCAAACTGCTTTCCGTTATCCGTCACGATCGCTTGAGGCACCCCGAAGCGGCAAACAATGTTTCTCCATATGAAGTTAATCATTTTTTCCTGTGTGATTCGCACAAGCGTTTCTGCCTCAGCCCACTTCGTGTAATATTCTACTGCCACCACTGCGAATCGAACATTTCCTTTTCCCGGTGGAAAAGGCCCGATGAGGTCAATTCCCCATTTCGCAAATGGCCACGGACTATTGACTGAAATTAGTTCGTGTGGGGGCTTGTGGATGTTCGGGGCGAACAACTGACACCTGTGACAAGTTCGGGCAACGTTGATTGCGTCCTGGAGAAGGGTCGGCCAATAATATCCTTATCTTATGGTCTTGTACGCTAGTGCTCGTCCTCCAGCGTGATTTCTGCATATGCCTTCATGAATTTCCTTCAGTACTGCTTGTCCTTGCCCCCTAGCCAAGCATTTCAGAAGTGGGAGCGAAATTCCTCTCTTGTACAACTGTCCGTCCATCATGGTGTATCTTGCTTCTCTTTTGACCAACTTGTTAGCTTCAAACGGGTTGTCTGGATTTTTGTCGTTTTGTAAATATTCAGTGATTGGTATCCTCCAGTCGTCCTCTTCGAAATCTTCGTTGACTTGATACATTTTGTAGTCTTCGGTTGACGGCTTGGACATTTTTGTTAGCGTAACTCCTGTCAACTCTGCTGGTCCTGTGCTACTTGCTAGCTTGGCTAATGCATTTGCTTGAGCATTATTGTCTCTTGGTATCTGTTCGATGTATATTTGTTCGAACAAGGAGGCCAGGTTAGCAACAATCTTTTGATACAAAGCCATGTTCTCGTCCTTTGCCTCGTACTCTCCTCGAACTTGGTTGACAATCAGCTGTGAATCTCCGAAAATCTGTAATTTTCTTACTCCAACTGCTAATGCTAGCCGCAATCCAGCGATCAATGCTTCATATTCTGCTTCGTTGTTTGTCGCCATGAACTCAAAACGAACAGTCCGCTTGCTTTTTTTTACTAACACTGGGTTTGCCACCCATTGTGGGCACAAGGTTTGTCTGATCAGATCATTGTCCAACAACTTCTTGACCTCCACGTCAAGCGCTTCATACTTGTCGGGTCCAAACTTCCTCCTCTTCTGATGGATTGGCTTCTTCCTTGGGTCGATGTTGAGTCTGTGGCAGGCATGTTCGGGGCTGATGCCCACCATGTCTGCATGCGACCATACGAACACATCGAGGTTTGTTTTAAGAAACTCAATCATGTTGGTCCTATACGGCTCGGGCAGCTCGGACCCTATGAAGAGTTCTAAGCCCTCTTGGTTCGGGTCGACTTTTACAGTCTCCAACTCTTCAACCGGGGTAGCCCTTCGTTTCTGGCCTTTCCATCTGGGGTCAATAATGGGTCCTTCTGCCTTTGGCTCATCTTCGATCTCCATCGGTTCTGCTCCCAGTCGCGGCTCGATGTCCTCTGCGTCGACGTCCGTTGCCATTGTCTGTTTTTCTTCGGTGTTGGTTGCAGCAGCTTCTCTACCTCTTGTTTGGACAAACTGTCCGTCTTCGCGTTCCTGCTCGTCCTCGTCCAACTGTGCGCCTACGCACAGCTGCTCGTCAACTGTTCGTCTGCGCACAGCTGCTCGTCGACTTCCATTATTTCAGTATCGATGGAAGTCATGGCCTCGCTATCGCCTCCGTCCTTGTTTGAGCACCTGTTTGTCATGTTGACTTGGTGATCCTTCAATTGTATCTGCAAAAGACACGCACGAGCCTTCTTCTGGTCTCCCTTGACTGTACCTGCACCTTTCTTTGTTGGGAATTTTAAACAATAATAGTACGTTGAAACAGCTGCTTTGAATTCATGCAAGAAAGGACGGCCGAGGAACCCGTTATAGGTGGACTGTTGGTCTACAACCAGGAAGTCTACCATCCTATTCAGTTTCCTTTTCGGGTCCTCGACCGATACAAGCTCGACTGCCAACGTAACTATTCCTAGCGGGACGGTCACAGTATTTCCAAATCCTACAATTTTGTGATCACAGTCCTTGATGTACTCGGCGTAATCTCCCAGCTGGTCCACCGTGCTTTTGAACAGGATGTTCATATAGGAACCAGTATCGACAAGTAGACGGTGCACTTTTGTCCCCATAATATTGGCACAAATGACCAACGAGTCATTGTGGGGAGTGAGTACTCCGTCTAAGTCTTTTTCTGAGAAAGTTAGGTCCCCTGTTCATTTGGTCGATGGATTCGCACCCACTTCCATCACTTGATCCACTGCTCTCAGTTCTGCTTTCCTCTTTCTTTTTAACGCAGGTGGTCTCCCATCAGAACAACCACCTACTGGTCCAGTGGGTTCCAGCATTAAGATCTCCGGAATAGGCCTTGCTGGGGCTGCTGGGACCTTTCTTCCTCTCTTACCAGCTTTGCTTGGTTGTTCATCGCTGTCTCCTTCATCCGAACTGGATGGTACTAGCGCCCTTGGTCTTTTACCTGGTTCCCTTTTCACGAACTCGGACAGCTTTCCTTCCTCATAGAACCTCCACAACTGCTTCAATAAATCTCGGCACTCGCTTGTGAAGTGGCTGATGTTCTGATGATATGCGCAGTATTTGTTCGGGTTCAGTTTTCCTCTCTCTTGCCTTATCCTCCACGGCTCTGATAACATATCCCTGTCTTTAACGTTGTCGTACACAGCGTCCACGGACATGGTAAGGACTTGATTCAACTTTTCTTTCAACTCAGCTCCCTCATTGAACGACTTCATGTTCTTCAGAGCTTTGTAATCACTCCCTCCAGACTTCTTGCCAAACTTTTTTGGATCAGCTTTGTCTCCCAACTCTCTGTGCAGGGCCTCCTGCATCGACACGTGGATTCCTGCTTTGTGTCTGAATTCCGCGTATGTTTTTGGGCAAGTCAAATGCATCTCCTTCCACAGATCAGTTCCTTTCTTCAATCCAGCCATCACTGCCACTATCTTCGTATCTTCACTCACCATTTCGCCTTCCAACAAAACTTTATCAAATCTTTCCAGAAATTGCTTATCAGACTCCTCGTCTCCTTGTCTGATATATGCCAGACGGTGTCTGTGGGTCAAGTAGGACCCGACAGTTGAGAAATGAGATAAAAACTTTTTGCTTAGTTGGGCGAAAGAGTTGATGGAGCCGGGAGTCAATGCCGAAAACCATCTGTGCGGGCCATCTCCAAGGGTGAGTGGAAAATTTCGGCATTGTGTGGCGTCGGTTGCCCCCATTGAGATCATGAAATTCGAATATTTCGTCACATGAATTCGAGGGTCCGACGTTCCCTCATACAAATTGATGGCTGGAAATTGTATCTTCTTCTGGATTGGTGCATTGAGGATAAACAGAGATAACGGTGAAGAAGGGAGAATAGTTGATCCGACACCTCTCTGGGATTCCAATTGTTTCTGCAATTCCTCGATTGCCTTTCTCATTTCTTGTCATTCATTTGGAGGAGTCCTCCCGTTGGAAGGCTGTTCATCGTGGTTGGGTTCAGCAACTTCTTCACGGTGCAGTTCCTTGCCAACAGGACGTTTCTCCTGAGTCGTCTTCCTAGCAGCGTTGTTAGCTCCATTTGGCCCTAGTCGGCCAAAAGCTGATCTTCGGATTCAGTCATGCACTGACGGGCGAGCAGGAGGGCGTGATCGCTCCTCGTTCTTCTTGGATGACTCTCTTCTGTTCGCATTCCTTGTTCCTAACCTTTCCAAAGCGCTTGTTCGGGATGTACTTTTGCTTGACTCGTCAACCCGGCTTGGTGATGACTCTCCTCTGCTCCCCAAACGTTCACTCAGGGGAGTTTTTCCTTTATTTCTGCGGGCTTCCTCGCTGTCGGCTTCGTCCCGACGTGCATCTTCTCTCATTTTACTTCTTTGTTCGCCTGTTCACCCCTGCTCGCCTGCTCGATCGGTTGTTGCCGGTGCTCTTGACGGTCCGGCCGCTTGTCGATTTTGCAATGACTGAAGGACAGCGGTCATTTTTGCTAGTTCTTCGGGGTTTTGAGCAAGAGCTTCAACTTCCGGTGGAATTGTGTCAATGGTGACTTGGATATTCCTCTGCGAAGTTGCTCTCACTGTTCGGACATGTCCTTCGGTAGATGAAACCCTAGTTCTTGACCTAGGATTCGGGGATGCGCTCGAATGTCGTTCTTCTTGCGATCTAATCATCTTTTTAAGAGTCACTAGCCTTGTATATATGAGTATGGTGGTTTTGAAAACCCTAGTTTATATACACATGCATTCAAACTCTTAAAGTGATATGTAAGTGGATAACTTTGCTCCGAGTAGTGTGCACACTTAATTTACGGTGGTGTCTTCCTGGATTCCGGCTAAATTCTGCAGATTCCGGTGAATATCTTCAAGCTTCCTTCGAATATTTCATAAATCGGAGGTTCGAACCCTTTCTCTAGTGCCAATTGTTGATGATCTTTTCGTAATCAAGATGATTAGTGGCTGTTTTTACCCAATGAAGATCATCAAACAAGAACTATGTTCATGGGATTTGGCTAAATAATGCTTAAGGAATAATTTTGCAAGAGTTTTTTTCTATTTTATTCAATTGTTCTCCCCCTTTTCATGTACATGAAGGGAGTATTTATAGACATACAAAGAGGCCATGTGTCACCATCTTGGTGGCATAACCATTGGATCTTTGCCAAGTGTTAGGACACTTGTACAACATCTACACTATTGCTCATTGGATGGGTGCCAAGTGTTAAGACACTTGGACCATATCTAAGCTAGTGACCCTTGGAGTTCCCAATGTTGTACTTGGTCTTTAGCACTACTGAGATGCTCTCGACGGTGACCGGTTGCTCGCTTGTACATCTTCGTTGGATGTCGTGATCCTTTGCATTCCAAGTTGTTTGCTCCTTGCTTGGGATCGTTTACAATGTTGCTCGTTTCATTACGAATCTGTTCGCCTGAATTGCTTTTGTGTTGAACTATGCAAAGTTGTTCGCCCAATCCTGCTTGCCATATTAGAGCTCCTTTACAAAGTTGTTCGCTCCACAAAGCTGTTAGCTTCTTTCATTTATTGTCCTGTTATCAAGTTTAATGATAATCGTTTCGTTTATTAATCACTCCGTTGTTCGCCCATTAACGATTTGTAATACTAATATTACCCTCAACCACCCTCAACCCTCAACCCTCAACCCTCAACCTTAAACCCTTAACCCTAAACTCTCAACCTTAAACCCTTACCCTTGCTAGTGTTACTAATAATGTGTGTTAGTATTATTTTTTGCTACAAAATTAAATTGTTATCACTGAATTTAATTTTTATGAATAAAAATATTAGTAAAAGCATTCTCACTTAAATTATGGCTTCTAATTCGAATGATTAAATTGGAAATTGTTGAGAATTAATCGATATTGGACTCATAACGTTAGAAAATAACAATTGTATTACTTTACATCAATTATTTTGAAATATCTTCTAATTTATAAAAATTATATAGAAACATGGGAGATTTTGTAACAATTATTTTGAAATGTCTTCTAATTTTTAACAATTTAATATAATTCGAATGATTAAAATGTTAGAAAATAATAATTGTATTACTTAACATCACTATTGGTAACACTATCGATGTGTATTTGTGTTGATGACTTTTTTTGTAATCAAGATGATTAGTGGCTGTTTTTACCCAATGAAGATCACCAAACAAGAACTATGTTCATGGGATTTGGCTAAATAATGCTTAAGGAATAATTTTGCAAGAGTTTTTTCTATTTTATTCAATTGTTCTCCCCCTTTTTATGTACATGAAGGGAGTATTTATAGACATACAAAGAGACCATGTGTCACCATCTTGGTGGCTTAACCATTGGATCTTTGTCAAGTGTTAGGACACTTGTACAACATCTACACTATTGCTCATTGGATGGGTGTCAAGTGTTAAGACACTTGGACCATATCTAAGCTAGTGACCCTTGGAGTTCCCAATGTTGTACTTGGTCTATGGCACTACTGAGATGCTCTCGACGGTGACCGGTTGCTCGCTTGTACGTCTTCGTTGGATGTCGTGATCCTTTGCATTCCAAGTTGTTTGCTCCTTGCTTGGGATCGTTTACAATGTTGCTCGTTTCATTACGAATATGTTCGCCTGAATTGCTTTTGTGTTGAACTATGCAAAGTTGTTCGCCCAATCCTTCTTGCCATATTAGAGCTCATTTACAAAGTTGTTCGCTCCACAAAGCTGTTAGCTTCTTTCATTTATTGTCTTGTTATCAAGTTTAAAGATAATCGTTTCGTTTATTAATCACTCTGTTGTTCGCCCATTAACGATTTGTAATACTAATATTACCCTCAACCACCCTCAACCCTCAACCTTAAACCCTTAACCCTAAACTCTCAACCTTAAACCCTTACCCTTGCTAGTGTTACTAATAATGTGTGTTAGTATTATTTTTTGGTACAAAATTAAATTGTTATCACTGAATTAAATTTTTAAGAATAAAAATATTAGTAAAAGCATTCTCACTTAAATTATGTCTTCTAATTCTAATGATTAAATTGGAAATTGTTGAAAATTAATCGAGAATGGACTCATAACGTTAGAAAATAACAATTGTATTACTTTACATCAATTATTTTGAAATATCTTCTAATTTATAAAAATTATATCGAAACATGGGAGATTTTGTAACAATTATTTTGAAATGTCTTCTAATTTTTAACAATTTAATATAATTCGAATGATTAAAATGTTAGAAAATAATAATTGTATTACTTAACATCACTATTGGTAACACTATCAATGTGTATTTGTAATACTAATATTACACTCAACCACCCTCAACCCTCAACCCTCAACCCTTAACCCTAAACCCTCAACCCTAAACCCTTACCCTTGCTAGTGTTACTAATAATGTGTGTTAGTATTATTTTTTGCTACAAAATTAAATTGTTATCACTGAATTTAATTTTTATGAATAAAAATATTAGTAAAAGCATTCTCACTTAAATTATGGCTTCTAATTCGAATGATTAAATTGGAAATTGTTGAGAATTAATCGATATTGAACTCATAACGTTAGAAAATAACAATTGTATTACTTTACATCAATTATTTTGAAATATCTTCTAATTTATAAAAATTATATCGAAACATGGGAGATTTTGTAACAATTATTTTGAAATGTCTTCTAATTTTTAACAATTTAATATAATTCGAATGATTAAAATGTTAGAAAATAATAATTGTATTACTTAACATCACTATTGGTAACACTATCAATGTGTATTTGTAATACTAATAATACCCTCAACCACCCTCAACCCTAAACCCTTAACCCTAAACCCTCAACCCTAAACCCTTACCCTTGCTAGTGTTACTAATAATGTGTGTTAGTATTATTTTTTGCTACAAATTAAATTGTTATCACTGAATTTAATTTTTATGAATAAAAATATTAGTAAAAGCATTCTCACTTAAATTATGGCTTCTAATTCGAATGATTGAATTGGAAATTGTTGAGAATTAATCGATATTGGACTCATAATGTTAGAAAATAACAATTGTATTACTTTACATCAATTATTTTGAAATATCTTCTAATTTATAAAAATTATATCGAAACATGGGAGATTTTGTAACAATTATTTCGAAATGTCTTCTAATTTTTAACAATTTAATATAATTCGAATGATTAAAATGTTAGAAAATAATAATTGTATTACTTAACATCACTATTGGTAACACTATCAATGTGTATTTGTAATACTAATATTACCCTCAACCCTAAACCCCCAACCTTAAACTCTTACCCTTGCTAGTGTTACTAATAATGTGTGTTAGTATTATTTTTTGCTACAAAATTAAATTGTTATCACTGAATTTAATTTTTATGAGTAAAAATATTAGTAAAAGCATTCTCACTTAAATTATGTCTTCTAATTCTAATGATTAAATTAGAAATTGTTGAGAATTAATCGAGAATTGACTCATAACGTTAGAAAATAACAATTGTATTACTTTACATCAATTATTTTAAAATATCTTCTAATTTATAAAAATTATATCGAAATATGGGAGATTTTGTAACAATTATTTCGAAATGTCTTCTAATTTTTAAAAATTTAATATAATTCGAATGATTAAAATGTTAGAAAATAATAATTGTATTACTTAACATCACTATTGGTAACACTATCAATGTGTATTTGTAATACTAATATTACCCTCAACCCTAAACCCACAACCTTAAACCCTTACCCTTACTAGTGTTACTAATAATGTGTGTTAGTATTACTTTTTGCTACAAAATTAAATTGTTATCACTGAATTAAATTTTTATGAATAAAAATATTAGTAAAAGCATTCTCACTTAAATTATGTCTTCTAATTCTAATGATTAAATTGGAAATTGTTGAGAATTAATCGAGAATGGACTCATAACGTTAAAAAATAACAATTGTATTACTTTACATCAATTATTTTGAAATATCTTCTAATTTATAAAAATTATATAGAAACATGGGAGATTTTGTAACAATTATTTCGAAATGTCTTCTAATTTTTAACAATTTAATATAATTTGAATGATTAAAATGTTAGAAAATAATAATTGTATTACTTTACATCACTATTGGTAACACTATCAATGTGTATTTGTAATACTAATATTACCCTCAACTAGGCCTGTTATACGAGCCGAGCGAGCCCGAGTAGCGGAAGCTCGAGCTCGGCTCGTATATGTATCGAGCTCGGCTCGAGCTCGCTCGATAAGGCTACCGAGCTCGAAATGAGGCTCGGCTCGGCTCGAAAATTAAACTATTATACTCGAGCTCGAGCTCGACTCGTTTAACAAAATGAGCTCGGCTCGATCAAGCTCGAACTCAAAATCCAGAAAAATTCAGAATTCCACAAATAGCAGAACTGCTAAATTTCACAACCCAACTCGAGCATTGTTGAATCAATTGAACAAGCCAACCAGAATCAACAAAAATCCAAACGAAAATAGAAATTAAAAAACCCAGATATATGCCTACAAATCCAAAATCAAACTCACGGTCCTATTAATAAAACCACCAAAAAAAAGTCATTTGATACAATTCAAATTCAATAAACCACATTCTTCATTTCAATAAACCAGAGAACATTCGTATACATTGTTGAACAAAAACTAAAAACTTATCAGATCTAAAATCTTGAAGTGATAGTAGGGAAAGAGTTAGAGGTGATCTAGAAATGGAAGTGGCGGCGGGGGTGTTGGGCATCGGGCGGCGACTGGCGGCGTTGGGCACAGAGCGGTCGGTGGTGGCGATCTGGAAGCGGAGGTGGGCAGTCGGAGTTGTTGATGTTGGGCGACGACTAGCGGCATTGGGCGACGACTAGCGGCGCTGGGCTGCCGCCGATCGGTTGTGGCGGTCGAAAAATTGGGATTTGAGAGTTCTTTTTGGTGAGCGGCGCTGGATGTGGTGAAATGAGAGTGAAGACATGGAGAGAGAAATGAGAATATATATGTGTGGTGTGACCTAATAGAGGAATTTACATATATACCCCTATTTTTCGAGCCTAACCGAGTAGCTCGCGAGCCGAGCCGAGCTCGGCTCGTTAAGCAATCGAGCAATTTTCGAGCTCGAGCTCGGCTCGTTTAACCCTACGAGTCGAGCCGAGTCGAGCCTTAACGAGCCGAGCCGAGCCGAGCTCACGAGCAGCTCGTTTCGTTTAACAGCACTACCCTCAACCCTCAACCCTCAACCCTAAACACCCAACCCTAAACTCTTACCCTTGATAGTGTTACTAATAATGTGTGTTGGTATTATTTTTTGCTACAAAATTAAATTGTTATCACTGAATTTAATTTTTATGAATAAAAATTTTAGTAAAAGCATTCTCACTTAAATTATGTCTTCTAATTCTAATGATTAAATTAGAAATTGTTGAGAATTAATCGAGAATTGACTCATAACGTTAGAAAATAACAATTGTATTACTTTACATCAATTATTTTGAAATATCTTCTAATTTATAAAAATTATAACGAAATATGGGAGATTTTGTAACAATTATTTCGAAATGTCTTCTAATTTTTAACAATTTAATATAATTCGAATGATTAAAATGTTAGAAAATAATAATTGTATTACTTAACATCACTATTGATAACACTATCAATGTGGATTTGTAATACTAATATTACCCTCAACCCTAAACCCTTACCCTTGCTAGTGTTACTAATAATGTGTGTTAGTATTATTTTTTACTACAAAATTAAATTGTTATCACTGAATTTAATTTTTATGAATAAAAATATTAGTAAAAGCATTCTCACTTAAATTATGTCTTCTAATTCTAATGATTAAATTGGAAATTGTTGAGAATTAATCGAGAATGGACTCACAACGTTAGAAAATAACAATTGTATTACTTTACATCAATTATTTTGAAATATCTTCTAATTTATAAAAATTATATCGAAACATGGGAGATTTTGTAACAATTATTTCGAAATGTCTTCTAATTTTTAACAATTTAATATAATTCGAATGATTAAAATGTTAGAAAATAATAATTGTATTACTTAACATCACTATTGGTAACACTATCAATGTGTATTTGTAATACTAATATTACCCTCAACCCTAAACCCTCAACCCTCAACCCTCAACCCTAAACCGTTACCCTTGCTAGTGTTACTAATAATGTGTGTTAGTATTATTTTTTGCTACAAAATTAAAATGTTATCACTGAATTAAATTTTTATGAATAAAAATATTAGTAAAAGCATTCTCACTTAAATTATGTCTTCTAATTCTAATGATTAAATTGGAAATTGTTGAGAATTAATCGAGAATGGACTCATAACGTTAGAAAATAACAATTGTATTACTTTACATCAATTATTTTGAAATATCTTCTAATTTATAAAAATTATATCGAAACATGGGAGATTTTGTAACAGTTATTTTGAAATGTCTTCTAATTTTTAACAATTTAATATAATTCGAATGATTAAAATGTTAGAAAATAATAATTGTATTACTTAACATCACTATTGGTAACACTATCAATATGTATTTTAAATACTAATATTACCCTCAACCCTAAACCCTCAACCCTCAACCCTCAACCCTCAACCCTAAACCCTTAACCCTAAACCCTCAACCCTAAACCCTTACCCTTGCTAGTGCTACTAATAATGTGTGTTAGTATTATTTTTTGCTACAAAATTAAATTGTTATCACTGAATTTAATTTTTATGAATAAAAATATTAGTAAAAGCATTCTCACTTAAATTATGGCTTCTAATTCGAATGATTAAATTGGAAATTGTTGAGAATTAATCGATATTGGACTCATAACGTTAGAAAATAACAATTGTATTACTTTACATCAATTATTTTGAAATATCTTCTAATTTATAAAAATTATATAGAAACATGGGAGATTTTGTAACAATTATTTCGAAATGTCTTCTAATTTTTAACAATTTAATATAATTCGAATGATTAAAATGTTAGAAAATAATAATTGTATTACATAACATCACTATTGGTAA
Organism: Ballota nigra; assembly: GCA_947034835.1. Taxonomy (NCBI): domain Eukaryota; kingdom Viridiplantae; phylum Streptophyta; class Magnoliopsida; order Lamiales; family Lamiaceae; genus Ballota; species Ballota nigra. Next base: position 44,598,825 of record OX344721.1, read on the forward strand.
CACTATCAATGTGTATTTGTAATACTAATATTACCCTCAACTCCCAACCCTAAACTCTTACCCTTGCTAGTGTTACTAATAATGTGTGTTAGTATTATTTTTTGCTACAAAATTAAATTGTTATCACTGAATTTAATTTTTATGAATAAAAATATTAGTAAAAGCATTCTCACTTAAATTATGGCTTCTAATTCGAATGATTAAATTGGAAATTGTTGAGAATTAATCGATATTGAACTCATAACGTTAGAAAATAACAATTGTATTACTTTACATCAATTATTTTGAAATATCTTCTAATTTATAAAAATTATATCGAAATATGGGAGATTTTGTAACAATTATTTCGAAATGTCTTCTAATTTTTAACAATTTAATATAATTCGAATGATTAAAATGTTAGAAAATAATAATTGTATTACTTAACATCACTATTGGTAACACTATCAATGTGGATTTGTAATACTAATATTACCCTCAACCCTAAACCCTCAAACCTTACTCTTGCTAGTGTTACTAATAATGTGTGTTAGTATTATTTTTTACTACAAAATTAAATTGTTATCACTGAATTTAATTTTTATGAATAAAAATATTAGTAAAAGCATTCTCACTTAAATTATGTCTTCTAATTCTAATGATTAAATTGGAAATTGTTGAGAATTAATCGAGAATGGACTCATAACGTTAGAAAATAACAATTGTATTACTTTACATCAATTATTTTGAAATATCTTCTAATTTATAAAAATTATATCGAAACATGGGAGATTTTGTAACAATTATTTCGAAATGTCTTCTAATTTTTAACAATTTAATATAATTCGAATGATTAAAATGTTAGAAAATAATAATTGTATTACTTAACATCACTATTGGTAACACTATCAATGTGTATTTGTAATACTAATATTACCCACAACCCTAAACCCTCAACCCTCAACCCTAAACCCTTACCCTTGCTAGTGTTACTAATAATGTGTGTTAGTATTATTTTTTGCTACAAAATTAAATTGTTATCACTGAATTTAATTTTTATGAATAAAAATATTAGTAAAAGCATTCTCACTTAAATTATGTCTTCTAATTCGAATGATTAAATTGGAAATTGTTGAGAATTAATCGAGAATGGACTCATAACGTTAGAAAATAACAATTGTGTTACTTTACATCAATTATTTTGAAATATCTTCTAATCAATTATTTTGAAATATCTTCTAATTTATAAAAATTATATCGAAACATGGGATATTTTGTAACAATTATTTCGAAATGTCTTCTAATTTTTAACAATTTAATATAATTCGAATAATTAAAATGTTAGAAAAAAATAATTTTATTACTTAACATCACTATTGGTAACACTATGATGTATGTATAATATTATGGTTGTATGTATAGAGTGAATAAAGACAAATTTATAAAAAGATGGAGGTAATCATTGCCTTGAAAACATAAAAAATCTTTTTTTAATTGGTAAATTTTTTCAAATTTTCAAATTCAAATTCATTCAAAATTTGAAAATTTTAATTTTGGCTCCAAAAATTAAAGTAAGGGTAGATTTGGACTTCTCATGTCCTAAAATGACGAATATACCCTTTCTGGATGTCCAGAATCTGGATGTTTAGCATTGTCCTTATTTTATATTACAATTCAACACAATCATTCAATCATTACCTCTTTAATAAATAATAATAGGGTCAATTACCTAGAGGCACAATTGGGAAGGTGTAATTGCATTAAAGCCCACTACTTTCCCTTCATTTCAAGACTCCCCATTTGTGGGGTCCACAAGCCAAAAACCAGCAGCCCCCTTTCTGACTTTGCAGGCGTGTCAGAAGGGGTTGCAGACTGTTTTTTTTTTTTTTTTTTTTTTTTTTTTGAATATTACATATTTTTTTGTAGGCTGATATTTTTTGCTTTTTATTGAATTTTTGAATTTACATCACCCAATTTTCTTTCTTTTTTTTTTTACCGAGTTTCCATTTTCTTTTATTAATATAGCCACTTTTTTTATTTTCTTTTCTTTCCAGTTTTTTTAACCCAAAATTCCTTTTTTTTTTCTTTTACCCAAAAATCCTTTTCTTTTTCTTTTCTTCCCAGTTTTAATTCCCACAATTTTATTACCTACAATTTAAAAACTACATATTTAAAAACTAAAATTACATCCACTGTATCTTCTATACTTCTAATCATCCACAATTTTTGCAGAAAATGTAGAAAAATATATTTGCATATATAGTTGCAGAAATGCAAAATTTATTTGAATATATGGTTGCAGAAATGCAAAATATATTTGAATATATGGTTGCATATATTCAAAATTTATTTGAATATATGGTTGCATGTATTAAAAAATTATTTGAATATATGGTTGCATATATTCAAAATTTATTTGAATATATGATTGCCCCAGTATGCCATCTTCTCTTCTCTTTGCTCCACCAGTTGAAAATCTCCCCAACATGAAAACAATAACAGTTGAACATTATTATCAACAAATTCGGTCAAAACAATCAAAAAAATTCATGGAACAATTTATTTGCAGAAGAATGCAAAAAATATTTCCCCTGTATGCCCTCTTCTTTCTCTTCTCTTTGTTCCACCATTTGCAAAGCTCCCCAACATGCAAACAATAACAGTTCAACATTACATAAATTTGTACAAAAAAATACACAAGACCCCACAAATTATTATTAACAAACTCGGCCAAAACACTCATATCAAATTTTGAGCACGATCATCATGCCAGAAATCTTTTAATTTATGGAAAATTCATTTTCCCAGCAACACACCCTTTAATGGTCATATATAATTACTTCATTTACCAAAATTACTTCATTTTCCCAGCAAAAAATCTGGCCTAACTATATCAACCCCAACAATCTGGTCATATATAATCTGGCCTAACAAAAAATCTGGCCTAAAAATCGCAGCAACACCAATCAATAAAAATCCCCCAAATTTCAGTCTAACAAAATATCCAATTTATACTAACAATTAATAAACTCACAAGCTTCTGCAAAATTAAATCATCCGAGAAAAGGAAGAAGAAGAAGAAGAAAAAAGGACGAACCCAGATCGGTGTGAGGAAGCGTCGTGTGGGGCGGATCGGATCGGAGGAGCGCCGTAGGGGAACCCAGATCCGTGTGAGGGAGCGTCGTGTAGGGCGGATCGGAGGAGCGCCGTAGGGAGCGAATCGGAGCAAGGGAGCATCATGGGCGGCGGATCGAAGCAAAGGAGTGGAGTGGTGGAAGGATTGGAGCAGGTGGCGTCGTGGGTCTAAATCGAGCGCGGCGTGGCTGTGGGCGGTGGGGGTAGTGGGCGACGGTGGGGGCTGGTTGTGGTGGTAGGCGGTGGGGGCTGGTGTGGAGGTAGGGGTGGGAGCGGTGGCTGGGGCAGTGGGCGACGGGTGGGGGGAGGGGGTGCTGGTGGACGGTGGGGGCTGGTTGTGGTGGTGGGGGTGGCTGGTTGTGGTGGTGAGGGTGGTGATAGGCGGTAGGGAGTGGGGGATATAGAGGGAGAGCTGGGTTTGGGTTGGGCGGTGGGGTGGGGGATATTTCTGGGTTGAGGGAATAATGGAAGGGGGTGGGTTTTTATTATGCTGGGTTGAGGGTATAATGGAAGGGGGTGTGTTTTAATTGTTTACCGAAAGAAAAAAGGGAAGAAGAGAGAGAAGAGAGAGAGAGAGAGAGAAGAGAGAGGGAGAAAGAGAGAGAGAGATTGAGACCCATAAAAAAAAAAGTAAAAAATGTGTTTTTTTTGAAATAAATTGTGGTGTTGTGAAATAAAATGGGGTTCCATGTAATGAAGGAAAATTGGGGTTGTTTAATGCAATTATGATCCAAAAAATGGGCCTTGAGGCAATTATTTCATAATAATATAATAATACATCATCATTATTGATTTGACATAAAGCCCAATCCACCCCTATTACATCCAATCCAAAACAAACAAAGAATTACTATTCACAGGATTTCCCCCATCCACCTCAAGACGAAAACAAACGTGACCTTATAATTTCAAAAACAAAAAATTCACCACGTAAGACAGAAGTACATTAGCATCCCATGTGGATTCTGGCATCCACATCAGATGTGTGTTGCCTAAAAATGTGTTTGGAGTGTTTTTAAATAGTAACCGAAAGTATGAATTAAAAATCAAGTATAAGCTAGAATCGATGGATTTTGAAAAGTATGAACTAAAAATTATTATTTGGCCTCATCAAATCCACTAAAACCCCATAAAAATATACTCATGGGAACCAAAATCCCAAAATTGAGAATTTAACCTTCATAGTTTAAGAAGAAAATAAAATAGCTGAAAGAAAGTTAAATCACAATACGCTAACTCTTAAAAGCAACAGGTTTTAGGCATTATCTTCCTTATTTTAATGCGTAAAGATAGATGAAAACGAGGTTCCATATATATACTTGAGAGTTGCTTATATGCAAAACAACTAGTTTATAACTATTAGTATATCAACAAATACTTTTGATCGAAATTGGTTTCCAGACTCTTTCTACTCTTGAATATTTATTGCTGACAGAAGGTAGGTAAATGATACAACTAGGTATGAAACAAAGATAAGTTTTCCCCAAGTCATTTTGTTATTCAGTAAATGGTAAAATCCAGGCTTGCTATCTAACTAAGTTACAAAATGGTAAAAACAACGATAGAAAATGAAGCGTACGCTGTTGATCCATTGAGACATTTCCTCCATAGAACAGCCTTTCTGAAAAGAAAAGACAACAAATGTATCAAGACTCAGCTTCTACTTCTCAATTGAAAAGGACAGGCTTGGTGTGAACTTACAACTTAATGGCTGTCGAATGGAAAGCAGGACGTAATATTCCATCTATGTTGCGGGTTTCAACAACTCAATTCCCAAATCCATGAGTAAAGCAAACCGAAACATTTAGTTTTTTCTAACAAGTCGTAATCTAATTATACACGTACAAAAATGTCATCAGAGAAGCATACCCCAAAAACAGTTCTATCTCGATGAAAGCTCCTGCCACTTCTTTACTGCATCATTGTAGCGAGAGATACGAGCAAGAAAAGTTCTCTCACTAGAGGCTATAATGGTAGAAACAGCGTAATCTTTTCCACAATACCCCTGCTCCTTGAGCCACTTATGAAATCTGTATCTAGGTTTGATTTTGTTTTCCAAGTCATGACATAGATATCCGGGGAATACATCTAGGAACTGCAGAGACGAACCCATTTCAGTGCAGAGGTACTCAACCTTTTCTTGAAGATAACTTTGTTTCTGGTTAATAATCCTAGTTGTTAATGCCAACATAGAACAAAGCCTCGAGTATTCAATCCCACTTTCGAGAAGGTAATTGAACCTCTGCTGCAATTCATCCCTATTGCTGTGTAATTGATGCGAGGCTTTAATCGCAAACCTATTCTCTCCAATACCAATGCTGTGTAGGAAATTCAATTTTGTTATCCTATATGCATTGGTTCTTATAGCAAGTATTTTCGTCAACCCTTCTGTATAGTGTTTATCCAAGTCCTCTGTAGAGAGAACTGAGTAAGTATTCAACAAAGATGGATCCCCATTTTGCATCATTTTAAAGAACCATTCATTAAGATTCATTGCCCTCATAATACGAGGCAGATTAGCTATCTTATTCCTCCCAAAAACATAAGGGTACTTTTGTTCAAGAGATTCTATTACCTTTTCTCCCATTCCAAAGTGTTTCAGAAATCCCTTAACCGAAATAACCCGATCCTCTAGGTCAAAACCAAGAATTTCGGGGTTTGAAAGAAGGAGCAATCCAACTTGATCCTTATGGACCTTAAATTCACTAAAGAACTCAATCCTTTTATTCAAATCCTCTTTTGAATACTCAATGAATATGTTCTTGCATCTTCCCATCAAATCCCCAAACTTCCCCATCTCACAACCTGAGTCGTAAAACAGCTTTATTTTTTGGCAAATCTCCAACACAGCATTCACATTACATTCCACAGAGCTCAACAAATTATTATCTAAGAACAGTATTTTCAAATCATCTAATAAACCATCCACATTACTGCACAAAACTTGAGGAAAAGCCAAGCAAATACTAATTACACAGACACTATTAAACCCATAAACATCCTTAATCTCACTAACCTTTCTAACCAATTGCGGCGGATCAATTTCAAAAATCGACCGTTCCTCTTTACACAACAACCCTAATTTACTCCAGGGAAATCCCATCCCCGCCAAAGCACAAATCACATCAAAATGCTTCCAATCGGAAAGAAATAACGTATTCGGCGGTAAAAGAGATCTCGATATAGAATTTTCATCACAGCTCAAGCCAATACTTTCCTGCAAAAATTCGAGCTCGTTGATAGGATGATACCTGAGAAATCGCTTGAGAGAGTGGGCAAAAGTTGAATACGAAAAGGGGATCTTCGACGCGGTTTCCCAGAGACAATGAGGGGAATTCTTCGCTATGTAGTCAGCGTAAAGGAAAGGAACGGAGCGAGTAATGTGGAGATATTCTAAGAGAGCTTTCTGCGATTCTCGAATGGCCTTGGACCTGTACTTCCATGGAATTTTTGAAAACGGCTTTCGAAGATTTGTAGTGGAGGCGCCGGCGAAGCAGCGGTGAGGGATTTTGGTGGTGGTGATTACGACGGAAGCTGCGGCGGAGGTTAGGCGGAGGAGCATAGTAGTTGATGGAGCCAGGGTTCAAGGATTTTGGGACGGTAAAAACAAATAGCTAAGTCAGAAAATAGAGGTTTATATTTATTTATTTTACCTCTTTAAATATTTACATTCTCACTATTGACAAAATTATTATATGAAAATACTTCATAGTAAATTTATCATAAAATTATATTAAAATATCAAATATTTAATTAGAAGTATCGATAATTTCACCAAATGTATTATTCATTTGTGTTGGTGGTATTATACTTAATAATTTAGGACTATTCACGGTACGAACGAAAACGGATATTAATATCCGTGTCTATACCAAAGTTCGGTTATGTTAAAATTTATGTGTCTGTGTCCATACCGAAATTTCGGTACGGTACGGTACGATACAGTATAGATATTTTATTTTTCGATACAGCTCGAAACGGATTTTCGGTTACAAACGAATCAATACGGAGCGCAGCGGAGAAACGAATTTTTTACCCATTTTTTTTTATCATTCTCTGATTTTTTCAATCAATTTTAAAAAAAAACATATTGATGTATGCATACTCACACGAACACTACATAACTTCAACCACAATCAAACATATATCATTACAAACTCAAATATAACACATTATATGATAATTGATGGTTAAAAAATTAACGCTCACCATCAATAGAGTATTTAAAATATAGTATATAAAATATATATTTAAAAAAAATTGAAATATCTTGCAATAATAAGATCACGTTGATCGTAATTCCTGACACAAGGTACACCATATCCAATTTTTTTTGTAAAAAATGAATTCACATGAACAATGAAATTAAAAGAATAAAAAATTATTTTTATATACACCTAAATATAGATTAAATTTTTAAGAACTTAATAAGATAAATAATTCAATATTTGTATTCTAAAAAGGAATAGAAACTATGCTCTCATATAGTTCTATTTGAATTCAATAACATTATAATAATATTTGATAAATAAAATAATAAATAATAATTAAATTTAATACATATTTAATTCGGTCGATTCGGTACGGTATAGTCAAATTCGATTTTTCGGTACGGTTAATTTAGTAATATCTAGGTCCATACAAAAAAAATATTCGGTTCGGTTTCGGTAGGAATAAAGTAAATAAATCCATGATTTTTTCGGTTCGATTCGGTTCTGTTCTTTTTCGGTGCGGATTTCGGTACGAGTCCAGCAATCTCCGAACTCCGTGAACAACCCTACTTAATATTCGATACTCTTTGTGAGATTAATGATACCCCTGGTGAGATTATCGATACTCCTGATCAAATATTCGATTCTTTAAAACAATTTCATAATAAACTTATCATTAACAATTTTCATATAAAACTTACTCCTCACCGATCACGGCTAATTTTTTTAAATATTGTAATTTATAAAACAACTTATGAAATTATGGTGGTTTTGAAAACTATTTTCAAATTAAGTGCAAACATCACTGGAAGTGGAGACTAGTGGAAAAACTGACATCTTTTGCAGTCTCCACTTCCATTGGAGACTGTCCGAATTTTTTTTTTTTTTTTTTTAACAGAATTTGTCACTCAAAATTAATTATACAGGTGATGCAAATCATTTATCCTGATTATAAAATAATGATGTTTCAATAATTAAATGATTGGTTTTAATAATGAGATAATAATTTAATAATTTGCAAATACCTTTAGTTATAATGATATTTTATGGATACATTTTTAAAATATATTTTTTCTTAAATATTTTTTAATTTCAAATTTAATCGATTTTCATACATGTAAAAATTTAAAATTGCATGCACAAAATAAACCACCAACTAAAATTAATAGATTAGTTCATTATTTTATACAATTACTATTTATGAACTTCTGTGCCACACAGTAGCGGATGTAAATTTATAAATATCAGGGGAGTTATAAACAAATAAAAAAAAAACACAGATAAAAGATAGAATTCACCAAAAAATACACACATATATACACACATAATAGCCCCTACAATATATATAGGAGTGAGCATTCGGTTGGTTTGGTCGGTTTTGGCGTGATTTGAAGCCGAACCAAGTGAATCAATATTTTTAAATTTAAAACCAAAACCGAACCGAATTATTCGGGTCGGTTATTTCGGGTATATAATCAACGTCACAAAACACATCCTTTCAAAAAAAAAAAAAAATCACAAAACACATTAAATTGAGATATAAAAAAAACATAAGTTTAGAAAAAGCATCACAAGACTAAATATTTCAAGAAAGATCATCCAACACATATTTAATACAATGATATATTATATTTTTTTAGTAGAAGAGTTGTGAATTGTGTGACTAGTGATTAGTTTGAGATCAATTAATATATATATATATATATATATATATATATATATATATAAACTATACTAATAAATCAATATAGTGATATATAATATCTTTTAAAATATTTTTAGAATGTAATTTGGTTTATCCGGTTTGTTCGAATTTTCAATGTTAAAACCGAATCAAACCAAATTTATGAAATATTAAAACTGAAAATCGAATTCCATTGTCAAAAACCAAACCGAATCAAACCAAATTCATCGGTTTGGTTTAATTTTTTTCAGTATTTTGCTCACCACTTATAATATAAGGCAAAGTAATATATAAAAATAGTTCATAATATGCTTATCATGAAATTGTTTTAAAGTATCATTAATTTCATTAGAAGTATTATTAATTTCACCAGGAGTATTATTAATCTGAGTCAGTGGTATTATATTGTAATCGTTGTAATTTTCTTGAACACAAATTAATGATACTCCTGAGTCCTGATGAGATTAATAATACTTTAAAAATATTTCGTAATAAACTCATCACGAACAATTTTCATATAAAACTTACTCATAATATAATATTTGGGAAAATTAGCATTTTCAGTTGGAGACTTTGGCGATGGAAAGGTGCGACTTTATTCATATACAATTCTATCACAACTTGCTTTTTCCCCTACATTTGCAGTATACAGTGAGGGTCTATAAGTACAAATATTACAACACGAAGTACAGAGAGATGAAACTAGACTAGTACTAGTAGTTTGATTCTTCAGCAGGTGCCCGATGGTAAACAATAGTGTCATTCGAAGCGTGAGGATCCGCATGATACTGTCCATAGAATGCGTAGATTCCAATTGTAACAATCCCAACCACTACAAATCTCACCCAGGCTTCATAGTGCAGCTGCAAACCAAACGATGAATCAAAAACGGTTCTCTACATCTCACTGCTACCTATTCCTGGTTTTATGAAAGCTAGTTTCAAAGCATCTGAATTACCTGAGCGAACAGAAAAATGTTGAAGAAAATGCTAATAGATGGAATGAAGGGAACTCCAGGACATGAAAACCCCAGAGGTTTTGTATAGACCTGCAAAAAAAAAAAAAAAACCAAGTTAACTATGTGGCACTGGAAATATATAACATCATGGCACATTCTTGTGTCGAGATGAAGTTATGCAATTAATGAAGCATAGGGTTCTGGAAATGAATTTTACTTACTTGACGTAGGTAAAGGGCTGCACCAGAAAAGATTGCAATAACAGTCGCCAAAATTATAAAAACAAAGGAAGCACCAAAACGGAAGAAGACCCCAGCAGCAAAACCGCTACAGGCAATTGTAGAAAGGCAAATGATGCCTTCTGTCCTTGAAGAAATTCTAGAAGCTTGACTTGAAGTCTTGTCATTCCAGCGAAGGGTTACCACACATGCGGAAACAACTGAATACCCCGTCTGAAACAAATATTTTCAGACAGACAGTGAAAAGGTGTCTTCTTTTTCATGTTTAAATGCCAATTAATGCAATTTTAGAGGATAACGGACCAATAATTCTTGCTCTGACAAAGTTAAGTAGAAATAGAAATTATACTTCTAATAACATCATACCAAGGTTCCAACTGAGAGAATATGTGAGAGCACGTGCACATTAAGGAGTCCTGACAAGATGATGGCAACAAGACCAACCCAAACTTGCGAATGGACAGGGGTATGCCGTTTTGGGTGTACCTTGGCAAATATAGTTGGTAATAAGCCATCCCTTCCAAGTCCAAGATATAACCGAGACTGCAAGTAGAATTAAGCAATGACTATTTGGCCACCAAAAACAGATTAAGATATTCATTGAAATTTAAAAGAAGATGCAATCCTCACTTGAACATAAAGCCCAACTAGTAGTGTTGTTGTAAGTCCAGCAACAGCACCAAAGCTGATTAGGACAGATACGTATTTCAAGCCTCTGGAGGTAAAAGCTTCAGCCAAAGGAGCATCTTCCCCAAGATATTGGTATGGGACCATTCCAGTGATAACTAAGCATACACCAATGTACAATGCAATACAAGCAACGAGGCTACCGATTATGCCCAAAGGTAAATCCCTCTGAAAAATCAAAGATTGAGGAAGTATGATAAAGATTGACCGATATTAAGATATGTCAATTCAGTTGCTTTTAACATACCTGGGGTCTCCTGCATTCTTCAGCCGAATTAGCAACTGCGTCAAATCCAACATAAGAAAAAAAGACCACAGTTGCTCCAGTCAATATTGACTTAAAACCATTTGGGGCAAAAGGAGTCCAATTTGAGACATCAACCTCAAATGCTCCAACAATGATGACAAAAAGAACAATGATAACCTGCATACAGAATCTTGTTATGACGGCTATGTGGGATCATCATGTTGCAACTTTGAATTCAGAATTATGGAGAAGGTTAAGTATTTCGAGCCAGAAAGCTACATCCCTTGTGCATGCATGAGATGCACTAAAGAAACCCGTACGACTATGCTATTTTGACTGCAATTTATCTGGTTTTTGCTAAAGACACTATGCCTCTGTCCTTTTGCCTAATAAACCCAGTTGGCTTTGCAAAAGTGTACCTACAAGAATAAGAGGTTCAATCCTGACTGTGGATTCAAGTATACACCCATTAATAGCTATTCATACCTTACTTTCATCCACCATTTTACCAATATGAACCAAAACCCATTACATTCTAAACAGTGCCTAAGCGAATGTAATAAATACTCAAGTAATAAATCATCTGCTACGAGACCTAAATGCCAACTATATATTTCCCCAATCTCAAAACATGCAATTCTCTATCTGATGGAAACTACGATGTAAAGGATTTTATTCCCATATAAACCAGCACAAAAGAACACTGAAACAACATTAGCATTGGATTCTAAATTATTAAATTTAGGAATACTGGGATGCAAACTCAATCACAGCCCTCAGTTTTAGTTTGAGCACAGTAAAGAAGTAAAATGTATCTGGGCTATTAATGTTTAATTATTTTGGCCAAATGCACTAGTATGTTAATTTATATTGATGCCTCCCACTGGTGCCGACAAATTTCATAAACACTCCTTCGAAAAGATATGTCAACAATCTGAAACTTTTAGTTTAGATCAGTCACATTCGGTAATACATAAAACAGAAAACAAATGTAAAAGAACAAATCACCAATTGATGAACTTTGTGTTAGCTAGTTGCTATTCTATTGATTAAATTCCTTCTGCCAGATTCCCCTTTTAGCAAAGTGTTGGAAAATTAAAACTTAGGATATTTAGAGAACCTTTGTTACGGTCATGATTGAATTCAGTATGGAGGACTCTCCAACACCCCGACACAGAACTACAGTGAGAAGCACTAAGAGGATAGGAGCTAATATATTAATAGATAAAGCTCCAAGAACTTCTTCACCATGCCCAACCCAGCTTGGGATGTTATCCTTGAGGAAAGGAATCAGCTCCAGCACGGTTACCACATAGCTCGCTAGGCTTCGGGCTATGCTAGCAGCACCTATATGATAGTCAAGCATCAATTGAGCAAACACAAGAAAAGCCGTGAGCTCGTTGAATGCTGAGTATGTATATAGGTATGCTCCCCCAACAACTGCTGGAAAACGAGTAGCTAGTTCAGCATAACAGAGCGCGTTGAGCACACAACAAGCCCCTGCTATGATGAAACTAATGGTAACTCCTGCATTGGAAAATCAGAAAGCATAGTCAACTCCCGAGTCCCAAACAATACTATTCAACTTCTTCACCAGGTTCTCCTTATAGATGATATAATTGAAAGGTGAATCGAATTGCACAATAGATCATTAACTAGTTAATGTTATTCAAACGGTATAGGAAAATGCAAAATGGTCATACTTCAAACCTTAAAGGGATGGCTATCATAAAAATACATAATCAGCATAGCACTCTAATACCATCACGCATTATCAGTACTAGAGTCTTGAAATCTTTAGTGCATCCCGAATCAAACTAGTGATTAACCTTTTTTTAACAGATAATTTATCATTTTTATATCTCGGTATATTCAATAAAATCAGAAGTTTAGCTTAGTCAAAAGATTAAGTATACATTTTTTATTCAGCAAACCAAAAGAGAAGACCTAAAAATGAATTAAGAAGGAAAACTCACCAGGACCAGCATCGCGAGCAACGGTACCGGTAATGACGAATATTCCGGCGCCAATAGATGCGCCAATGCCGAGTAGAATCAAATCGAAGACGCCAAGCCGCCGTACGAGACCGTCGCCGGAACTTGCAACGACGGCGGCGTTCACATCCCTAGGCAGGGGTTTCGATCGAAGAGCCGACGAGCAGAAATTGGAGATAAAAGATGACGTCGACGATGAGTGCGATGACGTCATCAGCTACGTGAGATAATTGGTGAGAAATAAGAAACGTTTTTCTGGTGGTATGAGTATATATAAGTTCGGAAAGGTACAATTATTTAGGCGTGAAGTTCAAGTGAAGCTGCATAGAATAACGGTCAAAAGGGGTTTTGTTTCCCTTGTTAGATTTACACGTGGCTTGTTGGATAATTTAGGCAAATTTTTTTATTTAGGCCAAGTTAGTAAATGGATTGCAAAAATAGGGAGGTTTGAAAATTTATTACGAAAATAGGGTTGATCGCGCCTGGGAGAGGCGATCAACTGAGTAGATCGCGCTCCCCAGGCGCGATGCATTAAAGACCTCAGATTCTCCTCTTGATCGCGCCTGAGAGAGGCGATCTAAAGGAGTAGATCGCGCTCCCCAGGCGCGATCAACTCAAATATTCAGCTCCTCCTAGCTCGCATTCCGCAAGCGCGAGGCACGACATACTCTGGCCCACGCACATGGCCTCCCCTGCAAGATTCCCGCGTGCATGACCTCTATTTTGGCTTTTTTCTATGGGATTTTGCATATAACATATGCTTCCTCCCCACCTTTCGGATGCACGAAAATTTCTTCCTCCTCTTCTTCTGCTACACGAAAATTTCTTCTTCCTCCCCTCACTACTATTTCAGTTTTGTTCTTCTTTCTCCCCTCATTGCACCGAAAATTTTAGTACTCCTTTCAAAATTCATCCATCATTTTAGTATTTCTTCTCCCCTCTTTATTCTGTCCGAATTTTAGCCAAATACAAGGAAAAAATAACCATTTTTTTCCAAAATACAAACCAATCTCCACAAAAATGTAAGTATTTTGATATTTTTAAATTTTTTGCAGCTTTTTTATTTTATTCTAAAATTTATTTTTCTCAATTTGCAGTCTCACATATACACAAAAATAAAAGTTAGTTGGTATTTTGATATCTACCTGAGGAGTACAGACACTACTATCAAAAGGTAAATTCTTCAAAAAATAATTAATAATATTTTTCGAATTTATTTGCATGCATATATTATCTTTTTTTTTTAAAATAACGGTACACATGAAATATGCTACTAGATGAAAAATTCTCAGTATATATATGTAAATTGCAATTATTGTACACATAGTATTTGTTCTTGGTTCTAAAGGTTTTAAATCTTGATATTGAGTTTATGTTGTAATTGATAAATATTATTAAGTTCGTGAGTTATTTTCCAATTAACCCAATTAAATATGGATATAAATGAATTATTTGTACAAATTCACTCCTTTTTTCTATATAAGGATGTGCTAATTTAGTGGGTCAAACTTACATTATAATTATAAGACTTTATTTTAGAGGGTGTAAATAAATAAAAAAAAGTTGAGAAAAATTATATAAACATAACAAATATTTTGAAATAAGATTTGAGGCCAAAAGTAGCAAAAGTTTTGGATAGGAGGGAGTATTTCTTTTTATCATAATGGAGACTTGAATATATGTTGCATGATCGGCTTTTGACCGAAAATAAATAAGGAAAATTTTGAAATTTAATATTAAATCTAGTTTGTAATTTAGAAAATTGATTTAAAAAAAAACTATCACCACCATTATACATCTATTATCACATTATTTAAAAAAAAAAATCAAAGCCCCCTATATTTCGAAATCTTATTCTTAAAGATCACTTAAAACCCGTAGATTTCAATCATGAACTTTTTTTTACAAGTATCTATTTAAAAAAAAATGATATAAACAAATGCCAAATGATATAAACCCGTAGATCGTTTTAATTCTTGCACAATAAAATTGGTTATAAGAAGCTCAGTCTAAACATTCATATCAATCATGGTCATGGTAATATTTTCTTTAAACGATTAATTTTAGGTAGCATTTAACTCAAATCAACCTCAGATCTGGATTACACTTAAAAAAAAAAAATTTAATGAATTTGGAGTCAAACATTACACTTAAAAAAATTGACTTGAAAAAAAAATTGTAATATTTAATTGAGAAGATATTATTTTAATGATATTCATGTTAACTATATAACTGTGAACTACAATTTTATTAGCATAATAAAACAATTAGTATTATTTAATGAAACAATATTACTTCTCCAATTAATATTTTTAGTGAAAACAACTAATATCATTTAATGAAACGATTAATACTCTTTAAATAAATTTCAAGATAAATATTACTCACAAAATATATTAAAATTTAATAAACTCACTATTGCAATTATTGTACACATAGTATTTATTCTTGGTTCTAAAGAAACAAACAATGTTATTAAATATTTTAATGAATTTAGTTTGTCCATATATCGGCATGTAATTGTGTTTGCTGTGAATTTAGTTTAGGTGTCTTTTTTTGTAATTTAATTATTTTAATATATAACTTATTTTGAGGTGTTTAATATCATTTCACTTGGAGAAACATCAATCAAATTAAGGAATATCATATTTAGGAGGATGCATGTTCCTTGACATAATTATATGATTCACCCATTTTTTTCAAAATAAAAATACGTTTATTTTGTACATCATTTTATAAATTTTATTGAATTATAAATTTATTTGGAATATATCCTAAAATTATTAATAAAAATATATTGTTTGATAGGAACTAACTTATAAAAAGTTAAATTTTAATTTAAAAAAAAATATATCATGCATAAATAAATATATTATATTACAATAAACTATTTTTAATAGTAGTGTCTTAATTTCATTGTAAAACTTATTTAAAGGGTATTAATTATTTACACTATAATATAGTAATTTTGAATAATATTAATTGTTTCATTAAAAAAATTAGTCGAAGAATATTAATTGTATCATTAAAAGATATTAGTTATTTTATTATATAATTATATAATTATTTGATGCATTTTAAGTATCAAATTTAATATAGATTTGTATATTAATTATAAGTGTGTTGTGTTTTTGAAGATATGTCAATCTCTCGCGATATTGGAATCCTTGTGCGCTCTTGTGGAGTTGTTATTGGAACAAGAAGAGTTGATCGTATGCTTGATTTCTATGGTCTATTACGTGTGTTGTCTGAGATCACGGGATTAAATTTGCGAGTGTATTCTTTGAATGTGTCTTGCATAATAAATAATGAGAATGCCTCATCTAGTTGTCCTATTAGGAACAACAACGACCTTCTCTATTTCTTCCATCCACAAGCGGGGCTCAATTCAGTTGAGCTATTAGTGGAGGTTAAAATGAAGGTGCAGTACCCAGCATCCCATGGTCAGTGGGAGAACCAATACTATCCTTCTGAAGGGTCAGGTCGTGGGGGAGCCAATATGGATAGACCTTAAAGCATTGCATACGAGGCCCTGCAAGTGAACCATAATGAGTGGGGTGCTTGGGAAGATGAACCCTACCAACGTTTAGGGTCTAGTCATGCCGGTGGTTCAGATCCTAATGTTGGACCTTCTGGTATCACTAAGATAATGGCCCCTGTCGGCACCTCCATAGCTGATATAGAAGGTGGTCTATATCCAGACTTTACTTGTAATTCTGAACCAAGCGATAATGGTTCTGAGGACGAGGGGCCGTCTGATGAGGATGATACCACTAACAATCCTTGGATGCCAAGTATTGCTGTACCAAATTCTCTAATGCCAAGAGTGAGACCTCATCCAAATTTGGTTGGAGTGCCATTTTTTGATAGGTCATGTGATGATGTACCTGTTGATTCAGTAGGCGTTCCAAGTGGTGATCTGGGCTACGATGCGGATGATGGAGTTTTGAGGTTAGGAATGATCTTCAAAGACAAAGAGACTGCGATCAATGTCGTGAAGAATTACTCGGTCCAACATGCAAGACGTGAGTACAGAGTCGAAGAGAGCAACTCGAAGTCAATGAAGTTGGTGTGCAAGCAGAACTATGCAAGTGAAAATGACAATTGCTCGACATTGCAACATTGTGAGTGGCATTTGCGCGCCTCATACCGTAAAAGATCTGGTCATTGGGAAATCACCAGGTTGGGACCGCCACATACCTGTCTGATGGATATTGACTCACGCAGTCATTCAAATCTATGTAAAAACTTGCTTGCAGCTGACTTGGAGAGTCTCATACAAGTTGAACCAGCATACGACGTTAAATGTGTCGTGGAACATGCAGATAAGAAATATAATTACGCTATTTCATATCAAAAGGCATGGCAAGCATTGAAACGTGCTAGAGAGAATGTGTTCGGAACTTGGGAGAGTTCATGTCAATATTTGCCCAAGTATATGAGGGCCTTGGAGAAATACAATCCCGGGACCATTGTGGAGTGGAAGCACAAGGCAACAATTGAGTGGAATGTGCACACGTTGGACTATGTCTTCTGGGCATTCAAGCCATGCATTGAAGCATTCATGCATTGTCGCAAAATACTTTGTGTAGATGGTACTCACCTTTACACTAAGTATAAACACAAATTGTTGATTGCTAACACCCTTGATGCCAATCAGAAGATCATTTCAGTAGCATATGCCATTGTTGACGATGAAAGTTATAAGTCTTGGAAATTGTTTCTTAATATGTTAGCCACACATGTTGTCGGTGATATGGAGGGGGTATGCCTTATTTCCGATAGACATAAGGGTATACTGAAGGCAGTGGACTAAGTCCCAGCATTTTCACCACCAAGGGGAGTGCACCGTTATTGTTTAAGACATGTTGCTTCAAATTTCAATACTCAGTTCAAAAGTTAAAAGCTGAAGGACTTGTGTTATGTTGCGGGAAGAGCATTGTCTGTAAGACATTTTGAGATAAGGATGAACGAAATACGAGTTTTAAGTGAAGAAGGTCATGAGTATCTACGAAACATCGATCCTACCAAGTGGACATTTTGCCATGATGGAGGTCACCGTTTCGGTGTTATGACAACTAATATCTCAGAATGCATCAACGGTGTTCTTAAGGGTGCACGACGCCTCCCAATCACAGCCATCGTCAGTGCAACTTTCACACGATCCAAAAATGCCTTTATGGAACGTGCTAAAGAAGCAGGGATTTTAGTGTTGAGAAATCGGATGTGGCCTAAATATGTTCATGACAGGTTTGATTCAGGGCAGCGAGAGGGGATGAAACATCGAGTAGACCTTTTTAATCAGGAGGTGGGATCAGCCAGAGTTTCTACTCGTATTAAGGGCTCAGTACAGTATCGCACATACAGAGTTGCATTATCGAGACGCGAGTGCGATTGCGGGCTATGGAAGTTGGATGGTATCCCATGCTCACATGCATTGGAGGTGTGTAGACAATTCAGGATTGATCCAAGTGTGTATGTGCCCGACTGTTACAGTACAAATGTGTATACTTCGACTTACACATCTAGGTTTTTTGAGCCATTGCCGGATCCTGAGGAGTGGGATGAACCCAATTTCCAACTGAGGCATAATCCAGATCGCAGGATAAGGCGTCGTGGTCGAGATGTGACGTCCAGGATTCACAATGAGATGGATTGGGCCCAAACCCGCGCTAGACAACAGTACCAAGCCCAAGATAGAGCTGGACCTTCGCATTGATGTTCTGAACCCCTTTGCTGAATCAACTTGTTGTATCTAATGATATCTATAGGATTTCATTTTGGACATGCACTGTAAGCTTTGAATGTGAAAAATGAGATGTACATTCGTTGTTTAAAAATTATTTGTAAAACTCTAATATACTTACAATGGTTTCATCTCTGGCCCATTTTCTTTGTGTTACTTAAATTATTTGTGTAATTGGGACGGAGGTAGTACTACTTAAAAAAATATCACAAGTAGCGGTATTTAAAATTGCATACATAAAAAAATTATCAATTAAAAATAAATATATATACAAAATATCATACAATTAGTGACGACGTAAATGACCACCCATGCCACATCGTGTCGGACGTCTATCACGATGACCACGACGAGGTTGTTGTTCATCTTGGCTTGGTCCAAGGTTCTCACTTGTGCCCGCAAATGGTATAGGCGTTGAAGTGTAATTTGGTTGTTCTTGTGAGAACTGAGGTTGATAATAGGTATTCAAATCAATACCCGTGTTTAACATCTCAGTAAATGAACCACCCCATGATGTAAGAAAATCTGTCACACATTTAATGAATTTAGATCAATAATATATTTTACAATATATACATTTACTTATATAAGTTGATATTAAATACCTTGTTCATTATAAGGTGTGTGAAAACTCGACTGAGGCACCTCCTGTTGAAACGTCGATGCAGAAGCAGACTGAGGTACCCCCTCATAGCTACCCCAACCAACTATCAAGTTAACAATAATATATTATAAATAAATAAACATTATCTCTTAAAAAAATTATTTATTTGTGTAATTTCAGGATTTAGTAACTTGCATACCATCTCCAGCAGGTTGTGTGTAAGCTCAATGTCCAAATGAGGGTAACCCATAATGTGTGTGAGGCGTAGGCTGAGACGCCCCCTCATTTGATTGCCAGGCTGCTATCAAATTAACAGTGATATGCATATATAATAAATAAAATAATAAATATAATTTCTTAATATTAAATTACATACCATATGCAGATGGTTGTGTGTTACCCAAAAATTCAGACGTGGAAGCATCTGTCACATGTTATAAAAAAATTAGGCATTAAATATATGTAAATCCACTTAAGGTCATATTTACAAGTGTAATTTTGTAAATTGCATACCATTTCCAGCACCATACTGCGTGCGTGGAGCAGACTGAGGTACCCCATGTTGAATACCTTGTCGGGGAAAAGGGGACTCTGATGGCATTGCTGAGGAATGTCTTCTCCGACTCCTAGACGTTGAAGGACCCGCATCTTCACGTCCTACGGATCTCCTTCTTCTTTGTCTTGTAGATCTTTCCTCAACTTCTACGTTTTCATCTGAGGCCACATCTTGTAGATAAGCAGGGTTTTCTATGAAAGGCTCCACTTCAGTGATGTAATTCTCAGTGAGCTCCAAATGACTTTCTACTGATGCTCTATCATCAATATTGCACTGTCTTTTACTAATTTTGAGCTTCCGAAACCAGCCTACCTGTAACCCAAAAAAAAATTAGTGTTATTCATGTTTCAATTTTCAAACATTATAAAATAAAATTTGTGATATATATATTACCAAAAGATCTCGAGTAGATGTTTTTGCTGGTTGGAAACCTCGGGCCACTGCAGTATACTCCACTGGTGAAATCAATCGTCGTGTAATTCCATAGTACCACTGCATATAGTCATTGGAGACCGGATTACCATTGTTGATAGGAGTGCAAGGCATGAATGGTCATTTGTTCCTCCAATAAGTAATCCATTTTTTATGTTTAATGGTCCAATCGCAGCCGGATCTTCCCTGGCGGGTATGATTATGCAAGTCATGGTCTCTACTTTCAACATCACTCGGAATGTTTTGGACCATTCCAAATTGTCTTAACACCCTATTTGGATAATGAAGCTCCACTATCCAAATATTGATCAGCGGACATTGTGACCTCCAATTTTGGGTCAAACAACGAGGTCCAAGACTCGAGATCTCCTCAGCTTGCTCATCATAGGGTTCCCAAATTAACTGTGTGTAGACAAAAAAAAATCAATTTTCCTCAAACACACTTATATATTTGTGCGGATCATTATAATAATAACTTACTTGGCCATCAGACAAACGATCAAATATGTCGCGATATACACGAATCGAGTTGCCCGCACTTTCAGTGTGACTGTGATAATGTATCCACCTATAATTTAAGTAGGTATCACAATAAGTATGCATAGCCAAACGAATGTTATGCGATTTATAGATAAATGTGTTTAGAGAAAAATACCTAGCCCCATACGGTGGAAGCCCCAAATTGCGACCATCTACACTCAAGATGTGTCCTTCTTGGAGCATAGGATATACGTTCCTTGGTTGTATTGGTATTATCCTTGACCATGCCCATATCTGTTGTATTCATGAGTAAATTAGTTTCAACATACAACTAATCAATGATTTGTTTAAAAGTAATTAAAACTAATCAAGAATTACCTGTAACAAGCATAATGCTCCAGCGATAATCTTGCCATTAGCGTGGCAAGCCATACAGAGTTCCCGATATAAAGTCGCTAATACAGCACTTCCCCAGCTGTATTCCCATGATGTATTCACGTTCTCCAGAAAGTTCAAATACACTAACGGGATAGCATTCCGAGTGTGGTCGGGGATCATTACTGTCCCCAGAAGTAAAAGTGCACACCCCCGTGCATATTGATCAACTACCTCCTGTGGTGATTCGTCGTAAATAGCAATATCATTTCTCAACATATTTTTCAGAGAAGAAAACAGGATCGCACTCCTGCCCCTGATATCAACTTGTTGTACGTTGATGCCCAAAAGCGCATTACACCTAGCTTGCCATTCACCGAAAGTACGTTTTTCATCTTTGCATATAATTGGCTCTCCTTCTATGGGTAATCCCCACAAAATGGCAACGTCTTGTAGTGTGATGGTGGCCTCTCCGACGGGAAAATGAAATGTGTGCGTCTCTCGACGCCATCTCTCCACTAATGCAGTGATGAGATGTCGATCAAGTCTGAACGACCCACAACGAAGTGGACCGTAAAAACCCATCGTCTTCAATCTCTCCACTACACGGGGGTGAAGTACAATCTTTCGAGGATCGGGGTCATCTTGCCTAAATGTCCAAAACACCCCATCGCCTCCTTGGTATGTACTGAGCACAGTTTCACTTGATTCCCGATTAATACGGTCTAGTCTCGAGCGATGTTCATTTTGCATGGTGAGTACAGATCGGCTCGCCGGTCCATATAATAGTGTCTCTTTTGCAGCATCCATCCTGTAAATAAATATATTTAACTTTTTAATGGTAATCAACTAATCAACATAATGGTAATCAACTAATCAACTAAAATATATCTAACTAATCAACTAAAATATATCTAACTTTTTAATGGTAATCAACTAATCAACATAATAAATATATTTAATTTAATGTTTAAAATATCACAAATTAAAGATTTCCTAAATATATATGACCATCACATATTAACGCAATCATAAAAGAAGGGTTACAAACCAACAAAAAATCATTTGAAGATTCTTTATGTTGATGCGTGTATATATAATACATATATATTAGTATTAAGTATGGAAAATTCCCTATTCATTAATTACCAACAATATTATTCTTCAACCAACTGTCAAAACATATATAAATAGCATGATCCTTTAAAATATTATAAATCCAATTTTAATTCTCACACTAAATGGACAAATATTTAAATTGGCATAATATAAATTTTCATTAATAAAAATTGTAGACATATTAAAATATATAGAATATGTGTATTAAATAAGTATTGCGCACATATATACGTATTTAAAAATATTATATAATTAATTTATATATTTCTTATATTTATAATTATTAAAAAAGGATTTATAAAAATTAAACTACTAACGTTTATTTTTATTATCTTAAATTATTTTATCATTGTAAACATATTTTATTGACCCACTCACTAAATTGCAAATATTATAGTTATCCCAAACAAAAGGTTTAATTAAAAAAATCACCCCTTTTCTTATAAACATGAAAATATATACAATATTATATAATATGTGTTTATATAATTACATATATACATGTGTCAATACCCATAAGCAATCAAATATAACAACTTTGACTCCAAATTCATTAAAATATTTAATAACATTGTTTGTTTCTTTAGAACCAAGAATAAATACTATGTGTACAATAACTTCAATTTACATATATATACTAAGAATTTTTCATCTAGTAGCATATTTCTTTTGCACCGTTATTTAAAAAAAAAAGATAATATATGCATGCAAAAAAATTCGAAAAATATTATTAATTATTTTTTGAAGAATTTACCTTTTGATAGTAGTGTCTGTACTCCTCAGGTAGATAGCAAAATACCAACTAGCTTTTATTTTTGTGTATATGTGAGACTGCAAATTGAGAAAAAAAAATTAGAATAAAATAAAAAACTGCAAAAAGATTTAAAAATATCAAAATACTTACATTTTTGTGGGGAGCAGAAATGAAATGAGGAGGAAGAAGAGCAGAAATGAAATGAGGAGGAGAAGCAAAAATGCAGCAGAAATGAAATGAGAAGCAGAAAGAAATGAAATGAGGAGTGGAGGAAGATGGGGTGAAAGGGTGCTGTTATATGCACATTCAAATGCATATACTGCCAAAATAGGAGTCTTGGCGTGGGTAATGGAGCGCAGCACGCGGAGTGGCCATGTGGATGTGGCAGAATGTGTCGAGGATCGCCTCTGGCAAGGGCGAGGCACGACGTGGCGGAATCTTGGTGTTGCTCGCGCCTGGGGAGCGCGATCTACCCCTTTTGACCGCCTCTCTCAGGCGCGATCAAGGGTAGAAAATGAGCACTTGCAAGAATCGCGCCTGGGGAGCGCGACCTACTCAGTTGATCGCCTCTCCCAGGCGCGATCAACCCTATTTTCGTAAAAAAATTTCAAACCTCCCTATTTGTGCAATCAATTTTATAATTTGGCCTAAATAAAAAAATTTGCCGATAATTTATGACAAAATAATGGTAAAAATTTGTATAAAACCGTTTTACAGTATGAGACCGATCAAATTAAAAAAAAAAAATGATAGGATTAGATATAATGTGATTGTGTTTTTAAATAAAAGTGATAAGTCACTTTTAAGGAAAATATTATCACTTTTTAAAAGTGATAACTTTTTAATTAATTAGTGACATATTTTTAAATAAAAAATGGGTCAAATAGTATTAGTTTCATACTATGAGACAGTCACATGAGACTTACTCAAAAATAATTCTTAATATGATATGAATGTAGTCAAATATATCTGGGCTATTTATATATGAATTCAACTAAACAAAAACTGATTTATTAATAGAGTTTGATTTGTTACAATTTAATAAAAATATTGTCACTTGTCTCACAATAAATAATTAATTATTGAATGCACAAAATAATATTGTGATTTCTTCCTAGATAGAGAATGTGTCATCAGAAATATCATTACCTTATACTTCTATTGGTCCTGCAAAAAATACGACATTGGATTACTCAAGTAAATTTTGAAATTGAACTACCATATGAAAAGATCACATGTATACAAGAGAGTGAATTTTCGGATGCCCTTAGTAGGGTAACCCATTTATACTGTTTAACTATTTATACATGTGTAAGCTCGGTTACTACCTTATATTTTCGCTCGCTTACTCCCTGAGCATCATTTTCCTTCGTTAACGAGCTTCGGTAAATTATTACCGCTACTCATTTATCATGTCTAAATAAAATAGAAATTGTCACGCAGTCTTCAACTTTTTGCCATGAAGCCTCCCCCAACCTCTCGTGTAACAGCCCAAGCACTAAGGATTAAAGTTGATTTTCTCATCGCTCACATAAATCGTGCCACATATTCATATCAAAGTATCTATCGGTTGCAAGTTAATCATTCTCATCTTTTCCATCATCAAGTTTTTCACCTCTCTCATGTAATAACGTTTACCTTCAAATTTGTTTAACGTCACACATTGTAATTCAAGCACATAATCAACTTCAAAACCTAAAAAGTTTGTTTTGGTCCATTTAATAACATAAATACCATGAATCAAACTAACAAGACAAAATAAAAATCATCCTACGACGTTCCTAACAAACAACGACAAAACACTAAAAATGACACTTCATCCTAGTCGCAAAAAGTTCGAGAGCCGTTTCAGAGAAGCTCTGCATATCGGGTGTTGAGAATAATTTTTCACGTTGCATGTAATGTAATCAGAAGACACTTAAAACATCACAATTTTAAAAGTTCTAACAACGTGACAAAAAAACACGAGCAATCCTCTAGAAAAATCTCAATTTTTTGTTATTTTAAAAAAATATATAATTGTCACAACGAGTAATAGTGAACCATGTCCCAAAACCAAATCAAATTAATCAAATTTTCTGAAAATTGGAATCAAAATCCGTACCTACGATTTTCACTTTACAATCAAACTAAATTGCGACATTGAATTGGATTTAATATTTTCGGACCATCCTTTTCCATCCATGTCGGATTGTGGATTTCTACCATTGCTAAAACGCCATTGACAGGCTTGTTGTGGGCGTGCGTGTGAAAGAGAGGAGACTAGGCTGAGGCTGAGGTGATGGTCAAATTTTAGGCTTTGCTTTCTCTCACATATTTGATGCTGTAAATACCTGAATTCTTGCCCACCCTTCTTCATTTTTGTAACTCTCTCTCTCTTTCTATCTCTCTCTATCTTGGTACGAATCATATGTAGAGGTAATGGCAATTCCCAAGCTCAAAGCTTTTGTGCTATAATCTATTTCTTGATGTGTATCAGGGCATCACTTATCATATATATACGCAGTAAGTTTCAATGATGCGATTATCTTTTGGAGGCAATAAATTTAGTGTTAGACTGGAGATTTAGGGTTTTACTAGAAGGACAAGAACTCTGCAACACAGATTTGAAGGAAAAAAATTAAATCTTGACTGTTTGTTGACTATGGTGCATTTGTGGGCATTTTTTCTATCAGTCCCATATGTCTTTACTCACAAATGAATAAAGGGTCTTATTAAATAATATTTCTGGGTTTCAAGAATTAGGCCGCTCCTATTTGGCTAGTTTTAGATAACTTAACTCGTTTCTTGATTTGGGTTTTGAATTTGAAGTGTCTTTTCCACTTCTGGTATCTATGTTTTGCACAGTGTTTTGAAAGAATCTAGTCTTCTTTGGGAAATTGTTACTACTTCCTTACAGCAGGTGATTGAGTAGAACTAAATTTTGTGTTTTTTGTGCTGTTTCTCAGGCTGTTAGAGTCCCTTTGGCCTTTAGCATTGATCAGTGTGTGTGTGTGTCATTTCGAATGAGTACAATTTGCGAAGCTTGAATCAAGTATGGGAAGGAGAGTGAGGAGGAGGGTGGCGAGGGGTGGCAAAGAGAAGTCGGATGTCCCTGAGATTGATGAGAATTTGGCTTTGGATGAGAGGGGGTTGCTTGACTGGACTAAATTACCCGATGATACAGTAATCCAGCTTTTCTCATGTTTGAATTATCGTGATCGAGCTAGTTTGTCCTCAACCTGCCGGACATGGTGGACACTTGGTAAAGCTCCGTGTTTGTGGCAGGCGTTAGATCTCCGTTCTCATAAGTTTGATGCAGCAGCAGCAGCATCACTTGCCCCCATGTGTCGGAGTCTTCAGAAGCTTCAGTTCCGCGGTCCTGAATCCGTTGATGCTATTATAACTCTTCAAGCGAAGAATTTGCGTGAGATAAATGGCGATAGTTGCAGGAGAATGACCGATGCATCCCTCTCTGTGCTTGCAGCACGACATGAAGCACTAGAGTGCTTTCAGATCGGGCCGGATTTCTGCGAAAAGATCACTAGTGATGCTATAAAAGCGATTGCAATTTGTTGTCCAAAACTACGAAAACTTCGCATCTCAGGTGTTAATGAAGTGAATGCAGAGGCTATCAATGCTTTAGCAAAATATTGCCAAAATCTGATGGATATTGGATTCATTGACTGCCGAAAGGTGGATGAGACAGCCCTTGGAAATGTTGCATCAGTTCGTTTCCTTTCGGTTGCGGGGTCCACTAACATAAAGTGGAATTTAGTAGCGGAGCACTGGGGAAAGCTGAAGCATCTGATTGGCTTGGATGTTTCTAGAACAGACATAAGCCCGAATGTCGTTTCAAGACTCTTCTCATCCTCGTCGAGTTTAAAGGTCTTATGTGCCTTGAATTGTTCTGTGCTTGAGGGAGATGCCACCTTTGTTTCTAATAACAACCATAGGGGTAAAGTTGTACTGGCTGTCTTCACTGACATTCTTAAAGGAGTAGGCAACTTATTTGTCAATAAGCCAAAGAACGACAGAAACATTTTTTTGCATTGGAGAAATTGTGGGAATGATAAGAAAATAGATGAGATCATGAACTGGTTGGAATGGATTATATCCTATTCGCTTCTACGTATTTCTGAGAGCAATCCGCCTGGTTTAGATTCGTTCTGGCTAAATCAAGGCACAACTTTGTTACTTAGTTTCATGCAGAGTGCCCAGGAGGAAGTCCAAGAAAGGGCAGCCACGGCTCTTGCAACTTTTGTCGTAATTGATGATGAAAATGCCAACATTGACACTGGAAGGGCTGAAGCTGTTATACGGGATAATGGCATATGCCTTCTACTAAAGCTTGTACGGTCATGGCGGGAGGGACTTCAGTCAGAAGCTTCTAAGGTAATATTTGAAGTGAAGGTGCTTTATTTCTGAATTCATTTTGTGTGTGAATTGTGAAATTTATCTTTGTCGTCTCATTTTGATGATCTCGTTGGGTCTTAAAGCTCTATCCTCGTTTATGGTAATCAAATTCACGCTGCATGTAGGCTATTGCAAACTTATCCGTGAATGCTAATGTTGCAAAAGCTGTGGCGGAGGAAGGAGGCATCGCCATCCTTGTAAATCTTGCTAGGTCTGCTAACAGATTAGTTGCTGAAGAGGCTGCAGGAGGACTATGGAACCTTTCTGTTGGCGATGAACACAAGGTTCTGCTTTCTTTTGTTAACTTTGTTCGCATCTGCTTTTCGTTTGATGCTTTATTCTCGAAGTTAAGAAATACAATTTCAATTGTAGGGTGACATTGCGGAAGCTGGTGGAGTAAAAGCTTTAGTGGACCTTATCTTCAAATGGTCAAGTTCTCCCGATGGTGATGGAGTCTTGGTACTCGCCACAGTCTTTCAGGATCCTATTTCCCTTTTGTTCAAGTCTTTACTGTGTATTACAGTGGCATAGAAGCCAAGTTGCTATAATAGGCTTAATATATCTTTGATTGATATAGGAACGTGCAGCTGGTGCTCTGGCGAATCTGGCGGCTGATGACAAATGCAGCATCGAAGTTGCTTCTGTCGGTGGTGTACGTGCTTTGGTGAGACTAGCTCGGACTTGCAAGATTGAAGGAGTGCAAGAGCAGGTAAATTTCTCTGTATTCACTTTTCGGGACAAGTCTCCAGATGTTTTTCAAATGTTTTTGAGATGCTTCTTTAGAGTTCTGTGACTTAATCTTAACATTCACTTCACAATACATAACATATCACAATGCAAGTTTTGGAAGAGGGGAAGAATATCCAATTTATCTGATAATTATTCCTTAATCCTATTGTCCAGGCAGCTCGGGCTTTAGCAAATTTGGCTGCTCATGGGGATAGCAATGGTAACAATGCTGCAGTAGGACAAGAGGTCGGAGCTCTTGATGCTCTTCTGCAACTTATTCGCTCTCCTCATGAAGGTGTTAGGTGAGATATTTGATTGATTTCTGGTTAAAAATTTCTAAATAGGAGTGTTTGGTTAATACTTGCTGTAATTGGGAATGGAAATAACACAATTGGTGGTTGTTTTATAGGCAAGAAGCTGCGGGTGCATTATGGAATTTATCCTTTGACGACAGAAATCGAGAAGCAATTGCTGCAGCTGGTGGAGTTGAGGCATTGGTATGACATTTTTTTTTTATGTCCTTGAGCACAATTACTGCATGACACTTTTTTTATTTTCCTTTGGCCAAAGTTTTGCATCAATAGATATTATCATCAGACATCAATGAGAGATTAGATTTCAGGTCTGTAGAAGAAGATATTCCTGCTCATGTCATTTCTGGTTATCAGGTTGCGCTAGCAAATTCCAGTTCAAATGCCTCTCCTGGCCTTCAGGAGAGGGCTGCTGGTGCTCTCTGGGGATTGTCCGTGTCAGAAGCAAATAGGTATATTCGCAGATTGTGTTAATATGTTCAATATTTCTTCTTCTAATGCTCGAACAATTGAGAGTCCGTATTGATGATTGACGGTGTTTGAAATTAGACTCAGATTTTAATGACTCAAGGCTGAGCAATTGCTGAGTATTGTTTTCTGCTAGCAGCTGTTTAGATTATAAATTCTACTTTATTTACATGTTCTGTTCCATTTGATAAATATGTAGATTTTATTTGTTCATCACCTATAATCTATGTATCAATTTTGTTCATTTCTGTGACAGCATTGCTATTGGTGAAGAAGGAGGTGTGCCACCACTAATTGTGCTTGCTCGATCAGACACGCAGGTATGTTTACCAAAAATTACGGGTGGAGCCTATGTATGTGAAATCAGCTTAGTTATGTTTTACAAAATCTTAAGTTGTATGTTTGCACCTTTGAGTTTTTAATAATCATGCTTCTGTCCATCATGTGTAGTAGGATATGACACCAAATTTAAATCAATACTACAGTGCATTTCCACAAACTTAACCTCATGATAAATACGAGATTTTGACATTAGACCGAGATTTTAATGACCATTAACTTTTACAAAATTTTGGTTAGACTGAGATTTTAATAACAAAATTGTTGAGAAAAAGATGAAATCTCAATTTTGTTTCGATAGAGAAAAGGAAAGAAGCGCTGTTTCTGATAAAATGTTTTGGTATTCAAAGATCATGACGTGACATCAGGTTGGATATAATCTGAAATGGTGCTTGTGCATAATTTTGCCCACCCGTGCACACATGAGGTATCTTCTTTTCTGCTAACTTAATGAATGTTAGTTAATTTATATAACATCTAATGTTTAACTTCTTAGAAAGCAAATTCATTTAATAATTAATGGCTCTAACATGTCCTGTGTGCCAACAAATTATTTTTTGATAAATCCTGAAACGTGAAGCTTTCTTTTATAACTGGCCAAATGGGTAGTGGTGAGAGTCAAACTGAATTCATGATCTAACTCTCACACCATACAATATTAAATTGCTAGACATGAAAATTGTTTAGCATCTAATAACTCGCGTACACTAACAATGTGGTACCTGTAGTTTCCCATGCTTGTTCCCGTTAAAGATTTTAAACTTTCTAGCGTGAGTCAATATGGCATTGGGGAAGTTTTTTTGGCTTTATTAATCGATTTGCTTATGCATGTCGTACACTTATGGAAGTTAACTGTGGCAAATTTTCTTTTCATTATGTTGTAAGGACATGATAATGCTTAAATAGTGTTGAGAATTGAAGTTGGTTAAAGTATTGGCGATCCATTCTTGTTTATGTAATTATGTAACATTATATGGTCTACATATTTAAAGAAGCTTTACAAAGTGCCCTACAGTAATACTTGTTATGTGTAATTGAGTTTTTTTTTTATTTATTCATAAACGATAAACCACATGTACCAGAGTATTCTAGGCCGATTGCTAAACTTCCTGGACACAAAATGAATCCTTAGGATGCCGATCATCATCACTTGTGCACCCTTTGTTTGTAATTAAAATAATACAAATAAAATTTCAGGACGTGCATGAGACTGCTGCAGGAGCTCTTTGGAATCTTGCTTTCAATCCTGGTAATGCACTCCGCATTATGGAGGAAGGGGGTGTTGCTGCCCTGGTCCACATTTGCTCTACATCTGTATCAAAAATGGCACGTTTCATGTCTGCATTGGCATTGACCTACATGTTTGATGGAAGGTATACAACAAATCCTTTAGTGCTGATTCATATCTTTTCACAACTTTATTATTGTTTAGGCTAGAGAAGGATGTGTAAGTACAATTAGTATCCAAAATCTTCACTGCTGTAATACTGGTGAATCTCTGAAGATATCCTTCATATATGAACACTCTACTCTTTAGTGGCATGGCATACTACTGCTGCTTTATTCTTTTGTTTCCTAGATGAGGGGTGGGGATTCGCTAATATTAGTACAATTTGCTACAGAACGGATGAAGTTGCAGTGGCAGGAACGTCAGCACAGGGCATTTCCAAGAGCACGGCCTTAGAAGGTTCTAGAAGAATGGCCTTGAAACGCATCGAAGCTTTCGTTATGAGCTTTGCAGATCCTCAAGCACTAGCTGCTGCTGCAGCATCATCGGCCCCTGCAGCATTGGCACAAGTTACAGAATCTGCTCGTATACAAGAAGCAGGCCATCTCAGATGCAGGTTCTCTCTTAGTCATTCTGTTTGCTTAATTTTAGAGATGGAAGTAAATCTGACTAATAAGCGATTCTGAACCCTTTGTAGCTTGAGTCCAAGATTTCCAAGATTTTCTATTCAAAAGTCGAATACACAAAATTTTCTTTTCCATCTCTCCAATTCTGTTCTCTCATTCCTCATTTTGATTGATTTTCAGTAAAATATGTAGTTTACTCGACCTCATTGTCGTTTTATTATTATCTGAAATCTGTTGCCTTGCTCATTCGATTGATATTTTTTGTTACTCAGTGAACCTGAGATTGGAAGATTCGTTGCTATGCTACGAAACCCTTCGCCCACATTAAAGTCTTGTGCCGCATTCGCTCTTCTTCAGGTACATCATCGCACAAAAAGATCGAGGCAAATACTTTTTAAGTGCACTTTTAGATGATATTAGTTGTTCTACTAAAAAGTATTAGTTGGTCAAAACTATTTTCACTGAATAGTAGTATTAGTTATTTTCATTGAATAAATTTTAGTTGTGCAACTAGTGCACCCAAATGTTATTGAAAGATTTAGCACAATACTCGTGTCATTGAAGGGATATGAGAAGTGTTGATAGGTTGTTAACAAAATTCTTGATTTGTTGCAGTTTACGATTCCGGGTGGTCGACATGGAATGCACCATGCGACGCTTCTGCAGAACGGGGGAGCACCACGAGTGCTCCGTGTAGCAGCAGCCGCCGCCGCCGCCCCTCTTGAAGCCAAAATCTTTGCTCGTATTGTACTAAGGAACCTGCAACACTATATTCAGATGGAATCTTTGGTCTGATAATCTACCATTCACATTTATAATCTTGCTCAAAATAAATCCTACAGCACCATAGCTTTTTTTTTAGGTTTTTCCTTTTCCATTTGTATGAGTAACTGTGCTGTGGTAGATTGGCATATACACACATTTATACATAAATTTTTATATAAAGTAGTTTTAACTTGAAATTGATTTTGCATTTTGTTTTTGTTTTGAAAAAAGTAATTATTTAATTAAAATGTATTTACGTGTTGGGTATTAGTTGTTTTACAATGTAAATGATGGCTGTGATTCAGTTGCATGTATTGAGAAAACAACTCATTTATATGTGTGTTTGTGTGAGGGGTTCTAGATTTCCAGTTGTAGATTAATTTCTTCATTGAATCCTAGGTTAATTTTTTTTCTTAGAAGAAATTAAGTTTGTTGAGTACTCCACATTGTTTCTTGTGTATGCAAGATTAATATTATGATTTGCCTGAGTACTGGAAAAGGTTTGCATTTCAATGAAAAAAAAATGCAATATACCACTTCAATTACCATAATCATATTTAATATTTTACACAAAATAATGAAATATTATTTATTTGTGCTTAAATTCTTGATATATCCTCATTCATTGAATTACAAATTCTAGCATGCATGTATGCATGCATTCACTTGGACTATAAACTCAATTTTGACTTTAATTTTGATTTTTTTAAAACACACAGTAACATATCGAACTATGTATTTTTTTATTTGCAATTGAGACATTATTGATTACTTCTTGGAATATTATTGATTTATGTTTAAGTTATTTTTTTCAAAATCCAAATGTCACTCAAGTGTATACTTAGAACTATTTTTATTGTATACACAAAACAATATTGACAAAATAAATAAGGGTATTAAATAGGGGCAATTTGAACATTTTATTCACTTAAATTATAGTAATGACTATAATTTGAGAAAAAAAATAAAGAAGAGTAAAAAATGTGCTATTTTTATGGGACGGAGAGAGTAACAATTTTTTTTTTTAAAGCAGTAAAAAAATTGATCAACTCAAACAAGTACAAATCTCGGAAAATAGGCCATCCACAACAGGCGGAGGCTCTACCCAAGTATGAGGACTCGAAAAAAGTATCGAAGTCCTAGCAATACGATGAGCCATTTCATTGGCTTCTCTACAAATATGAGATACCTTGAATAAAGGAAATTGAGCAAGAATACGTTTGGAACGCGTAATTAAATCTCCGAATACAGAGAGATCATTACCATTTGTCTTTAACGCTTCCACCACTACCTTAGCATCCATTTCGATAATGACTGAGGAAAGACCAAGATGCTTAATCCACGATAAAGCCTCCAATAAACTAGTAGCTTCCCCTTCATCTACCTCAAGCAAATCCACCATAGTCAATGATTTGCAAGCTACAAAATCACCATTATCATCTCTAAGAATCATCCCAACTCCTGTTTTATGATTATCATTAAAGAAAGCTCCATCCACATTGAGTTTCATCATCATTTGCATATTGTAAATGATGATTTAATTTCATAATTAAAACACACAATGTTTTATTATGAGTAAAAACTAAGCATCTTCTTTGAAACTCCAATGTAAAATTTATTTCTAAATTATTTTCAGGGGCGGAGTTAGACGTTTTTGTCTTTTGATTGGACAGGGACTGTAATAAATATTTAACCACGTCAATTATATAAAATGAGTATGTCACTTGTGCATCATGTGCATTATTCAACTCAAGTGTTGATAATATTGATTTTTTTTTCACTAAAAGATGTTTTCACTAAAAAGAGCCATTGTTTTTACTTTTATTCTTCAGTAAAAATAATTGTATTTTTTTAATGAAACAACTGTTATTGTTAAAAAAAATACACTTGAGTTATATAATATATGTGGTGTATACAGGATTTTGTCGTATATAATTCTCACGTAAATATTCAGTAACACAAATATGCATTATATTGTACTGAGTAATTTGTTGTGACCATTTTGGACCACAGGTCGGCACCGGCCTAAAACGAGCCGGAAAAGGCAAAACGACACTCAGAAGGCGGGTCCGACCTGACCGGTCTATATCCGACCTCAGCGGGCTCCGACCCCATTTTCTGACCTAAAAAACGAGGCCGAAAACCACCTTGAAACACTCGTATACGTTGATCCGGATGCTGGACGAACGGGCCGAGACCGGACCGGTCCGGCCTCAACCAAAGAAGACCAATATAAGTCACCAGGGCACGACCGACGTGCAGGAGCAGTCTCCGACCTCGTGACCCATCAGGAGACCGGCCTCCGACCTCGATATATCCCCGGCCGCAAGGAAGATTTGGAGCACGTGATGGAATCAGGCGAGATCTTCCCCCAAGAGGAAAAAGGCCGCCTCCGTACACAATGGCAGAGAGAATATTTCATCCAAAAAAGGAAATACGCCAGATAATCGTCCTTTTTGGACACGCGTCAGTACCCTAGTGGCCGGTCACCTGCAAGCTCTGGCACACCAGTGCCCGCTCGTCTTCAGACACAGGAGCATTGTCCCCTGAGAGGTCGAAAATGACCGATGTACCCATGAAGTGAGAAAGCTATAAATAGCCTCACATTTGTAACATAAGAAGAGGTTCAATTTCTTTCAGTATAATAAATACAATCTTCATTTAAGTCCAGGGACTAACAACCCCTGACAAATCTTGGTGTTCTTGCTCTTTCTTTATTATCTTTCATTCAAATCAATCACTTTAGCATTAAAGAACCCAATCATTTGATGTTTTTACCAAAGCTCTCATAAATAGCCATTTAATCCCAGCAACATTTATTTGGCAAACAACATCTGGCGCTAGAAGAAGGGTAAAAACCTATCAAACTCATCTTTTCTTTACCTCTCTTTGAAGAACACTCACTGTTCTTCAAAGCTTCATATCTTCAAATCTTCAAATCTTCAAGCCACATACTTCTTCTCTCTCTAAAAGCGATGAATCACCAGAAATCAACCCATGCCCATAGGGCCACCGGCGCTCCGGCCACGCCGAGGGACGTCACGAGCATCTGGGAAACCGACTCCTACTCGCCATGGGAAGGCCACACGTGTGGCCTCCCCAATCCGTTTTCCGGAGGAGCCCATCCAATCCCAGGGTCGAGGCTTTCTCACTCCTGACCAGGCCGGGTCAGGACGCCGCCGCCAGGCGAAAGAGGCAAGGGGGTGCCGAAGCACCACCTCCGCCTCAAAAAAGAAGGCCCACGCCCATGCATTCAAGGGAAAGGCGAAAGCCGTGGAGCACCAAGGCGAAAGCCAATGCCGAGCGAACCCCGGCTCCGCTTGGTCGCGAGGCTCCGCCCATCCAGTTTTTGACCATTTGGGCACGACGGATCCATCGTGGTATCCGAGCCACCTCCCCAGTTACGACACTTGGTATGGTGACACGGAGTCCGTCTCCAACTCACAGAGCACGGCCCAAATGCCCCACAAGAGGGCGGCCGAGGTCAGCCTAACCCCGACAAACTCCACCAGATGCAAGCTGAGCTTCGCCCAAAGCGGCCTTCTAGGACGCGGAGTCCCCCGTGCGGCCGTCTTCGACCGAATCGGCCCCCTGGCCGACGCTGGCGACCAAATGGTCGAAACTCCGAGTCCTGAACTCGTCAAGATGCAAAAGCAGCTTGACGAGATGAAAGCGCTCCTAGAAGCGCAAGGCCAACCTAAGGCCCGACCGGTCGCCAACGAGCCCCTGGCTGTCGATATTGAGCTCACCCCGGTTCAGCTCAAAATCGTCCCTCCGCCGACCCCACTCTACGAGGGGAAAACAGATCCGGAGACTCATCTGAGCAAATTCCGGATCTACATGACCGGGCGTGGCGCAACCGACGCCACGAAGTGCAGGCTCTTTCCTCTCACCTTGGGCGATCTCGCCCACAGATGATATGTGTCTCTCCCGGCACGGTCGATCGACCCGTTCACCACTCTGAGCATGAAATTCTCATCATACTTCGCGGCCAAAATTGCCCGGCCGGAAAGCTGGCACCGCTTGATGCGGATCCGCCAAGAGAAGGAAGAGTCCGACGAGGACTACGTGGCTAGGGTGGACGAGGTCATACTGACCGGCGAGCCAGTAAGCGACCAGCTGGCCTTGCACGCCACTCTTGGGGGTTTCTATGGCCGGTCTCCGATGTTTAAACATCTCCCCAAAGACTTCCCGAAGACCTACGCTGAATTCCGCGCCCGGGCCGGCGATTACCTGGCCCGGATGAAGCTACTGGCGCTCAGGCTGGGAGAGTCCGAGCCGATACCAAAGGAGACGGAGGCCGTAGCTCAGGCCTCCCCCAAGAGCGGCCCCAAAGCCAGAAAAGTGGCCAAACCGCCCGGTAACTTCAAGTCCTTCGAGGACGTCGAAGTTCACCTTACTCAGGCCATGAGGCAATCCCCCGCGCATATCTTCAATGCGATCCAACACAGGGATGTGCTTCCAAGGCCAAGGCCCTTTTCTGGAGACCGGTCCCGGCTGGACCCTAAAAAATTATGCGCCTATCACGACTCAATAGGCCATAATACAAGCCAGTGTCGTGATCTCCTAAAGCAGCTCTGGAAGCTGTTTGACGAAGGGCGTCTGAACGACCTTCTACAGAGGCCAGCCGGCCGTCAGGAGAACCACCCGCAGCAACAGCAGCAGCGTCACCCTCGAAGAAACGAGAAAGGTGGCCGGCCCCTCAGGCCGGTCGTAGCTTTGGAAGAGGATGATGATGAAGATGACCTCCTCTCACCAATGAACCCCGGCGGTCGGGTCAACATGATCTAGACCGGTGGGGGGAACCTGGGCGGCCTCACCCCCATCTCAACGATGTCTAACTGGAAACAGAAAGCGGAGGTCCGGGAGGTGACCAATGTCAACTTGGTCACCCCCCCAGAGCCAAAAATTCATAAAGACCTGGAGATAACTTTCTCCAATCAGGACCGGGTCGGGGTTTTGTATCCCAAGGGCGACGCGTTGGTGATCGCCGCCCACATCTTGGGCAAGGAGGTTCAACGGGTCCTGATCGACAATGGGTGTTTCTGTAACATCATCTTTAAAGCAGCTCTAGATCAATTTGGAGACCTCGTCAACTTTATCAAACCCATCGATCTTCAGCTAAAGGGCTTCGGGGACGCGACGGTCGCTACGTACGGGAGGATCAATCTCTCGGTAGAGCTTATCTGTTGCTATAACAAGGACGTCAAGATAACAAGGCCACTAGATTTTATAATCGTAGATCAGCCAAGTTCATATAATGGCTTTCTAGGTAGGCCCTTTTTAGAGGTTTTTGAGGTAGTTGCCTCCTCCTACTATTACTGTATTAAGTTTCCCACCCCTGAGGGGGTGGTCGGCACCGTTAGAGGTGACCAATCAATGGCTAGGAGGTGTTTGAACTATTTCGACTCTTATTTATTTTCAATCTACAATGACCAAACGTCGGATGGGCCGCACATCGACTCTGAGCCGGCCACTCCGACCGTGGAGGCCATAATGGAGGTCGGATCCACATCGACCGATCCCCAGCAATGCAAATCGATGATCCCGAGCCAAGGATCGGTTTCGAACCATCCGAGCTCGATCTCGACCCTAGATTCGACTCGTCCGACCGGCGAAGCCATGAACAAGCTACTGCTTTAGAGGAATTGGAACACATTCCAGTCGATCCCTTGAGGCCAGAACTGGAAGTTCTGATCGGCTCTCGCATACCGACCGAAATGCGGGGGGAAGTGATCAAATTCCTCAAAGCCAACATTGGGGTCTTCGCCTGGTCTCACCAAGACATGGTCGGAATAGACCCAAAGCACGCCTGCCATCACCTAAAGATCGACCCCAACAAGAGGCCGGTCCACCAGAAAAGGAGGAAATTTAGCCCGGATAAATACGAAGCTCTGGCCCAAGAGGTCAAGAAGTTGCTAGACAACAAGTTGATCGAGCAAGCCCAGGGCGAGCCCCAATGGGTCGTAAATGTCGTCCTAGTCAAGAAGACGAACAATGCTTGGAGACTGTGTATAGATTTCACCGACCTCAACGCGGCATGCCCGAAGGATCATTTTCCGATGCCACACATCGATCACCTGGTGGATAGCACGGCCGGTCACGAAATGATGTCCTTCATGGACACATTCGCCGGCTACCATCAAATCCCAATGGCCGTCGAAGACATCAAGCACACCTCATTCCACACGGAGAAGAATATATTCTCTTGGCTTCAGATGCCTTTCGGCCTGATCAACGCCGGCGCGACCTACCAGCGCCTGGTCAACAAAATGTTTGCAGATCAGATCGGAAAGACCATGGAGGTCTACATCGACGACATTGTGGTGAAAAGCTTAAAAAAGAAGACCACCTCAGGGACCTCGAAGAGACCTTCAAGATCCTCAAGGCATACAATATGAAGCTAAACCCAAAGAAATGCAACTTTGGGGTGGAGGCCGGAAAATTCTTGGGGCACATCGTCAGCCAGCGTGGGATTGAGGCCAATCCGGCCAAGATCAAGGCCGTCCTTGACATGCAAGAGCCAAGGACGATCAAACAAGTGCAGCGCCTGAACGGATGTCTTGCTTCTCTCAACAGATTCATAGCCCGGCTCGGAGATAAAAGTAAGCCTTTCTTCTCGACCATTAAAAATGGCAAATTTTCTTGGAATAGGGAAAGTCAAGTAGCCTTTTCAAAACTAAAGGAGTACTTGGTTAACCCACAAATTTTGGTTAAGCCGGTCCCAGGGGAGAAGCTTTACTTATATCTCACGGCCTCCGAGGTCGCCCTCAACGCGGTACTAGTCCGGGCGGACGGTCAGAACCACCTTTCGATCTACTTCATAAGCCAAGCCCTACACGATGCCGAGCTCAGATACACCCCACTCGAGAAGTTGGCTTACGCTCTGGTCATGAGTGTACGTAAGCTAAGGCCCTACTTCTTCGACCACCAAGTAGAGGTCCTCACCACTCTACCCTTGAGACAAGTCCTACACCGGCCGGACACCAGCGACAGGTTGTTGAAGTGGTCATTGGAGATAGCTCAGTACGGGGTCTCATACACTCCAAGAACGGCCATCAAGGGCCAGGCCCTGGCCGATTTCATAGTGGAACTAACCTTCCCACCTAAGTTCACAAGAATCAACCACCCCCCGTGGAAACTCTACGTGGACGGATCGTCAACCAACACTTGTGCCAGGGCCGACATTGTCATGATCGGCCCGGAGGGCCAAAGTTTCACCCATGCAGTCCGCTTCAACTTCCCGGCCACCAACAACGAGGCCGAGTATGAGGCTCTAGTCGGGGGCCTTGAGCTCGCGATCGCCATCGGAGTTTGCCGACTACACATTTTTATGGACTCCCTTTTCGTAGTTAACCAAATCAAGGGAGAGTACGAGGCCCGGGGGGAGCAAATGACGAAGTACCTCGTCCTGGTCACAACCTTGTGCGAGAAATTTCACCAAGTTTTCATTGAGCAAATCCTAAGGGAGCACAACACCCAGGCCAATGCTCTTTCCAAGCTTGCAACCGCAGAGGGAGCCGCCAACCTCGCCAATATTCAACTTTCTACGCTCGGAACGCCCACGGTCATCCGAGCACAAGTGGCGACCGTTCTGAGCACGGATGAAAATTGGATGACGCCGGTCGTAAAGTATCTCAAGACCGGCACACTCCCGGAGGATAGAATCCGGGCACGGCAACTGCAACTTCGGTCGTCAAGGTACACCCTCATTGACGATCTCTTATATAAAAGAAGCTTTACCTTCCCACTCCTAAAGTGTATAACCCCGGAGCAAGGCCAGAGCATTCTGGCCGAGATCCATGAGGGGGTATGTGGAAATCACGCCGGAGGGCGGGCCTGGCCCACAAAGTGATCAGACAAGGATATTTCTGGCCGACCTTGAACAAAGACGCTATCAACTTTGCAAGGTCGTGCCACAAATGTCAAATCTTGGGGCCCAACATCAAGCTATCCCCCGAGCAACTCTCCTCCATGTATAGCCCTTGGCCTTTTGCTCAGTGGGGTATCGACCTGATCGGACCAATGCCCACTGCGCCCGGGGGCTACAAATTCACCGTCGTGGCCATCGACTATTTCACAAAATGGGCGGAGGCCGAGCCACTCAACAAGATCAACCAATCTCAAATCATCAAGTTCATCTGGAAAAACATCATCTGTCGTTTCGGCCTACCTCAAGTGATCATCTCCGACAACGGAAAATAGTTTGACGGTCTCCAGATGATTCAGTTTTGTGAGAAGTGGAATATCAAGAAAGTGTTCTCCACCCCCTACCACTCGTAGACGAATGGCCAAGTAGAGGCCGTAAACAAAATCCTCAAGCATACTATCAAAGCTAAGCTTGAGGACAAAAAGGGAAAGTGGGCAGCCGAGCTACCCGACGTGCTCTGGTCGTATCGTACGACTACAAGGAACTCAACGGGCGAAACACCTTTCGCTTTAACTTTTGGGACCGAGGCCGTCATCCCGTTGGAGGTCTCTCATAAGCCACCGGACGGCTCAGGTGATCACCGAGGACAATGACACCACCCGGAGGATTGATTTGGATATGTTGGAGGAGAGGAGACTCAATTCCGACCTCCGAAATGCGGCATACAAGAAGAAATCCGAAAAAAATTTCAACTCCAAAGTGAAGGCCAGACAATTCCAGGTCGGGGACCTCGTCCTTAAAAAGGTTCAAGTGCCCAAAGGGGTATTCGGCCCGAACTGGGAGGGCCCGTTTAGGATATCCAAGTGGCTTTCCAAGGGTGCTTACGAGCTGGAACTCATGGATGGCACTCCGGACCAATACCCCTGGAATGCAATTCACTTGAAGAAATACTACCAATGATTTTGTACTATGTATTCAAAGTTCTTATCAATACAAAGCTCTTCGCACAGCTCAATCTTATCCCAAAATCCGAGCTCAGTTCAAAAGCATATGTCGACTGTATCGAGGTCGGCATATCACACTTGAGCTCGGCAAGGCAACCAAGGCCATTCCAAGCACCGAGCTTAGTTCAAAAGCATATGACGACCATATCGAGGTCGGCATATCACACTTGAGCCCGGGGCAAAATCTCATTCATATTTGTTAAAATTTAAGACATTTTGATGGGTATAATAACAAAGCAATAAAGTCCAAAGAAAAACTTAATTTCATAAAATTAAAACCGGTCTAAAGCCGGAGAGGAGTACAATAATCCGAAATAAAAGAAAAGTAACATCCGGTCGGAAGCCGGTCACAATCGGGAAAGCAATAAATAATAATCTAAGGCAATGGAGGTTCAGAGGTCGCCTGCTCCGGCCCCCGGGCTCGCATGATCTCCGGTCCCGGCCACAAAGTCGGCCACTGCATCAATGCAGGCTTCCACCTCAGCCCCACTTCCGCCCGGCATCTGGGAACCCTCCGGAGGGGCCTCATCTCCCTCTTTTTCTTCGTCTTCTTCATCGGCGGCCGGGGGACTTTGACCCAGTTTGATCAGCCTATGCCGATGAGGAAACCATGAAAGGTCCACCCCCAGGTCGGTCTCCAGATCGAGGAAGGGAAACCAGAAGCCTTCGCTGACCGGGTTCTTAGCAGCATATTCCCGGAAGTAATCCTCCAGAGACTTGGTCTCAAGACCAGCCTGGTGCGCAACCCGGATCATACTGGCAGCGGCCATGTAGAAGAAAAACTCAGAGAAGAGTTTCGGGTTGGCGGTCGGATCCTCTGGATCGTATGCCGGCCGGCTCAGGAAGGCGGCTAGTTCCTCAGTCTTTTTCTGGAGCTCCCTCTCCAACTCGGCCTGCCGGGCAAGGGCCTGATCGGCATCCCCCCGGGCCTTGTGCGCCTCCAGCCGAAGATCGGCATTGACATCCTCCATCTCAGCTACCCGGTTCCGGGTATCTACCAGGGCCTTGTACGCCATCTCCGCCCGGCCGAGAGCGTCATCTTTTTCTTTTAGGACGGCCTCCATCTGGCCGACCACATAATCCTTCTCCTTCTTGAGCGCGACATTTTCGCTCTCAAGTCTGACCTTCTCCTCCCGAGCCCTGGTCAAGTCGGCCTCCAACCTCCGGACAGAGCTAAGGGCACTGTTGAGCTCACTCTCCACAAAGTTAGCCATAATGGTCGTCTAGCTGACCAGAGCAACGTAGGCTCGACCGGCATATCGGGGGCGACGCTCGGGGACATCAGCCAGCTCCCGAGTCCAGCTTGGGGCAAAGAATTCACCGACCGACTGATATACTCCGGCATGTCAACAATGGAACTCGGAGCCCGGGAAGACAAGAAATCCAGCACCAGTGGGGGGAGGTCGGAGTCATTGCGCGTCAGCCTGGATAAAAAAAAATCAAGTCAGGTACGAGTAAAAATGCTTTAGAAAAATTTAAAGTCAACAAACTTACGCTTGGAAGCGGGTCGGATCGCGACCGAAGTAGGTCCTATCATCCTCCCGGCTGGGAGCGGGCGCCTCGTGGGCTACGGTCCCCGTTCCAGCCGGTCGGGACCCAGGCGTGCCATCCGAGATATCAATTGGAGCCGGGCTCGACCTGTGTAGGCCGGCCTCCTCACTTTCGGACTCCTCTCAGCCCCTCTTTTGGCCGGTGATCGGAGAAGAGGTAAGTGTCTCGATGGCAGTCGTCCCGACGGCCGGAACAGATTGAAGAGGAGTGGGCTCTTAGATCACAATCTCGGTCCGGGCGCCGCCCCCTTTCTT
Organism: Ballota nigra; assembly: GCA_947034835.1. Classification (NCBI taxonomy): domain Eukaryota; kingdom Viridiplantae; phylum Streptophyta; class Magnoliopsida; order Lamiales; family Lamiaceae; genus Ballota; species Ballota nigra. The sequence continues at coordinate 44,641,565 of OX344721.1, forward strand.
CTTCTTCGTCCCCTTTGCCGTTTTCTTCACCGCACAAGTTCCCATCATGGAAAACATCTCTGGGCAGCGATCGGAGAATTCGGATGGACACTATCTCACGACCGGAAAATCGGGCACTGCACCACAAAATGCAAGGCGTTATAAAAAAAATAATACAACTTGAAATCCGGGCTCACTCTAGCACTTACCCGTCAATTTTAGATGGCGCGGAAACTGGAAGAAACGGCTTGAAAGTCGAGCTTATCATGTCCGGAGGATGGCCTGATTTCTTTCTGTGGCCGGCAACGACAGAATCCGCTCCCTGGCGACCGCAAAATCAAAGTTCAGCTCCCGGTCGGAAGGGCAAGGGTAGCCTGCAAAGAGAAGTAAAAAATTAGATCAGTACTTTTGGTTCAAGTATTAACTAAAAATTCCTTACTGGGATTTTTTGGGCGGATGTTGGTCGGGACATCGATCTCCGTCCCGTCCGGGTACCCGGTCTTCCATGCCCCACCAACGAAGAACCATTTCTTCCGGTCATTGCGCGCTTTACTCGGCAGGCCGGTCACCAGCTTCTGCCCCTTTGTTTGGATATAGACCTCACCGGTCCCGCTCCTCTCACTCTGTATCCGGTAGAGATAAGTTATCTCCCCCGGGTTCGGCATCCGATAGAGTCGGTTCTGCCCGAACAGAGCCATGACGCTCGTGATGATCATCCATGCGTTCGGAAGCAATTGGATGGGCGCTTTCAAAAGATAGGAGACGGCCGGATGGAGGGGGAAGCGGAGTCCGACCTCCATCATATCTTGGGTCACGGCCACCATCCCTCGAGGAGGCTGATCGGCCAGCTCATTCGGCTCCGGGGCATAGAGTTGGACATCATACGGAATGTCCCAGCCGGCCCGGGCCTCGTCTAGAAAGTCCTGGGTCACCCAGCTCTGCACTTGGCCGATGGTCCACCATTGAGACTCATCTAAATCCACAATCCGAATCGTGGCTGGGTCGCGAACGGCCGGCCCCCGCCGGTAACGCTCGTGATAAGCTTCGAAATCAAAGTTGACGGAGTCTATATCATCCTTCTCCACATAGTCCGACCACAGACAAAAGGCTCGTCTGACCTGGTCTCGCCGGTCCTGGCTAAGACTCCGACCGGCTACGGCCAACCCTTCAACCTTCTCAGCTTTCGGCCCTGAAGCCTCATTCACCATCCCGAGCCGTTCTTTTATCTGCTCGGCTACGAGATTCTGGAGCAATAGGTTGTTGGCCGTATCATCACCTTCGTCGTGGCCAATTTCCTCATCACCTTCCTCAAGGAGGTCGTCCAACGGGTCCCTACTCTCCATAGGTCAGGCCGTCGACTCAGTCCGGGATCCCTCCGCTGCGGCCGGAACGCCCTCGCGGGCACCCTCTTCCAATAGTGACCGGCCCGGTCTCGGGAACAATGCGTCCAAGCCGTCGTCATCATGAGCCCATATGGAGCTCGCCAGACGGGAAGAAGAAGCGCCGCGTCCACTGCCGGAACTTCCTTCTCCTTCAAAAAGTCTCCTACTGGCTCCACCAGCTCCTCCACCACTCGAGGAGGCACCTCCCCTTTGACCAGGCGGAGGACCCATCCACCGGCGTACCATGATATAAAAAGAAGTTTTGAGGTTTGAAAATTTAAAATTTACCTTCAGAAACCACCAATCGCCGTCGTACGAAGTTGTTCGTCGCCGCAAGAAGCTCGCCGGAAATCGCCAAGAAGTTGCTGCAATTCGTGAGAAGAGTAAAAAAAATCCAAAGTATGGAATGGCCCCCTATTTATAAGAAAGGGGCAGGGACCTAATTCAAAATAAAATTCAAGGCATATGGGCCTAGATGCAAGAATGTGAAACGATGGTTTCAGCGTCAGACGCCTCGTACACGACACGCATTTAATGCGCGGGATTTGAGGAATCGCGTCACGTCGCGCACGTCAGGCTTTAGTACGCAGAATCCGAGGCGTCATCTAACAGCACGCACACCTTTTTAGGTACACAGTACAACGCGCGTCCAATCGATCATCACGTAGTCGTTGGCCGATCTCTGATCACCCCGGACAGTGCAAGGCCGGCACCAACTACAGACGACAAACGACCACCTTGTCCCTCATCAACTCTGAGAGACGAGCTGGGGGGCAATTGTTGTGACCATTTTGGACCACAGGTCGGCACCAGCCTGAAATGAGCCGGAAAAGGCAAAACGACACTCAAAAGGTGGGTCCGACCTGACCAGTCTATATCCGACCTCAGCGGGCTTCGACCCCATTTTCCGACCTAAAAAACGAGGCCGGAAACCACCTTGAAACACTCGTATACGTTGATCCAGATGTTGGACAAATGGGCTGAGACCGGACCGGTCCGGCCTCAACCAAAGAAGACCAATAGAAGTCACCAGGGCATGACCGACGTGCAGGAGCAGTCTCCAACCTCGTGACCCATCAGGAGATCGGCCTCCGACCTCAATATATCCCCGGCCGGCAAGGAAGATTTGGAGCACGTGATGGAATCAGGCGAGATCTTCCCCCAAGAGGAAAAAGGTTGCCTCCGTACACAGTGGCAGAGAGAATATTCCATCCAAATAAGGAAATACGCCAGAGAATCGTCCTTTTTGGACACGCGTCAGCACCCTAGTGGCCGATCACCTGCAAGCTCTGGCACACCAGTGCCCGCGCGTCTTCAGAGACAGGAGCATTGTCCCCTGAGAGGTCAGAAATGACCGATGTACCCATGAAGTGAGAAAGCTATAAATAGCCTCACATTTGTAACATAAGAAGAGGTTCAATTTCTTTCAGTATAATCAATACAATCTTCATTTAAGTCCAGGGACTAACAACCCCTGGCAAATCTTGGTGTTCTTGCTCTTTCTTTATTATCTTTCATTCAAATAAATCACTTTAGCATTAAAGAACCCAATCATTTGATATTTTTACCAAAGCTCTCATAAATAGTCATTTAATCCAGCAACATTTATTTGGTAAACAACATAATTTATGAAGATTTATTACCATGACCTTTATACAATTTAAGAAGTAAAAATCATATGCAACAAAGAATTTAAAATAACAATAAAAAATATTTTTAATTATATAATTTAAACTAATGTCAATTACTACAGTACAAAATTACAAGAGTAAGACTAGCTATGCATTTCTTTCATTATAAAAAAAAATAAAATTACACATATAAATTTATTTTACCATCTAATTGTAGTAGAAGAAAAAAAAATTAATGGACAACGAAACTAAAATCAGACGGATTGTTCAAAAAATAAGAAATAAAATAGATTAAACATGAAAAAAATCGTAAATACTTCACCAAAAAAACATTAGAATAATTAATTACAATGACAAAAATAATACTCCCTCCGTCCCACTTTAATTTGCACGTTTACTATTTTCACGTGTTTTAACGAGCGATTTTTTTATTAATATTGTTGATAGACGACCAGTCGAGCAACAGGGTTAAAAGTTAAAATAACAGTGATGTTAATGATAATGATGATTAAGGGGAAAGGTAGCAAAAAGGCGAGCAGCTGGGTAGGTACCATGTTGATCACAAGAAGACGAGCAGCTGGTTAGAATGGCAAAGCACATTAGGCGACCAGTTGGTCAAAGGTCAAAAAGGGTTGAGTGAGCAGCCTAGAAAGAAGGTCAAGGTACCCCCTCAAAGATGAACAAGCGAGCAACAATGCACCTCGGAAGACAGCTAAGAATCCCACTAATTAGGCATTTCATTAGGAACAAACAAGTGTCTCAACACTTGTCATTGTATAAAATGTAATAGCTTAAGGATAAAACAAGTGTCTACACTTGTCAATATGTGAATTATGATAGCTAAGAAGGTGACACCTCATGCTTGCTTGTACCCCATAAATACCCTTTCATAAGAGGAAAAAAAGAGGTTCCAATTATTAAGAAAAGTACTCAAACTCTTGCAAATTTATTTCTTGATCTATATTTACATAAATCCAGCACCCTAAGTCTTGTTTGATGATCTTCTTTAGCTTAAACAACCACTAAATCATCTATTAGAATTAAGGTAATCAATAATTGGCGCTAGAAGGAGGGTCCGAACCTCCGTCGGCTGAAGAAATCGAAGAATTTTGGCAAGAAACGGCTGGAATCTAGGAAAATAGCTGGAATCCGGTAGCAATCGCCGGAAACTGGGTATTTGGGTGCAAAAAGAGATATTTGTGATAAGTTTGTTCATATTTAGGTATATTGAATGCGTGCATGTGTGAATTAAGGTTTGTAAATAACCAAATTCACACATACAAGGCTAGTTATCCCTAAATTGACATTTACAAGCACAAAATCTTTGTCAAAAAATACTCAACATTTAGTAATGGCGAGATCACAAGAACGACAATCCTCGAGTGCACATTCCTCTAACAAGTCACGGATTAGGGTTAAATCAACGGGTGAACATGTACGTACGGTACGAACAACATCTCATCGGAATGTACAAGTTACTATTGATACCCTTCCCCCAGGGGTAGAAGCTCTAGCTCGGGATCCTGAGGAACTAGCAAAAATAATCGCCGTGCTGCAATCATTGCAAAGGCGTCAAGAAAGAGCAGAACCGTTAAAAGCACTAGAGACGAGCAATCAAGCAGCCGAGCAGCAGATGAAAAGGCAAGAAGATGTACGTGGTGACGAAGCAGATAGTGCTCAAGCTCATCAGAACAAAGGTAAAGCTCCAATTAGTTAAAGGTTGGGAAGCAGAGGAGAATCCACGCCCGAAAAATGAGAAGAATCGAGCAAGAATACGACAAGGGGCACTAGACGTACTGGTGCGTGAGAAAGACATGGAAACAGGTGAGAAAACAATGAAATAGCACCACCAAGGAGTGAAGAGTGAGGACGACCAACTGGTCGCCCCCCCATTCATGACAGAATTCGGAGATCCGGCTTTGGTCGATTGGGTCCCAACGGAGCTAGCATCATTGCTAGGCGAACAACTCAGGAGAAACATCCCGTTGGTGAGGGACTGCATTAGGGTGAAGCCATTGAGCTTGATCATGACGAACAACCTTCCAACGGAAGAACGTCTCCAGATGAGTTACAAGCCTTAAAGAAAGTAGTGGAGGAAATGCAAAAGCAATTGGAATCCCAGAGGGGCATCAGATCAACAGTCTTACCATCATCACCATTATCTCCAGCAATCCAGAATGCGCTGGTACAAAAGAAGATACAATTTCCGGCCATCAGCTTGTACGAGGGAACTTCATATCCGAGAGTGCATTTGACAAAGTACTCTGATTTCATGATATCAATGGGGGCGTCGGATGCAACGCAGTGCCGCAACTTCCCGCTTACTCTTGGTGATGGGCCCCATCGTTAGTTTTCGATACTTACTCTAGGCTCCATCAACTCCTTCACACAATTGAGCAGAGAATTCCTATCTCACTTCTCTACAGCCGGGTCATACTTGACGTAGAGGCATCGGTTGGCTGACATTAAGCAAGGGGAAGATGAGTCTGACAGAAAATTTCTAGAAAGGTTTGATAAAGTGTTGCTAGAGGGGGAAATGGTAAGTGAAGACACCAAAATGGTGGCGGTAATGGCTGGACTGAAGAAAGGGGCTGACCTATGGAAAGAAATACATCTCGCCTGCCCTAAGATATATGCTGAGTTTAGGCACCGAGCCGGCATACACATATCCATGCAAGAGGCCCTCCAAAAAGAGTTATGAGACAAGGTTAATAAAAAAAAAAATCAGGAAAGAATTTGGCGGAAATGAATACAAGGTTCCTAAGAACATAAAAGCTTTCAATGAAGGAGCAGAGTTGAAGAAGAGACTAAACCAAGTACTTGCTACATCAGTAGAGGTTGTATATAACAATGTCAAAGACAGGGACATGCTGTCAGAACCGGGAAAGATCCGACAAGAACGAGGAAAACTGAACCCGAACAAATACTGCGCATATCATCAGAACATCGGCCACTTCACAAGTTAATGCCGAGATTTGTTAAAACAGTTGTGGAGGTTCTACGAAGAGGGAAAGTTGTCGGAATTTTTGAAAAGGGAACCGGGAAAGAGACCAAGAGCGACAACACAGTCCAGCTCGGAGGATGATGAGAGTGACGAACAACCGAGCAGGACGAACAAGAAGGGAAAGAAGGTCCCAATGGCCCCAGCAGAACCTGTTAGAGAAATCCTCATGCTTGAGGCAAGTGGACCTGTGGGAGGTTGTTCAGATGGAAGACCTCTAATGTAAAAAAAAAGAGCAAGGCAGAATTAAGAGTCGTTGCCCAAGTCAAAGAAGTAGGAGTAAATCCGGCTACCAAACAGACGGGGGACATAACATTTTTAGAAAAAGACCTCGATGGAATACTCACTCCCCACAATGACTCGCTGATCATTTTTGTAAATATCATGGGAGCACGAGTGTACCGATTACTTGTTGATACCGGCTCCTACACAAACATCTTGTTCAAAAGCACATTAGATTAGTTAGGAGACTATGCCGAGTACGTAAAAGACTGTAACCATAAGATAGTGGGATTCAGAGATGATGTAACCGTTCCCTTAGGATTAGTTACGTTGTCAGTTGAGTTTGTATCGACCGAGAACCCAGATCGGAGGCTGACTAGGATGGTAGAATTCTCAGTTGTAGATCAACAGTCCTCCTACAACGGGTTTCTCGGTCGGCCTTTTATAAATAAATTAAAAGCATTTGTTTCAACGTACTACTATTGCCTTAAATTTCCAACTTCAAAAGGATCAGGTACGGTGAAAGGTGACCAAAAGAGAGCTCGAGAATGCCTTTTGCAATTACAACCCAAGGACAACAAGGTATCCATGATGGACGGACAGCCGAGCAGCTGCGCTGAAAATGATCCCTCCATCTTGGATGGGATCATGGAATCCATTGACACAGAGATGATGGAGATAGACGAACAACTGAGTGGAGATGAATAGGAAGTCCAAAATGAGCAACAAACTGAAGGCAAGAGTAACGAAGCCATACCTATCCCAAATAAGGTTGAAGATGTTGAGCCACGGCTAGGAGCGGAACCGATGATGGTCGAAGACGAACTTAACCTGGAAGGGCCCATCATTGATCCATGCTGGAAAACCCAAAAAAGAAGAGCAATACCTGTTAAAGAGCTAGAGGCGATAAGAGTTGACCCGAACTAAGAAGGCTTAGAACTTTTCATTGGATCTGAGCTCCCTGAGCCATACAGAAACAGAATGAAAGAATTTCTTAAGACCAATCTTGATGTGTTCGCATGGTCACATGCTGATATGGTTGGCATTAGCCCTGAGCATGCTTGCCATAGGCTGAATATCGACCCAACAAAGAAACCAGTGAAGCAAAAGAGGAGGAAGTTCATGTTTGACAAGTACGAAGCGCTTGATGTGGAAGTAAAAAAGTTGTTAGATAACAATCTAATTTAAAAAGCTTTGTGTCCCAAGTGGGTAGCAAACCCAGTGCTAGTTCGAAAACCAAACAGAACATGGAGATTATGCATTGACTTTATGGATTTAAATGCTGCTTGCCCAAAGGACAACTTCCCACTTCCACATATCGACCAGTTGGTGGACAACACGGCCGGACATGAACTTCTAACTTTCATGGATGCATTCGAAGGCTACCACTAAATTGCGATGCACCCAGACGATCAAGAACATACAACATTTTATACCAACAAAAAATTGCTATGTTGAAAGAGGATGTCGTTCGGGTTGATTAACGCAGACGCCACATACCAAAGACTGGTCAACAAGATGTTCGACGAGCATATTGGAAGAACAATGGAAGTATACGTGGACGACATTGTTGTCAAGAGTTCAAGGAGAGAAGACCATATGGAACACCTAGCCCAAGCATTTGAGATACTTCGGGCATACAACATGAAGCTGAATCCAAAGAAAAGCAGCTTCGGAGTTCACTCAGGCAAGTTTCTCGGATATCTTGTTTGCCAGCGAGGCATCAAAGCAAATCCTACAAAAGTGAAAGCGATCATGGATATGCAACCACCAAGATTGGTCAGGGAGGTGCAAAGGCTCACCGGATGCTTGGCAGCTTTGAACAGATTTATCTCAAGATCCGGTGACAAGTGCAGACCTTTCTTTGATGCCATCAAGAAAGGGGAATTTCAATGGATGGACAATTGCTAGCGAGCATTTGAGTAATTGAAAGAATATCTTAGTGACACCAAATTTTGTCAAAACCCAACTCGGGGGAAAAACTATACTTATACTTAGCAGCTTCAGAGGTGGCGATCAGCTCGGTTTTAGTTCGTGCTGATGGGAAATTTCATTTACCCATAAACTATGCAAGGCAAGCCCTTCAAGAAGCAGAAATCACATATTCACCAATGGAGAAGCTAGCCTACACACTTGTAATGAGTGTAAGAAAGCTACAGCCATACTTCTTTGACCACCAAGTGGAAGTACTGACAATATTTCCATTGTTAAATAAATGAAGAACGATTACCATCACAAAAAGTACCTCAACTATCAACGAACGATTACAAAATCAATCAAATAAATGAAGAACATGAGGAAAATGACTGGAGAACACCCATAGTCAAGTACCTTCGCGATGGTGAAGTCCCAAAAGATCCACAAGAAGCAGCCAAGACGACCAGGCGAGCAATAAGGTTTACAATAATGGATGGACAACTTTTCAAGAGAGGATTTTTCACTCCCATTATTAAAATGCTTGGCAAGGGGGCAAGGCCAAGAAGTTTTAAGAGAAATTCATGAAGGCGTCTGTGGAAATCATGCAGGAGGGCGAGCATTGGCATACAAAATAGTGAGACAAGGATATTATTGGCTAACTCTGCTGCAAGATGCTATCAAAATTGCAAAGACATGCCATAGATGCCAACTATTCGCTCCCAGTATTCACAGGCCACCAACTGAGCTAATATCAGTAAATAGTCCATGGCCATTTGCAAAATGGGGGATAGACATCATAGGACCTTTCCCAACCGGAAAGGGGAATGTGAAATTTGCAGTAGTGGTTGTAGACTATTACACAAAATGGGCCGAAGCAGAAGCACTCGTGACAATCACACAAGAAAAAATGACCGGCTTTATATGGAAAAACATTGTATGCCGATTCGGAGTCCCACAAGCAATCTTGACAGATAACGGGAGACAATTCAAAGGCAAAAAAAAAATAAGGGATTTTTGTAAGAAATGGGGAATCAAGAAACATTTTTCAACTCCCTACCATCCTCAGTCCAATGGCCAAGTTGAAGCAGTTAACAAAATAATCAAACACATTTTAAAGATTCACTTAGTTGACAAAAAGGAAAAATGGTTAGAGGAGTTACCAGAGGTGTTATGGGCTTACAGAGTATCATATAGAATAAGCACCGGCGAAACTCCATTCACTATATCATTTGGCACCGAGGCAGTTATACCAGTTGAACTGAAAGTACCAACGGAGCGAACAACAATGTTCGATGAACAGTCGGACAACACAGCATTGGCTGCAGAAATGGACTTAATTGATGAAAAAAAATCTCAGCAGAGATGAAAAACACGATATACAAGAAAAGAATCGCAAAATACTATAATTCTCAAGTGAAAATTAGGGAGTTTGAAGTCGGAGATTTAGTACTTCGGAAGATATTAGCACCACCGCCAGGAGTATTCAGACCGACTTGGGAGGGCCCATATAGGGTAACCCACAAATGGCACAATGGCACGTATGACCTTGAAGACATGAAAGGCAACTCGGCCCAATACTCCTGGAATGCGGCCTTGCTGAAGAAATATTATTAATAGATGTATATGTAGAGGTTATGAATAGATTTCATATGTAATGTTGGGTTGAATGTTGTAAATTTGATGAAAATTTCAAAAAAAAATTAGAATGTTATATAAGTTCGACAAGCAAGTGATAAACGTAAGTAAGTTGTTATATAGAATAATTTTAAATTGTATATTGCATTACAAAAGATGGTGTAAGGACTCAAAGGTCCATTTGTTCGCTTAAAAAAAACTTAGTTGTTCGCAGGAAGTCAAACACACTAAGTGCAGACTCAACATGCGGCGAACAACAATGCTCAGTTGCAAAAGTTAAGGCTGATTCCATTAAGGATCGCAAGACCCAATTACTTAAGGTCAAGTTCGTTTGAGAACCATAAAGACCCATCCAAATGTTATACATAAGAAACAATCGAAGTATCTTACTCTTGAAAATTAAAAAGAGAGGTACTGAAGTTGCAAAATAAAGCAAATGCAACGGGCAAACAATCATGCATTAAGCGAACAACCAAGCAGATGAATAAAAAATTCCAATGGAACTTTATAAGCAGGCAAGTGGGGAAAATAAAGTCATTTCATTCGGAGAATAAAGCAGTACAACAGGAAAGAAAAATTACAAGATAGACCTACTACAATAAACTAAAAACAAAAGAAGTCTTCAATTTTGAGGAGGCCTTCAAGTCTGGGGGGCTGGAGGAGCATCTGAAGCAAGAGGATCAATGTCAACGTTGGTCGCCTCTTGAGCCTGTTGCTCGCCAACCATGGTGGAGGTGTCAGCTTCATCAATAGGAGTAAGGGGGAGTGAGCTGAGACCGTCAAAAACCTCAGCCTCTTTGTTGGGCTCCTCGCCAGCGACCCTGGGGGCAACAACTTGGACATCATCCCCGAAAATATCAAGAGGGACCCCCATTTCTTCAAGGTCGGCCACGGGGACAGTGAATCCAGCACCAAGTGGATTATCTTTAACATACTCAGTGAAATCTTGTTTCACTGAATTTAATACGTCCTTCTGGTGGTCCATGGCGAATTTGACGGAGCGTATACTCTCGGTAAAGGCACACCCATAGCCGAGGTTAGTATTGCCCGCCATATCTTGAGCATAGATGTCATAGGCGACCATGGCGGCTTTCTCTTTCTCCAAGCGAGCAACATCGACTTTCAGTTGCTCGATCTGGGCGAACAGTCCCGTCTTCTCTCCCTCCAATACCTTCACTCACTCGTCAGCGACTCCCAACTCAAGCTTTATCCTTTCAGACTGGTTAAGGGCGAATTGCTCGCTGTCAAGGGTAGCTTGTAGTTTTTGTTCCAGATCTGCCTTAACTTTAGCATGCTTGGCTCTTTCTTTAGCCAGCTCATCGTCCTTATTCTTCAAGGCGGCCACCTTCTCAGCCTCAAAATGTTCCATCTTACGGCTAAGCCCTCGATTTGTTCTCTCCAGATCTATAATTTGATCAAGGAGCTTCTGGGCCGCGATGGCTTGATGACTGGCATTATAGGCGATGAGCTGAGCATTGTCGCAGGCATTTTGTTCTTGAATGATCTCCTCACAAACTTTAGTCCATGAGCGAGGAACCAACTCTGTTGCTCGTCTCACATGGGAGTCGGGGATGTCCTGGTAGGGAGGTGGCGATTTCACACAGCTTAGTTGGTGGAGCACGGTTGTCCGCCCGAGATGCTCCTCAGGCTTATACCTACAAGAAAGAAAAAGGAACAAAGATTAAATAAGACAAAAGTTAGAAATAATCAAGTACATAATGATCAATTGAATGAAAATATACTCCTTCAATTTCACTGGGTCATAACCTAAGTACGAGCGATCAGGAGAAGGACGTCTCTTCTTGCTCGCCAAAATACCAGCAACGGCCTCGTGTTCACTCACTACCTCCAACGAGTTAGATTTCGAAACTGGAGAAAGGAGAGCTCTGTTGCTCGCCTCTGCGCCCTGCTTTGAGCACTTTGATGCTCGCTCACCACCGGCACCACTACCTCGGCCACCATCACCCCTGGGAGCCTTTTGCTTATCCTTCTCTATCTCATTTTCTCTTTCTTTCCCCGCATATTTGGGAGAAGAGGAAAGCTTGGAGGCCCCTTGGGAGCGAACAGCAGTGCCCCTTGGGCGAGGAGGTGGAATTGGGTCTTCTCCCGCCCTTAATTTTATCAAGGAGGTGGGAGGATCGGATTTCTTTCTTGTAGGCTCTTCGGCGGCCATCTGTTTCACGTGTGCAGTAAGGAGGTGGTATGATTCAAGTATGACCGGAACAACAACAGTCACTCGTTGATCTAACAAATGGAAAAGACAAACAAAAATAAAGGTTACTAATAAGAGGCGACCAGGCGAGCAATAAAGGAAGCTGAAAGATATTTACCCTCAGGGATGTTTGCCTGGGCCTCTAAATGGTGCGGACTCGTGAATAGTTGAGCAAGTTTATGGCAGTGAGGCTTTGACAAGTGGGAGATCTCGCGATCAGCAAGGTTGCGAAGAGCGATCACTGATAAAGTATACATAAATTCCTTGCTCAAGTCCGGATGCCCCCACTTCAGAATCCTCGGACCTGCAAAACAACAAAAAGAAGAAAATTAAAATTAGTTTCACTTGATCTATAAAAAGAAAAAGTAGAGCCTACGTTTTATAACACCAAAGCCTTATGGCGAGTTTATGCGCGCCTGCCCGCCAGAAAAGTTGGTTGCTGCTTGCCAATCCCCTCCAATAAAGAATAATTGGTTATGCCAACTCTTCACTTTATTGGGGACCCCTTCAATTAATTTCACCCCGCTTATTGCCTTAATGTAGTACCAGTCTTCGTCTTCGTCTTTACAGGCGGAGATCACCATTGCATAGTGAATTTCCACGGTGCTGATATTGTTCTTATAGCCTTCAAGACCAAAAAGGGTCATGAAAGCCAACAAGTTACTCCATCCATTCGAGATAATTTGGGTGATCGCCAAGTTGGTGTCCTCCAGGAAGCGACCAACGACGGGGTGAATAGGAAGGGGGAATCCGGTGTTGAGCACATCCAAGTAGATCGTCGTACAACCAGGAGGAGGGCGATCAACAGTCTCTTCCTTCTTGGGTGCGTACAAGAATATATCATATAGAATCTTGTAGGTAGACCTGATGCTCTCCAAATCGTCTACAGTAATGAGGCTGGCAATCTTGCTCGCCACAAAGTTGTTCGTTTGGGCGGACATGGTGACACGAGAGTGAACAGGGAAGGTCTTTGAGTAGCGAGCAATGTACTCTTCCCATTCAGTATTCCGGGCAACTCCTTCTGGAATTTGTGATTCAGGGGTAACCCTGGAGATGGGGAAGTTTATTTCCCTAAAAAACTCCCAAGTTACCGCCAATCTAGGTTGGTCGCCCTCAGCCTCGATCTCGGTGGCCACCTCTTCTGAATCTTCCCCAAGATCTGAGGAAGTATCTCCTTCAGAACAAGGGCGAGCAACTGGTCGCTCCACCTCTTGCTCGCCAGAGCTATCAACATTGTAGGCCTCCACCGAGTGAACAACAGAGTAGGCCTCGGAGCCCGTTTCCTCATCAACAAGAAGAGTTCGTGGATTTTGAGCAAGAGCTTAACGAATAGATCGGTGAAGAACGAAGGATACTTCTTCCTCCATTAACCTTTTTCCCAGATTTCGCACGAAATCTTCAATAGATGTGGTTTTACTCGTGGAAGGAGAGACCATTTAAGATGAAGAATTTTTAGTAAGGATGTGTGACGACTGATCGGAAGAAAGAGAAAGGTGGTATAGGGCGGCATTAATGGCAGATTGCGGAGGCGTCGGAGGCAAGTTCACGACGGCGACAGACAAAAATTTAAAAAATGTATAGTATGGACGAAAAATTAAAATACGAATGTAAAAAGAAGAATTAAGATAGAAGAACAAAGATTTTACCGTGAAATTGAGAAGAACTGATGATGATCGAGATGAATTAAAATGCACGGAAAAGCTTCGAAAATCAGTAAATGGCGGAAGTGTGACAAATTCTCGAAAAAGAATGAGAAGAAGGAGATTGAAGTATTTATAAGAGTGAAAATGGGGGTCAAAATGCAATTTTCCAAAAAAATTCAGGCCCCTATAAACAAATTAGAAGACACGCGTGGGCGGCGATGAAGTCAGCCGTCGCCCACATCGTTACGGGTTCCGAGAACCTCGGAAAACCCAGCCGTCAGAAGCACAAAGAGACACCCCGGCTGCTCGTCAATACAACCGTTGTTCGCCCAAATTCTCCCGCTCAAAAATTTGAAAACCTGTTGCTCGCTTCAGTTGTGTAAACGTTATTTTTTCAGAACAATGACCGTCCTCAATTAGTTGATTGTTATCCTAACAAAGGACAAGCCAGGGGGCAATTGTTGATAGACGACCAGTCGAGCAATAGGGTTAAAAGTTAAAATAACATTGATGTTAATGATAATGATGATTAAGGGGAAAGGTAGCAAAAAGGCGAGCAGCTGGGTAGGTACCATGTTGATCACAAGAAGACGAGCAGTTGGTCAGAATGCCAAAGCACATCAAACGACCAGTTGGTCAAAGGTCAAAAAGGGTTGAGCGAGCAGCCTAGAAAGAAGGTCAAGGTACCTCCCTCAAAGACGAACAAGCGAGCAACAATGCACCTCGGAAGACAGCTAAGAATCCCACTAATTAGGCATTTTATTAGGAACAAACAAGTGTCTCAACACTTGTCATTGTATAAAATGTAATAACATAAGGATAAAACAAGTGTCTAAACACTTGTCAATATGTGAATTAAGATAGCTAAGAAGGTGACACATCATGCTTGCTTGTACCCCATAAATACCCTCTCATAAGAGGAAAAAAGAGGTTCCAATTATTAAGAAAAGTAGTCAAACTCTTGCAAAAAAAATTCTTGATCTATATTTACATAAATCCAGCACCCTAAGTCTTGTTTGATGATCTTCTTTAACTTAAACAACCACTAAATCATCTATTATAATTAAGGTCATCAACAAATATTAAAAAGGATGAAGTAATTTTTAAGTCATTTTATAATAGAAGAGATATAGATCTATCAAATCCTACCTTAAAAAGCACTCTATCAGTTCAAATATTAATAAACAACTTGCTCGCAAAAACACGAAAATAAAGGCAGTGTGCAAATTTAAGTGGGACAGAGAGAGTAACGAATTATAATTTAATTAATTAATATTAAGATGCCCCTGATTATTTTATAACAAAAATTTCTATAAATTCAAGTTCTTGAGAAGGAATTACTTTATTATACTTACATTTAATTTCGAATAGATGGATAGTCGAGAAACAAACATGTGTTCGACCTTTGTCTAGAAAAAATAACTTAAATAAAGTACTACTTGCAACTGACCAATCCCTCATGATGCAATCAAATTTTCTTTTTGGGTATAAATATGTTATATAAGAGTCGATATCTTGTACACCGGTTGTTTTGATAACCAATAAATTTATATATGGCGTATTATATGGCTCATATGGTAATAATTATCAAACAACAAGAGACTGTAAATGCGAGTTTATTGCTTTGGTCCAAAGATAAAAAAAATAAGAACAATGAATGCTGAGAAACCAGTAAATTATCATGTGGGTTGCTATGTTTTTTTTAGGTCAAAGTCTTAAGTTGTTGAATTCTTTATTATGAGCTTAATGGTCCTATTTAGAGTGTCATAAATGCACGGTTGCCCTAAATTCCTAAAGTTGGTCATGCATTAAATGCACTGATTTCTTCACTTACAAGATATGTCTTAAACGACTACAAGGATATTTCCATTGATTTACTGCCACATTCTCAAATAATGGAGAATATCCAACTAATGGAGATCTCTCACATTAAATTAATGTCGAAGTTATCATATAATGTGATTGCCCTGGCACTTGCCATTCTGGACATCGCCCGAGCTGTGGGAGCTCACTTGATGAACATTCTTAAGAAACCAAATAGAGTTCGTTATGTCGTCCGCTCTAGTTCTTGAACCTTTTTGGGACAAGCTCTTTCTTTTTTGGGCTCCATAGCTTGTCCCACTCTTCAACTTTACCTGTCTTTTAGCGACGAATACCCTGACATTAAGAATTTTTCATATTTTTGCAAATTTTATCACAATTTAAACACGATCCAAAAGCAAGTACACGATCAAGAAGTTATCGTCCAATGACCTAGGATTTGGTTATGGATTTGTGATTAGATAATAGATTCTTTTCACTATTATGTCAGATTAAGGGGCCGAGTTTTTTAAGCGGAATACTATTAGTTTTTAAAAAATATTGTGTTACATAAACCATAATTAGTCCAAAATTTATTTAACAATGTAATAATTTGAATTTAGGCCAATAACTTTTAATTTATGTGAGCAATAACTTTTATTTTCTGAAGATTGACATTGTGTCTTGAAGTCCTGAATTAATACCCCTTTTTCCTTTTTTTTATTACAATACTCTCGGTGGCGCACTTGTGGATATTTATTTCTCAACCGTTGTATTTCTTGTATAATTTTGTGATGCATCATTTTGTGCAGTTGATAATAAATTTATTTGTTTTTCTTCGCTATTGGTGTGCTATACATTTTTTGAGTTGCAAGGTTGGAGTTGAATAATTATTATGTTCTTTTGTACGTGTGTTCTTGCATGGTGAATATAAAAAGGTTGAAATATAAATGATGTACTTGGTTTGAATAGTATTTCGTGTGTAAATACAATTGTTATTAAAATAAAATAAAAAATTATGTTCTACTACCAGTAGAAAATAATATTGCAATTTGGGTTAATCATTTTATTTAAAAAATGTTAGAGTTATACTAATTAATTAACTGATATTTGTCAAAACTAAAAATTCTAAATTGTTATATTTATGTAAGGATGAAATATCAATGTACAAACCAAACTATACTTATAAGATTTTATGTACCAAACTACATCAATGTTGAATAACTACACCAAACTACACTTATTAGATTTTATGTACCATATGAACAAATTGAAATTTTTAGGATGATACCCAATTATATAATTTTAAATTAGTAATGTATGCCTAAAGACAAAAAAATAGAAGCCTGGTGAAACTAAGCCATACATTATAAATGTACAATGAGTACATCACAATGCACTCATTATGTTTATTGTACCATATCCAATTATATAATTTTAAATTATCATTACTACACATAGATTATCAAAGTTTTTGGCGTGGATGAGACTCAAAGTCTCGTGCTAAAGAGTGTGGAGGTTCGAGTCCTCTTCAAGTCATAATATTGAGTTGACTATGTCTGAACATAGCCTTTAGGGCTTATTCCCCATCAACTGCAGTTATTGTAAAGAGCAGTAGGCACCTCTTCCTCTAAAGTAAGGAGTGAGACATTATTCCCATTAACTGGCAATGCGCATTTCACAATAGTTATGGAATATAGAATAGCTCTCATAAGCTCTCTCTTTCATCCCATTAGGTAGCGTAATAGAGGTGATCATAATGCAAAAAGTCTAACGTATATGGAGTTTCATTTGAAGTATGTTTGGGACAATAAGAAATACTCTTTGGTGAAAATGAGTGACAATAGATTTGCATTGGGGAGATTGTATAATGTTCCACCAAGTGCTGGCGAATTTTTTTATTTAGGGATCCTGCTACCGCACAACAATGGGGCTGGGTCGCATGAAGAGACCCGAACCATCAGTGTTGTTGTGTACCCTACTTTCAAGGATGAATGTTATTCTTTCGGATTATTGGAAGATGATCAGGAATATATCGATGGGATAGTTGAGGCAAGTTACTGGGCACCGGCCCATTATATCCAAAATTTGTTTTCAATTTTGTTGTTGTCGTCGTCTATGACCTCTCCTAAAAATGTGTTTGAAAGAATATTGGATTGTTCATCCGACGATATTCAGTTTAGGCAGCGACAACTACTAAATCAGTAAAGTATTCGTACTAAGTTCAAACATCTAAATTTGTTTTCTATGTATGTTGAATTACATTTGATATGGTATATTTTTCTAAAACATACTTGGTATTAGCTGATGAAGGGTCGAGAAACCATACTTTGGTTGAGATTGAAAAGTTACTGCAGATGAATGGCTGTACCCTGGCTATGTTTCCTTCTATGCCTCAACCAATTCAGCATTTGGTGACAAGTGGTATCAATAAATTAATGCGTGAGGAACTGTGTTATGATCGTGCGGTGTTGAGGGGTGAATTTTATGGGTTGAGTGTAATGCTTATTCCTGAGCAAAGAAATTTATTTAAGGAGATACTTTATGCAGTTTTGCATAGCAGTGGTGGAATTTACTTCTTGTATGGCTATGGTGGCACTGGAAAAAATTCATCTAGAGAACATTGTCCGTTTCTATACGGCCAGAGGGTCATGTTGTTATGAATGTTGCATCCAGTGGAATTGCAGTGCTTCTTCTACCCGGTGGTCGCACTGCGCACTCTATATTTGCTATTCCAATAAATATTGAAGAGACATCTACTTGTAATGTTAATTCTAGGTCTGAATTATCTGAGCTGTTGATAAAGGCAAAGCTAATTATATGGGATGAGGTCCCGATTGTTAACAAGTTTTGTTTTGAAGCATTGGATCGTACTTTGCGAGATATTGATATGAGGGCTAACGGTTTAATGAATGATTTGTCGTTTGGAGGAAAGACAGTTGTTCTCGGTGGGAATTTCAGGTAGATTCTACCAGTTATACCAAAAGGGAGTAGAGAGGATGTTGTTCATTCTACGATTAATTTATCTTACCTTTGGCAATATTGCAAGGTGAATATATTTGAGCAAAAATTAATAGTACATACTATTCCTTTGATATATTCTTTATTTGGTTGTTTTTCAGGTACTCACGGTAACCAGAAATATGCGGTTGGAATGTGGTGTACACGGTGTGGATAGAGGCTTGGAGATTGCTGAATTTTTCGATTAGATTCTCAAAATAGGCGATGACAAACTTGGAGAAGGTAGGGATGGGTTTTCTAAAATCGAGATTCCTTTGAATAATTTGATTTATGATGAAGTTGATCCTGTTTTGGCTATCATTAATAGTAGATTTTTTATGAAGTTGGTCCTATTTTGGCTATCACATAAATACTTTGAAGATAGGGTTATTCTTGCACCTACACACAGGGATATGGATTGTATCAATGATAAGATCATTTCCATGATTCCCGGAGATACAAAAATTTATTTGAATTCGGACAGCGTGTGTAAAACAGAATTTCGTCCAAGTGGTCAAGGAGAATTGATTTCAGTTAATTTTTTTAACTCCCTAAGGTGTTCTGGAATGTCATGTCATCGTTTGGTTCTTAAGGAAGATGTTCAATTGTTCTTCTACAGAATATCGACCAGAAATCTGGATTGTGTAACGGTATAAGGTTGATTGTCGTAAGGCTTGAAAATCATGTGATCGAAGCTGAAATTATATCTGGTCGAAATATTGGGAACAAGGTTTTGCCTTCCAAGGATGACTTTGATTAATTCAGATATAACCATGCATGTAAATTTTACTAGAAGACAGTTTCCTGTTTTGTTTTGCTTTGCAATGACTATTAACAAGAGACAGGGTCAATCTCTTGTCAATGTTGGATTGTAACTACCCAAACCAGTGTTTGTGCACGGCCATCTATACGTCACAGTTTTGAGGGTTAAAAGGAGGTATGGCTTGAAGATTTTATGTCTTGATTCCGAAGGAAAGCTTCAAAGTACACAACCAATGTTGTTTATAGAGAGGTTTTTAGAAATTTATGAAATATTATTAAATATTACATATCTTGGTGTTGTTTGTCGTTTAGGTGTGTGTGTATTTGGTTGAGTTACTCTGGTGTGTTTGAATTTCTATAGTTGATAATATACAATGTTTTCAGAAATATTATTATTAAAGGTGTTGTGAAGTGCATCTTGCGAAATAAAGCGGTGAATGTGGCGATTGTTTAATAAAGTGAATGGTATAAAAAGAAAGGTTTTTTTATCGTTTGTATAAGATGCATTTGTAGTTTATTAATTACATATACATTGAAGAAATGATTGGTGTAGAATTAAATCAAAATAGTTTTTTTAAGTCCGCGAAATTTCGCGGGTCTGTGACTAGTATGGTAATAATTATCAAACAACAAGAGACTGTAAATGCGAGTTTATTGCTTTGATCCAAAGATAAAAAAAATAAGAACAATGAATGCTGAGAAACCAGTAAATTATCATGTGGGTTGCTATGTTTTTTTTAGGTCAAAGTCTTAAGTTGTTGAATTCTTTATTATGAGCTTAATGGTCCTATTTAGAGTGTCATAAATGCACGGTTGCCCTAAATTCCTAAAGTTGGTCATGCATTAAATGCACTGATTTCTTCACTTACAAGATATGTCTTAAACGACTACAAGGATATTTCCATTGATTTACTGCCACATTCTCAAATAATGGAGAATATCCAACTAATGGAGATCTCTCACATTAAATTAATGTCGAAGTTATCATATAATGTGATTGCCCTGGCACTTGCCATTCTGGACATCGCCCGAGCTGTGGGAGCTCACTTGATGAACATTCTTAAGAAACCAAATAGAGTTTGTTATGTCGTCCGCTCTAGTTCTTGAACCTTTTTGGGACAAGCTCTTTCTTTTTTGGGCTCCATAGCTTGTCCCACTCTTCAACTTTACCTGTCTTTTAGCGACGAATACCCTGACATTAAGAATTTTTCATATTTTTGCAAATTTTATCACAATTTAAACACGATCCAAAAGCAAGTACACGATCAAGAAGTTATCGTCCAATGACCTAGGAAAACGATGGAGCCTCAAATTTGTGTGTTGTCATAGTGTTATAATAGTTTGTCCCGTTTTTAAGAAAATTAAAAAATAAATATATGACTCTAAGAAAACTAAAATGATCAACAAGCAAACTGACACAACTAATTTAAACTAACTTCAGAGTGAAGTGCAAGAGCGAGAGTAATGCTTCAAGTGTCATCCTTATGATTTCAATTGATTCAAATCATGTCACTACAACCTTTCATGTGTTATTTTGTTG
Source organism: Ballota nigra (assembly GCA_947034835.1). Classification (NCBI taxonomy): domain Eukaryota; kingdom Viridiplantae; phylum Streptophyta; class Magnoliopsida; order Lamiales; family Lamiaceae; genus Ballota; species Ballota nigra. The sequence continues at coordinate 44,662,289 of OX344721.1, forward strand.
GTATTAGACTAAGGGGTCGTTTGGTTCACAAGATTGGATTAATTAGATGGGACATGACTAGATGAGATTACACTGTAGAGATTGGATTAATTGATCCTGAGAGATCGTTTGGATTGTAGGATTACATGTTTTTTATATTTGAATGTTAAAAAAAATTATATTTGGATTGAGGAATTATGTGAGATTAATGTATTAAATACTAATTTTACCCTCACCCCATCTTCAATTCACTAATTCCTAGGTAGATGAGTAATATAAGAATGGGAAAAAAATAGAGAGAGATGGAATTGCAAACCCTAATTCCTAAATAAAAAACACCATCACAAAATCGAAAAAAGAATTAAACGTATACAACAAGTCATTCCATGAGTGAAACATACCATATCCCCATTCTCATTATTTAATTTTTGTCCATACTCCCAAAATCAAAAGCCAGAATTGTAAATACTCTCTACAACACTAAAATCATAAGCCTGCATATCAAGGCGTCAAAGAAGCAAGAGAGTATTTGAAACTCCCGAGGCTGCCCAAAAATTGAAATCAGAAATTGCAAGAGAGAACAAAATGTCCTCTTCTTCAATAGTGAGAACAAAATGTCATCTTCTCCAAGCGGTTTCAATCGTTGATAATTTTATCATCATCCAATTGTTTTCGAATGGGTCCATTCAACGATGTAAAATATTACAATCACAATGTGATACACAATGGGATAAAAGAATCAATTAACATTACAAAAGATCCTGTAATTCCAATTTAGAATTCGCTGGGGCCTTTAACACAATGTGAGTTGGGACAAATTGATCCAACCTGACCCCTAGGACTCAATAGTCCCTTAGTCAAGAGATTATGTTGGTTTAAACCCTGGCCCAACTTTAGTCATGGACTTTGACTTGGCTGTAAAATACTACTCCCTCCGTCCACGAAATTTTTACCCGCTTTCCTTTTTGGTCTGTCCACCAAATTTTTACCCATTCCACTTTTGGAAATAAACTACACTCACAAACAAATAAATGGGTCCCACAATAACCACCACAATACTCTTACTTTATCTACTTTATCCACTTTTTCAATAAAATACTATTTTTCATTAAAAACTGTGTTCAACAGTAACCGGGTAGAAATTTTGTGGACGGAGGGAGTAGCTTTTACTAGCAGTTACCCCACAAGAGCATGGTATCACTGTAATATAGGCAAGTATAGGGACCAAGTAGTATCGAACCCGTAGGAGAATTTGTATGCGAGTAAATCCCAGGAAATCTAAGCATCGTAGCTAATATGAATGCGATTTTTGGTAAACAAGTATAATTCAAATCTAACTCTAATTGACTACTTATCTAAAGCAAGAATAAAACTATACTAACTTCGGTTTGAAGTGCAGATAAGATGGATGATGCTTTGGATAGGATTCCCTACGTATACTAACGGAGTTGGTACGTTAACTAAAATAATTGTGGTGTTCCAAGTTAAAATCATAAGTGTACTATAACTAGACAATCAACTTCCTTAATCTAGTACAGAGAATTGTAAGAATAAAAGCTCAGAAATAACTCCAATACTCAACTCTCACAACTTACTTCACTAACTCACTAATTAAATTATATGAGTTGTGCTTAATTACTGAGGTCCTCATTTAACTCGAGTGATTCAACCCGTCTTCCCTAGCTAAACCGGTTAATTATAAACCCCTTCAAAAACCCTCTCCTTAAGCCTATTCGTTGATAAAGAGTGATGCGGTCGTCCTCTCCTTAACAATTTTCGTACTTAATTCTATGATTATTCTAGGGCTTATTAGAATTATTCAATAATTAAGAAAACTAAAACTCATCACACCATGAATGATTCTATTCATGTACCAACATCCTAATTCTACGAGTTCATCCTATCTTAAGCATACACGAGTTTAGCCTAACATGTTGATTACGAACTCACAAACAACAACGATAATAAACAAAGACATAATCGAATAAATAAAGAAACTCAAGAACATAAATCTAACTACGAATTCAATTGAATTAAAATCAGGAAATCAATCTCTAAAAGTATCAATACAATCTGGAAAAACAATCTCAAACCTTCAAAAAAGTAGAAAAAACACAAGATGAAAATTAAACCGTTCACTAGAATTATCGTTTCATGAATCTCGTATGATGTAAACCTCGTTTCTCCTCTCAAAAATCCTGTTAAACCCTTAAAATCACATTCTTGGCTTCTTCCCCTTCGAAAATCGAGTCTAAGTGTGTAAAATAAGGTTTTGGGGTTCTATTTATATATTTCCAAAATTTGGCCTTCGTAAGCGCTCGAGCACGCCATTTGATTGAGCGGCAGGCGCTCGACCACACTCCTTGGTCGAGCGACCTGGATAAAATGTCATCGCACTTTCCTTTAAAACTCACCTCATGCACAATCACCTCCTACGCTCGAGCGCCTACCTCTTCCAGCGATCAATACTCACTTAGTTCAACAAATCATACTCTAGTTTATCACATTACGTGCATGCCCAATGACTTGAACCGAACTTTACTAGCTTTTACTAGTAGTTACCCCACAAGAGTATGGGATCACAGTAGTATGGGCAAGTATAGGAACCAAGTAGTATCGAACCCAAGGGAAGGTAAGTATGCGAATAGAGCCCTGGAGATCTACGCGTCGTAATTAATATGAGTGGATGTTCTTGGCTTTTTTAGAATTATTAAATCTAAACTATATTACTCTACGTATGCAAAAGAAAGAATAAAATTAATTATCTAAGGTTTGGTTTCAAATAAAAGAAGGTGATGCTCAGGATAGGAATCCCTACGTATACTAACGGAGTTGGTAAATAATCAAAATAATCGTGATGTGCAAGAAATAATCCTAAGTATAAGATTGAAAGACTAAAAGCTCAAGAATTAAACCATAATACTTTGTCCTATCAACCGACTTCACTAAGCCAATAATCAAGTTAATGGATTGTGCTTAATTAATGAGACCCTAATTTAACTAAGGTGATGCGGCCGTCCTCCCTAGATAAACCGGTAGATGAATAAACCCCTTCTAAACCCTCTCGTTAAGACTATTAGTTATTAAAGAGTGATAAGATCGTCCTCTCTCTAACAATTTCCGTACTAAATTCAAAGATAAATCTGGGATTTATTTTAAGCATTCATTAATTAAGAGAATTAAAACTAAACATCACAAGTTACCCTAATTATGTATCAACGTCCTACTTCTATGAGTTCATCCTACCCTAAGCATACAAGGGTTTTAACCTAGCATGGTTTTAACGATAACGAAAGCAATTAGACAAGCTACGAACAAAAACATGATTAATCTAGTAGAAAAACTCAAGAACATAAACAAGGGTTTAAGAAAGAATTAAAGTCTGAGAATAAAATCGAATTAAGGAGAAAATAAGAAGTCTCAAGTGTCAAGTATTGAAGAACAAAAGATTAAAAAACAAAAACCAAATCTAAACTATGAATTCATAATGTTAAAACCTCGATCAAAAGTAAAATATACTTGCTCGAACTCTTGGTGCTCTTCTCTCTCCAAAAGCGATCTCTATGCGTCAAGTGGTGTCCAAAAACGTGCTCGGAAGGGGTATAAATAGGCAACGGGTCGAATTGGGCGTTCATGGGCCGAAATCATAGTTCGCTCGAGTATAGCTCGAGTAGATAGTACTCGAACAATGTAGCTCGAGAACTAAAATCTTCCATAGAGTGAAAAGTACTCGACCTCTCGAGCTCGAGTAGTGAGTACTCGACCACCTTCAGCTTGAGCACTATACTCGAGTGCTTGAGTAGTGAGTACTCGACCACCTTCAGTTTGAGCACCATACTCGAGTGCTTGAGTAGTGAGTACTCGACCAAGCACTCCTCGAGCACTACACTTGAGTGCTTGAGTACCAAGTACTACTTGCTTGAGTACTCCAGTGACACTTTTGCTCCCTCGAACTAATACTTTTCGTATTTCTTCCGTATCTTCTCATCCGGGCATCCGTTTGAGTCGATTCAAAGTCCTACAAACTCTATTTTTCGCCCTCTATCCATCTATAAGCATCAAAGAGGCAAATTTATTAGTTCATGAAAATAGTACTCAATTGACTCTAAATACTCATCAAAATCAATCAAAACACGGGCAAATCGAGCTATAAAATCTAACAATTTCACGCCTAATCACCCAACATATGATAAATATGAAAAGGACGACTTGGAAAGGAAGAACTTACCTTTGGTGGAAGGTAACTACGGTAAAACATGTAAAACACTCCACCCCCCAAACTTAGACTTTGTGAAGCGGTCAAAGTTTGGGGTTTGAGTCTACCTCATACGCATATTTCTCGGTTGACATTTAGCATTCTAGCACGCCCTTTTTGTTCCCTTGAAGTACTCCACGCTATCATTCTTTTGTAAATCTTTGCACCCTCGATATAAGCCTACAATCAAAACACTTAACACGAGATCACGCAACACAAGATCACACAAACAATAAAAAGAAAAACAAAACACACAAAAACAAGTAAAAATGGGTTGCCTCCCATTCAGCGCTATTTTAAGGTCCTAATGCCGGACCGAGGTAAAAAGAGCTCACAACTCGTTACGAACAAGGTTACCTCACGTATCCTCATAAGAGCGGTGATAAAATTTCTTCACCCGATGGCCAATTACCGGATTCACTCCCCTCTGATTTTGCTCTACATCTTTCGTTCCTTCTTCAAGTCTCTCACTTTCCTCCAAGCATTCGTGCATGAGGTGATCTGATAGCGGTCTCAACTCTTTCTTCTCGCCCAACGGAGGTGCCTTGTCAAACATTTTCTCAGAAGTCGTCTCTTCCAAGTCTACTCCTCCTTCATCCTCCACTTGCTTCATTTCCACACACTTTAATTCCTCGTTGTCTTTCACCATCGGATACTTCATTGCCTCATAGATGGAAATCTTCACTTCTTGATCATCAACCTTCACCGTGATTTTTCCATCTGCCACATCTAACACCATCCCAGCTGTAGCCAAGAAAGGTCTTCCCAAAATCAAAGGCACGTGCTCATCCTCCTCCATGTCAAGGACCACAAAATTAGCTAGAAAAACGTGATCAACCACCCTCACTAGAACATCTTCCACCACACCTTGAGGTCTTGTGATGGACCTATCAGCAAGTTGGAGAGTCATCATCTTCAGTTGAAGATCTCTACCATCCAGCTTCTTAAACAGCGACAATGGCATCAGATTGATACTTGCCCCTAAGTCACACAACACTCCTTTCTTTATTCCATTCCCGATATCACATAAGATTGTGAAGCTTCCGGGATCCTTCAACTTCAGAGAGAGAGATTTGTGCACCATCGCACTCACCTCATGGTTCAACTGAACTAGCTCTGTCCCGTCAACTCTCCTCTTCTTTGAATCAAATCTTTCGGGAACTTTGCATAGTTAGACATCTGCTCTAATGCATCATAGAAGGAAATGTTGATGCGTAACTTCTTAAATACTTCTAGAAATTTCACAAACTTCTCATCCAATTTCTTCTTCATAAATCTCCGAGGATATGGAACTGGAATCACAGACTTGGGTACCCCCCTCCCCCCACTCATCTCGTTCAGTTTCCTTGATATTCCGCTTAGCCTCCTTTGCATTCTTCCACTTTGAAACTCGCTTTTCTTCCACAATCTCTTCTTCCACATTTTCTTTTTCATCATCCATCTTCTTCCTCTCGCTCTCTTCCTCAACCTCTCTATGGATTTCCTCCACCTCAGCAGATAGTGGAGGACCATCATACTTTGTACCACTTCTCAGCTCAATAGCTTTGCAATGCTCTTTCGGATTCACTTCAGGCATAGAAGGAAATTTGCTTGTCTCTCTATTCTGCGATTTCACGATCTGGATCATTTGGTATTAAATTGAATTGAATTGCCTATTATTCTCTTGCTGGATCCGATTGAGGTCTTGATCCCTCCTTTGAGTGTTTTGATATCTTTGATCAATCTTCTTACTCATCTCTTTCATGTCATACTCAAGAGAGGATAGTCTCTTACTTCCCTCTTCCACCTTCTGAAGAATAGCTCGTAACATCTCGTCGATTGAAGTACCGCCTTCTCCACCAAGAAGTTTTGAACCTGGATCAATTCCTAGTTATTCCAGCTTTTGGATTATTGTAAGAGAAGTTTTCATTCTTCCTCCATTGATTTTGATTAGACGAAGAGCCTCCTTGGTAACCCTGATTATTTCTCCACTGGTTCTGAGGAGGTTGTGGACCTTGTGGCACAAATGGTTGACCATAGGCAGGTCGCCCTTGCTGATTACCTCCTTGCTGGTAGGCCTCTTGATAATAATTCGACATCCCCATATAGTTAACATCCTCTTGTTGACATCCCCGTTGATCCACCTTCTCATTCACAGCATTGCCTCCTCCACTCAGATTTTGGTCAACCTCTAAGTTACTGATCTTCTCCATCATTGCCATGAGCAGCTTCCTAGTCCCTTCACTTTCTTCCACCTGGTACACGCTCTGCTGACGAGGTTGGCTAGCATTCTATTGCCCCGCGTTCTTCACGATGTCTTCCACTATCTGTCTGCATTCAACTGCATTCTTGTTCAGGAACACTCCACCAGCACAAGCATCAAGATGTTATTGATCATTCACACAGGCTTCGCAGTAGAAATAAGTCATAATATCACCCTCATTGCACCCATGTTGTGGGCACTCGATGAACATGTTAGAGAATCTCTCCCATGTCTGGCTCAATCCTTCATTTGGTTTCTGTCTGAATGTAGAAATTTCATTCCTCGCATTCACGGTCCTGGACGGAGGGTAGAAACGCTCTAGAAATAAACGCTCAAGCTCAGCCCATGTGTTCACACCCCCTCATGGGAGTGTGTTATCGTATCAATCCTTAACTATCCCCGTTAGAGAAAATGAAAACTACCTGAGCTTCTTTGCGTCTGCTGACATCCCGTTGTAATCAAATGTGGAAGTTATCATCAGGAAGTTCCTTAAATGGGTGTGTGTATTATCTTTCCCAACTTCTCCCTTAAACTGGCTTTCCAAAAGCATCTTCAGAATTTCGGGCAAGATTGAAAAATTGATCGCCTACACAAGTGGCAGAGCTACTCCATCGTAGTATCGTTGAGGCTAAGCCTCAAACATCCCTCTAATTGCCATCCTCGGAGGTCCTGCGTTCTGAGGGACTTGCTGCTGGTTTCCTTGTGGTGGAGATACTTGTTGGTTATTAGGTGGGTTTTGGTTTAGTGGTGGAGGGTAGTATGGCGGATAGTAGGGTGGGTAAGGGAATGGATGATATGGTTGATTGTTGTGTTGGTAAACTGGGTTAATGAAAGGATTATTGTGGTTTTGGTTATTTTGGTTTTGGACTTGGTTTTGGTTTATTACAGGGTTATTTTGGTTTGATTGGTTTTGGTTCTGGATGAGTTGGGTCTGGTTGTTGTTCACCCCTTGAGGTGCTTGGTTCTGCCCATCAACACCATTCAGATCCTCCATACGCTCGTCATTTAGATCTTCCCCGTCTCCAACTAAATTCAATCCCTCGTTGTCTATAGATGCCATTCTTCTCTGAAAAGCTCTATTCCTCTTTGTTATAGTCTCCGGATCAAGCTTCATCCAATCTTCACTTGTTTCTCCCTTAGAGCGAGTTTTCATATACCTGAAACTCAAAGAGAAATATCAAACGCAACTGATAAACAAACAAGAAAAATAGAAAATAATGCACTCACTACTAGCTGCTAAACTATTTTCAAATCTCACCCAATGAGCATATGTCACCTCCCCGACAACGGTGTCATTGACTTGACCGTAAAATATTAGCTTTTACTAGCAGTTACCCGACAAGAGTATGGTATCATTGTAATATAGGCAAGTATAGGGACCAAGAAGTATCGAACCCGTAGGAGGATTTGTATGCGAGTAAATCCCTAGAAATCTACGCGTCGTAGCTAATATGAATGCGATTTTTGGTAAACAAGTATAATTCAAATCTAACTCTAATTGACTACTTATCTATCAAGCAAGAATAAAACTATACTAACTTCGGTTTGAAGTGCAGATAAGATAGATGATGCTTTGGATAGGATTCCCTACGTATACTAACGGAGTTGGTACGTTAACTAAAATAATTTTGGTGTTCCAAGTTAAAATTCTAAGTGTACTAACTAGGCAATCAACTTCCCTAATCTAGTACAGAGAATAGTAAGAATAAAAGCTCAGAAATAACTCCAATACTCAACTCTCACACCTTACTTCACTAACCCACTAATTAAATTATATGAGTTGTGCTTAATTACTGAGACCTTCATTTAACTCAGGTGATTCGGTCGTCTTCCCTAGCTAAACCGGTTAATTATAAACCCCTTCAAAAACCCTCTCCTTAAGTCTATTCGTTGATAAAGAGTGATGCGGTCATCCTCTCCTTAACAATTTTCGTACTTAATTCTATAATTATTCTATGGTTTATTAGAATTATTCAATAATTAAGAAAACTAAAATTCATCACACCACGAATTATTCTAATCACGTACCAACATCCTAATTCTACGAGTTCATCCTATCCTAAGCATACACGAGTTTAGCCTAGCATGTTGATTACGAACTCACAAGCAACAACGATAATAAATAAAGACATAATCGAGTAAATCAAGAAACTCAAGAACATAAATCTAACTACGAATTCAATTGAATTAAAATCAGGAAATCAATCTCTAAAAGTATCAATAAAATCTGGAAAAACAATCTCAAACCCTAAAAAAGTATAAAAAATACAAGATGAAAACTAAACTGTTCACTAGAATTATCGTTTCATGAATCTCGTATGATGTAAACCTCGTTTCTCCTCTCAAAAACCCTGCTAAACCCTCAAATCACATTCTTGGCTTCTTCCCCTTCGAAAATCGAGTCTAAGTGTGTAAAATAAGGGTTTGGGGTTCTATTTATATATTTCCAAAATTTGGCCTTCGTAAGCGCTCGAGCACGCCATTCGATTGAGCGGCAGGCGCTCGACCACACTCCTTGGTCGAGCGGCCAGGATAAAATATCATCGCGCTTTCCTTTAAAACTCGCCTCTCGCTCGATCACCTCCTACGCTCGAGCGTTGATTAGGCGTGAAATTGTCATGATTCGTAGCTTGAAATACCCCAATCTTGGTCGAGTTTATAGAGTATTTAGAGTCAATTGAGCATTATTTCTACACGTTGATGAATTTGTCTCTTTGATACTCATAGGTGAATAGAGAACGAAAAACGGAGTTCGTAGGACTTTGAATCGACTCAAACGGATGCCCGGATGAGAAGATATTGAAGAAATACGATTAGTATTAGTGCGGACGAGGAAAAGTATCAGTTGGAAGGAGTTGTAAGGCACTCGAGTGACTAGGTCGAGCGCCACCGCTCGAGCGCCTAAACGTACAGAACTTTTCTTGCGCTCGAGCAGCTCGAGCGCCACCGCTCAAGCGCCCAAAACATACAGTGTGATTTCAGCGCTCGACCGGCTCGAGCGGAACCGCTCGAGCGATTGTGTCATTCGAGCTACACTGCTCGAGCGGGACCGCTCGAGCGTTTTGCTCGAGCAACCTTGGATTTTTGCCTCCGGATGCGTATTTTCGGCCCATTAACTCCCGTTTCGACCCGTGCCTATATATACCTCTTCCAAACATGTTTTGAAGGAGACCCGAACTTTAGAAATAATTTTAGACTTAGTTTTTGGAGAGGAAGAAGAGGAGCAAGCTTTACTTTTACGTTGTTGAGGTTTTTCATACGAATTCTTAGTTTCTTTTCGTTTCTTAATTCCTTTTCATTAGTTTGATTTCTTTAAACACTTTGAAACTTCGTTTTAGTTAATTGAATTTCAGTTCTCAGTATTTATTTCTTTAAACCCTAGTTCATGTTTCATATTTTCGTTCTTCAATTCATTATGTTTATGTGTGTTGTTTCTTCTTTTGCTTTTATGTTTGTTAAAACCATGTCTAGCTAAAACCCTTGCATGCTTAGGGTAGGATGAACTCGTAGAAGTAGGATGTGGGTACGTAATTAGGGTAATTCGTGACGTTAGTTTTAATTCTCTTAATTAATGAATTCTTATAATTAATCTGAACTTTACCTTTAAATTTAGTACGAAAGTGTTAGAGAGAGGACGACCGCATCACTCAATAACAATTAGTAGTCTTAACGAGAAGGTTTAAGAAAGGTTAATTCATCTACTGGTTTAGCGAAGGAGGACGACCGCATCACCTTAGTTAAATTAGGGTCTCATTAATTAAGCACAATCTAGTAACTTGTTAGTAGATTCGTGAAGTCGAGTGTTAGGGTAAAGTATTAGGGTTTAGAATCTTGAGCTTTCACCTTGCATTCTTAGACTTAGGTTAATTCTTGTGTGTCACAGTTATTTTGATTATGTACCTGCTCCGTTAGTATACGTAGGGATTCCTATCCTAAGCATCACCATCTCTTATTTGAATCCAACCCTTAGTTAATTCGTCTGCTTTAGTATTTTAGTTTAATTAGTTTATTTTAGTTTTAATTAATCTTTCTAAAAAAATCCAAAAACATACACTCATATTAACTACGACGCGTAGATCTTCAGGGATCTATTCACATATACACCATCCCTTGGGTTCGATACTACTTGGTCATTATACTTACTCTTACTACAGTGAACCCGTCCGCTTGCGGGTGAGCGACTAGTAGAAGTTAGTACATTCGCTTCAAGTCAATGGCGCCGTTGCCGGGGATGGCGTTGTATGCTTTATGAATAGGACTTGTAGATAGCTTAGTAGTTAGTAGTGGGTGAATTATTTTCTGTTTTTATTTTTTATTTGTATTCAATCGGCAGTTGCGTTTTGACCCTTCTGCTAGTGTGTCAGGTTTATGAAAACACGCTCACAAGGTAATACGAGCGAAGAGAGAATACCGTTGGACCCTAAAACAATAGCCAGAAGGAACTGAGCCTTCTTGAGAAGGATGAACGCTGCCGACTTAGGAAAGGAACCAATGGATATCAATAATGAGTTGGACGATGCTGCCAACAATTTCAATCAGGCAGTAGACCGAGTTGAAGGCACTGAAGTTAGTGGTAGCCAGAATCAAATTCCATTAGGGGATAGCCAGAGTCTAAACCCGGATACACAAAACGTAGGGAATCCAGCTCAGAACCTTGTCCATAATCCTCATAACAACCCTGCTTACCCACAAAACCCAAATAACCCTTTTAACAACCCAGTATACCAACATTACCCATACCCACCATACCCGTATCCTCCACCTCCTGTCTACAACCAACCACCTGTTTACCAACCACCACCCCAACAAGTACCCGTACCAGCTGCTAATCCTCGATACGTTCCTCAGAACGCAGATCAGATGGCTATTCGAGGGAGGTTTGCAGCGCAGCCACAACGGTACTATGATGGAGTGGCTTTACCTCCAGTTGAGGCGAACAACTTCTCGATTTCCCCAGGAATTCTAAAGCTACTTACCGAGAATCAGTTCAAGGGGGTGATCGGGAAGGAGAATCCTCATACACATCTGAGGAGTTTTCTCATGATAGCCTCAACATTTAATTACAATGGCATGTCTGAAGATGCCAAGAGGCTTAGGCTGTTCCCATTCTCATTGACGGGAATAGCCAAGGAGTGGTACGATAATACGCTCCCGCGGGGAGGTATTACCACTTGGGCCGAGCTCGAGCGTCTGTTCCTCGAGCGATTCTACCCTCCATCTAGGACGATCAAGACTAGAATTGAGATCTCGTCCTTTCGCCAGAAGTCTGGAGAAGATTTACGCCAAGCGTGGGAGAGATACTCAAACATGCTGATAGAGTGCCCGCAGCACGGGTACAATGAGGGAGACATTATGGCGTTCTTCTATAGTGGTGCCAACAAGGCGGGGCAAGACCATTTAGACGCTTGTGCGGGCGGAGCATTCTTGAACCAAGGCATAGAGAGGTGTAGGGAAATCGTGGACAACATTGTCACGAATGCCGGTGCTTGGAGTGGAGATGCAGATTTTCAGAGAGTGCATCAGGTTGAAGACAGAGAAGGAACGAGAAGGCTGCTGATGGCCATGATGGAGAAGATCAACAACCTCGAGTTGGGGAAGAGTTTGGTTGGAGAGCATGCAGTAGAGAATGAGAGAGTAGACCAGCCCAGTGGACAGCAAGAGGTAGCCAATTACATGGGAGGTCCGTATTACAACCAGAATGGCTACCAAGGTGGAAACCAGTATGGAAGGCCTTCTTATGGCCAACCATTTGTACCTCCAGGTCCTCAGCCACTTCAAAATCAATGGAGGAACACACAAGGAGTTCAAGGAGGCCAGCAGCCTCCTCAAAACACATGTAGGAAGAATGAGAACTTTTCTTATGCTAACCCAAAAGCTGGTGTTACTGTTCCTGCATGTGTTGATCCGGGGTCTAAACCTCCTGGTGGAGAAGGCGGTGCATCAACCGAGGAGATGTTGAGAGCGATCCTTCAGAAGGTGGAGGAAGGAAGTAAGAGGTTGTCATCCTTGGAGTATGATGTGAAGGAGTTGCATAAGAAGGGTGATCAACGTGATCAAGAGCTCCAGAAGATGAACGTTGAGTGGACTAGAACTCAACAAGAGAACAATCGAAGGTTCACTTCTTTGGAGTTCCAGATGAGTCAGATTGCAAAGTCAGTAAATAGAATGCCGGAGGGGAACCTGAAAGAGCATTGCAAGGTGATCCAGCTTAGAAGTGGAACCAACTATGAAGGGCCTCAGATGCCTGCTGATTCTGAGACGCCCCAAGTTGAGAAGGGGATTGAAAGTGAAGGGATTGAGAGGCATGAAGATATGGATGAGTCCCAGAAGGGCAAGGAAAGTGAGGAGGTTGAGAGAGTTCCAAAGTGGAAGAAGGCAAAGGAAGCAAGGGATAAAGTGAAAGAAACAGAAAAAGATGAATGGGGGGTACCCAAATCTGTGATACCCGTCCCGTATCCACAGCGCTTCATGAAAAAGAAGCTTGATGAAAAATTTGCAAAATTTCTTGATGTTTTTAAACAATTGCATAGTAATATTCCTTTTTATGATGCTTTGGAACAGATGCCGCACTATGCGAAGTTTTTGAAGGACTTGATCGCGAAAAGACGGCGAGTGGATGAGCCGAAGTTGGTGCAGCTGAACCACGAGGTGAGTGCATTAGTGCACAAGGCGCTCCCACCGAAGCTGAAGGATCCCGGGAGCTTCACGATCTTATGTGACATTGGGAACGGGATCAAGAAGGGAGTGTTGTGCGACCTCGGGGCGAGCATTAATTTGATGCCACTGTCGCTTTTCAAGAAGTTGGAAGGTGTTGAACTTCAACCCACAATGATGACGCTTCAACTTGCCGACCGGTCTATTACTAGACCTCAAGGTGTGGTTGAAGACGTCCAAGTGAGAGTTGGAGATCACATTTTTCCAGCCGACTTTGTAGTGCTAGAGATGGAGGAAGATGAGCACGTGCCCCTGATCTTGGGAAGACCGTTCTTAGCTACGGCGGGGGTGGTGCTAGACGTGGCGAATGGGAAGATCACGTTGAAGGTTGATGATCAAGAAGTGAAGATCTCCCTATATGAAGCCATGAAGCACCCGAAAGAGGATGAGAGCTTGTATTGCATGGATGCAATTGATCCTCGTGTTGAAGACACGCCTTCTATCCCTAATCCTTCTGATATTCATGATTTTGTTCGTCCTTCACTTGATTATTTAACCCATGAGCGTTATGATCTTGATTATTTTGATAGGGATAAAGTGAAGAAGTTGAAGGATGAAGAGGTGAAGAAAGTGGACGTGGTCCAGTTAGAAGGGAAAGGAGGAGTTAAGAGGAAAAAGTCCAAACTCAAGAAATTGTTTAGTAAGACTCCTCCAGATAAAGGTGAGAAGGAGTTGAGACCTATACCACTTGAGGTGGGGGAGGAAGCAAAGGACTTCATGATGGAAGGGCATCAAGGAAAGGAGTTCAAACACCACTCTTATGAGAGTAAGGGAGGTAAATTTGAGTATGATGTCCCATAAGCTCCTTTAAGCTAGGTCCGGCATGAGGACCTTAAAAATAGCGCTGAATGGGAGGCAACCCATTTTTTATTTGCTTTTGAGTGTTTTTAGTTATTTTCCTTTTATGTTACTAGGATGTTGTTGAGTCGTATGTTTAACCTCGTATTTGAGTAAGTTGCTTGTAGGCTTGTCTCTAAAGGAGTAAAGGTATCAAAGAAGTGGAGATTGAAGGAACCAACTTGAGACAAGGGAATGTGCAAAGCTATTGAGAGAAATTGAATTATTTGGTTGAGGTAACCCACAACCCCAAACTTAGACCTCTAGCAAGGTCGAAGTTTGGGGGGTGGAGTTTTTTTATGTTTCTTGTTACATTGCACATGCATGCACGCCCTTATCTTTGAGTTGAGTTTGATTGATTATTAGATTGTTGAGATGCTCCTTGGGGTGATTTTGATTTGACTCGCTATTGCATATTTCACGCTTATCAATCATTTTATGCTTGTTGATTGCTATATTTGAGTATGATTTGATGAGTAGGGTGAGTTGTAAGGTTGAGTTAGAAATTCTTTTGTGTGAGTGTTTGAGTTTGAGCTGATTTGAGAAAGAACTTGTATGCTTGTGAATTTTTCTTTTGAGTACTTGTGTGATGAGAGTGAGAATGCACTAGGACTAGCATGGATGTGAAAGCCGTGAGAGTTGAGCCTTACGAGATTTAAATGCATGATTTAATCTCTTCGTTTGTGAGTGAATCATCACCTTAGAGGATGCTAGAACTTGTGTGTGCTCTTGCTTCTTAATTGTGTCTAGTTTGATATGCCGAATAGGATCTTAGGCCATCTTTGATTTTATTGAGTCACTTAGCCAAAATTTTCCTTACCAATGACATTGAATTCCTTGTTAGCCCATTTGAGCCTAAAGCCTATTTTATTTGTTAGCACATATGAACACTATTCCAATTCCTAAGCCTTTTTGTCCCAATTTGAGTGGAGAATAGGAAAGTGTGAATATGAAGGGAGTGAATTGAGTTAAAAAAAGGAAAAGGTTGTTTGTTGAGTGAATATGAGAAGAAGGTGTGATGAAGTTTTGAGATGTGGGAAAAAGAGAAAGAAAATTGAGAATGAGCAAAAAGAAAAAAATGAGCTCATGTGTTTGTGCGAAAAAAAAAAAGAAAAAAAAAATGATTGAAAAAAAAAAGTGAAAGAGTGAGAAAGAAAAAATTTGAAGTGTTGAGAGTATGGAGTTGAAAGGGTGTTGATTGAAAATGTTTGAAGTAGTCTGTTCCTAATCTCGAAGTGCCAAAGTTTGACTTTCTATTCTCCATTCACTTGAGTCACTTACCCATATTGTTATCCCACCCGTCCAAAGAGCCTACATTACAACCTTGAGAAAAGCCCTTTTTGATTCGGCATTGATTTCTAGAGTATGGTCGAAGTTAAGAGCACTTACAAGCTTATGGCTGCCAATTTGTGTGACTGATTGTTTGAGTGAGTCCCTTGATCATTGTTATACACTTGTGAGGGAGCGAAACACATCGTTGAGTGCACATCCATGCTTGATCTTGGTGTTTCTTGTCATTGTTGCATGAGTACGATAAAAGAAAGTGAGTGAGTATACGGGTGATTGACTTTTGAAGTTTGAGTTCATTAGCTTGCATGATTGATTTTTTTTACTCATCCCTAACAATTTCACTCGACTTATTATTTCATTGCTTGAGGACAAGCAATATGGTAAGTTTGGGGGGTTGATTAGGCGTGAAATTGTCATGATTCGTAGCTTGAAATACCCCAATCTTGGTAGAGTTTATAGAGTATTTAGAGTCAATTGAGCATTATTTCTACACGTTGATGAATTTGTCTCTTTGATGCTCATAGGTGAATAGAGGACGAAAAACGGAGTTCGTAGGACTTTGAATCGACTCAAACGGATGCCCGGATGAGAAGATATTGAAGAAATACGATTAGTATTAGTGCGGACGAGGAAAAGTATCAGTTGGGAGGAGTTGTAAGGCACTCGAGTGACTAGGTCGAGCGCCACCGCTCGAGCGCATTGCTCGAGCGCCTAAACGTACAGAACTTTTCTTGCGCTCGAGCAGCTCGAGCGCCACCGCTCGAGCGCCCAAAACATACAGTGTGATTTCAGCGCTCGACCGGCTCGAGCGGAACCGCTCGAGCGATTGTGTCATTCGAGCTACACTGCTCGAGCGGGACCGCTCGAGCGTTTTGCTCGAGCAACCTTGGATTTTTGCCTCCGGATGCGTATTTTCGGCCCATTAACTCCCGTTTCGACCCGTGCCTATATATACCTCTTCCAAACATGTTTTGAAGGAGACCCGAACTTTAGAAATAATTTTAGACTTAGTTTTTGGAGAGGAAGAAGAGGAGCAAGCTTTACTTTTACGTTGTTGAGGTTTTTCATACGAATTCTTAGTTTCTTTTCGTTTCTTAATTCCTTTTCATTAGTTTGATTTCTTTAAACACTTTGAAACTTCGTTTTAGTTAATTGAATTTCAGTTCTCAGTATTTATTTCTTTAAACCCTAGTTCATATTTCATATTTTCGTTCTTCAATTCATTATGTTTATGTGTGTTGTTTCTTCTTTTGCTTTTATGTTTGTTAAAACCATGTCTAGCTAAAACCCTTGCATGCTTAGGGTAGGATGAACTCGTAGAAGTAGGATGTGGGTACGTAATTAGGGTAATTCGTGACGTTAGTTTTAATTCTCTTAATTAATGAATTCTTATAATTAATCTGAACTTTACCTTTAAATTTAGTACGAAAGTGTTAGAGAGAGGACGACCACATCACTCAATAACAATTAGTAGTCTTAACGAGAAGGTTTAGGAAAGGTTAATTCATCTACTGGTTTAGCGAAGGAGGACGACCGCATCACCTTATTTAAATTAGGGTCTCATTAATTAAGCACAATCTAGTAACTTGTTAGTAGATTCGTGAAGTCGAGTGTTAGGGTAAAGTATTAGGGTTTAGAATCTTGAGCTTTCACCTTGCATTCTTAGACTTAGGTTAATTCTTGTGTGTCACAGTTATTTTGATTATGTACCTGCTCCGTTAGTATACGTAGGGATTCCTATCCTAAGCATCACCATCTCTTATTTGAATCCAACCCTTAGTTAATTCGTCTGCTTTAGTATTTTAGTTTAATTAGTTTATTTTAGTTTTAATTAATCTTTCTAAAAAATCCAAAAACATACACTCATATTAACTACGACGCGTAGATCTTCAGTGATCTATTCACATATACACCATCCCTTGGGTTCGATACTACTTGGTCATTATACTTACTCTTACTATAGTGAACCCGTCCGCTTGCGGGTGAGCGACTAGTAGAAGTTAGTACATTCGCTTCAAGTCAAGCGTCTTTCGCTCAAGCACTAGTCGAACGCCTTTCGCTCGAGCACTAGTCGAGCGCCTACCTCTTCCAGCGATCAATTGTCGCTCGAGCACCCCTGGTCGAGCGGGTAGTGCTCGAGCATGGTCGAGCGTGCCATCTTCTCCACCGTTCCTCATGCGCTCGACCAGCCTTGGTCGAGCGCCTCCTCCTTCCTTTTAGCCAAGTGGTACTTTTCTTCACCCGAACTAATACTTTTCGTAATTTCTTCATATCTTCTCATCCGGGAGTCTGTTTGAGTCGATTCAAAGTCCTATTAACTCCATTTTTCGTCCTCTTTCCTAATATGCACACCAAAGAGACAAATTGATGAGTTTATGAAAATAGTACTCGAATAACTATAAAAACTCACTAAAAAACACTCAATATGTGGACTAAATGAGCATCAAAACATAACAATTTCTCGTCTAATCAGGCTTGAATCCAGTGAACCAAACACCAAATTAAGTGGGATTAAACACATATTCTTGTATAATCTCTTGAACTAAACGACCCCTAAGGGATATCACGAAATAGTTGAACACCTACCCCTTTTGAGGCTTGCGTGATAAATAGACTTAACTAACTACCAAAAGATCTTAGGATAGTGAATATAAAAAAACACGATGCATTTTTGTAATTATCCCTTCACTAGATATCCGCACATTCTAGTTTAAGCACCTAGTATCCATTAATGGTGATCTAAGTCGTCTACCTTCTTTAGGTTAAACAGACTACTATTAGGATCTAATCAATCAACTAAATCCCTCACTACAAGTTCAATAAACCCACACCAACTCTCATTGAAGCATAAATTACCAAACAAGAGCTATTAAATTTAATCAATTAATATAATCAAGATAAACACATTAATAGAAGTTAGAATACCAATTCCATGGCACACTCAAAGTTACAAGAACATAATCACACCAATATCAATCATAAATCAAACACCCAAAGCATTAAGAGACTAAACCATGGTCGTTGATAAACTTATGGACAAAATGATAAGAACAATGCAATCTATTATCAAAACAACAATGAAATTACTATAAATGAAAGATATCACCTCTTTGAAGAAGAGCTGAGCTACAAATATGAAATAAGCCACAAATCACCTAGAGCTTGCTTGGGTATTGAAAGTTTTGCAACTCAATTAAACAGCTATCTATTGAATTTTGAGCTAAACTAAGAAAATTGCAAAGAAAATGTATTGTTATCACTGGGTGTCACACTTATTCTCTCCAAATGTATATCCTCTGCAAAATAAAAAAACTGGGGTTTAAATACCCTCCCCACTGATTCTGGCACGTGTCCCTAAGTCAAAATCGAGTTAGTTAGGAATTTTAAGGGTGCATGACCGTGCAGTTCTACTTGAGCACGATCATGGTCGTGCACGACTTTAAAAATACATTTCTTCATTTTTCTTCCAGAGTGCACGTTCGTACAACATTGTACGACCAAGTCTAGTCATGCATGGCCATTCAGCTCGCTTGCCACATAAAAATCATAAGACTGCACAACCGTGCAACCTTGCTCAACCAAGACTGTTCGAGCAGCTTCTCCCAGGCATTAACTACGTAAATTCCTTCATTGCGCATGATCGAGTGGTCTTGCTCGAGCAAAGTTCCATTTTTTTTAGCTATTTTGACAATTGTGCTCGATTACTGCCTCATTTAAGCTTGTATCTTACGCACAACTCCCCATAACTTCAAGCTCCTGACTTTGCACTTTCAACCTTGCGCTTCTCGTTGTGATTTTCGTCTGATTTCCAATAAAACGAGAAAACACCAAATTAGTCAAGAGTTAACAATTTCAACCAAATATCATTCAAATTCATGATATAGTTATTACTTTAACAATCAAAATAACATAAAATATGTACAATATGACCCCTAATCACATTACCGATTGTCTATCCTTATCCTTGGATAACTCGTCTCTTTGGAGCGGTGATGTGGTAACCATGGTTATAATAGTGGTACAACAAAGTGAAACATTCAAATTAATATAATTGAAATGTGCAAGCAAATAAAACCAAAAAGTGCAGACTAATATAATTAAAATATGCAGACTACATTTAAGTTGAAATTGTGAAATTAAACGTCTAGACTGATATAAATGAAACATGCTTGATAATTCAAGTGAACATTCAAGCAATAAAACTGTGACGTTCATACTAATATAATAACTAGAAATATGAGAAATTAAATTTAACTGGAAATATAAAATGAAACACGCACATTAATATAATTAAAACATGCAAATTAATATAATTCACAACTCACCCATATAATCTAACTATAGACGCATACTTCAACCTAAATAAATTTCAACCTTGAGTCCAATACATGATCCAACCTAAATAAAATTTCAAATTTGAGTCCTTCCAAATGTAGACAAAAAATAAAAATAATTGTATCACGCTACGTAAATTTCGTACGAGTGTGTTGAGATTGTGAGAATTTGTATCACACATTTACACCATTGGAACAGACTTACAGTGGGCGTGTTTGCGAGGGGTAAAGATACAAGTTTTATAGGCTTCGGACTTGCTTTCTCTTTGATACCTGACCTGAATCCTCTCTCTCAAACCCTTCCTTCATTCCCTCCCCTCTCTCTCCATATATACGTATATACCTATATATTTTGCGAATTATATTACAAGTAAAGGCAATTGTGATACTCATAGCTTTTGTGCTAATCTGTATCTTGTTGTGCATCAGGTGCCATTTCTTAAACATGTCTTCGAAGACACAATTATGCTGAGAAGGCAATAGATTCAATGCCAAAACTGGAGATTTAAGATTTTATTGGAAGGTCCAGAAGGCTTAACCACTCGGTTTCGGAGGAAAACGTAAAATTTGACTTTTCCTGAGTATGATGCATTTTTGATTGGGGGTATATCTTATCATTATATAGAGTTTCTGCTTAGATGTTACATCAGTTGGTTTGAAGAATTAGGGCATTCTGGCTTCATTTTTTTTTTTGGCAAATTTTGCACATTTCGTATTGAGATTGAGGTTTTCTTTGTTAACCATGGCTCAGTAGTTTGTAAAAATTCGAATCTTGGAAGTTGATTGTGTTGGCACCCAATGCTGTGACTCTGATCATCTTAGAATAGTTCAATAGAGAAGAACTGTGCTTTCTAGGCTGTTTCTGTGCCTCTTAATACCCTTTGGCTTTATCATTGAGTGTATATCGTTTTTCGTTATCTTGGTCTTGGAATAGGTTCTGTGTGGTGGGCTTGAATCAAGTATGAATAGAAGGGTTCGGAGGAGGGTTGTAAGGGGGGGAAAAGAGAAAGTGGATTGCCCTGAGATTGATGAGAAAGAGGATTGCCCTAAGGTTGATGAGAAAGTGGAGCTTGAGTGGACTAGGTTACCTGATGATACAATGATTCAGCTTTTCTCTTGTTTGAACTATCGTGACCGAGCTAGTTTGTCGTCAACCTGCCGGACTTGGTGGGCTTTGGGTAAATCTCCATGTTTGTGGCAGGTATTGGATCTCCGGTTTCATAAGCTTGATGCTGCTGGGGCTTCGTTTCTTGCCCCTATGTGTGAGAACCTTCAGAAGCTTCGATTCCGAGGTCCTGAATCTGCTGAGGCTATTATAAGCCTTCAAGCTGAGAATTTAAGTGAGATAAATGGCGAATGCTGCAGGAAAATGAGTGATGCCAATTTATGTGTGCTTGCAGCTCGACATAAAGCACTAGAGTGCCTTCAGATTGGTCCAGATTTTTGTGAAAAGATCAGCAGTGATGCTATAAAAGCAATTTCAATCTGTTGTCCACGCCTACGCAAACTTCGGATCTCTGGTATTCCAGAAGTGGATGCAGATGCTATTAATGCTTTAGGAAAACATTGCCGGAATTTGACGGATATTGGATTCATCGACTGTCGAAAGGTGGATGAGACCGCCCTGGGAAATATTTCGTCAGTTCGCTTCCTCTCAGTTGCAGGGACAACTAATATAAAGTGGAACATAGTAGAACAACACTGGGATAAGCTGCAACACCTGATTGGCTTAGATGTTTCCAGAACAGATATAAGCCCAAATGCTGCTTCAAGTCTCTTGTCATCCTCATTAAGCATGAAGGTCTTATGCGCCTTAAATTGTCCTGTGCTTGAGAAGGATGAAGCCTTTTCTTGTAACAAAAACCGAAATGGCAAAGTGTTGTTGGCTGTTTTTACTGACATTCTTAAAGGAGTAGCCAACTTATTCGTCGATTCGCCAATGAATGAAAAAAACATTTTTCTGCAGTTGAGATATTTTGAGGAGCATAAGAAATCAAATGAGATGCTGAATTGGCTGGAATGGATAATTTCCTATTCACTTCTACGTATTTCTGAGATCAATCCTCCTGGTTTAGATACGTTTTGGCTTAGTCAAGGCACAGTTTTATTACTTAGTTTCATGCAGAGTGCCCAAGAGGAGGTTCAAGAAAGGGCAGCGACAGCTCTTGCAACTTTTGTTGTAATTGATGATGAAAATGCCAATATTGACACTGGAAGAGCTGAAGCAGTTATGCGTGATGATGGCATACGCCTTCTATTGAACCTTGCCCGATCATGGAGGGAGGGACTTCAGTCAGAAGCTGCTAAGGTAAGTTATTAACATAGTTGCTTTATTGGATAAGAATTTCTGCTGCTTTAAAGTCATTTTCATGATCTCCTTGCAGTCCCTTCTCACAATATTAGCAGAGCAAGAATAGTCATTCATTGGGTCTTAAAGCTTTATCATCATTTGTGGTGGAAAATTTCATATTATTTAAATTGATTTTGCATGTAGGCCATTGCAAATTTATCAGTTAATGCTAATGTTGCGAAAGCTGTGGCGGAGGAAGGTGGCATCACCGTTCTTGTAAATCTTGCAAGGTCTAACAACAGATTGGTTGCTGAAGAGGCTGCGGGAGGACTGTGGAACCTTTCCGTTGGTGATGGACACAAGGTTTTCTGCTATTTATTTTGTCCTTATTTTTCTTTTCATTTAATGCTTTATTCATCAAGTTATGAAATAAATTTTCTATATTAGGGTGCCATTGCAGAAGCTGGTGGAGTTAGATCCTTAGTGGACCTTATCTTTAAATGGTCAAGGTCTACTGGTGGGGAAGGAGTCTTGGTATGTTCCATTGTCATGTTCATGCCTTAATGTTGTCCAACATAAAATGGTAGCCAAGTTGCTATTATAGGCTTAAGTAGGTTTTGGTTGTTTCTTTTGTTGATTTCAGGAACGTGCTGCTGGTGCACTTGCAAATTTGGCAGCAGATGACAAATGCAGCGTTGAAATTGCTTCGGTTAATGGTGTACATGCTTTGGTGAAGCTAGCTCGGACTTGCAAGGTTGATGGAGTGCAGGAGCAGGTGGTTTCCTCATCTAATCGAAAGCCAATATGAATTTCATTTTTCTCAAAATCCCCTGCTTTGCTAGGTTGTTGTTTTGAGTGTTAAGCAATTCAACGTTCTGATTGATATACCATTAAATGTAAAGGTCTAGTATCCAATAAGCCTCCCTGCCCTTTTCTCTTGGTTATGAAGAGTGAAGCATTGTGGGGAGGTAGTTAGGGAGGGTAAAATTTCTAACTATTGAAATATCGAGACTAGTAATGCTGAAAACCCTGACACATAACCCCTTTGATCAACTTCAATTAATATGGTGCCTTCCGGTTGACACAGCTAATAGGCTGTAGAGAATATTTATTGTTAGGTATTTATACCATTAATTTTGCCATGATAATATGGTGTCATTTTTTTTTTTTTTGTGACTTACCTTAATATTTTACTGGTATTGCCACCAGTTGTATTTTTCTCTCCACCGGCCACCATAGAGTCGATCTCATTATTGTTATAATAGAAAAATATTTATGTTTAGCGTTCAAGATTGAAGTCTGTGGATTGAGGTACAGCGTTATTACTGCACTATTTCTAAAGCAATCTATGGAGAGTCATCCAGTTGTTTTTCAAATGTTTTCAGATGCTAATTTAGTTACTTCATCTAATGCTCACTATTAAATATTGAAAAAAGCTCTGCATCAAAGAATGGGACAAAAAATATCTCCAATTTCTGATAAATATCCTATATCTTATTGTCCAGGCAGCTCGGGCTTTGGCAAATTTGGCTGCCCATGGGGATACCAACGATAATAATGCTTCAGTAGGACAAGAGGCTGGATCTCTTGATGCTTTGGTGCAACTTACTCGCTCTCCTCATGAAGGTGTCAGGTCAGATGGGGCCATGCCCCTGGTGTCCAGTGATTGATTTCTTTTCTAAATTTTCCAAAGTAGGCCAGATGTTTTTTGTTTTTGATAATACTTTGTTTTTTAGCATAGAACTAACAACATCGGTGACTGGTTCATAGGCAAGAAGCTGCTGGTGCATTATGGAATTTATCCTTTGACGACAGAAACCGAGAAGCGATTGCCGTAGTTGGTGGTGTTGAGGCATTGGTATGACATTAGTGTGTTTTTTTCTATAATTTTTTGTTAAATCATTTCTAAAAACCCTCTAGTAATTTGCTGTAAAGGTGATTGCACGTGCTATCTAGGAGCTAACTGATCCTTATTTATTCTTAGGTTCCATTAAGTAGTTGTGGGCTTGCCTGTTTGCCTTAAGAAAGAGTTCCTTTACTCTCTTTTTTTATCATCCCAATCAGTGAGTTTAACAGAGCATGCTTCCTTGTTTTGGCTTGAAATGTTTCCATATCTGCATCATTAGTTGTTTTGTAACAAATCATATCAGACAGGAGATTTTGGCCCTTGACTAGCTTACGGCATATTATATACTCTAGAATATTCAGCTTACAGAAAGAATTAGTGCTTATGGCAGCATGCTGCTTCAATATTTTTTATCCCTCTTAAATTTCATGAAGTTCTAATGACATTATGGTTTAGTATATTTCAAGGGATTTGGATCTGGTGCTGTACAGTACCGTGTTGTGCACTGGATTTGCACAATAGAAACCCACCATTCAATAGAACAGTGGGTTTCTATTGTATAATTTTAGTGCACAGCACCGGATCTAGATCCAATGAGACGACTTTGATAATTTAAATTCTTCCAAGACATAATCATTTAATTCTTATATAACTAGGGGACATTTCATTATGTTTTACACAGTTTGTGTCTTTAATGCTCGAACTCTTAACAGGACATGGAGTACCTATCAGTTAAAAAACTTCGCCTTTTTTCTTCCAAACACGCTTGAATGAATTATCTTTTGTAATTACGGGCTCTCAATGTCAGGTTCCGAGTGGGCTACTTTCACTTTCACATTCTTGAAATTGACTACTCCCTCCGTCCCAAACACTCTTCACAGTTGACTTTTTATCGTGTTTTTGCGAGCGAGTTTTTTATTAGTATTTAAAATGATAAAGTAGTTTTGAAGTTATTTTATAATAGAGGAGAGATAGATCTATCATACCCTACCTTAAAAATCACTTTATCATTTCAAATACTAATAAACAACTTGTTCGCTAAAACACGAGAAAAAGTCAACTGTGAAAAGTGTTAGGGGGCGGAGGGAGTACAACTTTTCTACCATGGAGTTTAGTTCTATTTAAATTCATGCATGTACTTGGATTCAACTGTAAAGCTGTCTAAAATTGATCTTCCCAAACAGTAATAATATCTAATGATATCACATTCTTATAAGCTTTTACTCTCAATATGCCTACTATTGCAACCGGTATGAATTTGATGCTTACCATGTAATTTCTGGTCAAGTGCTTTAATTTCTTGGACAAATGGAAGCCAGGTATAACCAACCAACATAAATCTTAAGCTTGGATCATATTGCCATGACATAAGTTACTTTAGCTCAGTATTATTAATCTATGTGATCTCGTAGGTTACTTTTATTTGCATCTACTGCTCTTCCACATTGATCAATTGCACAAGTTTTAGGAAGCCTATTAGTTCACTTTCAGGGTAACTGAATTGCAAAAATATTATCTGTCTGGTCAAGTAAAATATACTCCCTCCGTCCCAAACTTAAGTTCCCGTTTACTGTTTGCACGGTTATTAAGAAAGGAATTGTTTATTAGTATTTAAAGTGATAAAGTAGATGTTTTGGTTATTAGTGTATGGAGAATATAATATTAAAAAGTATTGTTACTTTTTTGCCAAAAGTAGATGTAGCAAATGAGTATGGGACGGACCTTTTTGGCAAACGGGAACTTAAGTTTGGGACGGAGGGAGTATCATTTAAGCTATGTACGGCCTCCAACTGGATATATAAGTCTTGGTCTATAGGTACTTTATTAACATGGAGAAGGACTATGAGAAAGTTGAAAGAATGACAATCAGACCCAATATGGAGCTTTACATCGTTCTTGGTTCGACCTTTTGAAGATATCAAAGTGATTCATGCAATAAAGAGCCATTTGTTGTCTTGCTTCATTCTTTTCCCATCTTTCTGGAATAGTTATAGTTAAGAATAGCTCATGAATGGAACATGTGAATTTTATTTAGTTAACTTTATAATTCCTCATTTGTGATATCCTTGCTTCACTTTCAAGCATCAGTGTTGAATGCAGTTGCAGTTGATATATAATACTCATGCAACTTTTTCCACTTTTTTTTTTAGGTCAAGTTTTATTTCTTTAGAAGAATAACAGCAATAGGCAGAGATAATGACGAAGAGTCTAAATTTTCACTCTTTAGAAGAAGAAATTTTCAGCTCACTCGATTATTTTATTCTTTTCTGGTTGTTAGGTTGCTTTAGCAAATTCCAGTTCAAATGCCTCCCATGGCCTTCAGGAGAGGGCTGCTGGTGCTCTCTGGGGATTGTCTGTATCAGAAACAAATAGGTATGTGGTCAGATTACTTTTAGTTATCTGATATTTCTGTTTGTAATGCGCGGATTATGTGTGAGCTTGGATTAACGATCGAACATGCTTGTAATTTGGACCTTTTTGTACAAAGTGTTTCAACTCTGCAATCAGTCCCATGCATGCCCATCAGAGAAAGGTGTAGATGACCTAAGTAATTAGCTCGATCCCATTTGTTAAAGAAAATGACCAATTCAATACTTCGGTGAAATTTTAATCTTTTACATGAGTTTTCTGTTCAGTCTTCTATCCATCTTCAATTCACCTTCACCTCAAAATTTATTGGATGAGATTGTGCCTAGGCAAAAATTATAATGAGTTTTTGCACTTAAAGACTTCTTTCTTTCTTCTATGCCCTAGCTTCCAGTTAGAGTTCTTTTTTTCCTTTTTTCGGCATGTGTATTTTTGCTGCTTTTATTCCTCCTTTTTGTAATGGAAAAGATATTGCTTATCAGGGGGCAATAAGTCATAAGTAGAACAACCCTGTCGACACACAACTCATGTTTCTGTTGTGCGATAAGGAAGAGAGGGTGGAAACTGAGAAAGAACCAGTATTAATTTCCATGTGCAAATTTTGTACGTAGAGATAATTGTTAAGTTTCAGGCAAAACTAAGATGAAATAATATTAGACAGTCATCAATTTTTTAATGCTTAATTACAAGATGTCCAAAGTACAGCATCAGAGACAACTTGGACAATATTGTAATGATGTGTACTCACAGGCTGGCAACCAGGTGGCTGAATTCAGGTTTATCATTTATGCTAGCAGATGGCTGAGTAGATCAGATTTTTTTGGTGTCATTCTGTAAATATGAAGCCTTAAAAAATCGCAGCTTTTATCTTTTCTCTTACCTATAGTCTATTGTTTATTCCGTAACAGCATTGCTATTGGTCGAGAAGGAGGTGTGCCACCATTAATAATGCTTGCTCGATCTGATGCCGAGGTATGTTTTCCAAAAATAGTTGGTGTAGCATTTCCATAACTACTCCTGGCCTTTCATTTATTCAAACTAGTAGTCTCTTTTTCTATGTGGCATCTGCTTTCTTAGTTATGGTTTACCAAATTCATAATTTGCTTTCTAGTTTTTAGTAGTCATGCTTCTGTACATCATTTATTTTGAGCATTTATCAATTCCACAGTGCATTTACCATTATATAACCCCATGGTGAAGCTAATTCCTTGTCATACGGTCTTTAAGATTATTGTTTACATTAGACTGATGTTTTGACAAAATTAATTATGATAAATGTTTTGTTACTTAAAGGTCATGACTTGAACTTTCAGGATGTGCATGAGACTGCTGCAGGAGCTCTTTGGAATCTTGCTTTTAATCCCGGGAATGCTCTCCGAATTGTGGAGGAAGGAGGTGTTCCTGCTCTTGTCCATCTTTGTTCTACTTCTGTATCAAAAATGGCACGCTTCATGTCTGCATTGGCATTGACCTACATGTTTGATGGAAGGTATCTTTAACAATCCTTTCTATTTGTATTTGTATCTCTTACGACTCCTTTACTATTATATGATAAAAGTTTTTGCATTAATGGATCTCTACCCATTATTAATAATATAAGGTATGAAGCTTCTTACGTAACAGAAAATCATTCCTCTCTCTTTCCCTTTGGTTTTTTCAATTGCTCTAATGGGTTAACCCTCTGAGAATGATGAGTCATGAGTGTTTCTTCTATTAGAATTACTATCCTTCAAATTCAGTTAGTTGTAGACATGAAGTACTTTTGAATTTACATCATTGTCATCAAAGGCCATATCGATCCATTTTATTATTGCAGAAATTTTGCTTTAAGTTCGAGCTATCTTTCTTACTCTCTATTCTGCAATTTGGTGCATATTATAATCTATCTTCTACTGCTGTCGTATTCCTTCAATTTTCTGAAAGGTCGGGTGTTTGCTACTTATTAAAATCCTGCAATTCCATATGCAGAACGGATGAAATTTCACTTGTAGGAACGTCAACACATGGCAGTTCCAAGAGCTTAAACTTAGATGTCTCTAGAAAGATGGCCATGAAAAACATTGAAGCTTTCATCAGGACCTTTTCGGATCCGCAAGCATTTGCTGCTGCTGCTGCATCATCAGCCCCTGCAGCTTTAACACAAGTAACAGAATCGGCCCGCATTCAAGAAGCCGGCCATCTGAGATGCAGGTTTGCTGCCAATCTCATTCTCAACTAACTCTTTTTTAACTTCCGGTTCATAGATGGCCATTGGCTTCCTGTAATGAATCTTCTACATATTAAATTTTTTAAGCTGGCGTGTTGAAATTCAACATATAGCTTCGAACAGAATAAAATGATTTGTGGCAGAACAGCATCTGTTGCAGAATTTTGTAAATTTTTCAAATCAAAATCAAATTGCAAATATCTTCTTCTTCTTCACTCCTCCCTCTCTGTTTCTTTTTCATCACCAATTTATTATTACCTGAACAATCTATTTCCTGAAATTTTTGTTGTTGCTCAGCGAACCTGAGATTGGAAGGTTCGTTGCTATGCTACGAAACCCTTCTCCTACCCTAAAGTCATGTGCTGCATTCGCTCTTCTTCAGGTATGTCAATCACACACACTCACTTCCATGGATTGTTGGTTTTCACTATTCTGATTACCCTTATATAGACACCTCATGGAGTGGTTTGAAATGCCCGAAACACCCCCAACAACACAAATTTCATTAATATATTTTAGGAATAAACCAAAGGTATTGTTTGTAATTCTTGATTGCAGTTTACCATTCCTGGTGGGAGGCATGCAACACATCACGTGGGCCTTCTCCAAAAAAATGGAGCTTCACGAGTGCTGCGTGGAGCAGCAGCAGCTGCTGGTGCACCTCTCGAAGCTAAAATCTTTGCTCGTATTGTACTAAGAAACCTGGAGCATCATACGACGGTCACCTGACTGTTGAGAGAGAGTTATATCTGCTGAAATAAAACATCCAACATAGGTTTTTACGCGATTTTTCTTTTTTAATCGTTATAAGTATTTTAGTTCCTTTGCTGTTTTCCAAAGCATATTATTCAACTTTTTGGGATCACTCAATGGTGTGCAAGAATTGCATCAAGTTCTGGTTTACTAGGTTTTATTTGGTGCATACTTCTTTGATGAACATTTCTCTAGTTATTGATTCTGTGGCAATTTTGATGTCATAAAAGTTTTGAAAGCGATAAAATGTATTTGTTAGGTTTGTTTTCTAAAACAACACTTGAATCTTACATATAATTCAAGTTACGACCTTCATTGATTATTTTTATGAGTTGGGTTAATTACAATTTTTTCACTGTAGTATAAATTGTTACTCAACCCAACTTTTTGTGCTTGGATGTGGGATCTGTAAGCGATGCCATGTTCTTGACAGATGAACTATTTTGTGGGATTTGTTCTTTGTATAAAATTGATATTGTATAATTAATTTAGTAATACAATTGTTCTTTTAAACTAATGCCTATAAAATTCTACACTGTGATAAATTAATAAGTGTATTGCTATCGTCGAATGCATGTAATGATATAATTTTCAAATTATTAACAAGTTTTTAAAAGAGATTGTGATTATTTACAATCTTATATACGTTAATTTAATATCGAAATTTTGTGTAAGCGCTTGCCAATATAATATAAATAAATATTAAAATTTTACATTTAAAATATTGTTTCTATTTTATAAATATTATTTATTTTTATCATATATGGTGGTGGGTGTCTTGAACTTCGATAATGAGTTATATTTCTCCAAGAATGTCCCTTTTTCCCAACTCTTCCTCAAAATTTCCCTCTCCTGCTCCAGCGTCAACAATATTCACAAATCAATCAATTGGGTTAAAAATGACAAAATAACAACGTTAACTCCTTTTTTTTTTTCTTTTGTATTGAACAGCCTCCATCAACCTAAATTTTTTTGAGTTAGAATCTAAATTTATGATATGAGAAATTGTATGAATTGCGAATAGCAATTTTCGCGCGAAATTTAACGGTAAAGTTTATAAGAAAAATTGAGCGAATGAGGACTTATTTACGTGAAACTTCACCTTCTCTTTAATTGCTCACAACTGACACAATTTTCTTATTTATACTTAGTTGAAGATTTTTAGAAAAAAATTCACATAAGGTCCCAATTTTTAGATCAACCCAATTCAAGTTTTTGAATTCTCAGGTGTTTCAAATTGGTATCTCTTTTTTTTTTTTCCTCTAAGATATACTCCCTTCATTTTAGATTGTCCTAAACAAAAAGACATGAGTTTTAATAAAAGAGATTTTATTAGTTTTTTTTAAGAAAAATAATTATTTATTAGTATTTGTGGATATTAATTTTTTTAGTAAGGGAAAAAGGTTCATTTCAATTTTTTAAAGGTAAATTTAAAAGGATAGGGGATACAAATATTTTTAGTCCCATAACTTTTTACCTTTTTCGAAATGGTCCCAAAAAAGATAAATGTACAAATTCAGTCCCAATTTTTTCTGCATTGTACAATTTACATCCCAAATTTTGCCGAATTGCTAAAATATCATCGTTTTTTGACATGAGCCCGGCACATGCATGTTCAATTTGAAGATTTTGGGTAAATATTTATTTTAAGAATGTAAATCAAACTTGAATAACCCTAGAAATCCTTCCCTAATTTTTTTTACCATAACATTAAAATCTTTCCCAAATACAATCTTCCAAAACATAAAAACTATTTATTAATAACCTAATCAACATGTTTGTCTAAGTTGAACGTTCACGCGCACGGCACATGTCAAAAAACGATGATTTTTTGTCGCTTCCAGCGAATTTGGGATGTAAATTGTACAATTTGCAAAAATTTGGGACTAAACTTGTACAATTATCTTTTTTTGGACCATTTCAAAAAAGATAAAAAGTTATGGGACTAAAAATATTTTGATCCCAAAAGGATAGGGTTTCCTTGTTGCTATTTTGGAAAAGGAGGAAACTTCCTTTGGTGGAAAAATTGATAATCTAAAATGAATCGAAGGGAATATATTTTAATTATTTTTATCTTTAATTTCAATCTTTTTATAAGAAATTCAAAGCATAATGATTTTTTTAAACTACTTTTTAAAATATAATATATTAACTTAAATAAAATATATTCCCTCCACCTCATGATTACTTTCACACTTGATTTATTGGACGTCCCACAACTACTTTCACACAAAAAAAAAGAAAATATTTTTTTCCTCAGAAAAGTTAATAAAACATAAAGTTATCGTTATTTTATGTAACCTCACACTCATATACTCTTTTTTTCTTAAAAAAATGTGTCACCCCCAAGTGTGAAGAAATGGTGGGACGGAGGGGGTAATTTTTATTTGACAATCATTTTTTTTATTTGGACGATGAACCCTCTCCGCTGAGCTGGTCGAGGATTTTACTATCAGGGGTTTATAAATATATTTATCATCTAACCTAGGTTATTTTGTACTCTGTATAGCCGAGATCACATAATATTACGAGTCATCTCTTCTAACCGTGGATATAGTTAACACAACATTAGTGAACCATGTAAATTATGCATTGTTTATTTTTTCATTCTATGCTTCTTTCTTGCCTTCGATTTTAACATTATCCTTTTGATTTAATAAAACTCGTGCCCACCAAATTTTGGGAATAAAATTGGTGGAGAGGGAGTAAAATTAAGGAGGTGCTTGTTTCGAATTTTTCAATGGAGAATAGGAATGAAAATTTATTTTCCCTTTCCGCCCTTAGATATGTTGGATGATTGATTGTCTTCATGGTGTTACATCACTAGTGTTGTGCTTTAGTTTTGGAAAATAATGAACAAAAGAAGAGCTTGTTGGTTGTGGCAAGGGAGAATGATTAAGAAGTGTGATTATAGAAGATAGAAATGTAATCAAATTGGATAGTGATTACCTAATTTTATGAGGAAAAATAAAGCAAAAACTTGTGTGAGACAGTCTCATAGTATGAAATCAACCAAATTGTAAAAAGTGATAGGATTATAATAAAATGTGACAATGTATTTAAAGAAAAGTGATTAGTCACTTTTAACGAAAACATTATCTCTTTTTGTTAAACTTTATCACTTTTTAGTAATGACAACTTTTTAATTAATAAGTGTCACATTTTAAGTTAAGAGTGGATCAAATAGTATGGTCTCATACTATGAGACGGTCTCACACAAGACTTACGCAATAAATAATGTTATAGGTCAGAGTAAGTCTCATAGTATGATAT
The DNA here is from genome assembly GCA_947034835.1 of Ballota nigra. NCBI lineage: Eukaryota > Viridiplantae > Streptophyta > Magnoliopsida > Lamiales > Lamiaceae > Ballota > Ballota nigra. Next base: position 44,694,675 of record OX344721.1, read on the forward strand.
TAATACTATTTGATCCACTTTAACTTTAAAATGTACTCCCTCCTACCCTAAAAAATAGTCATGCTTTTTTGCACGTGGTTTAATGCAAAATGTCGGAGGGTATTACGAAATTTTATGAGGTTCGTTTTTAATAATATTATCGTTAATGGAAAGTTTGTTTCACATAATTTTCATAAACAATCATTTTATTAAAAAAACAGACTTCAGAAAATCCCGTAATATCCTCTGACATATTGCATTAAACCACGTGCAAAAGAACAAGTCTATTTTTCAGGGACGGTGGTAGTATCATTTATTAATTAAAAAGTTGTCACTTTTAAAAAGATAAAATTTTAACAAAAAGTGATAATATTTTAATTAAAAATGACTTGTCACTTTTTATAAAAGTATTGTGACATTTATTATAATTCTATCACATTTTTAAATTTAATCGGTCTCATTCTATGAAATTGTCTCACACAAATTTTAATTTATAAATAATTTTTTTATTCTAATTAACCACTATAATTACTCTATATTTATTTCATTCTCATTACCATCAAAAAATTTCCAAATCAAGTGCTACCTAAAATTCACGAGCTTAAGTTAGTGGACTGATTTTAGTAAGGCCCATTAAAACCATCCAACAATTTACCGTATTTGAAATTTTGAATGTATTGACTACTCATAGTTTCCGTTTCTACTATTATGTGAAAGATTCCGCTAAATCTCCGGAAATATTCAAAGGACCGAAATCTTCTCAACTGCAGCGCGGGCACTCCGCTCTCGCACCGGCGGCTCCGGTTGTCGGTAACAACTCCGAATACTTTATTTTCTTGCTCACCACTCACCACTTAAGTTTTTAAGGCGGTGTTTTTTGTTTTAGTTTTTTTTTTTTTATTATCTTTTCTGATATGATGATTCTTGCAGCTCAAACTCGTGATGGGTTTTGGTTTGTTTTCTTCTGGAATTGATATCTGGAAACGTTTATTCTAAAGGTTTGATCAGAAAAGATTGATTTTTTTTTTTTTTATCTAAGTAGTTATTTTCTTGATCATCAATAAAGTTTTTAAGCCGGAGTTTTTTTAAAAATAAAATTTCTGGTCTCAATATGATGATTCTTGTTGCTAAAACTCGTGATTGGTTTGGAATTGATATCTCGAAAAAGGTTTGATCAGAAAAGAATGAGTTTTTTTCTAACTTTTCTTTTTGCAGAAAGTTTCCTACTTTCCTTCGTATCTCTATTAATTGAAACTCTAATATGTGTTTTAATTTATGAGTTGGAAGGCAAAGGTTTTAACAAATTTTCTGCTGTTGCAAACTCTGTGTGATATGTATTACACGTATATATGCTCTTATGAAAAGAGCCTGCAACTGCAAGTCTGCAAGCACAAGATTAGATACAGAATTGCACATATACATGTTCTATCTCTTTATCTGCGTTTTTTCTTCTGCATTAAGATGTCCATTAAATTGAATATTTTATAAAGTGAAGACCGAAGACTGAAATTAATTGTAATCTTTAAGAGGCAAGTCCCTTTTCAAGAATTATGTCCAAAATTACATTTTTTCTTTTGTAATCTTTAAGAGAGCAATCTTTATCTGCTCTTTCTTGTCATTCATGTAGTCCATATATGATGCTGATCAAGTCATTTTTCTGTCCATTGAATTGAGTTTACTTTTTAATAGTGCATACTGAAATTTATTTTTAATCCTTAAGAGGCCAATCTAATTCAAGCATTATGTCCTAAATATCATTTTATTAGGCTGTTGTTTTAGTACTTGTATAGCAGATAAATTCTTGGTTTCGTTATGCTGCAGGTGCTCTGCATATTCGACGGTGTGATGGTTGAATTTGGAGGGAATAGGATAGGAAAGATGGATGACAGAATTGTCAACTTTACAACTAACAATCAAGGACATGGAGTTGGTGCAAACTTGGTTGATCCAACTGAAAAAATAATCAAACCCGAGGGCGAAAACTCAGATGCGACCGAGTGCTCAAGTTCGTTTGATTCTGGTTTATCAGATCATGGTGATGCTGAATCAGATTTGGACTCTCATGGATTTGGTGAACTCTTTAATATGAGGAGGTATTTATTCTTCTTCCCCCCTTATTTCCTTCAAGTTGTATTTTTATTTCTGGAATTGAGCTGTCAAAACTACCTTCTTTTGTGAAAAACGGAATGAAATACTTGAAAAACTGAATATGTTTAGTATTCTAAGTACGTATGAGTGATGTGTCACATATCGATGATTATAGGAATCGAAAACATGTGCACCTTTGAGGAATGTGCTATCCATGGTATTAAATTTTATGGTAGAAATCCTAAAAATGGAGATGCTATTGATATCATAAATTTTGTGCTGTGTAACCCCATTTAGAGCAATTCAAGCTTTGTTGTATGATAATCTCTTTCGAGTAGAATGGGGTCAAAAGCAGCATAACCTCTAATTTCCATCTACTGTTTTCTGATCCTTAGGAGGAAATTGTCATCTCATTGGAGGTCGTTTGTTCACCCAATTACGTGGCGTTGTAAATGGATTGAACTGCAAATCAACAAGTTGGAGGCACAACACAAGAAATATGAGAGAAAACTTGAGGAATGCAAAATGAGGATGTCCACATTAGAAGGTGATGGTACTAAATCACTCACCTTTCCCCAGAACCATGAGTTCCCGAGGAAAAAACGAAGAAGAGCTGAGGCCACGATTGACATAGAATCATACATGTCCAATCATAACGTTTTTTCGTATTATGAAACGATATTGCATCCAGAAAAAAAGAAGTCTACTCCTCACTACGTGGTGAAGGATCCTGGTGAGAAACGATATTTAATTTTTAAATTTTCTTACGCCACCTTTTTTAGGATAAATTACTAAAGTTCTACAAAACTATACCTCTAAATGTTGTTTGTTTTGCAATTTGATGAAGAGTTCTGTGTGTGTGTTTTCAGTCAAGATTGATAACGAGTTTTGGGGGGATGATGAATTGCTGAACAGTGAGGATGAACACGAGGCTGAAATATCTGAAGACATATTGGGGGTGATTAAAGGTTTACATTCACAAGTGGTTGAGATGAGGAGTAGAATTGGGAAGGTAACTGGCGAAGATGGTAATCTAGGGCCACGAAATTCTATGAGTGGAATGTCGATGGCATCGTTAATTGCATCTCAGCTTTTGTCGGGAGGTGCAGTCAACACAGGCAATCATAATCATCAGGATTTCACTTGTGTAAGCATTTCTTTCTCTGCCGTTCTTCATCATCATTTAAGGTTGATTGATGGGAATGTGTGTTTGTGTTCAGGACTACGACGACGATGATGTTCTAATCGATAATCATCGGGTGAATGACGAGTTGTGTTATTTAGGGATAGAGGAGCAAGTGAAGAAGATTTATACAATCCAAAGGCAAACACCAACACCACCTTTGCTGCTCAAACATGATTTGGATACCACTAGGCCTCCTCATTTTTCCACCAACGATCCTGATACTACATCAACCAAAACTAGTAATAAGAGGCCTAAAACAAAAGGTCGAGGAGGATGAAAGTATGCAATTTAACCTGCAAAAATTCCTCAAGAAAAATGTGTGTATATTTAGTTATTATTTCTATTTTAACATTCTTTAGGGGTATAGATTAGTGGCATAAAAGTTTTGATCTCCCTGAGAGGCTACTTGTCTATGTTATGAGCCAAAATATAGATAAATGCAATAAAAAATGCCTCATATTTGATTTTTTTTTTTTTTTTTTTTATCTTTGTCATGACTAAAAAAAAAATCGTGGATTTGTTCAAATGGGACGTCCAGAAAACACATTGTTGCAGCTTGTAAGATAATGTTTATTAGGAAGTTGTTGGAAGTAAAAATAAAATTACTCTGATCTTGAGAGAATTTTTTGTTAAATTAAAAAAAAAAAAAAAAAAAAAAAAAAAAAAACTGATATTTTACAGTCAAATATCTGCTAAAAATATTTACAAAAATTAATAATTAAGCTACTCTAATTAGCAGATGATTATGCAGGGTGGATCTTGCATCTTCATATGCATCTGCAAATGATTTAAGATCAAATGTATCACCTCCAATTTTGGGTGCCTTTTACTCCCAGATATGAACTCAAAAACCTGGTTATTGATTTCAATGGCGCTAAATCCTGCCTCTTTCTTAGCCCCTTTACTCACCATCAACCTTTTAATTTCTTCAACATCTCTCCATCTCCTCTCCCCAGCATACAAATTCCTCAACATGATATAGTTTCCATCGTTATCTGGTTCCAAACTAATCACCTTCTTCACCAGCTTCTCAGCCCTCCCCACATCCTTAGCACTCCCATAACCAAACAGCAAGGAACTCAAGATGATTCCATTAGCCTCGTACGGCATGCTCTTGATCAATCTCTCAGCTTCCTCCAAACATCCGGCCCTACACAACAGATCGACTAAACACCCATAATGCGCAATTTCACGAGTGATCCCAAACTCCCCCATTTTACTGAACCATTTTTTCCCTTCCTCCACTAAACCAGCATGGCTACACGCCGACAGCACGCCAAGCATTGTAATCCCATCTGGATTATATCCGTTTCTCTTCATCTCCATGAACACTTCTAGTGCCTCCTCAGCACACCCATTGAGTGCTAACCCATTAATCAAAGCGTTCCATGTGCTTGTACTTTTGGCCCGAACATCGTCAAAAAATGCTCTTGCTTTCTTGATTTCCCCACATTTGGCATACATATCAACCAACGCTGTCGAAACATTTGCAGACCTGTCCAATTTCCTCCTCTTGACAAAATTATACACCCAATTCCCCAAATCCAGAGCACCCATATCCGAAATAGCTGGAAGAACACTAACAACTGTAACATCATCTGGCTCAAACACTTTACACGCAAGCAATTGCTGGAACAGCACTAATGCCTCAGGTGATCGATTATTACGACAATATCCACCAATCATTGCATTCCAAGAATACAAATTCCTAGCAGGCATCACATCGAAAAACCCCCTAGCGCCGTCTACATTACCATTGCTGCAATACCCATCAATCATAGTCGTCCAAGCCACCACGTTTTTCTCTGGCGATGCATCGAACATCATCCTAGCCGATCCCATCTCCCCTAACTTCACATACCCATCAATCATCACATTAAACGTTGCTGCATCTTTCTCATTATCAGGTATAACATCAAAAACTCCTTTTGCAATATCAATATCTCCACCTCTGATATATCCATTCATGAGAGCAGTCCAAGACACCGGACTTCTCTCAGTCATTTCATCAAACACTTTTCTAGCAAAAACCATTTGCCCCAGCTTCCCATACATGTCGACCAATGCAGTCGCCACGTATAAGTTAGAGCTAAACCCATACCTAACCACATGCCCGTGCAGTTCCATTCCTTCCCACATTGAAAATTTCAAGCCGCAGCACTTGGTCAAGGTAGAGAAAGTGTAATTATCCGGTACAAAGCCTTCTTTTCTCCGCAAACAAGAGTACAGACTAATGGCTTCGGAGAACTGTCGGAAAGAGAGGTGCGACTTCATCATAGTGTTGCAAAGGAAAGGATCGGACTTTTGCGGCATTTGATCGAACAGTTGGCGTGCATGGCGAATGCCACGGGGGTCCGTAGAGGAGAGGGTGGCTATAAGCTGTGTTACAAGGTTTAGGTTGGTTTCGAGAGCGTTTCGGAGCATGAAGGCGTGGATTTGGAGGAGGGTGGCCCTGCAATGGGTTTTCGATTGAAGGAGAGAGAGGCACTTTCTCTCTCTTAAGCTCCATAACCATGACAAATGCGCTGCCATTTCCCCTGTCGCTTAGTTAATCACCAAATTTCTTCAGTTGTTTTCTTCCTAAAGTTACTGGAGATCGAAAATAGAGAACGCCGTAAATGGAAGCCATGAGTATGTTGCCAATTATGAAAATAAATTTACCAATTTAAACTGCTTCATAAATTTTATTGGTTAGAATAATGTTTGATAAAAAAAAAAATACTACTCCCCTTGAATATATATATATTTAAAGCAAATAAAATTTAAATAAAGCCTGTAATTGGAACTAGGGAGGGTAATTTTGGATACCGTTGTATTTTATAGATCTCTTCCGCGGGAATTCGGCTTAAATATTTGAAGGTCTGAAATTACAAAATTATCCAAATGGGCCACATTTTATGGGCCCAGCTGCAGCTAATTGGGCTTTTCTCGTAGACAAGTGATTTTGATAACAAACAAGACTCCTACTATATATATCAGCTGAGGCTTCTAATTTACTACTAGTGTTTATGTTTTATAGAAACAAAGAGTGAAGTGGCAATACCATATGTCGATATAAAGATTTCATCACCCTAATTTGCTATTTTTGGCAAGAAAACCCAAAATAATGTGATGATGCTAATTTTACTAAACAAATGAATTCCCAAGAAGAATCAGCATCGGTCAAACTCAAAACTGAAGGGTGCGGTCTTTGCAATTGTTCCTATCCTTCTGCAGCCTAGAGAAGGCATAACTAGAGGTCAGGTGGACACCGCAGTAAAAGGGATGGGTCAGACGACATTTGAAGGATCCGGCCATCAGACAAGATAACCTGGACAGGGCAAGAGTTTCTGCCAAAAAATCGCCTTTACTAAATGAAATGGCAGCACTAGAGTCATGCATGCACCATGATTGTCATGAAGGTATACGATTTTCAATCCCCCAGCTCAAACAAAGAGAGAATCAAATATAAATAAATGAAGAAATTATTACATTAGTGCACATTGTAAGTGTAAGTTCCTGCAATTGGGATATTACTTCTACTGGAGCACAATATGTTTATGCTTTTCTGCAGAATGACAACCCAACTATTTCTGCAAAATGCTCAAATAACAAATAAGCTGGAAAACCTACAGCACAATCACACGAAAGGCATTCCAAAGACAAAGTGGAAGGTCATAATAACAAATGAATGATTGAATTCCAGATCCAAATACATTCATCAGGGCACCTAATCTACAAATGAACATGGTGCACTTCAAAATGTTATCACCACCAATATTAATTTAGCCGCATTCCAAAAGTACACGTCTTTCTCATCAAGTAAAAAAAAAATACAGCGGGGCAACACCAATTAATCCTGTCAACTCGAGTCAAAAAAACAGCTGGATCCAATGCACAGAGTCGTCACGTCTCCAAAAGCAGGCGACCTAGTTTTGTTGCAACGACCTGAACCCAAAATAGCAAAGTTGCATGACCAATTCATCCCAGGATCTCCCTTAGTTCTATCTCCTCAGCCTATAGGATGTCGTCTCCTGCACATCATTTCAAGACAAACAACAAAGCATGGCATCAGGTAGTGGTTCTCAAAAAGCACCACAAATGTCCTAGACAGCGAGAGAAAAGATGGCCTAATTACAAGTCGTAAGAACTACTGGTCTTGTGCCTAGTATATAGAAAAACCTTATGTACACTCTAAGATCGTAAGAACTATTTATTTATATACATGCCATTCATAGAAAAAAACCTTAAATAATTAGAAGGATTGAATCAACTGCTACCTCTTCTGACGATTACGATCGTGTTCGTAGTCCATCACTCCACCATGTTCAGAAAAGTTCTCTTCATGCCCTCGGTAGTCAATGTCGGCCTGCTTACAGTTTGTAACTTCTGCCACAACGTAAGTAACACAACATCGACCAACATACCCAGAGCTTGTATACATACATACTTGTTCACATAACAGAATTAACAACATTGGACAAAAGAGATGGGACATTCCAGTTAAACCTCATTTATGTATTCAAAATGGCAACTAAACAACCTACTGAACTAGTTAAAACGGAGACAGCAGGTAGGCTCTCCCTAGTTAAAACTTGACATAATCTTAACCTTAGAGAAAAACGAGAATTGAAACAGCAAACAAGTTAGTTTAAGATCGAGTTAAAAGAGACACCCTCCCCACAAGCATAATTTTGAAGATTAAGATAGGCATCCCAGTCAAATTCGATGAACAGGCTGAATGTGTATTAACTCATACAAGGAACGAATGGCGAGCGAAATAATAGAACTGACCTTTAGAGATAATGTTTTCTTCACTTCTTCTGCCTTTTCATCTATCTCCTTTTTGTGCTTCTTGTCCATCTCACCCATGGTGTCCGCCCACTTGATCTTCTCTTGAATTGAGACAAGAAGATTGTCTGACGTGGTCAACCTAAGAAGTAAACAAATGGATTTCAATTACATACTTTAGATGTCAGAAATGGTCCAGAAGTTAGTGAAAAGAAATGAAATTGAAAGAATTAGATGTGACATAGTGCATCAATTCCTGAACATTACCATCACACAAGAAACGGTTATATCTTCTGCTAGGTCTATAAAAATTAAAGTTGCGACTCGTAGTGTTTTCATTTCATCGTTTTTAATTCGGTCCAAAAATCTAGGTCTGAATCTACTGATTATAGTTGATGTGGCTTATATTTTCTAAACAACTGTGTGATTGTATGTGATTTTTTTTATTTTTTTTGGGATTATGAGGTTGTGTTGTCTTCCATTTATATGTTAAGAATATAAATTTGTACATATTTAATAGGAAAAATGTGCCTCATTTAATTCATAATAAGATTTAACAGGGATGTGGTCCCCAGTCTGTATGCATTGTTTTCTTTATTGGTTGAAAAGACGAAAAATTAAAAAAGATTATGAAAGAAGGAAAAAGAGAATGATATTATAAAAAAGTGTAATTAGTAAAGTATGATATTTTGAGACTTTTGTTAAAGAAATGAGGAATTTTCACAAGGGATCACACCTTTGCACAAAAATTTAGTGGAAATTAGAAAACTGGAGAAAGTTTCATAGTAAAACACAAGTTATCACACACTACATGCATAAAAATGAACCAATGCAATGAGAAACTTAATGCACCAGCAGCAACAAAAAAAGGTCAACAATAGACGCAAATTTTCCTGGTGACATTTACCAATTTTCTAGGATTTGAATCATACTACCCAATTGTCCAGGTCTGATATCCCTCCCTGCCGCAAATTGCACCTACAGGCACATTCACAAATGGTTGGTATACCAAATTAAAAGTCAGAGAACGAGTAAGCTACCAGAATAGTTAAATAGAGCACTAAATATAAGACCTCAAAGCATCTTCGCAACTGGTCCAGCTTTCCTCTAACTATCCCCTGCCAAAAATAGCACTAAGAAAAATTAGCAATTTGTTTACCCCTAATTTAAGAGATATACTCCAGAAAGTAGGAGAGATTTTATTATAGGATGCAGTAACAAATTCAGAAAGCAAAAGAAAAAATCATGAGGGAGGGTTACGATTGAATAAAAGTAAAGAAATCAAAGTTGACTGAACACACAAAATTTATTGTTCATTGCAAATCCACTCACAAGTGGCATGCCATTATGTGCAAACAAATTTGTTCAAAACGAAAAGGCAAACACTTACCGAATACATGCAATCGTTGATGAGAAAATCCTCCAACTCGCGAACATTTGAAACATCCAATTCCTGCATCAAAGTGTCGTACAGCAATACCTAACCAAAGGCCAAAATAGATGCTCACGAAACCTCAAATACAGTCTCTAATATCTCACACCAAATATTGCAATTGTGTAGCAGTGAAATAATAGAATTTTGAAAACCAAATGAGAAAATATTAAGAGATTAAGTGAAGCCCAACAACAACATTGAAATAGGCTGATTAGCAGGAAGTTCACACGTACATATACATCAGTTTTCTTTCCAGACGAAGTAGAATAGCAGGGTGGTTCGAAATGAACAATCAATAAGGGACCCGACAAACAAGGACAGGATATCAGTTGCACCAGGACTACTAGTGATTTCAGAATATATATACTGCGAAATATATTTCCAATATACCATGAAGACAATTTTCCTTGAGTTACAAATTGGCTAATGAATCAACGGGTTTTTTTAATTGGGTACCCGCACCTTGTACTTTGAGTCCTTAAATTTTTTGGCATTAAGATTTGGTCATTATGTAAGATACATTAAATGAAAGCCACGAAGTACCCAATTTTAATGCAGATGAAAGCAATATCTAATTAACTACAAGAACCCAATTTTTACAAAAATAAGGGACCTAATTCAAAGAAACATTTGAAGTACAGGAAATATGCTATTTCCCCAATGATTTAGGCACAAATATTTGATAACTAATGAGTCAAAACAGGCCAACATAATTCTATAACTTTATTGAATGCAACACATCTTTATACACAATTACATGACAAGATACCTTGTCTGTCTCAGCCAGGGTCATCACAGTCAGCTGCTTTAGCTTGAGCACTTGATCAGGAACTAACTGTGGCAAGTGGCTAGCAGCACCTGCATCACGACAAAATTACGTGATATAAGACTAATTGTCTTGTAAATCCTGCTGCGAGCATTGAATAGGAGGCTCTCTTTATCTTAGATATTTTACGACCACTATTAAATGACTGAAAAAAGAGAATTAGCCACTGCCATGCTGAATCAATGACTAGATGAGGGCACTTGAAGCAAATTGCTGCTATATGAATGCATAGCTCTTATGACTAGCATAAAATTTGATTGTGAAGAGTTCTCAAGATTGCTTTTGTTAAACCCGTCAGTCTGACCATGTAACTTTAGTGCATGTTTACAGTCTGCATGCACATTTATGACAACTTGTCGTCGCTTGTGTGCAACAGATTTGATTTCTTCTGTAGTCCTAGAAAGATTGAATTAGGATTCCCAATGCTGACAATTCATTTTGCAACAGCTTTCAAAGTCAGGTCTAATCCGCAGGGTATGTAAATCAACCCATCAATAAGATAGTTCTTTTTGACAACATAGGACAGGTGCGTTCATGCACCTGTGATCCCTTAAGATTGAAAATAACAAAACATATCACTAGAAAGACTTTGAAAAGGGTTGTAGAAGAAATGTGTGAAAAGAAAACCAATTAGTATAAATAATGAATACACTATCATGGTATGGGCTTTACTATAGCATTGGAAACATGATACACTTTCACTGTCGGTAGATATGCTCCACCTCAGAGACATAAAAAATATACTAGCCCAGATAATAATTTAGCAGATATACAGAAACATACCACCACCAAATTTTTCGGAAAAGTCGAAGCATGCAAAGAACATAATGAAGAGATCAGGCAATTTTAAGTAAAATGGAAAAGTAGGATGAAATATTTCTCAAGAGATGGGAGTATTACTCTTATATTCACTCCATGTACCATGTGCAAACAGGCGAAGCAAATCAAGGAAGATACCGTTGTCAGTTCCTTCAAGCTGCACACAAGCATATAGACGAAGAATTCAGAATAAAAATAAGGAACAAAATTTGACTAGATATTTTTTATGTTTGGCTGAATATTATTTTGGTGGAGCTGATGATTTACGTAAAAATCACTTCATACATAAAACATTCTTGCATGCTTGACATTCCTGCTATCACAATTATATTCTTTAAACAAATTCTTGATTACCAGTATTCACATTTCTAGAGGAAATGGGTAAATGGCAGGCACCTTCAATAGAAGTCTCAGGTGGTGTTTTTAACCACTACTAGAACACAAGAAAGCACTTAGGAAAAAAAAGGTATTTCTACACTGTTGAGTAGAAGTTGAGAACAAGCCCTCGGTATGCATTTGTCAGTATTTTACATAATACAGTCAAAGACCACAAAGTGCCTTTGGCTCAGGTATCATCATAATGTACAAAATTTGTATGCATTACAGGGATGAGGTGTCACACACACACACACACACATTGTGTGCGCTAAAGTGCACATGAGTGACACGTGTCAATAAACCAATAATCGGAGTCCGGAGAGTTCTCTCAGTGGTAAATAGTAAATATATTAATATGATTATTTTGTCCTTTAAAGCTCCTCTCAAAAGGGGGGCCAGAGAATTTCCCTAAGAAAAAAGATGTATCCGCCCACCCCCAAACACAACCACCAACTCCTGATATAAAGAGTTACATTAATAACACCTTCCAACATTAATAATTACAATCAAAACAATTTTAACAACCTCCTTATCAGGGGAAATACTTATGTGAAAAATGCACAATAATGTTAGAATATATTCAAAATCTGTAACCTAAGCAACTAAAATTCGCATGAGATTATATGGCATTTATATAACAGCTAATTACATAGCACCAAAATAAATTCCACATTCACAAATGCAAACAAAAGTGCAACGCCCATAGTAATATTACCCTATTAACCACATAGCCTACTCACAACTCTATTTTCCATGCTCCGGTTAAATAACTCAGCGTAATAATATTGGAGACAAATTCCAAACGATAACAGGAAGCAACAATACAGCAAACAACATAAAAAATCACTCCTGCAACCAATTCCAAACAAAGGCGCGAAATGCTAAACCAAACTATCAAAATCCACTTAGCGAAAAACCAAAACGGAAATTTAAGAGGAGCACTAGCCCTGCATATACAAGCATGACATACCTCAAGAACGTTGTGAACGGCGAGAATCTCGGAGAAGGCAAAAAGATGAGGGTGGGAAGTGGCCTCGACAACGACGTCAGCGAGTGCTGAGCCCTTGAGATTCGAAGCTTTCTTCACAAAGTAGTCTATGTGTTCCGCTTGCTTCTCCTCAATTTCCATTTCTCAGAATTTAGTTGATCCACAAAATAAATTATGAAATTCCAGAGAATTAAGTGCGTGAATTGCTTTTATATACTATTAGTCAAGTATAGATGGGTGTATTCATGTGTAGAAATCAGAAAGCATTGGGAAATTAGGGTTTCAGCGATCACTTCTAGGGTTTGGGAATTATGAGAGGGTTTTCTGGATTTAAAAGTCTCTTTGTCCGTAGAACGCAAGGGATTTGCTTCTACTTTAGCATTCGCAATGAGTGCGGATATTTATACAGGTGCCGGTGTGAGTCACTCAGGCCGGACCGAGTCGGTGAACTAAAGTACAAAATCAGGGTAGTTTTGAATCTCTTTGTAATAAAGTTATAAGTGAAAATTATTTTGAAATAAAGTAATTTTAGGAGTATAAGTATTTACAAAAGGGTAGGTTTTATATAAAAATAATTTATGATAAAGTATCAATAATTTCATTAGGGATATCATTAATTTTATCATGAGTATCATTAATTTGAATTTAAGAAAATTTGTAACAATTACAATATAATACTATTAATTCAAATTAATGATAATATTGATAAGATTATTGATACTTTAAAAATTGTTTCATAATAATTTTATTATAAACTATTTTCATATAATACTTTACCTTTACAAAAAAATAATTAATAGTGTTTTTTAGTTTGAAGGACACAAAAGTCATGTGTCTAAGGAATGACAATTTAAGTTAGCAAAACGATTTTACTTATAAAGTAGAGTTTGCAGACACCACTAAATTTATTGGTGCAATTCAAAAATATACTTAACTAGAGTGTACCCAAGCGAATTTCGCGTACTGAAAAAATATGTTATATTTATTTTTTTTGTAGACATTTAATATAAGAGTATTTTTGTTTAAAATTTTTTGAGGTATATATAATAAATTATGGGGTTTGTTTAATTGTGACCCGTGCCCTTCACTAAATCCTATAGGTATATCCTACAAACTAAATAATTAAAAAAAATCATCAAAATTCACATAAATTAATAACAATTATGGAATAACATTACTTAGACTAATAATTTAATAATAATCAATTTCCATTTCAATATTGAATAATTTATAAATTAATCAACATTATTAGTTGTTGGGAGTATACGGTAAGAAATTAATTTATATAAGAAACAATACAAAATTTAAAATAAACTTTAACGTTACAAATACTTGTTCATCGATCAAAATGAGTTCCAAGTAAAACTTGTCTCTATTAAAATCATTAAAAAATATTGTCCAACTTTTTCAATCCTAACTTTAACGGTCAATTTTTGGCTCTCACTCTTGATATTAGAAATCAGAGAAAATTGAGGTGTCATACTCTTGAAATCTAAAATGAGATTTAAATTACAACAATTAAACCATCATAGTTATTCAGATAAAAATATATGGTATAGTTAAATCTATTATTTTTGCACATGAAGAATATTTAAACTGAACGGTGTAGAGCATAAATCAACAATCATTATAACATTCATATTGATATTGATATTTAAATCTAATCAAATTGTGAGCACTTAATATGATGAATTTAATTATAAAATAAATATACTAATAACAATAGATATATAACTAACCAACAATTGATGGGAGAAACCTCAGCAAAAGAGTGGAACAAAAGAAACTTTGATGTGAAAAAATGAAATACAATATGCTCTTATTTATAATAAAAAAAATGCATGCAATATTATAAATTGTCCATAGTAAGAATATATCGCATAAGAATATTCTTTGGAATATATAAATATATACCTTTTATTTTAGGAAAAATAATCGAACATTATATTATACTATATATACTAACTCAAACTTAGAAATGATAAATTTAAATTCATTCAATAAGTAGATCATATTTAGTTACATTAAGGTTTGAAAAAAATATGATTTATAATGAATTCTAAAAATAACTAAATAAAAAAATGGAAAAAATATTTATTTGCATTAATTATGCAGATATAAATTAATGGTTTAGATTTAATGATATAGAACGAAGGGTCGAGATTAAAAGTTTAACCAACTTTTAATGAGAGCACAGTATTTCAAAATGGAGAGATTTGAGATATGCAGCCTAAGAATAAGGTGGTGTTGACACATCATCTTAAAGAGGTTTGAAAATATATTATTATAAGATTATACTTATATGCACATGATGCATACACATAATTATGCACATACCTGAATGAGTATGTTTAGATGTGTAAATTAATAAATAACGATATATTTATTTACCTGGATGAAATTATTTGAAATCAAATGTAGCTGCACTCGAATTTTCTATTTTCTATTTAATCAATTGTTTTATGATTTTTTTTTTTCTTTTTATCATTCCAATAGAATAAATGTGTTTGTCTACTGAAATTATAATAAAAAAATTACATTTAAATTTGTTTTCATTCAACTGAATTTACTATTTCAATTTGATTATAGTCTGCTTTTAGGTGAGTCTTGGAATAAATCAAACCCCCCATTTTATATACGGTCATCCCTAAAATTACTATATTATTTACCGACTTAAGAGATTACGGACAAATTGAATATATAAATTATACGACCTACCAGAACGATTTTATAAATGGCATTTTTTTTTTATAACATTTCATTTATCTACCAAACACGCCTACAACTAAGAATTGTAAGATTATGTTTACTTTTAAAGTCGTGGTAGTTTAGATAAGACTAATTTAATCAGTCTGACTAAGTTAGAGTCATATATCACTTGTTTACTTGTATAAGGGTCAAAAAGATATGCTTATATATTTTTCCCAAAATTTTAATGTTAAATTAATTAAATTACTAATCTACCCTAAATTTAATACCTTCCCAATTATTCATGTTTGCGTGAAGGGAGTACTAAATTTAAAACCTTCACAATTGTTCTTGTTTGCGTGAAGAGAGAAATATTGGATTAATGAAGAAGTTGACATAATTTGGGGAAATCGTGACGGCGTAATTTGGGAAAGAAGTTCAAGGTTGAGGTTCATTACCATAAATCGAAAAGAAACGAGGAAATTAACTTCGAATCACTATTAATGGAGCTTAGGCTGGAAAATGATAGTGTTGACGGAAGTTGCAGAAATTTAACAAAGAAGACAACGTAATTTGGGGAAAATCGAGAAGAAACCAGGGATTAACTTCGATTCGCCATTAATGGAGCTCTGATCGGAAACGATGGCGGCGATCTTTTCCTCGTTCTCCCTTCTCCGTTCGATCCCCTTTTCCTCCTCCTTCAGCGACGCAAAAACTAGGAGCTCTGATCTCCGCGAGTCACAGGCATCGATCACCGCGAGTCCCTCTTCGGCTCAGGCATCGATCTCTGTCGGAAATTAGAAAAACAAACAAACCTTAATCACGTCGACAATGATCACCGCGACTCCCTCTTCAGCCTAGGCATCAATCTCCTCCGAAAATTAGAACAGCAAACAAACCTTAATCACATCGAGGACGATCTTGGGGTGGTTCTCTCGTTCGAATTGCCTCTCACCAATTTCCTTGAGGGGCGTTGAACTGTGACTAGGATTTCTTTGTGAATGAAGGGAAGGGTATACACGTGATACGGAGGACAGTTAGGTAATTTAACCTTGGAGAAATCATGAGACTATTTTAGACCGCCCATCAACAAGGGGTTAAAAGAGGACAAATAATGGAGGTTTGTCCCGGGTCGGGGGGATATCCCTCTGCACTAAACTTGCAAAGTAAATGGCTGATAAAGCCTTACTATTCTTGTAATTGACATATATCAGCCAAAGTAAACATAGATAAGTAGTTTAATTGTCTATATAATATATGGTTTCAAAAGAAAAATCTATTTCTATTTATACTGTTTTTTGTGCGGATATTGATATCATGATATTTGTTAATACAACTCATTTTACAGTATATGGTGCTAAAAATACAAAATATGTGAATGCCTCGAGTAAACATTCAAATGTGGATAACTGCACCCATATTTGTTTTTTTTTTTAACAATTATGATAAAACATAGTCCTTCCCCCGTTCAATTTTAGTAGACCCTTTTCTTTAATGGGTTTTAAGGTGAGGTAAGTTCGCTTTTGGTCCCAACAACCACACATCTTTTCGATTTTGGTCCCATTAGAGAGAACTTGATCCCAGAATCTCAATTTTATCAATTTTGGTCCCAACAACGTGCCAATTTAGCAAATTTGGTCTCACGTCAGTCAAACTGTTAGTCAACCATTAGAACCATAAGCACTTTTGGTCCCCATACATAAAAAATACAGCTTTTGCATTTTTTTTTCAACTTTTGAGTTTGTTTTCTTTATAATTTGAGCTCTCAAACTCCGTCTGACTTGATTTTTTTCTTTACAACCCTTTTTTCGACATCCTTCACATGGTCTAATCATTCAATTAACTCCAATTAATCTTAAAATCGTATTTTGCTTCTAAAACTCCTCAATTTGCTACAAAATAAACAAATCGAGTAGTTTTAGAAGCAAAATATGATTATAAGATTAATCGAAGGCAATTGAATGATAAAACCATGTGAAGGACATTGAAAAAAAATTGTAACAAAAAAAGAATAAAGTCAATCGGAGCTCAGGAGCTAAAATTATGAAGAAAACAATCTCGAAAGTTGATTTTATTTTATTTTTTGCAAAAAAAAAAACAGTCTTTTTATGTTTGGGACCAAAAGTGCTAATGATTCTAACGGTTGACTAACGATTTGACTGACCGTGGGACCAAATTTGCTAAATTGGCACGTTGTTGGGATTGATAAAAATTGAGATTTTGGGACCAGATTCTCTCTAATGGGAATTTGGTCCCAAAATCGAAAAAGTGTCTGGTTGTTGGGACCAAAATTGAACTTACCTCATTTTAAGGTAGTAGGTATAGTGTGTACAAAAACAAATGAATTGTAAGTTCATAGTGTAAAGTATAACTCCCTCCGTCTGATTTTACTAGACTAGATATATTTGTTTTGTGTATGGATTTTAAGAAAGTGAGCACATTGTGTGTAAAAGTAAAATGATTAATTTCCTTGTAAATTGAGAGTGTAAAATATTTAGTGTTTAGAAAATATGACTAAGTTAATTGGATATACCAAGATAGAAAATAATACTACTCCCTCCGTCTCATCTTAACTTTCAGAGGGGAGTGGACTCAGTTTTTAAGAAACTTTTGTTTTATTGACTTATTGACCAATTAATAAGTGTATTAAATATTTTTAATATAATTGATTAACTTCCAGATTAAAGTTAAAAGCCAGCTGAATGCACGCACTGTTACAAGATACAATGTTCCAAAATAAAATACATTGTACCAAAAATACATGCATTGTTCCAAAATACATTACTGTTCAAATAATTCACTATTCCAAAATACATTAACTGTACACAATTAAATATTGTCCAGAATTCAGAAATCACATAATGCATCCCAAAATAATCCCCCAAATACAGAAATCACTAAATTGAGCTGCTGAATTTCCTCCAAAAGTTGAAAATTTTGAACTTCTTACCATTTTGTATTATCACATCAAGTGTCAAATCTGCATTAACTACTCCCAAAACTCAAAACTCAACATTTCTCTAATGTAGAAACACAATATTAGTGTATTGAATGCAACATTCAATACATAAACACCAACCACATATAAAATGATAGGTCCAAGAAAAGATCTCACTTTAGATGAGAAAAATAGAGTTGCACAGTTTCTCATTGCAAACTCAAAAAATGGGGTTGTGCTTCATGGAAAGATCAGGGAAGCTGTTAAAATATTTGGGGTTACAAGAAGGACTGTGCAATATATTGGAAAGTTGAAAGACATCAGCTGTTAGAAGGACTTCCAGTCTAAATGAAGAACAACAAGAAGGGGCAAACAAAGAAGAAACACTTACATTTTGATCTTGAAAGATTGAAGGCCATACCATTTCACAAAAGAAGCACATTAAGAAGTCTTGCTAGGGAGTTGGGTGTTAGCAAAACACAAGTTTGTAGATGGTTGAAAGGAGGGTTGATCAGAAAACATACCAATGCAATCAAACCAACTCTTACAGAGAAGAACAAGATAGAATGGATCAAGTTCAGTTTGAATGCATTGGTACTTGATAGAGATGCCAATACAATCAAATTTTCAGGTATGTTCCATGTAGTTCACATAAATGAAAAATGGTTCTACATGTCAAGAACAACTGAGAATTTTTACATTACTGAAGAAGAGGAAGAACCTTATAGGTCATGCAAATCAAAGAGGTATATTCCCAAAGTTATGTTCATGTGTGTTGTTTTTAGGCCACAAAATGCAACTACAGGACAAAGTAGGAGGTGTTTCTTAACTTTTTTAAGTTTACAACTTAAACATATTCAGATATATAATTTTTTTTTACAAAGTAGGAGGTGTTTATGATGTAAACAAATTGTGTACAAGATCAATCATATTAATAGATGGATAGTTTACCTTTAACCCCACAAGCCCTTAAAAAATTCATAATAGGGCAAAAAGACTCCTAAACTAGGTTGTTAACCTATTGGTGACTCTAATGCATTATAGAATCGCACAAGGTCTCCTAAACTAGGTTAAATGCTTAGTGGTGTCTTTAATGCATCATACCATTGCACAAGGTCTCCTAAACTAGGAACAATACCCAATGGTGACTCTAATGCAAATATACTTGGCAAATATGGACTGATATGGACTAAATAATCACAAATACTCATTGAATTCATCATATAAGGGACTGGTTCATACCAAATCCTGCATAAATATGACTGTCATTGACCAAATAATCATGAAATTCAACACATTATAAACTGACATTGGCCAAATACCCCTAAAAGTCAACTATAATCACTAAACTCAACATGCAATGACTCCAACTGGCCCATATAATCAGTGTTCAACTCAAATAATCATGAAATTCAACACATTATAAACTGACATTGGCCAAATACCCATAAAAGTCAACTATAATCACCAAATTCAACATGTAATGACTCCAATTGGACCATATACTCAATTTTCAACTTAAATAATCATGAAATTCAACACATTATAAACAGACATTGACCAAATACCCTTAAATTTCAACTATAATCACCAAATTCAACATGCAATGACTCCAACTTGACCATATAATCAGTTTTCAACTAAAATAATCATGAAATTCAACACATTATAAACTGGCACTGGCCAAATACCCCTAAAAGTCAACTATAATCACCAAATTCAACATGCAATGACTCCAACTGGACCATATAATCAATTTTCAACTCAAATAATCATGAAAATCAACATATTATAAACTGATATTGGCCAAATTGTTAGTGTTAGTGTCCTAGAGGCAATTCTATTGTGAGGATATAATACTAAGATAATAATCAGTTTTTGGTTTTAATATTATTATTTATTTAATATTAAATATATGACATTACACTTGTTTGAATATTATGTTTGGTTGTTTTCATTTATTCTTATTTGTGTTCCCATGACTCATTGATATCATTGAGATTACAAGAACTCGGATGACTGAAGCATGATTCTCAAATAACCTCAATCAAGGATCACCAAGAATGAGATATTGATGATGCAATTGAGATTGGTATGCGAACTGCATCATACATAGAACCGGCAATTTGGGCCCGGCTCGGCCGACATATGGGTCGGGCTGGGCTAAAAAATTGGGCTGTTTTTTGCCCGGTTGATTTTATTTTTATTTTTTATCTACTTTATTTTTAAAAGATTATAATTAGTGTTGTTTTTTTAAATAGTATTTAGTATTGTAATTAAAAATATATGGACATATTTGACTTGATACTTCCATAATAAGGAATTTAGTGTTGTATATTTAGTTTTTAAATGATATTTAGTGTTGTATATTTAATTTTTTTTAAACATACTTGACTTGATAGTTGATGCCATAATAAGGAATTCTATAAATGAAACCCCTCAATTTTCAGTATTGTGGAATAAAAATAAACTCTACCAAACATTATTTTAAGATTAGAAAAAAAATTGAAACGGGTCGGGCCGGCCCGTTAGCCCGACGGCTAGGGCTGGGCTAGACTGGGCCGAGAATTTATAGGTCCGACGTGCAAACGACCAGACCCGCGAATATTGATTGGCTCGACGGGCCGGGTCGGGCGGCCCATTTTGCCAGCTCTAATCATACTCTTAGAGGGTGTAGTAAGATTTCACTTATTGCGAGATACTAGATATCTCATGATGGATGCACATATACCTTAGATAGTAATGGCAATGGAGCGGATCAGGGTGGATATCTCAATATCCATATCTGCCCCGCGCCACCGCCTCGTCGTTCCGCCCTGCTCCATGCCCCGCTGCGGGGCAACATTTTGTGATCCATGTCTGCCTCGTGCGGGGCGGATTTGATCCGCCCAGCTCCATCTCATTCAAGCTTGTAAAATTTTAAAATCAATATATTAAAAAAAACTGAAAATTTTAAAATTGAAAAAACTAAACATTAAAACTTCACAATTAAAAAAACATTTAACCATCCAAATCACCAATTCATGGAAAAAATGAACAATAATAAAAATCATCAATCCACCAAATCAATTCTAAAATGAACACACGTGTTCAAAATAACAATAATTATTACTTATAAAAACTAAAAATCTAGCACAAGCTTAATCATTCTCCAATCTCCACTTGACTCGTTTCTCCTCACATTGCACAAGGTGACCACCACGCCATATCATTCCTACAATTATATGAGTCCAAAGAGTTAAAAGGGGTAAGAAAAAATTAATTATTAAAACTTACACGTACACAAAATTTTAGCTTACCATAGTCTCATTATTCTCATCATCCTCGTCATAAAAATTATTTGCTTTAGTATTCTCACCATCTACAAAAGAAATAAAATAGAATAAAAATTATTTAACTATAAAATTAAATTAAGTGAATAAAGAAATATGATAATTACCTTTCATATGAGTCGATATCCAACTTTGTGCACACATTAATGCCTCAACTGTCTTTGGGTGAAGTCGACTACGATGAGGGCTAATCAGCCTACCACTTGTGCTAAAAGCTGATTCCGAAGCAACATTGGACATGGGAATCCCTAAAATATCTTTTGCAATCCGACTCAAAATTGGATACTTACCCTTATTAGACATCCACCATGTTAACACATTAAACTCTTCATCCCTAGGTAAAGTACCCTCTTCCAAGTATAGATCTAATTCTGATCTCACAAGTTTCCTTTTCTTCTTAGATGTAAATAGATAAAATACACTCTCATTCTCGACCCTAAATGACGTGAAGGTTAATGAACCACACTTGATTCACCACTCTCACCATCTCCATCCTGATAATCCCTCTCATATTGCTCAAATAACTCACGACATAAATCAAGAATCTTAGCCACCTCATAATCAACATCCTTCACATAAATCATACCAAATTAGTACTCCAAAATATCAGATTTATACCTAGGATCGAGAAGTGTTGCCACCCCCATAATTCCATGCACATGCAGCCAATATTTATCAAACTTCTCTAACATATTCACAGCCATTTTTTCAATAACATCAACTTTACATACACTCCACTCAACTAAAGCCAGCTTGATCTCACAAATACTTGAAAAACACAAGTTTGCAGTAGGATATTGAGTGCCAGAGAACAATTCAATAGCTTCATAAAACAAAACAAGCTTACCACAAATAATTTTGGTCATCCTCCATTAATCTTCAGTAGGACAGCTCTTGTACTTTGCATCACGAAACTTCAAGCGTGAAAAAACATCTTTGTAATCAAGGGCTGTCTGTAGCATCAAATACGTTGAGTTCCAACGTGTTTTGCAATCAAGAACCAGCTTCTTAGAAATTGCAACTTTAGCTTGATTAACTGTCTCCTCAAACTTCTCCCATCTCTTTGGAGTGCCTGACCAATAAGCAACACTGTCTCTTATGTTTTTAACTGCTTCCTCAATGATATCCAGCCCATCTTTCACGATCAGGTTAAGTATATGCGCACAACAACGCATATGGAGCAACTTACCACCAAGCAAAATAGCATCAGAAGGTAGCTTCTCTACAAGTGAGTTCAACATTGCATCATTCGTTGAACAATTGTCCACATTGATAGAGGATATCTTTCGATTTATGTTCCAATCAAAGAGACACTGAAATAATTTGTCACAGAGAGCATCACTTGTGTGTGGACTTGGAACATAGATAAACCTACAAGATTGTGCAAAAAAACATCACATATTACATAATACAATTGAACTATGAATATTTATTGAAAATTTACATAAAATTAATAAATACCTGATAATCTGACTCTGCAACTTCCAATTATTGTCAACGAAGTGGGTTGTGACCGCCATGAAACCTTTCTTTTGTAATGAGGATGTCCACATATTTGTTGTCAAGGTTATTTGGTTGTCGTTCTTCTCCAACTTTTGCAATGTGGCAATCTTTTCGCTATCGTATATCTTCAAGCAATCTCCTTTAATCGTATTTCTTGACACAACTTGGAATAGTGGATTCAAAGTTTTACAGAACTCTCTAAATCATTCATGTTCCACCATCATCAATGGATACTCGTGCAATATGATCATTCTTTCAAGCTTTTGGCGAGTCAAATCCTTATCAAAGTTGAACGGTGAAACTTCAAATTTCTCCTTGTGGAAATTAGCTTGCAGAAGTTGTTGTCTTATATCCGATGTTTTCTTTCTAGGACACCTCTTCTGATTATTCAATTGAGAAGTACCTTGTTTAGGTTCACCAACCAGCAATGCACCGCAGTACTTACATTTCGCTTTCCATTTTCAATCGACTTGCAATTTGTCATAATGAGCCCAAACTTTGGAGAATACTTTTCCTGCTGTGCTGTCTGGTGCCTTTTCTTTATTAGGAGCAACTCCATCTACAATTGGTGGGCTCTCTGTAACTGGAGGGGAAGAGTCACGTGTCTCAAGAGAGCTAAGTAGAGCTGGAGTTGAAGTAGGAGACTCGGATATCCCTTCAAGGCTAGGTGATATAGGTGACGGGAATGCAGCGGATGCTCCTTCCTCGACCATTTTACTTCAAAAAAAAAATCAACTCAAGAATAAATACACAAATACAGATATAATCTTTAAATTCTCATCCTTATAGTATGATTCTTATTAATTTCCCTTTTACAACTAAGAATACCTTTTCAAAAAAATTAGATATTAATAATTTCTTTTTTCTACTAACTTACTACTTTGAAAGAGAGTATAATGAAATGTTTGCACATCATAGAAACTGTTGTTCATATTATTGTGCCTCCAAAATTAACCAAGTTTATCTTCTCAATGACTAGAAACATCAAATAAAATCATCTTTTCACTCAATGTTACATACTTTGGATGATTGACACGTGGAGTTTTACTATAATATTGGATCCTTTTATCAAAGATCCTAAAACACGCAGTGGAATAAAGGAATAGAAATAAAAAAAAAATAAGATACTCAAATTCAACTTGCTTGATTCAATAATATAACATATTCAATTATAAATATAACAATTCATAGTAGAATATGACTTAACGACAACAACAAAGAATATTAGGGCCATTTGGTTGGCTAATGCATTCTCCAAAGTTAAAATGTATCTGAGCGCATAACTGCACACATTCAACACTTCCAAATTGGTGACCACATACTTCAAAGCAATTTGGGTTATTCGTCCCCCTCACCGAAGGAATGGCCGTGAAAGCAGACGCAAAAATACACATAACAATTATGTATTTGATTGCTTCCATTTTTTTTAGGTTCATCCCTCCAAAATTAACAAATATGTTTCATTTGGAATTTAGTATTTGAAAATTTAATACTCTACCTAAAATGAATTACTGTTGTTCAACCTAAATTGAAAATTTAATACTCTCTACCTAATACTTTCTAAGTTAATACTTAAAGCATCAACCAACCTAAATTGGAATTTAGTACTTGACTACTTGCTACATTTACAGATGTACTAAATATGAGAAATTTCAGTAAACATAATAAAATACACATAGGCACGTAAATAATAAGCAATAATTTCGAACAAAAAATTATAGAGAACATACCCCTATTTTAAAACATCATGGTCCGGTGGGGTGCGCGGGGGTGGCGGCGGCATCAAGGCATGAATTAGAAAAATTGAAGATGGAAGAAAATAAAATGAAACAAAAGAACAAAAGAAAGAAGACATACCTTATGCGCGGAGGGAGAAGCTGCAGCAGCAGCGACAGGGGGCGGCGGCAGGTCGACGGTGTCCAGTGAGGGAGGAGCGGCAGTAGCAGGGTGCATCGGCAAGTTTACGGTGTCGAGCGAGGCGGAGGCGGTAGTAGGACGGTGGTAGACTGGTAGTTGGTAGCAGCTTGGTGTGAAGCCGCTGAAGCGGCGAAGGGTAGGGTAGGGTTTCGTACTTTGGGGGTGCAAGGTTTGAGAATAAGAATGATGAAGTTAGAATATAATTATGGTAACTTAGTAAATTAAAAACTAAAAAGCATAATTAGTTCTAGGATTTCATTATAATATTATATTTAATCGAATATAAAATTAATTTATATATATTATAATATTATATATATATATATATATATATATATTTAATACTATATGGAGCAGGGCAGAGCAGATCGGGGCGGGGCAGATAAATAAATATTGAGATCCATGCCTGATCTGCTCCGTGAGCGGGGCGGGGCTGATCTGCTCCATTCTCAGAATGGGGCAGGTCGGGGCTGATCCATTCAGAGCGGGGCGGAGCGGATCGCTTGCGGAGCGGGTCATTTTGCCATCCCTAACCTTAGAGGGTATTGGTATACCCATCTGAGAAACCATTTGATGTAATTCCACTTTACATGTCTACGTGTGTCTCGGTTAATGGGAGCGGTGTGATATTCCTTTGACTTGAGGTTAATACACACGATAAGTGTGGAGTGATGAACTTTGACCATGACTGGCTCTTGCACCCTTCCATGGGTAGATATAGCTTGGATTGGGTTCATCACAAAATGCATCTGTGTGGTAGTTAAGCTAATAATAGGATTCATTCCTCGATGTGGATTTAAAGAGAATACTCGTCTTCTCATCATAATTGGATCTACCCCATCGGCCGATGCACGTCAACTTGAACTTTGTGACCAAGTGTGACACAAGTGATCAATTAGTGAATGGAGATAATATGATTAAGTTATTTAAATCGACGCTTCATCATCTTCAAGACGTAATCGAGTATTCACGAATGAAAGGACATTATCACAATAGCCCACGTTTAGTTACAAATAGTTGCACATTTTCTCGCAACGTACCTCATATATTAAGAATATCTGATTTATTGTCTAGAGTTCAATTAAAACCGTTAGTTTAACTAATCGCTCGATATATGTGGGCTCACACAACAAGTAATTCACTTTGCAAGTTAAAGTTAGTTGATTAAGTATTAAATTGGATTTAATATTTAATTTTATGAAATTAATTATTGTTAATATTTAATCAAATAAGAATCCCAGAATAATATATGGAATATTATTGTAGGATTTTATATAGATAGGGAAATCAAATCAATGAGATTTGATTTGCATGATTAGGGAATATATTTCCTAATCTTGATAGCTTGATATTTAAGTTACGCTTTCTCTATAAATATAAAACTGTAGGGATTCATCAATTCATGACTTCTACGACTTCATAGTTTCTCCATAAAATCTCTAATTGAATTTTTCTAGCAAATTCGTCTCGAAATTCAACACTGGCAAATTTGTGCGGATATGTGAATGTGAATTGCGTAGATACCGTAGTTGAGGATTCTGTCTTCGAACTACTGTAAGGATTTATATTGTTTATTTATCCTTTATATTTTATGTTATACAACCATGTACTCGATTCGCTATTGGTGAATTTATAACTTCCGCTTCGTCGAACATGGTGTTCATCCCAATAAAATCTAATATAAATACCCCTAAAAGTCAACTATAATCACCAAATTCAACATGCAATGACTCCAACTAGACCATATAATCAGTTTTTAACTCAAACAATCATGAAAATCAACACATTATAAACTGACATTGGCCAAATACCCCTAAAAGTCAACTATAATTACCAAATTCAACATGCAATAACTCCAACTGGACCATATAATGAACCCTAAACCCAAATAATAATGAAATTCAACACTGCATAAACTGTAAATTTAAAAGAGGACTACCTCAAAGCTGGGATAAAATATTTTCACCATAGAATGGATTAACACTTTGCAATCGTCACTTTTTTCTTCTGGCCCTATACAAAGTGACATAGTAAGACATCTGGAACTCAGAATCGGGCACATCAAGCCATATAATTCTAGATGGTGGGGCATCAAAACAAGGGAACTCAGAGGAATGGGGGAATTCTAAGTTTGAATTCTCATAACATAGCAAATCGAACATGCAAGCCTCAGATCGGACATGGGGGCTCTAAATCGGACTTAGAAATCACCAAATCAACATTGGGGACTCTGAATCAGCCTCCAAAATCACCAAATCATTGATGGGTGGCTTTGAATCGAAGGGGGATGTTCCAAAATCGAACATGTAAGCCTCAAATCGGACATCATTGGCTTTGGGGGCTCCGAATTGGCCTTAGAAATCATCAAATTGAACATGGGAGGCTCTGAATCGGCCTCCAAAGTCACCAAATCGGAGAAGGGTAGCCTAAATCGAAGGGAGATATTCCAAATTCGGACATACGGGCCTCCGAAATCACAAAATTGTTGATAGGAGGCTTTGAATCGGACTCGTAATTGGAACGATGGTGTCATCGTCGTCGAATAGAAGACTCACAATCATACTAATAAAATGGGATTTGTTCCAAAAAAGTATCCGGAACAACGGTGTTGTCGTCGTCGAATTCGATATCTGTGAAGACCATGGATTCTAGCTCCGAATCATCGGAGGAAATCACACAAATAATTGTATTCATCGTGAGAAAGAGAGGAGAGAGATGGGGAGTCGAAAAATGGTTAGGGTTTGGGGGAAATGAGAGAGAGATCGAGAAGGGTAGTGATGAGTGTAGAATAATCTAGAGAATACGTATATGAAATGAGAGTATTGGATGAATTATTACGTGTATGTATTGGATTATTATGTGTATGTATTGGGTTAGATTTTTTTAATTGGGTTGAGTTTTATAATTGAGCTAATTGAGGGTGGGTTAATTTTAGATTAGGTGGATAAAGTGGAAGGATTAGATGGTAAACTAGCTCTTGAACCCCGCATATTACGCGGGTTTATAAATATTATGTTATTAGTTTTTTAAAATTTTAATTAAGTTAGAATTATGTTTATCCTCTTAAATAATTAATTAATTATTTATTTTATCTTAATTTAAATTTGTGACCTTTAACTGATAATTGTTTTAATTAAAATTATGATTATAATTTTAAGGAATACATTATCTAAAAAAATAGATAATATATTTAGAGTGAACGACCAAAATCAATAATTTCTTATATTATGATATAGAGACATAACCATTTAATAGATGATTCCATTTTAATTTATCTAAAATAAGACACAATCCATTAGTTAATTGTAATTTAAAAAAAAAAAACTAAAAAAATCATTTAATAATAGAAAATAAGAAGTTATAAATTCAACTAATACAAAAATAAAGGCTTGAGAAAAGTAGGGAGCGATTCAGGAATATATTAAAATTAGAGAATATAGATAGTTGAGATTATAAATTAAGATAAATATTATTGTAAATTATAAGCGTAGAGTAGAAACACCAGTTTGTTTACCCAATTCGCCGATAACGGCTACGTCTGGGGGCGTACCAAGACAGGAGCTTTCACTAATATTTCTGTGTGTATACAATACTGAGTACAGAGATCTATATATAATAGAGAAACCCTAATCTAAACCTAAAACTTATTTAGGTTATGAGGCCTATTAGTAATGTCCACATCAAATCTTCTGAATTTGGTATATTAAATATACTGGATTTATAACACTCCCCCTTGGACATTACGACATAACGTATATGTCTCGTAAAAAAAAAAACTCCACATGCTAGGTAGCGATAAAAATATTTAGCTAGGGAGAAATGTAATTTATGGATCTTTCGGATCTAATCTTCTGGATTATTTCGAGGTTACCACTCCCCCTGAAGACAACAACCCTTTGAGCTTTTGCATCCCGATACCATGAATGTACTTCTCAAATATAGAGGTGGTTGGGGACTTAGTGAATAGATCTGCTAGATTGTCACTAGATGGTACCTTTTGTATGGTAATTACGCCACTCTTCTGGAGTTCGTATGGGTAGAAAAATTTCGGTGAAATATGTTTCTTCAGGTTGCCCTTGACGTACCCATTACTCATTTGTGTGATGCAAGCTGCGTAGTCTTCAAATATAATGGTAGGGGTGTATCGTTTTTAGCGATACTACATGAGTCACTAATGTGTTTGACCAATGATCTCAACCAAACACATTCTCGTGAAGCTTCAAACAAAGCTATTATCTCTGAGTGGTTTGAGGATGTGGTAACCATAGTTTGTTTAACCGATCTCCATGAGATTGCGGTAACACCATAGAGAAAAATGTAACCAGTCTGAGATACGGCATTGTGGGGATCAAACAAGTAGCCAGCATCAGAGTAACCTACCAAGGTTTTATCTTGGTTCCTAGGGTAAAACAATCCAAGATCTAGAGACCCTTTGAGATACCGTAGAACGTGCTTGACACCATTCCAATGTCTCCTTGTAGGAGAAGCGCTATATCTCGCAAGCAAATTAACTGCAAATGCAATATCCGGTCTAGTGTAATTTGCGAGATAGAGAAATGCACCAACAACGCTAAGATAAGGAACTTCTGGCCCCAAAATTTCTTATGCATCTTCTCTTGGTCTAAATGGATCCTTATCCACTTTGAGGGATCAGACAACCATAGGTGTGCTGAGTGAATGAGATTTATCCATGTGAAATATCTCCAATACCTTTTTTTACGTAGATTGACTGATGTATAAGGATTCCTTTCGGGAGATGCTCAATCTGCAGACCGAGGCAATACTTAGTTTTACCCAAGACGTTCATTTCAAATTCAGCTTTCAAGATTGAACTGGCTTCTTCAATCTTCTTGCATGTTCCGATTATGTTTAGATCATCAACACATAAGGATATGATGCAAAAACCACTTTGCAATTTCTTTATAAATACGCATGGGAAAGCTGTATCATTTGTGTATCCCTTATTCTAGAGAAATTCACTAAGTCGGTTGTACCACATTAGACCTGATTGCTTTAGACCGTACAACGACTTTTACGGTTTTATGCTATACATACTGCGGTTTTCTCCATTCCTCATCCCTTTAGGCGATGCTACGAGTGTTGGAGTTATACGTGAAAGTATGCTTTTACTTTGTATGACTCATGTATTAAACACTTGTTTATGAGAATAATTCTTTTATCACATTTGCTTTAGATATGATTGAATGTTGAATATTTATTGCAACCAGTTCATTATAAATGATACATGTTACATTGTAGTTAATGTGGTGATACCCGATCACGGAAGATCACATTAACGGTTTCCTTGTAACTAAACGTACAAATTCACGATCTAGGTGGAATTGAACAATCCGCCGTGAAAGGTTAATGTGTAAGTCTCAGATTGGTCTGTCTTGTCTAAGAGATTGCACTAGCACATTTAGTATGTGTTGAAGAGGACCTACAATGAGGATAAATTCTTATGTTCTGAAATGTGAAGAATTAGACCTCAGTGGTTATTGATTTCTTAATCTCCGTCACTTAAATAGGACCGTGTGTGCTTAATGGTTACTGCTTTGATTCATGTTGGGTGAGAATCATCGTGACTTCGAACTTTGTGTTTTGGGCAGTAATATTAATCATACGACGGTTGCTAAGATTTAATACGGAGAAACGCGTGCGAGTACGACTCGTGTGATTTGTCCCCTTGGTGGGCTCAAAAGTTTTATCGTACCAAATCTTGCAAGTGAAGAATTAGTTTCTTCGGTACAGATAATAATGTTGAGCTGTCTTTACTCCAAGGTAAAATATATTAATTAATTTAGAGCTATTCAGAAGCTTAATTAATTAATGAACTTGATAATCTTAAACGCGGGAAATAATAACCGGGAGCCCATATTATCGTAATATGGATTAAGATGGATAGTGCAATATTAATTTATTAGTGGTACTAATTAATATTAATGGGCTGAATTATATTGGGGCTCAATATTGAAATTCAGAAGCCCATTGGAGGTCCAATCTTAATTCTCCTAAAGGCCCCTCAAGTAGCCCAATAATGATAAGGTGATTAAAATAAAAGAAAATATATTTGCTGATTTTTTCTTGTAATTTTTGAAAAAGAAATATTAGGAGAAAGAAAAGATCTTGTTGATTTTCTTGAAAAGATATTATGGAAGATAAGTATTCTTGGAATATAAGATTATCTCATATATTCAAGAAGATCCAAATCTTGGATTCTTTCTTCAATATTTTCGAAAATTAGCCCCTTAATGAGGAAGTTGAGATTTTTGTGGAATATTTTATTATGGAGAAAAAAATATATGGAATATATTCAAGATTTCTTAGAGGCTAAGAAAAGATTTTCTCCACCTCTAAAATATATGAAAATTTCGAAATTCCCTCACCTATATATAGGGGATGATTATTTCATCTCCAGTTTAATTTTTTCACAGCGTTGAAAAAAAAATCAGCAACACTATTTTTTCTTTCTTCCTTGTTATTCTAATTGCTTGTGAGCACTTCCCACCGGTCAACAAGCAAGGCGAAAGGGACATACTTGAGAAGGTCTTTTAGTTGATCGTGATAGTCCCGTTGTAATCAAAGGCCATATCTACAAGAGGTACGTAGTCACATAATCTCTTAGTTTTCCGCCATAGATTTTATGTGAATTAATTCAACATGCATGATGATAAAATTGTTGTTGGAATTATTATTTGAATTAATTAGGATTAATTCATGCTAGTAATAATTAAATTTAAATTCGTATTTAATTATCACCCCGAATAGATTTCGGGCACCCCTATTTCCCAACAACGAGAGTGGCAGCTGAAGTAGTGGGAGTCGTGCACCTGTCTTTTGAAGATAGAGTTTTAATTTTAAGAGATGTTTTATACGTTCTGAACTTTAGAAAGAATTTAATTTCAGTTTATAAGTTGTTTTTTGATGGATATTCAGTTACTTTTAATAAAGTTGTTACTATTTATTTTAAGAATAATTTTATTTGTCATGGAACGTTGGTAAACAATCTCTATACGATTAAGTGTGCACACCACTCAAATAATGAATCTAATAACACGTCGATCATTTCAAGTAATAAAAGAAAGCGTTATTCGGAAATGAACGAAACACTTCTATGGCATCTTAGGCTAGGTCATATTAATATAAAGCGGATAGAAAGATTGGTGAAAGACGAATCCTTGGAGTCATTCAAAGTCGAGCCGTTTCCAACTTGTGAATCCTGTTTAGAGGGTAAAATGACCAAGAGGGCATTTGGAGCCAAGGGGAATAGAGCCACGGAAGTGTTAGAACTCGTTCATACCGATGTGTGTGGTCCAATATCGATCAAAGCAAGAATGGGGTATGAGTATTTTGTCACTTTCATTAACGATTACTCGAGATTTGGGTACATCTACCTTATGAGGCATAAGTCTAAAACTTTTGACAAGTTCAAGGAGTTTAAGGCCGAAGCCGAGAAACACAGGGAAAAGAGTATCAAGTTTCTACAATCAGATCGTGCAGGTGAATACCTCAGCAATTAATTCTTGAACTACCTGTCGGACGAAGGGATCGTATCCCAGTTAACCACACTGGGAACCCCTCAACAGAATGGTGTGGCGGAACGAAGGAACCGGACTCTTTTAGAAATGGTCAGATCCATAATGAGTTATTCAGATTTACCCAAATCATTTTGGGGTAACGCCTTGGAAACGGCGGCTTATATTCTAAACTTGGTGTCATCTAAATTGGTTCCTATAACCTCGATAGAATTGTAGACCGGGCGCAAGCCCAGTCTGAGACACATGCGGATATGGGGTTGTCCGGCATACGTGCTAGACAAGGAAGCCGGTAAATTGGATCCACATTCGGAGTTAAGGCTATTTATATAATATCCCGCGGGAACGAAATGGTGTATGTTCTATAGTCCCAAGGATCAAAAGATCATGATTAGTACACACTTTAAATTCTTGGAGAAGGACTATATAATAATCGGAAGCCTAAAAGTGAAATTACCTTAGAAGAATTGAGAGGGCAAACCCCGATACCAAGTATATAAGATGATATACCACACGTCACACTTTCACAACCGGAACCCCGTCGCAATAGGAGGTTTATTAGACAACCCGAGAGATTCATGGGAATAGGAGAATCTTCGAATTTGATTCCCAGTGATGAATCAGACCCATGGACATACGACGAGGCAGTCCAAGACAAAGATGCAGAGTCATGGCAAACGATAATGGAAGCCGAGATGATTTCGATGGATCATAATCAAGTGTGGAAGTTGGTCGAACCACCCAGTGGGGTAGAGTCCATTGGATGCAAGTGGGTATATAAGAGGAAAAGAGGACCGGATGGAAGGGTTGAGACCTTCAAGGCAAGGCTAGTGGCAAAAGGGTATACTAAAAAATAAGGGATTTATTATGAGGAAATCTTTTCGCCTATAGTTATGCTTAAGTCCATCAGTATTCTCTTGTCGATCGCTGTGCACCTAGATTACGAGAGCTGGCAAATGGATGTCAAGACAGCTTTCCTTAACAGAAATCTTGACGGGTTAGATATCTATATGCAACAACACAAAGGTTTTATTGAAAAAGGCCAAGAGAATTCCGTATGCAAGCTCAAGAGATCCATTTATGGACTTAAGCAAGCATCACATACTTGGAACCAGTATTTTGATCAAGTTATTAAGTCTTTATGGGTTTGATCAAAACGAGTTCGAGAGTTGTGTGTATAAAAAGTGTGACGGAACTGTGGTGGTATTCTTAGTATTATACATAGACGATATTTTGCTAATTGGAAATAATGTAAAGGTATTGTCAGACGTAAAGGTATGGCTGTCAAAACAATTTGATATGAAGGACTTAGGGGAAGCTGGTCACATCCTTGGGATCAAGATCACTCGCGATCGCAAGAAAAAGATGTTGGGCTTATCGCAAGCTTCATACATTGACACTGTTTTGAAGCATTTCAGCATGCAAGATTCCAAGAAAGGTTTTGTACCTTCTAGGTACGGAATCCATCTATCGAAAGAAATGAGCCCTAAGACGCAAGCGGAGATAGATAACTTGAAAGGCATTCCGTACGCTTTGGCCGTAGGAAGCCTTATGTATGCAATGTTGTGTACGAGACTGGATATCTGCTTTGCCGTGGGCATGGTGACGAGATATCAAAGTAATCCCGGGAAAGACCATTGGACTGCCGTAAAGTGCATCTTGAGGTCTGAAAAGAATTCGTGATAGGATGTTGATTTACCAGTCAGATAGTCTAATTCTCGTGGGATACACGGACTCGGATTTCCAATCAGACCTAGACTCCATAAAGTCGACCTCGGGTAGTGTGTTTAGCATGGGAGAATGAGTCATTTCATGGAGAAGCGTTAAGCAGAAATGCATCGCCGATTCGACCATGGAAGCCGAATATGTAGCTGCTTGTGAAGCAGCGAAAGAGGCAGTATGGTTCAAGAACTTCTTAGTGGACTTGGACGTTGTTCTGAATTTACCCGATATGATCATTGTCTATTGTGACAATGCCGGAGTAGTTGCAAATTCAAAGGAACCCGAGAGCCCACAAGGCCAGCAAACACATAGAAAAAAATATCATCTTATACGAGAAATCGTTAAGAGAAGAGATATAGAGGTGACAAAGATAGCGTCAGAGGACAACCTGGCGGATCCATTTACAAAGGGTCTGCCTCAGAGTACATTCGAGAGACATGTGGATGGAATGAGAGTCAAGACTATTGTCAATCTGCTTTAAGTATAAGTGGGAGGAATTATTAGGTTAGTGAAGTCTGACATGAGATGTCACGTAGAGCTACTACACTAGACATGCATGATGTATACTAAAAAACAGACTTTAAGTATAAGTGAGAGATTGTTGGAGTTATACGTGAAAGTATGTTTTTACTTTGTATAACTCATGTATTAAACACTTATTTATGAGAATATATATTTTATTGCATTTGCTTTAGATATGATTGAATGTTGAATATTTATTGTAACCAGTTCATTATAAGTAGTACGTGTTACATTGTAGTTAATGTGGTAATACGTGATCACGGAAGATCACATTAACGATTTTCTTGTAACTAAACGTACAAATTCACGATCCAAGTGGAATTGAACAATCCGTCGCAAAAGGTCGATGTGTATATCTCAGATTGGTCTGTCTTGACTAAGAGATTGCACTAGCACATTTAGTATGCGTTGAAGAGGACCTACAACGAGAATAAATTCTTCTATTCTGAAATGTGAAGAATTAGACCCCAGTGGTTATTGATTTCTTATTCTCCATCACTTAAATAGGACCGTGTGTGCTTAATGGTTACTGCTTTGATTCTTGTTGGGTGAGAATCATCGTGACTTCGAACTTTGTGTTTTGGGCAGTAATATTAATCATACGACGGTTGCTAAGATTTAATACGGAGAAACGCATGCGAGTACGGCTCGTTTGATTTGTCCTCTTGGTGGGCTCAGAAGTTTTATCGTACTAAATCTTGCAAGTGGAGAATTAGTTTTTTCGGTACGGATAATAATGTTGAGCTGTCTTTACTCCAAGGTGAAAGATATTAATTAATTTAGAGCCATTCAGAAGCTTATTTAATTAATGGACTAGATAATCTTAAACGCGGGAAATAATAACCGGGAGCCCATATTATCTTAATATGGATTAAGATGGATAGTGCAATATTAATTTATTAGTGGTACTAATTAATATTAATGGGCTGAATTATATTGGGGCTCAATATTAAAATTCAGAAGCCCATTGGAGGTCCAATCTTAATTCTCCTAAAGGCCCCTCAAGTAGCCCATTAAGTAGCCCAATAATAATAAGGTAATTAAAATAAAAGAAAATATATTTGCTGATTTTTTCTTATTAATTTCGAAAATTAAAGATTTAGGAGAGAATTTTTTTTGTTGATTTTCTTGGAAATATATTATGGAAGATAGGTATTCTTGGAATACAAGATTATCTCATATATTCAAGAAGATCCAAATCTTATGTTTTCAATCCTAAGATTTTCGAAAATTACCCTTTAATAAGGAGGGTGAGATTTTTGTGGAATATTTTATTATGGAGAAAAGAATATATGAGATACTAGAGTGTACCCACGCGAATTTCGCGTACTGAAAAAATATATTATATTTATTTTCTGTAGACATTTAATATAAGAGTATTTTTGTTTAGAAAAATTCGAGGTATATACAATAAATTATGGGGTTTGTTTAGCTGTGGCTCGTACCCTTCACTAAACTCTATAGGTATATCCTACAAACTAAATAATTAAAAAAAACAAAATTCATATAAATTAATAACAATTATGGAATAACATTACTTAGATTAATAATTTAATAATAATCCATTTCCATTTCAATATTGAATAATTTATAAATTAATCAACATTTTAGTTATTAGGAGTATACGGTAAGAAATTAATTTATATAAGAAACAATACAAAATTTGAAATAAACTTTAAAGTTACAAATACCCGTTCATCGATCAAAATGAGTTTCAAGTTGAACTTGTCTCTATTAAAATCATTAAAAAATATTATCCAACTTTTTCAATCCTAACTTTAACGGTCAATTTTTTGCTCTCACTCTTGATATTAGAAATCAGAGAAAATTGAGGTGTCATACTCTTGAAATCTAAAATTAGATTTAAATTACAACAATTAAACCATCATAATTATTCAGATAAAAATACATGATATAGTTAAATTTATTATTTGTGCACATGAAGAATATTTAAACTGAACGATGTAGAGCATAAATCAACAATCATTATTACATTCATATTGATATTGATATTTAAATCTAATCAAATTGTGAGCACTTAAAATGATGGATTTAATTATAAAATAAATATACTAATAACAATAGATATATAACTAACCAACAATTGATGGGAGAAATCTCAGCAAAAGAGTGGAACAAATGAAACTTTGATGTGAAAAAATGAAATACAATATGCTCTTATTTATAATAAAAAAAATTGCATGCAATATTATATCCTGTCCATAATAAGAATATATCACATAAGAATATTATTTTGAATATATAACTATATACCTTTTATTTTAGGAAAAAATAATCGAACACTATATTATACTATATATACTAACTCAAACTTATAAATGATAAATTTAGATTCATTCAATAAGTAGATCATATTTAATTACATTACGGTTTGGAAAAAATATGATTTATAATCAATTCTAAAAATAACTAAATAAGAAAATGGAAAAATATCTATTTGCATTAATTATGCAGATATAAATTAATGGTTTAGATTTAATGATATAGAACGAAGGGTCGAGATTAAAAGTTTAACCAACTTTTAATGAGACCACAATATTTCAAAATGGAGAGATTTGAAACATGCCACATCAGCCTAAGAATAAGGTGGTGTTGGCACATCATCTTGGAGAGGTTTGAGAATATATTATGGAATATTTTACTATATAGAAAAGAATATATGAGATATATTCAAGATTTTTTAGAGGCTAAGAAAAAAAATTCTCCACCTCTAAAATATCATAAAATTTCGGCCAATCCCCTCTTATAAATAGGGGATGATTATTTCATCCCCAAGTACATGATTCCATTTGTTGGAAAAATCAAGAGCAAAAATATTTTTCTTTTTTCCTTGGTTATTTTAATTGCTTGAAAGCACTTCCCCCCGGTGATCAAGCAAGGCGAAAGGGACATACTTGAGAAGGTATTTTGGTTGGTAGCACGTTCATGATAGTCCCGTGATTATCAAAGGCCATATCTACAAGAGACACGTAATCACATAATTTCCTAGTTATTCCGTCATAGGTTTTATGTGAATTAATTCTACATGCATTATGATAAAATTGTTGTTGAAATTATTATTTGAATTAATTAGGATTAATTTATGCTAGTAATAATTGTATTTAAATTCGTATTTAAATTTCATCCCGAATAGTTTCCGGGTACCCTATTTTCCCAATAGGAACGCTATTGCGTCCATTACAGGAGAATAGGTTCGATCGAAATCAATACCATGTCTCTGAAAAAATCTTTGAGCTACCAGTCTCGTTTTGTATCTCTCCACAGTATTGTTCTCATTTCGTTTTCGTACAAAAACCCATTTATATCCTACAGGGATAGCGCGCGGGTGTACGAACGATAGAGCCAAATACTTTTTTTTATTTAGCGATACGAGCTCTGCTTCAATTGCATCTTTCAATTTTACCCAATCCGAGTGCTTCCGGCACTCAGCTATTGATTTGGGTTCTGGATCTAGCTCGTTATTTATAATAGAAATAACAATTATCGCTGCAAATATGTCGTCGATGATAGTAATATTTCTATTATAAGTTTCTCCTGTGTCTATAAAATTCATAGAGACTTCAATGTTTATGTCAACCATACCTTCTTCATTTTCCAGTGTATCTGGGTCTGGTCGTTCCGCAGTCCTAGTGCGTTGAACATTTTGGGCACGTGCTTCATTACTAGGACGCTCGTCTTCTGGACAAGTCTCTTATGGAGATTTTGAGTTTCCTGGATGAATCTCTTCTGGAGATTTCAAGTTTGACTGGCCAGTTTTGCTAGCTTTCTTTTTTGGTGTGTTCGTATCATTTATAGGTCCTTTACGCTTCTGGCGTATGGGGGCATGTATACTTGATTTTCTTGGGACCTCAACCCTTTGGGGTACATTTACTGCAGGTATATGCGATTTAGTTACACCTTTATGGTCAGTAAACGCGTTTGACATATTGTTTGCTAAATATTGCAAGTTAATGATCTTCTGAACTTCCAGTTCAGATTGAATAGTGTGTGGATCTAGATACTGAAGATCACTTACATTCCACGTAATTTCCCGGCATTCATTCAATTTTGAATTTGGATCTCCCCCTAATGCCAGGAAGTGATCTTCATCGAACGTGCAGTCAGCGAACTGGGTCGTTAATTGATCCCCAGACAAAGGTTCTAGGTATCTCAGGATGGATGGAGAGTTAAATCCAACGTAAATACCTAGTTTCCTTTGTGGGCCCATAGAGGTACACTTCGGTAATGTTATCAGAACATACACCGCACATCCAAATATACACAGATGGGAAATGTTTGGTTCTTTTCCACGCACTAGCTGTAGGGGGGGATGATCATTGTATGCATTTGGATGGATTTGTATCAGATGTGATGCATATAGCACTGCATGCCCCCAGCATGAAGTGGGTAATTTAGAGTTCATAAGTAATGGTCTAGCGATAAGTTTGATACATTTTATTAGCGCTTCAGCAAGACCATTTTGGGTGTGGACGTAAGGGGCCGAATGCTCCACTTTAATTCTCAGTGCCATACAGTAGTCAGTAAAGGCTTTTGAGGTAAATTCAACAATATTATCCATACAAATTGATTTTATTGGATAATCTGGGAACTGAGCTCGAAGCTTAATAGTTTTCGCAATAAGCTTCACAAAAGCTTGATTGCGGGTAGACAACAAACAAGCACATGTCCACCTAGTTGAGACATCAATTAAGACCATGATATACCAGAATGACCCTGATGCTGGGTGAATCGGTCCACAAATCTCTCCCTGAATCCGTTAAAGGAAAACCGGAGACTCAAGTCCCACCTTGGTGCGCGACGGGCGCACTATTAATTTACCCTTTGAACATGCATCACAAATAAATTCATCGACAAGAGGGATTCTATTATTCGAAATATAATGACCAATGGAATTAGATAGAATCCTACGTATCATAGTTTGTCCTGGATGACCTAACCGCTGATGCCATAATTTGAAAGAGTTCGGGTCGTGAAATTTCATACTCATGGTTATATGGAGATTAGACAGCCGAATGTAGGAATAGTACAATCCAAAAGAGAAGGAGGGAAATTTTTCAATAACTTGTGTACGGCTACCTCGAGAAATAGTCATCAAAAGGTATTCATTAGTGTTCTCAGCTTTAGTTTTGTTATAAATCTAGTAGATTTATTATACCAAATTTAGAGGATTTGATGTGGACATTACTAATGGACTTATAACCTAAACAAGATTTAGGTTTAGACTAGGTCTTTTCTATTATAAATAATCATTGTACTCATAATTGTATACATTCATACACACACATATTAGTGAAACTCCTGGCTTGGTACGCCCCCAGACGTAGTCGTTATCGACGAACTGGGTGAATAAATCTCGCGTCTCTATTTTACGCTCTCAATTTACAACACATTATCAGCACGAGTCTCTACCCGTAATTAATCATTATTAGGTTTTGGCTATTTCCTCTGGCATGATGGATGCAAATAGTGATTTATGTTTGGTAGATAGCGCCACCACACATACAATCTTAAGAGATAGGAAGTATTTTCATAACTTGATAGAACGTAAGGGGAGTGTAACTACGATAGCCAATGATAGTTTTATGATAGTGGGCTCCAGAAGAGCTTCCATTGTCCTCCCCATGGGTACCGAACTTATAATTGATAATGCTTTATTGTTTCCACAATCTAAGCGTACCCTGCTCAGTTTTAAAGATATAAGATCTAATGGCTATCACATTGAAACTGAAACTGAGAATAATAGTGAATACCTTTTGATGACTATTACTCGAGGTAGCCGTAAACAAGTTATAGAAAAACTTTCTTCCTTCTCTTCCGGATTGTACTATTCCTACATCCGGCCGTCTAATCTCCACCTAGCTATGAGTATGAAATTTCATGACCTGAACTCTTTCAAATTATGGCATCAACGGTTAGGTCATCCTGACAAACTATGATACGTAGAATTCTATCTAATTCCATTGGTCATAATATTTCGAATAATAGAATCCCTCCTATTGATGAATTTATATGTGATGCATGTTCTAAGGGTAAATTAATAGTGCGACCGTCGCGCACCAAGGTAGGACTAAAGTCTCCGGTTTTCCTTGAACAGATTCAGGGAGACATTTGCGGACCGATTCACCCAGCATCAGGACCATTTCGGTATTTTATGGTCCTAATTGATGCCTCCACTAGGTGGACATATGCCTGCTTGTTGTCTACCCGCAATCAAGTTTTTGCAAAGCTCATTGCGAAAACTATTGATCTTAGAGCTCAATTTCCAGATTATCCAATTAAATCCTCTCGCATGGATAATGCTGCTGAGTTTACCTCAAAGGTCTTTACAGATTACTGTATGGCCCTGGGAATTAATGTGGAGCATTCGGTCCCCTACGTCCACACCCAAAATGGTCTTGCGGAAGCACTTTTAAAAAGTATCAAACTTATCGCTAGACCATTGCTTATGAACTCTAAATTACCCACTTCATGTTGGGGGCATACAATCCTACATGCATCACACTTGATACAAATCCGTCCAACTGCATATAATGATCATCCCCCCCATACAGCTAGTGCGTGGGAAATAACCAAGCATTTTCCATCTGCGTATTTTTTGATGTGCGGTATATGTTCAGATAACATTACTAGAGCGGACCTCTATGGGCCCACAAAGGAAGCTAGGTATTTACGTTGGATTTGATTCTTCATCCATCGTGAAATACCTAGAACCTTTGTCCAGGGATCAATTAACGACCCGGTTCGCTGACTGCACGTTCGATGAAGATCACTTTCCGGCATTAGGGGGAGATCCGAATTCAAAATTGAATGAATGCCGGGAGCTTACGTGGAACGTAAGTAATCTTTAGTATCTAGATCCACACACTAGTCAATCTGAACTGGAAGTTCAGAAGATCATTAACTTGCAAAATTTAGCAAACAATCTGCCAGACGCGTTCACTGACCATAGAGGTGTAACTAAATCGCATATACCTGCAGTAAATGATCCCCAAAGGGTTGAGGTCCCAAGAAAATCAAGTATACATGCCCCCACACGCCAGAAGCGGAAAGGACCTACAACCAATACAAACACACCTAAAAGAAAGGCTAGCAAAACAGATCAGTCGAACGTGAAATCTCTAGAAAGATTCGTCTAGAAAACTTAAAGTCTCTAGAAGAGATTCGTCCAGAAGACGAGCATCCTAGTGATGAAGCACGTGCACAAAATATTCAAAGCACTAGGAACGCGGAACGACCAGACCCAGATACACTGGGAAATAAAGATGGTCTGGTTGACATAAACGTTGAAGTCTCTATGAATTTCATAGATACGGGAGAAACATATAATAGAAATATTACTGTCGTCGACGACTTATTTACAAGCGACAATTGCTCTTTCCATTATAAATAACGATCTAGATCCAGAACCCAAAACTATTGTTGAGTGTCGGAAGCGCTTCGATTGGGTAAAATGGAAAGAGGCAATTGAAGCAGAGCTCACATTGCTAATAAAATAAAAGTATTTGGCTCTATCGTTCGTACACCATGCGCGCTATCCCCGTAGGATATAAATGAGTTTTTGTACGAAAACGAAATGAGAACAATAATATGGAGAGATACAAAGCGAGGCTGGTAGCTCAAGGGTTTTCACAGAGACCTGGTATTGATTTCTACCAAACCTATTCTCCCGTAATGGACGCAATAACATCCCGCTACTTAATATCTTTGGCAGTTAAATTGAATCTCCAAATGAGATTAATGGACGTAGTAACCGCATATTTATAAGGATCACTTGATGCCGATATCTATATGAAAATCCCCGATGGATTTGAGGTTCACCAGATGAGGAATGGAGAAAATCGCAGTATGTATAGCATAAAACTGTAGAAGTCGTTGTACGGCCTAAAACAATTAGACCTCAAGTGGTACAACCGACTTAGTGAATTCCTCCAAAAGAAGGGATACACAATTGATATAGCTTTCCCATGCGTATTCACGAAGAAATCACAAAGTATTTTTTGCATCATATCCGTATATGTTGATGATCTAAACATAATCGGAACATGCATAGAGATTGAAGAAGCCAGTTCAATCTTGAAAGATGAATCTGAAATGATAGTCTTGGGTAAAACCAAGTATTGCCTCGGCCTGCATATCGAGCATCACCCAGAAGGAATTCTTATACATCAGTCAACCTACGTGAAGAAGGAATTGGAGAGATTTCATATGGATAAATCTCATCCACTAAGCACACCTATGGTTGTTCGATCCCTCAAAGTGGATAAGGACCCATTTAAACCAAAAGAAGATACAGAAGAAATTTTGGGGCCAGAAGTCCCTTATCTTAGCGTTGTTTGAGCATTACTCTATCTCACAAATTGCACTAGATCGGACATTGCATTTGTAGTTAATTTGCTTGCGAGATATAGCGTTTCTCCTACTAGGAGACATTGGAATGGTGTTAAACATGTTCTACGGTATCTCCAAGGGTCTCAACTTGGACTGTTTTATTGTAACAACCAAGACAAAACCGCCCCACTCCGGCGAGGGCCCCCGATTATACATTTGTGTATGTGTATATATATATATACATTGGAATACGTTAATATACATAACAGTCGCAATTTAATGTCCTCGTGTTAGGTAGCTGAGTTGGTGAATTTATTTTGCAATTAGACCTACCCTATAAACGTCCCGGGTTCTAAACCCCTCTCTTGCAATTTTTTTTTAAATTTCTCATTAGAAATTATGTCCTGCGTATAAATCTCTCATTTAATTTAAATTTCCAACAGAACATAATTC
This sequence comes from Ballota nigra, assembly GCA_947034835.1. Taxonomy (NCBI): domain Eukaryota; kingdom Viridiplantae; phylum Streptophyta; class Magnoliopsida; order Lamiales; family Lamiaceae; genus Ballota; species Ballota nigra. The sequence continues at coordinate 44,738,103 of OX344721.1, forward strand.
CTGAACTAATTTTTAATTAAGAATATCACTTCAATATTTTCCTAATTTATTTTTTCTTATTTATTACTTTTCAAATTAAATATGCAAGCAATTTTATTCTATTAGACTATTAAAATAATTTTTTTAGTAATTTAACCTTTTTATAAAAACCTCTTCTTTCATGCATGTTATTTGTTTATTTTAAAAAAATATATTTTGAAAACTAGCACTTTCGTGAGACCATATTATAAAATGAGGCATCACAAATTAACACACACCCATATCAAAGTGTTAATGTTGTGCTCAATTTATTGTCTCACGGTCTTATACAAGACCTCTCTATTTTTTATTATTTTCAATTGATGAATTTGAAAATGATTATATTATAACATTACATATATTTTGTTATTATGCATTTCATTTACTTATATAATTAACAATTATATTATTTGTATTTATTATATAAATTTTTGAAAGGGCCTAACTCTTCTTCTTGCACCGGGCCCCTAAAATCGTAGGACCGACTCTGGACAAAACCTTGGTAGGTTATGTGGATGCTGGCTAATTGTCTGATCCCCACAATGTCATATCCCAAACTGGTTACATTTTTCTCTGTGGTGGTACCGCGATCTCATGGAGATCGGTTAAGCAAATCATGGTTACCACATCTTCAAACCACTCGGAGATAATAACTTTGTTTGATTCCGCACGAGAATGTGTTTGGTTGAAATCCTTGGTAAAACACATTGGTGTCTCGTGTGGTATCGCTAAAGGCGATACATCCCCCACAGTTATATTCAAAGACAACGCAGCTTGCATCGCACAAATGAGTAATGGGTACGTCAAATGAAACTTGACGAAACATATTTTACATAAGTTTTTCTACCCATACAAACTCAATATGAGTGGCGTGATTACCATTCAAAAGGTGAAATCTAGTGACAATCTAGCAGATCTGTTCATTAAGCCCTTGCCTACATCTACTTTTGAAAAGTACGTTCATGGTATGGGATGCGAAAACTCAAAGGGTTGTTGTCTTCAGGGGAAGCGGTAACCCCGAAATAAATCTAGAAGATTTGATCCGGAAGATCAATAAAATTACATTCCTCCCTAACTAAATATTTGGTCGCTACTTAGCACGTGAAGTTTTTATGACAAGACATATATGTTACTTCGTATTGTTCAAGGGGGAGTGTTATAAATCTAGCAGATTTATTATACCAAATCTAGAAGATTTGATGTGGACATTACTAGTGGAGTTATAACTTAAACGGGCTTTAGGTTTAGACTAGACCTTTTCTATTATAAATAGATCATTGTACTCAGAATTGTATACACTCATACACACACATATTAGTGAAACTCTTGGCTTGGTACACCCCCAGACGTAGTCGTTATCGACGAACTGGGTGAACAAATCTCGCGTCTCTATTTTACGCTCTCGATTTACAACAAGTTTAAACTAGATTAGTGTCCCGCGTTTTACGCGGGTTGTTCGCAAAATTAATTTAAAAATTCATATTTTATTGACTCATCATCACATTATTAATTCAATCTATTTTAATTCACTTACATACTGTATGCTGATTTTTTTAAAGTTAATTACATATGCATTATATATACTTAAATAAATTTGATCATCGTAAAATAATATAATTAAATAAATATTATACTTAAATACATAATATGTATGCTTAAAAATATTGGTTAATTTATTAGTAACTCACAACCTTTAGGCTCAATCTCAATTTAAATACAATTTTCAATATTTTTATTAAAATCCACGTACTTTTTTTTGTTTCAATTTGGTATACGCTTTTAAATTATGATATATTTTTCTCAACTATGCACCACATACCTCTCGTTGCCTCCCTAAGACGATTTCCTCGATGTATGGAGATTTTTAACCCAAACAATAACATACACCCATGTATCATTTTTTTTTTGTTGCTAAAAGTGCAAGCTAGTCATATATCTTATTGAAAAATTAAACATTGGTGGATTTCTATAACATTATTGAAAGTTATGACTAAATTGAGATTAAGCTTAATGATCATGAATTAATATTTAATTAACTCTATTTTTTTAATACTTATATTTTAAAGATTTATTTTTTCAAATATGTTAAAATCTCTAAATTATATAAATAGTTTATTGTACATGTAAAAAATATTATATATATATGTCATTTAAAGTATATAATATTAAATAAACTAATAAGCATTTCAGAATTGAAAAAAACATTAGTAATATAAATTTATTAGCGGGTTATAATACAACTTTTCTATTTAAGAATAAATAAAAATATTTATATATGTGTGCAAGATTCAAATTCATGTAATTGCTTTTTTTTAATTAGAGACAACATTATTACACACACATAATGTCACATGTTAAACACAATTAAACCAATAGAAATTGACATATCAAATTTGATTTAAGATATACAAAATCAAATAATTATAATTTTGGTTTATTATGTCTTCTAGACAATACAAATTTATCAATGAAATGATAAAATTTCAAATAATTAGATTTAAACAAAAAATTGTTAATCATTTAATCGATAGAATAAATTAAAATTATTTAATATTAATCTTAATTCTATTAATTAATTTTTTACAAATATTAAAATTTCTAAATAGGATATTCTCAAATACATTGAGAATATAAAAATAAGTTAATTGAACATTGACATTTCACATGAGTAGAATTTTTTAAATTTATTAATCAATTTAGTAATAATACAGTAGAATTAAATATTCTTAAGTTACTTGTTTGAATTATTAATACATTAAGATTTTTATATATAAAATATCCTAAAATATAGTTAAATAAAATATAAATTAGTACGTAATTTTTTACACACTTAAGTTATATACAATAAATATTCAAATTTCATAAAAAATCGTAGTATGGCTAAACTGGTAAACATCATAACAATTGCTCATGAGGTGTGGGGTTCAAATCCATTTGCATGCCAATTTTTTTTAATTATTATTAGATTCCTTATTATATAAGTCCACATAGATGATACATAAACGACACATAGCCGAAATAGATGACACGTAAGCATTCGACACTGTTGATAGGCGAGCATCAATTACCCTTAGGCGAACAAGTATTAAAGCCTTAGAAGATGATTAATAAAGAAAATCAAATAGGAGTGTACAAAGCAATCCAGGAGGTGCATGAAATGACGAACAACTCTACCGACGAACAACATATTGGCGAACGGGTCTAGAGACCCGAAGCCAAATATGGACCCTCCACCAAGTCAATAATGACGAACAACATTATGAAAGATGGTGCATTTACCAGCTTAAGAGGTGTATGGAAATGAACAAAGGACCAAGATCCCAAAGCCAATCTGTGTAAAACACAAAAGCGAACAACTTCTGAGCCATAACTTTAAAAGGCGAACAACTTCTATGGAAGAACCATTCTGGATCAACTAACCGACCTGGACGAACAACAATAAGCCCGAGATAAGACCAAAGAAGACTTTGTAACTAAGATTCAGCTTAGATAAGGTCAAACAAAGGTCAATAGGACACTTGTCAAGCATGCAGGCAAGGGAGATCAAGAGTCATAGACACCTCCTGCTTGCTAGTCTCTATAAATAGTTGTTCTCCAGCTTAAGAAATACAGGTTAAAATTCATAAATACTCCCAAAACACACATTAACACACCTAAACGTACATACATACAAAATTAATACGATTTCGACTTTCGTGTTTATCATTTCACATCCCGAATCTTCGATTTACCATTTACGGTGGTAATCAATCACACGTAATTGATTGGTGGTCTTAAACCGAATTAAAACAGTCACTAATCCTATCGATTAAATTTGATCACCAACAAATTGGCGCTAGAAGGAGGGTCCGAACCTCCGATTCAATGTGATTAATCAAGAACTTCAAGTTAAAAACTTGAAGATTTGAAGACAGTTTCAAGAAACATTTGAAGATTCAAATAAAAGTATTCTTAGTGTTCTTCATCATAAGAACAAAGATAAATTAATCTGAAATGCCTCAATCGAAGGAAACCCAAGCATCACTCCTGTCAAGGAGAGCATCTCCCACCCGAGCTTCGTCGGCCGACCACCAGGATCGTAATCCCAGGCATGCGAACAGGTCACCGCATACTACTATAACCCATAATCTCTCACCTGAAATGGAGGCCCTAGCAAATAATCCTAATGAACTGGCCAAGACTATTGCTGCTCTCCAAGCACTTCAGAGACAACAAGATCAGAATAGGCCTTCACAAGTGAGGCCTAAGGACAGACCCATAGAAGTTGTTAGGGCCAGGTCAGCTAGGGGCGAACAACACGAGGTGAATAGCACCCTAGCCAGGCAGGATAAGGGCAAAGCCAAGGTGGTCGAACCAAGGGAGGGCCAGGTTGAGTCTGCTCGCGGGCGAACAACAGTGTCGAGCCATGGAACTACATGTTCCAGTGCTCAGGACAGGCTTGGCCAACCCCAACTCCAGGAGAAAGTTGCTCGCCAGGGAGCAGAGCGTGGGCGAGCAACATTTGAACAACCACGCCCATCAGTTCATGAGAGACTCTCCCAGTCTGCCTTCAGGCGTCTAGTCCAAATGTGGCGAGCAACCCTAGAAAATAGCTCCAGGATTTGCCCATTCCAAGTGAGGGACTGCGACGAGCAGAAAGGTTTGTACCTTTGCTCGCCGAACAACCTCCAAGTCAGGGGGCATCTTTGGATGAGCTATCTAGCCTAAGAAAGGCGGTGGAGAGCATGCAGGGACAATTGGACCAACAAAGAGGAGTGGGGACGACCAGCTTACCATCCTCACCATTATCATCCCTCATTTTGAAAGCCCCGATTCAAAAGAAGGTCCAATTCCCGGCAAGTATCCAATACGATGGCCTTGCTGATCCCAGGGTTCATTTAATAAAATACTCTGATTATATGGTCTCGGTGGGAGCCAGCGATGCCACCCAATGCCGAAACTTCTCATTAACCTTGGGAGACCGGGTGCACAAGTGGTTTTCAGCAATGCCACCAGCATCTATCCACTCGTTTGTTCAACTTAGCCGAGAGTTCCTTTCCCATTTTTCTACGGCAGGATCATATCTATCCCAAAAGCACCGATTGTCCGACCTAAAATAAAATGATGACGAGTCTGATCGGGCGTTCATGGAAAGGTTCGACAAGGTGCTGTTGGAAGGTGAACCCGTCAGGGAAGACATGAAAATTGTTGCCGTCATGGCTGGGTTGAAAAAAGGATCGAAGCTATGGAAAGAGGTACGTCTGAAGTGCCCAAGAAGTTATGCCGAATTCAGAAATCAAGCTGGCATATTCGTTTCCATGCACGAGGCCTTGCAATCAAACTTGGGGGAGAACAAAGCTGATCCCAAGGAGAATAACAAGAAACCTGGCGTAACAAGCTATCGAGTCCCGAAAAACATGAAGGCATTCACTGAATGGACGGAGCTTAAGGAAAAGTTGAATCAAGTGCAAACAGTGTCAGTCGATACTGTTTATGAAAATGTGAAAGAGAATGAGTTGCTCTCCCCTCCACGAAAAATTCGACAAGATACCGGCAAACTCAACCCTAACAAGTATTGTGCCTACCATCAAAGCGTGGGGCACTTTACGAGTGAATGTAGAGATTTGCTCAAGCATCTTTGGCGGTTCTACGAGGAGGGGAAACTTTTCGACTTTGTTAAAAGACAACCCGGAAAGAGGGTCCGGGAGAACAACTCTGAAGATGAGGATGATCAACCTCAGAAAAATAATAAACCAGGGCGACCAGTTCCTACCATTCGTGCTCGTCCTTTGGAAGATTTATACATGATGGAACCCACAGGTTCCGCAGGAGGGTGTTCTGATGGACGACCGCCAATCTCCAGCTGAAAGAGAAAGGCTGAGTTACGAGCGATCGATCAAGTCCAAGAAATGGGGGTTAAACCATCTATCATGCAGACAATAAAATTGACTTTCACTGAAAAATACTTGGAAGGAATATTAACTCCGCACAACGATTCGTTCGTAATCTGCGCAAAGATTATGGGAACACGAGTCCACAGACTGTTGGTAGACACTGGAGCCTACACCAATATCCTGTTCAAAAAGACGCTCGATCACCTTGGAGATTATTCGGGCTATATCCGAGATTCAACTCACAGAATAGTAGGCTTCGGGAATGCTGTAACAGTCCCATTGGGAATAGTTACTTTAGCAGTACAACTTGTAACGGCCAACGAACCCGAGAAAAATATCACAAGAATGGTTGACTTCTTGGTTGTAGACTAAGATTCAACTTATAACGGGTTTCTTGGTCGACCCTTTTTAAATGAATTCAAAGCTGCGTGTTCCACTTATCACTATTGTTTGAAATTCCCAACAGCAAGCGGAGCAGGCACTATCAAAGGAGATCATAGAAAAGCCAAGGAATGTCTCCTGCAGTTGCAGGCCAAACATGCACTGGTATCCATGATAGAAGCCACAACTAGCTATCCTGCTGATGAACCATCAATATTAGAAAACATGATGGACATAGAAGAGGACCACATGGATACTGACGAGCAATATCATGACGAGCAAGTGTTGAACGAACAACTCATCACCACCCATGAGAAACATCATTCTGACGAACAACAAAGGGGTGGTGACGAACAGCACTCGCCAGATGACTTGGAGGGCCAGGTGTTGACTAACAACAATGAGTCAGAACCAACAGAAGATCTAGATCCCCGCCTGGGAGCAGAGCCCATGAACATCGAAAATGATTTCAACCCCGAGGGACCAATACTTGATCCTCGTTGGAAAGGACAAAAACGACGAGCAACTCCAGTTGAAGAACTGGAGGCGTTCAAAGTTAATCCTGAAAGCAAGGACCTCGAATTATATATAGGATCTAAGCTCCCTGAGCCTTACAGATCCAGAATGAAAGAATTCCTCGGTAAGAATCTAGATGTTTTTGCTTGGTCTCATGCAGACATGGTTGGGATAGATCCAAAACATGCCTGTCACAAGCTCAACATTAATCAAGCAAAAAGGTCTGTCCATCAAAAACGAAGAAAGTATAGCCCAGACAAGTATCAGACCTTGAATGAAGAAGTAAAGAAGTTGTTAGACAACGACTTAATCCGACAAGCACTCTGTCCACAATGGGTAGCAAACCTAGTCCTTGTGAGGAAACCAAACGGGACCTGGAGGCTATGCATAGACTTTACAGATCTGAATGCAGCATGCCCGAAGGACAACTTTCCTCTTCCTCACATTGACCAGTTGGTGGACAGCACTGCAGGTCATGAAATGCTAACATTCATGGATGCCTTTGCCGGGTATCATCAAATTCCAATGCATCCAGACGATAAAAAAAACACAACATTTTATACAAATAAAAACTTGTTGTGTTGGAAGAGAATGCCCTTTGGCCTCATCAACGCCGGAGCAACATACCAGAGGTTGGTGAACAAAATGTTCGACGAAGAAATCAGAGATACGGTAGAAGTCTATGTAGACGATATCGTAGTCAAGAGCCCCCGAAAAGAAGACCATCTTCAACATTTGACCCAGGTGTTCGATATTCTTCGGCATTATAATATGAAGCTGAACCCCAAGAAGAGTAGTTTCGGAGTCCATTCTGGAAAATTCCTGGGCCATCTTGTTAGTCAACGAGGGATTGAAGCCAATCCAACAAAAGTCAAAGCAATCATGGATATGCAACCACCATGTTCGATAAAAGAGGTGCAAAGACTCACGAGATGCCTAGCAGCATTGAATCGGTTCATATCCAGATCAGGGGACAAATGTCGTCCATTCTTCGAAGCCATCAAGAAAGGACAGTTTACATGGACTAGCAACTGTCAAAAGACGTTCGACCAACTTAAAGATTACCTGGGAGATGTTAAAATCCTATCAAAGCCCGTCCCAGGAGAAAAGCTATACTTGTACTTGGCAGCGTCAGAAGTGGCAATTAGCTCTGTTTTGGTACGAGAAGATGGCAAATTTCATCAACCCATCTACTACGTCAGCCAAGCTTTGCACGACGTGGAGATCAAATACTCTCCAACCGAGAAACTGGCATACACACTTGTCATGAGTGCGAGGAAGTTACGATCATACTTTTTTTACCATCAAGTTGAAGTGCTAACAACTTTCCCACTCAGATAAATTCTCCATCGCCCTGACACAGCTGGTCGCCTATTAAAGTGGTCACTAGAGATTAGCCAATTCGGGGTGACCTATGCTCCTCGAACAGCGATCAAAGGACAAGCGTTAGCCAACTTTATAGTCGAATTAACCTTCCCCCCAGATCCGATGAGAGGACTTGATCACCCCTGGCATCTTTATGTTGACGGATCTTCAACCAACATAGCCTCGGGGGCAGGAGTGGTTCTAATTAGCCCTGACAGACAAATATTCACCTCGGCGATCAAATTTGGTTTCATGGCAACCAACAATGAAGCTGAATATGAAGCTCTTATTGCTGGTCTCCACCTATCTCTTGCAGTAGGTGTCAGGCGGTTATAAATATTCGGCGACTCGCAATTGATTGTGAACCAAGTTTGAGGTGAATATGAGGCGAAAGACGATCATATGATCGAGTATCAACGAATTGTTGTCTACCTGATGTCCTTGTTAGAACAAGTCTTCATTGAACAAATTCCAAGGACAAGCAACACGCAAGCAGATATGTTGGCCCGACTAGCAACAAGCGAGGGACCTGCAGAGTTGGCGGACATTATAATTACAAAGATGAATGATCCATCAACAAGAAGTTATAATGTCAACCAACTTGACGAACAAGCAAGTGAAGAAGAAGACTGGAGAACAAGTATAGTCAAATATTTGAAAAGTGGGGAAAAACCAAACAACCCTTTTGAAGCTGCCAAACTAACAAAGCAAACCGCCATATATACTCTGGTGGGCGAGTAGCTTTACAAAAGGGGAATATCAATCCCACTTCTCAAATGTTTGCCTAGGGGGCAAGGACGAGCAATACTCGAAGAAATACACGCCGGAGTATGCGGAAATCACGCTGGGGGACAAGCCTTGGCGTACAAAACTATCAGACAAGACTACTATTGGCCGACTTTACGCCAGGATGCAATCAAGAAAGCAAAGACTTGTCATCAATGTCAAATTTTTGCCCCAAACATTCATACCCCGGCCCAACAACTCGTATCAGTTTATAGCCCGTGGCCATTTGCAAGATGGGGGATGGACATTATTGGTCCTTTCCCAGCAGGAGTTGGAAATGTTCGATTTGCTGTCGTGGCAGTCGACTATTATACAAAATGGGCAGAAGCAGAGGCCATGGTAAAGATCACGCAGTAGAAAATGATCAACTTCATTTGGAAGAACATTGTCTGTCATTTTGGAGTTCCACAAACCATCGTGACAGACAATGGTCCGCAGTTTGATGGAAAAGAGTTGAGAGATTTCTGTATAAAGTGGGGAATAAAAAAACATTACTCTACGCCCTATCATCCCCAGTCGAATGGACAAGTCGAGGCCGTAAACAAGATAATCAAGCATACATTGAAGGCACGGCTAGTGGAAAGCAAAAGCAGTTGGTCTGAAGAACTCCCGGAAGTCCTGTGGGCATATAGAGTTTCTCCCAGGTCAAGCACCGGAGAAACGCCTTTTGCAATGGCTTTCGGAACAGAAGCTATAATACCAATCGAGTTAAAAACCAATACATTCAGAACGACCAACTTTGATGAGCAGGCGAACAACTCTGCTCTAGCTACTGAGATGGATTTGCTCGAAGAAAAAAGATTAAGTGCCGAGCTAAAAAATGCTACCTACAAGCAGCGAGCAGAACGTTATGAAAATTCCCATGTTAAAATCAGGGAATTCAGAGTTGGAGATTTGGTTCTAAGAAAGTTGCTCGCCCAACCTCCAGGTGTATTGGGACCAACTTGGGAGGGCCCGTATCGTATAACGGAAAAATTCGTGAATGGTGTATACGATATCGAAGATATGGAAGGCAAGCCGGCCCAATACTCCTGGAATGATGTACATCTGAAGAAGTACTATCAATGAGACGAACAAGTCCTTGATTGGGCGAACAAATGTCTTGGGGGGCAAGAGAACCAAATAATGCAAACCAAAAACTTGCCTAATTTTTTGAAAATTTTGCCAAGTATAGAGTGTAAAGTTGTTCGACACGTTGTATAGTCTAGTGCTGTTTCATCTTTTTTAATTTTAGACAAAGTTGCTCGGCAAAAATATTATAAGCGAGCATGTTTTCAGTTAGTATTCAAAGTTGTTCGTCAGGTTGTATATGTTAGTGACGAGCAGTCTTTTAACACTTGTAAATTTTTCATTATGTATACATAGTTGTTCGTCAAAAAAGAAAAGTCCGAAAGCTCGAGGTACAAGTCCATTTTGAGGACCAAAGCCAATTAAAGGTTGTTCGTCTTTTAAGATGAGTAGAACCTAAAGCTAAACCCAAATTCCTTTAAGGCAAAGTTCAATTCGAACAAAAGCCCAACACTATATGTTATAATTGCAAAAGCATTAATAAAAATGTAAAGGCAATTAACATATATAAGAAAATGAGCGAACAAAAGAAAGACACTTTCATTAAAATAAAGGCTTTGAAGCCTAAAAAATAGTACAACTTTGAAAAGCCATTACAAAAGTACTACAAAAGGAACGAACAACTATTACAAAGAAAAGAAAAAAAGGCTAAGTCCTAAGCCTATTGCTGCTCGACGGGAGGAGGATCTTGAGTTTGATCGGCAAGAGTAGGACTTTGAGCCTGGTCGACCGGTGGGTCGACGATCATATCTCTTACCATATCTTCGGCAACTTTTTGCTCCCTCTCGGCTTGCTCGTCCGCAGCGTCCGGCTCCTCCTCCTGCTTGCCCTCATCAACCATAGGGGGAGGGCGAGTAATAATGATGCTGGGGTCGAGGCAGTCAATTTTGACCCCCAGATCGGCAATATCCCCCAGTTGCATCTCAATGTTGTTCGGCGGGGGATAGTGCTCCAGGAATTCGGACAAATCCCTGCCCATCTCCTCCACCATATCTCTAAAATCATACGCGTCAGCCATGCGGATGCAATCGGCATAAGCGCAGATGTAGCCTAAGTTGGAGATGGGGGCAGATTGGGCCTGGAGCTCTGCCTCAAGTTGATCGCGGGTGAAGGTGCTGGCTGACTTGAAGCGATTTTACTAACTTCTACTAGTCGCTCACCCGCAAGCGGACGGGTTCACTGTAGTATAAGTACGTATAATGACCAAGTAGTATCGAACCCAAGGGATGGTGTATATGCGAATAGATCCCTGAAGATCTACGCGTTGTAGTTGATATGAGTGTATGTTTTTGGATTTAAAAACTAAAAGAATTAAGTCTAGACTAAATTACTCTACGAATGCAAAAGGAAAATTAAACTAAGTATCTAAGGTGTGTATGCAAGTATGAGATGGTGATGCTCAGGATAGGAATCCCTACGTATACTAACGGAGCAGGTACATAATCAAAATAACTGTGACACACAAGAATTAACCTAAGTATAGGAATGCAAGGTGAAAGCTCAAGATTCTAAACCCTAATACTTTACCCTAACACTCGACTTCACTAATCTACTAACGAATTACTAGATTGTGCTTAATTAATGAGACCCTAATTTAACTAAGGTGATGCGGTCGTCCTCCTTCGCTAAACCGGTAGATGAATTAACCTTTCCTAAACTCTCTCGTTAAGTCTACTCGTTGTTAAAGAGTGATACGGTCGTCCTCTCTCTAACACCTTTCGAACAAAATTCAAGAGCGAAGTCTAGATTAATTTTAAGAATTCATTAACCAAGAGAATTAAAACCTAACGTCACAAGTTACTCTAATTACGTACCCACAACCTACTTCTACGAGTTCATACTACCCTAAGCATGCAAGGGTTTTAGCTAGACATGATGTTAACAAACACAAAAGCAATAGAAGAAACAACGAACATAAACATAATGAATTGAACGAAGAAAATAAGAAACATGAACTAGGGTTTAAAGAAATAAATACTAAGAATTGAATTTGAATTGATAAAAATAAAGTTTAGAACGTTTAGAATAATCAAGCTAAGGAAAAGAAACTGAGAAATAAAATTAAACTAAGAATTCGTACGAAAAACCTCAACAACGTAAAAGTAAAGCTTGCTCGTTCTTCTCCTCTTCCTCTCTCTAAAAACTAAGTCTAAAAGTGATTTCTAAAGTTCGGGGATTCTTCAAAATGTGTTTGGAAGAGGTATATATAGGCACGGGTCGAAACGGGAGTTAATGGGCCGAAAATACGCATCCGGAGGCAAAAGTCCGAAGTTGCTCGAGCAAAACGCTCGAGCGGTCCCGCTCGAGTAGTGTAGCTCGAATGACACAATCGCTCGAGCGGTTCCGCTCGAGCCGGTCGTGCGCTGAAATTGCACTGTATGTTTTGGGCGCTCGAGCGATTCGCTCGAGCGGTGGCGGTGGCGCTCGAGCTGCTCGAGCGCAAGAAAAGTTCTGTAAGCTTAGGCGCTCGAGCAATACGCTCGAGCGGTGGCGCTCGACCTAGTCACTCGAGTGACTTCCAACTCATCCCAACTAATACTTTTCCTCGTCCGCACTAATACCAATCGTATTTCTTCAATATCTTCTCATCCGGGCATCCGTTTGAGTCGATTCAAAGTCCTACGAACTCCGTTTTTCGTCCTCTCTGCACCTATGAGCATCAAAGAGACAAATTCATCAATGTGTAGAAATAATGCTCAATTGACTCTAAATACTCGATAAACTCGACCAAGATTGGGGTATTTCAAGCTACGAATCATGACAATTTCACGCCTAATCAACCCCCCCCCAAACTTTCCATATTGCTTGTCCCCAAGCAATGAAATAATAAGTCAAGTGAAATTGTTAGGTATGAGTAAAAAAAAAATCAATCATGCAAGCTAATGAACTCAAGCTTCAAAAGTCAATCACCCGTATACTCACTCACTTTCTTTTATCGTACTCATGCAACAATGACAAGAAACACCAAGATCAAGCATGGATGTGCACTCAACGATGTGTTTCGCTCCCTCACAAGTGTATAACAATGATCAAGGGACTCACTCAAACAATCAATCACACAAATTGGCAGCCATAGGCTTGTAAGTGCTCTTACATTCGACTGTACTCTAGAAATTAATGTCGAATAAAAAAGGGCTTTTCTCAAGGTTGTAATGTAGGCTCTTTGGACGGGTGGGATAACAATATGGGTAAGTGACTCAAGTGAATGGAGAATAGAAAGTCAAACTTTGGCACTTCGAGATTAGGAACAGAATACTTCAAACATTTTCAATCAACACTCTTTCAATTCCACTTCTCTCAACACTTCAATCTTTTCTTTCTCACTCTTTTCTCCCTTTTTTTTTTCAATCACTTTTTTTTCTTTTTCGCACAACACATGAGCTCATTTTTTTCTTTTGCTCATTCTCAATTTTTTTTTCTCTTTTTCCCACATCTCATAACTTCATCACACCTTCTTCTCATATTCACTCCACAAACAACCTTTTCCTTTTTCAATTCAATTCACTCCCTTCACATTCACACTTTCCTATTCTCCACTCAAATTGGGACAAAAAGGCTTAGGAATTGGAATAGTGTTCATATGTGCTAGCAACTAAAATAGACTTTAGGCTCAAAGGGGCTAACAAGGGACACATGTCATTGGTAAGGAAAATTTTGGCTAAGTGACTCAATAAAAACAAAGATGGCCTAAGATCACATTCGGCATATCAAACTGGACACAATCAAGAAGCAAGAGCACACACAAGTTCTAGCATCCTCTAAGGTGACGATCCACTCACAAACGAAGAGATCAAATCATGCATCAAAATCTCATAAGGCTCAAAAGCTCACGGCTTTCACATCCATGCTAGTCCTAGTGAATTCTCACTCTCATCACACAAATACTCAAAAGAAAAATTCACAAGCATACAAGTTCTTTCTCAAATCAGCTCAAACTCAAACACTCACACAAAAGAATTTCTAACTCACCCTTACAACTTACTCTACTCATCAAATCATACTCAAAGATAGCAATCAACAAGCATAAGATGATTGATAGGCATGAAATATGCAATAGCGAGTCAAATCAAAATCACCCCAAGGAGCATCTCAACAGTCTAATAATCAATCAAACTCAACTCAAAGATAAGGGCGTGCATGCATGTGCAATGTAACAAGAAACATAAAAATCTCCACCCCCCAAACTTCGACCTTGCTAGAGGTCTAAGTTTGAGGTTGTGGGTTACCTCAACTAAATAATTCCGTTTCTCTCACTAGCTTTGCACACTTCCTTGTCTCAAGTTGGTTCCTTCAATCTGAATAACTCCATGATACCTCTACTCCTTTAGAGTCAACCCTACAAGCAACTCACTCAAATATGAGGTTAAACATACGACTCAGAATAACTCCCTAATAACTAAAAAAATACTCAAAGCAAGTAAATAAAAAATAATGAAAATAATGGGTTGCCTCCCATTCAGCGCTATTTTTAAGGTCCTCATGCCGGACTGAGCTAAAAGGAGCTTATGGAACATTATACTAAAAAATACCTCCCTTACTCTCATAAGAGTGGTGTTTGAACTCCTTTCCTTGATGCCCCTCCATCATGAGTTCCTTTGCTTCCTTCCCCACCTCAAGTGGTATAGGTCTCAACTCCTTCTCACCTTTATCTGGAGGAGTCTTACTAAACAACTTTTTGAATTTAGACTTCTTCTTCTTAACTCCTCCTTTCCCTTCTAACTGGACCACGTCCACTTTCTTCACCTCTTCATCCTTCAACTTCTTCACTTTATCCCTATCAAAAGAATCGAGATCATAATGCTCATGGGTTAAATAATCAAGTGAAGGACTATAAAATTCATGAATATGAGAAGGATTAGGGATAGGAGGTGTGTCTTCAACACGAGGATCAATGGCATCCATGCAATACAAGCTCTCATCCTCCTTCGGGTGCTTCATGGCTTCATATAGGGAGATCTTCACTTCTTGATCATCAACCTTCAGCGTAATCTTCCCGTTTGCCACGTCTAGCACCATCCCCGCCGTAGCTAAGAACGGTCTTCCCAAGATTAGGGGCACGTGCTCATCTTCCTCCATCTCTAGCACTACAAAGTCGGCTGGAAAAATGTGATCTCCAACTCTCACTAGGACGTCTTTAACCACACCTTGAGGTCTCGTGATAGACCGATCGGCAAGTTGAAGCGTCATCATTGTGGGTTGAAGTTCACCACCTTCCAACTTCTTGAAAAGCGACAATGGCATGAGATTGATGCTCGCCCCTAAATCACATATCGCTCCTTTCTTGATCTCGTTCCCAATATCACATAGGATCGTGAAGCTCCCGGGATCCTTCAGCTTCGGTGGAAGCGCCTTGTGTACTAATGCACTCACCTCGTGGTTCAGCTGCACCAACTTCGGCTCATCCACTCGCCGTCTTTTCGCGATCAAGTCTTTCAGAAACTTTGCATAATGTGGCATCTGTTCCAAAGCATCATAAAAAGGAATGTTAATATGAAGTTGTTTAAAAACATCAAGAAATTTTGCAAATTTTTCATCAAGCTTCTTTTTCATGAAGCGCTGTGGATACGGGACGGGTATCACAGATTTGGGTACCCCCCATTCATCTCTTTCTGTTTCTTTCACTTTATCCCTTGCTTCCTTTGCCTGTTTCCACTTAGGAACCCTCTCAATCTCCTCACTTTCCTTGCCCTTCTGGGACTCATCCATATCTTCATGCTTCTCAATCCCTTCACTTTCAATCCCCTTCTCAACTTGGGGCGTCTCAGAATCAGCAGGCATCTGAGGACCTTCATAATTGGTTCCACTTCTCAGCTGGATCGCCTTGCACTGCTCTTTCGGGTTCCCCTCCGGCATTCTATTCACTGATTTTGCAATCTGGCTCATCTGGAACTCTAAAGAAGTGAACCTTCGATTGTTCTCTTGTTGAGTTCTAGTCCACTCAACGTTCATCTTCTGGAGCTCTTGATCACGATGATCACCCTTCTTGTGCAACTCCTTCACATCGTACTCCAAGGATGACAACCGCTTGCTCCCTTCCTCCACCTTCTGAAGGATCGCTCTCAACATCTCCTCGGTTGATGCACCGCCTTCTCCACCAGGAGGTTTAGACCCCGGATCAACACCTGCAGGAACAGTAACACCAGCTTTTGGGTTAGCATAAGAAAAGTTCTCATTCTTCCTCCATGTGTTTTGAGGAGGCTGCTGGCCTCCTTGAACTCCTTGTGTGTTCCTCCATTGATTTTGAAGTGGCTGAGGACCTGGAGGTACAAATGGTTGGCCATAAGAAGGCCTTCCATACTGGTTTCCACCTTGGTAGCCATTCTGGTTGTAATACGGACCTCCCATGTAATTGGCTACCTCTTGCTGTCCACTGGGCTGGTCTACTATCTCATTCTCTACTGCATGCTCTCCACCCAAACTCTTTCCCAACTCGAGGTTGTTGATCTTTTCCATCATGGCCATCAGCAGCCTTCTCGTTCCTTCTCCCTCTTCAACCTGATGCACTCTCTGAAAATCTGCATCTCCACTCCAAGCACCGGCATTCGTGACAATGTTGTCCACGATTTCCCTACACCTCTCTATGCCTTGGTTCAAGAATGCTCCACCCGCACAAGCGTCTAAATGGTCTTGCCCCGCCTTGTTGGCACCACTATAGAAGAACGCCATAATGTCTCCCTCATTGTACCCGTGCTGCGGGCACTCAATCAGCATGTTTGAGTATCTCTCCCACGCTTGGCGTAAATCTTCTCCAGACTTCTGGCGAAAGGACGAGATCTCAATTCTAGCCTTGATCGTCCTAGATGGAGGGTAGAATCGCTCGAGGAACAGACGCTCGAGCTCGGCCCAAGTGGTAATACCTCCCCGCGGGAGCGTATTATCGTACCACTCCTTAGTTATTCCCGTCAATGAGAATGGGAACAGCCTAAGCCTCTTGGCATCTTCAGACATGCCATTGTAATTAAATGTTGAGGCTATCATGAGAAAACTCCTCAGATGTGTATGAGGATTCTCCTTCCCGATCACCCCCTTGAACTGATTCTCGGTAAACAGCTTTAAAATCCCCGGGGATATCGAGAAGTTGTTTGCCTCAACAGGAGGCAAAGCCACTCCATCATAGTACCGTTGTGGCTGCACTGCAAACCTCCCTCGAATAGCCATATTGTGATCTACGTTCTGAGGAACGTGTTGAGGATTAGCAGCAGGTACTGGTACTTGTTGGGGTGGTGGCGGGTAAATAGTGGTTGATTATAGACTGGGGGTGGAGAATACGGGTATGGTGGGTAAGGATAAGGTGGGTATGGGGGGTATGGGTAATGTTGGTATACTGGGTTGTTGAAAGGGTTATTTGGGTTTTGTGGGTAAGCAGGGTTTTGGTTCTGGTTTTGGGGTTGTGTTTGTGCAGAGTTGATTGTATCTTGTGGGTTCGGGTGTGGGCTCTCAGTTCCCCCTATGGGTATCTGCTGATTACTGTTGTTTCCATTGGCACCCTCTGCCCGTTCCACAAGAGCAGTATACTCTGCAGCTATTTTGTCTAACTCCCCAAGTTCATCAGAAATCTTGTCTTTGTTTCCCGCGGCAGTAGTCATTCTTCTCAAGAAGGCTCGGTTCCTTCTAGCTATTGTCTCAGGATCTGCAGGCAACCTCTCTTCGCTCGTATTTCCTTGTGAGCGTGTTTTCATAAACCTGAAACACTAGCAGAAGGATCAAAACGCAACTGCCTAATGAATGGAAATAAAAATAAAACAGAAAATAAATCACCCACTACTAACTACTAAGCTATCTACAAGTCCTATTCAAAGAGCATATAACGCCATCCCCGGCAACGGCGCCATTGACTTGAAGCAATTTTACTAACTTCTACTAGTCGCTCACCCGCAAGCGGACGGGTTCACTGTAGTATAAGTACGTATAATGACCAAGTAGTATCGAACCCAAGGGATGGTGTATATGCGAATAGATCCCTGAAGATCTACGCGTTGTAGTTAATATGAGTGTATGTTTTTGGATTTGAAAACTAAAAGAATTAAGTCTAGACTAAATTACTCTACGAATGCAAAAGGAAAATTAAACTAAGTATCTAAGGTGTGTATGCAAGTATGAGATGGTGATGCTCAGGATAGGAATCCCTACGTATACTAACGGAGCAGGTACATAATCAAAATAACTGTGACACACAAGAATTAACCTAAGTATAGGAATGCAAGGTGAAAGCTCAAGATTCTAAACCCTGATACTTTACCCTAACACTCGACTTCACTAATCTACTAACGAATTACTAGATTGTGCTTAATTAATGAGACCCTAATTTAACTAAGGTGATGCGGTCGTCCTCCTTCGCTAAACCGGTAGATGAATTAACCTTTCCTAAACTCTCTCGTTAAGTCTACTCGTTGTTAAAGAGTGATACGGTCGTCCTCTCTCTAACACCTTTCGAACAAAATTCAAGAGCGAAGTCTAGATTAATTTTAAGAATTCATTAACCAAGAGAATTAAAACCTAACGTCACAAGTTACTCTAATTACGTACCCACAATCTACTTCTACGAGTTCATCCTACCCTAAGCATGCAAGGGTTTTAGCTAGACATGACGTTAACAAACACAAAAGCAATAGAAGAAACAACGAACATAAACATAATGAATTGAACGAAGAAAATAAGAAACATGAACTAGGGTTTAAAGAAATAAATACTAAGAACTGAATTTGAATTGATAAAAACAAAGTTTAGAACGTTTAGAATAATCAAGCTAAGGAAAAGAAACTGAGAAACAAAATTAAACTAAGAATTCGTACGAAAAAACTCAACAACTTAAAAGTAAAGCTTGCTCGTTCTTCTCATCTTCCTCTCTCTAAAAACTAAGTCTAAAAGTGATTTCTAAAGTTCGGGGATTCTTCAAAACGTGTTTGGAAGAGGTATATATAGGCACGGGTCGAAACGGGAGTTAATGGGCCGAAAATACGCATCCGGAGGCAAAAATCCGAAGTTGCTCGAGCAAAACGCTCGAGCGGTCCCGCTCGAGTAGTGTAGCTCGAATGACACAATCGCTCGAGCGGTTCCGCTCGAGCCGGTCGTGCGCTGAAATTGCACTGTATATTTTGGGCGCTCGAGCAATTCGCTCGAGCGGTGGCGCTCGAGCGGTGGAGCTCGAGCGGTGGCGCTCGAGCTGCTCGAGCGCAAGAAAAGTTCTGTAAGCTTAAGCGAGCATGTTTTCAGTTAGTATTCAAAGTTGTTCGTCAGGTTGTATATGTTAGTGACGAGCAGTCTTTTAACACTTGTAAATTTTTCATTATGTATACATAGTTGTTCGTCAAAAAAGAAAAGTCCGAAAGCTCGAGGTACAAGTCCATTTTGAGGACCAAAGCCAATTAAAGGTTGTTCGTCTTTTAAGATGAGTAGAACCTAAAGCTAAACCCAAATTCCTTTAAGGCAAAGTTCAATTCGAACAAAAGCCCAACACTATATGTTATAATTGCAAAAGCATTAATAAAAATGTAAAGGCAATTAACATATATAAGAAAATGAGCGAACAAAAGAAAGACACTTTCATTAAAATAAAGGCTTTGAAGCCTAAAAAATAGTACAACTTTGAAAAGCCATTACAAAAGTACTACAAAAGGAACGAACAACTATTACAAAGAAAAGAAAAAAAGGCTAAGTCCTAAGCCTATTGCTGCTCGACGGGAGGAGGATCTTGAGTTTGATCGGCAAGAGTAGGACTTTGAGCCTGGTCGATCGGTGGGTCGACGATCATATCTCTTACCATATCTTCGGCAACTTTTTGCTCCCTCTCGGCTTGCTCGTCCGCAGCGTCCGGCTCCTCCTCCTGCTTGCCCTCATCAACCATAGGGGGAGGGCGAGTAATAATGATGCTGGGGTCGAGGCAGTCAATTTTGACCCCCAGATCGGCAATATCCCCCAGTTGCATCTCAATGTTGTTCGGCGGGGGATAGTGCTCCAGGAATTCGGACAAATCCCTGCCCATCTCCTCCACCATATCTCTAAAATCATACGCGTCAGCCATGCGGATGCAATCGGCATAAGCGCAGATGTAGCCTAAGTTGGAGATGGGGGCAGATTGGGCCTGGAGCTCTGCCTCAAGTTGATCGCGGGTGAAGGTGCTGGCTGACTTGAAGCGATTTTACTAACTTCTACTAGTCGCTCACCCGCAAGCGGACGGGTTCACTGTAGTATAAGTACGTATAATGACCAAGTAGTATCGAACCCAAGGGATGGTGTATATGCGAATAGATCCCTGAAGATCTACGCGTTGTAGTTGATATGAGTGTATGTTTTTGGATTTAAAAACTAAAAGAATTAAGTCTAGACTAAATTACTCTACGAATGCAAAAGGAAAATTAAACTAAGTATCTAAGGTGTGTATGCAAGTATGAGATGGTGATGCTCAGGATAGGAATCCCTACGTATACTAACGGAGCAGGTACATAATCAAAATAACTGTGACACACAAGAATTAACCTAAGTATAGGAATGCAAGGTGAAAGCTCAAGATTCTAAACCCTAATACTTTACCCTAACACTCGACTTCACTAATCTACTAACGAATTACTAGATTGTGCTTAATTAATGAGACCCTAATTTAACTAAGGTGATGCGGTCGTCCTCCTTCGCTAAACCGGTAGATGAATTAACCTTTCCTAAACTCTCTCGTTAAGTCTACTCGTTGTTAAAGAGTGATACGGTCGTCCTCTCTCTAACACCTTTCGAACAAAATTCAAGAGCGAAGTCTAGATTAATTTTAAGAATTCATTAACCAAGAGAATTAAAACCTAACGTCACAAGTTACTCTAATTACGTACCCACAACCTACTTCTACGAGTTCATACTACCCTAAGCATGCAAGGGTTTTAGCTAGACATGATGTTAACAAACACAAAAGCAATAGAAGAAACAACGAACATAAACATAATGAATTGAACGAAGAAAATAAGAAACATGAACTAGGGTTTAAAGAAATAAATACTAAGAACTGAATTTGAATTGATAAAAATAAAGTTTAGAACGTTTAGAATAATCAAGCTAAGGAAAAGAAACTGAGAAATAAAATTAAACTAAGAATTCGTACGAAAAACCTCAACAACGTAAAAGTAAAGCTTGCTCGTTCTTCTCCTCTTCCTCTCTCTAAAAACTAAGTCTAAAAGTGATTTCTAAAGTTCGGGGATTCTTCAAAATGTGTTTGGAAGAGGTATATATAGGCACGGGTCGAAACGGGAGTTAATGGGCCGAAAATACGCATCCGGAGGCAAAAGTCCGAAGTTGCTCGAGCAAAACGCTCGAGCGGTCCCGCTCGAGTAGTGTAGCTCGAATGACACAATCGCTCGAGCGGTTCCGCTCGAGCCGGTCGTGCGCTGAAATTGCACTGTATGTTTTGGGCGCTCGAGCGATTCGCTCGAGCGGTGGCGGTGGCGCTCGAGCTGCTCGAGCGCAAGAAAAGTTCTGTAAGCTTAGGCGCTCGAGCAATACGCTCGAGCGGTGGCGCTCGACCTAGTCACTCGAGTGACTTCCAACTCATCCCAACTAATACTTTTCCTCGTCCGCACTAATACCAATCGTATTTCTTCAATATCTTCTCATCCGGGCATCCGTTTGAGTCGATTCAAAGTCCTACGAACTCCGTTTTTCGTCCTCTCTGCACCTATGAGCATCAAAGAGACAAATTCATCAATGTGTAGAAATAATGCTCAATTGACTCTAAATACTCGATAAACTCGACCAAGATTGGGGTATTTCAAGCTACGAATCATGACAATTTCACGCCTAATCAACCCCCCCCCCAAACTTTCCATATTGCTTGTCCCCAAGCAATGAAATAATAAGTCAAGTGAAATTGTTAGGTATGAGTAAAAAAAAAATCAATCATGCAAGCTAATGAACTCAAGCTTCAAAAGTCAATCACCCGTATACTCACTCACTTTCTTTTATCGTACTCATGCAACAATGACAAGAAACA
Source organism: Ballota nigra (assembly GCA_947034835.1). Lineage (NCBI taxonomy): Eukaryota > Viridiplantae > Streptophyta > Magnoliopsida > Lamiales > Lamiaceae > Ballota > Ballota nigra. Next base: position 44,760,078 of record OX344721.1, read on the forward strand.
CCAAGATCAAGCATGGATGTGCACTCAACGATGTGTTTCGCTCCCTCACAAGTGTATAACAATGATCAAGGGACTCACTCAAACAATCAATCACACAAATTGGCAGCCATAGGCTTGTAAGTGCTCTTACATTCGACTGTACTCTAGAAATTAATGTCGAATAAAAAAGGGCTTTTCTCAAGGTTGTAATGTAGGCTCTTTGGACGGGTGGGATAACAATATGGGTAAGTGACTCAAGTGAATGGAGAATAGAAAGTCAAACTTTGGCACTTCGAGATTAGGAACAGAATACTTCAAACATTTTCAATCAACACTCTTTCAATTCCACTTCTCTCAACACTTCAATCTTTTCTTTCTCACTCTTTTCTCCCTTTTTTTTTTCAATCACTTTTTTTTTCTTTTTCGCACAACACATGAGCTCATTTTTTTCTTTTGCTCATTCTCAATTTTTTTTCTCTTTTTCCCACATCTCATAACTTCATCACACCTTCTTCTCATATTCACTCCACAAACAACCTTTTCCTTTTTCAATTCAATTCACTCCCTTCACATTCACACTTTCCTATTCTCCACTCAAATTGGGACAAAAAGGCTTAGGAATTGGAATAGTGTTCATATGTGCTAGCAACTAAAATAGACTTTAGGCTCAAAGGGGCTAACAAGGGACACATGTCATTGGTAAGGAAAATTTTGGCTAAGTGACTCAATAAAAACAAAGATGGCCTAAGATCACATTCGGCATATCAAACTGGACACAATCAAGAAGCAAGAGCACACACAAGTTCTAGCATCCTCTAAGGTGACGATCCACTCACAAACGAAGAGATCAAATCATGCATCAAAATCTCATAAGGCTCAAAAGCTCACGGCTTTCACATCCATGCTAGTCCTAGTGAATTCTCACTCTCATCACACAAATACTCAAAAGAAAAATTCACAAGCATACAAGTTCTTTCTCAAATCAGCTCAAACTCAAACACTCACACAAAAGAATTTCTAACTCACCCTTACAACTTACTCTACTCATCAAATCATACTCAAAGATAGCAATCAACAAGCATAAGATGATTGATAGGCATGAAATATGCAATAGCGAGTCAAATCAAAATCACCCCAAGGAGCATCTCAACAGTCTAATAATCAATCAAACTCAACTCAAAGATAAGGGCGTGCATGCATGTGCAATGTAACAAGAAACATAAAAATCTCCACCCCCCAAACTTCGACCTTGCTAGAGGTCTAAGTTTGAGGTTGTGGGTTACCTCAACTAAATAATTCCGTTTCTCTCACTAGCTTTGCACACTTCCTTGTCTCAAGTTGGTTCCTTCAATCTGAATAACTCCATGATACCTCTACTCCTTTAGAGTCAACCCTACAAGCAACTCACTCAAATATGAGGTTAAACATACGACTCAGAATAACTCCCTAATAACTAAAAAAATACTCAAAGCAAGTAAATAAAAAATAATGAAAATAATGGGTTGCCTCCCATTCAGCGCTATTTTTAAGGTCCTCATGCCGGACTGAGCTAAAAGGAGCTTATGGAACATTATACTAAAAAATACCTCCCTTACTCTCATAAGAGTGGTGTTTGAACTCCTTTCCTTGATGCCCCTCCATCATGAGTTCCTTTGCTTCCTTCCCCACCTCAAGTGGTATAGGTCTCAACTCCTTCTCACCTTTATCTGGAGGAGTCTTACTAAACAACTTTTTGAATTTAGACTTCTTCTTCTTAACTCCTCCTTTCCCTTCTAACTGGACCACGTCCACTTTCTTCACCTCTTCATCCTTCAACTTCTTCACTTTATCCCTATCAAAAGAATCGAGATCATAATGCTCATGGGTTAAATAATCAAGTGAAGGACTATAAAATTCATGAATATGAGAAGGATTAGGGATAGGAGGTGTGTCTTCAACACGAGGATCAATGGCATCCATGCAATACAAGCTCTCATCCTCCTTCGGGTGCTTCATGGCTTCATATAGGGAGATCTTCACTTCTTGATCATCAACCTTCAGCGTAATCTTCCCGTTTGCCACGTCTAGCACCATCCCCGCCGTAGCTAAGAACGGTCTTCCCAAGATTAGGGGCACGTGCTCATCTTCCTCCATCTCTAGCACTACAAAGTCGGCTGGAAAAATGTGATCTCCAACTCTCACTAGGACGTCTTTAACCACACCTTGAGGTCTCGTGATAGACCGATCGGCAAGTTGAAGCGTCATCATTGTGGGTTGAAGTTCACCACCTTCCAACTTCTTGAAAAGCGACAATGGCATGAGATTGATGCTCGCCCCTAAATCACATATCGCTCCTTTCTTGATCTCGTTCCCAATATCACATAGGATCGTGAAGCTCCCGGGATCCTTCAGCTTCGGTGGAAGCGCCTTGTGTACTAATGCACTCACCTCGTGGTTCAGCTGCACCAACTTCGGCTCATCCACTCGCCGTCTTTTCGCGATCAAGTCTTTCAGAAACTTTGCATAATGTGGCATCTGTTCCAAAGCATCATAAAAAGGAATGTTAATATGAAGTTGTTTAAAAACATCAAGAAATTTTGCAAATTTTTCATCAAGCTTCTTTTTCATGAAGCGCTGTGGATACGGGACGGGTATCACAGATTTGGGTACCCCCCATTCATCTCTTTCTGTTTCTTTCACTTTATCCCTTGCTTCCTTTGCCTGTTTCCACTTAGGAACCCTCTCAATCTCCTCACTTTCCTTGCCCTTCTGGGACTCATCCATATCTTCATGCTTCTCAATCCCTTCACTTTCAATCCCCTTCTCAACTTGGGGCGTCTCAGAATCAGCAGGCATCTGAGGACCTTCATAATTGGTTCCACTTCTCAGCTGGATCGCCTTGCACTGCTCTTTCGGGTTCCCCTCCGGCATTCTATTCACTGATTTTGCAATCTGGCTCATCTGGAACTCTAAAGAAGTGAACCTTCGATTGTTCTCTTGTTGAGTTCTAGTCCACTCAACGTTCATCTTCTGGAGCTCTTGATCACGATGATCACCCTTCTTGTGCAACTCCTTCACATCGTACTCCAAGGATGACAACCGCTTGCTCCCTTCCTCCACCTTCTGAAGGATCGCTCTCAACATCTCCTCGGTTGATGCACCGCCTTCTCCACCAGGAGGTTTAGACCCCGGATCAACACCTGCAGGAACAGTAACACCAGCTTTTGGGTTAGCATAAGAAAAGTTCTCATTCTTCCTCCATGTGTTTTGAGGAGGCTGCTGGCCTCCTTGAACTCCTTGTGTGTTCCTCCATTGATTTTGAAGTGGCTGAGGACCTGGAGGTACAAATGGTTGGCCATAAGAAGGCCTTCCATACTGGTTTCCACCTTGGTAGCCATTCTGGTTGTAATACGGACCTCCCATGTAATTGGCTACCTCTTGCTGTCCACTGGGCTGGTCTACTATCTCATTCTCTACTGCATGCTCTCCACCCAAACTCTTTCCCAACTCGAGGTTGTTGATCTTTTCCATCATGGCCATCAGCAGCCTTCTCGTTCCTTCTCCCTCTTCAACCTGATGCACTCTCTGAAAATCTGCATCTCCACTCCAAGCACCGGCATTCGTGACAATGTTGTCCACGATTTCCCTACACCTCTCTATGCCTTGGTTCAAGAATGCTCCACCCGCACAAGCGTCTAAATGGTCTTGCCCCGCCTTGTTGGCACCACTATAGAAGAACGCCATAATGTCTCCCTCATTGTACCCGTGCTGCGGGCACTCAATCAGCATGTTTGAGTATCTCTCCCACGCTTGGCGTAAATCTTCTCCAGACTTCTGGCGAAAGGACGAGATCTCAATTCTAGCCTTGATCGTCCTAGATGGAGGGTAGAATCGCTCGAGGAACAGACGCTCGAGCTCGGCCCAAGTGGTAATACCTCCCCGCGGGAGCGTATTATCGTACCACTCCTTAGTTATTCCCGTCAATGAGAATGGGAACAGCCTAAGCCTCTTGGCATCTTCAGACATGCCATTGTAATTAAATGTTGAGGCTATCATGAGAAAACTCCTCAGATGTGTATGAGGATTCTCCTTCCCGATCACCCCCTTGAACTGATTCTCGGTAAACAGCTTTAAAATCCCCGGGGATATCGAGAAGTTGTTTGCCTCAACAGGAGGCAAAGCCACTCCATCATAGTACCGTTGTGGCTGCACTGCAAACCTCCCTCGAATAGCCATATTGTGATCTACGTTCTGAGGAACGTGTTGAGGATTAGCAGCAGGTACAGGTACTTGTTGGGGTGGTGGCGGGTAAATAGTGGTTGATTATAGACTGGGGGTGGAGAATACGGGTATGGTGGGTAAGGATAAGGTGGGTATGGGGGGTATGGGTAATGTTGGTATACTGGGTTGTTGAAAGGGTTATTTGGGTTTTGTGGGTAAGCAGGGTTTTGGTTCTGGTTTTGGGGTTGTGTTTGTGCAGAGTTGATTGTATCTTGTGGGTTCGGGTGTGGGCTCTCAGTTCCCCCTATGGGTATCTGCTGATTACTGTTGTTTCCATTGGCACCCTCTGCCCGTTCCACAAGAGCAGTATACTCTGCAGCTATTTTGTCTAACTCCCCAAGTTCATCAGAAATCTTGTCTTTGTTTCCCGCGGCAGTAGTCATTCTTCTCAAGAAGGCTCGGTTCCTTCTAGCTATTGTCTCAGGATCTGCAGGCAACCTCTCTTCGCTCGTATTTCCTTGTGAGCGTGTTTTCATAAACCTGAAACACTAGCAGAAGGATCAAAACGCAACTGCCTAATGAATGGAAATAAAAATAAAACAGAAAATAAATCACCCACTACTAACTACTAAGCTATCTACAAGTCCTATTCAAAGAGCATATAACGCCATCCCCGGCAACGGCGCCATTGACTTGAAGCAATTTTACTAACTTCTACTAGTCGCTCACCCGCAAGCGGACGGGTTCACTGTAGTATAAGTACGTATAATGACCAAGTAGTATCGAACCCAAGGGATGGTGTATATGCGAATAGATCCCTGAAGATCTACGCGTTGTAGTTAATATGAGTGTATGTTTTTGGATTTGAAAACTAAAAGAATTAAGTCTAGACTAAATTACTCTACGAATGCAAAAGGAAAATTAAACTAAGTATCTAAGGTGTGTATGCAAGTATGAGATGGTGATGCTCAGGATAGGAATCCCTACGTATACTAACGGAGCAGGTACATAATCAAAATAACTGTGACACACAAGAATTAACCTAAGTATAGGAATGCAAGGTGAAAGCTCAAGATTCTAAACCCTGATACTTTACCCTAACACTCGACTTCACTAATCTACTAACGAATTACTAGATTGTGCTTAATTAATGAGACCCTAATTTAACTAAGGTGATGCGGTCGTCCTCCTTCGCTAAACCGGTAGATGAATTAACCTTTCCTAAACTCTCTCGTTAAGTCTACTCGTTGTTAAAGAGTGATACGGTCGTCCTCTCTCTAACACCTTTCGAACAAAATTCAAGAGCGAAGTCTAGATTAATTTTAAGAATTCATTAACCAAGAGAATTAAAACCTAACGTCACAAGTTACTCTAATTACGTACCCACAATCTACTTCTACGAGTTCATCCTACCCTAAGCATGCAAGGGTTTTAGCTAGACATGACGTTAACAAACACAAAAGCAATAGAAGAAACAACGAACATAAACATAATGAATTGAACGAAGAAAATAAGAAACATGAACTAGGGTTTAAAGAAATAAATACTAAGAACTGAATTTGAATTGATAAAAACAAAGTTTAGAACGTTTAGAATAATCAAGCTAAGGAAAAGAAACTGAGAAACAAAATTAAACTAAGAATTCGTACGAAAAAACTCAACAACTTAAAAGTAAAGCTTGCTCGTTCTTCTCATCTTCCTCTCTCTAAAAACTAAGTCTAAAAGTGATTTCTAAAGTTCGGGGATTCTTCAAAACGTGTTTGGAAGAGGTATATATAGGCACGGGTCGAAACGGGAGTTAATGGGCCGAAAATACGCATCCGGAGGCAAAAATCCGAAGTTGCTCGAGCAAAACGCTCGAGCGGTCCCGCTCGAGTAGTGTAGCTCGAATGACACAATCGCTCGAGCGGTTCCGCTCGAGCCGGTCGTGCGCTGAAATTGCACTGTATATTTTGGGCGCTCGAGCAATTCGCTCGAGCGGTGGCGCTCGAGCGGTGGAGCTCGAGCGGTGGCGCTCGAGCTGCTCGAGCGCAAGAAAAGTTCTGTAAGCTTAAGCGAGCATGTTTTCAGTTAGTATTCAAAGTTGTTCGTCAGGTTGTATATGTTAGTGACGAGCAGTCTTTTAACACTTGTAAATTTTTCATTATGTATACATAGTTGTTCGTCAAAAAAGAAAAGTCCGAAAGCTCGAGGTACAAGTCCATTTTGAGGACCAAAGCCAATTAAAGGTTGTTCGTCTTTTAAGATGAGTAGAACCTAAAGCTAAACCCAAATTCCTTTAAGGCAAAGTTCAATTCGAACAAAAGCCCAACACTATATGTTATAATTGCAAAAGCATTAATAAAAATGTAAAGGCAATTAACATATATAAGAAAATGAGCGAACAAAAGAAAGACACTTTCATTAAAATAAAGGCTTTGAAGCCTAAAAAATAGTACAACTTTGAAAAGCCATTACAAAAGTACTACAAAAGGAACGAACAACTATTACAAAGAAAAGAAAAAAAGGCTAAGTCCTAAGCCTATTGCTGCTCGACGGGAGGAGGATCTTGAGTTTGATCGGCAAGAGTAGGACTTTGAGCCTGGTCGACCGGTGGGTCGACGATCATATCTCTTACCATATCTTCGGCAACTTTTTGCTCCCTCTCGGCTTGCTCGTCCGCAGCGTCCGGCTCCTCCTCCTGCTTGCCCTCATCAACCATAGGGGGAGGGCGAGTAATAATGATGCTGGGGTCGAGGCAGTCAATTTTGACCCCCAGATCGGCAATATCCCCCAGTTGCATCTCAATGTTGTTCGGCGGGGGATAGTGCTCCAGGAATTCGGACAAATCCCTGCCCATCTCCTCCACCATATCTCTAAAATCATACGCGTCAGCCATGCGGATGCAATCGGCATAAGCGCAGATGTAGCCTAAGTTGGAGATGGGGGCAGATTGGGCCTGGAGCTCTGCCTCAAGTTGATCGCGGGTGAAGGTGCTGGCTGACTTGAAGCGATTTTACTAACTTCTACTAGTCGCTCACCCGCAAGCGGACGGGTTCACTGTAGTATAAGTACGTATAATGACCAAGTAGTATCGAACCCAAGGGATGGTGTATATGCGAATAGATCCCTGAAGATCTACGCGTTGTAGTTGATATGAGTGTATGTTTTTGGATTTAAAAACTAAAAGAATTAAGTCTAGACTAAATTACTCTACGAATGCAAAAGGAAAATTAAACTAAGTATCTAAGGTGTGTATGCAAGTATGAGATGGTGATGCTCAGGATAGGAATCCCTACGTATACTAACGGAGCAGGTACATAATCAAAATAACTGTGACACACAAGAATTAACCTAAGTATAGGAATGCAAGGTGAAAGCTCAAGATTCTAAACCCTAATACTTTACCCTAACACTCGACTTCACTAATCTACTAACGAATTACTAGATTGTGCTTAATTAATGAGACCCTAATTTAACTAAGGTGATGCGGTCGTCCTCCTTCGCTAAACCGGTAGATGAATTAACCTTTCCTAAACTCTCTCGTTAAGTCTACTCGTTGTTAAAGAGTGATACGGTCGTCCTCTCTCTAACACCTTTCGAACAAAATTCAAGAGCGAAGTCTAGATTAATTTTAAGAATTCATTAACCAAGAGAATTAAAACCTAACGTCACAAGTTACTCTAATTACGTACCCACAACCTACTTCTACGAGTTCATACTACCCTAAGCATGCAAGGGTTTTAGCTAGACATGATGTTAACAAACACAAAAGCAATAGAAGAAACAACGAACATAAACATAATGAATTGAACGAAGAAAATAAGAAACATGAACTAGGGTTTAAAGAAATAAATACTAAGAACTGAATTTGAATTGATAAAAATAAAGTTTAGAACGTTTAGAATAATCAAGCTAAGGAAAAGAAACTGAGAAATAAAATTAAACTAAGAATTCGTACGAAAAACCTCAACAACGTAAAAGTAAAGCTTGCTCGTTCTTCTCCTCTTCCTCTCTCTAAAAACTAAGTCTAAAAGTGATTTCTAAAGTTCGGGGATTCTTCAAAATGTGTTTGGAAGAGGTATATATAGGCACGGGTCGAAACGGGAGTTAATGGGCCGAAAATACGCATCCGGAGGCAAAAGTCCGAAGTTGCTCGAGCAAAACGCTCGAGCGGTCCCCGCTCGAGTAGTGTAGCTCGAATGACACAATCGCTCGAGCGGTTCCGCTCGAGCCGGTCGTGCGCTGAAATTGCACTGTATGTTTTGGGCGCTCGAGCGATTCGCTCGAGCGGTGGCGGTGGCGCTCGAGCTGCTCGAGCGCAAGAAAAGTTCTGTAAGCTTAGGCGCTCGAGCAATACGCTCGAGCGGTGGCGCTCGACCTAGTCACTCGAGTGACTTCCAACTCATCCCAACTAATACTTTTCCTCGTCCGCACTAATACCAATCGTATTTCTTCAATATCTTCTCATCCGGGCATCCGTTTGAGTCGATTCAAAGTCCTACGAACTCCGTTTTTCGTCCTCTCTGCACCTATGAGCATCAAAGAGACAAATTCATCAATGTGTAGAAATAATGCTCAATTGACTCTAAATACTCGATAAACTCGACCAAGATTGGGGTATTTCAAGCTACGAATCATGACAATTTCACGCCTAATCACTGGCCTCCACTTCTCTAAGGCGAGCAACCTCCGCCTCGAGCTCGGCAATCTTCTACTCGGCCGCGGACAACTTGCTCTTCTCTTCGCCGAGCATGGCCTCTTTGCCTCCCAATTCGCTAGATAAACCTTGAATTTCTTCAAGGTATTTCTTTTCGTTGTCGATGTAGAGGGAGATCTGGTTGTTGAGCCGAGCAATCTGGCCATTCAAATTGTTCGCCATTGTATCCTTCTATTCTGAAAGGTGGCGAACAGAGGCAGCATGTTGGCGAGCAGCTTCTTCCAGCTCCACCACTTGGGCCATTCCCCTTTGAGCAGATACAAAGGAGTTGGCAGCTTGCACCATTGATAGATGAAAGTTGTCAATGGCCCCTTGGGCAAGCATGGCCTTGTTCAAAGGTTTCGACCAGGTGCGAGCAACAATTTCGGTTGCCCGGCGAACATGATCATCTGAGATGTCACGAATGTTCGTCGGGGTCTTCGAGCAGGCGTACTGGTGAAGTATGTCTACTCGCCCTGGGTGGTCATTTGGCCGATACCTGCGAACAAGAAAAATTTCAACACTTAGTGAATTTTTAACTTATTTAGCTCTTGGAAGAGTTCAAAGAAGAATCCTTACTCGGCAAATTTAGCTCCATCCCACCCAAGATAGGTGATGTACTCAGGCCCACGAGGAGGAGTATGCCTGTCTTTGCTCGATTTTCCTCCTTTCTCATCGGTTGTAGGAGGGCGATCAGCTTCGGTGGAGGGCAGGCGACCAGATCCTCCCACCTTGGATTTGCCTTTGTCAGTGGTGGGGGGCGCTGGGTGACGTATGTGCCGTCACCTTTCTTCAGTCTTTTTAGACCGTGAGGAGAGGAGGCGGGAGCCGGTTTAGGCGATGTGCTCGGCGGAACAGTCGTCCGGTGGGCTTGCTCGGCAGCAGAGGCCTTGTTGGTCATTGCGAGCACTTTAGAGGGAGGGTCACTGATTAGGCGTGAAATTGTCATGATTCGTAGCTTGAAATACCCCAATCTTGGTCGAGTTTATAGAGTATTTAGAGTCAATTGAGCATTATTTCTACACGTTGATGAATTTGTCTCTTTGATGCTCATAGGTGAATAGAGGACGAAAAACGGAGTTCGTAGGACTTTGAATCGACTCAAACGGATGCCCGGATGAGAAGATATTGAAGAAATACGATTAGTATTAGTGCGGACGAGGAAAAGTATCAGTTGGGAGGAGTTGTAAGTCACTCGAGTGACTAGGTTGAGCGCCACCGCTCGAGCGCATTGCTCGAACGCCTAAACGTACAGAACTTTTCTTGCGCTCGAGCAGCTCGAGCGCCACCGCTCGAGCGAATTGCTCGAGCGCCCAAAACATACAGTGTGATTTCAGCACTCGACCGGCTCGAGCGGAACCGCTCGAGCGATAGTGTCATTCAAGCTACACTGCTCGAGCGGGACCGCTCGAGCATTTTGCTCGAGCAACCTTGGATTTTTGCCTCCGGATGCGTATTTTCGGCCCATTAACTTCCGTTTCGACCCGTGCCTATATATACCTCTTCCAAACATGTTTTGAAGGATCCCCGACTTTTAGACATCACTTTATAGAGAATTTTGAGAGAGAGAAGGAAGAGAAGAGACGAGCAAGTTATAGTTTTACGGTTTTGAGGTTTTGTTTACGAATTCACTTTACGATTTCACGTTTGAGTTTCGTTCTTAATATCTTTTGTTCTTTTGTTTTTGAATACGTTGAGACTGATTAGGCGTGAAATTGTTATGTTTTGGAGCCCAATTTACTCATGTTTTGAGTGTTTTCGATGAGAGCTTAGAGTCAAATGAGCATCATTTCTATACATTGATAAATTTGTCTCTTTGATGCACATAGGTGAATAGAGGACGAAAAACGGAGTTCGTAGGACTTTGAATCGACTCAAACGGATGCCCGGATGAGAAGATATTGAAGAAATACGATTGGTATTAGTGCGGACGAGGAAAAGTATCATTTGGGAGGATTAGAGATCACTCGAGCGCATCACTCGAGCGCCACCGCTCGAGTGCCTTACTCGAGCGCGCAAACATACAGAACCATTATTGCGCTCGAGCAGCTCGAGCGCCACCGCTCGAGCGAATTGCTCGAGCGCCCAAAAGTAACAGAATGATTTCAGCGCTCGAGCAGCTCGAGCGCGACCGCTCGAGCGAATGCACCATTCGAGCTACACTGCTCGAGCGGGACCGCTCGAGCGTTTTGCTCGAGCGCCCATATACTTTTGCCTCCGGATGCGTATTTTCGGCCCATTAACTCCCGTTTCGACCCGTGCCTATATATACCTCGTCCAAACACGTTTTGAAGGATCCCCAACTTTTAGAAATACTTTAGACTTAGTTTTTGAAGAGGAGAAGAACGAGCAAGCTTTATTTTACGTTTTGTTGAGGTTTTTCATACGAATTCTAGTTTCTTTTCAATTCTTAGTTTCTTTTCATTAGTTCGTTACTTTGAACACATTTAAATTTCGTTTTTATCAATTCAATTTCAGTTCTTCGTATTTATTTTCTTTTAAAACCCTAGTTCATGTTTCTTATTTTCTTCGTTCAATTCAATATGTTTATGTTCGCTGTTTCTTTAATTGCTTTTAGTTTTGTTAAAACCATGTCCGGCTAAAACCCTTGCATGCTTGGGTTAGGATGAACTCGTAGAAGTAGGATGTGGGTACGTAATTAAGGTAATTGGTGACGTTAGTTTTAATTCTCTTAATTAATGAATTCATATAATTAATCTTAACTCTACCTTTGAATTTCGTACGAAAGTGTTAGAGAGAGGACGACCGCATCACTCGATAACAATTAGTAGTCTTAACGAGAGGGTTTAGGAAAGGTTAATTCATCTACCGGTTTAGCGAAGGAGGACGACCGCATCACCTTAGTTAAATTAGGGTCTCATTAATTAAGCACAGTTCATTAACTTGTTAGTGGATCAGTGAAGTCGATTGCTAGGATAAAGTATTAGGGTGAGAAATCTTGAGCTTTCATTCTACGATCTTTTACTTAGGTTAATTCTTGGTTGTCACAATTACTTTGATTATGTACCTGCTCCGTTAGTATACGTAAGGATTCCTATCCTGAGCATCACCATCTCTCATTAGAAAACAACCCGTAGTTAATTCGTTCTTTTTCATTCTTTAGTTAATTAGTCTATTTTAGTCTTTTAATTAATTTTTCAAAAAAACCAAAAAAAACATTTCACTCATATTAACTACGACGCGTAGATCTTCAGGGATCTATTCGCATATATACCATCCCTTGGGTTCGATAATACTTGGTCCCTATACTTGCCCATACTACAGTGAACCCGTACTCTTGCGGGGTAGCTACTAGTAGAAGCTAGTGTAGTCGCTTCAAGTCAATGGCGCCGTTGCCGGGGATGGCGTTATATGCTTTTTGAATAGGACTTGTCGATAGCTTAGTAGTTAGTAGTGAGTGCCTATTTTCTGTTTTTATTTCTTTTTGTTATTTTCATTTACTCGGCAGTTGCGTTTTGATCCATCTGCTAGTGTGTCAGGTTTATGAGAACACGCTCACAAGGCAACACGAGCGAAGAGAGAATACCTGCAGATCCTGAGACAATAGCCAGAAGGAACCGAGCTTACTTAAGAAGAATGAACGCAGCCGACTTAGGGAAGGGACCAATGGACCTCAATAATGAATTGGACGAAGCTGCCAACGATTTCAATCAGGCAGTAGACCGGGTTGATGGCTCTGGAGGGAGTGGTGGTCAGAATCAAGACCAGTTCGTAGATAGTAGTAGCCAGAACCCGGGTGCACAAAATGTAAACAATCCAGCTCAGAACCTTGTCCCAAACACTCTGAACAATCCTGCTTACCCACAAAACCCGAATAACCCTTTCCATAACCCAGCATACCAACACTACCCATACCCACCTTACCCTTACCCACCGTATCCATATCATCCACCACCAGTCTATAACCAACCACCTGTTTACCAACCACCACCCCAACAAGTACCAGTACCTGCTGCTAATCCTCAACACGTTCCTGAGAACGTAGATCACAATATGGCTATTCGAGGGAGGTTTGCAGCACAGCCACAACGGTACTATGATGGAGTGGCTTTACCTCCTGTTGAGGCGAACAACTTCTCGATATCCCCGGGGATTTTAAAGCTGCTTACCGAGAATCAGTTCAAGGGAGTGATCGGGAAGGAGAATCCTCATACACATCTAAGGAGTTTTCTCATGATAGCCTCAACATTCAATTACAATGGCATGTCTGAAGATGCCAAGAGGCTTAGGCTGTTCCCATTCTCACTGACGGGAATAGCTAAGGAGTGGTACGATAATACGCTTCCGCGGGGAGGTATTACCACTTGGGCAGAGCTCGAGCGTCTGTTCCTCGAGCGATTCTACCCTCCATCTAGGACGATCAAGGCTAGGATTGAGATCTCTTCCTTCCGCCAGAAGCAAGGAGAGGACCTACGTCAAGCGTGGGAGAGATACTCAAACATGCTGATAGAGTGCCCGCAGCACGGGTACAATGAGGGAGACATTATGGCGTTCTTCTACAGTGGTGCCAACAAGACGGGGCAAGACCATTTAGACGCCTGTGCGGGCGGAGCATTCCTGAACCAAGGCATAGAGAGATGTAGGGAGATCGTGGACAACATTATCACGAATGCCGGTGCTTGGAGTGGAGATGCAGATTTTCAGAGAGTGCATCAGGTTGAAGAGGGAGAAGGAACGAGAAGGCTACTGATGGCCATGATGGAGAAGATCAACAACCTCGAGTTGGGGAAGAGCTTGGGTGGAGAGCATGCAGTAGAGAATGAGAGAGTAGACCAGCCCAGTGGACAGCAAGAGGTAGCCAATTACATGGGAGGTCCATATTACAATCAGAATGGCTACCAAGGTGGTAATCAGTATGGAAGGCCTTCTTATGGCCAACCATTTGTGCCTCCAGGCCCTCAGCCACTTCAAAATCAATGGAGGAACACACAAGGAGTTCAAGGAGGCCAGCAGCTTCCTCAAAATACATGGAGGAAGAATGATAATTTTTCTTATGCTAACCCAAAAGCTGGTGTTACTGTTCCTGCAGGTGTTGATCCGGGGTCTAAACCTCCTGGTGGAGAAGGCGGTGCATCAACCGAGGAGATGTTGAGAGCGATCCTTCAGAAGGTGGAGGAAGGGAGCAAGCGGTTGTCATCCTTGGAGTACGATGTGAAGGAGCTGCATAAGAAGGGTGATCATCGTGATCAAGAGCTCCAGAAGATGAACGTTGAGTGGACTAGAACTCAACAAGAGAACAATCGAAGGTTCACTTCGTTAGAGCTCCAGATGAGCCAGATTGCAAAGTCCGTGAATAGAATGCCGGAAGGGAACCCGAAAGAGCATTGCAAGGCGATCCAGCTAAGAAGTGGAACCAATTATGAAGGTCCTCAGATGCCTGCTGATTCTGAGACGCCCCAGGTTGAGAAGGGGATTGAAAGTGAAGGAATTGAGAAGAGTGAGAGAGTTCCTAAGTGGAAAAAGGCAAAGGAAGCAAGGGAGAAAGTGAAAGAAACAGAAAGAGATGAATGGGGGGTACCCAAATCTGTGATACCCGTCCCATATCCACAGCGCTTCATGAAAAAGAAGCTTGATGAGAAATTCGCTAAGTTCCTTGATGTTTTTAAACAATTGCATATTAATATTCCTTTTTATGATGCTTTGGAACAGATGCCCAATTATGCAAAGTTTTTGAAGGACTTGATCGCGAAAAGACGGCGAGTGGATGAGCCGAAGTTGGTGCAGCTGAACCACGAGGTGAGTGCATTAGTGCACAAGGCGCTTCCACCAAAGCTGAAGGATCCCGGGAGCTTTACGATCCTATGTGATATTGGGAACGGGATCAAGAAGGGAGCGTTGTGCGACCTTGGGGCGAGCATCAATCTCATGCCGTTGTCGCTTTTCAAGAAGTTGGAAGGTGTTGAACTTCAACCCACAATGATGACGCTTCAACTTGCCGATCGGTCTATTACTCGACCTCAAGGTGTTGTTGAAGACGTTCTAGTGAGAGTTGGAGATCACATCTTTCCAGCCGACTTTGTAGTGCTAGAGATGGAGGAAGATGAGCACGTGCCCCTGATCTTGGGAAGACCGTTCTTAGCTACGGCGGGGATGGTGCTAGACGTGGCAAATGGGAAGATTACATTGAAGATTGACGATCAAGAAGTGAAGATCTCCCTATATGAAGCCATGAAACACCCTAGGGAGGATGAGAGCTTGTATTGCATGGATGCAATTGATCCTCGTGTTGAAGACACGCATTTTCTCCCTAATCCTTCTCATATTCATGATTTTGCTAGTCCTTCAATTGATAATTTAACCCATGAGCGTTATGATCTTGATTATTTTGATAGGGATGAAGTGAAGAAGTTGAAAGATGGAGAGGTGAAGAAAGTGGACGTGGTCCAGTTAGAAGGGAAAGGAGGAGTTAAGAAGAAGAAGTCCAAACTCAAGAAATTGTTTAGTAAGACTCCTCCATATAGAGGCAAGAAGGAGTTGAGACCCATAACACTTGGGAATGAGAAAAGAGGAAGGGAACTCATGATGGAGGGGCATCAAGGAAAGAAGTTCAAACACCACTCTTATGAGAGTAAGGGAGGTAAATTTGAGTATGATGTCCCATAAGCTCCTTTGAGCTTGGTCCGGCATGAGGACCTTAAAAATAGCGCTGAATGGGAGGCAACCCATTTTTATTTGCTTTTGAGTGTTTTTAGTTATTTTCCTTTTATGTTACTAGGATGTTGTTGAGTCGTATGTTTAACCTCGTACTCGAGAGTTTTATTTTGTAGGCTTGTCTCTAAAGGAGTAAAGGTATCATGGAGTTACTCAGATTGAAGGAACCAACTTGAGACAAAGGAGTGTGCAAAGCTGTTGAGAGAAACTGAATTGTTCGGTTGAGGTAACCCACAACCCCAAACTTAGACCTCTAGCAAGGTCGAAGTTTGGGGGGTGGAGTTTTTTTATGTTTCTTGTTACATTGCACATGCATGCACCCCTTATCTTTGAGTTGAGTTAGTTATTTTGTGCCTTGAGATGCTCCTTGGGCTTTTATTAATTTGTTTTGTTACTCAATATTTTATGCCTATCAATCACCTTATGCTTGTTGATTGCTATCTTTGAGTATGATTTGATGAGTAGAGTGAGTTGTAAGGGTGAGTTAGAAATTTTTTTTTTGTGTGAGTGTTTGAGTTTGAGCTGATTAGGGAGAGAACCCGTATGCTTATGAGTTTTCTTTTGAGTACTTGTGTGATGAGAGTGAGAATGCACTAGGACTAGCTTGGATGTGAAAGCTGTGAGATTTGAGCCTTACGAGATTTAAATGCATGATTTAATCTCTTCGTTTGTGAGTGGATCGTCACCTTAGAGGATGCTAGAACTTGCATGTGCTCTTGCTTCTAGATTGTGTCTAGTTTGATATGCCGAATGTGATCTTAGGCCATCATTGATTTTATTGAGTCACTTAGCCAAAATTTTCCTTACCAATGACATTGATCCCTTGTTAGCCCCTTTGAGCCTAAAGCCTATTTTATTTGCTAGCACATATGAATACTATTCCAATTCCTAAGCCTTTTTGTCCCAATTTGAGGGGAGAATAGGAAAGTGTGAATATGAAGGGAGTGAATTGAGTTGAAAAAGGAAAAAGTTTTTTTTGTTGAGTGAATATGAGAAGAAGGAGTGATGAGATTTGAGTTGTGGGAAAGAACAAAAAATTTGAGAATGAGCAAAGGAAAAAATGAGCTCATGTGTTTGTGCGAAAAAAGAAAAAAAATGATGAAGTGTTTGAAAAAGTGAAAAAGTGAGAAAGAAAAAAATTGAAGTGTTGAGAGAATTGAAAGCGAAAGTGTAGTGATTGAATATGTTTGAAGTAGATCGTTCTTAACCTCGAAGTACCGATGTTTTGAATTTCTATTCTCCATTCACTTGAGTCACTTTACCAAATTGTTATCCCACCTGTCCAAAGAGCCTACATTACAACCTTTTGAAAGTCCTTTTTGATTCGGCATTGATTTCTAGAGTATGGTCGGAGTTGAGAGTGCTTACAAGCCTATGGCTGCCAATATGTGTGATTGATTGATTGAGTGAGTCCCTTAAACACTGTTATACACTTGTGAGGGAGTGAAACACACCGTTGAGTGCACATCCATGCTTGATCTTGGTGTTTCTCATTATTGTTGCATGAGTACGATAAAAGAAAGTGAGTGAGTATACGGGTGATTGATCTTTGAAGCTCGAGTTCAATCACTTGCATGATTTGATTCTTGATTCATTCCTAACAATTTCACTTGACTTATTATTTCGTTGCTTGAGGACAAGCAACATGGTAAGTTTGGGGGGGTTGATTAGGCGTGAAATTGTTATGTTTTGGAGCCCAATTTACTCATGTTTTGAGTGTTTTCGATGAGAGCTTAGAGTCAAATGAGCATCATTTCTATACATTGATAAATTTGTCTCTTTGATGCACATAGGTGAATAGAGGACGAAAAACGGAGTTCGTAGGACTTTGAATCGACTCAAACGGATGCCCGGATGAGAAGATATTGAAGAAATACGATTGGTATTAGTGCGGACGAGGAAAAGTATCATTTGGGAGGATTAGAGATCACTCGAGCGCATCACTCGAGCGCCACCGCTCGAGTGCCTTACTCGAGCGCGCAAACATACAGAACCATTATTGCGCTCGAGCAGCTCGAGCGCCACCGCTCGAGCGAATTGCTCGAGCGCCCAAAAGTAACAGAATGATTTCAGCGCTCGAGCAGCTCGAGCGCGACCGCTCGAGCGAATGCACCATTCGAGCTACACTGCTCGAGCGGGACCGCTCGAGCGTTTTGCTCGAGCGCCCATATACTTTTGCCTCCGGATGCGTATTTTCGGCCCATTAACTCCCGTTTCGACCCGTGCCTATATATACCTCGTCCAAACACGTTTTGAAGGATCCCCAACTTTTAGAAATACTTTAGACTTAGTTTTTGAAGAGGAGAAGAACGAGCAAGCTTTATTTTACGTTTTGTTGAGGTTTTTCATACGAATTCTAGTTTCTTTTCAATTCTTAGTTTCTTTTCATTAGTTCGTTACTTTGAACACATTTAAATTTCGTTTTTATCAATTCAATTTCAGTTCTTCGTATTTATTTTCTTTTAAAACCCTAGTTCATGTTTCTTATTTTCTTCGTTCAATTCAATATGTTTATGTTCGCTGTTTCTTTAATTGCTTTTAGTTTTGTTAAAACCATGTCCGGCTAAAACCCTTGCATGCTTGGGTTAGGATGAACTCGTAGAAGTAGGATGTGGGTACGTAATTAAGGTAATTGGTGACGTTAGTTTTAATTCTCTTAATTAATGAATTCATATAATTAATCTTAACTCTACCTTTGAATTTCGTACGAAAGTGTTAGAGAGAGGACGACCGCATCACTCGATAACAATTAGTAGTCTTAACGAGAGGGTTTAGGAAAGGTTAATTCATCTACCGGTTTAGCGAAGGAGGACGACCGCATCACCTTAGTTAAATTAGGGTCTCATTAATTAAGCACAGTTCATTAACTTGTTAGTGGATCAGTGAAGTCGATTGCTAGGATAAAGTATTAGGGTGAGAAATCTTGAGCTTTCATTCTACGATCTTTTACTTAGGTTAATTCTTGGTTGTCACAATTACTTTGATTATGTACCTGCTCCGTTAGTATACGTAAGGATTCCTATCCTGAGCATCACCATCTCTCATTAGAAAACAACCCGTAGTTAATTCGTTCTTTTTCATTCTTTAGTTAATTAGTCTATTTTAGTCTTTTAATTAATTTTTCAAAAAAACCAAAAAAAACATTTCACTCATATTAACTACGACGCGTAGATCTTCAGGGATCTATTCGCATATATACCATCCCTTGGGTTCGATAATACTTGGTCCCTATACTTGCCCATACTACAGTGAACCCGTACTCTTGCGGGGTAGCTACTAGTAGAAGCTAGTGTAGTCGCTTCAAGTCAATGACGTTGAGACCTAGTTTTGTCAATTAATTTCAGTATTCTTTTATATCTTAAAACCCCAGTTTATGTTCGATCTTTTCTTCGTTTTCATTACCATGTTCATGTTCGTCACTCGTTTAATTGTTATTGTTTACGTTCAATCTATGTCTAACTAAAATCCTTGCATGCTTAAGGTAGGAGGAACTCGTAGAAGTAGGTTGTGGGTATGTAATTAGAGTAACTTGTGACGTTAGGTTTTAATTCTCTTGGTTAATGAATTCTTAAAATTAATCTAGATTTCACTCTTGAATTTCGTTCGAAAGGTGTTAGAGAGAGGACGACCGTATCACTCTTTAACAACGAGTAGACTTAACGAGAGAGTTTAGGAAAGGTTAATTCATCTACCGGTTTAGCGAAGGAGGACGACCGCATCACCTTAGTTAAATTAGGGTCTCATTAATTAAGCGCTATCTATTAACTTGTTAGTAGATTAGTGAAGTCGAGTTTTAGGGTAAAGTATTAGGGTTTAGAATCTTGAGCTTTCACCTTGCATTCTTAGACTTAGGTTAATTCTTGTGTGTCACAGTTATTCTGATTATGTACCTGCTCCGTTAGTATACGTAGGGATTCCTATCTTAAGCATCACCACCTCATATTTGAAAACACACCTTTTGTTACTTAGTTTAATTTTCCTTTTGCATTCGTAGGATAATTGAGTTTAGTTTAATTAATCTTT
The DNA here is from genome assembly GCA_947034835.1 of Ballota nigra. NCBI lineage: Eukaryota > Viridiplantae > Streptophyta > Magnoliopsida > Lamiales > Lamiaceae > Ballota > Ballota nigra. The sequence goes on from OX344721.1 coordinate 44,779,630, forward strand.
CAAAAATCCAAAAACAATACACTCATATTAACTATAACACGTAGATCTTCAGGGATCTATTCGCATATACACTATCCCGTGGGTTCGATATACTTGGTCGTTATACTTGCTAATACTACAGTGAACCCGTGCGCTTGCGGGTGAGCGATTAGTAGAAGTTTGAGTAAAATCGCTTCAAGTCAATGGCGCCGTTGCCGGGGATGGCGTTATATGCTTTTTGAATAGGACTTGTCGATAGCTTAGTAGTTAGTAGTGGGTGCTTATTTTCTGTTTTTATTTCTTATTGTTATTTTTATTTATTCGGCAGTTGCGTTTTGATCCATCTGCTAGTGTGTCAGGTTTATGAAAACACGCTCACAAGACAATACGAGCGAAGAGAGAATACCGTTGGACCCTGAGACAATAGCCAGAAGGAACCGAGCTTACTTGAGAAGAATGAACGCAGCCGACTTAGGGAAGGAACCAATGGACATCAATAATGAGTTGGACGATGCTGCTAATGAGTTCAATCAGGCAGTAGACCGGGTTGATGGCTCTGGAGGGAGTGGTGGTCAGAATCAAGACCAGTTCGTGGATAGTCAGAGCCAGAACCCGGGTGCACAAAATGTAAACAATCCAGCTCAGAATCTTGTCCAAAATCCTCTGAACAACCCTACTTACCCACAAAACCCAAATAACCCTTTCCACAACCCAGCATACCAACATTACCCATACCCACCATATCCTTATCCACCGTACCCATACCCTCCATCTCCTGTCTATAACCAACCACCTGTATACCAACAACCTCCAATTCAACACATACCAGCACCACCTGTTGCTCCTCAGCCTGCGCCCCAGAACGCAGATCAGAATATGGCAATTCAGGGCAGGTTCGCGGCACAACCGCAGAGGTACTACGATGGAGTGGCCTTACTACCTGTTGAGGCGAATAACTTTTCAATTTCCCCAGGAATTCTCAAGCTGCTTACTGAGAATCAATTCAAGGGGGAGGTTGGGAAGGAGAACCCTCACACTCACTTGAGGAGTTTCCTCATGATAGCATCTACTTTCAATTACAATGGCATGTCTGAAGATGCCAAAAGGCTCAGGTTGTTCCCATTCTCTCTTACGGGAATAGCCAAGGAATGGTATGATAACACGCTCCCACGGGGAGGTGTTAACACATGGGCCGAGCTCGAGCGTCTGTTCCTCGAGCGATTCTACCCTCCATCGAGAACGATTAAAGCGAGAATTGAGATCTCTTCCTTTCGCCAGAAGTCTGGAGAGGATTTACGCCAAGCGTGGGAGAGATACTCAAATATGTTGATCGAGTGCCCGCAGCACGGGTACAACGAGGGAGATATTATGGCGTTCTTCTACAGTGGAGCCAGCAAGGCTGGCCAAGCCCACTTAGATGCATGTGCAAGTGGAGCTTTTCTGAACCAAGGAAGAGCGAGGTGTAGAGAGATCGTGGACAATATTGTCACGAATGCTGGTGCATGGAACGAGGACCCAGAATTTCAGAGGGTATGCAAGTTGGAGGAGAATGAGGGTACGAGGAAGCTGTTGATGGCTATGATGGAGAAGATCAGCAACCTTGAGATGGGGCAGAACTTGGTTGGAGGGAATGTAGCAGCAAGCGAGAAAGTGGACCCACCCACGAATCAGCAAGAAGAGGCCAACTATATGGGAATGCCTAATTACCCACAAGGGGGGTATCCACAAGGTGGAAACCAGTATGGAAGACCTTCTTATGGTCAACCATTTGTACCTCCAGGCCCACAGCCGCCTCAAAATCAATGGAGGAACACACAAGGGTATCAAGGAGGCCAGCAGCCTCCTCAAAACACATGGAGGAAAAATGAGAATTTTTCTTATGCTAACCCAAAAGCTGGTATTACTGTTCCTGCAGGTGTTGATCCGGGGTCTAAACCTCCTGGTGGAGAGGGCGGTGCATCGACCGAGGAGATGTTGAGAGCGATCCTTTAGAAGGTGGAGGAAGGTAGCAAGCGATTGTCCTCTTTGGAGTACGATGTGAAGGAGTTGCATAAGAAAGGCGATCATCGAGATCAAGAACTCCAGAAGAGAGACATCGAGTGGAATCGAGTTCAGCAAGAGAACAACAGAAGATTCAATTCTATCGAGTACCAAATTAGTCAGATCGCAAAGTCTCAGCCGAGAGAGCCTGGCAAGTATCCGTCAATGCCCGAGGATAACCCAAAGGAACATTGCAAGGCTATTGAGTTGAGAAGTGGGACCAAATATGATGGTCCCGAGATGCCTGCTGATTCTGAGACGCTCAAAGAAGAAGTTGAGACAGAAGGGATAGAGTCTCAAAGTGATGGAGTTGAGATTGAGAAGGAAGGAGTCAAGATGAAAAGTGATGATAAGAGTCAAGATATGGAGGAGACCCAGAAGAGCAAAGTGCCTGGTGAGGAGATTGGGAGATCGAGAGAATTCCAAAGTGGAAAAAGGCAAGGGAAGCAAGGGAGAAAGTGAAAGAAACTGAGAAAGATGAATGGGGGGTACCCAAATCTGTGATACCTGTCCCATATCCACAGCGCTTCATGAAAAAGAAGCTTGATGAGAAGTTTGCTAAATTCCTTGATGTTTTTAAAAATTTACATATTAACATTCATTTTTATGATGCTTTGGAATAGATGCCGAACTACGCCAAGTTCCTGAAGGACTTGATTGCAAAGAGACGGAGAATAGATGGACCCGAGCTAGTGCACTTGAACCACGAGGTGAGTGCTATGGTGCACAAGGCACTTCCGCCTAAGCTGAAGGATCCCGGGAGCTTCATCATTCTTTGCGATATCGGGAACGGGATCAAGAAAGGAGCTTTGTCTGATCTCGGGGCGAGCATTAATCTGATGTCTCTTTCGTTGTTCAAGAAGTTGGAGGGAGTTGAGCTTCAACCTACGATGATGACACTCCAGCTTGCTGATAGGTCCATTACAAGACCTCAAGGAGTAGTGGAGGATGTTCTAGTGACGGTGGAGAATCACGTTTTTCCCGCCGACTTCGTAGTACTCGAGATGGAAGAGGATGAGCATGTCCCGCTGATTTTGGGAAGACCGTTTCTAGCTACTGCCGGGATGGTGCTTGATGTAGTGAATGGGAAGATCACGGTCAAAGTTGATGATAAGGAAGTGAAGATAGCTATCTACGAAGCTATGAAATACCCCATGGGAGATGAGAGTTGCCACTTCATTGACATCACGGATGCTTGTGTTGAAGACACACTTCTAGACCCTTGCTCTTTCTATGTTCATCAGTTTGATTATCCTATTCTTGACGATCTGTCTTATGATTCTTATGATCTTGACTATTTTGACAGCTTGAAAGACAATGAAGACGTCAAGTTCTTGGAGTTGAAGAAAGTAGAGGATGAAGATGACTTGGAAGCTGAGGAGTCAACTTTCGAGAAGATGTTCGATAAGGCGCCACCATTGGAGGCGAAGAAGGAGTTGAAGCCGCTGCCTGACCACCTCAAGTACGCGTACTTGGATGAGACCGACAAATATCCGGTAATTGTATCTGCCCTTTTATCTGATGATCAGCTTGAGAGACTTTTAGTGGTGCTTCGTAAGCACAAATCTGCTATAGGATGGTCGATCGCGGATATTAAGGGAATTAGCCCCTCGATTTGCATGCATAGGATTAGATTAGAAGATGGTAGAAAACCGATAGTGCAAAATCAACGTAGAGTTAATCCGGTCATTCAAGAGGTGATACATAAGGAAGTGTTGAAGTTGTTAGATAGCAACATGATTTTTTCTATTTCTGATAGTCCATGGGTGAGTCTGTTACACGTAGTTGCTAAGAAGGGGGGTACCACGGTGATTAAGACGGAGTCTAATGAATTGGTAGCCACCAGATTAGTGACGGGTTGGCGTGTATGTGTTGATTATAGAGAGTTGAACAAGGCAACGTGTAAGGATCACTTTCCTTTACCGTTCCTTGATCAAATGATAGATCGATTAGGTGGTTTTGAGTATTACTGTTTCTTAGATGGGTACTCGGGGTATAATCAGATCATGATAGCCCCCGAGGATCAAGAGAAAACCACCTTCACCTGCTATTATGGTACGTTTGCTTTTAGGAGGATGCCTTTTGGATTGTGTAACGCACCCGCCACCTTTCAAAGGTGTATGATGGCGATTTTTCATGGCTTGATTAAAAAGATTATGGAGGTTTTCATGGACGACTTCTCCGTTTACGGGGAGTCGTTTGATAAATGTCTAATCAATCTTGAAGTTGTGTTGAGCAGGTGTGAAGAGACGGACTTAGTGCTTAATTGGGAGAAGTGTCACTTCATGGTAAGAGAGGGTATTGTTCTTGGACATCATGTGTCCTCGAAAGGTATCCAAGTGGACAAGGCGAAAATGATTGCTATCGAGAAGCTTCCATCACCTTCGACCGAGAAGGGGATTCGGTCATTCTTAGGACACACGGGTTTTTATAGACGTTTCATAAAAGACTTTTCACAAATAGCTAAACCCCTTTCGCGGCTTCTTGAAAAAGAAGTCGCCTTTGAGTTTACTAATGAGTGTTTAGTGGCTTTTAACAGGTTGAAAGAAGCATTGGTGAATGCCCCGATACTTGTCACACCGGATTGGTCGAGCCCATTCGTGCTGATGTGTGATGCTAGCGATTATGCGATGGGGGTGTCTTTGGGGCAAATTCGTGAGAAGCATTTTCACGCTATTTATTATGCCTCGAAGATACTGAATTCTGCTCAAGTGAATTACACTATGACCGAAAAGGAGCTGTTAGCGGTCGTGTATGCTTTTGATAAATTTCGACCCTACCTAGTAGGGACGAAAACAATTGTATATACGGACCACGCGACGATTCGGTATCTTATGAGTAAGAAGGATGTAAAGCCCCGTCTCATTCGTTGGATCTTGTTGCTCCAGGAGTTTGATGTAGAGATTCGAGACAAGAAGGGATGCGAGAACGTGATAGCCGATCACCTTTCGAGATTGGAGCTCACCAAGGAGAACACCGTGGAGGATCGAGAGGTGAACGATGAATTCCCTGATGAGAAGCTCTTTGGCTTAGGAGAAATCCCTGTGTATAGAGTTGAGGGGAAGGCACCTTGGTTTGCAGATTATGCTAACTATTTAGCAGGTGGTGAGTTGCCCGTTGAGATAGACTCGGTGCATCGGAAGGCATTTTTGAAGAAGGTTCGGGAGTTCATTAGGGATGACCCTTACTTGTTCAAAAGAGGGATCGATCACGTGTTGAGAAGGTGTGTGCCAGAGGAGGAATGGAGTGATATCATAAGGCATTGTCACGCCTTGCCATGTGGAGGACATTTGGGCGGAGAGAAGACCGGTAGGAAAGTCCTTCAATCTGGTTTTTATTGGCCAACTCTGTTGAGAGATTGCATGGAATGGGTTAAGAGGTGTGAGAAGTGCCAACGATTCGGCTCCATTACTAAGAGGGACGAGATGCCTATGCACGTGTTCATGGAAGTCGAGATATTCGACGTATGGGGGATTGATTTCATGGGTCCATTTCCTCCTAGCAATGGATTCTTGTACATCCTCGTATGCGTTGATTATGTCTCGAAGTGGATTGAAGCTGTCCCAACTCGAGTGAATGATTCCCGAGTGGTCATCGAGTTCTTGAGAAAGAACATTTTTGCAAGATATGGAGTTCCAAGAGCTTTGGTAAGTGATGGGGGAAGTCATTTCGTGAACAAGTGGATGGAAAAGCTGCTGTCAAAATACGAGGTAAGTCATCGAATCTCTACAGCTTATCATCCTCAATCTAACGGTCTTGCAGAGGTTTCAAATCGTCAAATCAAGGAGATCCTTGAGAAGACGGTGAGCATAAGTAGGAAAGATTGGGCGATGAAGTTGGATGATGCACTTTGGGCATATAGGACAGCTTTCAAAACTCCTCTTGGTATGTCTCCATATCAATTGGTTTTTGGAAAGGCATGTCACTTACCCGTGGAGTTGGAGCACAAGGCATATTGGGCGATCAAGAAGCTGAATTTTGATAGTGCCTTGGTTGGTGAGAGGAGATTACTCCAACTGCATGAGTTGGAGGAGTTTCGAGACGTTGCCTACGAGAATGCCCGAATTTTCAAAGAGAAGACGAAGAAGTGGCATGATGCACAATTGAAGAAGAAGGAATGCAAGGTGGGTGATCAAGTCCTCGTATTCAATTCGAGGATGAAGCTGTTTGGTGGAAAGCTTAAGTCCAAGTGGAACGGGCCGTATATTGTGAAGGGAGTGCACAAGAGTGGATTCCTTGAAGTCGAGAAAGAAGATGGACAGAAATTCATGGTGAACGGGCATTGAGTGAAGAAATTCTTTAACTTCTCTTATGAGAATAAGGGAAGTATTTTAGAGTCTCAAGTCCCGCGAGCTCCTTTGAGCTCGGTCCGGCATTAGGACCTTAAAACTAGCGATTAATGGGAGGCAACCTATTTTTACTTGCTTTTATGTGTTTTGGTTATTTTTTTTTTCGTAGTTTTTGGGAATCGTAAGTGTTAACCTCGTTTGTTGAGAATTTTCGTGTAGGCTTGCTTAGAGGAGATTGATCGGAGAAAGAGAGCTGAAAGAGGAAAGTCATGAAGTTGAGCACATTTCGAGTAGGAAAGCATTCGAATCTTGGAGTTAGAGGTAACAGAACACCAAACGTCGACCTCTTTGCGAAGTTGAAGTTTGGGGGGTGATGTTTCTTTTCGTTCATTATTTTGCATTGGTAGAAAGTCGAGTTCATACGAATTTTGTGTACTTATTCGTACGTACTCATTCGTTTCAAACTTTGTTATTGCATGGCAAGAACAAAGTTTGGGGGGGGTGTATATTCGTACTTCGGTTTCGTACACGAAAATTCTATGAAAAATTGGTTCGGTTTCGTACACGAAAATTCTATGAAAAATTGGTCAAATTTTTCGAAAACATCAATGCTTGAGGGTCGTTGAGTCGAATTGAGTGAGAGTGTTGAGTTCGACTTGAATTGGATTGGTGATTTGTACGTATGGAAGAGACCCCAACTCCTCGGTCGAATGAGCGACCTGGCTTAAATCGAGGAGTTCTCAGGTTAGTTCGCGTTTTGGTTGAGTGTGATAATTGTTCGAGCTTGGTTCGGATGGAAATTTCGAGTGTTGAACGTTAAAAAATGAAGTTGAAATTTGGGTCGCTCGAGCAGCTCGAGCGCCACCGCTCGAGCACATTGCTCGAGCGCCCAGAACTTACAGAATGTTTTCACCGCTCGAGCAGCTCGAGCGCGAGCGCTCGAGCACATGTATCATTCGAGCTCCACGCTCGAGCGCGACCGCTCGAGCGCGACCGCTCGAGCGCGACCGCTCGAGCGCGACCGCTCGAGCGAATCGCTCGAGCGGGTCACGGGTTTGACCCATCTTTTGGCCCTATCTATAAATACCACTTTCCACACATTTTCACACAGTCACACACACTGAAGGGGCGATTTGGGGCGAAATTCGGCTGGGATCGAACACTCCTCACGATTTCTCACCAATTTGCTCAATTTCTTCACACATATTCCTTAATTCTTCAACCAAGGTACAATGGCTCCTAAACACAAACTCTTGAGCAACGAAGAATTGAAAGCGCTCACGGACGAGCTCAGGCAGAAGAGTTTATTGCCCTCGAGATGGGGAGGGTTGGACTATCAAAATGATTGGCAATACATCGCTTACAGATGGAGCCTCATAGCCGGGAAGGTGGAAAAAACCCGGAGACCCGTGGTGAGCTTTATGAAGGACTTAGGGATTGAGGAGGAGATACGAAGAATATTCACCAGGAACAACATGACCGAGTTCTTCGATATGTTGCTACACATGGAGACTAACGCCGATTTGGTGGAACAATTTCTCGCCACAGTGGAGAAGACGGGCGCCGACTCATTCAAATTCAAATACCAGAATGAGTGGCAATATCACGAGGTGGGAGTTGTCAACCTCGCATTCAGGCTCCCAGCCCTATCTCGACCCAACCGTGAGTTAAAGGCGTACAATGCTAATGTGTTTTGGAAGGAAATAACGGGCGGCATGGTTGGGGACTACAAAGGGCAGCACGCGAGAGCATCGGCTATCCGAAACCCGGTGATTAGATACTTGGAGCGGATATTGGGGAACACGATCTATGCCCGGTCTGAGACGGGGACGGTGACAAGCAAGCAGCTCTATGGGATCTGGTGCCTTTTGAACAAAAAGGACCATGACTTTGGAAGGGATTTCCTAGAGCACCATTTCGAGGCCCCGTTTAAGCTTGGAACGAGAACCTCGAAGATCCGAGGAGGAGGGTTGATTTCAGTTTTGATGAAGCACCTCGGATTCGAGCCGTGTGCGGGTCCTTGCAAGGGAATGGACTTGGGATTTGAGCAAATGAATAACACTTTGATGTTTGAACACTGGATGGGTAAGTATTGCATCAGATATAATGATGATGGCTTGTTCCCGCTGCCGAACAAGAAGCTTGTGACGTTGGTTGGGATGAAGAAGAATAACATTGGGATGAACGGAGAGCAGCACCTCGCCATAGGTGCTAAGTACACATCTGAGATCGATGGCAAGGGACTCCGGGATGTTAGGCCTATTAAGAGGAGCAGAGGAGAAGGCACGAGTGGTGCCGGATCGAGTGGAGCAGCGGATTTGCAAGAAGAGGAAGAACAAGAATACAGAGAAGGAGGAAACACTGCTGATGAGGCAGGAGCTGATGTGGGTGAAGGAGGTCAAGGACCTCAAGAGATGGAGTTTGGGACACCTGATGCACCGACTCCAGAGCCGTGGTACCCGAGCCAGATGGAGTGGTATGGAATGCGAACCGATATTCAGGGCTTGAGGGCAGATGTTACGGAGCTTCGCACCACTCAAAATCAGTGGTACACGGAAGCCTCTAGTATGAGAGGAGAGTTTCAAGGTGTTCGATCGGAGGTTTTAGATTTGAAATGCTGGATGGAGGCACTCTTTGTCTCCCACTTAGGATCTGATCACCCTAGCTACCGGCCACCACCACCTCCAGATGCTTGAGAGTCCTGGGATGCCCCCAATTTTCTTTTCCTTTTTTTCTCTTCTTTTCTTTTTCATTTCTTTTCTTATTTATTTCTGTTTTTGAGTGAAAATTGTAGTGTTTGCGTGGAGTGCATGTTCTATGGGATTGTATTGGAAGTCTTTTAACTTATAAGGGATTCGTTTCGATTTGCTCTGATTGTTGATTGATGAATTCATGCTTACCAACTCTTCTAGAATGCTTAGTATTGATTCTTGAGTATGACTCAGTGAGGAGAGTTGAGTTGTGAGAGTGAGTTGAAAATTCTTTTGTGTAAGTATGTGAGTTTGAGCTGATTAGGGAGAGAACACGTATGCTTATGAGTTTTCTTTTGAGTGCTTGTGTGATGAGAGTGAGAATTCACTAGGACTAGCATGGATGTGAAAGCCGTGAGAGTTGAGCCTTACGAGATTTAAATGCATGATTTAATCTCTTCGTTTGTGAGTGAATCATCACCTTAGAGGATGCTAGAACTTGTGTGTGCTCTTGCTTCTTGATTGTGTCTAGTTTGATATGCCGAATAGGATCTTAGGCCATCTTTGATTTATTTGAGTCACTTAGCCAAAATTTTCCTTACCAATGACATTGAATTCCTTGTTAGCCCATTTGAGCCTAAAGCCTATTTTATTTGCTAGCACATATGAACACTATTCCAATTCCTAAGCCTTTTTGTCCCAATTTGAGTGGAGAATAGGAAAGTGTGAATATGAAGGGAGTGAATTGAGTTGAAAAAGGAAAATGTTGTTTGTTGAGTGAATATGAGAAGAAGGTGTGATGAAGTTTTGAGATGTGGGAAAAAGAGAAAGAAAATTGAGAATGAGCAAAAAGAAAAAAATGAGCTCATGTGTTTGTGCGAAAAAAAAAAAGTGATTGGATAAAAGTGAAAAGAGTGAGAAAGAAAAGATTGAAGTGTTGAGAGACGTGGAATTGAAAGAGTGTTGATTGAAAATGTTTGAAGTATTATGTTCCTAATCTCGAAGTGCCAAAGTTTGACTTTCTATTCTCCATTCACTTGAGTCACTTACCCATATTGTTATCCCACCCGTCCAAAGAGCCTACATTACAACCTTGAGAAAAGCCCTTTTTGATTCGACATTGATTTCTAGAGTATGGTCGAAGTTAAGAGCACTTACAAGCTTATGGTTGCCAATTTGTGTGACTGATTGTTTGAGTGAGTCCCTTGATCATTGTTATACACTTGTGAGGGAGCGAAACACATCGTTGAGTGCACATCCATGCTTGATCTTGGTGTTTCTTGTCATTGTTGCATGAGTACGATAAAAGAAAGTGAGTGAGTATACGGGTGATTGACTTTTGAAGTTTGAGTTCATTAGCTTGCATGATTGATTTTTTTTACTCATCCCTAACAATTTCACTCGACTTATTATTTCATTGCTTGAGGACAAGCAATATGGTAAGTTTGGGGGGGTTGATTAGGCGTGAAATTGTCATGATATGTAGCTTGAAATACCCCAATCTTGGTCGAGTTTATAGAGTATTTAGAGTCAATTGAGCATTATTTCTACACGTTGATGAATTTGTCTCTTTGATGCTCATAGGTGAATAGAGGACGAAAAACGGAGTTCGTAGGACTTTGAATCGACTCAAACGGATGCCCGGATGAGAAGATATTGAAGAAATACGATTAGTATTAGTGCAGATGAGGAAAAGTATCAGTTGGGAGGAGTTGTAAGTCACTCGAGCGCCTAGGTCGAGTGCCACCGCTCGAGCGCCTAAACGTACAGAACTTTTCTTGCGCTCGAGCAGCTCGAGCGCCACCGCTCGAGCGAATTGCTCGAGCGCCCAAAACATACAGTGTGATTTCAGCACTCGACCGGCTCGAGCGGAACCGCTCGAGCGATAGTGTCATTCGAGCTACACTGCTCGAGCGGGACCGCTCGAGCGTTTTGCTCGAGCAACCTTGGATTTTTGCCTCCGGATGCGTATTTTCGGCCCATTAACTTCCGTTTCGACCCGTGCCTATATATACCTCTTCCAAACATGTTTTGAAGGATCCCCGACTTTTAGACATCACTTTATAGAGAATTTTGAGAGAGAGAAGGAAGAGAAGAGACGAGCAAGTTATAGTTTTACGGTTTTGAGGTTTTGTTTACGAATTCACTTTACGATTTCACGTTTGAGTTTCGTTCTTAATATCTTTTGTTCTTTTGTTTTTGAATACGTTGAGACCTAGTTTTGTCAATTAATTTCAGTATTCTTTTATATCTTAAAACCCCAGTTTATGTTCGATCTTTTCTTCGTTTTCATTACCATGTTCATGTTCGTCACTTGTTTAATTGTTATTGTTTACGTTCAATCTATGTCTAACTAAAATCCTTGCATGCTTAAGGTAGGAGGAACTCGTAGAAGTAGGTTGTGGGTATGTAATTAGAGTAACTTGTGACGTTAGGTTTTAATTCTCTTGGTTAATGAATTCTTAAAATTAATCTAGATTTCACTCTTGAATTTCGTTCGAAAGGTGTTAGAGAGAGGACGACCGTATCACTCTTTAACAACGAGTAGACTTAACGAGAGAGTTTAGGAAAGGTTAATTCATCTACCGGTTTAGCGAAGGAGGACGACCGCATCACCTTAGTTAAATTAGGGTCTCATTAATTAAGCGTTATCTATTAACTTGTTAGTAGATTAGTGAAGTCGAGTTTTAGGGTAAAGTATTAGGGTTTAGAATCTTGAGCTTTCACCTTGCATTCTTAGACTTAGGTTAATTCTTGTGTGTCACAGTTATTCTGATTATGTACCTGCTCCGTTAGTATACGTAGGGATTCCTATCTTAAGCATCACCACCTCATATTTGAAAACACACCTTTTGTTACTTAGTTTAATTTTCCTTTTGCATTCGTAGGATAATTGAGTTTAGTTTAATTAATCTTTCAAAAATCCAAAAACAATACACTCATATTAACTATAACGCGTAGATCTTCAGGGATCTATTCGCATATACACTATCCCGTGGGTTCGATATACTTGGTCGTTATACTTGCTAATACTACAGTGAACCCGTGCGCTTGCGGGTGAGCGATTAGTAGAAGTTTGAGTAAAATCGCTTCAAGTCAGTCACCTTTCTTTCTCCTTCCCTTTGGAGGCGGCATCTCGTGGACTCTTTGCTCCAAAAGTCCAAAGCAAGAAGGGACGGCGACAGTGACTTGCTCGGCTAAAAAAAAAAGAGAAATAAAAGGGTTAGGCGAGCAAGTTATAGAAACAAATGGCGAGCAACATGTATATTGAAAGTTAGAAACTTCCTGTACCTGGGGGCACCTCAATTTGGGCTTCCAGATGGTGAGGGTACGTGAATAGGCGAGCAGCTTTCTTGCACTTCAGTCTATTCACGTACTCGATGGTCCTCTCGGCCTTATCTCGGAGAGCGACCAAACACGAAGTGAAGAGGAACTCAGATCCGATCTCTTCCTCTTCCGAGTTTCACTTGAGTAACCGGGGACCTGCGAGCAAACAAAAAAAGTTAAATTAGAACTTTATGCAAGGGCGAACAAAGATGACCTTACGTTTGATTTGCCCATAGGTGGTGGGTTCAAATATACGCCCGGCACCGCCGTGAGGACCAGAAGATGCTCGCCAATCGCCCCCAATGAAGAAAAAATGCTCTTTCCAATCCCGAATCTTGTTCGGCACCCCTTCCACCAATTTTAATCCAGCCCGGGCTTTCAAGTAGTAGTACCCTTCTTCGCCCCTCGGACATTTGGTGATGGTCATCAAGTAGTTGACCTCCTCGGCAGTAATGCGGTCGACATACCCCTCCAAGGCGAACAAGCCCATGATGCCGAGCAGTTTCATCCACCCAATAGGAGTTATTTGGGTGATAGCTAAGTTAGTCGCCTCCAGAAAGCGACCAATAACGAGAGGCAGTGGCAACCTTAGCCCCGCGATCAGCGTGTCTATGTTGATCGCCGTACACCCTGGAGGAGGACGATCAACTCTTTCCTTCTTCTTGGGAGCCCACATGAAGATGTCATGGGGAATTTGGTATGCTTCCCGTATGAGGTTGAGCTCGTCCTTGCGAACAACACTCCGAATTCTGCTCGCCTAGTACTCAGTTCTCACCAGATCCAAAACTTGGCGCGGGGGTTGAGGAAAGTTGTTCGCGTGCTCGTCAGAATATGCTCGCCAGTCAAATGGGCGAGCAATACCGGTGGGAATCTCATTTTCAAGCATCTTAGGGCCTGGAAACCCTATCCCTTCCAAAAATTTAGGAGTAAGCTCGTCAAACTCCGGATCTTCCTCAGATTCAGAGCCAGATGAAGATTGCTCGTCGGAGGAACTGCTTGTGGCCTCCCTAGCTTCTTCGCCGGATGGGCGAGCACCGGAATCCCCCGTTGATCGGACCACGGAATCTATGTCGGGATGCGCTTCAGAGGAAACCTCAAACGGCGGCTGCTCGACGAATGGCACGATCGGGAATAAGGGGTTTAATTCTTCCACTGAACCTTTATTACTCAAATGGGAGGACATTGGTCTTAAAAAGAAATTAGTTAATCTGGAAATATATTTTTCTGCAACTCCGGTGGCGGTTCTAGGTAAACAACGGCGGCGCAAACTTCTACCCACAGCGGCGATGAAGAAAATGGCGAAAAAAGAGGAAAGAAAAGAGAAGAATAAGAGAAATAACTACCTTGCTTCGGAATTGGAAACCAAACGCTGAAGAAACGTCGTCGGAAAAGCTTGAAGTCGTCGGAGATGGAGAATTCGCCGGAGCACTATAGCAAGAAGCAAAAAAGTGGGAAAATATTTGTTTCCCTCTTCTATTTATACCCCAAGCAAAAAACGGGGTACATATCGTAATTTCCAACAAAATGTGGGCTTAATTGAAGAAAAACGGGGTCGATTCCGAGTAAGACTGAATATCGGAGGGCCTATATGCAAATATAGGGGCGCGTCACCTCGGGAATACTCGCGCGTGGGCGGCGCGCAATCATACTGCCCACGTCATCTTCGTACAACCCCCAGACCTTGGGGAGACGGAACGACAAACCATTTGTTACTCGCCAGAACCCATGATGTTCGTCCCAACCCTCATCAGTTTAATATCCCAACTATTGTTGCTCGCTCAAAAGATGCTCGTCAATGGCAACACATAGTCAGGATAGGGGGCAATTGTTGATAGGCGAGCATCAATTACCCTTAGACGAACAAGTATTAAAGCCTTAGAAGATGATTAATAAAGAAAATCAAATAGGAGTGTACAAAGCAATCCAGGAGGTGCATGAAATGACGAACAACTCTACCGACGAACAACATATTGGCGAACAGGTCTAGAGACCCGAAGCCAAATATGGACCCTCCACCAAGTTAATAATGACGAACAACATTATGAAAGATGGTGCATTTACCAGCTTAAGAGGTGTATGGAAATGAACAAAGGACCAAGATCCCAAAGCCAATCTGTGTAAAACACAAAGGCGAACAACTTCTGAGCCATAACCTTAAAAGGCGAACAACTTCTATGGAAAAACCATTCTGGATCAACTAAACCGACCTGGACGAACAACAATGAGCCAGAGATAAGACCAAAGAAGACTTTGTAACTAAGATTCAGCTTAGATAAGGTCAAACAAAGGTCAATAGGACACTTGTCAAGCATGCAGGCAAGGGAGATCAAGAGTCATAGACACCTCCTGCTTGCTAGTCTCTATAAATAGTTGTTCTCCAGCTTAAGAAATACAGGTTAAAATTCATAAATACTCCCAAAACACACATTAACACACCTAAATGTACACACATACGAAATTAATACGATTTCGACTTTCGTGTTTATCATTTCACATCCCAAATCTTCGATTTACCATTTACGGTGGTAATCAATCACACGTAATTGATTGGTGGTCTTAAACCGAATTAAAACAGTCACTAATCCTATCGATTAAATTTGATCACCAACAGACACATGGACGAAATTAACCTCAAGGCGACACATAGACGAAATTAACCTAAAGACGACACATAAGCATGTCAAACTCCCTATTAGTATAATAGGGGATGTGATAGCCATTAGTTCTTATGTCCTTAAAATTGAGAAGGGTGCGCTTCGATCGTGGAAACAACAAAGCATTGTCAATTATGAGTTCGGTACCCATAGAGAGGATGACAGAGGCTCTTCCGAAGCCCACTATCATAATATTATCATTGCCTATCGTAGTAACACTCCATTTTCTTTCTATCAAGTTATGAAAATACTTACTATCTCTTAAGATTGTGTGTGTGGTGGCGCTATCTACCAAACATAAATCGCAGTTTGTATCCATCATGCCAGAGGAAAAAGCCCAAACCTAATAGCTTATATGTTTACAAGCCATTTATAAGAATAACAATATCCACGAAACATAACATATAACATATATTAAGGTAAACATATCAAAGCTAAATCATGAATGTCATAATAAAATATCCAAAAATAGGATCCACATGAAAAAGGTCTTAATAAAAAATAAAGTACTAAAATGCTCAAATATTCGAATCACTCATTATCTCCATAGTTTTTGAGCTCCAAGCCCAAAAGATCGTCGTTGTCATGGTCATATTCTGCTTCAGGCAGGCTGGCATGGTGAGATTCGACCTTAGGGGCCTTCCCTTTGTCGTCCTTTTGCTGCTTTTGATAAACTTCAACCAAATGCTTGGGAGTACGACACGTGCGAGACCAATGACCTTTGCATCCGCATCTGTAGCAGGACTGCTCAAACTTGTCATGAGAGCCAGATTTTTGTGGAGCGGAATTCGTGTTAGGTACACCCTTTCCACGATTCCGAGCTTGACTGTCGTTCGAGGTTCCTTGACCACCAGATTTACTATGACCTCGGCCTTTGCCACGAGTTCGTTTACTTCCTCTCCCCATTCCACGCTTGCGACCACTTGTATTTTCCTGAGCTATAACATGCGCTTCGGGCACTGCTTGTGAACCAATCGGTCTAGAATTATGATTCTTCATCAAAAGTTGGTTGTGCTTTTCTACTACTAGAAGTGCAGTAATTAGCTCAGAGTGGACAGTGTAATTTTTGGCCCTATACTCCTGCTGGAGTACAAGGTTGCTAGCGTGGAACGTTGATAAATTTTCTGTATCAACTCAGCCTCAGTTATAGCTTGCTTGCATAACTTTAACTGGGATACAATACGGTGCAAGGCAGAATTGTACTCCGTCACAGACTTAAAGTCTTGAAAATGAAGGTTCAACCAATCGTATTGTGCCTGAGGGAGGAGTATATCATTTTGTTGTTGGAAACGGTCCTTCAGGGACTTCCACAACGCTCCAGGGTCTTTTTCAGTGAGGTATTCATTTTTCAGATCCTTATTCAGGTGATGCCTGAGGAAAATCAACGCTTTCGCTTCTGGGCGTTAATGGATTTTGAACCTTCAACAATGGCTCCGCTCAACTCAGTAGAGTCTAGATGGATCTCAACATCTAGAGCCCATGTCAGGTAATTACTACAATCAAGAGCAAGCTCACCTAATTCTCTTTTGGTAATATCAAACATTCTCACTACAATATTTAAAGTGACATGGTGAGTTTTGTGACCTTTCGTTGACAACGGATAAATAAGGATTTATTTGATCACGTTCAAGCACATAGGAGCAAGAATTGAGCGCCGTCTACCCAAAACATAACCTACGGTCCGACAAGAACTGGGCGCCGCCTACCCAGACAATTAATGCGGACTATAATAACTATGTGCAAAAGTAATAATGCATGCAAGAGAATTAATCATAAACAGCATGCGCATATAACAATTAAGCATATATAATGATTTATTGAGAACTATTTTTTTTAATTAATTCTAAAAAAAATTGGTGCTTAATTAATATGCTAAGAATTATCACTTTTCAAGTATAATGAGAACTAATAAATTAAATTGAGGGCTCAAATTAAAAGAAAGTTTAAATAATAAAAGACCCAAAATTAATTAATTAGTCAAATTAAACAAATACAGCCCAAAATGTATTTATTATTTTTCTATTTCGGCCCATGAAAACGGGCTACATGCCCAAAAAAATAATTGAGTAGCCCAAACTGAATTGGGCTATAGGCCCAAAACTTTGGGCAGGGCACGTCGAGAGGAGGAAAAAGCAGGGACAATGAATGAAGTGCATCATCTTGACATTTCTGTCTGAGGATTTGAGGCGCGTTCATGAAGACATTGTATCCGCTGTTGAAATCATGAAACACCTTGAAGAGATGTTTTCACATCAGAATCCCATGACTAATCAATTCACCAAACATGACTCGGTCAAGTTGGAAATGGTGGAAGGAACGCCCGTGAGGGAGCACGTTCTCGAGATAATGGCATACCTTAACAAGTTGGAAGTACTTGGTGCGGATTTTGATTGATTTCATATACCATTCCCTACCGAGAAGCTTTGAGTAGTTTCATCTGAACTGTCAGATGAATGAACGGACAAGTCGTTTGCCCGAGCTCTTGCAAGCTTTAGTTTCGGTGGAGGTGATAATGGAGCACCAGTTTAGTGCTATGGTGGCTAATGGTTCGTCTACCTCTTTTGGTCCCAAGGGAGGGAAAAAGAAGAAGAGAACCAAAGGCCGGATCCAAGCAAATCCAATTGTTGCGAAAGGCAAATGCAAAGGCAAGCATCGAAGGGGAAGTGTTTTAGTTGCGGTGAGAGAGGACAATGGAGGTCTGCCTGTTCCAAGCCTAAGAGGCTAGGAAAGTTAGGTAATTCACACACCTTAGTCGTCGAAACTTGTGAAGTAGCGTATGCTGTCTATTCGTGGATAGTGGATACGAGAGCTACTGATCACATTTGTTTCATGGGTTTAAGCTAACCCGACGACTTAACGGAAGTGAGATCCCCATCACATCGGGCAATGCTACGAGAGTGGCAGCTGAAGCAGTGGGAGAAGTGCGTCTATCCTGTGAAGATAGAGTTATGGTCTTAAGAGACGTTTCTCATGTTCCTAGTTTAGAAAGAACTCAACCTTCAGTTTCTAAACTGTTTGAATAGATACTCAGTTTCTTTTAATAAGGATGTTATTATTGCTTGAAACGATGAGTTTATCCGTTCCGGAACTTTAATGGATGATCTTTATACCATTATTTGGGCACACCACTCACAAAATTGAATCTAATAACACGTCGATTATTTCGAGTAATAAAAGAAAGCGTTCTTCGGAGATGAACGAAACACTTCTATGGCATCTTAGACTAGGTCATATTAATCTAAAGTGGATAGAGAGATTGGTGAAAGACGGATCCTTGGAATCATTCCAAGTCGAACCGTTTCCAACTTGTGAATCCTGTTTAGAGGGTAAAATGACCAAGAGGGCATTTGGAGCCAAGGGGAATAGAACTACGGAAGTGTTAGAACTCGTTCATACCGATATGTATGGTTCAATGACGATCATAGCAAGAAGAGGTATGAGTAATTTGGTGATTACTCAAGATACGGATACATCTACCTTATGATGCATAGGGAAAGAAGTATCAAGTCTCTACGATTTGTTCGTGGAGGCGAATACCTTAGCAATGAATTCTTGAACTACCTATCGGAATAAGGGATTGTATCCCTGTTGACCACATCGGGAACCCCTCAATAGAACGGTGTGGCGGAACGAAGGAGCCAGACTCTTTTAGAAATAGTCAGATCCATGATGAGTTATTCGGATTTACCCAAGTCGTTTTGGGGTAACGCCTTGGAAACAATGACTTATATTCTAAACTTGGTGCCATCCAAATCAGTTCCTAAAACCCCAATGGAATTGTGGACCGGGGCGCAAGTCCAGTCTAAGACACTTGCAGATTTGGGGTAGTCCGGCATACGTGCTAGACAAGGAATCCGGTAAATTGGATCCATGTTCGGAATTAAGGTTGTTTATAGGATATCCCATGGGAACGAAAGGGTGTATGTTCTATAGTCTCAAGGATTAAAAGACCGTGATTAGTTCGCACTTTAAATTCTTGGAGGAAGACTATATGAACAAAAGAAAGCCCAGAAGTGAGATTACCTTAGACGAGTTAAGAGGGCAAACTCCTATACCAAGTATACAAGATGATATACCACACGTCATACCTTCACAACCGGAACCCCGTCGTAGTGGGAGGATTGCAAGGTAACCCGAGAGATTCATGGGAATTGGAGAATCTTCGGATTTGATTCCCGGCGATGAATTAGACCCATGAACGTACGACGAGGCAATCCAAGACAAAGACGCGGAAGTGTGGCAAACCGCAATGGAAACCGAGGTGGGTTCGATGGATTATAATCAAGTGTGGGAGTTGGTTGATCCACCTAATGGGGTAGAGCCCATTGGATGCAAGTGGGTGTACAAGAGGAAAAGAGGACCGAATGGAAGGGTAGAGACCTTCAAAGCAAGGCTTGTGGCCTGTGGCCTGTAGCTATGCTTAAGTCCATCCGTATTCTCTTGTCGATCGCTGCGCACTTAGATTACGAGATCTGGCAAATGGATGTCAAGACAGCTTTCCTTAACGGAAGTCTTGATGGGATCTATATGCAACAACCCAAAGGTTTCGTTGAAAAAGGCCAAGAGCACCTCGTATGCAAGCTTAAGAGATCCATTTTATGGACTTAAGCAAGCGTCGCGTACTTGGAACCAGTGTTTTGATCAAGTTATTAAGTCTTATGGGTTTGTGATCAAAACAAGTTCGAAAGTTGTGTGTATAAAAGGTGTGACGGAACTGCGGTGGTATTCTTAGTATTATACGTAGACGATATTCTGCTCATTGGAAACAATGTAAAGGTATTGTCAGACGTAAGGGTATGGCTGTCAAATCAGTTTGATATGAAGGACTTAGGGAAAGCCGGTCACATCCTTGGGATCAAGTTCACTCGAGATCCAAGAGGAGGATGTTGGGTTTATCGCAAGTTTCATACAAAGCCACTGTTTTGAAGCATTTCAGCATGCAAGATTCCAAGAAAGGTTTTGTACCTTTTAGGCACGGAATCCATCTATCTAAAGAAATATGCCCTAAGACGCAAGTGGAGATAGATGACATGAAAGACGTTCCGTACGTTTCGGACGTAGGAAGTCATATGTATGCAATGTTGTGTACGAGACCGGATATCTGCTTTGCCGTGGGCATGATGGCAAGATATCAAAGTAACCCCAGGAAAGCACATTAGATTGCAATTAAATGTGTTCTTTAGTTTCTGAAAAGAACTTAGTATGGAATGCTGATTTAACAATCAGACAATCTAATTCCCATGGGATACACGGACTCAAATTTCCAATCAGACATAGACTCCAAAATACCTACCTCGGGTAGTGTGTTTTGCATGGGAGAAGGAGCCATGACATGGAGAAGTGATTTGCAGAAATGCATCGCAGATTCGACCATGGAAGCCGAATAAGTAGTTGCTTGTGAAGTAGCGAAAGAAGCGGTTT
This sequence comes from Ballota nigra, assembly GCA_947034835.1. NCBI lineage: Eukaryota > Viridiplantae > Streptophyta > Magnoliopsida > Lamiales > Lamiaceae > Ballota > Ballota nigra. The sequence goes on from OX344721.1 coordinate 44,800,030, forward strand.
GGCTCAAGTACTTCTTAGTGGACTTGGACGTTGTTCCGAATTTGCCCATCACAATCATTGTGCCGGAGCAGTTGCAAATTCAAGGGAACCGAGAGCCCACAAGGCCAGCAAACACATTGAAAGAAAACACCATCTTATACGAGAAATCGTTAAGAGAGGAGATAAAGAGGTGGCAAAGATAAATGTCGGAGGACAACCTAGTATATCCATTCACAAAGGGTCTGCCTCTGAGTACATTCGAGAGACATGTGGATGGAATGGGAGTCAAGACTATTGCCAATCTGCTTTAAGTATATAAGTGGGAGGAATTATTAGGTTAGTGTAGGTTGACATGAGATGTCACGTAGAGCTACTACACTAAGACATGCATGATGTATACTAAAAGCAGACTTTAAGTATAAGTGGGAGATTGTTGGAGTTATACGTGAAAGTATGCTTTTACTTTGTATAACTCGTGTATCAAACACTCGTTTTATGAAAATAATTCTTTTATCACATTTGCTTTAGTTATGATTGAATGTTGAATTTCTATTGCAAACTGTTCAATATGTAGTACGTGTTACATTGTAGTTAATGTGGTGATACCCGATCACGGAAGACGACATTAACAATTTACTTGTAACTAAACATACATTTTCACGACCTAGGTGGAATTGAACAATCCACCGTGAAAGGTCGATGTGTAAGGCTCAGATTGGTCTGTCTTGACTAAGAGATTGCACTAGCACATTTAGTATGTGTTGAAGAGGTCCTACAGCGAGGATAAATTCTTCTGTTCTGAAAGGTGAAGAATTAGACCTCAGTGGTTATTGATTTCTTAATCTTCGTCACTTAAATAGGACCGTGTGTGTTTAATAGTTACTGCTTTGATTCATGTTGGGTGAGAATCATTGTGACTTCGAACTTTGTGTCTTGGGCAGTAATATTAATCATACGACGGTTGCTAAGATTTAATACGGAGAAACGCGTGCGAGTACGGCTCGTGTGATTAGTCCCCTTGGTGGGCTCAGAAGTTTTATTGTACCAAATCTTGCAAGTGAAGAATTAGTTTCTTCGGTACGAATAATAATGTTGTGTTGTCTTTACTCCAAGGTGAAATATATTAATTAATTTAGAGCTATTCAGAAGCTCAATTAATTAATGGACTTGATAATCTTAAACGCGGGAAATAATAACCGGGAGCCCATATTATCGTAATATGGATTAAGATGGATATTGCAATATTAATTTATTAGTGGTAATAATTAATATTAATGGGCTGAATTATATTGGGGCTCAATATTGAAATTCAGAAGTCCATTAGGAGGTCCAATCTTAATTCTCCTTAAGGCCCCTCAAGTAGCCCATTAAGTAGCCCAATAATGATAAGGTGATTAAAATAAAAGAAAATAATTTTGCTGATTTTTCCTTTATATTTTTCGAAAATTTGGTTATTGGAGGAGATTAGATTTTGTTGATTTTCTTGGAAAGATATTATGGAGGATAAGTATTCTTGAAATACAAGATTATCTCATATATTCAAGAAGATCCAAATCTTGGATTCTTCTTCATAGAATTTTCGAAAATTAGCCCCCTAAATATGTAGGGTGAGATTTTTGTGGAATATTTTATTTTGGAGAAAAGAATATATGAGATATATTCAAGATTTCTTAGAGTCTAAGAAAAGATTTTTTCCAAGCCCAAATATCACAAAAATTTCGGCCCTTACATATTATAAATAGGGGATGATTATTTCATCCCCAAGCACATAATTCCATGTGTTGGAAAAATCAAGAAGCATATATATTTTTCTTTTTCCTTAGTTATTAAATTACTTGAAAGCGTCTCCCACCGGCGATCAAGTGAGGTGAAAAGGGAAATACTTGAGAAGGCTTTGGGTTGATAAAGCGAGATTATAATTGTCCCGTATATTCAAAGGCCAATTCTACATGAGGTACGTTAATCGCATATTTAATTGTTTATTCCGCTTAATTAAATATGTGAAATTAATTCAACATGCATGATGATAATTAGTTGTTGGAATTATTATTTGAATTAATTAGGATTAATTCATGCTAGTAATAATTGTATTTAAATTCGTATTTAAAATTCATCCCGAATAGATTCCGGGCACCCCTATATTTTCCCAACATGAACAACGAATTACTAATATTTCACAAAGTGGTGTAACTCAAGTGGTTAAAATCTCACTACCTATGATACAAAGGTTATGAATTCGAGTCACAACTTTATCCATAAAAAAAATACTAATACCTTATGTTGAAACAACTAATATCTTTAATGAGAACAACTAATACCACTTTAACTAATATCTTTAATAAAAACAACTAAATACCCTTTGGAGCTGATAACTTTAGTACAATTCACTGATACTTTTAGTTTAATTTACCAATACCCTTCAAACAAGTTTCATTATGAATATTGTTCACATAATACCTTCTCTTAAATATTATTTGTTAGGAGCATGCTTGAGAAAAAAATTGATTCGAATATTCGACTCAAGTATTCGTATATTTTCTAATAATTCGATATGAGTTTCAAATAAAATATAAATCACATTTACTGTAGGAAAAATATTCGATTCAAATTCGATATTCGGAATAATTTCACAAATACAAATTCAAACACAGTGGTATTCGACTCGATTAAATTCGTTTACATCCCTATGCGGTACTGGCCGCTGTCGCCCGGCGGTATGCAGCCTACAACCGCCGCTTGACACTGCGAGGCAGCGGGGAGAAGTGCGACTCGCCGGCGATGCGCGGCCGATCGCAACGCTTGGAGGTGCGCGACGGCACGCAGTGCGTTAGCGCGGTGGCTTACAGTGGAAGCTCGGCCGTTGGCTCACGGCCGTCAAGGCTGGCTTCGCTCATAGTAGAGTGGTGGCTCGTGGCGGAAGCTTGGTCGTCGGCCCGCGGTCGTCAAGGCTGGCTTCGCTCACTGTTATCGGCCCGCGGCCGACGTGGCTTGCAGTCGTCGATACCGGCCTTGGTTCGTGGCCGTCGGGGCTCGCGGTGGTGTTGCGCGGTCGTTGGCACCGGTGGCGGCGCATGGCCGTCGACGATCATGTATTATATATATTATTTTTTTCGGTCCAATTAATTAACAATTGCAAATATAATAATACAGATGCAATGTATAAATTGAGTGCACGATAAATTCATAGCACATAGGGATCTAGAAATTGAGACGATAATTAATTATCATGCTATTGAAAAATAAATTGAGATTCGTACCGATTAACTGCGAGCAGAGACTCGTGCTGATAACGTGTTGTAAATTATAAGCGTAAAGTAGAAACACCGGTTTGTTTACCCAATTCACCGATAACGACTATGTCTGGGGGCGTACCAAGCCAGGAGCATTCACTAATATTTCTGTGTGTATATAATATTGAGTACAGGGATCTATATAATAGAAAAACCCTAATCTAAACCTAAAACCTATTTAGGTTATGAAGCCCATTAGTAATGTCTACATCAAATCTTCTGGACTTGGTATATTAAATCTACTGAATTTATAACAAATATAGCACAAATGCATGAAATCAAATTATTTCAAAATAGAGGCTTTAAACTTTAAAGAGGTGAGGGGTGATTCACAAATATATATATATATATATATATATATATATTATTTTAAAAAATGGGGTGTGAAAGTTACTGTGGTGAGTCATAAATAGGAAAGTATGAAAGTTAAGAGGGGATAGAGGGATTAGAAAAATTGGATGGAGGGAATATCTTTTTAGGAAATGGTCTATTTATATTTTGAACAAAAAAAAGAGTATTTCTACTTATAGGATGTTGGGAACAACATTTTACATTACTTTCCATAGGTCTAAGGTTCGATATCCATAAAGTGCAATCAATTCATGAGATGGACCAGTCCATACAGAGCTAAGCTCTGGTTTGAAATGAGACCACCGCTAGTGAACGGTTAGTTATGGACCCCCGAATTAGTCGGCGAATGAGTCAGATGCCGAGTAAAAAAAAAAGTACATTATTTGCATATAATTTACAATTTTGAAGACGTGTGATCAAATTATTTGATTTGACGTTAAAAAATTGTTAAGTAAAATAAATTCTTCCCTCCATCTATAAAAACTAGGCAAAATATTTTGTGAACTATACTCACGATAACTATTACTGTAAACAATAATTTACTAATATCTTATATTAAAATAAGTAATACCATTTCAACTAATACTTTTAGTGAAAATAATTAATACCATTCAGAACTGATACCTATAGTGTAATTTACTAATATTCTTTCAAACAAGTTTCACCGTGAATATCATACACATAACACCTTCTTTGAAAATTATGCTCATATGCAGGGGCACAAATTTTAAGAAAAAATAGATAAAATAGGTCAAATAAGAGTATTTATAGGATATTGTGAGATCCATTTATAAATAAAATAATTGATGTGAGCCCGTGAGTGTGAAGTCAATTAATTAAATGATGGTTGAAATTTGAAAGATGATAATAAAGTGATTGTTACCGTAAAGAGAATGTGTATATTTTTTTGTGGAAAAGAAGTAATTTACCTTTGTAAAAAAATCTATAGTGAGTGGGCTTTTGGCCCACCATTGATTTGAGTTGGGTAGGATGATTTAGGTCCGACAAAAGACAGACTCCGCCAAAGGTTGGATTTTGGCGGGTTTTACCCGGCCCGTTTCAGATCTTAAATACACCGTCATTGGCAATTTTATTTTTTTTATCTACTTTATTTTATTCTGCACGTCCCGTTACCGCGACTTTGTGAAATACGATGGCGAAACCGGCGGTCGATTGGCGAAGCAACAGAGCGGCGGTTCAAGCCACTAACGATGATGCCTCTGCTAGTAAACTGTACGACCTTCTCCGTTCCCTTTCTTATGCTTTTGTATAATCTCGTGTTTGGGTTACTTAGTTTAATTGAGACGCGAATCACCACACGTTGTAATCACACTCTAATTATACGGTGGTATATTAATGGACGTGGAAGGATCATACTATGACGGAATTAGACGTGAAATAGCAGTAATGTATGATTGAAGTTATTTTTCTATTTTCCTTTTAGTTGGGGCTTGTTCCTAGATTAATGCTTTTGATCTCTTACTTTGATTTTTTCATTGCTTTTATTAATTCTGGTCGAACGTTTGGCTCATTTTGATATCATTGAAGCAATTTGAGTTTGGTGGAACCTGTGACACGATTTAGAAACCAACACTAGGAAATGCTAAAGACCACGTGGACATGCTTTTAAAACACTGATGTTGTATCATGTCGGCTACACTAGTTGTGTCGGTTGTTCATTTTTTCAAGGATTCATGTGGATGTTTAGTTCGCAATATCTTTTAGTTACAGATCTAGGTTAGCTGATTGATTATGACTGGCATTTTCTTTACTTGGTCAAGATGGTATCAATAAAACAAACAAATTGAAATGTTTACCTCACGCACATCCTTTCAATTGTTTGGCTGGCTCTTCTTCTTAACTTTTCATAATCGGTACCTGCTGTTACCAAGGAAATCTATAATTTCCTTATTTTCAATTTTAGTATCAGAAAAAGATCGTATTATCGATTATATGAACAAATACAAGAAAGAATAACTTGGTAGTATGTAGTACAATAGTAGGTGTAGCATTCTGTAACGGTACTTACTTCAAATGTTCTTGTGCCCTTTTGGGAAAAGAAGAGTAGTTGCTGAAAATTTACCGATAACGTGATCCCAATCTGAAAAGTGCAGTGTGGCACACTATTGCTACTTGTCTAACTTAACATATACCAGTTGCCGTAATCTCAATTAAGCAAGTAAAAAATGCCATGTGTTGTCATGATGATGTTAATAAATGTCATGCTTGCCCCTGCTACATGTATTTCTAGAACTTCATTTCGATATAAACCTGATGTGATTACAAGTAGCAATATCTTGATTGTACTAACTCCCACTGATGCTATCCAATTTGCTGTAAAAAGGTCTTGCATTAAAAAGGGATACATGAAAGATGATTACGTTCATCTGTTCGTTAAAAGGCCTGTCAGGAGATCCCCAATCATAAATCGTGGTATGATTTGGATATTTCCTTAAATTTCCTGACATTTCAATTTCTTCTAATATGGGTGATAACATGATAGTATTTCAGTAGTCAGTATCCATTGTTCTTTGTTTGCACATTGTATGTATAGGATATTTTGCTCGGTATGCTGCATTTCGGAAGCTTCTTTATCAGTTTCTTGACTGTGAGATAGACGGAGATGAGAAAGGCAACAAGAAGCAGATATTGTCCCTTGGGGCTGGCTTTGATACTACATTTTTTCAGTTGCAGGTGCTTGCATTTTCATGTGAGATATTAATTATTTCTTGATATAAGTTTGTTTTGGTGGAGCCTTCCACTATATATATATTATTATTATTATTATTTTTTATTTTTTTTACTTTTGGGGTATAATATGCCTCTCAGTACACGAGGATATTGGTGTGGTCTTATGAACCCTCTCTGCTTCTTGTTTTCAATACTGTGATTATATCTCCACACCATTAAATGTTAGTTATGAACCCTCAAGTGAAGTGTTGCTGTTTTCTACAGGATGAAGGGAGAGCCCCTTATCTTTACGTGGAATTAGATTTCAAAGAGGTAGAAATCATTTTCTCTTCTCCCTCCCTCTCCCATTACTTCCTTTTCACACAGAGACTAAGGAGAAGGCAATTGTCTACCATTTGCTTCTCTCTTGAATTAATATCTATCATTATAATCCATCTCATTATTACTTAAAGCATTGATTGAACCTATTCATTGGAACTTTTGACTTCTAGTTTATCTGACAGCCCTCGTGGTTCTCTTATTTATTAGGTGACACGTAAGAAAGCTGCTCTTATTGAAAACAGTGAGCTGAAGGGCAAAGTTGGTGAGGCCGCATTAATATCTCAAGGTAAGATGAAGATCATTTGGATTGCTGATGCTTGCTCTGACTTTAACAAGTGTCGGATTTTTTTAACATAATAATTCTCTTACAACCTTGCATCCTTGTGTTAATTTTTTTTGTTAGGATATGCTTTGCCTTTTCCCATTCACTGTTCTGTTCTATTATGGTTGGATGGAGAGACCTTTAACTTTTGCTTGGAAATAGAAATATTGTCTCTTTTTTTATTAACTACATCAGAAATCTGTAATGGAGTGGGTATATGCTGGGGCATAGTGTGAATAAGTTGCACGATCAATACGTGAATACACATAATTGGGTTGCTTTGCATATATTTACATTTTAGGATCTATTCCATAGCAGCAACTTGTTTCTCTACTCTTTATATATATTTACCATTAACACTTCAGCAAAAATAAGCTTATGCATTTGCTAGAATTTGACTTTTGTGGTAGCAAGTTTTGCATGCTCCTAAGTTATTGCAATATTTCATAGTTTCTGATCTTTTTTTTTTAATCTTAATTATTTGCTGTTTCTATTTTAGGAGCTCCACTTTTCTTGTTCTTTAGTTAAAAAAAAAAAAGAAAAGAAAAAAAAACTGCTATGAATGAAAGAAAGAATTCCTTGAGGCTTCTAGAGTAGTTTTGCATTATTGGCAGGAATTTTCTAGAGAGGTGAACTCAATTATTCATAAAATTGTGACCGAGCGTTTGAGGCTTCGCCAAAGGAGCATCATTGAATGAAGTCTCTTTCATTTTGATGGATAATTTATTTTGTGTTTTCAGTTTTTATTTAGTTTATGACTAATTATGGAAGTGCTGTCGTAATTTTTTTTTTCTGATTCAGCAGCAGGTACGTGGTCATACTATTTACAGAAACTTATTAAATTTTTGCCTGAATTTGTTCAGAGAATGGGGAAGTGCTTGGAGATCACTACAAACTCCTCCCAGTAGACTTGCGTGAGATACAAAAACTTGATGATATATTATCTTTGGCTGGTATAGATCCAAGGTATTTCTATTTTCTTTGAAACTTATTTCATTTACTTCATTATACTAAGTTCTGCATGAATCACTCTAGCAAAATCTGAAATTTTCTGTGCATTTGACAGTATTAGTTCTCTTTTCTTCATTTTTTCTTCCTATACTTCTGATGATAATTAACTGGTGAATTTTTTTGGATACTGTTTAAGTCGGAGCTAAAAACATTGCAGCTCAATAATTGTACTCTGAGATGGATATTCATGTGATATTAATTTTTATCATTTGTTATGTGTTATAGCTTGCCTTGTAATATTTGCTGTTATTAAGTTCAAATTTCTCCTCCCTATCCCTATCCTCCAATTACTCATTCAGTTGTTTATATATGCATATACATCACTTATTCAACTCTTTTCCTGGGAAAACTAGCCAGTTGCTCATGTCATGTGCTAAAGTGGGTGAATCAATTAATTTTTAGTTCATGTTTCTATTTTTGTGAGGAATGATATTGGATGTTGAAACTTTTACTTCTTTGATTAATTCAATCCTGCACCCATATATCTTTTTCAGAATTTAGTTGCATGCTCTTTTTGTCTAGTTCACTTTCTTTCATGTTATTTTTTGCATCTCCCATCTCTTAACCAATTCAGCTGTTTGTTCTAATGCTGTTATCAGGTTGCCAACTTTTATAATTGCAGAATGCGTTCTTATATACTTAGATCCAGAGTCAAGTCGTGCTATTGTTGGATGGGCTTCTAGAACATTTTCTACAGCTGTATTTTTCTTATATGAGCAGGTTATGGAATCTTTCAGTCTTCTCATTTTAGTTATGCTTGTTTATTAGTTCTATTTCTGATTTGCTCTGTTCTGTTCTATCTTATTTGATAATGTTCATGCTTCTTTCATTTTCTATTATTCAATTTAATTCCTTCAAAAAAAAAAAAAATTATTCAATTTAATTGTACTAAAATTGCTAAACATGTGTGCTGCCAACAGATTCATCCAGATGATGCTTTTGGACAACAGATGATAAAGAACCTGGAGGTATAGTTGCATATCTTAATATACAAATTAACTATGTATAGTATCAATGCTAATATATGCTTCCTTCCTTCATTCATTCTTTTTTTTTTTTTTTTTGGCTCAAGTTGCTTTCTCTGAACGGTAAGTGTTTTCCCTTTTCCACTTCTTATGCCCGAGTGAAATATAAGATTTTTATGAATGATTAGAACTTAGTAGTGAAGAGCCAGTCTCAGTTAACACTCCTGCAATTCAGTTCCCAAGCTGTCCAACTAAATCTTATTATTACCATCCTTTCCACTGTACGTAAAAAACAGCAGATTAGAGGGATGCAATTCCTTCCCAAGCATTATAAATTTGATCACTGAATTTTGAAGCACCTGCCCCATAATTTATACTGTGGTGGTGAAACTTGGCAATCTCATGCTCTCCAACACTAATATTGCAAAAGATTAAATAAAATCCTGAGGAAATTGCAACGATTAGTCATAACTCATTAGATAAGATATTGCAAAAGGTTTACCACAAACAGTTGGCTAAAATGTTTTTATCTTCTCAGAGCCGGGGATGTGCACTATTAGGCATTTATGCTACGCCAACCTTACAAGCAAAGGAAAGGCTTTTTCTTGATCAAGGATGGCAGGTATTCTCCCATTGTGACGCTACATTATCATTGTCATGGAGTGTTTATCAAGGTGGTGCAGGTTCAACTTTTATTTTTCCACTCTGCATCCTTGCATAGACTGAAAATAATTTCTTCTTTTTCTTGGATTACTTTCTGGGTTTCTTCTGTACTCATGCATGGCTTTTGTGCTTTCGTAACTATTAATGTCTTATGCTTGTATTTGGTTGAGGTCCTCTAGAGAGCTGTTGCGTGGGACATGCTGAAAGTTTATAGCACATTTATTGAACCCCAAGAAAGAAGGAGGTATATATTACTTAATTTATCTAATATATTAGAAATGTTGTTGAAAAAGCTGCTTTTTTGTCACATTTATGAGTCTTAAAATATATAGCAGAATTGCCCCATGAAGAGCTTATGCTAGATTAAAAGGATATCTATTTCTGTTTTTTGTTGCAATTTTTGAGGCTGCTGTGCTCATGATTTCTAAAATTTGAACTTTAGAGATCCTTTGAGGAAATAGAAATTGTGCCTCCAAGCAGAACAATCACCCTTCATCTGTCTCGTCAAACCTTCCAATCCTCCATTTCTTGTCTCATCTCCCCTTCAAAATACCGCAGTCCCCATTCCCTGTTTCCGTCATTGCTGAAACCCATGCCCAACTACTGACCTTTATTTTTACTGGTGAGATGCCAAGAAGCTATGAGGTTGTCAATGTGCTATTTGGGAATGTTCAGAAGTGTATATTTGTGCTAAATTCTGATCATGACGAGAGTAAACTTGGGGAAAGAAATAGTAACTGGCTGATATCATGGCTGGAGAAGCTGCAATATGGTGTTGGTTACTTAATGAATTTGGGCATACACAATTTAGGGCTCAATATCAATATTCACTAGGCCCCCTCCCAACCACACCGCATTAGATTCTTTATGAAGATTAGATTAGTAGAGGAAGTCAGGAAGCAGTATGATTGTCTGAAATTTTCAGTTACTTTTTGGAGATTCAAGGCCTTTCTCAGAAAGTGTCTTTGTATATGTTTAAAGATCTAGTTCTTTTCCAGATCCATGTGTTTTCTTTTGTTATGTTTTTAAATCCTCTTTTACTTTTCTATGATGCTTGTAGAACCCTTTTAGTCATTCTTATCCTCTACTTGGAATAGGATTGAACGGCTGGAATTGTTTGATGAGTTTGAAGAGTGGTACATGATGCAGGCAAGTATCTCATTGCTTTCTTCTATGATAGAGAAATTGCTTCTATCCTCTTCCGACATGAGAAAATAATGCATTTTGCATATAGGTCATAGGTGCTGTGGGATTATGTTGTCCCCGGTATCGGATGTTTTAGGAGAAAATTTCTAATAATTTCTGGGATGGGAGTGCCTAAAATTACTGCAATCTAAACTACTGTTGTGACCTGAATAGTGTTTCTGGCTTCTCAGCGTTTTACGATGTAAAAAATTTCACTTGATTTGTTCCATTAACTACTAAAACTACAAATTGTTCGTATGATGGCTTAAATCATATACGCCTAGGGTATATTATATTTACCAAGTAACCTGAAGATTATGTACCATGAAATGCATTTTCCTCACCTTTTGTGAACTTATATTTTTTGAAAAAAGAAATGGCTTCTGAATACATCCTTCCGTGGCTACAATCTATGAGAAACTAAGAAACATTAATATCATATTTAAACCTTTCTAATAATTCTGAATTTACATACTTTCAGGAGCATTATTGTGTAGCTTGTGCAATCAACGATGCAATGGTATGCCTTCTTCTCTGGTATATAAATCATTATTATTGGCCTATTGTTTTGTGTTTGGCACTCAGGATATATATCTACTTTTTTCCTGGTTACATCAGGGTCTATTATCGAATTTTGGTTTCCCCAGTGAGGAGACTGTGACGGGTTCCCCTACAGCAACAACCACATGATAACTGAGAGTCAGAGACTATCTCAAAACAATTCTGAGAGTCCATCATTAAATGAGAGAAAGCATGTATCTGGCATCTGCAAACCCACCACCTAGGATTCTTGGACTACCATTGACGGTTGATGAACCAGTATGTCCATTATCTCTTCTCTAGTTTCTATAAATGTTTGTGGATCAATATTTATTTTGTTGTAATTCGACTCCAGTGGGAATCTCCTTTTCGCTTGTTTGATGAAGAAACGTGGTTGAGCATTATTTATGGGGCCCGGAATGCGAATTCTCTCTTTTGGAAAAACTAACTCTTGCATACTTGATTCCTTTTCTAAATTGTGCTCCCTGAGTTTACTGTTTCTTGTCAGTATGAATTGCCCTTTGTTACTTTTTGGATCATGGAATTGGTAGAAGCGTTAATGTTGCATCATCACCCACTTGTGTACTTCTCAGATGAAGGAAAGTAGGGGCCAGATTATCATCATCTTATTTAAAGCAATTTTTTCTAATGTTGTATTGGTGGTGTGTACACTTTAAATTGGAGTTATCAAATTGTTGTTATTATTGTGTTTCTATGCCTGTAACTCTTACAAATCTAGATAGATTGTTCAAAAAAGAAAAATAGCTGATCTTGGGAAAATCATGATTGCTTATTATTTAGTAATTCATAAGTCTTGTTAAAAGATCTTCCAAAATACGGTATTGACAGAAGGAAGCCCAGCGTAGAACTGTCTTATAGTTGCTACGTTCAGTGAAACACATCAGTCTCTTCACATGTTTGTGTTCGTTCTTTAAAATATGTAAGACATGAGATAGAGCTGTACTTTAGTATATTAGTCATACTTGCCTTTAAAACATGATTGGACGGAGCTTTATATAAAATGGTAAATGAACCTGTTTCATATATTCAGACCGGCTCTTACAAGTTTTTGCCTTAAAAAAATTGGAGAAGGCAGGGCCCTTCACAAGAAAAAGGTAGCCTACCCGTAGCTGCACCACTTGGGTGCAGGAATAATCAGTGTATCAATAGGTGGGGGCTTGAACAAATTCCTCTTGGTTTGTTTTACCTTTTAAAGAGCAAGATGGGAATAGTTTCATTATCCTATATGGATTGCAGGATGTAAATACCATACATATAATGCGGTGTATCCCATCTTTAGGAAAACAAATATATGGGTGGTAGATGTTGCATTTATTTAGTGTGACATGAACTACATCATCTGTTATAGTAATTATAAGTTTGATGAATATTTAAAAGGCATACTCTGTGTGTGAAAAAGCATGCCTTTTCTGAAACTGTAATTAAATAATTAAAAGAGATAGGAACCTAAATAAAAAACAAGGTGGGTGCAATTTTTGAGAGTTGGGACCTTGAGAAAAAAGGGGTGTGGAGAAGAAAATTTATCTCACATATTTCAACCTTTTACTTTCGCCCCCCCTAGTTGTCTTTGATTCCTTTATCCCAATAAAGGAATCCACTCAACAGGGGCACATTGGAAGATTAAAGGGCGCTTTTTTGGGCTCTATGGTTGAAAATGTTTTGAAGAAAAGCTAGGAATCCCTATCCCTATCATGAAATATTTCTATTAAATCTTGGAATGTTCAAAAGTTTTTAAGAATAAGTTCTCTAGGTTAACACTTAGTAGCCCGTTGTGTTTGATGCTAAAACAGGGGGGTTTTCTTATTTTAATAGATGTTTCATTTTTTATTTCAATATGTCGAGCATATTATGCGTATAAAAAGTAAATTACATACGTGACTTGTATTAGTACTATTAAAGTGGGTAAATTGCGTCAAACTCCCTGTGGTTTGAAATATCGGCATAAAACTCCCTTGTGCTTTAGTAATTGCGCCAAACCCCCTTATGGTTTTATAAATAGGGTATGAAACCCCCCTATGGTTTATAAATATAGCATGAAACCTTACTGTGGTTTATAAATATAACATTAAACCCCCAACTATGTTAAGATTAAGTGCAATTCACACACTTTATGCAAATTTTAGTGGTTTATTTTATTTTATTTTTAATATATTGACACAATTATCCCTCCATTAACTAAATTAAATGTTCCTTCTATTATGGATTTATTTAAGTTTTATTTTTATTTTTTATAATCTTATGCTTTTATATAGTTAATTTATTTAATATTTATTGTCTATAAAATATTATAAATAGACAAGAAGTGAAATACTTTAAAAAAATCCTCTTTATATCTAATTATATATTAATATAGCATTTAGTAAATAATTTGTAGTTAGAAATATTAAGAAAGTACAAATAAAAAATAAAAGAAATTGGAACCTACCCTGGACACTTCTCGTTCTAAAGAAAATCAGCAACAACAAATTTCTTCTTGGTCAAGTTTTTGTATGTTCACAATAAACAAGTTTTTTCAAAAAATTCACAGATTCTTTTTTTAAAAAACTGTATAATTTTTTTAAATTTTACTTGGAGCTAAACCCTAGTTTGCGTTTAAGTGTTTTATGAAAGAACGTCATCAGGTCAGAAGTATATAATAGGTCACACGGGTTAGAAATTAACACTATTAATTTTTTAAGAAAAAAAAAAGGATCTTGTGCTATATTTATAAAACTATATTGGACGCAATTTTTAAAGCATAGGGGTTTCATGCTGATTTTCCAAACCATAAGGGGGTTTGGCGCAATTTACCCCTATTAAAGTTGTAGATTTGAACATCATTTAAAATAGGAATCAAACTTGGGAAAATAAACAACGTATGATACTGAGAAATAGCCACCTCTGTTTTTGCTTTAATCTAAAAAAAAAAAAAAAAAAAAAAAAAGGTTAATGTGCGAGTTTACTATCAAATTTATTTTTCAGATTTTTTATTGCTGGTTTTATTATTAAGGATTAGTATCAGTTATCTGTCCAATGTTGAAACTAAACTCCGAAATGAAATTTAGTTTGACCTCAACCGCAGCTCTCTTTGCATGTCATGTCATAGTGTTAAATTGTATGATCAACATTGTATTAATCATATGTTAACATGGTTACTGGACCAACTTTTATTATCACTCGATATAAAGAAAAGTCTACGGGTCATTATTTAATTTATTGTATTATTATTTTTATATTATATATATATGTATATACATATATTGCTATTTCTTATTCATAATGATAATATATTCTCCACATACCTCGAACATTTTCTTGACTATATTGCTTTGAATATGCCATCTTTTTCAGAAAAGGCCCAAAAAGGTATGGAAGGGGTTGATTACTTGATTAAAGGAATGAAGTTAAATACCAATTGGCAATAGGCCCCCACTATGATTCATCTTTATCTCAATTTTTAGACTTGCTATGGTTGCCCTTTTTATCTATTTGACCGAAGATAAAAAAGAAAAACACACGATTTTTTTTTTCTTTTCTATCTACACTCTCATTAATCAACTCCATAGCAGGAGACATTTACTATGTAATAGTATGAAATTTATATTTTACTAGATCTTGAATCCGTATATTACGCGACTTTATAAATATTACTCCCTCCGTCCCGCTTTAATTTGCACACTTTCCATATTGGGTTGTCCCACTTGAATCTGCACACTACCAAAAAAGGAAACATTGATTTACGTGCACACTCACAAACTTATACACATATTTACCCATATGTCATTACTTTATTAAAAAAACACACTTTATTAATAAATGTGCCATCTTGTAGGGTGTAAATTAAGGCGGGACGGAGGGAGTATATTACTAATTTTAAATTAAATATTTTAAAATTTTAATTCAGCTAGAATTATGTTTATCCTCTTAATTATAAAATTATTTTATCTTAAGATAAATTTATGACCTTTAATTGATTATTGTTTTAATTAATTTAAAATTATAATTTTAAGGAATAGATTGACTAAAAAAATAGATAATATATTTAGAGTGAACAACCAAAATCAACCATTTCTTATATTATGATATACAGATACAACCATTTAATAGATGATTACATTGTAATTTATCTAAAATAAGACACAATTCATTAATCAATTGTAAATTTAAAAAAAAAAAACCAAAAAAATCATTTTGTAAATCGAACTAATACACAAATGGAGGCTTTAGAAAAGTAGGGAGTGATTCATAAATTGATTAAAATTGGAGAACATAAATAGTTGAGATTATAAATTAGGATAAATATAATATCATATATAGCGCAAATGCATGAAATCAAAGTTGTTGACAGGCATTTTTGTATGGATAAATATATGTGGCTATTGGGGTTATGCCCGACAAACAATAAAAGTAATCAAACATGAACGGTAGGGGAAGAACGAAATGAGAGCTTTTTGCATATATGATGAATGAGGGGAAAAAATGTGAACCCTTACAATGAGGGGGTGACCTTCTATTTATAGAGGTTCACCCCCAAAGGTCCAAAAGTGGCCCTAAACTCGTCTTAACCCTTTATTTTAGGGATTTATTACAATATCAATCTAACAATCAACAGTAGACCTATAATATATAAAATGCTCTTTTCTGATGTAGACCCTCGATCTTGTCGGGTCAGTGTATCTTCGGGAAACTGACCTCCTGTCAGGCGATGATATTTCCTGCTGTAACAATTGCCCCCAAGATTGGGCTCTGATTGTGGCCAGAGTTCGATCTCGATCTGTGCTTCAAATAGGTTTTGCCCCCGAGCCTGAAAACAGGATAGCTCGGATGCCCCGGGGGAATCTTCGACGACAGGGTCCGTGATGGGCAAATCTTTTGAGTCATCTTCAAATTTTTAAACTTTCGAAACTGGTTGGGTTAGGGGGGTACGATCTTCTGTCGTGCCCCCGAGTCGAGAATAGTGATGTTAAATTAATACAGAGTTCTTGCAATGACTGACATTGATTTTAATAACTTAGCGATAAAAGTCGCAATGATAATTAATGAAGTGTTTTGGCCGCTTGCGGGCAGCGACTTTATGAACAAGAGATTGATTTGACAACCTATTTTAATTGACTTAACAAATGAAAAACTAGTGAAGTGCTCTAGCCGATTGACGGGCAGCGACTTCACGAATACGTGATTGAACTAACAATCGATGAATTGATTAATCAGTGATAAAAATAGTGAAGTGCTTTAGCCGATTAACGGAGAGTGACTTCATGAATACGCGATTGAACTAACAATCGATGAATTGATTAATCAATGATAAAAATAGTGAAGTGCTTTAGCCGATTAATGGACAGCGACTTCACGAATACGTGATTGAACTAACAATCGATGAATTGATTAATCAGTGATAAAAATAGTGAAGTGCTTTAGCCGATTAACGGACATCGACTTCACGAATACGTGATTGAACTAACAATCGATGAATTGATTAATCAATGATAAAAATAGTGAAGTGCTTTAGCCTATTAACGGGCAGCGACTTCACAAATACGTGATTGAACTAACAATCGATGGATTGATTAATCAATGATAAAAATAGTGAATTGCTTTAGCCGATTAACGGGCAGCGACTTCACGAATACGTGATTGAACTAACAATCGATGGATTAATTAATCAATGATAAAAATAGTGAAGTGCTTTAGCCGATTAACGGGCAGCGACTTCACGAATACGTGATTGAACTAACAATCGATGGATTGATTAATCAAAGCGTTCAAGACGCGATATATCATGGCCACAAGCGGGCAAAAGTGATGCGGGTTAGTCGACGCCGGTGAAGGCGGACTGATTGATGTCGTTAAGACGGACAAATCAACGTCGAGAAATAAATTAGTTGACGCCGGTGAAGGCGAACTAAACAACACCTCGCCCATTAAGGCGGAAAGTCAACGCCTAAAATGTGGACTGGATCCACGCCGAGAGGCGGATTAGTTGACGCCAGTGAAGACGAACTAATCAAGGCCGAGTGACGGATCAACTTGAGAAATAGATTAGTTGACACCAGTGAAGGCGAACTAATCAATATGTCAACGCCTAAAAGACAAACTAATTAACGTCGAGAAGACGGATTACTTCACCAATCCAGGCGGAATGTCGACGCCTAAAAGACGGATTAACTCGAGAAGTAGATTAGTTGAAGTGCTTTAGCCGATTAACGGGCAACGACTTCACGAATACGTGATTGAACTAACAATCGATGGATTGATTAATCAAAGCGTTCAAGACGCGATATATCATGGCCACAAGCGGGCAAAAGTGATGCGGATTAGTCGACGCCGGTGAAGGCGGACTGATTGATGTCGTTAAGACGGACAAATCAACGTCGAGAAATAAATTAGTTGACGCCGGTGAAGGCGAACTAAACAACACCTCGCCCATTAAGGCGGAAAGTCAACGCCTAAAATGTGGACTGGATCCACGCCGAGAGGCGGATTAGTTGACGCCAGTGAAGACGAACTAATCAAGGCCGAGTGATGGATCAACTTGAGAAATAGATTAGTTGACACCAGTGAAGGCGAACTAATCAATATGTCAACGCTTAAAAGATGAACTAATTAACGTCGAGAAGACGGATTACTTCACCAATCCAGACGGAATGTCGACGCCTAAAAGGCGGATTAACTCGAGAAGTAGATTAGTTGACGCCGGTGAAGACGAACTAATCAATACGTCAACGCTTGAAAGACGAACTAATCAACGCCTAAAAGACGGATTACCTCGCCACTCCAGGCAGAACGTCAATGCCTAAAAGGTGGACTAATCAACGCTAGGAAGGCAGATTAACTCGAGAAGTGGATTAGTTGACGCCGGTGAAGACGAACTAATCAATACGTCAACGCCTGAAAGACGGACTAATCAACATCGAGAAGACGGATTACTTCGCCAATCTAGGCGGAATGTCGTTGCCTAAAAGACGGTTTAATCAACGCCGTGCAGGCGGAATGTCGACGCCAAAAAGACAGATTAATCAATGCCGAGAAGGCGGATTACTTCGCCAACCCAGGCGGAATGTCGATGCCAAAAAGACGGATTAATCAACACCGAGAAGGCAGATTACTTCGCCAACCCAGGCGGAATATCGACGCCAAAAAGACGGATTAATCAACGCCGAGAAGGCAGATTACTTCGCCAACCCAGGCGAAATGTCGATGCCAAAAAGGCGGATTAATCAACACCGAGAAGGCGGATTACTTCGCCAACCCAGGCGGAATATCGAAGCCAAAAAGGCGGATTAATCAACACCGAGAAGGCGGATTACTTCGCCAACCTAGGCGGAATGTCGACGCCTAAAAGGCGGATTAACTCGAGAAGTAGATTAGTTGACGCCGCTGAAGGCGAACTAATCAATACGTCAACGCTTGAAAGACGGACTAATCAATGTCGAGAAGATGGATTACTTCGCCAATCTAGGCGGAATGTCGTCGCCTAAAAGGCGGTTTAATCAACGCCGAGCAGGCGGACTACTTCGCCAATCCAGGCGGAATATCGACGCCTAAAAGACAGATTAACTCAAGAAGTAGATTAGTTGACGCCGGTGAAGGCGAACTAATCAATACGTCAACGCCTGAAAGACGGACTAATCAACATCGAGAAGACGGATTACTTTGTCAATCTAGGCGGAATGTCGCCGCCTAAAAGACAATTTAATTAACGCCGAGCAGGCGGATTACTTCGCCAATCCAGGCGTAATGTCGACGCCTAAAAGGCAGATTAACTCGAGAAGTAGATTAGTTGACGTCGGTGAAGACGAACTAATCAAAATGTCAACGCCTAAAAAGATGGACTAATCAACGCCTAAAAGGCGGATTACCTCGCCACTCCAGGCGGAACGTCAACGCCTAAAAGACGGACTAATCAATGCCAGAAAAGCGGATTACCTCTCCACTCCAGGCGGAACGACAACGCCTAAAAGACTGACTAATCAATGCCAGAAAGGCGGATTAACTCGAGAAGTAGATTAGTTGACGCCGGTGAAGACGAACTAATCAAAACGCCAACGCCTAAAAAGGCAGACTAATCAACGCCTAAAAGACAGATTACCTCGCCACTCCAGGCGGAACGTCAACGCCTAAAAGACGGACTAATCAACGCCAGGAAGACGGATTAACTCAAGAAGTAGATTAGTTGACGTCGGTGAAGACGAACTAATTGATATGTCAACGCCTAAAAATGCGGACTAATCGACGTTAAGAAGACGGATTACTTCGCCAATCTAGGCGGAACTTCAACACCTAAAAGGCGGACCAGTCAACACCTATGAAGGCGGACGAATGTTTGTAGTTGAAAGGTGTGACCATTTTTAAATATTGAGTTATGTACTCGGTGAGCAACCTCAATGATTTTTCGATATTATATTCAAAGTTTTAAATAACTGATTGTACTTAATAATTATACTCAGTGTCAAATAATTTATTTTTAATATCACAAAATGAGCATAGGATGTGCATATCCATGCCCCCGTCTTTTAATGTATTTAAAAACTTACGAGTTGCGATATACATTAAAAGGAAGTATCCAATGAAAATTGTATTTCAAAAATTGCCCCGCTTTGAATTTATATGAAATTTGCAAGTTGTAATATATATTAAAAGAAAGTTAGCAGATAAAAATTGTATTTCAGAAAGTTGCCCCGATTTGAATTTTTGAAATACGAGATATATGCCCCCGCTTTTAATTTATTTGAAATATGAGATTGCGATATATATTAAAAGCAAATTATTGGAATAAACCTGATTTGAGTGGGCAAATGACTGCCCGTAGATTTTCGTTGATGAAGAGGCTCTGGATGCACATCTCAAAAGTTATTGCCCCAATTTTTTTTAACTGCATCATTTCAGCGCATACTGATATGCGGGCTCTTTCCTTTCATTTGAAAAACAGGCCCAACAACTTAATTAAGCCTGACCCATTAGTATCATTTGAGAGATGGCCCCACTAAAATAAATAGAAGGCCCAATTCTATCAAATATATCTTGGCCCAGCAGTGGAAAAAAAGTTAGGCCCAGTCTTCAATTTGGGATATCACAGTACACAGTAAATCGTCAAACACCCAAAATTAATTTCGCAATACCCATGTCGAGATTTATGGAGGTTGGGCGGCGGTACTCTGGCGACTGAGTGCAGAGGTCGGGCAACAGCGTGGGAAGGCTGGCCGCGAGGCCCGACTGTGAGGTGGGGTTGCCCGGTGACGATGCCGGGAGGCCGCATTGGGCGGTGTGCGCGTGCTGGACGGCGTCGCGGGGGTTGCGACGGCTCGGGGAGGCCGCACTGAGCGGCGACGCGGGGATTAAGGTCGCGCTGGGCGGCGTGCGCGGTGAGAGCGTGCTGGGCGGCATCGAGCAGCAGGGCGGTTGCGGTGGCGGCTAGCGGCGAGAGGTGTGCGATCCGGTAGCGGGGATGAGTGGCGGCTGAGGCCGCTCCTCGGCGGCACGAGGCGGCTTGTAGTGGGCGGCGATGGCGGAGGCTGCGGCGGGGACCGCAAAACCGGCGGTGCGGGGAGGCCTCACAGGAGGAGTGGCGGTGAGCGGCGAAGAAGCCGGGGGCGCGGGGGGCCCGTGCAAGGAGGCTGGTCGCGAACGGAGGCTCGGCGGCGAGAGTTTGCACTCGAGGCGAGAAGAGGCCGCTGGGTACCCGATAGTCGTTGGTCGCAACTTGTACCCGGAGGCCGTGATGGCGGCTAGCTGGGAGGCACGGTCAGTGGGGAGGCCGTGGGTGTCTGCGGGCAGCGAGCAGGTGGGCTGCTGCGGGCGGCGTGCTGGGTATCGCTACCCGGAGGCTGAGGTCACCGACTGGCGTCGGGGCGACCATGGCGGTGCACGAATCGAGGTTTGTGGGTAGGTGTCTCAGGAGGTGTGTCAAAAGTAGACTGAAAAAGCTGCACTGACGTTGAAAGGTCAGCACAACAATCGATGTATGCGGTGGGGGTTTTCGAACGAAAAATGGTAACCCTTTCCTTATCTTTGCTTGAACATTCAACAACACCGGGTCTGTAGTCCGGCAGGCGACGGAGGTGGACAGAAAAGACCAGAATTTGGGAGGAAAAAAGTTGGGATGGCGGAGTGGCGGCCTTGGTGGAGTCTGATGGCTGACGGGAGAATGCCGGCGCGTTTGGCGACTCCGGCGGCTGAGCTCCGTCGCCGGAAACGATGGGGAAACTCCACCGGAAAAGACAACAACTACATTTTCTTTCTCTTTGGCTAGCTGTTGATGTAGCTTATGAAATGAGATTCTTGAATTTCTTGTTTTTCTCTCTTTGGCTAGCTGCGTGCGTGAGTCTTGCTGTAGTAAGAAAATGGATTTTGGTTTTGTTTTCTTTGAATGTTGTTTTGATGATTCGGTTTGGAACAGATTTGTGAAAATGCTTGTAAGGCTTTTGATTTGATTTTGAGGAGAAGATCTTCGTGTTCATCCCTCGAGATGAACATGTATTTACCCTTCTTCTAGCGCCAAATTGTTGACAGCTATTTTTGTATGGATAAATATATGTGGCTATTCGGGTTATGCCCGACAAACAATAAAAGTAATCGAACATGAACGGCAGGGGAAGAACTTTCGTTCTTCCCTTGAATGAGAGCTTTTTGCATATATGATGAATGAGGGGAAAAAATGTGAACCCTTACAATGAGGGGGTGACCTTCTATTTATAGAGGTTCACCCCCAAAGGCCCCAAAGTGGCCCTAAACTCGTCTTAACCTTTTATTTTAGGGATTTATTACAATATCAATCTAACAATCAACAGTAGACCTATAATATATTAAATGCTCTTTTCTGATGTAGACCCTCGATCTTGTCGGGTCAGTGTATCTTTGGAAAACTGACCTCCTGTCAGGCAAGGATATTTCCTGCTATAACAAAAGTATTTCAAAATAGAGGTTTTTGAGAGGTGGGGGTGATTCACAAATAAATATATAGATTTACTACCATTTAAAATTATTATAATATCAATAAATACATATCAGTAAATATATATAGCGGTATCAATTTCATTCTATGAACTAGTTTTATGGGAAATATATTCTTTTGTCTAATATGATTGTAAATTATATTACACTGGGATAACCATGCCTATAGTATTATGGAAGGCTCCAGTTAATTTACTTAAAATACAAAGAAAATACTAGTATTATTCTAGACTTAAACTACCAATTAAAATAATTTTTTATCAATATTGTCCTTAATTAATTAGACTGTGAATAAATTCCTAAATTAGAGGAAAGAGAGATGTAAGTTTTTTTTGAAAGATTAATTTTTTGAATTGAAAATTAATAGGGGTAAGATTGAGATATTTGACAAAATAATCAAAATAATGTGTAGCAAAAATTAGCATAAAAAGCTATGATGATATGTATTAAAAAACAAAGGGGGTATTATTGAAGATCTTGGGCATATAAAATATAGTATTAGTATGTTATTTAATTTGTTTATTATTAATTATAGAAAGCAAGAAATCTTTGTGACATGGTAAATGTTAATCCCAAGCACCTAGCTAATAATAGGATTACAGCTATAAGCATGAGCCTACACAGTGTCTTCTTGGAGGTACAATACAAAGATCAAAGATCCCAAACTAGATAAAGACAACACTTCACAAGATAAATCTTTGTTGTAATTATACAAATAATCAGTCATTATAGCTAGCCTATAATTTTATATTAATCAATAATTTACAATTCAGAATTTAAAATATGCACATGGGCTTAATCCCAGATGCAAAATCTACTGTTCCGTTTTTTTCCCTCGTAACAGTCTAGATTTCGGCTTCGTCTGATTTATCTGGACGAGAAAGACTTCCGATGTTTCAAATTTAATTTCAAAAAACTGTAGTAGTATTTAAATAGAATAACTTTTACTTATTCTAAAAAATACTGATTACGGACCAATTAATACTGTTTAATCAAAGCAGAACTAATATTGGTAGATGAAAATAACCACTTCCTCCCTTTTTTTTCCTATGTAACAAGTCATTTTTATCTTTTACACTATTTTTTATTTATATATATCAGTTTGATGTTTTTTTTATTAAATATCATACGCCTATTAATCTCCTCCTCTCTTTTTTTCTCCACTAATCTTACCATTTATATTTCCCATGATTTAGGGATTTTAAGAATAATATTGATAAAATTTTATAATCTTAATTTGTTATTTTATTTTAAAATGACGTCTAATAAAAAAAAGAGGGAATATTACTTTTTCCATCTCACAAAGATGATCCACGTGACGAAATGGTATAACTCTAATGCTTAAAGTTCACTTCTTATGGCCAAAAGATTATGTGTTCGAGTCATAGTTGTACCGATAAAAAACCAAAGATAATACCCACTGCTTATGTGTCATTAACACATTCGCGGTGTGTATATAATATTATGTCCACATGTGATCATTTCCGTCCTATTTATTACCCCTATTTGTTTTATCATTATTATTTTTTGTATTCAATAAATAAAGATATATAAAAAATTTATGAGTCAAATTTAGAATTTAAAGCACTAATAAATTACTAATAGGGCGGGGCTATTCACCCACACAAAAATATTTTGTTCACCTATTTTTTATTTTGAAAAAAATATTATTAATAAAAAATACTAAAATACCCTTATATAATAAAACAGACATAATTTATTAAATAATCCTACTTTTTAAACCACATAAAATTTCTAAACCACTCACAAACACACATACTCACTTTTTTTTTCCCCACACAAGTGCTCTTTCACAAACATCAAAACCATTAATATAATAAAATAAAATTAGTTAACTATAAATAATATACATACAATAGTAAATGATATTTTTTTTTCTATGAATGTATTTACAGGTGTAAGAAAATTAAATAGGTCTTCTTCATATGGTCTAGAGAGGAACACCGAAAAAAAATTGAAAGAAAGAGGAATACGATGAATGGTGGTTTTGGGTTTGGAAGAAAGAGAAATACGATGAATGATGATTTTGGGTTGGGATGTAGTTTCAAAGTTTATTTCGGGGAGGGGTTATGAATTCATTTACAGGTGTAAGAAAATTAAATAGGTCTTGTTCATATGGTCTGGGGAGGAACACCGAAAAAAATAGGAATATGATGAATGGTGGTTTTGGGTTGGGATGTGGTTTCAAAGTTTTTTTTTTGGGGGGAAAGGGCATGAGGGTGGTTTAGGAAGGGGAACAATGAAAATGAGGGTGGAGTGTGCAATTTTGTTAACTTTAAATTACAAAATTAAATTAGTGAGTGTGTATATATTTAGTTGAGTGATGTAAATTATAATTAAAGTTATAGTTGTAAATTTTAAGGAGGTGTAGTAAAAAAAATATAGTTAAAATATATAGTGGATTAACCTAAAAGTATGTAAATAAAGTAAATGTGTGGGCGAAAATAGTTGCACGGTTACTAATATATCATTTGCTTCATCCCAATACAAGTTTGGCATGCCCTTTTTGAAGCTTGTTGACCCACCGTATCAAATAATTATTCTTCTATTTTAATTACATTAATTGTCACTCCTCTTGGTTTTTATTATTCCCACCATTCACTTTATTTTCGCATTAATGGTGTAATATCACATTTATATTGATACTTCATAAACTCCACAAATCTTCCCATAAAAAGTTGTATTAAGGGCTAATTTTTTAAAATATTGTGTTTTGAAAATCTAATTATGAAATTGTTGTGGTTTTGAGAAGTGTTACCAAACTAAGCACAAACACGATTTTCCTGACAAATACTGATACAATAGGCAGTTCACAGTACCAATTTCACGCACATGTCACTAAAAGTTTTTTTTTAAAATAATAATATTTTCACAGCACCAATATATAGGCATATTTTTAAAATATTGTGTCATAAATATAATTTTAAAATACAATATTTTAAAATTACATTTATGACACAGTATGCCTCGTCGAAGTCCACCACATTGTGGCACGGGAGATCATAAATAGTGATTGTATGAAATAATGAACTAATCTATTAATTTTAGTTGGTAGTTTATTTTGTGCATGCAATTTTAATTTTTTTTTTATGTATACAAATTGATTAAACTTGAAATTAAAAATTATTTAGGAAAAATTATATTTTCAAAATGTATCCATAAAACATCATTATAACCAAATGCAATAATATATTTATAAATTATTAAATCATTATCTCATTATTAAAACCAATCATTTTATAATTGAAAACATCATTATTAAAAAAAAAAAAAATTAGTGGCATGTGCGTGAAATTGGAACTGTGAACTCTGACATTGTGTCAGTATTTGTCGAAGGGAAATTGGCCACATAAGCAGTTTCCACTGGAAGTGGAGACTGCAAACAAATCTCCACTTCTACCCGTGTTTGCGTTTAGTTTGGTAACACTTCTCAAAACCACAACAATTTCATAATTAGACTTTTAAAACACAGTATTTTAAAAAATTAGCCTGTATTGAGAGTAAGAGAATAATACTCCTTCCATTCCAATTTTGTTTATCCAAAAGCCCAAAAAAGAAGATTTTATTTTGTTTATTCATTTCCTAAAATGGCAAAAAACAATACCACTTTTTCAAATTCAACCTTCAAAAAACTACTTTATACTAAAAAATATTAATAAATAATTTTTAAAAAGTTACTTTATATTAAAAAAGAGTATGTATAGAGTGAAATTGGTTTATTTATGAATCATTGAAGGGTATTAGTTGTTTTCACTGAAGAATATTAGTTGTTTTTACTGAAGAGTATTACTGGTTTACACTGAAGAGTCTTAGTTTATTTTCACTGAACAACTAAGACTCTTTAGTGTAAATCAGTAATACTCTTCAGTAAATACAATTAATACTTTTCAATGAAAACAACTAATACTCTTCAGTGATTTATGTATAAACCAGTTTCACTCTATACTTTGTCATTAAAAAATAGGCACCGGCTAAATAAACCCCCGAATTTTCTATACATACCCAAAAAAAAAATCAGGCAAAAATATCCTCACAGTAAATATCTATAATACCCTTAGTACCATTCTTAAATATGTATTATATGATAAATAACAAGAAAACATATATATGAATGTAATCAATTGAAATACAACACTGGTTTCACTTTTTTGGACCGAAGAATATCAATGACAATTGGGATAGGGCAAATCTTTCTTCCGATCCGGTTCGTTTGATGATATATACTTCATAACATTATTACGCAAAAACTCTACCACACCACTCACAAAGTTATATCATGGAACTAATTGGTCAATTGCAGAAAAACAAAATTCACAAAGAGAGAGAAGATAAGATTTTAGAGAAAATCACAAATCAACGGCAGAAGAATTGAGAACTCAAAACATGATGCAGTAAATGAATTTTTTTCTTAAATATAATACCAAGTGATGGTAAACAAAATGATAATTCCTCGAATCAAGTGAATTTTTTACTGGAATGAAAAATTGAAATTGGATCTCTTGAAATTTCATTCTTATAATATTTGTCCTTCTCCATTGAATACTACAAAAAGCAAGGGGTTGATTTTCTCCATCTATTCATTTGTCATCAAACCCTGATTCATTTCTTGTAGTGATGTTATCAATTGTGTGTCATCTGCAAAGAAGATTCTGCCATTATTATGAAGAAGTTATGTTCATGAATTTATCAAAGCTGACTTAGTTCAAGCGATTTTTTTTTTTAAATTTAGAATCTGCAATAAGGGTATATTAGTCCAAATTGGGGTATGTATAGTAAAATATATTCATTATATATTTTAAATGGGGTGTAAATAGTAAAATGAGGTTCATATAGTATATTCGGGGGAGGGGGGGGGCATGTTTAGCCGTACCCTAAAAAATATTAATAAACAATTATTTTCTTAAAAATTGTGATATTTAGAAATGAATAATCTAAATTAGACTAAATATTTAGTATGAATCTCTAAAAATATATATAAATCAAAAGGTAGAATGAATGTGCAGAAGAATTTAGTATTTAGGATGAGAAGCAGGTTCCTGGTTTTGCAGTGTTTGTTTTGTTGTTGAGGTGGAGGGAAGGAAATAATTTAAATCTTATAGCAATTAGCAAGAGCAGCATCATTTTTATAATAAGCAATACTATTAAATGAGTTATTTAAGTGGAGAAGAGCGACGCGACGCCATTGGAATTGGAATTGGAATTGGAATTGGAATTGGAATTGGAGTGGCAGTGGCAGTGCGAAAGAAATGACATCAATGCCTTAACCCGATCGACCTCCTCTCCTCTCCTCTCCTCATACTTCCTTTTTCCTCATTTTTCAAAATGGGTTGTACTGCCTCCAAACTTGATAACGAGGACACTGTACGGCGCTGCAAGGAGCGCCGCCGCCTCATGAAGGAGGCTGTTTACTCCCGCCACCATCTAGCCGCCGCCCACTCCGACTACTGCCGTTCCCTCCGTGTCACCGGCTCCGCCCTTGTAGCCTTCGCCTCCGCCGAACCCTTCTCTGTTTCCGAGCACTCCCCTGCCGTCCTCCTCCGCACCTCCGCCCCTCGCCGCTCCCCCTCCCACTCTCCTTCACCGTCTATTCACCCGCCTCCTCCGCCACCACCAATGTCCACCGCTTCCTCTCATTACTCCTACAAACCACAGCCGCGTCGGAAGAAGTCCATGAAACTGCCGCACATTCTTTCCGACTCAAGCTTCACCTCCTCCCCCCCTCCCAACCCTAATTTCACCTACAATGCGAGAGCGAATTCGACTTTCTCCGCCACACCTTCGCAGACATCTTCGGTTTGGAATTGGGATAATTTCTACCCTCCCCCTTCGCCACCCGACTCGGAATTCTTCGAGCAACTCCACAACAAAAACGAATCCCCAAGCCACAACGATCACTCCGACGTCGAGCATCGCTACATTGAAAATCCTAACGATGATAAATCTTCAATCTCCGCATCCAATTCCAGCGTCCCAAGTCACAATCATCAGTATCAGAATCCCCTCGTTGGAAATCAGGCCAACCAGTTCGACGATCGAGCATCGATTTTCTCTTCCTATTCACGTTATTCAGAGACGAAAAAAAGCCCTAAACCAGTGCAGAAGAATGAGCCGAGCTGGGAAAGCGAAGAGGATGAAGAAACCGAGAGAGAGGAAGTGCATTGCAGCGAATGGGGAGACCACGATAATTGCAGCAGCACGAGCAGCACATCCAGCGAGCAAGAGGATTTGAAATCACGATCCGATTTCGGAACAAGGTCTGATTACGAATCCGTGAAAAAGGATACGAGAAATGTGAAACTGAATAATGCCAAGTCCAAATTCTCGAGTATATCGGAGAAGCAGGAGGACGAAAAGTCGTCAGTTAGTTGGGAGAGCGGGAATGGTGAGAGGAGAATCGCGGTGAGGCACAAGAATTTGGCGGAGATAGTGGCGGCGCTGGGAGAATATTTCGATAAGGCTGCTTCGGCTGGAGAGCAGGTCACTCAGATGCTTGAGGCCGGTAGGGATCAGATCGATCAAAGCTTCAAGCAATTGCGAAGTAAGTGATGAATATTTGAAGTTTGTTTTTTGACAAATGAAATAATCACTTGATATTGAGGAATTTCGAATTGATTTTCAATTTGGTGTTACAGAGACAGTGTATCATTCTAGTGGAATGCTGAGTACCTTGAGCTCGAGTTGGACTTCAAAGCCTCCATTGACGGTTAAATATCGGTTTGACCCCAGCCCCATCGATCAATCTGGTGGTACCAAGAGCCTGTGTTCCACTTTGGAACGCCTCTTGGCTTGGGAAAAGAAACTATATCAAGAAGTGAAGGTAATAATGCTTTTGATATCAGTTTCATCTTGCACTTCTTGTGTATTTTAGGTTTGATTCTTGATGTGTGTTAATTATCTTGCCTCACATAGTTGATAATTGAATAAAGTGATGCTTTTTGTTGGCTGTGTGTGGTTGGTTATTAAACTGCTTTGCTCATTCTTATTTGTAAGTTTGTTTGTCTGAATCCACTTTATTTATTAGGACATAGGCTGTGCTTCATTCAACAGCTTTTAATTGTTAATTATGGGTGTATTAATAGGCTAGAGAAGGAGTGAAAATCGAGAATGAGAGAAAGTTATCAGCACTACAAGTGCAGGAATACCGGGGCGAAGAGGAAGCTAAGCTGGACAAGACAAAGGCATCAATAAAGAGGCTACAGTCTCTAACTGTGGTGACATCTCAGGCTGTTTCAACGACCTCATCTGCCATTATTGGACTAAGAGACTCCGATCTAATCCCACAGCTCGTTGAACTTTGCCATGGGTGAGTTCTATCTTGCATACATTAGAAACTCAATAATAATCAATTCAGAATTTAACTTGTCCTCAAAACTCAGTGAAGGAAATTTTATTAGTGCCTTCATGGAAGATGTAGTTTCAACTTCTTTTTTTCATCATTTGTATTGCTGCTTGACTAGCCCTTGCTAGTAAATGGAGTCTCTTCATTGAGAACCTCTCCATTATTATTATTGTTTTCTTAAGCTTTACCTGACTATAAAGAAACACCAGAATGGCAATGAAGAAGGTCTCGCTCTCTATGCCATTCAAATCAAGTGTAAAAACCTTTTTGCTTGACAATTATGTTGTTGAAGCCTTCAATGTGGCTTATACTGTGTACTACAACCTATGATTTGTACAAACAAATGTCAACAAACTAAGCATTTTTTCCACTTTGTAGGGTCGATATATGGATCATATCTCCATCATGTTCGTTCAAGACACATGTTCTCATTTATGTTCAAGTATAATAGTATATCATTTTCAATAGTTTCTTCCAATTATATTTAGGTCTTTTCACTTCCCCATTTAATTTGAATTAATGATTCTCTAGTTTGAAAATGAGCATTTGAAGGTCTCCTTTTGTACATAGTACATACAACCTTATTTCTTTTGACAAATTTTTTTATGCACCAGGTGCACAATGCAACTCAAGTGTATATTTAAATGGTAGTATTAGTTATTTTACTAAAATGAAAGTATTAGTTGTTTTGACTGAAAAACTAGTGTATTAGAGTGTTGCTCCATTTCTTTACTGACAAAAATATTACTGCAGTTTCATGTACATGTGGAGATCAATGCATCAGTATCATGAAATCCAGAATGACATAGTTCAGCAAGTTCGGGGCCTCGTAAACCACACGATCAAATTCGAATCGACCTCCGAGCTGCATCGCCAGGCGACACGTGATCTCGTATCAGCAGTATCAGCCTGGCACTCCACCTTCTGCCACCTCATAAAATTTCAACGAGATTTTGTTCGTTCTCTTCACGCATGGTTCAAGCTAACCCTCGTCCCCACTAACATAGAACCAACTAACGGAAACACTGAACAATCGGAGGTTTTTGCATTCTTCGATGAGTGGAAACTCGCTCTGGATCGTGTCCCAGACACAGTTGCTTCTGAAGCAATCAATAGCTTCAACAACGTCGTTCATTCAATATCCTTGAAACAATCGGAGGAGCTGAAGATCAAGAAGCGAACTGAAACTGCATCAAAGGAGTTTGAGAAGAAGGCTTCCTCTATCAGAAGCCTCGAGAAGAAGTATTACCATTCCTACTCTATGGTTGGCATTGGGCCTCCCGATCCTGGGCCCGACAATGGGCACGTTTTGGATGCAAGGGACCCACTGGCTGAGAAAAAAACAGAGCTGGCTACATGTGAAAGGCGGGTGGAAGACGAGATGGTTAAACACTCGAAGGCTGTGGAGGTCACGAGAGCTATGACACTGAATAATATTCAGACAGGATTGCCTGGAGTTTTCCAAGCTATGACCAGTTTTTCTGCTATGATAACAGAGGCCCTTGAGACAGTTTGCACTCGTTCCTACGCCATTTAGTCGGAAAGAAGTGTTTAGCGCTCGATAGAGCTTGTATTTTTATTCAATTTTTTGGTTTTTAAGGTTAAATATATAGAGGCAGGCATTTTATTCTCAAATTTTGGTTGTCTGATCATCTAAAAACATGGATTTTGTAGCCTCATCAAAATGCCAATTGTTGGTGGGATGAGAGTATCTGTGTACAGGGAAGTGTTTAAGGGGTTCAATTATCAAGTCCAAAGTTGGTCCTTGAGATGTTGAAAATTTCAAGAATCAGTTTGCAGTAAAGTAATGATAGTTGATTGTCAGATTTTCCTTTTGGCATGTGATGATTGATTTTTTTTCTTCTCACATCACCCCTGAAGTCCAACTCTTCAGATGACCCCTACACAAGAAAGAAATGCTTCTATTTCCCCCTCTGCAAATTGTTGAAAAACAGACAGAGAGAGACACAATTGTGTTCACACTTTGTAACATCTAATCATCAATCTTAGACGTTTTACTTTTTGGAGCCAATGGTCTTGTAAATTTCATTCAAATATTGACAGCTGAAAAAAGAAAGTGAAACAAGAATAAAAATGCTACGGAGTATATTGTTTTGAGGGGAAAAATAAGAACAAATGCAATAAACAGAAACTTATATATATTGAAACATTCATTAAAAATATGTACCATAATTATTTTCTTTTTCATATTATATACTCCCTACGTTCTTGAAAATTGGTCCAATTCACATGGTTTAATGTGATATGTTGGAGGATATTACGGGTTTTTCTGAGATTCGTTTTTTAATAAAATGATCGTTTATGGAAAGTATGTGAAACGAACTTTCCATTAATGATCATTTTATTAAAAAATGGGCCTCAGAAAATTCCGTAAAACTCTCCGACATTATCGCATTAAACCACGCACAAAAGAACATGACCAATTTTCAGGACGGAGGTAGTATATAATTGATATATATTACATTCTAAAATTTTACTAACATTATAAATTTGCACACTAGACCAATTAAATAGACACCATCATACCAGTCGATGGGCCTTAAAATTCAGGAAGGTGCGTTGGGCTAATCCTCAAGTCTAACAGAGTATAAAAATCTAAAAGGATTTGGGCCATGAAAATTTTATTGGTTAATATAGCCTAGTATATATATTAGAATATTATTATTATTATTATTATTATTATTATTATTATTATTATTATTATTATTTTTACTATTTATATAATATTACTACCCCCTACATTTGAAAACCATTATATCTCCACCAATATGTCAGTAGCATATATTTGAAATGTATTTTATGATAATAATATAAAAACATATTGAATATATGTTTTAATATATATTATAATAAATCCATATATTTTATAAACAAAGAATACACTACCTTTGTTAAAATTGATAGAGCTTTTTATCGAGTCATAATTTTTTTTTATCGATAAAGTTTTGGTTCGAATCCATAACACGTCACTTGAATTAACATTTAGATAATAAAAAAAACTAAATTAACATTTACAAAATTAAAATTAATCACTTTGAAATATTTTCCTAATCCACCAAAATATTAGAATTTAGATAATACTGTTGATAGGCGAGCAGCCGAGCAACGGGTAAGTTAATAAAAAAATAAATAGTCAAATGATGAGTAATTAAGGCTAAAAATGGGCTAAAGAGGCAGTAGCTGGGCATTAGAAATAAAGATCCCGAAGAAGGCGAACAACTGGGTATGAAGTGCAAACTAAGGAAAGACGAACATTTGGTCCAGTTGTCAGTATGCATAAGGTGAGCAACCGGTCAAAGGTAAAAAAAAGCCGAGTGAGCAGCTTAGAGAGAAGGTCTAAGCACCCATCTCAAAGACGAACAAGCGAGCAATAATGACACCTCGAAGAACAACCAAGAATCCCATTAATTAGGCATTGTATTAGAAGCAAACAAGTGTCTTAACACTTGTCATTGTACAAAATGCAATAGCTTAGGATAAAACAAGTGTCTAAACACTTGTCAAAATGTAAATGAGAATGACTAATTAAGTGACACCTCATGCTTGCTTGTAGTCTATAAATACCCTATCATAAGAAGAGAAATATAAGTTCATTTTATTCAAAACTTGTCAAAACTCTTGCAAATTGATTTCTTGATCCTTACTTACATTAATCCAAGTTTCTAAGCTTTGTTTGATGATTTTTCCTAGCCTAAACAACCATTAATTATCCACATTGATTAAAGGTCATCAACAATTGGCGCTAGAAGAAGGGCT
Organism: Ballota nigra; assembly: GCA_947034835.1. Classification (NCBI taxonomy): domain Eukaryota; kingdom Viridiplantae; phylum Streptophyta; class Magnoliopsida; order Lamiales; family Lamiaceae; genus Ballota; species Ballota nigra. The sequence goes on from OX344721.1 coordinate 44,833,435, forward strand.
CGAACCTCCGTTTGTTGAAAAATTTGGAGAAATTGGTACGAAAGCTATTGGAATCTGGAAATTGTAGCCAGAATCCGACGAGAGGCCACCAGAAACTGGGTATTTTGGGATTGGTTAAGCATTTTGTGACATTTTGCATCTAAAATTCAAGAACTTAAATGCATGCATATGTGAATCAGGGTTTGTAAATAACCAAATTCACATATACAAGGCTAGTTGTTCTTGGATAAAAGCTTGCAAACGCAAAATCTTCTCCATTAAAACATTCAAATATTCAACAATTGCAAGATCACAGGAATGGCAATCTTCGAGCATACACCCGTCCCATAGATCACGAACTAGGGTTTTATCGACATGTGACCATGCAAGGACGGTTCGGGCCACTTCCAGGAGAAACGTGCAAGTGACTATCGATACTCTCCCTCCGAAGGTGGAAGCTCTTGCTTGGAACCCGGAGGAATTGGCAAAAATGATTGCCGTGTTGCAATCATTGCAAAGACGCCAAGAAAATATTGGACCATCAAAGGCTCCAGAGACGAGCAACTGAGCAGCCGAGCATTTTGTGACATTTTGCATCTAAAATTCAAGAACTTAAATGCATGCATATGTGAATCAGGGTTTGTAAATAATCAAATTCACATATACAAGGCTAGTTGTTCTTAGATAAAAGCTTGCAAGCGCAAAATCTTCTCCATCAAAACATTCAAATATTCAACAATGGCAAGATCACAGGAATGACAATCTTCGAGCATACACTCGTCCCATAGATCACGAACTAGGGTTTCGTCGATATGTGACCATGCAAGGACAGTTCGGGCCACTTCCAGGAGAAACGTGTAAGTGACTATCGATACTCTCCCTCTGAAGGTGGAAGCTCTTGCTCGGAACCCGGAGGAATTGACAAAAATGATTGTCGTGTTGCAATCATTGCAAAGACGCCAAGAAAATGTTGGACCATCAAAGGCTCTAGAGACGAGCAACTGAGCAGCCGAGCAGCGGATAAAAAGATAAAAAGATGACGAGGCAGACAGCGCTCAAGCTCGTCAAAACAAAGGCAAGGCCCCAGTTAGTGAAAGATTGGGAAACAGAGGAGAGTCCACCCCTGGAGGTGGCGAAGAGTCGAGCAAAGACACAACTAAGGACGCCGATTGCACCAGCACAAGAGAAAGGCTAGGAAGCAGGGGAAGAGATAGAAGAGAAGTTCCCAAAAGAATGCAGCGAACACACACAGCTGTTCGCCCATCAGTACATGACAGAATAAAGAGGTCGGCCTTTAGTCGATTGGGACCCAACGGAGCTAGCAACATTTCTAGGCGGACAACTCAGAACAGGTGGTGAGGGACTGCGCCGTGATGAAGTCATTGAACTTGATCACGACAAACAGCCTTCCAACGGAAAAACATCTCCAGATGAGTTGCAGGCTCTGAAGAAAGCGATCGAGGAAATGCAGAAGCAGTTGGAATCCTAGAAGGGTGTTGGATCAACTATTTTACCATCATCCCCGTTGTCCTCAATGATCCTGAATGTACCAATACAAAAGAAGGTACAGTTCCCGGCTATCAGCCTGTACGAGGGAATATCAGACCCAAGAGTACATCTAACAAAATATTCAGACTTCATGATATCAATGGGGGAAACAGATGCAACTCAGTGTCATAATTTCCCGCTCACCCTTGGAGACGGGCCTCATCATTGGTTTTCAGTGCTTGCCCCAGTGTCCATCAACTCCTTTGCACAACTAAGCAAGGAGTTCTTGTCACATTTCTCCACAGCTGGGTCTTATGATTGCACTTTTTTTCTAGTACTCCCACAAGTGTATGGGGTCGATTGTAGAAATGGAAAGCGACCAAGTTAACAATTATCAAACCCTAAGGCAACGGTTTTAGTGCTAAGAAATCTACAAGATTGAATGCTTATAAAAGAAATTTCAGAAAAGTAAATGGTTTGGGTTGGTTTTATCTACTAATTATTTTCAAGTGTGCAAGAAGGAAAGCTATTCTAACTTCTTTTGAAGTGCAAGGTTGGAGTTATGCTTTGAATGACTTCAATTATGCAAGGATTAGGGCTAACAAGAATACATGCTTATCTTAAGTTTCATCTCATGATTAACCTAGACTAATACAATCTCATCTAATCACTTAAACTCTCGTTTCCATGACTCGATGCTCGACTTGGAGTGTTCTTCATGTTTTAAGCTTCTCTCGATAACCTAAAACATCTAACAATAGTCATTGATAACAAATCTCTTTCAAATGAACATTCACTAAGAAGAGCTCAACTCTCATATGTTGCTCTTTTCAATGAATTGCTCATTTTACCAAAGATATGCTAGTAAAGCTCAAGTAATCCGAAATCAAAGAAGTTAAATCATTCAATTTCACAAAATCAAAACATCTATTCAAGCCAAGCCCTAATTCTCACATAATCTTCATCATTCAAAGCATAGAAAGTTTAGCCTAGCATAACAAAGGCTAAGGAAGCAATAATCATGTATAAATCCATGGAAAAACTGAGAAATTAACTAATACGAATTGAAATCAGAGAAATATCACCTAAGAAGAGGGAAAGGTAGAAAACATCTTCAATCAACACTTTAACAATCATGAAATCTTCAAATACATTGTTCTTCTAGCTCTACTCCAGCTGCAATTGACTTCTAATGGAAGAATTTGAGAAAAGTAAACATAATCTATGAATTTATAAGAGAATTGGATGGAAAATGTGGTTGTAGCTCTCAAACTTTCGTATGGAACTCTAAGAAATGTGATAACTGCTCCCCAAAGTCAGTTATGGGCCTTTTATAGTCTCCCCCAAATACTCATTAGTCGGTTTTTGCACTTAAGCCCTCGAATCTTCTAAAAATCTCGCTTCTCGGACTTGCCAACATTTTACTCGCCCAAAAGCCTTTCACTCACTCGAGTATATGTCCACCCGGCCGAGAGCTGACTCAACTCGGTCGAGTGCTTCTTCTGTTGCCCGAGTTCTTCACATTTTTGCCTCACTTGGTCTAAACCTCTTTACTCGGCCGAGTGGAACTTCATTTTGGCCGAGTGAATCTTCCAGAGATTTCCACTCGGTCAAACACATACTCACTCGGCCGAGTGCCTTATCTTTGTGGCCGAGTGAATCTTCCAGAGAATTCCACTCGGTCTTTTCCCTCTTACTCGCCGAGTGGCCTCTGTTCTTGGCCGAGTGAGTCCTGTTTTGGCTCCTTTTTAGCCCTTTAACTCCACGCTTCATTCTTTCTTCAATCCTTCATCTCTTTAGACTTAAAAATACTTCATTTCTTGCATGAAAGACAAGTACACGAGGTAATACCAAATATCGAGATACAAGATACTATTCACACACAAATCGAGCTTAATCAATGCATAAAATGACTTAAAAGCACACAATTATGATGCAATTACAAGGCTAATCATCTTACCTAACACAAAGACATCGGTTGACGGATATCAAACAAGGAGAGGACGAGTTTGACTGGAAGTTCCTTGAGAGATTCGATAAAGTTCTATTGGAAGGAGAGATGGTGAGTGAGGATACCAAAATGGTAGCAGTAATGGCAGGACTAAAGAAGGGGACTGATCTCTGGAAAGAAATGTACCTAACTTGCCCCAAGACATACGCCAAATTCAGACATCGGGCTGGCATTCATGTGTCAATGCAAGAAGCTCTTCAGAAAGAGTTAGGAGACAAGGTCGACCCGAAGAAGTCAGGAAAGAAGTTGGGAGGAAATGAGTATAAGGCTCCCAAGAACATGAAGGCTTTTAATGAAGGAGCCGAGTTGAAAGAGAAATTAAACTAGGTGCTTACTATGTCAGTGGAAGCTGTATACAACAATGTTAGGGACAAAGATCTATTGTCAGAACCCCAGAAGATTATGTTGGATTTTAGAGGCACGAACACCATGTTCGGCGCAGCGGAATAATACGATTCACCAACAATGAATCTGCATATAGTTGTATAACATAAAATATAAAGGATTAATAATAATATATAAATCCTTACAGCGATTTGTACGCGGAATCCTCCAATATGGTATCCACGTAACAACTTTCTACCAACCCGCACCGATATTCCAGCGTTGAATCTCGAGACGAATTTGCTAGGAAAATTCAGACTGAGATTTTATGGAGAAATTATATTTCTTGTGTCACAATCTGAATTCCCATAGGACACATATTTATAGGGATTATCTTAGCTTAATTTCTAAGCAAGATAATATGCTTGACCCGCATAATATAATCTCTACGGGTTATATCTCCCTAGATATGTTCCTACGAATAATATATTTACCATATCTATTATTCTTGTATAATAATATTCCAAATATTATTATTGGGATTTTATATTTAATTAAATCCAATTTAATTAAATAATAATAATAATTAATTCCAAATATAATCATTATTATATTCTCCATAAATTAAATATTATATCCAATACAATATTTAATCAACCAACTATAATTGGTAAATTGCCATTACTTATTGTGTGACCCATAGGCCCTCGTATATCGAGCGATTAGTCAAACTAACGGTCTTAATTGAACCCTAGACAATAAATAAGACATTCTCAATATACGAGGTACGTTGCGAGGAAATCTGCAACTACCTGTAATACTGTAGGCTATTGTGATATCTTCCTTTCATTCGCGAATACCCGATTAAGTCTTGAACATGATGAAGTGTCTATTCAAATAACTTAGTCATATTATCTCAAATCACTAATTGATCAAGTATATCACACTTAGCCACAAAGTCTAAGTTGATGCGCGTCGGCCGACGACTTAGATCCAATTATGATGAGAAGACGAGTATTCTCTCTAAATCCACATTGATGAATGAATCCTATTTTTTACTCAACTACCACGCACATGCATTTTGTGATGAACCCAATCCATGCCATATCTACCCATGGAAGGGTGCAAGCGTCGGTCATGGTCAAAGTTCACCACTCCACACATGTCATGCGTATTGACCTCAAGTCAGAGGAGTATCACATCGCTCCCACTAACCGAGACACCCGTAGACACATTATGTGGAATTACATCAAACGGTTTCTCGGATGGGTATACCAATACCCTCTAAGGTATCTGTGCATCCATCATGAGATACCCGGTATCTCATAGTAAGTGAGATCTTACTACACTCTCTAAGAGTATGATGCAGATCGCACACCAATCTCAATTGTATCATCAATATCCCTTTCTTGATGATACTTGATCGGGGCTATTTGAGAATCATACTTAAGTCATCTGAGATCTCACTCACTCAATGACAGTAGTGATTCATGGGAACACAAATAAGAATATATGCAAATAATTAAACATCATATTCAGATAAATGTACCGCCATACATTTAATATTAAACCAATAATAATATTAAATCAAATCTGAATATTATCTTAGTATTATATCCTTTCGATGAATTGTCTCTAGGACACTAACACTAACAATCTCCCACTTGGACTAGAGCCAATCACCTACATGTCTAACCCCTAGACCATCAAATGTCTATTGTGTACACGAACAGTGAAAATGATTTGCAAGATTATCCTTTATGTGAAATATTTTAATTTCATTTCTCCTATCGATATGATCTCCCGGATCAAAGATAACGCCTCCGTACATGCTTATTTATGTTATCAGATCTCGGTTCCTTAGCTCATGCAATCACACCAATGTTGTCACAATATAACTCTATTTGACAACTGGCACTCGGAACTACCCCTAGTTCTCTCAAGAACCTTAAATTCCAGAAATCCTCAAAGACTTTTGATATAGCAATGTACTTAGCTTCGGTTGTTGAATCTGCGGTTAGATCTTGCTTGGAACTATTCCAACTTACCGTCTCATCATTGAGATTGAAAATATAATTTAACTGTGATTCAATCTTCACGGTCTGACTGGAAACTCGCATCAGCATAGCCCGTAACGACTAGCTCTGACTACCTTCCGTAGACAAGAACATGTTCTTTAGTACACCTGAGGTACTTCATAACATTCTTGACAGCAATCCGGTGAGACTCACCTGGATTCTGCTGGTATGTACCAGTGATGTTGACAGTGTTGGCCACATCTAGCCTCGTGCAAGTCATGGCGTACATGATGGAACCCAATTGCAGATGCATATGGAACGTCCTTCATGTGCTCGACATCAGCTTCGCTAGAAGGACAATCCTTCTTCGACAGCTTTATCCCATTGCCGGTAGAGATCCTCTCTTAGAGTTCTCTATCGCAAAATGCTTCAACACCTTATCTATGTAGGTGGATTGTGACAGCCCTACCATCTTCTTGGATCTATCCCTATGGATCTTGATCCCTAAGATGTAGCATGCCTCACCAAGATCTTTCATCATGAAGGTCTTTGATAACCAATCTTTCTCGGACTGCATTGGCGGGATGTTATTTCCTATAATTAAAATGTAATTGACATATGCGACTGATTAGTGTGAGAATTGCTTGAAATTCGTGTATTTTATTTGCCGATTTAATTGGATTTTGTGTGATTATTTACATTAATTTGATTATTTGTGCTTAATTGTCGAGAAAGGTGTTGTGTGCTTATTTTGCAAAAAATTGATGAATATTTGGAATAAATACGTGATTATTGAGATCGATCAAGAAATGGGCTTGAGAAAGAAGAAATTCGATCTGAAAAGGTCAATGCAAGCTCAAGGAGAGGATTATTGAAGACAAGAGATGAAGAAAAAAGTCAGAAAAAGGGAGCAATGATCAGAAACAGGATTCAAATCGAGCAAAAATAAAGATCTACATGTGGTCGTGCAGCTGGTCGTGCAGTTTCAAGGGGAAGTGCTCGTGCAAAGGCACACGGTCGTGCAACTTAAGAAATTTTGCGAAGCCGAGAGTATTGAGAGGTGCACGACCAGGAGTGGTCGTGCACATCTGCACGATCGTGCACCCTAAAGTTTCAGCAAGACAATATTTGTTTGTGGTCGTGCCCATCTGCACGGTCGTGCACCTTGAAATTTTAGATTTTTCCATTCTAAGATCGGGACACGTGCCAAAAATCGGGAGGAGGAGTATTTAAGCATAAAATTCGGATTTTAGAAGAAGAACCCCAGATTTTGAACACACATACCATACACCCCCTTAGGGGACACACACCCCACACACTAGATTAGTTAAATTTCACCTTTATTTCTAGGTTTTTAATTTTCTTTGAATCATTAGAGTAATTTAGCATAAGATTTGAAGATTTAACTTCAATTTCAAGTTTGTAAACACAAGAGGTGACTTCTTTCCTTATTATTGCAATTTTATTTTCATTTAGCTATGTGTTTAATATTTTGTTCTTATTTAGCTATGGTTTTTCATTGTGAAACCATGAGCTAATTGTTTTGATGCTTGAGATGTTAGATACCATGTGAAATCTTGAGTTGGGATTGCTCTTTACCTATTCTATGTTGATATTTGGATTATGCTTCTAAGGATGGATTTGTATTGAGCTTTGATTGTTGATCTCTTGTAGCTTATTTGTTGAGGCATGTTTAGCGTAGACGAGAGTTACATGAACATGATTAGATGAATGAGTGTGAGATTTATAATTGAATGCGTCTATTTTGTGTTTGATTCGTCGAGAGAGAGTCAATCGCAAAGAACCCCATCATTAGACATCAATTGCTTGGATGGTTTTTTAGGTAATTGGTGAGGTCTCCTAGTAAATCCAAATTGATGCATAGAGTTGGCTTGACAATCCTACTTGAGTTTCACTAGGTTGAAGATATCCTAAGCATCACCATCTCCGTGTGCCTTGAATGGTGAAAGTTATGTGAGAATTAGGTTTGGGTTGTTGATTTATGCCTAATTTTGATTGTTTGTGGAATTATATCCTTATTGATTGGAATTTAGTTTTGCTCTATGCATGAATTGTTCATATTGATGTGTGAATTCATCTTAGTGTAGACGAGAGTTACATTGATTTGATGAAACCTTTGTGTATGAGCAAAACGTGCTTAGATGTGTGTATCTCGTGCTAATTCGTCGAGAGAGAGTTAGAATGTAGGATACCGTCAATAAGCCCTAAGTCTTTGATAGTCTGTTGAATGTTTAGGTGAAGTGTTACTTGTTATAATCCCTGAACAATTGATATTTTGGCATAATTCAATGTTTGATCCTAAGGATTGCATAACGGAAACCATTTGAGGCATTCAAATCCCCTTGCACTTCGTCTCGAAGTTAGATAGACTTTTATTTCTTGCTTGTTTTTAATTTCTTTGTTTGCCTTAGTGTAATCAACCCAAGCTTGTCTTTTAATTTTTCTTGCATGCCAATGTTAATCGACTTAGTTAACCACTTGCTTCCTTTGGGTTCGATATTTTTATTACTTGGTCAATTGCCTTACTATAACAACAATATCGTACACTTGCGAGTGAGTTCGCATTTGTGCTTTAACGAATTTGGCAATCAAGTTTTTGGCGCCGTTGCCGGGGAAGCAACGTGTTGTTAGCAAGTTTTGATTCTAGTTGAGTGCTTTTTCTTGTTTTTGTTTGTTTTTATTAAATTTGATACTTGCTTTCTTTTGTAGGTGTGCACTACACTTTCGAAGGAGGTTTTGAGCCTCGATTTTAGCCACCAAAAGAGGCAAGGTTTGAGAAGAGCTTAAGTGCAAGATGGATGGATATGATCCATATGCATGGAATCCCTACTATAATCAATATATCATAGCTTATCCTCCACATTCTCCATCATATCCATATCCCGATCCATATCTATATCCACCACAACAATCCCACAAAATACCAATATCCCCTCCCACATGAGAAATATCCTCCATATGAATATCCACCACCTCTCTCACAATATCCTCACCCTTATCCATACCCATATCCGTATCCTTATCCCTCTCAACCTCAAAAACCACAAATTCCCCTACCACAATTCAATCCTCAAAAAGCCTATGAGCCATTCATGTCTTCTTTACCTAAAGACATACAAAAGAGATTTGTCATTGCATTGGAAAATCTAACCGAAGAGGAAATATGTGAAGGGGTAGACTATGACCTTCTTTTGTTGGGAGTATTTGAAATGGTAGAAGAAGAGAAATGGGAAAAAGAGCGTGACGAGTTAGAAAAGAAGAAAGAGAGGGTTGAGAAGCAAGAAAAAGGTAGAAAAGAAGAGGACCCAAGTGATGAGATAAGTGAAAGCGGTAATTCAATGGTCAAAGTAGATGAAGAAGAATGTCCCTTGGTGGACACGAGCAACAATGAGCAAGAGAATCAAGAAGCATTGGAGGATGAATTGAAGACCGAAATGAGCATTTCTAAACTCTCAAACTCTTCAATTTGTACTTTTAATGATATTATTTCTATTGATTTCATCTTACCTCTTGATAACTTTGACCATAAGAAGGAAGTGACGAAAAGCTTGGGGATCCTTAGAAAAGAAGGAAAGGTATGGAGAGAGATGATGGTGAAAGAACAAGAGAGACGTCCATACATGAAAAGATGGAAGAAGGGTATGGGTGATTGGTCTACTTTTCATGAGCGCCTCCATGCTTTTGAAGCTCAAAGATTGAGATACAATGGCAAGGAGGACCGATATCCTTGGCCATTCTGATAAGGGGAAGTTTGATTTCAATTAATAAGTTCGGCATAGGACATTAAACCTAGCGCTTAATGGGAGGCAACCCATTTTTACTTGCTTTCTTTTATTTTTACCTTGTCATTTTAATTGTGTTTCGTGGTTTGTTTTGTCTAGGTGTTGGGGTCGTGTGTTGAGGCTCGGTGAAGATTTCGAGCTTTATGGAAAGATACGTGCTCGAGGGAAACTTTAGGTACAAACACCTCTTCCTAAACTTAGACTTTGGTCTAAATTTGGGGGGTGTTCATCTTTTTATGCATTATTTTTTAATTTGCATCGATGCACCCCCGTTGATTAGAGCTTATTGATTATCATTTTATTTGGGAATTTTGGGTTTAATTGATGATATATACTTGTACATGAGTTTTTATCTTGGCATATGAATATTTGAGGGTGTGATGTTTTTCAAGAGACGTGCTTGATAGGAAAACGTGAGCATACTCAAGGAGCTTAACGTGAGGTGATAGTGTCTTGAAGAAGAAGAACATGTTTGGTGCTAATTGGAGGTAGTATACCCCTAACTTAGAATTACTTAGCAATGTCTAAGTGTGGGGGGGGGGGGGGGGGGGGGGGGTTTACATTGCACCGGCGCACTAGAGGCTTCACTTGTACATTGCACAGACGCATGCCTCATTTTTTTAGAGTTTTGCTTATTCGAGTACTTGGCATGTTTTGTGAGCTTAATTGGTGAATTTTTAAGTGGCTTGCTTAATGTGGTGAATTACTTGGTGAGTAGTTGGTTGCAAATCTCATTGTGACACTATTTTTCCAAACTTTTAATTGCTTAGCAATGAAAAAGTTTGGGGGGGGGGGTATGTTCGTTTTACAATTCCATTTGCACCAACTTACTTCGCTCAATTATGAAAAATTTGTTCTTAATTGTGGGCTCATTGTATACTTTTGAGTATTTTCTTGGGGTTTAAGATTGTGTGACTTGGTGTTGGAGAATCTATTAATGGTGATTGTTTGGTTTTTGAGATTTAGTTGAGCTTGATGGTATTGATTGAAACTTGCTTGTTTACTCGTTTATGTGACGATTATGCTTGATTTTATGCTCGATCCATGATTAGACAAGCCCGTGAGCTTTAGAGCCTTTAGACTTGCATACATTTTGGTGTAATTTCTTTCTTGTGAGTATCATTCATGCTTGTGTGCTCTAGAACTTGCCAATTGTCTTGTTTGAGGCTACATTAAGTGGGAATTTTTTTGAAAGTGATATGAGGCCATCTTTGATTTGAAAAGTCACTTAGCCAAATTTTCCATACCAAATGAAATTTTTCCGTAGTTAGCCCTTTTGAGCCTAGTGACCTATTTTCTTGGCAACCTACAAATTTAGCCTAATTATCCCTTCTTGTGAGCCTAATTTTTCTTATGAGCTAGTGGAGCTTGAACATGGATAGTGAGGTTGAGTTGAGCTTTAATGTGAATTTGGTGGATGAGTTTGTGTGAAAGTGAAATGAGTGAAAAAGAGAAAAAGATGAGTTGAGAAATTGTACAAGAAAAGATTGTTTTGGTTTGTGAAAAGAAAAAAAGAAAATTGTGAAGGAAACTCTCTCTTGTATAGCTATTTGGTAGAGTTTCAAGTTCGAAAGGTGTTTGATGGTTGATGGTGAAGAATGTGCTTTAAAAAATGAGACCTAGTAGTGTTGGAGTTATACGTGAAAGTATGCTTTTACTTTGTATAACTCGTGTATCAAACACTCATTTTATGAGAATAATTCTTTTATCGCATTTGCTTTAGTTATGATTGAATGTTGAATTTCTATTGCAAACCGTTCAATATATAGTACATGTTACATTGTAGTTAATGTGGTGATACCCGATCACGAAAGACAACATTAACAGGTTGCTTGTAACTAAACGTACATTTTCACGACCTAGGTGGAATTGAACAATCCGTCGTGAAAGGTCGATGTGTAAGGCTCAGATTGGTCTGTCTTGACTAAGAGATTGCACTAGCACATTTAGTATGTGTTGAAGAGGACCTACAGCGAGGATAAATTCTTCTGTTCTGAAAGGTGAAGAATTAGACCTCAGTGGTTGTTGATTTTTTAATCTCCGTCACTTAAATAGGACCGTGTGTGCTTAATGGTTACTGCTTTGATTCATGTTGGGTGAGAATCATTGTGACTTCGAACTTTGTGTCTTGGGCAGTAATATTAATCATACGACGGTTGCTAAGATTTAATACAGAGAAACGCGTGCGAGTACGGTTCGTATGATTAGTCCCCTTGGTGGGCTCAGAAGTTTTATCGTACCAAATCTTGCAAGTGAAGAATCAGTTTCTTCGGTACGGATAATAATGTTGAGCTGTCTTTACTCCAAGGTGAAATATATTAATTAATTTAGAGCTATTCAGAAACTTAATTAATTAATGGACTTGATAATCTTAAACGCGGGAAATAATAACCGGGAGCCCATATTATCGTAATATGGATTAAGATGGATAGTGCAATATTAATTTATTAGTGGTAATAATTAATATTAATGGGCTGAATTATATTGGGGCTCAATATTAAAATTCAGAAGTCCATTAGGAGGTCCAATCTTAATTCTCCTTAAAGGCCCCTCAAGTAGCCCAATAATGATAAGGTGATTAAAATAAAAAGATAATATTGTGCTGATTTTTTCATTGTATTTTCGAAAATTGCATGATAAGAAGAAAAAAAAGATTTTGTTGATTTTCTTGGAAAGATATTATGGAAGATATGTATTCTAGGAATACAAGAATATCTCATATATTCAAGAAGATCCAAATCTTGGATTTTCATCTTATTATTTTCAAAAATTACACCTATTTAGGAGGGTGAGATTTTTGTGGAATATTTTATTTTGGAGAAAAGAATATATGGGATATATTCAAGATTTCTTAGAGGCTAAGAAAATATTTTCTCCAAGCCCATATTTCATTGATAATTTCGGCCACCCTAGTCCTATAAATAGGAGATGATTATTTCATCCCCAAGTACGTAATTCCATGTGTTGGAAAAATCAAGAAGCATAGATATTTTTCTTTTTCCTTAGTTTATTAAATTACTTGAAAGCATCTCCCACCGGTGATCAAGTGAGGTGAAAAGGGAAATACTTGAGAAGGTTTTTGGGTCGATAGAGTGAGATCGTAATTGTCCCGTATATCCAAAGGCCAATTCTACAATAGGTACGTTAATCGCATATTTATTTGTTTATTCCGCCATAGTTGATATGTGAATTAATTCAACATGCATGATGAAAATTAGTTGTTGGAATTATTATTTGAATTAATTAGGATTAATTCATGCTAGTAATAATTGTATTTAAATTTCATCCCGAATAGATTCCGGGCACCCCTATTTTCCCAACAACTGGTATTAGAGCCACGGTTTCGGGCTCTGATCTTTAAATTGGAATTTAAATGGTTAAATATTAAATTGAAATTGGATAGTAGAATTGCTAGATCTTTTTTGCAGGTATCCAATTGTCATGGTTTTAATGTTGTTAATTTCATGCGTGTGAATTAATTGTTTTTAATTCGATTCGTTCGAATTCATTTTTCTCGTGAAAAAATCCACGAGTAGATTAGTTGTTTTTATTTTGATTCGATCATTATAATAGACTAGTCTAGATCTAGTATTTATTTTTTTTGTAAAATAAATTATAACCGGATCGTGACGAAGAATGAAGAATTAAAAACGGCGTACCTGGACGACGCATACAAGCGTGGCGCGTGTATGGACGTAAAATCATGCAAGGGGTGAAGAAAACGAGGACGAACTGTGAAAAATAGCGCACGGGGTGCACGGCGCACGACCCGGGCGCGACGGAAGGCCGGCGCCGCGCGCACGCGCGCGCGCGCCTTAGGCGCGGCCTGCGGCGCCCCGATGCGCCTCGGGGCTACGCTTCGGCGCGCCTCCTGCAGTGCTTCGGCGCGCCTCCTGCAGTGCTTCGGCGCTTTTTGGGCCGGGAGGCGCGCGGGCCCACTTCGTGGGCCGACGCACGTCGTATCTCGGGCCGTGGAATTTTTCGGTTCGTGTTTTTTTTTCCGTGTGACTTTAAACGTTGTCCCGAACCCCAAACGATGCTGTTTTTGATGAAGTGTTGCTGTTCGTGTGGGAGCGTGTCGAGACGAACGTCGGAAAGCAACAAGGACGATTTTTCGCATCAAGACGTGAAGAAATTAAACCGTGACAATTGGATTTGAGTGCTCCAATGTGTTTAATTTTGTTTTGATGGATGTTTTATTTCGTGCACTTATTATTATTTGTTAATATGTGTTTGCATGAATTTAATTGTCCAAGAAAAACCTTACTTTCGAAAATTACTAAGTTTGTTTAATTTAATCGCAATTTTATTTCGGATATTAAAATTGGATTAATTTGGCCTCCATAATTTATTTATTTGTGAAGTTTTTTTGGAATACATTTCCCCCTCGGATCGGCCAAAAGAACGGATTTCACATGAATAAATTCCGAAAGGATGATTGTGGATTATTACTAGTGGCAGTATTGACCCTCACCACGAGTGGCTTGCTCAAAGCGAAATAATAATCCTGTATTTAATTATGGTTATTACTTAGGCATAGAAAATTGATATTAACTTACTCCCCTCGGAGTCCCTGTCAATTTCTATGTGGTCAAAGTGGGAGCCAACTATTAATTTTGAATTAAGGATTTATAACTTTTAAGTTTGTGATCCGCTTGAATGTATTTAAATGTATAGACCACCCCTCGTGGCGTATTTAAATTGTTTCGAGATGTTGGCTGATGCATGATTATATTGTTTTAAGGTTTCAATATAATTGATGTGATCAAATTATGTGATAATTTCGTATTTTTTCTAGATATTGATATGAATGTATGTTTTATTCTCAGTTCATCATGTCGCAACCTTTTAATCCACTGTTTAGTATACTTAAAGATAACAAACTTGTTGGTGAGAACTATGTTGATTGGAAACGTAATATAAACATGGTCCTTCCTGCGCAAGAACACTATTGGATATTTAGCGTTGACGTACCCAAGAAACCTAATGATAAGTCAAGTAATGGGAAAAGGGCGATATTCGATGATTGGAAGCATTCCAATGAGCACATTAAGCACATCATCTTGACATTTATGTCTGAAGATTTGAAGCGCATTCATGAAGGCATTGAAGCGGCTGTTGATATCATGAATAGCCTTGAAGAGATGTTTCAACATCAGAACCCCATGGCGAATCTGTTCACCATTCGTGAGAAGCTCACGAAGGAAATGGTGAAGGGAACACCTGTAAGGGATCATGTTCTCAATTTTAGGCGTGAGTTTGAGAAACTCGAGTTTCTTGGTGCCGGACAAAGTGAAGAAAGTCAAATCGATTCCATACTCCTAAAGCTATCGAGTAGTTTTGATGGGTTCTTTTGGGAATACGTGTGTTATCTGAACACAAGTTCACTTTAGATACCCTGCTCAAAGCCCTGATAACGGTAGAATCATACTTGGGGGCTAGGGACGAGGCTTTGGTGATCAAGAGCCTTTTCTAGAAATCTAGGCCAATGGAGGGTAAGATTGAGAAGGAGGTGGTTGATCGGAACCAAACCAGTAGACTCACTTTTGGAGGCAAGAAAAGAGCTTTCAAGCCGTACGGCGTGAAGATATCCGGTAAGAGTAAGTGCTTCAATTGCGGGGAAAGAGGACATTGGAGGTCTACCTGTTCTAAGCCTAAGAAGGCGGTAAAGAAAGGTAAGTCTCATGCTTTAGTCGTTGAAACATATGTTGCGGCGTATGCTGCCCACGTTTGGGTAGTGGATACCGGGGGAACTGCTCATATTTGTTTCACTCTTCAGGGGTTCCAGCTAACCCGGCGACTTAGCAAGAATGAGATCACAATCACTTTGGGGGATGCTACGAGAGTGGCAGCCGAAGCAGTGGGAGTAGTGCACCTATCTTTTGAAGATAGAGTTTTAATTTTAAGAGATGTTTTATACGTTCCGAACTTTAGGAAGAATTTAATTTCAGTTTCTAAGTTGTTTTTTGATGGATATTCAGTTACTTTTAATAAAGTTGTTACTGTTTCTTTTAAGAATGATGTTATCTGTCATGGAACGTTGGTAAACAATCTCTATACGATTAAGTGTGCACACCACTCAAATAATGAATCTAATAACACATCGATCATTTCGAGCAATAAAAGAAAGCGTTCTTCGGAGATGAACGAAACACTTCTATGGCATCTTAGACTAGGTCATATTAATCTAAAGCGGATAGAGAGATTGGTGAAAGACGGATCCTTGGAATCGCTCCAAGTCGAGCCGTTTCCAACTTGTGAAACCTGTTTAGAGGGTAAGATGACCAAGAGGGCATTTGGAGCCAAGGGGAATAGAGCCACGGAAGTGTTAGAACACGTTCATACTGATGTGTGTGGTCCAATGACGATCAAAGCAAGAATGGGGTATGAGTATTTCGTTACCTTCATTGACGATTACTCAAGATATGGGTACATTTACCTTATGCGGCATAAGTCTGAAACTTTTGAAAAGTTTAAAGAGTTTAAGGCCGAAGCCGAGAAACATAGGGAAAAGAGTATCAAGTTTCTACGATCAGATCATGGAGGCGAATACCTCAACGATGAATTCTTGAACTACCTATCGGACGAAGGGATCGTATCCCAGTTGACCGCACCGGGAACCCCTCAACAGAACGGTGTGGCGGAACGAAGGAACCAGACTCTTTTAGAGATGGTCAGATCCATGATGAGTTATTCGGATTTACCCAAGTCGTTTTGGGGTAACGCCTTGGAAACGGCGGCTTATATTCTAAACTTGGTGCCATCCAAATCGGTTCCTAAAACCCCAATGGAATTGTGGACCGGGCGCAAGCCCAGTCTAAGATATTTGCGGATTTGGGGTTGTCCGGCATACGTGCTAGACAAGGAAGCCGGTAAGTTGGATCCACGTTCGGAATTAAGGCTGTTTATAGGATACCCTGCGGGAACGAAAGGGTGTATGTTCTATAGTCCCAAGGATCAAAAGACCGTGATTAGTACACACTTTAAATTCTAGGAGAAAGACTATATGAACAATCGGAAACCTAAAAGTGAAATTACCTTAGAAGAATTGAGAGGTCAAACCTCGATACCAAGTATACAAGATGATGTACCACACGTCACATCTTCACAACCGGAACCCCGTCGTAGTGGGAGGGTTCCTAGGCAACCCGAGAGATTCATGGGAATAGGAGAATCTTCAGATTTAGTTCCCGGTGTTGAATCAGACCCATGGACGTACGACGAGGCAATCCAAGACAAAGACACGGAGTCGTGGCAAACGGCAATGGAAGCCGAGATGGGTTCGATGGATCATAATCAAGTGTGGGAGTTGGTCGAGCCACCCAGTGGGGTAGAACCCATTGGATGCAAGTGGGTGTACAAGAGGAAAAGAGGACCAGACGGAAGGGTTGAAACCTTCAAAGCGAGACTTGTAGCCAAAGGGTATACTCAGAAAGAAGGGATCGACTATGAGGAAACCTTTTCGCCTGTAGCTATGCTTAAGTCCATCCGTATTCTCTTGTCGATCGCTGCGCACCTAGATTACGAGATCTGACAAATGGATGTCAAGACGGCTTTCCTTAACGGAAGTCTTGACGGGATAGATATCTATATGCAACAGCCCAAAGGTTTTATTGAAAAAGGCCAAGAGAATCTCGTATGCAAGCTCAAGAGATCCATTTATGGACTTAAGCAAGCATCGCGTACTTGGAACCAGTGTTTTGATCAAGTGATTAAGTCTTATGGGTTTGATCAAAACGAGTTCAAAAGTTGTGTGTATAAGAAGCGTGACGGAACTACGGTGGTATTCTTAGTATTATACGTAGACGATATTCTGCTCATTGGAAACAATGTAAAGGTATTGTCAGACGTAAAGGTATGGCTGTCAAAACAATTTGATATGAAGGACTTAGGGGAAGCCGGTCACATCCTTGGGATCAAGATCACTCGCGATCGTAAGAAGAGGATGTTGGGCTTATCGCAAGCTTCATACATTGACATTGTTTTGAAGCGTTTCAGCATGCAAGATTCCAAGAAAGGTTTTGTACCTTTTAGGCACGGAATCCATCTATCGAAAGAAATGAGCCCTAAGACGCAAGCGGCGATAGATGACATGAAAGGTGTTCCGTACGCTTCAGCCGTAGGAAGCCTTATGTATGCAATGCTGTGTACGAGACCGGATATCTGCTTTGCCGTAGGCATGGTGGCAAGATATCAAAGTAATCCCGGGAAAGACCATTGGACTGCCGTAAAGTGCATCTTGAGGTATCTAAAAAGAACTCGTGAGCGGATGCTGATTTACCAGTCAGATAGTCTAGTTCCCGTAGGATACACGGACTCGGATTTCCAATCAGACATAGACTCAAGAAAGTCAACCTCGGGTAGTGTGTTTTGCATGGGAGGAGGAGCCATTTCATGGAGAAGTGTAAAGCAGAAATGCATCGCCGATTCGACCATGGAAGCTGAGTATGTAGCTGCTTGTGAAGCAGCGAAAGAGGCAGTTTGGCTCAAGAACTTCTTAGTGGACTTGGACGTTGTTCCGAATTTGCCCGACAAGATAACTGTCTTTTGTGACAATGCCGGAGCAGTTGCAAATTCAAAGGAACCGAGAGCCCACAAGGCCAGCAAACACATAGAAAGAAAATACCATCTTATACGAGAAATCGTTAAGAGAGGAGATATAGAGGTGACAAAGATAGCGTCGGGTGACAACCTAGCGGATCCATTCACAAAGGGTTTACCTCAGAGTACATTCGAGAGACATGTGGATGGAATGGGAGTCAAGACTATTGCCAATCTGCTTTAAGTATAAGTGGGAGGAATTATTAGGTTAGTGTAGGTTGACATGAGATGCACGTAGAGCTACTACACTAAGACATGCGTGATGTATACTAAAAGCAGACTTTAAGTATAAGTGGGAGATTGTTGGAGTTATACGTGAAAGTATGCTTTTACTTTGTATAACTCGTGTATCAAACACTCATTTTATGAGAATAATTCTTTTATCGCATTTGCTTTAGTTATGATTGAATGTTGAATTTCTATTGCAAACCGTTCAATATATAGTACATGTTACATTGTAGTTAATGTGGTGATACCCGATCACGGAAGATAACATTAACAGTTTGCTTGTAACTAAACGTACATTTTCACGACCTAGGTGGAATTGAACAATCCGCCGTGAAAGGTCGATGTGTAAGGCTCAGATTGGTCTGTCTTGACTAAGAGATTGCACTAGCACATTTAGTATGTGTTGAAGAGGACCTACATCGAGGATAAATTCTTCAGTTCTGAAAGGTGAAGAATTAAACCTCAGTGGTTGTTGATTTCTTAATCTCCGTCACTTAAATAGGACCGTGTGTGCTTAATGGTTACTGCTTTGATTCATGTTGGGTGAGAATCATTGTGACTTCGAACTTTGTGTCTTGGGCAGTAATATTAATCATACCACGGTTGCTAAGATTTAATACGGAGAAACGCGTGCGAGTACGGCTCGTATGATTAGTCCCCTTGGTGGGCTCAGAAGTTTTATCGTACCAAATCTTGCAAGTGAAGAATCAGTTTCTTTGGTACAGATAATAATGTTGAGCTGTCTTTACTCCAAGGTGAAATATATTAATTAATTTAGAGCTATTCAGAAGCTTAATTAATTAATGGACTTGATAATCTTAAACGCGGGAAATAATAACCGGGAGCCCATATTATCGTAATATGGATTAAGATGGATAGTGCAATATTAATTTATTAGTGGTAATAATTAATATTAATGGGCTGAATTATATTGGGGCTCAATATTGAAATTCAGAAGTCCATTAGGAGGTCCAATCTTAATTCTCCTTAAAGGCCCCTCAAGTAGCCCATTAAGTAGCCCAATAATGATAAGGTGATTAAAATAAAAAGATAATATTGTACTGATTTTTTCATTGTATTTTCAAAAATTGCATGATAAGAAGAAAAAAAAAGATTTTGTTGATTTTCTTGGAAAGATATTATGGAAGATATGTATTCTAGGAATACAAGAATATCTCATATATTCAAGAAGATCCAAATCTTGGATTTTCATCTTATTATTTTCGAAAATTACACCTATTTAGGAGGGTGAGATTTTTGTGGAATATTTTATTTTAGAGAAAAGAATATATGGGATATATTCAAGATTTCTTAGAGGCTAAGAAAAGATTTTCTCCAAGCCCATATTTCATTGATAATTTCGGCCACCCTAGTCCTATAAATAGGGGATGATTATTTCATCCCCAAGTACGTAATTCCATGTGTTGGAAAAATCAAGAAGCATAGATATTTTTCTTTTTCTTAGTTTATTAAATTACTTGAAAGCATCTCCCACCGGTGATCAAGTGAGGTGAAAAGGGAAATACTTGAGAAGGTTTTTGGGTCGATAGAGCGAGATCGTAATTGTCCCGTATATCCAAAGGTCAATTCTACAAGAGGTACGTTAATCGCATATTTACTTGTTTATTCCGCCATAGTTGATATGTGAATTAATTCAACATGCATGATGAAAATTAGTTGTTGGAATTATTATTTGAATTAATTAGGATTAATTCATGCTAGTAATAATTGTATTTAAGTTCGTATTTAAATTTCATCCCGAATAGATTCCGGGCACCCCTATTTTGCCAACAAGTAGATTGTTGGAGTATGAGTTTTTGAGTTGCAACTTGATCACTTGCGACTTTGTCTTGAGATTTTTAGATGTGTCTATGCGTCTTTATGTCTCGCTCCACTAGTTTACGAGTCACTTTATCCAAATTCTCTCCACATTGACCAAAGAGCCCAACATTACAACCAAATGCAAAGTCCTCATTGATTCTTGGATTGATCACTTAGCAAGTGGTGGAGAACTTAGATGATTGGCAAGCCTATGGTAGTGCACTTGTGTGAATTGATTATTGAGAGCAAACATTCCTTGATACACTTTTGAGTGATGAGTGATACACTTACTTGTGAGGAAATTGTGGATTGAGCCTTGATCTTGCATTGATTTGAACATGACTTGTGAATTTGCTAGTTGATATTTGTACTTAAGGGCTTGACTAGATTGAATGAACTTGACAATTGCTATTTATCTCTTTGACACTCATTTCTTCGCAATCCTCCCACTTATTTTATTTTTCTTTTGTTGCTCGGGGACGCACAACACTTTAAGTTTGGGGGACGATCAACACTTTAAGTTTGACAATACTCTTCCCGCTGCGTTTACGATAAATGCAAGGATCTTCCAAATTTTAGATGAAGTCCAAGGATTTGACAGCTTCATCAAATTGGATATTCAAACTCCTAGAAGCTTGCTTCAATCCATAGATGGATCTTTTAAGCTTGCACACAAGATTAGACTTTGGCTTGGATATAAAACCCTCCGGTTGAGTCACAAACACTTCCTTATCAATGTTACCATTGAGGAAAGTTGTTTTGACGTCCATCTACCAAAAATCATAATCGTGGTGTGCTGCTATCGCAAGTAAAATTCGAATGGACTTGATCTCAGCAACTGGCAAGAAAGTATCATCATAGTCAATACCTCGCGTCGACTATAACCTTTCGCCACTAACCTATCTTTATAAGTTTGTACTTTACCATTTGCATCGGTCTTACGCCTGAAGACTCACTTGCAACCTATGGGTCTAACCCATTTGGCAATTCAATTAAGTCCTAGACTTAATTGGTGTACATCGAGTCCATCTCGGATTTCATGGCTTCATGCCATTTCTCCGAGTTACCAAGTTGTTTCTCTACTTCTGCCTTGTATTAAGAACATCAAGTCCATAACTCAACAAATGCCTAACAGTTTGAACTATTAGTGAACATGTTTATCTTAATAACAACTATACTTGTTCTAGCAACTAAAATACCTTGTATTTTCTTCTCGGTTGTTAGAACCTTGCAGTCCTTCTCCCAATGCCCCTTTCTATTGCAGTGGGGCACACATCCTTATCAACCCGCTCTTACTTTTGAACTCCACCTTTTGCCTTCAGGAAGTTGGGCTCGAAGCCCTCTTAGCCTTACTCCTTCGCTTCTTCTCACCTTTCGGGTCAGAAGAAGTAGAAGCACTCACCATGAGCACGGGCTTTTCCTTAGAAGTGGAAGACTCAAAAGTCTTAAGCATGTTATGAGGCTCCGACATCGTCGCTTCAGTCTTCTTCATATTAAATTTACTACGAAACTAGAATATGAATTGGGGAGCGACTAGAGGATAGCACATGAGGTGAAATCTTCCCTCCTTGGCTGATCGACATCTGAACAGATCTCTCATCACTTCATAAATCTCAAACGAGATTTAGAATCAAAGAGATCCTTCAAACGCTTAAGCATCTCGAAGGGATCCATTTTCTCATGTTGCCTTTGCAATTCGGGGTCATATGCTGAGCAATCATAACATAGAGCTGGGAAACATCATCTTGATGCTTCTTTTGAGCTGTAACGTCAAACACTGCAACCTCAACTGAACCAGTCTCGGGGTAAAGGGATTGTCGTGTCCAACACGTACTCAATCTCTTCTTGTCTTAGCACCAAACACACATTTCAGTGCCAGTCCAGAAAATTTGGCCCAGCCAATTTGTTCGTTTCCAGAACATTTTTCAATGACAAGTTATTCATTTCAACAATTTTAGAGAAATAAATTAAAACGGGAATTAAACACAGAATTCCTATGATCAATATTCAGCAATCAAAATAAACATGACCTTTTAATTTATTTTGTCTCCATTATTTTCACATACTCAACGGCCTCATTGGAAGAGTACGAATTTATATCTAATATAAATTGTAATGGACTAGAATCCACATTCCTACTATTACAGTGACTGCTAGGGCTGAACATTGCAACAACAGAACTGGTAGGTCTCTAAACCAATTGCCTCACGCACTTCCTAGTTGATTGAACCTAGTTCAATAGGATGTCACCTAATTCTCGTTTCCCTGCTAGGGCTGGTGAAACAGAATTAGGTTGGTTTACAACCATTAAGCGGCGACAAACTTGTCCCTATAAAAGTTCCGTTAGATGTAGATTCGAGCAAAAGACTAGTGCCTTAAATACTCATTGGAACGAAATCTCCGGTTTACTTTTAATTTTAATGGAAGACATCTTTCAATCAAATGAAAAACTATATTTTAGTGAGGAACATTTCAAAGACGGGGTATTAATTGCTTAATCGAGATCCAATCATGATAACTGCGTCACATTTGAGAAAATATTGGGTGCCGCCTACCCAAACATGACATGTGCGGACAAACATATATTGGGCGCCGTCTACCGAAACATTTAATACGGTCCGACAAATATTGAGTGCCGCCTACCCAAACAATTTAATGCGGGCTATATAACTAACATTGTAAATATCAATTCACATAAGCAGTTATACAAGTGGGGAACAACTAATCAAGTTCTCATGCTTTATTTTCAAAATCAAATTTGCATAAATAAAACACATATTAAATATTTAGCACATAAATCAAATAAACATACAAAATATCTAATAACACGTAAATCAAATAAACGTGCTTAACATTTAATTATCCGTAGGTAAAATATTGCTAAAATTAGAAATACCAACGAGCTCCAAGCTCTTGATCAATTTCTAAAGTCCTTTTCAAAATTATTTTGCCCAAAATTATTAATTACAAAATTTTGGTCCAACCAAAATATGTCTTTATTTAAAAATTAGATTTTTCAGTATTTGGTTCAACCAAACATGACTTAATTTCTTTTTCCAGAATTTAAAGAATTTGGTCCAACCAAACAAACTCTAATTTTATTTTCAGAATTTCCAAAATTCTTTGTAAAAAACAAATAAGGCATTAATAAATTTCTAGAATTCAAAATATATCTCAGGATTATTCCGCAATTTCCAGAAAATTTAAAAATACGCAAAGACCACAAGGGTCAAACTACAATTTCTAAAATTCTTAAAATTGCAAACAAGACCCTGGAAAATATCTAATTTTTAATATTAAGCCCCTAGGGCATCTCGGCATTCGTCTCCGTCCAAACAGCCGCCACTGGCCGCTAATAGTGATCCCCATCGGCGGATTGAAACGGCCACCAGTCGACAGCAGTAGTGACCTCATAGATCAACGCATCCACTCTGTCTAATCTGTTGTGGCTGCCAAAGCAAAGGACCACCGTTGGTCCGATTCACGCCCGCCTCAGCAGCTCCCCTCCGACCGATGACCGACTCCGGCCCTACCAGCCACAAACCGCCACCATGGCGTTGTAAAACAGCGTCACCACGTGAGGCCAATTTCAGCAGAAATTGCACGACACGTCGGCAATGCACAGGGAGAGGTGCGATCTTACGGCGGCTGCGATACCAGCGGCAGACGACGAACTGATAGTGCGAACTAGTGGTGCCCGCCACGATTCCGTCACCAAGGCTGTAGATCTGCAGCCTCCAAACATTATCAAACATCGGTCCAACCGCCGTTAGCCGCGAGAGATGTTAGCTGATGGAGCCGTGATTCGGATCCTCTTCCTGAGGATTAATTTTCACCCAGCGAATTATCCGATGACGATGACACCCCAGGCAAAGTCGCAACAGCTTTCCCATGGTGGACATCTCGCGCCGTGATGGTACTTGCCTAGCAAGTTCATCGGTCGACCATGGTGCCCGGGTTCACAACAACCCGGATAGCAGTTCCCCTCTTTGTTTTATCAAAACAATTAATTTATTAAAAAATTGACAAAATATTCCAGGGGTTAATGCTTTTCAAAGAAAATCACATATGTTAAATTATTATTATTTTCAATACTGGAAAAACCTTTTGACTTCTAAAGTCATGGTTTCCCAAACAATTAAACAATTTGACTTTCAAAACCATTATTTGGGCAAAACAATTTTAATAAAATAAATATAATATTTTATCACCGGATAATACAAATATTTGTACAACCAATAAATCAAAGCCTGAGCTCTGATACCACTGTTGGATTTTAGAGGCACGAACACCATGTTCGGCACAGCGAAATAATACGATTCACCAACAATGAATTTTGCCAGGAGGAAGATCAGAAAGGTCAAGAAAACCTTTCTGGAGGAGGTTGTTGAAGAAGCTGAGAAGAGGTACAAAGAGGAGACAGGGGAAGAGAAGAGAGCTCGAATTACCAGAAACATCAATGAAGAGCAGAGACTGAGATATGTTAGGAGGCAGAACAAGAAAGCTAAGGAAGCTGGTGGTAGCAGCAGTGTCAGCTCAAGGAAAAAGAAAGGCCAGATAGAGATTATGGAGCAATTGCCACTCAGGATAGAAGTTGACTCTACTGTGCCGGTTCCTCTGATCAACCAGTGGAAGGAAGCCAAGACCTTGTGGTTTATTCAACATTACATTCACAAGCCCCCACTAGAGGACGAGGCTCTTATCAACAGAACCCTTCATGTCTGGATGAAAGCCTATGACAAGGATCTCTATGAGCAGTTGATGCAGTCGACTATTCAGTTCAACATTGAAGTAATTGCTCCTGAGTTTCACTACCTCAAAACTCCTCTGGTTGGCGACCAGATTGATTGGGCAGAGCTGAAGAAGCTGTTCAAGACTAAGGTGATGGCCAACTTCGACCCTCCTAGCCAGACAGAGCTCAGAGTCATACAAGATAGGTTCCTGGACTGGTTCCTAGTTCCTAAAGAAGAAAGGAGATATTGCTAGATGTTAGGATATTTCATGTAATCTGTAATCATCTTTTATCTTGCTTAATGAAATATTCCTATCTCTGTTTGTTTGAAAGACAACTTCTTGTTTTCTAATTGTTTGCCAGATAATATCTATTCTAAGATCTTGTCTTTATTGTTTTCTTGCTTATTTAAATTCAGTTCTGGTTTTATTTTAACTTCATCAAAAAGGGGGAAATTTTTAGGATAAATATTGTTAGTTTTGATGAGTTAGAAATAAACCAGAAAATGTAATAGGACCATCTGGACCTGTTAGCCAGATGAAAAAACTAGATTAGGACTTAGTCTAGTGGGAACTGCCAGACCAGAAGACTTCACCAGAAGACTCGACCAGAAGACTTCATCAGAGAAGATCTAATCAGAGGCAGAGAAGTTTCCCCAGAACCAGACGAGTCCAGACCAGACGAGTCTGGTGAAACAAAAGTAGCTTAAAATCATCCCCTGATTCTAAGAGAACAACTGTTTCATAGCCGACTCTGGACCAGAAGATATCTGGATCATCTGGTACCTGGTATAGCTACTCTGGAAGAATCAGAGTTTTCCAAGGAAGCTGATTATTACCGTTGGTGCATTTAATGAAGTCAATATTGATCGGATTGGAAATTCTATGGAGGATCAATCCAAAGGATCTCACCAACCCCAATCAATCAATTAGGGAATTGATTGATTGAAGCTTCCAAAAATAGAGATCTGATTAGATTAGCTCTCCAACGGCTAAACCCTAATCACCTCTATAAATACAAGAATGCTGGTATGAAGAAAGTCTCTAGTCACGCGCACGAAGAAATACTCTCAAGCTTTACACATACTCAAGCAATTAAGCACTCTTAGGATCTTAATATTTATCTACTCTCGAAGGAGTTTTGTAGTTGGAACTAAACACTCAACCTGTTCATCTTTATAGACAAGGTTGGAGTTAGATATACTTTAGATCGAAGTCAGATCTAAAGTGTGTAACAAGGAGCTGGTACTTGTAAATTCCAGTGGTTCGTAAGTGAGTTGGTTGGATAGTAAGGCCCCTTTGACAAGGGAGAGTGGACGTAGGATTTTAACATCCAAACCACTATACATCGTGTGTTCTCTACTGCTTATTTACTTTCCTGTATATTTCATTAAGTTCTTACAAAAGGTTTTTGTATCTAATTCAAGCTTCCGCATCGCTTTAAAACTGACTAGTGGGACCAACAGGCCTGTTGGTGGTTGCTCCGATGGAAGACCCCTGATATCAAAGAGAAAGAGTAAGGCAGAATTGAGGGCAGTGGCCCAAGTGAAAGAATTAGGAGTGAACCCGACAACTAAGCAAACAGACGATTTGACATTTTCAGAAAAAGATTTGGATGGAGTGCTAACTCTCCACAACGACTCACTAATCATCTGTGCTAATCTCATGGGGACACGATTACATTGCCTGCTTGTTGACACCGACTCCTATACAAACATCCTGTTACGCTATGTTAGGATAAAAGTTGTTAGTTTTGATGAGTTAGAAATAAACCAGAAGATGTAATAGGACCATCTGGACTTGTTAGCCAGATGGGGATTTAGTTTAGGACTTAGTCTAGGGGGAACTGCTAGACCAGAAGACTTCACCAGAAGAGTCACCAGAAGACTGCACCAGAAGACTCGACTAGAAGACTTCACCAGAGAAGATCAGATCAGAGGCAGAGGACCTTCCCCAGAACTAGACGAGTCTGGTGAAATAAAAGAACCTTAGAATCATCTCTTGAATCTAAGGAACCGACTGTTTCACAATCGACTCTGGACCAGAGGACCTCTGGGTCATCTGGTACCTGGTCTCTCTACTCTGGAAGAATCATAGTTTGACCAAGGAAGTTTTCCAACCGTTGGTGTATTTAATGCTGATTGAAGATCGGGATTGGAAAGTCAACAAAGAATCAATCCAAAGGATCTCACCAACCCAATCAATCAATTAGGGAATTGATTGATTGAAACTTCCATTTATAGGGATCTGATTGAATTAGCTCTCCAACGGATAAACCCTAATCCTCCCTATAAATACAAGAGTTGCTGTAATGAAGAAAGCTCTACACGCGCGAAGAACACATTCAAGCTTTATCATTCTTACATAACATTCAGTACTCTATACGCATTTACTAATATCTACTTATAAGGAGTTTAGTAGTTGGATTATCTACTCAACCTGTTCATCTTATAGACAAGGTTGTAGTATTGAAAGTTTAGATCGAAGGTTTGATCTAGATTGTAACAAGGAACTGGTACTTGTTAATTCCAGTGGATAGTGAGTTGGTTGGTTGATAGTAAGACCCCTTGAAGAAGGAAGAGTGGATGTAGGATCATTATATCCGGACCACTATATATCCGATGTTTTTACTGCATTATTCTCTTATTGAATTACTTATTTTGAAGGCATAAAAGGTTTTCTAAAGGTTAATTAACTTAAGCTTTTGCATCGCATTAGATTTGACTAGTGGGACCAACAAGTGGTATCAGAGCAGTGTGTCCCAGACCACTACTTTGAGGAGCTTTTGGTGGTCACCAGGGCAGATCCACTGCTTATTTCTATATTTACATAAAACCTTTTCATTCATAATAAAAATATCTTTAAAATCTTCTTCTAAGAGTCGTAAGTTGCTCGAGTTTTCCTTTGATGACTACAATTGATGGTCCCGGTTTCGAAGGGCTAAAATGGGAATTCAGGAGCACAATTTTTTTTAAAACCTTTTCCTCAGGGAGTTCAACAAGAGTGATGGAAACTCAAGTCACTGCATTACTCAGAGGATGAGCTACCAAGTCAGTGAGAACTTGGAGACTCATGCTCTGAATAACGCAGTGACTCGAGAGATTACACTTCAAGTCACTGCATTACTCAAGTCAGTGTGAGGACTTGGAGACTCATGCTCTAAGTAACACAGTGACTCGAGATACTGAACTCTCAAGTGCGTTGCCTGAACTGGTCAGTGAGAAGGATTCTCCCTGACCTAAATACTTAACCAAAGTTTTCTTAAAAATGCTCTCAGTGAGCAGATTTTCTCAACACTTTAGAAAGTACATTAAATAATAAAAACGCCCAGTTTAACGTGGTTTGGAGACTCAAACTCTTACATCCACGACTTGATTTAACAGAAAATCCACTAACTGGGATTCTTGTTTTTAACGTGCCAAGGTGCACAGATACACTGGACTCACGCCACTCCCTGGGCTGCCTCTCCTCTCCTCACTACAAACCTAACATTCTTCTGAAAGGGTTTAGTTTGGTTTGGTTTTCTCCAACTAGGTGAGGTTTTCCCTTACAATGTGTTAGCCTCAAGCTAATGTTGGGAAAACCTCTCTAAGCTAAGAGTTACAAGCTTGACACTCAATGAATATAAGTGAGAACCCTAATGGTCAGTGTCGTGGGTGTGAGAAACACTTCCTTATGACTCCCTAACAACTCACACACCCTCACATCTTGTAGGTGTTGATTTTTCTTACTTCACACACTCCAAACCGCAGTTGTGAGCTTGTATTTATAGTGTGGATTCAAATGTAACCGTTGGAGAAAATTACATTTGAATCCATACAATTAATGGTTTCAACCACTTTTCTTGGAATGCGGCCTTGTCAGTATCAGATTTACTGCCTTGTGCTAATTGGTCCACGTGGGCAGGATCCAACGGATCTTTGACTCAGTGGGTTGACCAAGACCTACTGACTTTAGGTAGCTTTATCCTTCACTGACTTGATGATCTTCATTGGACTGAACGTCTTCAGTGTGTTGTCCTTCAGAGACTGTTTGAAGATCACTTCAAGAAGTTTGTCATAAGGCTGAATGACAAACTTCCCTGACCATAGTAGCCTGACTCCTTCAGGGCCTACTTGGTGCAGCACTGATCCTCCTGATCATGCTCTTCACTGAGTGGTCCACCTGACTTAGCTTAGATCAGCCCGATTTATACTCAGTGGGACATCCTTCAGACTTCTCTCCTGGTTCAGGTCTCTGCCATGGCTTCAGTCAGTTCTTCTTGATGTCATCTTGATTTCCTCAGGCTGTGTTGCTGAGTTCCCCTTCAACTGAGTTCCCCCTCAACTGAGTGCTTCCTTAACTGAGTTCTTCTCAGCTGACAGCCTATTCTACTGAGAGCTAACCTAGCCTGACCTGAAACAAAAGATACTATCCTGACTGCTTTCAAACCTATTACATGTTGTTTTGGAAAATCATCAAAACTAAAACATATCCCAACAACAACCACTAGAGCTTCATGATGATTAATCATCTTGGAGTTATCCACCACCGCATGCTTGATGTGGTAGAGAGTGGTCCGATCAAATTTTACTGGACTCCTATTGATGATGGTAGGTCTTAGATCAGAGAGGAGACCAACAGAGATGGTGAAAAAGCCACTGAGGAAAGAACTACTGAAAGAGCCACTGAAGATGTCAAAATTGCTCGTAGGAGAATCCTCAAGACTAAAGAGGACCTGAATAATGATGAGAGAAAACTGCACAACCTGGACCAGGTAGCCAGAACAGAGATCATCAACACTCTTACAAATGAGGTGATAGAAAAGATCAGAACCTGCACTACAACAAAGGAGATGTGGGACAAGTTGGCCCTGCTCTGTAAAGGAACAGAGAAGATTAAAGACAATAAACTTCAGGTTGTTCAACACTCATTTGATACCTTCAAGATGAAGCCAGATGAGACCATTGACCAGCTGGATATGCGTCTCACAAACCTCCTCAACAAGGCTAGTGCCTTATGTAAGAACTATTCTGAAAAGGAAATTAATAATAAAATTTTAAGATCACTAACAAGCAGGTGGAGGATAAAAGACAAAGTCATCAAGGATAGCAAGGATCTTAATACTCTAGATCATCATGTGCTATTCTCTGATTTGAAAGCTTATGAATATGATCTATAAGAGGAAGATCATTCAGATGCGATCTCTACCTCAGCTGGTCAGAAAGGAGTTGCATTTTCTTCTACCATCAAGACTGAAGAACCAGTGAAGGAACCTGTAGCAGATGACTTGAAGCGAATTCATTCAAACCTGCAGCGAAAGAAAGGCAATCTGGAGACTCAAGGGAGACCAGGTTCCAGTCACCAGAGAAGAGAAGAGATTTTAGCCCCAGAAGGAGAGATAACAGCTCTGGCAGATCAGATTATAAGATGAGAGATAGCAGTCCAGGCAGACCAGACTACAACTCCAAAAGAAGAGACACAACTCCAAGTCCCAGAGCAAGAGACAACACTTGTTACACCTGTAACAAGCCAGATCACTACAGCTATGATTGTCCTCAACTCACTCCCAGAGAAAGAGAAGAGAAAAGACTCAAGAGAGATAGAAGATATGCAGACAAGAGAGTATTGCTGGCAAAAGCAGAAGAGGAGGACACTAGTTCAAGTTCATCTTCTTCTTCTTCTTCTGATTTGGATCAGATGATGATGTATGCCTCATGGATGACATCACTGAGGTACAAGAATCTACCTTATGAATCTCTAATTCCAAATATACTAAATCCTCTCACTCATCTGGTGCTTCTAGAGAGTCTGATATGCAGCAAATGCTATCAGATCTCCAAAATTATGTTCAACTCTGTCAGAAGCTTGAGAAAGAGAATGGTAGGTGTTGGGATATGTTTCAGTTTTGATGATTTTCCAAAACAACATGTAATAGGTTTGAAAGCAGTCAGGGTTGTATCTTTTGTTTCAGGTCAGGATAGGTTAGCTCTCAGTAGAATAGGCTGTCAGTTGAGAAGAACTCAGTTGAGGGAACACTCAGTTGAGGGGGAACTCAGCGAGGGGGAACTCAGCAACACAGCCTAAGGAAATCAAAATGACATCAGAAGAAGAACTAATTGAAGCCATGATAATAACCTGAACCAGAAGAGAAACCTGAAGGATGTCCCACTGAGTGTAAACCTGGCTGATCTAAGCTAAGTCAGGCGGACCACTCAGTGAAGAGCATGATCAAGAGGATCAGTGCTGCACCAAGTAGGCCCTGAAGGAGTCAGGCTACTGTGGTCAGGGAAGTTTGTCATTCAACCTTATGACAAACTTCTTGGAGAGATCTTCAAAGAGTCCCTGAAGGACAACTACACTGAAGATAACTGTGTATACTGAAGATCATCAAGTTAGTGGAGGACAAGCTATCTGAAGTCAGTGCTCCCTGATCAAGCACACTGAGTCAAAGATCCATTGGATTCAGTCCACGTGGACCAATCACTTCAAGACAGCGTATCTGACACTGACAAGGCCACATTCCAAGAAAAGTGGTTGAAACCATTAAATGCTGGATTCAAATGTAGTTTCCTCCAACGGTTACATTTGAATCCACATTATAAATACAAGCTCATAGCTTCGTTTCAAGTGTGTGAGAAGAGAAAATCAACACCTACGAGCTGTGAAGGTGTGAGAGTTTAGTGCAGTTTCAAAGGGAGGCATAAGGAGGCACGTTTCACACCTTGTTCACTGACCATTAAGGTCTTCACAGATATATAAATGAGTGTTCAGCTTGTAACTCTTAGCTTAGAGAGGTTTTCCCAATCTTAGCTTTAGGCTAACACATTGTAAGGGAAAACCTCACCTAGTTGGAGAAAACCCAATTGAAATCAAAACCCTAAGCTAGGTTTGTTGGTAGTAAGTTGTTTTGTAAGTTAATAAGGAAGTAAGCAAGATCTGGAGTTGTAGATCTGGGTGCACCTTGGCACGTTAAAAACAAGAATCCCAGTTAGTGGATTTCCTGTTAAATCAGGCCGTGGACGTAGGAGCTTGAGTCTCTGAACCACGTTAAACTGAGCGTTGTTTATTGTTTAAGCACTTGCTAATTATTTGTATTGTATGCTCACTAAGAGTACTTCGAAAGGTTTAAAAGAAATTAGCTAAGTATTTTAGTCAGGGAGAACCAATCTCACTGACAGGCTTAAGCAAGCACTCGAGAGTTCAGTCTCTCGAGTCACTGCCTTGTTAAGAGCCTGAGCTCGCAAGTCAGCTGCACTGACTTGAGTGCTCTGACTCTTAGCAATGCAGTGACTTGAGTGTTTCCGCACTGAACTCATTCAAGGTGCGATGCAGTTTAAAAAAAAAATTGCTCCTAAATTCCCATTTTGGCCTTCGAAAATGGGACCATCAATTGGTATCAGAGCGGGTTGTTCACATGACCAGTGATCCAGTTTTGTTAAGAAAAATGGTCAACCGAACATATATTAAATGTTTTAAACTATGGGAATTCCTGCGTATTTCAAACTATTACCTGTGTTCTGACAGTCAACTTGTAATAGAAAATTATTTGGTTAGAAGTTTTGGAATCATCAAAAAGGGGGAAATTATTGGGATATGTTTCAGTTTTGATGATTTTCCAAAACAACATGTAATAGGTTTGAAAGCAGTCAGGGTTGTATCTTTTGTTTCAGGTCAGGATAGGTTAGCTCTCAGTAGAATAGGCTGTCAGTTGAGAAGAACTCAGTTCAGGGAACACTCAGTTGAGAGGGAACTCAGCGAGGGGGAACTCAGCAACACAGCCTGAGGAAATCAAGATGACATTAGAAGAAGAACTAACTGAAGCCATGATAGTAACCTGAACCAGAAGAGAAACCTGAAGGATGTCCCACTGAGTGTAAACCTGGCTAATCTAAGCTAAGTCAGGCGGACCACTCAGTGAAGAGCATGATCAAGAGGATCAGTGCTGCACCAAGTAGGCCCTGAAGGAGTCAGGCTACTGTGGTCAGAGAAGTTTGTCATTCAGCCTTATGACAAACTTCTTGGAGAGATCTTCAAAGAGTCCCTGAAGGACAACTACAGTGAAGACAACTGTGTATACTGAAGATCATCAAGTCAGTGGAGGACAAGCTATCTGAAGTCAGTGCGCCCTGATCAAGCACACTGAGTCAAAGATCCGTTGGATTCAGTCCACGTGGACCAATCACGTCAAGACAACGTATCTGACACTGACAAGGCCTCATTCCAAGAAAAGTGGTTGAAACCATTAAATGCTGGATTCAAATGTAGTTTTCTCCAACGGTTACATTTGATTCCACATTATAAATACAAGCTCATAGCTTCGTTTAAAGTGTGTGAGAAGAGAAAATTAACACCTACGAGCTGTGAAGGTGTGAGAGTTTAGTGCAGTTTTAAAGGGAGGCATAAGGAGGCACGTTTCACACCTTGTTCACTGACCATTAAGGTCTTCACAGATATATAAATGAGTGTTCAGCTTGTAACTCTTAGCTTAGAGAGGTTTTCCCAATCTTAGCTTTAGGCTAATACATTGTAAGGGAAAACCTCACCTAGTTGGAGAAAACCCAACTGAAACCAAAACCCTAAGCTAGGTTTGTTGGTAGTAAGTTGTTTTGTGAGTTAGTAAGGAAGTAAGCAAGATCTGGAGTTGTAGATCTGGGTGCACCTTGACATGTTAAAAACAAGAATCCCAGTTAGTGGATTTCCTGTTAAATCAGGCCGTGAACATAGGAGCTTGAGTGTCTGAACCACGTTAAACTGAGCGTTGTTTATTATTTAAGCACTTGCTAATTATTTGTATTGTATGCTCACTGAGAGTACTTCGAAAGGTTGAAAAGAAATTAGCTAAATATTTTAGTCAGAGAGAACCAATCTCACTGACAGGCTTAAGTAAGCACTCGAGAGTTCAGTCTCTCAAATCACTGCATTGTTAAGAGCCTGAGCTCGCAAGTCAGCTGCACTGACTTGAGTGCTCTGACTCTTAGCAATGCAGTGACTTGAGTGTTTCCGCACTGAACTCATTCACGGTGCGATGCAGTTTAAAAAAAAAATTTGCTCCTAAATTCCCATTTTGGCCTTTGAAAACGGGACCATCAGTAGGCCCAGAGCGGAAGTTCAATCTCTATCTCATGAGCAAAAGTCTACCAGAGAACTCATATGTGATCATTCCAAAGAAGTTTCTACACTTCAGGTTAAGGTCATAGAAAGAGATGCTCTGGTGAATCAACTCATGAGAGAAAGAGAGTCTCAGGATAAAGAGTTCAATGAACTTAGAGCCAAATACCAAACTCTTCTCAAGGGAAAGCAAGTTGAGCAAACCATTGAAGAAGTACCTATCCCCGGAGAAGCTCCAAAGATACCAACTATTGTATCTATTATAACAGAGTCTTCTCAGCGCATACATGATAAGAGTGATTTAGGATATTCTGGAATTACTACTAGATCTCATAAATACGTCTATAACAAAGACAAGTCTATAAGATGTGGTGAAGTGGTAGAAATATGAGATGAAAAAGACCCTAATGGAAATTATTACAGAGTAGTCCACAATTCTAGTTGGAACATGGAATGTTCTGCTGACCATGTTGACTATACTCCTGAAGAGTTAACTGAACTGGAAGAGAAAATCTTAGAGAATAAACTTCTAAATGGGGAACCTATGCAGATTAAAGGTTCTGTTTAGAATAATCCTCAAAGAGTAAGACCTAAACAAGGACCTCAGAGGAATCCTCAAAGAGTGGAACCTAAGAAGATTAGGGGACCTCAGAGGAGACAATCAAGAAGGGGGGACTTCAATCAGAATAGAGAATCTCAGAGGAGAAACAATGAACAACATAACTCTAATCAGAACCAGGGACCTCAAAAGAGGTTTACTCAGATACACTAAGAGGGATTATAATCACCAGAGAAGGTCTAACTTTCATCAGAACCAGAGACCCGTCTACAGAAGACCAGTTGATCTTGGTGACTATGACACCAGAGATGGTTCTTCTAGGATGTACCCTTATAACAAGACCTTTAAGTCCATGTCCTTGAGGCAGGCCATTCCTAAGGCTAGATTTGAGAAGAGATATACCAGACCTATCTATAGGAAAGGTATATTCATTAGCCCAATAACTCAATATGTTATTGTCAGAGGACAAATGCTGGTAGATAGATTTGGAAGAAAGATAAGATCTCCTCATCCAGCAAGAGATGATCTTTATCTCTGGATTCCTACAGAGAAAGTGACTAACCAATCAGGACCCAACACAAGTAGGGGACCTAATTGATCTCTCTACAGGAGGACAAGAGCCCATTGGAGAAATGACTTTCAAGCAATGGTGTTTGGTACATTGATAATGGATGCTCCAAGCACATGACATTTATGAAAGATCATCTCCAGGATTTCAAGCCATTGAATGAGCCAAGAGTGATGTTTGGTGACAACAATTTTGGAGTCACCAGAGGAGTTGGGAAGTTGATCATCAATGACACATCTATAGATGAAGTCCACTATGTGGAAGGACTCAAGCATAATCTGCTTTCAGTATCCCAATTTTGTGACAAGGGATACTCAGTGAAGTTCTCTAGTGATTCTTGCACTGTATTTTCCTCTAATTATGATGATATTTTATTAGTTGGCTTGAGGAAAGGTAATATTTATCTTGCAGATTTCAACAGTTGTCCAAGAAATACTTTCCTGGTAGCTAAAGGATCTGCAGAGAATAGCTAGCTATGGCATAAGAGGTTGAGTCACCTGAATTTCAAAGCCCTCAACAAGATTGGCAGAAAGGGTCTAGTTCGAGATCTTCCAAATGAAGTGTTGAAGAAGAATCAGACTTGTGGTTCCTGCCAGATGGGAAAGCTGTTGGGTTTTGGAGGCACGAACACCATGTTCGGCACAACGGAAGCAAACGATTCACCAACAACGAATCACAAACATGGTTGTATAACATAAAATATAAAGGATTAATAATAACATATAAATCCTTACAACGATTTGTACGCGGAATCCTCAACTATGGTATCCACGTAACGGCTTTCTACCAACCCGCATCGATATGCCAGCGTTGAATCTCGAGACGAAATTGCTAGGAAAATTTCGACTGGAGATTTTATGGAGAAATTATATTTCTTGTATCGCTTTCTGAATTCCCAAAAGACTCATATTTATAGGGATTAACTTGGCTTAATTCCTAAGCAAGATATCGGGCCTAGCCCGTAATATAATCTCTACGGATTATATCTCCCTAGATATGTTCCTACGAATAATATCTTGACCATATATTATTCTTGTATAATAATATTCCAAATATTATTATTGGGATTTCATATTTAATTAAATCTAATTTAATTAGTAATAATAATAATTAATTCCAAATATAATTATTATTATATTCTCCATAAATTAAATATTATATCCAATACTATATTTAATAAACCAACTATAATTGGTAAATTTCCATTACTTGTTGTGTGACCCATAGGCCCTCATATATCGAGCGATTAGTCAAACTAACGGTCTTAATTGAACCCTAGACAATAAATCAGACATTCTCAATATACGAGGTACGTTGCGAGGAAATCTGCAACTACCTGTAATATTGTAGGCTATTGTGATATCTTCCTTTCATTCACGAATACTCGATTAAGCCTTGAACATGATGAAGTGTCTATTCAAATAGCTTAATCATATTATCTCAAATCACTAATTGATCAAGTATATCACACTTAGCCACAAAGTCTAAGTTGATGTGCGTCGACCGACGACTTAGATCCAATTATGATGAGAAGACGAGTATTCTCTCTAAATCCACATTGAGGAATGAATCCTATTCTTGGCTCAACTACCACGCACATGTATTTCGCGATGAACCCAATCTATGCCATATCTACCCGTGGAAGGGTGCAAGCGTCGGTCATGGTCAAAGTTCATCACTCCACACATGTCGTGCGTATTGACCTCAAGTCAGAGGAGTATCACATCGCTCCCACTAACCGAGACACCCGTAGACACATTATGTGGAATTACATCAAACGGTTTCTCGGATGGGTATACCAATACCCTCTAAGGTATCTGTGCATCCATCATGAGATACCCGGTATCTCGTAGTAAGTGAGATCTTACTACACCCTCTAAGAGTATGATGCAGATCGCACACCAATCTCAATTGCATCATCAATATCCCATTTTTTATGATCTTTGATCGGGGCTATTTGAGAATCATACTTAAGTCATCTGAGTTCTCACTCACTCAATGACAGTAGTGATTCATGGGAACACAAATGAGAATATATGCAAACAATCAAACATCATATTCAGATAAGTGTAACGTTATACATTTAATATTAAACCAATAATAATATTAAACTAAATCTGAATATTATCTTAGTATTATGTCCTTTCGATGGATTGTCTCTAGAATACTAACACTAACAATCTCCCACTTGGATTAGAGCCAATCACCTACATGTCTAACCCCTAGACCATCAAATGTCTAGTGTGTACATGAACAGTGAAAAGGATTTGCAAGATTATCCTTTATGGGAAATGTTTTAATTCAATTTCTCTTATCGATATGATCTCTTGGATCAAATGATAATACCTCTGTACATGCTTATTTCTGTTATCAGATCTCGATTTCTTTGCCCATGCAATCGCACCAATATTATCACAATACGACTCTATTTGACAACTGGCACTCGGAACTACCCCTAGTTCTCTCAAGAACCTTAAAACCAGAAAGCCTCAAAGGCTTCTGATACAACAATGTACTTAGCTTCGGTTGTTGAATCTGCGATCAGATCTTGCTTGGAACTATTCCAACTTACCGCCTCATCATTGAGATTGAAAATATAATTTAACTGTGATTTGTAATCTTCACAATCTGACTGGAAACTCGCATCAGCATAGCCCGTAAAGACTAGTTGTAGCTGCCTACCGTAGACAAGAAAATGTTCTTTAGTACGCCTGAGGTACTTCATAACATCCTTGACAGCAATCCGGTGAGACTCACCTGGATTCTGCTGGTATGTACCCGTGATGTTGACAGCGTAGGCCACATCTGGCATGATGCAAGTCATGGCGTACATGATGGATATGGAATATCCTTCATATGCTCGATATCTGCTTCGCTAGAAAGACAATCCTTCTTCGACAGCTTTATCCCATGATTTGCCGGTAGAGAACCTCTCTTAGAGTTCTCTATCGCAAAATGCTTCAACACCTTATCTACGTAGGTGGATTGTGACGGCCCTACCATCTTCTTGGATCTATCCCTATGGATCTTGATCCCTAAGATGTAGCATGCCTCACCAAGGTCATTCATCATGAAGGTCTTTGATAACCAATCTTTCATGGACTACATTGGCGGGATGTTATTTCTTATAATCAATATGTCATTGACATATACGACTATAAAGACAATACTTTTCCCGCTGCGTTTACGATAAACGCAAGGATCTTCCAAATTTCAGATGAAGTCAAAGAATTTAACAGCTTCATCAAATTGGATATTCCAACTCCTAGAAGCTTGCTTCAATCCATAGATTGATCGTTTAAGCTTGCACACAAGATTAGATTTTGGCTTAGATATAAAACCCTCCGGTTGAGTCACAAACACTTCCTTATCAATGTTACCATTGAGGAGAGTTGTTTTGACGTCCATCTACCAAAACTCATAATAGCGTTATGCTGCTATCGCAAGTAAAATTCGAATGGACTTGATCTTCGCAACTGGCAAGAAGGTCTCGTCATAGTCAATGCCTTCGCATTGACTATACCCTTTTGCCACCAACCTATCTTTAAAGGTTTGTACTTTGTCATTTGCATCGGTCTTACGCCT
Source organism: Ballota nigra (assembly GCA_947034835.1). Lineage (NCBI taxonomy): Eukaryota > Viridiplantae > Streptophyta > Magnoliopsida > Lamiales > Lamiaceae > Ballota > Ballota nigra. The sequence goes on from OX344721.1 coordinate 44,872,241, forward strand.
GAAGACTCACTTGCAACCTATGGGTCTAACCCCTTTTGGCAACTCAATTAAGTCCTTGACTTGATTGGTGAACATCGAGTCCATCTCGGATTTCATGGCTTCATGCCACTTCTCTGAGCCAACATCTAATGTTGCTTCAGTATAAGTTCTAGGTTCGTCTTTATCCGGAACCTCCACGTCATTATTTTCCTCCACGAGGATCCCATAATGCCTAGTGGGTGGATTACGATTCCTAGTCAACTTACGGAGTTGTGGTTGTGCAGGCTGTACATTCTGATCATGAAAATTTTGTGGTGCAGCGACTGCATCGTTGACCGGAGAGTCCTCAAGAGCGACACTTTCATATGCCTCTTGGGCGGGAGTTTGAACTATGTTATTCTCATTCAGCCCACTTGGAGGTTGTTGCGAAAGCAATGCAACTCCAATTACGCTCCCACTGGCTGAAAGAGGATCACCTAGTGATTAACTTCCACCATGAGAGTCGTTGAATGCTCCGACTGATTCTTTATCATGTTACTTTGACAAAATATCAGTCTCTATGTTGATTTTTGGTTCTTGAATCTCTTCAAGTTCTATCTTCTTACGGCTTTGTTCCTTATAGACGTACTCGTCTTCTAGGAACTTAGCTTGCCTAGAAACAATCATTGTTTGTTTCTCCGGTAGATAGAAGTGATATCCTCTTGTCTCCTTAGGATATCCCACAAAATAATCATTTTCACCTTCGGATTCCAACTTATCAGTTAGCATTTTCTTCACAACTGTGGAGCAACCCCACGTTCTAACGTGTAGAAAATGGTTTTTTGCCATGCCATAGCTCGTATGGAGTCTGCTCAACTGATTTGGACGGAATCCTATTCAGAATGTAGATTGAGGTTTGTAATGCGTATCCCCATAAGAATGTTGGAGAGAGGAAACATTCATCATGGACCTTACCATGTCTAACAAGGTTCAATTTCTCCTTTCGGACACACCATTCATCTGAGGTGTTCCGGGAGGAGTCCATTGTGACTGGATCCCATGAAGCTTTAAGTAATCCATGAATTCATGGCTAAGGTACTCACCTCCTCGATCCAATCGAAGAGTCTTGATACTCTTACCAAGTCGTTCCTCTACTTTGTATATTAAGAATCATCATGTTCATAACTCAACAAATGCCTAGCAGTTTGAACTATTAGTGAACATGTTCATCTTAATAACAACCATACTTGTTCTAGCAGCTATAAACCACTTAGTGTTTTTCTTCTCAATGCTGGAATCTTATAGTCTTTCTTCCAATGCCCCTTTCTATTGCAGCGGGGCATACATCCTTATCAACCCGCTCTTACTTTTGAACTCCACCTTTAGCCTTCAGGAAGTTGGGCTTGGAGCCCTTAGCCTTACTCCTTCGCTTCTTCTCGCCTTTCGGGGCAGAAGAAGTAGAAGCACTCACCATGAGCACCGACATTTCCTTAGCAGTGGAAGACTCAAAAGTCTTAGGCATGTTATGAGGCTCCGGCATTGTCGCTTCCGTCTTCTTCATATTAAATTTACTACGAAACTAGAATATGAATCGGGGAGCGACTTGAGGATAGCACATGAGGTGAAATCTTCCCTCCTTTCGCTAATCGACATCTGAACAGATCTCTCATCACTTCTTAAATCTCAAACGAGATCTAGAATCAAAGAGATCTTTCAGACCCTTAAGCATTTCGAAGGGATCCATTTTCTCATGTTGCCTTTGCAATCCGGGAGTCATGTCGAGCAATCATAACATAGAGTCTGGGAAACATCACCTTGATGCTTCTTTGAGCTGTAACGTCAAACGCTGCAGCCTCAACTGAACCAGCCTCATGGGTAAAGGGATTGTCGTGTCCAACACGTACTCAATCTCTTCTTGCCTTAGCACCAAACGCACGTTTCAGTGCCAGTCTAGAAAATTTGACCCAACCAATTTGTTCGTTTCCAGAATATTTTTCAATGACAAGTTATTCATTTCAACAATTTTAGAGAAATAAATTAAAACGGGAATTAAACACAAAATTCCTATGATCAATATTCAACAATCAAAATAAACATGGCCTTTTAATTTATTTTGTCTCCATTATTTTCACATACTCAACGACCTCATCGGAAGATTACAAATTTATATCTAATATAAATTATAATGGACTAGGATCCACATTCCTACTATTACAATGACTGATTGGGCTGAACAATGCAACAACAGAATTGGTAGGTCTCTAAACCAATTGCCTCACGCAATTCCTAGTTGATTGAACCTAGTTCAATCGGATGTCACCTAATTCTCGTTTCCCTGCTTGGGCTGGTGAAACAGAATTAAGTTGGTTTACAACCATTAAGCAACGACAAACATGTCCCTATAAAAGTCCCGTTAGATGTAGATCCGAGCAAAAGACTTGGGTCTTAAATAGTCATTGGAACGAAATCTCCGATTTACTTTTAATTTTAATGGAAGACATCATTCAATTTAATGAAAAACCATATTTTAGTGAGGATCATTTTAAAGGCGGGGTATTAATTGTCTAATCGAGATCCGACATGTTAATCTATATCACATTTGAGCAATTATAGGGCGCCGCCTACCCAAACATGATTTTATGCAGACTAACACTTATTTGGGCGCCGTCTACCCAAAACATATAACGGTCCGATAAATATTGGGTGTCGCCTACCCAAACAATTTAATGCGGGCTATAACTAATAATGTAAATATCGATTCACATAAGCAGTTATACAAGTGGGGAGCAACTAATCAAGTTCTCATGCTTTATTTCAAAAATTAAATTTGCATAAATAAAGCATAAATTAAATATTTAGCACATAAATCAAATAAACATGCAAAATATCTAATAACACGTAAATCAAATAAACGTGCTTAACAATTAATTATCCGTAGGTAAAATATTGCTAAAATTAGAAATACCAACGAGCTCCAAGATCTCGGTCAATTTCTAAAGTAATTTTCAAAATTATTTTGCCCAAAATATTAATTTATTAAATTTGGTCCAACCAAACTTGCCCTTATTAATCTCCAGAATTATATTACTTTGGTCTAACAAAAAAAAACCATAATTTTGTTTTTCAAAATTTCCAAAATTTTGTTAAACCAAACCAGGCATTAATATATATATTTTAAGAATTAAAAAAAAAAAAAAAAAACAAAATTCTTATTTAATTTTAAAACTTCTGAAATTCGCTAGAGCCATACAAGGCTTTAATAACTTCTCAGTTTTATTAAGCATTAATTTATTGGGCTAAGCAGCCCATTCAAAATCCAAGTGCAAAATGGGCCATCACATTACTCATAAATAAAACGGCCCAAGCATTAATCCCAAGAGGCGCCTAAGCAATGGCCTCGTCTGGATACAGGTCTTCTTCCTCCTCAAAGAAGGCTGCTGTCTGCCTTCCGGTTGACGCAAAATGCCGTCGACCACGGCCGCACGACTCCAGCCGCCACTGTTAAAGGAAGAAGCTGGCCGGAATCAAATAAATCACGGCTACCCACGGACCTCCGCCGCTAGCGGCGTCTTGAGGAGGGGGATCCCTTGCGAAGCAGCGCCTAGCACTGTCATGGCCGGAGATCAAAATCCTCATTGGTTCACGACAATCGACCAATGATAATGCATCACAGTCCTCGATAGCCTTCCACGGAAGCCGCCTCCTTCGGCCTTGAGAAACTCGCCCAACGAGATCCGACGACGGCATGCGAAGGAGGAGATTCGCCCAACGAATTTACTAATTTCGCGGCAGCCTGGTTTCAGCAGCGGGCGGCAAATAAAACCACCATCTAATCGGCCATCGGCGCTGCTGTTTGAGATCGAGATGCGCCACGTAGCAGAGAGAGCCGTCAAACGATCAGAATCTGCCGCTTGGACTCAACCAAGAATCTGGCCTAGCAGATCTCTTTTCATGGAGACGGTGTCTCAGGCAAAAACAGGCGGTGATTGCCTAACAATCATGTTCTGCCCGATAAGGGAACCTAGTTCCCCCCCCCCCCCCCCCCCCCCCCCCCCCCCCCCTTTTTAAATCAATTTTGAAATCCAAAATAAAACTAGTTATTTTGCCATTCATGATTTAATGCACATTAGACTTCCTAGAAAACTAATGTCGTGTACCTTTTAATAATTTTCCCAGAAAATATATTATGTACACAATCACGAGACACCATGTTCGGCACAGCGGAAGCAAACGATTCACCAACAACGAATCACAAACATGGTTGTATAACATAAAATATAAAGGATTAATAATAACATATAAATCCTTACAGCGATTTGTACGCGAAATCCTCAACTATGATATCCACGTAACGGCTTTCTACCAACCCGCATCGATATGCCAGCGTTGAATCTCGAGACGAAATTGCTAGGAAAATTTCGACTGGAGATTTTATGGAGAAATTATATTTCTTGTATCGCTTTCTGAATTCCCATAAGACTCATATTTATAGGGATTAACTTGGCTTAATTCCTAAGCAAGATATCGGGCCTAGCCCGTAATATAATCTCTACGGATTATATCTCCCTAGATATGTTCCTACGAATAATATCTTGACCATATATTATTCTTGTATAATAATATTCCAAATATTATTATTAGGATTTCATATTTAATTAAATCTAATTTAATTAGTAATAATAATAATTAATTCCAAATATAATTATTATTATATTCTCCATAAATTAAATATTATATCCAATACTATATTTAATCAACCAACTATAATTGGTAAATTTCCATTACTTGTTGTGTGACCCATAGACCCTCATACATCGAGCGATTAGTCAAACTAACGGTCTTAATTGAACCCTAGACAATAAATCAGACATTCTCAATATACGAGGTACGTTGCGAGGAAATCTGCAACTACCTGTAATATTGTAGGCTATTGTGATATCTTCCTTTCATTCACGAATACTCGATTAAGCCTTGAACATGATGAAGTGTCTATTCAAATAGCTTAATCATATTATCTCAAATCACTAATTGATCAAGTATATCACACTTAGCCACAAAGTCTAAGTTGATGTGCGTCGGTCGACGACTTAGATCCAATTATGATGAGAAGACGAGTATTCTCTCTAAATCCACATTGAGGAATGAATCTTATTCTTGTCTCAACTACCACGCACATGCATTTCGTGATGAACCCAATCTATGCCATATCTACCCGTGGAAGGGTGCAAGCGTCGGTCATGGTCAAAGTTCATCACTCCACACATGTCGTGCGTATTGACCTCAAGTCAGAGGAGTATCACATCGCTCCCACTAACCGAGACACCCGTAGACACATTATGTGGAATTACATCAAACGGTTTCTCGGATGGGTATACCAATACCCTCTAAGGTATCTGTGCATCCATCATGAGATACCCGGTATCTCGTAGTAAGTGAGATCTTACTACACTCTCTAAGAGTATGATGCAGATCGCACACCAATCTCAATTGCATCATCAATATCCCATTTTTGATGATCCTTGATCGGGGCTATTTGAGAATCATACTTAAGTCATCTGAGTTCTCACTCACTCAATGACAGTAGTGATTCATGGAAACACAAATGAGAATATAAGCAAACAATCAAACATCATATTCAGATAAGTGTAACGTCATACATTTAATATTAAACCAATAATAATATTAAACTAAATCTGAATATTATCTTAGTATTATGTCCTTTCGATGGATTGTCTCTAGGATACTAACACTAACAAAAGCAACCTAAGGCTTCTTTCAAAGATGTCCAAATCACAACCACAACCAGAGTTCTTCAGCTACTTCACATGGACCTATTTGGGCCTGTTTCTCCACTTAGTTTTAGTGGAAGGAAGTACACCTTGGTGATAGTAGATGACTTTTCAAGATACACTTGGGTAGTGTTCTTGTTTAAGAAAAATGAAACTATCACTAAGCTGCCAGAATTCTTCAAGCAAATTCAGAATGAGCAGAACCAAAGCATAGCGAGGATCAGAAGTGACAAAGGGACTGAATTATTGAATTCACACATTGCAGAGTACTGTAAGGACAAATGTATTTTTCATGAGACCTCTTCTGCCAGAACACTCAACAGAATGGAGTGGCAGAAAGTAGGAACAGAACACTCAAAGAAGCTGTCAGAACTCTTCTAGCAGAGTACAACAAACCTCAAAGGTTTTGGGCAGAAGCCATCAACACAACCTATTTCACCCAGGATAGATGCCTCATTGCCCAGAGACATGTTAAGACACCATATGAGGTATGGAAAGGTAAAACCCCATCTGTTTCATTCTTTCATATTTTTGGATGTAAGTGTTTCATCCATGACAATGTGAAGTCAAAATTAAAGACTTTTGATTCTAAAGTGGCAGATTGAATATTTTTAGGATATTCTAGCACAAGTAAGGCATACCGAGTCTTTAATAGGAATTCTATTTGTGTGGAAGAAACACCTCATGTTGTTTTTTATGAATCTACTCCTGAGTGCAAGATGGACTTAAGGAATCTGTCTCCAGAAGAGACACAAAATCAGACTACTTCCAAGGTTATCAAAGTCAAGCCACCTGTTATTGATTCAGAGTCAGAGTCAGATTCAGATTCTGATGATGACCCATCTTCTAGTTCTCTGGAGCAGAAGCCTCCACAAGGAGCAGAACCAGAAGAGGTTGGAACTCTTGTAGGGGGAAGCTCTCCTGCAGTTGGTGATAATCACCAAGGTACTGCAGAAGATGGTCAATCAGGTAAGTCCAAGAGAAGGAAAACCCTGGTTAACCACCCCAAAGAGTTGATTCTAGGAGATCCAACTAGTAGTGTCCAGACTAGGAGAACTCTTAACTTTGCTGCCTTATTCAGTTGCTATGTATCCTTGATTGAACCCAAGAACATCAAGGAGGCACTAACAGATTCAAACTGGATAATTGCTATGCAGGAGGAGTTGAATCAATTCATCAGACAGGATGTTTGGGAGCTGGTAGACAGACCAAGACATTAAAAGGTGATAGGCACTAAGTGGATTTTTAAGAACAAGAAAGATGAGAATGATGTCATTACTAGAAACAAGGTAAGGCTAGTGGCCCAGGGCTATTCCCAGTCTGAAAGAATAGACTATGATGAGACATTTGCTCCTGTTACCAGACTAGAAGCCATTAGATTATTTCTAGCATATGCAGCTCACATGAAGTTCAAAGTTTACCAGATGGATGTGAAATCTACCTTCCTTAATGGGATTCTCATTGAGGAAGTGTATGTGGAACATCCCCCTGGCTTTGAACAAGGTGACAAACTGTATAAGCTTAAGAAGGCTCTCTATGGGCTTAAGCAGGCACTAAGAGCATGGTATGACACTCTATCTCAATTTCTTCTGGACAATGGTTTTACTAAGGGCAAGATAGACAGGACCTTGTTTAGGAAAGAAGAAGGAAAGGACATCCTTCTGGTTCAAATATATGTGGATGACATTATATTTGGATCCCCTAACAAGAAGCTGTGTGAGAAATTTGGAAATCTCATGCAGAGTCAGTTTGAGATGTCCATGATGGGTGAGATAAATTATTTCTTAGGTTTGCAGGTTAAGCAATCAGAGAAGGGAATCTTCATCAACCAATAAAAGTACATCAGAAACATGTTAGATAAATTTGGAGTAGGATCTAGCAAAGCTGCCAAGATTCCTATGATGATAAATTTTAACATGGACCCAGATGAGTCTGGAGAGAGTGTGGACCAGACTCAGTACAGTGCTCTTATTGGTTCTCTTCTGTACCTGACTGCAAGCAAACCAGATATCACTTTTGCCGTAGGTGTTTGTGCCAGATTTCAAGCTAATCCTAAGAGGAGTCACCTGGAAGCAGCTAGGAAGATGACAACTTTGAAGTATCTTAAGGGAACAGTTAATTTGGGATTATGGTACCCTGCAGATGACAACTTTGAGTTAAGTGGATATTCAGATTCAGCCTATGGTGGTTGCAGAATAGGTAGGAAGTCTACTAGTGGTACATGCCAATTTATTGGGAATAAGTTAGTATCTTGGTTTTCTAAGAAGCAGACTTCAGTTGCTACATCAACTACAGAAGCAGAGTACATGGCAGCAGGGAGCTGTTGTTCACAACTAATCTGGATTAGTCAGCAGCTTAGGGACTACCAGATTAGAGCTAAGAATATTCCAATATTTTGTGATAGCAACAGTGCAATTTCCATTACCCATAATCCAGTTTTTCACACCAGATGCAAGCATGTTGATATAAGGCATCATTTCATCAGAGACCATGTTGAGAAAGGTGACATAAGGATGGAAAAGATTGCCACAGAGAAGCAGAGAGCAAATATTCTCACTAAGCCTTTGGCAGAGACCAGATTCAGAGAGTTAGCTTTTGAGTTGGGATTATTAGATCCAGAGACAAATTTGATTTAGAGGGAACAACTTCAAAAGAGTATCATTTTTCTCTATAATACTTACTTCTTTTATTATTTGTACTAACCTGTTTGCAGATCAGATGTACCAAAGGAGTTACATCTCCAGATGTGTTAAGGCCAGTTGACTTGCAGTCTCATTTGGATACACTCCCAGATGACAGGCAAGTGGCACCAGAGGAGAAGTATATCCAGAAGAGATGTGACATCAGATTTCTCGTGGTATCATCTGGATCCTATACCAGATGACATGTAAGTCTTTACTCTTCTGTGCCTGGTCATTGGGACGCCTTTGACATTACTAAATACACCCAAACCGTTTCATATTCTGAGTGTATTTAAAATCGGGTCGTGGGCCAGGGCAATCATTTCATCTTTTTCTTGACTGCCCAAAAACCCCTCGAACCCAGTCCCAATGACTGCGCCACGCACGCAAAATAAATTTGTATCTTGCCAAATTTAATCCTGGCCGTCAGATTTATTTAAAGTGCAACATGTCAATCAATTAATTAATTGATTGTGTCCCCTCAATTAATTTCAAATCCACGCGTATTTCTCTTATAAACCAAAAAATTTCAAAATATCTCTTCACTTTTCACAAACCCTAGCTTTTCTCTGTAATTTCTCTCTCTCACTCTTCTCTCTCGAGCTTTACAGCAATGGCATCTACCTGCAATTTCGAGGCTGTTTATGTGTGCAAGAAATTGAAGGCATAAATAACGATGGACTTCTATTCCACCAGAAACTCAACGGCCTTGGAGATTCTGCGCATTCTCAGCAAATTCAGTGTAGAAGACCTTATCTCTGCAATTCCGAAGAATTCTCGTACTCTTGACCACTATGCTGCTTAATTCCTTGTCCGATTGAAGATTTTTTATGGAGAGTTGGTGTCGAAGATTGATGGTGAGAAAGTGGTTCTGACGAAGCATGACTTCAGCAAGTTATTTGGGAATTTGTCCATGACTGGAGTGGACCCGTTGAAGCACAAGAAAGATGAAGCTGTGGAGTCTTTTAAGATTTTTGCTAGGAATTCGTGCAAAAATCTTACCAAGGGGTTTCTGGACAAGCATTTGCGCCAGAAATACAAGGTCTTATTTGACATTGTTGTCAAGACCTTGATGTGTGAGAATCATAGCACTGATGCTATTTTTGTGGGCCGTCTTTGTGTGATGCGTGCCATCTACGATGGTGTGAATTGTAACTGGGTAGAGTTCTTTTGGAATGTGATGAGGAAGAACAAGGCGATGGTGCAGAAGGAGCCTTGCCCAGATGCTGTTGGATAGTTGCAGTACTTTTTCAACGCTAAGGTATCCTTGGCCACCAAGCTTACCTTAATTCTGGATTTTCTTCTTCCAGACAAGGCCTGGAGAGCAGATGGATGCAAGAAGTTCCAGAAGAACAAGATCCTCTTCCACAAGGATGGTCCTCTCCATGGGCATGCAGATTCAGATGGTGAAGGTGCCATCCCTGCTCAACCTATCCAGACGATCCCTTCTCCTCCTAAGGGAAGGAAGACTCAAGCGAAGAAGGTAGGTGGAAGTGCCTCATAGAAGATTTCTCTTTCCATCTCTTCAGAGGAGGATCAATTGCCTCTTTCCTCTGCTCTGAAGAAACAGAAAAGCAACGAGGAAGCCCAAGTCTCATCCCCTAAGGCCAAGAAGGGTGGTCTGAAGAAGAAAAGAAGCAGACCAGCTGAAGGAGGAGATGCTGAAAAGTCTTCTGCTATGAAGAAGAAGCAGAAGAGGGCTGAGACGAAGGCCCTCTTGGTCGATGAACCCTCAGACCAAGAAGATGATGATGAAGAGGAGGATGTTCCTCTTAAGAAGAAGCCCAAGGTTAAGAGGGCTATTCTGCAGGACCCAGAGCCAGGTTCTTCGCTGGGTACTTCTCTTGACCAGGCAATAGAGGAGGCTGCTCAATAGGAGATGGAGATCATCTCTCCTGCTGTTGATCTTCCAGGTGCAGAGACCTCTGAGTCTACACCTGCCCTTGTTCCGGTCGATGTTGACTCGACAGAGGTAAACCCTTCTACCCCTCCCTCTACTACTCTTATATCCCATTCCCTCTCTCCCCCAGAAAACTCAAACCTAGCCTCTGGTCTGGATGCATCTGCTCCAGCCCAAACTCCCCCTTTCCCAGACATTTCCCTACCCCAACACTCTAAAACACCTTCTCCTTCATCACCCTCACATATAACCTCTGTACTAGAGGAGATTAGCATGCCTACAGACTCACCTGGTACAGTACAACTCCCCACTACCTCACATACAACCCCATCCACCTCTCAAACACTCCCTAACCCATCCACCAACATGGCTTTGGGATTTGTTGCCCCTCCTGGCTCCCCTGATAGCCAAGTTAGCGATGATAGTGAAGATGCGGATGCTTCACTAGAGCCTTCCGGTCCTACCATATCCTCCTTTGCCAGGGGCCCCTTCCCTTTTGCCTTCAATGACTCTGATATGGGTCCCATCCGATAAAGCATGAGCAAAGGTGCCCAGCTCTGGTTAAGAGAGCATTTCCCTGTTCTGCTGGAGCACCTTCCATTGTTGGCAGACCTCACTGATGGCAAGGTCTGGAGCACGGCCAGAGAAGAAGATGTAGAAGATTTTGTTCTTCTATTTGATGAGATGGGTGCATCCAACTTCTCCATATGGGAGATCGAGCTGAAGAAGAAGCTGAATGTTCAACGTCCGGCAGAGCTGTTGACGGTTGACTCTGCCCGGGTTGTGATCAGAACCCTTCTGATCCAGAGAGGGGTAATGATCTCCCCTGCTGGCCCCTCTTATACCTTCGGGCCACACTTCTCATTCCCTCCAGAACTTTATTCAGAGGAGGAAGACTTCGATGTTACTCCGGCCATGATGAAGAAGATTAAGCTCTTCTTCAATGAGTAGATCCAGCAGGTTGGATGATTCTGCAAGGCCATGCAACATTTTGGCCCTGATATGATTGAGCATCAGATCAAAGAAGAAAGAAAGAAATTGCTCAAGCAGATCAAGTCAACGTTTGCCTCAGCCAAAGCTGTCTTCAAGGCAAATGGCCTATTTCTGAAGATGGAGGTGATTAAGAGCCAGAATGAGCTCCAGGAGTATGTGATGGAGCAGATGAGACCAGTCTCAGTTCTCAAGACCACTCTGGCTACTCAGCTGATTGATATGTCCAAGATGAAGGATGACTTCCGCCAGATGCAGGACAAGCAAAAGGCCCTGGTTGCTGAAGCTCAGGCTTATGTTACAGAAGCCAAAAAACTTAAGGAGATGTACTCTTCCAATCCCGAGTTGCCTGTTCTGATCAAGCAGGTAGTTGAGCCCCTTCTTGATGAAGTCAAAAAGGGGGAAGAAGGTGCCAGAACTGAATTGGCTAAGAGCACAAATGAAACCCTCTTTGTGCACTCTGGCAGACTAGACCCGTTGGAGAGCACAATAGCCCATGCAGAGCTGAACCAGAAGAAGAAGGATGAGCTGAAGTCCTTAGCCAAGGCAAAGCAACTGACTACAGAAGAGGAAGCTCCTGAATCAGAACAAGAACTAGCTGCTGTTGCTGGCCCTGCTAAGAGGAAGATTAGGAAGGTCAAAAAAACCTTTATGGAGGAAGTTATGGAGGAGGCAGAGAAGAGGTACAAGGAGGAGACAGAAGAGGAGAAGAGAGCTCAGATCACCAAGAACATTAATAAGGAGCAGAGGAGGAGATATGTGAGGAGGCATAACAAGAAAGCAAAGGAGCTGGAACTAAGGAAGCTGGAGGAAGTGCTAGTGGCAGCTCAAGAAAGAAGAAGAACCAGATTGAAATCATGGAGCAATTGCCACTCAGGACAGAAGGGTCTTTTGACTCTACTGTGCCTGTGCCTTTGATAAACCAGTGGAAGGAAGCCAAAACCTTATGGTTAATTTTATCCAGCACTACATTCACAGGCCCCCACCAGAGGACGAGACACTCATCAACAGGACCTTCCATGCTTGGATGAAGGCTTATGACCAGAACCTGTACGAGCAGTTGATGCACTCAACCATTCAGTACAATCTGGAAGTCACTGCACCAGAATTTGAGCATCTCAACACTCCTCTGGTTGGCGACCAGATTGATTGGGCAGAGCTGAAGAAGTTGTTCAAGACTAAGGTGATGGAAAACTTTGACCCTCCTAGCCAGGCAGAGCTCAGAGTGATACAAGACAGGTTCCTGGACTGGTTCCTGGTTCCAAAAGAAGGAAGAAGATACTGTTAGATAGATGATAGGATATCTCATGTAATCTGTAAACATCTCATATCATTTTAATGAAATATTCCTACCTCTGTTTTATTGAAAGACAACTTCTTATTGTCTAAGTGTTTGCCAGATAAGATCTATACTAAGATCTTGTCATTATTATTTTCTTGCTTATCTGTTCTAATTCAGTTCTGGCTGTGTTTTAACTTCATCAAAAAGGGGAAAATTGTTAGGAAAAAAGTTGTTAGTTTTGATGAGTTAGAAACAAACTAGAAGATGTAATAGTACCATCTGGGCCTGTTAGTCAGATGAGGATTTAGTTTAGGACTTAGTTTAGGGGGATCTGCCAGACCAGAAGAGTCACCAGAAGACTGCACCAGAAGACTCGACCAGAAGACTTCACCAGTGAAGATCAGATCAGATCAGAGGCAGAGGACCTTCCCCAGAACCAGACGAGTCCAGAAGACCAGACGAGTCTGGTGAAATAAAAGAGAGCATTAGAATAATCTCCCGAATCTATGAAACTGACTGTTTCACAATCGACTCTGGACTAGAGGACCTCTGGGTCATCTGGTACCTGGTCTCTCTACTCTGGAAGAATCAGAGTTTGACCAAGGAAGTTTTCCAACCGTTGGTGTATTTAATGCTGATTGAAGATCGGGATTGAAAAGTCAATGAAGAATCAATCCAAAGGATCTCATCAACCCAATCAATCAATTAGGGAATTGATTGATTGAAACTTCCATTTATAGGGATTTGATTAGATTAGCTCTCCAACGGCTAAACCCTAATCCTCCATATAAATACAAGAGTTGCTGCAATGAAGAAAGCTCTACACGCGCGAAGAACACATTCAAGCTCATTCTTACATATCATTCAATACTCTATATGCATTTACTAATATCTACTCATAAGGAGTTTAGTAGTTGAATTATCTACTCAACCTGTTCATCTTATAGACAAGGTTGTAGTATTGAAGTTTAGATCGAAAGTTTGATCTAGATTGTAACAAGGAGCTGGTTCCCTTTTAATTCTAGTGGATAATGAGTTGGTTGATTGATCGTAAGACCCCTTGAAGAAGGGAGAGTGGACGTAGGATCGTTATATATGAACCATTATATATCCGGTGTTTTTACTGCATTATTCTCTTATTGCATTACTTATTTTGAAGGCATAAAAGGTTTTCTAAAGGTTAATTAACTCAAGCTTCCGCACCGCATTAGATTTGACTAGTGGGACCAACACGCTAGATCAATTAGGAGATTATGCTGAATATGTAAAATATTGTAATCATAGAATTGTGGGATTAGGAGATGCTGTAACTGTCCCCCTAGGAGTAATTACATTGTCGATTGAACTTGTATCGGCCGAGAACTGGTAGACCTGCAGTCCACCTATAACGGGTTTCTCGGACGACCTTTAATAAATGAATTTAAAGCAGTCGTTTCAACGTACTATTATTATCTCAAATTCCCAACTCCAAAGAGTGCAGGTACGGTAAGAGGCGACCAAAAGAGAGCTCGGGAATGCCTCCTGCAATTACAACCAAAAGATAACAAAGTGCCCATGATGGATGAACAGTCGAGCAGCTGTGCTGAAGATGAACCATCTATCTTGGATGAAATCATGGAGTCAATTGACACAGAGATGATGGAAGTGGATGAACAATAGAGTGGAGGCGAGCAGAAGGTCCAAAATAAGCAGTAGGGTGAAGAAATTGTACCTGCCCCAAATGAAATTGATGATATTGAACCACGGCTAGGAGCGGAGCCGATGGTAATTGAAGATGAGCTTAACTTAGACGAACCATCATTGATCCCAGGTGGAAAGGGTAAAAGCGGAGAGCAATGCCGGTTGAAGAGTTGGATGTGATAAGAGTTGACCTGAACCGAGAGAACTTAGAACTTTTCATTGGATCTGAGCTCTCTGAGCCATATAGATCCAGGGTGGAAGAATTTTTAAAGAAAATCTCAATGTATTCGCATGGTCACATGCCGATATGATAGGCATTAGCCCTGAGCATGCCTGCTATAGGCTAAACATTGATCCAACAAAGAAACCGGTTAAGCAGAAGAGAAAGAAATTTGGGCCCGACAAGTACGAGGCACTTGATGTGGAAGTGAAGAAGCTGTTAGACAACGATCTTATTCGACAAGCTTTGTGTCTTAAGTGGGTGGCGAACCCGGTGTTAGTCCATAAGCCAAATGGAACATGGAGATTATGTATCGACTTCATTGGCTTAAATGCTGCTTGCCCAAAGGACAACTTTCCACTCCCACATATTGACCAACTGGTAGACAACACGGCCAGACATGAACTCTTAACATTTATGGATGCGTTCGCAGGTTATCATCAGATTGCTATGCACCCCGACGATTAGGAACAAACAATATTTTACACCAACAAGAACCTGCTGTGTTGGAAGAGGATGTCGTTCAGGTTGATCAATGCAGGAGCCACGTACCAAAGGCTTGTCAACAAAATGTTCGATGAGCATATAGGTAAGACGATGGAAGTATACGTGGATGATATAGTCGTCAAGAGTCCAAGGAAGAAGGACCATCTGGAGCACCTAGCCCAAGCATTTGAGATACTCCGAGCTTACAATATGAAACTAAATCCAAAGAAAAACAGTTTCAGAGTTCATTCATAAATATTCCTTGGACATTTGGTCAGTCAACGGGGCATCGAAGCAAATCCCTCAAAAGTGAAAACAATTATGGACATGCAGCCGCCAAGATCAGTCAAAGAGGTACAAAGGCTCATCGGATGCTTAACAGCCTTGCATAGATTCATTTCAAGATCTGGAGATAAATGCCGACCTTTCTTTGATGCTATCAAGAAAGGGAAGTTCCAGTGGACAGACACTTGCCAACCGGTGTTGATAGGCGAACATCAATCCTTGTGTGGACCAGGATTAAGCACTTTAACATCAAATCAAGAATGGGGTGCGCTAATCATTCTGGAGAGTGTATAAAGTGATGAGCAACTACCTCGACGAACACCTTATGAGCGAACATGTTTTAAGATCCGGGACCAGACATGAACATTCCTCCAAGCCACTGATGACGAGCAACATTGATAAAAGGTGGTGTATCTACCAGCCTAAGAGGTGTATGTAGACGAACAAAAAACCAAGATTCCAAAGCTCAGCTCAACAAGAAATATAGGCGAACAACTTTGAATCCATATCCTCAAAAGATGAACAACTTTCACTGAAAGATCCTTCTGGACAAATCAAGCCAACCCGGACGAACAACAATGAGTCCGAGATAAGACCAAAGAAGACTTTGTAACTAAGATTCAACTTAGATAAGGTCAAACAAAGGTCAAAGGACATATGTATAACATGCAAGCTAGGAAGTCCAAGAGTTTTGGACACCTCATGCTTGCTAGTCTCTATAAATAGTTGTTCTCCAGCTAAGAAATACAAGTTCAAATTCACAAATACTCCTAAAACACACACAAACACACCTAAACGTACACACATATGATATAAATACGATTTCAACTTTCGTATCTACGATTTCATAACCCAAATCTTCGATTTACCATTTACGGTGGTAATCAATCACACGTAATTGATTGGTGGTCTTAAACCGAATTAAAACAGTCACTAATCCATTCGATTAAATTTAATCACCAACAAATTGGCGCTAGAAGGAAGGTCGAACCTCCAGTTAAGTGTGATTAGTCAAGAAATTCAAGTTGAAAACTTGAAGATTCAAAGAAATTCTCAAGAAATCCTTGAAGATTCAAGTAAAAGTGTTCTTGGTTTTCTTGGTGTTCTTCAATATAAAATTTGAAGATAACATAATTAAAAATGCCTCAATCCAAGGAAACACAAGGTTCACGTTTGTCAAGGAGAGCATCTCCTACTCGATCTTCGTCGGCTGACCACCAGGATCGTGAACCCAGACATGCGAATAGATCACAACGTACGACCATAACTCATAATCTCCCACCTGAAATGGAGGCCCTAGCGAACAACCCTAACGAACTGGCCAAGACCATTGCTGCTCTCCAAGCTCTCCAAAGACAGCAAGAACAAAATAGACCTTCACAAGCAAGGCCTAAGGATAAACCTCTGGAAGTTGTTAGGGCCAGGTCTGTTAGGGGCGAACAACACGAGGTGAACAGTGCCCAGGTCAGGCGGGATAAGGGTAAAGCCAAGGTGGCCGACCGGAGAGAGGAGCAAGCTGAGTCTGCTCGCGGGCGAACAACAATATCGAGCCATGGGACAACTCGTTCCAGTGCCCAAGATAGACTTGGCCAACCTCAGTATCAAGATAAAGTTGCTCGCCAGGGAGAAGAACATGGGCGAGCAACTTTTGAACAACCTCGCCCATCAATTCATGAAAGACTTTCCCAGTCTGCCTTCAGGCGTCTAGGGCCAAATGCGGCGAGCAACCCTAGAAAGCAGCTCCAAGATATGCCCGCTCCGAGTAAGGGACTGCGACGAGTAGAAAGGCTTATGCCTTTGCTCGCCGAACAGCCTCCAAGCCAGGGGGCATCTTTGGATGAGCTGTCAAGCCTAAGAAAGACCGTGGAGAGCATGCAGGGACAATTGGACCAACAAAGAGGAGTAGGGACGACCAGCTTACCATCCTCACCCCTATCGTCTATCATTCTGAAAGCCCCGCTTCAGAAAAAAGGTCCAATTCCCAGCAAGTATACAGTATGATGGCCTTGCTGATCCCAGAGTTCATCTGACTAAGTATTCAGATTATATGGTCTCGGTGGGAGCCAGTGCCACCCAATGCCGAAACTTCCCATTGACTTTGGGGGACCGGGTGCACAAGTGGTTTTCGGCAATGCCACCAGCATCCATTCACTCATTCATCCAACTAAGTCGAGAGTTCCTCTCCAATTTCTCAACGGCGGGATCATATTTATCCCAAAAATACCGGTTGTCGGACCTAAAGAAAAATGACGACGAGTCGGATTGGGCATTTATGGAGAGGTTCGATAAAGTGTTGTTGGAAGGGGAGCCCGTCAGTGAAGATACAAAAATCATCGTTGTTATGGCCGGGTTGACGAAAGGATCAAAGCTATGGAAAGAGGTACGTCTGAAGTGCCCAAGGAGCTATGCCGAATTCAGAAATCAAGCCGGCATATTCATTTCCATGCATGAAGCTTTGCAATTAAACTTGGGGGAGAACAAAGCTGTGTTGGGAAAATAGGGGTGCCCGGAATCTATTCGGGATGAAATTTAAATACAAATTTAAATACAATTATTACTAGCATGAATTAATCCTAATTAATTCAAATAATAATTCCAACAACAAATTTTTATCATGCATGTTGAATTAATTCACATATAAACTATGACGGAATGAACAAGTAAATATGTGATTAACGTACCTCTTGTAGAATTGGCCTTTGGATAAACGGGACAATCACGAACTTGCTCTATCGACCCAAAAACCTTCTCAAGTATTTCCCTTTCACCTCACTTGATCACCGGTGGGAGATGCTTTCAAGTAATTTAATAAACTAAGGAAAAAGAAAAATATCTATGCTCTTGATTTTTCCAACACA
The DNA here is from genome assembly GCA_947034835.1 of Ballota nigra. Lineage (NCBI taxonomy): Eukaryota > Viridiplantae > Streptophyta > Magnoliopsida > Lamiales > Lamiaceae > Ballota > Ballota nigra. The sequence continues at coordinate 44,890,370 of OX344721.1, forward strand.
TGGAATTATGTTCTTGGGGATGAAATAATCATCCCCTATTTATAGAGAAGTGACCGAAATTTTTAATATTTTATGGGCCTGGAGAAAATCTTTTCTTAGTCTCTAAGAAATCTTGAATATATCTCATATATTCTTTTCTCCATAATAAAATATTCCACAAAAATCTCACTCTCCTAAATAGGACTTGTAATTTTCGAAAACTTCAATAAGAGATCTCAAGATTTGGATCTTCTTGAATATATGAGATATTCTTGTATTCTAAGAATACATATCTTCCATAATATCTTTCCAAGAAAATCAACAAAATCTTATCTCTTCTTGAATCACTATTTTCGAAATTAATATGAAAAAATCAGCATAATATTATCTTTTTATTTTAATCACCTTATCATTATTGGGCTACTTAATGGGCTACTTGAGGGGCCTTTAAGGAGAATTAAGATTGGACCTCCTAATGGACTTCTGAATTTCAATATTGAGCCCCAATATAATTCAGCCCATTAATATTAATTATTACCACTAATAAATTAATATTGCACTATCCATCTTAATCCATATTACGATAATATGGGCTCCCGGTTATTATTTTCCGCGTTTAAGATTATCAAGTCCATTAATTAATCAAGCTTCTGAATAGCTCTAAATTAATTAATATATTTCACCTTGGAGTAAAGAAAGCTCAACATTATTATCCGTACCGAAGAAACTAATTCTTCACTTGCAAGATTTGGTACGATAAAACTTCTGAGCCCACCAAGGGGACTAATCACACGAGCCGTATTTGCACGTGTTTCTCCATATTAAATCTTAGCAACCGTCGTATGATTAATATTACTGCCCAAAGCACAAGGTTCGAAGTCACAATGATTCTCACCCAACATGAATCAAAGCAGTAACCATTAAGCACACACGGTCCTATTTAAGTGACAGAGATTAAGAAATAAACAACCACTGAGGTCTAATTCTTCACATTTCAGAACAGAAGAATTTATCCTCGTTGTAGGTCCTCTTCAACACATACTAAATGTGCTAGTGCAATCTCTAAGTCAAGACAGACCAATCTGAGACTTACACATCGACCTTTCACGGCAGATTGTTCAATTCCACCTAGGTCGTGAAATTGTACGTTTAGTTACAAGGAAATTGTTAATGTTGTCTTCCGTGATCGGGTATCACCACATTAACTACAATGTAACTAGTACTATTATGAACTGTTTGCAATAAATATTCAACATTCAATCATATCTAAAGCATATGCGATAAAAGAATTATTCTCATAAATAATTGTTTGATACACGAGTTATACAAAGTAAAAGCATACTTTCACGTATAAATCCAACAATCTCCCACTTATACTTAAAGTCTGTTTTTTAGTATACATCACGCATGTCTTAGTGTAGTAGCTCTACGTGACATCTCATGTCAACCTACACTAACCTAATAATTCCTCCCACTTATACTTAAAGCAGATTGGCAATAGTCTTGACTCTCATTCCATCCACATGTCTCTCGAATGTACTCTGAGGCAGACCCTTTGTGAATGGATGTACTAGGTTGTCCTCCGACATTTATCTTTACCACCTCTTTATCTCTTCTCTTAACGATTTCTCGTATAAGATAGTGTTTTCTTTCAATGTGTTTGCTGGCCTTGTGGGCTCTCGGTTCCCTTGAATTTGCAACTGCTCCGACATTATCACAATGGACAGTGATTATGATGGGCAAATTCGGAACAACGTCCAAGTCCACTAAGAAGTACTTGAGCCAAACCGCTTCTTTCGCTGCTTCACAAGCAGTTACTTATTTGGCTTTAATGGTCGAATCGGCGATGCATTTCTGCAAATCGCTTCCCCATGTCATGGCTCTTTCTCCCATGCAAAACACACTACCCGAGGTAGATATTCTGGTTTCTATATCTGATTGGAAATTTGAGTCCGTGTATCCCATGGGAATTAGATTGTCTGACTGTTAAATCAGCGTTCCATCACAAGTTCTTTTCAGAAACTACAGAACACATTTAATTGCAATCTAATGTGCTTTCCCGGGGTTATTTTGATATCTTGCCATCATGCCCACGGCAAAGCAGATATCCGGTCTCGTACACAACATTGCATACATAAGACTTCCTACGTCCGAAACGTACGGAACATCTTTCATGTCATCTATCTACACTTGCGTCTTAGGGCATATTTCTTTAGATAGATGGATTCCGTGCCTAAAAGGTACAAAACCTTTCTTGGAATCTTGCATGCTGAAATGCTTCAAAACAGTGGCTTTGTATGAAACTTGCGATAAGCCCAACATCCTCCTCTTGCGATCTCGAGTGAACTTGATCCCAAAGACGTGACCGGCTTTCCCTAACTCCTTCATATCAAACTGATTTGACAGCCATACCCTTACGTCTGACAATACCTTTACATTGTTTCCAATGAGCCGAATATCGTCTATGTATAATACTAAGAATACCACCGCAGTTCCGTCATACCTTCTTATACACACAACTTTCGAACTCGTTTTGATCAAACCCATAAGACTTAATCACTTGATCAAAATACTGGTTCCAAGTACGCGATGCTTGCTTAAGTTCCATAGATGGATCTCTTAAGCTTGCATACGAGATTCTCTTGGCCTTTTTCAATGAAACCTTTGGGCTGTTGCATATAGATATCTATCCCGTCAAGACTTCCGTTGAGGAAAGCCGTCTTGACATCCATTTGCCAGATCTCGTAATCTAGGTGCGCAGCGATCGACAAGAGAATACAGATGGACTTAAGCATAGCTACAGGCGAAAAGGTTTCCTCATAATCGATCTCTTCTTTCTGAGTATACCCTTTGGCCACAAGCCTAGCTTTGAAGGTCTCTACCCTTCCGTCCGGTCCTCTTTTCCTCTTGTACACCCACTTGCATCCAATGGGTTCTACCCCATTGGGTGGCTCGACCAACTCCCACACTTGATTATGATCCATCGAACCCATCTCGGCTTCCATTGCCGTTTGCCACGGCTCCGCGTCTTTATCTTGGATTGCCTCGTCGTACGTCCATGGGTCCGATTCAACACCGGGAACCAAATCCGAAGATTCTCCTACCCCATGAATCTTTCGGATTGCCTAGCAATCCTCCCACTACGACGGGGTTCCGGTTGTGAGGATGTGACGTGTGGTACATCATCTTGTATACTTGGTATCGAGGTTTGACCTCTCAATTCTTCTAAGGTAATTTCACTTTTAGGCTTCCGATTTTTCATATAGTCTTCCTCCAAGAATTTAAAGTGTGTACTGATCACGGTCTTTTGATCCTTGGGACTATAGAACATACACCCTTTTGTTCCCGCAGGGTATCCTATAAACAGCCTTAATTCCGAACGTGGATCCAATTTACCGGCTTCCTTGTCTAGCAAGTATGCTGGACAACCCCAAATCCGCAAATGTCTTAGACTGGGCTTGCGCCCGGTCCACAATTCCAGTGGGGTTTTAGGAACCGATTTGGATGGCACCAAGTTTAGAATGTAAGCCGCCGTTTCCAAGGCATTACCCCAAAACGACTTGGGTAAATCCGAATAACTCATCATGGATCTGACCATCTCTAAAAGAGTTCGGTTTCTTCGTTCCACCACACCGTTCTGTTGAGGGGTTCCCAGTGCGGTTAACTGGGATACGATCCCTTCGTCCGATAAGTAGTTCAAGAATTCATCGCTGAGGTATTCGCCTCCACGATCTGATCGTAGAAACTTGATACTCTCTTCCCTATGTTTCTCGGCTTCGGCTTTAAACTCCTTGAACTTATCAAAAGTTTAAGACTTACGCCTCATAAGGTAAATGTACCCATATCTCGAGTAATCGTCAATGAAGGTGACGAAATAATCATACCCCATTCTCGCTTTGATCGTCATTGGACCACACACATCGGTATGAACGAGTTCTAACACTTCCGTGGCTCTATTCCCCTTGGCTCCAAATGCCCTCTTGGTCATCTTACCCTCTAAACAGGATTCACAAGTTGGAAACGGCTCGACTTGGAATGATTCCAAGGATCCGTCTTTCACCAATCTCTCTATCCGCTTTAGATTAATATGACCTAGTCTAAGATGCCATAGAAGTGTTTCGTTCATCTCCGAAGAACGCTTTCTTTTATTACTTGAAATGATCGACGTGTTATTAGATTCATTATTTGAGTGGTGTGAACACTTAATCGTATAGAGATTGTTTACCAACGTTCCATGACAGATAACATCATTCTTAAAAGAAACAGTAACAACTTTATTAAAAGTAACTGAATATCCATAAAAAAACAACTTAGAAACTGAAATTAAATTCTTCCTAAAGTTCGGAACGTATAAAATATCTCTTAAAATTAAAACTCTATCTTCAAAAGATAGGTGCACGACTCCCATTGCTTCGGCCGCCACTCTCGTAGCATCGCCCAAAGTGATTGTGATCTCATTCGTGCTAAGTCGCCGGGTTAGCTGGAACCCCTAAAGAGTGAAACAAATATGATCAGTTGCCCCGGTATCCACTACCCAAACGTGGGCAGCATACGCCGCAACATATGTTTCAACGACTAAAGCATGAGACTTACCTTTCTTTCCCGTCTTCTTAGGCTTAGAACAGGTCGTCCTCCAATGTCCCTTCTCACCACAATTGAAGCACTTACCCTTAGCAGCTTTCTTTCCACCTCCTTCTCCCTTTGCCTTGGGTTTCGCAACGGTTGGATTTGCTTGGGTCTGGCCTTTCGTCCTCTTCCTCTTCTTCCCTCCCTTGGGACCCGAAGAGGAAGACGGACCGTTTGCCACCATAGCAACGGTTTGGTGATCCATTAGAGTCTCCGCCGATACCAAAGCTTGCAAGAGCTCGGGCAAACTATTTGCCCGGTCATTCATTTGATAGTTCAACTGAAACTGCTCAAAGCTCTTCGACAGAGAATGGAGAACGAAATCGACCTTAGTAGGGAGGTCAAATTCCGCACCAAGTACTTCCAACTTATTGAGATAACCCATCATCTCTATAACGTGATCTCTTACGGGCATACCTTCCACCATCTTCAACGAAAGCATCTTTCGCATGGTGATTTGCCTAGCTGTACGGTTCTGATGTTTAAACATCGCTTCAAGATTGAGCATTATCTCAGAGACGGTCTCCATGTGTTGGTGTTGGTGTTGAAACACATCTGACATTGAAGCCAGAATAGTACACCTAGCCATCTCATCGGAGTCTAACCAACTCTTATGCTCTTTCTTGACCGACTTGCTCGCATCTTCGGCAGGCTCTTGGGGCTTAGGAGTAGTAAGTACCCATTTATGGTGTTGAGCGGTTAGGACAATATCAAGGTTACGTTTCCAATCAACATATTTCTCACCAACAAGTTTGTTATCTTTAAGTATACTAAACAGTGGATTAAAAGGCTGCGACATGATGAACTGAGAATAAAACATACATTCATATCAATATCTAGAAAAATATGAAATTATCACATAATTTGATCACATCAATTATATTGAAACCTTAAAACAATATAATCATGCATCAGACAACATCTCGAAACAATTTAAATGCGCCACGAGGGGTGGTCTATACATTTAAATACATTCAAGCGGATCACAAACTTAAAAGTTACAAATCCTTAATTCAAAATTAATAGTTGGCTCCCACTTTGACCACATAGAAATTGACAGGGACTCCGAGGGGAGTAAGTTAATATCAATTTCCTATGCCTAAGTAATAACCATAATTAAATACATGATTATTATTTCGCTTTGAGCAAGCCACTCGTGGTCAGGGTCAATACCGCCACTAGTAATAATCCACAATCATCCTTTCGGAATTTATTCATGTGAAATCCGTTCTTTTGGCCGATCCGAAGGGGAAATGTATTCCAAAAGAACTTCACAAATAAATAAATTATGGAGGCCAAATTAATCCAATTTTAATATCCGGAATAAAATTGCGATTATAAAAACATACTTAGTAATTTTCGAAAGTAAGGTTTTTCTTGGACAATTAAATTCATGCAAACACATATTAACAAATAATAATAAGTGCACGAAATAAAACATCCATCAAAACAAAATTAAACACATTGGAGCACTCGAATCCAATTGTCACGGTTTAATTTCTTCACGTCTTGATGCGAAAAATCGTCCTTGTTGCTTTCCGTTGTTCGTCTCGACGCGCTCCCACTCGAACCACAACACTTCACCAAAAACAGCATCGTTTGGGGTTCGGGACGACGTTTAAAATCACACGAAAAAAAATACGAACCGAAAAAAAATTCCACGGCCAGAGATACGGCACGCGTCGGCCCACGGAGTGGGCCCGCGCGCCTCTCGGCCAGAACGGCTGAGGCACTGAAGCGCCGGCCAGAGGTGCCGAGGCGCTGCACGGAGCGCCCCGAGGCACTGCAGCCGAGCCTGAGGCGCACGCGCGCGCGCTGGCCTCTCGTCGCGCGCGGGTCGTGCGCCGTGCACCCCGTGCGCCGGTTTTCGCCGTTCGTCCTCGTTTTCTTCACCCCTTGCATGATTTTTTCATCCATACACGCGCCACGCTTGTATGCGTCGTCCGGGTACGCCGTTTTTAATTCTTCGTTCTTCGTCACGATCTGGTTACAATTTATTTTACAAAAAAATAAATACTAGATCTAGACTAGTCTATTACAATGATCGAATCAAAATAAAACCAACTAATCTACTCGTGGATTTTCTCACGAGAAAAACGAATTCGAACGAATCGGATTAAAAACAATTAATTCACACGCATGAAAAATATAACAACATTAAAACCATGACAATTGGATACCTGCAAAAAAGATCTAGCAATTCTACTATCCAATTTCAATTTAATGTTTAACAATTTAAATTGCAATTTAAAGATCAGAGCCCGAAACCGTGGCTCTGATACCAGTTGTTGGGAAAATAGGGGTGCCCGGAATCTATTCGGGATGAAATTTAAATACGAATTTAAATACAATTATTACTAGCATGAATTAATCCTAATTAATTCAAATAATAATTCCAACAACAAATTTTCATCATGCATGTTGAATTAATTCACATATAAACTATGGCGGAATAAATAAGTAAATATGTTATTAACGTACCTCTTGTAGAATTGGCCTTTGGATAAACGGGACAATCACGATCTCGCTCTATCGACCCAGAAACCTTCTCAAGTATTTCCCTTTCACCTCACTTGATCACCGATGGGAGATGCTTTCAAGTAATTTAATAAACTAAGGAAAAAGAAAAATATTTATGCTCTTGATTTTTCCAACACATTGAATTATGTTCTTGGGGATGAAATAATCATCCCCTATTTATAGAGAAGTGACCGAAATTTTTAATATTTTATGGGCCTGGAGAAAACCTTTTCTTAGTCTCTAAGAAATCTTGAATATATCTCATATATTCTTTTCTCCATAATAAAATATTCCACAAAAATCTCACTCTCCTAAATAGGACTTGTAATTTTCGAAAACTTCAATAAGAGATCTCAAGATTTGGATCTTCTTGAATATATGAGATATTCTTGTATTTTAAGAATACATATCTTCCATAATATCTTTCCAAGAAAATCAACAAAATCTTATCTCTTCTTGAATCACTATTTTCGAAATTAATATAAAAAAATCAGCATAATATTATCTTTTTATTTTAATCACCTTATCATTATTGGGCTACTTAATGGGCTACTTGAGAGGCCTTTAAGGAGAATTAAGATTGGACCTCCTAATGGACTTCTGAATCTCAATATTGAGCCCCAATATAATTCAGCCCATTAATATTAATTATTACCACTAATAAATTAGTATTGCACTATCCATCTTAATACATATTACGATAATATGGGCTCCCGGTTATTATTTCCCGCGTTTAAGATTATCAAGTCCATTAATTAATCAAGCTTCTGAATAGCTCTAAATTAATTAATATATTTCACCTTGGAGTAAAGACAGCTCAACATTATTATTCGTACCGAAGAAACTAATTCTTCACTTGCAAGATTTGGTACGATAAAACTTCTGAGCCCACCAAGGGGACTAATCACACGAGCCGTACTCGCACGCGTTTCTCCGTATTAAATCTTAGCAACCGTCGTATGATTAATATTACTGCCCAAAGCACAAGGTTCGAAGTCACAATGATTCTCACCCAACATGAATCAAAGCAGTAACCATTAAGCACACACGGTCCTATTTAAGTGACGGAGATTAAGAAATAAACAACCACTGAGGTCTAATTCTTCACATTTCAGAACAGAAGAATTTATCCTCGCTGTAGGTCCTCTTCAACACATACTAAATATGCTAGTGCAATCTCTAAGTCAAGACAGACCAATCTGAGACTTACACATCGACCTTTCACGGCGGATTGTTCAATTCCACCTAGGTATGTTTAGTTACAAGGAAATTGTTAATGTTGTCTTCCATGATCGGGTATCACCACATTAACTACAATGTAACTAGTACTATTATGAACTGTTTGCAATAAATATTCAACATTCAATCATATCTAAAGCATATGCGATAAAAGAATTATTCTCATAAACAATTGTTTGATACACGAGTTATACAAAGTAAAAGCATACTTTCACGTATAACTCCAATAAGGTGATCCCAAGGAGAACAACAAGAAACCTGGCGGGATAGGCTACCGGGTCCCGAAGAACATGAAGGCATTCAATGAAGGGACGGAGCTTAAAGAAAAGTTGAACCAGGTGCTAACAGTGTCAGTCGATGCTGTATATGAAAATGTGAAGGAGAAGGAGTTGCTTTCCCCTCCACGGAAAATCCGTCAGGACACTGGCAAACTCAACCCTAACAAGTACTGTGCCTACCATCAAAGCGTGGGGCACTTTACGAGTGAATGTAGAGATTTTCTCAAACAACTTTGGCGGTTTTACGAAGAGGGGAAGCTCTCCAATTTCGTTAAAAGACAACCTGGAAAGAGAGCCCGGGAGAACAACTCTGAAGATGAGGATGATCAACCTCAGAAGAATAACAAACCCAGGCGACCAGTTCCGACCGTTGCTACTCGTCCACTTGAAGACCTATATATGATGGAACCCGCGGGACCAGCGGGAGGATGTTCTGATGGACGACCATCAATCTCCAACCGAAAAAGAAAAGCCGAATTACGAGCGATCGATCAGGTACAAGGGATGGGAGTTAAGCCATCCATCATGCAAACAGCAGAACTAACCTTTAACGAAAAGGATTTGGAGGGAATCTTGACCCCCCATAATGATTCACTCATGATCTGTGCCAAGATCATGGAGACCAGAGTGCACAGATTGTTGGTGGACACCGGAGCCTACACCAACATTCTTTTCAAGAAGACGCTCGACCAACTTGGAGATTACTCGAGCTATATGCGAGATTCAAATCACAGAATTTTAGGCTTCGGAAATGCTGTAACAGTCCCGTTAGGGGAAATTAGGTTGTCCGTCCAGCTTGTAACGGTCGAGGAACCCGAGAAAAATATAACAAGAATGGTTGATTTCTTGGTCGTCGATCAGGAATCAACCTACAACGGGTTTCTTGGTCCACCTTTCCTGAATGAATTTAAAGCTGCATGTTCAACTTACCACTATTGTCTGAAATTCCCAACAGCAAGTGGAGCAGGCACAATAAATGGAGATCAAAGGAAGGCTCGGGAATGCCTCTTGCAGTTACAGGCAAAGCATGTACTAGTATCCATGATGGAGGCCACCACCAGCTATCCTGTTGATGAGCCATCAATACTGGAGAACATGATGGACATAGAGGAGGACCACATGGATACGGACGAGCAATATCTTACCGAACAAGTATTGGACGAACAACTCATCACCACCCATGGGGAACTTCCACCTGACGAACAACAAAGTGGTGGTGACGAGCAACACTCACCAGATGACTTGGAAGGCTAGGTGTTGTCTAACAACAACGAATCAGGACCAACAAATGATCTAGATCCCCACCTGGGAACAGAGCCCATGAGCATCGAAAATGATTTCAACCCTGAGGGACCAATACTCGATCCTCGTTGGAAAGGACAAAAATGACGAGCAACTCCAGTTGAAGAACTGGAGGCGTTCAAAGTTAATCCTGAAAACAAGGATCTCAAATTATATATAGGATCTGAGCTCCCCGAGCCTTACAGATCCCGAATGAAAGAGTTCCTCAGCAAAAATCTAAATTTTTTCGCCTGGTCTCATGCAGACATGGTGGGAATAGATCCAAAACATGCTTGTCACAAGCTCAACATCAATCAAACAAAAAGGTCTGTCCATCAAAAACGAAGAAAATATGGCCCAGACAAGTATCAGGCCATGAATGAAGAAGTAAATAAGTTGTTAGACAACGACCTAATCCGACAAGCACTCTGTCCACAGTGGGTAGCAAACCCAGTCCTTGTGAGGAAACCAAACGGGACCTGGAGGCTATGCATAGACTTTACAGACCTGAATGCAGCATGCCCGAAGGCGTTCAGAACTTAAGGACTACCTGGGAGATGTTAAAATTCTATCAAAACCTATCTCGGGAGAAAAACTATATCTGTACCTGGCAGCGTCAGAAGTGGCAATCAGCTATGTTCTGGTGCGAGAAGATGGCAAATTCCATCAACCCATTTACTACGTCAGCCAAGCTTTGCACGAAGCGGAGATCAAATACTCCCCAACCGAAAAGCTGGCGTACACACTTGTCATGAGTGTGAGGAAGTTACGGCAATACTTCTTTGATCATCAAGTTGAAGTGCTAACAACTTTCCCACTCAGATAAATTCTCCATCGCCCCGACACAGCTGGTCGTCTGCTAAGGTGGTCACTAGAGATTAGCCAATTCGGGGTAACCTATGCTCTTCAAACAGCGATCAAAGGGCAAATATTAGCCGACTTTATAGTCGAACTAACCTTCCCACCAGATCCGACGAGAGGACTTGATCACCCCTGGCATCTTTATGTTGACGGGTCTTCGACTAATGTAGCCTCGGGGGCAGGAGTGGTTTTGATCAGCCCTGACAGACAAGTATTCACCTCGGCGATCAGATTTGGTTTCATGGCAACCAACAACTAAGCTGAATATGAAGCTCTCATTGCTGGTCTCCACTTATCCCTTGCAGTAGGTGTCAGACAGTTATAAATATTCGGCGACTCACAATTGATTGTGAATCAAGTCCGAGGTGAATACGAGGCGAAAGACGATCATATGATCAAGTATCAACGAATCGTTGCTTATCTGATGTCCTTGTTAGATCAAGTCTTCATTGAAAAAATTCCAAGGACAAGTAACACACAAGCAGATGCATTGGCCCGACTAGCAACAAGCGAAGGGCCTGCAGAGTTGGCAGACATTATAATCACAAAGATGAATGACCCATCAACAAGGAGTATAATGTCAACCAACTTAACGAACAAGCAAGTGAAGAAGAAGACTGGAGAACAAATATAGTCAAATACTTGAAAAGTGAGGAAAAACCAAACAACCCTTTTGAAGCTGCCAAGCTAACAAAGCAAGCCGCCAGATACACTCTGGTGGGCGAGCAGCTTTACAAAAGGGGAATATCAATCCCACTTCTCAAATGTTTGCCTAGGGGGCAAGGATGAGCAATACTCGAAGAAATACATGCCGGAGTATGTGGAAATCACACTGGGGGGCAAGCCTTGGCATACAAAACTATCAGACAAGGCTATTATTGGCCGACTTTACGTCAAGACGCAATCAAGAAAGCAAAAACTTGTCATCAATGTCAAATTTTTGCCCCAAACATTCATACTTCGGCCCAACAACTCGTATCGGTTTACAGCCCATGGCCGTTTGCAAGGTGGGGGATGGACATTATTGGTCCTTTCCCAGTAGGAGTTGGAAATGTTTGATTTGCTGTTGTGGCAGTCGACTATTACACGAAATGGGCAGAAGCAGCGGCCATGGTAAAGATTACGCAACATAAAATGATCAACTTTATTTGGAAGAACATTGTCTGTCGTTTTGGGGTTCCACAAACCATTGTGACAGACAATGGTCCACAGTTTGATGGAAAAGAGTTGAGAGATTTCTGTACGAAGTGGGGGATCAAAAAACACTATTCTACGCCCTATCATCCCCAATCAAATGGACAAGTCGAAGCCGTAAACAAGATAATCAAGCATACATTAAAAGTACGGCTGGCGGAAAGCAAAAGCAGTTGGTCTGAAGAACTTCCGGAAGTCTTGTGGGCATACAGAGTTTCTCCCAGGTCAAGCACCGAAGAAACACCTTTTGCAATGGCTTTCGGAACAGAAGCTGTGATACCAATCGAATTAAAGACCAACACATTCAAGACGACCAACTTTGATGAGCAGACGAATAACTCTGCTCTAGCTACTGAAATGGATTTGCTTGAAGAAAAAAGATTAAGCGCCGAGCTAAAAAATGCTACCTATAAGCAGCGAGCAGAACGCTACTACAATTCCCATGTTAAAATCAGGGAATTCAGAGTTGGAGATTTGGTTCTAAGAAAGTTGCTCGCCCAACCTCCAGGTGTATTGGGACCAACTTGGGAGGGCCCGTATCGTATAACGGAAAAATTCGTCAATGGTGTATACGATATCGAAGATATGGAAGGCAAGTCGGCCCAATACTCCTGGAACGCTGTACATCTAAAGAAGTACTATCAATGAGTCGAACAAGTTCTTGATTGGGCGAACAAATGTCTTGGGGGGCAAGTGAACAGAGTAAGGCAAACCAAAAACTTACCTAATTTTTTGAAAATTTTGCTAAGTGTAGAGTGGAAAGTTATTCGGCACGTTGTATAGTCTAGTGTTGTTTCATCTTTTTTAATTTTAGACAAAGTTGCTCAGCAAAAATATTATAAGCGAGCATGTCTTAGTTAGTGTTCAAAGTTGTTCGTCAGGTTGTGTATGTTAGTGACGAGTAGTCTTACAACACTTGTAAATTTTTTACAATGTATATATAGTTGTTCGTTAAGGAAAAAGTCCAAAGCTCGAGGTACAAGTCCATTTTGAGGACCAAAGCCACTTAAAGGTTGTTCGTTTTTTTTTTAAAATGAACAGAACCTAAGGCTAAACCCTGATTCCATCAAAAGGCAAAGTTCAAATCGAACAAAGCCCAAAATTATATGCTATAATTGCAAAAGCATTAAAAAAAATGTAAAGACAATTAACATATAAAAAGAAAATGAGCGAACAAAAGAGACATTCATTAATAAAAGGCATTAAGCCTAAAAAATAGTACAAGAATTCCGGAAGTGTACTACAAAAAGAGCGAGCAACGATTACAAAATAAAGACTAAAAAAGTCTAAGTCCTAAATCTACTGCTGCTCGGCGGGAGAAGGGCCTTGGGTCTGGTCGGCGGGAGGATCAACAATCATGTCCCTTGCCATATCTTCAGCAGCCTTTTGTTCCCTCTCCCTAGCAGCTTGCTCGTCTGCGGCAGCCGGCTCTTCTTCTTGTTCGCCCTCATCAACTAGAGGTGGAGGGCGAGTAATAGTGATACTAGGGTCAAGACTATCAATCTTAACCCCTAGCTCGGCGATATCCCCCAACTGGATCTCAATGTTGTTCGGCGGGGGATAGTGCTCCAGAAACTCGGTCAAGTCCTTGCCCATCTCTTCCACCATATCCTTGTAATCGTACGTGTCAGCCATACGAATACAATCAGCGTAGGCACAGATTTATCCCAAATTTGAGATGGGGGCAGACCGGGTCTGGAGCTCAGCCTCAAGTTGATCGCGAGTGAAGGTGCTGGCCTCCACCTCCCTGAGACGAGCATTTTCCGCTTCAAGCTCTACAATTCTTTGTTCGGCGGCGGACAATTTTTTCCCTTCCTCGACGACCACAACGTCTTTGCCCTTCAGTTCGGCAGATAAACCTTGAATTTCTTCAAGGTACTTCTTCTCGTTATCGAGGTAGAGGGTGATTTGATTGTTGAGGCGAGCAAGTTTGGCCTCGTAAGTGTTGACAATAGAGTCCTTCTCCTCTGTTAGTTGTCAAGCAATACTAGCATACCGACGAATGGCTTCTTCTTGCTCGGCCAACTGGGCCATTGCCTTTTGTGCCATCACGAGGCCGTTGGCGTGATGCATCATGGACAAGTGGAAGTTATCTGCCAACCCCTGCATGGAGATAGTTTTCTCCATGGGCCGTGTCCAGGCTCGGGCGACCAACTCCGTTGCCCTGCGGACGTGGTCGTCGGGGATCTCCCTTATGTTAACGGGAGTCCATCAGCCCGATATCTGCGAACAAGAGAGCAAGCAACACTTAGAGAAATTTGCAAAATTAAGAAGTAAATCTTGCTCAGCAGAGAGGGATAAAAAACTTACTCGGCGAATTTGCAGTTGTCCCAGCCTAGAAGGGTAATATCCTCTGGGCCACGGGCTGGGGCCACATCCTTTCCAGCCTTGCCCCCCCTGTCAGTAGGCTCAATGGAGGAGCAGCGAGCAGCTTCTTCATCAGAGCGAGCAAGGTTCTTGCTCATTTTCTCCTTCCCCTTGTGGCCGGTAGGGGCTTCTTGCGTTACGGGAGTCCCGTCTGCATGCTTTAATCGTTTTCCCCCGTGAGTGGGAGTAGGGGAAGGTGGTTCTGGTCGAGCATGGCCAGAAGGGGCGGCTTGTCGAGGGACTTTGGCCCCCTCAGGTTTGTTCGTTAGTGCGAGCACTTTGGATGGGGGGTCCCCCTTCACCTTCCTTCCTTTCAGCGGGGGCATCTCGTGTACCATCTGCTCTAGAAGACCAAAACAAGGAGGAACTGCAACGGTAACTTGCTCGGCTAAAAAAAAAGAAATATTGTCAGTTTGCAAAAGGTACAAGCAAGTACTCTGTTCTTCTTTGGCGAACAAGAAAGTCTGTATAAGTTGATGAAATTTCGTACCTGGGGGCACCTTAATTTGAGCCTCTAAGTGGTGGGGATAGGTGAGTAGGCGAGCAACTCTCTGGCACTTCTCCTCGCTCAGATGTTGGATGGTTCTATCCGCTTTGTTGCGCAGACCGACCAAGCAGGAAGTGAATAAAAACTCGGCACCAATCTCTTCTTCCTCCGAGTTCCACTTGGGTAATCGAGGGCCTGCGAGCAAACAAGAAAAGTTAAATTAGAACAATACAGTTCAAAAGCGAACAGAGATAAACTTACGCTTAATTATTCCATAAGCAGCGGGAGAGTTTATTCGTCCAATGCCACCGTGTGGACCGGAAGATACTCGCCAATCACCCCCAATGAAGAAGAAGTGCTGTTTCCAGTCCCTGATCTTGTTCGGCACTCCTTCTACCATCTTGAGTCCGGTTCTGGCCTTGAGATAGTAGTAACCTTCTTCGCCTAAAGGGCACTTGGTAATTATCATGAGATAGTTGTTCGTCAGGTTCAATGATGTTCTGTGTAATGGCTAGATTGGTCGCCTCGAGGAAGCGACCAACGATTGGGGGCAGCGGCAGCTTCAAACCTGCGATCAGCGTATCAATGTTGATCGCTGTGCATCCTGGAGATGGGTGATCAACTCTCTCTTTTCTCCTAGGGGCCCATATGGGAATGTCATAAGGAATCTTGTAGGTCTCTCGGATCAAATCAAGATTCTCCTCGAGGACAACACTCTTGATTTTGCTCACCTGGAAGTCAGTTTTTACCAAGTTCATTACTTGTCTCTGTGGGCGAGCAAAGTTATTTGCGTGTTCCTCTGCATATGCTCGCCATTCGAAAGGCCGAGCAACTCCAACTGGAATCTCGTTTTCCAGCATCTTTGGAGATGGGAAGTTTATCCCCTCCAAAAATTCACGGGTCAGTTCGTCAAATTCGGGATCTTCCGATTCAGTACTGGACGAAGAACCCTCGTCAGAATCCCTGTTTGCAACAACCACCACCTCCCTCCCTGACGGGCGAGCACCAGTATCCTCCACTGATCGAACAAAGGAGTTTGCGTGGGGGTCTGATGCCGAAGAAATCTCAAAGGAGGGTTGGTTTCTGTGTGCCACAATGGGAAAGAGGGGATCAAGGGTTTCCTCGGATTTGTTTCTCGAATGGGAAGATATGGGAGAAAGAGAAAAAACGCAGATGGCGGTGGAAAATTTTGCAGACGGCGGCGAATCCCCAGAGAAGATGGTGGCGCAGGGTCTCACACGGCGGCGATGGAGATTTTTGAAGAAAAACGAGAAATGAAAGAGGAAATTGAGCAATAAAGACAAAAAGACTACCTGGAAATCGGATTGGAGGCACGAAATCGGAATAGTCGCCGGAAAAAACTTGGAATCGCCGGAAGATAATGGAAGAAGACGGAGCACTGTAGCAAGAAGAAAAAAGTGGGAAAATTTTCATTTCCCACTTCTATTTATACTGATTGGAAAAACAGGGTAAAACCCATAATTTTCCCAGAATTTGGGGACCAAAATGACAAAAAACGGGGTCATTTTATGAATTCAAGAAGAAGTTAAAGGGCCTACGAGCAAATACAGGGGCGCGTCACCTCGGGATTGATCGAGCGTGGGCGGCACACAATCATGCCGCCTACGTCATCTTCGTACATCCCCCAGACCATGGGGAGACGAAACGACGGACCATTTGTTGTTCGTCAAGTTCGATGATGTTCGTCCTATATCCTCATCAATTTAATATCCTAACTACTGTTGCTCGCCCAGAGATGCTCGTCAATAGCAACACCTAGTCAGGATAGGGGGCAATTGTTGATAGGCGAACATCAATCCTTGTGTGGACCAGGATTAAGCACTTTAACATCAAATCAAGAATGGGATGCGCTAATCATTCTGGGAGTGTATAAAGTGACGAGCAACTACCTCGACGAACACCTTATGAGCGAACATATTTTAAGATCCGGGACCAGACATGAACATTCCGCCAAGCCACTGATGACGAGCAACATTGATAAAAGGTGGTGTATCTACCAGCCTAAGAGGTGTATGTAGACGAACAAAAAACCAAGATTCCAAAGCTCAGCTCAACAAGAAATATAGGCGAACAACTTTGAAGCCATATCCTCAAAAGGCGAACAACTTTCACTGAAAGATCCTTCTGGACAAATCATGCCGACCCGGACGAACAACAATGAGTCCGAGATAAGACCAAATTAGACTTTGTAACTAAGATTCAGCTTAGATAAGGTCAAACAAAGGTCAAAGGACATATGTCTAGCATGCAAGCTAGGAAGTCCAAGAGTTTTGAACACCTCATGCTTGCTAGTCTCTATAAATAGTTGTTCTCCAGCTAAGAAATACAAGTTCAAATTCACAAATACTCCTAAAACACACACAAACACACCTAAACGTACACACATTTGAGATAAATACGATTTCAACTTTCGTATCTACGATTTCATAACCCAAATCTTCGATTTATCATTTACGGTGGTAATCAATCACACGTAATTGATTGGTGGTCTTAAACCAAATTAAAACAGTCACTAATCCATCCGATTAAATTTGATCACCAACAACAGGCATTTGAGCAGTTCAAGGAGTACCTCAGCGACACAAAGATTTTAGCTAAACCAACTCCAGGGGAAAATCTATATTTATACTTGGCGATGTCAGAAGTGGCGATCGGCTCAGTCTTAGTTCGAGCAGACATGAAATTTCATTTGCCCATCTACTATGTAAGTCAAGCCTTGCATGAAGCGGAAGTCAAATATTCACCGATGGAGAAGTTGACATATGCACTAGTAATGAGTGTAAGGAAGCTCCGGCCATACTTTTTCGACCATCAGGTGGAGGTTTTGATGACGTTCCCATAAACACAAATTTTGGAAAGACCAAATACAGCTGGTCGCCTCCTCAAATGGTCCCTCGAAGTCAGCCAGTTCGGAATATCTTATACACCTTGAACAACGATCAAAGGCCAAGCATTAGCTGACTTCATAGTCGAACTACCCTTTCCTCAAGATCTGACGAGAGGTGATAATCACCCATGGCTCATGTACGTTGATGGTTCATCAACTAGCACGACATTGGGGGTCGAAATAGTATTAATCAGCCCAGATATACAAGTATTCACTTCAGCTGTTCAATTTGAGTTCATGGCAATAAATAACGAAGTTGAGTATGAAGCGTTAATTGCCGGACTCCGATTGGCATTGGCTGTGGGGGTAAGAAGATTACAAATATACGGAGACTCACTGTTAATCGTCAACCAGGTCCGAGGAGAATATGAAGCAAAAGATGAAAACATGGCCCTGTATCAAAAGACCGTTTCTCATCTAGCTTCCCTGATTGAACAAGTTTACATTGAGCAAGTGCCAAGAGACAACAATGCCCAAGCAGGCGCACTTGCTCACCTGGCCACCAGCACAGGACCAGCAGAGCTGTTAGAAGTCACAATAACAAAGATACTTCATCCATCAACCAACGGTTACAAGATCAATCAAATTGAGGAGGAATTTGAAGAAGACGATTGGTGAATACCCATAGTCAAATACCTCCGCGATGATGAAATTGCAGAGAACCCACAAGAGGCGACCAAGACGACCAGGCGACCAGCAAAGTTCACCCTGATAGATGGGCAACTATACAAGAGAGAATTCTCACTTCCTCTGTTAAAATGTTTAGCTAGGAGGCAAGGTCAAGTGGTATTAAAAGAAATTCACGAAGGTGTATGTGAAATCACACTGGGGGGCGAGCATTGACATACAAAACAATCAGACAAGGATACTATTAGTCAACTCTGCTCCAAGATGCCATCAAAGTTGGTAAAACATGTTATAGATGCCAGTTGTTCGCTCCCAGCATTCACAAACCTCCAACTGAGCTTATATCTGTAAATAGTCCATGACCATTTGCAAAGTGAGGGATAGACATCATCAGACCTTTCCCAACCGGAAAAAGGGAATGTAAAATTTGCAGTAGTGGTCGTGGACTATTACACAAAATGGGCCGAAGCGGAAGCACTCATAACGATTACACAAGAAAAATGATCAGCTTCATATGGAAAAATATTGTCTGCCGGTTTGGAGTTCCACAAGCAATTTTAACGAAAAATGGAAAACAATTCGAAGGCAAAAAGATAAGGGACTTTTGTGAAAAATAGGGAATAAAGAAACACTTCTCAACTCCATATCATCCCCAGTCCAATGGCCAAGTGGAGGCGGTTAACAAAATAATTAAACACATCTTGAAGATCCGATTGACAGATAAACAAGGAAAATGGTCAGAAGAACTGCCAGAAGTATTATGGGCCTGTAGAGTTCCATACAAAACAAGCACGGGAGAAACTCCATTCACCATGGCATTTGACACCGAAGCAGTTATACCTATTGAGTTGAAAGTACCAATGGAGCGAACAACAATGTCCGACGAGGAGTCGAACAACTCAGCCTTGGCCGCAGAAATGGATCTAATTGATGAGAAAAGGATTTCATTTGAAATGAAGAATGTTATATACAAAAAAAGGACTGCAAAATATTACAACTCTCATGTGAAGATTAGAGAGTTCGAAGTAGGAGACTTAGAGCTTCGAAAAATACTAGCTCCACCACCAGGAGTATTTGAACCGACTTGGGAGGGCCCATTCAGGGTACCTAAAAGTGGCACAATGGTACATACGACCTCGGAGATATGAAAGACAACTCGGCCCAGTACTCCTGGAATTCAGCTTTGTTGAAAAGGTATTATCAATAGATTGATAAGGATTGTTGTAAAGTGTGTATAATGCAAATTTTGTATAAATTTCAAAAAAATTTAGTATATTGTATCGACCAGTCGAGCAATAGAGTATGTATATGTCAAGTGAACAATCGAAAAATTGTATGAGTTGTATATTTTATTTCAAGATTAGTTTAGAATAGAAATAGGTAAACTCAGGTGCTCGCCCAAGTTTAAGCATATACAAAGCATAAGCCCAACTTGAGGCGAACAACAATGCTAAAAAATAAGTTCAAGGCTAAGTCCATTGTGGACCAAAAAGCCCAATTAATAAAGGTCAAGTTCTCTAAGAACCAAGAAAGACCTACTTAAGTTTTTCATACATAAATTTTCGAAGATAAGTACTTTACCCATAAAAGATTAAGGGAAATACTTAGAAAGAAAATAAAGACATGTATATAAAATAGGCGGGCAGCCGAGCAATACCAAATAATATTAACAAATTATGTAAGCAAGCAATGGATAAGGAAAATCATTTCATTAATTATCAAAAGGCATACAACTGGAAAAGGGAAATACAAGATAGAGCCTATTGCAAACTAAAATCAAGGAAAAGAAGCCTTCAATCTTGGGGAGCCGGAGGAGCAGAGGGAATATCAGTGGAGAGGTTGGCTTCAGTGTTGCCCGGCTCTGGGACTTGTTGCTCGCCGGCAATGGTGGAAGTGCCTGCTCCATCCATGGGAGTCAGGGGAAGAGGGCTCAGACCGTCATGAACAAAGACATCCTTGTTCGCCTCTTCAGCCTGGGGACGATCACCCGGACGTCATCTTTGAAGACGCCCAAGTCTATCCCCATCTCCCCGTGATCAGCCACGAGGATATCGAAGCCGGAGGAAGGAGGGTTTTCTGTGATATAGTCCCTGAAGTCCTTTGTCACTAAGCTCACAATGTCCTTGCCATGATCAAGTGCATACTTCACGGATCGAACACAATCAGCGTATGCGCAGATGTAACTGAAATTTATGTTATCAGTTACATCCTGCACATAACTCTCGTAAGAAATAAATTTTATGCCCTCGGCCTCCAGGCGATCGGCATGGGCTTTCAGAGACTCCACCCCTTCGACGAATCTTGTTCGCTCCGTCTCCAGGACCTTGAGGCAATCAGTAGCTACCCCCAAATCCAGCCTCAACTTTTCAGAAGTGTTGAGGGCAACTTTCTCGCGATCCTCCACAGCCTTCAACTCCCTCTCCCAGTTAAGCTTAGCCTTCTCGTGCTCACTCTTCAGCTTGGTGAGCTCATCGTCCATTTTCTTTAAGACCGCAGCCTTTTCAGCCTCGAAGTGCTCGATCTTGTGACCAAGACTCCTATTTGTCCTCTCCAAGTCCACAGCCTGGTTAATGAGCTTTTGAGAGGCAACGACTTGGTGGCTAGCGTTGTAGCTGAGGAGGCGAGCATTGTCACTTAAATTTTGGCCCTGGATAATGTCCTCGCATACCTTTGTCCAGGAGCGAGGAATAAACTCAGTTGCCCGCCTGACGTGGGAGTCAGGGATGTCTTGGTTGGGCGGAGTAGATTTGACGCAGCTCAGCTGATGGAGAACTTTTGCTCACCCTGGGTACTCCTCAGGCTTGTTCCTGCAAAAAATAATAAAGTTAGAAAAACAAAGTGAAGGAGTAAAGGTGAACAGTCGAGCAAAAAATACTTACTCTCTTAATTTCACTGGGTCATAGCCCATATAAGAATTTTCTGGAGAAGAAGCCCTCCTCTTGTTCGCCACTATGAAGGCGATGACCTGTTGCTCGCTAACTTCCTCAAGTGAAGCAGAGTGTGGGAAAGCAGCGGCTGAGTCCCTCCTGCTCGACTGGGAGCGACCTTTCGAGCGTTTGGACCGGTCATCCTTCTTGTGAACAGGAGCCCCATCCTTTGTCAGTCTCTTCTTCTCCATATTCGTTTTTTTTAAGGTGGGGCGAGGAAGTGCGGGGTGGACGACGCCCAATTTATGTTTTGGATAGACGACGCCCAATTCTTGCTTCTATGTGCTCTAGAATAATCAAATAAATCCTTGTTTCTCCGTTGTCAATAAATTTGGTCACACCTCTTACCATGTCACTTTAATAATTGTAGTGTATCATGTCTGATATTACCAAAAGAGAATTCGCTGAGCTTGCTCTTGATGGTAGTAACTACCTGACATGGGCGCTAGATGTTGAGATACATCTAGCCCCAACCAACCTAAGCGGTGCGATTGTTGATGATTCAAAATCAACTGACGCCCAGAAGGCAAAAGCTCTGATTTTCCTCAGACATCATCTTAATCAGGACCTGAAAAATGAATATCTCACTGAGAGAGACCCCAGAACATTGTGGAAGTCCCTGAAGGACCATTTCCAACAACAAAATGACATACTCCTCCCTCAGGCTCAATACGATTGGTTGAACCTCCGTTTTCAAGACTTTAAGTCTGTAACGGAGTACAACTCAGCCCTACATAGTATTGTATCTCAGTTAAAGTTATGCAAGCAAACTGTAACTGAGGACGACTTAATTCAGAAGACTTTGTCGACTTTCCACGCCAGCAACCTTGTGACTAAGAACTACACTGTACACTCTGAGCTAATTTCTGCACTTCTAGTGACAGAAAATCACAACCAACTCCTTATGCAGAATCATAACTCGATACCGGTTGACTCAAAAGTTGTGCCCGAAGCACATGCTACAGCTCAAGGTAGTACAAGTGGTCGCAAGCGTGGAAGGGGGAGAGGAAGTAAACGAACTCGTAGCAAAGGCTGAGGTCGTAGTAAGTCCGGTGGTCCAGGTACCTTGAATGACAATCAAGCTCAGGCTCGTGGAAAGGTTGCACCTAACACGAATCTCGCTACTCAAAAATCCGACAATCAAGATAAGGTTGAGCAGTCCTGCTACAGATGCGGATGCAAGGGCCATTGGTCTCGCACGTGTCGCACTCCCAAACACTTGGTTGAGGCTTACCAAAAGCAGCAGAAGGACGATAAGGGGAAGGCTCATAGAGTTAAAACTCACCATGGCAGCCTGCCTGAAGCAGACCCTGACCAAGACAACGTAGATCCTATGGACATTGAGCTTAAGGACTTTGGAGATGATGAGTGATTTGCGTATTTGATTAATTCTAGTACTTTGTTTTCGAATAAGACAATTTTATGTTTTTGGATCCTTTCTTTTGGATACTTCATTTTATTTTATGGATGATACTATTATTTTAGCTTTGATGTGTTTACCTTAAATAGCTGTCCATTACATTTATTTGGATATTGATGTTCTCATTTATGGCTTGTAAACATATCAACTATTAGGTTTGGACAATTTCCTCTTGCATGATGGACGCACATAGTGATTTGTGTTTGGTAGATAGCGCCACCACACATACAATCCTAAAAGATATGAAGTATTTTCATAACTTGATAGAACGTAAGGGGAGTATAACTACAATAGCCAATGATAGTACGTTGATGCTGGGCTCCGGAAGAGCTTCCATTGTCCTCCCCATGGGTATCGAACTCATAATCGATAATGTTTTATTGTTTCCACAATCTAAGCGTACCCTACTCAGTTTTAGAGACATTAGGATAAACAGATATCACATTGAAACTGAAACTGAGAACAATAACGAATACCTTTTGATGACTATTACTCGAGGTAACCGTACACAATTTATAGAAAAACTTCCTTCCTTCTCCTCCGGATTGTACTATTCCTACATCCGGCCGTCTAGTTCCCATATAGCTATGAGTATGAAATCTCATGACCCGAATTCTTTTAAATTGTGGCATCAGCGGTTAGGTCATCCAGGACAAACTATGATACGTAGGATTCTATCTAATTCAACTGGTCATAATATTTCGAAAAATAGAATCTCTCCCGTTAATGAATTTATTTGTGATGCATGTTCTAAGGGTAAGTTGATAGTACGCCCGTCGCGCACTAAGGTTGGACTAGAGTCTCCGATTTTCCTTGAGCGAATTCAAGGAGACATTTGCGGACCGATTCACCTAGCATCAGGACCATTTCGTTATTTCATGGTCCTTATTGATGCCTCCACTAGGTGGACATATGCCTGTTTGTTGTCCACCCGCAATCAAGCTTTTGCGAAGCTCATTGCGAAAACTATCGAGCTTAGAGCTCAATTCCCGGATTATCCAATTAAGTAGATTCGCATGGATAATGCTGCTGAATTCAGCTCAAAGGCCTTTATAGATTACTGTATGACCCTGGGAATTAAAGTGGAGCATTCGGTCCCCTACGTCCATACCCAAAATGGTCTTCCTGAGGCGCTAATAAAATGTATCAAACTTATCGCAAGACCATTGCTTATGAAGTCCAAACTACCCACTTCATGCTGGGGGCATGCAGTCCTACATGCATCGCTCTTAATACAAATCCGTCCAACTGCATATAATGATCATTCCCCCTACAGTTAGTGCGTGGGAAAGAACCTAGCATTTCCCATCTGTATATTTTCGGATGTGCGGTATATGTTCCGATAACATTACCAAAGCGGACCTCTATGGGCCCACAAAGGAAACTCGGTATTTACGTCGGATTTGACTCTCCATCCATCGTGAAATACCTCGAGCCTTTGTCCGGGGATCAATTAACGGCCCGGTTCGCTGATTCCACGTTCGATGAAGGTTACTTCCCGGCATTAGGGGAAGATCCGAATTCGAATTCAAAATTGAATGAATGTCGGGAGCTTACGTGGAACGAAAGTAATCTTCAGTATCTAGATCCGCGCACTAATCAATCTGAACTAGAAGTTCAGAAGATCATTAACTTGCAAAATCTAGCAAATAATCTGCCAGACGCGTTCACTAACCATAGAGGTGTAACTAAATCGCCTATACCTGCAGTAAATGCTCCTCAAAGGGTTGAGGTCCCAAGCAAAACAAGTACTCATGCCCCCACGCGCCAGAAGCGCAAATGACCCTCAAGAGATAGTAATACACCTAAACGAAAGGCTAGCAAATCTGGTCAGTCGAATGTAAAATCTCTAGAAGAGATTCGTCTAGATAACTCAAAGTCTCTAGGAGACGAGCGTTCTAGTGATGAAACACGTGCACAAAATATTCAATGCACTAGGACCGTAGAACGACCAGACCCAAATACAATGGAAAATGAGGAAGGTCTGGTTGACGTAAACGTCGAAGTCTCTGTGAACTTCACAGATACGGGAGAAACATATAATAGAAATATTAATGTCGTCGACGACACATTTGCAGCGTCAATTGCTCTTTCCATTATAAATGATCTAGATCCAGAACCCAAAACAATCGCTGAGTGCCGGAAGTGCTCCTATTGGGTTAAATGGAAAGAGGCAATTGAAGCAGAGCTCGCATCGCTTAACAAAATACAAGTATTTGGCTCTATTGTCCGTACACCCACGCGCGCTATCCCCGTAGGATATAAATGGGTATTTGTACGAAAACGAAATGAGAACAATATTGTGGAGAGGTATAAAGTGAGGCTTGTAGCTCAAGGGTTTTCGCAGAGACCCGGGATTGATTTCGATCAAACCTATTCTCCCGTCATTGACTCAATAACGTTCCGCTACTTGATATCTTTGACAGTTAAAATGAATCTCCAAATGAGATTAATGGACGTAGTAACCGCGTACTTATACGGATCACTTGATGCCGACATTTACATGAAAATCCCCGATGGATTTGACATTCCTCAGATGAGGGATGGTGAAAACCGCAGTATGTATAGCATAAAACCACAGAAGTCGTTGTATGGCCTGAAACAATCGGGCCTCATGTGGTACAACCGACTTAGTGAATTCCTTCAGAAGAAGTGATACACATTCGATAAAACTTTCCCATGCGTATTCACTAAGAAATCGCATAATGGTTTTTGCATCATATCCGTCTATGTTGATGACCTGAACATAATCGGAACATGCAAAGAGATTGAAGAAGTCAGTTCAATCTTGAAAGCCGAATTCGAAATGAAAGCCTTAGGTAAAACCAAGTACTGCCTCGGCTTGCAGATCGAGCATCTCCTAGAAGGAATTCTTATACATCAGTCGACCTACGTGAAGAAGGTATTGGAGAGATTTCACATGGATAAATCTCATCCACTTAGCACCGCTATGGTTGTTCGATCCCTCGAAGTGGATAAGGACCCATTTAGACCAAGAGAAGATTCAGAAGAAATTCTGGGGCCAGAAGTTCCTTATCTTAATGTTGTTGGAGCATTGCTCTATCTCGCAAATTGCACTCGGCCGGACATTGCATTTGCTGTTAATTTACTTGCGAGACATAGCGCTTCTCCTACAAGGAGACATTGGAATGGTGTTAAGCATGTTCTACGGTACCTCCAAGGGTCTCAAGATCTTGGACTGTTTTACCGTAAGAACCAAGACAAAGCCTTAGTAGGTTATGCGGATGTTGGCTATTTGTCTGATCCCCACAACGCCATATCCCAGACTGGTTACGTTTTTCTCTGTGGTGGTACCGCGGTCTCATGGAGATCGGTTAAACAAACCATGGTTACCACGTCTTCGAACCACTCAGAGATAATAGCTTTATTTGAAGTCGCACGAGAATGTGTTTGGTTAAGGTCCTTGGTAAAACACATTGGTGACTCGTGTGGTATCGCTAAAGGCGATACACCTCCCACCGTTATATTTGAAGACAACGCAGCTTGCATCACACAAATGAGTAATGGGTACGTCAAGGGAAACCTGACGAAACATATTTCACCTAAGTTTTTCTACCCATACGAACTCTAGAAGAGTAACGTGATTACCATTCAAAAGGTGCAATCTAGTAACAATCTAGCAGATTTGTTTACTAAGTCCTTACCTACGTCTACTTTTGAAAAGTACATTCGTGGTATTGGGATGCAAAGACTCAAAGTGTTGTTGTCTTCAGGGGGGGCGGTAACCCCGAAATGAATCTAGAAGATTTGATCTAGAAGATCGATTACATTCCTCCCTAACTTATTATTTGGCTGATACCTAGCACGTGGAGTTTTTATGACAAGACATTTATATTATGTCGTAATGTCCAAGAGGGAGTGTTGTAAATCTAGAAGATTTATTATTCCAAACCTAGAAGATTTGATGTGGACATTATTAATGGACTAATAACCCAATGAGCTTCATATCTTAGACTAGAGTTTTATTCTTATAAATAGACTATTGTACTCATAATTGTAATCACTCATACACAAGAACATTAGTGAAACTCCTGGCTTAGCTCGCCCCCAAACGTAGTCATTCCCGACGAACTGGGTGAACAAATCTCTTCTTTTATTTCATGCACTTATTTACAACACTTTTATCTTTTTTTTAGTTATCAAGTTGAGCTTTAGACTATTTCGAATACAAATTTATGTTCAAACTTGTTTGATATTTGTTTCAAACCGAACTCAAACGAGCTTTTAACTAACAATCTCGAATAGCTTGGTTTGATTTTCAACCATAATTAAAGATTATTAGTTATGGAGGGTGCAATTTATTTTCACTAAAGAATATAAGTTGAAGGGTATGTATTGTTTCACCAAAGAGTATTAGTTATTTTCACTAAAGAGTATGAATTGTTATACTAAAAAGTATCGCAAAGTAATTTATGTATGAACAAACCCCGCTCTATACATACTCAATATAGAGTAGGTCTCTATGAACTCGAGTTCACAAACTCTTTGTCGAGTATCATTGTTATGCATATCAACTATTACTATTATTCATATCAACTATCACTGTTTTAAACAATAATAGTATATATGCATAACAACGCTAATAAACGTACATAACAATGATAGTATGTATATATAACAATGACATTTAAAAAAACCAAATTTTTGTGAACTTAAAGTTTACACAAGTTTTAACACACAGAACTGAAATTTGATAGATAATAGACATTATGGGCTGCTTTTAGCAGCTCCCGTGTTACAAATACATCTCACCACTTAATCCAATTTCACAAAAAACTTATAAACTGGATAAAGTACATCATCGTCACACACTATAATATTGGGATACGAGTATTGAATCGAGGAAGCTAACTGAATCTTCTAAGCCTATCATATGCTAGACCAATTCATTCCTCTTCTTTTAAAGGGGAAAAAAACAAAAAAACAAAAACAAGAACTTTGGTTCATGTGATTTTTAATCCAAAATGGATTTAAATTGCCAAGTGATTTAAGAATAGATGATAGAAAGCATTACCATAGTACATAGCTGAGACAACCAAGTAAAGTATAGAGGAATGGCACTAATAGAATACAGACTAACACTAGATATCTAGCTAAAAGAACTCAAAGTCCAGAAATTTACCACCAGATTTCGCATCTGTTCCCGCAGCCCTTTTGCTCACACTCCCCACAGGCCCCACATTACCCAGGTCCACCTGCCCGGACTTCGCCGGAAACTCAGCCTCGACTGGCCTGGGCACCTCGGGCGGCGTACTACACCGTATCAGAGCCCAATTCACGCCTTCAAAGAAGGCATGTTGCTTTAACTCGGTTGCCCCCCTCTTCACCCCAACCCGATTTTGTGGCTCCTTAACAAGTAATCCACGGATAAGGTCCCGACTGGCATAACTCGTTGCTGGCGAGTCGGGAAATTTGAGTTGCTGCCCAACTACGTTAAACAACGTTGCCCGATTTCCCGACCCCTTAAACGGGGTTTTACCGTAGAGTAATTCGTACAAGAAAATACCAAATGTCCACCAATCCACAGCACTGCCATGGCCTTCACCCCTGATTATTTCCGGGGCTAGGTATTCGTGGGTCCCGACAAAGGACATAGATCGTGCTGCAGTAGGTTCTGCAAGTAGCTCGGGCAGGGTGCCTGACGACATCCCCGTCTCTGCTTTGGACTTGCCCGATTTTCTCTTGCCTTTTTGTGGGAAGAGCCGGGGAAGGAAGCATGTTGGTTGAATGCATGCTGATGTGGGCTCCATGCATGCTGGCTGCACACAGAATGCAGCTCCTCCTTCTGAGTTGAACCCTGAGCTTCTGATTAGGGTCGGTGAAACAGCACATCTAAGAGAAAGATCGAAATCTGAAAGCATGATGTGGCCATCATCACGAACCAGAACGTTTTCTGGTTTCAGATCTCTGTACACCACTCCAAGCATGTGAAGGTACTCCAGAGCTAATAATACTTCTGCTGCGTAGAACCTGCATTGTGTGAACAAAGAATTATATCATGGCTGAATAATTTTAACTTTTTATAGCAAATTAAGACCAGAACCGTACATTGTTTATACCACTGAAACACTGGAGCTAAATTAATTCATAATGTGTCAGTTGGACTAGAAGATAAGTTGACAAAGTGTTTGCAATAATTTCCAGTATGCACTCTCGCATTGTCTATTAAGGTCGATATGAACTTCTGATTTGGAATTAAAGTAAATAAGTTTTACAGGGCCTCGATTTAGCTCAGATATTACATTTAAATGGCGTAGGAACTTGAGATGCTACAGTGTGCATTGGGCTAAATAATCCATCATGAAACAGTATAAATCAAGAACCTAATAATGGATCTACACATCAAATTTAACAGTTGGTTCTGCTATTCCCATCCCAGAAATGTAATGGAATTAAGGGAGAAAATATAAGAATGAAAGGGTTATGTGATTTGCAGGGTTATGTGATTTGCAACGGAAGAAATTACCTGGTAGGTGCCAAATAGATTTTATCTACACTAGCAAGAATAATTCCCGAAAGCTCCTAGCTATGAAATTGTTCGTATTAAAAATGCAAGAAATCAGGCTGCTTGTATGCACTCTAAAAAGATCAGCTCTCTCATTCAAAAGGGAAAATGTTGAACTAGGATAGACGATTAAGTGTGTATGTTGGTACTAACAAACCACACAAGTTTAAAAGAATCGTGTATACCTCGTTGCATATTCTGAAAAATGTTTTCCTGGTTGTCGTTGCCTCAGAGTATGCAGGTCTCCTCCAGGACAATACTCCATTACCAAACAGCAAAATCGATCTGTCTCAAAATGAGTGTACAATGTAGGCAAGAATGGATGATCAAGCAGCTGCAAGATTTCTCTCTCCGTTTGAGCCCTGTTCAACTTGTTCCTGCTAGCAAGGGAAGCCTTATCCATTACCTTCATCGCAAAGAAACACCGAGTTGAGCTCAGCTCAGAGAGATACACACTCCCAATATCCCCACAACCAAGTCTTCTCAGTAACTTAAAATGGCTCATGCCTAAAATACCATCACGTGCTCTAATAGCAAGTATAGCCTTCCATCTTGGATCATTTCCTTTGTGAGGCTTGTTTGCACCCCCGGTGAGGTTACTCCAGTTACTATCATCACTAAGGCCACTGCTATCACTCGCTCGACTAAGGCTGGTTTTGGTACTCTCTAGAGAATCCCCTGGAATGCTCCCTTTCATACTCTCGTAGTTTCTGTCCACACTAAGCATTCCATCACTCACTATCCCATCACTTCGGTAAGTGCTAGCACAGCTATTGGCAATGCTCATTGCCCTAGCAACGCCAATACTATCGATGCTACTATGTGGACTAACGTTCCCACTCGGAGGTAATGAAGCATCCCATATACACTCTTTTTCCTCGGACTCTGGGCGCGGGCTTGCTTCGGTATTTTGTGATGGACGAGAGGCGGCAAATGGGGACGAGATGGCTGCTAAATCGTTAGGCTCTAAAACTAAGCTCTCAGCTGGTGAAAGGCATCGTGGGTATTGTTTGGCACTTGGTACACGGAGTGAAAGATCTTCAAGGAACGGCCCCTTCTTCGACAAGCTTCTGACCAGGCACTTTCCATCCTCACTGTTCCTGCCAATTGGTATATACACCGGTCTCATCATGTCCATGTCTATAGGCTCAGGAGGGTGACTCACACCATGAAAAGAAGTAGAACCCGCTTCTTCGAATGAATCACAACCAACTTTAAAGGAAAGAACATCGGGCATCAGTTCTTCGTCCTCCTCCAGGAAGCTCTTCCCTTTCCATGCCAATGGCGGAATGCGTGAATCCAACTCTTGGGGCTCTCTTAATTTGGATGTTTTCCTAATCTCTTGTTTCAACAAAGTAGGGAGGGTATTAGTTGGCTTAGTAGGATGAGGCAAATGCTTCGGAACTGAATACATTTCGGGGATCCTTTCCATATCAGATCACCGTTTATCATCAGAAGTGTCGTCCTTCACTAGTTTACACTGCCAATGAACAAGAAAATATCAAAATATGGTCTACACCTACTTTTCAGTTTTCATCAACATTCAATCATATTCTTTAACATAAAGGTATCAAAGTGACCTACAACCACAAGAAAAAAAATGAAGTAAAACACAAAAGGGCATTCCTCCAACATTCACACATACCATCCAGAAGACTGCTGTGGTGTAAATTAGACATAAATGAACATAAATTGTTTACAACCACATATCTCTGAAGGAGTAAATTAATACGAGAACTATAAAAGCAGATTTTGTGGTTACAGAAGAATGAACTAATTGTTTAATTATTACTTACCAAACCACATTAAGTATAAAGTTGCAGAAACCGATTGAAACAATAAAGTCTCATAAATTCACAATACTCGCATCTGAAAATGACAAAAGCTCAAAACATTCACCCATTTCATCACTGTTTAGTAAAAAATTGGTAAAAACCCAGAAAATCCCAGCTTAAATTAGCAGAATGTCACCATTCCTTTTGCATAACATTCCTAAAATCTGAAAAAAAAAAACAACAACAACAAAATCATTCAAAAAATGTACGAGCGTACACGTATGTATCCAAGCATCTTAATGAGAGGCGACAGGAAGAATTACTTTTACTTAGATTCCACGCAAACCCAATTAATTAGAGACAAAAAATTGACACCCAAACAGCAAAACAGAAGGCAAGCACAACATCAAAAGAGGCATTTCACACTTGAACGCAAAAAGGATGCCCCATCAGTGAAGCAAAAGTAATATCCCAAAACACGCAAGCAAAGCAATTACCTCTGCATACGAGCAAAAAACGACAACTCCTTCATAAATCAGAAACCCAAAATGAGCAAATAATAGGGGAAGTGTGGAGGGGAGTAGAGAATAGGGAAAGCTCAAATTTGTTCAAAGATTGGAGGAGCACAAAAGGTGGGGTTTAGGCTATATGGGTTCACTTTACTTTAGCAGAGGAGTGGGGATGAGTAATAGGAAACCAAGAATTTGTGTAGCGTGGAGCAGTCTTTTGCCTTTATTTTCTTTCTTCTTCTTCTTGGTCGTCTTCTTTTTCTATTATTTTGGGGGTTTGGGCACTTTACTCATGTGTTAACTGTGATGACTGTTGCAGAGAGAAGAGAAGAGAAGAAGAATGGGCTTTGTGTTTTTGCTGTATTTATTTAAATATTTTGGGGTCCTCAATTTCTGGGTGCTTTGCTTTGTGAATTATACTTCCTCCCCTCCAATTTTGTTTTTCCGTCTAACTGTGCGCGGAGTTTAATGCGAGAGTTGAATTTTATTATTTAAATAAATAAAGTAGTATTGAAAATGATAAATTATGAATAAAGTAGTATTTAAATGAATAAAATAGTATTGTGAATAGTGAATGGTGAATGGTGAATAAGAACATCCATAATGGTTGTAACTCATTTAGTTATAGCTCTAGAAAATGAGTTACTACCATTGTGGAATGGGGTTATAACTCCAAAATATTCTCTTTCTTAATTTTAGTTACTCCAGTAACTCTCTTCAACCAAAAAAGATGTCCCTGCAATATCTCAAAATAGTAACAATAGAAACAAAGTATGATGAATGGTGGTCCCCTAAAATGAGTTTTAATTTTTATCACCATTGTAAATGTTAGTATAGTTAAGTTAGTCTTACATAAATAGTGATGTGGCAATGAGGTAGAGGGAGAAAAAATAATTATAACCCTACAACATTATAGTTGCTCTAAAGTATTATTTAAATGAATAAAATAGTTTTCATTTTAGGGATGAAAAAACAAAATTGAGACGAATCATTTTGGTAAATGAAAAAACAAAATTGGGACGGAGGGAGTAATAAATAGGAAATCTACAAATTAGATTAGTAAATAAACGGTTAAGATAGTTCCCAGCTTTTATTCGAATGGGTAGTTCGAGAGATCTAATGCAGTTAGAACTCGGATTTATTTTAATAAAAAAGAATGAAATTCGTAAAATACTTAATTTATTACTCCCTTAGTTTGTGAAAATTGGTTGTTTTCTTTGTATGTGATTTAATGCGATTTATCGGAGAATATTACAGGTTTCCTGAGGTCCGTTTTTTAATGAAATGATCGTTTATAGAAAGTATGCGAAACAAACTTTCCATTAACGAACTTTTCATAAACGAACTTTTATTTAAAAACAAACCTTAGAAAACCCCGTAATACTATTCAAAATATCACATTAAACCACGTGAAAGAAAATGACTAATTTTTAGGGACGGGGGTAGCAATAAGTTGATTCAAACTCAACTCGTCCGGGTCAATACATGAGAATTTTTTTGGTCATTTTAATTTAATATATGAGGTCTTATTAGATTTGAGATTATGCAACGGAAATGTAAATGAATTAATTACACACTTTTTTATACATGAGATCAAATTTTTTCAGATGCGTTAAACTTATTTGCGAGTCGAGTCGAACTCTATTTTCAGTTTGTTTATTGAGCAACTCGAGCTCAATTAGATAAATGATCGAATCGAGTTCAAACGTCAAGTACTCAATAAAGTAGGGTTGCAATCTAGCATTCCTCTTCATTCAAACTAGCATACCACTCATTCATTAACATGAATACCGTTCTATTTTATTTTAAAATACAAGGATAGAAACATTGTATATTTGGAGGGTGTTAGTGTAACTAATTTGTGTATTACTTATATGGTCTCATTTGCTAGATGATGTGATTTTCTTATACTCAATATATTAGAGTGTGCAATTTTAAAAGTGACTGTATTTGATGTGTTGAGTTGGTGGAAAAGTAAACATGCATCGATCCTTGTGTATATAATGCAGTTGAAGTTATGCACAAGTGGGTGGTAAATATAGTTATGCACAAGTGGGTGGTAAATATTGAGCATGTATAGATTGAAATTGGTTCAAATATAAATCATTGATGAATATTAGTTATTTTTACTGAAAAATATTAGTTATTTTCACTGAAAAGTCTTAATTTATTTTCACTGAACAACTAATACTCTTCAGTGAAAACAACTATATTCTTAAGTGAAAATATTTAATACTCTTCATTGAAAATAACTAAACCCTTAATGATTCATGTATGAACTATTTTCACTTTATATTTTGTCGTAGATATATATAGCAGTAAATATTTTAAGGGGTGTTTGCACGCACTTTTAAAATATAATAAATGAGTGTTTCTTGTAATTTGGAATAGATAGAACTACTTATTTTAAAAATTGTTCCTCACAAATTTAATTTTTTATAAGTATTTTTAAGGTGTCAACAGAATTTACAGGCGAAATATAGATGAGTGTCTACATAGTACATACAATCTGGAATCTGGATATATCGAGTTGAAAAGGAAAACATAGGCATAGCCGAGGGTAGTGAGAAACATACAAGAACAATAGGGGCATTATTGTCTAATCAATAATAGAGGGTGTGGAAATAGCATGCAATAGCGGGGCGGGGAATTAAAGAAAGTGGGGACCACTTGCATGCGACCGTTGGTGGGCCAGTGGGTTACCTCGAAAGAGGACCACGTCATTTTCGGAAAGGTAACCTAACCTAACCACCCTTCGACGGCACAAGCAAAGCAACCGCTTCTCCGCCTTTGTCACGTCCCCTCCGTTCCATATTCTCCACTATTCCTTTAGCTTACCCACAAATACAATATATAGGGAGTTAATCTACTTTGTTAGGTACGTAATAGTAATACTACAAATTAGAGAAATAACAAAAACAACTCCAAGATTTTGTTAAGAATACAACGTAAATACCATCCTTGCACTCCCATCCCGACCCGATCCACTAAATATAACTGAAAAGTATATAAACTAATATAACTAAATAGTATATCTATAGTCACAAAAACTTGTATTAACGAATTATGTAGTAAGAAATTTATATAATTACATGGATTCATTGATACTATTATATGAATTTAACTGATATAATTAAATTTATAAACTAAAACCATAGTATATATACAATGCAGCAGTACTAGTGAATGCATGTAATGGTATCAGTTTCATATTATGAACAAATTTCACAGTACATGAGACATAAACCCACAAAGTATGTTTAATTGTATTCTAACGTGACATTGGTTTTAACAAAAACTGTTTGCTAATGTAATCAAACAATCCCCACTTTGTTCACTATTAAACTTCAAAAGTAGTTGAACAATTATTTTTTAAAGAAAAGTTGCTAATTAAAATGACTTTTTTAAAGGTTTTATTTGAACAGAAGATGATATTGTAAGGAGGTGTTATTTTCATTTTAAACGAGTGAAAATTATTGTTGGACAAAAAAAAAAAAGTGAAGTTTATTATGAAACACAGAAAATATTATTTTATATAAACAATTACAAAGTAAGTGTTATTGTCTTCTTCACTTGAACACTATGACTTATGAGTGGTATATAATGGAATGTGTCAGTTAATGTAACCAAACAATATAATCACAAAGAACTTTTTTTATGTCTTCTTCATTTAAACAATATTAGAAGTCCATAATGAAACATAACACTAATTTTTTAGAAACACATCAGCTAATGTTAATAGATAAACATGTTTGAAAGAATTTCGACTCATCTAAAAATCTGAACTTATAGAGAGGTGTGAAATTAATTCATTTAATTATTTTCCTTATACTTCCCCTCATGAGAGCCGAGAATCTAACTTAAAATCTTTGTCTGGGCGTGCCTTTTTTGCTCTAATATACCATGAATTTTTTTTTTTGTCAACTAAAAGCCCGAACTTATAATATAGATGTGAAATTAATATAATTATTAAGAAAAAATCTCCTTCATATTTATCTAGATTATCAAAGAAATTTTTTAATTTTGAATAATTACTAAATATCCCTTAAAATGACCAAAAAACAAATTGTTTGATTAAATTAAGAAACGTAGAATCATCCTAGCTACCTACCTACACGTGTAGTCTGCAGTCACACAAGGTTTGCGTAATTTGATTTATATGTCTCGTATAATTTGCATACTACCAAGTCTATCACTGCAATAATGTAGAGGCAAGGATGAAGAAGGAAAAACAGGGAAAAGGATTGAAGAAGAAAAGTAAAAGTAAATGTAAAATGTTAATAGAGGAAAAAGACGTATGAGATGCATGCGATAATGTACAAAGAAGCAGAATATATAATACAAACAGACTGTCATTGGTCGGATCAGTTTCCTTTATTAATTGCAGTGTCCCAATTTTCCAACATTGTACTCGTTTACGACAAATTAGCCTTCTAGCTTTAATAATGTGTTTTTAGAATTTTCTTTTTTTCGTATATATACACAAAATCTAATCTAACTAAACTAGAAATATAAAGAGGCACATGGTTTTTGTCCTTGTTACACACCTTGGCACCATCCCTAGTAATTTAATTAAAACAGAATCAATATTATAGTCCCTTTGATTAAACATATTTAAAACATTTTATAAGTTTAGCCAAAAACCCTCATGGTAAGTTCATGAGCTTTTTGGGCCAACCAAGTCTTTCTCGAATGCCACATTTATATCATGAGTCGTCTACTTGTCTATGCAAACAAACATAGATAAAAATTTATATCAATATTATCATGTATTTTATTTAATGTATAATATATAATTTGTGAAATAATGTCTTATACTATTATCATCTTTAGTGAGTAAAATGAATAGATCTCCAATTTTACTTTCCATGAATTTCAAATCAAGAACGACATAAAACAAATAAATTGGTGAAAATAAAGAAATGCAAACTTAACAAAATTTTCTCTGAGGGCCATTTTCTTTGAAGTTCACGGGATGAAAAGGTTATTTGAATTGTCCCGGTTTTTTTTTTTTACTCCATTCTCCATTAATTTCAATAAATTTGTGTTCCAACCAACTTTTACACTCATATATAAAACTAAGATTTTTTTTCCCTAATATGCTGTATTGTGGTCTACACCTCCAAATGGACCAAATTTCAATTCAAAACTATATTTTAGTCAAACTCTTGATCAGAAAAAACAAAAAGAAAGGAAGAAAAAAATTAAAGTAGTAACAAAAGGAATACTATTTAATTATCTTGATGAAACTTTTACTATTAATGGGCACAATGAGTTAGATAAAGAAGGTGTCATGTGGGTCTCCAATCCCATGAAAGTTTGAAACGTAGTGATTAAAATGATTAGCCGAGTATTTTACACCACTTAAATCCCAAATCAACAATTAAAAATAAATTTAAAAAATTGTTTGAGTACTTTTTTATGGGCCATGACCCACTTTTTGCTTTGTGGAAAGTGAAGGGTTTTGAAAGTCTGAGTAGGAGTATTGGAATTAGTGAAAGGGGAATGAGCATTTAAAGGTGGGTTCTTTATTTGATTCCTTTCTCACTTGCAAAATTCATCGAGTGCAATTTGAGCTTATGAATTATGAAAACAATATTATTATATAGTATTTTATTAATATATATTATTATTTTCAATAAACTAAATTGTATTTGTATAGTGTAATGAAATATGATATAAAATATTAGGACATAAGAAAAAGATTGAATTAACTTAAGTGTAGTTTAATCAGGAACCTTGGAGTAAATGAGGAACTTGGGTTAGTTAATAGAGTCTGCTAAATAATTAGGTAGGTGTTCATTACATTAGCCTAAGTTGTACAATAGAGAAGTAGGATAGCTAGTAAATGGTTTTTTTTCCCCAACAAAGTGATATTTTGATTTTGAATAGAGGATTTGAGATGGTCACTTAAAAAAATAGTTAACCAGTTTATATATATATTAGTATTAAGTAAATCCAAACAAATTTATGTCCGCTGTGTTTAGATAAAATCATTTAAAGTATAAAGGATTTGAACAGGAATGATTTTTGCTAAATATTTAAAATTCATCAAAGTTAAATTAAAATCAAAGCTAAGTATTTTAAATTAATCCATTTTAATATCTTATTCAAACAAGTGAAGTATCTTTTAAATGTGGATTTAAATTTTATATCCAAATTCCTCAATTCAAACCCAACTTCTTTTATTAATGATTAATAAAAAGTTAGATGGTAAAATATGGTATTCCAATGAATCCAATTGCAGCCTAAAATTTAAAGAAAACCCCTTCTCCAAAAATAAATGTCTCGATTACAGGGTTATTCAGTAGAAAATTAATTAATTACGTTGACTATTGTAAAAAACTTTTAACAATAGATTAATATTGCTAAGAAAATAAAAGAAGAAAAGGA
This sequence comes from Ballota nigra, assembly GCA_947034835.1. Classification (NCBI taxonomy): domain Eukaryota; kingdom Viridiplantae; phylum Streptophyta; class Magnoliopsida; order Lamiales; family Lamiaceae; genus Ballota; species Ballota nigra. Next base: position 44,928,287 of record OX344721.1, read on the forward strand.
ATTAATCTTTGCTACGCATCACTCAGACACAGTCGTCTCCTTGGGCCAGGCCTCTCATTTTGTAGTGTAACCACCTCTTTTTAATAGAAAAAAAGCACGGTTATTTGTACCCAATTTTAATGGGAGTACACCTATTAGATTATTAATAAGATTTTTAATTAAATTAAAATAACTATAAGATGTTTAAAGTATTTTTTTATTTTTTATAATTCAAGTTAAAATATATTGTAAGTACCTCTACCATGATTATATCTCTATTGTGCGTATTGAAAGTTCAAGGGACAATTTTTTTCTTTTCCGATCACTACCATAACAGTCATTCGGGGTTGTACGTGCTGCATTGTGGTTAGATATTACAAGAATGAGGTCGTCCGGTGGTGCTAGATGTGCATATGCAAGTGTTTCGTTTTAAAAAAAATTCTAGGTTTTTTTCTAAATCCTTTTGAATTGTGTTTGATTTATTTTATGATCTAATATAATTATTATTATTATAGTAGTTTTTAAAATTGTATGCATTGAGAACTTGAATATGATAGCATAAATGTTTTGGTGTGTTTATTTGTTGGTATTTACGAATTTAAAAATTTCAGCACTGGTTCTTTGAACATATGACCTTTGTTCGAAATTTTTTGATGAACATATGTCGTATTTCCATATCAGGATTTTCGAACAATTTGTTCATAATTTTTTTTAACATTATGTAAATGTTCAAAATATATTTTCGAACATATCTTACATATTTATTTTATTTTTTAGGACAACAGACGACAGAGAGAACGACCCACCGTGTAGTCTCGAGCGTGACGACAAACCCTTGTGAAGAAGATAGTCGTTCAAATTAATATGTGGTGGGTGTACACTATATTTTTTAGTGTTGAAAACTTTAGGGCATTTTAGGTTATTAACTGGGATGTGTACTCATTTTATTTGGAGTTTAATAATCCAATAAGTGTACTCCCATTAATTAATTAAGATGGGTACAAATAACGGTACCCATAGACAAAATTCTCACTCCAATCAGTCCAAAAGCCCATTATAATATTTGTTGGGCTTTTCAATATTAGGGGATTAACGACACCACCAATTTTTTATTTTACTAACTTATAAAAATATACACTACCCTTTATCAAATTAAACAAAGTTTAATTCATTCAAACCTTATTTTATACACCTACCAATTGCCGCTGTCGAGACCATCACAGTAGTTTTATTTTTTATATCCATCATTTTAATTGAAAAACAGCACAATTAAAAAGAAAAGCCCACAAATTTTGAAAGGAGAAGTAAACATTATTAGACAGAAAAATCAAATAAACAAACACGGGGTGGGGGTGGGGGTTGACGCTTGAGAGAAAAGAGAGAAGTAAAGTTGGCAAAGTCCGGCCCGTAGGGCAAAACACTGTTCACGGGTCGGTCTGGCTCGGCCCATTTGCAATCGAATCTCTATAAACTGAGGGTCACGGTTATTAGCACTAGCCTCTTGGTTAAAGAGGCTACTATATCATAATAATTATACAAAATGTCAATAATGCCCTTCAATGAATTCCCTCCAAAATTAATGTAGTAAATACACTTCTCAGTTTTTCTACAATTTTGATCGAAAATCACTCAAATTTTCGACAAAAACAAATGAAACTTTGAACTCCATGAATTTGTTGAACCACAAACGAAAATTTGTGTATTGTATGGTTTGTTGAACGCCTATGTACTCAACATGGTGAATACCCCAAGCCCTAATCACACATATGTAAGTATTCATAATTTTTTTGTAAAGTTAGGTTTTTAAAATCTTGAATATGATGATGTTTATGCATTTATTTGTTGTTTGAGAATGTTAAATTGAAATATGAGAGACTCCCATCCTTTTGTTATATGTGCGGTACTCTGGGGCATATGAGAAGGGAGTGTGATCTGATAGAAGGAACAAATGATATGGGTTCTATTCCGGATGAAAAGCTCCCATATGGTGAATGGATGAGGGCATCTCCTATGAAAACAACGTCAATTTCTGTGACGAAGCAGGCTAAACCTAAGGAACCCACCTCTCTCCGCCGAAAACTCTTCGAACAATTTAGGCAAAACATCAAAGAGGAAATGGATCAGAATGAGGAGAATGTGGTAAACAATACGAATATCAACCTGGAAGCCATGGAGGAGGTCCGAACTAACCTTGAGAATTTTGCCGTGATTCCGGAAAAGGGAGAAGAGGGGAAGATGATTAAGGCCAAACCTTTTTCGACACCAATGATCATATCTCAGAACACCATAGAGATGGAGAGCCTACCCAAACCCAATACCAATTCCCATAAAACTCCTTCACAAAGCCCCATTTTTATAGTAGAAATCCAACCCCCAACACCACTCATAAAGCCACCCATTAACTCCAACTACCCACTCATAAATCCCCCCTTATCCGACAAGCCACCCACCCAAAAATAGATTCCTACATCCCATAAAACAGACAACAGTGACAAAAATAAAAAAACCAGCATCACCCATCAAAACCCATCACCCTCAGAAATACCAATCCCTACACTCATTAATAGTCCGCCCGTAAGGATGCAAACACCCTCCCTACCACTTGAAACAAAACTGACTATCTCTCATGACCTTACACCCACATCTGAGCTCCTAAAACTCTGTCAAAACCAAACCAACAAAAAAACCTCAAAACACCCGTCCACCTTCCATAGGATATCTAGAAGCCTGAAGCCTCTCAAGGGGAACAATATCCCACAACCTTATGTGCGGGGTAAAAGGAAAATGAGCTTGACAGAAGACTGTATCAGTGAAATAAAAAAAGCAAAGAAGGAAGAAAGCAATGTGGAGATTACAAACCTTACCTCAACGGCGGAGGCTGCTAGGCAGCCCCGCCGAGCATTATGAATATCTTGAGCTGGAACTGTCGCGGGCTTGGGAACCAAGCGACAGTTCGAGCACTCAAGAAGGTCCTGCATGAAAAAGGCCCGGGTATCGTCTTTCTCATGGAAACTAAACTCTCCAATACCCAGATGACAAGGTTGAATGCTAGAGTGTTGAAGTTTGAAGGCTGCATCCCAGTGGGTTGTGTTGGAACGGGAAGAGAGAACAGTGGCGGTCTCTGTCTACTTTGGAAGAGTCATCTCAATGTTTCCCTTTCAAATTTCTCAACTAACCACATCTCTTGTGACATCGAGATGGCTGAGAATAGTAACAAATGGAGTTTGACGGGGGTCTATGGGTGGCCAATCCGGAACCAGAGATCGAAAACCTTTAATCTTATGCGTCGAGTGGCACCCTCTAGTAACTACCCTTGGCTTTGCTTTGGAGATATTAATGAAATCTTGTGGAGCTGGGAGAAATGTGGAGGCAATACCAAACACACACAACATATGGAGGAATTCCGAGAAACTATAGATGACCTTGACTTGCAAGACTTGGGGTTCCAAGGCCAACAATACACATGGTCTAATGGCCGTGTAGGGACAGCTAACATTCAGGTCCGCCTCGATCGTGCTCTTGCAAATTCACAGTGGAGAAGCCTATATCCCTACTCAAGAGTCTTTCATCTCCCACGCCATCGATCTGATCACACGCCCCTCCTGATTGAATGCGAGAATGAAGTCTTTCACAGCAATAATAACAAGCCTCGTAAGAAGATTTTTAGATTCGAAAAGATGTGGCTCGAACATGAGGATTGCAGAACCATTGTCGAGAATGGCTGGGAAAGTACAAATCCCTCACTTTCTCTTATGGATCGTACAAAACGATGTGGTGAGAAACTGCATACTTGGGATAAGCTTACTTTTGGTAATCTGGGCAGGAAGATCAAAAGCACTAGAGCGGCAATTGAAGACCTCCAGACTCGATTCCAATCTGAGGAGGTTATAAAAGAACTAAATGCAAGACAACAAGAGCTAGACCAGTTCCTTAAGGAGGAGGAAATGTATTAGTACCAGAGATCCCGAGCGTTGTGGCTGAAAGATGGAGATAAAAATACTCCGTTCTTTCATAAAAAAAACATCACAAAGGAAGGCAAGGAATACTGTCCGCAAAATAAAAAACTCCTTGGGAGAGTGGAAGAAGGGTGATCAGCAGGTGGGGAAAGTGATGCGTGACTTCTTCTTGGAACTCTTCTCATCGGTCAACCCTTGTAACATGCATCGGGTCATTGAGTCTGTGGAGTCTAGAGTGTCTAGGGATATGAATGACTTTCTCTTGCAGCCATACACAGAAGCGGAGATTAAAAAGGCTTTGAAACAAATGCACCCGGCAAAAGCTCCCGGACCCGATGGTATGCCTCCTCTCTTCTTCCTTAAATTCTGGAAAACTATTAAAGCCTCCTTCTATCATGCTTGCTTAGATGTCTTGAACAACGGGGCTGATCCGTCCCCCATGAACCACACTTTTATTGTCCTAATCCCAAAAGTTAAAGCCCCCGAGTCTCCAAAAGATTTTCGCCCTATAAGTCTATGCAATGTTGTTTTTCGTGTCATTACAAAGGTCATTGCAAATAGAGTCAAGAGTGTTCTTCAAGATGTTATCTCAAAATCCCAAAGCGCCTTCATTCCTAATCGCTTAATTACAAATAATGCTATGGTTGCTTTTGAAATTTTTCACTTTCTTAAGAAGAAGAAAAAAGGCAAAAAAGGTCTTGTTGCACTCAAACTCGATATGAGCAAAGCATATGATCGAGTTGAATGGGATTTTCTGAGAGCAATGTGTTTGAAACTGGGGTTCGATGAGGGTTGGGTTAAGCTGATTATGCGGTGTGTCTCTACAGTGTCATACTCTATCCTTATTAATGGCTCTCCTACTGATGTTTTTACTCCTAGTCGGGGTCTCCGTCAAGGAGACCCCCTGTCACCTTATTTATTTCTCTTATGCGCAGAAGGATTTTCCTCTCTCATTCAACAAGCTGAGAACAGAGGGGAAATCGTGGGTATAAAAGTGGCACGCCAGGCTCCCCCAGTTTCACATCTTCTTTTTGCTGACGACAGCATTCTTTTCTTCTGAGCAATTCAGTCCGACGTTGATCGAGTCATGGAAATCATTCTTATCTATGAATCAGCTTCTGGACAGAGAATTAATTTGGAAAAATCAGAGCTCATCACGAGTGGCAACATTGAGGAGGATCGTAGAAGAGATCTGGGTCGTCAAATGGAAGCTCGAACTGTGCTCCAATACTCCAAATATCTTGGGCTGCCCACAATCATTGGAAGAGGAAAAAAATGTGTTTTTCAGGCCGTGGTAGATAAAATAATCAGCAAACTCAAAGGGTGGAAAGAGAAGTCACTCACGAAGGCGGGAAGAGAGGTACTCATAAAATCTGTGCTACAAGCAATACCTAACTATGCCATGAGCTGCTTCCTCTTCCCAAAATCTTTATGTGAAGATCTCGAGAAAGCTGTAGCTCGTTTCTATTGGGGCTCGACACCTCAAGAACGAAAGACACATTGGCTTAGTTGGGAAAGAATTTCTCGTTCGAAAGATATGGGGGGACTGGGTTTTCGAGAGATGTACTACTTCAATCTGGCTATGGTTGCAAAGCAATATTGGAGACTCTTACATAACGAGGATTCTTTGGCAGCAAAAATCCTCAAGGCGCGTTATTTTCCTAGAGGCAATATTGAGTCGGCAACCATGGGCTACCAACCAAGTTTTCTTTGGCGGAGCATCATGAACGCTCGGAGTTTGGTCATCGAAGGTACAACCTGGCAAGTGGGCAGTGGCTCCCTGATTAATTGCTCAATGGACCGCTGGATCGGAACGGGAGAACGAAGAAAACCTTCATTTGTGGGAACTCGAGGAGGTATAATCACAAAGGTCTCAGACCTCATTGATAGCCAAAATTTGTCTTGGAAACGGGAGCTTATTAGGGCCTCATTTGCAGCTAAGGAGGCACAAGAAATTCTCAAAATTCCCCTAAGCTCAAGAAGACCAAATGACACTAGAATCTGGAACCACACGAAGAGCGGAGCTTTCACGGTTCGGTCTGCTTATCACCTCGCTGTTAACAAGTTCTCGGAATGTGGCCATGATTTTCCTTCGTCTAGTGTTCAAGTTTCTTTCTGGAAAAAGCTTTGGAAGAGCAAAGTTCCTCCGAAAATTGGTCATTTCCTCTGGAGAGCTTCTCTTGACTCTCTCCCTACGCATTCCGAGTTTCAACGTCGAGGAATCGCGATCGACCCGACTTGTAAATCATGTGGTATCGAGAGAGAGTCTATCACCCACATCCTACTTCATTGTCCTATAGCTGTCCATACATGGGGTCGCAGCCCTCTGTTTTTCGATCCACAAGCTCGGTTTCAATCCTTCAAACTCCTTCTATGGGATCTCTTGGAGAATCTCCCTGACTATGGTTTTACGTTGTTCGCCTTTATCACTTGGAACCTTTGGAAGGCTAGAAACTCTTTTTGTTTTGAGCAAATTCCTCAGGATCCCGCACTCATTATCGTTCGCTCTCTTGGACTGGCAGAGGAGTTTAGACGAACAAACACTCGGGTAAGGATTCGTGACTCTCCAATACCCGAGGAATTACGGTGGAACAGACCACCTTTGGGTGCACTCAAACTCAACTCAGACGCTGCGGTATTCCCGGATGGTTCAGCTGGTTTTGGTTTTGTGGTTCGTGATGGAGAGGGAGTTTCTTTATTGGCTGGAACAAAACGATGCATCGCTGAGACCGGAAACATCACTCTCATTGGGGCTATGGCTCTCCGTTTTGGTGTACAATCAGCTATTGATGGTGGTCTCTCAGTCTTGATCTTAGAGGCAGATTCAAGCTCTTTGATCTCTGCCCTCCAGGGGAAGACTGTGGCAGACACATGCACTATGATGATCGTTGAGGACATCACGACTTTGAAGATTGAAGGGGGGATCCGCTTCGTCTCTTTTGCTCGCCGCACGGCAAACAAAGTCACACATACTCTGGCACACTTTGGAGATAGGGTAGGGTTTGAACAAATTTGGAAAAATGAATTACCCTACTGTTGTTCTCACTTCGTCAATGAAGATGTAAAGGCGTGAGCCTATTCCTCTCTTGTTTAATGCAAGTAGTTTATTTTCTGTCAAAAAAAAAAATGTTAAATTGAATGGGTGTGATAATGTTGTTGTTGGTTGATAATATTGAGTGTTAAATTTTCGAAAAATCGCGACTTCGATTTTCATGACTGGTTTGTCGAAACTGATACACAATTTCGGGAAAAAAATTCGAAATTTATGAAAAAATGAGAAAATTTTCGAAAATTCCAGCCGAAACTCCGTCTAATTTTCGAAATTTTTTACCGAACACGAATTTCAGCAAAAATTTTCGAAATTTAGACAATTTTTCGGCTAAAATTTTCGAAATCTAGACAATATTTTGACAGAAATTTGTGAAAAACAGTAATCGAAGATTTTTTTTTCATCAAATCTTGCATCAAATCGAAAAACAAGATGTGAATCATACACAATCATACATAGTTGCGGGTAGCCCTTGCCTTTTCGTTCTTTATTTCCGAAAGAGTAGGTATTATATGAAAACACACTTCGTAATAAGCTTAATATGATATAGTTTTAGAGTATCATTAATCTCATCAGGAGTATCATTAAACCTGACAGGGGTATCATTAGTCTGAGTTCAAAAAATTTAAAACAATTTTATTGAACTCAGACTAATGATACCCCTGGTGAGATTAATGATACTCCCGATCAAATTAATGATACTTTAAAATAGTTCATGATAAATATTTTCATGATAAACTTATCATGAACTATTTTCATATGACAAAGTCTCATATGCATCAAGTGCACGGTGCACTCACTCAACAGTTGATACTGTATACACTAAAAAATTAGTCTCAATTACACTGAAAAATTAGTCTCAATTACACTGAAAAGTTTACACTGAAAATTGATTTGCAATGTAAACTTTTCAGTGTAATTGAGACTAACTTTTCAGTGTGATTGAGACTAACTTTTCAGTGTATACATTATCAACTGTTGAGTGAGTGCATCATACACCAAATGCACAAGAGACTTACTCTTTTCATATAATACTTTTCCTTTCCGAAATTATGTGTTGATTTTAGGTAGTGTATAGATATCAAAAGAATATTTCGGAATAAAAGGGTAGTGTATTTCTCCTAGAGTTAGTGTGTTAATCTGGACAGGGTATTTAACCAAAGGTTAGTGCAAATAACCTGCGCCTAAACTGAGCCCAGTCCACCTTAGCCCACGGGCTAACGGGCCGGCCTGGCCCGTTTCATTTTTTTTTTATTGCATAATAAATTAATAATGATGGGGTCGGTCATGGATACTAGATTGGGCTTATGGATACTTTGGATTAGGACAACAACATAGATGCAGAGAGCCTGTGAGGCAGTTCAAAATTAATTAATGTCTACTTCTACGGAAACAACAATAAAACATATGCATAGGCAGGTCGGCAGCAGCATACCTGAGACGGAGAGCGGCGACGTCGCCTGCCGCCGCGTGTGAGCGCCTGTGGCTGTGGGGCGCCGTGAGAGCGGAGAAAGGACAGAGAAGGTGAGGCGTGCCGCGTGCGTGATGTGAGAAAACCCTAAAGGGTAAGGGTAAGGTCGCGACTTTTTTTGGGCTGCTTCTGCTTGTTCTTTCTACAATAATTAATTTAGTTAAATTTTTTTTTTATAAAAATAAGGGTATAGGGAGTTAGGGCTGTGTCGTGCAGATTAAAAAAAAATTGCTAGGCCGACCGGAGTCCATTTGGCCCTTCGAGCCTATTGGATCGGGCCCCGATTTTTTGAGCCGCCATATTTCTGGTCCAGTCTGTCGGGTCGGACCCATTTTGCCAGCTCTAGAGTGATGTAACGGTGGGGAGAAAAGAAATGCCAAGAAAATTGGAGATGGGACCTAAAGTTTGTGTGTAGGAGGGCATAATTGGCATTACGTGATGAGTACATTAGTTTTAAATTATCTATGAAAGTTACCTTGAGACGGCGCCCTTGCATAGTTGCATGGCAAAGTTCATGCAAAGCATATACTTACGGTAGTTAATATTATAACAATTTAATAATACTTTATGTTTGAAATAAGTGACATTTTATTAAAAATTATTAATATTACTTTAACTAATATCTTTAGTGAAAACTACTAATACTATTTTGAGCTAATACTTTTAATGCAATTCAATGATATTTTTTATGTAATTTACTAATGTCCTTCAAACAAATTTTACCTTGCATGCATAGGCTCTACACCTCCCTCGTAAGTATTTCTATAACGTGTAGAATCATGACTGTATAATTGTGTGAAAATTTATAAATACCCCTTCGAATGGAAAAGGAAAGAAAAGAAAACTTTAAAATTTAGAAATGTAATGCTAAGATCAATTATACCACGAGTTTGAACTCAGGCCATTTATAGGAAAAATAGAGTTTTTTGTCCTCTAAGTTTGGTCAACTTTGTTTTTCGTCCTCTAACTTTTGACTTTATTTTTTAGTCCGATAACTTTCAAAAAATTAACGTTTTCGTCCTAAAACATAAGTTATCGGACTAAAATGTTAATTTTAGGACTAAAAAATTATCGGTTTTAGGACGAAAATGTTAATTTTTTAAAAGTTATCGGACTAAAAAATAAAGTCAAAAGTTAGAGGACAAAAAATAAAATTGACCAAACTTAAAGGACAAAAAAGTGCATTTTCCCCCATTTATATTACTCAAGTTTTCTATGTGATAATATTATGCACAAATATAGACTTTTCATATATTTCCGTTAAAATTGAATATTCTTACCGGGTTACTCGTCGAACCCATGATTTTCCCGGCTTATTTAACAAGTACAATAATGTTTGCAAGTATGGCTTCAAATATATGTTTTGTTTAATGTAATTAACATATACAATAGTAATATAAGCAACATTCTTTTACGCTTAATCATATGTTTTTAAGGGTAAATTGCAAGTATGGTCCCATGAGAATTTGTACTTGACGGATTTGGTCTCATGTTCTTTTTTGGTCCCATTTTTTGTAAAGAAGGTCCCATCCGTTAAAAATTTTATAGTTTTCTATGGAATATTGAATGGAAAAACCTTTTCAACTTGATTTTTGGAGGGAAATGGGCGAGTTTTTGCTATTAACAATAATTTCAATGTAAAATGCTAGTATGGAGGCAATTCTACAACTTTAGTTCGTAGAGTTTTAAGAAGTTGGAAATTAATTATTTTTAAGTTGGGAATTATATGCGCTAGTTTTTGGCAGAAAACTAACGGGCGTGTGGGCCTCATGCTCGTTAATCCGTTATTTTTTGACGAAAAAAATCGTATAAGACTATTTGCGCTAAAAAAAAGGACCAAATTCATGAGGACCAATTCTTATGGGATCATTTCTGCAATCTCCCCTATGTTTTTATTAATCTTGTTATTTTCATTAGCATATTTTGTGATGAACCTATTCAATTTTGCCACTTCTTAACTATTGCCCAAGCATATTAAAGTAGTGAATTAATTACTCATTAGGCGCAATATGTTATTTCGGCCGAACTTTATTATAAAATGTAATTTAAATTGACAATGTAACATTCGATTTAGATTGAATTCATGATTACGACTTATATATTGAACTAATGAATTTTGAATTGTTTTTTTGTTACTTAATTATATTAAATTATTGAATATATTTAAAAAAAATTGTGATAAAAAATGTGAATTACATTGATTCGATTTACGAATTTTTAAAAATCATATATCTATTTTAAAGGTTATATATAATAAAATATAAACAAATGTATTCTTATCGAATTACACATTACACTTTGTAATATATTTACTTTCAATTTTTTATTCAATACATTTTTATGTTCAAATTTTTTAAACACATGTACCATCATATATAATTGTACGTAAAATGGGTATACTGAGGTAATATTTGAGTATCCATATACAGTGATTGTTTGCAATCACTACTTGATAAGTATAATTAATTATTTAATAAAAAAATCAATTCTACATTGTTTGCAATCCATATGTGTTACAACAGGAAATATCATCACCTAACAGGAGGTCAGATTCTCGAAGATACGCCGACCCGACAGGATCAAGGGTCTACATCAGTCAAGAGTATTTAATGCACTATAGATCTACTGTTGATCGTTATATTAATAATTGTAACAAATCCCTAAATAAAGGGTTAAGACGAGTGTAGGGCCACTTTTGGACCTTTGGGGGTAAACCTCTATAAATAGAAGGTCGCCCCCTCATTGTAGAGGGACATATTTTTTTTACCACATTCATCATATATCCAAGAAGCTCTCATTTAAGAGAAGAACGAAAGTTCTTCCCCTATCGTTCGTGTTCGTTTTACATTGATTGTTTGTCGGGCATAACCCGAATAGTCACAATAAATTATTTCTACAAAAATATCTGTCAACAATTTGGCACTAGAAGGAGGGTGAATTCGTGTTCATCTCATTGAGATGAACACAACACGAAGATCTTCTCTTAGAAAAAAAAAATCAAAAACCAAAACGGGGAACCAACAATCTGGTTCAACCAATATCATCAAGAAAAGTTTCACAAATTCCATCAGAGGTTCACGCAGCCAACTAGAAGAAAAAATAAACATAAAAAGGATCTTGGCCTCTTTCTCTGGTTTCCGGCCGCCGAGCTTTCCACCACCACGAAGCTCCGCTGGAATCACCTCAGCCAAACTCACCATGGTCTCCCCCTCGCTGCCAGACTCCACCAGGGTCCACCACTCCACCATCCCAACAGTCTTCTGAAAATTCGGTCAAAATACCATCTTTTTCGGCCACCTCCATCGCCCGGCGGAGCACAGACTGTTGCTGTTGAATGTCCAAGCAAAGGCCAAAATAGAAGAGCTATTGTTTTAATCCTCCGCCTCAATCGATGGGCCAACTTTTCTGCAGAAGTGATGTGTGGCCAGTCATCTTTTGGTATGTTCCCCAATGTATGTTGAAAAGTCAATAGTCCGCTGACAACATCGATTCGTGCGCCATCGCCTAGCCTTCGCTCAGCCCGCTGCCCGACCCCGAGGACGGGCTCAAAGCATCGCCGCACTGCCCGGTCTGGCCTACCCGCGCATCACTCCCGCACATTCGCCGTCTCAAGCAGAGCCGCCTCCTTCCCGCGCCGCCACCCATTGCGCGGCTCCCTTCCCGCGCTCCCCGCGCCGTCGCTAAGCACATGCAATCAACCCCGTAAGACCTCCAACCCGCAACCCGCACAACGGGCACTTTGATTTTGGACCGCAGCCCGTCCTACGGGCACCGCCAGTGCGAGAACAGAGGGCTACCCTCGTTCTCCGTCTAGCCACCTCCCGACCGTTGGGCATCGCCAGCACAAGATCGGAGGGCCACGGTCGCTCGCCGCGCCACCTGTGCGCCTCCCAGCATCGCCGTTGCCTGCGGCCGCCCAACATCGCCGCTGCCCGACCTTACCGCCACGCCTCCCCGCGCCGCCAGCGTGTTTCCCCGCTGCCTTCCCGCAGCCCGACCCCCAATCTCAACCGCAACCTCCACGAATCACATAGCCTTAGCCGCTCACCGTCGCGTCTCGCCGCTCACTGCCGAGTACTACCCAAAACCGCGCTGCCCCGTGGCCTACCCGCCACCTCCGGCCACAAATTGCCTAATCGCTGCTACTCCCCACTGCCCGACTGAGTCAACACAAGCACCCACCGTGGACATCCCTATTTGGATGCTGGCCTTGTTAATATATTAAGTGGGTCTCTTTTTTTATTAAGTTAAAACAAGTTGGGCCTGGCTATCTTTCCACTGTTGGGCCAAGATATATTTGATAGAATTGGGTTTTTACTTTGGGGCTAAGGATATTTGGGTTTTGGGGCAGAATTAGCCGTCTAAAAAAAAGTTACAGCAGCCCCGGGACAAGTATTCGGAGCCTCTTCATCAACGAAAAATCTACGGGCAGTCATTTGTCCACTCAAATTAGGTTTATTTCGATAACTTGCTTTTAATATATATTACAACTCGCAAATTTCATATAAATTAAAAACGGGGGCATATATACTCGTATTTCGCAAATTCAAAGCAGGGCTATATCACAACTCGTAAGTTTTCATATACATTAAAAGCGGGGCCATGGATATACATATCCTAATATCATTTTGATATATAAAAAATAATTATTTAACACTGAGTTTAATTAAATACAGTCAGTTTTTTAAGACTTCAAGTATATTTTCATAAAATTATCGAGGTTGATCACCGAACACATAACTCAATATTTAAAAATGGTCACACCTTTCGACTACAAACATTTGTCCGCCTTCATAGGCATTGACCGGCCCGCCTTTTAAGCGTTGACGTTCTGCCTGGAGTGGCGAAGTAATTCGCCTTTTGGGCGTTGATTAGTCCGCCTTTTAGGTGTTGACGTTTTGATTAGTTCGCCTTCACCGACGTCAGCTAATCTACTTCTCGAGTTAATCCGTCTTCCTGGAATTGATTAGTCTGCCTTTTAGGTGTTGACGTTCCGCCAAGAATGGCGAAGTAATCCGCATTTTAGGCGTTGATTAGTCCGCCTTTTTAGGCGTTGATATTTTGATTAGTTCACCTTCACCGGCGTCAACTAATCTACTTCTTGAGTTAATCCGCCTTCCTGGTGTTGATTAGTCCGCCTTCCTAGCATTAACGTTCCGCCTGGAGTGGCGAAGTAATTCCCCTTTTGGGCATCGATTAGTCCATTTTTTTAGGCGTTGACGTTTTGATTAGTTCGCCTTCACCGACGTCAACTAATCTACTTCTCAAGTTAATCCGCCTTCCTGGCGTTGATTAGTCTACCTTTTAGGCGTTGACATTCCGCATGGAGTGGCGAACTAATCCGCCTGCTCAGCGTTGATTAATCCGTCTTTTAGGCGTCGACATTCCGCCTGGATTGACGAAGTAATCCGCCTACTGGGTGTTGATTAATCCGTCTTTTAGGCGTCGACATTCCGCCTGGATTGGCGAAATAATTCGCCTGCTCGATCGACGTTGATTAATCCGCCTTTTAGACGTCGACATTCCGCTTGGATTGGCGAAGTAATCTGCCTAGATTGGCGAAGTAATCTGCCTGCTCGATCGGTGTTGATTAATCCGCCTATTAGGCGTCGATATCCCGCCTGGATTAGCGAAGTAATCCGCCTGCTCGGCGTTGATTAATCCGCCTTTTAGGTGTCGACATTCCACCTGGATTGGCGAAGTAATCGGCCTGCTCGGTGTCGATTAATCTGCCTTCTAGGCGTCGACATTCCGCCTAGATTGGCGAAGTAATCCGCCTGCTCGGTGTCGATTAATCTGCCTTTTAGGCGTCGACATTCTGCCTGGATTGGGAAAGTAATTCACCTGCTTGGCGTCGATTAATCCGTCTTTTATGCGTCGACATTCCGCCTGGATTGGCGAAGTAATCCGCCTGCTCGGCGTCGATTAATCCGTCTTTTAGGCGTCGACATTCCGCCTGATTTGGCGAAGTAATCCGCCTGCCCGGCATCGATTAATCCGCCTTTTAGGCGTCGATATTCCGCCTGGATTGTCGAAGTAATCTGCCTTCTCGGCGTTGATTAGTCCGTCTTTTAGGCGTTGAAGTATCATTTAGTTCGCCTTCACCGGCATCAACTAATCTATTTCTCAAGTCGATCCGCCACTCGGCCTTGATTAGTTCATCTTCACCGGCGTCAACTAGTCCACCTCTCGTCGTGGATACAGTCTGTATTTTAAGCGTTGACTTTCCGCCTTAATGAGCGAGGTGTTGTTTAGTTCGCCTTCACCGGTGTCAACTAATCTGTTCTCTGCTTTGGTTTATCCATGTTTACGGCATCGACCAGTCCGCCTTCACCGGCATCGACTGACCCGCATCGCTTTTGCTCACTTTTGGCCATAATATATCGCGTCTTGGATGCTTTTTTTAATCAACAAATCGATTGTTAATACAATCTTGTATTCGTGAAGTCGCTGCCCGTCAATCGGCTAAAGCACTTCACTCATTAATCATTTGATTAACCTTTTAATCGATTGTTAATTCAATCTTGTATTCGAGAAGTCGCTGCCCATCAATCGGCTAAAGCACTTCAATCATTAATCATTTGATTAATCTTTTAATCGATTGTTAATTCAATATTGTATTCATGAAGTCGATGCCCGTCAATCGGCTAAAACACTTCACTCATTAATTATTTGATTAATCTTTTAATCAATTGTTAATTCAATCTTGTGTTCGTGATGTCGTTGCCCGTCAATCGACTAAAGCACTTCACTCATTAATCATTTGATTAATCTTTTAATCGATTTTTAATTCAATCTTGTATTCGTGAATGCCCGTCAATCGGCTAAAGCACTTCACTCATTAATCATTTGATTAATCTTTTAATCGATTGTTAATTCAATCTTGTGTTCGTGAAGTCGCTGCCCGTCAATCGGCTAAAGCACTTCACTCATTAATCATTTGATTAATCTTTTAATCGATTGTTAATTCAATCTTGTATTCGTGGAGTCGCTGCCCGTCAATCGGCTAAAGCACTGTTGATGACCTTAATCTAAATCGATAATTAGTGGTTGTTTTTCTCTTATAAGATCATCAAACAAGAGTATAATCAAAGATTAAAGCTGGATTTTTGCAAGTAGGGATTGAGAGAGAATTTTGCAAAAGTTTTGTCTATTTTTGAATTAAGTGACCCTCTTCTTATTACCTCATGAAGGGGTATTTATAAAGGTACAAGCAAGTAGGAGGTGTCACCTCCTTAGTCATCCTTATTTACATGGTGACAAGTGTTAAGACACTTGTTTATCCCTAAGCTATTACATCTTTACACAATGACAAGTGTTAAAATACTTGTTTGCTCCTAATGTAATGCCTAATTATTGGGATTTCTGATGATCTTCCGAGGTGACCTCTTGCTCGACTGGTCGCCTCCTTTAATTTCTTCATTACCCTTCTTGTTCTAACTGGTCGCCTCCTTCTTGTGTCTCAGGTGACCAGCTGCTCGCCTCCTCTTACTAGGTCACCTGACCCAGCTGCTCGTCTCCTCTAAAATGCCTACATGCCCTGTTGCTCGTCTCCTACGCCCATATTCCCTGCTGCTCGTCCTTCTCATTATTTCTTATTTTTAATGATTTCTTAATCTTATTATTTTAATATTTTTATTTCTAATCTTGTTGCTCGACTGTTCGCCTATCAACAATGCCCCCTAGTTTGGCATATAAGGATAGATTTTATCCTTTTTGTCAAACTATAGAATAGGCTGTATTATCCAGCAGGAGGCGATCAACAAGGAAATTGTTTTTAATTTCTGTAGGGAGCGAGCAACAGGTTTTTGAATTTCTGGGCGGGAACTTTTGGAGCGAGCAGTAGGGAACGACTTTTGGCCTTGCGTCGTTTCGTTTCCCGAGGTATAGAACGCAAGGCGTCGTGGGCGGTTGGTGACATCACCGCTGTCCACGCGTGCACTTCTTAAATTGCACATAGGGGCTTTCATTTTTTCCTTATTCATTCCTACCCCCGAATCCATATCTATAAATAGACTTCTCTTTCATTTTTCTCTCTTTTTCATGAATTCCCTCAGAGAACTCCATAGCCGAAATTTTCAAACTTTCTTTCTTTTGATTCCACTCATTTTCTTCGTTGACTTCCTTTATTCAAAAGGTGAATTTCTTAGTTTCTTTGTTTTGATATTGTATTGTGCTTTCAATTTCACGTTTTTTTCCTTTTGATTTTCACTTTTTTGCCATTATCACCTTTGTCGCCGCTGTATCGCCACCGCATCGCCGCCGTCTTCTTCTTTTTGAAATACACCACCGTTGGTACCACCCTCTTGATTTTTCATTCATCTAACTTTTTTTAAAAAAAAAATTCCTAAAATGGCATTTCCATCCTCAAGTAATACCCTATTCGTTGAGTTCGTTGGACGAAACCCAGAAAAAAGGCCCTTGGAAGTTGAACCGTCGAACCCTGCTCTTCGCCGCTCGCTTCGGCGAGCAGTTAGGCATAACCCTAGGACCCTGCTCGTTGATGAGGATACAGGCTCCGAGGCGAGCTCTGTTGTTCGCTGCGTTGGCGAATTTTACGCTGTGGACAGCTCAGGCGAGCAGGACGTCCAAGGTCCTGTTGCTCGCTCCCCGCCTCCTGAAGATACCTCCTCGGACTTGGGTGAAGACTCTGCTGACGTTGCTGCTGAGATAGAGGAGATGAGTCTCCCTGGAGATGTGGGAGCGAGCAGTGGGCACCAGGCTAGGAGCGAGCAGGTGGCCCACTCAGGGAGCAAGCAGCTGGGACTTACTTGGGAATTTCTTCGGGAGATAAACTTCCCCGTTACAAGGCCAACTCCCGAATCCCTCATTCCTAAGGCCGTAGTCCGGAGACAAGATTGGATTGACTACGCCAACAAGTATCATGATAAGTTTCCTATTCCGCCAAGGCCTACCATGGAAGCCCGAGAATCTACGTATACTACCAACAAGGTGGCAAGTATAGTCACGGAAGAAGATCTAGTCTGGATACGGTCCCGCTATCGTATTCTGTATGATATTCATCTGTACGCCCCTCAACCAGGAGAGAGAGCTGATAACCCACCTCCGGGCTGTACTGCCGTCAATTTAGATATCCTCAACGTGGGACTTCCTCTTCCTTTGCATCCGGTGATCGGGCAGTTCTTGGAAGATATAAATCTGGCGATCACCCAGATCACCCCAAATGGATGGAGTACCCTGTTAGCCTTCATCACACTCTTTGGACTAGAAGGCTACAAAAATAAGATCAGCACGGTGGAGATTCATTATGTAATGACGATCTCCTCGGCCGTTCATGAAGAGGGTCTCGGGTGGTATTATCTTAAAGCCCGCAGCGGTGTACAGCTGATTGGAGGAGTGCCCAACAAAGTTAAAAGTTGGCACAAACAATTTTTCTTCATCGGCGGCGATTGGCGGGCGTCCTCTAATTTCTCAGGAGGATTAGGGAGTATAAACTCCCCTACGCATTTTGGCGAAATTCGGCGTAGGTTTTGTTCTCTAGTTCATCATACCTTAGGTGAACTAATTTTAATCTCTTTTTCCTTGTTTTGCAGGTCCGTGCATCTTGAAGTGGGGGCATCCGGATTTGAGCGAAGAGTTTTTATACGTCCTTGTTTTGATTTCACTGCGGAACGTCAAAGATCGGAGCATAGACCATCTTTCTCAGGCACACTGCCGGAGACTTGCTCAACTTACCACCAGCGCTCACCACTTGGAAGCATAAGCGGAGATCCCCGAGGGTAATCTTACTTTGTTAATTTCTCAATTTTTCCTGTTGTTCGTCTTTTGACCTGTTGATCGCCTACGTACTGTTGGTCGCCGACTTATGACATTTTGTTTGTTTACTTTTTCAGCTCAAAGAGTGACGGTTGTTGTCCCCCAGATTCCTGAGAGTTATCACTTACTCGCACGCCGGGTCAAACAGATGGCTGTCAACCAACCTTCGAAGAAGAAAAGGCTCGACCCTTGCACCTCCCTGATCAAACTAAGGGCAGGACAACATGATGAGGAGGATGCTCCTCCAGCACCAGCCCCTGTTCCTCGCCCACCTCCTCGTTCCTCGCCTCCCAGAGACACCCGGGGGAAGAAGAGGTTAACCAAGAAAACTGCCCCCAGAAAAGAAGATGACCATTCCAAGAGGACCAAGGGACAAGGTTCTTCCCAGGCGAGCAAGTCTGCTGCTCGCTCCTCGCTTGTAGAAGAGGTAACCGAGCACCAGGTCATAGACGCCATGGTCGCCGGCCGAAGGGGCTCTTCACCTGACAGCTCCTACCTGGGCTATGACCCAGTGAAAATGAGGGAGTAAGTAATTTCCCTCCTTCTCCGCTGATCGCCCCCTGGATATACTGTATTTTCTAACGTTTTTCCATCTTTTGCAGGTACCGGAAAGATGATTATCCCGGTCGCTCCAGAGTACTTCACCAACTTAGTTGGGTGAAGTCGGCCCCTGCTTACCCCGACCTCAAGGATTCTCATGTTCGGCGGGCTACGGAGCTTGTCCCCCGCTCTTGGCAAAAAACTGGCGAAGAAATCCTGCAGAACCAGTCTCTCAGCGACAACGCTCGCCTTCTGGGTTACAATGCCAATCACCAGGCTATTACTGCCCAGCGAGTCGTTGACCAAGCCATTGAGCTTGAGAGAACCAACCGGGACTTGGGCCGGAAAATAGAGCAGCTCAAGGCGGATCAGGATGCTCAGCTGAGGAGGAAGGACGAAGAACTGGCTAAGTTGAAGGCTGACTTTGAGAGAGCCAAGCATACTTGGGTACGGGAGGTAAAAGCTGCTGAGGACCGGGAGATGGTAGCGTCCAATGCTTCGGAGAAGCTTAAATTGGACTTGGGCGTTGCTATTGATCGTCTGCAGGTCCTGGAGACGGAGAGGGTGGGTCTGGTGGAGAGAGTTGAGTCTCTGAAGGTTCATGTTGACCAGCTGGAGAAAGAGAAGAATCGGGCCATTTCTTACGGCACATACGTGCAAGATGTGACTGATAATACTAATTTCGGTTACATCTGTGTGTACGCAGATTGCGTCCGATCCGTGAAGTATGCCTTGGACAACGATCTTGATGTAATGACTAGTACCGTCAAGGACTTCGCGGATTACATTCTCAAAAACCCACCTGCTGTCGGCTTCGAGATTCCTGTTGCCGACCTAGGAGAGATGGGGTTAGACTTGGGCATCTTTAAGGATGATGTCCAAGTTGTAGCTCCTAGGGAGAAAGTTGAGGTGAACAAGGATGCCACCGTTTTTGATGCCTTAAGCCCTATTCTTCTGAATCTCCTTGGTGAAACAAGTACTTCCGCTACTGTAGGCGAGCAGCAGGTGCCAGCGACGACCAACCCGGATGCACCTCCCCCTCCTACTGAAGACTTCCCGGCACCACCAGCTCCTCCGGGCTCCGAGATTTAGAAGACCCTTTATTTTTCCTGTTTTAGTTGATGTAGTAGGATGATGTTTTTCTTTCTTTGTATCTTTATATTCTTGGAACTTTTGATGAAACAAAGTTGCACTTTATGTTTCCCTTGTTCGTCTTTTATTTGCCTCTTATTTATTTTTGCTTAAGTACTTCTCCCTTAGTTGAGAGTTTAAATACTTTTCCTTTGCAAATATATGTATCTTTAACATGTATGGGCCTATCTGGTTCTTTAAGAACTTGGCCTCTATCATGTTTCTCCTCGTGCCCTGTTGCTCGCCACTTGCTATATTTGTGCTTAAAAGCATTTAGCCTCGGGGCGAGCAACTTTGTATTGTAGGGGCGATCAGTTGGGCTTCTGGGTTTCAAGAACCCTGCTGCTCGCCTCCTTCTGGACTTGTACTTATAGCACTTTCTTGTCCTCCGGCGAGCAGCTTTTCTGCTAGGCGAACAACTGGGCTTTAATGCCTTTTTGTTTCCTTAATTACACAATTTAATGAACAATCGTCTTTACTTTTGCAAAATTTTGTCAAAAAAGTTTGAAAAACTTATCAATCTTACTACAATACAACAATACAAATGAGATAATACACATGATAATCTATATGAAAAACTTCACATTCACCTCCTAGCTATTGATAATATTTTTTCAATAAAGCCGCGTTCCAGGTGTATTGGGCCGAGTTGCCTTTCATATCTTCAAGGTCGTACGTGCCGTTATGCCATTTGTGAGTTACCCTAAACGGGCCCTCCCAAGTCGGTCCAAATACACCTGGAGGTGTTGCTAGAATTTTTCGAAGTACCAGATCCCCGACTTCAAATTCCCTGATCTTTACTTGCGAGTTGTAGTACTTTGCGATCCTTCTTTTATATATCTCGTTTTTTATTTCTGCCGAGATTCTTTTTTCGTCGATCAGATCCATTTCTGCAGCTAGTGCCTTGTTGTTTTCTTGTTCATTGAACTCGACTATCCTCTCAGTTGGTCCTTTGAGCTCTATAGGTATGACTGCTTCTGTACCGAATGCCATAGCAAACGGTGTTTCTCCCGTGCTCGTCCTATGTGATATCCTATATGCCCACAGCACCACGGGTAGTTCTTCTGACCATTTGCCTTTTTTGTCCACCAGCCAAATTTTTAAGATATGCTTGATTATCTTGTTAACTGCTTCGACTTGGCCATTAGACTGAGGATGATAGGGTGTCGAAAAATGCTTCTTGATTCCCCATTTTTTACAGAAATCTCTTATCTTTTTTCCTTCGAACTGTCTTCCATTATCTGTCAATATTGCTTGTGGAACCCCGAATTAGCACACTATACTCTTCCAGATAAAACTGATCATTTTTTCTTGTGTTATTGTTACTAGTGCTTCAGCTTCAGCCCATTTTGTGTAATAGTCCATGGCCACTACTGCAAATCTTACATTCCCCTTTCCTGTTGGGAAAGGTCCTATGATGTCTATCCCCCACTTTGCAAATGGCCATGGACTATTTACTGAGATCAGCTCTGTTGGTGGCTTATGGATGTTGGGAGTGAACAGCTGGCACCTGTGGCATGTTTTTGCAATTCTGATCGCGTCTTGTAATAGAGTTGGCCAGTAGTAACCTTGCCTTATTGTTTTGTATGCCAGTGCTCATCCTCCTGCGTGATTTCCACAAACTCCTTCGTGGATTTCTTTCAGTACTTCTTGGCCTTGCCCCCTTGCCAAACATTTTAGTAGGGGAAGTGAAAATCCTCTCTTGTAAAGTTAACCTTCCATGATCGTAAATCTTGCTGCTCGTTTGACTAACTTGGCCGCTTCTTGTGGGTCTTTGGGTGTCTCATTGTCCTTGAGATATTTGTATATTGGTGTTCTCCAATCTTCTTCTGTTAATTCTTCTTCAACTTGGTTGATCTTGTAGTCACTGGTGGACGGATTAGAAATTCTTGTTATTGTGATTTCTGTAAGCTTTGCCGGTCCTGTACTGGTAGCCAATCGAGCAAGTGCATCTGCTTGCGCATTGTTGTCCATTGGCACTTGTTCGATGTAAATTTTTTCGAATAGTGAAGCCAAGTGTGCAACAATCTTTTGGTACAATGCCATGTTTTCATCTTTGGCTTCATACTCCCCACGGACTTGATTGACTATCAACTGGGAATCTGTGTAGATCTGGACTCTTCGGACCCCCACGGCCAATGCCAGACGTAGACCAGCTATTAGTGCCTCGTACTCAGCTTCGTTGTTTATTGCCATAAACTCGAACCTGACCGCTGAGGTGAACACTTGTTTGTCTGGACTGATTAGCACTATCCCTGCTCCTGCCGTTGTGTTATTTGATGACCCGTCTACGTACATATACCACGGATGGTTATGACCTCTCGTCGGATCTTGAGGGAAGGTTAATTCGACTATGAAGTCGGCTAACGCTTGTCCCTTGATCGTTGTTCGAGGTGCATAGGATATTCCGAATTGGCTTATCTCGAGGGACCACTTGAGGAGGCGACCAGCAGTGTCAGGCCTCTGCAAGACTTGTCTTAATGGGAAAATTATTAGAACCTCCACTTGGTGATCAAAGAAATATGGTCGTAGCTTTCTGACACTCATCACTAATGCGTAAGCCAACTTTTCCATAGGTGAATATTTAATCTCTGCCTCGTGTAGGGCCTGACTTACGTAATAGATTGACAGGTAAAATTTTCCTTCTGCTCGGACCAAGATTGAGCTGATGGCCACCTCCGACGCGGCTAGGTACAAGTATAGTTTTTCTCCGGAGACAGGCTTTGATAGGATTTTAGTGTCACTCAGATACTCCTTCAGCTGCTCAAACGCTTGTTGGCAATTACTTGTCCACTGGAACTATCCTTTCTTGATGGCGTCAAAGAAAGGTCGACATTTGTCTCCTGATCTGGAAATGAATCTGTTCAGAGCTGCCAAACATCCGGTTAGCCGCTGGACTTCCTTGACTGACCTTGGTGGTTGCATGTCCATGATTGCTTTGACTTTTGATGGATTTGCTTCAATGCCTCGTTGACTAACCAGGTGTCCAAGGAACTTTCCTGAGTGTACTCCGAAGCTACTTTTCTTCGGGTTTAGCTTCATATTGTATGCCCGAAGAATCTCGAATGCCTGTGTCAGATGTTCCAAGTAATCCTCCTTTCTTAAACTTTACACGACTATGTCGTCCACGTACACCTCCATTATTCTGCCGATGTGATCGTTGAACATTTTATTGACAAGTCTTTGGTATGTGGCTCCTGCGTTGATTAACCCGAACGACATCCTTTTCCAACACAGCGGGCTCTTGTTGGTGTAAAACGCCGTACTTTCCTAGTCGTCTGGGTGCATCGGTATCTGGTGATATCCAGCGAATGCGTCCATGAAGGTAAGAAGTTCATGTCATGCTGTGTTATCCACTAGTTGATCAATATGTGGTAACGGGAAGTTGTCTTTGGGACATGCAGTATTCAGGTCCGTGAAATCAATACACAACCTCCACGTGTCATTTGACTTTTTCACCAACACCGGATTTGCCACCCACCGAGGACACAAAGCTTCTTTGATCAGATCATTATCAAGTAACTTCTTCACTTCGACGTCAAGTGCCTCATATTTGTCAGGTCCGAATTTCCTTCTCTTCTGCTTCACCGGTTTCTTAGTTGGATCAATATTTAGCTTATGGCAAGCATGCTCAGGGTTAATGCCTACCATATCTGCATGCGACCATGCAAATACGTCGAGATTGGACTTAAGGAACTCGCTCATTCTGGATCTATATGGCTCTGGGAGCTCAGATCCAATGAACAATTCCAAGTCTTCTCTATTCGGGTCGACTTTTATTGTTTCCAACTCCTCAACCGGGGTTGCTTTCCTCTTTTGGCTCTTCCATCGAGGATCAATTATCGGACCTTCCAAGTTAAGTTCATCTTCGATCATGGGTTCCACCTCAACTCTTGTCTCGATATCGTTTACTTTTTCTGGTTCAAGTACAACTTCTTTTCTCTGCTGCTCGCCCAGGCCCTCCTGCTCGTCCTCGCCCTGCTGGTCGTCCACCTCCATCATCTCTGTGTCGATGGATTCCATAATTTCGTCCAATACGGAAGGTTCATCCTCAGCCCTGCTGCTCGGCTGCTCGTCTATGACAGACACACTGTTATCCTTAGGTTGGAGTTGCAAGAGGCACTCTCGAGCTTTCTTCTAATCACCTTTGATTGTACCTGAACCTTTCGAAGTTGGGAATTTAAGACAGTAGTAGTACGTTGAAACAGCCGCTTTGAATTCATTTATAAAAGGTCGACCGAGAAACCCGTTGTAAGCAGACTGTTGGTTTACAACTAAGAACTCTATCATTCTAGTCAGTCTCCTTTCGGGATTCTCGGTCGATACAAGTTCAACAGGCAACGTAACTAAACCTAAAGGAACAGTTACAGCATCTCTGAACCCTACTATCTTATGATCACATTCCTTTACATACTCCTCACAATCACCTAATTGATCTAATGTGCTTTTGAATATGATGTTTGTGTAGGAGCCAGTATCCACAAGTAGACGGTGAACTCGGGCTCCCATGATATTAGCACAGATGATTAGTGAATCGTTGTGTGGAGTGAGTACCCCGTCTAGGTCCTTCTCGGAGAACACCAGATCCCCCGTCTTCTTAGTTTCTTGGTTCACTCCAACTTCTCTGACTTGAGCTACTGCCCTCAAGTCCACTTTTCTCTTTCTTTTGGATACCGGTGGCCTCCCATCAGAACAGCCCCCTACCGGTCCGGATTGCTCGAGCATTAGGATTTCTCGAACGGGTTCAGCTGGTGCCGTCATTTTCCTCTTCCTCTTTTGATCCCTCCTGCTCGGCTGCTCATCGCTTTCATCGTCTTCTGAGCCGGAGGATATTGCCACTCTTGGTTTCTTTCCTGGTTGCCATTTCACAAATTCTGATAACTTTCCTTCTTCGTAGAACCTCCATAGCTGTTTCAGGAGATCTCGGCATTCACTCGTGAAGTGGCCTATGGTCTGATGATATGCGCAGTACTTGTTGGGATTCATTTTTCCCCGTTCTTGTCGTATTTTTCTGTGTTCTGACAACATATCCTTATCTTTGACATTATTGTACACAGCTTCTATCGATGTGGATAGGACATGGTTCAGCTTCTCTTTCAACTCGGAACCTTCACTGAAGGCCTTCATGTTCTTAGGGGCCTTGTACTCCCCTCCCGACTTCTTCCCCGACTTCTTGGTGTCGGCTTTGTCTCCCAACTCTTTTTGTAGAGTTTCTTGCATTGAAATATACACATCCGCTTTGTGCCTGAATTCGGAATATGTTTTAGAAAATGCGAGGTGCATCTCCTTCCACAGGTCTGCCCCTTTCTTAAGTCCTGCCATGACTGCCACAAGTTTTGTGTCTTCACTCACCATTTCTCCTTCCAACAGGACTTTGTCAAATCTTTCAAGGAAGGCCCTATCAGACTCCTCGTCTCCTTGCTTCAGATCTGCTAACCTATGTCTCTGTGTAAGGTAAGATCCGACTGTGGAGAAGTGCGAGAGGAATTCCTTGCTGAGTTGCATGAATGAACTGATGGAGCCCGGAGCAAGTGCGGAAAACCATCTGTGAGGACCGTCGCCAAGAGTCAACGGGAAATTCCGACATTGGGTTGCATCAGATGCTTTTACCGATATCATGTAATCAGTATACTTGGACAAATGCACTTTCGGGTCCGACGTCCCTTCATACAAGCTAACAGCTGGGAACTGTACTTTCTTTTAAATTGGCGCGTTTAATATTGCCGGGGATAATGGCGATGATGGGAGTATGGTGGCCCCTCCACCGTTCTGAGCATCCAACTGCTTCTTCATTTCTTCAATCGTTCTTTTGAGGTCAAGCCACTCATTTGGAGGCGCTCCCCCATTAGAAGGTTGTTCATCATGGTTTGGCTCGATGCCTTCTTCACGATGCAGTCCCTTGCTAACGGGACGTTTCTCCTGTGTGACCCGTCGGGCCATATTGCTTGCCCCATTGGGACCCAAACGGACAAAAGCTGACCTTCTCAATCTGTCATGTACCGAGGGGCGAGCAGCAGGGTATGCTCGCTCCTCACTCTGTGATTCCCCTTTCCTGAGTTCACTTTGATTCCTTATGTCCCTGCTGCTCGACTCCCTGTCCCCTCCTGGAGTGGACTCACCTCGGCTCCCAAGTCGCTCACTTATTGGGATTTTTCCTTTAGCCCTTCTTGCTTGTCCACTATCAACTTCATCCACTCTCATATCCTCACGTTGCTTGGTTCTTCGCTCTATTGCCCGGTTGCTCGCCTCCGGGGTCTTTGACAGTCTTTACCCTGTTGCCCGGTTGCTCGCCTCCCGGGCCCTTGATGGTCCGACGGCTTCTTGTCGTCTTTGCAAAGATTGTAAAATGGCGATTGTTTTCGCCAATTCTTCTGGATTTTGGGTCAAAGCCTCCACCTCCGGGGGAATATTATCAATTGTAACTTGTACGTTTCGCCGGGATGTTACCCGCACCATTCGTGCGTGATCACCCGTTGACGATACCCTTGTTCGTGACTTGTTCGATGGGTGAGTGCTTAATTCTTGCGGTTCTTGTGATCGCACCATTTTCCGAATTTTGATGTTCCTTTGATGAAGATCTTATGCTTGTGGATGTTTTGACCTAGAAACAACTAGCCTTGCATGTAGGAATTTGGTTGTTTACAAACCCTTATCCACACATGCATGCATTCAAGCTTGTAGGTCTTATGCAACACCACTTGAAACACTCAAATATATTTCCAAATTCCAGTTTCCGGTGACTTATTGCCGGAATTATGCAGTTTCCGGCGAGTTTTCCCCGGAAATCCTTCAAATCTTCAACCGACGGAGGTTCGAATCCTTCCTCTAGCGCCAATTGTTGATGACCTTAATCCAAATCGATAATTAGTGGTTGTTTTGCTCTTATAAGATCATCAAACAAGAGTATAATCAAAGATTAAAGCTGGATTTTTGCAAGTAGGGATTGAGAGAGAATTTTGCAAGAGTTTTGCCTATTTTTGAATTAAGTGACCCTCTTCTTATTACCTCATGAAGGGGTATTTATAAAGGTACAAGCAAGTAGGAGGTGTCACCTCCTTAGTCATCCTTATTTACATGGTGACAAGTGTTAAGACACTTGTTTATCCCTAAGCTATTACATCTTTACACAATGACAAGTGTTAAAACACTTGTTTGCTCCTAATGTAATGCCTAATTATTGGAATTTCTGATGATCTTCCGAGGTGCCCTCTTGCTCGACTGGTCGCCTCCTTTAATTTCTTCATTACCCTTCTTGTTCTAACTGGTCGCCTCCTTCTTGTGTCTCAGGTGACCAGCTGCTCGCCTCCTCTTACTGGGTCACCTGACCCAGCTGCTCGTCTCCTCTAAAATGCCTACATGCCCTGTTGCTCGCCTCCTACGCCCCTATTCCCTGCTGCTCGTCCTTCTCATTATTTCTTATTTTTAATGATTTCTTAATCTTATTATTTTAATATTTTTATTTCTAATCTTGTTGCTTGGCTGTTCGCCTATCAACAAGCACTTCACTCATTAATCATTTGATTAATCTTTTAATCGATTGTTAATTCAATCTTGTATTCGTGGAGTCGCTGCCCGTCAATCGGCTAAATCACTTCACTCATTAATCATTTGATTAATCTTTTAATCGATTGTTAATTCAATCTTGTATTCGTGAAGTCGTTGCCCGTTGTTGGTCCCACTAGTTAGATTGATTGCGGAAGCTTAAGTTAAATGTCTTTCAAATTCTTTTTACAAGAGAACAATAATTAAAAGAACAATAAGTAAATGAAAGCAATAAAGAACACAAGATATATAGTGGTTCAGATTTGAATATCCTACGTCCACTCTCCCTTATATCCAAGGGGTCTCACTACCAACCAACTCACTTACTTACTCACTGGAATTGTGAAGTACCAGTTCCTTCTTACAACCTCTTTAGATTTGACTTCAATCTAAAGATCAAACAGCCAACAACCTTGTCTGATAGATGAACAGGTTGTGGTTTCAATAACTCCTTTAGAGTAGATAAATATTATGAACAATAAGAGTGCTTGGAATGAATATCAAAAGCTTGGATCAACTTATGCACGTGTGTAGTCTATCTAGAGCTTTTTCTTGAACTGCACTCTTGTATTTATAGAGGGGATTAGGGCTAGCCGTTGGAGGGCTAATCCAATCAGATCCTCTATATAAGGAAGCCTCAATCAATCAATTCCCTAATTAATTGATTGGGTTGGTGGGATCCTTGGATTGATTATCTTCAAAACTTTCCAATCCTGATCTTGTTGACTTGATATGAATCACCAACGGTCAATAGCTTCCTCTGCCTAACTCTGATTCTCTCCAGAGAAGGCAAGACCAGACACCAGGCAACCTCGGTGTCTTCTGGTCCTAATCTGGTGAACAACCAGAATACTCAGTAGAAACAGGAGATCAAACTGAGCATCTTTTGTTCCACCAGACTCGTCTGGTCTGGGGAAGGTCCTCTGCCTCTGGTCAGATCTAATCTGGTGAAGTCTTCTGGTGGAGTCCTCTGGTGAAGTCCTCTGGTGGGGTCTTCTGGTGACTCTTCTGGTGAAGTCTTCTGGTCTGGCAGTTCCCCCTAGACTAAGTCCTAATCTAGATCATCATCTGGCTAACAGGTCCAGATGATCCTATTACATCCTCTGGTTTGTTTTAACTCATCAAAACTAACAATTTTTATCCTAATACCCGTCCATCGGCTAAAGCACTTCACTCATTAATCATTTGATTAATCTTTTAATCGATTGTTAATTCAGTCTTGTATTCGTGAAGTCGCTGCCCGTCAATCGGCTAAAGCATTTCACTCATTAATCATTTGATTACTCTTTTAATCGATTGTTAATTCAATCTCGTATTCGTGAAGTCACTGCCCGTCATCAGTCAAAGCACTTCACCAATTTTTCATTTGTTAAGTCAATTAAAATTGGTTGTTAAATCAATCACTTGTTCGTAAAGTCATTGTCCGCAAGAGGCTAAAACACTTCATTAATTTATCATCGCGATCCTTACCGCCCTATTACTAAAGTCGCTGCCCCATGCGGCTATAGTACTTTATTAATTGATCATCTCGACTTTTATCGCCAAGTTATTTAAACCAATGTCGGCCAGCGGCAATAACTCTTTATTAATTGAACGTCACAGTTCTCGACTCGAGGGCACGACGGAAGATCGTACCTCACCTAACCCGACCAGTTTCAGAAAGGTTTGACGATTCGAAGGTGACACGAAAGATTTGCCCATCAAGGACCCTGTCGTCGAAGATTCCTCCGGGGCATCCGAGCTATCCTATTTTTAGGCTCGGGGGCAAAACCTATTTGAAGCGCAGATCAAGATCGAACTCTGGCCGCAATCAGAGCCCAATCTTGGGGGCAATTGTTACAGCAGGAAATATCCTCACCTGACAGGAGGTCAAATTCTCGAAGATACGCCGACCCTACAGGATCAAGGGTCTACATCAGTCAAGAGCATTTAATGTACTATAGATCTACTGTTGATCGTTATATTAATAATTGTAATAAATTCCTACATAAAAGATTAAGACGAGTTTAGAGCCACTTTTGGGCCTTTGGGGGTAAACCTCTATAAATAGAAGGTCACCCCCTCATTATAGTGTTGGGAAAATAGGGGTGCCCGGAATCTATTCGGGATGAAATTTAAATACGAATTTAAATACAATTATTACTAGCATGAATTAATCCTAATTAATTCAAATAATAATTCCAACAACCAATTTAACATCATGCATGTTGAATTAAATCACATATAATCTATGGCGGAATAAACAAGATAATATGTGATTAACGTACCTTTTGTAGAACTTGGCCTTTGAATAAAACGGGACTAACACGTACGCGCTTTATCAACCCAAAAGCCTTCTCAAGTATTCTCTTTCACCTTATTCGATCACCGGTGGGAGATGCTTTCGAATAATTTAAATAACTAAGGAAAAAGAAAAATATCTATGCTCTTGATTTTTTCCAACACATGGAATTATGTACTTGGGGATGAAATAATCATCCCCTATTTATAATAGTGAAGTGGCCAAATTTTTTAGGCTTATTTGGGATTGGAGAAAATCTTTTCTTAGTCTCTAAGAAATCTTGAATATATCTCATATATTCTTCTCTCCACAATAAAATATTCCACAAAAATCTCACTCTCCTATTAAGGCTTGATATTTTCGAAAATCACAAGAGGAAATCCAAAGATTTGGATCTTCTTGAATATATGAGATATTCTTGTATTCCAAGAATACATATCTTCCATAATATCTTTCCAAGAAAATCAACAAAATCTTCTTTCTTCTTGATTTCAAATTTTCGAAAATTACATGGAAAATCAGCAATATATTTTCTTTTTATTTTAATCACCTTATCATTATTGGGCTACTTAATGGGCTACTTGAGGGGCCTTTAAGGAGAATTAAGATTGGACCTCCTAATGGACTTCTGAATTTCAATATTGAGCCCCAATATAATTCAATCAATTAATATTAATTATTTAATAAATTAATATTGCACTATCCATCTTAATCCATATTACGATAATATGGGCTCCCGGTTATTATTTCCCGCATTTAAGATTATCAAGTCCATTAATTAATTAAGCTTCTGAATAGCTCTAAATTAATTAATATATTTCACCTTGGAGTAAAGACAGCTCAACATTATTATCCGTACCGAAGAAACTGATTCTTCACTTGCAAGATTTGGTACGATAAAACTTCTGAGCCCACCAAGGGGACTAATCACACGAGCCGTACTCGCACGCGTTTCTCCGTATTAAATCTTAGCAACCGTCGTATGATTAATATTACTGCCCAAGACACAAAGTTCGAAGTCACAATGATTCTCACCCAACATGAATCAAAGCAGTAACCATTAAGCACACACGGTCCTATTTAAGTGACAGAGATTAAGAAATCAACAACCACTGAGGTCTAATTCTTCACATTTCAGAATAGAAGAATTTATCCTCGCTGTAGGTCCTCTTCAACACATACTAAATGTGCTAGTGCAATCTCTTAGTCAAGACAGACCAATCTGAGACTTACACATCGACCTTTCACGGCGGATTTTTCAATTCCACCTAGGTCGTGAAAATGTACGTTTTAGTTACAAGGAAACCGTTAATGTTGTCTTCCGTGATCGGGTATCACCACATTAACTATAATGTAACTAGTACCATATATTGAACGGTTTGCAATAGAAATTCAACATTCAATCATAACTAAAGCAAATGTGATAAAAGAATTATTCTCATAAAACAAGTGTTTGATACACGAGTTATACAAAGTAAAAGCATACTTTCACGTATAACTCCAACATGTAGAGGGACACATTTTTTTTTACCACATTCATCATATATCCAAGAAGCTCTCATTTACGGGAAGAACGAAAGTTCTTCCCCTACCGTTCGTGTTCGTTTACATTGATTGTTTGTCGGGCATAACCCGAATAGCCACAATATATTATTCCTACAAAAATGTCTGTCAACAATATGTAACCACCTTAAAATCTATTTTGGAGAAGCAGAAAAAACCTGCTTCTTGATTCTGAGAATTGATTTTTTGTAGATTTATTTTCATTAATTGATTTTTATGCAAACACTCCCACTTT
The DNA here is from genome assembly GCA_947034835.1 of Ballota nigra. NCBI lineage: Eukaryota > Viridiplantae > Streptophyta > Magnoliopsida > Lamiales > Lamiaceae > Ballota > Ballota nigra. The sequence goes on from OX344721.1 coordinate 44,959,811, forward strand.
TAAAATCACTTAATTTCATAAAAATTCTCAATTTTAATTTTACTATAAAAATCACTTAAAATTATTTCTGATTTTGCCGTAGAGATTCAAAGCATATCCATAGTCGTCCCCGCACATTATTAACTTCATAAGTTTTTTAATTGTAGAGCTAAAATATTATTTATTGACTAAACATTTTATAAATACGTTTTAGGTGAGAATTATATTTCCGTAAACGCAAGTCCGAGAAGAAAAAACCTAGAGCAACTAATTTGGTTAGACACAAAAGATTGTACCGTTATCATCTTAAGAATGACATGTGATGTTACTGTATTGTAAAATTTTATAATATTAAAAATTGTAATTGTAAAATATGTGATGTTATTGTATTGTAAAATCTTAAAAAATTATCAACAATTGTAGTTAAGTGTTAAATTTTGATAATTTTTATTTTGACCCACGAAAACGAATGTTGCTACACCCATGGCCACTAAGATTCAGCCAATAAAAAGCAAATAGAATACCAGCCAATCAGATGCGGTGCTTCTAATGGCTGGAGAGAGTTCTACTTCTACCTTCCATTCGTCCATATATGCATGTTTTTTGAATGCTCAAAATTTAAGAGAGTACATATTATTACATGTCATTCGATTTTTCTGTGTCACATTTTTCGTATTACATTTTATATTTTTACAATTTGAGTTATTAAGATACATGGTAATATTGATTTTGCACATATCGTTGATTACTTTTTAATTTTTACTATCCATGTGTTTTTTTTTTTTCAACAGTAAAAGAATTTTTTTCATTAAATCGAGCACAAGGGGTACTCAACCCAAAAAAAAACACTACATCAAAATCAATACAACATTCTTCACATCATCTTCCATTACAAAGTTATACTATTACATCAAAACACTCCCTCGGATTCTTTATTGAACATTGCCCATCATCCCTAATTCTTATTACATATAAAGAAAATATGGTCGTTCTTTTTATTTCTTTTTCTTTTTATATCGAGTTTATGAAGGACTATACAAGTCTTACTTTCAATAATATTGATGACTAATATATAGTAATTTTTTAGGCGAGTATCCGCATTTAATTTAATAGTTCGATTAATATCGATCACTCTCAATTCAAATTTTACTTGCATATTTGTAGTGGATTCTCAAATAATTTACATTTAATCAGGCATGGTCTAAATGATGGTATAATTTTTGTTTTGCGGCTGATGTACCATTTCATCAACTAAATTACATGATTTGAATAGGTTACCTGTGAACATCAGTTTATGTGACTCAATTTTTCAAGTATCATTATTATAGAGAGAGAGATAGAGTATTTTTACGTTCCATAACATTTTACCTTTTAAAAAAATGTTACAAAAAAATTAATTTCTCCAATTACGATCCAATTTTTAGCTAAGTGTACAATTTACATTCCAAAAAATTTATACCTCTAATTACATCTCAATTTTGGCTAAGTATACAATTCACGTCCCAAATTTGTTGGAATTGAAAAAAACGTCGATATTAAATTTAATTTTTTCCGGCAAAAATGCTTATGTGGATATTAAATTTATTTTTAAATTATTTTTGAAGGGTGGGATGGGTAGCGGTGAGGAAAATGACGACTTTTTATTTCGGAGGGTGTGTGAGATATGGGGGGCTCTTTCATTTAAAAAAATTATATATTTTCTGATTTAGCTTAAATTAGAAGGTTTTTTATTTTGTCTTGTTAATTTTTTAAAAAGCTATTAGTTTCGAGACAAAGTATAGAGTGAAAATGGTTCATATACGAACCATTGAAGGGTATTAGTTGTTTTTACTAAAATATATTAGTTATTTTTACTGAAGGATGGAGTAGTTATTTTTACTAAAGAATATTAGTTGTTTATTGACAACTAACTAAGACTTTTCAATGAAAACAACTAATGTTCTTAAGTGGAAATAACTAATACTCTTTAGTGGAAACAACTAATACCCTTTAGTGATTCATATATATATGAACCAATTTCACTCTACATATACTCTAGTTTCAATATATGGTGTGTCCATTTAACGAGCATGTACGCGACACATGAGGTAAAACAATTGTATTTTGTCAATTCCTACAACTTTGGGACGTGAATTGTACACTTAGCCAAAAATTGAGACGTAATTGGAGAAATTAACTTTCTTGGGACGAAAATGGTACAATTCGCAAAAAATTTGGACGTAATTTGAAAAATTAACTTTTTTGGAAAAGGTGAAAAATTATGGGACGTAAAAAAACATTATCCCGTGAATGTATATACACCATCATTATTTAAAAAATATTTATATTTAAAAAAAGTAATAATATGTATATATAATAATAAATTTTGTGTAAAGTACGTGACAACTTAGTCATGGGTAGTGAAACTCTAACCACTTAAGTTATACCACTTTATCATGCATGCATAATAGTTATATTGAATATGCATAATAGTAATAATATGTAAAGATAATAAGGATATTTTTCATGTTCAATTTGCCACATGATTTTGGTATCTTAATGTTTTTGGCGTACCATTTTTCTTAATGATACGTGTCAAAGTATCATTGCATTTATAGGCCCATCACTAGCTTTTGAGACATATGCTTATTTAAGGTATATTGAATATACATCATTATATGAGATATATGCTTATGAACATATATCTGAAAATATGATCGATTTACCCATGACCTCACAGGTGAATGCACCCCATTTCATCCATTATAGCTATGGGGTCCATAGATAAAATGGCACTACAATCATACTTTATTAGGTCCATAGATGAACCGAAATAAATTTAGCCAACTCAATATTAATGATGTAAAATAGTGAAAGTGCAATTCAAGGACTTGGTCAATCAATTAAAATGTGTGCGCCCTCAACTATTACTTAAGTCAATCAATAAAGTTTCATCGCACTATGTCATTCTTTTATTTATTTTTTATGTAAAATGTTGGAATTTTTCTTAACCCTAAGTTGGTTAAGTTTGAGATTTAATATGTTTGGAGTTTTTAAATAGCCATATTTATTGATTTAAGATTATTTTGTACTCTGTAAATTGATATGATCATAATAATACGAGTTCCCTAATTATGTCTGTGTATGTATACTATTAGGGACCGTTTGGTTCACGGGATGAGATTGAATTAAATGACATTGGATTAGATATGATTATTAATTTGAGGAGGAATGTGTGTTTGGATTGTAGGATTGTTTATTTTTATTTTTTATTGAATGATTAAGTGGGTTTAAAAAGCAATATACCATTTTTAAAGCATGGGACTAGGGAGTCCCACCATCCCTAAGGGATTATTTAGTCCCTCATTTGATGGATTAGGTAGGTTTATGACTCGAGCCCTAATTTTATCCCGGGCAGTAAACCTGCGAACCAAACGCAATATTACATGGGATTGAGTGGGACTAAAACTTTAGTCCCACCCAATCCAGCGAACCAAACGACCCCTTAGAAAATAAAAAATTTGCCAACAAAATTAGTAACTATTTTTGAATTTTTTCAATAAATTTTTTTGTAGTGGAGATTGTCTACGACGAGCCCACAAAAAATTTAAATTATATAGACATCTTCTTTCTCAACCTACAACCAATTTACATACGCAATGAAATTCCTATGTAATTAATTGCCTACTAGCAATTTGTGCACAAAATTACTTATAAACAATTTGTTTATGAAAATTTCCAAAGAATGAAAAATATTCATATAATTAATTAGAAAATTTTATAATATGCAGATCGTAGGAAATTCACTACAAAAAAAAATTTGTCAGAAATTGTGTAGTCATATTGACAAATTTTCTAACAGTTCTCAATTTTTTTTTATAGTGAACCACGCAAAATTGTATATTTTTTTTTTTGTTTTACGTATCTTTCTTGTATAGTTTAAATGATAAACGAATTGCACCGAGTTTAAATCATATATACTTTACCCACTATATATTTAAGCTCTTGTGAAATTCTACTTCTGCTAATTAATTGAGAAAGTTGCTTTGTCTTTAATTTATAAGACAATTTCATAAAATCTGAACTTATATATGAATGAAGTTTTAGGATTAAAATCTACAGCTGAAATTTTTTCGTTTCGAGTGATATTTTCTCTTGAATCGGATTCAAATTCAACTATTATAACCACAATACTATATTTTAATAGTTTCATCCGCCTGCCCTATATTTTATATTCAAGCTATGTATTTCACTTTTTAAATTTTTAATAGATGGATTAAAATGACTCAGCATAGAGTGAAAATATTTTATACATGAATTATTGAATGATATTAATTATTTTCATTAATGAGTATTAGATGTTTTTACTGTATTAGTTGTTTTCACTGAAGTGTATTAGTTATTCAGTGAAAACAAACCAAAACTTTTCAGTGAAAGCAACTAATACTCTTCAATGAAAACAACTAATATTATGAACCAATTTTACTATATACATACTCCTTAAAATTATGATAGTTCATTGAAGTTTTTTTGTTTTTTTTGACATTCAGCATACTATATATTTTCGTCCTAGTTTTATTTTTTCATTTGACTTTTTTTATTTTTAATGTATGTTTTGATTTAGTTTTTTGATGATGATGTATTATTCAATTTAAATTATAATACAAAATAATAATTTTTTTTTATGTAATTATTAGTTGATCTATCACTATGTAATTTAGAAGTGTATAAAGGAGTGACATGAAATGAGAGAACAAAATTAGAAAAGCGAGAGTATACAATAAGGGGTGGAACACAAAAATTAACACAATTGATATTATTTTATTTTTTAAGGGGTCGGTGGGTGGGTTGATAACCAACAAACTACCTGCATGCCAAATTTTTATACCTGATAATGATTGATGCCTTTTTCTTTTAAGCTATAGTATTTTTCCATTCTCCCTTTTATTTCGGGAAATGATTAGAGATATGATAGGATTCGATAATAATACATATCGTGAATAAGTGATTAAAAAAACGGCGGGTTCACCCATCACCCACTTTCTTATCCATCTAATATTAGTAATAAATCAATGTTATATATCGATTTTTTTATTTTCCTAAATTTGCTCGGAATTACACATGTTAATAATGATTGCACGCTACCTCATAGAAGCAACTAAATCATGCATGGTTAGCTAGGAAATGTTACTTAAAGTGATGCAAATAAGGAAAAAAACAATATTTTTGTCATGCATCATAATTTCATAAATCTATCTAATTTTATGCTAAGATGATACGGCGCAAATTACACAAAATGAAAGTAAGACAGATGTCCATTTACATTTGGACCATGTCTTCTTTTTAAAGATGATTCAATTGGAACTCCATTAATACACGGATCATATTATAGTGTAAATGAGACCCATTTTATACAAATTTTTATCTTTATTAATTTATAAACTCCTCAACTAAGTTAACTAATAAAGGAATGTTTGGTAGAAATTCTTTAATAGTAGTGGTAATTAAAATTTAATTTTCATCCATGCTTTTTAATAAAAATGATATGTTAGGGGAATGATTTTTTTTATGGTGGTTACATTGCTAGAATTGTGCCCCAATTTTAAAATAGAAGTGAACAACACATGATTGTTGGTTGAGGAATAAAAGAGTGATTGAGGAAGATGATTGTAGAAGACAAGAATAGTAATCAAAATGGGATAGTGCTTACCTTATTTAGAAAAAGAGATAATAATTTTGTTCTCATATACCATTATAATTACACTAGTTTTTAATTTCATTATTATTACCATTGAAAAATTGTTAACCAAGAATTTCTAAATATATATATTCATTTAATGTGTTGTACAATCAATCAATCAATACCTATATATTTGCAAAACATTTTTTGCCTATGCAGCATCTTTCTTTGCTCTTCCTTTTCAAATATATTTCCTCTCATTTTTTCAAATATGTACTTTTTATCCTGGCCATTGTTTTCTAATTTATAAGCCTGATCGTTGGTTTTGTTTTTTTATGTTTTCTATGAATTCCTCCAATCCCTCACCTATTTCCATTGCCTTTGTTGCTCCTTTTTTTTTTTCTAGGTTATGGTTTCTCCTCATTTCCGGACCCCTCAATTCTTCTGTTCCTCGCCTTGCATAGTGGTATTGTTAATCCCTGATATTTTTAATTTTTTCGCTTGATGCGGGTCTTCTCATCGACGGTTTGTTTTGTTTTACAATGAATCCTCTATATTAATGCGTGCTTTTTTTTTTATTTGTGACCAGGTTCCATCCTTTGGTGCGTCTGTTGCTCGGATTATTTGTGTTTCGTCGTCGGTTAGTTTGGAGGATCATGCCTTAGCTCAATTACTATAGATGTTGAATCTTTGTAGTCTTAGGCACGCGTCTATTGTAGTCTACCAGTTAGTTTAAATGAATATATCTTATTTCTATTGTTGTGGATTCCGAAACTTTGTATTCTTGATCGCGCGCCTGTTTTAGTTTATAGGATATTTAGTGTGAGGATCGTTTCAATCACTGTAATTTTGTATGACCATCACATATATATATATATATATATATATATATATATATATATATATAAGTTCCCCATTTTGATATTGTTTCTACGGTTTATATTTCTTTTTATCCATCGAATTCTGAATTTTATATCTCATTGAGTTACAGTGCCCAGTCAATCGTACTATTTATGGAAAATATTAACTTATAGTTTCAACATAATAACATGTGTAGATTGTATCGTCGATCTCATAAAGTGTGTGCTGATTTAAATTGTAGATGCCATGACTCACCGTTGTGTAATCTACTTTTTATTCATTTAATATTCATTCTCCTTAAATTGTATTCTTTTGAAAGTGTATGCGGTTTCCGTTCTATGAACCTTGCATGGAAGTTCGGCCATATATTATAGTTTCTAATATTTTTTTTCTTAGATTTGATATAATATTAACTTCTCATTCAGCTATAGTGATTGGTGGTTAGTATATATTTTCCCCAGTTGTGCGTTTATTTTATTGTTATTCACTATCTATTATTCAAAATTTATATTTAAAAATGTTTATTGTATGAAGAATTTAATTAGCCTATATCAATGCTTTTCCAAGTGAGCATGTATCATTGAAATTATATTTGGTAGTGGTTTTATGTTGCCCATAATTATGCGCATATAATTTGTCTACCGATTATTGATTATTCCTTATTTCTAGGTATGAGCCTTTGCTAGATGTGTGCTTAATAGATTGACAATTAATTTTAATTTGTGTTTCCATACATTTAGGTTTTTTTGGGGTCAATGTATATTATCTTGCTTTTATTTTGATTAATCAATAATTAATAGATACATTATACCCGCACAATTATGGGCGATTTGATTAGCAGTTAATTTTAAAATATGTTGTCATTAGCTTGATTTTTCAATTGAATGTGTACTATTTGACTTTAGTATTGTTTATATTTGGGATAAAATATTAGTGAGTACCTATCAAAATTTGGTGTCAAACCCCGTTAATTTGTTTAGAATTCATGGTTATAAATGTATTGATTAATGTGTTTTAAAGAAGCGAAATTGAATAATCATCGTGATTTTGTATTGTTTCTAAAATAACTATTCATGACTAAGTGGTTAAATATTGGTTAGATTATAGGAAATAATTTTTTTAGTAATATATTCACAATAAATATGTCACATAATGCTCTTTTCTGAAATGGAAACTTATTTACACACATTGTATTTTGTTCTATTATCATGCGTTAATTCATCTGTTGAAAATTAATTGTGTTTAAATTCGTCTTTATATTATTGAGAGTTCGGTTATTGCAAGTTATTTTATAGGAACTATTTTTATATGTTAATTACTTATAAATGTACTTATATGCATGCCTATTAACTAATTAATGCGTTATTTTCATTAATTCACAAGATTATAGGAGCTAATTTGCATATTATTTTCCATTTTCATTTGTTCAATATCCCGAGATTATAGGAATTAATTTGTCAAGAAAAAACAGAGTGAATGTATTTGCATTTCAGTTTTATTTTAAAATATTTACATATTTTGTAAGTTTATTCCATATTCAATGCAAGTATTTTCAAAACGTAGTACGAATGTTGAAAGCAAATGTATAGGAACTAATTTTAATAGTTAATTATATATCATGTATGTTTGTGCATGTCTTTTAAAATTATAGGATATCGTGAAAGACGTTCTGTATATTCAAAATAATCTGTAGATAAATTTAGAGCGAAAATAATTCATACATGAATTATTGAAATATATTAGTTATTTATAATAAAGAGTATTAATTGTTTTTCACTTGAGGGTATTAGTAGTTTCCACTAAAGATTATATTACTAAAAAATATTACTTAAGGTATTGCTTATGAGTATTAGTCGTGATAATTGAAGTGTATGAACTATATTACAAATGAGTATTTAGACTTGATAACTGAAGGATATTACCTATATTATTACTAACGGGTATGGCCTATATTACCAAAGGGTATTAGTCGGGATAACTGAAGGGTGTTAATCGAGATAACTGAAGAGTATTAATCGTGATAATCGAAGGGTATAACCTATATTAGTGTATTTAGTTGTGATAACTGAAGGGTATGTCGTACATCAGTAAAGAGTATTAGGCATGATGTGTGAACAGTGTTAGTAACTATAACTAATGGGTATGACTTTATTAATTGTGATAATTGGAGGGTATGTCATATGTTACAAAAAGTATCAGTTGTGATAACAAAGAGTATGTCTTATATTACAAAAGAGCGTTAGTTTTGATAATAGAAGAGTATGACTCATATTATTAAATGGTATTAGTTGTGCTATTGAAGGGTATGACCTACTTTACTAACGGGTATAAGTCGAGATATTAAATTGTAGATTGTAGAAAATTTTAAGATATCCTTTAATATTACAACTAATACATTCGATAATTGACGTCTGACGTTTTTTTCTAAGTATTTATGGTAGGCGGGTGTATGTTTGTGCTAGATCATTATGGGTATTGATTATATCTATGTTTTATCATAATTGAAATACCCTATTAATTTGTTTATTTATCTTTGCATGATTAATATCGATTTTATTGATATCGTTTATTTCGCCATTGATTTATGAATTAGTCTTTTTCAAATAATTTTATAAAATAATATTAAATTATAATAATTATTTTATATGTACAATATTAATAAAAAAATATGTGTTTTAGGTAGGAGTCAAAGTAATTAATGTTTTGAGAGTTGCAATACCAAAGGGAATTCTAATAAATATGAAAGTAATATTTAGACAATATATATATATATACACACACACACATAAATTGCATACTTTTATGTGGTATGGGGAAAGAACTTCTATAAAGAAGAATGTGAATTTTCCTAAATTTCCATCCTCTTGCAGCAACGGAAAAGTAAAGTTGCCTATGTTGAACCACCACCTGACATTTAAATTATTTAAATTACAAAATAGGAAATAATGTTTTTTGAATAAATTTTAAAATTTGTTTACCATATAATGTTTTTTTTACAGTGGTGTACACAATTGAGTTTCAAAAAGGGATTATCCCATGCTCACATTCTACTATTCTTGGATCGTGACAATAAGATTTCAAACTCAGAAGATGTTGATCGCACCATATCTATTGAGATACCTGATAATGCACAATTTGGTTAGAGATTATATGATGCATGACCCATATGGACTCGCCAATAGAAATTCACTTTGCATGAATAAAAATATCGTTCAAAGAAGTTTTAAAGAAATGCAGCGATAGTAATTCTGTTGACCATGATGGATATCCACTCTATAGAAGAAGGAATAATGAATTGTAACTAGAAAAAATGAGTTGCTTTGGACAATGGTTTTGTTGTAGCTTACAGTCCAGTTTTGTTGAGGAGATATCAAGGACATATAAATGTCGAGTGGTGCAATCGGCACAATTCCATCAAGTATTTTTTTCAAGTATATTAATAAGGGTCACATAATAACTATAACCATAGAGAATGATGGAAAGACTACTGTTAATTCAAAAGCAAAAGATGAAGTCGAAAATTTCACCAATTGTAGGTACATTTTTCCGTGCGAGGCTGTGTGGAGAACTCCTCAATTTGAAATACATCACATATTTGCACCAGTTATAAGACTGGATTTTCATGTTTCTAATGAACAGAGAGTGTTTTTTTTTATGATGATGAGTATATTAATGATATGCTTCAAAGACCTAATGTACAAAAATTAAAGTTTTTAGCATGGATGTAAACGTAACAAAATTGATTAGTAAGGCCAAGAATCTCACATATGTTGAGTTTCCTTCAGAGTATGTCTGGGACAAAAAATGTACTTGGGATAGGAGGAACAATAGTAGATCTTCTTTGTAAGATTATATAACGTATCACCCGGCGCTAAATAATAATTTTACTTAGGGATTCTACTACTTCATAGTAAGGGTTCAGAACACATGAGGAGATACGAACCATTGGAAAAATTGTATACCCAACTTTCAAGGATGCTTGCTGTCCACTAGGATTATTGGATGATGATAAAGAATATGTTGATGAAATAATATGGAATCAAGTTTTGGGCATCAACTCATTACATTAGAAATTTTATTCTCAATTCTTCTACTACCATCATCCATGAACTCTCTTGAAAATGTATTTGAGAAAACATTGGATTGTATATCAGATTATATTAAGTGAAAACAAAGAAGATTATTGAATTTGTCAGGTGTTTATATATAATTTAATCTTTTTATTTGAAAATTTTAAAATCCCTACTTCTGTATTTCTTTATTTTTTTTAACATTTTTTATTTTGAGCAATGAGGAGTTGAAGAATTATACCTTGAGTGAAATTAAAAAATTACTATAGTTGAATGGTAGCACATTATCTAGATTTTCTTCAATGCATTTTCCAAATCAACATATGATGTCTGATGGAATTAACAATCTAATAGGTGAAGAGATGCAATATGATCGTGCATTGTTGATAGATGAATATAAAAACTTGAGTTTAATGCCCACGACTGAACAAAAAACTGTCTTTGAAAAAAAATTTGAAGCTATTGTGTTGAACAAAGGAGGAATTTTCTTCTTATAGGATATGGTGGTACTGGAAAGATATTTATTTAGAAATCATATCTAGAAAACATTGGAAATTGAGTTTTCATCCCCATGAATGACATTGAGCAATTTAGATATAATCATGCCTGTATATTTTACTAGAAGACAATTTTCCATTTTACTGTGCTTGCAATGACTATTAATAAAAGCAGATGGCAATCTCTTCCTATTATTGGTTTGTACCTTTCAAAGTCAGTCTTCACTCATGGTCAGCTATATGTTGCAATATCCAGAGTCAACAACGAGAATAGATTGAAAATGTTATGTTGGAAAACCATACAAGTATAAAACAAATGTTGTTTATAGAGAAGTTTTTAGAAATTTGAAATAATTACTATAGTGGTGAGTGTTCTTTATTTGAATAATAAATTTCATTTTCTCTTTAATACACTTTGGATTATACTTACAAATGTTTAGGTTTAATAAATATTTAAAAAATAAAATAAATTGTTACACAATTCATTATTTATTTAAAAAAAATTAGATAGTGTTTTACTTAAAAATCATTAAAAAAATAATTCAAACCCGCGAATTTCGCTGGGATATAACTAGTACAATACATTGAAATGCTATAGGGCATGATATTTGTCATGATTATTCGTACACACACCCTTTTATTAAGTTCGCATTATATGTATTATCATTTGCAGCTTACATTAATTTTTGATGATTTAAAGTCTTGAATTAACTTAAATCAACATCAAACATCATTTAAGCTGAAAAAAAATATTTTTTTTAATTCCTTACCACGAAAGAACATTTTTCTATATTAAGTTATTAGTATAGTACCCGCAAATTTCACGGGCTGTTAGAAAAATATTCAACCAATGTTTTAGAAAGTATTACAGGCGTTCGGATTAATTGTATAACATTTTACGAATGTTCCATTTCCCCTTCTTTGAATTTTAATTTCAGGCATACATCCCTCTCGTTACAATTCACAATGAAAAATTAGATAATTATTTTAAACACTACCAACTAATAGAAAATAAGTACTTAATATTATTCGAACGATATTATAGATTTTTGAAAACTTCCCTATACACAACATTCGTTGTATACTTCGACGGCTTACCATCGGAATCAAGACTCAAAATTTTCAGTCCACTACTGCTTTTTACCCTAGAAACCGCAACGTACAACTGCCTATGCGTGAATACTGGTTTTGGAAGATAAAGTCCCACAGTGGAAATCGACTGACCCTGACTCTTATTGATCGTCATAGCAAAATAAAACAACACCGGAACCTAGTAAACTTCACAGACATAATTTGATCCGAGTTTGTCAAAGTCATTCTTGGAATATAGACTTTACTGCCAATATTTCTGCCGGAAATAATCTCAGCCTCGAGTATGTGATTTCCAAGTCTAGAGACAACAAATCTTGTTCCGTTGCACAAACCGAACTTCTGATCAAGATTCCTCAGAAGAACTATCGACACACCCTCTTTCAAGATTAAACAGTGATTTGGCACGAAAGAACAATTTTCTATATTAGGTTATTTATAAATTCATTCATTAATGATATTATATATAGATTTGGATATCTCCTATTCTTTATCTTTTTTTTTAAATGGAGTTTTATTAATTTAGGGTTTGAAAGATAATAAAACTATCAATTTAAGGCTTGAAAGATTTTTCCTATCGATTCAGGACATGAAAGATTGAAAACTACCGATTTAGGACCTGAAAGATAGACACTTTAATTTAGAACTCGCTCATTTTAAGACCGTGTTTGATCTCTAATTTTTTTATCCGATAATATTTTTATAAATCATAATTCAAAAAATTTAAACGATATATTAATTTCACGCGATTGAAAAAATAAAAAACAAAAAATTTACAAAAAAATAAAAAAAAATTATCAGAAAAAGATTTCATTGATAAACATTTAACGAAAAAATAATAATGTATTTAAATAAAATAAGAATATAAATTATAATCTGTCAAACACAGACTTAATATTCTTGAGGTTTAAATTGATAGGTTATATCTTTTAGGTCTTGATTTGATAGTTTTTTTTTTTAATCTTTTAGGTCTTGTATCGATAGGAATTTTTTTAACAATTTAAATTGATAGTTTTACCATCTTTCAAGCTCTGAATTGACATTATTTCTTTTGAAATTCTACAATTCTACAAATTTGAGCTATTTATGATAATAAATTTAATTATGTTTTCAATCTAAACTATTAATTTGTCTACAAATGATCTAGACCTTAAAAATCAATTAACTCAAATACTTATTTATCAATTTCCTTTGTTAGATTAGGCGGGAAAATTTTATGTTATCTATTTGTCATGAGTTGATCATAGTCATTCATTTTTCTTCCATCACTTATTGTAATGTGTATGTAAATTAGGATTATATTTGTCCCATAATATAAGTCAAGATTAATTTATGGTAGTAAACTTATTTCTATTTTCCTATATTGTTTTAAATTATAAATAATTTGTATTTCTAAATATTAGTGTAATCAAATTAAATTTGTACCCAATTAAATGGTGACACGTGTACAAAATAAATATTAATATCAAATTAAATTTACTATTTCACTTTGCGAATTTAATTAAAATATTTTTTGAATTAAATAGTTAAACTTGATATTAAGTGTACACGGTATAAGTCAGTCAAATTACACGAGTTTTGGGTACTCGTATTGGGTTATAAATGCATTAATTTGTCATAAAATAAAAAATTAAATGATGTTTTGTCAAAAAGGGAAGCGAACTAAATTTAATCAAATTAAATTTGATTAATTCACATATCAAGCCAATCAAATGACACCGGCTAATCAGACGGCGACACGTGTCATTGCAGGAAAGGAAGGTTTTTCACCCCCACCCTATAAACATGGGACTTCCTTTGTTCATTTCCATAACAATCGTTCAGACGATCAAGCATCCAAGCAAACAAATCCCCTGCAACCGTTCTTGAAGATTCAAAGCATTTTTCCTTAAATTCGAAGCGTTCTTTGTGGAAAGCTATAAAAAACGGCGTTCGATCCGAGATCAAGGTCCAGAACCCCTCCAATCCGACGTTTCTCCTTGAAGATTCAAAAGCGTTATTCCCACAAATCCACCACAGACGGCGTTCGATCCGAGATCAAGGTCCAGAACCCCTCCGATTAAGCGTTTCTCATTGAAGATTTGAAGAATCTTCAGAAGTGTTCTTCGCAGACTCTTGAAGATTCAACGGACGTTCTTCACCAAATTAAAAAACATCCATCTCACCTTTGAAGACGTTTATCCACCAAATCTTCAAAATAACTTTTAATCCAAAATAAGGCACTTCACCCTTGGATTACGCTATAAGTCCAAATCCAACCTCGGACGAAGAATTCACCCAGAAATCATCCAAATCAAGGTCAAACCGAAGAGAAGAATAAGAGGAGCAAGTTTAGAGTTTAAGACCCGCACTAGTTTCTCGGTTCAATCCAAAATAAATTCAATTGTAAACATTTTTCGTGTTTATTATATTAATAATACAAAATTTGCGGTTACAATAAAGTATTTTGCATAGTGACAATGCAATAATATAATCTATGAAATATATAATTGAAAATACATTAAATAAAAAATATTTATTTTCTATAATTTAAATACCTCGGATAAAATAATAATTACATACGAAGTGTCCCATGATTTTTTTGACAAAATTGCACCTTGTTAGAAGTTAAAACTAAATCTGATAAAAAAAACTAATTTGGTACTAAATTCATTTTATTAAATAGTTACGAACGATTTGTATTTTAAACTTGTAATAGTGTATATGTATAATAATGATAATGAATATATATAATAGTACTATTATTAATAATATCTGAAGAAATTGATTTTACCTTGACTCAGATTTTTATTTTACCTTGACTCCGATTTTTATCCATAAAGTAAACTCCTACCAAAGATATGAAAATGAAATATCATGTGGTATTGCTTGACATTTCCGTCCAAAATTCGTACAGGGACTCGTGTGGACGGAAGGCCGGCTTCTTTACTTTAGCACGTCTATTTTTCCAATTTAAGCGTAAAAAATGTCAACATACATTTACTTGATTCCGTCCTTTGAAAAGTTGAATGAATCTCTCTACAAAATTACTAGGTGTATTACACGTGTCAATGGTCGATTTAAATTGCGGGTGTTACGATTCTTTATTTACAGTGGTACAAGTTACAACTTATATGCATCTTTTATACAGTACATCACTATTATTGTTCATCAAAAATAATTTTTTTATAAAAATTAATACTATAATTTATAAAGAAGTAGTTGTTGGTGAACGAATCTAATCGTAAGGATTAGTGGCTGTTTTAATCCGTTTTTACGTCACCAATCAATAACGTGTGATTGATTACCACCGTAAATGGTAAATCGGGGTGTGAATTTATCGAATTTGAAATTGAACTTATTTCGTGTATGTGTAGGTTAGGGTGTGTTTGTGTGTGTATTTTTGTCTAAAATTCGAAATTATATAAATAAGCTGGAGAACAACTATTTATAGAGGCTAGCAAGCATGAGGTGCTACTGACTTTTGGTCTCCCTAGCTTGCATGCCTGACATGTGTCCTTTGACCTTAGTTTGACCTTATCTAAGCTGAATCTTAGTTACAAAGTCTTCTTTTGGGCCTTATCTCGGACTTATTGTTGTTCGCCTAGGTCGGCTTGACTGATCTTGATGACCCTTCAACTGAAAGTTGTTCGCCTCTTGAGGTTGTACTTTGGATGTTGTTCGCCTTATGGCTTCGTTCAGCTTGACTTTGGGATCTTAGTCCTTTGTTCATGTGCACACCTCTTTGGCTGATTGTTGTATCATATTTTGACCAAGTTGTTCGTCATTAGTGACTCCACGATTGGCTCATCCTTGGTCTCGGGTCTTAAAACCTGTTCGCCTATTAGTTGTTCGTCGGGGGAGTTGTTCGTCACTTTATACACCTCCCAGATTGGTTAATGCACCCAAATCGTGATTTTATTTGTTTAGACTTTAATTGTTGTTCGCTCCATATTAGATGATGTTCGCCTATCAATAATTGCCCCCTATCCTGACTAGATGTTGCATCAGACGAGCAACTTTGTGGCGAGCAACTGTAGTTAGGATATTGTCTTGGCCAAGATTTGGACGAACAACATCTTTGTGACGAGCAACATTGGGATAACCGTTTCGTCTTCCCATGATCTGGGGAGATCACGAAGATGACGCCAGCGCAATGATTGCGCGCCGTTCACGCGCGAGCAACCCCGAGGCCACGCGCCCCTATAATTGCTTATAGGCCCTTCAACTTGTGGTTTAGCTCGGAATTAACCCCGTCTTCTTTCAATTTAGTCCCTGAGTTTTTTGGAAAATTACGTCTGGGACCCCGTTTTTGCTTGGGGTATAAATAGTGGGAAAACTGAAATTTTTCCCACTTTTCCCCCTCTTGCCACAGTGCTCCGGCGATTTCCACTTTCCTCCGGCGATTTCAAGCTTTCTGGCGTCCGTCCTTCAGCATTTGACTTCAAATTTCAATTCCCAGGTAGTTACTCGTTTTTTTTTCATCTTTTTCTCTACTCTTCTCTCGAAAATTCTATCGCCGCCGTGTGGATCCGAGCGCCACCGTCTTCTCCGGGAAAGCGCCGCCATCTGCAACACTATCCGTCACCACCCAGATTTTTCCTCTCCCTCCCATGTCTTCGCATTCGAGCAATAAAACTGAAGAGACCTTAGATCCCTTTTTTCCAACTGTTGCTTACGATCCACAACCCGTTGGAGTTTCTTCAGCATCGAACGCTCACGTGCATTCAGTTGTTCGCTCTGTGGAGGACACCGGTGCAGGCCCATCTGGGAGAGAATTAACAGTTGTGGCGAACAACAATTTGGACGAAAGCTCTTCGTCTTCTGCTGAATCTGAAGATCCAGATCTTAACGAACTCACCCGCGAGTTCTTGGAGGGTATTAATTTCCCATCCCCAAAGATGTTGGAAAATGAGATTTCAACGGGAGTTGCTCGGCCATTCGAATGACGAGCATATGCTGAGGAATACGCGAACAGCTTTCCTCGCCCACAGAGACAAATAATGGACAAGGTGAAAACCGGATACCAGGCGAGCAAGATTAAAAGTGTTGTTCGCGAAGATGAACTGGACTCTATCCGGCAGGACTACAAGATCCCATATGATATTCACATGTGGGCTCCTCGGAGAAAGGAAAGAGCTGATCGCCCACCTCCAAGGTGTACGGCGATCAACATTCACACCTTAATTGCTGGACTAAAGCTGCCCCTTCCACCCGTTGTTGGTCGATTCCTGGAGGCGACCAACTTGGCCATCACCCAAATTACTCCAATTGGGTGGATGAATCTTTTAGGCTCCATGTGCTTGTTCGCCTTGGAGGGGTATGTTGATCGGATCACTGCGGAAGAAATCAACTACTTGATGACAATTACAAACTGCCCCTTAGGAGAAGAAGGCTATCACTATCTCAAGGCCAGAATTGGGTTGAAAATGGTGGAAGAGGTGCCGAATAAGATTTGTGACTGGAAGCAACACTTCTTCTGGATTGGGGGTGATTGGCGAGCATCTTCTGGTCCACACGGCGGCCCTGGACGAATAAATTCTCCAGCAGCCTATGGAAAACTGAAACGTAAGTCTGTTTCTTGCTCGCATTTGGGCTAAGTAGTTCTAATTTAACTTTTCTTGTCTGTTCGCAGGCCCTCGTCTACCCAAGTGGGATTCGGAAGAGGAGTTGAGCTCCGAGTTTCTATTTACTTCGTGCTTGGTTGGCCTCCGCAATAGGGCAGATAGGACTATTGACTATCTTTGCCGAGCAAGGTGTCAAAGAGCTGCTCGCCTTTTGACTTACCCTCATCACCTGGAGGCTCAAGCTGAGGTGCCCCCAGGTATGAAGATTTCTAACTTCTGGTTCAAGTCTTGTTCGTTGTTGACTTGTTTAACTTGCTCGTCTAATTCTAACTCTTTTTTTTTAGCCGAGCAAGTAACAGTTTCCGTTCCCCCTTGCTACGCTCTCCTTGAGCAAAGGGTCCTCGAAATGGCGCTCCCAAAGGGGAAGAAAAGGAGAGGTGACCCCCCTCAAAAGGTGCTCGCCATGACGAACAAGCCTGAGGGGGCCAAAGTTCTGCGGCCTGCTGCCCCTCCTGCTCCTGCCCAGCCATCTTCACCAATTTCTCCCCCCCCCCCCCCCCCCCCCCCCGCGCGGGGAAACCCTTAAAGAAGACGGATGGGACTCCGTTGGCCCACGAAGTCCCCATTGCTGGTATGGGGAAGGAGAAAGTAGGCCACAGTCATCCCCGCCCGGAGGGGGATGCTGTTCGTCGCTCTATTGAGCCTGTGGAAAGAACAGGTAAAGCGAGCAAGGATTCCACCTCTGGTCGCGGCCCTGAGGATCTCACCCATCTGGGTTGGGATGAGCGAAAATTCAAGGAGTAAGTCCACATTAGTTTCTGCCGAGCAAGTTCCATCATCATCTTTTATTATTCTTCTAAGTATCCTTTCCTTTCTTGTTCGCAGATATCGTGCTGACGATTATCCCGGTCGAGCAAGTGTTGTACATCAGTACGCTTGCTCGAAGACTCCTGTTAACATAAGGGAGATTCCTGGCGAGCATGTTCGCAAGGCGACGGAGTTGGTCGCCCGAGCCTGGACGCGTCCTTTGGACAAAGCCATTCTTCAACAAGGGCTAGTGGACAATCTCCACCTCTCAATGATGCTCGTTGCCAACGGCCTCGTCACAACCCAAAAGGCCATTGCTCAAGTTGCCGAGCAAGAAGAGTCTGCTCGTCATTATGCCAGCACTGCTCGGCAGCTTACTGAAGAAAAGGATGGCCTGGTCGGCCAATACGAGGCTAAAATTGCTCGCTTCAACAACCAGATCAATGTTTACATTGATGCTGAGCACAAGCGCCTTGAAGAAATTCAAATCTTGTCCAAAGAGCTGAAGGACAAGGAGGCCCTGCTCGGGGACAAGGAGGTTTTGCTCGGCGAGGGGGAAAAGAAATTGACTGCGGCTGAACAAGAGATTGCCGAGCTCAAAGCTGAAAATGCTCGCCTTCGGGAGGCGGAAGCCAACCTCTTCACCCGCGAGCAACTTGAAGAGGAGGTTCAAGCTCGCACCGGCCCCATCTCCAACCTTGGATATATTTGTGCCTACGCGGACAGCATCCGCACGGCTGATGCCTATGATTAAAAGGACATGGTGGAGGAGATGAGCAAGGATTTGAACGAGTTCCTTGAGAACTATCCTCCGCCGAACAACGTTGAAATCCAGTTGGCGGACTTGACTGTGCTAGGGGTTAAACTTGATAAACTTGACCCCAGCATCACCATCACTCAACCTCCACCAATTGTTGATGACGGCGAGCAGGAAGAGGAGCCGGCTGCCGCGGGCGAGCAGAATGTCGAAGAGATTGAGCGGAAGGCTGCGGAGGACCTGGCCAAAGATTTGATTGTTGACCCTCCTGCCGAGCAAACTCAAGATCCTCCCCTCGCCGAGCAACAATAGTTTTAGGTGTTAGTCTTTTTCAGACTACTTTTTGTAATAGCTGTTCGTTCTTTTTTTTTTTTTTTTGTAGTACTTGTAATGGCTGCTTCCAGCTTGTACTATTTTTTTAGCTTAAAGCCTTTCTTTAATGGATGCCTTTCTTTTGTTCGCTCATTTTATTATATATGTTAATTGCCTTTACATTTCTGTCAATGCCTTTACAATTATAACATATAGTGTTGGGCTTTTGTTCGAATTGAACTTTGCCTTTAGTGGAATCAGGGTTCAGCCTTAGGTTCTGTTCATTTGAAAAAACGAACAACCTTTAAGTGGCTTTGGTCCTTAGGTTCTGTTCATTTGTAAAACGAACAACCTTTGAATGGACTTGTACCTCGAGCTTTTGGACTTTTCCTTTTTGACGAACAACTATTATATTTACATTGCGAAATAATTACAGGTGTTGTAAGACTGTCCATCACTATCATATACAATCTGACGAACAGCTTTAAACACAAACTAAAACTTGCTCGCTTATAATATTTTTGCCGAGCAACTCTATCTACAAAATCAAAAGAACTAGCACCAGACTATACAATGTGCCGAGCAACTTTTGAATCTATACTTAGCCAAATTTTCAAAAAATTACGCAAGTTTTTTATCCATTCCACTTGCTTGATTCACTTCATTTCCACTTGCTTGATTCACTTCATTTGCCATACTTGCCCCCAAGATAATTGCTCGCCCATTCATTGATAGTACTTCTTGAGATGTACGGCATTCCAAGAGTATGAGGCCGGCTTGCCTTTCATATCTTCGAGATCGTATACGCCATTTACGAATTTTTCCGTTATACGATATGGGCCCTCCCAAGTTGGTCCCAGTACTCCTGAAGGTTGGGCGAGCAGTTTTCTTAGAACCAAATCTTCAACTCTGAATTCCCGGACTTTTACACGGGAATTATAATAACGTTCCGCTCTTTGCTTGTATGTTGCATTTTTTAACTCAGCATTGAGTCTTTTTTCTTCGAGCAAATCCATTTCAGCACTTAGAGCAGAATTGTTTGCTTGTTCATCAAAGTTGGTCGTCCTAATCGTACTGGTCCTTAACTCAATAAGTATTACTGCTTCTGTTCCGAAAGCCATAGCAAAGGGTGTTTCTCCGGTGCTAGACCTGGGAGAAACTCTGTATGCCCACAAGACTTCCGGGAGTTCGATAGACCAACCACTTTTGCTCTCCGCCAGTCTTACTTTTAATGTATGCTTGATTATCTTGTTCACAGCTTCAACTTGTCCGTTTGACTGGGGATGATAAGGTGTGGAGTAATGCTTTTTGATCCTCCACTTCGCACAGAATTCTCTCAACTCTTGTCCATCAAACTGTGGACCATTGTCTGTCACAATTGCCTGTGGAACTCCAAAACGACATACAATATTCTTCCAAATAAAGTTGATCATCTTCTGCTGCGTGATGTTCACCATGGCCTCTGCTTCTGCCCATTTAGTGTAATAATCGACTGCCACAACGGCAAATCGAACATTTCCGACTCCAGCCGGGAAAGGACCAATGATGTCCATCCCCCATCTTGCAAAAGGCCATGGGCTGTAAACTGACACGGGCTCTTGGGCCGGGGTATGAATGTTCGGGGCAAAAATCTGACACTGATGGCAAGTTTTTGCTTTCTTGATCGCATCCTGACGTAATGTCGGCCAATAATATCCTTGCCTGATGGTTTTGTACGCCAAGGCTTGCCCCCCAGTGTGATTTCCACATACTCCGGCGTGAATTTCTTCGAGGACTGCTCGTCCTTGCCCCCTAGGCAAACACTTGAGAAGTGGGACTGATATTCCCCTTTTGTAAAGCTGTTCTCCCACCAGAGTATATCTGGCGGCTCGCTTCACTAGCTTGGCAGCTTCAAAAGGGTTGTTTAGTTTTTCCCCATTTCTCAAGTATTTGACTATATTTGTTCTCCAGTCGTCCTCATCGGCAGTTTGATCGTCAAATTGGTTGACATTATAGCTTACCGTTGATGGATCATTCATCTTTGTAATTATAATGTCTGCCAACTCTGCTGGCCCCTCACTTGTTGCTAGTCGGGCCAGAGCATCTGCCTGAGTGTTGCTTGTCCGTGGGATTTGTTCGATGAAGACTTGATCTAACATGGACATAAGGTGAGCAACAATCTGTTGATAGCCAATCATATGATCATCTTTCGCCTCGTATTCACCTCGGACTTGGTTCACAATCAGTTGTGAGTCTCCGAAGATTTGTAACCGTCTAACACCTACGGCAAGGGATAGGTGAAGACCAGCAATGAGAGCTTCATACTCTGCTTCGTTGTTGGTTGCCATAAAACCAAATTTGATTGCCGAGGTGAATACTTGTCTTTCAGGGCTAATTAATACCACTCCAGCACCTGACGCCACATTTGTCGAGGATCCATCAACATAGAGATGCCAGGGGTGATCTAGTCCTCTCGTCGGATCTGGTGGGAAAGTTAGTTCGGCTATAAAGTCGGCTAATGCTTGCCCTTTGATCGCTGTTCGAGGAGCATAGGTTACCCCAAATTGGCTAATCTCTAGTGACCATTTCAGAAGACGTCCAGCAGTGTCAGGGCGATGGAGGATTTGTCTGAGCGGGAAAGTTGTTAGTACTTCGACTTGATGATCGAAAAAGTATGGTCTTAACTTTCGCACACTCATGACCAGGGCATACGCCAGCTTCTCAGTTGGGGAGTATTTGATCTCTGCTTCATGCAAGGCTTGGCTGACGTAGTATATAGGTTGGTGGAATTTGTCGTCCTCGCGCACCAGAATAGAGCTGATGGCAACTTCTGATGCGGCTAAGTATAGGAATAACTTCTCTCCTGGGATTGGTTTTGATAGGATTTTAACATCTCTCAGGTAGTCTTTGAGTTGATCAAAGGCCCTTTGACAGTTGTTAGTCCATGAGAAGCTTCCTTTTTTTATGGCCTCAAAGAATGGACGGCATTTGTCTCTCGATCTGGATATGAACCGATTCAAAGCTGCTAGGCATCCTGTGAGCCTTTGCACCTCTTTTACTGATCGTGGAGGTTGCATATCCACAATGGCTTTAACTTTTGCTGGGTTGGCCTCAATTCCCCGCTGGCTAACAAGATGTCCCAAGAATTTCCCCGAATGGACACCAAAGCTGCTCTTCTTCGGATTTAGCTTCATGTTATAATGTCGAAGAATCTCGAACACTTGGGTCAAATGCTGGAGATGATCTCCTCTCTTGGGGCTTTGACCACGATGTCGTCTACATAGACTTCCACCGTGTCTCCAATTTGTTGGTCAAACATCTTGTTCACCAGCCTTTGATAAGTTGCCCCGGCATTGATGAGGCCGAAGGGCATTCTCTTCCAGCACAACAAGTTTTTGTTAGTGTAAAAAGCTGTGCTTTCTTGATCGTCAGGATGCATTGGGATTTGATGATACCCTGCAAATGCATCCATGAATGTTAGCATTTCGTGACCCGCAGTGCTGTCCACCAATTGATCGATGTGCGGGAGAGGAAAGTTGTCCTTCGGGCATGCAGCATTCAGATCTGTAAAGTCTATGCATAGCCTCCAGGTTCCGTTTGGCTTCCTCACCAGCACAGGGTTTGCTACCCATTGTGGACAAAGTGCTTGACGGATCAGATCGTTGTCTAACAGCTTTTTAACTTCTTCATTCAACGCTTGATATTTGTCCGGGCCGTACTTCCTTCGTTTTTGATGGACTGGCCTCTTGGCTTGATTAATGTTGAGCCTGTGGCAATCATGCTTTGGATCTATCCCCACCATGTCTGCATGAGACCATGCAAAAACATCTAGATTCTTGAGGAGGAATTCTTTCATCCGGGATCTGTATGGCTCAGGGAGCTCAGATCCTATGTAAAGCTCAAGATCCTCGTTGTCAGGGTTAACTCTGAACGCCTCTAGTTCTTCGACTGGAGTTGCTCGTCGTTTTTGTCCTTTCCAACGGGGATCAAGTATTGGCCCCTCAAGATTTGTATCATTTTCGATGTCCATGGGCTCTGCCCCCAGGTGGGGATCTAGATCATTCGTCGGTTCTGATCCGTTGTTGTTAGCCAGTACCCGGCCCTCCAAGTTGCTTGATGAAGGTTGCTCGTCACCACCACTTCTTTGTTCGTCAGCTGGAAGTTCCTCAATGGTGGTGGTGAGTTGCTCGTCCAACATTTGCTCGTCCAAGTGTTGTTCGTCAGTGTCCATGTGGTCGTCCATGTCCATCATGTTCTCCAGTACCGACGGCTCATCGTCTGGATAGTTTGTGGTAGTTTCCATCATGGACACTTGAGTAAACTTTGCTTTTAATTGTAGGAGACACTCCCGAGCTCTTCTTTGGTCTCCTCTCACTATGCCTGTCCCACTTGTTGTTGGAAATTTTATACAATAGTGGTAAGTGGAACATGCAGCTTTGAATTCATTTAAAAAGGGGCGACCAAGAAACCCGTTGTAAGTTGATTCCTGGTCTACGACAAAAAAATCAACCATTCGTGTAATATTCTTTTCGGGTTCATTGGCCGTTACAAGTTGTACAGATAGTCTAATTTCCCCTACTGGAGTGGTTACAGCATTTCCGAAGCCTACAATTCTATGAGTTGTACTCTGAATGTAGCCCGAACAATCTTCCAGTTGGTCGAGCGTCTTCTTGAATATGATGTTGGTATAGGCTCCGGTGTCCACCAAAAGTCTGTGGACTCTTGTTCCCATAATTTTGACACAGACTACGAGCGCATCGTTATGTGGGGTCGAGATTCCTTCCAAATCTTCTTCGGTAAAGGTCAACTTTGCCGTTTGCATGATGGTTGGTTTGATCCCCATTTCCTGAACTTGGCCCATAGCTCGTAACTCAGCCTTTTTCTTTCTGTTCGACATTGGTGGACGTCCATCAGAACAACCTCCGGCAGAGCCGGAAGGCTCCATCATGAAAATATCCTCCAATGGGCGTGCAGCTGCAGCGGGAACTAGTCGTCCGGGGCGATTATTCCGTTGAGGCTGTTCGTCGCTTTCTTCCCCCGGGCTGCTCTCCCGGCCTCTCTTGCCGGGCTGTTTGTTAACAAATTCGGAGAGCTTTCCATCCTCATAAAATCGCCAGAGTTGCTTGAGAAAATCTCTACACTCACTTGTAAAGTGTCCCACGCTTTGATGGTAGGCACAGTACTTGTTGGGGTTGAGTTTGCCAGTGTCCTGACGAATTTTTCGTGGAGGGGAGAGCAACTCCTTGCCTTTTACATTATCATAAACAGTGTCAACTGACACTGTTAGCACCTGGTTGAGCTTTTCTTTGAGTTCCGTCCCTTGGTTGAATGCTTTCATGTTCTTCGGGACTCTGTATCCTGTTCCACCAGGCTTTTTGTTGTTCTCCTTGGGGTCTACTTTGTTCTCCCCCAAGTTTGCTTCTAGTGCCTCATGCATGGAGACGAACACGCCGGCTTGATTTCTGAACTCGGCGTAATTCTTTGGGCACTTCAGACGTACCTCTTTCCATAGTTCTGACCCTTTTTTCAGTCCTACCATAACAGCGACAATTTTAGTGTCCTCGCTGACCGGTTCTCCTTCCAACAACACTTTATCGAATCTTTCCATGAATGCTCTGTCAGATTCGTCGTCATTTTGTCTTAAGTCTGACAGTCGATGTTTCTGGGAAAGATACGAGCCAGCTGTTGAAAAGTGTGAAAGAAACTCCCGACTCAGTTGGGCAAACGAGTTGATTGATGCCGGTGACATTGCTGAAAACCATTTGTGAACCCGGTCGCCCAACTTCAATGGAAAGTTCTGGCACTGGGTGGCGTCGCTGGCCCCCACGGAAACCATGTAGTCCGTATATTTGGTAAGGTGGACTCGGGGGTCTGCCAGGCCTTCATACTGGATGCTTGCCGGAAACTGAATCTTCTTTTGAATTGGGGCTTTTAAAATGTGAGGGGCTAATGGGGATAATGGCATGCTGGTCGTCCCCATACCTCTCTGTTGGTCCAATTGCCCCTGCATGCTTTCCACTGCCTTTCTTAAACTGGCCAACTCATCCAAAGGTGCCCCCTGACTTGGAGGCTGTTCGGCGAACAAAGGCGCATGCCTTTCTGTTCGTCGCAGTCCCTCACTCGGAGTGGGCTCCTCCTGGAGTTGCTTCCTAGGGTTGTTCGCCGCATTCGGCCCTAGGCGTCTGAAGGCGGACTGAGATAATCTTTCATGTACTGATGGGCGAGGCTGTTCAAGAGTTGTTCGCCCATCACCTGCTCTCGGGCGAGCAGCTTCCATGACATGTTGCGGTTGACCAAGTCTGTCCTGGGCACTGGAACGAGTAGTCCCATGGCTTGACAAAGTTGTTCGCCCACGGGCAGACTCAGCCTGTTCTTCTCTTAAGTCAGCCATTTTGGCCTTGCCCTTGTCCCGCCTAACTTGAGCGTTGTTCACCTCATGCTGTTCGCCCCTAACATTTTTAGCCCTCACAACTTCCAGAGACTTATCCCTAGGCCTTGCTTGGGAATGTCTAGCTTGTTCTTGTTGTTTCTGGAGGGCTTGGAGAGCTGCTATGGTCTTAGCCAACTCGTTAGGGTTGTTCGCCAGAGCCTCCATTTCAGGCGGGAGGTTATGTGTTATGGCTGTATGCTGTGATCTGTTCGCGTGCTTAGGATCACGGTCTTGATGGTCTGTTGTCGAGGCCCGAGTAGGAGATGCTCTCCTTGACAGGCGTGATCCTTGTGTTTGCTTGGATTGAGGCATCCTAAAGTTGGATTAGTTTCTTAATCTTTGAATCTTCAAATTGTTATTGAAGAACACCAAGAACACTTTTGCTTATATCTTCAAGAATTTCTTGAGGATTTCTTTGAATCTTCAAGTTTCAGACTCGAAGTTCTTGAGCAATCACACTGAATCGAAGGTTCGAACCCTCCTTCTAGCGCCAAATTGTTGGTGAACGAATCTAACCGTAAGGATTAGTGGCTGTTTTAATCTGTTTTTACGTCACCAATCAATAACGTGTGATTGATTACCACCGTAAATGGTAAATCGGGGTGTGAATTTATCGAATTTGAAATTGAACTTATTTCGTGTATGTGTAGGTTAGGGTGTGTTTGTGTGTGTATTTTTGTCTAAAATTCGAAATTATATAAATAAGCTGGAGAACAACTATTTATAGAGGCTAGCAAGCATGAGGTGCTACTGACTTTTAGTCTCCCTAGCTTGCATGCCTGACATGTGTCCTTTGACCTTAGTTTGACCTTATCTAAGCTGAATCTTAGTTACAAAGTCTTCTTTTGGGCCTTATCTCGGACTTATTGTTGTTCGCCTAGGTCGGCTTGACTGATCTTGATGACCCTTCAACTGAAAGTTGTTCGCCTCTTGAGGTTGTACTTTGGATGTTGTTCGCCTTATGGCTTCGTTCAGCTTGGCTTTGGGATCTTAGTCCTTTGTTCATGTGCACACCTCTTTGGCTGATTGTTGTATCATATTTTGACCAAGTTGTTCGTCATTAGTGACTCCACGATTGGCTCATCCTTGGTCTCGGGTCTTAAAACCTGTTCGCCTATTAGTTGTTCGTCGGGGGAGTTGTTCGTCACTTTATACACCTCCCAGATTGGTTAATGCACCCAAATCGTAATTTTCTTTGTTTAGACTTTAATTGTTGTTCGCTCCATATTAGATGATGTTCGCCTATCAACAGTAGTACTAGAAAATTTGTGTGTGGACCTAAATTTACATGAATTTAATTTCTTCAAATATCACACACACACACACATATATTATGTATACACACTATCACTGTTTACGAAATCAAAACATTTTTTATACATTAAAATAGTGATAATATATGTCGTCTGTTTTATTTATATTTTATTATATATAACACCTAAGATATATATATATATATATATATATATATATATATATATATATATTATTTCAAAATTTGTAAATCAAATTATGTAATTCACATTTCTTTGACAAAAAATTTACTCATATTCTATAATTTATTATAATTAAGTAACAAATATCAAATTCATTTTCATTAGTCAAATACATACATTATATTAGTGAACTCAATCTAAAATGGATATCATATTGTCAATTTAAATTATATTATATAATAAAATTCAATTGAAATAACATATTAAATGTTTAACAAGTTAGTTGGATTCCCCAAGTGACAGCAGATTCGCAGACTCGAGAATCCCATCCCTTTTAGGAGACGAGTGCGAATCCAATACTGCATTATGATATTTTTAGAAAATGTTGTGCATCATAGTTCATCATACACTACAAGAAAAAAAAAATTATTTACAAAATTAGAATTGTCAAGGATTTCATTTAATATAACTACAAAATTTTCAACAAAAAAATTTGCAGTGGAGATTGCCTATAACTTGCCTGCAAAATTTACAAAATTAATTTTCTAATTATGTAAGTATCTTCATTTCTTAACCTAAAAATAATTTGCTGTGAAATCTATAGGTGATATTATCTACAAATATTTATATAGGTAAGGAATGAAGATAAAATTCCAAGGACAAGTTGTAGATAATTTTTATTATGATTTTTTTTTTGTTTAATATTTTGTAGGCATATTAGGAAAAGAAAATTGGTAATTTTTTTTTCTAGTACCGATATAGTTGGTATTAATTTAAATACATAAGTGTGGTCCAGTCTATGTTCTAATGTACCGAAAACACAAGCATTCACTCATTGAACTAAGTTTGATAACAAGATTTAAAAACCTCAACGTCTTTTAATGCTTAATTTTATTTTTAGCTAAATTAAATATAGATATATCCATTATTCACTTTATAAATGTACAGTAGCACATAAATAATCGTGATGTTTTTTTGTTTGTTAATTTGCTTTTGTTTTTCTTTTGTATTTTTTAACAAAAAAATATCAGTTTGATGATAATGTTGTATAATGATTATAACTAATAGTGTTTTTTATACTAATATAATTATTCATATATTACAAACCCTCCCGTTCATTAATTAAAAAAAAAAAAAAAAAAAAGAGCATCATCCGTTCATCTTCTAAAACTGCATATCACTGCACAATTGACATATTAATAAACCAATGGAAACTATTGAAAAGTTGGAAGTTTAAAGAAATTCCTTATCGTACAATTACAAGTCATGTACTTCTTTAATGTAAATATCGTGTGTTTTTTACACTACAAAAAAAACACTGTTTTGCGACGGAATTAGCGACGGAAAATCCGTCGCAAACAGTGTTTTGCGACGGGATCTGCGACGGACACGTATCCGTACCTAAAACAGCCGTAGCAAATTTTTGCGACGGATTCGGCCATCCGTCGCAAATTAACGACGGAAAAATCCGTCGCAAAATCGACGGGTCAGATCCGGCCGGTGTCCGTCGCAAACTTTTAGGGTCAGACCCGATCGGGTCAACAACATTTGCGACGGCTAAATTCCGTCGCAAATGTTTTTATATATTTTTTATACTTTTTTGTGTTATAATTTGCGACGGGCTGTTTTCCGTCGCAAAATTCAATATTTGCGACGGAATATGGCCGTCGCAAATTACCGAGCCTATACAAAAAAAAAAGTGGCTCGCGTGGTTCGAGCCCGGGCACCCGAGGCGGCCGGGGCGGGCGCGGACCACTGGGCCAACCGGCCCATTCCTTATTATATGCAGCCCACCTTCTATATTAGTCTTATTAGACCTGTAACAATTAATCCATTTTTTGCGTCCAAGGGGAATCGAACACGGGACCTTTTGTGCAAGAGGAGAGGGCGCGTGCCACTAGGGCACAAGCTACTTTCGTTTATTTTTTTGCAATTAATTGTATATGTATTCAAATTAAGTCATTTTTTTTATAATTCACCAAATTAATTTCTTTTCGTATCTAAGTTGTTTATTAAAATATTTTGCCCAACTATTTTTTTTTATTTTGTAAAATTATTTATTTCGACTCCCGCTTAAATTTATAATTCGTTCATTTGTACGCAATTAATTGTATATGTATCCAAATTGACTCATTTTTTTTTCTACAATTCACCAAATTAATTCATTTTCGTTTCTAACTTGTTTTTATAAATATTGGGGCCATTTAATTTTTATTATTTCTGTAAAACTATTTATTTCGACTCCCGCTTAAATTTATAATTCGTTCATTTGTACGCAATTAATTGTGTATGTATCCAAATTGACTCATTTTTTTTTCTACAATTCACCAAATTAATTCATTTTCGTTTCTAACTTGTTTTTATAAATATTGGGGCCATTTAATTTTTATTATTTCTGTAAAACTATTTATTTCGACTCCCGCTTAAATTTATAATTCGTTCATTTGTACGCAATTAATTGTGTATGTATCTAAATTGACTCATTTTTTTTTCTACAATTCACCAAATTAATTCATTTTCGTTTCTAACTTGTTTTTATAAATATTGGGGCCATTTAATTTTTATTATTTCTGTAAATTTATTTATTTCAACTCCCGCTTAAATTTATAATTCGTTCATTTGTACACAATTAATTGTGTATGTATCTAAATTGACTCATTTTTTTTTTCTACAATTCACCAAATTAATCCATTTTCGTTTCTAACTTGTTTTTATAAATATTGGGGCCATTTAATTTTTATTATTTCTGTAAATTTATTTATTTCGACTCCCGCTTAAATTTATAATTCGTTCATTTGTACGCAATTAATTGTGTATGTATCTAAATTGACTCATTTTTTTTTCTACAATTCACCAAATTAATTCATTTTCGTTTCTAACTTGTTTTTATAAATATTGGGGCCATTTAATTTTTATTATTTCTGTAAATCTATTTATTTCGACTCCCGCTTAAATTTATAATTCGTTCATTTGTACGCAATTAATTGTGTATGTATCTAAATTGACTCATTTTTTTTTCTACAATTCACCAAATTAATTCATTTTCGTTTCTAACTTGTTTTTATAAATATTGGGGCCATTTAATTTTTATTATTTCTGTAAATTTATTTATTTCGACTCCCGCTTAAATTTATAATTCGTTCATTTGTACGCAATTAATTGTGTATGTATCCAAATTGACTCGTTTTTTTTTCATAATTCACCAAATTAATTCATTTTCGTTTTTCACTTGTTATATATACAATAATTTAGTAATTCTAATCGTCGTCTTCTTCCTCGTCATCCTCATCATCATCTTCATCCTCTTTCTCTTCCTCTTCCTCTTCCTCTTCCTCTTCCTCTTCATCTTCCTCTTCTTCTTCCTCCCCACCGCGCTCTTGTCCATCACCCTCATGATCACTTTCAATCATTATCATTTCTGGATTTGCAGCAAGTAAGTCGACAAAAATATTCACACCTGCTTGATCAACCTCTGTTTGAGCCTCTTGTATCTCTGTTTGAAATGGATCTGTTGGTTCTACACCGTCTTTGTTTGACGGATTAGAAACTTCAACCAATGATCTTGCCTTTACTTTGCAAACTGTCCTCAAGTTGGGCCTACTTGATCCGGGGTATTTGCAATAATATACCTGAGATGCTTGCGTTGCAAAAATATAAGGATCGTATGCCGCCGGAAACTTCTTTCCGGTGTTGATATCAACAATCTTGTAGTTTTTGTCGACTCTTGTTCCTTGGTTCCCTGGATCATACCATTCACACAAGAACAACACTATCGTCCTGCTCGGCCAACCCGGATATTCTATTTCAACTACTTCTTACAGCACTCCATTGTAATCGATGGGTTCTTCGTTGTAGTTTGCACCGATAACGCAAACACCACTGTTTGTAGTCGATTTCGTTGAAGCATACGCTTCAGTATGAAATTTGTATCCATTTGCGTAATATCCGTGGTATGATACCACACTACGTAGTGGTCTTTTGCTCTGAGCTTCAATATCGAGTCGAAGAAGTTGGGTGGAAAAATCCGCTCAAGTTTGCATAGAATAACAGGGATCTCCTCATCCAAACGCCTCATGTCCTCAACTGTAATCGTTGATGCCGTTAAGTGTCTGAAAAAGAGACTTAATTCCGTGATGACACTCCATACATTCTTGGGAAGTGAGTACCGAAATGCAATAGGTAAGAGTCGTTGCATGAACACGTGACAATCATGACTCTTCATTCCAAACACCTTTCCGGTTTCCGTGTCAACTCTGTCTCCCAAATTCGACACATAATTGTCAGGGAAGCTCAACTCTTTCACCCACTTACACAAATTCTTCCTTTCTGCTTTACTAATTGTGTAAGAGGCATGGGGATATGTTCTTGTCTGCTCATCCTTGTGTAGGGAAGCACGAGAACAGAAGAGCCTCAACTCATCTCTGGATTTTGAAGTGTCTTTGGTCTTCCCTTCAGTACCCACGACCGTATGAAACAAGTTGTCGAAAACATTCTTCTCTATATGCATCACATCCAAATTGTGTCGAATCAACAACTTGCTCCAATAAGGTAAGTCCCAAAAGATACTTCTCTTCTTCCAACCACCCTGGATACGTTTATTGTGCTCCATTGCACCCGCCTCAGTTGTCTTCATCAAATCAGTGACTGTAACCTCATACAACAACGAATCACCTGAAATAATTAATTTATATATGGTTAACTTATATATATGAGACACATAGACATCAGTAGTGATTCAGTACCCAGACACATACCTGATCGAATCCGTGGTCTTGGGCGGCCTACTGCATTTTTATCCTTTAGAAAGTCTGTTTTGTTCCTCCGAAAGGGATGATCAGGAGGAAGAAACTTGCGATGGTTGTCGAACCATGACACTTTTCTACTCAACGAAAGATAGAATGCATCAGAACCGTCCATGCAATACGGGCATGCTAGTTTTCCTGCTGTTGACCACCCAGACAACATAGAAAATGCTGGAAAGTCACTAATGGTCCACAAAAGTGCAGCTCGCATCGTGAAGTTCTGCTTCCTATGAACGTCGTAGGCCTCCACCCCCGTAGACCACAAAGATTTCAACTCTTTAATCAATGGCTGGAGATATACATCCAATTTATGCTTGGGGTTGTGTGGTCCAGGCACCAAGATACTAAGAAATATATGTTGAGGCTTCATGCACAACCAAGGAGGTAGATTGTACGGGGTCAACAGCACAGGCCATAATGAATACTTTTTTCCGTGCATTCCAAATGGGGCAAAACCATCCGTGCACAAGCCTAACCTCATATTTCTCGTCTCCCTTGCAAAATCTGGGAACTCCCTATCAAGATGTTTCCATGCCTCCGAGTCTGCAGGATGCCGCATCTCTCCAGAATTCTCACCAGAATACTCATCAGCATGCCATGTCATGTCTTTAGCCGTGGCACTGGACTGATACAACCTCTCTAGACGAGGAGTGATGGGAAGGTAATACATTGCCTTATAAGCCTTCAACTGCACTTTCTTCTTACTTTTTGTACGACCAGATGGTTTGTACCGTGGGTGACCACACATCTTGCAATGATCCTGATCCTGATCCTCATCCCAAAACAACATGCAACCGTTTGTACAACAATCAATCTTCTCAAAGGGTAGACCCATATGTTTCAAGAGCCTCTTGCTCTGATAGAAATTATCAGGCGCCGTGTTATCTTCAGGTAGAGCTCGTTTGAACAATTTAGCAAATTGATTGAACACTTTTTGACTGACCTTATGATTAGGCGTGAAATTGTTATGTTTTGGTGCCCGATTTACTCATGTTTTGAGTGTTTTCGATGAGTGCTTGGAGTCAAATGAGTATCATTTTTATAAAATTATTAATTTGTCTCTTTGGTTTTCATAGATGGATAGAGGGCGAAAAGAGGAGTTCGTAGGACTTTGAATCGGCCAAAACGGACTCCCGGTTGAGGAGATATGAAGATTTTACGAACGAGTGCACAGCAGCCAGCGCTCGAGCGTTTTGCTCGAGCGACCAAAAACTTACAGAACAGTTTCAGCGCTCGAGCGAATCACTCGAGCGGAACCGCTCGAGCGTTTTGCTCAAGCAACCACGTATTTTCGCCTCCGGATGCGTATTTTCGGCCCATTAACTCCCGTTTCGACCCGGTGCCTATATATACCTCTTCCAAACACGTTTTGAAGAACCCCCAACTTTAGAAATCACTTTAGACTTAGTTTTTGGAGAGGAAGGAGACGAGCAAGTTTTACTTTTACGTTGTTGAGGTTTTTCATACGAATTCTTAGTTTTCTTTTCGTTTCTTAGTTTCTTTTCATTAGCTTGATTACTTTAAACGTTTTAAACTTCATTTTAGTTAATTAAATTTCAGTTCTTAGAATTATTTTATTTTAAAACCCTAGTTAATGTTTCTTATTTTCTTCGTTCAATTCATTATGTTTTTGTTCGTTGTTTCTTCTATTGCTTTTATTTTTGTTATAACCATGTCCGGCTAAAACCCTTGCATGCTTGGGTTAGGATGAACTCGTAGAAGTAGGATGTGGGTACGTAATTAAGGTAATTGGTGACGTTAGTTTTAATTCTCTTAATTAATGAATTCATATAATTAATCTTAACTCTACCTTTGAATTTCGTACGAAAGTGTTAGAGAGAGGACGGCCGCATCACTCAATAACAATTAGTAGTCTTAACGAGAGGGTTTAGGAAAGGTTAATTCATCTACCGGTTTAGCGAAGGAGGACGACTGCATCACCTTAGTTAAATTAGGGTCTCATTAATTAAGCACAATTCATTAACTTGTTAGTGGATTAGTGAAGTCGATTGCTAGGATAAAGTATTAGGGTAAGAAATCTTGAGCTTTCATTCTACGATCTTTTACTTAGGTTAATTCTTGTTTGTCACGATTACTTTGATTATGTACCTGCTCCGTTAGTATACGTAGGGATTCCTATCCTAAGCATCACCATCTCATACTTGCATATACACCTTAGATACTTAGTTTAATTTTCCTTTTGCATTCGTAGGATAATTTAGTTAGCTTAATTAATCTTTCCAAAAAAACCCAAAAACATTACACTCATATTAACTACGACGCGTAGATCTTCAGGGATCTATTCGCATATACACCATCTCTTGGGTTCGATAATACTTGGTCCCTATACTTGCCCATACTACAGTGAACCCGTACTCTTGCGGGGTAGCTACTAGTAGAAGCTAGTGTAGTCGCTTCAAGTCACCTTACCTTCAGTTTTGATGTTCAACATTTGAGCATTGAATGACAATTGCGTCTCAGTCTCACAACCAGGAAACAACTTTTGATCAACGGTTTTAAGCATATCAAAAAACTTCTTTGACCGATGATTTGGTTCCTCCTCCATAGGTGTTTCATTGAATTGTGGTTGACCACCCAAAACAGATTCTGCAATCATCATCCGATATCTATCAGGTTCATCCTCTATTTGTGGTTCAAAATGAGTATACGGAACATAACTTGAACCACCAACATCAGAACTTCCACCACCGCTCCACCCAGTATACCAGTATTCTACGGTTTCGATGTCAACATTCCACCGTTGTTCACCGTGACTGGTCCAGTTGTAATAACGGGGAACAAAACCGGAAATCACAAGATGAGTTCTAACCTCATCAACACTCAAGAATCTCATATTTCTGCATCTTCTGTCTTTACACGGACACCTAATATTACCCATACAATCCATATTGCATGGATGTTGTAGTGAAAACTCAATAACTCATCAATTTTATTGCAAAAGACAGAGTTAATGCCTCCTCCTATCATTCTAGGTATTGAGTACATCCAACCACGATCTGGAAATTGCATCTGTTACAAATTAAAAGTAAATATCACATGAGTTGTGAAAAATTGGGCAGAGTTTGCCTAATAATAAGGATATATACAATTTTTCTTCACAAAAATCAATCCAACGCAACCATATATATCAATCATAGTAAACCAATCAAATAAACAAACATCACACAATTTATCTAATAGTGTACAGAAAAATTGAGCAGAGTTTCGACTAAAAATAGGTATAAAATATCACACAAACTAAAATTAACCTAAACCCATCAAATAAACATATATCATCAATCATACTAAAACCCATCAAATAAACATATATCATGCTCATTACCTAATAGTGTACTAAAAAATTGAAACAATAAAAATATGACAATTAAACGGTTAAAAATGTGAAAACGTACGGTGAAGTTGAAGGCAATGACAAATATGTACGCTGAGGTTGAAGGCAATGACAAATACACCAATTATACGTGAAGAACATATTAAAACCGTATCATTTCTTATTTTTTTCGTGAGTGAAAGTGAAAGGGAATGAAAAGGAAGGGGACTGGTATAAAACTGCGTAAATTTGCGACGGCCTAAATTTCCGTCGCAAATTGCATTATTTGCGACGGCTATTCCGTCGCAGAGCTCTTTTGCGACGACACGGGTCAATTATTGGCCACCAACCCGCCTGACAAATTTCAACCGCTCACATTTGCGACGGCTTTAGTCCGTCGCAATTACAAAGTTTAAATTGCGACGGCCTCTTCCGTCGCAAATCAGTCAAACGGGTCGCTTCCCGAACGGTCACCTTTAAACGGGTATGTTTTGCGACGGAATTGACCGTCGCAAACTCAAAATTGAAATTTGCGACGACCTTTCCGTCGCAAATGTAGCCGGTTCAAGACGAAGTCGGTGGGCCCTAGATTTTGCGACGGCTTATCCGTCGCAAATTACTATATTTTGCGACGGACTTCCTAAGCCGTCGCAAATTGTCATTTTTTGCGACGGCTTACAAAAATCCGTCGCAAATTCAGGAATTTGAGACGGATATTCTTGCCGTCGCAAAATTCCCGTCGCTAATCTCCATCTTTTTTGTAGTGTTAGTTAATAATCCATTAATGATGATTAATTATAGGTATGAAACAATAACATATTACTCTCCACCACATGAAAATATTATACATACAATTAAAATTAAAATCGTATATAATAGTTGTTTGTACATACATTTATTGAAATATACAATGTGGTAGAGTTATTGTCCCTTCATTATATTTGTTGTTTTTCACTGGATCATGGCATGACAATATAGCAATTAGGTATACAAATACGTAGGTGATAAATATAATCTGGAATTAGCTAGCTGTCCTTGATCCATATTTACAGTTACGTAACAAGGACACATGCATAACAATACAACTAATTTTAATCAACTAGCTAGCTCTAGCTCTAGCTCTAGCTCCTATATATTTAGAACTCTCTTAGCCGTTTCTGTTAGAGGGCAATTGGAGCTCACAAAATTGTCCACCAAGTGTAGATACGTCTTGAGATCGTGACACGTGGCGACGTTCCCCTTGCTTAGATGCGGACAATCTTTGCTACTCAGCCGAAGCTCTTTCCCTATCTCTGCGTACACCAATTGCGTGTCTTCCACTCGTTTGCGCAGCCAACTCGACAGTCTCGTCTTGTTTTCGTCCATAACGAACCCCGGCACCTTCGTTATAGGGTCGTCCGAGTTCACTATCCGTAGTACTTTGGTGCCGCTCTTTTCTAGTTGGCATCGAAAGCTTTTGTTCCCCACCCTCGGCCCTCCGAACGAGACCACCGTCACCAACGGCGCGTGCTTGAACGTCGTCGTTATGTCGTGGGCCGTCAGCGTCGCCAACGCTGCCCCCAGACTGTGGCCGGTCACCGTTATGCTTAGTGGCTCGTCAGCGTATTTGGTGAGGATTTTATTGATTTCTTCTCTGATGGATTCTTGTAGGCTCCAAGAATTTTGGGTTTTCGATGTGTACAAGCTTAAAAATCCACTTTGTACCATCGACTGACAGTTGTCGGGTGCCATGTCACAGGGTAGGCACGCTAAAGTGGCTCGTAGATTCTCGAGCCACTCCATACACGTGGCGGTGCCTCGATATGCGATCACCACATCTCGTCGGCCCAGTCTTGCGATCTCGTCCTTGTCCACACATACTGCCACATAGCCAATCCAGCTGGACTGGGTGGACACCCAACTGGGTAGCCGGTCGGTCCAGTCGGGCAACTGGACCCCGCAAGTGGCATGCAAAGTTTTGACAACTTTGTACCCACTTCTACATTGAATCAACAATGACTTCTTTGAACATGTGCACTTAGCATATGTTGGCGAAGTCGTGTCAAAGTCGAAGCAGCGGTAGGCTGCTTCGACAAACTCTCCGTATCGGAGAATCTCGTCCCGTAGGCCATCGTCTAGCGGGTCGAGCAGGCCTTCCCAATTCTTGATCCCCTGGAATTCCATCCATTTATCGCGGAGTTTGGCCGCGTTGGTAGTGAGGAATTGGCCGGAATCCACCGTGGGAAATTGTTGCCACGACTTCGTTAATATCTTCCCGTTGGTGGCACCGATTGTGGTAGCTTTCTCCGGAGGCCGCAACGTGGTGGCGCATTGATTAGAATTCGTTGAGAACATATTGCATGGCTGTACCATTCTGGTGGCCAGCCTCATTGTTAATTGCTAAGAGGGGAATATATGTTTATGTGGGGGAAGACAAGTTGTTGCGATGAGTTATGTATAGTATTTAATGTGTTGTTATTTGATATATTGTAATGTTAGTTTAGTTTGTTGTTTGAGAAATGAATATATAGTAATAGAAGTTGGGGGTGGGGTGGGGTGAGGTGGTGGGGGGTTTAGTTTCGGACGGTGTGATTTTGACGTTAGTTTGATAAGTTTGGTTTTCCAATATTTCTCGTGGGATAGATGGATTTGTGGGGACAACGAAGTAGATATCATAGTACATAGATTTAAAAAATAATTGTCCTTCTTTTCTTTTTTTCTTTTTGGTCTTTTCTATACTGCATAGTAACTTAAAAAAAAAAAAAAAGTTGTGGTGTAAGCACTACTTGTAAGTGTTGGAAGAGATGGTATTGTTGGAATATTTAAGGTGAAATTAATTTGTTTGAAGGATATTGGTAAATTATATTAAAAGTATTTTTTAATTGTGTTAAAAGTATCAATACCGAATATTATTATAGTTTAAGTGGTTAGAACTCCACTATCTCACTACAAGAAAATAATGATTTGTCTTTGGAATTAAATTGCCTACAAAAATTTACCAACAAAAAAGTTTG
Source organism: Ballota nigra (assembly GCA_947034835.1). Lineage (NCBI taxonomy): Eukaryota > Viridiplantae > Streptophyta > Magnoliopsida > Lamiales > Lamiaceae > Ballota > Ballota nigra. The sequence continues at coordinate 44,998,359 of OX344721.1, forward strand.
TAGTAAAAATTGCTTACAATTTGCCTATAGAATTTTCAAATTATGAAAGCATCTACATTTCTCAACCTAAAACAATTTGCCTACGGAATTGATTTGCCTACGTATAATCACCTACAAGCCATTTGCCTACAAAAATTTACCTACAACACAATTTGCCTACGGAATTTTCGTAGGCAAATTATTGTGTAGGTGGGGAAGGAAAATGCTTATACAATTAGAGATTTTTGTAGGCAATTCGTAGGCAATTCCCCCTACGAATTTTTTTGTTGGTAATTCCGTAGCTATATTGACAATTTTCGTAAGCAATATTAAACTTTCGTGTTGTGTCTATTGAGATATGTTATGGGTTCGAGCCACAACTTACCAACAAAGAATTTTTTTTTTTTGAAGAATATTAGTTATTTTTACTAAAAATATTAGTTGAAGTGGTATTAATTAATTTCAATAAAAGTATTAGTTTTTTAACACAAGATATTGGTAAATGGTTATCATTCACATAATACTATATTGTTCAATATTTTTAATGTATAGGTGTTAAATATTTTGAGTTTAAAACTAATTTGTGAATCGAATTGAATCACTCACACATTTTGTTTAAAATAATATTTGCAAATATAGACTACATGAATTGTATTACTCTTTTTTTTTTAAGGGAATTGAATTACTCTTTGACGTAATTGTATATGAACACGTAATATTGTCAATATATATAACAAATAATATTAGGGTAAGTCTTTGTGTGAGACCGTCTCATACCATGAGACAATGAGATGAGATATAAATTAAGCACAACGCATTAGTATTTTAATATTAATGAATGTTAATTTGTATTGTCTAATTCCATGAGACAGTTTTACACAATTTTTTGCCATAATTTTATATGTGTGTTTTGGCCCCAACAGTTTTAATCCGTGAAAGCTTTATTTAAATAATATTGCACGTTACAGTTTTGAATATGAATCATTGTGTTCTTTTAAATATTCAAAAGACAAATTTTCATGTGAAATTTGTTCACGGTATGAAATTAGATTCATATAATAATATCATAATATTTGTTTAGTAATTGTATTAACTTTATAGAGGTGTGAAATTAATTCATTTAGGAGACGCTTGGTTAACAATTCTTCAATGGTAATGGGAATGAGATTGAAAACTAGTGTAATTAGCATAGTTTATGAGAACAAAATCACTACATCTCCTCCTAAATAAGGTAATCGCTACTCCATTTTGATTACCCTATTCTCTTCCTACAATCATCCTCCTCAATCACTCCCCTCTTCCTTCATCAACAACCATTTGTTGTCTACTTCTATTCCAAAATTGGGGCATGACACTAGCAATAGTGTCACCATTGGAACAATTTTTCCCCTAACATATCATTTTTATTATGAGGGCATAGATGGAAATAAATTTTTATTCCCATTACCATTGAAGAATAATTAACCAAACGTCCCCTTAGTTATTTTTCTTACACCCTTCCTCACTAATGAGCCAAACTTAACTTTTTCTCTTTGGGGGAGGCCCAATGAGTGAAAAAATCGAACTCATGATCTTTATCTATGCGTGAGTCTTTTGGCTCTGATACCATGAAAGAATTTCATCTCATATAAAAATCCAAACTTATATAGAGATATGAAATTAGTTTATTTAATTATTTTTTTTACATTAATATCAATTTACTTACTAGTTAAATTATAAAAACACTATTACCTGAGATAATTGCTTTTCTAATTTTATTTAATTATAGAAAAATAATTCACTATAGGAGTGTCAAAATCAAGGTCAACATGAAGATTTTTTGGCAGTCCAAGAGTTAGACTGGGGTGGCGCGGTGGTCCCGCTCGTGGCCTTCCGACCAGCAAAGAATGGCACGTGAGATACACGGGACGCGTTCATTTAACAATACCGTTTTAATTGTTTTTTCTTAATTTCTCCTTATTTATTAAAGAGGTTTCTATAGATGTACAATTTTAACACAACTGGTTTTCTTCCACTTTTAGCCTCTGCTACAGGGAATATTTAATCGTGTCATATTTACACGAATTCCATATTTTTCTTGTTTTTATAATAGGTTTCAGTATTTTTTTTTTTTAGTTCAATTCAATGCACTGTTTTGAATTATATACTGTTTTTGTTTTGGGAAGGTCAATTGAACCACATTTATTTATCGGAGGGATGAAGATGTGGTTACCTATAAATTTCATTTTTTTGAAGGGTTAATTACCATTTAAATCACACATTTTTCAAAATTGCATTTTAAGTTAAATTTTTGGATCTTGTTAAAAAAAACTTAACTTAACATTTTTTGGCAATTAAAACTTACAGACAGATTTTGCTGATCTGGCGTTTACGGGCAACCACAAAAAGAAAAAAAAAACATAAATTAGGTGGCAAAACACTTTAAGGCTCAGTTGCAATTTAAATCACGACCTTTTCCAAAATTGCATTTTAAGCTAAACTTTTGAATCTTGTTAAAAAAAAATTCTAATTTAATTTTTTAGCAATTAAAACTTACATGCAGATTTGCAGAGGGTCATCGTTGATGCGGCATACGTCTCAATTTCTTGGTAAAATGGATTAATAAATTTTTTTATAGTAAAATTGTTGTGTTTATCTTATTTGGATTCATTTACGTTCTTATTAATGCAAATATTTTCTATCTGAATTTCGTCTTTTCTTTAATTCTTTTCTTTCTATTTGAATTCATTTATTTATGTTCTCATTAATACAAATATTTGAAATTTGAAATTTTAATTTTAGGTTATGCCACATATTTAAAGTTTTTTGCCACATTGCCACGTCAACGTCATGTCAACAACGGATCTCTGCAAATCTATCCGTAAATCTTAACTGCCAAAAAAAATTAAATCGGAGCTTTGTTTAATAAGATCCAAAAGTTTAGCTTAAATGCAATTTTGAAAAAGGTCATGATTTAAAATGCAATTAAATCTTAAAGTTATTTTCCAAATAATTTATGTTTTTTTGGCGGTTGCCACGTAAACGTCATGTCAGCAACAGGCAGATGCAAATCTGCCCGTAAGTCTTAATTGCCAAAAATGGTTAAGTTGAAGTTTTTTTTTTTAACAAGAACTAAAAGTTTAGCTTAAAATGCAATTTTGGAAAAAGTCGTTATTTAAATTGCAATTAAGCCTTTTTTGAATTAATCTATAATCTATATCTATATAATAGAGCTGGGATCTCCTTTTATAGATTTGGGCGCCAAGTTTTTTCAGCCGTTGATCGATTTTGATCAATTTCATTTCGATCATTGGATTGTTTTATTGATTTTGTATGGTAAGTTATTTATTTTGTATTTATTTTTTGTTTTTTTATATTCATCATTAACATACCTTTTTTCTTACCTTTTATCCATAATTATTGTCGTTTCTGGTGTATTTGTATCTATATATATTGGTTTTTGGTTTGTATCATCTATCCATCATCCAAAAGTTTTTTTTTTCAGTGTTGGTTATGTTCGCTCATCTACGGTGTATTACGCTATGTTGATTATTGTTGACAATTCTTGCTGCTAATCGTTGGTGCTTATCAATGTTTGGGGTGTTGCGTTCGCCTTGCGGTTGGATTTGTAATTAGAGTGATCCTGTTGTTTTTTTGGACGATGATTAGTTTATGGTTTTTTGAATTTTATGGCGATTGTTGTTGGTTTGTTTCTGTATTTTAGTTGGTTTTCAATATTTATTAATATAGGTTAGTTCTGTGGTTAGTTATTCGTCGCATACTGATTTGAATTGGTATTTTTATTCCTTTAATTTGTTTAGATTCTTTTTGTATCTTTTGTATCAATCCATGGAATAAAATTTTCTATCTTTGTATATATTTACTGTTCTAATTATCAACGTATCTTTATACCTTAAAAATAAAACGATGATCATGTTAATTTTAATGAACAATTAGATTGTTTCTGTATCATTTGTAGCGATCCATGGAGTAAAACAATATATCTCTTTATATATTCAATGTTCTAATTATTAATGTATCTTTATATCATAAAAACAAAACGATGATCATATTATTTTAATGAACAATTGTTTTTATTTTTTATTATTCATGTGTATTGTTTTGAATCTCTTTCTTCTGCTATTAGATGAGATCACTGTTAGTTGTTTTTCAATACTTATCTGGATTAAAATAATTATTTGTTTTAATCTTATTAATCTTAAATTGTTAATCTGTTTATAAAAATAATCAAAGTAATGACCCTATAATAATGATCATATTATAAAACAAAATAATTATCCTATTATAAAACATTTATTCCATGAATTGTATATTTTCATTAATCTAATTACCCATCTTTCTTTTTATGTTGAGTTCAAAATAATGATCCTAATATAAAAATTTGTTAATTAATTAATTAATGCGAAGTATGGAGTTGTGAATTTTTTAAAATGAGTTTGTATCCTACAATTTGTTTTTTTATTTCCACGTACTTAAGTTGTTGAGATTTTTTAGTATTGGGTAGGATTGTGGTGATCAGTCTTTTTTGACTCATTCTTGAAATTGAGTTAATGATCTAATTATTTATATATGATCACGTGCAAATTTATTTGATGGAGTTATGTTTGGTTAAATTTAGGATATTATATGTCATTTTGTTGTTTCTATATAGATTTGGTCGAATTTGTTATATTTTTTATTTGTATTTGTATTGTACATTCTATGTCATTTTATTGTTTCCATAATCTCTTTTTAAATTTAGGATATTATATTTTTTATTTGTATTTCTGTAATTTCTAATTTGTGATTATTTAATTATTACCTACCTATAATATAAAATGCATGTAGATATTGACGAATATAGAATATTAATTAATGTTAATTATATTTTTTTTTTCCTGAATTATAGGGAGTTTAGAATTACGTTTGATTTTATCTATTTTAGGAATAGTCCACCGTTTGTGCCATTTTGAATATTAATCAATGTTAATTTGATATTTTATTTTTGGTGTTGATTGCGGGTTCAAGTACTAATTATTGTGTTATATTTTGGTATTAAAAAATATTTATATTCTATTAAGGTTATAGATGTTACTGCGTACAATTTGAATGTTACCTTATGATATAAATACCAAAGGTGATTTGTAATTTGATTATCTCTTATGAATTTATGAATAATAATGAGTATTTTGTCTCATGATTATTATTTCTATTAGTTGTATGTTTCATTTTGATCTAATTATTTTGTGTTTGCATTCTCAATTATTTAATGTTAATTGTATGTTTTATTTTATTTTAATCACTGTTTGGATCAAATTAGTTATGTATTTTATTTTTATCAGATTAATTTTATTTTTTTGCATTCTTATGGTTTGTATTTATCTTAATGAATTAATTAAATTTTTTGCAGGGGTAACTAATCACAGGTTTGGTTAAATGAAAGAAAGTTAAAGTAAAACAACAAATGAAAGTGAAATTATTCCATCTTAAACCTCTTGCCAATAAGAATATGTTTAAATAATTAAATAACTATAGATAGCAGAATTGAGATATTGACGTAATTGAGTTAATTTAAGTAATGGATTTACGTAATTGGGATATTGACCAATTCTTCAATCTACTATAATTAAATTTAGAAATGTGATAATATTTACCATAATTAGTATTTTTAATTTTTGATTATTATAACTTTTTCGTTTTACTGATTTTATCATTGATTAAAGTAATGGTTTGACATAGTTTTTATATTAAATTGAATAAATCTTTGTTTAAGTTAATGATCATAGTAATTACATTTTTTTTCGAAGTCTTTATTTTTAATAATATGTACTTATAGTAAAATTATTATATATCCTATATGAATTTATTTGTTGTATCATTACGTGACACCATAGTGGGTTTTTCTTTCACCTTATTATTGAAATCAAATCAAATTAACTGTTAAAGCAGGTAGATATATTTTTTATCAGATTAATTTTTAAAAAAAAATAGAAATTACTCGTGTGTACGGTTTAAACTGTAAGTCTATTAGACGAGACCATAGTTATTTGTTGGTTCTTATCAATTCTTTAATTTACCATAATTAATTTAATAAATATGATATTATTGACCATAGTTATATTTATTAAAAGTCGGAGTACTATCACTTTATTTGTCTAGATTATTATTTTATTCGTTAAATTTGAAAATATGATAAAATTGAATTTTCCTTAATTTGTGGCGTTTTAATTTTTTAATTTTGGTATATATTGTATTCTATTCAATTTACCTGTACGTGTTTAAGGATATATATTGCCCATAAATTGGTAAATATTGCTGGAATATTTGTTTACAGATTTAATTGTGTGAGTATATCTTTTTTTTGGTCAAACCTTTTATTTGTGCATCTTATTTACTATTTTCTTTTTCTTTTTTCCTTCAATTTTCTAATTGGGTTTTGCTGCCGGTACTAAAAATGTTGTATTTCGTGAGGTTTTCAGAAATGTCTAGAATCCAATGGTTTTGTTTGTAATTTTTTTTATTCTCTTAACTATATTTATTGTGTTTTATTTTTTATTCTTCTTTTTTCTAAAAAATATTCTGTATTGGGGTCATTTGCTTATAAAATATTAGTGTACAATAATTCTTTGGTTAGGATTTTATTACTTGATAATTTTATTAGTATTTCTATGTTGTTAGCAACTCACAATTAAATTTTGTTATTCAATTTTCATCATTGTTTAAAATAATATTAGTATTTTATTAAAATTAAGTGTTGTATATTATATTAATTTCATGTTTTTTTGTATGTATTGTTATGTTATAGTATTACATTATCCGAAGGTTGTACATGTTATTTTGGTAGTAGTCAAGTTTTTAAAGTTCTATTCATCAGTTTGTACGTATATATGTAATTTAAATTTGAGTACAGTAGAGTATGAGTTAGTGTAAAATGTTTTTTGTTTTGGTAAAATGCAGTCCAATTTTTTTTCAATTATCTAATATTTTTTCATTTTTAATTTTATTTATTTTTTTATTTTTAACATATTTTATGTTAAATATTGAATTGTTGATTTCATTTTTTTAAATTAATTGTACAGGTGGTGGACATTATTCAATCATGAGTTAAGTGGATAATTCTCCTTCTTTGTTTGTATTTCGGTCTATGTTTGGTGATAGTTTTGTTGGTGCAAACACTAATTTTACTGGTTTTAATTATAATACAAATTATACTGATTGTATGTAAATAAATTATTTACGTTGCAATTTCAAGGATCACCAACTGACGAGGCTTAAAGATCATAGTGGGTTGTGATGATTCTACTGGATTCAGTACATCTAGAAATATTGTATTTTGAGTGATGTTTATAAATATTTATGATTTTATAATTGTGTGCTCATATATTTTATTTTCCTATCCATTTCTATTAGACTCCTACTGATGTTCTTCTATCAGGACTATTTTAATTATAATTACTTTAACATAATTTTAAATTTTAATTCTTTTAATTTATTTTTTTGTCTGTTTTACATTTTTATGTCTACATTATTTTTCTGTTCATTTACTTGATATTTAATATATATATATATATATGTCTGTATATATGTATATATTTCTTCATATAATTCTAAAAATACTGTTTAGATCATATTATTATATTCTTTTATATATCTTGCATGTTAGAATTAGTTTATATTTATGAAATATAGTACATTTTGTGTTTACTTTTTTATATTAAGATAAATATATTTATATATATATATATATATATATACAGTAGACCTCGACATTTCATATTAAATAATCGATTTTTTTTAAATATAGTATATTGATTTATATATATGTATATTATTCTTTAGTATTTGTATTTGATCTTTAGTAAATTTCCTGATTAATACATTAGTATTTGCAACTGTTCCATGATTTTTTTTGTATATTTGAGAATATTAAATTGTTTGTTATAATATATTAGTTGTCTATTGTCATTTATCTACAAATCAGATAATTTATGTAAAGTCGTGACAGTAAGTGTTTTTTTTTATCTTTTAATTTTTTAAATTCAAATTTCTAATTTCTATGTTACTTATACTGTTATTTACTAAATGACTGCAGTATTTATTGTGTTACAATATTTTTTCCAATGTATGTTATCCTTTTTATTTTTTGTTTATCTTCAATTTTTTTCTATACATGAACATTTAAAAAATTAGTGTATGATGTTATAAACTAAATATATGTATTATTAATTTTATTTCAAAAATTTTATAATGTGCTAGAAATTATGATCATTTTTTTAATTATTTATTTTTAAACTTTTTATGATTTTTTATTTAAATAAATTAATCATATAAACTATTCAAATTTAATCTCTTAGCTTAATATATTATGTCTATGTTTCAATTAACACGACAGATGCATAATATTTTTTTTACAAAATTAAGTACACTATTTATTTTAAGATTTGTACCTTTTGGATATTACAGTCTTTTTTCAAACTATCTGATTAATTTATAATTATATTATAAATATTTTTTATTATAGTCACTTTTTATAATGTTGTCCACATTCATCCCTTTAATGTTTATTTTTTTAATTATGTTATACTGCCGATATTATGCCTAATCAATATAAATTTTGTATTAATGATATGTACTATTGAGGCGAGTAATAATAGTTATTCATATCTACATACTCATTATATTTAAAAATGGTAGGAATTAAGCCATAATATATTCATTCTTCCTTTTGTCAATGGTTTTTGTGTTAGTTTAAATACAACGTTCTCTTTATACACTTCATATAAGTCTGTAATTCACGGTATTGATATTATTGATTAAATATTTTTTTTGTATTTTTTTTTTACATTGAATTTATATAAATATCTAATAACCTTAAAACTCTTTGTTATTATACAGTTATTGATCATATTAAAGTATGTCTTCAACTGGAATGCTAATCAGGCAGATTAATCCAACTAAAACTAATTGGTTTTTGAAGTTGCGTTGTGTTCGTATATATGATGGTCCAGCGTATGGCATTAAGAATCCTTTAAGAAATTGGGAATGTTTGTTTCATGATTCAGAGGTTTGCTTATTTTTTATTTATTTTACTGTAATTTATTTTGATAGTGTCAATTATTTAAACATACATATTCTTTATTAATTTCACTTCTTTTTTTTTACTAGGGTGACATAATTCATGCTACAATCAAGTCCTATCATTTTGAAAAGAACAAAGATTCTATCATCGAAGGAAATATCTATACTTTTCGAAATTTCCTTGTGACTGCTAATAAGACTTCTTTTAAGACAACAACTAATAATTATAAAATTAAATTTATTTCTAACACTAAAGTTATTCAAGTTGTTGATCCGGATTTCCCATGCAACATGTATTTGATCAAGGATTTTTCTCAGTTAACGATTAATTCAGATATTGATGAGAATCTTCTCATTGGTAATTTTTTTCTTTTTGTTATTGGTGAATTGTAGTGGTTTTTTTATTTTATAAATAATATATTTTTTTTTCTATTAGATGTTGTTGGCAGGATTTTCGACATTAGTGAAATTGTCAAGCGAGAAGTTTCTACAGGACTTACAAATTTGTTAGATCTTATTCTAGAAGATGACCTGTTAGTTTTTAATTTTTACATAACTTTTTTAATAATTAAATCTAATTTTAATTTTGTTAAAAAAATAAAAAAAAATTTGGCAGTGGTTTGAAATTGAAAGTTTCTTTGTGGGGTGATTTTATCAATGAATTGAGGAATGTTGAAAAATCTGGATGTGATCTACCTCCTATTCTTATATTTTAAATGTTCCGGCCCAAGATTTACAATGGTGTGTTTATAAATTTTATAATCTTATTTGTTAGTATGTAATCAATATTTATATCCATTCTTTATATAATGTGTATTTGTATGGTCTCAATTTATTGTATTGGTTTAAAAAAAAAATTATGTATTGAATTGTTTATATATATGTATATTTTTTAGGAGAGGTTTCAATCTCTAATTCTTTTAACACATCCAAGATTATTTTTGGAGATCAAATTAAGGAAATTGCAGATTTTAGAAAGAGGTATTCTTTATTTTGTTTGTTTTATCAAGACTTTTATTCTTTTATTTGACTTTTTTATTCTTTTCCACCGTGTTATTAGATTTAATACTAATTTGAAGGATAAGCAAGTGTGTTCATCTTTTTCGTGGTCATCCCTTGGTGATAGTTCTTTAACGGTTGGAAGTCGTGATTTCGATGTTAAAACTATTCAGTGGATTCTTGAGAATAACATGGTTGGTTTTGCAAACATTTTTGTATTATTATTATATTGTTTGTTTTTATTTTATTTTTATAATTATATGCTGATTATTGAGATTTTTTTATTAACTTAATGACTTTTTTAGGTTGGTACATTCTAGATTTGTGCTAAAATCATTGAATTAGATTCGTATGACAACTGGTGGTTTTACTCGTGCAAAAAGTGTTCACGAAAAGTGTTTAAGGATGGTGGAAAATTCGAATGTTTGAAGTGTGGAATCAAGAATGTTCCTTTTCTTATAAAGTAATGTCTATCATTATTTTATATTTTAATTTTATTTTACTTTATTATTTCTTAAATTTATTCGTAATTCTATTAAATTATATATTTTTGAATATATATATATATATATATATAATATTTTATTTGCATATTTATATGTATGGATTGCGTGTTATTGTTATTGATGGTACTGGTAATATGAGTCTAAATCTGTGGGATAATATTTATTTTGAGCTAATTCAGAAGAGAGCTTATGATCTTTTGGAGGTTGGAAATAATGTAAGTTTGAATTTGATTTTTTTTTTTCAAATCATTCTTTTTATTGCTTCGGTATTATATTTAATATAATTTATAAAAATGTATGTATATATATATATATAATGTAACTATATATGTTTATTAATTTCATTAAAAAAAGGTATATCTTTGTTCTTATAATATTTTCACAGGGTGCTTATTCATATATTCCTACTGAGATTCAAGATCTTATCGAGCGTACCATTATGTTTAGAATTCAAGTTAGACCAGATGATATTCAGCGTCGTACTGATGTGTTCAATGTGTTGAAAGTGAATATTGATTCGTCTTTGATTGCCAAATATTCTCTTTTGGATAATGTTGATCAGGTAATTTATTAGATAAATATGTATATATATTTTCTAACGTTATTTTTTATATTTTTATCCTATTATTGCATTTTTTACTTTTTTTCTTGAATCTATAATATATAAAATAATTGGGTTGAATATATGTAGGATTTGAAAGATGATTCTGTCACTGGTTCAAATATTTCTAAGGTAATTATATTTTTCTTCATGATTTAATTTATAATTTTTTGTATATCAATAAATATTAATTTTTTATTATTGTGTTTGTATAATATTGTATCTTAAATTTTGTTACAGGTTCCAGATTCCTACTCGCCAGTTAAGGATATTTGTTGTGGTGATGATGATTTTGATAGGAGTATTTTTATGCATACTCTTAAAAGGCCTGTCGAAGATAAATCTTCGACTTCTCATTCTTTGAAGAAATCCAAATCCATTCTTACGAGAGCTGCTGATGAATAACTTTCTTTATATTTCAGAATTTGGAATAAATAATTTTGGATTTTATTTAGCATGTGCGTTTTATTTATAGACTGTTTTAATAATTATCGGATTATCCAGTATTATGTTATCTATTGTAATAGATTTGGTTATTGAAATAAATATTTGGATATTCTTATGTATATGTTATCCATGTATTTCTATAATTTCTAATATTATTTATTTTTATTTCTTATTTAATTATCTATAATGTGTGATTGTCATAAATAAAGAAAGTATTATATATAATCAATCTACATGTTTATTTAAAAGAGGATGAAATAAAAAAATTATTTAATTACTTATTTGTTAAATAAAACTAATTATGTTATAATCAATATTATACTTATATATATTTTTATTGAATTGTTCTATTCTAAAGTAATTATAAATAAACTTTTTCTTTTACAGAGTTAATCTTTTTAATTTTAATAACATTCTTATTACAGATTTGAAAACACTGATATATATATAGTTTAAATGGTGTATTTATTATAAAAATATTTAATTTATTTTATTCGAATAGAATAAAACTAGACATTATTTTGATTTGATAATGATTTTTAACTTATTAAACATATTTGAGTAAAATATCTAATTTAATTTAAGTATTTTTTTTTTTTGAAAACATATATTTTAGTAATAATTTGGTTATAAATAAATCTATATATTTTTTAAAAGAATATATATATAGATAGCAATTTATGTAAAGTAAGTTTATGTATAAAAAAAGGAAATTTATGTAATTTTATGTATTTATGTATAATTTTATGTATGGTATTTTCAGAAGAGATAACAATTTATACTTTAAAAAAAAATCAATTATTTGATCACATGCTTATTTTTATTTAAATTGTTTTTGTAAAATAAATTATTAAAAATAACTATTTTAAGTAAATTTACTCTATGTGAAAATAAATTATGTATTATTGTTTATGCATGCAAATTTTTACTTTATATTCAAATTTTGAATTTGTTAAATAATTTTTTATTTGTTTTCAATATATTTTAGAAATACTATATTTCAAATATGTAAAATCTGTTATATTCATATCTTAATAATTGATTTTAAAAAAATTTAAAAAATGACTTTAGATTTTAAATAATGTATAAAGCATCTTTTACAATCTCAATTATTTTGAATTAATTATAAGTAATATTTGATATAATATATGGTATAGATTATACAGTGTTATCGCTAGCTATAATTAAGTTAATTCCAGTCTATAGTGGCATATGTAAAAAATCTAACGTTGTAATATATTTATTAGTATTGAATATGCAATATCTATTTTTTTTTCTTTTGTTTGAATTCGTCGTTTGTTTAAACTATTAATTTTAAATCAATCAAATATAAATTGTAATATTTGTGAATGAAAATTAAGTAAATTTGAATTGGTCAAATAGCGTAAATATTAAACAAGATTTATACCATAGCGTAAACGTTTCAATTTTATATGATGGTTAATATTATATAGCATAAATATTAACCAATATTTATACCATATTGTTATTCATTCCATAATTTCTCAGAATTAATTGTTTGTTAGGTTAAGTTTGAATGAAATGCATTATTTATTAAAAAAAATTATTATTTGATATTAGTTTAATTAATATTTTAGTTCTTATATATATATATATATATATATATACATATTATTCTATACTTGGAAGTACACCAGATAAAGACATATTGAATTCTCATAGTGTGAGTTTCCGCCTGATTATACTCCTATAATATAGTTTCATTATATTGATTTATGATTTTCTATATATTATTCTTTACTTTATTTGGTAACTATATTTCTTTGTTGTAACACAATAATATATGGTCGTGATTTTAGCATTTTATGTTTCTATTTAAGTTTGATTTATGTTTTATAAAATATTTGTGATACTTATTTTTTTCTTTGGGTGATCTACAAAATTAGTACAAAAACATTATGTCCTCATCAGGTTATATTTTGTAATTTCCGACATTGCATAATTCTTAAAATTGAGTTTCTATGTTTTTCACTTTCTGGTATATGGAGTTATGCATAGTATATGCTAATATTTTTTTAAATTATATTATAAATCTCATGACCATATTTGTTGTTTAGGATTAATTGTATTATGTTTAGGGTCATTACTGATTTTTTGGTTTTAATGATCTAACATGTAAAATTGATCTTTTCCCGTTGGTATTTGAACTAATTTTTTTATTTTTCTTCATTGGTTAGGATCTGATGTTCTTGTGTCAATGACTAATGTCCGGAACTATATTGTTCGTGATTTTCACATTGATAAGTTTTGTTTGTGCATGTGTTTTTACAAAGGCAAGGAAGTTGAATCTAAGGTAAAAAAAATTATATATATTAATTTATTTATTAATTTTATTTAGAATTTTGATTTAATGTTTTTTTCTTTGTTTTGATTTAGCATTTGTCGTATTATTTTATGGCAAAATTTATAACTTCGCCGACGACACAAGAATTTATTCTGGAGGAAAGGACATTTTCAACTTCTTGGCCGAAACGCTTTTCGATTGAAGCAATATACAGTGGGGGAATATATTATTTTCAGTTTACATGTGTTTTTAAATATTACTATGATATTCAACCGGGTGATATGCTGGTTTTGGAGGAGGATCGTCCGCGTGTTTTTTCTTTTTACATTTTCAATGGTGTGGACGGGACCTTGAAGGAAAACATGGGTAACAATCTTATGAAATATCCGGTAAATGTAATGGGTAGGTTTTTTCATTGACATTTTATTTTGTTTTTTATTTTATACTATTATATATATATTTTTTAAAAAAAATTTATATTTTTTTCATTTTTGATTAGGTGTTGATAGGTTCCATGAGTTCATCCCTGAATTTGTTGTCCCGTGCTCCAATTACATTGTAAGTTTTTTTTTTTTGCATTATTTATAATTTTTTTTCTAATTTTGTTTTTTTATTAGGTTCTCCCAAGGATATTTGTTTATTTTTTTGGACATTCACTTCCAGAGTTTTTTTATTTGAGAGGTAGATTTGGAAATCAGTATAAATGCACCTACATAGTAATTGCAGATGGTATTGAGTTAAAAAATTAAAAAGTCATGTCGTTCTGAGATCTGGTTCAGTAATAGAGTCAAGTACTTAACATTGATGTATGATGGTATACAATCATTTTATATCAATTTTCTGATGGAGGATAATTACAAACTTGCAACATGGTCCCGCTATTTCAATCATGGTATGTTTTTTACCTTTCTCTTATTATCTTTTTACAAATGATGATTTAACATAGTATTATTGTTTTGCAGTAAATTTTCCCAAAAATTTTCACTCCCAAGTTTCTGTTAGTTGCCATCAATCAGAATTCCGAAAACGATTGGTATGTATTATTTATTTATTCAAGTTTGTTATGTATATTTATTAGTTTATTCTGAATATTCGATTGGGTAAAAATATATTTCTCTTATATATATATTTTTTCTTTATTTTTTTATTATTTTGTAGTATCTTCAAAAGAAGGCAATATCTGTGTTTGGGTCGATTAAAATGAATATTAGGTTGAAGAATGCAATTACTGGTGAAATATTTGAAGTTCGATATGATTATCGATCTATTCAATCTAATGGACGACGTTCTGCTTTCGTTCGCTTGTGTGATGGATGGAAGGATTTGGCAAGACATTTGTCTTTAAGGAGATCTGATGTGGTTTATTTCTACAGAGATGATGCGGACAATGAAGTATCTTCTGTTTTTGTTTTTTTATCTTTTTAGGATGATTTTTTAGGTTTTATTTATCGGAACAATTTTATTTTCCAATAAATTTATTAATGTTACCTTTAAAAAAAAAAAAGATAAGTGATTAATAATATAAGTCTGACTTTGCTTTTTTATCATTTGTGTTATAAATATTTTAGGTTTTTTTTATACAATTTTGTAATTTTAAACATGTTAATGATGTTTTGGACTTTTTTCAATACATATTATCATAAAATTTGTTAATATTATCTATAAATATATAATACAATCAATTTTGCCTAATATAGTTTTGGAGGGAAGCATTTTAGATCGTTGATCAGATTTTCATTTTTCATCATCACCGTTCAATTTGTTATGTAATCATTAAGGTTAATTGGTTAATTATTGGCTTAAAGTTAGGAAACGTTACCTTCTTTGCCTATTTGTACCCTAATATCATCAACATCCTCACCACAATATCTATATTTACATTTTTTTTCCTTGAAATTCAAATCAGTTTGATACATTATACAAGCAAACTTTGTTCAACTACTCTTTGTTTATTGATTTAATTTGGAGAATTCTAATTAAATATGTCTACATTCATTATTACCATGAGATTGGTCAAATAAATAACAAATTGTCCATTATTTACTTTTGTATATCAAATTATACTTAATTGAAACCAAAATGATATATGAAAGTACATAAAAATCAATCAATATTATTTCATTTTGTATATGAGAAAAATATGTATAAATTATGTAAAAATTTAAAATCATATAAATGTTTCTTGACGTACATGTTTGATATCATTTTTTATATGAGAAAAATATGTATAAACTATGTAATCATTTAAAATTGTATAAATGTTTCTAGAAATTTAATCATTTTAAATAGTGAATATATTTAATAAAAATCCTATAAATCTTTTTAGTCTTAATATTTTAGTTAATGAATAGAATTATTTAATTTAAGTATTAAATTTCCAAATTAATAAAATATTGCAGCACGTCATATAAGTACATTATATATATAGTTATTAATAACCAAATCAATTAATTAGAGTAAGGTGAGAATACTTGTGTACCTTTGTTCTGTGTTACTTTTTTTTAATCATGTCTTCAATATGTTTGGACCAATGTTTGCAATAGTCTATTTGAATTTCGAACGATGTATAACCTATACTTGTGAGGTATTATCCCAATTTCGAACTATCAAATCTGCAATAAACAAAATTTATAGGTTATAAAAATTGATATTATAGTAGAAATATTTCTATATTTAAATTATCGGAAATTTTGTGCCTTCAATATGATATAGCTATTTAGTTTTTAGAACTGTGTAACCATTTATCTTGGACATGCAACAATATTATCCTCAACAATTGAGTTTTCTAATATGTCAGTTATCAATTATAAGTATATATGTTTCTTTAACTCCAATTTCTTTTACAAACTCTATCAAAATGCTCTATTTAGGAAAATATGTATCATTTTAAAGGTTAATTTAGAAATACATCTGAAACAATATAGTAAATATAATTAAAATATATTAGAATTCATATTTTAAAAAAATTAATAAACCTGTATTTTCACATGCACTTGCTCTTCTTTTTCAGAGGAATGAAACGTATATTTTTAGAATCTTTAAACAATATTCTGATCTTGGTCATTATTTTTAGGATCTGCGCCGAAGATGACAACAATTTTAAAATATGATAATAATCAATCCGCGAATTAATATAGATATCAAACGATATATTTTAAATATTTTTAAAAAAAACTTACTCTGTTTTCTTAATTTTATTGACTTCCGAATTTTGAATACATTTGCTCCTCTGTTTGTTAAATTTGCAGTTGGTATGCTTTTTGTGTGGAGAGTTATTGGGATTAGAGCTAATGGGAGGGTATGGTTTGAGTTAATAAACAGGGTAGGATTTGAGCTTTGTTCGTTCTTTGGGATTATAGAATGTGTAAGTTGATGGTCAAGTTAATGCCATCCATGTGTGTAGGTATATATTAATACGTGTCATCATCTCATCAACTCATTGATGTATGTTACGATTTTTCTATGATATAAAAAAAAATATTTATTCAGTTAAAAAATCATATAGTGTTAAAAATAAAATTTATACAATATGTCATAGTGATATTTTTTTGTTGACTTCACAACCGCATGTGCAAAATTTTTAATGAATTAATTATCGTGTAAAATTATTTATTTTTATATGTTTATATTTAAATTAATCCCCGTCCACATAAACTAAAATATTATATTATTTAAACTTATTTCATATAATCAATTATTTTCAAAATAAATATTGTGTGATTTATATTTCTTATATGAATAAAAACATTAATCTATTCTTCAATATTGAAACATCACATGCAAATATATCTTAAACCTAAATGAAACATTACTTACCACAAATAAATACATTATTCCAATTTAATCCATTCTCTATGTAATTATTTTTCTTCCAGCTATATAGCTATATATTGCAAAAAAAAAAAAAAAATTGCATAATCGTCTATTTCATTGATAATTTTGAAACTTAAAACAATAGTTCTAATAGGAAATTTATCTTACATATTTATATCTATTAGCTTACCTTTATTTTGTAGCCTCTGTTTTTTGTAGTTTTCTTCATTTCCTGGAGAATTTGGTTTCTTACAATTCAACCAGTCTTTGTAAGTACAAAATCATCCATATTGGGATAAAAAAAAATTCATTGCAGCATATTCTGTATACATGCATTGGAAAATTTGGAAAATCAAAACAATATTTCCAAATAGTATTTATTGTGAATTGAATAAAAATCTAAACTTCACACACATACATACATATATATATATATATATATATATATATATATATTTTACTGTATATATAATTAATTATTTGAATTCTAAAGGATTAAAAAATTGTAGTTTGTACTTACCTTTGTTTATATGTTTCAGGTATAAACATGCATCCATCTTCTGTTGACATTCCTCTGCTTCGTCGACTTTATTTTTATTAATTCATCTCTAAGATCGGAATTTGTATAGACATAAAAACTATATTTTTTGTCTTGATCAATTTGTTCAAGAATAATTGTTTTTCTCTGGAGTATGTATTGTTCGAAATATGTATTTGTATGTTAGTAATTTTACAGATGAAGTTATGGTTCATTGATCATTTCTACAAGCAAATGCAGACTTATTTTAATACATTAATTTTTTATCACTCCACGTAGCTTCACAACTTTCTATGTTTCATGATGATGCTACACGTATTCATTACTACTGTGCATTCCATGGCAATTGTTTCATATAAAAAAATATAAAAACATTACTTCTTATACGTATCCTTAATTAATTCAATATCCTAACTATTAATAATTAATTATATATCTTATATAATAAAGAGTAATTAATGAATAATGTGTTATAGTATATATATTTAATTTATTTCGAATATCAATATTTTATCGGTAATTATATAACTATTGATAATACCTCTACATGAAAATAATCTCATGTCCATTCTAGATACAATATAAAATATTCACCGCGTATGTGATAATGATACATAAATAATTAAAGTTTCAATCATTATATATATTAAAAATTCGTTCTGATAAATTAATTAATAAATTAACATATTTTTTTTTGTATAATTTAATTAATAAAATTTTCTATTTATGATTTGTATAATTTGCAAATACTTATAACACTTGATAAATATAAAATTCTAATAAATTCAGGCCGTGCGAAGCACGGGTAGGCGAATACTAGTAAATATATAATACAAGCACATTTTCCTTAAATAGATTTGAGCGGGAACTATTGTGAACCGTTGATCATATTTTCTATATTTGATCTTAAGCGCATATTCTTTTATTTAATTATGAAGGTAGATCAATTAACTTTCCATGATTCTCTACTAATCAGGAATATAATTTGTTCTTGATTAGCTTCTAATTAGGATCAGTTACATTTGTGGCCTATTTAAACTCTTAGATTGTCAACATTTTATCCACAATTTGCGTTTTGCAAATTTGTTGTTCTTATGTATTCTTGTAGATTATACAAAAAAATTATCGAATTTGTAATTATTTTTATGTAGAATATTTTTATTTTAGACAAGAATCTGTAAATTTCATAGAATTTGTAGTAGTTGTTGCGTAGAAAGTTGTTGTTGATATTATTCAGCATAAATGTGTAAATTTCATTTAACCTGTATGATTTCTAGATACCGGCAAAGATGATGGATTACGACAGTGCTCCGTGCAATAGGCAAAGACAACACATTACAGTGGAGCTTTGTGTGATATGCACCAATCAATATCTTTTCCGGTAACCATAGTTTATTTACTAATTTATTTCTTATTTTTGGGCAGCAAATTAGCCCCAAATTCACTATTTGGGCTGCCCCTATTACAATCATGGTTTTTCCGGCAACATCGGTGCACCTCTTTTACAATGATTCTGTGAAGATGTTGGGTTAATAACAAGTCAGTGGCGAAGAAATTAAAAGGACTTGAGTTAGGTTGATAATTTGGAGGCGGTGGTTTTTATTTGGAGTCGGTGGTTTTGATATTTGTAGTCCAACTCTTATGAATTATTATATATTTTAGCAATAATATTTGATTTTTAACTTTAATTATTTTTTCCTAATTTTAAATAATTGTGTACTCATAATGTGTGTTTTTCACGTATGAAACATTAGATTTCTATCAAGTTTACAATTAATTCAATAGCTAAGTCAATGATGGTCTATATAAATATGCAGGAGTTCTTGAATGTCATTTATTGCCATTAGAAAATATTAAAAAAATATAAAAATAATATTAATTGATCCAATGCAAATAATTAATATTATATTGTAATAATTAAATGCATCCGATTAACATGAGTTTACAAAAAATATAGTTATTAAATACGCAAAATGATTGCATCCCGGAGTATATTATGTTAATTTATTGTCAAATTATTCTATTATTTAATTTATATAAACACATCCCATTTTAAAAAAGAAATCACATCCAAGATCAAATACAACAACTTTAGATGTAATCTTTGATAGATTCATAATTTAAAATTTCATAAATATTATTTTATAATAATATTATAGAAAACACATAAACATACATTATGTTTCCAAAATTCTATATTATGTTTGAAACAAAAAGAGAATATAAACGTCATCAATATTAATGTACTCCACCTGTTAATAAGTGTCGTTTTAGAAATTTTTTGACAAAATAAGAATCATGCAATTTTGACATATATATCCTCATATATATATCACTAATTTTTTTCTTTATCATATTCTAATAATTCCTAAAAAAAATTCATTACGTTTTAATAATCTCTAAAAGATTTCTTATAATTTAAATTAAGATTCGGGGTAATTTAGGAAAGAATGTAGAAAAATAACTAAAATGACGATTATTTTGAAATAAAATTTAATCTCTAAAACGACACTTATTTTATAATGGAGGAAGTATTAATTATTCAATAGAAGGTGTCATCATATTTTAATTCAAATTTACTGTTACTCAATAAATGGAAATTTTTATTTGTATTTATTTGCAATTTCTAGCATATCGACAAATTTAAATTTATGTCGTGGAATATATTATCACAAGACGTACATGTTAAATTCTAAAGTAGGTTTTATGTAAAAAATAGTTTATAATAAACTTATCATAAAACTGTCTTAAAGTGTCAAATATTTGATATAGAGTATCAGAAATCTCATCAGGAGTATCAAAAGTTGGGAGTCAAAAAAATCAATAACAATTACAATATAATACCACTGACTTTGACCCCCAACTTTTGATACTCCTGATGAGATTTTTGATACTCTTAATTAAATTTTGATATTTTAAAGTAGTTTTATAATAAGCTTGTGATAAACTATTTTTATATAAAATTTGCCCAAATTTTGTATTTGAACGTATATTTAGCAATCAAGCCTATTAATAATATGATTTAATGTATTAAATAAAATTAATTATACAATCTTCCTGTTGTAAATCTAGAAGATTTATTATTCCAAATCTAGAAGATTTGATGTGGACATTACTTATGGACCAAGAAACCCAACGGGCTTTATATCTTAGACTAGGGTTTTATTCTTATAAATAGATCATTGTATTCATTATTGTAATCACTCTCATACACAAGATCATTAGTGAAACTCCAGGCTTGGATCGCTCTCAGACGTAGTCGTTCCCGACGAATTGGATCAGCACGAAAGTTCTACCTCTCAAAACAAATAAAATCACGTTCCTAAATAAATTATAAAGGTACGAGACCAATCTTCTTAAAGCTTTTTAGAATCGAAAGATTCTGTGCTTCTGTTCGAAATTTGATCGAGTCTCGGTTATTTGTATCTATTTGGCTTAACTCAATTTCAAGTTACACTGTGATACATACGAATTCGTTTTTGGCCTTGACGGTGATAGAGCCTGTCCGTGCTATAATTTGTTTAGGTTAGGTGATAAAGCCTATCCAAACTATGATCTTCTTAGTCATATCATAATTGTGTATAATGCATATCCATGCTATAATTGGTTTTCGCCATATCATTATTGCAACTATTCTCTTTTATCATGGTTTATAATTAATTTAATTCTTTGATGCGAGAATCAATTAAAATCTGTGAGGTTTCATATGTCAACCATGACTACACGGCCGCCGAATGCAGTGCACCCGCCTCTTGGGCCTCTTTGATGATTTACGTTGGGCCTCTTTGATAATTTACCTTGGGCCAGTTTGCCTGAAGCAAACATGAAGATTGTATAATTATTCATTCGTATTAAATTTAAATCATCTCTTGGATTTTACTAACCAATTTTGTGTTGAGCTTTCTTTTGAACTCGATACATGTATGATTGCTCCACCCACTTGTGACGTGTCCAAGGTAATAATTTTTGCCCGAAAATTTTAGAATTAATTTTAAATCCTGAAAATATTTCGTTAAATTGCGTTAATATATATGAAATAATTATTCTTATGATTATTTCCTTTGTCTATTAAATCGTATATTTTCTAGAATTTATTTTCATGTGATTATCTTCCTTAATTGTTTATGCATATTTATGTGATTTAATTATCCTATGTGCATTACTTTTCCGCACATAGTTTATTTCTTTATAGTCCGCATATTATGCCCGGGTAGGCGGCGCCCGATATTTGTCGGACCGTAAATTTATGTTTTGGGTAGACGGCCCCCAATACTTGTATCTATGTGCTCTAGAATAATTAAATAAATCCTTATTTCTCTGTTGTCAATAAATTGGTCACAACT
Source organism: Ballota nigra (assembly GCA_947034835.1). NCBI lineage: Eukaryota > Viridiplantae > Streptophyta > Magnoliopsida > Lamiales > Lamiaceae > Ballota > Ballota nigra. The sequence goes on from OX344721.1 coordinate 45,020,947, forward strand.
CTTACCATGTCACTTTAAAATCGTAATGAAAATATATGATATTACCATGAAAGAATTCGATGAGCTTGCTCTCGATGGTAATAACTACCTGACATGAGATTTTTCTCATGAACCACCTAAGTGAGGAATTCATCATTCAGATCCTCATTCTGGGACCCCGGAATGTTGTGGAACTCCCTGTAGGATCGTTTCCAACAACAAAATGATATACTCTTCCCTCCGGTACAATACGATTGGTTGAGACTCCGTTTCCAAGACCTTAAGTCTATAACGGAGTACAACTCTGCTTTGCACCGTATTGTAACCCAATTGATGCAGAACAATCTGTCAATATTCCACGCTAGCAACCTTATACTCCAGCAGCAGTATAGGGACAATTATATTATTGGTTGCAAACGTGGAAGGGGGAGAGAGTAAGATGATATGGGTTAAAGGCTGAGGTCGTAGTACATCCGGTGGTCACAGAACCTCGAATTTTGCTCTTCATCTGACAAGGTTAAGCAGTCCTGCTACAGATGCGGATGCAGAGGTCATTGGTCTCGCACGTGTCGCACTCCCAATAACTTGGTTGAGGCTTATCAAAAGCAGCAGAAGGACGGCAAGGGGAAGGCCCCTAGAGTCGAATCTCACCATGCCAGACTACCTGAAGCAGACTTTGACCAAGACAACGTCGATCCTCTGGGCATCAAGCTCAAGGACCTTGGAGATGATGAGTGATTTGTGTATTTGATTGTTTTAGTACTTTATATTTGGATCCTTTCTTTCGGATATTTTATTTTATGGATAATGTTATGTTTTAGCCTCGATGTGTTTACCTTAACGCTGTCCATTAAATTTACTTGGATATTTCTTTTCATGGCTAGTAAACATATCAGCTATTAGGTTTGGACTATTTCCTCTGGCATGATGGATTGAGATTATGTTTTATGTTTGGTAGATAGCGCCACCACTCATGCAATCTTAAGAGATAAGAAGTTTTTTCATAACTTGTTAAATCGTAAGGGGAGTATAACTACAATAGCAATGATAGTAGGTTGATAGTGGGGTCCTTAAGAGCTCCCATTGTCCTCCCCGTGGGTACCGAACTCATAATGAATAATGCCTTATTGTTTCCACAGTTTAAGTGTACCCTGCTCAGTTTTAGAGATATTAGGACTAATGAATATCACATTGAAACTGAAACTGAGAAAAATAACGAATACCTTTTGATGACTATTACTCGAGGTAGCTGTAAATAAGTTATAGAAAAACTTCCTTACTTCTCCCCTGGATTGTACTATTTCTACATCCAGCCGTCAAAATCTCCATCTAGCCATGAGTATGAAATTTCATGACCCGAACTTCTTTATATTAAGGCATCAGCGGTTAACTCATCCAGGACAATATATGATACGTAGGATTCTACCTAATTCAATTAGTCATAATAATTCAAATAATAGAATCCTTCCTGTTGATGAACTTATTTGTGATGCATGTCTTAAGGGTAAGTTAATAGTGCGCCCGTCGCGCACTAAAGTTAGACTAGAGTCTCCGGTTTTCCTTGAAGCGAATTCAAGGAGACATTTGTGGACCGATTCACCCAGCATCAGGACCATTTCAGTATTTTATGGTCCTTATTGATGCCTCCACTAGGTGGACATATGCTTATTAGTCGTCTACCCGCAATCAAGCTCTTGTAGAGCTCATTACGAAAACTATCGAGCTTAGAGCTCAATTCCTGGATTATCCAATCAAGTCGATTCGCATGGATAATACAGTTGAGTTCAGCTCGAAGGCCTTTACAGATTACTGTATGGCCCTGGGAATTAGAGTGGAGCATTCGGTCCCCTACGTCTATACCCAAAATGGTCTTGCTGGGGTGCTAATAAAACGTATCAAACTTATCGCGAGACCATTGTTTATGAACTCCAAACTACCCACTTCATGCTGGGGGCATGCAGTCCTACATGCATTGCACTTAATCCAAATTCGTCCAACTGCATATAATGATCATTCCCTCTACAGTTAGTACATGGGAAAAAATCTAGCATTTCCCATCTGCGTATTTTTTGATGTGCGGTATACGTTCCAATAATGATACCAAAGCGGACCTCTATAGGCCCACAAAGGAAACTCGGTATTTACGTCGGATATGACTCTCCATCCATTGTGAAATACCTCGAGCCTTTGTCTGGGGATCAATTAACGGCCCGGTTCGCTGGTTGCACGTTCGATGAAGATTACTTCGCGGCATTAGGGGGAGATCCGAATTCAAAATTGAATGAATACCGGGAGCTTACGTGGAACGTAAGTAATCTTCAGTATCTAGATCCGTTCACTAATCAATCTGAACTAGAAGTTCAGAAGATCATTAACTTGCAAAATTTAGCACATAATCTGCCAGACGCGTTCACTGACCATAGAGGTGTAACTAAATCGCATATACCTGCAGTAAATGCTCCCCAAAGGGTTGAGGTCCCAAGTAAAACGAGTACTCATGCTCCCACACGCCAAAAGCGTAAGAGACCCTCAAGAGATAGTAACACACCTAAACGAAAGACTAGCAAAACTGGTCAGTCGAATGTCCTAGTGATGAAGCACGTGCACAAAATATTCCTTGCACTAGGACCGTGGAACTACCAGACCCAGATACAATGAGAAATGAGGAAGGTCTGATTGACGTAAACATCAAAGTCTCTGTGAATTTCACAGATACGGGAGAAATATGTAATATAAATATTACTGTCGTCGACGACACATTTGCAGCGACATTTGCTCTTTCCATTAACGATCCGGATATGAGAACAATACTATGGAGAGATATAAAGTGAAATGAGAACAATATTATGGAGAGGTATAAAGTGAGGCTTGTAGCTCAAGGGTTTTTCGCAGAGACCCGGGATTGATTTCGATCAAACCTATTCTCCCGTCATGAACTCAATGTCATGGACTCAATAACGTGCTGCTAATTGATATCTTTGGCAGTTAAAATGAATCTCCAAATGAGATTGATTAGGCGTGAAAATGTCATGATTCGTAGCTAGAAATACCCCAATCTTGGTTGAGTTTATAGAGTATTTAGAGTCAATTGAGCATTATTTCTACACATTGATAAATTTGTCTCTTAGATGCTCATAGGTGAATAGAGGACGAAAAACGGAGTTCGTAGGACTTTGAATCGACTCAAACGGATGCCCGGATGAGAAGATATTGAAGAAATACGATTGGTATTAGTGTGGACGAGGAAAAGTATCACTTGGGAGGAGTTAGAAGTCACTCGAGTGACCAGCTCGAGCGCCACCGCTTGAGCGAATCGCTCGAGCGCCCAAAACATGCAGAATGATTTCAGCGCTCGACCAGCTCGAGCGGAACCGCTCGAGCGATTGTGTCATTCGAGCTACACTGCTCGAGCGGGACCGCTCGAGCGTTTTGCTCGAGCGCCCATGGATTTTTGCCTCCGGATGCGTATTTTCGGCCCATTAACTCCCGTTTCGACCCGTGCCTATATATACCTCTTCCAAACGCGTTTTGAAAAAATCCCCGACTTTTAGAAATAATTTTAGACTTAGTTTTTGGAGAGGAAGGAGACAAGCAAGCTTTATTTACGTTTTGTTGAGGTTTATCATACGAATTCTAGTTTCTTTTCAATTCTTAGTTTCTTTTCATTAGTTCATTACTTTGAACACGTTTAAATTTCGTTTTTATCAATTCAAATTTCAGTTCTTCGTATTTATTTTCTTTTAAAACCCTAGTTCATGTTTCGTATTTTCTTAGTGCAATTCATTATGTTTATGTTCGTTGTTTCTTTGTTTGCTTTTATGTTTGTTAAAACCATGTCCGGCTAAAACCCTTGCATGCTTAGGTTAGGATGAACTCGTAGAAGTAGGATGTGGGTACATAATTAGGGTAGTTTGTGACGTTAGTTTTAATTCTCTTAGTTAATGAATTCTTATAATTAATCTGAACTTTACCTTTGAATTTAGTACGAAAGTGTTAGAGAGAGGACGACCGCATCACTCAATAACAACTAGTAGTCTTAACGAGAAGGTTTAGGGAAGGTTAATTCATCTACCGGTTTAGCGAAGGAGGACGACCGCATCACCTTAGTTAAATTAGGGTCTCATTAATTGAGCACAATCCATTAACTTGTTAGTAGATAGTGAAGTCGAGTGTTAGGGTAAAGTATTAGGGTTTAGAATCTTGAGCTTTCACCTTGCATTCTTAGACTTAGGTTAATTCTTGTTTGTCACGATTACTTTGATTATGTACCTGCTCCGTTAGTATACGTAGGGATTCCTATCCTAAGCATCACCATCTCTCATTAGAAAACAACCAGTAGTTAATTCGTTCTTTTTCATTCTTTAGTTAATTAGTTTATTTTAGTCTTTTAATTAATCTTTTCAAAAATCCAAAAACATACACTCATATTAACTACGACGCGTAGATATTCAGGGATTTATTCGCATATACACCATCTCTTGGGTTCGATAATACTTGGTCCCTATACTTGCCCATACTACAGTGAACCCGTACTCTTGCGGGGTAGCTACTAGTAGAAGCTAGTGTAGTCGCTTCAAGTCAATGGCACCGTTGCCGGGGATGGCGTTGTATGCTTTTGAATAGGACTTGTAGATAGCTTAGTAGTTAGTAGTGGGTGATTTAATTTCTGTTTTTATTTTTATTTTTTTTTATTCAATCGGCAGTTGCGTTTTGACCCTTCTGCTAGTGTGTCAGGTTTATGAAAACACGCTCACAAGGCAATACGAGCGAAGAGAGATTACCTGCAGATCCTGAGACAATAGCCAGAAGGAACCGAGCCTTCGTGAGAAGGATGAACGCTGCCGACTTAGGAAAGGAACCAATGGATATCAATAATGAGTTGGACGATGCTGCCAACAATTTAAATCAGGCAGTAGACCGAGTTGAAGACACTGGAGTTAGTGGTAGCCAAAATCAAATTCCATTAGGGGATAGCCAGAGCTTAAACCCGGATACACAAAACGTAGGGAATCCAGCTCAGAACCTTGTCCATAATCCTCCTAACAACCCTGCTTACCCACAAAACCCAAATAACCCTTTTAACAACCCAGTATACCAACATTACCCATACCCACCTTATCCTTACCCACCATATCCATATCATCCACCTCCTGTCTACAACCAACCACCTGTTTACCAACCACCACCCAACAAGTACCAGTACCTGCTGCTAATCCTCAACACGTTCCTCAGAACGTAGATCATAATATGGCGATTCGAGGGAGGTTTGCAGCACAGCCACAGCGGTACTATGATGGAGTGGCTTTACCTCCTGTTGAGGCGAACAACTTCTCGATATCCCCGGGGATTTTAAAGCTGCTGACCGAGAATCAGTTCAAGGGGGTGATCGGGAAGGAGAATCCTCACACACATCTGAGGAGCTTTCTCATGATAGCCTCAACATTCAATTACAATGGCATGTCTGAAGATGCCAAGAGGCTTAGGCTGTTCCCATTCTCATTGACGGGAATAGCCAAGGAGTGGTACGATAATACGCTCCCGCGGGGAGGTATTACCACTTGGGCCGAGCTCGAGCGTCTGTTCCTCGAGCGATTCTACCCTCCATCTAGGACGATCAAGGCTAGAATTGAGATCTCGTCCTTTCGCCAGAAGTCTGGAGAGGATTTACGCCAAGCGTGGGAGAGATACTCAAACATGCTGATTGAGTGCCCGCAGCACGGGTACAATGAGGGAGACATTGTGGCGTTCTTCTATAGTGGTGCCAACAAGACGGGGCAAGACCATTTAGACGCTTGTGTGGGTGGAGCATTCCTCAATCAAGGCATAGAGAGGTGTAGAGAGATCGTTGACAACATTGTCACGAATGCCGGTGCTTGGAGTGGAGATGCAGATTTTCAGAGGGTGCATCAGGTTGAAGAGGGAGAAGGAACGAGAAGGCTATTGATGGCCATGATGGAGAAGATAAACAACCTCGAGTTGGGGAAAAGTTTGGGTGGAGAGCATGCAGTAGAGAATGAGAGAGTAGACCAACCAAGTGGACAGCAAAATGTAGCCAATTACATGGGAGGCCCGTATTACAATCAGAATGGCTACCAAGGTGGAAATCAGTATGGAAGACCTTCTTATGGCCAACCATTTGTACCTCCAGGCCCACAGCCACTTCAAAATCAATGGAGGAACACACAAGGAGTTCAAGGAGGCCAGCAGCCTCCTCAAAACACATGGAGGAAGAATGATAATTTTTCTTATGCTAACCCAAAAGCTGGTGTTACTGTTCCTGCAGGTGTTGCTCCGGGGTCTAAACCTCCTGGTGGAGAAGGCGGTGCATCAACCGAGGAGATGTTGAGAGCGATCCTTCAGAAGGTGGAGGAAGGGAGCAAGCGGTTGTCATCCTTGGAGTACGATGTGAAGGAGTTGCATAAGAAGGGTGATCAACGTGATCAAGAGTTCCAGAAGATGAACGTTGAGTGGACTAGAACTCAACAAGAGAACAATCGAAGGTTCACCTCTTTAGAGCTCCAGATGAGCCAGATTGCAAAAACAGTGAATAGAATGCCGGAGGGGAACCCGAAAGAGCAGTGCAAGGCGATCCAGCTAAGAAGTGGAACCAACTACGAAGGTCCTCAGATGCCTGCTGATTCTGAGACGCCCCAAGAAGAGATTGAGCCTAAAGGAGATGAAGTTGAGAAGGGGATTGAAAGTGAAGGGATTGAGAAGCATAGAGATATGGATGAGTCCCAGAAGGGGAAAGACTTTGAGGAGATTGAGAGAGTTCCTAAGTGGAAGAAAGCAAAGGAAGCAAGGGAGAAAGTGAAAGAAACAGAAAGAGATGAATGGGGGGTACCCAAATCTGTGATACCCGTCCCGTATCCACAGCGCTTCATGAAAAAGAAGCTTGATGAAAAATTTGCAAAATTTCTTGATGTTTTTAAACAATTGCATATTAATATTCCTTTTTATGATGCTTTGGAACAGATGCCGCATTATGCAAAGTTTCTGAAGGACTTGATTGCAAAAAGGCGGCGAGTGGATGAGCCGAAGTTGGTGCAGCTGAACCACGAGGTGAGTGCATTAGTGCACAAGGCGCTTCCACCGAAGCTGAAGGATCCCGGGAGCTTCACCATTCTTTGTGACATTGGGAACGGGATCAAGAAAGGAGCGCTATGTGATTTAGGGGCGAGCATCAATCTCATGCCGTTGTCGCTTTTCAAGAAGTTGGAAGGTGGTGAACTTCAACCCACAATGATGATGCTTCAACTAGCCGACCGGTCTATTACTCGACCTCAAGGTGTGGTTGAAGACGTCCTAGTGAGAGTTGGAGATCACATTTTTCCAGCTGACTTTGTAGTGCTAGAGATGGAGGAAGATGAGCACGTGCCCCTGATTTTGGGAAGACCGTTCTTAGCTACGGCGGGGATGGTGCTAGACGTGGCGAATGGGAAGATCACGTTGAAGGTTGATGATCAAGAAGTGAAGATCTCCCTATATGAAGCCATGAAGCACCCGAAGGAGGATGAGAGCTTGTATTGCATGGATGCCATTGATCCTCGAGTTGAAGACACACATTCTCTCCCGAATCCCTCTCATATTCATGAATTTTATAATCCTTCACTCAATTACTTAACCCATGAGCGTTATGATCTTGATTATTTTGATAGGGATAAAGTGAAGAAGTTGAAGGATGAAGAGGTGAAGAAAGTGGACATGGTCCAGTTAGAAGGGAAAGGAGGAGTTAAGAAGAAAAAGTCCAAACTCAAGAAATTGTTTAGTAAGACTCCTCCAGATAAAGGCAAGAAGGAGTTGAGACCCATAACACTTGGGAATGAAAAAAAAGCAAAAGGGCTCATGATGGTGGGGCATCAAGGAAAGGAGTTCAAACACCACTCTTATGAGAGTGGGGGAGGTAAATTTGAGTATGATGTCCCATAAGCTCCTTTGAGCTTGGTCCGGCATGAGGACCTTAAAAATAGTGTCTTTTTATTTGCTTTCATTTATTTTTAGTGTCTTTTTATATTATTAGGGAGTATTTTGAGTCGGATGTTTAACCTCGTATTTGAGTAAGTTGCTTGTAGGCTTGTCTCTAAAGGAGTAAAGGTATCAAAGAAGTGGAGATTGAAGGAACCAACTTGAGACACGGGAATGTGCAAAGCTATTGAGAGAAATTGAATTATTTGGTTGAGGTAACCCACAACCCCAAACTTAGACCTCTAGCAAGGTCGAAGTTTGGGGGGGTGGAGATTTTTATGTTTCTTGTTACATTGCACATGCATGCACGCCCTTATCTTTGAGTTGAGTTTGATTGATTATTAGATTGTTGAGATACTCCTTGGGGTGATTTTGATTTGACTCGCTATTGCATATTTTATGTCTATCAATCATCTTATGCTTGTTGATTGCTATCTTTGAGTATGATTTGATGAGTAGAGTGAGTTGTAAGAGTGAGTTAGAAATTCTTTTGTGTGAGTGTTTGAGTTTGAGCTGATTAGGGAGAGAACCCGTATGCTTGTGAATTTTTCTTTTGAATACTTGTGTGATGAGAGTGAGAATGCACTAGGACTAGCATGGATGTGAAAGCCGTGAGCTTTTGAGCCTTATGAGATTTTAATGCATGATTTAATCTCTTCGTTTGTGAGTGAATCATCACCTTAGAGGATGCTAGAACTTGTGTGTGCTCTTGCTCCTTGATTGTGTCTAGTTTGAAATGCCGAATGTGATCTTAGGCCATCTTTGATTTGAATGAGTCACTTAGCCAAAAAAAATTTCCTTACCATTGATATTTGTCCCTTGTTAGCCCCTTTGAGCCTAAAGCCTATTTTATTTGCTAGCACATATGAACACTATTCCAATTCCTAAGCCTTTTTGTCCCAATTTGAGTGGAGAATAGGAAAGTGTGAATGTGAAGGGAGTGAATTGAGTTGAAAAAGGAAAAGGTTGTTTGTTGAGTAAAGATGAGAAGAAGGTGTGATGAAGTTATGAGATGTGGGAAAAAGAGAAAAAAAAATTAAGAATGAGCAAAAGAAAAAAATTAGCTCATGTGTTTGTGCGAAAAAGAAAAAAAGTGAAGTGATTGAAAAAAAAAGTGAAAAGAGAAAGAAAAAAAAATTGAAGTGTTGAGAGAAGTGGAATTGAAAGAGTGTTGATTGAATATGTTTGAAGTAGTCTGTTCCTAATCTCGAAGTGCCAAAGTTTGATTTTCTATTCTCCATTCACTTGAGTCACTTCACCATATTGTTATCCCACCTGTCCAAAGAGCCTACATTACAACCTTGAGAAAAGTCCTTTTTGATTCGGCATTGAATTCTAGAGTATGGTCGGAGTTGAGAGTGCTTACAAGCCTATGGTTGCCGATATGAGTGATTGATTGTTTGAGTGAGTCCCTTAATCATTGATATACACTTGTGAGGGAGTGAAACACATCGTTGAGTGCACATCCATGCTTGATCTTGGTGTTTCTTATTATTGTTGCATGAGTACGAAAAAAGAAAGTGAGTGAGTATAGGGTGATTGACTTTTGAAGCTTGAGTTCATTAGCTTGCATGATTGATTTGTTTTACTCATTCCTAACAATTTCACTTGACTTATTCTTTCATTGCTTGAGGACAAGCAATATGGTAAGTTTGGGGGGGTTGATTAGGCGTGAAATTGTCATGATTCGTAGCTAGAAATACCCCAATCTTGGTCGAGTTTATAGAGTATTTAGAGTCAATTGAGCATTATTTCGTAGGACTTTGAATCGACTCAAACGGATGCCCGGATGAGAAGATATTGAAGAAATACGATTGGTATTAGTGTGGACGAGGAAAAGTATCACTTGGGAGGAGTTAGAAGTCACTCGAGTGACCAGCTCGAGCGCCACCGCTCGAGCGCCCAAAACATGCAGAATTATTTCAGCGCTCGACCAGCTCGAGCGGAACCGCTCGAGCGATTGTGTCATTCGAGCTACACTGCTCGAGCGGGACCGCTCGAGCGTTTTGCTCGAGCGCCCATGGATTTTTGCCTCCGAATGCGTATTTTCGGCCCATTAACTCCCGTTTCGACCCGTGCCTATATATACCTCTTCCAAACACGTTTTGAAAAAATCCCCGACTTTTAGAAATAATCTTAGACTTAGTTTTTGGAGAGGAAGGAGACAAGCAAGCTTTATTTACGTTTTGTTGAGGTTTATCATACGAATTCTAGTTTCTTTTCAATTCTTAGTTTCTTTTCATTAGTTCATTACTTTGAACACGTTTAAATTTCGTTTTTATCAATTCAAATTTCAGTTCTTCGTATTTATTTTCTTTTAAAACCCTAGTTCATGTTTCGTATTTTCTTAGTGCAATTCATTATGTTTATGTTCGTTGTTTCTTCGTTTGCTTTTATGTTTGTTAAAACCATGTCCGGCTAAAACCCTTGCATGCTTAGGTTAGGATGAACTCGTAGAAGTAGGATGTGGGTACATAATTAGGGTAGTTTGTGACGTTAGTTTTAATTCTCTTAGTTAATGAATTCTTATAATTAATCTGAACTTTACCTTTGAATTTAGTACGAAAGTGTTAGAGAGAGGACGACCGCATCACTCAATAACAACTAGTAGTCTTAACGAGAAGGTTTAGGGAAGGTTAATTCATCTACCGGTTTAGCGAAGGAGGACGACCGCATCACCTTAGTTAAATTAGGGTCTCATTAATTGAGCACAATCCATTAACTTGTTAGTAGATAGTGAAGTCGAGTGTTAGGGTAAAGTATTAGGGTTTAGAATCTTGAGCTTTCACCTTGCATTCTTAGACTTAGGTTAATTCTTGTTTGTCACGATTACTTTGATTATGTACCTGCTCCGTTAGTATACGTAGGGATTCCTATCCTAAGCATCACCATCTCTCATTAGAAAACAACCAGTAGTTAATTCGTTCTTTTTCATTCTTTAGTTAATTAGTTTATTTTAGTCTTTTAATTAATCTTTTCAAAAATCCAAAAACATACACTCATATTAACTACGACGCGTAGATATTCAGGGATCTATTCGCATATACACCATCTCTTGGGTTCGATAATACTTGGTCCCTATACTTGCCCATACTACAGTGAACCCGTACTCTTGCGGGGTAGCTACTAGTAGAAGCTAGTGTAGTCGCTTCAAGTCAGAGATCAATGGACGTAGTAACCGCGTACTTATATGGATCACTAGATGCCGACATTTACATGAAAATTCCCGATGGATTTGACATTCCTCAAATGAGGGATGATGAAAACCGCAGTATGTATAACATACAACTGCAAAAGTCGTTGTACGGCTTGAAGCAATCGGGCCTCCGACTTAGTGAATTCCTTTAGAAGAAGGGATACACATTCGATAAAGTTTTCCCATGCGTATTCACGAAGAAATCGCAAGATGGTTTTTGCATCATATCCGTCTATGTTGAAGACCTAAACATAATCGAAACATGCAAAGAGATTGAAGAAGCCAGTTCAATCTTGAAAGCTGAATTCGAAATGAAGTCCTTGAGTAAAACCAAGTACTGCATCGGCTTGCAGATCGAGCACCCCCCAGAAGGAATACTTATTCATCAGTCGATCTACATAAAGAAGGTATTGGAGAGATTTCACATGGATAAATCTCATCCACTTAGCACCCCTATGGTTGTTCAATCCCTCGAAGTGGATAAGGACCCATTTAGACCAAGAGAAGATTCAGAAGAAAATTTGGGACCAGAAGTTCCTTATCTTAGCGATGCTGGAGCTTTGCTCTATCTCGCAAGTTGCACTCGGTCGGACATTGCATTTTCTGTCAATTTGCTTGCGAGATATAGCGCTTCTCCTACAAGGAGATATTGGAATGGTGTTAAGCATGTTCTACGATACCTCCAAGGGTCTCAAGATCTTAAACTGTTTTATCGTAAGAACCAAGACAAAACCTTAGTAGGTTATGCGGATGCTGGCTATTTGTCCCCACAACGCCATATCCCAGACTGGTTACGTTTTTCTCTGTGGTGATACCGCGATCTCATGGAGATCGGTTAAACAATCCATGGTTACCACGTATTCAAACCACTCAGAGATAATAGCTTTATTTGAAGCCGCACGAGAATGTGTTTGGTAAAGGTCCTTGGTAAAATACATTGGTGACTCGTGTGGTATTGCTAAAGGCGATACACCTCCCACCGTTATATTTGAAGACAATTTTGCTTGCACCGCACAAATGAGTAATGGGTACGTCAAGGGAAACCTGACGAAACTTATCTCACCTAAGTTTTTCTACCTATACGAACTCCAGAAGAGTGACGTGATTACCATTCAAAAGTGCAATCTAGTAACAATCTAGCAGATCTGTTTACTAAATCCTTACCTACCTCTACTTTTGAAAAGTACGTTCGTGGTATTGGGATGCAAAGACTTAAAGTGTTGTTGTCTTCAGGGGGAGCGGTAACCCCAAAATAAATCTTGAAGATTTAGATCTAGAAGACCAATTACATTCCTCCCTAACTTATTATTTGACCGATACCTAGCATGTGGAGTTTTTATGACAAGACATTTATGTTATGTCGTAATGTCCAATGGAGAGTGTTGTAAATCTAGAAGATTTATTATTCCAAATCTAGAAGATTTGATATGGACATTACTTATGGACCAAGAAACCCAACGAGCTTTATATCTTATAAATAGATCATTGTATTCATTATTGTAATCACTCTCATACACAAGATCATTAGTGAAACTTCTGGCTTGGATCGCCCCCAGACGTAGTCGTTCCCGACGAACTGGGTCAACAAATGTTGTCTCTTTAATTTACACACTTATTTACAACACTTCCATTTAATAAATTAATAGCATCTTGATATTTGTAATTTGGTCAATTTTAATTGATTGAGATTATCTACTTTTCCGTTATAACAATGCACAATTTAATATTTTATATTATGTGTAAGTCTCTTGTGCATCTGGTGCATTCACTCAACAGTTAATGTTGTTTATATTAAAAATGTGGGTTGATTACATTGAAAAGTTTTCAATATTATTGATTTTCTATGTGTAAATTTTTCAGTGTAATCAACTCACACTTTTCAGTGTAATCAACCCACACTTTTCAGTATAAACAATCTCAATTTTTAAGTAAGTGCACCGTGCACTACGTGTATATAAGACCTTGACTTTAAATTATACTCCCACCGGTACAATATTAATAGTCATATTTTTGGACTGTTATTTTTTGTAAGTTGGAGGAGGGTATTATGAGGTATTGTAAGGTCCATTTATGAATAAATGGTTGTTTATAAAAAAATATATCACCTTATGATGATAATCTAAGTTATACCATAAATATAAATGTATACTTTAACTCCGACATAATTTATAATGAATACTACTTATTTTATTATTTTTTTATATTGCTTTAGATGATATAATCATATATTGGTTTATAATGTATCGAAAGAAAAAATATTTACTTTCCAAATCATTAGGTAAAATTACTGTTTGTTAGCCAATTTTATTTGAAAGTTATTTTTTTTTACAGCAATTTGAAAGTCATTTTTATAATCACATTAACATGAAGTATTAATTATTCCAATTAAATATTATATTTAATTCAGTACAAAATGGGGCAGATAAGCCCCCCCCCCCCCCCCCCCCCCCACACACACACACACACACATATACATATATTATTGTGATTCACTAATTAGGTTTGATGGTTATGTTTATTGTTAAGTTTAACTAAGAATTTGATTCTTTGTTTGAAATGGGTTGTATTACGTGAACTCATTTTTTTAAGTATCACTATTATGTATACACACTATTACTATTGTGTATATTCACTATCACTATTTAAAAAATGTTGTATTTCACTAATTAATTATAAATATATATTGGATATGTTTGATGATTATGTTTATTTTTAAGTTTTACTGATAATTTGATTCTTTGCTTGAAATGGGTTGTATTATAACTAAAATTTGTGTGAACTCGAATTCACGTATGTGAACTCATCTTTTTAAGTATCAGTATCATATTTTACACACTATCACCATCATGCATATGAACTGTCACTGTTTAAAATATTTTGGCTGAAAGTTAGATTGATCATGTAGAATATCATGTTGAAAGAAAATTAAAACCAGTGAATTTGGTAAACATTGAGCTTTTAAAAAATGCAATAATATTGGCTTTAAACACCGTCCGGTGAGATTCATATTTTTTTTTATGCACTTCTATTTTATAATTTTTTATTAAAACTATAAATTTAATATGTTTTTGCCTTTTTTTTTTAACATATATTAGTGTCGGGTATGAAGCTTTTTGGAGAAGAATTGAGTTTTATAATATAAATGTATCTTAGAATTGAAGAATTGTTCTTGATTTATTCTGAATCCAAATTTAGTGGTCACACGAATTGTCACATGTTATATCTCACTAAAACTTGGTATAAATGTGTTAGAAGTGTTGGATTGCACGTAGAAATAATTTTTTTTATGAAGTATAATGGTTTGTTGTTGCAGTAAGAATGATTTTCTTTGTTTGTGTTCTAAGGTTGAATGCTTGATGTTAATCTTTTATATTAAGTCACTTTGTTGATTATTTTATTTGTATTTTTTTAACGCCAACATAATATTTTGTTATTGTATCGAAGATTTGAATTTAGTGATTTATATAATGAAATAAAGTGTTTATTTCTTTTTGTCATAATTTTTTATTTAATTTAATTTTTATTTTTTTACCATTATTAATATAAAGTTGATATTTGAAAATTTTAAAAATGACATTGACTTTATTATTATGTAACTGTTTGTAAAATAAACAAATTTATTTTCATTTTTTTATTATTAAATCTAATAGTGAAATTATTTATAAATAAATTTAATGCAGAGACGCAACAATCTACATCCATTTTTTTACTAATTTCACCCACCTTATTATATATTTTTTAGGGCTAATTGTAAAAAAGATCACGAACTTTATTGTATTTATCAATTACAAGATGAACTTTTAAAGTTTGCAATTCGATGCACGAACTAATTTATTATTGCAATTCGATACATGGTGTGAATTTTCAGCGCTATGTAAGCGTACGTGGCAGCCGGAGCCAACACCAAAGATGTGTCATATGCCGCGTCAAATGTCAAATCCACAAATTTTTATTATTTTTAATATTTCAAAAAATTCTTTTATAATATATTGCTCAAACACATTTAATAATGAATTATAAATGTTGACACTTTCTAGTTTATGTAAAAAAAAGTATTTCATGACATACAAATTTGTACAAATATTATAAAATAATATTTTTTTACTATCTTTCACTATTATTAAACCGTGTTTTAGAAATTTTTTATAACAAATTTTTTTGAAGTTTAAAAAAAATATGTTTTCTTCTAGATTTAACCTTTGATGTAGCGTATGACGTGTTTTTTGTGGCAGCTTCGACTGTCACGTTGTGTTAGTATCGCAAAAAAAAAAAAAAAAAAAAAATTACACCATGTATAGAGTAACCCCAAAAATTTACACCATTTATAAAATTGCAATAATAAATTAGTTCGTGCATCAAATTGCAAACTTTAAAAGTTCATGTTGTAATTGATAAAAACTATAAAGTTCGTGATTTTTTTTACAATTAACCCTATTTTTTATAAATATATACCCACAATAAAATTAAAATTTTATTCCAAGTATAATAATACCTACACCCACATTTATAAAAATCTTTTATACAACCCTTTTTCAATTTCAATACAATCACCAAACGTACCCACTTTATTAACAATTATCTTTTAATTTGTTCTATTAATGTTCTAATTATTGATTATTAAAAATATATTTTAATGTCTTCAGTGGTTATCCAATATTATATAAATAATTTTAAATTCTACATGTTTAGGTTATATTGCAACTTATTTCAAACACACAATTTGATTAAGATGAGTTGATAATAAAAATTATAAAACAATTCATTATTCTAAATAAATATTAATCTTATAATAAAACAAATATTATTTTCATGTTACACTTATATATAATCAAATATTCTTTTCATGTTACACTTATATATAATTGGAAAAAGTTGTATAGTAAATTTTGTGCTAAAACTTAGTGTGAAGAAATTGTAACATCTGTAAAATATAAAACAAAAAAATATAAATAATTATATTGATAAATTTAAATACAGCTACGTTGTAATGTTTGTGTGATATGTTCAATTTATATCATACCCCAGGAGTAAATTTTATATGAAAATGATTAATTATACACTTATCATAAAACTATTTTAAAGTGTTATTATAAATAAAATATAAAAATAGAACGAGAAGTAATGTCCAAGAATTTTTTCAGTTATATTAAAAAAAAAAATTGCATTTTTTTTAGTTTTATAATTAAAATGTGTTCATTATTATAGTTTAAACAATATAACAAATTCCGGTCGTGCGAAGCACGAGATTTACTATCACTAGTATGTTTTAATTGTATTAGTATTCTTTCTTCTTTTCCTCTCACATGGGTCAAATTAAGAATCTCACAATAAATTCAAGATAAATTCTTTGTAAATTTTATTTATATTATAAAATTGAATTTAAGGAAGACTCTTATAAAACTAGAATCTTACTATTTATACACACAATCACACCGATTATGTAAATAAATACTACGGTATTAATTTATAAATAAAATTATATATATTATTGAATAAATATTACTTTATGTATAGAATATATATAATAGTATTAATTTTATATTGTAAATAAAATTTCCACGTGATAATATAAATTCAAATCTCATTGGGCACTATCTTTTGGTTGAAGTGTTGAACCCGCTGCAAATTAATTATGTTTCAATTAGAAGTGAAATGGAACTTAAAAAAAAAAAAAGCGAAATGGAACTGAAAAGTAGCAAATTTAATTAGATGTAATTGATTGTTATGTTTTTGTTTTAGTAAAATAACCTATTTTTATTAAAAGAACGGAAATGGAATCGTAACATAGCATATTCTTAATCTTTTAAGTCTAGTCGCACACAAAACAATCATGGCAATTCATTTAAATTTTTTAAAAAATGGCCACAAGTATCCACTAATTAAATGATTTTTTTTATAGGACTAACTAAATGATTTTAAATTATTAGTCCTGGAATATTTTTTATATTCGAGCAATATATATAACATTACATGATGAATATTAGACAACTGGGATCTTCCACTATGATTGACGTATAAAATTTAAAAATAATTATTTAATGAATTACTATAATATTGGATCCATGTTGAAAATTTAGCAGAAATACCAGCGGAACATGGGGATAAAAATTGTTACGTTTATATCATGTGGATTGTTGATATCATACGATGCTAGGTGTCATGCACCGAACCGTACGCTGATCGTGTTAAGTGAGAGATTGTAGTACTTGGAGTATGAATGGATCATTCCAGAAATTGTGAAATTTTGGGGACCATCAATTATATGTGCATATGTAAGGTCCCTTTACAAGGATTTTTTAATATTTCATGTAAAATTAAATTTTAAATTATAATTGATATTTGATTAAAATATTATTATATAGTTATTCTAAAACTTAAATAATATTAATATGCAAATGAATTTGATATATTAGACATTTTCTTTCTGTACTTTAATTTTATACATGGACATTTTCATTCGCTACTTACAAAAAATTTACTTACAAAATTTTGTAGTGGGAATTGTCAATGAAATTGCCTAATTTTTTTTTTTCTAATTATACAGACATTTTCATTCTTTACTTACAAAAAATTTATCTACGAAATATTCGTAGATAAATTGTTTGTGGGTAAATTTTTGTAAGCAAATTGCTTGTGGGCAAATTATAATTTAATATGATCACGTGGAGAAAAATCTAATACACTTTGATAGACAAAAGTTAAATGAAATAATTTTCTAAAATATGTAGGTAGTTATGTATTGGTTTAGTTGGTAAGTATGCTAATTATTATATAGATCAGGCGGAGAAACATCTAATACACCTTTATAACAAATGTTAAATATAATAGTTTTCCAAAATATGTAAGTAGTTATGTATTGATTTATTTGGTAAGTATATATTTATTAGGCTAGAGGTCTAAGTTTCGAATCCTTACTAATACATTTTCTTAGAAAAATTAGTATATAATGTTAAGATGATACTAACCACTTCATACACAAACTAAAAAAAAAAAACTTCAATTTATAATTGCCACGTATGCACAAATATGTGTATTGACTTCATAATGAGACAACATGTGTCAATAAAAAACACAAAAACATCGACACAAAAGCAAATACATCAAAATCGACACATAAACAAAACTCACTAAAACTCGACATATAAGCAAATAAAATTCCTTATTAGTATATAAAGGGATGTTCAAGAGATCTTTAAATTATTAAATTTTACTTTGAACGGACGTTCTTGAACTAATTTTTGTTTTAAAAATCCTTAAATGGTACTCCCTCCGTCCCCGAGTAAATTTCTCGTTTCTTTTTGTTGAATGGTTTAAGAAAATGTATTTATTTATTAATATATGGTGGGTCACATGTTGACTTTTGGGATAAAGTAATGAATAGTGTTGAAAAGTGAATTGAATGAGTGACACTTTAGTAATATTGTATGAATTTAAAGGTTAAAGTTTATATATAGTGGAGTGTTGTTTTTGCCATTTATGGAATGAGAAATTTACTGGGGGACGGCCCGAAAAGAAAAGTGAGAAGTTTACTCAGGGACGGAGGGAATATATTTTTGTTTTATTAAACTCCTAAATTATTTTTTATTCCATTTTTAAAAAAATATATAATTCATGTTTGGTGTGTTGTCGCAGATAACCTGCCTTAACGAATCTAATAATGTAGTAGGATAAGTAAGGTGTTAAACCTACGAGAAATAGTGAAATTCAATTGAATAAATCGAATATGAAAATAATTGGGGGGAGGGGGGGTTGTTCCTATAACTACTAATATGCAAGAAATTGACTCTATTCAATTCATACATTAACATACCAAAACAACAGAGCAAACAAACTAGATTATGAAAAAGGGACGTCCGAATCATACAACCTAAACTTCGTTATCCCTAGGGTGATCTGCCCTAGTTACTAATATGGCCGTACAAATATAACAATTACGGATTATATTATGCAATCTAGCTAGAAATTTTTAACAAATAAATCTATCAATTAAAACATGCATAACATAATATCAAATAATGAGGAAGTTAAGATAGAATAAGAAAAAATGTAAATAATTAAAAGAGTCTCAAATTATTCAAGGTTCTGCGTCTCCTCAAACTAGAATACTAAATATTGAAAATTATTCTAAAGTATCTAGGTAAAAGAAAATTAGAAGGTGAGAGAGAGGTTAGAGTAAAAAACTAGAGACTAAGAGGGCGCTTGGTTAACAACTCTTCAATGGTAATGAGAATGAGATTGAAAATTAGTGTAATTAGCATGGTTCATGAGAACAAAATCACTACCTCTCCTCCTAAATAAGGTAATCACTACTCCATTTTGATTACTTTATTCTCTTCCTACAATCATCCTCCCTAATCACTCCATCATTCCTCCACCAACAACTATATGTTGTCAACTTCTATTTCCAAATTGGGGCATGGGACTAGCAATGGTGTCACCATTGGAACACTTCTTCCCATAACATATCATTTTTCTTATAAGGGCATAAATGAAAATAAATTTTCATTCCAATTACTATTGAAGAATTACTAACCAAGCGCCCCCTAAAGAGTATTTATAGATACAGGAGAATTAATGGACCGAACTTTAAATCTCCAAAAAAAATATGATATGATCTTCATGAATTATGGAATTAAAGTATCTAGGTCAAATGAGTCGGGCCAGATAGGCCGGACTTTTTTGGGTCTATATGTTTTCAAGCCTAACCCATACTTACATTCGAGTTGTCAGTGGGCTCAAATTGTCACCTCTACACAAAATCTCTTAGATACAAGTTTCATGGTATAAAATTTATACTATTACATATATTTAGTGATATTATTACATATATTTATTGATATTATTAGACACAATATACAATATTATAATATTAGTGAATAAATTTAATAATATTGATAAATACATACAATAGAATTAAATTCATATTATGAATAAATTTTATAGGAGACTTACTCTTATATATCAACATATATGTATGTATATAATAAGAGTAATAATTTGGACCTCGATAGCAACCTTTTTTTTTATGAAGCCCTATAAAATTATATATAAAATATTTATATACAACTATAGTACAAGTATATAGTTTATACTAATGTTGAGATTAACGAAAAATTCAGCATCGAATTTCATATTAAAACCATCTGTGTGTGTATTATAATATAGTCTTGTTTTCAAGGAAGATAAAAATAGGAAGCACATTAGCCTAGCGGAAGGGTCAATTATGTTGCAACTTTTTAAAAAAATTATTAATCAACGGTGATTTATGATTTACTTAACTTTAAGAAGAAATATATCGATCAAGTTATAGCATGGTATTTATGGGGGATTTAAACCAAATTCGTCCTCTGTCTTTTTACCTTTATCTAAATGGTCATCTATTTATTTACTTCATCAATTTAGTCCTATATTTTTTCAAGTTTCGCCAAAATGGTCATAATTTGGTGAAAAATGATTCTAATTGATTTTTTTTTTCAAGTTTTTTTTATTTGGCAAAGATGCCCACCTAGCGTGCCACATTGAAAAAAAATCACATCATAAGTTTCCCCCGAAAAAACTAGTGTGCATGACTAAAAAGGTGGCATTTTATGTTTTATGCGTTCGATTAGGACCTAATTGGAGAAATGTGAATTGATACGAGACTAAATTGGTAAAGAAAATAATTAATATAGGACCAAAATGGTGAAGTTTTGTACATTTTTAGGCCAATTAGGATCATTTTGGTGAAACTTGAATAGATATAAGACTAAATTGATAAAACAAATAAATAGAGGATCATTTTAATAAAGGTGAAAAGATAGGGGACGGATTTGGTCTAAATCCCGTATTTATTGGTTATTAATGAGATGAATTCTTAGTGATGTATTGTAATTTCCTTAATTTGTTCTTGTTAGCAGTTTGTGATTTGCTTATTAATTAGTTGTTTATTTGAAGTTTCTTCTCTAGAATTATATCACGCTTCCTAAATCTATATCCAGATTCAAATTAAGAATTAAAAATTTAACTCAAAATCCAGTCGGTAATATTAATTAAATCTTAGATTTAATATATATTACACCCTCCGATTCAAAAAGTTTGATGTTTTAGGATTTGTTGTGAGAATTAAGAAGTGATGTATAGTGACTATTATACCCATATGATATATTGATTGAATAGAAATTGATGGAAGGTCAACTAGTTTATTTATGGTGTAAAATTATTAAAAGACAAGGAGAAAATATGAGTGATATTTTAGGGGAATTTAAATAGGGGCATAATAGAAAAATAAGGTGCAAAATACCCTAAAACATCAAATATTTTGAAACAAAAAAAAAATCCTAAAATATCAAACATTTTGAATCGGAGGGAGTATATAATTATTTTTCGCTGCCAAAATTGTATGAGAGATTAGGGTTGTTCATGGAGTTTGGAGATTACCTAATCCATACTAAAATCCGCACCGAAAAAGAACCGAATCGAAAAAATTGTGGACTTTTTTACTTTAACCGTACCGAAACCAAACCAAAGATAATATATTTTTGGTACGGATCTGGATATTACCAAATTAACCGTACCGAAAAACCGAATTTGACCGTACTGAACCATACCATACTGAACTGAACCGAATAACCGAATTAAATATGTATTAAATTTAATTATTTTTTATTTATCAAACATTATTATATCGTTATTGAATTCAACTACAACTATACTATATTACAATTTCTCCTCTCTTTTTTTCAGAATACAAACACTATACGCTCTTCGTCCTATAGTTGTTTTCTACATTACTGTTTGCAAAGGTTTAAAAAAAGTTGTTAATTAATATTTAAAATGATAAAATAGATGATTTTAGTTAGTAGTGTATGGAGAATATAATATTAAAAAATATTGTTGTTGTTTTTTTGCAAAAAATGAATGTAGCAATTGAGTATGAGACATACATTTTCGACAATCTAGAAAACAACTGTAGGATGGAGGGAATATTATTTATCTTATTAAGTTCTTAAAATGTTAATTTATGTTTAGGTGTATAACAAAAATGATTTAAATTAATTTTTTATTCTTTTAATTTCATTTTCATTTATATTCATTTCTTACAAAAACTTGGATATGATGTACCCTGTGTCTGGAATTACGTCAACGCGATTTTAATATTGCAATTTCCAATTACAAGATATTTCAAAAGAACTTTCTAAATATATATTTTATATACTTTATTTTAAACACACTATTGGTGGTGATTTGCATTAATTTTTTAACCATACATTATCATTTAATGTGTTATATTCGAGCTTGTAATGATACATGTTTGATTGTGGTTGAAGTTGTGTAGTATTCGTGTGAGTGTGCATGCATCAATATATTCTTTTTTAAAAATTTATTAAAAAAATGGGTAAAAAAATCCGATTCTCCGCTCCATTCCGTACCGATCCAGTCAGTTTTTAACAGAAAATCCGCTCTGATTCGTACAAAAATATAAAATATTTGTACGGTACCATACCGAAATTTCGGTATGGACACAGACATTCAAATTTTAAAATAATCGAACTTTGGTATAGATAAGGATATTTTCAAATATCCGTTTTGGTTCGTATCGTAAACAATCCCATTAGAGATGGTAAAGCAATTATTTTGAAAATGTTCAATATATTAATTTGAATACATAACTTCATACATTATTTAATGTCAGTTTTGAAAATTGAATTTCTCTTTAAACCAAAAAATAAACGAAACAGCCGACCACAAATTAACTAGGAATGTAATGTATAGTATTACACTTGGAGGAATCGTGTGATGATGTGCAAGTGGAGCAAATTTGGAAAGGGCCCACCCTGCCTAATATGGTATTAGTAATACTTTTTTAAAATACATTGTCCGAAGATGTATCTTAGAAAATTTTCAGTTTAGGACTACGGCAGTACAATAGTTCACCAACTTTACAAGTACTCTTATTTATGAATCTATAGTTGTTGGAAAAAATAATTAAGTGATGTTTATTGACGAAGATGATATATGTTAAATCCATACGAAAATAGTGGCATGAGTTAGACTTATTTTCTAGTGTAGAACTACAATTCTACAATATATATCATGTATAATTTTATTGAGATCCCATGAAAAATTTATACTATCAATGAAATTTATTTTCATAGTCAATGAAATGGACAATTAATGTGGGACAGATGGTTTCTATTGATAGATTTTTAAGAGTTGTGAATAATAATTGTGGCTCCTAATAAATATCACTTTTACGAAAGTTACAAATTTTAAAAATAAACAATTATTTATCAAAGGTTATTTTTTGTATTGATACTAATTAGTATGAGTGGTACACCCATTTCACAACATAACAATCCTCTTCAACTAAGGAACATTACAAATGTTACATATTAAAATAACAACAAGAACACCCCTCAATATTTGAGCATCTATGAAATTCTGTCTCACAAGGAAGAACTCACCCTACAAGAGAACAAAATATGCTTCGTTTTCATTGCATAGAGCACAAAGCTTCTCACCCTCGCTAAGACGCACTTAGAGCTGTTAAATGAAACATGCAAGTTGCTCGTAGGCTCGCCTTATTAAGTTCGATAGTAAATTTTTTTTATAATTTCATTAGGCTTGTTAGCGAGTTGAACCGAACTATATATCTAATTCATTGAAGTTATCGAGCCGAGCTCGGCTTAACTTGACCAGAGCTCGAGTCGAGCTCAAGCATCAAGTACTCGAGCTCGCTCGTCTAGAGTTGTTCCCTGTAGTTTCAAATTATCCCTTGTAGCTAGTCTACTTTTCACCGTCTTCCACTCCGTGAACACCACTCTTTTGGAAGCAAAATAGTTCTATAGATACAATACTTCACTATTACCATAATAACATATCAATTAATGTATTTTATCTACATATTATATGATATTAATTTCTAATCCACTTTAATTTATTTTTTTTAAAAACTGAATCAATTAGATTCATTTATGCAAAATGAATAATTAAATTGTCATTTAATTTAATTAAAATGTGGTTAAACCGATGTTTCGTTAATTGGGGAGAGAGAACAGAAGGTAAGTGAAACTGAAAGCTTGATGAATTATTGGAGTGCATGAGGAATACACTTCTTGACTATGACGGAGTTGCATCCATTATATTTATATTAATATATTAAAAATGAGAGGTAGAGAGAGAAATTTTAGAGAGAGGGGTGAGAGGGTGAGGTTTTGAATAAATGGTAGATTAACGGGATTTAAACCAAATCCGTCCTCTATCTTTTTACCTTTATCAAAATGATCCTCTATTTATTTACTTTATCAATTTAGTCCTGTATCTATTCAAGTTTCGCCAAAATGATCCTAATTGGCCTAAAAATGTACAAAACCTCACCGTTTTGGTCCTATATTCATTTTCTTTACCAATTTAGTCCTGTATCAATTCACATTTCTCCAATTAGGTCCTAATTGAACGCATAAAACATAAAATGCCATATTTTTAATCATGCGCACTAGTTTTTTTGGGGGAAGCCTGTGATGTGGTTTTTTTTTTTTTTTTTCAATGTGGCACTAGCAGTAGCCAACTTTGCATATTGACCCAGTCATTTAACTAGGTTCACATTTTTTTCTAATTTGGTGAAAAATGGTTTTATGCTTTATGCGTTCAACTAGGACCTAGTTGGAGAATGTGAATTGATACAAGACTAAATTGGTAAATAAAATAAATATAGGACCAAAACGGTGAGATTTTGTACATTTTTAGGCCAATTATGATCATTTTGGCGAAACTTGAATAGATACAGGACTAAATTGATAAAACAAATAAATAGAGGACCATTTTGATAAAGGTGAAAAGATAGAGGACGGATTTGGTTTAAATCCCGTAGATTAACCCTTTTCTGAGTGCAATCTGGTGAGGCAAAAATATTTCCTGAATCAAATTACGACAAGGTGGACAAAAGATGCACAGGATAGTTAAACTTAGGAGTAATTCAAACTTTGATGACAGATTTACTACTACCTTTTTCTTCCGTAATTTCCCGGAGAACTGCAGTACTTCAAGGTTGAAGGGGAAATTTAGTGAGATTGACATATTTGTTCCCAAGAAGAGAGATAAGGCAGGCAAAAGGTTTTGGGGTTTTTTTTTTTTTTCCCAAATTTGTTCCTCTTTCATTAATTTTTGGATCCTAAGCTGCAATTTTTTAGAACCAAAACTAGTGTTTATACATTTTGTTGGGACCAAAATTATATTTTCTTCGGAACAAAAAATATAGAAAAAAACCACGGGACAAAAAATATAAGAAATAAGACCATTTTTGCGGACCAACTTTTCACACAAGATCAAAAGTGCAGTTTACACTACGTTTTTAATAATGACGTGTACACATATATAGCGCAGGACAGGGAAGAATCGTGTTTGTATGTTAAGCGGGAGGGGAAGTTAGTGGTTAGTTAGGGCTATCTATCTCTATGAAATTCAAGAACATCACGTGCATGTGTAAACATACAACTAATACGTAATATAATATATTATAAAAGTATATAACTTTGACAATTCAATTAGACTGTGGAGTCAAATTTTTGATAGCAATGGCAGTTTACCTTTCTTCTCCTACCATTCCACCGGCGGATATAATTCAAGAAAACCAGCTCAAGAATCTCCTTCGACCCATTTCTCACGTTCTCCAATATCCAAGAGCTAGCTCGCCATTGGCACAATCCTCCTACCGATCGAGAGGCTTGGATGTATATAAATATAAATTAGTTATGATTTACAACTATATTATATTTATAAATAAAATGAAAAGCTGTAACTAATGTTATGCAAGTTATCGAGTTCTGAGTCTGACACTACTCAAGTTGAATTTCATTCGACAGTCTTTTATTGTGATTTCAGAGGTAGGTAGCGATTTATGTGTTTGATTTTTATCTATCTATCTATCTTATTGAAGAGAACAGAAGACAAGGGAAAGGTTAAATCCGGAGGTTTTCGATGCATGGTTTGTAGTAAGAGAAACAGGTAAATCACTGTATCACCAAGTTTTCTGCTCAAAATCACATACTCCCTCCGTCCCTTATTAACTGTCCCATTTTATCCAAAATGGTGTCCCTTTTTAATTGTCACTCTACTAATACCAATACATATTTTAGCTAATTTTTCCATCATTGCCCCTAATAAATAGTGAAAATAATCAACATATTGTAATAAATAGGGATAATAAATAAGGGTGTAAGTGTCTTTTGATACACTAATAAATGAGAAAATTGGTTTGTGTGAATGGATAAAATGGGACAGATAATAAGGGACGGAGGGAGTACTTAATATCGACGAGTTGTAATGTCTCAGGTATTGTTAGTGATCTTACAATTCAAACATAGGGAGTAGTATTTTGATCTACGTTATCTCATTTCGATAATGTTCATTAGTCCAATTACAAATTTAGAACATTATCTTTAGAAAATTACGACCTTTGACTATAATTTATGGTATTAAACTTATTTCTACAATAATTTAATCTATGTAATATATAATTGAAAATACATTAAATAAAAAATATGTATAGAGTGAAACTGGTTTATACATAAAAAGACTTAATTTGTTTTTACTAAACAACTTAGGCTTTTCAATAAATACAACTAATATTTTTCAGTGAAAATAAATTAATATCATTCATGTATGAATCATATTCATTCTATACTTTCTCTTAAATAAAAAATACGTATTATCTATAATTTAAATACCTCGAACAAAATTAGAATTAAATACAAATAATCTCATAATTTTTTTTTTGACAAAATTGCACCTTATTAGAGGTTAAAACTAAATCTGATAAAAAAAAAACTAATTTTGGAACTAAATTCATTTTATTAAATTGTTATAAGACAATTTGTAATTTAAATTTGTGATAGTGTGTATGTATAATAATGATAGTAAATATTTGTGATAGTGTGTATGTATAATAATAATGATAGTGTGTATGTATATATCATAGTACAATATTTATAATATTTGAAGAAATTGATTTTCTGTCCAATATTCGTACAGGGACCCGTGTGGACGGAAGGCGGCTTCTTTACTTTAGCACGTCTATTTTTCCAATTTAAGCGTAAAAAATGTCAACATACATTTATTTGATTCCGTTTTTTGAAATGTTGAATGAATCTCTACTCAATCATTAGGTGTAATATACACGTGTCAATGGTCGATTTAAATTGCGGGTGTAACAATTCTTTATTCAGAATTATAACTTCCATGCATCAGTAATATTATTGTTTAAAAATAATAATTTTTTTTATAGAATTTAATATTATTATTTAAAAAAAATTAATACTACATAAAAATCTGTGTGGATTTAAGTTCACATAAACTCAATTTCTTCGAATATCATTTATTATTATTATTATTATTATTATTATTATTATTATTATTATTATTATTATTATTATTATTATTATTACTCCCTCCGTCCAATATTAGTAGGCCTACTTTTTGGGCAATTATTTTTTATCATAAGTAGGAGGGTATTATGAGGTATTGTGAGGTTTATTTATCAATAAAGTTATTTTTTATGAAAAATATGAGACTTATATTTTTCATAAACAATAACTTTATTGATAAATAAATCTCACAATACCTCATAATACCCTCCAACTTATGACAAAAAATAATTGCCCAAAAAGTAGGCCTACTAATATTGGACGGAGGGAGTATTATTATTATTATTCTGCATACACACTATTACTGTTTACGAAATCAAAATACTTTTTGTACATTAAAACAATGATAATATATATACGTAATAGTGATAAGTTAAAAAAAGAGTTCTCCGTACAAGAGACATGATCTTAGTACTAAGTATTGTCTAGTGGTGTATGATGTACAATTAGAATTGTTAAGGATTTTATTTAATATTGTTGTAAATCGTAAGCGTAAAATAGAGACGCAAGTTTATTTACCCAGTTCGTCGATAACGAATACGTCTGGGGGCGTACCAAGCCAGGAGTTTTCACTAATATATCTGTGTATGCATATGTACAATACTGAGTACAATGATCTATTTATAATAGATAAAACCTAGTCTAAACCTAAAACCCGTTTAGGTTATATGTCCATTAGTAATGTCCACATCAAATATTCTAGATTTGATATAATAAATCTGTTGGATTTATAACACTTCCCCTTGGACATTACGACATAACATATGTGTCTTGTCATAAAAATGTTGGAGTTATACGTGAAAGTATGCTTTTACTTTGTATAACTCGTGTATCAAACACTTGGTTATGAGAATAATTCTTTTATCGCATATGCTTTAGATATGATTGAATGTTGAATATTTATTGCAAACCGTTCAATATATAGTACATGTTACATTGTAGTTAATGTGGTGATACCCGATCACGGAAGACAACATTAACAGTTTACTTGTAACTAAACGTACAATTTCACGACCCAGGTGGAATTGAACAATCCGCCGTGAAAGTTCGATGTGTAAGGCTCAGATTGGTCTGTCTTGACTAAGAGATTGCACTAGCACATTTAGTATGTGTTGAAGAGGACCTACAACGAGGATAAATTCTTCTGTTCTGAAAGGTGAAGAATTAGACCTCAGTGGTTGTTGATTTCTTAATCTCCGTCACTTAAATAGGACCGTGTGTGCTTAATGGTTACTGCTTTGATTCATGTTGGGTGAGAATCATTGTGACTTCGAACTTTGTGTCTTGGGCAGTAATATTAATCATACGACGGTTGCTAAGATTTAATACGGAGAAACGCGTGCGAGTACGGCTTGTGTGATTAGTCCCCTTGGTGGGCTCAGAAGTTTTATCGTACCAAATCTTGCAAGTGAAGAATCAGTTTCTTCGGTACGGATAATAATGTTGAGCTGTCTTTACTCCAAGGTGAAATATATTAATTAATTTAGAGCTATTCAGAAGCTTGATTAATTAATGGACTTGATAATCTTAAACGCGGAAAATAATAACCGGGAGCCCATATTATCGTAATATGGATTAAGATGGATAGTGCAATATTAATTTATTAGTGGTAATAATTAATATTAATGGGCTGAATTATATTGGGACTCAATATTGAAATTCAGAAGTCCATTAGGAGGTCCAATCTTAATTCTCCTTAAAGACCCCTCAAGTAGCCCATTAAGTAGCCCAATAATGATAAGGTGATTAAAATAAAAAGAAAATAAATATGCTGATTTTTTCTTATATTTTTCAAAAATAGTAATATTAGAAGAGAAAAGATTTTGTTGATTTTCTTGGAAAGATATTATGGAAGATAAGTATTCTTGGAATACAAGATTATCTCATATATTCAAGAAGATCCAAATCTTATGCTTAGATCCTCATAATTTTCGAAAATTACATCCTAAATAGGAGAGTGAGATTTTTGTGGAATATTTTATTATGGAGAAAAGAATATATGAGATATATTCAAGATTTCTTAGAGACTAAGAAAAGATTTTCTCCAGGCCCATAAAATATACAATTTTCGGCCATCACCTCTTATAAATAGGGGATGATTATTTCATCCCCAAGTACATAATTCCATGTGTTGGAAAAATCAAGAGCATAGATATTTTTCTTTTTCCTTAGTTATTTAAATTGTTCGATAGCATCTCCCACTGGTGATCGAACAAGGTGAAAGGGAATACTTGAGAAGGCTTTTGGGTTGATAAAGCGTGTACGTGTTAGTCCCGTTTATTCAAAGGCCAAGTCTACAAGAGGTACGTAAGTCACATAAATTCTTGTTTATTCCGCCTAGATTTTATGTGAATTAATTCAACATGCATGATGATAAATTAGTTGTTGGAATTATTATTTGAATTAATTAGGATTAATTCATGCTAGTAATAATTATATTTAAATTCGTATTTAAATTTCATCCCGAATAGATTCCGGGCACCCCAATTTTCCCAACAACTGGTATCAGAGCCACGGTTTCAGGCTCTGATCTTTAAATTGGAATTTAAATTGTTAAACATTAAATTGAAATTGGATAGTAGAATTGCTAGATCTTTTTTGCAGGTATCCAATTGTCATGGTTTTAATGTTGTTAATTTCATGCGTGTGAATTAATTGTTTTTAATTCGATTCGTTCGAATTCGTTTTTCTCGTGAGAAAATCCACGAGTAGATTAGTTGTTTTTATTTTGATTCGATCATTGTAATAGACTAGACTAGTCTAGATCTAGTATTTATTTTTTTTGTAAAATAAATTGTAATCGGATCGTAACGAAGAACGAAGAATTAAAAACGGCGTACCCGGACGACGCATACAAGCGTGGCGCGTGTATGGACGTAAAATCGTGCAAGGGGTGAAGAAAATGAGAACGAACGGCGAAAACCGGCGCACGGGGTGCACGGCGCACGACCCGCGCGCGACGGGAGGCCGGCGCCGCGCGCGCGCGCGCCTCAGGCGCGGCCTGCAGCGCCTCGGGGCGCTCCGTGCAGCGCTTCGGCGCTTCTGGCCGAGAGGCGCGCGGGCCCACTTCGTGGGCCGATGCTCGCCGTATCTCGGGCCGTGGAATTTTTTTTTGGTTCCATTTTTTTCGTGTGATTTTAAACGTCGTCCCGAACCCCAAACGATGTTGTTTTGATGAAGTGTTGCTGTTCGAGTGGGAGCGTGT
This sequence comes from Ballota nigra, assembly GCA_947034835.1. Lineage (NCBI taxonomy): Eukaryota > Viridiplantae > Streptophyta > Magnoliopsida > Lamiales > Lamiaceae > Ballota > Ballota nigra. The sequence continues at coordinate 45,051,692 of OX344721.1, forward strand.
CGAGACGAACGACGGAAAGCAACAAGGACGGTTTTTTCGCATCAAGACGTGAAGAAATTAAACCGTGACAATTGGATTTGAGTGCTCCAATGTGTTTAATTTTGTTTTGATGGATGTTTTATTTCGTGCACTTATTATTATTTGTTAATATGTGTTTGCATGAATTTAATTGTCCAAGAAAAACCTTACTTTCGAAAATTACTAAGTATGTTTATTTAATCGCAATTTTATTCCGGATATTAAAATTGGATTAATTTGGCCTCCATAATTTATTTATTTGTGAAGTTCTTTTGGAATATATTTCCCCCTCGGATCGGCCAAAAGAACGGATTTCACATGAATAAATTCCGAAAGGATGATTGTGGATTATTACTAGTGGCGGTATTGACCCTCACCCCGAATGGCTTGCTCAAAGCGAAATAATAATCTTGTATTTAATTATGGTTATTACTTAGGCATAGGAAATTGATATTAACTTACTCCCCTCGGAGTCCCTGTCAATTTCTATGTGGTCAAAGTGGGAGCCAACTATTAATTTTGAATTAACGATTTGTAACTTTTAAAGTTTGTGATCCGCTTGAATGTATTTAAATGTATAGACCACCCCTCGTGACACATTTAAATTGTTTCGAGATGTTGGCTGATGCATGATTATATTGTTTTAAGGTTTCAATATAATTGATGTGATCGAATTATGTGATAATTTCGTATTTTTTCTAGATATTAATATGAATGTATGTTTTATTCTCATTTCATCATGTCGCAGCCTTTTAATCCACTGTTTAATATATTTAAAGTTAATAAACTTTTTGGAGAGAATTATATCGATTGGAAATGTAATTTAATTTTTTGTCCTTACTGCACAAAAACACAATTGGGTTATTCATGTTAATATACCCGGCAAGCCTAATGATAAGTCAAGCAATGGGAAAAGAAAGTTTATGATTGGAAGCGTGACAATGAACACATGAAGTGCATCATCTTGACATCTCAGTCTGAGGATTTGAGGCATATTCATGAGGACATTGTATCCGCCGTTGAAATCTTGGAAAACCTTGAAGAGATGTCTTCACATCAAACCCATGACTAATCAGTTCACCAAACATAACTCGGTTAAGTTGGAAATGGTGGAGGGAACGCCCGTGAGGGAGCACGTTCTCGAGATAATGACATACCTTAACAAGTTGGAAGTACTTGGTGCGGATTTTGATTGATTTCATATACCATTTTCTACCGAGAAGCTTTGAGCAGTTTCATCTGAACTGTCAGATGAATGAACGGACAAATCATTTGCCCGAGCTCTTGCAAGCTTTAGTTTCGGTGGAGGTGAAAATGGAGCACCAGTCTAGTGCTATGGTGGCTAATGGTCCGTCTACCTCTTTTGGTCCCAAGGGAGGGAAAAAGAGGAAGAGAACCAAAGGCCGGATCCAAGCAAATCCAATTGTTGCGAAAGACAAATGCAAAGGCTAGCATCGAAGGGGAAGTGTTTTAGTTGCGGTGAGAGAGGACAATGGAGGTCTACATGTTCCAAGCCTAAGAGGCTAGGAAAGTTAGGTAATTCACACACCCTAGTCGTCGAAACTTGTGAAGTGGCGTATGCTGTCTATTCGTGGATAGTGGATACGAGAGCTACTGATCACATTTGTTTCATGGGTTTAAGTTAACCCAACGACTTAACGGAAGTGAGATCCCCATCACATCGGGCAATGCTACGAGAGTGGCAGGTGAAGCAGTGGGAGAAGTGCGCCTATCTTGTGAAGATAGAGTTATGGTCTTGAGAGACGTTCCTCATGTTCCTAGTTTAGAAAGAACTCAACCTTCAGTTTCTAAACTGTTTGAATAGATACTCAGTTTCTTTTAATAAGGATGTTATTATTTCTTGAAACGACGAGTTTATCTGTTCCGGAATTTTAATGGATGATCTTTATACCATTTTTTGGGCACACCACTCACAAAATTGAATCTAATAACACATCGATTATTTCGAGTAATAAAAGAAAGCGTTCTTCGGAGATGAACGAAACACTTCTATGGCATCTTAGACTAGGTCATATTAATCTAAAGCGGATAGAGAGATTGGTGAAAGACGGATCCTTGGAATCATTCCAAGTCGAACCGTTTCCAACTTGTGAATCCTGTTTAGAGGGTAAAATGACCAAGAGGGCATTTGGAGCCAAGGGGAATAGAACCACGGAAGTGTTAGAACTCGTTCATACCGATATGTGTGGTTCAATGACGATCATAGCAAGAAGGGGTATGAGTAAATTGTCTTTTTCAATGATTACTCGAGATATGGATACATCTACCTTATGATGCATAGGGAAAGAAGTATCGAGTTTCTACGATTTGATCGTAGAGGCGAATACCTTAGCGATGAATTCTTGAACTAGCTATCAGACGAAGAGATTGTATCCCTGTTGACCGCACCGGGAACCCCTCAATAGAACGGTGTGGCGGAACGAAGGAGCCAGACTCTTTTAGAAATAGTCAGATCCATGATGAGTTATTCGGATTTACCCAAGTCGTTTTGGGGTAACGCCTTGGAAACAACGACTTACATTCTAAACTTGGTGCCATTCAAATTGGTTCCTAAAACCCCAATGGAATTGTGGACCGGGCGCAAGCCCAGTCTAAGACACTTGCAGATTTGGGGTTGTCCAGCATACGTGCTAGACAAGGAAGCCGGTAAATTGGATCCATGTTCGAAATTAAGGTTGTTTATAGGATATCCCATGAGAACGAAAGGGTGTATGTTCTATAGTCTCAAGGATTAAAAGACCGTGATTAGTTCGCACTTTAAATTATTGGATGAAGACTATATGAACAAAAGAAAGCCCAGAAGTGAGATTACCTTAGACGAGTTAAGAGGGCAAACCCCTATACCAAGTATACAAGATGATATACCACACGTCACACCTTCACAACCGGAACCCCGTCGTAGTGGGAGGATTGCAAGGCAACCCGAGAGATTCATGGGAATTGGAGAATCTTCAGATTTGATTCCCGGCGATGAATCAGACCCATGGACGTACGACGAGGCAATCCAAGACAAAGACGCGGAGGCGTGGCAAACCGCAATGAAAACCGAGGTGGGTTCGATGGATCATAATCAAGTGTGGGAGTTGGTCGAACCACCCAGTGGGGTAGAACCCATTGGATGCAAGTGGGTGTACAAGAGGAAAAGAGGACCGGACGGAAGGGTAGAGACCTTCAAAGCGAGGCTTGTGGCTAAAGGATATACTCAAGGGATCGATTATGAGAAAACCTTTTCGCCTGTAGCTGCTTAAGTCCATCTGTATTCTCTTGTCGATCGCTGCGCACCTAGATTACAAGATCTGGCAAATGGATGTCAAGATAGTTTTCCTTAACGGAAGTCTTGACGGTATCTATATTCAACAGCCCAAAGGTTTTATTGAAAAAGGCCAAGAACACCTCGTTTACAAGCTTAAAAGATCCATTTATGGACTTAAGCAAGCATCGCGTACTTGGAACCAGTGTTTTGATCAAGTGATTAAGTCTTATGGGTTTGATCAAAACGAGTTCAAAAGTTGTGTGTATAAGAAGCGTGACGGAACTGCGGTGGTATTCTTAGTATTACACATAGATGATATTCTGCTCATTGGAAACAATGTAAAGGTATTGTTAGACGTAAGGGTATGACTGTCAAATCAGTTTATATGAAGGACTTAGGGAAAACCGGTCACATCCTTGGGATCAAGATCACTCGAGGTCGCAAGAGAAGGATGTTGGGCTTATCGCAAGTTTCATATAATGGCACTGTTTTGAAGCGATACAACATGCAAGATTCCAAGAAAGGTTTTGTACCTTTAGGCACGGAATCCATCTATCAAAAGAAAGAGGCCCTAAGACGCATATGGAGATAGATGACATGAAAGACGTTCCGTACGTTTCGGACGTAGGAAGTCTTATGTATGCAATGTTGTGTACGAGACCGGATATCTACTTTTGTCTCGGGCATGATGGCAAGATAACAAAGTAACCCCGGGAAAGCACATTAGATTGCAATTAAATGCGTTCTTTAGTTTCTGAAAAGAACTTGGTATGGAATGTTGATTTAACAGTCAGACGGTCTAATTCCCATGGGATACACGGACTCAAATTCCCAATCAGACATAGACTCCAGAATAACTACCTCGGGTAGTGTGTTTTGCATGGGAGAAAGAGCCATGATATGGAGAAGTGATTAGCAGAAATGCATCGCCGATTCGACCATGAAAACTGAATAAGTAACTGCTTATGAAGCAGCGAAAGAAGCGGTTTGGCTCAAGAACTTCTTAGTGGACTTGGACGTTCCAAATTTGCCCGACAAGATAACTGTCTTTTGTGACAATGCCGGAGCAATTGCAAATTCAAAGGAACCGAGAGCCCACAAGGCCAGCAAACACATAGAAAGAAAATACCATCTTATACGAGAAATCGTTAAGAGAGGAGATATAGAGGTGGCAAAGATAGCGTCGGGTGACAACCTAGCCGATCCATTCACAAAGGGTCTGCCTCAGAGTACATTTGAGAGATATGTGGATGGAATGGGAGTCAAGACGATTGCCAATCTGCTTTAAGTATAAGTGGGAGGAATTATTAGGTTAGTGTAGGTTGACATGAGATATCATGTAGAGCTACTACACTAAGACATGCATGATGTATACTAAAAGCAGACTTTAAGTATAAGTGGGAGATTGTTGGAGTTATACGTGAAAGTATACTTTTACTTTGTATAACTCGTGTATCAAACACTTGGTTATGAGAATAATTCTTTTATCGCATATGCTTTAGATATGATTGAATGTTGAATATTTATTGCAAACCGTTCAATATATAGTACATGTTACATTGTAGTTAATGTGGTGATACCCGATCACGGAAGACAACATTAACAGTTTAGTTGTAACTAAACGTACAATTTCACGACCCAGGTGGAATTGAACAATCCGCCGTGAAAGGTCGATGTGTAAGGCTCAGATTGGTCTGTCTTGACTAAGAGATTGCACTAGCACATTTAGTATGTGTTGAAGAGGACCTACAGTGAGGATAAATTCTTCTGTTCTGAAAGGTGAAGAATTAGACCTCAGTGGTTGTTGATTTCTTAATCTCCGTCACTTAAATAGGACCGTGTGTGCTTAATGGTTACTGCTTTGATTCATGTTGGGTGAGAATCATTGTGACTTCGAACTTTGTGTCTTGGGCAGTAATATTAATCATATGACGGTTGCTAAGATTTAATACGGAGAAACGCGTGCGAGTACGGCTTGTGTGATTAGTTCCCTTGGTGGGCTCAGAAGTTTTATCGTACCAAATCTTGCAAGTGAAGAATTAGTTTCTTCGGTACGGATAATAATGTTGAGTTGTCTTTACTCCAAGGTGAAATATATTAATTAATTTAGAGCTATTCAGAAGCTTGATTAATTAATGGACTTGATAATCTTAAATGCGGGAAATAGTAACCGGGAGCCCATATTATCGTAATATGGATTAAGATGGATAGTGCAATATTAATTTATTAGTGGTAATAATTAATATTAATGGGCTGAATTATATTGGGACTCAATATTGAAATTCAGAAGTCCATTAGGAGGTCCAATCTTAATTCTCCTTAAAGGCCCCTCAAATAGCCCAATAATGATAAGGTGATTAAAATAAAAAGAAAATAAATATGCTGATTTTTTCTTATATTTTTCGAAAATAGTAATATTTGGAGAGAAAAGATTTTGTTGATTTTCTTGGAAAGATATTATGAAAGATAAGTATTCTTGGAATACAAGATTATCTCATATATTCAAGAAGATCCAAATCTTATGCTTAGATCCTCATAATTTTTGAAAATTACATCCTAAATAGGAGAGTGAGATTTTTGTGGAATATTTTATTATGGAGAAAATAATATATGAGATATATTCAAGATTTCTTAGAGACTAAGAAAAGATTTTCTCCAGGCCCATAAAATATACAATTTTCGGCCATCACCTCTTATAAATAAGGGATGCTTATTTCATCCCCAAGTACATAATTCCATGTGTTGGAAAAATCAAGAGCATAAATATTTTTCTTTTTCCTTAGTTATTTAAATTGTTCGATAGCATCTCCCACCGGTGATCGAACAAGGTGAAAGGGAATACTTGAGAAGGTTTTTGGGTTGATAAAGCGTGTACGTGTTAGTCCCATTTATTCAAAGGCCAAGTCTACAAGAGGTACGTAAGTCACATAAATTCTTGTTTATTCCGCCTAGATTTTATGTGAATTAATTCAACATGCATGATGATAAATTAGTTGTTGGAATTATTATTTGAATTAATTAGGATTAATTCATGCTAGTAATAATTGTATTTAAATTCGTATTTAAATTTCATCCCGAATAGATTCCGGGCACCCCAATTTTCCCAACAACAAACTCCACATGCTAGGTAGCAACAAAATATTTAGTTAGGGAGGAATGCAATTTATTGATCTTCCGGATCTAATCTTCTGGATTACTTCGAAGTTACCGCTCCCCCTGAAGACAACAACCCTTTGAGCTTTCGCATCCTGATATCATTAACATACTTCTCAAAAGTAGATGTAGGTAGGGACTTAGTGAACAAATCTGCTAGATTGTCACTAGATTGCACCTTTTGTATGGTAATTACGCCACTTTTCTGGAGTTCGTATGGGTAGAAAAACTTTGGTGAAATATGTTTCGTCAGGTTTCCCTTGATGCACCCATTACTCATTTGTGCGATGCAAGCTGCGTTGTCTTCAAATATAACAGTAGGTGATGTATCGCCTTTAGCGATACTACACGAGTCACCAATGTGTTTCACCAAGGATCTCAACCAAACACATTCTCGTGCGGCTTCAAACAAAGCTATAATCTCTTAGTGGTTTGAAGATGTGGTAACCATAGTTTGTTTAACCGATCTCCATGAGATCGCGGTACCACCACAGAGAAAAACGTAATCAGTCTGGGATATGGCATTGTGGGGATCAGACAAATAGCCAGCATCCACGTAACCTACCAAGGTTTTGTCTTGGTACCTTAGGTAAAACAATCCAAGATCTTGAGACCCTTGAAGATACCGTAGAACATGCTTAGCACCATTCTAATGTCTCCTTGTAGGAGAAGTGCTATATCTCGCAAGCAAATTAACTGCAAATGCAATGTCCGGTCTAGTGCAATTTGCGAGATAGAGTAATGCTCCAACAACGCTAAGATAAGGAACTTCTGGCCCCAGAATTTCTTCTGTATCTTCTCTTGGTCTAAATGGGTCCTTATCCACTTTGAGGGATCAGACAACCATATGTGTGCTTAGTGGATGAGATTTATCCATGTGAAATCTCTCCAGTACCTTTTTCACGTAGGTTGACTAATGTATAAGAATTCCTTCTGGGAGATGTTCGATCTGCAGGCCGAGGCAATACTTGGTTTTACCAAAGACTTTTATTTCAAATTCAGCTTTCAAGATTGAACTGGCTTCTTCAATCTCTTTGCATGTTCCGATTATGTTTAGACCATCAACATATACGGATATGATGCAAAAAACACTTTGCAATTTCTTCGTGAATACGCATGGAAAAGCTATATCAATTGTGTATCCCTGCTTTTGGAGGAATTCACTAAGTCGGTTGTACCACATAAGACCTGATTATTTTAGGCCGTATAACGACTTCTGTAGTTTTATGCTATACATACTGCGATTTTCACCATTCCTCATCTGGGGAATCTTGAATCCATCAGGGATTTCCATATAGATGTCGACATCTAGTGATCCGTATAAATATACGGTTACAACGTCCATTAATCTCATCTGGTGATTTAATTTAACTGCCAAAGATATTAAGTAGCGAAACGTTATTGCATCCATTACGGGAGAATAGGTTTGATCGAAATCAATACCGGGTCTCTGCGAAAACCCTTGAGCTACTAGCCTCGCTTTGTATCTCTCCACATCCTACAGAAATAGCGCGCGCGGGTGTACAAAAAATAGAGTCAAATATTTTTCTTTTATTTAGCGATGCGAGCTCTACTTCAATTGTCTCTTTCCATTTTACCCAATCGGAGCGCTTCCGGCACTCAGTGATGGTTTTGAGTTTTGGGTTCTGGATCTAGATTGTTATTTATAATGGAAAGAGCAATTATCGCTGCAAATGGGTCGTCGACGACTTTCTATTATATGTTTCTCCCGTATATATAAAATTCATAGAGACTTCAATGTTTATGTTAACCAGAGCTTCTTCATTTCCCAGTGTATCTAGGTATGCTCGTTCCGCGATTCTAGTTGACTTGGTCGGAGTTTTTCAAAAAATATTTTCTTACTCCCCCGCAAGAGTACGGGATCGTCGTAGTAGTGAAAGTAGACTTGGACTAAGTAGGTATTGAACCCATAGGATTTAGGAGTGCAGTGGAGCCCCAAAGTTGTGCGTCGGCATGGTACTATAGTGACGAGCAAGTTGACATTCAAAAATTAAACTAATGCAAAAATTAAATATAGAAAACAATTAAACTAACTTTCAATTAAGAAAGTGCAAGAGAGAAAAATGCTTCGAGTGTCTTCACAATATAATCCACTAGTGTGTGACAAATTTACAACCTATCATTGCCTTTTTCTAGATGTTTGCTAAGAGCGATCACGAAAATGTGTAGACCAATCCCTTTTGAGGCCTAGGTGAACAACGTGGACTAACTAGCAACTCCTAATTATGCCCCATAAGATCCTAAGATTGTGAATATCTAAAAACACGCTATGCATCTCTAGAATTCCCCCTTCACTAAGTACCCGAATTATCAAATTAAGATACCTAATGTCTAATGATGGAGGATCTAGCAACTGGCCCCCTCTCGGGTAAATCGATTATTGTTTAACTCAAATTAATTAGTCAAAGCTTTCACCTAAATACCAATCATGCATACCAAATTCTCGTTGCAATACACAAAATTAAATACATAAGCTAATAAAATCAACTAATTAATTGAGACATACAACACATCAATAGAAACATTCACATCAAGAAATAAGCATAATCAAAGCTATAAATCCATCAACACACTAATTTCATATATTGATTCAACACTCAAAGCAAAGAAAATTAGCTCATGATTCTAGAAGAGACATCCATGACTAATAAGCTAAAATAACAAATAAAAAAGAAATTACTCATTAAAGCTTGGAATAAAAGAAAGATATCACTCTTGTGATGAAATGGAAATACAAATCTTCAATAGCTTCAATCCTTGCTTGAAATGCAAAAACTACCAATGAAATATTAATCTAATCTAATTTATTCTAAAAATTAAAGGAAAAATGCAAAAGAAAAAAAATGAAAGAAAACTATCTAAGGGATTAGGGTTTTTGGGCTCTTAGTGGTTCATCCTGTGTGTTAAAATCTGAGGAAAGGGTTTATATAGTGGGGGGAAAAGGCTTGAGATGAAATTTGCAATTTAATCCCTCGAAATATGAATTTTCGCATAATTACCCATCTGCTGAGTCAACTCGGTCAAACTCAGCCTCCACTCAGTGAAAATAGGCACAAATGACCTCCAACTAGGCCCAACTCGGTGTGACTCAGTATGACTCGGCGTTTGACTCGGACGAACTCAGTTGACTTGCATATATTCCCTTCGCACGGTTTCATCTCGGTTTGGACAACTGATCTCGGTCGAGACGAATAGGTGTTAACCTGTGATGCACGGATACGTGGATATTTAGAGGTATGCAGTATCCGGTGCGTGGAGGGGGCGGGTGCGGGCGCGATTCGCTTCCGATTCGCACCCGATACGCCATCTGGCGTATCCTCTAAAAAAAAATAAAAAAAATTGGGATACGCAAATCCGACTGCCGGGATTCGCGAATCCGCCTGATTTTCCAAAATTTCTGGGTTGGATGGATTTGAAACAACATCCTCTTCATCATCAAGAGCCCAGTAACTTTGATCTGAAACATCGTTGATCTAAAACATAGCCTCTTTCTTCCTAAAGAAGACGCATGTGTTGGATCTGAATTGACGCCCATTCTTCAACATGAATTCTTGCTGGTATGCCCTTGAGATCTGGGAACCGAACATTCGGGCTTAATTCACACTACTTTTCAATACTCTGAGCTACCCAACGAAGAGAGATAGAAATGAGTGTGTATGTATATTGAGAGATAGAGATAGACTTGACTTGAGAGATGAAAAAAGAGAGAGATGAATGTATGTGTGGGTAGAGAGAGAGGCGTGAGTGGTGTGTGTGTTGTGTGTGGGAATGTGTGCAGATTAATTTTCTAAAAATAAATGAACTAAATCCTAATGGGTGAATTTAAAGAGTTGATCAATTATAATTTATTTATTGGGTGTTAATGATATTTAAATTTATTATTTTATTGATTAATTATATAATTTTCTAAATATTTTCTAAATATTATATATAATAAAATATAAATTAATAGACGTATCATTGCCGAATCGCTGCCTACTATTTTTAAAAATTTGTATCCACGCACCCGCATTGTATCGCTCCCGCACCCGCACCCGCATCGTATCGCTCCCGCACCCGCACCCACGCACCTGTGCAACATAGGTGTTAACCGAGATTTCAGCTACGGCTTTGATGTCTCGGATTGCACGTGAGTGTCTCGGTTTGGCATTAAGGATCTCGGTCGATATGGGCTGTTCTTTCTTTTTACCTTTTGTAATTTCTCGCTCAAATCGCTTTTCCGGCATAGTCGTGCTCTGTATCTCTACTTGGACGGCTTTCAATTTCCGGTGGTTGAGCTTCGTTTTCCGGCAACAGGCGTGAGCTCCATTGCTGGCTTGGGTGGCTTCTGGTTTCCGGCGATTATGATTGAATTCCGGTGGCGAGCTTCAGAGAGGTGGTGGCGGCTTCTTCCGGCGACGCGGTGAGTGGCTCTAATGGCGTGGCAAGCTTGGATTCCGGCGCGGCGGCTGCATTTTAATTCCGGTGTGGCTTCCGTTCTTTTGGGCATTGCGGCTTCTGGTCTGAGGCTTCGAAGCATCTCGGAAGTTCCAGGCGAGTTGCTGCGAATTTCCGGCGATGGTGGCTTTTGGTGTGGAGTGACTCTCTCTCCCCGCAAATTAAAATGGAGTGTGTTTCCTTTTTGATAAAGACGTGGGGTCCGCTGGCTTATTTCTTTCCAACTTTTGGACGTGGGCCCCACATGATGGCTGTCTTTCCTTCTTGAATCACGTGAGTGTGAATCTGCAAATGAATTAAGAAGCCAACTTGGTTGACTATTTCCTTCATGGGCTGCTGAATTTCAAATGGGCCTTCATTTTTCTCCAAATGGGCCGATCACTTAATTAAATGGGCAGCCAAAATTATTATTTCTAGGCACAAATAATTATTTCCTCCCATTTTACTTGATTCACTCACGCTCCCTAATCCCATTCTCCACCCGTTCTTTCGATCATCTTTACAAAATTGAAGGCTCGTATTTTGCTTCTTAAAAATACCTAATTTCCTGCAAAAATAGGAAAAATACACATTTCTCGACTATTAAGCACAAACGACAAATTAATGTAAATAAATGCAAGAAACTCTATAAAATTAGACGAATTAAATGCACGAATTTCAAGCAATTTTCACACTAATCACTAGTGCGTTGAATATTTTGTGCACGTGCTTCATTACTAGGATGCTCGTCTTCTGGACGAATCTCTGCTGGAGACTTTGATGTTTCTAGATGAATCTCTTCTAGAGATTTCACGTTTGACTGACCAGTCTTGCTAGCTTTTTGTTTAGGTGTACTTGTATCGATTGTAGGTCCTTTACGCTTCTGGCGTGTGGGGGCATGTATACTTGATTTACTTGGGACCTCAACCTTTTGGGTTGCATTTACTGCTGGTATATGCGATTTAGTTACACCTCTATGGTCAGTGAGCGCGTCTGGCAGATTGTTTGCTAAATTTTGTAAGTTAATGATCTTCTGAACTTCCAGTTCAGATTGACTAGTGCGTGGATCTAGATACTGAAGATTACTTACGTTCCACGTAAGCTCTCGATATTCATTCAATTTTGAATATGAATCTCCCCCTAATGCCGGGAAGTGATCTTCATCGAACATGCAGCCAGCGAATTGGACCGTTAATTGATCCCCGGACAAAGGTTTAGGTATTTCAGGATGGATGGAGAGTCAAATCCAACGTAAATACCTAGTTTCCTTTGCGGGCCCATAGAGGTAAACTTCGGTAATGTTATCGGAACATACACCGCACATCCAAAAATACGCAGATGGAAGATGCTTGGTTCTTTCCCACACACTAGCTGTAGGGGGGAATGATCATTATATGCAGTTGGACGGATTTGTATCAGGTGTGATGCATGTAGGACTGCATGCCCCCAACATGAAGTGGGTAATTTAGAGTTTATAAGTAATTGCCTAGCGATAAATTTGATACGTTTTATTAGCACTCCAGCAAGACCATTTTGGGTGTGGACGTAGGGGACCGAATGCTCCACTTTAATTCCCAGAGCCATACAGTAATCTATAAAGGTTTTTGAGGTAAACTCAGCAGCATTATCCATGCGAATAGATTTTGTTGGATAATCTGGGAACTGAGCTCGAAGCTCGATAATTTTTGCAATGAGCTTTGCAAAAGTTTGATTGCGGGTAGACAACAAACAGACATATGTCCACCTAGTGGAGGCATCAATTAGGACCATGAAATACCGAAATGGTCCTGATGCTGGATGAATCGGTCCACAAATGTCTCCCAGAATCTGTTCAAGGAAAACCAGAGACTCTAGTCCCACCTTGGTGCGCGATGGGTGCACTATTAATTTACCCTTAGAACATGCATCACATATAAATTCATCAACAGGAGGGATTCTATTATTCAAAATATTATGACCAATGGAATTAGATAGAATTCTATGTATCATAGTTTGTCCTGGATGACCTAACCGTTGATGCCATAATTTAAAAGAGTTCGGGTCGTGAAATTTCATACTCATAGCCAGTTGGAGATTAGACGACCGGATGTAGGAATTGTACAATCCGGAATAGAAGGAGGGAAGTTTTTCAATAACTTGTTTACGACTACCTCGAGTAATAGTTATAAAAAAGGTATTCGTTATTATTCTCAGTTTCAGTTTTAATGTGATAGCCATTATATCTTATATCTTTAAAACTGAGTAGGGTACGCTTCGATTGTGGAAACAATAAAGCATTATCAATTATGAGTTTGGTACCCATGTGAAGGACGATGGAAGCTCTTCCGGAGCCCACTATCATAATATTATCATTGGCTATCGTGGTTACACTCCCCTTTCTTTCTACCATGTTATGTAAATACTTCCTATCTCTTAAGATTGTGTGTGTGGTGGCGCTATCTACCAAACATGAATCACAATTTGTATCCATCATGCCAGAGGGAAAAAGCCCAAACCTAATAGCTAATATGTTTACAAGCCAGGTATAAGAATAGCAATATCCAAATAAATTTAACGGATAGCATATATTGAGGTAAACATATCAAAGCTAAATCATAAATGTCATATCAAACATGAAAATAAAGATATCCGAAAGACAGGATCCAGAAATTAAATGGTCTTAACCAAAACAGAGTACTAAAATGATCAAATACTCAAATCACTCATTATCTCCATAGTCTTTGAGCTCCAAGCCCACAAGATCATCGTTGTCATGGTCGAGTTCTGCTTCAGGCAGGCTGGCATGGTGATATTCGACTTTAGGGGCCTTCCTCTTGTCGTCCTTCTGCTGCTTTTGATAAGCCTCAACCAAATGTTTGGGAGTACGACACGTGCGAGGCCAATGGCCATTGCATCTGCATCTGTAGCAGGACTGCACATTCTCACTACAATTTTTAAAGTGACATGGTGAGTATTGTGACCAATTTATTGACAACTGAGAAATAAGGATTTATTTGATCACTTTCAAGGACATATAAATAATAATTGGGCGCCGTCTACCCACACCATAATTTACGGTCCGACAAGTACTAGGCACCGCCTACCCAGACAAAATATGCGGACTATAAAATAAGGACTATGTGCAAAAGTAATAATGTAAATTTAATTTACATAAATAGGTATACAAGTAGGAGCAACTATTCAAATTCAATTTTTTTTAGTCAAAGCTCATGTTTGTTTCAGGCAAACTTGTATACGAAAATTCAGGGCTTTTGTTTGAGTGAATTAAATTAGCAGAAGACACACAAAGATTTTCATATAAATCCTAATTTTTCTACAGCAAATAATTCATAAGCATGTGATGCGGCAAACAATGCTAAATGCTGGAAAATATAAAAGAAGGAATTAAGTCTTTTACCAGAGCGGAACCCTACGATAAGGGTTCCTAAACATTTATTGATGGATTCGGCTAGCATCGGGTAGCCTTAGACACGTCTCAAATGGGTGGAGCAATCATACAGGTATCGAGTTCAAAAGAAAGCTCAACACGAAATAGATTAGTAAATTTTCGGAGTGTTGGGAAATTGTATAGACTTAAGTTTTGATTAAGATGCCAAAATATTCCTCCTGAGTTAATTGTAAGTAAAATGTTCAGTAGAGGTAGTACTTAGTTAATTCAGTTCAAATGTTAAGGAACTGGAGTGCAATTATAAATTTCTAGAGTGTATTGAAGAATGAAGTCCACTGAAGTCGAAGTCCGCTGAAGACAGGTGATCTGAGAATTAGTCTAAGTCTTGAATGTTTTCTAAGTACATTCTCACTAAGACTAAAGCCATCAGGAGAGGACCAAGGTCCACTGATGAGAACTAACAAAGCACATTAAATGCTAAACTCATTAAAAGCTGTTAGTTAATGTGGTTGGAACAAGGCAAAATGAATTTCAGTGAAGCTTACAATAATGAAGAATTAAGAAGGTTCTCTCAGAGGAGTTCCACCTTAAAGCAGGACAGGATTCTGAGCAAGCAGACTGAACGGCCCAATGAGAAGATGACACGTAGGTGTACTCCACTAACAGCCGACCTGTCCCAGACTGACAAGTACCAAAAGTCTTTCCCTAGCATTCTACAGAAAGTTGGTGAACAGGCATGGTCTTTCAGCCGTTTCTTGACAAGACTTAAAGCTTCAAATAGCTTCGTTTGAACCAATCAGATACAGGAAGATTTACTTGAGAAGATTCAAATCTAACGTGAAGATTTTCAAGGAAGCCTATAAATACAGAAGGACGTGCTCATTTCTATGCACGGGAAACTCACAAGATCAAAGATATTTATACATTCATAACCTTTTAGAAGCACTCAAAATTACCTTTGTTTCCCAAGTGTTTCACATTTGTAGAGAGCATAACAAGCCTTCGGTAACCAAGCTTAAAAGCTATATCCAAACCTTAGAAAGAGATAATCCATCCTAAAGCTTTGAGCTAAACTGTAAGGATTATTTCATAACAGTTGGAACCAAAACCCTACTCAAAACCCTACTCAGTTGTTAGGTTGAGAGTTAGTGTTAAGTGGTGTTAGTAAGCTGATTATTTGTATCAGTCTGAAAGCTGGTTTATTTTGGAAACTACGACCTGGAATTATCCTAGTGATCAATCATCCTAAGAGAGGATTACTTGATCAGTGCACCTTGGCACTATAACACAAGGAATTCCAAGTGAAAGGAATTCTCCTGTTTAATCAGGACAATGGACGTAGAAGATTCATCTCTGAACCACTTTATATCCTGTGTACTTAAATTCCGCTATTTCCTTAGTCTGTGTTATCCACTCATAGTTTATCAAGTAAAATGAGTTTTCCAAAGGGCTCACTAATCCGCACTTGAAAGCTAATTAGATAGTAGTTCAACTGAAAGTCTTGAGCTCTCAGTGGAGGTATTATCTCAGTAAGCTTTCACAAGTAATTCTCAGCAGACTTAAAGTCCACTGACGAGTTACTTTATGAAGTAACCTGATAAGTTTTTAAGAAGTTTAAATTTGTAACCACAGGTGTATTCCCCCCACCCCATACACCTGTTTACTCGTTTCAGGACCAACAATTGGTATCATAGCAGTGGTTCAAAAGACCATTGTTCTAAGTATACCTTGTGTTAAAGGTATTCTCTATTTGGTCATCTGAATTGATCTTATTGATAAACTTGTTTAGATATTATGGCTGACAATGCAGCTAGGGCAACACCACCATCAGAGAACAATATGGGAGTTAATCCCTTGAACCACATGTCCCATCACAAACTTCCACAATTCTCAGTGGAAAATTATGACTTCTGGAAGATCAGAATGAGAGCTCATCTTGCATGTGTGCATGATTAGATGTTAAGGGTAATTACTAAAGGTCCATTTATTTTTATGACCCCTAACCCTAGAACCACAGCTGAGACTATTGCAGATCTAAGAGAAGAATGGCCCAAGGATGAAGATAACTTTACTACAGATGAAAGGAGAAGAAACAACCTCAACTTCATAGCCATGAACATTCTCTACACCACCATTCCAGATTCTGTAATGGGAAGAGTGATCCATTGCAAGACTGCAAAGGAACTTGGGACACTCTTGCTCTCATGTGTGAAGGAACTGACAAGATAAAGGAGAACAAGCTTCCTGTAGCTGTTCAAAAGTATGAGCAGTTCACCATGGAGCCCACTGAGATCATTGACCAGCTTGATGGGAGGTTCACTGACATCATGAATGAGATAAATTCTCTGGGAAAAGTATACACCAAAAGAGAAGTTGCCTTAAAGATCCTGAAGGGGGTTAACCTCAAGATAGGATGTGTACTCTGTGATGATGCAGAATACCAAGGATTTGTCCAGCATGTCTATGCAACAGGTATTCTCAGAACTTAAGGCTTATGAGTTTGATCTTAACAGGAAAAGGGCTCCTGATGAGACCTCAGCTGAGAAGGGAGTTGCCTTCAAAGCTAAGGAGACTGAGCCAAAATCCCCAAAGCCACAGAAGAGTACAAAGACAACCAAATCTCAAAGTAAGGCTGAGATGCAGGAGGAACTCAGCCTGATGGCTAGAAGGTTTGAGAAACTTAATAGCCGTTTTGGCAAGTATAAAAGATTTTACAGAGATAACAGAGAAGGAAGAAGTTATCCACAAAAAGACACCAGAGAAGGAGAGAAAAGCTCAACTGAGCTGGAAAAGAAGAAGGATTACAAGAACTATACCAGAGGTGAAGGTTCATCATCAAAGACCAAGGAGTCTACTGAGGAAAAGAATGATGATGCCAATAGATGTTTCCAATGCAAGAAGGTTGGGCACTTTCAATATGATTATCCTCAACTGAGCACCAAGGAAAGGCAAGCCAAAAGGGACAAGAGATATGGAGAAAGGAAAGCCATGGTGGCTGAGGATGTTGATGAAGATCTGGAGTCATCTGATGGACTGTTCTCAGACAGCAGTGATGATGACATGTGCCTCATGGCAAGAGAAGAACCAGAGGTACAATCTAAATCATCCATTTCTCTAGAACACTCACATGAGCTGAGCTCAGAGTCAACTGAGGAACTCAATCTTCAGTCCGCTTTGGAACAATTGATGATTGATTTCTCAAGGTTGCAAGAAGCAAGTTTTTGTCTCCAAGATGAAAACAAAAATCTCCTGAGAGAAAACTCTAAGTTAATTGAGTTTGGGAATCAGACAGATCTTAACTTAGCTCAGTCTACCATTGAATTGACAAAAGAGGTGGAAACCCTCAAGAGTCAAGGAAATGGTAAAGATCAACTGATAAAAGATCTTACTGAATCTAAGATAAAGTTAACTGAAGAGAACTTAAAACTGGTAAGCCAAGTAAAGGATCCTCTCCTGAAAATTGATGTCTTACATAAATCTGAAGAGACCTTGTTAAAAAGGATTGATGCTCTTAACAAACCCTCTCTTGCCATAGAGGAGATTCAAAACTTCCAGATCAATCCAAATAACAAGTGTGGAATAGGCTTTATTCCAAGACCTTCAGAAGGTCCTCTGAGTGTTGCCTCTTCAAGTGGCACAAAGAGAGTTTTTATTAAGTCTGTGACCTTTCAACCACAGACTTTAGATAAAGGTAAAGGACTAGCCGAGGTCCAACAAAAGAGAAGTCAAACTCAGCCAAAACCAAATGGAAAGGCTCATTGACTAATCAGAATAGATCTCAGTAGAGGTACTATCAGCCGAGGTCTTCACAGATGAAGCAACATCATCTGAAAGCACCCAGGCATGAGCACTCCTCAAGGAATGACTCATACAGAAGACCTATTCCTTTTGTGCCTAAAGTAAAAGGTCCTTCATACCCTTATCACAAAAACTTAGGCCAGGTGCACCCAAGCCTAAAAGAAAGAATGTAAAGAAGGTTCCTGTTCCTTCAAAGGCTGACACCCATAGAAATATTACTCCCAAGGCACCTAGGGAGATAACAATCTATGTAGATGTTTTTGGAAGACAAATTAACCATTCTAAAGTGATTAGAACTGTGAGGCAAATTTGGATTCCGAAAGGTACAGCTAACCTGGTAGGACCCAAAACAAAATGGGTACCTAAAGCTTGATTTTGGTTGCAGGGCTCAGTGGACCTCAACAAAGGAGAAGCTCTAAAATCTTCAGTCTGGTACTTGGACAGTGGATGTTCCAGGCACATGACTGGCAACAAAGGTCTCCTGACAGAGTTTGTTGAGAAAGAATGTCCACAAGTCACTTTTGGTGATAATTCTCAAGGAGCCACTAAAGGTTATGGTACCTTAATTACTGGCTCAGTAAGAGTAAGCAATATATCCTTTGTCAGTGGGCTTAAGCACAATCTTCTGTCCATAAGTCATTTTTGTGATAAAGGATACAGTGTTGAATTTTCTTGTAACCTGTGTTTTGTCAAGAATATATCTTCACAACAGGTACTACTAACTGGGTCAAGGAAAAGGAAATGTCTATCTTGCAGATTGGAAGTCTTGCACACCAAATGCATGTCTTATTGCAAATAGCTCAACTGATACTAATTGGCTGTGGCACAAGAGACTAAGTCATCTGAACTTCAAGATGATGAACATGATAGCAAGACATGGACTGGTGGAAGGAATGCCAAATGAAGTATACAACAAAGAACATATCTGCAAAGCCTGTCAGGAGGGAAAACAAGTGAAAGCATCTTGCAAAAGCAAAGTAGCAACCTCTACTGACAGAGTACTTCAACTGTCACATATGGATCTATTTGGTCCTGTAACCCCCGTAAGTATCAATGGGAGAAAATATACACTTGTTGTTGTTGATGATTTCTCCAGGTACACGTGGGTGGTATTCCTAGCAGACCCGGTGCCTATATATACCTCTTCCAAACACGTTTTGAAGGATCCCCAACTTTAGAAATCACTTTTAGACTTAGTTTTTAGAGAGAGGAAGGAAGAGAAGAACGAGCACGCTTTACTTTTACGTTGTTGAGGTTTTTCATACGAATTCTTAGTTTTCTTTTCGTTTCTTAGTTTCTTTTCATTAGCTTGATTACTTTAAACGTTTTAAACTTCGTTTTAGTTAATTAAATTTCAGTTCTTAGAATTATTTTATTTTAAAACCCTAGTTCATGTTTCTTATTTTCTTCGTTCAATTCATTATGTTTATATTCGTTGTTTCTTCTATTACTTTTATTTTTGTTATAACCATGTCCGGCTAAAACCCTTGCATGCTTAGGTTAGGATGAACTCGTAGAAGTAGGATGTGGGTACGTAATTAGAGTAACTTGTGACGTTAGTTTTAATTCTCTTAATTAATGAATTCTTATAATTAATCTTAACTTTACCTTTGAATTTAGTACGAAAGTGTTAGAGAGAGGACGACCGCATCACTCAATAACAACTAGTAGTCTTAACGAGAAGGTCTAGGAAAGGTTAATTCATTTACCGGTTTAGCGAAGGAGGACGACCGCATCACCTTAGTTAAATTAGGGTCTCATTAATTAAGCACAATCTATTAACTTGTTAGTGGATTAGTGAAGTCGATTGATAGGATAAAGTATTAGGGAATAAAATCTTGAACTTTCATTCTACGATTTTTTACTTAGGTTAATTCTTGTTTGTCACGATTACTTTGATTATGTACCTGCTCCGTTAGTATACGTAGGGATTCCTATCCTGAGCATCACCATCTCATACTTGCATATACACCTTAGATACTTAGTTTAATTTTCCTTTTGCATTCGTAGGATAATTTAGTTAGCTTAATTAATCTTTCCAAAAATCCAAAAACAACACACTCATATTAACTACGACGCGTAGATCTTCAGGGATCTATTCGCATATACACCATCTCTTGGGTTCGATAATACTTGGTCCCTATACTTGCCCATACTACAGTGAACCCGTACTCTTGCGGGGTAGCTACTAGTAGAAGCTAGTGTAATCGCTTCAAGTCAATGGCGCCGTTGCCGGGGATGGCGTTTTATGCTTTTTGAATAGGACTTGTCGATAGCTTAGTAGTTAGTAGTGAGTGACTTATTTTCTGTTTATTTTTATTTGTTCAGCAGTTGCGTTTTGATCCTTTTGCTAGTGTTTCAGGTTTATGAAAACACGCTCACAAGGCAATACGGGCGAAGAAAGAATCCTGTCAGACCCTGAGACGATAGCCAGAAGGAACCGAGCCTTCTTGAGAAGGATGAACGCTGCCGACTTAGGAAAGGAACCAATGGATATCAATAATGAGTTGGACGATGCTGCCAACGATTTCAATCAGGCAGTAGACCGGGTTGATGGCTCTGGAGGGAGTGGTGGTCAGAATCAAGACCAGTTCGTGGATAGTCAGAGCCAGAACCCGGGTGCACAAAACGTAGGAAATCCAGCTCAGAACCTTGTCCATAATCCTCCTAACAACCCTGCTTACCCACAAAATCCAAATAACCCTTTTAACAACCCAGTATACCAACATTACCCATACCCACCTTATCCTTACCCACCATATCCATATCATCCACCCCCAGTCTACAACCAACCACATGTTTACCAACCACCACCCCAACAAGTACCAGTACCTGCTGCTAATCCTCAACACGTTCCTCAGAACGTGGATCACAATATGGCTATTCGAGGGAGGTTTGCAGCGCAGCCACATCGGTACTATGATGGAGTGGCTTTACCTCCAGTTGAGGCAAACAACTTCTCGATATCACCGGGGATTTTAAAGCTGCTGACCGAGAATCAGTTCAAAGGGGTGATCGGGAAGGAGAATCCTCACACACATTTGAGGAGCTTTCTCATGATAGCCTCAACATTCAATTACAATGGCATGTCTGAAGATGCCAAGAGGCTTAGGCTGTTCCCATTCTCATTGACGGGAATAGCCAAGGAGTGGTACGATAATACGCTCCCACGGGGAGGTATTACCACTTGGGCCGAGCTCGAGCGTCTGTTCCTCGAGCGATTCTACCCTCCATCTAGGACGATCAAGGCTAGAATTGAGATCTCATCCTTTCGCCAAAAGCAAGGAGAGGATTTACGTCAAGCGTGGGAGAGATACTCTAACATGCTGATAGAGTGCCCGCAGCACGGGTACAACGAGGGAGACATTATGGCATTCTTCTATAGTGGTGCCAACAAGGCGGGGCAAGACCATTTAGACGCCTGTGCGGGCGGAGCATTCCTGAACCAAGGCATAGAGAGGTGTAGAGAGATCGTTGACAACATTGTCACGAATGCCGGTGCTTGGAGTGGAGATGCAGATTTTCAGAGAGTGCATCAGGTTGAAGAGGGAGAAGAAACGAGAAGGCTGCTGATGGCCATGATGGAGAAGATCAACAACCTCGAGTTGGGGAAGAGTTTGGGTGGAGAGCATGCAGTAGAGAATGAGAGAGTAGACCAACCAAGTGGGCAGCAAGATGTAGCCAATTACATGGGAGGTCCGTATTACAATCAGAATGGCTACCAAGGTGGAAATCAGTATGGAAGGCCCTCTTATGGCCAACCATTTGTACTTCCAGGCCCACAGCCGCCTCAAAATCAATGGAGGAACACACAAGGATATCAAGGAGGCCAGCAACCTCCTCAAAACACATGGAGGAAGAATGATAATTTTTCTTATGCTAACCCAAAAGCTGGTGTTACTGTTCCTGCAGGTGTTGATCCGGGGTCTAAACCTCCTGGTGGAGAAGGTGGTGCCTCAACCGAAGAGATGTTGAGAGCGATCCTTCAGAAGGTGGAGGAAGGGAGCAAGCGGTTGTCATCCTTGGAGTACGATGTGAAGGAGCTGCATAAGAAGGGTGATCAACGTGATCAAGAGCTCCAGAAGATGAACGTTGAGTGGACTAGAACTCAACAAGAGAACAATCGAAGGTTCACCTCTTTAGAGCTCCAGATGAGCCAGATTGCAAAATCAGTGAATAGAATGCCGGAGGGGAACCCGAAAGAGCAGTGCAAGGCGATCCAGCTAAGAAGTGGAACCAACTACGAAGGTCCTCAGATGCCTGCTGATTCTGAGACGCCCCAAGAAGAGATTGAGCCTAAAGGAGATGAAGTTGAGAAGGGGAAAGACTTTGAGGAGATTGAGAGAGTTCCTAAGTGGAAAAAGGCAAAGGAAGCAAGGGAGAAAGTGAAAGAAACAGAAAGAGATGAATGGGGGGTACCCAAATCTGTGATACCCGTCCCATATCCACAGCGCTTCATGAAAAAGAAGCTTGATGAAAAATTTGCAAAATTTCTTGATGTTTTTAAACAACTTCACATTAACATTCCTTTTTATGATGCTTTGGAACAGATGCCGCATTATGCAAAGTTTCTGAAGGACTTGATTGCGAAAAGACGGCGAGTGGATGAGCCGAAGTTGGTGCAGTTGAACCACGAGGTGAGTGCATTAGTGCACAAGGCGCTTCCACTGAAGCTGAAGGATCCCGGAAGTTTCACGATCTTATGTGACATTGGGAACGGGATCAAGAAGGGAGCATTGTGCGACCTCGGGGCGAGCATAAATCTGATGCCCTTGTCGCTTTTCAAGAAGTTGGAAGGTGGTGAACTTCAACCCACAATGATGACGCTTCAACTTGCCGACCGGTCTATTACTAGACCTCAAGGTGTTGTTGAAGACGTCCTCGTGAGAGTTGGAGATCACATCTTTCCAGCCGACTTTGTAGTGCTAGAGATGGAGGAAGATGAGCACGTACCCCTGATCTTGGGAAGACCGTTCTTAGCTACGGCGGGGATGGTGCTAGACGTGGCAAATGGGAAGATTACGTTGAAGGTCGATGATCAAGAAGTGAAGATCTCCCTATATGAAGCCATGAAGCACCCGAGGGAGGATGAGAGCTTGTATTGCATGGATGCAATTAATCCTCGTGTTGAAGACTCGCCTCCTATCCCTAATCCCTCTCATATTCATGATTTTGTTAGTCCTTCACTTGATTATTTAACCCATGAGCATTATGATCTTGATTATGTTGATAGGGATAAAGTGAAGAAGTTGAAGGATGAAGAGGTGAAGAAAGTAGACGTGGTCCAGTTAGAAGGGAAAGGAGGAGTTAAGAAGAAAAAGTCCAAACTCAAGAAATTGTTTAGTAAGACTCCTCCAGATAGAGGGAAGAAGGAGTTGAGACCCATAACACTTGGGGATGAGAAGAGAGCAAAGGGGCTCATGATGGAGGGGCATCAAGGAAAGAAGTTCAGACACCACTCTTATGAGAGTGAGGGAGGTAAATTTGAGTATGATGTCCCATAAGCTCCTTTGAGCTTGGTCCGGCATGAGGACCTTAAAAATAGCGCTGAATGGGAGGCAACCCATTTTTATTTGCTTTTGAGTGTTTTTTAGTTATTTTCCTTTTATGTTACTAGGATGTTGTTGAGTCGTATGTTTAACCTCATACTTGAGAGTTTTATTTTGTAGGCTTGTCTCTAAAGGAGTAAAGGTATCATGGAGTTATTTAGATTGAAGGAACCAACTTGAGACAAGGGAGTGTGCAAAGCTATTGAGAGAAACTGAATTGTTCGGTTGAGGTAACCCACAACCCCAAACTTAGACCTCTAGCAAGGTCGAAGTTTGGGGGGTGGAGTTTTTTATTTGTTTTATGATTACATTGCACATGCATGCACGCCCTTATCTTTGAGTTGAGTTTGATTGATTATTGGTTTGTTGAGATACTCCTTGGGGTGATTTTAGTTTGACTCGCTATTGCATATTTCATGCCTATCAACCATCTTATGCTTGTTGATTGCTATCTTTGAGTATGATTTGATGAGTAGGGTGAGTTGTAAGGGTGAGTTAGAAATTCTTTTCTGTGAGTTTTTGAATGAGAGTTGATTTGAGAGAGAACCCGTATGCTTATAAGTTTTCTTTTGAGTACTTGTGTGATGAGAGTGAGAATTTACTAGGACTAGCATGGATGTGAAAGCCGTGAGCTTTTGAGCCTTATGAGATTTTAATGCATGATTTAATCTCTTCGTTTGTGAGTGGATCGTCACCTTAGAGGATGCTAGAACTTGCATGTGCTCTTGCTTATTGATTGTGTCTAGTTTGATATGCCGAATGTGATCTTAGGCCATCTTTGATTTAATTGAGTCACTTAGCCAAGATTTTCCTTACCAATGACATTGATCCCTTGTTAGCCCCTTTGAGCCTAAAGCCTATTTTATTTGCTAGCACATATAAACACTATTCCAAGTTTCTAAGCCTTTTTGTCCCAATTAGAGTGGAGAATAGGAAAAGTGTGAAGGTTGAAGGGATTGAGTTGAGTTGAGAAAAAGGGAATTATGATGGTTGAGTGGTGATAAAATAAGGGTGTGAATGAGATTTGAGTTGTGGGAAAGAACAAAAAAAATTGAGAATGAGCAAAAGAAAAAAAATTGAGCTCATGTGTTTGTGCGAAAAAGAAAAAGAAAGTGAAGTGATTGAAAAAAAAAAGTGAAAAGATGTAGAAAAAAAATTGAAGTGTTGAGAAAAGAGGAATTGAAAGTGTATTGATTGCAAATGTTGAAGAATTCTGTTCCTAATCTAGAAGTGCCAAAGTTTGATTTTCTATTCTCCATTCACTTGAGTCACTTTACCATATTGTTATCCCACCTGTCCAAAGAGCCTACATTACAACCTTGAAAAAGTCCTTTTTGATTCGGCATTGATTTCTAGAATGTGGTCGGAGTTGAGAGTGCTTACAAGCCTATGGCTGCCAATATGTGTGATTGATTGAATGAGTGGGTCCCTTAAACACTGATATACACTTGTAAGGGAGTGAAACACATCGTTGAGTGCACATCCATGTTTGATCTTGGTGGTTCTTGTTGTTGTTGCATGAGTATGATGAAGGAAAGTGAGTGAGTATACTTGTGATTGATCTTTGAAGCTCGAGTTCATTTGCTTGCACTAATTGATTCTCTGATTCATTCCTAACAATTTCACTTGACTTATTCTTTCGTTGCTTGAGGACAAGCAACATGGTAAGTTTGGGGGGGTTGATTAGGCGTGAAATTGTTATGTTTTGGTGCCCAATTTACTCATGTTTTGAGTGTTTTCGATTAGTGCTTGGAGTCAAATGAGTATCATTTTTATAAAATTATTAATTTGTCTCTTTGGTTTTCATAGATGGATAGAGGGCGAAAAGAGGAGTTCGTAGGACTTTGAATCGGCCAAAACGGACTTCCGGTTGAGGAGATATGAAGATTTTACGAACGAGTGCACAGCAGCCAGCGCTCGAGCGTTTTGCTCGAGCGACCAAAAACTTACAGAACAGTTTCAGCGCTCGAGCGAATCACTCGAGCGGAACTGCTCGAGCGTTTTGCTCGAGCAACCACGTATTTTCGCCTCCGGATGCGTATTTTCGGCCCATTAACTCCCGTTTCGACCCGGTGCCTATATATACCTCTTCCAAACACGTTTTGAAGGATCCCCAACTTTAGAAATCACTTTTAGACTTAATTTTTAGAGAGAGGAAGGAAGAGAAGAACGAGCAAGCTTTACTTTTACGTTGTTGAAGTTTTTCATACGAATTCTTAGTTTTCTTTTCGTTTCTTAGTTTCTTTTCATTAGCTTGATTACTTTAAACGTTTTAAACTTCGTTTTAGTTAATTAAATTTCAGTTCTTAGAATTATTTTATTTTAAAACCCTAGTTCATGTTTCTTATTTTCTTCGTTCAATTCATTATGTTTATATTCGTTGTTTCTTCTATTACTTTTATTTTTGTTATAACCATGTCCGGTTAAAACCCTTGCATGCTTAGGTTAGGATGAACTCGTAGAAGTAGGATGTGGGTACGTAATTAGAGTAACTTGTGACGTTAGTTTTAATTCTCTTAATTAATGAATTCTTATAATTAATCTTAACTTTACCTTTGAATTTAGTACGAAAGTGTTAGAGAGAGGACGACCGCATCACTCAATAACAACTAGTAGTCTTAACGAGAAGGTCTAGGAAAGGTTAATTCATTTACCGGTTTAGCGAAGGAGGACGACCGCATCACCTTAGTTAAATTAGGGTCTCATTAATTAAGCACAATCTATTAACTTGTTAGTGGATTAGTGAAGTCGATTGATAGGATAAAGTATTAGGGTATAAAATCTTGAACTTTCATTCTACGATTTTTTACTTAGGTTAATTCTTGTTTGTCACGATTACTTTGATTATGTACCTGCTCCGTTAGTATACGTAGGGATTCCTATCCTGAGCATCACCATCTCATACTTGCATATACACCTTAGATACTTAGTTTAATTTTCCTTTTGCATTCGTAGGATAATTTAGTTAGCTTAATTAATCTTTCCAAAAATCCAAAAACAACACACTCATATTAACTACGACGCGTAGATCTTCAGGGATCTATTCGCATATACACCATCTCTTGGGTTCGATAATACTTGGTCCCTATACTTGCCCATACTACAGTGAACCCGTACTCTTGCGGGGTAGCTACTAGTAGAAGCTAGTGTAGTCGCTTCAAGTCATTGACCCATTGATTAGGCGTGAAATTGTCATGATTCGTAGCTAGAAACGCCCTAGTTTTGGTCGATTTTATTGAGTTTTTAGAGCTAAATGAGTACTAATTCTATACATTGATGAATTTGTCTCTTTGATACTCATAGGTGAATCGAGGACGAAAAATGGAGTTTTTAGGACTTTGAATCGACTCAAACGGATGCCCGGATGAAAAGATATCGAAGAAATACGATTGGTATTAGTACGTGAGAAGAAAAGTGTTAGTTGCAAGGAAGAAAGGCCATTCGAGTGCCACACTCGAGCACCATCGCTCGAGCAACGTAGGTCGAGCGCTCCAAACTTACAGAGTGTTTTTGCCGCTCGAGGGACACAGCTCGAGCGCCCCGCTCGACCTATAGAACCATTCGAGCAACGCAGCTCGAGCGCCTCATTCGACCTACTGAAGCATTCGACCAAAACAGCTCGAGCGCCCCGCTCGACCGAGACGGCTCGAGCGCCTCCGAGGCTTATATGCCAAATTTCATTTTTTCGGCCCATGAGATCCCGTTTTGGCCCGGTGCCTATATATACCTCTTCCAAACTCGTTTTAAAGGACGACTTGACCCCGAATTTTAGAAATCACTTTTAGACTTAGTTTTTAGAGAGAGGAAGAGGAGAAGAACGAGCAAGCTTTACTTACGTTTTGTTGAGGTTTTTCGTACGAATTCTTAGTTTCTTTTCGTTTCTTAGTTTCTTTTCATTAACTTGATTACTTTAAACGCTTTAAACTTTGTTTTAGTTAATTAAATTTCAGTTCTTAGTATTTATTTCTTTAAACCCTAGTTCATGTTTCTTAATTTCTTCGTTCAATTCATTATGTTTATGTTTGTTGTTTCTTTTATTGCTTTTATGTTTGTCAAAGCCATGTCCGGCTAAAACCCTTGTATGCTTGGGGTAGGATGAACTCATAGAAGTAGGATGTGGGTACGTAATTAGGGTAATTCGTGACGTTAGTTTTAATTCTCTTGATTAATGAATTCTTATAATTGACCTTAACTTTACCTTTGAATTTCGTATGAAAGTGTTAGAGAGAGGACGACCGCATCACTCAATAACAATTAGTAGTCTTAACGAGAAGGTTTAGAAAGGGTTAATTCATTTACCGGTTTAGCGAAGGAGGACGACCGCATCACCTTAGTTAAATTAGGGTCTCATTAATTAAGCACAATCTATTAACTTGTTAGTAGATTAGTGAAGTCGAGTGTTAGGGTAAAGTATTAGGGTTTAGAATCTTGAGCTTTCACCTTGCATTCTTAGACTTAGGTTATTTCTTGTGTGTCACAGTTATTTTGATTATGTACCTGCTCCGTTAGTATACGTAGGGATCCCTATCCTGAGCATCACCATCTCTCATTAGAACACAACCCTTAGTTAATTTGATTTCTTCAGTATTTAAGTTTACTTAGTTTAATTTAGTCTTTTAATTAATCTTTCCAAAAATCCAAAAACAATACACTCATATTAACTACGATGCGTAGATCTTCAGGGATCTATTCGCATACACCATCCCTTGGGTTCGATAATACTTGGTCATTATACGTACTGATACTACAGTGAACCCGTCCGCTTGTGGGTAAGCGACTAGTAGAAGTTAGTGTAATTCGCTTCAAGTCACCCATCTTCTGGTTCTCTGAAGGAGAAGTCTTCACAAGGTGCAGAACCAGAGGAGGTTGGAACTCCTGTAGGGGGAAGCTCTTCTGCAATTGGTGATATTCACCAAGGTACTGCAGAGGATGATCAATCAGGTAAGACCACAGGAAGGAAGATCTTCTTGAAGCAGATTAAGTCCACATTTGCAGCTGTCAAAGCCTTTTTCAAGGCAAATGGACTGTTTGTTAAACTGGATGTGATGCACAGCCAGAAGCAGCTCCAGGAGCATGTGCTTGAGCAGCTGAGACCAGTCTCTGTGCTAAAGGTTGAGATGGCTTCCCAGGTGCTGCATACTGCTAAGCTAAAGGACTCCCTCCAGGAGATGTTGGAGAAACAGGAGAAGCTGGTTGCGGAATCAAAGGCTTATCTGGAAAAAGCAAAGCAGCTGCGTGATCTTCACTCTTCCTCCAACACTGCCTTGCCTGATCTCATTAGGCAGGTAGTGGAGCCCTTCCTTGATGAAGTTAAAAAGGGGGAAGAGAAGGCCAGAACTGATCTGGCGAAGACCACGAATGAGACTCTCTTCATCCATGGTGCTCATCTGGACCTGCTGGAGAACACTTTGGCCCAGGCCGAGCTGCAGAAGAAGAAGAAGGAAGAGCTCAAATCTCTTTCCATGGCAAAGCAGCTGGCGGCAGATGAGGAGTCAGAAGCAGAGCAGGATCCTATCCACATCTCTGGACCTACAAAGAAGAAGATCAGGAAGGTGAAGAAGAGCTTCCTAGAAGAAGTAGTGGAGGAAGCAGAGAAGAGATTTCGTGAAGAGACGCCTGATGAGAGGCAAGCCAGAATAAGGAAGAACATAGATGAAGAGCAGAGGCTCCGATATGTTAGGAGGCAGAATAAGAAGAGCAAAGAAGCTGGTATCACTCCTGGTGCCAGTGGATCCAGCCAGAAGAAGAAAGGTCATGTTGAGGTGATGGACATTTTGTCTCTCAGGACAGAAGGGTCTTTTGACTCTACTGTGCCTGTTCCTCTGATAGAGAAGTGGAGAGAAACCAAGACTTTGTGGTTCATTCAACACTATATCCATAGGCCTCCGCCAGAGGATGATGCTCTCATCAACAGGACATTCCATTCTTGGATGAAGGCATATGATGCAAGTCTGTACAAGCAACTAATGGACTCCACCATAGAGTTCAACCTGGAGGTCACTGCCCCTGAATTCCATTATCTCAACACTCCAATGGTAGGGGACCAGGTTGATTGGGCTGAATTAAAGAAATTGTACAAGACTAAGGTGTTGGCCAATTTCACTCTAACATCTTCTGCAGAGTTGAAGGCCATTCAAGACAGATTCTTTGACTGGTTCCTGGTGCCTAAAGAGAACAGAAGATATGCTTAGAATAGGACCAGAATTACTTTGTAATATGTAATCTCCTTTGTCCTTATTATTAATGAAAATATCATATCTTCTCTGTTCAAAAGACAACCTCTTGTTGTCTTAATTGTTTGCCTGATTAGATCTATTCTAAGGTCTTATCCTTTTACTGTTTTTATGCTTAAGTTTTATTTTGATCAGTTCTTTTTTTTTTTTAACTCCGTCAAAAGGGGGAAATTGTTAGGATAAATGTTGTATAGTTTTGATGAGTTAAAAATAAACCAGAGAATGTAATAGGACCATCTGGACCTGTTAGCCAGATGATGAACTAGAATAGGACTTAGTCTAGGGGGAACTGCCAGACCAGAAGACCTCACCAGAAGAGTCACCAGAAGACCAAACCAGAGGACTCACCAGAGGACTTCACCAGATTAGACAGACCAGAGGCAGAGAACTTTCCCCAGAACCAGACGAGTCCGGACCAGACGAGTCTGGTGAAACAAAAGATGCTCAGAACCATCTCCTGATTCTGATGTGCTATCTGTTTCTTAACCAGATCAGGACCAGAAGACATCAAGGTTGCCTGGTATCTGGTATTGCCTTCTCTGGAGAGAATCATAGTTTGGCATTGGAAGCTATTGACCGTTGGTGATTCAAATCAAGTCAACAAGATCAGGATTGGAAAGTCTTGAAGTCAATCAATCCAAGGATCTCACCAACCCAATCAATCAATTAGGGAATTGATTGATTGAAGCTTCCCTAAATAGAGGATCTGATTGGATTAGCTCTCCAACGGTTATTCCCTAATTACCTCTATAAATACAGAGTGCAATCTCGAGAAAAAGGGCTAGAGAGAATCATACGCGCACGAAGATATATTCCAAGCTCTTGTTTATCAAGCACATAGCACACTCTTATTTTGTTTATAACTACATATTCACTCTTAAGGAGTAGTTGGACCTCAACCTGTTCATCTACAAGATAAGGTTGAAGGCTGTTGTCTTTAGATCGAATTTAGATCTAAAGAGTTTGTAAGAAGGAACTGGTACTTCACAATTCCAGTAAGTAAGTTGGTTGTTGGTTGGATAATGAGACCCCTTTGATCAAGGGAGAGTGGACGTAGGATATTCAGATCCGAACCACTATATATACGGTCTTATTTACTGTTTTCTGCATTTAATTTCTTGCTTATTATAGTATGCTCTTGTGAAAAGAACTTTGCCTAAGGCATTTACTTTAAAGCTTCCGCAATTTATCAATCTAGTGGGACCAATAACTTTTCCCGGACTTATTAGGATATGTTTTATCTTCCAACTCCTTTTGCAAGGCCTCTTGTATGGACACGTGAAATCATGCCCTGTATCTGAACTCCGTATATATCTTTGGACACATCAGGTGCATTTTCTTCCAAAGATCAGTTCTTTTCTTCAGTCCAGCCATCACTGCTATTATCTTTGTGTCCTCACTCGCCATTTCACCTTCTAATAGGACCTTGTCGAATCTTTCCAGGAACTTTCTATCCGACTCGTCATCGTCTTGCTTAATGCTTGCTAGCCGGTACCTTTGTGTTAAGTAAGACTAGGCCGTTGAGAAGTGAGACAGAAGCTCCTTGCTCAACTGTGTAAAAGAACTGATGGACCTAGGAGTTAATGTCAAAAACCATCTGTGTGGTCAATCCCCGAGTGTAAGTGGGAAATTGCGGCACTGCGTAGCATTCGTGGTTCCCATTGAAATCATGAAATCCGAATATTTTGTCAGGTGGACTTTGGGGTCTGGCGTTCCTTTGTACAAACTGATGGCCGGGAACTGAATCTTCTTCTGTACTGGTGCATTAAAGATTGATGTGCCAGTGGTGAAGATGGGAAAACAGTTGATCCGACTCTTTTCTGGTACTCCAACTGTTTTTGTAACTCCTCAATTGCTCTCCTCATGGCCTGAAGCTCATCCGGGAAAGTCCTCCCGTTGTAAGGTTGTTCATCACGATCGAGTTCTTCGACTCTCTCCTGATGTAGTCCCTCACCAACGGAATATTTTTCCTGGGTTGCCTTCCTAGTAATATTGCTAGCTCTGTTTGGCCCCAGACGGCCAAAGACTAACCTTTGAATGCGTCATGTACTGAGGGGTGAGCAGTTGTGTGCGCTCGCTCCTCGTTTGCTGGGGATGCCTCCCTTCTATTCTTATTTCTTGTGCCTATTCTTTCTAGGCCACTGGTGCAGGAGGTGTTTTTGCTTGACTCCTCGACTCGGGTCGGGGTCGACTCTCCCCGGCTTCCAATTTGTTCACTCATTCATAGGAGTTTTTTCTTTGTTTTGACGGACTTGAGTGTTATCCACCTCATCTTGTTGCTTATCTTCCCTCCCCTTACTACACTATTCGCCTGCTCGATTCCAATCCACCGGGGTTTTTGATGGCCCGGTGATCTCTTGCCATTTTTGCAAAGATTGAAGTACGACTATCATTTTCACCAGTTCATTGGGATTTTGGGCGAGAGCTTCTGATTCCGGAGGGAGAGTATCAATGGTAACTTGGACCTTCCTACGATAAGTTGCCCTACGGTTCTCGTATGTCCACTTGTAGATGAAACCCTAGTTTAAGGGTTACGACTAGGCGCGCTTAATGATCTTGCTTCTTTTGATCCCGCCATTTTGATTGCTTAGGTATGCGTTAAGGATGATAAGTTAGGATGATTTTGCTCTCGATACTACTTATCCTAAGAGAAACTAGCCTTGCATGTATAAATGTGGTTGTTTAAAAACTCTAATCTACACATGCATGCATTCAAGCACTCTTAAAGTAGTGTAAGAGTTCCACATATATCATGAAAATGAAGCAATTCTCAGTTTTCGACGACTTCTTCCCGGATTCCAGCTGAAATTTGCAGATTCCGGCCAAGGCTTCTAAATTCCTCCCGAATTCTTCAACACTCGGAGGTTCGGACCCTCCTTCTAGTGCCAATTGTTGATGACCTTAATTCTAATTGATGATTTTGTGGTTGTTTAAGCTTGGAAGATCATCAAACAAGCAATTAAAGATGATGATTTGTGCCAAAAATTGATAGAGAAAGAAAATGGCAGCATGTAGGTGTGTTTTTTAAAATTGGAAACTTATATTTTTATTCTTATGAAGAAGTATTTATAGGCATACAATGTCACCACCTTAGCCACACTTATTTTCCTAATGACAAGTGTTAAAACACCTATTTTATTCCTAAACTATTGTATATTGTACAAATGACAAGTGTTAAGACGTTTATTTGCTTCTAATACAATGCCTAGTTAGTGTGCAAGTTCTTTTGGGACAAATAAAAAAATGCAAGTTCTTCTGAGACTGAGAGTATACTTTTTAAGTTTTAAGTGCCGGATATTGTCATCTGCCCATGATTTTTAATTAGTGGTGACATGCTTACAATTTAAAAAAAAATAGGAAAAATATAATTGTGCAAACAAGCTAATTAAATTTTGACAAACTATAGAGTGAAAATGATTCATACATTAATCATTGAAGAATATTAGTTTTTTCTATTAAAAATATTAGTTGTTTTTATTGAAGGGTATTAGTTGTTTAATAATAATAAAATAAAATTCTTTAGTGTAGACAACTGATACTCTTTAATGAAAACAACTAATACTATTTAGTGAAAACAACTAATACTCTTCAATAAGTTATGTATAAACCAATTTCACCCTATATATACTCTTAAATTCTTAAAAAGTGTTAAATTGAAATATCACAAATTCAAAAAATAATTCCTATAAAAAAAATCAAAACAATAATTGAAAGATAAATAATAGAAATATAAATGACTTGTAAAATTTGCCAACAACAAGAACGAATTGTAAATTTTATGATATGTTGAATTCACGGGAAAGTGTAATTACACCATTTAAGGTATAAAAATATTATGATCATATTAAGTACTATTGTATAGATCATAGACTCTCCTTGTCTCTTTTGTCTAGTGAATTGACTTATGAAAAAAAGTAAAGAAAGATTAGTCAATCAAATCAAGCAATAATTTTAAAAATACTTATACTAAAAACTCTCCTGCTAAAAAAGATTTCTATTTACCCAAGCAATCTGATCATGCTAAAAAGGGAATATGTATTTATATATATATATATATATTAATTACAATTTAAAAGCCTCAAATAAGTACCCGCACCCCTCTAATACCGCATTCATAGCCCCCATGATGCTAATGATGGTGGCATTTAAGTACGTGTGGTCAATATATATATATATATATATATATATATATATATATATATATAATTTCTATTTTTTTTTCATTTTATCCCAACTAACTTAATGAATTAAAATAAATAATGCTATATGTAAACATTAAAAAATTAAATTAGAATCAAATGTTAAAGACTAAAAAACATAATTTTACATAAGCACTAACCCGGTTGTGGATATATAAGTGGACTAAATTAACTTAAAACTTGTGCAAATATATAGAATAAAAAGAAAACTTAATTTTTTTGTATCACAGGTGAAAAATATATAGCTGAGAAAATAGTGGTACCTGATTTGCACAAGTTGTGGCCTTTTACACTTTACGTTGGACTTAAAAGATAATTAAAGGAGTGAATTTTGGGGACAAAACAATGGGATTTGGATTTAATAAGAAAGAATATCTTAAATATCTAAAATTATATTTTTTAACTTTCAAAATATTTAAGATATTCTTTCTTATTAAATCCAAATCCCATTGTTTTGTCCCCAAAATTCACTCCTTTAATTATCTTTTAAGTCCAACGTAAAGTGTAAAAGGCCACGACTTGTGCAAATCAGGTACCACTATTTTCTCAGCTATATATTTTTCACTTGTGATACAAAAAAATTAAGTTTAGCAAAACATCTCAAAAGAGTACATAAACCTTGGCTCATCAAACATGGAATCCACATGGGCAACACCAAAGATTGGAGCTTAACCAAAAAGTTTGAAGAGGCCAGTCGTAGGCAGAGTTGTTGACAGCCCTTCATCAATTGATGAAAACTTTTTCATCAATTTCTTTTACATTATCAAAAACTTCTCATTAATTCATTTGTAAGACTTTTATTAGTTTTTTCAACGGTCATTCTAGTTATACACATCTTTGATCAAGTTTTTTTTCATTAAGTCATTGTTGATAACTTATTAAGACTTTTATTAGTTTTTTCAACAACCATTCTAGTTACACACATCTTTGATCAAGTTTTTTTCATTATGTCATTGTTGACAACTTATTAAGACTTTTATTAGTTTTTTCAACAATCATTCTAGTTACACACCTTTGATCAAGTTTTTTTTTTACATTTGATAAAAAAAATCATAAATTCGTTGTTGACAACTTTATAAAACATTCATTAATTTCTTTTTAACTTACCAAAATTTTCATCAATAAATATACATACTTATACGAATAACAGTAGGCCCCTTATAATCTCGGGCCTAGGGCGGTCGCCCCTTCCACCCCACCTTAGGGCCACCCCTGGTGTAGGTAAGTCACAAGTTGTGTATTTTCTTCTTTATATTTCTGATTTTCACCTTTTTCTTTCTTCTTTGGTTGTTAGGGAGGCCGATGAAAATGAGGAAGAAGGAAAGCCCATCCACGATCCCAGAATGTGGGAGTTTAAAAGAGGATAGGAAAGCTCCAAAGAGTTTACTGAACAGTGAGTGAGAAGGTATGAAGAAATGGGTTATGATAACAAAAATTAGCTAATTTAGTTTTCATGTTAATCATCCCCTCCTCCCACGTTTTGCAATTAATTAAGTTATGAATCTTACTTTTGCACATAATTAAGTTATGGATCTTTTAGTTTTTGTCATATTAATATATATATATATATATATATATATATATATATATATATATATATATGTGGATATGAATCTTATTTCCGGCTCCAATTTTGTATGGGATTTATTTATTGTTCAACAATTTGAAAAGAAAAAATCTGATGAGTTTTAGTACAATATATGTAACACCCGTTGCTATTATAGAGGATATTAGGAAATAAGTTAGGGAAAAAATACCAAAGGCTTTTCAAATTTCAAAGAAGTATTAACGGCCACATTTAGTGGCATAACAGTTTCTTTGGGGGGAAGGGGGCACTATTTTGCCATTCATGGAAAAAGAAAACCCAAGGGATTCTACAGAAAAATAAAACACACGGTTCATTTCTCACAAACTCACAAGCAGAACTTTTTCTCTCCACACTTCCACATTTGTACACGGCTATTTCTACATTTTCTCTCATTTTCTCCTCACCACCAAATCAACAAAAGCAGGAATACAAAACTTAGTTTCTTCACAAGTTGTTGTCCATTTTCTTTTAATATTCACAAGCATATTATCACCATTGTTTGTTTTCTGTAGAGGTAATCCTCATACCTAGTGACATTTTCTCTTTTCATTATTGGATATGCATATATATATATATATATATATATATATATATATATATATATATATAATTCAAGTTTATATAGGAGGTATATGGTTGTGGACTTAAGAATTATTATTATTATTATTATATTCATTGGATCACGTAAAATAGATGTATAATTTATTCATGTTTGTGAGGATAGCATTTCTTCTATTAAATTAATCTCTAGAATGATGGGTTTGATATGTTGAATATTAATACACGAGTTGGAAGTTATGATTAGAATTTTAAAGCTTTGGTGGTGATATCTTGCTTCTCACAGCAGAAATTCAACTACTTTGCTAATTCAATTTGCTGGTCATGTTCTTTATTCTTTCGAAACTTGAAATTCAGTTCTAACTTGAAAAGTCAGGATCAGATTTTTTTATATTGTTGTGTACTATTGTTTTGTCAATCAAAACATTTAAATTGGGTTTGTACTCTATTGAATTAGGATTTAGGATTATGACTTGTAGGAACTATTTCGTTCAAATTGAACTTCCATTGTTATAACTATGATTAGGTCCTTTATTATGTTTGTAAGCCCTATGTGTTTCGTCCTTGAAGTTCTATTAATTTCAGTAGTTAGCTTTTAGCTATTTGTTAGATTTTATACTAAATAGATGTTTGCAATCTAGTGCAAGGCGACGACAGTTCCAAGGTTATATGTTTTATACAAGATTTCTACTTAACATTCTTACATTTGAATTTGAGGTGAGGTTTTTTTGCTTTATTCTATACAGTGGTTAGTAAAGCTTTTTTGCATGTGTTATTCAATGTTATATGTTTTAAGTAAATGCTTAAGTTATCTACTATGTGAATTATTTTCCAATGTTATGCAAATGATGAAGTTATAATGGCAAAGTTACTAATAGCCAGGGTCCCTAAATTGAGGTCCGAGACTGACGAGTCTTCGGGTGAATCTCCCCGTGCTCGGAAGAGTCTAATAGCCAGGGGCCCTAATTGAGGGTTCAACCCACCGTGCTCCCAAGTTCTATGTCAAAGTTTCAATGGCAAAGTATCGGTGGCTAAGTATCTATGGCAAATTTTATGCAAATGATGAAGTTATAATGGCAAAGTTACTAATAGCCAGGGTCCCTAAATTGAAGTCCGGGACTGACGAGTCTTCTGGTGAATCTCCCCGTGCTCGGAAAAGTCTAATAGCCAGGGGCCTGGTCTTCGGGTTTAACCCGCCGTGCTCCCAAGTTCTATGTCAAAGTTTCAATGGCAAAGTATCAGTGGCTAAGTATCTATGGCAAATTTGACAAGTTTATGAGGCAATGTGAAAGTGGTTTACAAGTTGATTACTTAATCGTTTATTTTTAACGCTAATTCTGAATAACGTGACCCCATTGAGTGTGCTTGCATGCTCACCCCAATATTTTCCCCCTTTCAGGTTGAGTAGTTGGTGGGCGAGGAGTGGTGATGAGAAACAAATTCTAGTTATTGTCTACACCTAAATGAATTATTTAAGTTTACGTTTGACTGAGCTACTAGTGTTTCTACGTATTTTTACTTACTTGTGATTTTCTCTAAACTTCAAACATTATGGGTATTTTTTGTTATATGGCTAAGGTAGTTTTCAATTTGATAGTCGTTGCTCATTACCGTTAGAGTATTTTCAAACTATAGTCATTGTTGTTTACTGTTATGAATTTAAATTTATACTTTAGTCGCTCCCATGTTAGTTATCTGAACTACTTTTTAATATGTATGGTTTATAAAAATTGGGGCTTGACAGTGTGTTATCAGAGCGGGTCTACGTTCTTGTAGACTTGCTAAAATCTATCTTTTGGATTAAGTTCTTTAAAGTACATCGATTGATGAGTAAATTATGGGAATAAGTTTAATGTCGTTAATCATTGCCTGACATCTCCAACTCCGAAAGGTATATGCTCTTATTTTTGTTTAAATTGTCATGTTATTGCCTTACATATTACATTTCAAAGGTTTCAACCAAGTTATGTGGCCATGTTGTAATGTGATGTTTCAAGCAAGCTAAGTATGTTATGACCATGATTTTGTAATTGCATGTGAATAACTAGAATATATTATGTTCCATACAGAAAAATTATATATTGTTTGAAGGTACTCAATTTGATATGTGGGCTATGTTGATAGATGGTATATAGTTCCTTTAAGGGACCTAGGAAGAGGGTTACTTCCCCTTATGATGGGCAAACTCAGAAATTCCTCCATTATGAGTATAATGGGCAGGACGACATGGAGACTCACTTAGCACGTATGCGATGTATGTGGATGAAAGTAAAGGAACTAAAGTACGGACCCTCCGTACCATATGCCATTTACTCTTTATCTCGCTCGCTTCCAAGCGAGTGGTGGGAACCAGCTGAACGTTTATACAAGATGGATGACGAACAAACAGAATTCGGATGAAGCTATGTCCATTTTGAATATAATTTACTAACGATGTGGTTGACAAACTATACGCGAACACCAAGTGAAAAGAAAGCAGAAGCCCATGAAGATAAACTCCAAATAGAACTTGCGGAGAAAATTAGTCAGGAAGAGGAACCAATGGAGGAGGATCCCGAGGGGATTCTCGAGGAAGAGAAACCCATGGAAGTGTTGGAGTTATACGTGAAAGTATGCTTTTACTTTGTATAACTCATGTATTAAACACTTGTTTATGAGAATAATTCTTTTATATATCACAATTGCTTTAAATATGAATTAATGTTAAATATTTTACAACCCGTTCAATATATAGTACGAGTTACATTGTAGTTAATGTGGTGATACCAGATCACAGAAGATCTCATTGACAAGTTCCTTGTAACTAAATGTACAAATTCATGACCCAGGTGGAATTGAACAATCCGCCGTGAAAGATCGATGTGTAGTTCTCGGATTGGCCTGTCTTGACAAAGAGATTGCACTAACACATTTTGTATGTGTTGAAGTAGACCTACAACGAGGATAAATTCTTCTTTTCTGAAAGGTGGAGAATTATACCTCAATGGTTATTGATTTCTTAATCTCCCCCACTTAAATAGGACAGTGTGTGGTTAATAGTTATTGCTTTGATACATGTCGGTTGAGAATAATCGTGACTTCGAACCTTGTGTTTTGGGCAGTAATATTAATCATACGACGGTTACTAAGATTTAATACAGAGAAATGTGTGCAAGTACGGCTCGTGTGATTTGTACCCTTGGTGGGCTCAGAAGTTTTATCGTACCAAATCTTGCAAGTGGAAATTAGTTTTTCGGTACGGATAATAATGTTGAGCTGTTTTTACTCCAAGACACAAGAAGTTAATTAATTTAGAGCTATTCAGAAGCTCAATTAATTAATTGACTAAATAATCTTAAACATGGGAAATAATAACCAGGAGCCCATATTATCGTAATATGTAGTGCAATATTAATTTGATATTGGTATTAATTAATATTAATTGACAGAATAATATTGGGGCTCAATATTGTAATTTAGTAGCCCATTGGAGGTCTAATCGTTATTCTCCTAAAGGCCCCTCAAGTAGCCCAATAATAATAAGGTGATTAAAATAAAAGAAAATATAAATTGCTGATTTTTTTTATATTTTTCAAAAATTAAGTTTGGAGAGAGAAAAAGATTTTGTTGATTTTCTTGGAAAGATATTAGGGAAGATATGTATTCTTGGAATACCAGATTATCTCATAAATTCAAGAAGATCCAAATCTAGGAATTTAATCTCCATATTTTTTTAAAATAAGCTTATAATTAGGAGGATGAGATTTTTGTGGAATATTTTACTATGGAGAAAAGAATATATGAGATATATTCAAGAATTCTTGGAGATCAAGAAAAGATTTTTTCCTCCCTATTCCTAAGCTAAAAATTTCAGCCCCTGTGTCTTATATATAGGAGATGATTTTCTCATCTCCAAGTACACAATTTCATGAGTTGAAAAAATTGAGAGCAATAAATATTTTCTTCTTCCTTAAATTATTAAGTTGTTCGTTAAGCGCTTTCCACCAGCAAACGAGCAAGGCGAAGGGGAATACTTGAGAAGACTCTTACGGTTGATAGGATTGTTAAGCTTGTCCCGGTCTTCTCGGTTGGACGTCGCTTTAAGAGGTACGCATTCATGTAAAATTCTTAGTTATTCCGTCGTAGAATTTTATGTGATAATATTCATATGCATGATTTTGTTGTTGGATTAATTATTATTTGAATTAATTTATGATTAATTCATGTTAGATAATTTGATTTAAATTCGTATTTAAATTTCATCCCGAATAGATCCGGGCACCCCGATTTCCCCAACACCAGTATTAACGATTCTGGATGTTTCTAATGAATTCGTTATCTACAGCTGTGCATAAAAAAGGCTTGGGTTGTGTTTTGATGCAATATGGTAAAGTAGTTGCTTACGCTTCGAGGCAATTAAAGATCCATGAGTTGAACTACCCCATTCATGACCTGGAACTTGCTGCTGTGGTTCATGCTTTGAAGATTTGGAGGCATTATTTATATGGTGCGAGGTGTGAGATTTACACTGATCATAAAAAGTTTGAAATATTTCTTCACACAAAAGGGGCTGAATATGAGGCAACGAAGGTGGCTTGAACTGGTAAAAGACTACGATTGCACAATTCATTATCATCTCGGTAAGGCAAACGTAGTTGCGGACGCACTAAGCCCGCAAAGTTCAAGATGAGCTATCGTGTTTATTGACACAACAAGAAAAGTTAGTGAAGGACTTTGCCAAGCTGAATATAGAGATTATGGAGTCGCCAAAGAGTGCCGAGGCAATTGTAGCAGCGATGGTAATTCGACCAGTGTTACGAGATCGAATAAGGGAAGTGTTGGTCCCACTAGTCAGATTAGTGCGAATGCGGAAGATTGACTAAAATAAACCTTTTTAGACCTCAAATGAGAGATGCAGAAAGTAAAGGAAAGAAAGAAATAACACACGATATATAGTGGTTCGGATGTTAAAATCCTATGTCCACTCTCCCTTATCAAAGGGGCCTTACTACCAACCAACCAACTTTCGAACATTGGAATTTCACAAGTACCAGTTCCTTGCTTACAAACTTTAGATCTGACTTCGATCTAAAGTACCAACAACTACAACCTTGTCTTCAATAGATGAACAGGTTGAGTTTATATTCCAACAACAACTCCTTATAGAGTAGATATGTATTGAAAACCTAAGAGTGCTTGATTAGGCGTGAAATTGTTATGTTTTGGTGCCCGATTTACTCATGTTTTGAGTGTTTTCGATGAGTGCTTGGAGTCAAATGAGTATCATTTTTATAAAATTATTAATTTGTCTCTTTGGTTTTCATAGATGGATAGAGGGCGAAAAGAGGAGTTCGTAGGACTTTGAATTGGCCAAAACGGACTCCCGGTTGAGGAGATATGAAGATTTTACGAACGAGTGCACAGCAGCCAGCGCTCGAGCGTTTTGCTCGAGCGACCAAAAACTTACAGAACAGTTTCAGCGCTCGAGCGAATCACTCGAGCGGAACCGCTCGAGCGTTTTGCTCGAGCAACCACGTATTTTCGCCTCCGGATGCGTATTTTCGGCCCATTAACTCCCGTTTCGACCCGGTGCCTATATATACCTCTTCCAAACACGTTTTGAAGATACCCGAACTTTTAGAAATCACTTTAGACTTAGTTTTTAGAGAGAGGAAGAGGAGAAGAACGAGCAAGCTTTACTTTTACGTTGTTGAGGTTTTTCATACGAATTCTTAGTTTCTTTTTATTTCTTAGTTTCTTTTCATTAGTTTAATTTCTTTAAACACTTTGAAACTTCGTTTGAGTTAATTAAATTTCAGTTCTTCGTATTTATTTTCTTTTTAGACCCTAGTTCATGTTTCTTATTTTCTTCGTTCAATTCGTTATGTTTATGTTCGTTGTTTCTTCGTTTGCTTTTATGTTTGTTACAACCATGTCCAGCTAAAACCCTTGCATGCTTAGGTTAGGATGAACTCGTAGAAGTAGGATGTGGGTACGTAATTAAGGTAATTGGTGACGTTAGTTTTAATTCTCTTAATTAATGAATTCATATAATTAATCTTAACTCTACCTTTGAATTTCGTACGAAAGTGTTAGAGAGAGGACGACCGCATCACTCAATAACAATTAGTAGTCTTAACGAGAGGGTTTAGGAAAGGTTAATTCATCTACCGGTTTAGCGAAGGAGGACGACCGCATCACCTTAGTTAAATTAGGGTCTCATTAATTAAGCACAATTCATTAACTTGTTAGTGGATTAGTGAAGTCGATTGCTAGGATAAAGTATTAGGGTAAGAAATCTTGAGTTTTCATTCTACGATCTTTTACTTAGGTTAATTCTTGTTTGTCACGATTACTTTGA
The DNA here is from genome assembly GCA_947034835.1 of Ballota nigra. NCBI lineage: Eukaryota > Viridiplantae > Streptophyta > Magnoliopsida > Lamiales > Lamiaceae > Ballota > Ballota nigra. The sequence goes on from OX344721.1 coordinate 45,094,227, forward strand.
TTATGTACCTGCTCCGTTAGTATACGTAGGGATTTCTATCCTAAGCATCACCATCTCCCATTAGAAAACAACCTTAGTTAATTCGTTTCTTACGTTCTTTAGTTTAATTAGTTTACTTTAGTTGCTCTTAATTAATTCTTTCAAAAAACCCCAAAACATTACACTCATATTAACTACGACGCGTAGATCTTCAGGGATCTATTCGCATATACACCATCTCTTGGGTTCGATAATACTTGGTCCCTATACTTGCCCATACTACAGTGAACCCGTACTCTTGCGGGGTAGCTACTAGTAGAAGCTAGTGTAGTTCGCTTCAAGTCAGTGCTTAATTTCTTGAGTATAATAAAGCTTGAGAGTTTTTCTTCGTGCACGTAACTAGAGCTTTTCTTCATACCAGCACTCTTGTATTTATAGAGGTGATTAGAGTTTAGCCGTTGGAGAGCTAATCTAATCAGATATCTATGTATGGAAGCTTCAATCAATCAATTCCCTGATTAATTGATTGGGTTGGTGAGATTCTTTGGATTGATTCTTCATTAGACTTTCCAATCCGATCAAGTTGACTACATTAAATGCACCAACGGTAATAATCAGTTTCCTTGGAAAACTCTGATTCTTATAGAGTAGAAGGACCAGATACCAGATGACCCAGAGGTCCTTTGGTCCAGAGTCAGTTGTGAAACAGCTGTTCTCTTAGATTCAGGAGATGATTCTAAGGTGCTTTTGTTTCATCAACCTCGTCTGGTCTCCTGGACTCGTCTGGTCTTCTGCCTCTGATCTGATCTTCTCTGATGAAGTCTTCTGATGGAGTCCTCTGGTGAAGTCTTCTGGTGAAGTCTTCTGGTTTGGCAGTTCCCCCTAAACTAAGTTATAATCTAGTTCCTCATCTGGCTAACAGGTCCAGATAGTCCTATTACAACTTCGGGTTTGTTTTTAACTCATCATAACTAAAAATATTTATCCTAACAGTATTCCATTGAGCGCATTATATACATCTTAAGCTTAGAGTGATTGTCCAATCCTTAGCATATGTTTGCCTTGTAAAGATAATCACAAATAGTTGAAATCCAAACTGAAACCAAAACTCTCTTAGTTAGGTTTGTTGGTTGAGGTTAGTAAGTGAGTTAGGAGAAGGAAGGGTCAGTGGGACTGGTCTTTGTGCACCTTGGCACGTTAAAAAACAAGCTAATCCTTAGTGGATTCTCCTGTTAAATCAGGACCGTGGACGTAGGAGCTTGAATCTCTGAACCACGTTAAAATCACTCTGAGTCTTTACTATTTTGATATTGCTCTTAATTGTTTTCATCGCTTAAGTCATTCATTGCATACTTTGTCAGTGCTAAACCAATTAGCCTGACTTATTGAACTCAGCGCACTGCCCTTCTAACCACGGCTTCGTAAAGGAAAAATAAATTTTCAGAAAGCAAACTTAAACAAGTCTTTAAACTTTACGGGCTCACACATTTCGCACTAGAACATAAGTAGATAGTTAGCTAACTAACTTGCACTCAGTGCCGTTAGTAGGTGTATTATCTACTCAGTTATCATCACCTAACTCTAAGCAAGGGGACTCAGTGAAGTTTTAAGAAAGAAAAATTATATACGTGTATTTCCCCCTACACGTATTACTCAGACTTGTACGGGACCAATAAGTGGTATCAGAGTTGTGGTTCAAAAGACCACTGACTTTGCATACTAATAGTTTCAGAAGAGAAACTGTTGGTGGTCACTGAACATATCTTTGTTTGCATTCTTTGAAAACTTTGCATCACGACTTCAAGGAGACTTGAAGCTTCATAGCCTGAATTCTCTGTCTCTAACTTTATCTACTGGAGATTCAGATTGAAAGTACATCTAGAAGTCATCCATGACCAGATGCCGCGTGTCATCAAGGAAGGACCCATCAAGATCACTATCCCAAATGTCAGAGGACTGGGATATTGTTAGGATAAAAATTGTTAGTTTTGATGAGTTAAAACAAACCAGAAGATGTAATAGGACCATTTGGACCTGTTAGCCAGATGATGATCTAGATTAGGACTTAGTCTAGGGGGAACTGCCAGACCAGAAGACTTCACCAGAAGAGTCACCAGAAGACTCCACCAGAAGACTTCACCAGATGAGATATGACCAGAGGCAGAGGACCTTCCCCAGACCAGACGAGTCCGGACCAGACGAGTCTGGTAGAACAAAAGATGCTCAGTTTGATCCCCTGACTCTACTGAGTATTCTGGTTCTTGACCAGATGAGGACCAGAAGACACCGAGGTTGCCTGGTGTCTGGTCCTGCCTTCTCTGGAGAGAATCAGAGTTAGGCAGAGGAAGCTATTGACCGTTGGTGATTCAAATCAAGTCAACATGATCAGGATTGGAAAGTATTTGAAGATAATCAATCCAAGGATCCCACCAACCCAATCAATCAATTAGGGAATTGATTGATTGAGGCTTCCTTATATAGAGGATCTGATTGGATTAGCCCTCCAACGGCTAGCCCTAATCTCCTCTATATATACAAGAGTGCAGTTCAAGAAAAAGCTCTAGAGACTCTACACGCGCATAAGTGATCCAAGCTTTTGATATTCATACCAAGCACTCTTACTGTTCATAATATTTATCTACTCTAAAGGAGTTACTCTAACCACAACCTGTTCATCTATTAGACAAGGTTGTTGGCTGGTTGATCTTTAGATTGAAGTCAAATCTAAAGAGGCTGTAAGAAGGAACTGGTACTTCCCAATTCCAGTAAGTAAGTTTGTGAGTTGGTTGGTAGTGAGACCCCTTGATTATAAGGGAGAGTGGACGTAGGATATTCAATCCGAACCACTATATATCTTGTGTTCTTTATTGCTTTAATTTACTTATTGTTCTTTTGATTATTACTCTCTTGTTAAAGACTTTGAAAGACATTTTAACTTAAGCTTCCGCAATTAATCTAACTAGTGGGACCAACAAGTGGTATCAGAGCAGTGTGTCCAACGACCACTGCTTTGTAAAGCTTTTGGTGGTCACCGGGCAGATCCATTGCTCTTAAAGTGCTTTTGTTCAAGTTCTTGTTAATTCCCTAAATTTCTTATCAAAATGTCTGCAAAATCTTCTTACAAGAGCCGTAAGCTCCCAGAATTCTCTTTTGAGGATTATAGCCACTGGAGTTTCATGATGAGCAATCATCTTGGAGCTATTCACCACCGCATGCTAGATGTGGTTGAAAGTGGCCCCATACAATTTTACTGGACTCCCATTGATAGTGGCAGGTCTGAGTCCAGAGAAGAAACTAGTGAAGCTGCCCAGAAGACTGCAGAGGATAGAGTCCCCAGGCAGAAAATCCTCAAAAAGAAAGATGAGCTTGATAATGATGAGAGAAAGCTATATAACCTGGACCAGGTGGCAAGAACCGAGATCATCAACACTCTCACCAAGGAGGTAATAGAGAAGGTCAGAACCTGTGTCACTACGAAGGAGATGTGGGACAAACTTGCACTTCTCTGCGAAGGAACAGAGAAGATTAAGGACAACAAGCTCCAAGTTGTTCAACACTCGTTTGACACCTTCAAGATGAAACCAGACGAGACCATTGACCAGCTGGACATGCGTCTCACAAACCTCCTGAACAAGGCTAGTGCCTTAGGTAAGACCTACTCTGAAAAAGAAATTAATAGTAAAATCTTGCGTTCACTAACAAGCATGTGGAGAATTAAAGTCACCGTGATCAAGGACAACAAGGATCTCAACACTCTGGATCACCATCTTCTGTTGTCTGATCTCAAAGCTTACGAGTATGATCTTCAAGAGGAGGATCAAACAGAAGAGGTTTCCTCTTCTGGCCAGAAAGGAGTTGCATTCTCTTCAACTCTCAAGCCTGATGTAAAGCCAAAGGAGTCTACTGCAGATGACTTGAGCCTCAAGGAGCAGGTAGCACTCCTAACTCGTAAATTAGATAAAATGAGTTCAAAGTATGGCAGGTACAAAAGGCATTGGAAGGAGTCTACCAGAGACAGGAAGAGTTCTTTCAAGCCTGCAGAGAAGGAGAAGACATTTGGAGACTCAAGGGAGACCAGATTCAGAACTCCAGAGAGGAGGAGAGATGACAACCCTGGCAGCTCTGGGAGATCAGATTATCAGAGGAGGGATGGTAGCTCTGGCAGACCTGACTACCAGAGGAGAGAGAGTAGTCCAGCCAGATCAGACTACAACCAGAGGAGGAGAGAGCCAAGCCCTAGTCCCAGAGGAGACAATGCCTGTTATACATGCAACAAGACTGGTCACTACAGTTATGATTGTCCTCAGCTTACTCCTAGGGAAAGAGAAGAGAAAAGAATCAAGAGAGATAGGAGATATGCAGATAAGAGAGCATTGCTGGCAGAAGCAGAGGAGGAGGATACTAGTTCCAGTTCTTCTTCTTCTGACTTTGAATCAGATGATGATGTGTGTCTCATGGCAGACATCACTGAGGTAAATGAAACTACTCTAGTTTTATCAAATTCCAAATGTACTGAATCTTCTAATTCATCTGGTAACTCCAGAGAGTCTGATATGCAACAAATGCTATCAGATCTCCAAAATTGTGTCCAACTTTGTCAAAAACTTGAGAAAGAGAATGGTAGGCTCAGAGCTGAAGTTCAATCTCTCTCTCATGAGCATAAATCCACCAGAGAACTCATGAAAGATCATTCCAAAGAAGTCTCTGAACTTCAGGATAAGATCACAGAAAGAGATACTCTGGTAGATCAACTTATGAAAGAAAAGGATTCTCAAGAAGATGAGATCAATGAACTCAGAGCTAAATACCAGACTCTTATCAAGGGAAAACAAGTTGCTCACAGCATAGAGGAGATACCTATGCCCAGAGAAGCTCCTAAGATACCATCTGTTGTATATATCATATCAGAGTCTTCTCAGCGCATTTGTGATAAGAGTGGTTTAGGATATTCTGGAATTACCACTAAAACTCATAAATACCTTTATAATAAAGACAAGTCTGTAAGAGCTGGTAAATTGGTAGAAATCTGGGATGATAAAGACTTAACTGGTAATGGTTACAAGGTGGTTCACAATCCTGACTGGAAAAGGAATCACTCTGTTAATCACATTACATATGGTCCAGAAGAGTTGACTGTTCTGGAAGAGAAGATGCTAGAGAATAAGTGTCAACAAGGGGAACCATTAAAGATTGATGGTTCTGTGAACAATGAGTCCCAAGGAGTAGAAATTACTCAAATTGGAGGACCCCAGAGAAATCCTCAAAGGGAACCTAAACAGATTAGGGGACCTCAAAGGAAACACTCAAGAAAGGGGAATACCAATCAGAGTAACAACTACCAGAGAAGGAACAATGTTCAACAGAACCAGGTACCCCAGAGACAATTTTCTCAGAGGAATCAATTCCAGAATAGGTATACTAAAAGGAACTATAATTACCAGAGCAAGTCTAATTATCAGAACCAGAGGAGGTCTTCCAGACCCATCTATAGAAAACCAACTGATCTGGGTAGTTATGACACCAGAGATGGTTCTTCTAGGATGTACCCTTACAATCAGACCTTTAAGACCATGTCTTTGAGGCAGGCCATTCCAAAGGCCAGATTTGAGAAAAGGTACACCAGACCTGTTTATAGGAAAGGTGTCCTTATCAGACCAGTAGCTCAATATGTCATTGTCAGAGGACATGTGCTGGTAGATAGATTTGGAAGGAAGATAAGATCTCCTCATCCATCAAGGGATGATCTTTATCTATGGATTCCTACAAAACCTGCAACTAACCAATCAGGACCCAGCACTAGTAGGGGACCTAATTGATTTCTCTGCAGGTAGATAAGAGTCCATTGGAGAAAGGATTTTCAAGCAACCATGTCTGGTACATTGATAGTGGATGTTCCAAGCACATGACCTTCCAGAAAGATAATCTCCAAGATTTCAAGCCATTGAATGGACCAAGAGTGATGTTTGGTGACAACAACTATGGCGTCACCAGAGGAGTTGGAAAGTTGACCTTCAATGGAGTATCTGTAGATGAAGTCTACTATGTTGAAGGACTCAAGCATAATCTGCTTTCAGTATCCCAATTCTGTAACAAGGGATACTCAGTGAAGTTTTCTAGTGATTCATGCACTGTTTTCTCTTCTGATTATAATGATATTTTGATAATAGGCTTGAGGAAGGGTAACATTTATCTTGCAGATTTTAACAGTTGCCCAAGAAATGCTTGCCTAGTTGCAAAAGGATCTGCAGAGAATAGCTGGATTTGGCACAAGAGATTGTGTCATCTTAACTTCAAAACACTGAATAAGATTGCCAGAAAAGGTCTCATTCGAGGTCTTCCTAATGAAGTGTTTAAGAAGGATCAGGTTTGTGGTTCATGCCAGAAGGGTAAACAACCCAAGACTTCCTTTAAGGATGTCCAGAGCACAACCACAACCAGAGTACTTCAACTACTTCACATGGACCTGTTTGGACCTGTTTCTCCTCTTAGTTTCAGTGGAAGGAAGTACACCTTAGTAATAGTAGATGACTTTTCAAGATACACTTGGGTAGTGTTCTTGTTTAAGAAAATTGAAACTATCACTAAGCTGCCAGAGTTCTTCAAGCAGATTCAGAATGAGCAGAACCAGAGCATAGTCAGAATCAGAAGTGACAAAGGAACAGAGTTTTTGAATTCACACATTGCATATTACTGCAAGGATCATGGGATTTTTCATGAGACATCTGCTGCCAGAACACCCCAACAAAATGGAGTAGCAGAAAGGAGGAATAGGACCCTCAAAGAAGCTGCAAGAACACTTCTGGCAGAATACAGCACTCCACAGAGATTTTGGGCAGAGGCCATCAATACAGCTTGCTACACTCAGAACAGATGCCTGATTGCCCAGAGACATAACAAGACTCCATATGAGGTATGGAAAGGTAAAACCCCATCTGTTTCATATTTTCATGTTTTTGGATGTAAGTGTTTCATCCATGACAATGGGAAATCTAAATTAAGAACCTTTGATGCTAAAGTGGCTGATGGAATATTTTTAGGATATTCCAGCACCAGTAAAGCTTTTAGAGTTTTTAATAAGAATTCACTTTGTGTGGAGAAAACACCTCATGTTGTTTTTGATGAATCTACTTTTGAGTGCAAGGTGGAATCTAAGTCTTCAGATGAGACCCAGAATCAGACTACTCCCAGAGTAATCAAAGTCAATCCACCTGTTCTTGACTCAGATTCAGATTCAGATGATGACCCATCTCCTGGTTCTCTGAAGCAGAAGCCTTCACAAGGAGCAGAACCATAAGTGGTTGGAACTCCTGTATGGGGAAGCTCTTCTGCAGGTGGTGATAATCACCAAGGTACTGCAGAAGATGATCAACCAGGCAAGACCACGGGAAGGAGGACCCTGGTTGATCACCCCAATGACCTAATCCTTGGAGATCCAACTAAGGGTGTCCAGACTAGGAGAACTCTTAACTTAGCTGTCTTATTCAGTTGCTATGTGTCCTTGATTGAGCCCAAGAACATCAAGGAGGCACTGAAATATTCAAATTGGATTGTTGCTATGCAGGAGGAGTTGAATCAATTCACCAGACAGGATGTTTGGGAGCTGGTAGACAGACCAAGACATCAAAAGGTGATAGGCACTAAGTGGGTTTTTAAAAATAAGAAAGATGAGAATGATGTCATTACTAGGAACAAGGCAAGGCTAGTGGCCCAGGGCTATTCTCAGTCTGAAGGAATAGACTATGATGAGACATTTGCTCATGTTGCCAGACTAGAAGCCATCAGATTGTTCTTAGCATATGATGCTCACATGAAGTTCAAAGTCTACCAGATGGATGTGAAATCTGCCTTTCTTAATGGGATTCTCATTGAGGAAGTGTATGTGGAACAACCTCCTGGTTTTGAACAAGGTGACAAGGTGTTTAAGCTTAAGAAAGCTCTTTATGGGCTGAAGCAGGCACCCAGAGCATGGTATGACACTCTATCTCAATTTCTTCTGGACAATGGTTTTACTAAGGGTAAGATTGATAGAACCTTGTTTAGGAAAGAAGAAGGAAAGGACATCCTTCTGGTCCAAATATATGTTGATGACATCATATTTGGATCCCCTAACAAGAAGCTGTGTGAGAAGTTTGGTGAGCTCATGCAGGGACAGTTTGAGATGTCCATGATGGGAGAAATGAATTACTTTTTGGGTCTGCAGGTTAAGCAATCAGAGAAGGGAATTTTTATTAATCAAGCCAAGTACACCAGAAACATGTTAGAGAAATTTGGAGTAGGATCCAGCAAAGCAGCCAAGATCCCTATGATGACAAATTTCAACATGGATCCAGATGAGTCTGGAGAGAGTGTGGACCAGACTCAGTACAGAGCACTTATTGGTTCTCTCTTGTACCTGACTGCAAGCAGACCAGATATTACCTTTGCCGTAGGTGTTTGTGCCAGATTTCAAGCTAACCCCAAGAAGACTCACTTGGAAGCAGCTAGGAAGATATTGAAATATCTTAAGGGAACAGTGAATTTAGGATTGTGGTATCCTGCAGATGACAATTTGGAATTGAGTGGCTATTCAAATTCAGATTATGGTGGATGCAGAATAGATAGGAAATCTACAAGTGGAACATGCCAATTTCTAGGGAATAAATTGGTATCCTGGTTTTCTAAGAAGCAGACTTCAGTTGCTACATCAACAACAGAAGCAGAGTACATGGCTGCAGGGAGTTGTTGTTCACAACTACTTTGGATTAGTCAACAGCTTAGGGATTACCAGATTAGAGCCAAGGATATTCCTATATTCTGTGATAGTAATAGTGCCATTGCAATCACCCAGAATCCAGTTCTTCATACCAGATGTAAACATGTTGATATACGACATCATTTTATCAGAGATCATGTTGAGAAGGGAGATATAAGGATGGAAAAGATTGAGTTAGGACTGTTGGATCCAGAGACAGATTTGTTTTAGGGGGAACATCAGAGAAGTATCCTTTATTTATACTTTATTGCATATTCATTTATTTTCTTAAACTAACATACCTGCAGATTAGACATTTCAGAGAAGGTACCAGATAAGGTATGCACCAGGTGACACTTGTCCCAGATAAGGTGCTGAGTCAAATGTCCAAAATCTTCTCTGACCAGGACCAGATGAACTCCATCAGAGGAGATGTAGCTATGGTATCATCTGGTTACAATATCAGGTGACAGGTATGCCTTTACTTCTCTTGCCTCTGATCATTGGGATACACTTTTCAAATTAGTAAGTACACTCAAAACCTTTCAACTTCGGAGTGTATTTAAGACTAGGGTATAGGGCCTAGGCAATCATTTCGCTTTTTCTCTTGACTGCCACAAAACCTCTTTATGCCCCGTCCCAATGACTATGCCAACGCACCAGATTAAATCTGTATCTTGTCTTTCTTTGTGGCCATCGGATTTAATCACTGTGCAAAATGTCAATCAATTCAAATATTGATTTTGTTCCCTAATTTAATTTTGGTATTACACGCGTTCACACTTCATTTATTACTCGAGCCACGCGTATTACCCTATTTAAATCTAATTTTCTTACAATTTGTCCTTTCACGTTTTCATACTTTCACACCCTAACCTTTCTCTGCAAAGTTCTACTTTCTCTCTCTCTCTCTCTCTCTCTCTCACAGATATGGCTCCCCCGTGTAATTTTGACCATGAATTAATGATGAAGAAATTGAAAACGGAGATGGTGGTTGACTTCTACACCACCAAGAACCCGTCTGCACTTGCTATTCTGGAACTATTGAGGAGATCCGGAGTTGAGAGGTTGATCTCCACCATTCCCAGAGATTTTCGTACTCTTGACGGTTATGCGGCCCAGTTTTTGGTTCGAATGAAGATCAACAATGACCATATTTCTACAAAAATTGACAAGGAAGATTTGGTGTTTTCCAAGCATGATTTATGTGCCCTGTTTGGAAATATTTCGGCGGAAGGAATGGATTCTTTAACCTACAAGGAGGATGATATTGTGGGTTCCTTCAAACTGTTTGCTCGTTCATCTTGCCAGAATATCACGAAGGGATTTCTGGATAAGCATCTGAGGCAAAAGTACAAGAGTTCTTTTGGGGCGTCTTGAGGAAGAATAAAACGAAAGTTAACAAGGAAGCTTGTCCTTCCATTCCAGGGGAGATGCAGTTTTATTTCACTGCTAATGTTTCGTTGGGTACGAAACTTACCTTGATTTTGGACTACTTGCTTCCAGAGAAGAAATGGAAGGAGACTTGGTGCAAAGGATTTCACAAGTCTAGGGTGCTATTCTCAAAGGATGGTCCCCTTCATGGCCATCCTGACTCTGATGGAGAAGAAGCCATCCCTGCCCCTCCTATTCAATCTATTCCCTCTCCTGTGAAGGGGCAGAAGAGACAGCAGCAGCAGAAGACCCAGAGGAAAGCTGCTGAAGCAACTGGTTCCTCAACCATTGCTTTCTCTGGTTCCTCTGAGGAGGACCAGATTCCTCTTCTTGATGTACTGAAGAAGAAGAGTGAGGTTGCCAAGAAGGCAGGAGCTTCAAAGAGGAAGAGGTCAGAGGAGGCCAAGAAGAAATCTGCCAAGAAGCCAAGGACTGGCAGAAGAGCTCCCAAGAAATCCCTCCTGGTGGATGAGCCGTCAGAGGAGGAAGAAGAGGAAGAGATTGAGCCTCTTGTGAGGAAATCCAAGGCCAAGAGAGCCCTTCTTCAGGATCCTGACTCTGGATCTGATCTTGGAGAGGCCTTGGAAAAGGCAATTGAGGATGCTTCCCAGATGATGGAGGATGCTCCAGAGTCTGCTGTACCTACTGGTGTTGACCCAGCAGAGGTAAACCCTTCCCTTCCATCTTTTTCCCCCATTAATCTTGTCTCCCCCTCTACCTCTCCCCCAGATAATATTCCCCAAAACCCATATGCCTCTGGTACCCCTATTGTTCCACCAGAGAAGATTATACCAGATACCCCAGTATATTCTCCCTCTACCATTCATACCCAAACACCTTCTCCCCCAACTTCCCAAACACATCTTCCCACAAACCCCTCTCCCCCACCTTCTGTACCAGAGGTACCCTCAACCTCTTCTGGTGCAGAAATCCCCCCTCCAAACACTTCCACCTCCCAGATACCTCCTACACCTTCTGTACCAGATGTTCCATCATCTTCTGGTGCAGAGCAACCCATTCCTACAACCTCTACTTCACAAAATCCTAACCCTCCCCAAACCCATACAGACCAGGACCCAACCATTTCTATGGCTCTAGGATTCGTTGGCCCTCCCCCTTCTCCTACCTGTTTAACCAGCGATGATAGTGAAGATGAGGAAGCTTCACTTGAGCCTGCTGACTTAGCACCTTCCTCCTCTGCCTCTGGGCCCAAACCCTTCACTTTCTCATCTGCAGAAATGGGTCCCATTAGGCAGAGTATGAGTGTAAGTGCTCAGCTCTGGCTAAGAGAGCATTTCCCAGTTCTTCTGGAGCACTTACCATTTCTGGCAGAGCTTACTGATGCCAAGGTCTGGAGCAAGGCCAGACTTGAAGATGTGGAGGACCTAATGTTGTTGCTTGAGGAAATGGGTCCCTCCAACTTCACTGCTTGGGAGATTGAGCTAAAGCAGGGGATGAATATTCAGAACCCAGCAGAGCTGGAGACTCCTGGTGCTGCTAAAGTCTTGATTCGCACCCTGCTCATCCAGAGAGGAGTAATGCTCACTCCAGAGGGCCCCACTTACAAGTTTGGTCCTCATTTTGTCTTCCCTCCAGAGCTGTATTCAGATGAGGAAGACTTTGAGATGTCTCCTGCCGTGCTCCAGAAGATGAAAGTTTTCTTCAATGAGCAAATCATGCAGATTGGGCGCTTTTCTAAAGCTATTCAACATATGGCCCCTGCCATGATAGAGCACCAGATCAGGCATGAGAGGAGAATCTTCCTGAAGCAGTTAAAGTCTTCTCTGGCAGAGGTAAAGGCTTCTTTTAAGGCTAATGGCTTATTTGTCAAGTTGGATGTCATGCACAGCCAGAAGCAGCTACAAGCGCACGTGCTGGAGCAGTTGAGACCTGTCTCTGTGCTCAAAGTGGAGATGGCCAGCCAGATGATTCAAACTGCCAAACTGAAAGACTCCCTCCAGGAGATGTTGGAGAAGCAAGAGAGACTTGTTGCAGAGTCTAAAGCTTACCTGGAGGAGGCCAAGCAGCTGCGTGATCTTCACTCTTCCTCCAACACTGCCTTGCCTGATCTTATAAGGCAGGTAGTGGATCCCCTCCTTGATGAAGTTAAAAAGGGGGGAGAGAAGGCCAGAACTGATCTGGCGAAGACCACAAATGAAACTCTCTTCAGCCATGGAGCTCGTCTGGACCTGCTGGAGAATACATTGGCCCAGGCTGAGTTGCAGAAGAAGAAGAAGGAAGAGCTCAAATCTCTTTCCATGGCTAAGCAGCTTGCTGCAGAAGAGGAGTCCGAAGCAGAGCAGGATCCAATTTCCATCTCTGGACCTGCAAAGAGGAAGATAAGGAAAGTAAAGAAGAGCTTCCTTGAATCTGTGGTTGAAGAAGCAGAGAAGAGATTCAAGGAAGAGTCGCCTGAAGAGAGGCAAGCAAGGATAAGGAAAAACATAGATGAAGAGCAGAGGCTCCGATATGTTAGAAGGCAAAATAAGAAGAGCAGAGAAGCTGGCATCACTCCTGGTGCTAGTGGATCCAGCCAGAAGAGAAAAGGGCCTGTTGAAGTCATGAACATCCTCCCTCTCAGGACAGAAGGGTCCTTTGACTCAACTGTTCCTGTACCTTTGATAGAAAAATGGAGAGAAGCTAAGACTCTCTGGTTCATTCAACACTACATCCAGAGACCTCCACCAGAGGATGATGCTCTCATCAACAGGACCTTCCATTCTTGGATGCAGGCATATGATGCAGATTTGTACAAGCAGTTGATGGATTCAACTATTGAATTCAACCTGGAAGTCACTGCTCCTGAGTTCCATTTTCTCAACACTCCAATGGCAGGAGACCAGGTTGATTGGGTTGAGCTGAAGAAACTGTACAAGACCAAGGTGTTGGCAAACTTCACTCCATCATCTTCTGCAGAGTTGAAGGCCATTCAAGATAGATTTCTTGACTGGTTTTTGGTGCCCAAAGACAACAGAAGATATGCTTAGAATAGGACCAGAAATGCATTGTAATCTGTATTCTTCTTTGTCCTTATTATCAATGAAAATCTCATATCTTCTCTGATCAAAAGATAACCTCTTGTTGTCTTATTTGTTTGCCTGATAAGATCTATTCTAAGGTCTTATCCTTTATATGTTTTCTTGCTTAAAGTCTTCTTTGTGATCAGTTCTGGTAATGTTTTAACTCCATCAAAAAGGGGGAAATTGTTAGGATAAAAATTGTTAGTTTTGATGAGTTAAAACAAACCAGAAGATGTAATAGGACCATCTGGACCTGTTAGCCAGATGATGATCTAGATTAGGACTTAGTCTAGGGGGAACTGCCAGACCAGAAGAGTCACCAGAAGACTTCACCAGATGAGATATGACCAGAGGCAGAGGACCTTCCCCAGACCAGACGAGTCCGGACAAGACGAGTCTGGTAGAACAAAAGATGCTCAGTTTGATCCCCTGACTCTACTGAGTATTCTGGTTCTTGACCAGATGAGGACCAGAAGACACCGAGGTTGCCTGGTGTCTGGTCCTGCCTTCTCTGGAGAGAATCAGAGTTAGGCAGAGGAAGCTATTGACCGTTGGTGATTCAAATCAAGTCAACATGATCAGGATTGGAAAGTATTTGAAGATAATCAATCCAAGGATCCCACCAACCCAATCAATCAATTAGGGAATTGATTGATTGAGGCTTCCTTATATAGAGGATCTGATTGGATTAGCCCTCCAACGGCTAGCCCTAATCTCCTCTATATATACAAGAGTGCAGTTCAAGAAAAAGCTCTAGAGACTCTACACGCGCATAAGTGATCCAAGCTTTTGATATTCATACCAAGCACTCTTACTGTTCATAATATTTATCTACTCTAAAGGAGTTACTCTAACCACAACCTGTTCATCTATTAGACAAGGTTGTTGGCTGGTTGATCTTTAGATTGAAGTCAAATCTAAAGAGGCTGTAAGAAGGAACTGGTACTTCCCAATTCCAGTAAGTAAGTTTGTGAGTTGGTTGGTAGTGAGACCCCTTGGTTATAAGGGAGAGTGGACGTAGGATATTCAATCCGAACCACTATATATCTTGTGTTCTTTATTGCTTTAATTTACTTATTGTTCTTTCGATTATTACTCTCTTGTTAAAGACTTTGAAAGATATTTTAACTTAAGCTTCCGCAATTAATCTAACTAGTGGGACCAACAGATATGATCATCTCCCCATTGGCGAATAGGTTCCGAAGGAGAGGAGCTTGCTGACCAATGACGAGATCAAGATGATTGGACTGGACAAAGTGGCCAGAAATATCATTTTTCACATGGTACCTTTCGAGAAGTCAGCGAGACTGATGCACTTCACTACGACAAAGGAGGTATGGGATGAGTTGAACCAGATGTACGAAAGATCATAGAAGATTAAGGAGAATAAGAGAAATATTGTCATTAAAAAATTTGAAGCGTTCAAGATACTGCCTGGGGAAACAATCGATCAGATGGAGTCAAGATTCATTAAGATGATGAATAAGTTAGTAATGCTGGGGAAGGAAGTTCTTAATAGAGAAGTTGCTTCCAAAATCCTGAATGCTCTCCCAGAGAGATGGGACAACAGTGTTATTATGTTAAAGAACACTCAGGATATGAGCTACATTACTTCAGCACTACTATTTTCAGAGCTCAAAGCATTGGAATTCGACCTGAACAAGAGAAAGAAGAAAGTAGTACCTGAAGAGGAGGAGAAAGCTCCAGAGAAAAGTGTGGCTTTCAAAGCTAAGTCAGAACCTGTTGAATCTTCATCAAAGTCACTGATGGAGATGAGCAAAGAAGAGCTAGTTGAGGAGTACAGTATGATGGCCAGACGTCTTGAAAAGTTAAACTTAAGATTTGGTCGATACAAGAAGTACTATCAGGACACAAGAGACAGGAAACCTGAAGGAAGTCACTAAATTTCCAGAAGGTATGAAGACCGGAGGAACACTGACTAGAGATGCGATCGAGGTGAAGAGCAGAGGTATTCTGACCCGAAACCTGATCGTAAAGAGGTGGACCAGAGACGTGCTCGTGATGATAGATACTCAGGGAAGAATGAAAGCTCATCAAGACCAAGGGAACCTGACTCAAGAAGGAACCCTGAACCAAGGAAGGAAAGAGGAGATGAGCCAACAACATGTTACAATTGTAACAAGAGTGGGCACTGTCAGTATGATTGCCCGGAGCTGAGTGCAAGGGAAAGAGAATAAAGGAGGACTAAGAGAGACCAGATATATGCGGATATGAGAGCTATGCTCGCTGAAGACGCCACTAACTCAGATGGTTCTGAGGAGAGGTTGCCTGAACTCTTTTCCGATGATGAGTACGATGATTTGTGCCTTATGGCTAGGAAGAAGCCTGAGGTAACTTTTAACTCTGCATGTGGTTCACACACTGGTCAAAATCCTGAGCTTAGCTCAGAGTCAGTTAGAGAAATGAACCTTCAGATCTGTTTGGATCAATTGATGGTTGATTTCTCCAGACTGCAGAAAACTAATGACTTCTTGGCGAAGGAGAATGAGAAATTGAGTACTGAAGTTCTAAACCTGACTGATCAGCTGACTCAGTCAGATCTCAAAGAATCTAATCAAATTGTGAGGCTAACTTAAGAGATTGACTTGCTCAACTCTGAGCGCCTTCCAAGAGAAAAGATTCTGAAGGAACTGGTTGATGAAGAACTGGTCAGGAAGGAGGAGTTAAAGGCACTCGAGAGTAAGTTTGATGACCTTTATGCTAGATATGAAATCCTGAAAAAGAGTGAGGACTCTCTCAAGCAAAAAGTTACAGCAATGAATAAATCCTCAATTGTTGTAGAAGAAATAAATAGCAACCAAAAGCTTGGGAAGAAGAAAGTTAGGATTGGATATACTCCCAAGAAATTCTCACGAGGTCAGTCTCATGTTGCTTCAGGGAGCAACACTAAGAGGGTGTTTGTTCAGGCAGTCCAGAGTACAAAGAAGGTTGTATTTGAGGCCCGCCAGACTGATAAGGGCAAGGAAACTGTTGAGACATTCAGGGTTGCCCCTAAGGTTGTGAAGCCAAAACCCAAGGGAAGGCTAAGCAACCTAAAGAGGCCCCTGAGAGCTCAGGCAACCTAAAGCGGAAGCCGAGGAGAGCTCAGACCCAGAGCACTTAGACTGCTCAATGAGGGTATCATCATGCTTGGCAATACCAACAGGAAATGCCAAATATGATAATTCCCCCATGGTTTTAGCATCCTGAGGCCTTTAACTGTTTCTGATTCCCTCACTTGCCTAGGGGGAATAAGAAACAGGGTCCTTATCAAGAACAAGCTCCAAGATCCGCTACACCAAGGCCTAGGAAGAACAGGAAGCCAGCCCCCAAGGTACCCACTCAGGCTTCTGTGACTCCAAAGCCTGACACTCATACACCATCTTCCTCTTAGGCAAAGAAGAAGAAAGTTATGTATGTGGATGTTACTGGGAGACAGGTTTACGACTCTGAGGCAATCAGGGTAGTTAAGCAAGTTTGGATCCCAAAAGGTACAACTGACATAATAGGACCCAACACCCAATGGGTACCTAAAGCCTAATTCTGTTGCAGGCGGTTGTGGGCTACAGGAAGAGGAAGGATGACTCAATTAAAGTTGTTTGGTACCTAGACAGTGGTTGTTCAAGGCACATGACCAGAATGAAGAGTCTCCTTCAAGATTTTCAAGCTAAAGATGGCCCACAGGTAACCTTTGGTGATAACTCAAAAGATTTGACTAAAGGTTTTGGTGTTTTGGTAATAGGTACAGTCAGAGTGGAGAATGCGTCCTTTGTTGACGGACTGAAGCATAACTTGTTGTCAGTGGGTCAGTTTTGTGACAAAGGTTTCAGTGTTGAGTTATCATCGAATATTTGTTCATTCAAGAACCAATCAACACTTCAAGTGCTTCTCTCAGGTATTAGGAAAGGTAAAGTTTATTTAGCTGATTGGAGCAGCATTATTCCTAACACTTGCTTTGTTGCTAAAAGCTCTTCAGAGCTCAGTTGGTTATGGCATAAAAGATTAAACCATTTGAACTTCAAGATTCTTAACAAGATTTCTAGACTTTCACTTGTTGAAGGTTTACCCAATGAAGTTTTTAGCAAGGATCATGTGTGCAAGGCTTGTCAGGAAGAGAAGCTGGTCAGAGCTACATTCAAAGAGAAAACTACCTTCTCCATTGACAGATTTCTTCAGCTCTTGCACATGGATTTGTTTGGCCCTGTAACACCTGTAAGTATGAATGGTAGAAAATATACCCTAGTGGTCATTGATGATTATTCTAGGTATACTTGGGTTATTTTCTTGTTGAATAAGAAGGAAACACGGGTGAAGCCTCCAGAGTTGCTCAGGAGACTCAGCAATGAGCAAAATCAGTCCATTGTGAAAATTAGATCTAACAAGGGCACTGAATTTATAAATTCATATATTTCTAACTTTTGCAATAAACTTGGTATAGCTCATGAGACTTCTGCAGCTAGAACTCCACAACAAAACGGTGTCGCTGAGAGAAGGAACATGACACTGAAGGAAGCTGCCAGGACCATGTTGGCTAAGTCAGGATTGCCCAAGAAGTTTTGGGTTGAGGCAATCAACACTGCATGCTACACTCAGAATAGATCCATGCTGAACAAACAACATGCACAGACCCCCTATAAGACATGGAATAAGAGGAAGTCTCGCATCTCTTATTTCCATATATTTGGGTGTAAGTGCTTCATCCTCAACAATGGGAAGACCCAATTAAAGGTTTTTTTATAGCAAGTCTGATGAAGGAATATTCTTAGGATATTCTGAAGTCAGTAAAGCATTCAGAGTCTATAATTGTAGGACCCTTGTTGTGGAAGAATCAGCACATGTTTTTTTTTATGAATCTGCTATTGAGTCTAGGGTAAGAGTGTTGGATCCTGACTCTGATGAGGTCACAAGGAGAGTTACAAGGCTGAGCTTGAAGAATCAACATGGTCTTAAGGTCAAGGCAGTGCCTATTCCATGTTGGGATGATGACGAAGATCAGGATGATGATGCAAAAACCACTCCTAAACCCAGGGCATCAGGGACAGTTGAGCCTCAGATTGAGGAACAGGCTCAACCTGAGGTAAGTACCATCAATAAAGATGCGGTCACAGCTAAGACAGTTACTGAGTCACCATATCAAGGGGGAATCAATGTGCCTGATATTGAGTTGGTAAATCCCTTTGGTATAGACTCAGGTTCATCCCCTTCTGTTCATTTCCCTGAATTTATAGATCCTGTAGATACTAAAAATGCAGGTACATTAGGGACAACTCCAAGCAAGAGGTCATAGCTAGAAGATAATCCCATTGACCAAGTCATTGGTGATCCAACTGAAAGAGTCAAGACCAGGCGGTTCCATGGTGAGAGTGTTCTATTCTGTTGTTTTCTCTCTGAGCAAGAGCCTCAAAATATAGAAGAAGCTCTCACTGACTCGAACTGGATCATAGTCATGCAAGAGGAGTTGAATTAGTTCACAAGGAATTAGGTTTGGGAACTGGTAGATAGACCTAGGCATCAAGGTGTGATTGGTACCAAATGGGTCTTTAAGAACAAGAAGGATGAGAATGGTGTTGTAGTAAGGAGCAAGGCAAGGCTGGTTGCAAAGGGGTATTGTCAGTTTGAAGGAATAGACTATGATGAGACCTTTGCTCCAGTGACTAGGCTAGAAGCAATCAGGTTGTTCCTTGCATATGCAACACACAAGAAGTTCAAGGTGTATCAAATGGATGTGAAGTGACTTCATCTTAAAAAACTTAACACCTTTAAAATTATTTTGTATATATGGATAATGGGGTTAATGATAGGTAAGGCACACCGAAAAACGATGTTATCTTTAAAGGTATTAATTATTTTCACGTAGGTGTAAATAGTTCTCACAATGAATTGACCTTACATGATACAAAACATATCTCACGGAAATTCGATAGTTACACTCTAACGAATTTCAGAAGCGGAATCACAAGTGTGTATATAAGACTTGATCTTAGTATAGAGAGAGAGACTCGACTTTTTAGTGTTTGAGAAACTTTAATTCTCAACTTCGATTCAAGTAATTTGAACTCTCAACATCAAAGAGTATTTATAGATACTCAGAGGTTGCATCTAAAGGTTGTAACTTATCATATCAAATTGTTGCAACTTTTACTCACCATAAACTGCAATCTCATTGAAGAGTCACTTTTACAACTTCCCCTGAAAAAATATCATTTCATAAAGAGCTCTTTCAACTATATATTGTGTAAATATTTTGTATAGAACAATAGGATCCACGACTGACGATGGAGACGAAGTTTTGTCAGCGATGGAGAGACAGAGAAAGAAAGGGATTCGCGATGGAGAGATAGAGAAAGAAAAGGATTCGTGATGGATATATATATATATAAATTATGTCGGTAAATTAAAGGCAGGGATTGAAGCATAAAAAATGTAAGACTTATTTTAAATACTCCATCCAATTCAATTTAGATCCCTGCCAAATAGTGCAGGTTTTAATAAAAAAAAAATTATTTATTAGTGTTAAAAAGTGTAAAGTTAAGGGTTTGTTAGTCCCATTTTTTTAATTGAAGGGAGTTTAGTTCATTGGTAAAGGGTATATTGAAAAATGAGTGCAATGGTTTTAGAGAGTAAAATAATTTTCCATAGTTTGGGATAATCTAAATTAAATTGGAGGGAATGTTAAAAGTGGGATTAATGAGATAAGCTAAAAAGTGTTTAGCTTTTGTACATATAAAAAGAAATTGTATGATTTTCACGAAATCCTATCTTTGTGGCATCGATTGTACAAGTTCATGAAGAGCTTTTCCTTAAACACTATAAAGCTAAACATTGTTAAAGTTTACAAGGATAAGGATTTATTGAAAATCATACAATTTCTTTTTCAAATGTTACAAATCTTTGAAAGAGCACTCACATAATAACTTTCAATTTCTTCTTTGATCTATCTCAACATATTGAGAATTATAATTTACTAGTTATAGCCCCGCGAGTTTCGCAGGTTTAAATTAAATCTTCGAAAGATTTTTAAGTAATACAAATAAAAAGAAAATTATTATTTTTATACTAAAATGTATGTAATAATTTATTTTATTATTAAAATATTAATTTAAACTAAACATTTATACGTATAATTCAATAAATACGTATTATTATACTAAAATTGAATGAAATTAGTTATCAGTATTTCTGGAGATGTGGGTGTAAGTATTGTATGTTAAATTAAAATATAAATTTATAGTTGGTTAATATTTAATAAAAAAAAATACTCCCTCCGATTCATTTTTTATTATCCGTATTATCATAAAAGGAATGTTTTTTTTTTCCACTTACCTAAAATAGCAAAAAGTAAACACTACTCCTTTTAACTTACCCCTTAAAAACATCATTTATTTACACTTATGTCACTACTTATCAACTTTATACCCACAAAGACTAATAAACAACTCTTACACCTTTTAAAAATCTACTTTATACCCACAAATACTAATAAACAACTCTTTTTATTAAAATCCATGTTACTTTGAAAGTGGAAAACAAAAATGAATCCGAGGGAGTATAAAATAAGGTGGTGAATTTAAAATTGAATGAACTGGGCTCGGTCTTTCTCTAGTGAAAAGTCATATGAAATGTGAAACTTCATATTATTAAGGGGTAATATTTTAATTATAATATTGTTTTTATTATTTATGGACTATTAAGTAATTAATATTAATTATTTATGGATTACTAATTAATTAATGCATAAAAATAATATTTATCAGATTTTCTATGTTCATACTTCTAGCTATCTTAGAATTAAAATATTAATTAATTATTCATCTAAATATAAGTCTAAATATTAATTAAAATAATTTATATGTTCATACTTCTACGCTATGTTAATGTTCATACAATTTATTGATTTTGTCCTTATTGTTGAAGTACTTGATTATATTAAATATGAAGTGACCTCGTCCCAATTTAAAATAATTATTATATTTATACAGATGCTTTCAATATGTTATTTTTCAATTTCCAATTAACATCATTTAATGTTTTTTTGTAAGATTATATATAATACTTATTCCTATAAAATTAATCTTTAAATAAATATTAAGATTGGGTATGTATAGTGTGAAACTTGTTAACATACAAAGCACTTTGCAGTAATTTTTATAGACCAACTTATACCCTTTAATATACAAAACACTTTGCAATACTTTTTAGTAGACCAACTAATACCCTTTAGTAAAAAATTAATACCATTCGTACCCTTCAACTAATAAAATCTTTAACAGTTTATATGTAATATATATATATTTATAATTAATTAATTTTATCGTATATAAATAAAATAATTTAAAATATGAACCAATCCACAAATTGTAATGCCAATCAATTTGACAATGTCAAGTAAATAATATTAACATTCAAATATCCGTTTAAATACTCGTCCACCCCTGTAATATAGTTGTACACCTATTGTCACATTATTTTTTTCTCACTCACACATTCTCTCTTATACCGACAAAAATTTAAATTTTTTAACTGTAAATTAAAATGTTTATCAAATACGAATTTAACCCTAAATCCTCACAAAAGTGTTTATCATACTAAAATGACAGTAGGTATAGTATAAATTGACATGATACTTAAATTGTAAATATTGTACATAAAATAAAAGTTTTGAATGGCATAATGACATCGTTTTATTATTTGTCAAATAACATATCAATTAAGTAGAAGTATAAAGTACATCATTTTATTTTATTGACTTGACATAATGATATCATATTATATGAGACTATTTCATGCCATGAAAGGTGAGATATGGTATAAATAACGCATGACACATTAATATTTTAGTAGGAGTGTGTATTAATTTGTGTTGTCTCATGTCCTCCTAAAAATATACATGTCAAACTTTCGCTAAAATTTCTTAAAATATATTACATAAGCTAATTAATAGGTATCTCATAGTCATTCTTAATTGCTCACGCACATAAAAATAAGAACTTTTATTCAATTATTATTAACAATTGAATACATAGATAACTTCCAACTTAAAATTTTATTAGTATAAGCAATATATAATCTAATAATATGATCACGCCACACCATATGAAATAGTACATTCTTGTAGGCTCACCAATTTAGTTAATTTAATTACCGGAAGATTATACATCGGAATTATGGAACTAATTAATTAAATATATATATGCATAAATTATGTCTTTGACTAAATATATACGCATCAATCATGCCTAACACTACATGCACATTTAAAAGGAAGGGGGAGTTACATATAGGTTTACTCTTTAGGAGTATATTAGTGTTTAGTTTAAACACTTTACATAAAATACAAATTGGTTCTTTTCTTAAGTGGGGCACCACTTTAACCCGTCCAAAAATTAAACCGCTTTTCATCCCCCCATCGAGCCTCCCGCCACTGCCAATCTGCCTCCTCCCTCTCTGGAAAAAAAAAATTTGATTTGACAGAAGCGGTCAATCAAGACTGAATTTTGCTTCACATACACTCAATTCCCCCTCCCCATAGTCACAATTGCCCCTATTCAGTCTAATTCAAAAGAGAGAGAATGGAAAAAATCAGTTGTCCTGAGACATTCAAAATCGTAGTGTGTTAGGGTTTGTTGCCGGAATTTCAATCGTCGCTGCTGTTGTAGTTGCTGCATTTTCTCAAGCGACGAAAGTTCGAGGAACAGGTTGTAATAGCCTTCGTCGATATTCAATATTTTTGGGATTTAATGCATTTCTAATTTTAATCTTATATGTATCTTCGTAGGCACATATGGGGAGGGAAAAACATGGAACCGGATATGCCGGTGAACGGAAGAGAAAGGCAGATGATGAAGATTCCCGGAGGATTGAGACTAGAGGTTTGAATTTTTTTTTTCATCCGATTATGAAGCTTATGTAATTTCTTCCGATTTTGGGGGTACCCGTTTGGAAAGCCACTTCGTTCGAATGTATTGTTCAATTAATTTCCCCCCAAACACATATCATTTCTCTGTTTCAAAAATAGATGCTATGGCGTTCATAATTTTTTTTTTTTATGAATCTTATGAAATGTCTTCCGATTTTTTGTGTACCTTTTTTGGTTCCCCACTTCGTTCAAATGTATTGTTCAATTAATTCCCCCAAACACAGATCATTTCTCGGTTCAAAAAAATAGATGCTATGGCGTACATAAATTTTTTATTTTCTGGGGTGGCGATTAGTCCTACATGTGCTTTCTTTTTTAATAAATGCACTGTTAAAATGGAGTGTTCATATAGTGGGGAGCAATTTACAGTTATACCGTATGGATCCGGGTCAATATCTTGAATTAAATGCTTGCCTTTTAAAGTTCATAAATTGAATATCCACAGACACTGTTACTGAAAATGTTGGGTTACTGAATGTTGGGTTTCAGCTAGATTACAATTTGAATGAGTAATTGAAATGTGCTACTTCCGGTACTTTCGGTACTTGAATGAGTAATTGAAATGTGTTTGGCTTATCTATGTTCAATAACTTCTGACCTGCATAAAAACCCCTAAAAGATATGCTTCTGGTATGGTGATTTTTGAATATTTATTATGTTTTAATTTGTTTATTTGTGTTGTCTATTTTTTCAAAGAAGAAACCATTCACTGTGCCTACATTTTCAACCTTATTTTTCATGTAAAAATGGTGTGAGATCACTGATTTATTTTTTGTGATGAAGGATCAACTAGCTCACGAAGAGGAAAGAAAATTAAAAGGACAAGAACTAGGGGTGATCGTGATGGGAGATACACTGGAAGTGATTCATCAGGTATTGATTATGATCATAAATGTACATACCTCTCATCCGCTCATTAATAGTTAACTAATTATGTGTATTGACTACCAGGTAGTGATTACCCATCGGATAAAAAGAGACAAAGGGTGCAAGATGAAAATAAAAGGTTCAAAGCTTCCGTATCAAAATCTGGTGGTAATTTTTTTTTGAAATTTCAATGATATATATTCGAATTTTATTTGAATTTCACTAAAGTGATGTTTTTTGCTTTGTAGGCAAAAAGAGTGATCGGGCTAAATATGATACTGACGAAAGAAAGGCAAATGATGGTGTGCCTCGTGGAGAAAGGCATGGAACACCTCGGGGGAAAGATGCAAGTATGCTGAAGCCTGAAAACGCATTTGGTAAAATTGTTTTCTGTTTGTTTTTTTGTAAGTTTGAAAAAAAAAATGATGATGGTTAGTAGTATTATTTTGTTGTTTGTGTTGGTAGGTGATGTGAAGGTGGGAAAACATGAAACTTTTTACCGGTCCAACATGCGGACAGCGATAAAAGAGATAAATACTCTTAATTTTACTGACAAGCATGTAGGGGCATTAAAGTTGACACCCTTTTGGTTCCTGTTTGAATCGATTTATGTTAATAAGTTTGAGTCATTGCTGAAAAAATGTCAAAAGTATGAATATGACATTCAAAAGATAATGAAGACTTTTGATATAAAAACTGAAAGTTTTGTGATTGGGGGGGATTATCTGAAATTAGATGCTTCAGACGTGTGTCTAATATTTGGTGTTACTGGTGGGGATAGGAAAGTAATTATGAAAACACAAGGTCATCGCCATACAAGGTGGGTAAGACGTTATTTTAGGAGTCAAATACGTAAACCAAATTCCTCTTTTGTACTGTACAAAGCCCAAATACTAGATAGGCTGAAAGAGACTATATTGATTGATTCCGAAAGCAGTGTAGAAGACACTGCTAGATTGGTTGTCTGTTATTTGTTGGCATCGTTCCTGGCCCCCCACCAGAATGGGGCTATTTCTTGTTCACTCACATATTGTTTGGAAGAGTTCAATGAGATATGCAGTTACGATTGGTGTACTTTCATTGTGGAAATGCTGAAAACGCAGCTAAAGACAAGTAAATCAATGAGGGTTGGGGGCTGCACAATACTGCTTCCGGTTAGAAATTTAACGTTTTTTGTTTTAGTTTTTAGCCAATACGCTTCATGTTTTTAAAATTAATTTATAAGTTTGTATTTTAGTTTTGGCTTTGTGAGCATACCAAAATCTTGGACCCCGAGGGGGATTTCTTTCCGCGGTTCCTGAAATGGGATATGTATGATGTTCATGATGCCATAGCAAATGTGAGGATGTCGGAGCTGGGAGATGTATGTTTTTCACATTGATTTTTTTTCCCTTTTACATGATATATTATATTGGTGTATAATAGTTTTCAGTTTTTTATTCAATAGGTGTATAGATCGATGTTGCGAAAAACATCCATTGAGAAAGAGAAGATGCAGAGTATTCAGGCTTTCAGACAACAAGCATTTGATGAGGATCGTGCAATGATAGTATATAAGGGCAAAAACAGCCGCAACAAGACGGGTGATGAAGACGATGAAAGAAATGAGGTTAGTCATGGGGCAAATGTGGAACCCACTGATGTTAATACGGAGGAATGTGGGTTGGATGACATCGCCCTGGGAGACATGGAAAGGGTTGATGATTGCTTGCGCACGCCGGATGGACAGAAGGCAGCCCCCAAGGATCCCATTCACCTGAATTTGACCACACCGACATTCAGTCTTGGCATGACACAGTTGCCGGACTCGACTAGTGTTGCAAATCTGAAGATAAGTTCGGTAATTTCGCAATTGAAAAGTGATTTGAAGGTCGTCGATTTCGAAGATGAAGGAGATATAATTTGTGATGGATACGTCTCTGCAGTTGATGACGAGGAGGATGGATGTGGTACTGATAAAAAAGAAGTGAAAGTGGATGTGAGTCGTCAGGTTGGTGTTTCTGGAGAGAAGACGAAGGATGGAATTGAGAAAACAACATACGAAATTGTGTCTGAGGAGTTGATTAGAGTTAAGAAGGAGCTAGAGACTGAACGGAAGAACTCAATTGATGAATTGAAATTGCGGGATGAAAAGATTAATGAGTTGCAGCTTCAGAACGAAGAATTAGAACAGAAACTTGGTGAAATTATGGTTCCAACTGCAACTCAAGTTTACTCAAACCCAATCAACATAGCTTACATGGAGGCCATTGAACAGTTGCATATATTGAAGAAAGAGAAGGATGAAATTGTTTGTGCCAACGAGTACATTAAGAGGCAGCTCGAGGAGGCAGTTGAACGGATGGATAAGGATGGTACGTGCGAGAAAACCCCTTGTGTACAGGGGTCTGGCATCATTCAAGAGTATCCAACTCCACACAACCTTGAGAAGACATTAATGATGATACCAGAAGTTGATGAGGAGGAAAAGTTCGAAGCAGTTGAGGAGGAGAAAACTCCTTGTGTGAAGGGCAAGAGGGTGGCAAATTATCCATCGCCGAGCACTCTTACAAAAAGAGTTAAAGGAAGAACGTTGAAGGATGAGCGAAAAGGTGTTCAAATAACGCCACAGCTGCCAACCGAAGAGCTTGTGAAAAAACATGAAGAGTTTGTCCTCCTGGATGAAGATTGCGATAATCCCAGCAAAGAAGACGATGATGTTATTGGAGACTGCAATTTCAAGTTTAACAAGTCGTGTGTAGCAGTGAGGCGTACAGATTCTGACACCATAGGTGTTATTGAATATCTTTTGCACACAGAAGGCAGGGGGTGAGTGCTGTACAATTTTTGTTATTATTTACATTTTTTTTGTAAATTAGAAACTTTGCCAAAATTTTTATGTTTTTTTTTTTGGCAGCCATGTTGTATGGGGTGGCGAAAGATTGTTATCTGTGGTAACGATAGGAGCTATACTGGATATTCTTCATAACATAAGAATATCCGATCGGATGAGAAAACGCTGCTACATATTTTAGGTAAAATATATTTTGATGTACGTAATGTATATATAATGTGTAAATGTCCCCAGGTTATTGATGCGTGGGCGGAAATAATGCATGGGGTTTATCGTCAGCAACATTCTTCGGCCAGACACACCACAGTGTTCACTGGTTCTTGTTGGGTAAAAAAAAATAACATAAACTTTTTTTTGATTTGTTATACTTTATGGTCGACACCTATTATCTAGCAACAAATTTTTTGTTTTTTCCCTATACTGTCATTTATAATTATTTTATGTTTTTTTTTTTTATATAGAGTCTGATTAAAGATGGTAGTGGGAAGAACAAGCAAGTATTTGAAAATTTGATAACAAAGACGCTGGAAAACTGCTTGGATATGGATGTACTGCTGTTCCCAGTCCTAGCTGGTGGTTCTGAGCGCAGGGCGAGAGGTGTGGGTGACCACTGGACTCTCCTAACTTTTAACATGCGTAAATTCGAATGGAAGTTCTATAATCCGATGAGACCACTAGAGGACAGAGTGGATCCACACATGAAATCTTCGTTGACTGTGGTGAGTGTTGACTTATTATTCATTTTATGGATGTATAAAGATAATTCAATTACAAATGAAGAAAAGTCAACTTGTTTGATTGTTTACATTAAATACGTAGGTCAAGTATGTTGATCGAAAGTTGCGTGAGTTGTTCAAAAAACATAGGCCTACGCACACATTCTTGAAGAAGCCGTTGGTAGATCCGGAATCTGTAAATTGTTTGCAGCAGCAAGAGGATTCGGTTGATTGTGGTGTGGTGGTATGCTACCTAATTGAAAAGATGATGACTGGGAAAAAGCCAATGAAGGGTGTGTACTATGAGTCTTCGGCAGGTGCATATCGTGCAAAGATGGTTAAATGGTTTGTGAACCCAAACAAAGTGAAGGTGTGAAGATTGTATGGTTGGGTTTTTGGATGGAAGTTTTTGTCTAGCCTTTTTTGGATGAAAACCATGGCATGATTAGTATGGGTTTGTTTTAATTTTATTTTGGGCATGATTAGTATGTTTTTTTTTTTGGGTATTTGGTTGGAAAATATTAGTGAAAATGTAACAGACTCTCTATTATGTTTTTTGCCAAACTTGAGATATTACTAATTATGTTAAAATGTTCTAATTATGTTTGACATTCGGATGAAACAGACTCTCTATTAGTGATGCACAAGTGACTGAATTTTGGAAACATTAGGTGCGCAGGGAACATATTGAAATTATTTGCAGCAGGGCCACAATACATTGGATATATTGATCCAGCATACATTGGTTTTGTGATGGCAAAATATAATATTATATTTTGAAATGGGCCTTTATTGTTCTATTTAAGTGGGCCAACTAAGTTATTTTAAATGGGCCATTAAGCCCATGCAATAAAGCATCAAAAATTCCCAAGAAGCACAAATTTAATGAACAAAAATCCAGCATAATTTATTGGGTCAAATTTATTGTTCATGTTTAATTACCCACACAACAAAAATGAATCATTTTATAATCCAAGCAAGTATAATTTTTTTAAACAAACATCTTGCACATAAAAAAGAAATTGAACAAAATTGTTTACCATTCAAAAAATTGACAGTTCATAATTTTTGTTCAGTCTAAATTTTGTGCAAGGATGGCCCAATACGTTAAGGTAAAAGGGTTGGGCCAAGATCGCCCAAAATATACACAAAGGGGGTCTTTATTTTAGCTAATTAAGTGGGCCAACACTAACCGTTCAATAAAAAATGAATCATTTTATACTCCAAGCAAGTATAATATTTTGAACAAACATTTTGCCACATAAAAAATAAATTGAACAAGTTTTTTTAACATTCAATAAATTTACCGTTCA
This sequence comes from Ballota nigra, assembly GCA_947034835.1. Taxonomy (NCBI): domain Eukaryota; kingdom Viridiplantae; phylum Streptophyta; class Magnoliopsida; order Lamiales; family Lamiaceae; genus Ballota; species Ballota nigra. The sequence continues at coordinate 45,123,036 of OX344721.1, forward strand.
AAATTTTTGTTCAGTCTATATTTTGGGCAAGGATGGCCCCATACGATAAGGTAAAAGGGTTGGGCCAAGATGGCCCAATAATTACACAAAGTTGGTCTTTATTTTTGCTAATTAAGTGGGCCAACAGTAACCGTTCAATAAAAAATGAATCATTTTATACTCCAAGCAAGTATAATATTTTGAACAAACCTTTTGAACCAGTCATAATTTTTGTTCAGTCTAAATTTTGTTCAGTCTAAATTTTGAACCAGTCATAATTTACCTTTTGAACCAGTCATAATTTTTGTTCAGTCTAAATTTTGTTCAATCTAAATTTTGAACAAACCTTTTGAACCAGTTATAATACTTCAAAAAATTTACCGTTCATAATTTTTGTTCAGTCTAAATTTTGTGCGAGGATGGCCAAATACGATAAGGTAAAAAGGTTGGGCCAAGATGGCCCAATAATTACACAAAGTTGGTCTTTATTTTTGCTAATTAAGAGGGCCAACACTAACCGTTCAATAAAAAAAGAATCATTTTATACTCCAAGCAAGTATAATATTTTGAACAAACATTTTGAACCAACATTTTGCCCATAAGTTTATTTATCCTTCAATAAATTTACCGTTCATAATTTGTGTTCAGTCTAAATTTTGTGCCAGGATGGCCCAATACGATAAGGTAAAAGGGTTGGGCCAAGATGGCCCAAAAAATACACAAAGGAGGGTCTTTATTTTAGCTAATTAAGTGGGCCAACACTAACCGTTCAATAAAAAATGAATCATTTTATACTCCAAGCAAGTATAATATTTTGAACAAACATTTTGCCCATAAAAAATAAATTGAACAAGTTTTTGTAACATTCAGTACATTTACCGTTCATAATTTTTGTTCAGTCTATATTTTGGGCAAGGATGGCCCCATACGATAAGGTAAAAGGGTTGGGCCAAGATGGCCCAATAATTACACAAAGTTGGTCTTTATTTTTGCTAATTAAGTGGGTCAACACTAACCGTTCAATAAAACAATGAATTATTTTATACTCCAAGCAAGTATAATATTTTGAACAAACCTTTTGAACAAACATTTTGCCCATAAGTTTATTTATCCTTCAAAAAATTTACCGTTCATAATTTTTGTTCAGTCTAAATTTTGTGCGAGGATGGCCCAATACGATAAGGTAAAAAGGGTTGGGCCAAGATGGCCCAATAATTACACAAAGTTGGTCTTTATTTTTGCTAATTAAGTGGGCCAACACTAACCGTTCAATAAAAAATGAATCATTTTATACTCCAAGCAAGTATAATATTTTGAACAAACATTTTGAACCAACATTTTGCCCATAAGTTTATTTATCCTTCATTAAATTTACCGTTCATAATTTTTGTTCAGTCTAAATTTTGTGCGAGGATGGTCCAATACGATAAGGTAAAAGGGTTGGGCCAAGATGGCCCAAAAAATACACAAAGGGGGGTCTTTATTTTAGCTAATTAAGTGGGCCAACACTAACCGTTCAATAAAAAATGAATCATTTTATACTCCAAGCAAGTATAATATTTTGAACAAACATTTTGCCCATAAAAAATAAATTGAACAAGTTTTTGTAACATTCAGTACATTTACCGTTCATAATTTTTGTTCAGTCTATATTTTGGGCAAGGATGGCCCCATACGATAAGGTAAAAGGGTTGGGCCAAGATGGCCCAATAATTACACAAAGTTGGTCTTTATTTTTGCTAATTAAGTGGGCCAACACTAACCGTTCAATAAAACAATGAATCATTTTATACTCCAAGCAAGTATAATATTTTGAACAAACCTTTTGAACAAACATTTTGCCTTTGAACAAAAAATTAATCATTTTATACTCCAAGTGGGCCAACACTAGCCTTTGAACAAAAAATTAATTATTTTATACTCCAAGCAAGTATAATATTTTGAACAAGCATTTTGAATGTTAAAAAATAAATTGAACAAGTTTTTTTAACATTCCAAAAATTAATCGTTCATAATTTTTGTTCAGTCAAAATTTTGGGCCAAGAAGGCCCAATACGATAACGTAAAAGGGTTGAGCCAAGATGGCCCAAAAATTACACAAAGTGGGTCTTTATTTTTGCTAATTAAGTGGGCCAACACTAACCGTTGAATAAAAAATGAATCATTTTATACTCCAAAGCAAGTATAATATTTTGAACAAAAATTTTGCCCATAAAAAATAAATTGAATAACTTTTTTTAACATTCAGTAAAATGTACCGTTCATAATTTTATATAGAGTTTTAGATGGCCCAACATAGTTTTGGAGAGTTTTGAATTTATGAAATTCACAAAAAAAATGAACAATAGTTTTGAGAATTCATAGTTTTGTAAAAAAAAATTATTTGGTCAAACATGACCCCACACTATATTATAACTTTTGAAATGGGTCATGTGATAATTTATATATGTTTTATAGGACCCAATGGCCCATTCCTTAAACCCACAAAAAATTGAACATTAATTTTGATGGTCCAATTTTTTACAGTTTTAATTTGGTCCAACATGGCCCCATACTATATTGGGAAAAGGTGTCGGACAACAAATGATTTAATGGGCCGTGTGATAATTATACAGGGGTTAGAAGACCCAATCTACTATTAATTAAACAAAAAATAATGTACTTGAGTTTATATAATTAAATAATTATATTTTAAATGGGCCTTTATTGTGCAATTTAAGTGGGGCCAACTAATAATTTAAGTTGGGGCAATATCCCCCATGCATAAAAGAATGAACCATCAAAAATTCGCAAGAACAATAATGACTTGAACAAAAAAATTTGAAAATTCATAATTTCTATTCAGTCTCCATTTTTTTCCAGAATGGCCCACACTATATTGCAAAAGGATGGACCAAAAGAGGCCCGTTCTATATTTTAAAGGTTTGGGCACCAAAAAGTTTTGGCCCAGGTTATTTGCCCAAAATATTTTCTGGATATTATTTTTTGGGCCAAGTAATGATAATACGTTCCCATTTACATAAAAGTTGAAGCTTAAAAAATTTAATAGCCCATTCCCTAATTATGAAGAGTTTAAGAAGATTCATAATACTTTTTGTACTGAAGGGACCTTAATTTATCAATTTATTTAATGAATCAAACTTACAAAAATTGTTATGTGGTAAATGTATAAACAAATGTATTTAAAACCCACTGCAACTTTACATTTATGTACAGGAACACATATATCCAAAGTGTGGAAAGCATATATCCCAACATGGTATTACATCTTAAAAAATATATGTAAAACTGCAAAACAACTTCCCAACCAAAAACTAGCCGTTTGGGATGAAATCTGAACCTGCTCAGTTTTTTTTATGGCCGTTGGAAACAGTAAAACAATAAGAATCAACTATAAAAAGGCACAAGTGTTTCAACAGCAGTGTAGAGTTTATTACAGATTTTTTTTTATCAAAACCACATACGAGAAAAGGTGTGCTGCTCTACCAAGTGTTTCAACAAGCTATGTCTCAGAGGAGCAATTACTCAAGAAGTGAAGCATATCTAAAATACTCCAAATCCTGTTGCCGTGAATGCGGTCTACCGGCGACAATTCAAGTCTCAGCGTCGAGAAACAATCCCGATCGTTTGTACTACAACTGCAATGTGCATGGGTACTCGCACTGGTGCGAGCCAACCTATTTGGATCGCACCCATATCCACAATGTTGAAGTTACAAGCCCTGATAATGGGGTGAACAACTACGCTACACGACAGCACAATGGGCGACAGGGCACTCACACTTACGAGATAAAACTACTCACTTTAGTATTAGGGAATGTGGTGACAATTATAGCATTCGGAATCTTGTGTTTTGTGATAGGAAATAGGGGGAGTTACATATAGGTTTATTCTTTAGGAGTATATTAGTGTTTAGTTTAAACACTTTACATAAAATACAAATTGGTTCTTTTCTTAAGTGGGGCACCACTTTAACCCGTCCAAAAATTAAACCGTTTTTCATCCCCCCATCGAGCCTCCCGCCACTGCCAATCTGCCTCCTCCCTCTCTGGAATTTTTTTTTTGATTTGACAGAAGCGGTCAATCAAGACTGAATTTATCTTCCCATACACTCAATTCCCCCTCCCCATAGTCACAATTGCCCCTATTCAGTCTAATTCAAAAGAGAGAGAATGGAAAAAATCAGTTGTCCTGAGACATTCAAAATCGTAGTGTGTTAGGGTTTGTTGCCGGAATTTCAATCGTCGCTGCTGTTGTAGTTGCTGCATTTTCTCAGGCGACGAAAGTTCGAGGAACAAGTTGTAATAGCCTTCGTCGATATTCAATATTTTTGGGATTTAATGCATTTCTAATTTTAATCTTATATGTATCTTCGTAGGCACATATGGGGAGGGTAAAACATGGAACCGGATATGCCGGTGAACGGAAGAGAAAGGCAGATGATGAAGATTCCCGGAGGATTGAGACTAGAGGTTTGAATTTTTTTTTTCATCCGATTATGAAGCTTATGTAATTTCTTCCGATTTTGGGGGTACCCGTTTGGATAGCCACTTCGTTCGAATGTATTCTTCAATTAATTTCCCCCCAAACACATATCATTTCTCTGTTTCAAAAATAGATGCTATGGCGTTCATAATTTTTTTTTTTATGAATCTTATGTAATGTCTTCCGATTTTTTGTGTACCTTTTTTGGTTCCCCACTTCGTTCAAATGTATTGTTCAATTAATTCCCCCAAACACAGATCATTTCTCGGTTCAAAAAAATAGATGCTATGGCGTACATAAATTTTTTTTTTTCTGGGGTAGCGATTAGTCCTACATGTGCTTTCTTTTTTAATAAATGCACTGTTCAAATGGAGTGTTCATATAGTGGGGAGCAATTTACAGTTATACAGTATGGATCCGGGTCAATATCTTGAATTAAATGCTTGCCTTTTAAAGTTCATAAATTGAATATCCACAGACATTGTTACTGAAAATGTTGGGTTACTGGATGTTGGGTTTCAGCTAGATTACAATTTGAATGAGTAATTGAAATGTGCTACTTCCGGTACTTTCGGTACTTGAATGAGTAATTGAAATGTGTTTGGCTTATCTATGTTCAATAACTTCTGACCTGCATAAAAACCCCTAAAAGATATGCTTCTGGTATGGTGATTTTTGAATATTTATTATGTTTTAATTTGTTTATTTGTGTTGTCTATTTTTTCAAAGAAGAAACCATTCACTGTGCCTACATTTTCAACCTTATTTTTCATGTAAAAATGGTGTGAGATCACTGATTTATTTTTTGTGATGAAGGATCAACTAGCTCACGAAGAGGAAAGAAAATTAAAAGGACAAGAACTAGGGGTGATCGTGATGGGAGATACACTGGAAGTGATTCATCAGGTATTGATTATGATCATAAATGTACATACCTCCCATCCGCTCGTCAATAGTTAACTAATTATGTGTATTGACTACCAGGTAGTGATTACCCATCGGATAAAAAGAGACAAAGGGTGCGAGATGAAAATAAAAGGTTCAAAGCTTCCGTATCAAAATCTGGTGGTAAATTTTTTTTGAAATTTCAATGATATATATTCGAATTTTATTTGAATTTCACTAAAGTGATGTTTTTTGCTTTGTAGGCAAAAAGAGTGATCGGGCTAAATATGATACTGACGAAAGAAAGGCAAATGATGGTGTGCCTCGTGGAGAAAGGCATGGAACACCTCGGGGGAAAGATGCAAGTATGCTGAAGCCTGAAAACGCATTTGGAAAAATTGTTTTCTGTTTGTTTTTTTGTAAGTTTGAAAAAAAATGATGATGGTTAGTAGTATTATTTTGTTGTTTGTGTTGGTAGGTGATGTGAAGGTGGGCAAACATGAAACTTTTTACTGGTCCAACATGCGGACAGCGATAAAAGAGATAAATACTCTTAATTTTACTGACAAGCATGTAGGGGCATTAAAGTTGACACCCTTTTGGTTCCTGTTTGAATCGATTTATGTTAATAAGTTTGAGTCATTGCTGAAAAAATGTCAAAAGTATGAAGATGACATTCAAAAGATAATGAAGACTTTTGATATAAAAACTGAAAGTTTTGTGATTGGGGGGGATTATCTGAAATTAGATGCTTCAGACGTGTGTCTAATATTTGGTGTTACTGGTGGGGATAGGAAAGTAATTATGAAAACACAAGGTCATCGCCATACAAGGTGGGTAAGACGTTGTTTTAGGAGTCAAATACGTAAACCAAATTCCTCTTTTGTACTGTACAAAGCCCAAATACTAGATAGGCTGAAAGAGACTATATTGATTGATTCCGAAAGCAGTGTAGAAGACACTGCTAGATTGGTTGTCTGTTATTTGTTGGCATCGTTCCTGGCCCCCCACCAGAATGGGGCTATTTCTTGTTCACTCACATATTGTTTGGAAGAGTTCAATGAGATATGCAGTTACGATTGGTGTACTTTCATTGTGGAAATGCTGAAAACGCAGCTAAAGACAAGTAAATCAATGAGGGCTGGGGGCTGCACAATACTGCTTCCGGTTAGAAATTTAACGTTTTTTGTTTTAGTTTTTAGCCAATACGCTTCATGTTTTTAAAATTAATTTATAAGTTTGTATTTTAGTTTTGGCTTTGTGAGCATACCAAAATCTTGGACCCCGAGGGGGATTTCTTTCCGCGGTTCCTGAAATGGGATATGTATGATGTTCATGATGCCATAGCAAATGTGAGGATGTCGGAGCTGGGAGATGTATGTTTTTCACATTGATTTTTTTTCCCTTTTACATGATATATTATATTGGTGTATAATAGTTTTCAGTTTTTTATTCAATAGGTGTATAGATCGATGTTGCGAAAAACATCCATTGAGAAAGAGAAGATGCAGAGTATTCAGGCTTTCAGACAACAAGCATTTGATGAGGATCGTGCAATGATAGTATATAAGGGCAAAAACAGCCGCAACAAGACGGGTGATGAAGACGATGAAAGAAATGAGGTTAGTCATGGGGCAAATGTGGAACCCACTGATGTTAATACGGAGGAATGTGGGTTGGATGACATCGCCCTGGGAGACATGGAAAGGGTTGATGATTGCTTGCGCACGCCGGATGGACAGAAGGCAGCCCCCAAGGATCCCACTCACCTGAATTTGACAACACCGACATTCAGTCTTGGCATGACACAGTTGCCGGACTCGACTAGTGTTGCAAATCTGAAGATAAGTTCGGTAATTTCGAAATTGAAAAGTAATTTGAAGGTCGTCGATTTCGAAGATGAAGGAGATATAATTTGTGATGGATACGTCTCTGCAGTTGATGACGAGGAGGATGGATGTGGTACTGATAAAAAAGAAGTGAAAGTGGATGTGAGTCGTCAGGTTGGTGTTTCTGGAGAGAAGACGAAGGATGGAATTGAGAAAACAGCATACGAAATTGTGTCTGAGGAGTTGATTAGAGTTAAGAAGGAGCTAGAGACTGAACGGAAGAACTCAATTGCTGAATTGAAATTGCGGGATGAAAAGATTAATGAGTTGCAGCTTCAGAACGAAGAATTAGAACAGAAACTTGGTGAAATTATGGTTCCAACTGCAACTCAAGTTTACTCAAACCCAATCAACATAGCTTACATGGAGGTCATTGAACAGTTGCATATATTGAAGAAAGAGAAGGATGAAATTGTTTGTGCCAACGAGTACATTAAGAGGCAGCTCGAGGAGGCAGTTGAACGGATGGATAAGGATGGTACGTGCGAGAAAACCCCTTGTGTACAGGGGTCTGGCATCATTCAAGAGTATCCAACTCCACACAACCTTGAGAAGACATTAATGATGATACCAGAAGTTGATGAGGAGGAAAAGTTCGAAGCAGTTGAGGAGGAGAAAACTCCTTGTGTGAAGGGCAAGAGGGTGGCAAATTATCCATCGCCGAGCACTCTTACAAAAAGAGTTAAAGGAAGAACGTTGAAGGATGAGCGAAAAGGTGTTCAAATAACGCCACAGCTGCCAACCGAAGAGCTTGTGAAAAAACATGAAGAGTTTGTCCTCCTGGATGAAGATTGCGATAATCCCAGCAAAGAAGACGATGATGTTATTGGAGACTGCAATTTCAAGTTTAACAAGTCGTGTGTAGCAGTGAGGCGTACAGATTCTGACACCATAGGTGTTATTGAATATCTTTTGCACACAGAAGGCAGGGGGTGAGTGCTGTACAATTTTTGTTATTATTTACATTTTTTTTGTAAATTAGAAACTTTGCCAAAATTTTTATGTTTTTTTTTTTGGCAGCCATGTTGTATGGGGTGGCGAAAGATTGTTATCTGTGGTAACGATATGAGCTATACTAGATATTCTTCATAACATAATAATATCCGATCGGGTGTGAAAACGCTGCTACATATTTTAGGTAAAATATATTTTGATGTACGTAATGTATATATAATGTGTAAATGTCCCCAGGTTATTGATACGTGGGCGGAAATAATGCATGGGGTTTATCGTCCGCAACATTCTTCGGCCAGACACACCACAGTGTTCACTGGTTCTTGTTGGGTAAAAAAAAATAACATAAACTTTTTTTTGATTTGTTATACTTTATGGTCGACACCTATTATCTAGCAACAAATTTTTTGTTTTTTCCCTATACTGTCATTTATAATTATTTTATGTTTTTTTTTTATATAGAGTCTGATTAAAGATGGTAGTGGGAAGAACAAGCAAGTATTTGAAAATTTGATAACAAAGACGCTGGAAAACTGCTTGGATATGGATGTACTGCTGTTCCCAGTCCTAGCTGGTGGTTCTGAGCGCAGGGCGAGAGGTGTGGGTGACCACTGGACTCTCCTAACTTTTAACATGCGTAAATTCGAATGGAAGTTCTATAATCCGATGAGACCACTAGAGGACAGAGTGGATCCATACATGAAATCTTCGTTGACTGTGGTGAGTGTTGACTTATTATTCATTTTATGGATGTATAAAGATAATTCAATTACAAATGAAGAAAAGTCAGCTTGTTTGATTGTTTACATTAAATACGTAGGTCAAGTATTTTGATCGAAAGTTGCGTGAGTTGTTCAAAAAACACAGGCCTACGCACACATTCTTGAAGAAGCCGTTGGTAGATCCGAAATCTGTAAATTGTTTGCAGCAGCAAGAGGATTCGGTTGATTGTGGTGTGGTGGTTTGCTACCTAATTGAAAAGATGATGACTGGGAAAAAGCCAATGAAGGGTGTGTACTATGAGTCTTCGGCAGGTGCATATCGTGCAAAGATGATTAAATGGTTTGTGAACCCAAACAAAGTGAAGGTGTGAAGATTGTATGGTTGGGTTTTTGGATGGAAGTTTTTGTCTAGCCTTTTTTGGATGAAAACCATGGCATGATTAGTATGGGTTTGTTTTAATTTTATTTTGGGCATGATTAGTATGGTTTTTTTTTTTTTTTTTTTTTTTGGGTATTTGGTTGGAAAATATTAGTGAAAATGTAACAGACTCTCTATTATGTTTTTTGCCAAACTTGAGATATTACTAATTATGTTAAAATGTTCTAATTATGTTTGACATTCGGATGAAACAGACTCTCTATTAGTGATGCACAAGTGACTGAATTTTGGAAACATTAGGTGCGCAGGGAACATATTGAAATTATTTGCAGCAGGGCCACAATACATTGGATATATTGATCCAGCATACATTGGTTTTGTGATGGCAAAATATAATATTATATTTTGAAATGGGCCTTTATTGTTCTATTTAAGTGGGCCAACTAAGTTATTTTAAATGGGCCATTAAGCCCATGCAATAAAGCATCAAAAATTCCCAAGAAGCACAAATTTAATGAACAAAAATCCAGCATAATTTATTGGATCAAATTTATTGTTCATGTTTAATTACCCACACAACAAAAATGAATCATTTTATAATCCAAGCAAGTATAATTTTTTTAAACAAACATCTTGCACATAAAAAAGAAATTGAACAAAATTGTTTACCATTCAAAAAATTGACAGTTCATAATTTTTGTTCAGTCTAAATTTTGTGCAAGGATGGCCCAATACGTTAAGGTAAAAGGGTTGGGCCAAGATTGCCCAAAAAATACACAAAGTGGGTCTTTATTTTAGCTAATTAAGTGGGCCAACACTAACCGTTCAATAAAAAATGAATCATTTATACTCCAAGCAAGTATAATATTTTGAACAAACATTTTGCCACATAAAAAATAAATTGAACAAGTTTTTTTAACATTCAGTAAATTTACCATTCATAATTTTTGTTCAGTCTATATTTTGGGCAAGGATGGCCCCATACGATAAGGTAAAAGGGTTGGGCCAAGATGGCCCAATAATTACACAAAGTTGGTCTTTATTTTTGCTAATTAAGTGGGCCAACAGTAACCGTTCAATAAAAAATGAATCATTTTATACTCCAAGCAAGTATAATATTTTGAACAAACCTTTTGAACCAGTCATAATTTTTGTTCAGTCTAAATTTTTTTCAGTCTAAATTTTGAACCAGTCATAATTTACCTTTTGAACCAGTCATAATTTTTGTTCAGTCTAAATTTTGAACAAACCTTTTGAACCAGTTATAATACTTCAAAAAATTTACCGTTCATAATTTTTGTTCAGTCTAAATTTTGTGCGAGGATGGCCCAATACGATAAGGTAAAAGGGTTGGGCCAAGATGGCCTAATAATTACACAAAGTTGGTCTTTATTTTTGCTAATTAAGTGGGCCAACACTAACCGTTCAATCAAAAATGAATCATTTTATACTCCAAGCAAGTATAATATTTTGAACAAACATTTTGAACCAAGATTTTGCCCATAAGTTTATTTATCCTTCAATAAATTTACCGTTCATAATTTTTGTTCAATCTAAATTTTGTGCGAGGATGGCCCAATACGATAAGGTAAAAGGGTTGGGCCAAGATGGCCCAAAAAATACACAAAGGGGGGTCTTTATTTTAGCTAATTAAGTGGGCCAACACTAACCGTTCAATAAAATATGAATCATTTTATACTCCAAGCAAGTATAATATTTTGAACAAACATTTTGCCCATAAAAAATAAATTGAACAAGTTTTTGTAACATTCAATACATTTACCGTTCATAATTTTTGTTCAGTCTATATTTTGGGCAAGGATGGCCCCATACGATAAGGTAAACGGGTTGGGCCAAGATGGCCCAATAATTACACAAAGTTGGTCTTTATTTTTGCTAATTAAGTGGCCCAACACTAACCGTTCAATAAAACAATGAATCATTTTATACTCCAAGCAAGTATAATATTTTGAACAAACCTTTTGAACAAACATTTTGCCCATAAGTTTATTTATCCTTCAAAAAATTTACCGTTCATAATTTTTGTTCAGTCTAAATTTTGTGCGAGGATGGCCCAATACGATAAGGTAAAAAGGGTTGGGCCAAGATGGCCCAATAATTACACAAAGTTGGTCTTTATTTTTGCTAATTAAGTGGGCCAACACTAACCGTTCAATAAAAAATGAATCATTTTATACTCCAAGCAAGTATAATATTTTGAACAAACATTTTGCCCATAAAAAATAAATTGAACAAGTTTTTGTAACATTCAGTACATTTACCGTTCATAATTTTTGTTCAGTCTATATTTTGGGCAAGGATGGCCCCATACGATAAGGTAAAAGGGTTGGGCCAAGATGGCCCAATAATTACACAAAGTTGATCTTTATTTTTGCTAATTAAGTGGGCCAACACTAACCGTTCAATAAAACAATGAATCATTTTATACTCCAAGCAAGTATAATATTTTGAACAAACCCTTTGAACAAACATTTTGCCTTTGAACAAAAAATTAATCATTTTATACTCCAAGTGGGCCAACACTAGCCTTTGAACAAAAAATTAATTATTTTATACTCCAAGCAAGTATAATATTTTGAACAAGCATTTTGAATGTTAAAAAATAAATTGAACAAGTTTTTTTAACATTCCAAAAATTAATCGTTCATAATTTTTGTTCAGTCTAAATTTTGGGCCAAGAAGGCCCAATACGATAACGTAAAAGGGTTGTGCCAAGATGGCCCAAAAATTACACAAAGTGGGTCTTTATTTTTGCTAATTAAGTGGGCCAACACTAACCGTTGAATAAAAAATGAATCATTTTATACTCCAAAGCAAGTATAATATTTTGAACAAAAATTTTGCCCATAAAAAATAAATTGAATAACTTTTTTTAACATTCAGTAAAATGTACCGTTCATAATTTTATATAGAGTTTTAGATGGCCCAACATAGTTTTGGAGAGTTTTGAATTTATGAAATTCACAAAAAAAATGAACAATAGTTTTGAGAATTCATAGTTTTTGTAAAAAAAAATTATTTGGTCAAACATGACCCCACACTATATTATAACTTTTGAAATGGGCCATGTGATAATTTATATATGTTTTATAGGACCCAATGGCCCATTCCTTAAACCCACAAAAAATTGAACATTAATTTTGATGGACCAATTTTTTACAGTTTTAATTTGGTCCAACATGGCCCCATACTATATTGGGAAAAGGTGTCGGACAACAAATGATTTAATGGGCCGTGTGATAATTATACAGGGGTTAGAAGACCCAATCTACTATTAATTAAACAAAAAATAATGTACTTGAGTTTATATAATTAAATAATTATATTTTAAATGGGCCTTTATTGTGCAATTTAAGTGGGGCCAACTAATAATTTAAGTTGGGGCAATATCCCCCATGCATAAAAGAATGAACCATCAAAAATTCGCAAGAACAATAATGACTTGAACAAAAAAAATTGAAAATTCATAATTTCTGTTCAGTCTCCATTTTTTTCCAGAATGGCCCACACTATATTGCAAAAGGATGGACCAAAAGAGGCTCGTTCTATATTTTAAAGGTTTGGGCACCAAAAAGTTTTGGCCCAGGTTATTTGCCCAAAATATTTTCTGGATATTATTTTTTGGGCCAAGTAATGATAATACGTTCCCATTTACATAAAAGTTGAAGCTTAAAAAATTTAATAGCCCATTCCCTAATTATGAAGAGTTTAAGAAGATCCATAATACTTTTTGTACTGAAGGGACCTTAATTTATCAATTTATTTAATGAATCAAACTTACAAAAATTGTTATGTGGTAAATGTATAAACAAATGTATTTAAAATCCACTGCAACTATACATTTATGTACAGGAACACATATATCCAAAGTGTGGAAAGCATGTATCCCAACATGGTATTACATCTTAAAAAATATATGTAAAACTGCAAAACAACTTCCCAACCAAAAACTAGCCGTTTGGGATGAAATCTGAACCTGCTCAGTTTTTTTTATGGCCGTTGGAAACAGTAAAACAATAAGAATCAACTATAAAAAGGCACAAGTGTTTCAACAGCAGTGGAGAGTTTATTACAGATTTTTTTTTTATCAAAACCACATACGAGAAAAGGTGTGCTGCTCTACCAAGTGTTTCAACAAGCTATGTCTCAGAGGAGCAATTACTCAAGCAGTGAAGCATATCTAAAATACTCAAAATCCTGTTGCCGTGAATGCGGTCTACCGGCGACAATTTAAGTCTCAGCGTCGAGAAACAATCCCGATCGTTTGTACTACAACTGCAATGTGCATGGGTACTCGCACTGGTGCGAGCCAACCTATTTGGATCGCACCCATATCCACAATGTTGAAGTTACAAGCCCTGATAATGGGGTGAACAACTACGCTACACGACAACACAATGGGCGACAGGGCACTCACACTTACGAGATAAAACTACTCACTTTAGTATTAGGGAATGTGGTGACAATTATAGCATTCGGAATCTTGTGTTTTGTGATAGGAAATATTGTTAGCGGGTGAATGGTTATGAATCCTGGGATATACTGTATTTTCCCTCTATGCAGTGGCTGTTTAAATGCATTATATTCAATCATCAAGTACACTACAAAAAATCAAACTTGTTGTACAGTGGAAACGTATATGTAACATACAAGCTAGCAATTTGTTCCCTATTGCATTCCAGCTAACAAACGAACTGAAAACCATGTAACGAAAAGAAAAACAGTAAGTTGGTCATTGAACAACTGAACACCGAAAATTGTATTGTCGCAATATGGTCAGACGGGTTAGCAAAAATGACAACGCCTTTCAAAAAGGAGAACCAATTACAATTGCATTGCAGTGCATAATTTATACAAAAAATATGATTCCCACTGAATCCTAAAGTGGCAACAAACAATTGCCCCCCCTAGTTTGACATGAGTATGTCACAAAAAATCACCCCAAACAAAACTTGGTACATTTGGATGTAATACCAAGTTTCACTATACTGAAATTTGCTAAAAAATGTGCTAGATTAAGACACCCAGAAAAGCAACGCACAAAACACAAAAAGGGTTGATTTAAACATTTCTCAAAGTGCTAGATTGTACCTCTGAGAAACTGCACCACACCTATAGCAGTGCGCATTTTAACAAAAGGGAAATTATGCTAGAGCTTTAATCCTGCAAAAGGAGATAGTGGCACAAAAATAGATGAATAATGGGGCAACTGTCATAAAAACATACGCAAAAAATTCATTGAACGCCGAACAATTAAGCCAAATCAGATTAAATCCAGAATTCTAACCTGAAGGATTATAAGGTTCAGTTGTGAATCTCGAAGCTTTGATGCATGCAGAATCATGCTTACCCCTACGACCACAAAATCCGCAAAGTGGTTGTTTCTTCTTCGGGTATTCACCGTGTGATGGGATTCTAAACTTCTTTGGGCGACCGGGCTTCCGCTTGAGGATTGGAGGGAGCACCTTCTGCTTTTCGCACTTGGTTTCCATTTCAAATTGAATAGTGGCAGGTACGGGATTGATATCTCCCTTGTATGATTGAATGTAGCTGCTCGTGTAAAAACACTCGTCGACGTATGTGTAGACTGAATCAACGTTCCTCTCGATAACAGCCACAGCGTGAGCGCAGGGGAAGCCTGTGACTTTCCATTGATGGCAGGAACATGACCTATGTATTAGGTCAACCGTGCATGATAGATCACAGTGGACTTCGTATTGTCCCCCGGGTGAAATTCGAACAAGCCAAGACCTGCTTGTGTCATACATGACATCCCAATCTTCCTGCTTTTGGGGGACCAATGCAGTGACCCATTTATGAGACGCTTCTCTCCTTTCAACAAACCACCGGGCGATGTTTTGGCGAATCCAATCTACCATCTTTGTGACTGGGAGAGACCTCGCTTCAAGAATCCATGAGTTGAACGACTCTGCTGCGTTGGATGTCATTTCCCCGTATCTAGTGATATGTGGTGAATGAGCAATAGCCCACTTCTCAAACGGTATTTGGGATAACCATTCATCAGCGATTGCTCCCCCAACGCGTTTGAATAGCTGAACTTTCTGATTAAAGATGCGTAATTCTGGAGCATACGCACAAGCTTTAAATAAGTCGTCCAAGTCAGCCCGTTGGTTGTTCGTCCACCCGGTGGAAAAACGACCTTTTAGGTTGGTTAATAGGTGGAATAAACAATAGAAATGCATTGGTCTTTCGAAGACAGCGTTCATTGCTGAGAGAATACCGGCGTTCCTATCGGAAATGTAATATATTTCCTTGGGATGCCTAACGTTGTCTTTGATCTTTCGAATAAACCACTCCCAGTTGCTAGTGTTTTCGGCGGAGACCAATGCAAATGCAACATGGAACAATCCTGTATAGAGCGCATATAAGAGTGTACGTAAAAAAATGAGAAATATTTTAAAAAGATAATGATAGGCAGAATGAATAAGTTTTCCAGTGTATACTCATACCGTTATTCCCGTCTTTTGCTGTGGCTGATAGCAATGTGCCAACAGCGCGACCTTTGAGGAACGTCCCATCGAGGAATAGCATAGGGCGACAGCTTTGGAATCCAGATACACAAGCATTGACAGCAATGAAAACCCGTTCAAACCGATCGGTATTCGGGCAACGCTCTAGGGCAACCACACTACCCGGGTTTGTGTGTTCAAGAGCCTTGCAATACCATCTTAGATGATCATAAGATTCATCAAAACTTCCAAAAATTTGGTCTTTTGCAAATTCGACAGCCCGCCACGCTTTATAATATGGAACCTCAACACCGTATTTAGTCCTTAATGACAGTACAACATCCTTGCCTACAATATCTTTTTTGCTCTTGACATCTTCCATCATCAATTTGCCAATTATCTTAGGAGACAGCGGCTTCGACTTGTCGTTCAACAGTTTACCCACACACTTGTGGGTAAAGTTAGCCTTGTATATAACAAAATACCCAGATACAATGATAAGTTTAGCCCTTATAAACCATGTGCATCCACCCTTGGAAGACTCGCAACAAACAACATATATGTATTTATGAGTGTTCCTTTTAAACTTGAACCTAAAACCTAACTTTGTAGCATACTTTCTGATTTTATCCCTAAATTCATTACACCCTCCCATGAAAACTTACCCAACACCCCCATCCATAAACTTAGCCCAATGGTCTGATAAATATGAATTCTTGGCAAGAGGAGGACATACATCATAACAAGGGAGAGATAATTCACCAGTAAATTCCAACATCTCACCATTGGTACATATTGAAGGATTAGAAGAACACACATTCAAGGGGCAGGGGGTTTGAGCAACCGCAGTATCTAGAGCAAGCAGATTATCTAGACTGAGTGAGGGGAGAGAGAGCTTATTGCACAAGTTGGCTATTACTATCTTAGATGATGAATGATTGCATATTACGATTATATTTTTAAAATCATTCTCAGACTCTAGACAACAATTCGAAAAACTACCAACGGAGCAAGAGAATGAGAAAGTACCCGATTCTAATTGGTTCCACTTAGACCTAACCTGATTGAGCAAATTTGTATAAGAATCGCTGCTCCGAATTGAAATCAATTTGTTCTCCCCATCGAAATTGACGGCAAAAACTATGGGATCGTCGTTGATTGCGTCGGCTTGAGAGTGAACCATTTCTTGGAGATGGCGATGAACGAGAAAATAGAGGATATGGGAGAAATGAGAGGGGATGTATTTCTGCTGATTGTATTTGAATTTGAATTTTGAAATTAACAGTACAAAACTCATATTGGATTTGACGGAGGGAGTTGATATGCGCCGTCTTAGCTCAACCTACTCCTTTGTCCCCTGCGTACGAAAAGAGCTATGGGTGTGGGTATGAGCTGAAAGTTGAGGTGGGAGATTAGAGATGACGTGGGGTGTATTGACCTGGAAATGGTATTGGGCTTGAGTGGGGTATTTTAAACTCATTTGTATTTAGTTAAAGTTGAGAAACCAATTTGGGTTTTGGCCCAAAAAGAAGCACCAATTTGTAATTTTCTCTAAAAGGATTTGTCCAATCAATATGAATTAATATGGTTTCAGTAATTTAAGTCATTTACACATATTTAAAATTAATGGATTGAATTTCAACGTTAATCCCAACAAAATAAGTGAAGATAAAGTCAAATAAAATCACTAACCAATCAACTCTCTCATCAACAAAATTTAATATTATAGTTATCAAAAGTAATCGATACGACTTAATTATAATTAGCTCTAAACTCCCTCATTAACAAAATTTAATATTAGTTATCAAAAGTAACCGATAGGGTTTAATTATAATTAGCTCTAAACACATTTTCCGCTAACCGTGATGAATACAGCCCCACTAAACACATTCTTATTCAAAATTATACATTCAATAATCCTAAAAGAGAAAACCATTTTCATCTACAGTTTTTATGGCCTTCATCAAGGCGTGTCAAGATTAAAAAAAATTATAATCAAAAGACGAATCTAATACACAACTCATAAAAATAAATTTTTATAATCATGAATCGAGGAAAACAACTGTCTCCATATGAAAATACAACAATTATCCATGTATGGATAAATTGATCAAAGCACAAATGTACCGAAAAAAGAAGTACAAAATCGGAACAGCCTATTACATTACTATTATAGAGGGTGATTCTTCGTTATAATCTAAAACTCATCGGCAAAATCAAATACTATCCACGAAGTCAAACAGTCTTAGACGCACGACAAAAGATAAAAAAACACTCGAGGATCCACGGTACCCACAAAATCGGACGGAAAAAATGGGACGAACCGAAGAAGAGAACGATGAATGAATGAAAGGATGAGAGGTGGGGTGGAAATTTATAGATAAAAATTACAAAAAACGGACGGACACGATCGAAATAAAATAAAAGGTTTTTTCTTTCTCACTCTTTCACTTTTTTTTTCAATCACTTCACTTTTTTTTCTTTTTCGCACAAACACATGAGCTCATTTTTTTTTTCCTTTTGCTCATTCTCAATTTTTTTTCTACATCTCATAACTTCATCACACCTTCTTCTCATATTCACTCAACAAACAACATTTTCCTTTTTCAACTCAATTCAATCCCTTCACATTCACACTTTTCCTATTCTCCACTCAAATTGGGACAAAAAGGCTTAGGAACTTGGAATAGTGTTTAAAATGTGCTAGCAAATAATATAGGCTTTAGGCTCAAAGGGGCTAACAAGGGATAAATATCAATGGTAAGGAAAATTTTGGCTAAGTGACTCAATAAAATCAAAGATGGCCTAAGATCCTATTCGGCATATCAAACTATACACAATCAAGAAGCAAGAGCACACACAAGTTCTAACATCCTCTAAGGTGACGATCCACTCACAAACGAAGAGATTAATTCATGCATCAAAATCTCATAAGGCTCAAATCTCACGGCTTTCACATCCATGCTAGTCCTAGTGAATTCTCACTCTCATCACACAAGTACTCAAAAGAAAAATTTACAAGCATACAAGTTCTATCTCAAATCCACTCTAGCTCAAACACTCACACAAAAGAATCCCTAACTCAAATCCACAAATCACCCTACTCATCAAATCATACTCAAAGATAGCAATCAACAAGCATAAGATGATTGATAGGCATGAAATATACAATAGCGACTCAGATCAAAATCACCTCAAGGAGCATCTCAAGGCACCAAATAACCAAACACACTCAAAGATAAGGGGTGCTCCGGTGCAATATAACAAGAAACATAAAAAAACTCCACCCCCCAAACTTCGACCTTGCGAAGAGGTCTAAGTTTGGGGTTGTGGGTTACCTCAACCAAACAATTCAGTTTCTCTCAACAGCGTTGCACACTCCCTTGCTTGAGTTCCTCCCTTTCGAGTACTCCACGATTCCTCTATTCTCTCGAGACAAGCCTACAAAATAAGCTCTCAAGTACGAGATTAAAACTTACGATTCAACAACACCCTAATAACATAATAAGACACTAAAAACAAAGGAAAGCAAATAGAAATGGGTTGCCTCCCATTCAGCGCTATTTTTAAGGTCCTCATGTCGGACCAAGCTCAAATGAGCTTATGGGACATCATACTCAAATTTACCTCCCTTACTCTCATAAGAGTGGTGGTTGCATTCCTTTCTTTGATGCCCTTCCATCATGAACTCTTTTGTTTCCTTCTCATCCCCAAGTGTTATGGATCTCAACTCCTTCTCACCTTTATCTGGAGGCGTCTTACCAAACAGGTTCTTGAATTTGGACTTTTTCTTCTTAACTCCTCCTTTTCCCTCCAACTGGATCACGTCCACACTTTTCACCTCTCCATCCTTCAACTTCTTACTTTGTCCCTATCAAAATAATCACGATCATAATGCACATGGGTTAAATTATCAAGTGAAGGATTAACTAAATCATGAACACGAGAAAGATTAGAGATAGGAGGTGTGTCTTCAACACGAGGATCAATTGCATCCATGCAATACAAGCTCTCATCCTCCCTCGGGTGCTTCATGGCTTCATATAGGGAGATCTTCACTTCTTGATCATCAACCTTCAACGTAATCTTCCCATTTGCCACGTCTAGCACCATCCCCGCCGTAGCTAAGAACGGTCTTCCCAAGATCAGGGGCACGTGCTCATCTTCCTCCATCTCTAGGACCACGAAATCGGCCGGAAAGATGTGATCTCCAACTCTCACGAGGACGTCTTCAACCACACCTTGAGGTCTAGTAATAGACCGATCGGCAAGTTGAAGCGTCATCATTGTGGGTTGAAGTTCACCACCTTCCAACTTCTTGAAAAGCGACAACAACATCAAATTAATGCTCGCTCCAAGGTCGCACAATGCTCCCTTCTTGATCCCGTTCCCGATATCACAAAGAATGGTGAAGCTCCCGGGATCCTTCAGCTTTGGAGGAAGCACCTTGTGCACTAATGCACTCACCTCATGGTTCAACTGCACAAACTTCGGCTCATCCACTCGCCGCCTTTTCGCGATCAAGTCCTTCAAAAATTTTGCATAGTTGGGCATCTGTTCCAAAGCATCATAAAAAGGGATATTAATATGCAATTGTTTAAACACATCAAGGAATTTCGCGAATTTCTCATCAAGCTTCTTTTTCATGAAGCGTTGTGGATATGGGACGGGTATCACAGATTTGGGTACCCCCCATTCATCTTTCTCGGTCTCTTTCACTTTCTCCCTTGCTTCCTTCGCCTTCTTCCACTTAGGAACTTTCTCACCCTTCTCAAGGCCTTCCTCTTCAAGCTCTTTGCTCGCTTGAGTGCTTTCACCCTCAACCTTCTTCTCAACTATTACCTCTTCAATCTCATCTCTATCTTGGGGCGTCTCAGAATCAGCAGGCATCTGAGGACCTTCATAATTGGTTCCACTTCTTAATTGGATAGCCTTGCAATGCTCTTTCGAGTTCCCCTCCGGCATGGAAGGATATTTTTCCGGCTCTCTATTCAACGACTTTACAATCTGGCTCATCTGGAACTCTATAGAAGTGAACCTTCGATTGTTCTCTTGTTGAGTTCTAGTCCACTCAACGTTCATCTTCTGGAGCTCTTGATCACGTTTATCACCCTTTTTATGCAACTCTTTCACATCGTACTCCAAGGATGACAACCTCTTACTTCCTTCCTCCACCTTCTGTAGAATCGCTCTCAACATCTCCTCAGTCGATGCACCGCCTTCTCCACCGGAGGCTTTGAACCTGGATCAACACCTGGAGGAACTGTAATACTAGTCTTTGGGTTAGAATATGAGAAGTTCTCATTCTTCCTCCATGTGTTTTGAGGAGGCTGCTGGCCTCCTTGATACCCTTGTGTGTTTCTCCATTGATTTTGAGGTGGCTGTGGGCCTTGAGGTACAAATGGTTGGCCATAAGGAGGCCTTCCATACTGATTTCCACCTTGGTAGCTATTCTGATTGTAATACGGACCTCCCATGTAATTGGCTACCTCTTGCTGTCCACTTGGCTGGTCTACTCTATCATTCTCTGCTGCATGCTCTCCAACCAAATTCTTCCCCAACTCGAGGTTGTTAATCTTTTCCATCATGGCCATCAACAACCTTCTCGTTCCTTCACCCTCTTCAATTTGATGCACTCTCTGGAAGTCTGCATCCACACTTCAAGCACCGACATTCGTGTCTATGTTGTCTACGATCTCTCTACACCTCTCTATTCCTTGATTCAGGAATGATCCACTAGTACAGGCGTCTAGATGGTCTTGCCCAGCCTTGTTGGCACCACTGTAGTAGAATGCCATCACATCTCCCTCATTGTATCCGTGTTGCGGGCACTCTATCAGCATGTTTGAGTATCTCTCCCACGCTTGACGTAGGTCCTATCCTTGCTTCTGGCGAAAGGAAGAGATCTCAATTCTCGCTTTAATTGTTCTCGATGGAGGGTAAAATCGCTCGAGGAACAGACGCTCGAGCTCGGCCCAAGTGGTAATACCTTCCCGTGGAAGCGTATTATCGTACCACTCTTTTGCTATTCCCGTCAATGAGAATGGGAACAGCCTAAGCCTTTTGGCATCTTCAGACATGCCATTATAGTTGAAAGTGGAGGCTATCATTAGAAAACTCCTCAGATGTGTATGAGGATTCTCCTTCCCGATCACCCCCTTGAATTGATTCTCGGTAAGCAGCTTAAGAATTCCAGGGGAAATCGAGAAGTTGTTTGCCTCAACAGGTGGCAAAGCCACTCCATCATAGTACCTCTGCGGTTGTGCCGCAAATCTTCCCCGAATAGCCATATTCTGATCTGCGTTCTGGGTCACAGGCTGAGGAGCAACAGGTGGTGCTGGTACTTGTTGAACTGGAGGTGGTTGGTACAAAGGTGGTTGGTTGTAAACAAGAGGTGGATGATATGGGTAAGGTGGATAGGGATATGGTGGGTATGGGTATGGTGGATATGGTAAGTTGTTTTGTGGGTAAGCAGGGTTGTTCAGAGGATTTTGGATAAAATTCTGAGCTGGATTGATGACGTTTTGTGCACCAGGGTTTTGGCTCTGACTATCCCCTAACGGATCTTGGTTCTTACTAGTGTTTCCATCAGTGCCGTCAACCCGGTTCAACCCCTGGTTAAACTCATTCTCGGCATCTTCCAACTCATTCGTGATGTCCATCGGTTCTTTCCCTAAACTGGCAGCGTTCATCCATCGTAAAAAGGCTCGATTTCTTCGTGCTATCGTCTCAGGATCTGACTGTAATCTCTCTTCGCTCGTATTTCCTTGCGAGCGTGTTCTCATAAACCTGAAACACTAACAGAAGAATCAAAACGCAACTGCCGAATGAATAAAAATAAAAACAGAAAATAAGCACTCACTACTAACTACTAAGCTATCTACAAGTCCTATTCAAAAAGCATACAACACCATCCCCGGCAACGGCGCCATTGACTTGTTGCGAATATACTAGCTTTCTACTAGTAGCTTCCCCGCAAGAGTACGAGTTCACTGTAGTATTAGTAAGTATAATGACCAAGTATTATCGAACCCACGAGATGGAGTGTATGCGAACAGATCTCTGAAGATCTACGCGTCATAGTTAATATGAGTGTATTGTTTTTGGATTTTCTGAAAAATTAATTATGAACTAAAATAAACTAATTAAACTAAAGAGCGAACTAAACAATTTAACTAAGGAGTGTTTTCAAATATGAGATGGTGATGCTCGGGATAGGAATCCCTACGTATACTAACGGAGCAGGTACATAATCAAAATAATCGTGACGCGCAAGAATTAACCTAAGTAAAAGAATGCAAGGTGAAAGCTCAAGATTCTAAACCCTAATACTTTACCCTAACACTCGACTTCACTAATCCACTAACAAGTTAATAGATTGTGCTTAATTAATGAGACCCTAATTTAACTAAGGTGATGCGGTCGTCCTCCTTCGCTAAACTGGTAGATGAATTAACCCTTCCTAAACCCTCTAGTTAAGTCTACTCGTTGTTAAAGAGTGATACAGTCGTCCTCTCTCTAACACTTTTCGAACGAAATTCAAAGGCAAAGTCTAGATTGATTTTAAGAATTCATTAATCAAGAGAATTAAAACCTAACGTCACACGTTACCCTAATTACGTACCCACAACCTACTTCTACGAGTTCATCCTATCCCAAGCATGCAAGGGTTTTAGCTAGACATAGGTTTTACGTAAACAAGAACAATTGAGTAAGTGACAAACATGAACATGACAAATATAATGAAGAAACGATCAAGCATAAACTAGGGTTTTAAGAAATTAAGGAATAAAGTGAAAGTAATTAAATAAAACAAGGTCTCAACGTGTTCAAGGACAAAAAAATAGGAAGAAACGAAACTAAAAAGTAAAATCGTGACGTGAATTCGTAAGAAAACCTCAAAAAAACGTAAAAATAAACTTGCTCGTCTCTTCTCCTCTTCCTCTCTCTCAAAACTCAGTCTCAAAACGTAGTATGGTATCAAGTGGTTGTCAAAAACGTGTTCGGAAGGGGTATATATAAGCAACGGGTCGAATCGGGAGTTAATGGGCCAAAATCGCGATAGGTCGTGCACTTACTCGTGCACTAGGTGCACGAGCAAAACCAACTCGAGCACCCCATTCTTCCCGAGAGCAAAAAGTGCTCGACCATACGTGGTCGTGCACTAGTGCACGACTGGATTCCACTCGAGCACACTGCTCGACCGACTCGAGCACTAAGTGCTCGACTTGCATCTCTCATGCACTATACTCGACCTGCTCGAGCACTAGTGCTCGAGCTCTTCTAGCTTGTGCACTCCAATGATACTTTTGCTCCCTCGAACTAGTACTTTTCGTATTTCTTTGATATCTTCTCATCCGGGCATCCGTTTGAGTCGATTCAAAGTCCTACGAACTCCTCTTTTCGCCCTCTATCCATCTATGAGCATCAAAGAGACAAATTCATTAGTTTATGAAAATGATACTCAGATGACTCTAAATACTCACAAAATCAACCAAAACTAGGGCATTTCGAGTGACGAATCATGACAATTTTACGCCTAATCAACGGTCAAGATCATTTTGCAATAAACAATTGAATGAGGGGGAGGGAATCTTGGGAGAGGGCTCTCCTAGCTATGCCACATAGACAATGAGAGGTTTGACTATATAGAGTTTAGGATTGCAATTTTTTTAACTAGACACTTTACACTAAAAAGAAATATAATTTAAAGAGAGGGTTAAAAAGGAACTTAAAAAGGAAAATATAATTAACAAGGGGAAGCACCCCTCAGCAAAATAGGGCTAGCTAAACAGGCCCATTGTTTCAGCCCTCGTTAACTCTGATATTGTGGCCCTTTTCTCGATCGTTGTTAATACTGAGATACAAGGAAAAAAAACGTTGAAATTGTATCAAATTTGTGACAAATCAACCAATTTTTTGCACAAGAAGATTTCGAACTCACTGTTAGTGTTAGTGTTCTAGAGACAATGATTTATAAGGACATAATAATAAGATGATATTCAGTTTATGGTTTAATATTATTGATTGATTTAATATTAAATGTATAAATTTACACTTATTTGAATATTATGTTTGATTTTTGCATCATTCAATTATGTGTTCCCTTGAATCAATATTGTCATTGAGTGAGTGAGAATTCGGATGACTTAAGTATGATTCTCAAATAGCCCTGATCAAGGATCATCAAGAATGTGATATTGATGATGCAAAGGAGATTGGTGTGCGATCTGCATTATACTCTTTGGGAGAGTGTAGTAAGATCTCACTTACTACGAGATACTAAGTATCTCATAATGGATGCACAAATACCTTAGAGGGTATTGGTATACCCATCCGAGAAACCGTTTGATGTAATTCCACATAATATGTCTACAGGTGTCTCAGTTAGTGGGAACGATGTGATACTCCTCTGACTTGAGGTCAATATGCACGACATGTGCAGAGTGATGGACTTTGACCATGACCGACGCTTGCACTCTCCAAAGGTAGATATGGCATGGATTGGGTTCATCACGAAGTACATGTGCGTGGTAGTTGAGCCAAAAATATGATTCATTCCTCAATGTGGATTTAAGAGAGAATACTCATCTTTTCATTATAATTGGATCTAAGACATCGGTCGATGCACGTCGACTTGGACTTTGTGGCCAAGTGCGACATGAATGATCAATTAGTGATTCAAGATAATATGATTAAGTTATTTGAATAGACACTTCATCATGTTCAAGACTTAATCGAGTATTCGTGAATGAAAGGAAGATATCACAATAGCCTACAGTATTACAGGTAGTTGCAGATTTCCTCGCAACGTACCTCGTATATTGAGAATATCAGATTTATTGTCTAGGGTTCAATTAAGACCGTTAGTTTGACTAACCGCTCGATATACGAGGGCCTATGGGTCACACAACAAGCAATGACAGTTCACCGATTATAGTTGGTTGATTAAGTATTATATTAGATATAATATTTAATTTATGGAGAATATAATAATAATTATATTTGGAATTAATAATAATAATTATATTTGGAATTAATAATAATAAGTATTATTATTTAATTAAAATTGGATAAAATAAATATGAAATCCCAATAATAATATTTGAAATATTATTATACAAGAATAATAGATATGGTAAAAAATATTATTCGTAGGAACATATCTAGGAAAATATAATCCGTAGAGATTATATTTACGGGCTAGGCCCGATATCTTGTTTAGGAAAACAAAGTTAATCCATATAAATATGAGTCCTATGGAAATTCTGAAATACATAAGAAATATAATTTCTCCATAAAATCTCTAGCTCGAGTTTTCCTAGCAAGTTCGTCTTGAGATTCAACGCTGGCACCTCAGTGCGGATTGGTGAATAGCTGTTGTATGGATACCATAATTGAGGATTCCATGTACGAAGCACTGTAAGATCTCTTGTTTAAGATATCTCGTACTCCCTCTGATTCATTTTTTGATTATCCATATTACCATAAAATGAAGGTTTTTTTTTGTTTTCCACTTACCAAAAAAAAAAAAAAAAACAAACACTACCCCTTTTAACTTACCCCTTAAAAATATCATTTATTTACACTCATGTCACTACTTTATCAACTTTATACCCACAAATACTAATAAATAACTCTTACCCCTTATAAATATTTACTTTATACCCACAAATAATAATAAACTACTATTTTTATTAAAACGCGTGCCAGTTTCTTATGGATAATCAAAATCGAATCGGAGGGAGTATTTAATTAGGCAATTATATGTTCGTTGTTAGTGAACGATTATTGCGCTGCGCATGTTTTAGGTGATTACGTGCCAATAAAACTCAACACTCACGACCTCCGCATTTGAGGAGCATGTTGGTCCCGAAACGAGTTATACAGGTGTGTGGGTGGGGGGAATACACCTGTGTTACAAATTCAAACTTTTATCTTAAAACTTTATCAGATAACTTAAGAGTAAACCTTCAGCCGACTTGGGAAGTCTACTGAGATTCACTTGGAAAGCTTACTGAGATATCAACTCCACTGAAAGCTCTAGAATTTAAGTTGAATTGCTATCTAATTAGCTTCCAGATGCGGAAAGTGAGCCCTTTAAGAAATACCCGTTTTAGTTGATGAAAACTTGTTTATCACAACTCACACTTAAGGAATAGACTGAAAAGTAAATACACAAGATATAAAGTGGTTCGGAGAAGAATCTCCTACGTCCACTATCCTGATCAAACAAGAGAATTCCTTTCACTTGGAATTCCTTGTGTTATAGTGCCAAGGTGCACTGATCAAATACTCCTCTCTTAGGATATTTGGTCCCTAGGATAATTTCAGGTCCTAGTTCCCAAAAACCAGCTTTCAGACTGATATCAACAATCAGCTTACTAACACCTCTAACTCTATCTCTCAACGTAATTTTGGGGTAGGGTTTTTAGTAGGGTTTGGTTCCAACTTGATGTGAGATAATCCTTACAAGTTTAGCTTAGCAGCTTAAGGATGGATTATCTCGTTCTAAGCTTTGGATATGACTATAAGCTCGATTACAAAAGGTTTTGTAAAACTCTCTACGAATAATGAAACATTTGGGAAACTTGAGTGATTTCAAGTGCTTCGTTTGTGCGTGTAGAGAATGCTTGATCTTTTAAGTTTCCCATGCTTAGAAATGAGCACGACCTCCTGTATTTGTAGACCTTCTTGAAAATCTTTCCGTTGGAAATGAATCATCTCAAGCAAGTCTCTTGTATTTGATTGGTTAAAACGGCTCTATTTTTGGCTTTATGTCACATCAAGAACGGCTTGAAAATCTTTGCCTGCTACCAGCTCTTTGAAAAAGTTAAGGCATGACTTTTGGTTCTTGTCAGTCTGTGACGGGTCGACTGTCAGTATGGTACACTTACGTGTCAACTTCTCATTGGGCCGCACAGTCAACTTGGATCAGAGTCTGTCTGATTTTAAGGTGGTACTCATCTGAGAGAACCTTCTGATTCCTTCATTTATTGCAAGCTTTACTGATATTCGATTTGCCTTGTTCCAACCAGATTAACTAACAACTTTTAATGTATTTCGCATTGAATGTGCTTCGTTAGTCATCATCAGTAGACTTCCACTTCTCTACTGATTGTACTTTCCTTAGCATAAATACACTTAGAAAACATTTATACCTAAGTTATCTTCTTCAGATGACTTCATTCCAGTAGACTTGTCTTCTGCGAAAGCCTCTTAATTACACTCTAAGAATTAGCAAATGTACTTCAGTTCCCTAATAGTTGAACTAACTACTTCTAGTCTAACTCTACTGAATACAATTTACTTACATTATTCTAGGGAGAACGTTTTGGCATTTTAATCAAAACTTAACTCAATAATTTCCCGACAGAGCATATATGTGATTTGCCATACCATATGGGCAAGACAAGTTATTCATTATGTCCTTACTTTAAATATATATATACCTCGTATGATTTCTGTTTTTTATTTGTTTGTTATATATTTAGACAGAAATGATCACATGTCCACCGGTGGACACATATTAATATACCCTCCGCGAATGTGTTAATGACACATAAACAGGGGGTCCACTATTATTTTAATTGATTGTTTATATCTGCTTATGTGTCATTAACACATACGCAGTGTGTATATTAACATGTGTTCACCGGTGGACATGTGATCAATTCCATATATTTAGAATATATTATATATTCAATTTAATTATTATTATTATCACATGTATAATTAAATTATCAGTTGTATATTTTTTTTACTTATTTATTAACACGTGTACATACATACACACATATATGGATTATTTGTCACTTGTATAATTAATTTTTTTTACTTTTACACACACACACACACACACATATATATATATATATATATATATATATATATATATATATATATATATTAACGCGTGTATATATATACACATATATTAATCGTTTTAATTAAATATTTTGAAATAAAAATTAACTTGTCACTTGTATAATTAACACATATAAACATATATTCATTTTATTTTTAAAAAAAATTGATTTTTGATTTTTTTTCACAATTTAAGATCTAGTTTTATTATTTTTATCTCAATTAAAGGTTGATCCATTTGTCTTTATTTGAATATTTTTTATAAGGTACTCAAAATATAATAATTTTTCGTTTCTAATTAATTTAAAAAATATAATATATCAAATTTTAAAAATTATAATTTATATTTGAAACTCGTATTAGACATAATTAAGAAAAATCAAGTTATTTTTTATTTAGTTTGGGCGATGAAATAAAAAAAATGTTTTTAAACTAATACTACAAAATTTAATTACACTAATTAATATTGCACATATATAATAATTAATTTTAAAACTAATATAATTAATACTGAATAATTTAGAATCCACTACCTATAAATGAAATAAAAACTTATATTCTTGATATAAAATACGTATACACACTAACACCTATATATATAATACAACTATTGTTGTTATTCGAGTCGAACGAGCTCGAGTACTTGATGCTCGAGCTCATGTCGAGCTGAGTCGACCCCGACTCAATAACTTCAATGAGCTGAAAATAGAGCTCGACTTGACTCGCTAACGAGTTGAGTCGAGCCTCACGAGTCTAACAAGCTTAGTCAATGAAATTATAAAAATATATTTAACCATCGAGCTTAACGAGTTAAGCTTAAGCCGACTCGTTAGTAAAATGAGTATTTCATGAGCTTGACCCATTTAATAATATAAACGAGCCGAGCTGAGCCAAGCCGAGCCCATGAGCAGTTTGTTTTGTTTAACAACTCTAAATTGTAAATACAACTAATGTATATTTTATACAGTTTCATGTACGAGGGGAATATATCCCTCTACAAAAAAAGTTTCGCTAAATTTAACGAGGGGTTTGTCCCTTGGTAACAACTAACGAGGGTTATTGACTTGAATGCAAAATACTAGCTATACTAGTAGTTACCCCACAAGAGTATGGGATCACCGTAGTATAGGTAAGTATAGAGACCAAGTAGTATCGAACCCAAGGGAAGTGTGTATGCAAATAGATCCCTGGAGATGTACGTCTCGTAGCTAATATGCATGTATGTTCTGGGTTTTAAGAATTATAATAAACTACTTTATATTCTACTACTTTTATGCTAATAATTAAATTAAACTAAATAACTTGGGATTAATGCAAATAATGGATAATGATGCTCGGGATAGGAATTCCTACGTATACTAACGGAGTTGGTACGATAATTAAAATAATCGTAATATGCAAGTAATAATCCTAAGCGTACTAAAACTAGGCAATCAACTTCCCTAATCCAGCACAAGATTGAAAGACTAAAAGCTCGAGAATTAACACTAATACTTCGTCATATCAACCCACTTCACTAATCCACTAAACAAGTTATATTGATTGTGCTTAGTTAATGAGGCCCTAATTTAACTAAGACGATGTGGTCGTCCCCCCTAGATAAACCGGTAGATTATAAACATCTTCTAAAACCCTCTCGTTAAGCCTATTCGTCATTAAAAAGTAGTGCAATCATCTTCTCTCTAACAATTTTCATACTTAATTTTAAGATAATTTTAGAGTTTATTTGAAATATTCAATAATTAAGAGAATTAAAACTAAACATCACGAATTATCCTAATTACGTACCAACGTCCTACTTCTACGAGTTCATCCTATCCTAAGCATGCAAGGGTTCTAGCCTAACATGGTGGTTTGAATAATAGAAGCAATAACGATTATACCAAACATCTGCATACTCAAATTAACTAATGAATTGAAGAATATAAACAAAGAACAAATTAAAGTCTAAAAAATATCTTTTATAATCTAGAAAATTAGGTTTAGAAGTCTCAACAATCTAAAAAAATCAAGAATAAAATAATAAACTATGAATTCGTACTCTCAAAACCTCGATTACACGGTGAAATCCTTGCTAAAACTCTCTATCTTCCTTCCAAGCTCTTCTTCTAACTCTAAGTATGGTAAAGTATCAATTGGTATCAAGTGGTATCAAAAGGGTTCTCTCAAATTATGCTTGGAACGGGTATTTATAGGCTTGAGATCGAATTGGGCCTGAATTTCTCGATAACGTGCGACCTGCGCCTTTGGTCGAGTGCCTAGCGCTCGACCACTCCTTGGTCGTGCGCCTCATGTTTCCAGCAAGCATCGCACGCTCGAGCTCCATTCGGTCGAGCGCCTAGCGCTCGACCTCTCTCCAGTCATGCGCTTCAACATTCCAGCGTCCTTCTTGCGCTCGAACACCATACGGTCGAGCGCCTAACGCTCGACCTAGTAACGGTCGTGCACCCCATTTTTCCAGAACTCACACACCACTCGACCTCTAGGCGCTCGAGCACTAGGTGCTCGACCTAGGCTTGCTCGAGCGCTCCTCCACTGAGCCAACTAGCACTTTTCTTTGCCCGAACTAATACTTTTCGTATTTCCTTCATATCTTCTCATCCTGGAGTCCGTTTGAGTCGATTCAAAGTCCTACGAACTCCATTTTTTGCCCTCTTTCCAAATATGAGCATTAAAGAGGCAATTTCATTAGTTTATGAAAATAGTACCCATTTGACTCTAAATACTCATCAAGTTCACCCAAAACATGAGCAAATCGGGCTACAGAACACAACAATTTTATGCCTAATCAGTTATTCCCTTGGCAATATTATTTTTCAAAAATTAACAAAGAGCTCTCCCTCGGTAACAACTCGCGTGGGGCTCATCACCCTCATCTCGGTTCCTCTTCAGGCCAGGTATGTCATCTCACGAGGGGCGCACCCTCGTCAACTCACGAGGGGTCACACCCTTGTTAACTCCTGAGGGACTCACCCTCGACAAGCATAAAATTGAAATTTTGCGAGGGGCTTACCCTCGTTAACTGGCGAGGGGGGCTCTGCCCTCGTCTTGGCCCTCTTTATATTACAAAAAGAATATTCCCTTGACAAAACTCTCTTTAATAGCGAGGGTTTTAAAATCCTTTTAAATCTCATTTTTAAAATAAGCCTTTTTTTATAGTGTTATTACAATACTCAAATTACTAATTCTAGTGAAGTAGAAGTTTGCTAATATCTACCACAGTGCATCAAGAACCATGCTTTAACACCAATCAATTTACTGATTATTGTGAAACAAAAGGTTGATAAAGATCCATTTTAAATTATTATTTATGATATACTTCGGCTTTAATACCACCTAAATTAAATCTAGGTCGGGTGTAAGTTCGGTTTTACCATCGTGCCCAGTTTCAATTTAATGTTGTTTTGAAGCTTGTGGGGAACACAAAGAGTACGAGTGACAACATGTATTTAGGAATGTGGTGTGTGGTTATTGTGGAAAAGGAGAAACAAAATTATCTTCAGAAGTGAAGAGCGACCAATGGAAAAAGTAGGGATGGCAACGGGGTGGGGCAGGGCTGGGGATGTCATTCCCCATCTCCGTCCCTGTCCCAACGAAATAAACGGGGAATTTCTTTTCCCTATCCCCGCCCCCGCAGGGATTCCCTATTATTTTATCTCATTTTTAAATACAAAACATAATATAATATATAATTAAAAAAATTAATCATACACAACAATTAATTTAAAGTTGGTGTTAAGAAAAATTAATTTAAGCAATTTGAAGAGTCTCTAATTCTAATATATTTAGTTAACATATGTATTAAAATGAAAATTATACAATTCGAAACTAATAACATAATATTAAATAAAATATGATGTAATTTTAAAATAAATAATTAATTGAGTAGGAAATTGTGAAATGTTTATTTATAATTTACTTCTAAATTTATATATTATATACATATAAATATATTAATTATATAAAAATAATACGGGTCCCCGCGGGGAACGGGGCGGGGAATACTATCCCCGTCCCTACCTATGGGGAAAAAATCACCTGTTCCCGTTTGCTTCGGGGATTTCCCGCCCCATTGCCAAGCTTAGGAAAAAGTGTTGGGATATGTTTTAGTTTTGATGATTTTCCAAAACAACATGTAATAGGTTTGAAAGCAGTCAGGATAGTATCTTTAGATTCAGGTCAGGATAGTTTGTTTATTCAGTGAGACAGGTTGTAATGTGAGAAGAACTTAGCTGAGGAAGCACTCAGTTGAGGGGGAACTCAGCAAGGGGGAACTCACTGACACAGCCTGGGGAAGTCAAGATGACATCTCAAGAGAACTGACTGAAGCCATTGAAGGAAGACCTGAACCTGAAGAGAAGCCTGAAGGATGTCCCACTGAGTGTAAACCTGGCTGATCTAAGCTAAGTCAGGTGGACCACTCAGTGAAGAGCATGATCAGGAGGATCAGTGCTGCACCAAGTAGGCCCTGAAGGAGTCAGGCTACTGTGGTCAGGGAAGTTTGTCATTCAGCCTTATGACAAACTTCTTGGAGTGATCTTCAAACAGTCTCTGAAGGACAACCACACTGAAGACGATTCAGTCTACTGAAGATCATCAGTCAGTGAAGGAGAAAGCTACCTAAAGTCAGTTGGGTCTTAGTCAAACCCACTGAGTCAAAGATCCGTGAATCCAGGCCACGTGGACCAATCAGCACGAGGCAGCAACTCTGACACTGACAAAGGCCGCATTCCAAGAAAAGTGGTTGAACCCATTAATTGTATGGATTCAAATGTAATTCCCTCCAACGGTTACATTTGAATCCACACTATAAATACAAGCTTCCAGCTGCGGATTGAAGTGTGTTGGATTGTGTGAAAGAAAAATCAACACCTACGAGCTGTGAGGGTGTGTGAGTTGTTAGGGAGTCATAAGGAAGTATTACACACCCACGACACTGACCTTTAGGGTAATCACTTATATTCATTGAGTGTCAAGCTTGTAACTCATAGCTTAGAGAGGTTTTCCCAATCCTAGCTTAAGGCTAACACATTGTAAGGGAAAACCTCACCTAGTTGGAGAAAACTAAACCAAACTAAACCCTTTCAGAGAATGTTAGGTTTGTAGTGAGGTGAGGAGAGGGCAGCCCAGGGAGTGGCGTGAGTCCAGTTGTAAGTGCACCTTGGCACATTAAAAACAAGAATCCCAGGAGTGGATTTCCTGTTAAATCAGGCCGTGGATGTAAGAGTATTGAGACTCTGAACCACGTTAAACTGAGTGTTTGTTTCTTTCTAAGTATTTACCAAAGCATTGTAAAAGTCAGCTCTCTGAGCTTTGTTATAAGAAAACTTTGGTTAAGCAATCAGGTCAGGGAGATTCCTCTCACTGACCAGATCAGGCAACACGCTCGAGAGTTCAGTCTCTCGAGTCACTGTGTTGCTAAGAGCATGAGCCTTCAAGTCTCACTGACTTGGTAGCTCAGCCTCTTAGCAACGCGGTGACTTGAGTGTTTCCTCACTGAACTCTCTCAGAGCGCAATGCTCAGGTTTAAAAAAAAAAAAAAAAATCTTTGCTCCTGAATTCCCATTTTGCCCTTCGAAAACGGGACCAACAAAAAGTATTATCAGATCTTAAGATATATTGTTGGAATTGGCTAAAAGAAGATAAGCAGTGGGATATAAGTTCAACTTATGCAGACTCGGAACTTCGCCCTTCTTTATGCTGGAAAAAGGATTAAGGAATGCTTTCATGCTTTAGAACCTAGTACTTGGAGTACATTAGGGGGCTTTTTGGTAGACCTTAGTAGTAATTGACAAGATATACTATTTCTCTTGTTTTTTCCTATTAGGTCTAAACTAGTTAACTAAAATGTGTTTTGGTGTACTTAAATTTCCAGATACTGTGCACTCAGATTTTTTATATCCCCAAATTTTGGGGATAATAAACCGGACGAAATGAAAATATTAGAACGGGCTTGATATATAAACACGGGCTTGCAAATAGCTACCAAACAGACACTAGCTAATATAACTAAACTATCTTGGCTCTATCTTGCATACCAAAAGAGCCCTAGACTGATAAGGTCCTAATTTACATGGTGTATATCACACCATCTGCTGTAAACTGTAAAGTTCATTTGAAATAAAATTATTTCTTTCCTGAGCATAAAAAAAAAAAAATTAAATCTAGTGTAACCAGAAATTGGTAAGAGTAACAAGAAATCATTGCAAACACTACAACATATTTTCCATAACCCTTATCTTCACCACAATTTCTAAATTTACTCTGAATTGAAATTAATGCAAAAGTCTCACACTTCTTTGGATCAAGGCTAATACGTGACTGACATGTGGATTTTAGATCGAATTAGGTCAAAATTGCTCTAAATTAATGCGACTTAAAATATACTATCCTAAAATTTAATATATACTATCCTAAAACTTAAAATATACTATCCTAAAATATAAAAATCAGATTTAAATACAAGGAAAACATATCGAATCAACCCAAAATATATGTCAATTTAAAGAACTAGATTAAATATATAACTTTTTTGATGATTTTTTTATAAAAACATAACTCTTGCATTTATTTAAAATTGTAGTAAAATAAATCATTGGTTGAATAAGAAAAGCATAAATAACGAACACAAAATAGTCATCCCCAAACACGCCCTTACCCCTTGAAGCCCAAGGCGGTCCCTTCCTCCTATAAATACACCTCCATACCCCCTCAAGTCTCCCCATTTGTTCAAGCAGCCTTCTTCTGAAGAAGCGCAGCCGCAACTCAGTTTCCTGAAAACAATTTCAGAAGCATCAACGGCTAACAATAACATATAAACAGCAATAACGAAAAAAATTGAAAAAATATTCCTTGTAAGAATTTTTTCCCAAATCCAAAGTCTCTGAATCGTATCCAGAAACCCTAGATTTCGTTTCCGCAGACCGTATGGATCTGCGGTTCCCCTTTTCGCCGGCGGAGGTCGCGAAAGTCCGACTGGTCCAATTTGGCATACTCAGTCCAGATGAGATTGTAATTCTTTCTATTTCTTGTTCGGTTCACTATTGGTTAGGGTTTTACTCTGTGTCAGTAAATGATGCTGTGAAATTGTTTTTGTAGCGGCAAATGTCGGTTGTGCATATAGAGCACAGTGAGACGACGGAACGAGGTAAGCCTAAGGTAGGGGGTTTGAGCGACCCGCGGCTCGGGACAATTGACCGGAAGATGAAGTGCGAGACTTGTATGGCGAACATGGCTGATTGCCCCGGTCACTTTGGTCACCTTGAACTGGCTAAACCGATGTTTCACATTGGTTTCATAAAGACTGTGCTCAGTATTCTCCGTAGCGTGTGCTTCAATTGCTCGAAAATTTTGGCCGATGAGGTATATATAGTGCCAGAGTTGGTAATGTGAAAATATTGGAGAGATCGTTGTGTAAATTTTTCGGTCTGGGTCACTTTTCAGTATGACATTTCTACAAGTTTGGTGTATGAGGTATATCTAGTGCGGGAGCTGGTTTGAGAATCTAAGAGATCATTGTGTGATTTTTTTTTATTTTTTTATTTTTTGGAATTGGGTTCCTATTCAGTATCGCAGTTCTACTAAAGCTGTGTTGCTTGATAGTTGCCATCAACTTTTTGCAGTTGACAGTATATATTTACGTAGTCATAAGGAAAAAATTGTCAGCTTGTGCCAGGTGAATTGCATTATCTATGGATATTCTTATTGTGCATAGACTCAGTTATGCTGCACGTGAAATTCATCGTTAATGCCTATTAATGATTTGAGAATTTATCGTGATTTGTCGATTGTGAGAATATGGTTGACTGACAGTTTTGATGTGTTTATTCGTTTATGTATGCATACGTTCATCTAGTTCCCTTTCATTACCGAAATTCATCATCTGTTGTGCCTTCAAAAGTTAGATTGCTTATCGGAATGCATAATGGTGTATTGTAATCCGTTTGATGTGCTATGTGATCTGGATGCACTAGTTTTAATGGTGCATTGGATGAATTAATTCTTCCTGTATGCGATAATTTTACCAGAAGTACTTTATTTTCTACTACCATTGGTCATTAACTGTTTTTATCTTCATAGGAGGACCCGAAATTCAAGCAAGCAATGAGAATAAGAAACCCGAAAAATAGACTAAGGAAGATATTAGATGCTTGTAAAAATAAATCCAAGTGTGAGGGAGGTGATGAGATTGATGTGCAAGGTCAAGATTCTGACGAACCTGTGAAGAAAAGTAGGGGTGGGTGTGGTGCTCAGCAACCAAAAATCTCTATTGATGGGATGAAGATGGTTGCTGAATACAAGCTTCAAAAGAAGAAAAATGATGATCAGGAACAGATGCCCGAACCAGTTGAACGTAAACAACTTCTCTCTGCTGAGAAGGTATCGTGCACCACAGTTCATTAGAAGAGTAAGTCTTGTATGAGATTGTCTCATGGCATGAGACAATGGAAATGTGTATAATTAGGGCATTGCTCATTAACACTTTGGTAGGGGTAGGTGTTAATTTGTGTTGTCTCATGACATGAGACCGTCTCATACAAGTTTTTGCCTCATTAGAAAATAGGATGCTGTCTTTTTTATTTAATCTGAAGTATGTATTAAGTTGATTCTTGTTTCTAATCCACTTAATTTGTAAATGCTTTCTGTTTCAGGTTCTTAGCATTCTGAAAAGAATAACTGATGAAGATTGCCAATTATTGGGTTTGAACCCGAAATATGCTCGCCCGGACTGGATGATTCTTCAAGTTCTTCCAATTCCTCCTCCTCCAGTTCGACCTTCTGTAATGATGGATACTTCTTCTAGGAGTGAGGCATGCCTTTTCCCCTCAATCCACAATTTTTAGTAGCTTGTTATACTCTGAATTGTCAGAGTACATTTGGTAGTCAACTAAATATGTCAAGTTCTGTACAGTGGAAATTGAGGTTGTGGATTCCATTTGCTCTTGGTTATGGCTTTAAAGTCGTGGTATACTGAAATTTGAATCTCTTAATGCAGGATGATTTAACTCATCAACTGGCAATGATAATTAGGCACAATGAAAACTTGAAGAGGCAGGAACGAAATGGGGCTCCTGCACACATCATATCTGAGTTTGCACAGCTTCTTCAGTTCCATGTAGCTACATACTTTGATAATGAATTACCAGGACAACCAAGGGTATGTTGTTTCTCTTATTTCTTTGCATTATGTGTGAAGCTCTTGAGTATCATCTAACCAGTTAAGTACCTTGGTATACTCAAGGCTACCCAAAGATCTGGTAGGCCAATCAAATCAATATGTAGCAGGCTTAAGGCGAAAGAAGGTAGGATCAGAGGCAACTTGATGGGCAAGAGAGTAGATTTTTCGGCTCGGACTGTTATTACTCCTGACCCAACCATCAACATTGATCAGTTGGGAGTACCGTGGAGTATCGCTCTAAATCTCACATATCCAGAAACTGTAACCCCATATAACATTGAAAGGTGAATTTTTTTCTATGCTTATTTTTTATTTTGACCCACTTGTACATTTTCGTTTTCTCTGTTGACCAGAAGTTGACTTCTGAAACAGGTTGAAAGAGCTGGTGGAGTATGGACCTCATCCACCTCCTGGCAAAACTGGTGCGAAGTATATTATTAGGGATGATGGACAGAGGCTTGATCTGCGGTACTTGAAGAAAAGCAGTGATATGCATCTAGAACTAGGATATAAGGTTAGAATTCATGTTGTATGCATTAGAATGATCTTGAAATAGAGGGTTTAGTTGTGCCTCATTCCTATCTAATTTGTACAGGTGGAGCGGCACTTAAATGATGGAGACTTCGTCCTGTTCAATAGGCAACCAAGTCTCCACAAAATGTCCATAATGGGGCATAGAATCAAGATTATGCCATACTCAACTTTCCGCCTTAATCTTTCAGTTACATCGCCCTACAATGCTGATTTTGATGGGGATGAAATGAACATGCACGTTCCCCAGTCATTTGAAACTAGAGCTGAAGTGCTGGAACTGATGATGGTTCCGAAATGCATTGTGTCACCTCAAGCGAATCGGCCTGTAATGGGAATTGTGCAGGATTCACTTTTAGGATGCCGGAAAATTACCAAGCGAGATACATTTATTGAAAAAGTAACTTATGGTGCCTTTTCTTCTTTAAGTAGTAGATCAGAAATGTATTCTCTCCTTTTACGAAATTGCACTGTCATATGCAGGATGTTTTTATGAACATCTTAATGTGGTGGGAAGATTTTGACGGCAAAGTACCTGCTCCAGCAATCCTTAAACCTAGGCCTCTTTGGACTGGAAAACAAGTGTTTAATTTAATTATACCAAGACAGATTAATCTATTGAGGTATTCAGCATGGCATCAAGAAACTGAAAAAGGGTTTATTACTCCTGGAGATACTCAAGTACGAATAGAAAAGGGAGAGTTACTTACTGGAACTCTATGCAAGAAAACACTTGGGACATCCACTGGTAGTCTTATACATGTTATTTGGTACGTTCTTTCTAAATTTAATTCTGAATCATTGCTGCATTCTCTGGCTTTATAATTAGAATTGCCAAGTACGTGTTATATGGTACGAATTCTATGTACTGCTTATGTCCCGAAGTTTTGCTCTTAATCTTTTGGTTTTTCCCAAACTAGGGGTGGCTAATCGTGTTAATTGTCTTGCTATCATGTATATGCTCATGAACATTTTTTTATAGAATATAAATAATTATAATAATAATAATTAATTTTGCATTTTTTTTTGTCAAGTTTTCTGTTATCAATTCATTGTGTCATTTATTACTGAAATTCATCACTGTCTTTCTGTTTTTAATTGCGGTTTCAGGGAAGAGGTAGGTCCAGATGCAGCTCGCAAGTTTTTGGGACATACACAATGGCTTGTCAACTATTGGCTTCTACAGAATGCGTTTAGCATAGGAATTGGTGACACTATTGCTGATAAAGCCTGTATGGACAAGATCTTTGAGACTATTTCAAATGCAAAGAACCAGGTGAATGAACTAATTAGTGCTGCTCAGGATAAGCAGTTGGAGGCTGAACCTGGTCGAACAATGATGGAGTCATTTGAAAACAGAGTGAACCAGGTTGGTTGAACTAAACATTTTTGTTTGCTTCCAACAGATTGATGATACCTGATGTGATTGTTGTGTCTTTAGGTGTTGAATAAGGCTCGTGACGATGCTGGAAGTTTTGCACAGAAGAATTTGTCAGAAAGTAACAACCTCAAAGCTATGGTCACTGCAGGATCCAAGGGAAGTTTTATCAATATTTCTCAGATGACTGCATGTGTGGGGCAACAAAATGTTGAAGGCAAACGAATTCCTTTTGGATTTGTAGACCGTACACTACCACACTTCACCAAAGACGATTATGGTCCAGAGAGTCGTGGGTTTGTGGAGAACTCATATCTTCGGGGATTAAGTCCTCAAGAGTTCTTCTTCCATGCTATGGGTGGTAGGGAAGGTCTTATTGATACCGCTGTGAAAACTTCTGAGACTGGATATATTCAGAGGCGATTGGTCAAGGCTATGGAGGACATCATGGTGAAATATGATGGGACTGTTAGGAATTCCTTGGGCGATGTGATTCAATTTCTCTATGGAGAAGATGGTATGGATGCAGTTTGGATTGAGTCGCAGCCTCTGGAGTCACTCAAGCTGAAGAAATCTGGTTTCGGTGACATGTATAAATACGAGATTGATCATCCGAATTGGAATCCTAATTATATGTTGCCAGAAGCGGTGGAAGATCTAAAAACAATTCGTGAAATCCGCAGTGTGTTCGATGCAGAGGTTCAGAAACTTGAAGCTGACAGGTATCAGCTTGGGACAGAGATTGCAACCACAGGTGACAATTCTTGGCCCCTACCTGTTAATATCAAGAGGCTTGTCTTAAATGCACAAAAAACATTTAAAGTTGATTTCCGGAGGCCATCCGATATGCACCCAATGGAGATTGTGGAAGCTGTTGATAAGTTGCAAGAAAGGCTCAAGGTGGTTGTCGGTGATGACTATCTGAGCATGGAAGCCCAGAAGAATGCTACTCTTTTCTTCAATATATTGCTTCGCAGTGCTTTAGCAAGTAAAAGAGTTTTGAAGGAGTATAGACTTACTCGTGAAGCCTTTGAATGGGTTATTGGTGAGGTAGAATCTCGTTTTCTGCAGTCACTTGTTGCTGCTGGGGAAATGATAGGATGTGTTGCTGCACAATCTATTGGTGAACCTGCCACACAGATGACCCTAAATACATTTCATTATGCTGGTGTGAGTGCCAAGAATGTTACTCTAGGTGTACCAAGGTTGAGGGAGATTATCAATGTTGCTAAGAAAATTAAAACACCCTCTCTCTCTGTATACTTGAAGCCTGATGTGAGTAAAACTAAGGAGAGGGCAAAAAATGTTCAATGTGCTCTGGAATATACTACTTTACGAAGTGTTACGCAAGCCACTGAGGTATGGTATGATCCAGATCCTATGAGCACTCTTATTGATGAAGATGTTGAATTTGTTAAGTCCTACTACGAGATGCCGGATGAAGAGATTGACCCTTACAAGATCTCTCCGTGGTTGCTTCGTGTAGAGTTAAACCGAGAGATGATGGTGGATAAGAAGCTCAGCATGGCCGATATTGCTGAGAAGATTAATGCTGAATTTGATGATGATCTGACATGCATATTTAACGATGATAATGCTGAAAAGCTTATCCTTCGTATTCGTATCATGAATGATGAAGCTCCTAAGGGTGAATTGACTGATGAATCAGCTGAGGATGATGTGTTCCTCAAAAAGATAGAGGGTAACATGCTTACAGAAATGGCTCTTCGAGGCATACCAGATATTAACAAGGTGTTCATAAAGAACAGTAAGGTGAATAAGTTTGACGATGATGATGGTTTCAAGGCAGAGAATGAGTGGATGCTGGATACAGAAGGTGTTAATCTTTTAGCTGTAATGTGTCATGAAGATGTCGATGAAAGGAGGACAACAAGCAATCACTTAATTGAGGTTATCGAAGTTCTAGGAATTGAGGCAGTTCGTAAAGCTTTGCTTGATGAGTTGCGTGTTGTCATTTCTTTTGATGGTTCTTATGTGAACTATCGACATTTGGCAATATTGTGTGATACTATGACGTATCGTGGTCACTTGATGGCGATCACTCGTCATGGTATTAATCGTAATGATACTGGCCCCATGATGAGATGCTCATTTGAAGAAACTGTAGATATTCTACTTGATGCTGCTGTCTTCGCAGAAACAGATTACCTTAGGGGCGTAACTGAGAATATTATGTTAGGGCAGCTTGCTCCTATTGGCACAGGAGATTGTGCGTTGTATCTGAACGAAGAGATGCTTCAGCATGCTATTGAGATTCCTTTGCCCAGCTACATGGAAGGTGGACTAGAGTTCGGGATGACTCCTGGCCGTTCACCAATGATTGGAACCCCGTTTCATGAAGGCATGATGTCCCCAGGTTATTTGTTGAGCCCAAATGTTCGGTTATCTCCGGTCTCAGATGCTCAGTTTTCTCCATATGTTGGTGGGATGGCTTTTTCTCCTACATCATCTCCCGGATACAGCCCCTCGTCTCCTGGATACAGCCCCTCATCTCCAGGATATAGTCCTACCTCTCCTGGTTACAGTCCGGCTTCCCCTGGTTATAGCCCGACATCCCCAACATATAGTCCTAGTTCTCCTGGGTATAGCCCTACAAGCCCGGCATATTCTCCAACTAGCCCATCTTATTCTCCTACTTCCCCTACCTATAGTCCAACGTCTCCCAGCTATAGCCCAACATCTCCTAGCTACAGTCCCACATCTCCTAGCTACAGTCCCACATCCCCTGCATACAGCCCGACATCCCCTGCATACAGCCCAACATCTCCTGCTTACAGCCCCACTTCTCCCTCTTACAGCCCAACC
Organism: Ballota nigra; assembly: GCA_947034835.1. NCBI lineage: Eukaryota > Viridiplantae > Streptophyta > Magnoliopsida > Lamiales > Lamiaceae > Ballota > Ballota nigra. The sequence continues at coordinate 45,165,600 of OX344721.1, forward strand.
TCTCCCTCTTACAGCCCAACTTCACCTTCTTACAGCCCAACTTCACCATCTTACAGCCCAACCTCACCATCTTACAGCCCAACCTCACCATCGTATAGCCCAACCTCACCTGCTTATAGCCCAACTTCGCCTGGTTACAGTCCCACATCTCCAAGTTACAGTCCCACATCTCCAAGTTACAGCCCCACATCTCCAAGTTACAACCCTTCAGCGAGGTACAGTCCCTCCTTGCAGTATTCACCTACAAGCCCAAAAATCACTCCTTCAAGTCCGTACAGTCCTTCCTCTCCAAGTTACAGGTATGTTATTTTGTTCTAGTTTTTGCTCTACATGATTGTTGGCTATTATGTGAATATAAACTTGGCTAAGTGCGCGAGATATTGTCGTTGTCATTGGTGATTTGCCAAAAAGTAGGATTGTGTTGTTAGTTGTAGGCAATAAATTTGATTAGTTTGTGAGAAGGTTTGTTTATTTTAAAAGATAAATGGAACTTGTTCGAATGGGATAGATCAGGTTATTATACTGCTTGATTGTTCAAGTTGACCTCTTCTGCATTTGATTCTATCTTTTACGTTATTTTAGTTGAATACATGAGAAATTCTTGATATGGTGATATTCTGCAGCGATCTCTTCCAAGATACCACATTTTTTTTCCCTTTCTGCAATTTGACTTGGGATTGACACATTTCTGTTTACTGCTGTTTGCAGTCCAACATCACCTTCTTATTCACCGACATCTCCGTCGTATTCTCCTTCAAGTCCAAGTTATAGTCCTGGCAGGTATATTCACTAGCATTACTTTGTTTACTCATGGGGGTACCCGTTCCCCAAAGAAAATAAAAAAATTCGAATACTACAACCCAATTATTTCAATTGATAATTTCTAAGAATTTACTCTAGTTAACTACTGAAAGCTAATTCTTCATCCTCTGCAGTTCTGGAGCAAACGCAGGCTATAGTCCAAGCTCTCCACAATTTAGGTGAGTTCTGATTGCAGATACTTAAAACTCACTAAGATATCATCTTCTCGCTGCAATATAGTTTAATACCGTATTACATGGCATATTCTCACAGTCTTAGTTTCATTCATTTAATCATTCTCTTTTTGGAAATTGTTTACAGCCCTAGTGCTGGATACTCTCCGAGTGCGCCAGGGTACTCTCCGTCGTCAGCTAGCCAGTTCTCGAACGACAAAGATGATAAGAGTGTTAAGGATGACTAGAGCAGCCGCAGAAGTGATTAGTTGCTATTAATTGAGAGCGTCCCAGTTTTTTATGTGGTTTTGGAAGATTATGAATGATATTCTTCCTTGTAAAATTTGTTTGTACTGTGATTCTGACGATAACTAATATACATGACGATATTGTGAGTCTGACGATAAAATTTGTCAAATTTGTGTTCATGGATTGTCTGGATTTATAAATTTTAAAATAGATACATGTATTTTTGTAGTGTACAAGTATTGTTTTTTTTTTTTTAAATGTGGAACCATTATACTTAGAGCTGTTAAACGAAACGAGCCGCTCGTGAGCTCGGCTCGACTCTGCTCGCTAAGGCTCGACTCGTGGGGTTAAACGAGCCGAGTTCGAGCTCAAAAAATACTCGATAGCTTAGGCGCGAATTATAGGGGTTGTTTTATAAATATTACATAATTTAGGGGTTAACATAATATTTTTACAAAATATTAAAGTTTACAACCTAAGTCCCTAACCCAGCCTGCCTAATTCATAAATCCCTTTCAATCTCTCACACACTCTCAACCTCTCCCGACCATGTGCGCCGGCGCAACCCTAGCCACCACCACACTCAACAACCACCACGCCAACCATCACCAAACACCGTGAAAAGTAGAGCGCCGTCCAACCATTCACGCCTGGACACCGGATGCCCCCAGACTCGCTCGCGTTGCCCTACATCAAGATTCGTCGTTCGAACCGAGAAGCGCATGGAGCCACTTGATTGCTGGCCGCTACGCCGAAATCCGACTGCCGAACGACGTCAGCCCCAAGCCCTAGGCACCCATTTGAGGAATCTTATCTATCTCTCCTTTCCATCTCCATTTTGTTCTATTTGTTGAATTTTCCTCTTTGATTTGTTCTTCATTTTTTATAAGATGAGAAGATAGCATTTAGCTTAAAATTAAAGTATACAATTAATCTCTCTGGGAATTTATAGATTGAAGAAGATGAGGAAATGAATTGATTATAGGCGTGAATTTGTTTTTTTTTTTTTTTAGATAAGGATTTGATATATGGGGAATTAAACGAGATTTTGTTTGAGATAAGGATTGATTATTGGTGTAAATTTGAGTTTTTTGTTGATTTTGCCTCATTTTGAGTTTTCAACCGAGCTCTGTCGAGCTACTCGAGATCGACCATGTCTCGTTCTAAAATTCGAGCTCAAGCTCGAGGTTAAGGTAAATGAGCCGAGCCGAGCTCGATTTCAAGCTCGGTCCTGTTAACGAGCAAACTCGGCTCGAGCTCGTTAAATGTTCGAGCCGAGCTCGAGCTAGCAGTACTCGGGCTCGCTCGGCTCGAATAACAACTCTATATTTGTAGTAAATTATGAAGTATGACTGAATTTGTCGTCTACTAAATCTAGGAAAAGGGAAAAGGTCAATGAAATTTTACCCATTTAAAAGAATAAAGGAAAATGCACGATCGACACTTCACAGCCTGTCGATGGATTAGGGCAATTTTTGTCCTTTACTTTCATTTTATTGTAGGATGCGAAGGATAGGTATATTCTCTGATTGCTTTTGATAGAATTACATATACTAATAATGAATTACTTCTCCTTCCCTGTAAAAATAAATAAATAATCTATAAATGTATATATAAAAGTAGAAGTGAGGTCAGAGAAAAAATTGTTATTATTGGAGCAAGTGAAGTTCACTTATTTTGTAGTACAATGGTGAGTCCCACTCTCCATTAAAGATTAATTTTACCATTTTCTTTTCTTTTTTATTTTGCACCAATAATTTTAAAAAATATGGTCTTAATTTTAAATCTATTTTCAACACACTATATATCAACAAAATTATCTTTTAGACATTTTTAATTTAACATATATACTACACATATAAAAAGAAAAATCATATTTAAAATATTTATTTTATTATTTTTAAAGTGTTTTTGTATTGACTTTAACTATATATGATGGATTGAATTTAAATAATTTTTAATTAGACTATATAAGTTTTGTTAAATATTAAAATTATTTTATGAATTTTAGTATTTGTTATGAATTTAATATATAATTGAAAATTGTATGATTAATTAAATAGTTGTAATACTCACATAATATACAATATAGTTTTTACATATTAATTGGTTTATGGAATTAAATTTATTTAATTTAAGTTTTTGATATAATTCATTATGCAATTTCGCATTTAAATTTTATAATATTCAATCCATGCATCGCAAAGAAAAAACACTAATAATAATAAAGAAAGAAGAAGTGGTTCTCCGTGTGAGGTCTCTCTTTTGCCTTTTTATTTTTGGTGGTCTTTCTTTCATGCTTGTTGGTGAACGAATCTAATCGTAAGGATTAGTGGCTGTTTTAATCCGTTTTTACGTCACCAATCAATAACGTGTGATTGATTACCACCGTAAATGGTAAATCGGGGTGTGAATTTATCGAATTTGAAATTGAACTTATTTCGTGTATGTGTAGGTTAGGGTGTGTTTGTATGAGTATTTTTGTCTAAAATTCGAATTTTATTAAATAAGCTGGAGAACAACTATTTATAGAGGCTAGCAAACATGAGGTGCTACTGACTCTTGGTCTCCCTAGCTTGCATGCCTGACATGTGTCCTTTGACCTTAGTTTGACCTTATCTAAGCTGAATCTTAGTTACAAAGTCTTCTTTTGGGCCTTATCTCGGACTCATTGTTGTTCGCCTAGGTCGGCTTGACTGATCTTGATGACCCTTCAACTGAAAGTTGTTCGCCTCTTGAGGTTGTACTTTGGAAGTTGTTCGCCTTATGGCTTCGTTCAGCTTGACTTTGGGATCTTAGTCCTTTGTTCATGTGCACACCTCTTTGGCTGATTGTTGTATCATATTTTGACCAAGTTGCTCGTCATTGGTGACTTCACAATTGGCTCATCATTGGTCTCGGGTCTTAAAACCTGTTCGTCTATTAGTTGTTCGTCGGGGGAGTTGTTCGTCACTTTATACACCTCCCAGATTGGTTAATGCACCCAAATCGTGATTTTCTTTGTTTAGACTTCAATTGTTGTTTGCTCCATATTTGGATGATGTTCGCCTATCAACAATGCTATCTCAATCCCAATACTTTATTCGCACTTTTTTTTAATATTTTAGTGAGAAAGTTGTTTGTTAATATTTAAAATGATAAAATGATTTTTAAAAGGTGATATGATAAATCTATCGCTCCTCTATTATAAAGTGGTTTAAACATTACTCTATTATTTTAAATACTAATAAAAATTTGTTCATTAAAAAACGTAAAAATAGTAAATGTAAAGAAAAATTTGAGATGGAGTGAATATTATTTTCCGCTTCCATTTACTACAACTACCGCGATTACTAGCAAATCTAATTTACGGGACTTGCCTATCTAATGATTAGGTTCAGTGTAAAAACAACATAATAAAAATTTTAGGAGTTTGAGATTTTTTATTTTATTTTCAATGTTAGTTTATGTATTGGCTCATCGTGAGACAATAGACTGAAACCGTCCCAAGCAAAAAATTCTCTCAACATATATTCTTGGAGCATAGTCTCTCTATACACTAAAAATATATTTATTTCGTTTTTTTATCAACATCCTCTTTTTTTTTTTACTATCCCACCATCACTAAACTACTTCATATGTTATTAATGTTACATTTACAAATAAGCATTTAATTCATGAACGAACTACACAATATCCTAAAATACTTTTATTTTATCTATGTTTTCCTAAAATTTATTTTTTTAAAAAAAGTAGCTTTTGTAGATGGAGGCAGTACACTTTTTGTTCCTTTTCTTTTGGGAACATGGAACATACAAAATATTAAGAGGGTCTGAACTATATACCCCTCCATATTTATTTGATACCCCCACCCATGTAATATACCCACCATATTTTAAATAATTATTAGATACACTCCTTATAATATATCTATATTATTTTTATTTTTAAAAATATTTTAAAATTTTGATACACCCACAAAAACCCCCTTCCACTTCCCCTTCACTGTGTTCTACATTCTTCCCTGCCCCTTTTCCCACTTCTTTCACGCCACGACCGCCATCAGCCTCCCGTCGACACGACCCCAAACATTGCGACTATAGGACTAACAAATGATGTCATTGCCTATGAAGCATCGACCAAGCCGTGGTGAGCCGCTGCGACAACGACGATGTTTCGACAAACAAAGGTTTCGTAAAAAAAAAACTTTTGCTTAAAATTTTTGAACCTGTTTTTTCAAAAAAATTGTTATAGAGTTTAGAAAAAAAAAAAAAAAAATTCGGCAAAATATTTTCGAAAATCTCTGTTTCGACAAGATTTTGCCAAAATCCTAACCACATTTCGACAAGTTTTTCCGAAACCCTAACCATTTAAGAAAAAATCAGTGTAGGGTTTTTTTTTTTTAAAGTGCAGGAATAATAATAACACACTTATCATCGAACTTGTAAGGTTGCATTACCATCGTAAGGATGATAAAAATGGTGATACAATCACAAATATTTTCCAAAGCCGGTATTGCAGCGCCGACTCCGACTCTTTCATTGCATTTTGCATTTAGTCGTGACTATTAAATTTTTTGATGGGTGTATTAAATATACAGTTTTTTTTTTTTAAATTATAAAGATAGGGAAATCATTTGAGTCAAATTAACCTAATAGCTCAAAGGCCCAGTACAACATATTTATGACCAATATAATATCTAATTTCAATATAATAAAAAATAAATAGAAAATAAAAGGAAAAATCTCGGTAGACGAGCGAGCTCCATAAAACAAATAACAATATAGGCCCATTTTTAGAATAAACTCACACATTCTCTCTCCCATCTCTTATTCCTTGTTCTCTCTCTATAATATGTGTTGCGGCTAGGGTTTCTGCAAACCCTACCTTCCTTTCTTACCCGTTTTCACCATTTTTAGATCTGTAAATCTCTTGTAAGTGACAATGAATCAATTGCTTGATTAACGTTACTTGCGAGTAATCTGAAAGCTAGCGGCTTGATATTAGTGCTGTGGGGGGAGAAATGGCGACAGTGAATCCGTTTGATTTGCTGGGGGACGATGGTGCGGAGGATCCGTCGCAGATTGCTGCTAAGCAGAAGGTTGAACCTAAGAAAACCGAAGCTCCATTGAAATCGGCAGGGGGGGCAAAGCAGGTTAATAAGACAGCGGCTCAGCCTAACCTCCCTACCAAACCTCTCCCCCCTGCTCGGGCTGGTGAGAGCTCTTAACACTTTTCTAAAACCCTAATACTGAAAATAATGTCTGTTGAATTTTAATTATTGCTTTTGCATTTTTATACTTGTTGTTTAATGTGGGTATAACTGTGTTATTCTAAATTTCTATTTGCCATCATTTTATGATATTTTTTTAGTGTATATGGGGAAATATTGTAAATGAGCTGAATATGAAATTTGGAGTTCTACTAATTCAGTTTTCCTTAGTATTGGAAGGATTTGCCTTTATTATGCCTTATATGAATATTTGTACATTGAGAAGAGTGGTATTTTATTTGTTTTATATGGGTCGTGCTTCCATTTTACTGTCTGGTTGTTTATGTCTGATATAGTTTCTTAATTGTGTTACTTAAAATTATAGTTTCCAAATTGTTGCAAATTGTCCTTGTGAATTTTATTCAATTCTAATCCAATGTTTTTCCTATTCCATTGTTCCAAGCATTTATTTACAAGCATTTGCTTTTCCATTTGAGTAGTTAGAGAGTCAAAACCTGATTTTGGACGAGGTCAAGGTGGCCGTGGTGGGGGACGCGATTACGGTTCACGAGGACGTGGTTTTGGTGGTGGGTCCTACCGAGACTCAAATCAGAATGAAAATTCTTATGGGAACAGGGAAATAACTGCTCGTCAAGGTGCATCTGATGAGGCTGATGCTGGAAAACCTTATGAGAGGCGCGGTGGCTACGGTGGACCTCGAGGTGGTCGCCGTGGTGGTTTTGGCAACGGAGAAGTAGAAGGTGACCGTGATCGTCGTAGGCCATTTGATCGCCGTAGTGGAACTGGACAAGGGTAAATTTAATTTGTTTTTTTTTTTCGCTTGGTTCCTTTTGGTTATTTGTCTGGTTGTGGCCTTGTTTGTGAGTTTCATTAAATTTATTCGCAGAAATGATATAAAACGAGATGGAGCTGGCCGAGGGAACTGGGGAACTCAGACTGATGAACTGGCCCAGTGAGTATTTCCTTGTTGACTTTGGTCACTAGACTCGTTTAATATGGTGGCATGGCCAGTCATTTGTATGCTTGCATTGCATTCAACATTTATGCTATACTACAAACTTTTAACTGACTTCTTTTTATTTGTAGAGTTGCCGAGGGAGTTGTTGAAGAAAGTGAGAAAACTCCGGGTGCTGAGAAGGTCTCTGGTGAGGAAGATGCTGCAGTAGATGGTGGTGAGAAGGATGCTGCAAAAACTGAAGTTGAAGAAAAAGAACCTGAAGACAAGGTGAATAAAACTGTGATAGAATATGTTGATTCCAAGTTATTTGATTGCATTCTTATCCCGACCAAGAATTTTTTATTCCTTCCTCATGTTGAATGAAAAATTTAATGAGGAAATCTTATAGTGTGTTTGTTAGTTTTGTATCAAGAGTAATGGCAACAATTCTTATTACTTGCATATCTTATTTAAGCGCTCATCCTTAAACCCTTACATTTGAAGAGTTAATCCTTTCACGTGTTATTTATATGCAACTAGTCTTGAGTTTATAGATATACTTAATATTGCAGTTGTATATTGAAGCCTAATTTCGTATACTAATTGATTTAAGCAAATAAACCTGTGACACCAACCTTATTACTTAGTTATTTTACTAGCCATTCATTTTCATTTGAAATTGCCCTTGACTTTAATTTGTGAAATAACTGTTACATCAAACTTCAGGAGATGACTCTGGAAGAGTACGAGAAGGTCCTGGAGGAGAAAAGGAAGGCTCTTCAGGCACTTAAAACTGAGAGTAGGAAGGTTGATGTGAAAGAGTTTGAGACCATGCAACAACTTTCAAACAAGAAAGCTAATGATGACGTATTCATCAAACTGGTGAGTCTATTTACATTTCCCACAGAATGAACTTGCTGTTAATTCTCTCAAGTAGTTTGTTCTGCATATTAGTTAATGTAGTACAGTAGTAGACCATTTGTTTGTGTCTTTTTATATATACTAACTCCAAATTCATCTTGTGCAGAGTTCTGATAAGGATAAAAAGAAGGAATTGGCTGAGAAAGAAGAAAGAGCCAAAAAGGTACGATTGCATATACACTAACTGGGATGCAAAATAAAATCTCAAATGCTAGCCTTTTGGTATGTGATTAGGGACGTAAGATGTGGCGGTGTTTTTTTGGAGATATTCATGATCTGCGTTCCAGAATTCACGTCTGCTAAAAATATTATTAATATCATGCATGGTTAATCTTGTTAATTAGATGGTGATTTTATTTCTCTGCTATTTATTTGACTATTGTTTTGGAACGTTTCAGTCTGTGAGCATCAATGAATTCTTGAAGCCTGCTGATGGAGATAAGTACTACAATCCTGGTGGCCGTGGGCGTGGCCGTGGGCGTGGTGGTTTCAGAGGAGGTTACGGTGGAGGCAGTGAAATGAGCAATGCCAGAGCTCCTTCTATCGAAGATCCCGGCCAGTTCCCTACCTTAGCCGGCAAATGAGATGTTCACTCATGTAGTACTTTCTCTATTGGTGTGCCATGTTCTATGTTCTCTTAGTTTTTCTACACTTAGGGTTACTTGGACCATTTTTATTTATGACTCCAGATGTTTGTTAGTCAGTTTTGATTTTAATTTGAAAAATCAAATTTTGTCGAGTCAATTGTATTTTTTATTTTATTGTATTTCTCCATGTTTAATTATGGATTAAATTGTGTCATACTCAAAATTGTTGTTAAATTGTATAACTGGCCTCGATCCAACGGGGCAAATATGGGTGAAGAAAATTTGGTAAGTAACTCAATTATTTTTCTTGTGAATTTTCTCTCGATTTCGATATTTAATAGAAATACTACCACCTGAATTTTATTTGAAAATGTCGCAGTTCTCTGCAACTTACCCACATAATTTTACGTCACAATATATTTTTTGTTCCCATAAATTCAATTATTTTAGAGTGGATTTTGTGTGAGATCATGTTGGGATGGGATAAATATTAGGTATGATGCATTAACACTTTAATATGAGTGAATGTTAATTTGTGTTGTTTTATAAAATATTTTATACTCCCTCCGTCCCAAACGAATTTGCACACTTTCCTTATTGGGGTGTCCCAAACGAATTTGCACACTACCTAAAAAGAAAACATCAATTTGCGTGCACACTCACATAAATATACACATAGTTACCCATATGCCACTACTTTATTACTTTTCTTAATTCGCGTGCAACCAAGGGGTGCAAATTCCCTTGGGACGGAGGGAGTACAAGTTTTTGCCATTATTTTAAATTTAAATCTTGAGGCTGGTTGGCTGTGGTCCTGAATTTAATTATACAACCTCCCTATAAAGATATAATTTAAATATACGCCATTTCTTCATTATCATAAACTCTATATAGCAAAAGTTAGCAAAGCCTATGTGACATCTCTCCTAATCCTCTATTTAAAAAATGGCACCCTCTCATTAGAGCATTTATTACAAATTGATCTCATCCGTTGTTTTTTTAATTTTTTATCGCGGTCGTCCATTGTCGGTCTATTGTATCTATAAATTTGTATGTCATTGTCCTTCATTTCATTCATCCATTCATTCGTTGTTCCATAATTGTCGGTCTCATGACCTTTTTCTTTTTAGTCTTATATCCGGTCTCTAGGTTGTCGCCTCCATTCTAAGGTATCCAGACTCTAGGTCGTCGCCGAAATTCGATCGTCTTCGATGAAGATTAGTTTTTTTCTTTTATTTAATATTGAGATTGTATGAAGATTAGTCTTTTTTTTTTTTGATTTGGTATTGAGATTGTATCTTCTTTATTTCGATTTTGTAATATTGATGTATAGGCGGTTAGGTTTTTCTTCATTTTTATTTTTTATTTTTTTGGTGTATAGAACTTCTCGTCGCAGCCGCACCGCCACGGCGGAAGCCCGCCTTTCTTCAGCCGGCGGAGGCGCTTCCTCCTAATCGGCTTCTGGCACAGCCTCGCCGGAACCTTGTACGCCGTCAGGACGAAGAGATTGACCAGCGCGCCAAAACCTTGTACGCCGCCAGGGCTCGGTGTTTTTCAATAATTATTTAGATTTTCCAAAATTAATTAACCTGTGCAATTATTATTGTATGTAAATTGACATGTAATTTTCGTATCAATTGGAAGCATACCTTTTTGAAAATTTGTGTTGACTGAATTCTGAAATCAATGTGTCGTTTTTTAAGGAGCTTGTTTATAGAGACGACCAGTCGAGCAACAAATTCAGAAGATCAAGGATATAATATATATATATATATATATATATATATATATATATATATAAGTAGTGATTAAGAAAAATAAAAGAATGGGCGACCAGCTAAGCTCAAGTGACAATTAATCACTGGAGACGACCAATCAATCAAGAAATCAAGGAGGGGTTAGGCGACCAGCTTAGCAAAAGAACAAGAAAGACAAGCGATCAGATTAGAAGCAAGGTCAAAAGTACCCATTATAAAGACGAGCAAACGAGCAATATGGTACCTCGAAGGTCCACTAATTAGGCATGTCATTAGAAACAAACAAGTGTATTACCATTTGTCATTGTATAAAATGTCATAGCTTAGGTGATAAACAAGTGTCTAAACACTTGTCAATATGTAAATTAAGAATAGCTTAGGAGGTGACACATCATGCTTGTTTGTGTATTATAAATACCTCTTCATGCAAGGGCAAGGGAGAAGGGTCAATAATGAAAAAACATATCAAAACTCTTGCAAATTTCCCTCTCATTTACTATTTAGCTAAATCCATGATTCCTTAATCTTGTTTGATGATCTTACTTAAAGAAAACAACCACTAATCACTTTGATTAGAAAAGGTCATCAACGGAGCTTATCTAAATAAAGGCTTGTATTATGCATAGTCGTATTAAATAATATTTGTAGTTAATTAAACCCTAATTTACATAATATATTCGTGTTTGTTGATTTTTTAATGGAGAATTGTGTATAAATTGGATTCTTTATATAACTTCTTCTTTTTAACCGTGTATTTCCTTCATCTAAGTTTATCCTTTAACTTTTAATTAAATTAAACTTAATTTGACACCTTAATTCTTATCTATTTGCATACTCCATAATCAAATTAAAAATATTTGCAGTTGAGTATTCCCGATTTTCCTAATATATACGGATTTAATGCGTTATTATTTTATAATTTGGTAATATTATATTCCCTAATTTAATTATTGTTTTAATTTTGTAACTTTGACCTGGTATTTTATCCTTATTCAAGCCTTCAAAAATTAATTAACGTGTGTAGTTATTATTTTTATATAGATTGATATGTAATTTCTGTATCAATTATACCCTTTTGAAAATGTATGTTGCAAAATTAAGTAACTTATATGATTGTTGTTATATTATGAATTGTTAATCAATTCCTTATCTATCCACGCATTATGCTAATTTAATTGTAGACTGTGTTGTAAATAATTGCGTAAAATAAAAGATAGAATTTGTTCACCCAGTTCGTCGGGAACGACTACGTCTGGGGGCGAGTCAAGCCAGGAGTTTCCACTAATGATCTTGTGTATGAGTAAGTACAATCATGAATACAATAGTCTATTTATAAGAATAAAACCATAGTCTAAGATATAAAACCCATTGGGTTATTGGACCATTAGTAATGTCCACATCAAATCTTTTAGATTTGGAATAATAAATCTTCTAGATTTACAACAATCCCCCTTGGACATTACGACATAACATACATGTCTTGTCATAAAAACTCCACGTGCTAGGTATCGGCCAAATAATAAGTTAGGGAGGAATGTTATTGATCTTCTAGATCTAAATCTTCTGGATTTATTTCGGGGTTACCGCTCCCCCTGAAGACAACAACACTTTAAGTCTTTACATCTCAATACCACGAACGTACTTTTCAAAAGTAGACGTAGGTAAGGATTTAGTAAACAAATTTGCTAGATTGTTACTAGATTACACCTTTTGAATGGTAATCACGCCACTCTTCTGGAGTTCGTATGGGTAGAAAAACTTAGGTGAAATATGTTTCGTCAGGTTTCCCTTGACGTACCCATTACTCATTTGTGCGATGCAAGCAGCGTTGTCTTCAAATATAACGGTGGGAGGTGTATCACCTTTAGCGATACCACACGAGTCACCAATGTGTTTTACCAAGGACCTTAACCAGACACATTCTCGTGCGGCTTCAAATAAAGTTATTATCTCTGAGTGGTTTGAAGACGTGGTAACCATGGTTTGTTTAACCGATCTCCATGAGATCGCGGTACCACCACAGAGAAAAACGTAACCAGTCTGGGATATGACGTTGTGGGGATCAGATAAATAACCAGCATCCGCGTAACCCACTAAGGTTTTATCTTGGTTCTTACGATAAAATAGTCCAAGGTCTTGAGACCCTTGGAGGTACCGTAGAACATGCTTAACACCATTCCAGTGTCTCCTTGTAGGAGAAGCGCTATATCTCGCAAGCAAATGCAATGTCCGGCCGAGTACAATTTGTGAGATAGAGCAATGCTCCAACAACGCTAAGATAAGGAAATTCTGGTCCCAAAATTTCTTCTGAATCTTCTCTTGGTCTAAATGGGTCCTTATCCACTTCAAGGGATCGAACAACCATAGGGGTGCTAAGTGGATGAGACTTATCCATGTGAAATCTCTCAAATACCTTCTTTACGTAGGTCGACTGATGAATAAGGATTCCTTCTGGGAGGTGCTCGATCTGCAAGCCGAGGCAGTACTTGGTTTTACCCAAGGATTTCATTTCGAATTCGGCTTTCAAGATTGAACTGACTTCTTCAATCTCTTTGCATGTTCCGATTATGTTTAGGTCATCAACATAGACGGATATGATGCAAAAACTATCTTGCGATTTCTTTGTGAATACGCATGGGAAAGCTTTATCGAGTGTGTATCCCTTCTTCTGAAGGAACTCATTAAGTCGATTGTACCACATGAGGGCCGATTGCTTCAGACCATACAATGACTTTTACAGTTTTATGCTATACATACTGCAGTTTTTAACCATCCCTCATCTGAGGAATGTCAAATTCATCGAAGATTTTCATATAAATGTAGGCATCTAGTGATCCGTATAAGTACGCGGTTACTACGTCCATTAATCTCATTTGGAGATTCAATTTAACTGCCAAAGATATCAAGTAACGGAACGTTATTGAGTCCATGACGGGAGAATATGTTTGATCGAAATCAATCCCGGGTCTCTGCGAAAACCCTTGAGCTACAAGCCTCGCTTTATACCTCTCCACAGTATTGTTCTCATTTTGTTTTCATACAAATGCCCATTTATATCCTACGGGGATAGCGCGCGCGGGTGTACGAACGATAGAGCCAAATACTTATCTTTTGTTAAGCGATGCGAGCTCTGCATCAATTGCCTCTTTCCATTTAACCCAATCGGAGCGCTTCCGACACTCAGCGATTATTTTGGGTTTTGGATCTAGATCATTTATAAAGGAAAGAGCGATTGACGTTGCAAATGTGTCGTCGACGATAATAATATTTCTATTGTATGTTTCTCCCGTATCTGTGAAGTTCACAGAGACTTTGACGTTTACGTCAACCAGACCTTCCTCATTTCCCATTGTATCTGGGTCTGGTCGTTCCACGGTCCTAGTGCATGGAATATTTTGTGCACATGCTTCATCACTAGGAAGCTCGTCTCCTAGAGACTTTGAGTTATCTAGACGGATCTCTTCTAGAGATTTTACATTCGACTGATCAGATTTGCTAGCCTTTCGTTTAGGTGTATTACTATCTCTTGAGGGTCCCTTACACTTTTAGCGTGTGGGGGCATGAGTACTTGTTTTGCTTGGGACCTCAACCCTTTGGGGAGCATTTACTGCAGGTATATGCGATTTAGTTACACCTCTATGGTCAGTGAACGCGTCTGACATATTATTTGCTAAATTTTGCGAGTTAATGATCTTCTGAACTTCTAGTTCAAATTGATTAGTGTGCAAATCTAGATACTGAAGATTACTTACGTTCCACGTAAGCTCCCGACATTCATTCAATTTTGAATTCGAATCTCCCCCTAATGCCGGGAAGTAATCTTCATCAAACGTGCAATCAGCGAACCAGACTGTTAATTGATCCCGAACAAAGGCTCGAGGTATTTCACGATGGATGGAGAGTCAAATCCGATGTAAATATCGAGTTTCCTTTGTGGGCCCATGGAGGTTCGCTTTGGTAATGTTATCGGAACATATACCGCACATCCGAAATTACGCAGATGGGAAATGCTAGGTTCTTTCCCACGCACTAACTGTAGGGGGGAATGATCACTATATGCAGTTGGACGGATTTGTATTAATTACGATGCATGTAGGACTGCATGCCCCCAACATGAAGTGGGTAGTTTGGAGTTCATAAGCAATGGTCTCGCGATAAGTTTGATATGTTTTATTAGCGCCTCAGCAAGACCATTTTGGGTGTAGACGTAGGGGACCGAATGCTCCACTTTAATTCCCAGGGCCATATAGTAATCTGTAAAGGCCTTTGAGCTGAACTCAGCAGCATTATCCATCTGAATCGACTTGATTGGATAATCCGGGAATTGAGCTCTAAGCTCGATAGTTTTCGCAATGAGCTTCGCAAAAGCTTGATTGCGGGTAGACAGCAAACAGGCATATGTCCACCTAGTGGAGGCATCAATAAGGACCATGAAATAACGAAATGGTCCTGATGCTGGGTGAATCGGTCCGCAAATGTCTCCTTAATTCGCTCAAGGAAAACCTGAAACTCTAGTCCAACCTTAGTGCGCGACGGGCGTACTATTAACTTACCCTTAGAACATGCATCACAAATATATTCATCAATAGGAGAGATTCTATTATTCGAAATATTATGACCAGTTGAATTAGATAGAATCCTACGTATCATGGTTTGTCCCGAATGACCTAACCGCTGATGCCATAATTTAAAGAAATTCAGGTCATGGAATATCATACTCATCGATAGATGAGAATTAGACGGCCGGATGTAGGAATAGTACAATCCGGAGGAGAAGGAAGGAAGTTTTTTTTATGTTACCTTGAGTAATGGTCATCAAAAGGTATTCATTAATGTTCTCAGTTTCAGTTTCAATGTGATAACCGTTTATCCTAATGTCTCTAAAACTGAGTAAGGTACACATAGATTGTGGAAACAATAAAGCATCATCGATTATAAGTTCGGTACCCATGGGGAGGCCAATGGAAGCTCTTCCGGAGCCCACTATCAACGTACTATCATTGGCTATTGTAGTTATACTTCCCTTACATTCTATCAAGTTATGAAAATACTTCCTATCTTTTAGGATCGTACGTGTGGTGGCGCTATCTACCAAACATAAATCACTATGGGCGTCCATCATGCAAGAGGAAATTGTTCAAACCTAATAGCTGATTTGTTTACAAGCGATAAATGAGAACAACAATATCCAAATAAATATAATGGACAACTATTTAAGGTAAACATATCAAAACTAAAATAATAAATTCATTCATAAATAAAATATCCGAAAAAAAGTATCCAAAAACATAAAATTGTTTTATTAAAAAACAAAGTACTAGAATTAATTAAATACGTAAATCACTTGTTTTCTCCTAAATTTCGAGCTACGGGCTCAAGAAATCATCGTTGTCTTGGTCAAATTCTGCTTCAGGCAGTTTGTCATCTTGAGGTTCATAAACGGGAGCCTTCCCCTTGTCGTCCTTTTGCATCTTTAGGTAAGCCTCAACCAAGTGTTTGGGAGTACGACACGTGCATGACCAATGGCCTTTGCATCCGCATTTTTAGCAGGACTGCTCAATCATGCTTTGAGAGCTAGGTTTTCGTAGAGCGAAAATCCAGATTCTGTGACCACCAGATGAACTACGACCTCGGCCATTTGTCCAGAATTTCTTACTCACTCTTCCCCTTCCACGGTTGCGACCAAACTTGTGTTTGGCCCTATACTGCTGCTGGAGTACGGGGTTGCTAGCGTGGAATGTTGATACAGAGTTCTGGATCAAGTTGGTTACAATACGTTGCAATGCAGAGTTGTACTCCGTTATCGACTTAAGATCTTGGTAACGGATGTTCAACCACTCGTATTGTGCCGGAGGGAGGAGTATGCCATTTTGTTGTTGGAAACGGTCCTTCAGGAACGTCCACAACATTCCGGGGTCCCTTTGAGTGAGGTATTCTTGTTTCAAACCCTCACTCATTTGGTTCCTAAGGAAAATCAACGTTTTCGCCTTCTGGGCATAAGTGGATTGTGAACCTTCTATAATGGTTTCGCTCAACCTATTTGAGGCTAGATGGAATTTGACATCTAGCATCCATGTCGGGTAGTTGCTACCATCGAGAGTGAGCTCATCGAATTTTTTTATAGTGATGTCAGACATAATTCACTATAATTAATAAAGCGACATGGTAAGGGGTGTGACATAACTTATTGACAACGAGGAAACAAGGATTCATTTGATTTATTCTAGGGCACATAGATACAAGTATTTGGGCACCGTCTACCCAAAACATGAATTTACGGTCCGACAAATACCGGGCGCCGCCTACCCGGGCATAATATGCGGACTATAAGGAAATAATCTATGTGCGCAAAAATAATGCACGTAGGATAATTAAATCACATATACATGCATAAACAATTTAGGAACGATAATCACATGAAAATAATTTCTAGGAAAATTTACGATTTAATAGACATGCATATTCATAAGGCTAAATATTTCATGTATATTAATGAAATTTAACGAAATATTTTCAGGATTTTAAAATAAATTAATACGGATTTTGTGATATCAAGAAACGACATCGCAATTGGATTAAGAGATCACAAAATCCGGGAGAAAAACCACCACGTTGGTCGCGCACGGCGCAAAATAGGCGGCGCGCGGAGGACAGTGGCCGCGAATAGGCAGCGCGGCTCGACGGGCGAGGGCGGCGCGGGCTGCAGGGGTGACGGGCGCGCGGCGTGGGCGGCAGCCGCGGGGCAGGTGCGACGGGCGCGAGGCGGCCACGAGCGTCGCGGGCTGCAGGCGCGACGGGTGCTGGCGGCACGCGGTAGGCGCGACGGTGGCACGGGTGTGCGGCAGGCGCGACGGCGGCACGGGTGTGCGGCAGGCGGGCGCGCGAGCGGGGTGCGGAGGCCGCGTGAGCAGGTGGCGCGCGATCAGGTAGCTCGCTCGGCGGGGCGGCGCTCGCGATCGGGCGGCGGTCGTACGCCTTCGGGACGTCGGCCGTCGCTCGTCAATTCAAGTCACAATAATTTTAATTCAAATACAAATATGATTCAAATAAATTCATAGCAAGGGTACACATCAAAACATGTAATTCATATGAAATTTAATTTAGGGCGTACCGTGTAATCTCGGGCAGAGACTCGTGCTGATAACGTGTTGTAAATAATTGCGTAAAATAAAAGACATAATTTGTTCACCCAGTTTGTCGGGAACGACTACGTCTGGGGGCGAGCCAAGCCAGGAGTTTCTACTAATGATCTTGTGTATGTGTAAGTACAATCATGAATATAATAGTCTATTTATAAGAATAAAACCCTAGTCTAATATATAAAGCTCATTGGGTTATTGGTCCATTAGTAATGTCCGCATCAAATCTTCTATAATTGAAATAATAAATCTTCTAGATTTACAACAGATTGTTTGCGTTAGTTGATGTGTACATTATGTCAAATCCATGATTTTCTCATTAATTAAGGGAAATATCGATTTCTATTCAAAAGTAGTCGTTATATTTTTTATTTTTTTTGTTTTATTCTTTTAACTGATTATACGGTCTTTGAATAAAATCTTTGAATTGTTTTAGATTGACATTTTAGAGGTGCATCTATTGGCAAAATATATTTTTTTCAAATCTTCTTTTAATGGATGTTGCAACCAATTCGGCCTTATTTGTGGTAAATATCAAATTGCATGTTTTGATATTTCATAAATTAATTTATTTTTTAAAAAAATTGCTTAGTCCTCTGAATTTTCTTAGTACGCCGAATTTATTGTGCTCCAATTATTGGGAATTGGTTATGTTTTAATTTGCTGAGTCTATGTTAGGTATGTAAATATTTTTATTACATACATAGCTAATATAAATCGTGATTGTATTTTAGTAATCTTTGACCTAATCAAATTTAATTTAATTTTTTTATTAAATCTTGTATCGTGGATAATATTCTACTCGCGGGTATGGATACGTTTTCAGATATATTAAATTAAGATACGCCGAAAATAAGAACCCAAAAAACAAGATGTTCTACCAAAGTCACCCTTAATTTAGCTCCTTAATTTTTATTAGTTAATGTATATGTTTAATAGAGAAAATAATTTTATTCCTAAATTGAAGAGGAGATATATTATCATTTTATTAATTCAACTCACATTTAATGAGTGTATATACTGCAATTTTATGATAAGGAAGAGAGTAAACAACTTTAAAGATCAAATTTAAATTTGAGATAATTAAGAAACATATCCAAAATTCAAAATATGTAAAATCAATTTAGCTAATTAATAGTATAATTTTTAAAATGTATTTATGATGATCAAATTAAAGTATAAGTGTTGACTCATACATGACACATGCAGTATATATATTTAAGTAAACAAAAAAAAATTAACTTAACTATTATGTATTTCATTGGTACAAATTTTTTAAATTTGAAATATGTTTACTCCATCTTGAAATTAGTTCCTTAATCCTAGCAATTGATAATCTATAATATATAAAGCGTTCTACTTCTCCTATTTAGTTTAGGCGGGAGTTAATATTGGCCCTTGGATCTTTTTTTCTATTGTGATCTTAGTCGTTTGTTACTATATTAAATGCCGGCGGAATTCTAGGCATCTATTTAATGCAATGTAGAGGTGTTTCTATTCTCAGTTCATGAGACATTTTATTCCCGTTTTTATTGGCCGAAATATAGACACACTCATTCTTGCTATATTGTGGGCGTCAATTTAGTTAATTTTAGTATTTTAAGTCCGATCTTGAATTTTTTAAAGTGAACATTATTATACACATATAATGTTATTTTTATGAGTGATTGTGAATAAATATATTTCAAATATTATTGTTTATGCGAATGAAATATTTTATTATTTTCCTGAAAATACAATAATTAATTATCCTGCCATACGGCCCATTCCGCACAAAATCATTAAAAATAAATGCTGGATATTTCCCCTTATTCATTAATAAATAATAATTATTATTATTTTTCACTTTGCAGTAATTTTATTTAATTTATGAATTGTGATTCTGTTCTTAAACAGTTGTACACCTTTCACTGATATATCATGTAGGAATATTGTTGGAAATATTATTTTTTTATACCTATAAAAATGAAAGTTTAATGATGTGTATGCCTTCATGGACTTTTCTGTTTGGTAGATAAATTTGCATCACTATATATAGATATATATTAAATTAGATTTTTGAATTTAAATAATTTATATTTTGTTCAATAATTATTCCGTAGAATTTTTTTATGTTAACATTCGGTGACGTGTCTGGGTAGATTGGTTTTTTTTTTTTTAATGTTCAATACGTGCAAGTTGCATTAGTTTATTGTGTAGTGTTTTAACTTTTTTTTTTTTATAAAATGAATTTTGATATTAAAACAGGTACTATGAGAATTGTTTAATTTCTATTTTAACATATAATTTAAATTGAGTTGTTTTCGTGTGTTTTTTTGTGAGTTCCGGTCTTTGAAGTTCATGGTTTATCATTTTCTTTTAAATTCAACTGTTATGTCGTATTAAAGTTATTTTTAACTTTATGTATAAACTGAAATTGGTTACTCTATGAATAACATGAGAATATTTTTTTTAGTTGTTATATTATTTCTAATATATATATGTGTGTGTGTATATATATATATATATATATATATATATATATATATATATAACTTTTTTTAATAAGTTATTTATTCAGATTTTAGTTTTTATTATTTAAGCAATTTTGGATAATCACGGTAGCCTTGGTTATGGGAATTTATTTTATGACTATTTCTATATCACCTTTTTTTGTGAGTTTTTCAAAAAGTAGTTATATTAGTTCACGTTTGTTATTATAGTTGAATTTTTTTTTTCGGATTTGTGTTCTACCGAGTGCCGTCTCACGTGCGGTTAAATTAAAAGGGGATTTATTTATTTGCTTTGCACTGAATTGGAGAAGTAATTGTGATTAATTGTGAATTTATACTTTATTAAGCTGCATGCAAAGTTAATTTTTTGCCGATTGATTTGTTTTTTATTTATTTATCTAAAAATATGCACTTTCTTAAAATAAATTATGAACATTGATGTTTATAGTTAATTTGTTTAATAACTTTAGATTTGTTAATCCATCATTACATAATATGTGTATGTGATATGTGATTGATGCCTTGTGATTTTCCTATTTCCAAAATTTGTTGTGTCCTTTCTCTATAAATGTCTTCTCTCAGTACACATATCATAGCATGGTACACTTTGTTTTTTTTTTTTTTTTTTTGTAATTCCCTCTATTTCTTACTTATAGTATTAAAAATTTTCTGGGTAATAATTTATATCTCCGTTTCCCGATGACATCCAAGGAGTTGTGTTTTGATAATTTGTGTAAAAATTTTATTTAACTTAAGAAGGATAACAAAGAGTTGACGAGTAAGTTTTTAAAAGAAGTTATTGTAATATTGCAGTCCCATTATATAAATATGAACATTTTAGTTAGAATCGTAATCTTTCATTATAATTTAATACAGTTGAAGAATTATATGCACAATATGATGAGTTTAAGATGTTCAGAGAACATTTTTACTCAAAGGATTCATTTGCTTTTTACATACAGTTTGTTCAGAAACAATCGGCAAATGTCAAGTGTAGAATGGTTGGTGTTCTTTTGAGACCTTATTTATTGATATCCAATTTTTCTTATACATTATTTGTAACTTTTATTTCTCTGTGATATTGCAGTATATACCTATTGAGATTATTTTATTTAAGGGTAAATTGTTAAACTCTTGGTACACGTTAATAAATCAGAGTGGCCGATGTTGGAATGTTCAGACCAATATTGTTTATGAACATTCGTATTTTACTGAAGGGTTCATGGTTTTTGAAAATTACTACAGTTTGAGTGTTGGTGATTATACAACATTCTCGGATTGTTCTATATTGTATGTCAAGGTTTACCATCGAAATGGTTTACTTAAGGATGTTGAAAATCCAGGTCTGATATCACACCCCTTTACAATATTTGGTAAGTGATACATTATTTAATTTTGTAATTTATAGACTGTATGGATTTTATTTTATTTTGTTATTAAAGGATAATGAATTTTGTGGTGTAGGTGAATTGCGCAGGAATGATTTCATACGTGACATCTTTCAAATTTGTAATGGTTGTCCTGTGAGTAAACTGTTCTGTTATACTGTTATTTGTGTTTTTTTTTGGGGGTTTTTGTGTATTTGTTTAAATATTACGTTTTATTGATGTGTTTTTTTTTGTTTTTTTTTTTTGTATTTTTAGAAAATTCCAAGCGTTTTTTGTGACATGAACGGTGGCCATTTTCCGGATTTAATATTCCTGCAGAAACCATGTGGGAAGCGGTGGATAGTCAATTTGGATGTTTTAAACTCATGTGTTTATAATTTTGGTGATGGTTGAGATGCATTTGTTGAGACCAATTGTATTAAGAAACATGATTGTATTACTTTGTATTTTGATGAATTTAAAACCTTTGGATAAAGGCATATTCAAGTGATGGTAGTTTGCTTTCATCATTTGCAAATAATGGAGTCATGGTGAGAGGTAGATTGACATTATAATCTTAACATAATTTTCTCAAATTTTAATCTATTATCAATTTATACACATTATTTCTTTTTCTTTTTCGTACACTAACTGCATTTTACCATGTGATCGTTAATTTTTTTTTTATTTAACAGTGAAAAAAATGCACTTAGGCCTTAAAGGTTCGGTTGCTTCGAGTTATGATTCAAAATATTTTACGGTGTTGATATCAAAGTCAAACATTAGCAAGGGTCGTTTGGTAGGTTAATATATCCAAAAAGTATTTTAATTTATGTGTTTTATCTACTTAATTTTTGTTTTATGTAAGATTAATTAAAATTAAATTTTTTAATACATAAAAAAATATGTAACCTTTATTTTTTATATTTTTTTTGGGTAGACTATTCCAGTTTGTTTTTGGAGGACGTGTAGCCAATTTCCTAGCCATTCATGGTCATGAATCAATCTTTAGTGTGTCACTTTTTCATTGACTATAGATATTGGGTTTATTTTCTTAGTGTTTTTTTTTAAATCATTAATTATAATTATTATGCATTCTACACTCCATTCAGGTTATTCAATATATCAATTTTATAGATATTATCATGTGTGTAATGTTATTGGTTCGAACGACTTGATACAATATTTTTGCAGTATAAAATTTGTATGACAAGTAGATTTCCTTTATTTCCATGTTTGATATTCAATAGCACTCTATTTTTTTTTATAATTTTTTTATCAAAATACAAAATTTTAAAAATAACAATATTTTATTTATAAAACTGATGATTTGTTAGAATTCTTCTGTATAATTGGGTCTTACGTAAGATATATATTAAATCTACCTGTTTATCTAAATAAATTATTGACATGACTTACTACTTCCAGAAATCACTAATCAATTAATTTTTTTTTTAAAAATAAGAAGACGGTGTTGTGAAGTAATAAATAAATCTTAAACCTTTGTTGACATGCAATCACGGATCTGTGTAATTGGTGCTTATGCGTGTAAACGTATCTACAAAAAATATATGTGTAAGTGAGTTAATCAGATTTTTACCTGTGTGGTCGTCTTATAGCTCTATGAATCTACTATTCCACATTATAACCGTCTCTGTTGCACCGTCGCTTCTGTGAGAAATCTCTTCTTCATGGCCCTTCTACCTTACTTCATCCTTTATGTGAAATTAATGCTTGGTCACGGTTAATGTAAACAATTAATTTGAAGGCTGTGACTGTACAGATGCATAATTAAGATTAAATGACTCTAATCTGTACCTTTGTAATGGGTTTTCAGAGTAGAAATAATGTTTGTTTGTTGAAAAAAAAAATTGTTTCCCGAATACATCTATGCCAGAGTGAATTCCTTTTGAGAATTGAAACTACTTCAGTCGATTGCTGTGTGGAACTGCCTAGGCTCAAACTGGGACGGTGTACTTAGTTCCGGATTGAATTTTTCGAACACTGCATGTGCAAGAATTTAAGAAATTTTCTGGTGATAGATTAAAAATTATCTCTCTCTGGTCTTTACTTATAAATTGGTCTTTACTGGTCAAGAGTAAAAATTGAGTCAATAGATTATAAATTACCTTAGACATCTATCGGTCTCTTGATTTTTTGTTTTGATTTTCACATGGTAATCATCCCTCTCTAGTCTTTACTCTGTTTCTTGCGATAAACAGGGAGATGGTTTGTATTTGATGCTCTCTACCGATCCATTACCCAATTTATAGCAATATCTTCAAAGCATCTCTGGTTTATGGTACTCTTTTAGTCGAATTTCTCTAACTAACCGTGTACTACAGGAATTTGCTATGTGTTATTAATTGAAATAATAGGCGTCTAAGGATTGTGGTGATAAACAAATGTATAGGCATAAACTGTATGTTGTGGTGAGACACGATTTATCGGAAATTGGGTATGTCTTTTAATGCTTGCCTTCTAACAGTAGAATTGTGTAGATAAGTTTGGTACACTTATTACTATATGTTGTTGGTATCTACTAAAATAAAAGTAAAAAAATTGATGTGTTATATAATTATACTTGATATTTTTTTAAATAGTTTCATCTTATTTCATTGCTTATTTTTCTACCAATTAATACGTGGACTCATGAGACAACATCAACTTAAAAGATTGGGAAAAAGTTTGGCATGTTAAAGTTTAATATGTTTACCAATTTTTAAATACTATCTCTGATCATGTTCTAATTTCCTATTTGTTGGACTGGTATATCTCAACTTTATTTATCAATATCTAAAATACAAATAGCTTGTTTAACTATCGTATTTATTTAACTATTTTATGTCATCCCTCATATTTTCTCCGTTCCTGAGAAATTTGCACACTTTTCTTTTTTGGACGTCCCAAACTATTTTGCACACTTCCTAAAAAGGAAACATCGATTTACGTGCACACTTACATAAATATAAACATATTTACTCATATATCAGTATTTTATCATTTTTCTTAATCCATGTGCAATCCAAAGGGTGCAAATTGGTTTGAGACAGGAGAGTATTAAACTTCGTATAAAATAAAATTGACACAGTAGGTTAAACTTGCATCACACACAAATTTCTCATGAGTTAAAATTAATAAATAAATTACTTGATAGCTTCTTAAATAAATTAATATTTATTCCTAGATCCCATGTTCTGTGACATCAATTGTGATGATAAATGTTGTTCTTTGGATATTATTTATACAAACAATTGTGGTAATATAAATTATTTTTAAAGAATATTATTAAAGATAAAGATATAAAATACACCATAAGTTGTACATGACTTCCGTGCAAAGCACGGGAGGGCTTGATCCTAGTTATTTGTTTATGCATACATTCAACATTATATTATTATCACCTTAATTAAAGAAGGGGGGGTGACATAGAGGTACACTCTTTAGACTTTTATTAAGTAACACTAATAAACACTTTATTTGTTTACAAGAACTACAATGTAGTGTGTTGTAATTCGTGAACAGTAGCTGACACATTACACTGTTCACTGACACTTTACACTATTAACTGACATTGATTTGACACTGCAGCAACTTTATTGGTATATAGATACTACACTATTTTTTAGTGTACCACGGTGTAATTTTATGTACCATTGTTATGCTGAGTATACTATGGTTATATTCAATATACTATACAATTAAAAAAATATACTATAGTGTAATTTTATATACCATTGTTATGTTGAGTATACTATGGTTATATTCAATATACTATACAATAAAAAAATACTATACAACAAATATCATTGCTATGTTGAGTATACTATAGTTATATTCAATATATTAACCAATAAAAAAATATACTAAATAGTTTGAACTTTACACAACCAACTTATAGGAGAAAAAAGTGTAAAATTTATACCAAGAATATGAAATCTCATATCTTCCACTGACATATACATGTTTGTGTTATTACACCTTAAACTTGTAATGCAGCAGCAACAACATTGGAGTAGACAAGAAAGAATATGAACAAATCTTTTAATCAAAGAACTCTCAATGCCAACTAGAAAAACAGAAATAACACGGTCTCCCTAAATGTGAGTGGGTTTACCATATGTGGCCATAGCAGCCTCCTTCAAGGCCTCACTCATTGTTGGATGAGCATGATGTGCGAGCAATGTCTTCACTTGATGCTCCACAGTGCAATGCCAAAACAGCCTCGTGAATAAGCTCCCCTGCATTTGGCGCCATAATGTGCACTCCAAAAATCTTGTCCGTCTCCTTCTCAGCAAGTACCTTCACCAATCCCTCAGCATCATCAATTGCATTTGCCCTACTATTTGCCAAGAAAGGAAACTTGCCTACACGGTATTCAACTCCAAGCGCCTTCGCATGTTCCTCTGTTTTCCCCACTGATGCCACCTCAGGGTGTGTGTAAACAACTCCGGGTACCTGTTGTTTACCAAATATATGTTGCTGGGATTAAATGACTATTTAAGTGGATTCTGGTAAAAACATCAAATGATTGGATTCTTAAATGCTAAAACGAGTATTTGAATGAAGAAAGTCAATAAATGCATAAGAACATTAAGAACACCAAGAATTGCCAGGGGTTGTTAGCATGGACGGAGCCACATAGGGCCCAGGGGGGTCACTGGGCCCCCCTAGATTTTTTTTTATATACTAGATATATAGGGTAGTTTCTAAACATGCAGTTAAATGTTGGTGCCTTAGTGGTTGCGTGAGTGGGCCTTACTCACTTCTTTTTAGAGATCAGGTTTCGATTCCCTAAAGTGTCTTTTTCCCATTTGATTTTTTTAAGTACTCAGCCCTTTTCTTTTTTTTCTCTTTTCAATTTTATTTTTTTAATTATTAATTATATTTCATTCTTATACCTAACAAATAGTTTTAAGTCCAGTTTAAATTTCTTTCTCAATAAATATGAATGGTATAAAAAACTATTATACTAATTGATTATTGTCTAAACACTTTTTGTTCCAAGTAGAAATTTATCATTAAAATAGAGCATTTTAATATTAAAACTGAATTGATTTTTCTAATGTATTCATCTCCCAACTAAAAAAATACTCCCCTGTTCCATATTTGTTTGTTCCATCGTAAAAAAGATATGCCTCATACTTGGTTGTTACATTCATTTTTTGCAAAAAAATAAAATAAAAAAATAATACTTTTTAATATTATATTTTTCATACACTCATAATCAGAAACATCAATTTTGTCACTTTACATACTAATAAAAAATTCTTCTTAAAACATGTGTAAACGGTAAAGTAGAAAATAAGTATTGGACGGAGGGGGTATAAAAGTCAAAATTTTGGGCCCCCCTACCCAAAATTTCTGGCTCCGTCACTGGTTGTTAGGCCCTGGACTTGAATGAGTATGTGTATTGATTATACTGAGAGAGATTTAACCTTTTTTTTTACATTACAAATGTGGGGGTATTTATAGTTTTCTCACTATAGGGGTATATTGGTCATTTCCGGCCTCTTGGGGGACAAGTGCATTAAATGTCTCCTACCTCTGAGGACGCGCGGGCTCTGATACGTCAGGGTTTGCAGGTGGCCGGCCACTAGGATGTTGACGTGTGTCCAAAAAGAACGATTCTCTGGCACATTTCCTCATTTGGATGGAATATTCTCTAAGTCTCTGAGTACGGAGGCGGCCTTTTTCCCTCTTGGGGGAGGATCTCGCTTGATTCTATCACGTGCTCCAGATCTCCCTTGCCGGCCGGGGGCATTAAGTGATCGGAGGCCGGCCTCCAGGTGGAAAGTGAGGTCGGAGATTCTTCCAGCCGGTTGGTCGCGTCCGGGCGGCCTCCGCTGGTCTTCACTGGTCGTGGCCGGGCCGGTCCGGCCACGGCCGGACTTCACTGTGGCTGCGATAAACATTGACGGGCGCCCCAAGCAGGATTCCGGCCTCGTTTTCGAGGTCGGAAACTCGTGGTCGGAGCCTGCTGAGGTCGGATATAGACCGGCCAGGTTGGTCCCATCTCCTGGGCGCCCCTGTGCCTTTTCCGGCTTGCTTCCGGCCGGATCCGACATGTGGTCCGAAACGATCACAACAATTGCCCCCCAGCTCGTCTCTCAACGTTGATGAGGGGCGAGGTGGTCGTTTGCCGTCTTTTGTAGGTGCCGATCTGGATCTGCCCGGGGTGGTCGGAGGTCGGCCGACGACTACGTGACGACTGTGAGGACGTGCGTTGTACTGTTTTGCCTAAAAAGGTGCGCATGACGTCAGACGACGCCTCAGATTACGCGCATTAAAGGCTGACGTGCGTGACATGATTTGATCTCCTCGAATCTCGCGCATTTAATACGTGCAATGTACGAGGCGTCTGACGCCAAAACCGTCTCTTCAAATTCTTGCACCTAGGTCCCTAAACCTAGGATTTTATTTCGGAATAGGCCCTTACCCATTCCCTATAAATAGGGGAGTCATTCGACTCCCAAGGGTTTTCACTCTTTCGTGATTTGTAGCTATTCCTTAGGCGATTTCCGGCGAGTCTCTCACGGCGGCGACGAGCTTCGAACGGCGGCGAGTGGTGGTTTCTAGAAGGTAATTTTCAAGTTTTCGTTAAGCTCTTTCTTTTTCTATAATGGTGCGATGGTGGGCTGGTCCTCCGCCTGGGCAAAGGGGCGGCGCTTCCTCGAGTGGCGGCGGTGGTGGCGGAGCCAATCGCCGCTTGTTTGAAGAAGGAGGAAGCTCGCGTGGGGGGAGTGGAGCCTCTCCTTCCCGTCTAGCGGGCTCGATCTGGGCTCGCGACGACGACGGTTTGGATGCCTTGTTTCCGAGCCGGTCGCTATTGGGCGAAGGCGCCCGGGAGGGGGTTTCGGCTGTGGGTGAGAGATCTCAAACAGAGGCGGCGGCCCGACCCATGGAGAGCAGGGAACCCTTGGACGATCTCCTCGAGGAAGACGAGTATGAAGATGGTCACGGTGAAGGAGACGATCTGGGGACCAACCTGTTGCTCCAAAATCTCGCGGCTGAGCAAATTAAGCAAAGGCTTGGGATGGCGAATGAGGCCTCGGGATCGGAGACTGAAGAGGTCGAGAGGCCGGTTGCAGCTGGCTGGAGCGTTAGCCAAGATCGGTGAGAACAGGTCAGAAGGGCCTTTCGTCTGTGGTCGGAGTATGTGGAGAGGAAGGACGAGGTCGAGTCTCTCTCCTTCGACTATGAGGAGTATTTAGATCACTTCCCGTGGGAGCCGACCGTACGCGATCCGGCCACCATTCGGATAGCCAATCTGGAGGAGTCCCGTAGGTGGACCATTGGCCAAGTACAGAGCAAGATGACCCAGCGCTATCTTGATGAGGTCCGGGTCGATTGGGAAATCCCCTTCGACGTTCAACTCTACGCTCCTGAACCGAATGAACGGGCGAATCAGCCTCCTCGCGGGATGGTGGCCGTGACCCAGGACATGATGGAGGTTGGGCTTCGTTTCCCACTTCATCCGGCCATCTCGTACTTGTTGAACTATTGGAACCAAGCACCCATCCAGCTGCTCCCGAATACGTGGATGATAGTCGTGAGCGTCATAATTTTGTTTGGCAAAAATTGGCTCTACCGGATGCCGACCCCTGGAGAAATGACCTACCTCTACCGAATCCAGAGCGAAAAGAGTGGGACCTGCGAGGTCTACATTCAAACCAAAGGACAAAAGCTGGTGACCGGCCTGCCGAGTAAAGGTCGGAACGATCGGAGGAAGTGGTTTTTCGTCGGTGGGGCGTGGAAGACCGGGTATCCGGATGGGACGGAGATCGATGTTCCGACCGACATCCGTCTTAAGAATCCCAGTAAGGAATTTTTAGTTTAAATTTGGATTAAAAGTACTAATCTAATTTCTTACTTCTCTTTGTAGGCTATCCTTGTCCTTCCGACCGGGAGCTGAATTTCGACTTTGCTATTGTCAGAGAGCGGATTCTGTCATTGCCGGCCGCGGAAAGGAATCAAGCCGTCCTTCGGACCCGACAATCCCGAATTTCTGGCCGTTTCTTCCAGTTTCCGCGTCACCTAAGATTGACGGGTAAGTACCAGGGCGGGACCGGGTCCCGGCCTTTAGTTTGTTGTTGTTGTTTTTTTTTAACACTTTATGTCTCGTCATTGCAGTGCCCGACTTCTCGATCGTGAGGCAGTGCCCGCCAGAACTCCTTGAAAGCTGCCCGGAGATGTTTTCTTTGATTGGGGCCTGCGCGGTGAAGAAGACGGCCAAAGGGGCGAAGAAGAAGAAGGGAATCGGCGCCTTGACTGGGATCGTAATTGAAGAGCCCCTCCCCCTCCAGTCGATTCCGGCCGTCGGGGCCGCTGCTACGGAGGCTCCCGCCTCCCCCCAACTCACTGGCCGAAAAAGGGGTCGGGAGGAAACTGAGGACGAGGAGACCGGCCAGCGTGGGTCGAGTCCGGCCCCCATCGTCCTTTCTGACGACACACCGCCTGGGCCGGCCGGGGCGGAAAATGCGGCCCGTGCGGCGTCCGTTCCCGGCTGTGAAGACGACAGGACCTACTTTGGTCGTGATCCCGCCCGTTTCCAAGCGTAAGTTTGTTGGTTTTAGAATTTTCCTAAGGCGTTTTTATTCGTTTCTGACCTGATCTCTCTTTTTATCTAGACTGACCCGTAACAACTCCGGCCTCCCTCCAATGGTGTTGGATTTCCTTTCTTCCCGGGCCCCGGGCTCTATCGTGGAAATGCCGGAGTACATGAGCCGGTCGGTGAACTCTTTGCCCCAAGCTTGGATGCGGGAGTTAGCCGACGTCGCTGAACATCGCCCCCGATACGCCGGTCGGGCCTGCGTTGCACTCGTTAGCCAGGCGACCATCATGGTGAATCTTGTGGAGAGCGAGTTCAACAGTGCCCTCAGCACCGTGCGGAGGCTAGAGGCTGACTTGACTAGGGCTCGGGAGGAGAAGGCCGGGCTCGAGAGCGAGAACGCCGTGCTAAAAAAGGAGAGGGATTACGCGGTCGGCCAGATGGAGACCGTCTTGAAGGAGAAGGATGACGCTTTCGGTCGGGCAGAGATGGCGTACAAGGCGCTGGCCGATACCCAGAACCGGGTGGCCGAGATGGAGGACGTCAGTGCCGATCTGCAGCTGGAGGCGCACCGAGCCCCGGGGGATGCCGACCAAGCCCTTGCCCGGCAGACCGAGTTGGAGAGGGAGCTCCAGAAGAAAGCTGAAGAACTGGCTGCCTCCCTTAGCCGGCCGGCATACGATCCGGAGGATCCGACCGCCAACCCGGCGCTCTTCTCCGAGTTCTGCTTCTACATGACCGCTGCCAGCATGATCCGGGTTGCGCGCCAGGCCGGTCTTGAGACCAAGTCCCTGGAGGATTACTTCTGGGAGTATGCTGCCAAGAACCCGGTCAATGAGGGCTATTGGTTTCCCATCCTCGACCTGGAGACCGTCCTGGGGGTGGACCTTTCATGGTTTCCACACCGGCATAGGTTGATCCAACCGGGTCAGGGACCCCCGGCCGCTGATGAAGAGGAAGAAGAGGAGGGCGGGGGGGAGGAGACCCATCCGGAGGGTTCCCAGGTTGCGGTCGGAAGTGTCGCGGAGGCTTGCGTTGAAGAAGTTGCCGCATTTGCGGCCGGCACTGGGGAGCAAGCGAGCTCGGCGGCCGGAGCGGGCGATCCTTGACTTTTTCTTTGTCTTAGCTTTTCTTTACTGCTTTGAATGTAACCGGCTTCCGTCCGGATTTATCTTGTTTTAACTCATTGTACTTGTTCCCGGCTTTCAGACCGGTCTCCTGAAATGAAAGTCTGTTTTCTTTCCATCTTTGCTCTTTCGTTTATTTACACTAGTCACAATGTTATAATTTTTAATAAGTATGAATGAGATTTTGACCCGGGCTCGAGTGTGATATGCCGACCTCGATACGGTCGGAATATGCTTTTGAACTGCGCCCGGTTCCTAGAATTGCCTTGGTTGCCTTGCCGAGCTCAAGTGTGATATGCCGACCTCGATACGGTCGGCATACGCTTTTGAACCGAGCTCGGCTTTTAAAGTGGCTAGGGTGGCCTTTCCGAGCTCAAGTGTGATACGCCGACCTTGATACGGTCGGCATATGCTTTTAAACTAGGCTCGGTTTTTGGATGGCCTTAAGTGGCTTTTCCGAGCTCAAGTGTGACATGCCGACCTCGATACGGTCGGCATATGCTTTTGAACTGAGCCCGGTGTTTGAAATAAGATTCAGTTGTGCGAAGAGCTTTTGTATTGATAAGGACTTTGAATACATAGTACAAAATCATTGGTAGTATTTTTTCAAGTGAATTGCATTCCAGGGGTATTGGTCTGGAGTTCCATCCATGAGTTCCAGCTCGTAAGCTCCCTTGGAGAGCCATTTGGATATCCTGAACGGACCCTCCCAGTTCGGGCCGAATACCCCTTTTGGTACTTGAACCTTCTTGAGGACGAGGTCCCCGACCTGGAATTGTCTGGCCTTCACTTTGGAGTTGAAAAAAATTTCGGATTTCTTCTTGTAGGCCACATTTCGGAGGTCGGAATTGAGTCTTCTCTCCTCCAACATGTCCAAATCGATCATCCGGGCGGTGTCATTGTCTTCGGTGATCGTCTGGGCCGTCCGGTGGCTTGGTAGGGAGACCTCTGAAGGAATGACGACATCGGTCCCGAAAGCTAAAGCGAAAGGTGTTTCGCCCGTTGAGTTCCTTGTGGTTGTTCGATATGACCAGAGTACGTCTGGTAGCTCGGCTGCCCACTTCCCCTTCTTGTCCTCAAGCTTGGCTTTGATAGTGTGCTTGAGGATCTTGTTTACGGCCTCTACCTGGCCGTTCGTCTGCGGGTGGTAGGGGGTAGAGAACACCTTCTTGATATTCCATTTTTCACAAAACTGAATCATCTGGAGACCGTCAAACTGTTTCCCGTTGTCGGAGATGATCACTTGAGGTAGGCCGAAACGGCAGATGATGTTTTTCCAAATGAACTTGATGATTTGAGTCTGGCTGATCTTGTTGAGTGGCTCGGCCTCCGCCCACTTTGTGAAATAGTCGACGGCCACGACGGCGAATTTGTGGCCCCCGAGCGCAGTGAGCATCGGTCCGATCAAGTCGATGCCCCACTGGGCAAAAGGCCAAGAGCTATACATGGAGGAGAGCTGCTCGGGGGACAGTTTGATATTGGGTCCCAAGACTTGACATTTGTGGCATGACCTCGCGAAGTTGACGACGTCCTTGTTCAAGGTCGGCCAGAAATATCCTTGTCTGATCACTTTGTGGGCTAGGGCCCGGCCTCCGGCATGATTTCCGCATACCCCCTCATGGATTTCGGCTAGAATGGTCCGGCCTTGCTCCGGGGTTATGCATTTTAAGAGTGGGAGGGTGAAACTTCTCTTATATAAAAGATCGTCGATGAGGGTGTACCTTGATGACCGGAGTTGTAGTTGCCGTGCCCGAGTTCTATCTTCGGGGAGCCCGCCGGTCTTGAGATACTTTACGATCGGCGTCATCCAATTTTCTTCCGTGCTCAGAACGGTCGCCACTTGTGCTCGGATGACCGTGGGCGTTCCGAGCGTGGAAAGTTGAATATTGGTGAGGTCGACAGCTCCCTCCGCGGTTGCAAGTTTGGAAAGAGCGTCGGCCTGGGTGTTGTGCTCCCTTGGGATTTGCTCAATGAAAACTTGATGAAATTTCTCGCATAAGGTTGTAACCAGGTCGAGGTAATTCATCATCTGCTCTCCCCGGGCCTCGTATTCACCTTTGATTTGGTTGACCACGAGTAGGTAGTCCATAAAAATGTGCAGTCGGCAAACTCCGATGGCGATCGCGAGTTCAAGGCCCTCGACCAGAGCCTCATACTCGGCCTCGTTATTGGTGGCCGGGAAGCTGAAACGGACTGCATGGGTAAAATTTTGGCCCTCCGGGCCGATCAGGACGATGCCGGCCCCTGCACAAGTATTAGTTGACGATCCGTCCACATAGAGTTTCCAAGGGGGGTGTTGATTCTTGTGAACTTGGGTGGGAAGGTTAATTCTACTATGAAGTCGGCCAGGGCCTGGCCCTTGATGGCCGTCCTTGGGGCGTATGAGACCCCGTACTGAGCTATCTCTAACGACCACTTCAACAACCTGCCGCTGGTGTCCGGCCGGTGTAGGACTTGCCTCAAGGGTAGAGTGGTGAGGACCTCTACTTGGTGGTTAAAGAAATAAGGCCTTAGCTTCCTTACGCTCATGACTAGAGCGTACGCTAATTTTTTGAGCGGAGTGTACCTGAGCTCGGCATCGTGTAGGGCTTGACTTACGAAGTAGATCGGAAGGTGGTTCTGACCGTCCGCTCGGACGAGCACCGCGCTGAGTGCGACCTCGGAAGCCGCGAGATACAAGTAAAGCTTCTCCCCTGGGACCGGTTTGACTATGATTTGTGGGTTTGCCAAGTACTCTTTCAGTTTTGTAAAGGCTACTTGGCTTTCCCTATTCCAAGAAAATTTGCCATTTTTAATAGTCGAGAAGAAAGACTTACTTTTATCTCTGAGCCGGGCTATGAATCTATTGAGAGAGGCGAGGCATCCGGTCAGGCGTTGCACTTGTTTGATCGTCCTGGGCTCTTGCATATCTAGGACGGCCTTGATCTTGGCCGGGTTGGCCTCAATCCCGCGCTGGCTGACGATGTGTCCCAAGAATTTGCCGGCCTCCACCCCAAAGTTGCATTTCTTTGGGTTTAGCTTCATATTGTAGGCCTTGAGGATCTTGAAAGTCTCTTCGAGATCCCTGAGATGGTCTTCTTTCTTCAAGCTTTTCACCACAATGTCGTCGATGTAGACCTCCATGGTCTTTCCGATCTGATCTGCAAACATCTTGTTGACTAGGCGTTGGTAGGTCGCGCTGGCGTTGATCAGACCGAAAGGCATCTGGAGCCAAGAGAATATGTTCTTCTCTGTGTAGAATGAGGTGTGCTTGAAGTCTTCGACGGCCATGGGGATTTGATGGTAGCCGGCAAAAGCGTCCATGAATGACATCATCTCGTGACCGGCCGTGCCATCCACCAGGTTGTCGATGTGCGGCATCGGAAAGTGATCCTTTGGGCATGCTGCGTTGAGGTCGGTGAAGTCTATACATAACCTCCAGGCATTGTTTGTCTTTTTGACCAAGACGGCGTTCGCGACCCATTGGGGCTCGTCCCGGGCTTGCTCGACCAGCTTGTTGTCTAGCAACTTCTTGACCTCTTCAGCCAAAGCTTCGTACTTTTCTGGGCCGAACTTCCTTCTTTTCTGATGGACCGGCCTCTTGTTGGAGTCAATCTTTAAACGATGGCATGCGTGCTTTGGGTCTATTCCGACCATGTCTTGGTGAGACCAGGCAAAAACTCCAACGTTGGCTTTGAGGAATTCGATCACTTCCCCCGGTATTTTGGTCGGTATGCAAGAGCCGATCAGAACTTCCAGTTCCGGCCTCGAGGGGTCGACTGGAATGCGTTCTAATTCCTCTAAGGCCGTAGCTTGTTCATAGCTCCGTCGGTCGGAAGAATCGAATCTGGGGTCGAGATCGAGCTCGGATGGTTCGAAACCGATCCTTGGCTCGGGATCGTCGATCTGCGTAGGCTGGGGGTCGGCCGATGTGGATCCGACCTCCGTGATGGGTTCCGCGGCCGGAGTGGCCGTTTCAGAGTCGGGGTGTGGCCTGTCCGGCGTTTGGTCGTTGCAAATTGAAAATAAATGAGAGTTGGAATAGTTCAAACACCTTCTAGCCATTGCCTGGTCACCCTTAATGGTGCCGACCACCCCCTCGGGGGTGGGAAATTTGATACAATAATAGTAGGAGGAAGCAACAGCTTCAAAAACTTCTAAAAAGGGCCTACCCAGAAAGCCATTATATGAACTTGGCTGATCTACAATTATAAAATCTAACGGCCTAGTTATCCTGACCTCCTCGTTGTAGCAGCAGATGAGTTCCACAGAGAGCTTTATCCTCCCGTACGCAGCGACCATTGCGTCCCCAAATCCCTTCAGCTGAAGGTCGATTAGCCTGATGAAGTTG
The DNA here is from genome assembly GCA_947034835.1 of Ballota nigra. Taxonomy (NCBI): domain Eukaryota; kingdom Viridiplantae; phylum Streptophyta; class Magnoliopsida; order Lamiales; family Lamiaceae; genus Ballota; species Ballota nigra. Next base: position 45,201,243 of record OX344721.1, read on the forward strand.
ACGAGGTCTCCGAGCTGGTCTAGGGCTGTTTTGAAGATGATATTGCAAAAACACCCATTGTCGACCAGTATACGCTGAACCTCTTTGCCCAGGATCTGGGCGGCAATCACCAACGCATCGCCCTTCGGGAACAGCACCCCGGTCCTGTCCTGGTTGGAGAAAGTTATCTCCAAGCTCTTGTGAATCTTTGGCTCTGGGGGCGTGACCAAGTTGACGTTAGTCACCGCCCGGACCTCTGTCTTCCGTTTCCGGTTGGACTGCGTTGAGATGGGGGTGAGGCCGCCTAGGTTCCCTCCGCCGGTCTGGATCATGTTGACCCGACCGCCGGGATTCATGGGTGGGAGGAGGTCATCCTCGTCCTCATCTTCCTCCAAAGCTGCGACCGGCCTGAGAGGTCGGCCGCCTTCCTCATTCCTTCGAGGGTGGCGCTGGGGCTGCTGTTGCTGTTGTTGGTCCTGCCGGCCGGCCGGCTGGCCTCTGTAGGAGGTCGTTCAGACGCCCTTCGTCAAACAGCTTCCAAAGCTGCTTTATGAGATCACAACACTGGCTCGTATTGTGGCCAATAGAGTCGTGATAGGCGCATAACTTTTTAGGGTCCAGCCGGGACCAGTCTCCAGAATAGGGCCTTGGCCGGGGAAGCACGTCCCGGTGCTGGATCGCGTTGAAGATATGCGCGGGGGACTGCCTCATGGCCTGAGTTAGGTGAACTTCGACGTCCTCGAAGGACTTGAAGTTACCGGGCGGTTTGGCCACTTTCCTGGCTTTAGGACCATTTTTGGGTGAGGCCTGAGTAGCGGCCTCTGTCTCCTTTGCTGTTGGCTCGGACTCCCCCAGCCTGAGCGCCAGTAGTTTCCTCCGGGCCAGGTAGTCGCCGGCCCGGGCGCGGAATTCGGCGTAGGTCTTTGGGAAGTCTTTGGTGAGGTGTTTGAACATAGGAGACCGGTCGTGGAAGCCCCCCAAAGTTGCGTGCAAAGCCAGCTGGTCGCTTACTGCCTCGCCGGTCAGCATGACCTCGTCAACCCTGGCCACGTAGTCCTCGTCGGACTCGTCCTTCTCTTGGCGGATCCGCATTAAACGGTGCCAACTTTCTGGCCGGGCAATCTTGGCCGCGAAATACGATGAGAACTGTGCGCTTAAATTGGCGAACGAGTCGATCGACCGCGCCAGAAGAGACACATACCACATGTGGGCGAGATCGCCTAGGGTGAGAGAGAAGAGCCTGCACTTCGTGGCGTCGGTTGCGCCACGCCCGGTCATGTAGATCCGGAACTTGCTCAGATGAGTCTCCGGATCTGTTTTCCCCTCGTAGAGAGGGGTTGGCGGGGGAACGATTTTGAGCTGGACCGGCGCGAGCTCAATATCGACCGCCAGAGGCTCGCTGGCGACTGGCCGGGCCTTAGTTTGGCCTTGCGCTTCGAGGAGCGCCTTCATTTCGTCAAGCTGCTTTTGCATCTTGACGAGTTCTGGACTGGGGGTCTCGGCCAGCTGGTCGCCCACGTCGGCTAGAGGGCCGATTCGGTTGAAGATGGCCGCACGGGGGACTCCGCGCCCCAAAAGGCCACTTTGGGCGAAGCTTAGCTTGCGCCTGGCGGAATTTGCCGGGGTCAGGCTGACCTCGGCCGCCCTCTTGTGGGGCATTTGGGCCGTGCTCTGCGAGTGGGAGACGGACTCTGTGTCACCGTACCCAGTGTCATAGCTGGGAAGGCGGCTTGGATACCACGAGGGGTCCGTCGTGCCCAAAGGGTCGAAGACCGGGTGGGCGGAGCCTCGCGCCGAGCGGAGCCCGGGTTCGCTCGGCCTTGGCTCTCATCCTGGTGTTCCACGACCTTCGCTTTTCCCTTGAGCGCACGGGCGTGGGCCTTCTTCTTTGAGGCAGAGGTGGTGCTTCGGCACCCCCTTGTCTCTTCCGCCTGGCGGCGTCGTCCTGACCCGGCCAGGTCAGGAGTGAAGAAACCTCGGCCCTGGGACTGAATGGGCTCTTCCGGAAAGCGGATTGGGGAGGCCACGCGTTTGGCCTTCCCGTGGGCATGGGGTGATTTTTGGGGATCCATTGCTTTTAGAAAGGGAGAGTTTGCGGCTTGAAGATTTGAAGATTTGAGGATATGAAGCTTTGAAGAACAGTGAGTGTTCTTCAAAGAGAGGTGAAGAAAATATGAGTTTGATGGGTTAGATCACCCTCCTTCTAGCGCCAAATGTTGTTTACCAAATATATGTTGCTGGGATTAAATGGCTATTTAAGTGGATTCTGGTAAAAACATCAAATGATTGGATTCTTAAATGCTAAAACGAGTATTTGAATGAAGAAAGTCAATAAATGCATAAGAACATTAAGAACACCAAGAATTGACAGGGGTTGTTAGGCCCTGGACTTGAATGAGTATGTGTATTGATTATACTGAGAGAGATTGAACCTTTTTTTTACATTACAAATGTGGGGGTATTTATAGTTTTCTCACTATAGGGGTATATTGGTCATTTCCGGCCTCTTGAGGGACAGGTGCATTAAATGTCTCCTACCTCTGAGGACGCGCGGGCTCTGATACGTTAGGGCTTGCAGGTGGCCGGCCACTAGGATGTTGACGCGTGTCCAAAAAGGACGATCCTCTGGCACATTTCCTCATTTGGATGGAATATTCTCTAAGTCTCTGAGTACGTAGGCGGCCTTTTTCCCTCTTGGGGGAGGATCTCGCTTGATTCTATCACGTGCTCCAGATCTCCCTTGCCGGCCGGGGGTATTAAGTGATCGGAGGCCGGCCTCCAGGTGGAAAGTGAGGTCGGAGATTCTTCCAGCCGGTTGGTCGCGTCCGGGCGGCCTCCACTGGTCTTCACTGGTCGTGGCCGGGCCGGTCCGGCCACGGCCGGACTTCACTATGGCTGCGATAAACATTGACGGGCTCCCCAAGCAGGCTTCCGGCCTCGTTTTCGAGGTCGGAAACTCGTGGTCGGAGCCCGCTGAGGTCGGATATAGACCGGCCAGGTTGGTCCCATCTCCTGGGCGCCCCTGTGCCTTTTTCGGCTTGCTTCCACCCGGATCCGACATGTGGTCCGAAACGGTCACAACAGTACCAAATCATAGTCAACATGCCCTTCCTTGCACGCAATGAATTCCACACAAGCAATAAACTACCAAATAATTAATTCCCCTCAGCAATCAGAAGGAACTGCCCAGAAAACCGTGAGAAATGAAATTGGGGGAAAATCGTAAGAAATAAAATTTGGGAAGAAAGTGAAGAACGAACCTGTTCGAAGCCCCAACAAAACCTGTTCGAATTTGGGGCTTCGATTTAAGCGGTGGTGGTGGCTTCATCCTCTCACCCCTTTTCGTCTCGATTCCGGTTCGAATTAAAGGTGAAGAGACCTAATTCTGCTCAAATTGCAGGGAGGGAGAGAGAGAGAGAGATTAGAAACAAGTAAAATGAAGACTAAGTTAAGAAACAAACCAGGCTTGCCCTTGCCTCCGGAATGCATAGGATTTGGATCCCAACTTCATACAAGCCATTTTCTTCTTCCAATTCGATAACCGGAGAAATTTCAGTACCCACAAATCATAAACCCCCAAATCTGAAAACCCTAATACCTCCTCAAAAGCGAAGAATTGCTCAATGCTCTCAGAAACCCAGAAAAAATGCACACACTTCTGTTGGTGATCAAATTTAATCGAGAGGATTAGTGACTGTATTAATTCGATTTAAGACCACCAATCAATTACGTGTGATTGATTACCACCGTAAATGGTAAATCGAGGATTCGGGATATGGAATGATAAACACAAAAGTCAAAATCGAATTAATTTCGTATGTGTGTACGTTTAGGTGTGTTAGTGTGTGTTTATGAATTTGAACTTGTATTTCTTAAGCTGGAGAACAACTATTTATAGAGACTAACAAGCAGGAGGTGTCTATGACTCTTGGTCTACCTAGCCTGCATGCTTGACAAGTGTCCTAATGACCTTTGTTTTACCTTATCTAAGCTGAATCTTAGTTACAAAGTCTTCTTTGGTCTTATCTTGGACTTCATTGTTGTTCGTCCAGGTCGGTTTAGTTGATCCAAAATGGTTTTTTTCATAGAAGTTGTTCGTCTTTTGAGGGTATGGCTCAGAAGTGGTTCGCCTTTGTGTTTTACACTGATCAGCTTTGAGATCCTGGTCCTTTGTTCGTTCCCATACACCTCTTAAGCTGGTAGATGCACCATCCTTCATAATGTTGTTCGTCATTATCGAACTTGGTGGAGGGTTCATATTTGGCTTCGGGTCTCTAGACCTGTTCGCCAATATGTTGTTCGTCGGTGGAGTTGTTCGTCACTAGAGCTGTTCGCCGTTTCGTATATCCCCTAGATTGTTTTGTGCACTTCCATTTGATTCTCTTTGTTAATCATCTTCCAAGGCTTTAATACTTGTTCGCCCAAAGGTAATTGATGTTCGCCTATCAACAACTTCCACACAAAACAGAGAGAATTGCAGAAAAAACACAAAAAATGCAGAAACCCAAATCACAGAAATTCCAAAAAAAATTATCGTCAAGTCGTAATGCAGCAGAAATGCAGCTCTTATCTGCTCATACCCAGATGGAACTGAACCCAAAATCTCAGTTACATGGCAAAATGCCTCAAAAAATACTTTATTTTCGAATCAAACACTAAATTTAGGTCAACCCCTCCAAAAAATAATAACAAACCCAGTTGTTTTGACACAAACCACTTCTTTTCTTTTAACCGGCGGGGAAGGATGGTGGTGAATTCCCGTGGCGGCGACGCTCTCCTCCGTCTCCATACTTGAAAGAGAGAGAGTCAGCGTCTTCTCCTCAGCAGCGGCGGCAAAATCGGGAGGGGGAGAGAGATTATGGAGAGAGGGACGTTTTTTGTGAGAGAGAGAGAGGAGAAAGAAACTTCTGTGTCTTTTATGAGAATGAAGGAGAGAGAGGTGAATTTGAATTAAAGTAAGAAAGGGAAGATGGATGAGGAGAGATAATAGGCTATGTAGTGGAATTAAATAAATTGTACATAAATTAAACTATATTTGTGAATGTAAGTGGAAGGGGAAAAATATTGAACTTGTGTACTTGGGGGCAATTTTTTCATTAAAGAAAGTCTAAATCTAGCCAATGTTTTGTAAAAAAAAAAAAAAGAGGTTGATCAAGTTGATCAGGTTATATATATATATATATATATATATATATATATATATATATATATATATAATTTCTAAACTTATGAACGACAATTCTCTTGCCATCAATTGCACATTATGAAAATAAATTTATTAAAGAATGTCAAGATAAAATATATATTAAAAAAAACACCAAATTAGAAACATAATTAACCTTAATATTGTATTACATACTTTAATTATAAAATATTACTATGGAGAGTATATTTTAGAATCAAATTATTTCATATATTTACCACTTTATAATTATTTTTAGACACACATTACTTTAACCTTTTTTTTAAATAATCAATTAATACTCTTCGTTACCATTAATTAAATTGGTTATTAGGAAAAATTTATTATTTTAGTAAACTACCTTGTGAGTGTTTGTAGAATGGGACAATATCTTTACAGACTTGCAGAGTTAAGATTATATCTTTACGAACATGAAAAATAAGGACAATATCTTTAGAAAATTACAAAACTAGTCACTATTTTTTAATTTTAGCCAATTTAAGCAAAATTTTATAAAATACGGTCAGCTGGGCATATCATAATCGGACTTACTTTACCTACATTTTATTAAATTTGGCCTAAATTCTCCCAAGATAAAAGATAGTGTCTTTATTTTCTAGGATTATAAAGATAATTTTCTAATTTTATAAGCTCATAAAGATAATTTTCTAAATTTGTAATCCTGAAAAGACAATGTCCTAATTTTGCAAACACTCATAAGATAATATCCTAAAAAATAATTTTTTTTCTTGCGTATATGAGTTAATTTTGTGATAATTATAAGGTAAAACTTATTGTATACATATCAATTCGTAGTTAAGACAATATTGATGATAGATTAGAAACATAGTTAACCTCATTGTTGTATTACATATCGTAATCTTAAAATATTACTATTGAGAGTATGTTTTAGAATTAAATTGTTTCATATATGAACTACTTTATAATTATTTTTAGATACACTTTATTTTAACCAATTAATATTCTTTAAATAAATAATTAATACTTTTCGTGACCATTAACTAAATTGATTGTAAGGGAAAATTTGTTATTTTAAGATATTATTTTATGAGTGTTTGTAAAATTAGGACACTATCTTTACGAGCTTGCAAAATTGAGATATATCTTTACGAACTTTCAATATTATGACATTATATTTACAAACCTGCAAAACTAGGACACCATCTTTTAATTTTGGTCAATTTATGCCAAATTTTATAAAATACAACTATTTGGGCATATCATAATTGAGCTTTAATTGACCCGCATTTTATAAAATTTGGCCTAGATTTTATTTAAGCGAAAGATGAGGTCATAAATAACAAGTCTACAACAAACATAGATAATTAACTTGAAAGTAATTTTCACATATTAAAATATTTATTTAAAAAAATGAATGGTACTATAATGTCTAATAGATTAATTAATTATGGTTTTGATTATACATATTAATTTTTAGTTTAGACAATACTGGTGATATATTAAAAATATAATTAACCTCAATGTGGTATTACATAATTTAATCATAAAATATTACTATTGAGTGTATATTTTAGAATTAAATTATGTCATATACGTACCACATTATTATTATTTTTAGACACACATTATTTAACCAATTAATGTTATTTAAATAAACAATTATTAGACTTCGTTACCATTAATTAAATTGGTTATAAGGGAAAATTTGTTATTTTAGGACACTATCGTATGAGTGTTTGTAGAATAAGACACTATCTTTACGAACATGCAAAATTAATACAATATCTTTACGAACATGAAAAATTAGGACAATATTTTTACAAACTTCCAAAACTAGAACACTATCTTTTAATTTTAGTCAATTTAGGCAAAAAAAATTATAAAATATGGCCAACTGGACATATCATAGTCGGGCTTTATTTGACCTATATTTTATTAATTTTTTCCTAAATTCTCCCAGCATAAAAGACAATATTTTTATTTTGCAAGATTGTACAGATAGTTTTCTAATTATATAAGTGATTAGGCGTGAAATTGTCATGATTCGTAGCTAGAAACGCCCTAGTTTTGGTCGAGTTTATAGAGTATTTAGAGTCAATTGAGCGTTATTTCTATACATAGATAAATTTGTCTCTTTGATGCTCATAGGTGAATAGAGGACGAAAAACGGAGTTCGTAGGACTTTGAATCGACTCAAACGGATGCCCGGATGAGAAGATATTGAAGAAATACGATTGGTATTAGTGTGGACGAGGAAAAGTATCATTTGGAAGGATTAGAGATTACTCGAGCGCCACCGCTCGAGCGCCTTACTCGAGCGCGCAAACGTACAGAACAATTCTTGCGCTCGAGCAGCTCGAGCGCCACCGCTCGAGCGCCCAAAACATACAGAGTCATTTCAGCGCTCGAGCAGCTCGAGCGCGACCGCTCGAGCGAATGCATCATTCGAGCTACACTGCTCGAGCGGGACCGCTCGAGCGTTTTGCTCGAGCGCCCATATACTTTTGCCTCCGGATGCGTATTTTCGGCCCATTAACTCCCGTTTCGACCCGGTGCCTATATATACCTCTTCCAAACACGTTTTGAAGAATCCCCAACTTTTAGAAATACTTTAGACTTAGTTTTTGAAGAGGAGAAGAACGAGCAAGCTTTATTTTACGTTTTGTTGAGGTTTTTCATACGAATTCTAGTTTCTTTTCAATTCTTAGTTTCTTTTCATTAGTTCGTTACTTTGAACACGTTTAAATTTCGTTTTTATCAATTCAATTTCAGTTCTTCGTATTTATTTTCTTTTAAAACCCTAGTTCATGTTTCTTATTTTCTTCGTTCAATTCATTATGTTTTTGTTCGTTGTTTCTTCTATTGCTTTTATTTTTGTTATAACCATGTCCGGCTAAAACCCTTGCATGCTTGGGTTAGGATGAACTCGTAGAAGTAGGATGTGGGTACGTAATTAAGGTAATTGGTGACGTTAGTTTTAATTCTCTTAATTAATGAATTCATATAATTAATCTTAACTCTACCTTTGAATTTCGTACGAAAGTGTTAGAGAGAGGACGACCGCATCACTCAATAACAATTAGTAGTCTTAACGAGAAGGTTTAGTAAAGGTTAATTCATCTACCAGTTTAGCGAAGGAGGACGACCGCATCACCTTAGTTAAATTAGGGTCTCATTAATTAAGCGCTATCTATTAACTTGTTAGTGGATTAGTGAAGTCGATTGCTAGGATAAAGTATTAGGGTGAGAAATCTTGAGCTTTCATTCTACGATCTTTTACTTAGGTTAATTCTTGTTTGTCACGATTACTTTGATTATGTACCTGCTCCGTTAGTATACGTAGGGATTCCTATCCTAAGCATCACCATCTCTCATTAGAAAACAACCCGTAGTTAATTCGTTCTTTTTCATTCTTTAGTTTACTTAGTTTAATTCAGTCTTTTAATTAATCTTTCAAAAACCCCAAAAAACATTACACTCATATTAACTACGACGCGTAGATCTTCAGGGATCTATTCGCATACATACCATCCCTTGGGTTCGATAATACTTGGTCCCTATACTTGCCCATACTACAGTGAACCCGTTCTCTTGCGGGGTAGCTACTAGTAGAAGCTAGTGTAGTTCGCTTCAAGTCAATGGCGCCGTTGCCGGGGATGGCGTTTTATGCTTTTTGAATAGGACTTGTAGATAGCTTAGTAGTTAGTAGTGAGTGCTTTCTTTTCTGTTTTATTTTTATTTTAGTCGGCAGTTGCGTTTTGATCCTTCTGCTAGTGTTTCAGGTTTATGAAAACACGCTCACAAGGCAATACGAGCGAAGAGAGATTACCTGCAGATCCTGAGACAATAGCCAGAAGGAACCGAGCCTTCTTGAGAAGAATGACTACTGCCGCGGGAAACAAAGACAAAATTTCTGATGAACTTGAGGAGTTAGACAAGATAGCTGCAGAGTATACTGCTCTTGTGGAACGGGCAGAGGGTGCCAATGGAAATAGCAGTAATCAGCAGATACCCATAGGGGGAACTGAGAGCCCACACCCGAACCCACAAGACACAATCAACTCTGCACAAACACAACCCCAAAACCAGAACCAAAACCCTGCTTACCCACAAAACCCAAATAACCCTTTCCACAACCCAGCATACCAACATTACCCATACCCACCTTATCCTTACCCACCATATCCATATCATCCACCACCATTCTATAACCAACCACCACCCCAACAAGTACCAGTACCAGCTGCTAATCCTCAATACGTTCCTCAGAACGCAGATCAGATGGCTATTCGAGGGAGGTTTGCAGCGCAGCCACAGCGGTACTATGATGGAGTGGCTTTGCCTCCTGTTGAGGCGAACAACTTCTCGATATCACCGGGGATTTTAAAGCTGCTGACCGAGAATCAGTTCAAAGGGGTGATAGGGAAGGAGAATCCTCACACTCACTTGAGGAGCTTTCTCATGATAGCCTCCACATTTAATTATAATGGCATGTCTGAAGATGCCAAGAGGCTTAGGCTGTTCCCATTCTCTCTTACGGGAATAGCCAAGGAATGGTATGATAACACGCTCCCACGGGGAGGTGTTAACACATGGGCCGAGCTCGAGCGTTTGTTCCTCGAGCGATTCTACCCTCCATCAAGAACGATTAAAGTTAGAATTGAGATCTCGTCCTTTCGCCAGAAGTCTGGAGAGGATTTACGCCAAGCGTGGGAGAGATACTCAAACATGCTGATTGAGTGCCCGCAGCACGGGTACAACGAGGGAGACATTATGGCATTCTTCTACAGCGGTGCCAGCAAGGATGGTCAAGCCCATTTAGATGCATGTGCGGGCGGAGCATTCCTCAATCAAGGCATAGAGAGGTGTAGGGAGATCGTGGACAACATTGTCACGAATGCCGGTGCTTGGGGAGTGGATGCAGATTTGCAAAGAGTGCATTAGGTGGAAGAGGGAGAAGGAACGAGAAGGCTACTGATGGCCATGATGGAAAAGATCAACAACCTTGAGTTAGGGAAGAGTTTGGGTGGAGAGCATGCAGTGGAGAATGAGAGAGTAGACCAGCCCAGTGGACAGCAAGAGGTAGCCAATTACATGGGAGGTCCGTATTACAATCAGAATGGCTACCAAGGTGGAAACCAGTATGGAAGGCCTTCTTATGGTCAACCATTTGCACCTCCAGGCCCTCAGCCACTTCAAAATCAATGGAGGAACACACAAGGAGTTCAAGGAGGCCAGCAGCTTCCTCAAAACACATGGAGGAAGAATGATAATTTTTCTTATGCTAACCCAAAAGCTGGTGTCACTGTTCCTGCAGGTGTTGATCCGGGGTCTAAACCTCCTGGTGGAGAAGGCGGTGCATCAACCGAGGAGATGTTGAGAGCTATCCTTCAGAAGGTGGAGGAAGGGAGCAAGCGGTTGTCATCCTTGGAGTACGATGTGAAGGAGTTGCACAAGAAGGGTGATCATCGAGATCAAGAGCTCCAGAAGATGAACGTTGAGTGGACTAGAACTCAACAAGAGAACAATCGAAGGTTCACCTCTTTAGAGCTCCAGATGAGCCAGATTGCAAAATCAGTGAATAGAATGCCGGAGGGGAACCCGAAAGAGCAGTGCAAGGCGATCCAGCTAAGAAGTGGAACCAACTACGAAGGTCCTCAGATGCCTGCTGATTCTGAGACGCCCCAAGTTGAGAAGGGGATTGAAAGTAAAGGGATTGAGAAGCATGAAGACATGAATGAGTCCCAGAAGAGCAAGGAAAGTAAGGAGGATGAGAGAGTTCCTAAGTGGAAAAAGGCAAAGGAAGCAAGGGAGAAAGTGAAAGAAACAGAAAGAGATGAGTGGGGGGTACCCAAATCTGTGATACCCGTCCCATATCCACTGCGCTTCATGAAAAAGAAGCTTGATGAGAAATTCGCTAAGTTCCTTGATGTTTTTAAACAATTGCATATTAATATTCCTTTTTATGATGCTTTGGAACAGATGCCGCATTATGCGAAGTTTCTGAAGGACTTGATTGCAAAAAGACGGCGAGTGGATGAGCCGAAGTTGGTACAGCTGAACCACGAGGTGAGTGCATTAGTGCACAAGGCGCTTCCACCAAAGCTGAAGGATCCCGGGAGCTTCACGATCCTATGTGATATCGGAAACGGGATCAAGAAGGGAGCGTTGTGCGACCTTGGAGCAAGCATCAATCTCATGCCCTTGTCGCTTTTCAAGAAGTTGGAAGGTGGTGAACTTCAACCCACAATGATGACGCTTCAACTTGCCGATCGGTCTATTACTCGACCTCAAGGTGTTGTTGAAGACGTCCTCGTGAGAGTTGGAGATCACATCTTTCCAGCCGACTTTGTAGTGCTAGAGATGGAGGAAGATGAGCACGTGCCTCTGATCTTGGGAAGACCGTTCTTAGCTACGGCGGGGATGGTGCTAGACGTGGCAAATGGGAAGATTACATTGAAGGTTGATGATCAAGAAGTGAAGATCTCCCTATATGAAGCCATGAAGCACCCGAAGGAGGATGAGAGCTTGTATTGCATGGATGCAATTGATCCTCGTGTTGAAGACACGCATTCTCTCCCTAATCCTTCTCATATTCATGATTTTGCTAGTCCTTCAATTGATAATTTAACCCATGAGCGTTATGATCTTGATTATTTTGATAGGGATGAAGTGAAGAAGTTGAAAGATGAAGAGGTGAAGAAAGTGGACGTGGTCCAGTTAGAAGGGAAAGGAGGAGTTAAGAAGAAGAAGACAAAATTTAAGAAATTGTTTAGTAAGACTCCTCCAGATAGAGGCAAGAAGGAGTTGAGACCCATAACACTTGGGGATGGGAAGAAAGCAAAGGTACTCATGATGGAGGGGCATCAAGGAAAGAAGTTCAAACACCACTCTTATGAGAGTAAGGGAGGTAAATTTGAGTATGATGTCCCATAAGCTCCTTTGAGCTTGGTCCGGCATGAGGACCTTAAAAATAGCGCTGAATGGGAGGCAACCCATTTTTATTTGCTTTTGAGTGTTTTTAGTTATTTTCCTTTTATGTTACTAGGATGTTGTTGAGTCGTATGTTTAACCTCGTACTTGAGAGTTTTATTTTATAGGCTTGTCTCTAAAGGAGTCAAGGTATCATGGAGTTATTTAGATTGAAGGAACCAACTTGAGACAAGGGAGTGTGCAAAGCTATTGAGAGAAACTGAATTGTTCGGTTGAGGTAACCCACAACCCCAAACTTAGACCTCTAGCAAGGTCGAAGTTTGGGGGGGTGGAGTTTTATATGTTTTCTTGTTACATAGCACCGGAGCACCCCTTATCTTTGAGTTGAGTTAGTTATTTGGTGCCTTGAGATGCTCCTTGGGCTATTATTGATTTGTTTTGTTACTCAATATTTTATGCCTATCAATCACCTTATGCTTGTTGATTGCTATCTTTGAGTATGATTTGATGAGTAGGGTGAATTGTGAGGATGAGTTAGGAGTTTTCTTGTGTGAGTGTTTGAATTTGAGCTGATTTGAGAAAGAACTTGTATGCTTATGAATTTTTCTTTTGAGTGCTTGTGTTATGAGAGTGAGAATTCACTAGGACTAGCTTGGATGTGAAAGCCGTGAGCTTTTGAGCCTTATGAGATTTTGATGCATTAATTAATCTCTTCGTTTGTGAGTGGATCGTCACCTTAGAGGATGCTAGAACTTGCATGTGCTCTTGCTTCTAGATTGTGTCTAGTTTGATATGCCGAATAGGATCTTAGGCCATTTTTGATTTAATTGAGTCACTTAGCCAAAATTTTCCTTACCAATGACATTGATCCCTTGTTAGCCCCGTTGAGCCTAAAGCCTATTTTATTTGCTAGCACATATGAACACTATTCCAATTCCTAAGCCTTTTTGTCCCAATTTGAGTGGAGAATAGGAAAGTGTGAATATGAAGGGAGTGAATTGAGTTGAAAAAAAGGAGAAGGTTGTTTGTTGAGTGAATATGAGAAGAATGTGTGATGAATTTTTGAGTTGTGGGAAAGAAAAAAAAAATTTGAGAATGAGCAAAGGAAAAAATGAGCTCATGTGTTTGTGCGAAAAAAAAAATGAAGTGATTGAAAAAAAAAAAAAAGTGAAAAGAGTTAGAAAAAATTGAAGTGTTGAGAGAATTGAAAGCGAAAGTGTATTGATTGAATACGTTTGAAGTAGTTCGTTCTTAATATCGAAGTACCGAAGTTTTGAATTTCTATTCTCCATTCACTTGAGTCACTTTACCATATTGTTATCCCACCTGTCCAAAGAGCCTACATTACAACCTTGAGAAAAGTCCTTTTTGATTCGGCATTGATTTCTAGAGTATGGTCGAAGTTGAGAGCATTTACAAGCCTATGGCTGCCAATTTGTGTGATTGATTGATTGAGTGAGTCCCTTTATCATTGTTATACACTTGTGAGGGAGTTAAACACATCGTTGAGTGCACATCCATGCTTGATCTTGGTGTTTCTCATTATTGTTGCATGAATACGATAAAAGGAATTGAGTGAGTATACGGGTGATTGACTTTTGAAGCTTGAATTCATTAGCTTGCATGATTGATTTTTCCTACTCATTCCTAACAATTTCACTTGACTTATTATTTCATTGCTTGGGGACAAGCAATATGGTAAGTTTGGGGGGGTTGATTAGGCGTGAAATTGTCATGATTCGTAGCTAGAAACGCCCTAGTTTTGGTCGAGTTTATAGAGTATTTAGAGTCAATTGAGCGTTATTTCTATACATTGATAAATTTGTCTTTTTGATGCTCATAGGTGAATAGAGGACGAAAAACGGAGTTCGTAGGACTTTGAATCGACTCAAACGGATGCCCGGATGAGAAGATATTGAAGAAATACGATTGGTATTAGTGTGGACGAGGAAAAGTATCATTTGGAAGGATTAGAGATTACTCGAGCGCCACCGCTCGAGCGCCTTACTCGAGCGCGCAAACGTACAGAACAATTCTTGCGCTCGAGCAGCTCGAGCGCCACCGCTCGAGCGCCCAAAACATACAGAGTCATTTCAGCGCTCGAGCAGCTCGAGCGCGACCGCTCGAGCGAATGCATCATTCGAGCTACACTGCTCGAGCGGGACCGCTCGAGCGTTTTGCTCGAGCGCCCATATACTTTTGCCTCCGGATGCGTATTTTCGGCCCATTAACTCCCGTTTCGACCCGGTGCCTATATATACCTCTTCCAAACACGTTTTGAAGAATCCCCAACTTTTAGAAATACTTTAGACTTAGTTTTTGAAGAGGAGAAGAACGAGCAAGCTTTATTTTACGTTTTGTTGAGGTTTTTCATACGAATTCTAGTTTCTTTTCAATTCTTAGTTTCTTTTCATTAGTTCGTTACTTTGAACACGTTTAAATTTCGTTTTTATCAATTCAATTTCAGTTCTTCGTATTTATTTTCTTTTAAAACCCTAGTTCATGTTTCTTATTTTCTTCGTTCAATTCATTATGTTTTTGTTCGTTGTTTCTTCTATTGCTTTTATTTTTGTTATAACCATGTCCGGCTAAAACCCTTGCATGCTTGGGTTAGGATGAACTCGTAGAAGTAGGATGTGGGTACGTAATTAAGGTAATTGGTGACGTTAGTTTTAATTCTCTTAATTAATGAATTCATATAATTAATCTTAACTCTACCTTTAAATTTCGTACGAAAGTGTTAGAGAGAGGACGACCGCATCACTCAATAACAATTAGTAGTCTTAACGAGAAGGTTTAGTAAAGGTTAATTCATCTACCGGTTTAGCGAAGGAGGACGACCGCATCACCTTAGTTAAATTAGGGTCTCATTAATTAAGCGCTATCTATTAACTTGTTAGTGGATTAGTGAAGTCGATTGCTAGGATAAAGTATTAGGGTGAGAAATCTTGAGCTTTCATTCTACGATCTTTTACTTAGGTTAATTCTTGTTTGTCACGATTACTTTGATTATGTACCTGCTCCGTTAGTATACGTAGGGATTCCTATCCTAAGCATCACCATCTCTCATTAGAAAACAACCCGTAGTTAATTCGTTCTTTTTCATTCTTTAGTTTACTTAGTTTAATTCAGTCTTTTAATTAATCTTTCAAAAACCCCAAAAAACATTACACTCATATTAACTACGACGCGTAGATCTTCAGGGATCTATTCGCATACATACCATCCCTTGGGTTCGATAATACTTGGTCCCTATACTTGCCCATACTACAGTGAACCCGTTCTCTTGCGGGGTAGCTACTAGTAGAAGCTAGTGTAGTTCGCTTCAAGTCAATAAGCCCATAAGATAGTTTCCTAAATTTGTAACCCCAAAAAGACAGTGTCCTAATTTTGCAAACACTCATAAAATAATGTCCTAAAAATATAATTTTTTCATGCGTATATGAGTTAATTTTGTGATAAATTATAAGGTATAACTTATTGTATACATATCAATTCGTAGTTAAGACAATATTGATGATAGATTAGAAACGTAGTTAATCTCATTGTGGTATTACAAATTACAATCACGAAATATTACTATTGAGAGTATGTTTTAGAATTAAATTGTTTCATATGTGAATCACTTTATAATTATTTTTAGATACACTTCACTTTAACCAATTAATATTCTTTAAATAAACAATTAATACTCTTCGTTACGATTAACTAGATTGGTTGTAAGGGAAAATTTGTTATTTTAGGAGACTATCTTATTAGTGATTGTAAAACTAGGACACTATCTTTACGAGCTTGCAAAATTGAGACATATCTTTACGAACTTTTAAAATTATGACATTATCTTTTAATTTTTGTCAATTTATGCCAAATTTTATGAAATTAGTTCAAATCCCCTATTATACTAATAGGGAGTTCAACAATCTGATGTGTCATCTTGATATTCATTTGGATGATGTGTCGTTTTCTCATGAAGTGTGAATTTTTTTTAGATGATTTGTTATTATCCTAATAGTTTGTGTTATATATGTGGCATCCATGTGGCATTTTAATGTTAAGTTCAATTTAGAAAAAAAAAAAACTGTAATAACAAAGATTTGAACCTTGCACCATAACTTTTATGTTACTTACCACTAAGCCAATTAGTTAATCTTTGAATAGTTTGAACAATTATTTAACTTAACTCTATAAATATATTAACTTATGGATCTCAAATTTGTGAACGTTTCAAACAAAAGAATTAAATATAATTATTATATTGATGAACTGATTACTGAAACTTTAACAAATCTAATTATGCGAATTTAATATTTAATTAACTTATTCATTCTGTATAAAAAAAAAAATTATTTAATGTATTTTATTTTATCCTTTTAACAGACATTAATTAGTTATGACTTATGCATACACAATTCAAAAAAAATTATCCCATACCGTATTTTCATCGATATAAATAATTAACAATATTCTATAAAAATACATTACTTATTTAGTTGTTTTATTCTTATTATATTTTAGGAAATCATATATTTATGATTCCAAATTTCCAATTGTCATTAATTAAATTAAACTATATAATTATACATGATTATATATATATACTAGAGTGTACCCACGCAAATTTTGTGTACTGAAAAAATATATTATATTTATTTTCTGTAGACATTTAATATAAGAGTATTTTTGTTTTAAAAAATTTGAGGTATATACAATAAATTATGGGGTTTGTTTGGCTGTGGCCCGTGCCCTTCACTAAACCCTATAGGTATATCCTACAAAATAAATAATTAAAAAAAATCAAAATTCACATAAATTAATAACAATTATGGAATAACATTACTTAGAATAATAATTTAATAATAATCAATTTTCATTTCAATATTGAATAATTTATAAATTAATCAACATTATTAGTTATTGGGAGTATACGGTAAGAAATTAATTTATATAAAAAACAATACAAAATTTGAAATAAACTTTAACGTTACAAATACATGTTCATCGATCAAAATGAGTTCCAAGTAGAACTTGTCTCTAGTAAAATCATTAAAAAAAAATATTGTCCAACTTTTTCAATCTTAATTTTAACGGTCAATTTTTGGCTCTCACTCTTAGAAATCAGAGAAAATTGAGGTGTCATACTCTTGAAATATAAAATGAGATTTAAATTACAACAATTAAATCATCATAATTATTCAGATAAAAGTATATGATATAGTTAAATATATTATTTTTGCACATGGAGAATATTTAAACTGAACGATGTAGAGCATAAATCAACAATCATTATTACATTCATATTGATATTGATATTTAAATCTAATCAAATTGTGAGCACTTAAAATGATGAATTTAATTATAAAATAAATATACTAATAACAATAGATATATAACTAACCAACAATTGATGGGAGAAATCTCAGCAAAAGAGTGGAACAAATGAAACTTTGATGTGAAAAAATAAAATACAATATGCTCCTATTTATAATAAAAAAATTACATGCAATATTATATCTTATCCATAATAAGAATATATCACATAAGAATATTCTTTGGAATATGTAACTATATACATTTTATTTTAGGAGAAAATAATCGAACATTATATTATACTATATATACTAACTCAAACTTAGAAATGATAAATTTAGATTCATTCAATAAGTAGATCATATTTAATTACATTAAGGTTTGGAAAAAATATGATTTATAATAAATTCTAAAAATAACTAAATAAGAAAATGGAAAAAATATCTATTTGCATTAATTATGCAGATATAAATTAATGGTTTAGATTTAATGATATAGAACGAAGGGTCGAGATTAAAAGTTTAACCAACTTTTAATGAGAGCGCAATATTTCAAAATGGAGAGATTTGAGACATGCCACATTAGTCTAAGAATAAGGTGGTGTTGACACATCATCTTGGAGAGGTTTGAAAATATATTATTATAAGATATATATATATATTATTTTGATATATATATATTATAATTATATAATTATTTGATGGAAAAATTAATATATACTCCATATGTCCACCAAAAAGTGTGTCCCTTCCGTTTTTTACAATAATTTTATTTTCTTTATCATGCAATCATCACTTAATTACTTCACATGTCATTGACTTTATACTTACAAATAAAAATTTAACTCATAAATGGACCACACAACACAATACTCTAAAATAGACTTATTTTATCTACTTTATTTATATTTTTTTTAAACCTGACAAAATTAAAAGGACACACTTTTCGTGCACAAACTAAAATTAAAAGGACACGCTTTTCGTGCACAAACTAAGTATATATGTGTGTGTGATATTGTTGTAAAATTAAAATTAATGTAAATTCCGCATAATACGCGGGGCTTCATCTAGTAATGGTATAATTTGAGGATAAAAAATTGTATGACATGGTTCTATAGAGATATATTTTGTTTATCATATTATATGATCGGCGAGCTTACAAAATTACAACCAAATCATATTTTACATGTATTTCTCTGTGCTATCTACTAACTGAGTCTTTGTTCCGAAATGTGTGGCAATGCGCGCATGTTGAACACTAATTGTGCTTTCCAAATGTTAGATGAATTAGCAAATTATTCTCTTATTTACACTCCGTAATTATTTTTACACACCCTCAAAAGAAAATAAATCATACTCACAAGTTAATAAAATATTAAATTAATATTATTTTATCCAATTCCATATTTTTTTTTTTTTAAATGTAACATCTTTTACCATAAAAATAGTTCGAAAATGAGAGAGTATATGCCAAGGCCTTTCAAATATGTAGTTCGTATTTGTTGCATACTTGCATTTAGGACAAAACATAAAAAGCAATGCATGTACATTTTAGATTAACTATTCCACTTTTGGATGATTTGTGATATTATTAAAAATGAATAGGTCTTATATGAGATACAATGAGAATTGGTGTAATTAAGACATTAGTTCATTAGTACTTTGGTAGGGGGTGTTAATTTGTGTTGTCTCAGGTCATAAGACGGTCTCATATAAGTTTTTGCAATTAAAAATAAGAGTAAATTTTGTATTAGAATGATATAAAGAGGACATGTTGTATTAATACTTCAAAAGAAATAAGTGCTAATTTATATTAATTTATTACAGGAACGTTTGCTAAAAAAAATAAAGAAATAGGAGATAAAATACCAAAAACGAAATGGGGGATAAATACCTTGGTAACTTTGTCAAAGTTATATGGTCAAATCATAGGGTAAATTGCGTCAAATCCCCATGTAGTTTGAAATATCAGCATGAAACTTCCATGTGTTTTAAAAATTGCGTCAAACCTCCTTATGGTTTTATAAATATAGCATGAAACCTCGTTGTGGTTTATAAATATAGCATTAAGCCCCAAACTCTGTTAAGATTAACAGCAGTGTGCAATTCACGCACACTTCAAGCGAATTTTAGTAGTTTTTTTTAATTTTTTCTATTATATTGACACGATTATCCCTCCATTAACTAAATTAAATGCTCCTTCTATTATGAATTTTTTAAGTTTTAAGTTTAATTTTTTATTTTTTATAATCTTATGCTTTTATAAAGTTAATTTATTTAATAATTATTGTCTATAAAATATTATAAATAGAGAAGTGAAAATACTTGTAAAATATCCTCTTTATATCTATTTAAATATTAATATAGCATTTAGTAAATAGTTTGTAGTTAGAAATATTAAGAAAAATACAAATAAAAAATAAAAGAAATTGGAACCTATCCTGGACAGTGGACACTTCTCGTTCTAAAGAAAATCAGCAACAACAAATTTCATCTGGATCAAGTCTTTGTATGTTCACAATAAGCAAGTTTTTCAAGAAATTCACATATTTAAAAAAAAATTGTATAAATTTTAAAATATTACTTGGAGATAAACACTAATTTGCGTTTAGGTGTTTTATGAAAGAACGTCAACAAGTTAGAAGTATATAATAGGTCATACGAGTTAAAAATTAATGCTATTAATTTAAAAAAAAAAGAAAAAGGATCACGCACTATATTTATAAAACCACAAAGAGGTTTGACGTAATTTTTAAAGTAGGGAAGTTTCTTGCTGATTTTCCAAACCACAAAAGGGTTTAGCGCAATTTACCCAAATCATAGTCATTTAATCGATAGCCCAAATACGGGGCTCATATAAACATATTGGGCCTGGATTGTTTTGTAAATGCAAATCTAATCTACTTGTAATATAATACTCACCCGGGGTCATAAATGAATCAAAATAATTTGGTATTTATATTTAAAATTTGGTGCTCATATTCAAAATTTTATAATTTGAATTCGAGTATAATTTTTTTTATTCGATTAGTTATCAAATACAAATTCAAAACTTATAATATTCAATTCGATATTCGTAAATATTTAGTTAAATAATAATTATATAATAGTATTATATTTATTTATAAATTTAAGTCCATTATAAGTACTTCATCCGTCCACGAAATTTTTACCCGCTTTTCTTTTTGGTCCGTCCACCAAATTATTACTTATTCCTCTTTTGGAAATAAACTACACTCACAAATAAATAAATGAGTCCCAGAATACCCACCA
Organism: Ballota nigra; assembly: GCA_947034835.1. Classification (NCBI taxonomy): domain Eukaryota; kingdom Viridiplantae; phylum Streptophyta; class Magnoliopsida; order Lamiales; family Lamiaceae; genus Ballota; species Ballota nigra. The sequence continues at coordinate 45,221,898 of OX344721.1, forward strand.
CAATACTCTTACTTTATCTACTTTATCCACTTTTTCAATAACATACTAATTTTTATTAAAATTTGTGCCCAACAGTAAACGGGTAAAAATTTCGTGGACGGAGGAAGTATATTAGAATATTAATCCTTATGACTTTATTAAAAAAATGAGCTTTTAGGCGGCTCATAATTTATTTATAATTCTTATTTTGTAGCAAATTGAGCCTATACATATTATGTTGCAAACCACTTGAGTTGCAAACTTGATGGAAGATTTGATGCTCGTCACTTGTTTATTAAAGTTTTTTTTCATGAATTTAATACTTAACGTTTTTTTTTATTTAGGTACTTGATTATGTTATGAAACTTTTAAATTTATAGTATTTGTTTTGAACATGTTTGAGAAAAATTTGATTCGAATATTCGTTTCGTGTATTCGTATATTTTCTAATAATTCGATATGAGTTTCAAATCAAATATAAATCACATTTATTATTCGAAAAATATTCAATTCGAATTCGATATTCAAAATAATTTCACAAATATAATTTCAAAACAATTGGTATTCGATTCGATTCGTTTACAACCATACCTCCGTCCCTGAAAAATAGTCCTAGTTGTCTTAATAGGCCGTCCAAAAAAAATAATCATGTTGCCTAAAATGACTGCACTTTTCAACATACACGCATAATATTTTTTTAAATAATTTATTTTGTACTTGATATGACACAATATTCTTACTTTTACATATTATACTCCCTCCGTCCATGAAATATAGTCATGTTGCTTTATGCACAGTTATTAAGAAAGTTGATATAATATGTAAAAAGTAAGGGAGTGCTTGGTTGACAAACTCTTCAATGGTAATGAGAATGAAGATTATTTTCCATCTATGCCCCTAATAAAAATGATATGTTGGGAGAAGAATTGTTAGAATTGAGACTCCATTGCTAGTGTCATGCACCGATTTTGGAATAGAAGTGGACAAAAAATGGTTGTTGGTAGAGGAATAGGAGAGTGATTGAGGAGGATAATTGTAGGAAGAGAATAAATTAATCAAAATGGAGTAGTGATTACCTTATTTAAGAGAGGAGGTAGTGATTTTGTTCTCATTAACCATTATGATTACACTAATTTTCAATCCCATTCACATTGTCATTGAAGAGCTGCTAATCGAGCGCCCCCTAAGAATATTGTGTCACATCAAGTACAAAATAAATTATTTTAAAAATGTTATGTGTGTATGTTTAAAAATGTAGATAAAGTTTATTATTTCCATTTTTCGTGGACAGCCAAATAAAACAATCAAGACTTATATTCCATGGACGGAGGGAGTATCAACTTTCTTAATAACCGTGCAAAAATTAACATGACTATATTTTGGGAACGGAGGGAGTAGTTCCTTCGTCACACTAACTTCACACTTCTGCAATAATTTTCGCATTTAAAAAATAAAAATGTATTTAAATAAAATTCTTAAATATTTATTTTTTATTAATACTCACTTCGTCCCAAACTCAACTTCCCATTTACTGTTTACACGGTTATTAAGAAAAGAATTATTTATAGTATTTTAAGTGATTAAGTGATGATAAAGTGATAAAGTGGATGCTTTTGGTTATTAGTGTATGTAGAATATAATATTAAAAAGTATTGTTATTTTTTGCCAAAAGTAGATGTAGCAAATGAGTATGGAACGAACCTTTTTGACAATGTAGCAAACGAGTTTGAGACGGAGGGAGTAATTTTTAAAAAGTGTATCTTACAACTCACTCTGGATAGCGGCGCCGGCTAGGGTTTCACCAAACCGTACCTACTCCCTCCCTATAGTAAAAGCAGCGACAATGAGTGAAATGCTTGGATAAGTCGCGAATAATCAGAAAGGCGTGATACTCGGCTGTAGGGGAAGAAATGTCGACTCTAAATCCGTTTGATTTGCTTGGAGATGATGGTGCAGAGGATCCGCAGCTGATTGCCGCTCAGCACAAGGTTGAACCGAAGAAAGACGTGCCAGCAGTTGCCAGGCAGCAGAATAATAATACAAGGCCTCAATCTAAGCTCCCTACCAAGCCTCTTCCCCCAGCTCAGGCTGGTGAGTGCTTTTTATTCTTTTATTTGAAATAATAATGTCTTTGATGAATTACAATAATGGCATTGAATCTCCTTTCTGTTTCTTGGAAACTTTCGAGGTTTGTGTTTTCATGTGTGAATGCAGTCATTTTAGCGACGCAGTAGTGTATGTGTTTATGTATACCAGGCGAGCTGAAATTTAAAATGTTGGATTTATTCTAAATTGGAGGTACACCTTCTTGATATTGGAGACTGTTCAACTTTTTATGGCTTTTCTGTTTGCAATCATATTGTACCAGCATGACAGTTGTTCCTCTTATGCGTTGCTGGTGAACTAGAATAGGAAATACTTAATAAACAAAGTGCATTTGCTCGTTTTTCTATTTTTCCTTGTGTTGGTCGGTATTCTGGTTCACTATATATATGTACATTGAAAATCTTATTTTAGCTAGAACGGAGATAAAGTCTTACAAATATAGTGGCTGTGTGTAATGCTATTTTGAATGTACTATTAGTTCTATATGTTCTCATATGTATCACAAAAAAAAAAATCCCATTGTTCATTACAATGTCTCTTTTGACTTCAATAAGCAGGAATCAACATAATACGTTTGAACTTATTTTCTTATGGATCAATTATTTTGGGAGAGGGTTTCATTAAAATCTCAATTTCATATAATTTAATGATGAATCTTTGCTTGGCAGGAAGATAAAAACAGGACCCTAAAATTGAAGTAACTGAACCTTAAATTTTAAGGAGGTTTGAACAGCTGCATTGATCAGTGATTCATTCTTACACGAAATGACAAATCACACGTGTAATCTATACTTGTTCTTGTAGCTTTGCCGGTGATTCTCCTTTTGTTAACTTTTGATTTTTTTGTCTACAGTTACGTACATTGTTTAGGTGTTCAACACGTGTTTTTGGGGTCATACCATTCTTTTGGACATTATGTTATTGGTTTAGACGAGTCATACATTCCATTGCACGGTTGGACTGGATATGTCTGAAATAGTGTCTTAATTGTGTTAAGAGTGCACAAATTTTTTACTGATTTTGTTTCTTCTTGTTGTGGATGATTTATTAACATTTACGGTTGTTGATACCAAATGGTCGTAAATTAATCTTATAGTTTCCAACTAAGTGCAAATTCTCCTTGTGAAATTGATTTGATTCTTATCCACTGTTTTCATTTTCTATAACCACGCATTTCCTTTTCCATTTGAGCAGTTAGAGAATCAAAACCTGATTCTGCTCGAGGTGGCCGTGGCGGAGGGCGTGGTTATGCTCGTGATCATGGTGCTGGTGGTGGGTCCTACAGAAACTCGACCCATAATGAAAATTCTTACGGGAACAGGGAAATATCTGCTGGTCAAGGTGCATCAGACGAGGCTGATGCTGGAAAACCTTATGAAAGACGCAGTGGCTATGGTGGACCTCGTGGGTCTTCCCGCGGTGGTCGCCGAGGTGGTTTCAGCAATGGAGAAGTAGGAGAAGGTGATGGCGATCGTCCTCATAGGCCATTTGATCGACGTAGTGAAACTGGACAAGGGTACATATTATTTTTCAGCTTAGTTTCCATTTGGTAATTTCTGTCCGGTAGTGACCATATTTGCAATTAAATTTCTTTGCAGAAATGACATAAAACGAGAAGGAACCGGCCGAGCGAACTGGGGAACTCAGACTGACGAACTGGCTCAGTGAGTATATCCTTTGGCTATTAGACTCAGTTTCTATGTTGACATGTCTGTTCATATGTATGCTTGCATAGCATTAACTTTTCTGCTATGCTACAATTTTCCTAACTATCTTCTTTTCATAGTGTGGCTGAGGGACTTGTTGGTGAAGGTGAGAAAGGTCTGGATGCAGAGAAGCTTTCTGGTGAGGAGGATGCTGCAGTCGATGGACAGAAGGAAGCTGCAAAAAATGAAGTTGAAGAGAAGGAACCTGAGGACAAGGTAAATAACAATAGAGTATGTTGCTTCTTGTAGTTTGGTTGAATTCTTATCCGGACCAAGAATATTCTATCCTTTCCCATGTCAAATGAAAAACTTGTTGAATTTGTATCCAGAATAATGACTTAACTTCTTTTGCATATTACTCCATATTTAAGTGTTGATCGTTAAACCTGATAATTCATTCAGATGCCTTGTCATTTATATGCTTAGGTTGAGGGTCGTGCAACTAGCATGACTTTATCGCTGTGCTTAATATTTCAATTGCCTATTGCAGCTTAATATCATGTACAAGTTTATATTACTTATGTAAATTGACCTGTGACACCTGCTTTATTATTTAGTTGTTTCCTTTGCCATTCAATTTCACATGAAATTACCCTTGACTTGAATTTGTGAAATTACTGTTGCATCAAACTTTAGGAGATGACTCTGGAAGAGTACGAGAAGGTCCTGGAGGAGAAAAGGAAGGCTCTTCAGGGGCTTAAAACTGAGAGCAGGAAGGTTGATGTGAAGGAGTTTGAGACCATGCAACAACTTTCAAACAAAAAAACTAACGATGATATATTCATCAAACTGGTGACTCCACTTTCATTTCCTACTGATTGACCATGCTGTTATTTCTCTTCTCAAGTTTATTTTTCTACATAATAGTTAATATAGTAAACCATTTGTGTGTGTGTGTGTGTGTTTTATTTATTAACTCATTTTTTCATGTGTGCAGAGTTCTGATAAGGATAAAAAGGAGTTGGCTGAGAAAGAAGAAAGAACCAGAAAGGTACTTACACGAGGCTTGCTGTAGAATCTGCATTTACACTATGTTTTGTCACTTGCTAGTCTTTTGGTATGTGATCTTGAGATGTTTGTAGGAGATAAAAGTAATTACCGCAGTTTCAGAATCTGCATTCCTGAACTCACTTCTGCTAAAAATATAATTGAGTCATTCATGGGTCATCTTTAATTTAAAGGGTGTTTTTTTTGTTTTTTTTTACCTTTGGTCCTGGATGATTGGCAATTCAGTTCTGTAGAATGTAACATCATCATAATCATTATTTCACTGTTAATTGTCTATTATTTTGGAACGTTTCAGAGTGTGAGCATCAACGAATTCTTGAAGCCTGCTGATGGAGATAGGTACTACAGTCCTGGTGGCCGTGATCGTGGGCGTGGGCGTGGGCGTGGGCGTGGTGGTTTTAGAGGAGGTTACGGTGGTGGCAGTGAAATGAGAAACTTCCGGGCTCCTTCTATCGAAGATCCCAGCCAATTCCCTACCTTAGCCGCCTAATGAAATGTTTATTCATGTAGTATTTTCTCTGTTCGTATGGTATGTTCCATGTTTTCTTCAGTCCTTCAACAGTTAGGTTACTTGTACCATTTTTGCTCTACGATCCCAGAATCCAGATATTTTTTTAGTCAATTTTGTTTTGAATATGGGGAGTCAATTTTAGTCGAGTCTCTGTATTTCTGACGTTACTGCATATTACCCTCTAGTTAATTATTGGTAGGGGTGTGAAAATACATCTGTGCACACTAAAACTGTGCTCGACTTGAAAAAAAATTCAAAATGCCCAACGTCACTGAGGGCTCGTTTGTTTCGGGATTCACCCGAATAGGACTAGGATTTTTTCGGCTCCCGTCCCATTCTAGTTAGAGATGTAACATTCAATTTTCACATCTCATTCTTCATCCACACCTAGAGATGTTAAACGGGCTAGCCCTAACCCTATAGGGCCGGCCCTAACGGGCTTCGGGCTAAACGGGTTAGGGTCTTATCCGGTTCACTCTTAATGGGCCTTTAATAATTAAGACCTAACCCTAACCCTAGCGGGCTTCGGGCTAAACGGGCCACAAACGGATTATTCGAAAAAAAAAAAATTCAACACAAAATTTAAAATAGTGGCAATAAAATATTAATGAATTTAAATATTGTTCATAAATTAATTAAAATTATATAAAAACAATTCAACGTAATTATAAAAATTCAAACATCAATACTTAAAAAGTACAAAACACCAACACGTAATAGTTCAAACATCAATACAACTAATTTTCGATTTATTGCAGTATTATAATTACAAAAAATTCACCCAATCATACTTGTAATAATTCAGCTCACTACCATGCATATCATACCAAAAAAAAACAATTTAATCGGAATGATACTAATAAATTGAATCTCCAAGAAACAAAATAATATACAATATTAGCTGCAAATTAGCTAAAATATTCATCTAATTGGGCACTTGTGTATCTAAGTACAACTAGTACATGGATGGAAGAACCTAAAGAGTAACTAAAAATAAAATAACACTAGAATGGATGGATTAGATTTCTCGTACATCATTTTTTATTGAAGTTATGGCTAGATGATGAATTGACAAAATATGAGTATATATATATATATATATATATATATATATATATATATATATATATATATATATATATATATATAACCCGGGCTGGCGGGCTAGCCCTATTAGCCCGCGGGCTAATAGGGCCGGGCCAAAAAGGCCCTGATTTAAACGGGCCCCTTAAACCATAACCCTAACCCTGCAATTTTTAGGGTTAAACGGGCCGGTCCTATTAGCCCGGCCCGGATTAACATCTCTATCCACACCTATAAATACTAAGGGTGCAGAAGTCGGAAAATATTAGGTGGGCGTTTTTTGGCCGCCTAGAAATCCGCCTAGTGTTTTTTTTTTTTTTTTTTTAAAAACTGCCCAGATAGGACGATTTCTCCCAAAACTAATCCCAAGTCAAATACCCACCCTCAATCCCAATTACTTTTATGTGTGTAGAAGGTGAAAAGGTTGTACAGTTTCAAATCAATATTTTTAGTAAATCGCAACAATAATTTCTCTCAACTTCCCGATCTGTATTCTCCCCCGAAGATTTCCTCAATAACAATGGTGGCTTCCAAGGCTTTCTCTCTAGTCTCTATTGATGGTAGCATTGCTTTTTGACCTCGCCATTGCACAGTCGCCGTCAATCGCCGTCCCCCTCTGCGTCGATTAACTGGCCGATTCGCTCTCCATCAGAAAGCCCTAGTCCCCTGACAGTGTTGCGACGCCGCCGTCCTTGGTTCCTGCCTCCTCTAGCATCGCCGTAGTCCCTGGTTCCGCCGTCACAGTGAAAATTAGGGATCTAGGGTTTCCTTTCTTCTCCTAGATCCGAGCCGCCTAGCCCGAGTTGGCCGCCTAGGCGGCGACTAGGCAACGCCTGGACTCTTAAACGATTTTCTTGGACGATTTGCTCTAAATAGGGCCGTTCGGCAGCCGCTTAGCGCTTAGGCGGCCGCTTAGGCCACCTTTTGCAACACTGATAAATACCTATAAAACTTATCATTATTCACCTATTACTTTTCTCTCACTCAATCATTACTCACATATCAATTTTCTCTCACTCACACTCTTTTTCCTACTTTTCTCTTATATATCCTACTTTATTCTTACACATGATTTGACATAAAGTAAAATTTCACCCTACCAAAATCTCAAAACAAATACATTACTTTTATTATCATTAAAGATTTTACATCTTGTGGATGTAAAGTCATGACTTGACACACACACCTAAATCCCGAAAAAAACAAGCCCTGAGGTATTTGTGCACGACTTGAAAAAAAAAATTCAAAATTGACTCCAGTTGAACTTGAGCCCAACAATTTTAGGCTAACTAGGTTTACGAGTTTATTCGTGTTCTCATAATTTACTATTTTTTTCTCAATAATTATTTAAAAATATATTCTAATTATATATATATATATATATATATATATATATATATATATATATATATATATATATATATAATACCTATATAAATTTTAACATGCACTCAAATGCTTATTATGCACTTGAAATTTAAGCTCAATTTTAAATTTAATTTTGACTTTTTCAATTATAAATATATATTTAAAAAATATTGAGGTATTGTTGATTACTGTTCATAGTATTGTTGATTACTATTTTAGGTATTGTGTTGATAATTGTTCGTGATATTATCGATTATTGTTTTGAGTATTGTTGATTACTGATTGGGGTATTGTTGATTCAAAAAACACAATTCATGCCGAAGTGTGTGTTTTTCATACTTTTTGTCATGTGTATAACATGCACTTGATTGCACACTAAAACTACTCAAATATCTAATTAATGTTATGTAAGTTATTGAATTGACTTTGTGCATTTTGAATTGTTTCCCAGTTCAGCTCGAGTTCAAAAGAATTGAGCTTGATTAGCTCCGAATCGAGGTTCGACATTGAATTTCTAATTGAGTCGAGTTCAAATTTTGACATTACTTGGTTGATTTGGAAAAAAAAATCCATCATTGTGATGGTTTTTATCAATTTTAACTTTTTTTCTTTACAATTTGATACACCATCTTTTAAATTTTTTTGCAATTTGATACACCATCTTTTAAAATTTTGTAATTCAATACAAATGACAAATTTTTTAGCAACAATTAAATAATTTGACTATCGAATATGCCATATAAAGTCCATGAGCATGCTATAAAACATAATAGAATTCTTTAAATAAAAATAACATCTTCAAAAAAATGTTTATAACTTTACAAGCATAATTTTTTTATATTTAAAGTCTTTATTCAAATAAAAGAAACTATTTTTATTTTTTAGTTGGTCTTTTGTGAAACTTTCTCAAAGTATGAAACTGATATCATTTCATGCATTCACTTATAGTATAATATATAGGCAAATTATTATGTGAATGATACTCGGTAACTATTACCTTGAACAACAATTTACTAATGTTGAAACAACTAATACCTTTGGTAATAATAATTAATGTCACTTCAACTAATGCATTTGATGAAAACAACCAATACCTTTTGGAGTTGATATCTTTAGTGCAATCCACTTATATCTTTAGTATAATTTACTATTACTCTTTAAACAAGATTCATTGTGAAAATCGTTCACATAATACTTTCTCTAATATTTTATATCGTGGTTTCATTTTATAAGTTTAATAACATCAGTGAATTGATCAGGCGTGAAATTGTTATGTTTTGGTGCCCAATTTGCCCATGTTTTGATTGTTTTTGACGAGTGTTTGGAGTTAATCGAGTATCATTTCTATAAACTGATGAATTTGTCTCTTTGGTTTCATAGGTGGATAGAGGGTGAAAATAGGAGTTCGTAGGACTTTGAATCGGCCAAAACGGACTCCCGGTTGAGGAGATATGAAAATTTTACGAACATGTGTACAACTACCGAAAAGTACTCGAGCAGAGTCACTCGAGTAGTCAATACTCGAGCTGCAACAGGTCGAGTAGTCACTAATCGACCTATACTCGAGCAAATGCGTATTTTGGCCCAAAAATGCCCAAATTCGATCACAATCCTATTTATACCTTTTTCCAAGCATATCAACACATACCAACACATATTTTGAGCGAGTAGAAAGCTTGGGAAAGAGATTGGAAGAGTTTTATACGTTGTAATCGAGGTTTTAATTTACGAATTTTTAGTTTTAGTATTTCTTTTGAACGTATTAGATTAATTCTTTCTTTCTTTACTCTTTGAGACGATAAACCCTAGTTTTTCAGATTTATATAGATTTCTTTAGAGACTTTAATTTGTTCTTTTGTTTATGTTCTTGATTTCTTTCGTTAATTTAATTATGCATATGATTATTGTTCTTGTGATTGCTTTTATTATTCAAACCACCATGTTATGCTAGAACCCTTGCATGCTTGGGGTAGGATGAACTCGTAGAAGTAGGACGTTGGTACGTAATTAGGATAACTCGTGATGTTTAGTTTTAATTCTCTTAATTAATGAACGCTTAAAATAAATTCCAGAATTATCCTTGAATTAAGTACAAATATTGTTAGAGAGAGGACGGCCGTATCACTCTTTAATAACGAATAGGCTTAATGAGAGAGTTTAGAAGGAGTTTATTCATATCTACCGGTTTATCTAGGGAGGACGACCGCATCACCTTAGTTAAATTAGGGTATCATTAATTAAGCACAATCCATATAACTTGTTTAGTGGGTAGTGAAGTAGGTTGATAGGACAAAATATTAGGATTAATTCTTGAGCTTTTAGTCTTTCAATCTGGTGCTAGATTAGAGAAGTTGATTGTCTAGTTTTAGTACACTTAGAATTAATACTTGCACATCACGGTTATTTTAGTTATCGTACTAGCTCCGTTAGTATACGTAGGGATTCCTATCCTGAGCATCACCATCTCATATTTGCAAACAACACTTAGTTAATTAGTTTCATTCATTCTTTATTTTAATTTAGATTAGAATTAATTTCTTAAAAAACCAAAAACATACACTCATATTAACTACGACGCGTAGATCTTCAGGGATCTATTCACATACATTCCTTCCCTTGGATTCGATAATACTTGGTCCCTATACTTGCCCATACTACTGTAATCTCATTCTCTTGTGGGGTAACTTCTAGTAAAAGCTAGTAAAGTTCGGTTCAAGTCATGAATACACGTAATGATATAAATTTTATACTATGAAACTTGTTTATAGGAGTTTTTGTGTTTACCTTTTGGCATTTATGTGGAAATCTATGAGGCATTTTCGGCATCCACGTCATTTAATTGTTGTCGCAAAGAAAATAATGTATTGAATTGCAAATTTTTTTAAAAAATAACATACTAAATTGCAAAGAAAAAAAATAGTATGTTGTACTTGATAAAAATCATAAAGGTGGTGATTTTTTTTTTATCTAAATGCTCATATATAATTTTAATGATTGTGATTAGATTTAATAATTTCATTTATCTTACATAATATATTTTAAAATACGATTTAATATTTGTTCCTGAGTCACTTTCCTGTAAAATTTATTCATAATAACTAATACAATTACATGTATTCATTGATACCACATCATTCTATATTGCAATTTTAATTTATGAATTTAATATCAGTGAGTATATGTAATAATATTAATTTCACATTATGAATAGGGTTCATATAAGAGAATGCGTTTGTCTTTCGAATCATGTAAAATTCTCCAAAAAAAAAGTAAATATATAGAGAATGCGTCAATCTCCTGTGCATTAACTGTACCGTACAACATATGAATTAAACGTGCAGACAAACTTATATATTGAAACATCTAACCTAGTATAACTTAAATGTGTCGGTAAAATTTAACTGAAAATATGAAATAAAACATGCAAATTAATGTAATTAAAACGTGATGAGTGCACAAATTTTATGAGACTTGGTGATGGAGAATTATTCAATGTTCCAGAAATTTTCTTATAATCACTGTACAAAAAAAAAATCCATTTCATAAATGTAGCATGTTAGTATAAATAAGAGAATTTATGTTATTTATTAGAAACACAAAACAAAAAGTAGGAATGCAGGGTAATCACATAATGATAACTAAGGCTGGTAACTACTCCCTCCGTCCATGAAAATTAGATTTGCTACTTTTTATCACGATTATTAAGAAAGTTAATATAATATATAAAAAGTAAGAATATTGTGTTAAATTAAGTACAAAATAAATTATTTTTAAAATGTTATGTATGTATGTCGAAGAATTTAGATAAAATTTATTATTTCTATTTTATAAAATATGACTATTTTTTGTGGACGTTTAAATAAAGCAACCAAAACATTTTTTTTTTTTACGGAAGGAGTAATATTAATTAAACTGCAATTAAATTTTAGCAATTAGCATTATAAAAAGCATATACCATATCTTATCATAACCTTTATATAGTCAAACCCCTCCTTGCCTATGTGGCATGGCTTGGATGCCTTCTTTTCAAGAATGACTCTCTCTCATTCGATCATTTATTGCAAAATGATCTCGTCCTCTCATTTTTTTCCAATTCGATCGTGTTCGTCCATTAATCATAGATATTATCTATAAAATCTGGTTTCCTATTCTCATTTTCTCATTCATTCATCGTTGATTTTGTAGTTCTTTTTATAGGTACATTGGATTCTCGATTCTCTCTGCTTATCTAATGTTCGCCGTCTTCTTGCCCTATGATGGGAGAAATCGTCATTTTGCAGTTGAAGTTGGAACCCTCCTATTAGTGTAGAATAGTTTGTTAGGATTCTTTTTTTTTTCTTTTTGTCCGATATTTTGCACTTCGGTTCATCTATTTGTGGATTTTCGTATGTAGATGGAAATCCTTATTTCGCAATGTCGTTCTTAAATGTTCGATGAATTAATTCACTCTCATGTAATATTAGTGTACGAAAGTTTGTTAGGGTTTGCTATTTTTTTTCTACTTTGGTCCTACATTTCGGATTTGAATCATCCATTTGTGATTTTTTTTAATTGTAGATGTAATTTTTATCCATGGAATATGAATAAAAAAAATTATTTGAATTGTGTACTGTCTTCATATTAAATTTCCTTTTTTTTTTATCCTTTAATCTTTAAACAACGTTAGTTTGACATGTTAATCACAATTTCACTGTCATCGTGTAAATTTCAAATAGTTTGCTTTCGCAAGCTTCGAATGAGGCGGCCATCCTCCATGGACACTGTCGGTTTGCATCTTGGATGTACCGTAATTAAGAAAAAAATATTTCCAATCTAACGTTTCTTATTTTTCCTAATATATGGTTGATCTTTTATGGTATGAACCTTTCAAATCTAACATATCTTATTTTCCCTAATTTAATGTTTGACTCGGTACTATTTGTTCTTATTCAGAATTGCATTTAGAATTGATGTCTAGAATCCTTTCATATTATATCCTTTGATATTTATCCTAAGATTTCTTTTTTAATTATTCACCCTTTAATTTTACACATTATTTCCTTTAACCTTGATCAAGATTGAAGAGATTTTTAATTGATCCGGTATTTTTTTTTCTCAATATTCAAACCTTCCACAATTAAAAATTCTTTTAAAATTTCCGAAAATAATATTCCTTAATCTAGCCATTGTTATAATTTATCAATCATTGACCCGGTTTTTTTTCAATCAATATCCAAACCTTCCACAGTTAATTGTTTTTTTAATTTTTTGAAAATAATATCCACTGATTCAATTGTGGTTTTATTTTAGGAAACATTGACCTGGTTTATTTCAATCAACGTTCACATCTTGAGTGATTTGTATCTTCTTATTTATTGTTAGTGTATCTTTATTTGGAACCTTTGAATTTCTATTTATCTAGCGTGCCGTCGGTTTCTTTACAAAATCGTCCGTTTTTTTTTTTGGTATATTGTTTAAGTTGACTATTATATCCTTTAATAAAAACATTTATTTTTTCTAGGATTGATATTTTGGATGTGTATCTATTAGCAAATAGGAATATTTTGTGAATGGAGGTTGCAATATATTCGGCTTTATTTGTGTTCGATATCAAAATATATGTTCCAATATTCAATGAATTTATTGAAATAAAACGTATATTTTTTTCCTAAATTTCCTGTTATTGCGGTTAACGTGTGTGCGTTTGTTTTAGGGTTAGTTAATTTTTTTTCTCCCAAATATTAACTAATTTTTTTAGCACCTAATTGAAATATACGGAGGAATTTATATTACAAAATTATTTTTTATGATATATGTAATTTAATTTTTGTAGGTGAGTACCATCGTGAATACACGTTAAGTGAATATTTATGTAATAGTAAATGTGATCACAAACCATAATTATTTCTTTATCATAAGTATCTAATTAAAAGATATTCTTTAAAAAAAGATATGATTATGCAAATCACAAAATCACATAATGTACTAATTTACTTTTAAGAGATTTACACATATTAGAGAACACAAAATGTTTTACCTTCCATAAATATATTATGCCTTCTAAACGCAATAAAAGATTGGAGAGATTATTGAAAAAATAAAGAAAGTACTAATAAATTATGACAAAATAATAGAATTAGATAAAATTGTATACAAATTAAGAATCATATATGAGTTCTTACCCTTTATAATTTATTTATTTTAAGCAAGAGCTATATTTCAAGAAATGAATATATTTGACTTGACTTTAGGTAGTTTTGGGTTTAGGCAAAAATATAATGTTTAGTCAGAAGTTAATATTATTCACGTGCTAATTTTTCCATTATTTCCAAATCAATGGTTTACCAGAATAAATTTCTTCATGGGCTAAATTTTCCATTATTGCCAATTTGCCAAGATTGAATGGACGTATGATAAATAATCCAGAAACTTCACGTGCTAATTATTTATAGTCTTTATTCAGTTGATAAATATTCATTATTTTCAAAATAATTGTTGAGTTAAGTCTAATTTAAAGGAGGTGCGGTTTCCACTCGCACACTATTACGAAATAAACCTTGTCCATATATAATATCCTAATTAAATATTGTTGTTATCAAATAAACCATGTTCATAGTCAATATTCTAATTAATGTGAATCAATTTTATTCAGTCTTATTTTTTTTTTTTCTCAATCTTACTTTTCTTAAATATATTGGTTATAAGCGAGAATTTATTATTTTAGGACACTACCTTATGAGTGTATATAAAATTAGGACACTGTCTTTATGAGCTTGCAAATTTGAGGCAATATCTTTACAAACTTACAAAATTGAGGCAATATCTTTACGAACTTGCAAAATTAGGAGAAAATTAGAGATATTTATTAAGGCACATTTATTCGTGCAAGAGTTGTGGAGGACTCTTCAATTTGAAATACATTACAAATTTCCACCAGTTATGAGATTTAATTTTCATCTTTCTAATAAGCAAAGTGTTGTTTTCAATGACGATGAATATATTGGTGACTTACTCCAAAGACCTGACGCACAAAAATCAATGTTTTAGCATAGATGGAACGTAACAAAATTGATGTTGAGGCCAAGAATCTCACATACATTGAGTTTCCTTTAAAATATGTTTGGGATAAAAATAAATACACTTGGGAGAGGAGAAGCAAAAATAGGACTGCGTTGAGAAGGTTGTATAACGTTCGACCCGGTGTTGATAAATAGTTTTACTTGAAAATAAAACAAATTGTGTCTTGACTCGGAAGGAAAACCATCTAAGTATACAACAAATATTGTTTACAAGTAGGTTTTTAGGTATTAATTTATAATTATTATATTGATGTTGAATGTTGATTTAAAATAAATATATTTTTATCAGTTTAATACATTTGTAAAAAAAAAAAAATTATACATAATGTTAAGAAAAAAATTGCTAAAATTTTTGTTATGATGAATTAAAACACTTATAAGATAATGTCCTAAAAAATAATTGTTTCTTCTGTATATAAGTTAATTAAGTGATAAATTATAAGTATGACTTATTGTATACGTATCAATTCGTGTTCAGAAAATATTGGTAATAGATTAGAAACATAAATAACCTCATTGTGGTATTACATATTCTAATTATAAAATATTACTATTAAAAATATGTTTTACAATTAAATTGTTTCATATATGAACCACTTTAAAATTATTTTTAGATACACTTTACTTTAACCAATTAATGTTCTTTGAATAAACAATGAATACTCTTCGTGACCTTTAACTAAGGGGGCGCTTGGTTAGCAACTCTTCAATGATAATGGGAATGAGATTAAAAATTAGTGTAATTATGATGATTAATGAGAACAAAATCACCACCTACTCTCTTAACTAAGGTAATCACTACTCCATTTTGATTACCATATTCACTTCCTCCAATCATCCTCCTCAATCGCTCCCCCATTCCTCCACCAACAATCATTTGTTGTCCACTACTATTCCAAAATTGGGGCATGACACTAGCAATAGAGTCACAATTGTAACAAGTCTTCCCCCAACATATCATTTTTATTATGAGGGCATAGATGAAAAATAATTTTCATTCAAATTACCATTGAGGAGTTGCTAACCAAGTGCCTCCTAAATTGGTTATAAAGGAAAATTGTTAGTTTAGGATACTACCTTATGAGTGTTTGTAAAATTAGAACACTGTCTTGACGGGCTTGCAAAATTGAGACAGTATCTTTACGACCTTGCAAAAAAAAAAAAAGGCCAATTAGGCCAAAGTTTAATTTTGGTCAATTTAGGCTAAATTGTATAAAATACGACCAAATGGGCATATCGTTATTGGGCTTTATTTGACCCACTTTTTATAAAATTTGGCCTAAATTTGCCCAGCATAAAAAATAGTGTCCTTATTTTACAAGATTGTAGAGATAGTGTTCTAATTTTTTAAGTCCATAGAGATAGTTTCCTAAATTTGTAAGCCCGAAAAGATGGTGTCTTAATTTTTCAACTACCCATAAGTTAATGTCCTTAAAAATTTAATTTTTCTTGCGTGCATGAGTTAATTTAGTGATAAACTATAAGGTATGACTTATTGTATACATATCAATTTGTATTTCAGACAACGTTGGTGATATATTAGAAACATAATTAACCTCAATGTGGTATTACATATTTTAATCATCAAATATTAATATTGAGAGTATGTTTTTTAGAATTAAATTGTTTTATATATGAACCAATTTATAATTATTTTTAGATATATTTTACTTTAACCAATTAATGTTCTTTATAGAAACAATTAATACTCTTTGTTACCGTTAACTAAATTGGTTATAAGAGAAAATTTGTTATCTTAGGATACTATCTTATTAGTGTTTGTAAAATTATCTTTACTGGCTTGCAAAATTGAGAAAAATATATTTACGAACTTGTAAAATTAGGATCTTTACAAACTTTCAAACTAGGACACTGTTTTTAAATTTTGGCTAATTTAGTCCAACTTTTATAAAATACGGCCAACTGAGCATATCATAACCGGGCTTGATTTGACCCATATTTTTTTTTTTATAAAATTTGACCTAAATTTCATTTAATCGAAAGATGTTGTTGTAAATAACAACTTCAACAATTACGTAGATAGTTAACTTGAAGATAGTTTTCACAGTTAAAAAGTTTAATAAAAAAAAAAATGAATGGTACTATAATGTCTCATAGATTAATTAATTATTGTTTGATTCTACAAGGAAACAACAACTAGAGATCGACTCAACTCTCGCAACTTTTCTCTACGGTTTTCATAAGAATTTAATTTTTGAAAAAGTTCCACACTTTTCTTAATTAAAATTGACCAAATATTTTTGGTTTCTCGATCTTGCTTTTCTTAATTATATTGGTTATAAAGGAAAATTTATTATTTTAGGAGACTACCTTATGAGTGTTTGTACAATTAAAATATTAGCTTTACGGGCATGCAAATTGAGACAATTTATTTATGAACTTGCAAAATGGTTCATTATTGAACTATTTTCACTTTATACTTTGTCTACTGTTGAAACATGTTTTTATTTTTTAAACATTTTTTTATGCGTAAGTTATTATTGAATTGTACGTAATATATTAGTTGTACATGTTTGTAATTGTTTTCAAATATGTTAGTTGTTTAAAGGTAGTTCGACTTATAAGTAATATGTACTACTATTAAATGTATTGTTAACAATACTAATAAGTAATGTATTGTGTGAATAGTACTCACGACAAATAAAACCAATGTATTATTTTTTATTAATGCGGTTTAGCTAAACTATTAATAATTTTTGTTGAGATAAATAATATCAGTGAAATTGATGAATTTAGTGAAAATAATTAATACACTTCAAACAAAAAAATAGATGATAATTTATTAACATAAAATTTTAGCAATATAATTATATTCCATCTTTCTTTATAAATTATGTATACATTACGTATAGTATGTGGGAAGGTGTATTTCTACATGTAATATCTACAAAATCTACAAAATATTGATACAGTAATTAATATAACAAAAGTGGACAATGTAAAATTACACTAATCACATTTCATAGAAGTACTCTAAAATTTAATTTGAGTGAGTATAGAAATTTAATTAGTCAACAATGTAATTCCATAAATTATCGACTCATATTTATGAAGTATATGCATAATTAGGGATTTTTTTTTTTTTACGTCCGTAACTAAGGGGTGTTTGTGTTTTAAGTACATGCATAATTAGGGGAAAATGTTTCTTTAGTCGTGTTATTTTAAGTATATGCATAACATGTTCCCATTTTATTGTGTTTTGCAATGACTATTAATAAAAGTCAAGATCAATCACTTCCAACCATTGGTTTATACCTCTCAAAGCCAGTTTTCACTCATAGTCAATTGTATGTTGCAGCATCAAGGGTAAGGAGTAGAAATTGATTGAAATTTTTGTATCTTGATTTTGAAGAAAAACTATCGAAGTATGCAACAAATATTATTTACGGAGAAAGTTTTTAGGAATTTGTGATTATTGTATTGGTGTTTAGTGTTTGTTTTATTGAAGTAAATATACGTTTATTAATTTAATGCATTTTTCACGAATAAATAATTGATAATTAGATAATCAAATGAATAAAAATATATTTATATGATGTTCTTAAAAAAATACTAACAAATTTTCTTGAAACCCGCGATTATTGAGGCTGAGATAATCTCCGAGAAAAATATTGGAAATAAGATTTTCATCCCAAGAATGACTTTGAGCAATTATGACGCAATAATGCCTGTAAAATTTACGAGAAGGCAATTTCCTATATTATTGTGTTTTGCTATGACTATTAATAAAAGTCAGGGTCAATCTCTTTCGACCGTTGGACTATACCTGCCAAAGCCAGTTTTCACACACGGTCAATTAAAAGTTACAGTATCCAGGGTTAAGAGTAAAAGTGATCTGGAAATTCTTTATCTTGACTCCGAAGGGAAGCCTTCAAAATACACAACGTTGTTTATATGGAGATTTTTAGAAATTTGTGATTATTATG
Organism: Ballota nigra; assembly: GCA_947034835.1. Classification (NCBI taxonomy): domain Eukaryota; kingdom Viridiplantae; phylum Streptophyta; class Magnoliopsida; order Lamiales; family Lamiaceae; genus Ballota; species Ballota nigra. Next base: position 45,240,664 of record OX344721.1, read on the forward strand.
TTGGATTTGAACGCCTGTTTTTAATAAAATAATTATATTTTTTATTTATAAATTGTGCATATGTCGCGTATAATTAAGTGGGTGTATTTTATACTTTTATTTGTTAAAAGATGTATTTTCCCATAACTTATTAAAATCTTTGATTTTGGTCCCAACTATTTTGATTAATCATTTTTCTTTTTAGGTTTTCTAGCTTTTGTCCAATTGTTATCCCATTTTTTTCTTAGAAATATATAGATGATGCTCTTTGTTTTTCTATCGTGCGATTATGTTATTTTTCTTGCAAATCTCTGTATATATTTAAGCATGGTTGATCATCTTTTTTATTTTATTTGGGTCTGATTCTCAAATATTTTTCCAGAATTTTGGTGTCATACAATCTAATGTATTTTTATTGTCAAAAGAGTTGATATTTATTTGTATAATTCTTATAAGTTGCGTTGCTGAAATTGGATACTATGGTACAATACGTGTTGAGCTATTTGATAGATCTCAGGATTGCCAACAAAGTTATTGGTCCGTCCTCCCATTCGGACCGTTTTAATAGACACAACTGCTCCATTGTGTTTGTTTTCTAGCGTCCTCAATTATGAAAGTTTTATTCAATAATTATCTTCGCGTTTAATATGCTTGATTTTTTTTATTAGATTACGTAATAGTCTGTAGGTTATCACGATCATTTTTTATTTGCACTCATCCATATAATTGGCGTTTATATTCAAAGTTCTATTTCTTTTTTTATTTGCAGATTTTTTTATTGTTTTTTCGTTTTGATTACGGTTGTTTGTCATACTTTGAATGGAGTTAGTTGTTTTCTCTGTAGAGAATTAGTTATTTGCCACTATACTTTTCCGCTACAGTTTTGAAAATAATATTTATTAATGTGTTGGTTATGTATGTATATTGGCTATTTCTTACCATGATCGAGAAAGTAAGAATCATAAATAATTATTTATTTTGTTTATGTTGTGCAGTCTTACAATTATTAAATTATTGTGGCAGTACGAATCTTACAATTAATCTTAATCGAGTGTAAATAAATTAAATGCAAAATTAGAAGATAGTATAATTATTTTATCCAGACACCCAAAAGATGTATCCAGGATACAATGAGTTCATTCCTATAAAATATAATATTGGGACAATTGATGCTAACAAGATGTAACATCTACAATTTTGATAGAGTGCAGTTCATCAAGATATTTAATTCTTCGATATGCAGCATCGTTCACGACCTCTTCGGCGAAATCTAGACAGTAGCTGTGAATGCCACAAATAGTATACGCTCCATAGAGGTAGACATCCGATTGAAAAATGGGAACACTATTGGTAGTTATATCGAACGTTTCATATGCAACACATAGATAACCCAGCTTCACGGCCAGATCGTGAAGAATCGCCCTAAAGTCAACCACGAAAACACTATGAACCGTGTCCAAAAGGAAAAATTAGGAGCAGTGAATTGAGATTCGATTTCAGTGTAGAATGAGAAACAATATGCATCGAAGGCTTATATGCATATAATTAGGGGGACATATCACCCTTTTTTTTCAATTCAGAATCACAGAATAATTATAAATATTAATATGTTTAATGCATGATATTTGATTTTTATTAGAATTTTACTTCTTTCATGAAATAGCACTTGTGTTTTGTAAGGTTCTTTCAATTATGAAACATGACATTACACGATAGTATGATAATTAACTCTAATTTTGGGAGAAAATATTACCTATTTATATGATTTTCATGCAAAATATTAAAAATAATTAATTTTTTTTTTGTTAGTAGCGCAGTTATACCTGTATGTTGACTAATTCTGCAGGTGCAAAATGAAATAGGCAACTTGATATTGATCTTGATTTGCTTTCAATTGTCCAAATTTTTTGTACTCAATTTTAATTGTCTTTCATGCACTGTTGAATTTTCATTTACCATGAGATGACCTTAGGTATTGTATACGAGTTATTGTCATTGTATTGCATTCAACATCGTTGCACGTGTATATATTTCAGAGTTTGGTCCTTTAATTTTTAAAATGTTTGAAATAATTGAACAATCCATGTGTGTTTTATCAAGTAGGAGGATGTGTGCTTATTGAAATAATTAAATTTTTATTGAGGAATTATGCATCTGTTGTGGACAATTAATTATAAATTAACACAGCCACGTTTCCAGGCACATAATTTTTTGTATTATTGAAAAAAAATTCTAACAATAATTTTTTATGCCCGCGAAATTCGCGGGTTTAACACTAGTTATACTATATTTCCAAACATCTTCAAAATGATGTGTCAGCACCACCTTATTCTTAGGTTGATGTGACACACTCAAATCATTTCATTTTAAAATCTTGCATTCTCCTCAAAAGTTATTTTAGGCATGTTTTAAATCATATTAATACTTAATCTACACCATATATTTTACACTTTTAATCTCAACCTTACATTTTATTTTGTATTTTCAATAAATATCAAATCTCTTTTTAGTTTTCATTATGATTCTCAACCCTAATCCTCATCTCTTCTATTCTTTTTCTCATTTTTTGTCTATTATGTGAAGAAATATAATTTTATTTTTTGTTCATTTGTTTGGTTTATTTCTATAATTTTTTGTATAAATCATATCCCTCTTTTTTTGTAGGTAGACTAATTTATTATGCACATGGAGATGATTAGGCGCACACTAAGAGAAAATTATATGTGCATCAATCTGAGTTGAAGATCATTCGACCATATCCAGAAATTATTCGCATGTTTCTAAAGTATATTAATATTTTTTTATCTTTACATTCGTATTTTTTTAGAATCCACCATTAATAACTTTTTTCTCTTTCAATAAGAAGATTTTCCCACCACATGGCTACGATTCTGATCCAACTATTATTCTTTTTCGAATAAGGTGTGCGTTATTGGTGAAATCTGATTAAATTTTATGTTTCTTCATTTTGTATTGCAGGTAACCTAAAGGTGATGTAGAGACTTTTTTTTCATGGTTGAACGATTTCTCTTCTTAGATATTTTTAGAAGTTATTTTTGCAACATATTGATATATATGAAATTTTTGTTGGAGGGAATTGGTCAATTGAAATATTTTGGAATATATTGTCACCAAAATAGTGTATGGTACCAATATTTTTTTGCCACCAAATATAACATATTGCCTTCAATAATAGATTGCAATACAAAAGTTTATTTTTGGATAAAATTATGCCAAAATAGACTATTAAACTACAAAATACAAATATTTTTTTATAGACTAGGATTTCAATTTTTCTTTTATATTATATTTAACATACAAATATTAAAAAAATATTGTAATTTATAAATAAGTAAAAAAAACCTGTTGTATCTTATATAGTTAATGTATATATTTTTTCTTAAAATACGTGGAATAACTTTTTTATGGATAGAAAATTATAGTGTTGACAAAAAAAAGGACATTAAGTTTCTTTACTAACAATTTAAGCATTACAATTTTAAAAACTATCTTACTCTAAAATACAATAAATCTGAATATATTTTAATCAATGGAGAAATAAAATATTTACGTATAATATGAAATATTATTTTAAATATTATATTAGTGCAAGTAGATCTTTTTCCACGATTGAACGATTTCTTTTCTAAGATATTTTTGGAAGTTATTTTTGCAAAATATAAGAGAGAATTGAAATATTTAGGAAAATATATGTCACTGAAATAATATATGATACCAAAAAAATTTGCCACCAAATATAATAGTTTGCTTTCAATAATAAATTATAATACAAAAGTTTTTTTTTTTTTTTTGATAAAATTATGTTGTCAAAATAGACTATTAAATTGTAAAGTACACATATTCTTTTATAGACTAGGATTTTAATTTTTCTTTTCTATTATTTTAACATACAAATATTAAAATAGTATTGTAAATGATAAATAAGTAAAAGGTTGTTATATGTTATATAATTATATATATATATATATATATATATATATATATATATATATATATATATATATATTATTTTTTTAATATGTGCAATTAGTTTTTTATGGATAAAAAATTGTAGTGTTGGCCAAAAAAAAAAGGAAAAAAAAAGACATTAAGTTTCTTTACTAACAACTTGAGTATTATAACTTTAAAAAATATCTTACTCTAAAATACAATAAATCTGAATATATTTTATTCATTGGAAACATAATATTTACATATAATATGGAATATTATTTTAAACAATAAATTAATGCAAACAATTTTTTTTTCACGGTTGACCGATTTCTTTTCTTTGATATTTTTAGAATTTATTTTTGCTAAATATTGATAGATGTGAAATTTGTAGCAAGAAATTGAAAATATTTTTTAAAAGATATTGTCACCGAATATATTATCTTACCATCAATAATAGATTATAACACAATTTTTTTCTTTTTTGGATAAAATTCTACTTGCAAAATAGAATTTGAAATTGTAAAATATAAATACTGTTTTATAGAGTATGATTTCGGTTTATTTTAACAAATTCGATTTTTTAACTCTTTTTTTTTTTTTTTGCAAAATATCTGTATATGTGAAATGTTTAGGAGGGAAATTGAATTTAAAAAAAAAAACTAAGATTGACACCCAAAGGTTAATTCTTATTGTTGAATTGTATATTATATATACCAACACATTAATTAATTGTTCCCAAACAAACATAACAATATTTTATTTTAATTATGTCATTTTTTTGGTCAAATTTTATCTTTAAATCTGACATGTGTAATTTTATCTATAGAGTTAAAATTTTGCGTTCGATTGTTATTGTATCTTAATACCATGGCGGAAAACTGAGCATACAAGTATACACCAACTGTAATTTTAAGTAAAATTGTGTTACACTAATTTGACATTAAATGTATGAGTTAATTAATATTTTTCAATTATTCTATTTATTCATGTTTAGTATTTTTTATTATTTTATGAATTATAATTAAAATTTTAATATTATATCAAAATTACAAGATATTAAAAAAATTAATATTTAAAATTTAAAATAATAATAACAATTTTTTTTCAAATTCGCGAAATTCGCGTGTTACGAAGTAGTAATGTATATAAGTAGAATAACAAAAAATATTAGTGGTTGTGTATACGAGTAGAAAAAAAAATACTAGTTGCTATAGAGGATCGAACACACAACCCCTTGAACTGAAATAACAAAGGCTTATGCTAAATGCTGCATAATATTAAATGTTTGACATATAAAATATAGGGTATATTAGATTCAGAATTTCAGGTGGGCACTTGCCCTACCTTGCCTATAAGTGCATCCGCCGCTAGTTGCACATGTTTTTTCTATTCGTTTGTTTGGTTTATCAAATATGAAACTAAATTCTTCAGACTCCTATTGTATCAAATTGTTCTGATGTTATATGTGCTAAATAGATCTCGATTGCCGTCAATAATTAAAAAAACAGAAAGAACGTAAATGGGCTGAAGTAAAATAAAAAGGCAAAAAAAAAAAAAAAAAAAAAAAACAAGACCTTATAAATTTGGGATCCAGCTATATACCCCTCCATTATCAGAAAATACACCTCCTAATTAGATTTTTTTTTTTTTTTTATAAAAAATCAATATTACCCTTATCATTTTAAATATTAAGGGGCAGTTGGTTGACAACTCTTCAATGGTAATAAGAATGAGATTGAAAATTAGTGTAATTAGCATGGTTCATGAGAACAAAATCACTACCTCTCCTCCTAAATAAAGTAACCACTACTCCATTTTGATTACCATATTCTCTTCCTACAATCATCCTCCTCAATCATTCCCCCATTCCTCCACCAACAACCATTTGTTGTCAACTTCTATTCCAAAATTGGGGCATGTCACTAGCAATTGTGTCACCATTGGAACACTTCTTCCCCTAACATTTCATTTTTTTTTTATGAGGGCATAGATGAAAATAAATTTTTATTCTCATTACCATTGAAGAATTGCTAACCAAACGCCCCCTAAATATTTATTACATACACCCACTCATCTATTGTCTTCTTCTTCTTTAACACAGAACCGCTGCATTCATCCATTTTTTATCGTCGTTGGTGTCGTGGACATCCCCCATTCAAATTTCATTTCATATAATAGGTATTTCTTAATAGAATATTAGCAGTTCCTTAATCAATCCTGCACAATGTTCAATCAATGCCTAACATGAAAGAGTGCAAACCGAAACAGATGATTGATGAATTCTTGGATCGAACAAGAGTTATAGAAGGAAAAATTTGTGACCAATATGAATCTATGAAATCTAAGGGGCCGTTTGGTTTGAGGGATTGCCTGGGATTGTCCTTATAATCCCAGGTAATCTTATGTTTGGTTTGCGGGATTTCACATAAACATGGCCCTGGATTATATTCGGGCCCGAGTCTATAATCCCTTCTAATCCCCCATTTCAAGGACTAATGAATCCTGACAAATAGGTGGGTTTATTTGTCCAACTTAATCTAAATTACCATTCTATCCTTCATTTTAAATTTAAAATAACCAATCTAACCTATTCATCACAAAAATTACAAAAGAGCACACATATTAGCAAAAAGTTAGCTGAATCTAAATTACAATTCTATCCTCCATTTTCAATTTAAAATGACCAATCTAACCCTATACATCACAAAAATTACAAATGGTCCACATATATTAACAAAAACCCTAGCCATTTTCATCTTCAAATCGTCTTCAGCTGCGCAAGGTTTTCACCTCGATTTCTACTCGATTTCTGCTCGATTTCTCCTCGATTTCAAACCGTCCAAGATATAATCTATATCTTGTACTAATTTTTGGCTGTTTTCAGTTTGCGATCGTTGGAGAGGAGAGAAGAGCCGTCGCGCGACGGCGTAGAGGAGGCGTTGAGGCAGCGTTGAGGCGATACGACCGGCGGCGTCGAGGCGATACGATAAGCGTAGAGGTGTAGACCAGCGTCAATTGAATCCAGGTATTTTGTGTTTTTTTGCTTGGTTGTATAATCATCAAGTCTGTGGCACATTTGGAGATTATTTGATTGTGTGTTTGTTATTTTATATCTCTTTTCCGAATTTTATTTTGTGGATGCATGTTTGTGTTCATAAAGTGCAGACAATTTGCTAAAGTTATGACCTACTATGGAGAGTTTCCTTGATTAATTACTGATTTGGATTAGAAAAATATTTTGTGTTCATTGTGTTTCCTTGTGAATGTGTTTCGTTGAAAATTTCACATACTTTATCTCTCTCACCTGCTTTTGTTTTTACTTTTGTACGTAAATGTGTGCGGGAAAGGGGATGGGTAATATTTGAGTTTGTTATTTGATTTCCTTGGGTAAAAGCTGTTTTTGCTGTTGTGTTTTGTGAGGAGTACATTTCATATGCTAGAGTGTGGTCACATAGGCTAAAACTTGATGAGAATGTTCAGCCGCTGTTCAACATTTGCCATTTCTTGTATAAAAGTATTGAGACTTGTGAAAAAAGAAGGAAAAATTCTTTGTGCAATATAAAATTAATTTGTACAAGACTTACCTTAGAAAGTTAGGGCTGCTACTGTTGTGTAACTTTGAGAGTGTTTCAATTACTACTTGGCTTTAGAATAAAGCTTATGTAATGCAAATTAGCTGCTTCAATACCTTAAAAAACACTAAACAGTTTCACTCTTTCTTGAGAACTAATCACAGCATTACTCCCATTCTTTAATTATATTTAGCATTAGTGCTAGTAATTGAATAACAAGAACTCTAGCTTAAAAATGGGGACTAAGTCAATAACTGCACTAGGACTTAAATTTTTGCATGTAATCTCAAGGCTGATGGTGATGATGACTATTGTTGTTGTCATTATATTTTTTTAAACCAAGGGTTAAGTTTTTTAATGAGAGCCAATTCCTGGAAATAGCGATGTTAATTTAATTTACTGGTTATTGTGTTTATCAAAGGACAACAATTTGCCCATAAATGTTAAACTCTTTACTATTTTATTCCTTGTGTTTTTTCTGAAATTAAATAGTAGGGTATGTTTCTGTAAGTTGTTGATTCAATTTGGTGTTTGTGTTTGATTGGTGAAGAACTTTGCAAAATAATATGTATTGGATTTTGTGGCATTGTCTTGGCTTCAATTTTCACACCATGGCGGAAATTTATATTGTGTTGTCGATGCATTAGCAGTAATTTTAATAGTTGATTCTTATGCTCTCTTCAGCCCTCTTCCAGCTATTATACAGCTGTATTTTGATGTTAGTAGATGGTCTTTAAATTCCATTTGCCTCAACCTTTATTTCTTGTGTCAAAGGCTTTGGTGCATGACAGACAGATGCTAAATGATTGTGATATAATTTTAGTTTGGATAAATGACCAAAATTCCCCTCGAAATTTGTCAAAATTACCCTCAAGATTTGTCACATGATTTGAATTATTATCAAATACTTGTAAAAAAAAAAAACTAAAAACATTCTTACATGAGAAATTTAAGACCCAAGTTTTATTTGGGAAACTTAAAAGAAATAGTAGAAATAGGCTTCTTGTTCATTGTATAGGGGAGCAGAATTTGACTTGAATTAACAGGGTTTGAAACCCCTCTTGTGCACTTTCTCATGTCAAATTAGTAACCACATCTCACAAGAAATTAATGAACTCCCATTAGCTTGTGCTTTTCTAGGATTAAATGTATTCTTAGTACCCTAAGCATGCACAACAACATAAAGATTCAATAAACTTTATTTAGAATTGCTAGGATCAGATGAGGTCATGCTTTGTTACTTGTTCAATTGATGAAAACACATAACAAATCTGTAAGATCAACTAACAGAGTAACACTTGTATATGGATTTGGATCACTCAAACTTCACATCATTTTTAACCAATTCATATCCTAAGTATTTAAACAAACAAACCATATAACAAATACGAATTTAGTATAACACAAATAAAAACTATAATATAAGAATAAATACTCTGTTGATTTGGACATCAAATTCTCGGCTATATCTGCAGGCTCATCTCAGCAAACTGATCTTGTCAAATAGATCTGCACTATTCATATTATAAAAATAAATACTAATTACTGCAATTGCCCTGTATAGAGTTTGCTTTTATATAGAGGCTATCTTTCTTGCTTACAAATTCTAGTTGCTAAGTTGAATTTAAAAGCAGAAAGTAGAGTGGTTATACTAGTTAAAATGAGCATAAATTATATTTTAGTCAAATGATAAAAACCCATAGCTGTTAGGTTTCTGATCTCTCTTCTTATGGCCATTAGTACTATAACTTTCAGAATACATTATTTTTGTTGTTTTCTTCTTATTCAGTGAATATATATTAGGTGGCTTGGGATATGTAATGTAAACCATAGTATATGTATCTATCTTATCTTGTGCATCAATCAAAATTTTGCATTAACATGCCCATGATTATGTTGCTACAAGATGTAAAAGTTTCAGATTAATGAGCATGCCACAAAATAGACATGGCCTTAAATTAATTGTATGATTAATGAAGCATGCCTCAGATTTTGAACTCAGTTTTGTGTGCATAATATGTGTGATAATTTATGTCATTGTATTTGATTTATGGCTATATGTTTCACAGTTTGTTGGAATTATGAGAGGGCCGAATCGGATCGTGATGACTTACAGTTCCATGATTGCACTTCTTATCAAAGTTAGGATTCATGTGATGGTCATGATGTTTGGCTATATGTGGCTCCGTCATCATAGAAACCATAGGAATAGTCGAAGTTACAGTCTTAGGCCTAGAGTCACTCGTCAATTACAACAATTGCACTATATGCTTGATGTAAGCGATGTAACATGTAAAGACCTTCTTCGAATGAACAGGGATTGTTTCAATAGATTGTGTTTCCTTCTAGAGAATTTAGGTGGTATGTCCCCTACCCGTCACGTTACAGTTGCTGAACAAGTCGTAATTTTACTCCAAGTTTTGTCTCACCACACAAAGAATAGGGTTGTCAAAGAGAGATTTCACCGTTCGGGCTACACAATTAGTAAATGTTTTAATTCCGTGCTCAATACTCTTCTTAAGCTGCATAATGTTCTCCTCATCACACCTCAACCTGTCCCCGCCAATTGCAATGATAGTCGATGGAAATTTTTTAAGGTAAACTATAAGATATGTTTGATTTTCACTTTTATTAGGTTGGGATATAATCTAAAAAATGAGACTGTATAAATGTTTTAGGGTTGTCTTGGCGCTTTAGATGGAACATACATCCCCGTTCAAGTGCCAACTTCAGATATTCCGCGTTATAGAAATCGAAAAGGGAATATATCTGTTAATGTGCTAGCTGTTTGTGATCGAAACATGAACTTTATATATGTACTAACTGGATGGGAAGGTTCTGCAGCTGATAGTAGAGTCTTGCTTGATGCAATCACCCGAACTCATGGACTCAAAGTTCCAAATGGTAAATAGATTCATTTAATTCGAAATATCTTATAAATATAAAAATTGAATTTGACTTAGAACCTTATTTGCATACATTGACATGTAGGTACGTATTATTTAGTTGATGGTGGGTACACAAACGGAAAGGGTTTTCTATCTCCTTATAGAGGAGTTAGATATCATTTGAAAGAATGGCATGTAAATGGAAATGACCCTCAAAACTATCAGGAGTATTTCAACTTAAAGCATGCCAAGGCACGTAATGTTATAGAAAGATCATTCGGAATTTTGAAAGCACGATGGGCTATTCTTAAGAGCAATTCATATTACCCTATCAAGACCCAAAATCGTATTGTTTTGGGATGTTTTTTGCTCCACAATTTCATTCGTTCAAACATGAATGTCGATCCTTTTGAGAGTGAGGAACCTGAATTTGAGAGTGAACTTGGTAATGAGAACAATGTTGGTGAAGATTTTATAGATGTAGTTGAGCCCTCTCAAGAATGGACAGCTTGGAGGGACAACTTGGCCATGCAAATGTATGCAGATTATGTTTCAAATTTGTAATTTGAATTAAATTTGAATTTTAAGACTCCATTGTATTGGGATGATTTTGAATTGTAATGAACTTGTCTTTATTATATGTTATATATCAGTTTGAACTTATATTTGTTAAGGCTCCAGTGTATGGCTATATTCATGTATATTATCATTTGTGTTACGCGTATTTTCTTTCTTTTTGTGATTACAATGCGGTATCTCTGGTGTATATTCGTGTATATTGTCATTTGTACTTTGATTGTTGTTTAGTATTTGAAAATGGAAGAAATTGATACCTGTGCTCGAGGCAAAAGTTCTGCTGCCAACACGGGTTCTAGGAGGACTTGGTCCCTCAAGGAAGAGCAGGTGTTGGTGAATGCATTGAAGGATCTGGTAGCAGATGGATATAAGGCAGATAATGTCTTTAGGACTGGATACATCATGGTGTTGGAGAGTAAGCTAAAGAAACAACTTCCTGGTACTGATCTCAAAGGAGAACCACATATAAATTCAAAGATTCATGTTTGGAAGAAACTCTATTCATCCTTGAGACAAATGTTGATCAACAATGGTTCCGGAGTAGGAGTTATGAATGCTCAACATATGGTTGATGCCTCTGTAGACAAATGGGATGACCAAATTAAGGTAACTACAATATCAGACTCTATATATTACTGAAATTCATTGTCTATACCATCAACCTACAGCTTACACAATGGGTTTGCTCTTGTAGGAAAAGACATACTTTATTACTATTCATGCTTATTAAGTGAGTAGGCTGGTAGTGTTTCTAACTTTGAAAGAGAGTTCTTTATATTGTCATTAGTCTAACTTCAAATGTGGAAATGATAGTGTTTCTAATTTCAAATATATAGGCAGCTGCTACATTTTTTTATATTGCACATTTTATTCATCTATTAGCCGGAGGTGGCCGGAGGCGGCGGCCGGAGGTGGTAGAGACTATTCTTTTAACACATGAATGAAAGAGAGGGTAAATAATTCACATCAATGTTGTATTTAACACATGAGGGTAAATGTGGTATTTAACATATCAATCCAACCTAATCACTCAATCCAAACATAAAATTAAATTTTAGACATAATCCAATCCTACAATCCAAACATACATTCATACTCAAATAATCCCATCTAATCCAATCCCTTCAACCTAATCCCATCCAATCCTATCCTATCTAATCCAATCCTATCCCTCAAACCAAACGGCCCCTAAGAGAATTGGATCAAACATTTGCAGGAAAATAAAACAGCGTGAAAACGGTTGAATCACTTCGGCGGATGACGTCTTGGAATAATAGTCATGTGCTCGTGCTGCTCATGCATGCACACACTTGCATGCAATAGAATTCAGTTATAACCGCTTCAACTTCACGCGTGCATGACTCATGATCTTGGCACTTGGCTCACAGCTCACGGTTGTAATAAATTCAGTTACAAGACTTGTCAAGCAAGTATTAGATATTTCTTAGATAGGTCATACTTGTATATATATAGAGGATAAGGCTCATGTATTCGTTTTGTATCCTCATATATGAATGAGCATATTCAGTTTAATATTCATACTGTAAAGATGAATTCGTTTCTAGTTCTTAGCTCAACTATGCTTCGTATTTTCTACATGGTATCATAACATCTCTAATCAATGGCCAGAGAAAGGAATAATCCTGCAGTTGCGCCACCAAATGTGTGGAAAAATGCTTTTGAGAATGGCACAAATGAAGAACACAACGATGAGAATGAAGGAAATCAACAAATGTCACCGGCTTATATGGTTCATGGATCAGAAGATCCAGGTTTGGTGCTTATTTCTCAGCCTCTTAATGGATCTAATTTTGTTTCATGGCAGAAGTCTATACTTATAGCCTTAGGAGCAAAGTCGAAATTGGGATTCATTGATGGCACAATTATTGCTCCTGCTAGATCTTTATCTGAGTATGCACTTTGGAAAAAGGTTGATTACCTTGTTGTTGGTTGGTTGCTTAGCTCTATTAGTAAGGAACTGTATAATACCTTTGTATCTGCTAAAACTGCAAAAATCATTGGGATGATATTTGCGAGCGTTTTAATTCGGCAAATGGCACCAAGTTCTTTCAATTACAACGAAGGATCAATACACTCAAGTAATGCCATGACACTATAGTTGTTTTTTATGGGAAATGAAAGAGATTTGGGATGAACTGGATGATTTTGAACAAATCATAGGCTGCACTTGTGGCAAATGTACTTGTGATGTTGATGGTCAGCTGCATACAAAGGATAGTAGATTGAGACTTACACAATTTCTCATGGGGTTAAATGACAGTTACGAACATACATTGAACTAGATTATGATGATGGATCCACTACCCTTCTTGAATAAGGCTTACTCTATTGTAACAAGGGTAGAGCAGCAAAGAGAAATACTATCTGGAATTAGTGAAGGAGAAGTTACTAAAGCCTCACACATACAGTCAGTTATGTATTCAAGGACAAAGAATTATGATAATAGAGAGTCTCAGAGGTATGAAAAGGTAAGACATAATACAAGAGTAAGAAAGAAAAAGATCTATTGAAGTGTTCTCATTGTGGGCGCAAGAGGCATGATATCTCAACTTGTTTCAAGCTACATGGATACCCTGAGTGGTTTTTATAGAAGAATGAAGGGAAAAGAGCTATAACATAATGCAGCATTGAAAGCAACCCTATCCCAATGCCTTCTCAAACTGCAGGAGCTGATATTGCAGCCATTGTGCACCAAGAAGTTGCAAAGTACCTGAGCAGAACACATGAAGAGCATCATACTCAAGCACATTTTGTTGAGTATGCAGGTACATCCATAACTGAATTATCTGGCTTTACTATTGCTGATAAAATGGAAAAGGGAACCTGAATTTTTTATACAGTAGTAGGCATATGAGTTTTGATCTAACTCTCTTTAAAAAATCTTTAACCTCCCTACAAACACCTATTTCCACATTTCTACCAGATGGAAGCAAACAAACAGTCAACAAAACTGGAACTATACAAATTACCAGTGCATTAACATTGATTGATGTTCTATATGTTCCGTCTTTCAAATATAATCTCCTTTCCGTACCATACATTCTTGCTAACACTGATCTTAAATGCACCTTTACTGCTTCATCTTGTTACCTACAGGACCCCAAGAGTGATGCAGTTGTGGCAGCTGGGAAAATGAGTGGGAGATTGTACATCTTACATCCCTGTAATCTTTCCTTTTATTGTAACTCGAGCCTTGTTGCTTTAGTAACCATTAATATCTAGCATAAGAGATTAGGTCATGCCTCTCTTGATGTAATCAAACACATTGATTCTATATCCTTGAATAAAGCTGATAACTCTTTCCCGTGTACTGTGTGTCATGAGGCAAAACAATCCAGGATGTATTTTCCTTCTCATATCATCAAAACTAAATCCATTTTTTGACTTGATACATGCAAATATATGGGGGCCTTACAATCACCCATCCTTGACAAATACACCTTATTTTCTTACCCTGGTGGATGATTTCTCTAGGGCTACATGGGTATTCCGTTTAACCCATAAAAGTAAAGCCATACCAGTCTTGAAAGATTTCCTTACAATGATTCCAACTCAGTACAAAGTTAACCCAAAAGCCTTACAAACAGACAATGGGTCTGAGTTTAAGAGCAATGAGTGTCAAAGTATCCTTCATAAACTTAGGATGATACACCAAAAATCTTGTGTTTACACACCACAACAGAATAGGGTAGTTGAAAGAAAACATAGACAACTCCTTAACATAGCAAGAGCCCTCATGTTTGAATCCAAACTCCCACTAAATTTCTGGCCTTACTCTATCCTGCATGCAACCTAAATCATCAATAAATTACCAACACCATTATTAAATTGGTCCACACCATTCACTATCCTTCATAATAGGCCCTCTACATATGAGACATTAAGGACTTTTGGTTGTCTTGCCTTTTCCACAGATACATCTTGTTGGAGTTATACGTGAAAGTATGCTTTTACTTTGTATAACTCATGTATTAAACACTTATTTATGAGAATAAATCTTTTATCGCATTTGCTTTAGATATGATTGAATGTTGAATATTTATTACAACCAGTTCATTATAAGTAGTACATATTACATAGTAGTTAATGTGGTGATACCCGATCACGGAAGATCACATTAACGGTTTCCTTGTAACTAAACGTACAAATTCACGACCCAGGTGGAATTGAACAATCTGCCGCGAAAGGTCGATGTGTATACCTCAGATTGGTTTGTCTTGACTGAGAGATTGCACTAGCACATTTAGTATGTGTTGAAGAAGACCTACAACGAGGATAAATTCTTATGTTCTGAAATATGAAGAATTAGACCTCAGTGGTTATTGATTTCTTAATCTCCGTCACTTAAATAGGACCGTGTGTGCTTAATGGTTACTGCTTTGATTCATGTTGGGTGAGAATTATCGTGACTTCGAACTTTGTGTTTTGGGCAGTAATATTAATCATACGACGGTTGCTAAGATTTAATACGGAGAAATGCGTGCAAGTACGGCTCGTGTAATTCATCCCATTGATAGGCTCAGAAGTTTTATCGTACCAAATCTTGCAAGTGAAGAATTAGTTTCTTCGGTACGGATAATAATGTTGAGCTGTCTTTACTCCAAGGTGAAAGATATTAATTAATTTAGAGCTATTCAGAAGCTTAATTAATTAATGAACTAGATAATCTTAAATGCGGGAAATAATAACCGGGAGCCCATATTATCGTAATATGGATTAAGATGAATAATGCAATATTAACTTATTAGTGGTACTAATTAATATTAATGGACTGAATTATATTGTGGCTCAATATTGAAATTCAAAAGTCCATTGGAGGTCCAATCTTAATTCTCCTAAAAGCTCCTCAAGTAGCGCAATAATAATAAGGTGATTAAAATAAAAGAAAATATAATTGCTGATTTTTTCATGCATAATTTTCGAAAATTAGAGATTTAGGAGATAAATTTTTTTGTTGATTTTCTTGGAAAGATATTATGGAAGATAAGTATTCTTGGAATACAAGATTATCTCATATATTCTAGAAGATCTAAATTTTGTGATTTCTTCCTATTAATTTATGTGAATTAATTCTACATACATGATGATAAAATTGTTGTTGGAATTATTATTTGAATTAATTAGGATTAATTCATGCTAGTAATAATTGTATTTAAATTCATATTTAAATTTCATCCCGAATAGTTTCCGGGCACCCTATTTTTCCCAACAATTGGTATCAGAGCCATGGTTTTCTGGCTCTGATATTTAAATTGTTTAACATTAAATTTAAATTGGATAGTAGAATTGCTAGATCTTTTTTGCAGGTATCCAATTGTCATGGTTTTTAATGTTTATTTTATTCATGCATGTGAATTATTTATTTTTAATTTGATTCGTTCGAATTTATTTTTCTCGTGAGAAAATCCATGAGTAGATTAGTTGTTTTTATTTTGATTTGATCAATGTAATAAACTAGTCTAGATCTAGGTTTTTTTTTTGTAAATAAATTATAATCGGGTCGAGACGAAGACGAAAACGAAAACGAAGAGTTAAAAATGATGTACCTGGACGACGCATGCATGCGTGGTGCGTGCATGGGGATGGATCGTGCATGGGGTGAAAAACGAGGACGAACGGTGAAACTCAGAGCACGGTGTGCGCAAGGCGCACGACGCCGTGCACGATGGGTGCCGAGTCGCACGGCGCGTGCGCGAGGCACTGCCGCCCAGTGCTCGGCTGCCGTAGAGCCGAGAGGAGCGCGGCCCACCTCCATGGGCCGACACATACCGAATCTCGGGCCGTGAAATTTTTTTTTGTTATTTCTTTTGTGCTATTCCAAACGTCGTTCCGAACCCCAAACGAAGTTTTTGATGAAGTATTATTGTTCGAGTGGGAGCTTGTCGAGACGAACAATGAAAGCAATGAGGACAATTTCTCGCATCAAGACGTGAAGAAAATTAAACCGTGACAATTAGATTCGAGTGCTCTAATTTGTTTAATTTTTATTTTGATGGATGTTTTAATTTTTCGTGCATTTAGTATTTGTTAATATGTGTTTGCATGATTATTTAATTGTCCAAGAAAAACCTTACTTTAAAAAATTACTAAGTATGTTTCTTTAATCGCATTTTTATTCCGGATAATAAAATTGGATTAATTTAACCTCCATAATTTATTTATTTGTGAAGTCTTTTTGGAATACATTTCCCCCTCGGATCAGCCAAAAGATGGATTTCACATGAATAAATTTTGAAAGGATGATTGTGGATTATTACTAGTGGCGGTATTGACCCTCACTACGAGTGACTTGCTCAAAGCAAAATAATAATCCTGTATTGAATTATGGTTATTACTTAGGTATAAGAAATTGATATTAACTTACTCCCCGCGGAGTCCCTGTCAGTTTTTATGTGGTCAAAGTGAGAGTCAACTATTAATTTTGAATTAAGGATTTGTAACTTTTAAGTTTGTGATCCGCTTGAATGTGTTTAAATGCATAGACCATCCCTCGTGGTGCATTTAAATTGTTTCGAGATATTGGCTGATGCATGATTATATTGTTTTAAGGTTTTAATATAATTTATGTGATCGAATTATTTGATAATTTTGTATTTTTCTAGATATTAATATGAATGTTTGTTTTATTCTCATTTCATCATGTCGCAACTTTTTAATCCATTGTTTAAGTATACTTTAACTTAACAAACTTTCTGGAGAGAACTATATCGATTGGAAATATAATTTAAACTTTATCCTTACTACAAAAAAGAACAATTGGGTTATTCATGTTAGTATACCCGGCAAGCCTAATGATAAGTCAAGCAATGGGAAAAAGACAGTTTATGATCGGAAGCGTGACAATGAACACTTGAAGTGCATCATCTTGACATCTCTGTCTGAGGATTTGAGGCGCATTCATGAAGACATTGTATCCGCTGTTGAAATTATGGAAAGCCTTGAAGAGATGTTTTCACATCAGAAACCCATGACTAATCAGTTCACCAAACATGACTCGGTCAAGTTGGAAATGGTGGAGGGAATGCCCGTGAGAGAGTACGTTAGATTATGGCATACCTTAACAAGTTGGAAGTACTTGGTGCGGATTTTGATGTCCCTTCTTAGGTTGATTTCATACTCCATTCTCTACTGAAAAGTTTTGAACAGTTTTAATTGAACTGTCAGTTGAATGAATGGACAAGTCGTTTGCCCGAGCTCTTGTAAGCTTTAGTTTCAGCGGAGGTGATAATGGGGCACCAGTCCACTGCTATGATGGATAATGGTCCGTCTATCTCTTCTGGTCCCAAGGGAGGGAAGAAGAGGAAGAGAACCAAAGGTCGGACTCAAGCAAATCCAACTGTTGCGAAAGGCAAAGCCAAGACTAGCATCGAAAGGGGAAGTGTTTTAACTACGGTAAGAGAGAACATTGGAGGTTTGTCTGTTCCAAGCCTAAGAGGCTAGGAAAGTTAGGTAATTCACACACCCTAGTCGTCGAAACTTGTGAAGTGGCGTATGTTGTCCATTCGTGGATAGTGGATACGAGAGCCACTGATCATATTTGTTTCGTTTTGTATGGGTTCAAGCTAACCCGATGACTTAGCGGAAGTGAGATCCCCATCACACCGGGCAATTGCTACGAGAGTGACAGCTGAAGCAGTGGGAGAAATGCACCTATCTTTTGAAGATAGAGTTATGGTCTTGAGAGACATTCTTCATGTTCCTAGTTTAGAAAGAACTCAACCTTCAGTTTCTAAACTGTTTTGAATAGATACTCAGTTTCTTTTAATAAGGATGTTATTATTTATTGAAACGATGAGTTTATCTGTTCCGGAACATTGTTGGATGATATTTATACCATTAAATGGGCACACCACTCACAAATTGAATCTAATAACACATCGACTATTTTAATTTATAAAAAGGAGCGTTCTTTCTGATATGAACGAAACACTTCTATGGCATCTTAGATTAGGTCATATTAATCTAATGCGGATACAAAGATTGGTGAAAAACGGGTCCTTGGAGTCACTTCAAGTTGAGACGTTTCCAACTTGTGAATCCTGTTTAAAGGGTAAAATGACCAAGAGGGCATTTGGAGCCAAGGGGAATAAAGCCACAGAAGTGTTGGAACTCGTTCATACCGATATGTGTGGTGCAATGACGATCATAGCAAGGAGGGGGTATGAGTATTTTGTCACTTTAGTTGACGATTACTCGGGATATGGATACATCTACCTTATCTAGCATAGGGAGAAAAGTATCAAGTTTCTACGATCTGATCGTAGAGGTGAATACCTCAGCTATGAATTCTTGAACTACATATCGGACGAAGGATTGTATCCCAGTTGACCGCACCGGGAACCCCTCAATAGAACGGTGTAGCGGTATGAAGAAACCAGACTCTTTTAGAAATGGTCAGATCCATGACGAGTTATTCAGATTTACCCAAATCATTTTGGGATAATGCCTTGGAAACAACGGCTTACATTCTAAACTTGGTGCCATCCAAATCAATTCCTCAAGTACCGACAGAATTGTGGACCGGGCGTAAGCCCAGTTTGAGATGCATGAGAATCTGGTGGGTGTCTGGCATACGTGCTAGACAAGAAAGGTGGTAAATTGGATCCACGTTTAGAATTAAGGCTGTTTAAAGGATATCCCATGGGAACGAAAGGGTGTATTTTCTATAGTCCCAAGGATTAAAAGACCGTGTTTTGCACACACTTTAAATTCTTGGAGGAAGACTATATGAACAAAAGAAAGCCCAGAAGTGAGATTATCTTAGACGAGTTAAGAGAGCAAACTCCTATACCAAGTATACAAGATGATATATCAATCGTCACATCTTCACAACCGGAACCCCGTCGTAGTGAGAGGTTTGTTAGACAATCCGAGAGATTCATGGGAATAGGAGAATATTCGGATTTGATTCCCAGCGATGAATCGGACCCATGGACATACAACGAGGCAATCCAAGACAAAGACGCGGAATCTTGGCAAACGACAATGGAAGCCGAGATGGGCTCAATGGATCATAATCAAGTGTGGGATTTGGTCGAACCACCCAGTGGGGTAGAACCCATTGGATGCAAGTGGGTATACAAGAGGAAAAGAGGACCGGACGGAAGGGTTGAGACCTTCAAGGCAAGGCTAGTGGCTAAAGGGTATACTAAAAAAGAGGGGATCGATTATGAGGAAACATTTTCGCCTGTAGCTATGCTTAAGTCCATCCGTATTCTCTTGTCGATCGCTGCACATCTAGATTATGAGATCTGGCAAATGGATGTTAAGACAACTTTCCTTAACAGAAGTCTTGACGGTTTAGATATCTATATGCGACAACCCGAATGTTTTATTGCGGAAGGCCAAGAGCATCTTATATGCAAGCTCAAGCGGTCCATCTATGGACTTAAGCAAGCATCATGTACTTGGAACCAGTGTTTTGATCAAGTTATTAAGTCTTATGGATTTTTTATCAAAACGAGTTCGAAAGTTGTGTGTATAAAAGGTGTGACGAAACTGTGGTGGTATTCTTAATATTATACGTAGACGATATTCTGCTCATTGAAAATAATGTAAAGATATTGTCAGACGTAAGGGTATGACTGTCAAATCAGTTTGATATGAAGGACTTAGATCAAGATCACTCGAGATCGCAAGAGAAAGATGTTGGACTTATCGCAAGTTTCATACAAAGACACTGTTTTTGAAGCGTTTCAGCATGCAAGATTCCAAGAAAGGTTTTATACTTTTTAGGTACGGAATCCATCTATCAAAAGAAATAGGCCCTAAGACGCATATGGAGATAGATGACATGAAAGGCGTTCCATACGCTTCGGGCGTAGGAAGCCTTATGTATACAATGTTGTGTACGAGACCGGATATCTGATTTTGCCTCGGCATGATGACAAGATATCAAAGTAACCCTGGGAAAGCTTATTGGACTGCAATTAAATACATTCTGTAGTTTCTGAAAAGAACTAGCGATGGAATGTTGATTTAACAACCATACAGACTAATTTCCACGGGATGCACAGACTCAAATTTCCAATCAGATATAGAATCCAGAATATCTACCTCGAGTAGTGTGTTTGCATGGGAGAATGAGCCATGATATGGAGAAGCGATTAGCAGAAATGCATCGCCGATTCGACCATGAAAGCCGAATAAGTAACTGCTTGTGAGCAGCAAAAGAAGCAGTTTGGCTCAAGAACTTCTTAGTGGACTTGGACGTTGTTGACAATCAGTTCTAATCTTGAAAATTAATGGCTGTTTTAGATGGTTAATTGATCATCAAACAATTACGTGTGATTGATCACTAACGTAATTAGTGAATACGGATTTTCGGGTTTAGATGGATTAGAATCGTATGAAAGCTTACGTGTTTAAGTTCGATTGTAAGTTAATCGAGCTGCTTTGGATTCGTAATCGAAGTTTGGACGTGTATAATAATTTGTGCTTGTTTTATTAGCTGAAAAAATCTAAGTATTTATAGACAATTGCCTAGCAGGAGGTGTCGTGACTTTTGGCCTACCAGGCCTGCATGCACGACACCTGGCCTTTGACTAAGTTGACCTTATCTAGACTAAATTCTATCCTTATCTTGTTGGACTTGCTCGCAGTCAAGAGTTGCTCGCCATGTTGGACTTGTCCTGGAGGAGTCTTTAGTCTGATTTTGCTGGTCTCTTGTCTCACTTAGTTGTTGTTTTGGTTTTGTGGTCGGATCTGGTTGGCGGGATGCTAACTGAGTTCATCATGTGGCTCTTAATCTGATTTTGTTCTCTCATTTTCCTTGGTGTTGTATGCAGGTTCTGCTCGCCAGATATCTTAGGTGTATCTTGAGTCAATTTTGCCTTAATCTTTAAGCGCTTTGTGCTAACCCTGGTCGCCTATGTGACGATTCTGCTCGCCCATCAACAATTGCCCCCTTGCCGATCAATAAATTGTGAAGATGATGAATGAACACTTTTTGGGTTGGCAACTTTTAAGTGTCACTGGTGCGAGCAAGAATATCGCAGGGGCGAGCAACTTTTCACGGGCGGACAACATTGGTCGAGCAGACTTGGGCCGGTGACAGTTGGGATCCTAAGGTCTGGGTACGGCTCGAGGTGTGACGTGGGCGGAATGATTGCAGCCGCCCACGCGCATATGATCCCGAGGTGACGCGCCTTCCCGCTTTGTCGGGCAGGTGCTGCACGCGCCCAGAAATTGCACTTTAGTCCTTCGATTCCTTAACTTGCTCGCCCGGAACCCCGTTTTTCCAGAGAGTATATAAAGAAAAAAATCGCGATTTTTTGTCATTTTTACTGTTTATTGAGCGCGAATCTCTCCTCCTTCCCTTTTCAAACTTCCGGCGTACGTTACCAGTTTCCGGCGACCTTCAAACGACTTCAAGGTAGTTTCTCCTTTGCTTTCTTCTTTTCTTTCTTCTTTTCTTTCTTCTTTTCTTGCGTTGTGTGCGTTCTAAATTCACCAAAATCCCTACTCCGCCGTGGAAAGTTCTAAACCGCCGTGTTCTCCCTTACCGGAATCTGTAAACATTCAAAACTTTTTTCACCTTAACTTATCGGATGTCGTCGCACTCTGAGACCGGATCTTTCCCTCACCGGAACCCCGAAAAATAGCCCATCGAAGAGAATCCTCCCATTGTTAACCTGGAGTCCGATCCCGAGGTGGCTTCGGTTGCACGCTCCGTTAATTCTGGAGCTCGTCCCTCCGGGGAAAGAGAGGAGCGAGCAAATCCTGCTCGCCAGCTCTTGGAGGAAACGAGCTCGGATCTCCACGAGGACGAGGACGAAGAGGTCGAGGTACTTCAGCCGGTGAACCTCGACGAATTAACCTGGGCCTATGTAAGAGATATCAACTTTCCTGCGCCCAGACCTATGTTGCACAGGTGCGGGTGCGAGAGTGTGGGGGCGATACGATACGGGTACGGGGATACGAATTTTTAAAAAACTTAGGGTGCGATTCGTCAAGGATACGTCTGTTTATTTATATTTTATTATATATAATACTTAAAAAATAAATATATTTTAAAATTTTGTAAATCGAATGTATATAATTCACATTTTCTCTAACCTAAAACTTGAACATATTCAATAAGTTAATATAATTAAGTAACCAAAAATCAATTTAAGTTCCACTAGTCTTATACATACGTCATAATAGTGATTTCAATATAAAACAAGTGTCACAATGTCAATTTAAATTATATTATATAATAAATTTCAATTGAAATAACATATTTAATGCTTAATAAATAGGATTTGCAAGAAGGATTCGAGTATCCGTTAGTGGATTCGCCACGTGGCAGCCGGATTCGCCAAGTGGAGAATCCGATTCGCGGATTCAAGAATCGCACCCCTTTTAGGAGGTGGGTGCGAATCCGATACTGCATTATTATATTTTAAGAAGAATCCGTGCATTATAGGCCCAGACTGATCGAGCATCGAATTCCAGTTGCGGTTGCTCGCTGTGTAGACTGGGACGAGTACGAAAAGGAGCACTCAAACTGATTCGTCATTCCTGCTCGCGGGGTACGGAAGCTTAAAGCGACCGAGTTCGCAGCGAGTTGTATCGTGTCCGCCGTTACCGAGGAGGACTTGCCTGGGATTCGGAGGGATTACAAGATTCCTTTCGACATCCCGATGTATGCTCCTTTGGTGGACGACAGAGCTGATCGCCCACCACGTGGATTGACGGCGATCAACCTTGCTACCTTGAATGCTGGAGTTTCTCTACCGTTGCATCCTCTGGTCGGCCAATTCCTTCAAGACGTGAACTTGGCTATCACCCAACTTACTCCCGTTGGGTGGATAAATTTGATGGCTCTGATGGTTATGTTTGCCCTAGAGGGATACCCCAACAAGCTGTCCGCCGAGGAAGTTGGCTACCTGATGACGATCACTGGCTGCACTGGGGAAGAGGCGGGTTGGTACTATCTGAAGGCGCGACCAGGCCAGAAACTGGTTGAGGACATCCCTGGAAAAGTGCGAGACTGGAAGCACGACTGGTTCTGGGTCGGAGGCGACTGGCGTGCTTCTGCTCGCTCCTCAGGGGGTCCAGAACGAATTGAGACCCCGACGGAGTTTAGGGAATTAAAGCGTGAGTCCTACCTCTTCTATAACTTTGAAGTGGTTAGACTAATTTTAATTCTCTTTTTCCTTTGTTTCATGTCCCAAAAACTTGGGGTAGCGAACTGTAAAGAATAGCATCAGCGATCAATTCTTGTTCGTTGTGTGTTTGATCGCCCTTCGTCGCCGAGAAGATTGCAACATTGGCCATCTTTTCTCCGAGGATACACTGCAAGTTGCCCATCTTACTACTTATCCTCACCATCTTGAGGCTCTAGCTCCTATCCCAGAGGGTAAGTATCTTTTCTTATCGGGCAAACAGATCTGTTCGACATTATACTTAGTGTTAAATGACCTGTTTTGCACTTCTTTCTGGCAGACCAGCTCGTCACCGTCACTCTTCACCCTTCCTTCTTCGAGCTCGATAACCGCGTCTGGGAGATGCCGACTAAAAGAGAACGCAAGAAGTCGGATCCCATCTCCAAGATTATTGCCCTAGCGGCCAAGGGTGGAAAAGGCGACCCTAGGCAAGCCGGAGGGTCGAGCTCGGCACAACCACCTGCCCCAGTGGCGAGTCCACCCAAGACTCTGGCTCCGAGGGCGAAGAGGCTTCTTCACGGAGACGACACTCCCGTCTCCGATACTGAGAAGGCGGCAAAGCGAGCAAAAGCTGCTCAAGAGAAAGTGACTGTAGCCGTCCGACCGTCTGAAGGCAGCAGCGAGCAAACTCCCTCCATGGAGCGTCCTGTTGAGCAAACTCTGGTCGCTACTGCTCGCGAAGGATCCGGCCCTTCAACCGACCCCACTTATCTCGGATGGGATAAGGGTCGTCTTGACAGGTACAACTCTCCTCGCCCAGGACACAACATTTTCTTCTTCTATTTTTTCTTACTAACTGAGGATTCCTCTCCAGCTACTTGCCCGAGCAGTACCCTGGGCGGTCTAACCTGGTGCATCGTTTCGCCTGCTCAAAGGTGCCGACCAACCTCCGCGAGATCCCAGATTCTTTTGTCTGTCGCGCTTCTGAGGTCGTTGCTCGCAGCTGGACTAAAGAGCTGAACGAGACCGTCAAGACACAGGCGCCTCACGATAATGGCCGTCTGTGTCTCGTTGAGGCGGGCAACACCCTGGCACCGTACTGCGTCTGGTCGACCAGGTTGAGGATCTCGAGAAGGATTCTCGTCAGCATACGGCTACTGTCAGCCGTATTGCCAAGGAGCGGGATGATGCTAAGGCGGAAGCGAAAAGAATTGTTGCCGATCTGGAGAACAAGGCCAAAGCCCACCAAATCAGCGAGCAACGTGCTCTGGATCTGCACGTCAAAGTGTCGGAGGAGCTTAAGGTCAAGATGGCCGAGGTCGAGCAGATTCGAGCAGAACTTGCTCGCGCTCAACAGCAGAAAGAGGTCACAGAGAAATTCGCGATCGAGGTGACAGCCAAAATCGCTGACCTTGAAACCCAACTCGCCAACTCCATTACCCAAGAGGAACTTATTCCTAAGATGGAGGTGAGCTCAATCCTGGGTTACGTGATGGGCTACGCCGAGAGCATTCGAATTGCTCACGAGTTTAAGGCTGCTTCTGTTGTTGAGGAGATCGGCAAGGAGCTCTGTAATTTCGTTGAATCTAACCCTCCAGCCCCGGGCACAACTCTCTAGATCGGCGACCTGCCTGACTACGGGGTCAAGCTTGACTTCATCGGCCCTGAAATTATTATCACAAGTCCTCTCGAGGACGAGAAAGTTGCCGAGGGCGAGCAAATCCAGCCCGCCGACCAAAGTGAGAGAGCCCTTCAAGAGCGAGCTGACGCCGAGGGGCTTATTGTCGAACTAACTCAAGTGGTCCCAATTGACCCTGCTCTCGAAGGCTCTCCTCTGGAAGATCCTAAAGATGATAATATCTCTCCACCTGCTGGACAAGGATCTTAGCGGACAGGATTAGCTAGGGACTTGTACTCTTTTTTTGTTTTGTTGTTGTTGTTCGTCTTCATTGTAATTTTCTTGGGCGATCAAGCCTTATCTTCAATGAAACTATTTTGCTCAACTGCTCGTCTTTTTTATCTTACATTAATTGTTCTTTGCATTTTTATCTATGCTTCAACAATCTTAATGCAGTTGGGCCTTGTTCCTTTAGAACTTTTTGGCCTTAGAATTTGATGGGCTTTTGGCCTTAGGCTATGTTCATTTAAAAACGAACAACCTTTAAAGGGCTTGGTTGTATAATCAACTTGCACCTTGAGCTTGCATTTCTGCTTAAACGAACAACTTAACATTGAACAAATATTAAAAATTACAAGTATCAAACGCGACCAAGAACGTAAATCTGTACTAACTAGGTTGGACCTGCTCGACAGAAACAATGTCAAACTTCCAACCATTAAAAAACATAATTTACACCAGGAGTCAAAGCTGCTCGACCACTATACAATTTGTCAAGGCATCTTTAAACTCTCAAGAGGAAATAAAACCATACAAGATTCTGGCCTTCTAGCCCGCGACCAAACTTGACCCAATTCAACTTTGTTCGACCACTTATACTTAGTGAAAATTTCAAAAAAATTGGCAAGCTTTTTGGATCCATCTTGTACTTCTGCCATTCTAGCTCGCCCAGTGGACTTAGTAGTTTGCCCATTTCAACTTCACCCTCTCATGAGGCAAAACTGCTCGCCTACTGAAAGTACTTCCTTAAGTTAGCTGCATTCCAGGAATATTGGGCCGAGTTGCCATCTAAGTCCTCTATGTCATATGCTCCATTGGGTAACCTGTCTGTTACCCTGTATGGGCCCTCCCAAGTCGGGCCAAATATGCCTGGAGGTGGGGCAAACTTTTTACTTAAAACAAGATGACCAACTTCGAACTTTCTTATCTTGACTTGGGAATTATAATAACGCTCTGCTCTTTGCTTGTACGTGGCATTCTTTAGCTCAACATGTAATCTCCTTTCTTCGAGTAAATCTGTTTCTGTGGCCAAAGCGGAATGATTTGCTTGTTCATCAAAGCTGGTCGTCCTGACTGTGTTGGTCTTTAATTCAATTGGTATCACTGCCTCTGTTCCGAAAGTCATTGCAAAAGGTGTTTCTCCAGTGCTTGACCTGGGAGAAACCCTATATGCCCACAAGACTTCCGGGAGTTTTTCTGACCAGCTACTTTTGCTTTCTGCCAGGCGTATTTTCAATGTATGCTTGATAATCTTATTCACAGCTTCAACTTGCCCGTTTGACTGGGGATGATAGGGAGTCGAATAGTGTTTCCTGATCCCCCACTTTGTACAGAAGTCTCTCAACTCCTTTCCGTCAAACTGCGGGCCATTATCTGTCACAATTGTTCGTGGAATTCCAAAGCGACCGACAATGTTCTGCCATATGAAGTTGATCATGTTCTGCTGTGTAATCTTTACCATGGCCTTCGCTTCTGCCCACTTTGTATAATAATCGACTGCTATGACGGCAAATCGAACATTTCCCACTCCTGCCGGGAAAGGACCAATAATGTCAATTCCCCATCTTGCAAATGGCCATGGACTATAAACCGATACAAGCTCCTGGGCCGGGGCATGAATATTTGGAGTAAAAATCTGACACTGGCGGCAAGCTTTGGCTAACTGGATTGCATCTTTTCGTAAGGTTGGCCAATAATAACCTTGCCTTACAGTTTTGTAGGCCAAAGCTTGCCCCCCAGTGTGATTTCCACAAACTCCAGAATGTATATCCTCCAGGACTGTCCTTCCTTGCCCCCTAGACAAACACTTGAGTAGCGGGAGTGAAAAGCCTCTTTTGTAAAGCTGTTCATCTACCAGAGTATATCTGGTTGCTTGTTTCTTGATTCTTTCAGCCTCAAATGAGTTGCTTGGCAACTGCCTGTCTTTCAAGTATTTGGCTATAGGAGTTCTCCAATCATCATCGTTGTTATGTTCGACTACTTGGTTTACTTCGTAGTCCATTGTTGATGGTTGGACTTTTCTGGTAATGACAATGTCCGTCAGATCTGCTGGCCCATCGCTTGTTGCTAATCTTGCTAGGGCGTCAGCTTGTGTGTTGCTCGTTCGTGGTATCTGCAGGATAAAAACTTGATCTAATAGAGATACCAAGTGAGCAACTATTCGTTGATACTCGATCATTTGCTCGTCTCTGGCCTCATATTCACCTCGTACTTGGCTTACAATGAGTTGGGAGTCTCTGAAAATCTGGAGTCGTCTTACTCCAACAGCTAATGACAAGTGAAGACCTGCAATGAGGGCCTCATACTCAGCTTCATTGTTGGTGGCCATGAATTCGAATCTGACCACTGAAGTGAATACTTGGCGTTCAGGACTGATAAGCACTATTCCTGCCCCCGAGGCCAGATTTGTTGACGAACCGTCCACATAAAGATGCCATGGGTGATCCAGCCCTCTCGTTGGATTTTGAGGGAAGGTTAGTTCGACTATAAAGTCGGCCAACGCTTGTCCCTTAATCGCGGTTCGAGGTGCATATGTCACACCAAACTGGCTTATTTCTATGGACCATTTCAAAAGATGGCCAACGGTGTCGGGTCGGTGTAGTATTTGTTTGAGTGGGAAAGTTGTCAATACTTCGACTTGATGATCGAAAAAGTATGGTCTTAACTTCCTGACACTCATGACAAGAGCATATGCCAGCTTTTCGGTTGGTGAGTATTTCACCTCAGCATCATGTAAGGCTTGGCTGACATAGTAGATTGGCAGGTGAAACTTGCCTTCTGTCCGAACTAACACCGAACTTATGGCCGTGTCAGACGCTGCCAGATATAAATACAACTTTCTGACAGCTTTCCGTCCAGGCAAAGTTGCCCTTTTTGATGGCCTCAAAAAATGGACGACACTTGTCTCTGGACCGCGATATGAACCTGTTTAAAGCGGCTAAACAACCGGTTAACCGTTGCACTTCCTTGACAGAACGTGGTGGTTCCATGTCAACGATTGCTTTCACCTTTGCTGGATTGGCTTCGATTCCTCGCTTACTGACTAGATGGCCCAAGAATTTTCCGGAATGTACTCCAAAACTACTTTTCTTTGGATTTAACTTCATATTGTATCTTCGGAGTATGTCGAACACCTGGGAAAGATGATGGAGGTGATCTTCTTTCTGTGTACTTTTGGCGACTATGTCGTCGACATACACTTCCACCGTTTCCCCAATATGTTCATCGAACATCTTGTTGACCAGCCTCTGGTAGGTTGCTCCAGCATTGATTAGACCAAACAACATCCTCTTCCAGCATAACAAATTTTTGTTAGTATAAAAGGCCGTATTTTCTTGGTCATCTGGGTGCATTGGAATCTGGTGGTATCCTGCGAAGGCATCCATGAATGTGAACATTTCGTGACCGGCAGTACTGTCCACCAGTTGATCGATGTGCGGGAGCGGAAAGTTATCCTTCGGGCATGCTGCATTAAGATCTGTAAAATCTATGCATAGCCTCCAGGTTCCGTTCGGCTTCCGTACCAAGACAGGATTTGCAACCCATTGTGGACATAACACTTGTTTAATTAAGTCGTTGTCCAGTAACTTTTTGACCTCCTCGTTTAAAGCCTGATACTTGTCTGGTCCATATTTTCGCCGTTTCTGGTGGATAGGTTTTCGGACTGGGTTGATATTCAATCTGTGACAAGCATCCTTCGGATCGATTCCCACCATGTCCGTATGAGACCATGCGAAGACGTCTAAATTAGCCTTCAGAAAGTCCGTCATGCGAGTTCTGTAAGGCTCGGGGAGTTCAGACCCGATGTAAAGTTCAAGACCATCACGTACATGATCAATCTTGATGGCCTCCAATTCTTCGACTGGAGTTGCCCATCGTTTCTGCCCCTTCCATCGAGGGTCAACTATTGGTCCTTCTGGACTTAGTTCATCCTCGATGTTCATGGGTTCGGCACCCAACCGGGGGTTAAAATCTTCAACAAGCTCCGGGCAGGGTTTGGTCGCCACAGCTGGGCCCTTATAGATGTCACTCGGACATGTTTCGTTAACCAAAGGTGGTAATATTGCATCTGGCAAGGTTTGTTCGCCGTCTTGCAGCATCTGCTCGCCCATGGGCGAGGGCTGGTCGTCTTCGTCCATCTTATCGTTTTGAGCTCCGAGAATGTCCTCCAAAATTGAGGGTTCATTCTCAAGTTGACTGGTTGACGCTTCCATCATAGATACTTGTCCCTGTCTTGACTGAATTTGCAGAAGGCATACTCGAGCTTTTCTCTGGTCTCCCTTTACTGTGCCAACTCCACTTGCTGTTGGGAACTTTATGCAATAATGGTAAGTAGAACAGGTGGCCCTGAATTCATTTAAGAAAGGTCGGCCCAAGAATCCATTGTACGTTGACTCTTGATCAACGACCAAAAAATCCACCATTCTTGCGATATTTTTCTCGGGCTCTTTGACCGTCACAAGTTGCATAGCGAAAGTTACTATTCCCAATGGGATTGTCACAGTATTCCCGAATCCCAGAATACGATGATTTGTGTCTCTGATGTAGCCTGCATAATCTCCCATCTGGTCAAGCGTCTTTTTGAAAAGGACATTAGTGTAGGCTCTAGTATCCACCAACAGTCTATGTACCCTAGTTTCCATAATCTTGGCACATATCACCAGCGAATCATTGTGAGGGGTCAGTACTCCTTCTAAGTCTCTGTCGGTAAAAGTCAATTCCGATGTTTGCATGGTAGGTGGAAAAACCCCTATTTCCTGTACATGACCGATCGCTCGTAATTCTGCCTTTCTTTTCGGATTAGAAATTGGTGGTCGTCCATCAGAATAACCACCTATGGGCCCTACAGGTTCCATCATCTGGATGTCTGGAACTAGTCGGCGCCTGAACTGGTCGCCCAGCTCGATTCCGATGAGGTGCCTGTTCCTGGTCTTCTTCATCAGAATCTTTGTCTCTGTTTCTTTTGTCGGGCTATCTTTTTACGAACTCGGATAGCTTTCCCTCTTCGTAGAAATGCCACAACTGCTTCAGCAAGTCACGACATTCGCTTGTAAAGTGTCCCACGCTCTGGTGGTAGGCACAATATTTATTCTGGTTCAACTTGCTTGTATCTTGACGTATTTTACGGGGTGGTGTGAGCAATTCTTTGTCCCGAACGTTATCATAAACTGTATCGATTGATACGGTAAGAATGTGGTTCAGTTTGTCCTTCAGCTCCGTTCCTTCAGTAAATGCTTTCATGTTCTTGGGAGCTCGATAACCAGTTCCAGGCTTCTTCGCACCCTCTTTCTGCTCTCCTCTGTCTCCCATGTCCTTTTGCAGGGCTTCATGCATGGAGACAAAAACGCCTGCCCGATCCCGAAATTCGGCATATGTCTTCGGGCATCTTAGGTGTACATCTTTCCAGAGTTCAGTGCCCTTCTTGAGCCCAGCCAGGACGGCCACAATCTTGGTGTCTTCACTGACAGACTCTCCTTCTAACAGGACCTTGTCGAATCTTTCCAGGTACGATCGGTCCGACTCGTCGTCAGTTTGTTTCAAGTCGGATAACCGATGTCTTTGGGATAGATAAGACCCGGCCGTAGAGAAATGGGATAAGAACTCTTTGCCCAGCTGGGCAAACGAATGAATTGAAGCTGGTGGCAAAGCTGAAAACTATTTATGGACACGATCCCCCAGAGTTAAAGGAAAGTTGCGACATTGTGTTGCGTCACTTGCCCCCATTGATACCATATAATTGGTATACTTCATCAGATGCACCTGGGGGTCCGCCGTGCCCTCATATTGGATACTTGCTGGAAACTGAATCTTTTGCTGAATTGGGGCCTTCAGAATCACCACAGATAGAGGTGAGACTGGAAGAGTTGTGTTCCCGTATCCTCTCTGTTGATCTAGCTGGCCCTGCATGCTCTCTATAGCCTTTCTCATGGAGGCGAGCTCTTCCAAGGATCCCCCTGACTCTGAGGCTGTCCGGCGAGCAGAGGCGCACAACCGTCTGTTCGCTCCAGTCCCTCATTGGGAGCGGGAACCCCCTGGATTGGCCTCCTAGGATTCAGCTCTGCATTTGGGCCAAGGCGACCAAAAGCTGACCTAGTCAGCCTGTCATGGACTGATTGGCGAGCAGGTACTACAGTTGGGCGAGCTGCTCCTGCAGTGGGATGGATTTCCATGATTTCCCGGCCACGACAATCCAATCTTTCAAGAGCACTTTGGCGTGTGCCCTGACTCCCTGCCATGGCCAGATTCTGAGTCGAACCTCCCTGACTGGCGGCCTCGACGTGCTATTTTTCTTTGCCTTTGGCCTTACGAGCTTGGGCACTATCAACCTCATTTAAATGATCCCCCCTAGCCTTTTCTTGTTCACGAGTCTTTGTGGGGCTACACCTTGCTCGCACATATGAAGGGCCAGGTTGGGCCTGCTGTCTTTGTAAAGCCTGGAGCATGGCAATTGTGCACGCCAATTCGTCGGGGTTACTAGCAATGGCGTCCAACTCCGGTGGTACTAACTGACGAGCAACATCAGTTTGATTCTCTTGGTCATTTCTGCTCGCCATTGCTCGCCCACCAGCCTGGGACATCCAGGAGTGTGAATCCCTTGTTACATGTTGTGAACGTTGTGTCTCTCGTGATTGAGGCATGTTCACATGAGATTTTAAATATTATTCTTAATGTTCTTGAATTTTTCCTCCGAAAACCCAACCTTGTTCTTCAATTTTGAGCTAACCTTCGTGTTTTCAATGATTCGGAGGTTCGAACCCTCCTTCTAGCGCCAATTTGTTGACGATCAGTTCTAATCTTGAAGATTAATAGCTGTTTTAGATGGTTAATTGATCATCAAATAATTACGTGTGATTGATCACTAAACGTAATTAGTGAATACAGATTTTCGGGTTTAGATGGATTAGAATCGTATGAAAGCTTATGTGTTTAAGTTCGATTGTAAGTTAATCGAGCTGCTTTGGATTCGTAATCGAAGTTTGGATGTGTATAATAATTTGTGCTTATTTTATTAGCTGAAAAAATCTAAGTATTTATAGACAATTGCCTAGCAGGAGGTGTCGTGACTTTTGGCCTACCAGGCCTGCATGCACGACACCTGGCCTTTGACTAAGTTGACCTTATCTAGACTAAATTCTATCCTTATTTTGTTGGACTTGCTCGCAGTCAAGAGTTGCTCGCCATGTTGGACTTGTCCTGGAGGAGTCTTTAGTCTGATTTTGCTGGTCTCTTATCTCACTTAGTTGTTGTTTTGGTTTTGTGGTCGGATCTGGTTGGCGGGATGCTAACTGAGTTCATCATGTGGCTCTTAATCTGATTTTGTTCGCTCATTTTCCTTGGTGTTGTATGCAGGTTCTGCTCGCCAGATATCTTAGGTGTATCTTGAGTCAATTTTACCTTAATCTTTAAGCGCTTTGTGCTAACCCTGGTCGTCTATGTGACGATTTTGCTCGCCCATCAACAGATGTTGTTCCGAATTTGCCCAGCACAATCAATAACCATTGTGATAATGTCGGAGCAGTTGCAAATTCAAGGGAACCGAGAGCCCACAAGGCCAGCAAACACATTGAAAGAAAATATCATCTTATACGAGAAATTGTTAAGAGAGGAGATATATTGGTGGCAAAGATAGCGTCGGAAGATAACCTAGCGGATCCATTCACAAAGGGTCTGCCTCAGAGTACATTCGAGAGACATGTGAATGGAATATGAGTCAAGACTATTGTCAATCTGCTTTAAGTATAAGTGGGAGGAATTATTAGGTTAGTGTAGGTTGACATGAGATGTCACGTAGAGCTACTACACTAGACATGCATGATGTATACTAAAAAGCAGACTTTAAGTATAAGTGGGAGATTGTTGGAGTTATACGTGAAAGTATGCTTTTACTTTGTATAACTAATGTATTAAACGCTTATTTATGAGAATAAATCTTTCATCACATTTGCTTTAGATATGATTAAATGTTGAATATTTATTGCAACCAGTTCATTATAAGTAGTACGTATTACATTGTAGTTAATGTGGTGATACCCGATCACAGAAGATCACATTAACGATTTCCTTATAACTAAACGTACAAATCCATGACCCAGGTGGAATTGAACAATCCACCACGAAAGGTCGATGTGTATACCTCAGATTGGTCTGTCTTGACTGAGAGATTGCACCAGCACATTTAGTATATGTTGAAGAGGACCTACAACAAGGATAAATTCTTCTGTTCTTAAATGTGAAGAATTAGACCTCAGTGGTTATTGATTTCTTAATCTCCGTCACTTAAATAGGACCGTGTGTGCTTAATGGTTACTGCTTTGATTCATGTTAGGTAAGAATCATCATGACTTTGAACTTTGTGTTTTGGGCAATAATATTAATCATACGACGGTTGCTAAGATTTAATACGGAGAAACACGTGCGAGTACGGCTCGTGTGATTAGTCCCCTTGGTGGGCTCAGAAGTTTTATCGTACCAAATCTTGCAAGTGAAGAATCGGTTTCTTCGGTACGGATAATAATATTGAGTTGTCTTTGCTCCAAGGTGAAATATATTAATTAATTTAGAGTTATTCAGAAGTTTAATTAATTAATGGACTAGATAATCTTAAACGCAGGAAATAATAACCAGGAGCCCATATTATCGTAATATGGATTAAGATGGATAGTACAATATTAATTTATTAGTGGCACTAATTAATATTAATGGGCTGAATTATATTGGGGCTCAATATTGAAATTCAAAAGTCCATTGGAGGTCCAATCTTAATTATCCTAAAGACCCTTCAAGTAGCCCATTAAGTAGCTCAATAATAATAAAGTGATTAAAATAAAAGAAAATAAAATTGCTGATTTTTTCATGCATATGGTTATAAAAAATGTTATTAGTTTTGATGAGTTAAACAAACCAGAAGATGTAATAGGACCATCTGGACCTGTTAGCCAGATGAGGAAACAGTTTAGGACTTAGTCTAGGGGGAACTGCCAGACCAGAAGACTTCACCAGAAGAGTCACCAGAAGACTTCATCAGAGAAGATCAAGACCAGAGGCAGAAGACCTTTCCCCAGACTAGACGAGTCCAGACCAGACGAGTGTAGCGAAACCAAAGATGCTCAGAATCATCTCCAGATTCTATTGGATAAACTGGTTCATAACCGACTCTGGACCAGAGGACCTCTGGGTCATCTGGTGTCTGGTTCAGCCTACTCTGGAAGAATCAGAGTTGTGCAAAGGAAGCATTTGGCCGTTGGTGTTTTGAAAGAAGTCAACCATGATCAGATTGGAAAGTCATTGAAGAAATCAATCCAAGGATCTCACCAACCCAATCAATCAATTAGGGAATTGATTGATTGAAACTTCCATAAATAGAGATCTGATTAGATTAGCTCTCCAACGGCTAAACCCTAATCACCTCTATAAATACAAGAGTGCCAGTATGAAGAAAAAATCTAGTTACGCGCACGAAGATCATACTCAAGCTTTATTATTCCCAAGCAAAATTAGCACTCTTATAACTCTTAAATTCATATCTACTCTTAAGGAGTTTGTAGTTGGAAGATATACTCAACCTGTTCATCTTGATAGATAAGGTTGGAGAAGATTTTACTTTAGATCGAAGTTAGATCTAAAGTGTGTAACAAGGTGCTGGTACTTGACAATTCCAGTGATTGTGAGTAAGTTGGTTGGTTAGTAAGGCCCCTTGATAAAGGGAGAGTGGACATAGGATTATAACATCCGAACCACTATATATCTTGTCTTATTTACTGCTTTCCTTATTATCTCTTGTCATATTTGTTCTTGATCAAAAGATTTCACAAAAGATTATTTATTTAGCTTCCACACAAATTCAAATACTGACTAGTGGGACCAACAAGTGGTATCAGAGCAGTGTGTCCTAGACCACTGCTTTGAAGAGCTTTTGGTGGTCACCGACAGATCCATTACTTTGAAAATCTTTTGCATAAAATCCTTTTTCTTTCCTAAAAATGTCCTCAAAATCTGCTTACAAGAGCCGTAAATTGCCGGAATTTTCTTTCGATGACTATAGCTACTGGAGCTTTATGATGAGTAATCATCTTGGAGCTATTCATCACCGCATGCTTGATGTGGTTGAGAGTGGCCCCATTCAATTTTACTGGACTCCTATTGATGATGGCAGATCAGAGTCCAGAGAAGAGACTAGTGTTATTGGAGAGGAAAGAACTGATGGTAGAGTACCCAGGCAGAGAATCCCCAAGAAGAGAGATGAATTGAACAATGATGAGAGAAAACTGTACAACCTGGACCAGGTGGCCAGAACTGAGATTATCAACACCCTCACCAAAGAAGGGATCGAGAAGGTAAGAACGTGTGCTACGGCCAAGGAGATGTGGGATAAATTGGCTCTGCTCTGCGAGGGAAAAAAAAAGATCAACGATAACAAGCTCCAGGCTGTTCAACACTCATTTGACACGTTTAAGATGAAGCTAGGTGAGACTATTGACCAGCTGGACATGCGTCTCACCAATCTCCTTAACAAGGCTAGTGCCTTAGGTAAAACTTACTCTGAGAAAGAAATTAATAGTAAAATTTTAAGATCACTAACCAGGAGGTGGAGGATCAAAGTCACAGTCATCAAGGATAGCAAGGATCTCAACACTCTTGACCATCATCTTCTTCTATCTGATTTGAAAGCCTATGAGTATGACCTACAAGAAGAAGATCAATCAGAGGAGATATCTTCTTCTGGTCAGAAGGGAGTTGCTTTCTCTTCAACCATCAAGACTGAAGACAAAGTGAAGGAGTCTTCTGCAGATGACATGAGCCTAAAGGAGCATGTAGCACTCTTAACTAGAAAATTTGATAAAATGAGCTCCAAGTATGGCAGGTGCAAAAGACACTGGAAGGAATCTACCAGAGACAGAGACAGGAAGAGTTCCTTCAAGTCTGCAGATAAAGAGAAGTCATCTGGAGACTCAAGGGAGACCAGATTCAAGTCACCAGAAAAGAGGAGAGATGGCAGCTCTGGCAGATTAGGCTACCAGAGGAGAGGGAGTAGTCTAGCCAGACCAGAGTACAACCCCAGGAGAAGAGATCCAAGTCCCAGTCCCAGAGGAGACAACACCTGTTACAGTTGCAACAAGCCAGACCACTACAACTATGATTGTCCTCAACTTGCTCCTAGAGAAAGAGAAGAGAAAAGACTCAAGAGAGATAGGAGATATGCAGACAAGAGAGCATTGCTGGTAGAAGCAGAGGAGGAGGATACAAGTTCCAGTTCTTCTTCTTCTGACTTTGGATCTGATGATGATGTATGTCTTATGACAGACATCACTGAGGTACAAGAATCTACCTTGTGTTTATCCAATTCCAAATATACTGAATCCTCTCACTCATCTGGTATCTCCAGAGAGTCTGATATGCAGCAAATGCTATCAAATCTCCAGAATTGTGTTCAATTATGCCAGAAACTTGAAAAGGAGAATGGTAGGCTTAGAGTAGAAGTTCAATCTTTATCTCATGAGCAGAAATCCACCAGAGAACTCATGAAAGATCATTCCAAAGAAATCTCTAAACTTCAGGATAAGATCACATAAAGAGATACTCTGGTAGATCAACTCATAAGAGAAAGAGACTCTAAGAAAGATGAGTTTAATGAACTTAGAGCCAAATACCAATCTCTTATCAAGGGAAAACAAGTTGAACAAACTATTGAGGAAATACCTATGCCCAGAGAAGCTCCAAAGATACCAACTATTGTATCTATTATATCAAAGTCTTCTCAGTGCATTAATGATAAGAGTGGTTTAGGATATTCTGGAATTACTACAAGATCTCATAAATATCACTATAATAAAGACAAGTCTGTAAGAGCTGGTGAATTATTAAAAATCTGGGATGAAAACCCTAATGGTAATGGTTACAGAGTAGTTCACAATCCTAAACGGAACTTCTCTACAGATCATGTAGAATGTAGTCCAGAAGAGTTAACTGAACTGGAAGAGAAAATCTTAGAGACTAGACGTCAAAATGGGGAACCAATGACAATTGATAGTTCTGTTCACAGTAAACCTCAAAGAGTAAGACCTAATTAGATTAGAGAACCTCAGAGGAATCTTCAAAGAGTGGAACCTAAGCAGATTAGGGGACCTCAGAGGAGACACTTAAGAAGGGGGGATTTCAACCAGAATAGGAATTCTCAGAGAAGAAACAATGGACAACAGAACTATCATCGGAACCAGGGACCCCAAAGAAGGTTTTCTCAGAGGAATCGATTCCAGAACAGATACACTCAATGGAACTATAATCACCAGAAAAGGTATAGTTTTCATCAGAACCAGAGACCCATCTATAGAAAACCAACTAATCTGGGTAGTTATGACACCAGAGATGGTTCTTCTAGGATGTACCCTTATAACCAGACCTTTAAGACCATGTCTTTGAGGTATGCAATTCCAAAGGCCAGATTTGAAGTGAGATACACCAGACCAATGTATAGGAAATGTGTTCTCATCAGACCAGAAGCTCAATTTGTTATTGTCAGAGGACATGTGCTGGTAGATAGATTTGGAAGAAAGATAAGATCTCCTCATCCAGCAAGGGATGATTATCTTTGGATTCCTACAAGACCTGCAACTAACCAATCAGGACCCAGCACTAGTAGGGGACCTAATTGATCTCTCTACAGGAGGACAAGAGCCCATTGGAGAAAGGATTTTCAAGCAACAATATTTGGTACATTGATAGTGGATGCTTCAAGAACATGACATTTGAGAAAGATCATCTCTAAGATTTCAAGCCATTGAACGGGCCAAGAGTGATGTTTGGTGACAACAACTTTGGAGTCACCAGAGGAGTTGGAAAGTTGATCATCAATGACGTATCTGTAGATGAAGTCTACTATGTGGAAGGACTCAAGCATAATCTGCTTTTTGTATCCCAATTTTGTGACAATGGATACTCAGTGAAGTTCTCTAGTGATTCATGCACTATCTTTTCTTCTAATTATGATGATATTTTACTTATTGGCTTGAGAAAAGGTAACATTTATCTTGCAGATTTCAACAGCTGTCCAAGAAACACTTGCCTGGTTGCAAAAGGATCTGCAGAGAACAACTGACTTTGGCACAAGAGGTTGAGTCACCTGAACTTCAAAGCACTCAACAAGATTGCCAGAAAGGGTCTAGTTCGAGGTCTTCCAAATGAAGTGTTCAAGAAGGATCAGGTTTGTGGTTCCTTCCAGAAGGGTAAACAACCCAAGACTTCCTTCAAGGATGTCCAGAGCACAACCACAACCAGAGTACTTCAACTACTTCACATGGACCTGTTTGGACCTGTTTCACCTCTTAGTTTCAGTGGGAGGAAGTACACCTTGGTGATAGTAGATGACTTTTCAAGATACACTTGGGTAGTATTCTTGTTTAAGAAAAATGAAACTATCACTAAGTTGCCAGAATTCTTCAAGCAGATTCAGAATGAGCAGAACCAGAGCATAGTGAGGATCAGGAGTGACAAAGGGACATAGTTTTTGAATTCTTTCTTAGGTTTGCAGGTGAAGCAGACAGAGAAGGGAATCTTCATCAATCAAGCAAAGTACATCAGAAACATGTTAGAAAAATTTGGAATAGGATCTAGCAAAGTTGCCAAGATTCCTATGATGACAAATTTTAACATGGATCCAGATGAGTCTGGAGAGAGTGTGGACCAGACTCAGTACAGGGCACTTATTGGTTCTCTTCTGTACCTGACTGCAAGCAGACTAGATATCACTTTTGCTGTAGGAGTGTGTGCCAGATTTCAAGCTAATCCTAAGAGGAGTCACCTGGAAGCAGCTAGGAAGATTTTGAAACATCTTAAGGGAACAGTTAATTTGGGGTTATGGTATCCTGCAGATGATAATTTTGAGTTAAGTGGATATTCAGATTCGGATTATGGTGGATGCAGAATTGATAGGAAGTCTACTAGTGGTACTTGTCATTTTCTCGGAAATAAGTTAGTATCTTGGTTTTCCAAAAAACAGACTACAATTGCTACATCTACTACAGAAGCAGAGTACATGGCTGCAGGTAGTTGTTGTTCACAACTACTCTGGATTAGTCAGCAACTTAGGGACTACCAGATTAGGGCTAAGGATATTCCAATCTTCTGTGATAGCAACAGTGTAATAGCCATTACCCAGAATCCGGTTCTTCACACCAGATGCAAGCATGTTGGTATAAGACACCATTTCATCAGAGACCATGTTGAGAAAGGGGATATAAGGATGGAAAAGATTGCAACAGAGAAGCAGAGAGCATATATTCTCACTAAGCCTTTGGCAGAGACCAGATTCAAAGAATTAACTTTTGAATTAGGGTTATTGGATCCAAAGATAGATTTGTCTTAGGGGGAACACCAAAAGTGTATCCTTGATTTCAATAATACTCCTTTTACTATTTATCCTTATCACTCTCACTTGTGCAGATAAGATATACTAGAGAAATTACATCTCCAGATGAGTTATAAACCAGAAAACATAAATCATGCCTTGGTTCCATACCAGACACAAGATAAGGTTCATCAGATGAGATGTAACATCAGAGCACTTGTGGTATCATCTGGTTACAATACCAGATGACAGGTAAATTTTTACTCTTCTGTGTCTGGTCAATGGGATACAGTTTTCAAATTACTAAATACACCCAAACCATTTCATATTCAGAGTGTATTTAGAACTAGGGTCGTGGACCTAGGCAATCATTTCACTTTTTCTCTTGACTGCCACAAAACCCCCTCGAACCTAGTCCCAATGACCATGCCACGCACACAATTAAATCTGTATCTTGCCTAAATTGATCTTAGCCGTCAAATTTAAAAAAAGTGTAAAATGTCAATCAATTGACAAATTGATCTTGTCCCCTTAATTTAATGCTAATTCCACGCGTACACATTTCAATTAATTACAGATCCACGCGTACATCTCTTTTATAAACTGAAAATATTCACTCTGTCTCTTCACATTTTCAAATTTCAAACCCTAACTTCTCTCTGCAAAAGCTTTCTTTCCTCTTTTTCTCTCTCTCATCAAAAATGGCGTCCAAGTGTAACTTCAATCCAGACTATGTATGCGAGAAAGTGAACACAGAAATGGTCGTTGATTTTTACTCAACACGTAACTCTGCCGCCCTGGAGATATTAGATCTTCTCCGCAAATCTAGACCTGAGGATCTAATCTCTGCTATTCCAAAGAACTCATGCACTCTGAACCACTATGCGGCTCAGTTCCTGGTGCGTATGAAGATATTTGATGATGAGATTTTCTCCAAGATCGACAAAGAAAGGGTGGTTATTTCGAAGAATGGGTTTAGCAAACTTTTTGGAGACTTATCAATGACTGGTGTGGATCCATTGAAGTATAAGGAGAACAAGGCGATTGAGTAGTTCAAGATCTTTGCAAGGTCCTCTTGCAAGAACTTGATAAAGGGTTTTCTAAACAAGCATCTGTGCCAGAAATACAAAGTTTTGTTCGACATTGTGGTAAAGGTTCTAATGTGTGAAAATCACAGCACTGATGCTATTTTCACTGGGCGTTTATGTGTTATGCGAGCTATTTATGACGGAGTTGAGTATAATTGGACAGAGTTTTTCTGGAATGTATTGAGGAAGAACAAAGCAAAGGTCCAGAAGAAAGTTTGCCCAGATGAGCCTGATGAGTCACGGTTTTTCTTCAATGCTAATGTTTCGTTGGGAACGAAACTTACTCTTATTTGGATCATTTGCTGCCAGAGAAGGTGTGGACGGCAAATGGTTGTAAAAAGTTCAACAAGTAAAAGATCATTTTCAACAAGGATGGACCTCTGCATGGGCATCCAGACTCGGATGGAGAAGGAGCCATCCCTGCCCAGCCAATTCAGGCCATTCATTCTCCTCCAAAGGGCAAGAGAACAGGGAAGAAGAAGTCAGATGCCCCTGCTCCATCAAAGTTGGTTATTTCTGGTTCTTCAGAGGAACACCAGATCCCTATTTCATCTGCTTTCAAGAAGAAGAAATATGGTGAAGATGTGGAGGTGTCTTCACCTAAGGCTAAAGTGGGTGGTCCTACGAAGAAGAGGACCAGACCAGATGAAGGAGTTAGCAAGCCTTCTGCTAAGAAGTCCAAGAAGCAGAAGAACGCAGAGAAGAAGTCCCTTCTTAGGGATGAGCCTACAGATGAAGAAGAATCTGAGGAAGAGGTTCCTCTCAAGAAGAAACCAAGGGCCAGGAGAGCCATTTTGCAAGATCCAGTCTCCAGTTCTTCTCTGGACACCTCTCTGGATCAGGCCCTTGAAGAAGCAGCTCATCCAGAAATGGAGGTGGATGTGTCCTCACCTGCTGCTACCATTCCAGATACAAAGGCCACTGTATCTGCCCCTATTGTTATTCCAGCTGATGTTGACTCAACTGAGGTAAACCCCTCCTCCCCTTCTCATATAAATCTTGTTTCCCCATCTCTTTCTCCCCCAGAAACCCAAGCTCACACCATACCATCTGATTCTAGTGCACTCCCTTCTGCATCTGCACCAGAACAGACTCCCCCGCATACTTCATCTTCCATTCCCACTTAAACACCCTCTTCCCTACTCCCTAATCCTTCACCTTCACAAATAGCCTCTGTACCAGAGGTGCCCATTACCTCTTCTGGTACAGAACAACCTTTTTCCTCTACCCAAACTCATCCCTCTACCTCACAAACCCAAACACCTATCCCTCCCCCCACTCAAACTGACCAGAACCCCTCTTCTTCCATGGCTTTGGGGTTCCTGGGTCCTCCTTCCTCCCCCATATGTTCACTTAGCGATGATAGTGATACTGAGGATGTTTCGCTGGAGCCTCCTAACTTAGCCTCATCCTCCTCTGCCCTTGGGCCCACACCCTTTATCTTCAATGACTCAGATATGGGCCCCATTAGGCAGAGTATGAGTGTAAGTGCTCAGCTCTGGCTAAGAGAGCTATTTCCAATCTTGTTGGAGCACTTACCCCTCTTAGCAGACTTGACTGATGGTAAAGTCTGGAGTAAGGCCAGACTGGAGGATGTTGAAGATATGGTGCTCTTATTGGAAGGGATGAGCACCTCTGGTTTTGCTCAGTGGGAGATCCAGGTGAAGAAGAAGCTGAATGTGCAGAATCCAGCTGAGCTCGAAGCTCCAGAATCTGCCAAGGTGGTTGTTAGAACTCTTCTCATCCAGAGAGGAGTAATGATCTCTCCAGAGGGCCCCTCATACACTTTTGGCCCTCACTTCACTTTTCCTCCAGAGTCATACTCTGATGAAGAGGATTTTGATGTCACTCCTGCCGTGCTGAAGAAGATGAAACTGTTCTTTAATGAACAAATCCAGGAGATTGACAGATTCAGTAAGGCTATGCAACATCTGGGGCCAGCTATGATAGAGCACCAGATCAGACAGGAGAGGAAGCGCTTTCTGAAGCAGATCAAGACAACCTTTGCCTCTGCTATTGCCTCTTTCAAGGCTAATGGCCTCTTCCTGAAGCTGGATATAATTGACAGCCATAGACAACTTCAAGAGCATGTTCTGGACCAGCTTCACCCAGTCTTAGTTCTCAAGGTAGAGATGTCATCTCAAATGTTGGAGACTGCCAAGATGAAGGACTCCCTGCAGGAGATGATGCAAAAGCAGGAGCGCCTGGCGGCTGAGGCACATGCCTATGTTGAAGAAGCTAAGAAACTCAGAGACCTTCACTCTTCTTCTAACACTGAACTGCCTGCTCTGATTAGGCAGGTTGTAGAGCCTCTTCTTGATGAAGTTAAAAAGGGGGAAAAGAAGGCTAGAACTGATCTGGCAAAGAGTACTAATGATACACTGTTCAACCATTCTGGTCGTCTGGACCTGTTGGAGAGAACTCTTGCTCAAGCTGAGCTCCAAAAGAAGAAGAAGGATGAGCTCAAGTCTATTGCAGTGGTCAGGCAACTGACTGCAGATGAGGAGAACCTGGATTTTGAGCTAGATCCAGTGACTGTTCTTGGTCCTGCTAGGAAGAAGTTAAGAAGGGTGAAAAGGACCTTCTTAGAAGAAGTGGTGGAAGAGGCAGGGAAGAATTCAGAGAAGAAACTGAAGAAGAGAAAACTGCTAGAATAAGGAAGAACATTGATGAAGAGCAGAGACTCAGATATGTTTGAAGGCAGAACAAGAAGGCAAGAGAAGCAGGTCTCCCCCCTCCTAGTGCAAGTGGAAGTTCAAGCCAGAGGAAGAAGAAGCCCATTGAAGTGATGGATGTCCTTCCTCTCAGGACAGAAGGATCTTTTGATTCAACTGTACCTGTT
The DNA here is from genome assembly GCA_947034835.1 of Ballota nigra. NCBI lineage: Eukaryota > Viridiplantae > Streptophyta > Magnoliopsida > Lamiales > Lamiaceae > Ballota > Ballota nigra. The sequence goes on from OX344721.1 coordinate 45,284,913, forward strand.
CCGTTGATTAACCAATGGAAGGATGCAAAGACACTCTGGTTCATCCAGCACTACATTCACAGGCCTCCTCCAGAAGATGAAGACTTAATCAATAGGACTTTCCACACCTGGATGAAGTCTTACGACTCTGATCTGTATAAGCAATTGATGGACTCCACCATCCAATTCAATCTGGAAGTGACTGCACCAGAATTTCACTATCTCAACACTCCAATGAACGGAGACTAAATTGATTGGGGTGAACTCAAGAAGCTGTTCAAGACCAAGGTTCTCAAGGACTTCACTCCATCCAGTTCGGCAGAGCTCAGAGCTATTCATGATCGCTTTCTGGATTGGTTCCTTGTGCCAAAGGATGATAGGAGATATGCTTAGATTATGAACTTTTGCCTTGTAATTTGTAAACTCTTATGATGCTTTAATGAAAAGTTTCTATCTATTCTGTTTGAAAGACAACTTCTTGTTGTCTCATTGTTTGCAAGATAAGGTCTATTTTAAGATCTTGTCTCTCTGTGTGTTTCATGCTTATCTTTGATCAGTTCTAGTGTTGTTTTAACTTCATCAAAAAGGGGGAAATTGTCAGAAAAAATGTTGTTAGTTTTGATAAGTTAAACAAACTAGAAGATGTAATAGGACCATTTGGACCTGTTAGCTAGATGAGGAAATAGCTTAGGACTTAGTCTAGGGAGAACTGCCAGACTAGAAGACTTCACCAGAAGAGTAGCCAGAATACTTCATCAGAGAAGATCAAGACCAGAGGCATAAGACCTTTTCCTAGACCAGACGAGTCTGGTGAAACAAAAGATGCTCATAACCATCTCCAGACTCTATTGGATAATCTGGTTCGTAACCGACTCTGGACCAGAAGACCTCTGGGTCATCTGGTATCTGGTTCAACCTACTCTGGAAGAATCAAAGTTGTGCAAAGGAAGTATTTGACCGTTGGTGTTTTGAAAGAAATAAACCATGATCGGATTGGAAAGTCATTGAAGAAATCGATCCAAGGATCTCACCAACCCAATCAATCAATTAGGGTATTGATTGATTGAAACTTCCATAAATAGAGATCTTATTAGATTAGCTCTCCAACGGCTAAACCCTAATCACCTCTATAAATACAAGAGTGCCAGTATGAAGAAAAGCTCTAGTTATGCGCAAGAAGACCATACTCAAACTTTATTATTCCCAAGCAAAACTAGCACTCTTATAGCTCTTAATTCATATCTACACTTAAGGAGTTTGTAGTTGGAAGATATACTCAACATGTTCATCTTGATAGATAAGGTTGGAGTAGATTTTACTTTAGATCGAAGTTAGATCTAAAGTGTGTAACAAGGTGCTGGTACTTGACAATTCCGATGATTGTGAGTAAGTTGGTTGGTTAGTAAGGCCCCTAGAAAAAGAGAGAGTGGACGTAGGATTTCAACATCTGAACCACTATATATCTTGTCTTATTTACTGCTTTCCTTATTATCTCTTGTCATATTTGTTCTTGATCAAATTATTATTTATTCAGCTTTCACACAAATTCAAATACTGACTAGTGGGACCAACACATAATTTTTGAAAATTAGAGATTTAGGAGAGAAAATATTTTGTTGATTTTCTTGGAAATATATTATGGAAGATAAGTATTCTTGGAATACAAGATTATCTCATATATTCAAGAAGATCCAAATCTTGTGATTTCTTCCTATTAATTTTGAAAATTACCCCTTAATAAGGAGGGTGAGATTTTTGTGGAATATTTTATTATGGAGAAAAGAATATATGAGATATATTCAAGATTTCTTAGAGGCTAAGAAAAGATTTTCTCCACCTCTAAAATATCAAAAAATCTCGGCCAACCCACTCTTATATATAGGGGATGATTATTTCATCCCCAAGTACATGATTCCATGTGTTGGAAAAATCAAGAGTAAAAATATTTTTCTTTTTCCTTGGTTATTTTAATTGCTTGAAAGCACTTCCCACCGGTGATCAAGCAAGGCGAAAGGGACATACTTTAGAAGGTCTTTTGGTTGGTAGCACGTTCGTGAGAGTCCCGTGATTAATCAAAGGCCATATCCACAAGAGGTACGTAATCACATAATTTCCTAGTTATTCCGCCATAGATTTTATGTGAATTAATTCTACATGCATGATGATAAAATTATTGTTGGAATTATTATTTGAATTAATTAGGATTAATTCATGCTAGTAATAATTGTATTTAAATTTGTATTTAAATTTCATCCCGAATAGTTTCCGGGCACCCTATTTTTCCCAACACATCTCCTGCTAAATCCAAATTTGACCCAAGAGCTATCAAGTTTGTCTTTCTTGGATATGAATCTGGTCACAAAGGTTATAAACTCTATAATCTATCTGATCATTCCATTTTTGTTTCAAGAGATGTTCACTTCTTTGAACATATCTTTCCATTTTTAGAACAACATAATACCCCACTTGATCACTCTACTCTTGAACAAAATTCTCCAGCTACATCTTCACATACTTCTTCCCCTATTTCTTTACCAGTTACTCCACAAATTACTTCACCAACTCACAATGATGCTCAAACTCCTACTAAAACAACCAGAACTAGAACCATTAATCCACCATCTTGGCTTAACGATTTTGTTTCTATATGTACAAATTCTGCTCCTTTACCAGCTACCAGGCAGCAAGACTCAGGTGATTCTACTTCCATATCTCCCATGCCTCTTGATACTTTATATTCTATTTCCTCTTCTTCTTTCTCTTCTGAATACATATGCTTTCTAGCTAATGTTCATCAAACAAAGGAACCCAATACCTATTATCAGGCTCTAGGAAATCCAGACTGGGAGAGGGCTATGCATGATGAATTGGCTGCTCTTGACCATCATGAAACCTGGGATTTGGTGGATTGTCCCAAACATAAGACACCAATTGGTTGTAAATGGGTGTACAGACTGAAATTAAAACCTGATGGTACTGTGGATAGGTATAAGGCAAGGTTGGTTGCAAAAGGTTACCATCAAGTTTATGGCATTGATTATGAGGACAGTTTTTCCCCAGTTGCTAAGATTGTTACTATCAGGTTTATGATTGCCTTTGCTACATGTAAAGGTTGGCCTTTATGTCAGTTAGATATCAATAATGCTTGCTTACATGGTTACCTTAATGATGAAGTATACATGGAGCCTCCTCTAGGCTATTCTAAGGCTCACCCTGGGCAGGTTTGCAAGCTGAAGAAGAGTTTATATGAGCTCAAACAAGCCTCAAGAGAATGGAATACTGAATTTTGCAAGACTTTGCTTGCCTATGGTTTCACTCAGTCAACTCATGATCATTGCTTGTTTATTCTACATACAAACATTTTCTTCTTGGTCTTATTAGTTTATGTGGATGATGTACTTATTACTGGTTCATCACTCACTCAGATTGATTTATTGAAGGCTTATCTTCATTCAGTCTTTACCATAAAGGACCTTGGGTTTGCAAAGTATTTTCTTGGTGTTGCGATTGGCCGGTGGGGATGATGGAACTTGCCTTTCTCAACACAAGTACATACAGGACCTTATCTCAGATGCAGATTTAGACAGCTGCAACTAATCTCATTTACCTTTTCAGCCTGGCCTGCATCTCTCTTCTACTCAGGGTGATTTACTCACTGATCCTGAAAGGTACAGAAGTATCATCGGTAGGCTACTATATCTTAACTTCACCAGACCAGCCATTACCTATTCAGTTCAACAATTGAGCAAATTTGTCAATGCTCCAAGGACTGTACACTGGGATGCTGCTCTACAAGTGGTCAGATATCTCCATGGAACATTGGACTTAAAGTTATTATATCCTTCACAATCCCATTTCACCATACATACGTATAATGATGTAGACTGGGGTTCATGTTTGGATACAAGGAAGTATCTTACTGGTTATTGTGTGTACCTTGGTCCATCTTTGATTTCCTGGAAAACTAAGAAACAAAATACTGTGTCTCGTTCATCAGCTGAGGTTGGGTATAGGGCATTAGCAACAACGGCCTTAGAACTTCAGTGGATATCTTTCTTGGCAAAGGATTTTCAACTAGAGGTTACATTACCACTCCAACTTTGGTGTGACAATAAAGCAACAACTCACATTGTGGAAAATCATGTGTTTCATGAAAGAACGAAGCACATAGATATTGATTGTTATATTGTTCGGGAATTGTACAAACAAGGTCTCATTCGTCTTCATCACGTTGCCTCTTCTTTACAAATGGCAGATGTGTTCACTAAGGCACTTCATGGACTGACTTTCTCACGTTTTAGATCCAAGATGAAGCTTCTTCCTTTGTCACATGCTTCATCTTGAGGGGGGGATCTTGGAATAATAGTCACGTGCTCGTGCTGCTCATGCATGCACACACTTGCATGCAACAAAATTCAGTTATAACCGCTTCAACTTCACGCGTGCATGGCTCATGATCTTGGCACTTGGCTCACAACTCACAGTTGTAACAAATTCAGTTACAAGACCTGTCAAGCAAGCATTAGATGTTTCTAGAATAGGTTATACTTGTATATATATAGAGGATAATGTTGGAGTTATACGTGAAAGTATGCTTTTACTTTGTATAACTCGTGTATCAAACACTTGTTTTATGAGAATAATTCTTTTATCACATTTGCTTTAGTTATAATTGAATGTTGAATTTCTATTGCAAACCGTTCAATATATGGTACTAGTTATATTGTAGTTAATGTGGTGATACCCGATCACGGAAGACAACATTAACAGTTTACTTGTAACTAAACGTACATGTTCACGACCTAGGTGGAATTGAACAATCCGCTGTGAAAGGTCGATGTGTAAGGCTCAGATTGGTCTGTCTTGACTAAGAGATTGCACAAGCACATTTAGTATGTGTTGAAGAGGACCTACAACGAGGATAAATTCTTATGTTCTGAAATGTGAAGAATTAGACCTCAGTGGTTGTTGATTTCTTAATCTCCGTCACTTAAATAGGACCGTGTGTGCTTAATGGTTACTGCTTTGATTCATGTTGGGTTGGAATCATAGTGACTTCGAACCTTGTGTCTTGGGCAGTAATATTAATCATACGACGGTTGCTAAGATTTAATACGGAGAAACGCGTGAGAGTACGGCTCGTGTGATTAGTCCCCTTGGTGGGCTCAGAAGTTTTATCGTACCAAATCTTGCAAGTGAATAATTAGTTTCTTCGGTACGGATAATAATGTTGAGCTGTCTTTACTCCAAGGTGAAATATATTAATTAATTTAGAGCTATTCAGAAGCTTAATTAATTAATGGACTTGATAATCTTAAACGCGGGAAATAATAACCGGGAGCCCATATTATTGTAATATGGATTAAGATGGATAGTGCAATATTAATTTATTAGTGGTAATAATTAATATTAATGGATTGAATTATATTGGGGCTCAATATTGAAATTCAGAAGTCCATTAGGAGGTCCAATCTTAATTCTCCTTAAAGGCCCCTCAAGTAGCCCATTAAGTAGCCCAATAATGATAAGGTGATTAAAATAAAAAGATAATATTATGCTGATTATTCCATGTATTTTTTCGAAAATTTGAAATCAAGAAGAAAAAAGATTTTGTTGATTTTCTTGGAAAGATATTATGGAAGATATGTATTCTAGGAATACAAGAATATCTCATATATTCAAGAAGATCCAAATCTTTGGATTTCCTCTTGTGATTTTCGAAAATATCAAGCCTTAATAGGAGAGTGAGATTTTTGTGGAATATTTTATTGTGGAGAAAAGAATATATGAGATATATTCAAGATTTCTTAGAGACTAAGAAAAGATTTTATCCAAGCCCAAATAAGCCTAAAAAATTCGGCCACTTCACTATTATAAATAGGGGATGATTATTTCATCCCCAAGTACATAATTCCATGTGTTAGAAAAATAAAGAGCATAAATATTTTTCTTTTTCCTTAGTTATTTAAATTATTCGAAAGCATCTCCTACCGGTGATCGAATAAGGCGAAAGGGAAATACTTGAGAAGACTTTTGGGTTGATAAAGCGCGTACGTGTTTGTCCCGTTTTATTCAAAGGCCAAGTTCTACGAGAGGTACGTAAGTCACATATTTTCTTGTTTATTCCGTCATAGATTATATGTGAATTAATTCAACATGCATGATGTTAAATTGGTTGTTGGAATTATTATTTGAATTAATTAGGATTAATTCATGCTAGTAATAATTGAATTTAAATTCGTATTTAAATTTCATCCCGAATAGATTTCGGGCACCCCTATTTTTCCAACAGATAATCATATATGAATGAGCATATTCAGTTTAATAATCATACTGTAAAGATGAATTCGTTTCCAATTCTTAGCTCAACTATGCTTTGTATTTTCTACATGACGATGCACGGAGTAGAGTAGATGAGCAGATTGGACAATTGCAGAAAAAGAGAAGGGAAGAGACGAGAAATGGGGAAGGGAAAATTGGATTTAGTTTTTTTTTTTCTTTTTTTTTTTTGTCCTTTCTTTCAGAAAATGGTAAAATGAATATTTCACAATAAATGCATGTGTATCTACCATTTATGAAGGTGAATATAGTTGGGCCCATAAATTTGGTCATACAAGCCCAAAAAAGTTGGAACATAAGCCCAACAAATATCGCATAATCTTTGTATGTGATTGCAAACACAAATCGTAGAGAGAATCATTTTTATTTTTAAAAATAATTAATTACGTAATGTTTACCATTACTTTATTAAGCTCTTAAAATCAATTTTGATAAAACATGTTTTATATGCTTTTGAATTCTAAAAAATTAATTCCAACCAAATAACTACCCACACTATTAATAAAATTGATCTTTTTTAAATACAAAACATTTTTAATTTTATTAAAACAATTAATTAAGGTTGCATTTGGATAAAATCATTTGCAATGCAAGGGATTCAAAATAAATAAATACTAAAATACATGAATTTCAAATAACATTATTTTACTAGATATTTAAAATTCCTTCATTTTGAACTAAAATTATAGCTAGAAATTTGAAACCTATTCATTTGAATATTTTACTTAAATAAATAGAGTGAATTTAGATCATGAATTTAAAATTCATAACTCAAATTCATCTAAAATTAAAATTACATTTTCTTATTATGAGTAGTGTTTCAAAACAAACTCATATTTCAACCGATGTAACTGCTCATGAATGTGCTACTTATATGTACAATATGCACAAAAAAAGAAAGAAAAGAAATTGAAAATAAACAAATCCTGGTATCTACTCCGCCGAACAAAACAAGAATATATTCCCCATTTGGGATTAACCTCGCACATTCTCTCCCTTTCTTAGTCCTCACTCTCCCTCGTCTCAGGATTGCGGCTAGGGTTTCACCTATATTTTTCTCCGACCCGTTCTTCACCATTTTAGATCGGTTAATCTCGTTGTAAGTTATAATGAGTGAAGTGCTTGATTAATTTGAAAGCAAGTCTGTGGAAGGAGAAATGGCTACAGTGAATCCATTTGATTTGCTAGAGGACGTTGATACTGAGGATCCGTCACAGCTTGCTGCCCAACAGCTGAAGGTTGAAGCAAAGAAAAGCGTAGCTCCATCGGCAAAGCCGGCTGCGAGTGCTAGACAGCAGAGTAATTCAGCAGCTCAACCTAAGCTCCCCACCAAACCTCTCCCTCCGGCTCAGGCTGGTGAGACCTATCTATTTTTCTTCTTCTTATATAATCCTAATGCAAAAATGTCTTTGATTCTGTATTTTTTGTAAACCCTAATTTCATTAATCACCATTATTGCATTGATTCTCCTATTTGCTTCTTGATATTTTTACTATTATTGTATTGATTTTCTTCTTTGTTTCTGGATATTTACCATTATTTCATTGATTCTCCTCTTTGTTTCTTTGATATTTATGATGGCGTGAGTGTTTTTGTTGTGATTGCAATATTTTATGTGTTGATATTCTAGACGAGCTTAAATATGAAATTTTGGATTTCTACTAATTTGGAGCCCAATTTACTTAATGAGCTTTATAAAGTCAAAATTGATTTGAAATTGGACTCAAAATTCAAGTGCATGCTATGCACTTGGGTGTATATAAGAATTTGTGATAAATGATTTGTGTTGTTATTATTTATTTGTCACTGTTTGTGTGGACTGTGAAATTTCATTTTAGCTAGAAGGGAGTTTTACTAAAAGAGTGACTGTGTGTAATGCCATGTTGAATGTACTGTCAGTTCTAGAAGTTCTTAACACTTGCTAATAACTTTTGTATCATGTTAAAAATCCATACTTTTTTATTTTTTGCTTCAGGGTCAATAACTTTCGAATAAATGGTTTTGTTAAAATCTCATTTTGATTTAATTTAATGAAGCTATTATTGAACTGTGTCTTTGTCTGGCAGCAAGATAAAAATAGAGCACTAAAATTGAAATAAGTAATTCTTAAATTCTAACTAGGTTTGAACAGTTGCATGATCCGGTTTCATTCTTATAAGAAATGACACATCATGTGTAATCTATGCATGCTTGTGTTGCATTCATGGTCGTTTGAGTTTTTCCTTTTGATTTTTAATGTGTACTCTAAAGGTATAGAAATTAGGTGTCTAACACGTGTCTTTGGTGCAATGGTTTACCATTCTGCCGTGCATGATGTTATTGTTTTATATGGGTCGTGCATTCCTTTGCACGATTGGGCTCAATATGTTTGATATAGTTTCTTACTTCCATTAAGAGCATGTATAAAAAAAATTGTTTATGGAGGATTTATTAATTTTTACGATTGTTGAAAACAAAGGGTCGTGTATAAATTTATAGTTTTCCAGTTTAATTTGATTCGTTCCTATTCTTATACATTGTTTTGTATGCTCAATTGTTCATACATTTAAATGCACTCTATGCTTTTTTCCATTTGAGTAGTTAGAGAGTCGAAACCTGATTCTGCACGAGGTGGCCGTGGTGGAGGTCGTGGTTACACTCGTGATCGTGGTGGTGGGTCCTATAGAGACTCAAACCGTAGCGAAAATTCTTACGGGGATAGGGAAATATTTGCTGGTCAAGGTGCATCAGACGAGGCTGATGCTGGAAGACCTTATGAAAGGCGTGGTGGCTATGGTGGACCTCGTGGTGCTCGGCGAGGTGGTTTCAGCAATGGAGAAGCAAGAGAAGTTGACCGTGATCGTCCTCGTAGGCCATTTGATCGACGTAGTGGAACTGGACAGGGGTACATATTATTTGTTTTGGTTCACTATTCTTTATTTCTGTTTGGTTTTTTGCCTGGGTTGCAAGATAAATTTAATTTATTTGCAGTAATGATATAAAACGAGAAGGAGCTGGCCGAGCGAACTGGGGAACTCAAACTGACGAACTGGCTCAGTGAGTATTTCCTTGTTGCCTTTGGCCATTATATTCAATTAACACGATGACATGTTCTGTCGTATGTATGCTCGCATTACATCCAACTTTTCTGATACAGTACAATTCTTTTAATTTTTTTTTTTTTGTAGAGTGGGTGAGGGAGTTGTGAATGAAGTTGAGAAAGGCTTGGATGCTGAGAAGCCTGCTGGCGAGGAGGTTGCTGCTGTAAATGGTGAGAAGGAAGCTGCAAAGAATGAAGTTGAGGAAAAGGAACCTGAGCCTGAGGACAAGGTGAGTAACCATTATGCTAGTTATGTTGCTTTGGAGCAGTATTATTGACTTCTTATCCGGACGATGAATTATTCGTTGATTGGAAAAAATAATGAAATCTTGTGATATGTTTTTAAATGTGTGATCAAGAGTAATAGCATAACTTATTTTTACAAGCCTATTATGTTTAGCTGCTCCCCTACAACCCTCTGGTATTTAGAGAGATGACTTCATTTGGATGAGGTATGTTTGTTTTGGGATTTTGAATTTTCAAAATCCTGATGACTTGTAATGGTATGTGTTTGTTTTAGGATATAGTGAATGTAATAGGTTTTTAAAAATTGGATTCTTAAAGTAGAACTGGCTTTAGAATTCAAAATCCCAAATCTGGTTTTCAACTCCCAAATCAAGCATACCCATGCTGTGTCGTGCGACTACTCTGAGTTTATAGAGTTATGTACAGCTTAATTTCATGTACCTGTTGATATTATTTATGCAGTTAAACTGGGACATCTGCTATATCTTATAATTGTTTCTTATCCATTCATAATATTTAAAGGTAAAGTTACTTGAGTTTGTGAAATTAACTGTTGCAACAAACTTCAGGAAATGACTCTGGAAGAGTACGAGAAGGTCCTGGAGGAGAAAAGGAAGGCTCTTCAGGCACTTAAAACTGAGAGCAGGAAGGTTGATGTTAAAGAGTTCGAGACCATGCAACAACTTTCGAACAAGAAAACTAATGATGATATATTCATCAAACTGGTGACTGCACTTTCACTTCCTACAAAATGAACTTACAGTCATATCCCTTCTCAAGTGTTTATATTTAGTTTGTTAAAGAGGTGAGCCCGAGGCCCATGAGGCTTGCCTTTTCCGGGCTGAGCAGGTCACACTTTGACGGGTGCACACCTTTTGAGCCTTTCCTTATGCGCCTTATCGTGGCTCTCTTATTTATCAAATCTTCTCACCCGAAAAATGGTTTGTGAACAATATTTTAAACCATTTTTGACACTGGAAAGTAACAGAGAATAATCATAAACAAGAAAATTTTGAATTTAGCCTAGTGCTTAAGGAAATTTTGAAAGAAAGAAGAAACTGAGGAACAACTCCGTTACCCCTGTAGGCTAGGTCCTTTTTCCCCCCTTTTTCCTTAATGAATCTTATCTCCGTTGATACGTTAATTGACAAAATCTTTATTTAGTTCTAAGACTATATCTCCTTCATGTATCAAGATATTTGCAATCCCAATTTATGTAAGATCCCATTAGGCTACTCCGCAAATAATTGGGCTCAAGTTTGATTTTTCTTTTAATTTTTTTAGGACCCTCCTGTGCCTTGGTGTGCCGTGTACCCTAAACAACTATGCTTGTTAGTCAATGTAGCAGCAGACCATTTATGCGTGTGTTTTATTATCTAATTAAATGATTCATCTTGTGCAGGGTTCTGACAAGGATAAAAAGGAGTTGGCTGAGAAAGAAGAAAGAGCCAAAAAGGTACCATTTATGTACATATATGAGTGCTAGTGGCATGTTTAATCTAGACAAAATGGTACTCTTTGTCATTAAAATCGGGTTGTGCTTTATACTTGTATTCGTTGTGGCTTCTGCAGCAATTTTTTTTTTCTTTTTTCTGTGACAGCCAATTTAGGATCTGCTTATTATGTCTTAACACTAGCGATTTCAATCTCAAATGCTAATCTTTTGGTATGTGATCTGATACGCAAACTGCCGCAATCTATTTACTCGGTTCATTTCGTACTCTGCATAACAAAATTAAAGTGTGATCAATTTGTCTTCGGAAGCCTGCAAAATTTGAAGCCTCATTATTATTATTACTACTATCATTTTCATTTATTTAACTTTTTGAACCTTACAGTCTGTGAGCATCAACGAGTTCTTGAAGCCTGCTGACGGAGATAAGTACTATAGTCCCGGTGGCCGTGGTCGCGGCCGTGGGCGTGGTGGTTTCAGAGGAGGCTACGGTGGAGGCAGTGAAATGAGCAATGTGAAAGCACCTTCTATCGAAGATCCCGGCCAGTTCCCTACCTTGGGTGGCAAATGAGATGTTATGTCTGTCTATTTATCTCATCATCTCTCCCAGGAGTAAGTTATAGCTGGAATAATGTTCTCTTTATCAAAAGAGTTCACAAAGTTTATGCTCGAAATGTATATCATACTCGTGTAGTAGTATTTTCTCTATTGCTATGATACTTTCTGTGTTTTCTTTGGTTAGGAGCTACTTCACTTTATAATTCCAGATATTGTTACTCCAGTTTTGTTTTGGGTATGGAAAGTCGAATTCAGTTCGAGTATACTTTATATTTACCCTTTTATTATGGTTAATAATTGACTAGTAATTCAAAGCTGTAGTCCAATTGTACAACTGTCATTCATGCGTCATTATATAATTGAACAAGTTACTCCATCCGTAGATGAAATCTGAAACAGAATTAAAGGATATATGTGAAATCTTGAAATTTATTTATATTTTGCGTATATTTTTTAATAATATTAATTATTTTATTAAAATATATTAATTTAATAGTAATCTTGTAAAATAAAAACAACTAATATAATATTTTAAAATAGACAGTGAAATTGGTCTCGAAGGTCAAGGGTGAAAATATCTGTTAGACCAATTACCAAATTACATGCTGACCATTTCAGTGTCGTTATTTAAATAATCCGTGGTTCATATTTGTAGGTTAATACCTAAAGAAAGGAGCAGTGAGATGAGACCCTCCCTGCCTTGACCATATTGAAAGGCTAGTTTTCTATGTGTTTTTCTTTTTCTACAATGAAAATTATATGTATGTAGAATTTTACATTTTCAGTAGCTTTAAATAAAAAAAGGACTTTCAGTATTGTATATATTGCAACACATATATTTAAGATAAAAATTTGGTAAGACCGTCTTACCGTGACACTAAAAATGTTATCACTTATTAATGTAAAATGTATTAATATTTAAATTTTTGTCTTAAAAGAACACACTTTATATATATATATATATATATATATATATATATATATATATATATTTTAAAGGAGATACATTTTACTTTAAAAGTGATAACATTTTTATTGAAAAATAATAATGATTTCACGTGAGACGTTTTCATACGAAACCCTCTTTATGTAATAAGTGAAAAAATTATGTGTTACGTTTTTTTTGTACACATTAAATGGATTCAAATATTCAAATTACATGGTCACACAAAAATTATAAAATTTTAACAATATGATTAGTTAAAAATTGGGTTAATTGCACTGAACTCCCTCGTGGTTCAAAAATCTTGTACGAAATCATCTCGTGGTTTGAAATTTATAGGAAACTCTCCAGTAATTTACAAAATAAAGCAAATTCTTCCTTTTTCAAAACCGAGTTCATATTTTTTTCATTTTTTCGTTATGTCCTCCCTAATATAGTCTTAAACTCTTAAGACTATACGGGAAATAAAGAAAATATATAAAACCATGAATTCATCTTTATTTAAAAAGGAGGATTCACTTGGTTTAATAAACTACAAGGGTTTCATATAATTTCCAAATCATAATGGGATTTTATGCAAGGAGTAAGTTCTTGTGCACGTGATGTATAATATATTCACTTAATATTTAAAATTGTTTACACCGAAAATTGTCGGTTGATTATACTGAATTTTTTTTAGTGCTATCGATTTTCAATGTAATCAACCTACATCTTTCAGGATAATTAGCCTACACTTTTTAGTATAAATAGCCTTAATTATTAAGTGAACATACAATGCACATGGCACATAAGAGGCCTCGGCTTATTCAATATTTTCAACCAAAGGGAATTTCGTGCCCATTAAAATTCCCAATAGTATCAACATAAGATACTCTGCAAACAAACATAGTCCATGAATTTGAGTTGACAGAAAGGTTGGGGCCCACAACTATACCCAATAAGATCAAGTTGTAACATTATAGACTCGGCCCACATAAAGTTTGGCCAGCCCAGGCCCATGCTTGACAGCTTCCTCGTAACCTGATGCTCTAATTTCAGCGATAATTAATGCCTAATTATCGTTAGTTATCTGTCTACTCTACCAAGTAAAATTTGGGATTCCAATCTTATTCACTCATAAAGTTCGAATGTTTCGACAGACGAAAAGAAAGAATAAGCAATTTTTTTAATGGACATAGCTAATGGTTAATTCGATAAACATGTAGTTAATACTTAATAATGAAGTAAATTTAATTTAGCCCATCATTCATAAAGAAGAGATGTTTAGCGAGTCACTGTGTTTAATTTACATATTGTCCAAGAATTGAGTATCTCCAATTAAGAATACACAACACAAAAAGCAAAATAGTTTTAAAATAGGAAAAGTAAAAAGTTAAAAAGTAATAATGGATCACACGAATAATGCATAGGACAAAGTATAGAGTGAATCTGATTTATACATAAATTATCGAAGGATATTAATTATTTTTATTGAAGAATATTAGTTGTTTTCACTGAAAATTATTAATTGTTTTCACTGAAGAGTATTAATGGTTTACACTAAAGAGTCTTAGTTAACAAGTAAACCAGTAATACTCTTCAGCGAAAACAACTAATACTCTTCAGTGTAAATCAGTAATACTTTCCAGTGAAAATAACTAATACTCTTCAATGAAAACAACTAATACCTTTCAATAATTTATGTATAAACCAATTTCACTCTATACATAGTCTAATACAATGAGAATGAAAACCATAACGAAGGGTTTTTTTTTAATTAGAGTGTCCTAGATTACATGTTGCCTCCTCTTTATCTAAATTAAACCTTTTCTTTTCTTTTGCTTTTGTGCTTTTCTAACCACTTTCTTTTGAGCACAAAATCATTCATCGATCTAACTTTGAAGTGTGGGGTTTAACTTTTATTCTAGGACATTTCAATTCTTGCATGACTTATGATTCTTCATGTCACCCTATTAATTAATAGACATTAAGGTCATGCACTTATGTAGACGTTGAGTTCGGTGGAGTGTTTCACATTTATTATAAACTATTCACGATTATACTATATATATATATAATTATAAAATAAAAAAATGGCCTAGCACTCTTATGATTTGGAAGACCTTCGATGCTAAAATTATAATGACGTATTTCAAACAACATATTATGTTTTGATTACATTGACAAACTAGTGTGTATCCCGCGAATTTCGCGGATAGAAAGAAATTGTTATTTTTATTTTTAAATTATAAATATAAATATTTTTTTTATTTTAAATATCTTGTAATTTAGATATAATATTAAACATTAGTTCGAATTATTTAAAAGAATTCAATTCCCTCATAAACATTGCACGTATACATGTATTTTGAAAAAAAAAAAAATTGCTAACTTTCAGTATCATAGTATTATACATGGTAAGATATTGTATAGCATGACAAGATTTTTTTGGAAATAATGTGTTATTTCAGTGACAATATCTTTTGGGTAGTAAAATTTTGTCAAAAAAAAATTAATGCTATAATCTATTATCATGGTAAAATATGTTATTGGATGACAAAATTATTTGGGAATCTTGCCATTTTTTACGTGATAATATCTTTTGCAAAATATTTCAACATCCTCTTAGAAAATTAGCATATATAAATATTTTGCAAAAATATTTATTCCAATAATATCTATTATTGTATCATACATGGTAAGATATTACATTTCAGTGGCACAATATTTTTGGAATAATATATTATTTCAGTGACAATGTCTTTTGGATAGTACAATTTTGTCCAAAAAAAAATGTTACAATCTTTATTCATGGTGAGATATGATATTGGATGACAAGATTCTTTTGGGAATCTTTGGGATTCTTGCCATCTTTTACGTGACAATATCTTTTGCAAAATATTCAATATTCTCCTACAAAAATTAACATATATAAATATTTTGCAAAAACTAATTTAAAAAATATCTAAGTAAGAAAATCGTTGAACTGTGAAAAAAAATATATCTATTTTACATCTTAGAGGACATGGCGGCGACGCCGGGACTGTTTAATGGAGCACGGCAAAAACCAAAAAAGGAGGTGAGAAGAAAAAAACCTAAGACCAAGAAAAATATTATAAAAAAATCAGTATCATACCTTCAGTTCAAGGCCGCGGTATCCGATGCGGTTTGAGGCGGCGAGAGTAGAGCAGCGAGGCGGCGCCGCTTTGTAAACAATTTGACAGAAAAGGGAAAACGGAGTGAGAAAAGAATATAGGAGAGACGGTGGCGGTTCGAAATCTATATACCTTGGATTTATCCCTATTTTGTATATCCGCTTTCGACGCGTTTGCCGGAGTCCACGATAGATGCCGCCACTTGAATCACTGGGCTAGGCGGAGAAGTCGCCTGAGATGGGTTCGGAGTAGGCACAATGATCGATCAAGTCGAAGCAACGACTACGCGTAAGCAATATTGGTGACGACGATGCCGGCTGTAATAGTGGAGGTGACGTCGATGATGGCTGCAACGGGAGAGAAAAACAGGCGGCATATTTGAGAGAAAGGGGACGGTGTGTGCGATAATATTAATAAGAGATTAATAAAATCTAAATGTAAAATGAATGATTTAGATTTAATTTTGTGAGATAAATGGTCGAGATCAAAACTTAAACTAACTTTTAATAAGAGCGCAACATTTCGAAATGAAGAGATTTGTGACATGCCACATTAACCTAAGAATAAAGTGGTGTTAACACACCGTCTTGGAGAGGTTTGTAAATATATTATAATAAGATACTAATGTATTTTTTTATTTTATACATGCACTACAGAAAACAACAGAATTAATCTCAAAAACAAAAAAAAATGCAAGTTTGTGTGAGTAGGGTCAAAATTTGATGGGCTCTCGTGATAGAATGGTCCACAATTGACAACATCCCATGTGAGAAATTTGCCTTCTTTTCTGTTAACGAGTGCTTCATATTCCTATCACCAAATTAATATTATATTGATTATTATCTAAAAAAATTAATATTATATTTATTTTCTTTCAATTAGTAGGAGAATTGTATTTGGTTTCTCCAGGGGAGTGCTTAATTCCGATCCTCTCATTCACTACTATTTTAATTTATGGTACTCACAACTCACAAGTGGTACTTTTTATTTATTTGGGGTTAAAGTTCTAAGAATTTAAGTATTTCATCCCTCGATTATAAAACATTAGGGTTAAGCTGTATGCATCAAAATATATAAAAACATCTCTCATTTCGCTCGTCCAATACACGCTTAGCAAATTTACCTCTTCTTCCAATCTTTCAATGCTAGACTTTACATATTTTATATATTATTCCAAACTTTTTATTTGGAATCACTCTCTAATGTAACGTGTAATAATCTAAAAATATTGAGTAAGAATATTGTGAATTGAATCAGGACGTAAAGATAATGTTATTTGGAAAAAATTTGTATGAGACCATTTCATGACATGAGACCACACAAATTAACACTCATCCCTACCAAAGTGTTAATGACTCAATGCCCTAGTTACACACATTTTCATTGTCTAATGTCATGAGAAGATCTAATACAAGATCTACTCATGTTACTTATTCAGCTTAATAATTTTTTGTTTTTTGCCAATATATTATTACGTGAAACAGATTCATAGTAATATTACATAGTTTTATATTGTACTTGTTAGCATATACTACATGAGTACTTGTTATTAGTGTATACTATATGATGAAACATGTAGTGTTGTCAAGTTAAAAGAATTATTAATGATTTTGTGTTTCAATATGATGACCTGATTTGTGATCTGAAAATTGCACGATTTGCATCATGCAATATTATATAAAAGGCAAAGTCTCATATGCACCAAGTGCACGGTGCACTCACTCAACAGTTGATACTGTATACACTAAAAAGTTAGTCTCAATTACACTGAAAAATTAGTCTCAATTACACTGAAAAGTTTACATTGAAAATTGATTTTCAGTCTAAACTTTTCAGTGTAATTGAGACTAACTTTTCAGTGTATACATTATCAACTGTTGAGTGAGTGCATCATACACCAAATGCACAAGAGACTTACTCTATATAAAAAGTATGAGTTCAGTATTTTTTTTTTTTTTCCATATTTTGTGTATTGTCTTGATGGTTTACTTTGATTCATCCGTATAATAATTTTTTTTTCTCCAAAAGTATGGGCTACATTTATTTATAGTTTCTATCTAATGAAGTTGGACCACGTTATATTGATCAAATCTTTGTTTTTTTCGTCTAAAACTAAAAACACTTGTGAAACAATATGTACAATAATAGTGGCCACGATAAGTGGAAAAACGAAATCTAGCCCGGTGATGTTTTTTCCATATATTTTCCTTTTCAATAGAATATGCTTTGATAATATTAGTTTAAATTTTTTTAATATTATAACAAGATATAATAATTCTCAGTTATGTTCTCTTAAGACAAATTAACATTTTAATCAATATTTCAGAACATGAGTTGAATAGTGGAACGAGCTGAAATTCACCCCTTGCATCCAGGACGGATTTTTTTTTTTTTTTGGGTGGAGGTGGGCCTTGAGATCTAATTTTTTTTATATTATATATGTAAAATTATTTTGTATACATGTCTAGAATCAATAAAATTTTGTCATTTTATCTCCCTTAATTTTTTTTTTTTTTTTTAATCGCCTTTACATTTTGTCTCCCTTGAAACAATATCCTGTATCCGTCCGTAATTGTACCTAGACTAGATCAAGGGTGACGAAGAGATTCTAACGGCACCTAATTTGACCCAACTCAAGTTAAGCAATTAATTACATGGTAAAAGTATGTTGATTAGACCAGTTTTGTTTATTTTAATAATAAATTACTATTTTATAAGAAAAATAAATAAACCTCACAAATCTATAGCTCAATATTTTGTGATTAATGAATATAATTATAGTTTTATACGTCTCGAAGAACATTTTTCTTAAATTTTTGTAAATTTGAATTGACGAGAACTTGGTTTCTTTAAATATAACTGTTATGTATATAAACTATAATTATGCATATTTATTTATGCATACACACTAGTATTATTAAAAAATCAAGCAATTATTAAATATTGATTGTTAATATGCATAATAGTTATACTTGAAAAAAAGAGTTCACATGAGACTTACTCTTATGTTAAAGATAATATATATCATGAACAAATTGTCAATGTGAAACTTGTAAGAATTTATGTTTGTTTTTAGATAGTATTAATAGTTTTAGTAAATTGTACTACTCCTGTCCACAAAAATTGGTTTGCTGTTTTTATCACGGTTATTAAGAAAGTTGATATAATATATAAAAAATAAAAATATTGTGTTAAATAAAATAAAAAATAAATCATTTTAAAAATGTTATGTGTGTATGTTGAATAATGTAGTCAATTTTACTTTTTTTTAAGAAACAAGACTATTTTTTGTGGACAGACAAATAAAACAAGAGTCTCACTACTCAAACCCCAAAATCCTCTAAACAAACCCCATAATTGTAGAGACAAAAATAGACATAAATAAAATGACTAAGTTATCCTTATATATATATGGAATGAATTATAATCTAAATTAATTTTGATTTTGACTTTAGTCATTTAAGTCATTTAATTTAAAAATTAGTATTTTAACTTTTAATTGATCAATTGTTTTTCTTAAATTTTTTTAAACCCTAAAAAAATATTTAAAAATGTATTAAATATTTAAATAATCAAATTAAATGAAATTAAAAAATCATTAAAAAATTGGAAAACAAAAGAAAATAAATCAACTAACTCTTCAAAATAATTTAATTAAAACAAATCCATTTTTTTTAAAATAAACCAAAAAATAGTTAAAAAGATCGATTAGATCTTAAAAAATAACTAAATTAAGAAAACTATTTTAAAAAATCTTAAAAATTCAATTGAAGCTAAATAAAAATAAAATTTTAATTAATTATTTAGTTTAAATATTTTACGACAATTTAATTAACATTTATAAAATATTTTTCGGATTTTATTCATCTTTAGTCTTTTCCCTTTTGAATATTTTTATTATTTTTTAAATTTAATTTTTTTAGATTTAGATACTTTTCTTATATTTATGTAGTTATTTTATTTTTCAAATTTTCATTTTAATTGATTTTTTATTTAATTATTTTTTAGATTTTTTTTATTTAATTTTTTCAAATTTTATTTAGGCTTAAATGATTTAAAAAAAATTAACTAAACTTTTTTTAAAATTATTTTATTTTCTGAATTATTTAAAATAATTGTCAAATTTACTTTTAATTTTTTATTTAAATATATTATACAATTTAATCGATTATTAAAATTTTCTTTATATTTAATTTATTTTTTGATATTTTTTTTTTTTTTTTTGATAAATACTTATTTAGAAGATATAGTTAATCATTTATAAAAAAATTCAAAATATATTTAATTTATAATATAATTTTTTTTAATTTTGATTAAAACCAAAGAATATGAAAAAATAAAAAAAAATAAAAGAAAGATTTTAATGAAAATATGGAATAGTGATAATTTTTAGTAAGTTATGTGGATTTAATGGATTTGTGGGAATATTAATGGAGGAAGGATATTATAGGAATGAAATGGGGTATGTTTAGTAATATATGTTGATTTTTTAAATTTTAATAGGGTATGTTTAGTAGATGAGGTTGTTAATCGATTTTGGATTCACAAGAAAAACTTGTTTCCGGGAATCGAAATATGAAAGCAATAAGAACGAAATTGAAAATCAACAAGAACACCAGTTTACGTGGTTCGGAGATAAAGCTCCTACATCCACGGGATCCGAGGGGATAGAGTATTCCACTAAGAAAAGAATTGGAAGTTACAAGTTACAATCACACAATCTCTCAGTGTTTGCGCTCACAGATGAAGTTACTTCTCTCAGCTGAGAAGCCCTCTTTTATAGATACAGAGATTGAAAACGAACCCTAGATTCGATTCAGTTGTAACAAACTCAATGCAAAAGTAGTTATCCAGCTGGCTAACAACTTCAATAACCGTCATAGTTGATTCAGTTATAACCGCCTTCGAATTAGCTCCAATTTGGTGTATTTCGCGAATAACGGACTTCAGGATCAGATGACAAGACCTCCTCTGGCTCTGGCCACTTTCACCAGTTGACCTCTGGTCCCAGACCTCCTCTGATGACTTATCTACCAGACTCGTCTGACCAGACCTCACCTGATGGACCTCCTCTGATAGCTCTCCTGCCAGACTTCTCTGGTCAGGCTTCTCTGGTCAACCTCATCTGGTCCATCTCCTCTGGTACCCCAAATTTACCAATTCTCACGGTTAACACTTTCCCAACTTAGCCTCCCATTGAATTAAGCCCAGCAGATTACATACTTCACATATGACCCTTCACAATTCTCCACCTCAGATGAGAAGTATCAATCCTCTCCTCCTCTCCTCCATGCTCCAGCTAGGGCCTAAGGAACATCCCATACACTCATCTTTACCAATTCAACACAAAATTTGAATTTAGCACCTGGTAAAGACTTTGTACACATATCTGCAGCATTGTCCTCTGTAGATATCTTCTGGATGAGAACTACTCCTTTGTCAATGATTTCCCTTACAAAATGCAACCTTACATCAATATGCTTTGACCTCTCATGGAACACTTGATGTTTCACCAGATGAACTGCACTCTGATTATCACAATGAATGACCACAACCCTTTGACTTATGCCAAAATCCTTGATTATGCCTTTCAACCACAAAACCTCCTTAACAGCCTCAGACACTGCAACAAACTCTGCTTTTGTAGTAGACAATGTAACTCCACTCTGCAGAACAGATCTCCAGCTTACAGCAGTATTGTAAAGTGTAAAGATATACCATGTTAAAGATCTTCTGGTATCCAGATTAGCAGCAAAATCAGAATCTACAAATCCTTCCAGTGGACTCTTCTGGTCAGTCATCCTCTCAAACATCAAACCCAGATCAGATGACCCTTTGAGGTATCTGAAAATCCATTTCAAAGCTTCCCAATGTAATCTTCCAGGATTAGCCATGTATCTGCTCACCATACTCAATGAATAAGCTAAGTCTGGCCTGCTGCAGACCAGAGCATACACCAGGCTTCCAACCCCACTTGCATAAGGTACTTTCATCATAGTCCTCTTCTCTTCATCAGACTTTGGTTCCATATCCTTAGATAATTTGAACTGTTGTCCCAGAGGAGTTGTCACAGCTCTACTCTCATGCATGTTAAACCTCTTCAGGACCTTCTCAATGTAACTCTTCTGGGATAAGAATAGTCTTCCAGCTTTTCTGTCCCTAAGAATATCCATTCCAAGAATCCTTTTAGCATTTCCCAAGTCCTTCATATCAAATCTAGCACTTAGTTTCCTTTTGATACTCTGAATCTTCAGAAGACTTTTACTGGCAATAAGCATGTCATCTACATAAATCAGAAGATAGGCTATCACATCACTACCTTGCCTTTCCAGGTATATACAAGTATCATACTTGCTTCTTACAAACCCAATGGATAGCATAACTTCATTGAACTTCTTGTGCCATTGTCTTGGACTTTGCTTGAGGCCATACAAAGATTTCTTGAGTAGACACACCTTTCCTTCTCCTCCTGGTTCAACAAACCCTTCTGGCTGGTGCATGTACAGATCCTCAATAAGATCACCATGCAGAAAAGCTGTCTTGACATCAAGTTGCTGTAGCTCCAGATCTTTTTGAACAACTCTACTGAGAAGTAATCTGATTGAACAATGCTTAACAACAGGTGAGAATACTTCATTGTAATCAATTCCTTCTCTCTGAGTAAATCCTCTGGCAACTAACCTGACTTTAAACCTCACCTGATCTTTCACACCAGATTCAAGCTTCCTTTTAAACAACCATTTACAACTGATTAGCTTCTGCCTAGGTGGCTTATCAACAAGAATCCAAGTTTGATTCTTCTTAAGAGACTCCATCTCTTCTGTCATGGCTGTAATCCATGACTCCCTATCATCACACTCAAGGGCTTCCTTGTAGCTCTTAGGTTCTTGGTACTCTATGGCTTCTGCTGTAACAAGTGCATAGGAGACCAGATCCACACGGCCAAACCTTGCTGGAGGATGTATTTGTCTTCTGGATCTGTCTCTTGTCAGACTATAATTTCTCAAGTCTGCTTGTGGCACTTCTTCCTCTTCCTCTGCAGGTGCACTCTCCTCATCTGATAACTCATTCTCTCATGTATCCTGCTCTGGTTCAGAACCAGATGCACTATCATGTTTATCATGATCAGGCTCCACCTCAACTTGAGTAATTGGCTCAGAAATAACACCATCCATCTCTTCAGCTGATGGCTCCCTATCACCTCCACCAGACTTGTATCCCATCTGTAATTCATTAAACACAACATCTCTACTGGTAATACACTTCTGGTTTCCAGGCTCCAGACACCACAACGTATACCCCTTAACACCCTTTGGATACCCAATGAAGACACACTTTAAAGCTCTAGGTTCAAGTTTGTCTTGCCTCACATGAACATAAGCTAGGCATCCAAATACTTTTAACTTTGAGTAATCTGATATCTTTCCATACCAGACCTCATCTGGGGTTTTAAACTCAATAGCAGATGATGACACTTTATTAATGAGAAACACAACTGTGTTAACAGCTTCACCCCAAAAACTCTTAGGTAAATGAGCATCAGATAACATACACCTAACCCTTTCCAGAATAGTTCTATTCATCCTCTCTGCTAGACCATTCTGCTGGGGGTTTGAAGGAACAGTTTTATGCCTAGTAATACCCTTCTCCCTACAAAATTGTTGAAACTCCTCTGATAGGAATTCAAGCCCATTATCAGTCCTTAAGTGCTTGATAGTCCTGCCTCTCTTATTCTCAAGTTCAATCAACCATTCTTTGAACTTAGAGAAGACATCACTCTTCTGTTTAAGAATGTAAACCCAAACCTTTCTGGAAAAATCATCAATAAGGGTAAGGAAATACCTGCCTCCACCATGAGTGGATACCCTTGCTGGTCCCCATACATCAGAATGTATGTAATCCATAACCTCCTTGGTGGTATGCTTCCCCTTCTGGTATGCTTGCTTCTTTGATTTCCCAAGAACACACCTCTCACAGAATTCCAGCTTACATATCATCTTCCCAGGGATTGCTCCCTTCTTGGATAACTCCACCAGGCCCTTCTCACCAACATGTGTCAATCTCTTGTGCCACAAGTTAACATCAGAAGACTCCATGGTAACATCAGCTGACCCTGTTACAATTCTTCCAATCAAAGTATACAAACCATTCTTGATAGTCCCCTTCATAACAATCCTTCCAGATTTGGTTATTGACAGAACTCCCTTTTCTGTCTTAAATTCAAAACCTTTTGAATTCAAAGTACCAAGAGAAACAAGATTTCTCTTCAACTCAGGAACAAACCTGACATCAGATAAGATCCTATCAACTCCATCAAACATCTTGATCTTGATAGAACCAGATCCTTGCACTCTACAGCTCTCATCATTACCCAAAAGAACAAGACCTCCATCAATCTTCTCAAGATCCAGAAACCAGTCTTCATGTGGACACATATGAAAAGCACACCCTGAGTCCAGGACCCACTCTTGACTTAGTCTCTCATGACTAACCATCAAGACCTCTGCACTATCATATCCTTCAACCTCCACAACAGCTGCATCTCCATCTTGATCACCTTGATTGTCTTTCTTCCTCCTTTCAGGGCAATTCTTTCTCAGATGATCTTCCTTATGGCAAGAGAAACACTTTCTCTTCTCAACAAAATCAGATTTCTTCCCACCCTTATTCCCTTTTCCACCATCCTTCTTCTTGAACTGAAACCCTTTCTTCTTCTTGGATTGAACATTCAATCCTTCAGCAGGCTTCTTCCCATCAGTTTGGATCTGTAGAAACTTGGTTTTCAGGGCAGTTTGAACATCATCAAAATTCACCTGATCTTGTCTACCAAATAACAAGGCATCCTTGAAATTTTCCAGAGACTTGGGTAGGGCATTCAACAACATCAATGACTTATCTTCATCATCGATTGTAACATCCAAACTCTCCAGATCATCCACCAATCTGTTGAACTCATCCAACTGATCACCAAGATTCTTATCTTCATTCATTTTGAAGACTTGAAGCTTCTGTTTCATGTATAACTTGTTCGTAACAGACTTGGTCTGGTATAACTGCTCCAGCTTATTCCATATCCCAAGAGCGGTTTCCTCCTTCGATACTTCCCTCAATGGCTTGTCCCCAAGACACAAGATAAGGGCACTATGCGCCTTCCTCTTGTTCTCCTCCACCTTCGCCGGATTTGTTCCATAAGCCACCTGAGCCGGTGGCAGCAAGGCTTCGTACAACCCATTGTGTACCAGGAGAGCCTTCATCTTGATCTTCCATAAGCTGAAATCGTTCTTGCCCGTGAACTTCTCAATGTCAAACTTGGTTGCAGCCATCATTGCCTTCTTCCCACAGACGGCGCCACTTGTTAATCGATTTTGGATTCACAAGAAAAACTTATTTCCGGGAATCGGAATATGAAAGCAATAATAACGAAATTGAAAATCAACAAGAACACCAGTTTACGTGGTTCGGAGATAAAGCTCCTACATCCACGGGATCCGAGAGGATAGAGTATTCCACTAAGAAAAGAATTGGAAGTTACAAGTTACAATCACACAATCTCTCAGTGTTTGCGCTCACAGATGAAATTACTTCTCTCAGCTGAGAAGCCCTCTTTTATAGATACAGAGATTGAAAACGAAGTAGTTATCCAGCTGGCTAACAACTTCAATAACCGTCATAGTTGATTCAGTTAGAACCGCCTTCGAATTAGCTCCAATTTGGTGTATTTCGCGAATAACGGATTTCAGGATCAGATGACAAGACCTCCTCTGGCTCTGGCCACTTTCACCAGATGACCTCTGGTCCCAGACCTCCTCTGATGACTTATCTACCAGACTCGTCTGACCAGACCTCACCTGATGGACTTCCTCTGATAGCTCTCCTGCCAGACTTCTCTGGTCAACCTCATCTGGTCCATCTCCTCTGGTACCCCAAATTTACCAATTCTCACGGTTAACACTTTCCCAACTTAGCCTCCTATTGAATTAAGCCCAGCAGATTACATACTTCACATATGACCCTTCACAGAGGTAGATTTAGAGGATTTTGGAGTTTAAATAGTGATACTCATAAAACAATCAAGACCATTTTTTGTGGACGGAGAAAATATTAAGGGCTCCTTTGGTGCATACGATAAGGCTATGATTGGGGAGTTATCAGTTCTAATGGTCGTTTGGTACCACTCTCACAAGCCTACAATTATGTCAAGGCCCGTCATTATATACTGTTTTCGCCAGGGTATTTATCTCCCAAATTTAGTCAGATTGACCATCTTAGCTCAACAGTATTAGTGAAGAAGGGATGTGAATGACAAAAATACCCTGTGATATTTAAACAACAATCGGTAATTTTCACCATCACTATGCAATTTTTTCCCATCTGCTCTGGTTCAATAGGCTTGGCGATTTCGAATCACCACCTCCATTGCCTAGCGTTTCGAACAAAATCTCATTTCTATTGCACAAATTTATTGTATTCTTTCACAAGGTTTGTCGATATATATATATATATTGTAGGGTTTATTTCCATTCGAGCGACCGATCTAGTTTTTACCGTCTCTAATGTCTTTCGAACGATCTGATTTTTATTGTCTGTGTCTTTGTGTGGGTATCGTCAAAACGTTAAGTTTTGCCTATGAGTTTAATGGATCTGATGATTTTTGGAAGATCTCCCAAAATTGTTGGGTCTCTGTTTTGGATATGCACTTTTTGGTTTTAATGAGTCAACATTACACACACTAATTCGGA
Organism: Ballota nigra; assembly: GCA_947034835.1. Taxonomy (NCBI): domain Eukaryota; kingdom Viridiplantae; phylum Streptophyta; class Magnoliopsida; order Lamiales; family Lamiaceae; genus Ballota; species Ballota nigra. The sequence continues at coordinate 45,311,383 of OX344721.1, forward strand.
TATGCTCTCTGTTTGTATTTTTGAATTAGCACTGTTGTGGTTTGTGGTGGATGTAGGGTGTGATGTGGTGGTGTGGAGGTGGAGCATAAGAACATGTGGGAGATGAAACCGTTTTTTGGATTTTTTTTATTTTATTTTTGGAAATCTGTAAATGACCCTTTTCAAGTTTCAACCGTTATTAATGAGGTTAATTTGGGAATTTGATGCATATTAAAGAAGGATAGCATCCCACAATTTCACAATCGCTACCAAACCTCCACTTTGCAATTTCCAGATTTTTAATTTGACCAAATTTCTCAACATGGGTAATCGCCCCGGTATTCACTGAGGGCTACCAAAGGAACCCTAATTTGATAATAATACCTCATAATAAACTAATTAACATTATTTTGAATTCTGTTAACAAGATATAACTATTTATTAACTGTTAAGTTTGAGTACAATATATACATATATTGTTTCAAGTATAATTTTTTTATCAATAAACTTTAATTTATTTATTAAACACTGTGTATAAGCCATATCCAATGCAATATTTACACTTTACATCTCCAAGATCATTCTTTGATTTATATGATAATTGTTAAATGAATTTTTTTAACCTACCCATACCAAGGCACCCAACCAATTCCTAAAAACAATATCATCACGTTACTTCCAAATGAGTCAACCTTAACCAAATGCAAGCAGTTTACCTTTTTCTTTTGAGAGTATGTGTATGGATAAGGAGATTTTAGAAAGCTTGGGAATGTATTACAATTGTTTTGTGTATAATATATAGTTATGTAATGAAAAATTGACAAACTTAATAACATACTAAGTAAATTAATTTTAAATGTATTTCAAGTATAAATTATAAGTATTAAGTAAGTCTTATGTGAACGTAGATTTGTGTTGCTCTTTTTTAATATCACTGTTATGTATACGAATGTTACCGTTTACAAAAATATTCGATATTTAAACAATAAAACATTATATACACAACAATAATAACACATGTGCAGAATAGTGATAGTGTACATGTATATTAGGGATACCTAAAAAAATACATAAACTTGTTTGAATTCATAAATTTTTTGTTAATTATATCAAACAAAGTGATTCCATTGTGATTAACTCTCATTAGTAAAAAAAGAAAGAGTTTGGGTTATGTAAATCAATTTTGCTTAAATACCAATAAATTGATTTAATAAACTTATAAAAATTAAAGCAAATATAGAAACAAAACAAAAAATGTCAAAACCAAAATGGGCGAGAAAAAAAAAGTAATTATTGTTATGAAAATGAAGATGATGATCCACCAAAAAGATCGTCCCGCGAGCAGGCCACCGAAACTCAACAGAAGTGCATCAGCACAAACTGAAAATCCATACGCAATTAATCAAATAAACTACCCCAGACCCAGAGAGAGTATTCTTCCACTACTCAATGACAATATATATACACATAGTGAGGGAGAGACGATGGCCAATATCTATCTATATATACGAATATATGATCTATTGATTCTTCAGCATATAATAATGGACACATATATTTCCAAGTGAGAGAGAATCATCATTTCGAAGTGTTCTCATTGGGAGTGATATGTGGCGGATCTCGAAACCTTGACGAAGCAATCTACCGTTTCTTTTCTTGATAAGAAACGGCCGCGTTGAGTTAGATTGGTTCCACATTTCGCTTCAGTTTCTCGAGATTCGAACTTTGATTCCCAACTTCGGCGATAGTTAACCGCGTTTTTCAATTCGGATTTGAATTTTCGAAAACATAAATAAATAAATAAAGGAATTTAATCGGCTGTATACAGTAGAGTAATAGTTAGGGCATGGATGATAGAGGAGGAGGAGGCGGCGGAGAATCTTTTGTGGCGGTGAGGCGAATGTCGCACGGGCTCGATCGGGGAAGTGCTTGCCATTCTACTTCTGGTATATTCCTTTTTCAGTCCTCTTTTTATGTTTTATTTTTCAATCCGTGTTTTAGGTTTTTCTCTCTCTTTCCTTTTTCACCTAACATCATAAATTCATCATCACCGTTTTCATCTGCTTTCTTTTCTCTATGAGAGTGTGCCTATCTTCAATAATCTGTGGATGTGTTGGTTATATGTACGAATATGCGGTGATATTTGTGGAGAATCTGGATCTGTCAATTGAAAATAATTACGTCAACTGATGGCTACTTGCTTTGAGATTTTTGGTTAGTTTTCTTGTTTTGGTTGGTTTTTCTCTTAACCTATATACAGAAATTTTACTATTTTACTTAAGTTGATCAGTTTGGGCTTACTGTATCGAAATGTCTTGGTTTCAACGGAATTTGATGCTCTACGTTTTCATTATACTCAATTTAAGGACTTTAATAAGTGACATCACAATGGTTATAACTTATAAGAAAATCTTGTAATTTTGTTGGTGGAGATTGGAGTGGGTTTGGGGTGTCCTGTATTTCATTTCCTATTTGACTATTGGTTGAAAGGTACACGCAGTGTTACGTTAAAGAACCTGCTTCAAATTGCAGATATTAATAAGCTTCGTTATTCTTTTTGTTGTTTGTTGTAAAGATTTTTGCTCTTGAGAGTAATATGCGTGGTCATATTTTTCCTGTATGAGATATAAATTTCTGCAAAGTTGGATCTGATGGAGTGATCCTTTCTTTGTCTTATTACTGTAGCTTAATTATCTAGTGTTTTTATTAGTATCAGTTCTCTGTGAACTGTGAACATAACCACTTGCCATTTTCATAGATTTAAAATGGTTAAAGGACCGTATGTGATTGAGGTTTTTGATCACCTGCACCTCTTATAAATTATCTCAAATAGAATTACAGAAAGTGTAAGCAAGGAGAGAATGTGGCCACTTGTTTGTTGTGGCTGTTTTCTCAAAAGAGTACTGCTTTGTTGATACAGCGGAGGTTGTTGCTGGATCAGCTGCATGGCTTGGTAAAGGGCTTTCATGCGTTTGTGCCCATGGGAGAAGAGATAGTGATTCACGACTATCATTTGATTTGACACCTGCACAGGTAATATTGTGCTGGGTAAATTATTTAAGTTTTGTTTTGCTTGGATAGTTAAATTGCAGTTCCCGTCTCCTGTTCTGTGATTGTATATCCACCTTCACTTCTTAATAGAATTTATACAAATTGAAGCCTGCATCAAAGCAAAGAAGCATCTTTATTAGAGAACTGCACTGAAATTTTTAGCTTTCAGTGACATTCTCATGTTGTAATTGCATTAATAAATTAGTGTAATTGTGCACAAGTTTTTTTGAAGTTCAGTGATACTATTATGTTATGATTGCATGAAATAGTATAATTGTACATTGTCAATTCTCTTGTTGTTGGAAGTCTTAATGGGCATCACCTTCTTTTTGTTTCTCTCCTTCTTGTAAGAGCGGTTACTTGTCTGCCCATAAGGTAGACAGGTTGTCACCTACATAACTTACAAAAAATTCTGTTGCATTTATTTATTCTTTCTAAAATTATTTCAAAATGATTTTTTGGATTTGATTCATTTTGCTATAGTAGTATGGACATTGTACTGTGACAACGAATTTCAGTTGCAGTCTCCTTAGGTGGCAAAGTACAGGCAGTCAACTAAAAACATCAAGACTAATGTAAAATTGAAATTCAGTTTTAAAGAAAAGTCATTTAAATTTACACAGGGTCACTGATCACTATATGTTAAACCTTGTCTGGCAATTAGCACTTTATGTTAAAACTTGTCTGGCAATTAACTTAATTTTTTTCCTTGTTTGATTTAATTACAGTTCCCCAAAGTCAAATATTCTCTTTATAGATTGATTGTTGTTTCATGTATGCATTCTGATGCTTATACCACTTAATGTGTCAGGAAGAATGTTTAGAGAAACTTCAGAATCGATTAGATGTTGCTTATGATAATTCCGTTCCTGAACATCAGGTATAGTTTACAAAGCTACAAGCATATGTCAAATAGTATATATATGAGAGTCTCTCAATCTTTATTATTTTTTCCCTCTGCATTTGATAGGAAGCTTTGTGGGCATTATGGCATGCTGCCTTTCCTGGGAAGGAACTCCATAGTTTAATATCCGATCAGTGGAAAGAAATGGGCTGGCAGGGAAAAGATCCATCAACCGACTTTCGGTATAATATTCCTATCTTTGAACTTTTTCTCTTTCTTTTGGAATATTGGACTCAACTTTTTGCTTATAAAACTTACGTAAGGCATATTTTCATAGGGGTGGAGGTTTTATCTCACTGGAAAATTTGTTGTACTTTGCAAGGAATTTCCCGGTATGATCACTCCCTTGCATCTATCTCTCTGTTTCCTCTGTGTTCGCATTAGGTTTTTTGGGATTGATGTACAAATCACCATCTATCTGTGTTAAAATTGGTTATACTCACTAGTATTGTTTCTTATGGTTTTGATTCCTGCTTTTGTGCTATGTTGTGGCAGAACCTTTTATAACTTGCCCAATAACCTCAGTTTTTTTATTTGTGCTTCATCATGTCAGATTGTCAGAAAATGGTTGACTCTGTTTCCACATAACCATCTGTTTTTGAAATTGAGAGAGAGATCACTTTTCAAACGAAATTGTTTACAGCTTCCTCTGTATTCAGTTTTAGACTCTAATTCATAAAATTGAAATTCAAATGCCCCCCTTGAACTTGCTCGTATATTATTTTCTTCCTATTTCATGGCTGTTTCCAACTCACAATTGGTCTTAGGTTGCAATAATATTGACTAAGGATGTCTTTTACAAAGAATGGAAGTATCAATCAATTTCTTGTCTGTTATCTATACTTCATCAGTGAAAGATTTGCTTCCATTTGGATACTTATGATTTAAGGAAACAGAAATTCATATATTTTTTTCTGCATACATATGAATGATTCCTTTTCTTCTCCTAGTCTCTAATGTCTCTGGTGCTTTTTGTTGGACTGTGTGTACTTTTACAACAATATGATCACACCTGGTGCACCAATCTAATTGGATTTGACTTCTACTTGTTGATTTATATGAACCCGACATCAATCCTAGGATTTCACCCTATTTTTGCTAACATTTGTTTCATCCATACGAGGAAGATATTGATCCTAGAATGCTTTTCTATAGAAATCTTTTCAGGATCTTCTTTACAAGCAAGAAGGTGACCGAGCGTTGTGGGAGTACCCATTTGCTGTGGCTGGGGTGAACATAACATTCATGCTTATTCAGATGCTGGATCTTGAAGCAGGTGACTTGTTGAATGCTATGATATTAAAGTGTACACGTTTTAGACTTGATAAATTTTACTTTTTATTCCTTCCTTTCTTTCTTTCTTTCTTTCTTTCCTTTCTTTCCTTTCTTTCTTTCCTTTCTTTCTTCCCTCCTTTCTTCCCTCCTTCCTTCCCTCCTTCCTTCCCTCCTCCCTTCCCTCCTCCCTTCCCTCCTTCCCTTCCCTCCTTCCTTCCCTCCTTCCTTCCCTCCTTCCTTCCCTCCTTCCCTCCTTCCTTCCCTCCTTCCTTCCTTCCTTCCTTCCTTCCTTCCTTCCTTCCTTCCTTCCTTCCTTCCTTCCTTGATAAATTTTACTTTTTATTCCTTCCTTTCTTTCTTTCTTTCTTTCCTTTCTTTCTTTCCTTTCTTTCTTCCCTCCTTCCTTCCCTCCTTCCTTCCCTCCTTCCCTCCCTCCTTCCCTCCCTCCCTCCCTCCCTCCCTCCCTCCTTCCTTCCCTCCTTCCTTCCTTCCTTCCTTCCTTCCTTCCTTCCTTCCTTCCTTCTTTCCTTCCTTCCTTCCTTCCTTCCTCCCTCCCTCCCTCCCTCCCTCCCTCCCTCTATTCATCCGATCTTGGTTGATCTTGTCAGCAATGTTAATGAGTAAAGACTAAAATAAAATGTAGCATTATATTGATTTGGCTTTGTTGTCCATGCAGAGGCAACTGAGAAATGAATCATAACTATTGATTACCCTAGGAAATATGTGAAATAAGTGCTTGCTGTTGTTTGTTGTTCAACACCTCTTCTTTTGGCTCATGCAGTAAAACCCCGAACGCTTGTAGGAGCAACCTTCTTGAAATTTCTTGCAGGTAAATGCTTTATTCTTAACTCCCACCTTCTGAGAGAACCCCATTCTGCTTAACTGAGGAAAAAAAAGGAAATGAAGCTTTTGTGGTGATGAGAAATAATTGATGCCCATCAATAGTAACAATAATCTCTCTTTTTATAAATTTGTTTATGTATTTTATTCTCAAGTTTTCTTCATGGGCAGCTTATTGCAAATTCATTTATTTGTTTGCTCGGCAGAAAATGAATCAGCATTTGACCTTCTATATTGTATCTCATTCAAGCTAATGGACCAACAATGGCTTGAAATGCGTGCTTCTTACATGGATTTCAATGTAAGTTTTCACCAGTTTGTGTATCAACCATTCACTTGTTAAACACATTCTTTTAAATGAGTCGATGAGCTGATGTACTGTTTTCTTTCTTGGTTAACTCACATACTCAGTCTCACAAGGAGATTAAAATTTTGCTATCATACTGTTTTTTTGTTTCTATTTACTCTATACTTTAAGCTTCTGATAAAGCATTTATTATAACTTAAATGTCAACGTCACTTGACCCTCCATTTCTTTGTATTGTGCGCTTAGACTGTGATGAAAGCTACTCGTCGTGAGCTGGAGAGCGAGCTTCTTCAAGAAAACGTCACATGCCTAGAAGACTTGCCCTCATATAGCCTTCTTACCCGCTAGTTTGCTTCCACGAATAGGTAGGGATAATCCGATGATCTTCCACATTATTCATCTGGGCCTCTACAGCTGTTGGTCTATTGTTGTTGCAGCACAACATGTACAAATGATAGTGAAGCTCTTCACTTACCACTTGATTTTTCCAATTTGGGGTTGGAGGATATGTATATGCTGATATTCCTAAAATAGAATAATATTGTGTCCATTTTCAGTAATGCAACAACTTGGTATTGAAAGCCTTGATGAGAAGCAAATATCTTAAGCCATAATAAACTCCAATGTTGTAAAAGTTCAAAATGAAGTGAAAACGCAGAACATGATGAGATTCAGTCGTAGATCCAAGGGCTCTTCCATTCTGCAATTAATCTCCTTCATCGCACTCTCAACTGTATTGCAACGACCCCCCATCAGATATCCCAAATCTTTTCATGTGATGTTATAGAAAACAGAAAACTCACCTGCCGATATCAATGGCAATGGCATAATCACCACGGATGGTCCCAGGAGCAGAGGCTGCCGGGTTGGTAGCTCCAATTATCTCCCTACCAGTAGTTTACCCTCCCAAATTGAAGAAGGGCTTTCTGGATAAATCAGCATAATGCCTCTCACCGAAAGCACGGTCCACCGTCATAAATTTAAGCCCTAATAAAATATTACATTGAATTTACAATTCCAAAAAAGGGAAATAGAGAAGACAACTAATCTTCAGTACTCTTACTTATGAATCTTACCCTTCAACCAAACAAAGACAAGTGCTTGCATACATTGTTTTATTTACTCTACGCCTGAACTAATCAATAATCAAAGGTTAGGAATTAGGAACGTAATAGCTGCCTAAAACTATAATGTCTTCTCCTCAATTCATTGCTCAACTAACATTAAGAATCAAACGGCAGGACAACGAGAGCACAAAAATTATTGCTGAAAATCAGCATCAATCATAATAATCCAATCAGTTGGGCAGTTAAAGAGTAATCATCAAGTTAAACATCACAATTGCCAAAGCAAGATAAATAGATAATATAGGAAAATCAAAACCAAAATATATCAAGCTTACACCTAATTTGATTTCAACTTAAAAGCAATCAATCATGAAAGCATAATCATTATAATGAAGTAAAACCCAAAATTCTTAACTTGGGCAAAAAATGTACCTTTCAATGTGAAACCAGCTTTCTTCTCAAACCTCCCAATAATCTCACCAACCTGAACCCATACACATAGACATAGCCAATATATTTGTTTTAATATATTTGGAAATACATTTAAGCAACCACAAGATCCATTATCAAATTGATTCCCGTATAAGTTTTTTTTTTTTTTTCCTTCAAAATTTCCAGTACTTCACCAACTGACATTGATTTTCAGAACCAAATAAAATCCAGACAGTATCCATTTTAAGTCCTCCCTTGAAATAATTTTACTCAAAAAAAAATAAAAGATATATAGACTAACCAGGTCTCTTTGAAGGCCATCAGGCTTGACCATAATGAAAGTCTGCTGCGGCCAAGTTTAGTCTGAATTGAGGTTTAACAAAAAATATGCAGAGGCTGTATCTATCTCAAAAGAACTCACGAACATCTCACTTTCTTCTTCAATGAATTTTACGTGTTCTTGATTTCTGGAATTTTTGTCTTGGAGAAATTGCACATAATTTATTTTTATCCTTGTAACTTAAGATCACGTTTGGTTAAGTTTATTTGATACTATATATTTTATAAACTCTAACATTAATTTATAAGTTGTTAAAATATTTAAAAAATATAAATTATAAGATTTTTGTGAATTTATAATAATTATTTTTCAAATATTAATATTAATATAAAATAATAATTTTTTTATATTTTATTTTGAACTAGGAGTGGGTGAGGTGTGGGGTGGGTAGATAAGGTTGAAGGTGATCAGAAAAATAAGTTGAGAATTCTAATTTATTTGTTTATTGTTTATAAGCTGTTAAGAGTTTATTTTATAGTCTTATAAATTATTATTTTATTAAACAGAATGTTTATAAATTATTTTAAAGAGGTTGTAAACTCATTAAGACCATGTTTATCGGCTCCAAAACGCCCTGGGCGTGGAGCAAAAAGACAAAAAAACTTAAAAAAGAAAAAGAAAAATTGAATATAATCTCATGACCATGGGTGTTACACAACCGAGAGCAACCAATACTTTAGTGGGGTAATTTTTATTCCCAAAATATCTATGAATGCCACGTGTCAAAATTTTATTCGTCGGTCATATTTTATTTAGATAATTTTCGATTTTCACTTATCTACTTAAAAAAATACCAAAATTCATAAAATTAAATTCTCTATAAATAGAGCCAAATTTTAATATATTTTGGATCACAATTTCATACACTCCCTTTTCTCTTCTCCTAATTTTTTTCTCTTCTAAATTTTGTTAATTATCCTCATTTTCTCTTCTAACATGGATCCAAATGATCCTAATTATCATCACTACTCCCAAAACCAGTCAAGTTCACAAAAATTTCAATCGTTTTTTTAATACTGATAATTCCCAATTTACTCAGTATTATCAAAACTCTCAGTTTTCTCCGAATTTGAACCAAGTTCCTATCTCTGAACCAGTTCAAATTTCGGAAAGTCTTCCTCGCGATTTGTTTGGAAAACAAAAGAAAAAGGTACAAAGAACAGGGTGGTCTGTTAAGGAAGATGTTGCATTAATGTCATCTTATTATTTCATCAGTGAAGATGGCGCGGTTGGGACCAATAAAAAAACATCAAGGCTATGGGGACGAGTACATGCTCTGTACGAGCAAGCTCGGATGGAAAACCCGGAGGAGCTAAACGAAAGAAATATAGAGATGATGCGTAGTCGCTATAAACGCATCAATGAAAATTGCAGCAGGTGGTTGGAAGCATTGAAGGATGCAAATACGATGTACAGAAGCGGAATGGAGCCAAAGTGACATTGAGAAAGAAGCTCATGAAATTTATTGTCGTTGCTCTGCAAATAAACAGAAGTTTACCAAAGAGGTTGTTTTTAATGAAGTTTTGAGTAAACATCCCAAGTGGCAAATACATCGTGCTCCAACACGTTCCCATGCTGAAGATAAAGAGAAAACTGAAGAAAGTGGTGGCAGCTCAAAGAGATCAAAGGCCAGTGAAGAAGGGCAGTATTTCAACCCAACTGATCCAGAAACACCAATCAGTAGTAGTTCAACTATTCAGCGTCCTATATGTTGGTGATCAATATTTATCGAGTGGATTAGTGACTGTTTAAGTTTGGTTTAATGATCATCAATCAATTACGTGTGATTGGTTACCACCGTAAATGGTAAATCGAGGTTCGGGTTATGAAATTGGATATACGAAAGTCGAAATCGAAATAATTTCGTATGTGTGCCCGTTTAGGTGTATTAGTGTGTGTTTTTGGGAGTGTTTATGAATTTGAACTTCTATTTCATAAGCTGGAGAACAACTATTTATAGAGACTAGCAAGCATGAGGTGTTCCTGACTCTTGGTCTCCCTAGCCTGCATGCTTGACATGTGTCTCTTTGACCTTATCTAAGCTGAATCCTAGTTACAAAGTCTTCTTTGGTCTTATCTCGGACTCATTATTGTTCGCTTAGGTCGGCTTGACGGATCTTAATGATTCTCCAACTGAAAGTTGTTCGCCTCTGGAAATTGGACTTTGAAAGTTGTTCGCCTTTTGACTTTATTTAGCTTGGCTTTGGGATTTTAGTCCTTTGTTCACTGGTACACACCTTGACTATGTTGTATCATAGATTGACCAAGTTGTTCGTCATTGATGACTTCGCAGTCGGCTCATTCTTGGTTCTTAATACCTGTTCGCCTGTTAGTTATTCGTCGATGGAGTTGTTCGTCATTTTAAACACTTCCCGGATTGGTAGATGCACCCCAATCCTGATTTTCATTGCTCAAACCCTTAACTCTTGTTCGCTCCATGCTGGATGATGTTCGCATACCAACAATTGCCCCCTATCCTGGCTATATGTTGCTTCAGACGAGCAACTGTAGTTAGGATATTGTTCTGGTTAAGACTTGGACGAACAACATCTTTGTGACGAGCAATATCGTGGCGTCCGTTTCGTCTTCCCATGATCTGGGGAGATCACGAAGATGACGCCAGCACAATGATTGCGCGCCGTTCACGCGCGAGCAGTCCCGAGGCCACGCGCCCCTATAATTGTCCATAGGTCCTTCGACTTTTAGTTTGGCTCGGAATTGACCCCTTTTTCTCATAATTCAGTCCCTGAATTTTTAGGAAATTAGGCCTTGGACCCCGTTTTTACTTGGGGTATAAATAGTGGGAAAACTGAAATTTTTCCCACTTTTCCTTCTCTAACTACAGTGCTCCGGCGATTTCCTCCTCCCTCCGGCGATTCCAAGCTTTCCGACGTCCGCCCTCCAGCATTTGGCTTCAAATTTCTATTCCCAGGTAGTTACTCTTTTTTTTCTCTATCTTTTTCTCTCGAAAATTCTTCTGCCGCCGTGTGGATTCGAGCGCCACCGTCCTCTCCGGGAAAGCGCCGCCGTCTGCAACACTCTCCGCCGCCGCTTAGATTTTTCTCTCCCTCCTATGTCTTCGCATTCGAGCAACAAAACCGAGGAGACCTTAGATCCCCTTTTCCCCACTGTTGCTCACGATCCACAACCAGTTGAAGTTTCTTCAGCGTCGAACGCTCACGTGGATTCAGTTGTTCGCTCTGTGGAAAATACTGGTGTGGGCCCATCTGGGAGAGAACTGACAGTTGCGGCGAACAACAATTTGAACGACGACTCTTCGTCTTCCGCTGAATATGAAGATCCAGATCTTGACGAACTCACCCGCGAGTTCTTGGAGGGTATTAACTTTCCATCCCCAAAGATGTTGGAAAATGAGACTCCAACAGGAGTTGCTCGGCCATTCGAATGGCAAACATACGCTGAGGAGTATGCGAACAGCTTTCCTCGCCCACATAGGCAAATTATGGACAAGGTGAAAACTGGGTACCAGGCGAGCAAGATCAAAAGTGTTGTTCGCGAAGATGATCTGGACTCTATCCGTAGGGACTACAAAATCCCATTTGATATTTATATGTGGGCCCCTCGAAGAAAGGAAAGAGCTGATCGCCCACCCCCAGGATGCACGGCGATCAACATTCATACCTTGATCGCCGGATTAAAGCTGCCTCTTCCACCCATTGTTGGTTGATTCCTGGAGGCGACCAACTTGGCCATCACCCAAATTACTCCAATTGGGTGGATGAATCTCCTAGGATCCATGTGTTTGTTCGCCTTGGAGGGGTACGTTGATCAGCTTAATGCGGAAGAGATCAACTACCTGATGACAATTACAAAATGCCCCCTAGGAGAAGAAGGTTACCACTATCTCAAGGCCAGAACCGGGTTAAAAATGGTGGAAGACGTGCCGAACAAGGTTTACAACTGGAAGCAACACTTCTTCTTCATTGGGGGTGATTGGCGAGCATCTTCTAGTCCACACGGCGGCCCTAGACGAATAAATTCTCCAGCAGTTTATGGAAAACTGAAACGTAAGTTCTTTTCTTGCTCGCCTTTGGGCTAAGTTGTTCTAATTTAACTTTTCTTGTTTGTTCGCAGGCCCTCGTCTACCCAACTGGGATTCAGAAGAGGAGGAGTTGAGTTCCGAGTTTCTATTTACTTCGTGCTTGGTTGGCCTCCGCAATAGGGCAGATAGGACTATTGACTATCTTTGCCGAACAAGGTGTCAAAGAGCTGCTCGCCTTTTGACATACCCACACCACTTGGAGGCCCAGGTCGAGGTGCCCCCAGGTATGAATTTCTAAATTTTGGGTTCAAGCCTTGTTCGTCATTGAGTTTCCTAACTTGCTCGTCTAACTTTTTTTTTTCTTTTTTTTTTTTTAGCCGAGCAAGTGACAGTTGCCGTTCCTCCCTCTTACGCCCTCCTTGAGCAAAGGATTCTCGAAATGGCGCCGCCAAAAGGGAAGAAAAGGAGAGGTGACCCCTCTCAAAAGGTGCTCGCCATGACGAACAAGCCCGAGGGGGCTAAAGTTCCAAGACAGGCTGCCCCTCCTATTCAAATCCATTCTCCTCCCATTTCCCCCCCTCGCGGGGGGAAACGTTTAAAGAAGACAGACGGGACTCCATTGTCCCATGATGTCCCTGATAAGGGGAAGGAGAAGGTGGGCTCGAGCCATGCTCGCCCTGAAAGGGATGTTGTACGCCGTTCATCCGTAGAGCCCACGGAGAGATCTGGCAAAGCGAGCAAGGACACAGGCTCCCCCCGAGGTCCAGAGGACATTACATACTTAGGCCGGGATGAACGAAAATTCTCTGAGTAAGTTCTTACTTTCTTGCCGAACAAGTTTCTCCTTGGCCAAATTTCCCAAGTGTTGATCTTCTTTTTTGTTCGCAGATACCGGTCCAGCGATTACCCAGGGCGAGCAGACCTAGTTCACCAGTTTGCCTGCTCTAGGACCCCGGCGAGCATCCGTGACATTCCGGATGAACATGTTCGCCGAGCAACTGAAGTTATTGCTCGCGCTTGGTCGCGGCCGCTGAACAAGGCCGTCCTCGCCCAGGGCCCCATTGATAATTTCCACCTATCAATGGTCCAAGCCGCCAACTCCATTGTTTCCGCTCAAAGGGGAATGGCTCAATTTGCCGAGCTAGAGGAGACTGCTCGTCACCATGCCGCCTCCATTCGCCAGCTTACTGAGGAGAAGGAGAAATTGGCGAACAGTTTCAATGGCCAAATTGCTCGCTTAAAGGATCAATTAAAGCTGGCCAACGACCTAGAGAAGAAGCGCATCGAGGACTATCAGCTTGTCTCTGGTGAGCTTAGGGATACAAAGGCCGAGCTACTTTCCTCTAAAGCTACGCTGGACGAAGAGAGGAAGAAAAGGGAAAAAGCCGAAGAAGAACTTGCTCGCCTGAAGGAGCAAATGTCTGAGATGCTCTCTAAGGAAGAAGTCGAGCAAGAATTTCGAGCTCGGAGTGGGCCTATCTCAAATTTGGGCTACATTTGCGCCTATGCAGATAGCATCCGCACGGCCGATGCTTATGACTTCAAGGATTTAATGGAAGAAATGGTCAAGGATCTGAATGAATTCCTGGAGCACTATCCTCCGCCGAATAATATCGAAATTCAGCTGGCGGATCTGGCAGTACTAGGGGTCAAACTTGACAAACTCGACCCTAGTATTTCCATCACTCACCCTCCGCCCCCAACTGATGAAGGCGAACAAGAGGAAGGGGTGGCCGTGGTTGACGAGCAGAATGCGAAAGAGGCTGAGGATAAGACTGCTGAAGATTTGGCCCGAGACATGATCGTTGAACCTCCCGCCGAGCAGGCTCAAGATCCTCCCCCCGCCGAGCAACAATAGTTCTTAGGACTAGCTTTTTTCTTCACCTTCTTCTCTGTAATAGTTGTTCGTTTCTTTTGTAGTACTTGACTTCTTGAATCATTGTACTATTTTTTAGGCTCAATGCCTTTTGATTAATGGAATGTCTTTCTCATATTCGCTCATTTTCTTTATATATTAATTGCCTTTACATTTTTATCAATGCCTTTGCAATTATAACATATAGTATTGGGCTTTTGTTCGAATTGAACTTTGCCTTTAGTGGAATCAGGGTTCAGCCTTAGGTTCTGTTCATTTTAAAAAACGAACAACCTTTAGGTGGCTTTGGTCCTTAGGTTCTGTTCATTGTAGAAAACGAACAACCTTTAGGTGGACTTGTACCTCGAGCTTTGGACTTTTCCTCTTTGACGAACAATTATTATATTTACATTCATAAAAAATTACAAGTGTTGTAAGACTGCTCGTCACTAACATATACAAATCGACGAACAACTTTAAACACTAATCAAAACATGCTCGCTTATAATATTTTTGCCAAGCAACTTTATCTAAAAAACAAAAGATGAAATAGCACCAGACTATACAATGCGCCGAACAACTTTATATTCTATACTTAGCAAAATTTTCAAAAAATTAGGCAAGTTTTTAGTTTGCCTTACTTGATTCACTGGCCCCCCAAGACATTTGTTCGCCCAATCAAGAACTTGTTCGTCTTATTGATAGTACTTCTTTAGATGTACGGCGTTCCAGGAGTATTGGGCCGGCTTGCCTTCCATATCTTCGATATCGTATACGCCATTAACGAATTTTTCCGTTATACGATACGGGCCCTCCCAAGTTGGTCCCAATACACCTGGAAGTTGGGCGAGCAACTTTCTTAGAACCAAATCTCCAACTCTGAATTCCCTAAGTTTAACATGGGAATTATAGTAGAGTTCTGCTCGCTGCTTATAGGTAGCATTTTTTAACTCGGCACTCAGTCTTTTTTCCTCGAGCAAATCTATTTCAGCAGCCAGAGCATAGTTGTTCGCCTGCTCATCGAAGTTGGTCGTCCGGAATGTATTGGTCTTTAACTCGATGGGTATTACAGCTTCTGTTCCGAAAGCCATTGCAAAAGGTGTCTCTCCGGTGCTTGACCTGGGAGAAACTCTGTATGCCCATAAGACTTCCGGAAGCTCTGTTGAACAACTGCTTTTGCTTTCCGCTAGCCGCACTTTTAACGTATGCTTGATGATTTTGTTTACGGCTTCGACTTGTCCATTTGACTGGGGATGATAGGGCGTAGAGTAATGTTTCTTGATCCCCCACTTTGTACAGAAATCTCTCAACTCTTTTCCATCAAACTGCGGACCATTGTCTGTCACGATGGTTTGCGGAATTCCAAAACGACAGACAATGTTCTTCCAAATGAAATTGATCATTTTCTGTTGTGTGATCTTCAACATGGCCTCTGCTTCTGTCCATTTTGTGTAATAGTCGACTGCCACAACGGCAAATCGAACTCCTCCAACTCCTGCTGGGAAGGGACCAATAATGTCCATTCCCCATCTAGCAAAAGGCCAAGGGCTATAAACCGATACGAGCTGTTGAGCTGGGGTATGAATGTTTGGTGCAAAAATTTGACATTGGTGGCAAGTCTTTGCTTTTTTTATTGCATCCTGGCGTAAGGTCGGCCAGTAATAGCCTTGTCTAATAGTTTTGTACGCCAAGGCTTGCCCCCCAGTGTGATTTCCACATACTCCGGCATGTATTTCTTCGAGTATTGCTCGTCCTTGCCCCCTAGGCAAATATTTGAGAAGTGGGAGTGATATTCCTCTTTTGTAAAGTTGCTCGCCTACCAGAGTATATCTGGCGGCTTGCTTTATTAGCTTGGCAGCTTCAAAATAGTTGTTTGGTTTTTTCCCACTTTTCAAGTATTTGACTATACTTGTTCTCCAGTCTTCCTCTTCACTGGCTTGATCATTCAGTTGGTTGACATTATAACTTGTTGTTGATGGGTCATTCATCTTCGTAATTATAATGTCTGCCAATTCTGCAGGTCCTTCGCTTGTTGCTAGTCGGGCCAATGCGTCTGCTTGAGTGTTGCTCGTCCTTGGGATTTGTTCAATGAATACTTGATCTAACAAGGACATCAGGTGAGCAACAATCCGTTGATATTCGATCATATGGCAGTCCTTCGCCTCGTATTCACCTCGGACTTGGTTCACAATCAATTGTGAATCGCCGAATATTTGCAATCGTCTGACACCTACTGCCAAGGATAGATGGAGACCAGCAATGAGAGCTTCATACTCGGCCTCGTTGTTGGTTGCCATAAAACCAAATCTGATTGCCGAAGTGAATACTTGTCTGCCTGGACTGATTAGAACCACTCCTGCCCCCGAGGCTACGTTAGTCGAAGATCCGTCAACATAAAGATGCCAGGGGTGATCAAGTCCTCTCATCGGATCTGGTGGGAAAGTTAGTTCGACTATAAAGTCGGCCAACGCTTGCCCTTTGATCGCTGTTCGAGGAGCATAAGTCACCCCAAATTGGCTAATCTCTAGTGACCATTTTAACATACGACCAGCTGTGTCGGGGCGATGGAGAATTTGTCTGAGTGGGAAAGTTGTTAGCACTTCAACTTGATGATAAAAAAAGTATGGCCGTAACTTCCTCACACTCATAACTAGTGCATACGCCAGCTTCTCGGTTGGGGAGTATTTGATCTCTGCCTCATGCAAAGCTTGGCTGACGTAGTAGATAGGTTGATGGAATTTGCCGTCTTCTCGTACCAGAACGGAGCTGATGGCCACCTCCGACGCTGCCAAGTATAAATATAGCTTTTCTCCTGGAACAGGTTTTGATAGGATTTTTACATCTTCCAGATAGTCTTTGAGTTGGTCGAACGCCTTTTGACAGCTGTTAGTCCATGTGAACTGTCCTTTCTTGATGGCTTCAAAGAATGGACGGCATTTGTCCCCCGATCTGGATATGAACCGATTTAGTGCAGCTAGACATCCTGTGAGTCTTTGCACCTCTTTTATTGAACGTGGCGGTTGCATATCCATAATGGCTTTAACTTTTGTTGGATTAGCCTCAATTCCCCGTTGACTAACAAGATGACCCAAGAACTTGCCTGAATGAACTCCAAAACTGCTCTTCTTTGGATTCAGCTTCATGTTGTAGTGTTGAAGAATTTCGAACACTTGAGTCAAGTGTTGGAGATGGTCTTCTTTATGGGGACTTTTAACTACGATGTCATCGACGTAGACTTCCACTGTATCTCCAATTTGCTGGTCGAACATTTTTTTCACCAGTCTTTGATAAGTTGCTCCGGCGTTGATGAGGCCAAAGGGCATTCTTTTCCAACACAGCAAGTTTTTGTTTGTATAGAATGCTGTGTTCTCTTGATCATCTGGATGCATTGGAATTTGATGGTACCCGGCAAAAACATCCATGAATGTTAGCATTTCATGACCTGCAGTGCTGTCCACCAATTGGTCAATGTGAGGAAGAGGAAAGTTGTCTTTCGGGCATGCTGCATTCAGATCCGTAAAATCTATGCATAGCCTCCAGGACCCGTTTGGCTTCCTTACAAGGACTGGGTTTGCTACCCATTGTGGACAGAGAGCTTGTCGGATTAGGTCATTGTCTAACAACTTCTTTACTTCTTCATTTAAGGCCTGATACTTGTCCGGGCTATATTTCCGTCGTTTTTTGATGGACGGGCCTCTTTGCATGGTTGATGTTTAGCTTGTGGCAAGCATGTTTCAGATCTATTCCCACCATGTCTGCATGAGACCAAGCGAAGACATCTAGATTTTTACAGAGGAATTCTTTTATTTGGGATCTGTAAGGCTCGGGGAGCTCAGATCCTATGTACAATTCAAGATCCTCGTTTTCAGGATTAACTTTGAACATTTCCAGTTCTTCAACTGGAGTTGCTCGTCGTTTTTGTCCTTTCCAACGAAAGTACTGGTCCCTCTGGATTGAAATCATTTTCGATGTTCATGGGCTCTGCTCCCAGGCGGGGTTCTAGATCGTCTGTTGGTTCCGACCCATTGTTGTTAGCCAAAACCTAGCCCTCCAAGTCACTTATTGGATGTTGCTCGTCACCACCCATGTGTTGTTCGCCAGGTGGGAGCCCTCTCTGGGTGGTGATGAGTTGTTCGTCCAGCACTTGCTCGTCTGGATGTTGTTCGTCCGTATCCATGTGGTCATCTTCTATGTCCATCATGTTCTCCAATATTGATGGTTCATCAATTGGATGGCTGGTGGTGGCCTCCATCATGGATACTTGTGCATGTTTTGCTTGCATTTGTAAGAGGCATTCCCGAGCCTTTCTTTGATCTCCTTTAACTGTACCTGCTCCACTTGCTGTTGGAAACTTCAAGCAATAATGGTAAGTCGAACAGGCAGCTTTAAATTCATTCAAAAAAGGTCGACCAAGGAACCCGTTGTAAGTTGATTCCTGATCTACGACCAAGAAATCAACCATTCTTGTAATATTTTTTTCGGGTTCTTCGATCGTTACAAGTTGTACTAGCAAAGAAATTTCTCCCAACGGGACTGTTACTGCATTTCCGAAGCCTAGGATTCTATGGTTTGAGTCCCGGATATGGGCTAAAAAGTTCCCAAGTTTATCAAGTGTGCTTTTGAACAAGATGTTGGTATAGGCTCCAGTATCTACCAACAATCTATGGACCCGAGTCCCCATGATCTTTACGCAGATTACGAGCGAATCGTTATGTGGAGTCAAAATTCCTTCTAAGTCCTTTTCGGTGAAGGTCAGTTCTACTGTCTGCATGATAGATGGTTTGACCCCCATTTCTTGAACTTGATCGATTGCTCATAATTCTGCCTTTCTTTTTCGATTAGAGATTGACGGCCGTCCATCAGAACATCCTCCTGCGGGACCTGCAGGTTCCATCATATACAAATCTTCCAATGGACGAGTAGGAATGGCAGGAACTGGTCGTGCCGGTTTATTGCTCTTCTGAGGTTGATCATCTTCATCCTCAGAATTGTTCTCCCGGATTCTCTTCCCGGGTTGTCTTTTGACAAAATCAGAGAGCTTTCCGTCCTCGTAGAAACGCCAGAGCTGCCTGAGCAAATCTCTACATTCACTTGTAAAATGCCCCACGCTTTGATGGTAGGCACAATACTTGTTAGGATTGAGTTTGCCAGTGTCTTGGCGAATTTTTCGGGGAGGGGAGAGCAACTCCTTGTCCTTCACATTCTCATAAACAGTATCGACTGACACTGTTAGCACTTGATTCAACTTTTCTTTGAGTTCCGTCCCTTCAGTGAATGCCTTCATGTTTTTAGGGACTCGATAGCTTGTTGCACTAGGTTTTTTGTTGTTCTCCTTGGGGTCGGCTTTGTTCTCCCCCAAGTTTGACTGCAGGGCTTCATGCATAGAAACGAATATGCCAGCCTGGTTTCTGAACTCGGCGTAGCTTCTTGGGCACTTCAGATGTACCTCTTTCCATAGCTTTGACCCTTTCTTCAGTCCTGCCATAATAGCAACAATTTTTTGTGTCCTCGCTGACGGGCTCACCCTCCAATAGCACCTTGTCAAACCTTTCCATGAATGCTCGATCTGACTCATCGTCATTTTGTTTTAGGTCTGACAACCGGTGTTTCTGGGACAAGTATGACCCCGCCATTGAGAAATGAGACAGAAACTCCCGACTCAGCTGAGTAAATGAATGGATGGATGCTGGTGGCAATGCCGAGAACCATTTGTGCACCCGGTCCCCCAAGGTTAACGGGAAGTTTCGGCATTGAGTGACATCGCTGGCTCCCACCGAGACCATATAGTCCGAGTACTTTGTAAGATGAACTCGGGGATCAGCAAGGCTGTCATACTGTATGCTTGCTGGGAACTGGACTTTCTTCTGAATTGGAGCTTTCAGAATGTGAGTTGATAATGGTGAGGATGGCAAGCTGGTCGTCCCTACACCTCTCTGCTGGTCCAATTGTCCCTGCATACTTTCTATTGCCCTTCTCAAGCTTGATAGCTCATCCAGAGATGCCCCCTGACTTGGAGGCTGTTCGGCGAGCAAAGGTATAAACCTTTCTGCTCGTCGCAGTCCCTCGCTTGGAGAAGGCAAATCCTGGAGCTGCTTTTTAGGGTTGCTCGCCGCATTAGGTCCCAAACGCCTGAAGGCAGATTGAGAAAGTCTCTCATGAATTGATGGGCGTGGTTGCTCAAATGTTGTTCGCCCATGCTCAGCTTCCTGGCGAGCAACTTTCTCCTGTTGCTGGGGTTGGCCAAGTCTGTCCTGTGCACTGGAGCGGGTTGTTCCATGGCTTGACACTGTTGTTCGTCCGCGGACAGACTCTGCTTGGCCCTCCCTTGGCTCGACCATCTTAGCCTTGCCCTTATCCCGCCTGACTTGGGCTCTGCTCACCTCACGTTGTTCGCCCCTTGTCGACCTGGCCCTAACAACCTCCAAGGGTTTATCCCTAGGCCTTGCTTGTGAAGGCTTATTTTGTTCTTGCTGTCTCTGGAGAGCTTGGAGAGCAGCAATGATTTTAGACAATTCGTTAGGGTTGTTCGCCAGGGCATCCATTTCAGGGGGGAGATTATGGGTAATGGCTGTATGCTGCGATCTGTTCGCATGTCTGGGATTACGGTCCCGGTGGTCGGCCGACGAGGCTCGTGTTGGAGAAGCTCTCCTTGACAAGCGAGATCCTTGTGTTTCCTTGGATTGAGGCATTTCAATAAAAATTGTTTCTTTAACTTTAATATTGAAGAACACCAAGAACACCAAGAACACCTAGAACAATCTTGCTTGTATCTTCAAATATTTCTTGAGGTTTCCTTTGAATCTTCAAGTTTTCAGCTTGAAGTTCTTGAGTAATCACACTAACCGGAGGTTCGCCCCCTCCTTCTAGCGCCAAAATTATTGGTGATCAATATTTATCGAGTGGATTAGTGACTGTTTAAGTTTGGTTTAATGATCATCAATCAATTACGTGTGATTGGTTACCACCGTAAATGGTAAATCGAGGTTCGGGTTATGAAATTGGATATACGAAAGTCGAAATCGAAATAATTTCGTATGTGTGCCCGTTTAGGTGTATTAGTGTGTGTTTTTGGGAGTGTTTATGAATTTGAACTTCTATTTCATAAGCTGGAGAACAACTATTTATAGAGACTAGCAAGCATGAGGTGTTCCTGACTCTTGGTCTCCCTAGCCTGCATGCTTGACATGTGTCTCTTTGACCTTATCTAAGCCGAATCTTAGTTACAAAGTCTTCTTTGGTCTTATCTCGGACTCATTATTGTTCGCTTAGGTCGGCTTGACGGATCTTAATGATTCTCCAACTGAAAGCTGTTCGCCTCTGGAAATTGGACTTTGAAAGTTGTTCGCCTTTTGGCTTTATTTAGCTTGGCTTTGGGATTTTAGTCCTTTGTTCACTGGTACACACCTTGACTATGTTGTATCATAGATTGACCAAGTTGTTCGTCATTGATGACTTCGCAGTCGGCTCATTCTTGGTTCTTAATACCTGTTCGCCTGTTAGTTGTTCGTCGATGGAGTTGTTCGTCATTTTAAACACTTCCCGGATTGGTAGATGCACCCCAATCCTGATTTTCATTGCTCAAACCCTTAACTCTTGTTCGCTCCATGCTGGATGATGTTCGCATACCAACACTATAGGTAGAGACAGCGCCGATCCTAGGAATTCTAGGCCTGAGCCGGTTTTAAAATTAGGCCCCTCATAAAAAAAAAAATAAATTGATTATAAACTTTTAAATAATTTATAATATTAAAATATAACTAATTTATATTTTAGCATTTGTTACATGTGTCTCACAAGTAGGGATGTTAAACGGGCCGCGGGCTGGCGGGCTGGCCCGTTTAGCCCTGGACCGAACAAGGGTTAAGTCCAAGCATTTGGTGGCCCGTTTAAAACCGGGCCTTTTTGGCCCGGACCGTTTAGCCCGCGGGCTAAAAGGGCTAGCCCGCCGGTCTACCGGGCCAACCCGTTTAGCCCGATTCTTTTTTTTTTTTACTTTTTATATATTTTGTACAATTACAACCGTGTATGCAACCTACCTATTTTACTTCAACTTCAAATTTTCAATCCAAGTCCAATGTCCGATATATATATATATATATATATATATATATATATATATATTCAAGTTTTTATTTAGTTAATTTATTAAATTACTTGAAATTGAATTTAACCATTTAATTAATTCTTGAACTTTATGAACAACGTATGAATATAATTTTTATAAATTCATGAACAATGTAGGGCTTCAACATCCGTACTTCATAATTATTTTTCCAATTGGGGATCATCGGTTGTCGCATGACTCTCAAATTGTCATTGTCGGTTGCCGCCGGCTCTTAAATCGTCATTGACGTTATAAAGTTATCTCATGAAAAAGTGAAATGTTGAACAATGTTTAAATGTAATTTTTATGAATTTTTTAACGATGTGTGAATTTTAAATTTAAATGACATCGTATTACAATTACATGTCTATATTTTATATTAAAAATTAATTTTTTTAGTTTTTTCTTTCGGAGCCCGTTAGTGGCCCGTTTAGCCCACAGACCGCTAGGGTTAGGGTTAGGTTTCGAGTGTTAGTGGACCGATTAAAATGAACCGATAAGGCCCGGAACCGTTTAGGCCCGCAGCCCTGTAGGGCTAGCCCTAATGGGTTAGGGCCAGCCCATTTAACATCCCTACTCACAAGTTTCAACCACTTCTTCATTACCAAGTTTATTATTCTTTTAATATTTCATATTTTTCTTCGTCCAACAAATTCTTAGATCCATTATTATTCACTATGATTACTAGAATTAAAATATTTATGGATATCATCACTTAAATTGCAATTTTCAATCATGATTCTTTTTTTCTCCTTTAATGCAATATATAGAGGAAGAGATATTGAAAAAATAATAGAATATAAATTTTAACTAAATAAACAATCCATAAATCATTATTGATTATACAATATTAAAAAAATAAATATATCAAGCTAAAAGTAGACACTTAAATACCCTCTCAATACTACAAGAAAAATGATCTTTAGTGCCAACAATCCTATCATTAAAGATTGTTTCCTGTCATTAAAGACTTTTAACTAGGGAAGCATTAGTGACATAATTACTGTCACTAAATGTCATTTTTCTTGTAGTGCAACTTTAATTAATAAAAATTATTATATAAGTATAAATAAATTGATACATGACCTTTGCATAAACAATTTTGTGTGGACATTATACAATATACTAATGCATTATTAAAAAAAAAATTATGGAGGCTTTAAATATAAAAATAATAAAAAAGAAAGAAAAGAATTAAATAAGGATTTATTGCACAAATTGTAAGCACAAAAAATTATGGAGCTTTAAATATAAAAATTAAAAAAGAAAGAAAAGAATTAATTAGGGATTTATGACACAAATTGTAAGCCATTACTTATCAAATTTCTTTGTAAGTGTGTATTTGCAATATTAATACAGTTAAGAGTAATTAATTATAACTAATGGAATGAATGGTGGGTTAGATTGAATTTTTGTGGCAATAAAGGAATTAAGACAAAAAATCTATGCATGAAAGATTCGCAACTAAAACAAGCAGGCTTAATGGATTCGAACTCAGGACTTCTGATCTGAAGGGAAAAATAACACCTATTATCAGCTTGGCCACATACAATTATAGTTTATATTCTGCAGTCTGCACATATATCTATATATAATATATATACTAATATATAAAATATGGGCCCTTAAAAATTAACGAAATTTTCGGGCATGAGTCGGACGACTCGTCCGACTCAAAGAAGGAGCGGCCCTGGGTAGAGACAAGGCGGAAAAAGGAAAAAGGAAGGTGGTCTCAGATGGAGTTGTTGAAGAAATTCATGCAATGAGAATCACTAGAGAAAATGAACTTGTATCTGTTAATCGTCGTCTCAAATTGCAAAAAGAAAGAGAAGAAATGAAGAAAATGGAGTGTCAACTGTCTCTTTTACATGCATTGATGACAAAAACTCACTTAACACCAGAAGATGGAGCGAGGAAAGAGTATATATGGAGGTTGTTCCACTAACCAATGTCATTTATTTTCAAGTACTTTTACATTATACTTTTGTTGTTGTTTTTTAAATTTGTGTGATGTTATTTAATTTCATATAATCTCAATTAATTATCTTAATTATGAAATCAATTTGTTGTAAATTTTCAAGTTTGGGTTGTCAATCATCAAGTGGGCTGTCAATCATCATGACAACTCACACCACTACTTATCTTACCATGTGAATGATTGGGAAACTCTATGACTAAAGTAAAATTCGTTCAAATGCAAGACCAAGTGGGCTGTCAATCATCATGACAACTCACACTACTACTTATCTTACCATGTGAATGGTTGGAAAAATATATGATTAAAGTAAAATTCATTCACATGCAAGACCAAGTGGGCTGTCAATCATCATGACAACTCACACCACTACTTATCTTACCATGTGAATCCAAAATAAACTCCATGATTAAAGTAAAATTCGTTCACATGCAAGACCAAGTGGGTTGTCAATCATCATGACAACTCAAACCACTACTTATCTTACCATGTGAATGGTTGGAAAACTCCATGATTAAAGTAAAATTCATTCACATGCAAGACCAAGTGGGCTGTCAATCATCATGACAACTCACACCACTACTTATCTTACCACTCTTGAGGCTCCTATAAATCATACTTCAAGCAACATCATACCTACACCAAAATCCTAATCTTTACTCTTTAGATTCCACTCAAATAAAATTACTATCTATTTCTTACCTATTTCAATTTTACAAAAGTCTCTCAACGAAAATCCTTCGGTAGATTCAGATTCAAATTCAAATTCAAATTCAAGTTCTGATTATTCAAATATGAATGATCTTGGTGAATGGCAAGAACGGAATGCTGAGTATAATTGCATGATCGAGGATATGGTGTTAAGCAATCTCAATATGACCAGAAGAGATTCCACTCCTAGATCAAGAAGAAGACATTGTGCAATGATATCAATGTGCTCCAACGATCTCCAGTTTTTACATATGTCTTGCAAGGTCGAGCTCCAAAGGTTAGTTATGTCGTTAATGGTCCGGAAAATAATAGAGCTTGATGGCATATATCCTTCATGGGCTGTATTTGTTAAGTCAATTACATCTCCGATAAATCAAAAACAAAAATTGTTCGCTCAACACCAAGAGGCTGTACGAAAAGATGTTAAGCGAGCATTTGGAGTTCTACAAGCTCGTTTCGCATTTCTTAAACGCCCATGTCTTGTATGGGATAAAATTTTGATAGGAAAAATAATAATGGCTTGTATCATCATGCATAATATGATAGTGGAGGATGAACGAGACACATACCAAAATTATTATGATCCCACTGAATTTTTAGTGGATAGCCCCGTAAATGATGATCAGTCATTTCAGTACTCTACTGAACGCATTGCAAGTTTATCCTCCTATATGACTAGTAGGGAACAACTTCGTAATAGAGAAGCCCATGCCGCTCTTAAGAATGACTTGGTTGAGCATATATGACAAAAATTCGGCGCTGCTAATTAAATATGTAATTTGCATCTTTTGCTTTGTTGTAATTTATGCATTTATTTGCAATTCAGTTTATTAATTTTCAGTTGTATTTCAATTTTTGTAATTTTAATTTTATTATTGAATGTTGTAATTTTTTTAAGTGTATGATAATTTTTTATTATATTTATTAATTTTTTTTAATATTGTGTAAATATTATAAAAAAATTAATAATAGATATAATTATTAAATTATAAAAGAAATAATTTATTAAATGTTGGTTGTGGTTGTGGTGGTTATGGATAAAGTATGAAAAAAGATGAGTTTAGGTTGTGGTGTAAAATGTACAGGTGAAGGAGTGAGAAATGAATTTTATATTTGATAACCCGGTTGTGATCGGGCCTGGATAAAGATGGTCTAAGCGGCTCTAACTACAACTAGTCAATAACAAGTCAACAATGGTTCCTTAAATTCTGTTTACAAATAACAGGTTTAGGAAAAGAAACAAAAAAAGAGTTCGCTGAAAAAACAGAGCAGATAAAGGAAGAATAGCTAAAGATTGATGTATTGACCACAATTTTACCTAGCAGTGACTTGGTCGATTTACTTTAATTCCACAGTCCACAAAGGTCTCCTTTGTAAAAAAAAGAATAGAAAAAGAAAAAAGACAAGTACTACCTCATCTGTGTTCTGCAATGATGAAATTTGGAAAAGTGATTGAGGATGTATTGATGGTGGCATGGAATTCAGCACATAATAGTATTTCAGTTTTAATGAAAGATGGAGTATAAAATTTTAAGTGCATAATTGGTACGTTGGAATAGATGAGGAATGAAATGATCATTCCTTAATTT
The DNA here is from genome assembly GCA_947034835.1 of Ballota nigra. Lineage (NCBI taxonomy): Eukaryota > Viridiplantae > Streptophyta > Magnoliopsida > Lamiales > Lamiaceae > Ballota > Ballota nigra. The sequence continues at coordinate 45,337,815 of OX344721.1, forward strand.
ATTTCAAATATCATGATTGATATATTTTAAAAAATGGAATAGTGATTCCACATGGAATGGTGATTTCCAATAATGTGGAATATTAATTCTAGAGCTGGCAAAACGGGCGGACCGGACCGGGCCGGGTCGGGCCGGCCCAGTCCGTCGGGCTAATCACTATTTGCGGGTCGGGCCGGCCCATTTGCACGTCGGCCCTGTAAAATCCCAGCCCAGCCCGGCCCAACCATAGTCTGCGGGCTAACGGGCCGGCCCGTTTCAACTTTATTTAATGTTTGGTAGAGTTTTTTTATTCCACGGTACTGAAAATTGAGGTGCTTCATTTACAAAATTCCTTATTATGGCATCAACTATCAAGTCAAGTATGTTTAAAAAAAAACTAAATATACAACACTAATTATCATTTAAATATCATTAAATATACAACACTAAATTCCTTATTATGGCAGTATCAAGTCAAGTATGTCTATATATTTGTAATTACAACACTGAATATCATTTAAAGAAATAACACTAATTATAATCTTTTAAAAATAAAATAGATAAAAAAAATAAAAATATCAACAGGGCCAAACGGGCCGGCCAAAAAACGGCCCGGTTTTTTTTCGGGCCTCTATTTTTGGGCCCAACCCAGTCCATATATCGGGCGGGCCGGGCCTAAATTGCCGGCTCTAATTGATTCCTTCCATTACACAAAGATTTATGTATTCCACATGTTGAGGAATGATTATATTCCAAAAATATCATCACTTATTTTCATTTATATAATATTATCTTCTAATCTCAAGATATCTACGCTAATAATATTATTATTAATACTCAATCATTAAAATATCATTAAAATAATTCTACTTAGTAAAATTATAAGTAGCAATAAAAATAATAAAAATCAATTTCAATAATAATAATATAATAATTTTCAACGATAATATTTATATTTCTACAACATATATAATAATTATATAATCACTACTTATATATTAATAAAAACATAAATAATAATATTTGATTATAAAAATTATCTTAAATAACAATAAAATAAATAATATTCCCTCCGATTCATTTTAGATTGTCTGTATTACCATAAAAGGAATATTTTTTTGTTTTCCACTTTCTCAGTCTCTTTCCCAAATTGGTAAAAAAATACACATGTCATTTTAACTTTACCCCTTAAAAAGTTGAAAGGACCCTTTTACCCTTACTTTATATCCACAAAAACAACTTTATACCCACAAATACTAATAAACAACTCATTTATTAAAACCCGTGCCACTTTGAAAGTGGAAAATAAAAATGAATCGGAGGGAGTACTAATTATATTACTAAAATAATAATAACACAATTAAAAAATAAGTCATAATTACAAAAATAAATAATAAAATAATATTAAATAATAACAAAAATAAATAATAATAATTATTAAATAATAGTAGTATAATGTTATTTTGTTTATAATTATAAGAATTATTAAAAATATAATTTAATAATAATATTTTTTTATAAATAATATTGTTATTACGAATATATATAAATTCATACAATCATTATTAATATTATTATTAAATAATTACTCCAACAATCAATAACATAATAATTTTATATAGCTACACATAAAAATTACATTTCATTCCTAATCTATACCTGTTGGTGATCGGTTCTAATCGTGAGAATTAATGGCTGTTTTTAACCGGTTTTAGAATCACCAAACAAGAACGTGTGATTGATTACCACCGTAAATAGTAATTTCGATTGTTCGGGTTATAAAATCGTAAATACGAGTATGGAATTCGTATTTATTTCATGTGTGTGCACATTTAGGTGTATAAGTGTGTATATTTGGAGTGTTTGTGAATTTGAACTTAAAATTTATTACTGGAGAATAACTATTTATACTAATCCACCAAGTAGGTGGTGTACTTGAACTTCCAAGCTTGCATGCTTGACATGTGTCCTTTGACCTTGTTTTGACCTTATCTAAGCCAAAACTTAGTTACAAAATCTTGTGTTTGGTCTTATCTCGAATTCATTGTTGTTCGTCTTTGTTTGCTTGGTTGGTCCAATACTTTCTTTTGGTAAGAGTTGTTCGCCTCTTGAGATAGTAGTTCATAAGTTGTTCGCCTTTATGTTCCTTGTAGGTAGGCTTCAAGATTCTTGTCCTTTGTTCGTCATGTATCTAGCCGGTTTGTATACACCTCTTTAGCTGGTAAATACACCATCTCTTGACAATGTTGTTCGTCATTTTTGACCTAGTGTAGGGTTCATATTTGGCCTCAGCAGGCCTTTGGACTTGTTCGCAAGAATGTTGTTCGTCAGAGAGTGCACTTCCCAAATTAGTTTATGCACCCCCTTTGATTTTCTTTGTTGATCATCTCTGATTTGGGTATTTTAGCTTCATAATCATCATTTAGGTCTTAAACCTTGTTCGCCAAGCTATTATAAATGTTCGCCTATCAACAATACCAATCAAAGGAATGACCATTTTTACATCATTCCATTCAGACCTACATTCCATTAATGAGTTCATTACATTCAACTGTTATTCCATTCAAACATATACTAATCACACCCTAAAAGTATAACAACTTTTAGATTATACTTACGTTATTTAAACCATACTATTAAATATAATTTAGAGATGCGTGCGTTCAGTAATATTTTCTTTTGGATGGAAATAGTCACACCTAAATATGTAACACTTTTTTTAAGAGACACACCAACACACTTAAATTTGTCCTTATATTTTTTTCTCGTTATTTTAAAGAGAAATATTATGAATGTTAATGAAAGATGAGTTAATGCATGTGTGGGAATTATGATAGTTTTGCATCTTTTTGCAGGCAGGGGTGGTCTGAATAGACAATTGACAAATAGATTTGGCACATACATATCCCATATCTTTTTCTTTCCAATTTTCCCTTTCGTCAACCACGGACAAAATTTGACGTTCTTAAAATTTTCAAGGACCCCACTACTCAATTGCATCTTAGAATACGTGTAGTAACTTATTCCTGTAAAAAAAGAAAGAAAGAAAAAAAAAAACTTCGTAGGCACATAATTACACGACATAATTAATGTAACTTGTTCTAATTTGATTTTTTTTAATCAAGTGTAGTGATTGGTAATTTTATACGGGAGTAGTTCTAGTGTATATTTAAGTTTTGAAAAAAATACTCCAAACAAAAGTCAATAATATCCCAAAAAGTAATCAGTAATACCCAAGAAATAATCCGTGATACCCCATCTACAAAAAAAAAAAAAAAAAAACACACACACACATTATTCGGTGTGTTTGTGTGTGTTTCCAAAAAAAAAAAAAAAATCCAATTGAAAAAAAAATTGAGTTTAAAATTCAAGTACATGCTATTCAATTGAATGCATATTAGAATTTGTATTTATACCGTATAGTAATTTTTTTATCAAGTTGTAGTAATTTTATTCTTGATTAATTTTTATATCAAAATTGCACCAAATTCAATATGTTATTAGTAATCTTACTTGATCAATTACACGGTTCACCAATTAATATTTTGATCAATCAAGTAAATTTTATATCTTTTTTATACTAATAATGTTTAACCTACATTGATCAAAATAGCCAAACATTGATCAAAACTGTACTAGTTGCACGGTCTAACTAGTGCGTAGATTTTTTGGCTCTAGTATAATATACCGAACAAGTTTTGTGTAAAATCATTTCACAAAATATATTTTATGCGATGATAAAAATATAAAAGTAATACTCTGAAGATAAGAAATGATATTTTTCAAAATAATTTTCCAATGAGATAAACATATAATATTATTGTCAATATAACATATAATAGTATATTTTTTTATTTAAAATAATATCATTTTTTTCTCCCACATAATGTGTTCTGTGTAATAGACTCGAATGTTATATAATATATATTACTATATATTTATCGTGCGGAAGTCAAATAATATTATTTATATTTTGTATACGTATGAATATACAAATAATTATTTACAATTGATTATAATTAATTATGAATTGCATCTTCAAATAAAGAGTATTTTTATTGATTTCGGGTTCATGCAAAACAAAATTTAGTGTTACTGTTGTGTATTAAAATGTGTCATTGTTTAATTTTCCATGTTATTCATTTTAAATTCACATGATAATGATATTTTGTATGGACAATAATAACACTACGTATAAAAAGTTTATATTAAAGTAAAAAAGTTGACGTTAATTTAAATTTACAGTCAATACTACAAACGTTCTAGCTAGCTGAAAGCTTAGACTTTCCTTTCCCTTCCTTTCCAAAAGAGGACAAATACGTAGATATATAAATTTTTGTACTCCTACTAGATTTCTTTGTCTAATTAGTCATAGGCTCATAGCAGCCCTTAGAAACATGTCGACACTCAACAGTAAAAAATAAGGGACTAACAGAAGAATTGGAGAAATTGTTCAATTTGTAAAATTAGAATCTAGGTTGTCACTAAAAATGTGTTGTTTTTTTTATTGTCAATTACCACCTAAATTTTTACACACACAAATAATTTTTTTATTTAAACTTTACTTTGACTTTATTTATTTTTTCTATGAATGGAGAGAGTAGATTTTAGAAGATGAAATAGTATATTGGAATGTCCGTCCCGCCCCCCCTCTCCGCGTGACAAGATAAAAAGGGAAAAATATCAAAACTAATCCTGTAACTTAGCTTGATTTCAATTTAAGTTCTATAACTTTTTATTTTTTCAAATTTAGTCCTGGAGTTGTCAATTTTAGTCCTGTAACTTTTTTTCCCTCCTAGAGTCATCAATTTCAGTCCTTTTTGGTATAAAAATTAAAATACTCACCAGAATAATTATGGTTTTTTTTTCCGGCAAATTGTAAACGTGGACTATCACAAAACAAAAAATTAATCGACCATCTAATTATAATCGACTCGTTTGGAAACAAAAATGGCCTCGACCCAAATCAAACCCAATCTGGCCCCAATTTCACAGAAATCTATTTTGATTATGTAACAATCAATTTTATAGACGGGTCAGTCAATTTTTTTGATTACGTGACAGTCCACCTATACAATTCACCAGAAAATTAAAAATCTCCAATTCCTCTAGTGAGTTTTTTTAATTTTGAAGCAATAACAGACTAAAATTGACCACTCCAGGATTAAAATTGAAAAAAAAAAAAGTTACAAGACTAAAATTAACAATTTCAGGACTAATATTGAAAAAATGAAAAGTTACAGGACTAAAATTGACAACTCCAGGACTAAAATTGAGAAAATGAAAAGTTACCGGATTAAAATTGGAACCAACCTAAGTTAAGGGACTAATTTTGATATTTTCTCGGATAAAAAGCCTGCCGCCCCAACCACTCAACCGCGTTCTGGACCTGGAATTTGGCTCTGTCTTTTCCTTTAATGGTGGTTGATTTCTTTGCGTAAAATACGGTTACGTTTGGTTCAATTTTTTTGACGAAATAAGAATGATTTTTGTTTTCTTTTCCAAAGGTGTTGGAAGAAGGATATTCTCTATGGTGATTACAATATTACTACAGTGTTCTAATTAAAAAAAAAGAAGCAATTTTTTTTTAATTAATTGTAATATAGAAGAACGATTGAAAATAAACATTTTTAAGAGATATAATAATTAATCGAAATGAACAATAATTATCTTATCTAACATGATAAACTATGCCAGTGAACATCTTATGTTCTCTCTAACCATTATAATTATCAATTATCATATACCTATTTCCATTTCCAAACAAACACTCCCTTAAATAAGTCTCTTGTGCACTAGAGACACCCTGTAACTCTAGTGTATTTTTTAAATGTATCAATTTTTATTGAATAATATCAATTTTTTCATTTAAAAATTACAATTATTTTTATTGAACAATTACATTTGGTACCAATGACAATTAATAATTCTATTAAAAAATATATTTGAATTGTAAAATACGGCATACAATAATTTGGTGTAAATTGATTTTATGCAATCTATTCGAGGTGAATCCCCAAATTTGGAAAAATCGGATGCTAAAGTCCAAAACTCGTGAATACTATAGCCAAAATGAAGAGTACTAAAATTTATTAAATTTTCGATTGAGTATACATAGTCAACGAAATGTTTAAATATATACTCCCTCCGTTCTACTTTTGTTTCCCCATTTGTCAAAAATGTCCGTCCCAATTTTGTTTTCTCATCCCTAAAATGAAAACTACTTTATTCATTTAAATAATACTTTATTCACCATTCAGCATTTCCAATACGACTTTATTCATCATTCATTATTCTCAATACTACTTTATTCATTTAAATACTAAAATTCAACTCTCGCATTAAACTTCGTGCACAGTCAAATTGAAAAACAAAACTGGAACGGAGAGAGTATACAGGAGAATAACTCCAATGTGCACTTAAATACATACTATGCACTTGGATTTAATACTCAATTCTAATTTTATTTGACCCAATAACTTGGTTCAATCATCACCCCCTTACTCCCATCCCACCCCAACTCTACCAATTTATAAATTTTTTCTACGATATTTTTCAATTTTATCAATGCAAATATAAAATGGGTTAATATTAGGCAAATTTATGTATATATGGTGAATAGTGCGTGTGATTGATAATATAGAGTGGTTTGGAAGTTGTTTACGAAAATAGAGGGAATCGCCTCTGGGAGGGGCGAGTTTCCCTTTTTTTTTTTTTTTTTCTTAGGTCGCCTTTGGGAGGGGCGAGTTTAATTTTTTTTTTATTTTTTTTTTAAATCGCCTCTGGGAGGGGCGAGTTTAAGCCTTTTTTTTTTATTTTATTTTATCACGCCGTTGGGAGAGGCGTGTTTATATTTTTTTTCGTTAAATGGGTTAAAATAGGTGTGTATTTGAGTTGATTTTAGTAATTATTGTTCAATGATTATGTGATGATTATTCAATGATATATTATAACTAAACCCAAATTGCTATTGAGATGTAAAACCCTAATTGTTAGTGGAGATAAATATAATTGTGTATTGAAATTGGTTTATATTTATACTATCTTTAAAAAAAAAATTATAAACTATTTCATAAAAATTGAAAATTATTTCAAACACTAAATAATATTTTTAAGTAATAAATGTAAAATGTAAAAAAAAAATGACATTTATAATAATAGTACCAATACAATTAGCGATGGCCCAATCGACCACCCGTTCCACATTGCGGCGGACGTCTTTCACGATAATTACGACGAGGTTGTTGTTCATGTTGGCTTGGTCCGGGCTCCTCTCCGTATGTGTCCGCATATGGTATAGGCGTTGAACTGTAAACTGGGCGTTGTGCGAATTGAGGTCGATGTTGATAATAGGTACTCATATTAATACCCGTATTTAATATGTCAGTAAATGAACCAGGCCATGATGTAAGAAGATCTGTCACAGATTTAGTTAATTTAGATCAATAATATATATTAAAATATATATTATTTATAAGTTGATATTATATACCTGGTTCATTATAAGGTGTCTGAAAACTGGGTTGAGGTATCTCCTGTTGCAACGTCGATGTAGAAGCAGGCTGGGGTACCCCCTCAACGCTTGCCCAACCAACTATCAAGTTAACAATAACATATCATAAGTAAATAAACATAATCTTTAAAAAATATTATTAAGGGTTATGTGTAACTTTCATACCATTTCCAGCAGGATGTGCGTAAGCTCCAAATCCAAATGAGGGCAACTCATAACTTGTGTGAGGCGTAGGCTGAGGTGGCCACTCATTTGATTGCCGAGCATCTATCAAATTAATAGAAATATACATAAACAAGTAAATATAATTTCTTGAATATTTTTAATTTATTATTGTAACTTTGATAATATTGAATTACACAACGTATGCAGTTGGTGTGTTGCCCAAAATTCGAGACGCTCCATACTGTTGGCCCATCGATGTAGAAGCATCTGTAACATGTTATAAAAATATTTAATAATTAAATAAATATAAACCAAAGGAATATCATATTTACAAGTGTAATTCCGTAAATTGCATACCATTTCCAGCAGTATGTTGTGTGCGGGGCGCTGATTGAGGAACTCGGTATTGAGTACCTTGTCGGGGAAAAGGGGAATCTGATGGCACTGCCGAGAAATGTCTTCTTCGACTCGCAGACGTTGAAGGACCTTCATCGCCGTCACGCTCTACAGACCTCCTTCTTGTTTGTCCTCTACTTGTTTCCCCGACTTCTACGTTTTCAACTGAGGCTCGTGGATGTTCAAGATAAGTAGGAGATTCAATAATAGGCTCCACTTGAGTGATGAAATTCTCAGCTGTTTCTAAAAATTCCACCATTGATGGTCTATTATCAATGTGAGCCCGTCGTTTACTGATTTTAAATTTTCGAAACCAGCTTACCTGTAACAAAAAAATAATAGAATGTTATTCATATTTCAAACATCAAAAATCAATATATAATTAAATTTGTGATATATAATTTACCAAAACATCACTGGCAGATGTTCTTGGTGGTTGGAAGCCTCGGACCGGTGCTGCAGTATACTCCTCTGGTGAAATCAATCGTCGTGTAATGTCATAGTACCACTGCATATAGTCTTCCGTAACCGGATCACCCCCGTTGATAGGCGTGCAAGGCATGAATGGTTGCCTGCTTCTCCAATATCTAATCCATTTGTCATGCTTGGTCGTCCAATCAAAGCCGGTTCTCCCCTGGCGGTTATACTCATGCAAGCTCTGGTCCCTTTCCTCTACATGACTTGGAATGTTTTGGACCATTCCAAATTGTCTGAGCACCCTATTCGGATAGTGAAGCTCCACTATCCAAATATTGATCAATGGACATTGCGACCTCCAATTTAAGGTCCAACAACGAGGTTCGAGATTCCTGATCTCCTCAGCGTCCACATCATAGGGATCCCAAATAAACTGTAAAGACACACACAAAACATTAATATCAATATTCTCAAAAAATAATTTATATTAGTTTGAATCATTATAATAATAACTTACTTGACCATTAGACAAACGCTCAAATATGTCGCGATATACACGAATTGAAAACCTCGTGCTGTCAATATGACTGTGATAATGTATCCACCTATAGTAGGTAAAAAAATAAGTATGTATATCCAAACGAATTATAGATAAATGTGTCTATAGAAAAATACCTAGCTCCATACGGTGGAGGCCCCAAATTACGACCATCTACACTTATCTGCCCTTGTTGGAGCATCGGATGTGCGTTCGATGGTTGGATCGTTTTTATCCTTGACCATGCCCATATCTGTTGTTCAATGATAAATTTATTTCAATGTACAATTAATCAATGAAATATTTAAAAGTAATTTAAATTAACCAAGAATTACCTGCAACAAGCATAATGGTCCAGCGATGCTCTTGCATTTATAGTTGCAAGCCATACAGAGTTCGCGATATAAACTCGCTAACACAGCACTTCCCCAGCTGTATTCCCCGACTGTATTCACGTCCCGCAGAAAATACAGATAGACTAATGGGACAGAATTTCGAGAATGGTCGGGCATCATTGTAGTTCCCAGGAGTAAAAGTGCACACCCCCGTGCATATTGATCAACGACCTCCTGTGGTGTATAGTCATCAATATCAACAGAATGTCTCACCAATTCGTTTAGGGAAGTCAATTTGATCGCACTATTGCCCCTTATATCATCTGGTTGTATGGTGATGCCCATCAACTCTTCACACAAGCTTTTCCACTGATCAAAGTTATTATATTCATCTCGCCGTATAATGGGCTCTCCTTCTATCGGTAAACCCCATAAAATGGCAACATCTTGCAATGTGACGGTCGCCTCTCCGACGGGGAAATGGAACGTATGCGTCTCTCGACGCCATCTCTCCACTAATGCAGTGATAAGATGACGATCGAGTCTGAATGTCCCACAACGAAGGGGACCGTAAAAACCCATCGTCTTGAGTCTGTCCACCACACGAGAATGGAGTGCGATCTTATAAGGATTTGGGTCTTCTAGTCTAAATGTCCAGAATGGCCCATCACCTCCATTGTATGTACTTAGCACTGTCTCGCTTGTTTTCCTATTAATATAATCTAGTCTCGACCGATGGGTTTGTTGCATGGTGAGTACAGATCTGTTCTTCGGTCCATATAACAGTGCCTCTCTATCAGAATTCATCTATAATTCAAACATTCAAACAGATGTATTAGAATTAACACAAATCATACACATAAAACATAAAGCTCAAACACATAAAGGATAATGTATATGAAATTATTCAACATTATTGTCAACATTTTAATTCAATCCTACAAACTAATTTTATTCAACATTTTGATAACATTTTGACAATATTTTGATAGCATTTTGATAGCTCCTAGGGATTTACAACATCAATGTGAAGGACCAGCTCTATCTTGTGCTTGGTACTGTTGTCTAGCGCGGGTTTGGGCCCAATCCATTTCATTATGAATCCTGGACGTCACATCCCGACCACGACGCCTTATCCTGCGATCTGGATTATGTCTCAACTGAAAATAGGGTTTATCCCACTCCTGAGGATCCGGCAATGACTCAAAATACCTAGAGGTGTAAGTTGAGGAATACACTGTTGTACTGTAGCATTCGGGCACATATACACTTGGATCGATTTGGAACGCTCTGCACACCTCCAACGCATGTGAGCATGGGATACCATCCAACTTCCACTGTCCGCAATCGCACTCTCGTCTTGATAATGCAACTCTATATGTGCGACACTGTACTGAGCCCTTAATACGGGCAGTAACTCTGGCTGATCCCACCGAATGATTATAAAGTTCTACTTGATGTTTCATCCCCTCTCGCTGCGCTGAATCATATTTGTCACTAACATGATCAGGCCACATCCGATGTCTCTGCACTAAAATCCCTGCTTCTTTAGCACGTTCCATAAATACATTTTTGGATCGTGTGAAGGTTGCACAAACTATAGCTGTAATTGGGAGGCGTCGTGCACCCTTAAGAACACCGTTGATGCATTCGGAGATGTTAGTTGTCATAACCCCATAACGTTGACCTCCATCATGACTAAATGTCCACTTGGCAGGATCGATATTTCGTAGATACTGATGACCCTCTTCACTTAAAACTCGGATTTCGTTCATCTTTGTCTCAAAATGTCTAACCGACAATGTTGTTCCCGCATTGTAACACAAGTCCTTCATCTTTTGACTCTTGAACTGAGTATTAAAATTTGAAGCGACATGACTTAAACAATAACGGTGCACTCCTCTTGGTGGTGAAAATGCTGGGACTTCTTCCACTGCCTTCAAAATACCCTTATGCCTATCAGAAATAAGGCATATCCCCTCCATATCACCCACAACATGTGTAGCTAACATTCTAAGAAACAATTTCCAAGACCTATAACTTTCGTCATCAACAATGGCATATGCTACTGAAATGATTTTCTGATTAGCATCAAGGGTGTTAGCAATCAACAATTTGTGTTTGTACTTAGTGTAAAGGTGAGTACCATCTACACAAAGTATTTTGCGACAATGCATGAATGCTTCAACGCATGGCTTGAATGCCCAGAAGACATATCCCAACGTGTGCACATTCCACTCAATCGTATCCCTGTGTTTCCACTCCACAATGGTCCCGGGATTGTATTTCTGCAAGGCTCCCATGTACTTGGGCAAATACTGACATGAACTCTCCCAAGTTCCGAACACATTCTCCCTAGCACGTTTCAACGCTTGCCATGCCTTTTGATATGAAATAATGTAATTATATTTCTTATCTGCATGCTCCACGACATATTTGACGTCGTATGCTGGATCAACTTGTATGAGACTCTCCATGTCAGCTGCAAGCAAGTTTTTACAGAGATTTGAATGATTGCGCGAGTCAATATTCATCAAACAGGTATGTGGCGGCCCCAACCTAGTGATTTCCCAATAATCGTATCTTTTACGGTACGATGCGCGTAAATGCCACTCACAACGTTGCGATGCCGAGCAATTATCATTTTCACTGGCATAGTTCTGCTTACACACCAACTTCATTGTCTTCGAGTTGCTCTCTTCGACTCTATACTCACGCCTTGCATGTCGGACCGAATAATCCTTCACGACATTGATCACAGCATCTTTGTCTTTGAAAATCATCCCTAACCTCAAAACCCCATCATCCGCATCATAGCTTAGATCACCACTTCGAACGCCTACTGAATCGACAGGTACATCATCACATGACCTATCAAAAAATGGCACTCCAACCAAATTTGGATGAGGTCTCACTCTTGGCATTAGGGAATTTGGTACAGCAACAGTTGGCATCCAAGGATTGTCAGTGGTACCATCCTCATCAGACGACCCCTCGTCCTCAGAACCATTATCGCTTGGTTCAGAATTACAAGTAAAGTCTGGATATATATCACCAGCTATATCAACTATGGAGGTCCCAACAGGGGCCATCTCAGTGATACCAGAAGGTCCAATATTAGGATCTGAACCCCCGGCATGACTAGACCCTAAATGTTGGGCCTGATATTCAACGTCGGAAGGTCTATCCATATTGGCACCACCATGACCTGGCCATTCAGAAGGATAGTACTGGTTCCCCCACTGGCCATGGGATGTTGGGTACTGCACCTTCATTTCAACCTCCACTAATAGCTCAACGGAATTGAGCCCAGCTTGTGGATGGAAGAAGTATCGTAGGTCGTTGTTGTTCCTAATAGGACAACTAGACGAGGCATTCCCATTTTTTATTATGCAAGATACATTCAAAGAATACACTCGCAAATCTAATCCCGTAACCTCAGACAACTCACGTAATAGATCGTAGAAATCAAGCATACGATCAACTCTTCTTTTTCCAATAACAGCTCCGCAAGAGCGCACAATGATTCCAATGTCGCGAGAGGTTGACATATCTTCAACAACACAAAACACTTATAAAAATTTTATCTATAGGCACTAAATTAATTATTGGCCTCAATTATGTTTACATCTAGTATAGTAAATCAAACCCAACACCCTAATTTCCATACATTTTTAGTGTTTTTTTTTTTGCAGTATTGAAATTTTATTCCGAACACTTTTTGATGGGTGTATTAACAAAAGATAGGAATATATATAGTCTTATTGTTACATTTAATATTCTTAATTCCATTTCTTAATTTTTAACAAATAAAAAGTATTTAATATTCTTAATTCCATTTCTTAATTTTTCACAAATTAAAATTTTCTAAATAGAAAATTCTCAAATACATTGAGAATATAAAATTAATTCGTTTTATTTTATTTTATTTAGTTTAGTTTATTTTATTTTATTTTATTTTATTTCGTTTTTTTATTTTAATTAGTTTTATTTTATTTTATTTCGTTTATTTTATTTTATGTAATTTCGTTTATTTTACTTTATTTTATTTAATTCATTTTATTTTATTTTATTTTAATTTCGTTTTTTTATTTTAATTAGTTTTATTTTATTTAATTCATTTTATATTATTTTATTTTATTTTTTTAATTTATTTTATTTCGTTTATTTTATTTATTTTTATTTTGTTTTTTTATTTTTTTATTTTTTATTTCGTTTTTAATATTTTATTTAATTTCATTTATTTCATTTCATTTTATTTTATTTTATCTCTTAATCTCTTATTATAGTTAAATAAAATTATCTTATGATTGCAAAAATTAAATTTTAAAATGATGATCAATATTTTCATTAAGTAAGTTATCTAGAGTTTTTTAATACATTATATATATTAAATCTAGATTTTTTAAAACACTAAAAACACTAGAATTTTATAAAAATAAAACTTACATTGTATACATAATGGTTATTAACATCACGTTAAAAAAAAGTCAAATTTTACTTTAATAACTTTGATTGATAAAATGTCTAATTTACTCTTCGATTCTTCAAATGTATAAAAGTTATGCATCACCAAAACATTCAAAAAATTAAAAAAAGTGTATCATTTTTTATTAAATAAAATTCTACATATATTTGATTAAATAAATTGAATCCCAATTAAATAAATAACACACTATGAGCTTATTAATGGAATTTTAAATCAAAATAAACCAAAAGAACAACACTACTACCAATTTTAAATCAAAATAACAACACTATGACATTATTAATGTTATTTTAAATCGAAATAGCAACACTACTACCAATTTTAAATCAAAATAAATCAAAAGTAACATGCTAAAACATGTTATTTCTCTAACATATATATATATATATCGACATTATATATATACTATATATACACTATTTCAAAAAATTGCATGCAAAATAATTCTAAATATATACAAAAAATTTTGAAATATTTACCACTTAATTGTAGTGTCTGTACTCCTCAGGTAGATAGCAAAATATCAATTCCTCAAGTACGTGAGACTGCAAGTTTGTATTTTGGAGGGCAAATTTCTTTTTTCTTATGGACTAGCCTTCATTTGAAGAAGAAGAAGAAGAGAGGAAGGAAGGAAGGAGAACGAAGAAGAAATATAATGAGGAGATGAGTGAGGTAGGAAGGAGTAAGAAGTATCAGTTGGGAGGAAGGAGTTATATATCAGTGGGATTCTTACGCCATGGAGTTATATATTGGGAGGAGTTATATATCAGTTGGGAGGAAGGAATCCCACGCCATGGAGGGATTCTTACGCCAAATAGAAAACGACAAAGTGGAACAGCATGGCACTCGCCTCTGGGAGGCGCGAGTTCAGTACGCCAAATAGAAAACGACAAAGTGGAACAGCATGGCACTCGCCTCTGGGAGGCGCGAGTTCAGTATGCCAGACAGAAAATGACGGAACTCGCCTACCAGAGGCGCGAGTTTGGTAACGACAAACTGTGGGTGGGAAACAGCTGCATGGAACTCGCCTCTGGTAGGCGCGAGTTTAGTACTTCACCTTGATCGCGCTTGGGGAGCGCGATCTACTTCCTTGATCGCCTCCCCCGAGCGCGATCAACCCTATTTTTTATATCACCTTCGAACTTAACCTATTTTTACTATATTTCTTTTGATTTGGCCTATTTTAAAAAATTTGCCGTTAATATTAAGCACATAGATAAAAAAAAAATATATAGATTGATACTTCAACAAATAAAACAAAAAATTATAAACATGACAAGTAGCAATGGCAAATACCCTAATAAATAATTATTAATACTCCAATTAGTAATAAACCAAGAAATAATTAACAATACTCCAAGCATTAATAAGTAAAACTCCAAAAAATACTCATCAAATACCCCAAAAATAATCACCAATACCTCAAGCATTAATCAGTAATACCACAAATAGTATTTAGCTATACCGCAAGAATTACTCAGCAATACCCTAAGCAATAATATTAATCAATATCCCAAGTAATAATCAACAATACCCCAAACAATAATTAGCAATACTCAAAACAATAATAACTAACAACCCAAATAATAATCAGCAATACCCCAAGCAATAATAATCAATACCCCAAGTAATAATCAAGAATACCTCAAACAATAATTAGCAATACCCCAAACAATAATAACTCATAACCCAAATAATAATTAGCAATACCCCAAACAATAAGAACTATATAAATATGAGTGATTTTAGAGTGCATCCAAGTGCATACTATGCACTTAAATTTAAAATTTAATTTTAATTCAATTGATCCGATTAGAAAGCGGGTAAATGCGCGGATCTCATAAATAAATAGTTAGCACCATTACAAATTACATTATTGTGCTATGTGTTGTTCTCTCAATCCCAAACATTTTGAGTAACCATCAAGCTGTCTTTTGTGTTTTCTTATATAATCATCAACTAATAACAACAATATTCCAAGTAATAATCAGTAATACCTTATACAATGATCAACAATACCCCAAATAATATTCAACAATACCGCAAGCAATAATCAATAAAATAATAATCAGCGATATCCCAAACAATAATTAGCAATACCCCAAATAATAATAAGTAATATCCAAACAACAATATCATATACAACAAATCAATAATACTATAAAATAATAACCAACGATACTTCAAACATTACTCAACAATACCTAAAAATTACTCAACAATGCGCCCCTAACAATTGTCTATGTAGATTGAAGTAATATTGATGATTGTTTGGAGTAGTATTGATTATTGTTTGAAATATTGTTGATTGTTGCTTGAGATATTATTGATTATTACTTGCTTATGGTATTATTGATTATTACTTGATGTATTTTTTATTGTTCTTTTTAAATTAATTTTACAAATAAAAATAATGAATAAAAGGAAAAAAAAAAGAAAAAAAAAGATGATTTTATAAATTAAAAAAAAAATATAGAATCTTTTTAAATGTATTAAAAATATGAATAACAAGATAACATGATTTATTTAAATATTTAATTTTAAAAAGTAAAATAAGAACCTGAAAATTTGCCTACTAAATTCAGTGCACTGTTGGGAGTATACGAAAACTAACAACTTGACCGTAGCCGCTCCTAAACAAAACAATAACAACTTGATCACTAATTACTACAAGTTTAATTAAAAGGATCCGTGAGATTTGGAAATAACCTGTTTGCTAAATGAGGCAAAATTATATTGAAATTAATTTGAAATTTAGTCTAAAATCTAAGTGCATACCCTAGAATTTATCTATATATAGTCAACAACAATAATAATTAAAAAAAAAAGAAGAAGAAAACTTCAGCTCGTTTAATTAAGAAGAAATTCTCATTTGAGTGAGTGGCCCAAATTCGATTTCCTTTGAGAACGAATTAAGGGAGTTATAAAGTGGCTTGGAGAATTTTTGAAGTGCTTGAGGACTTGGTGAACTAATTTCTAACAACTAACTTACCGATTAAAAAAAAATTGTAATGCACTTAGATGATTTTATAATATGGAGTAATATTTAATTATATGTTCATTGCACATGAAAACAAATAATATATAGAACGATCTAGCTAGTGTAACAGCTACCACAACTCACAACTCACAACTCACAACTCACAACTCACAACTCACAATAACTAATATATCGACCTTTCAACTCATGAAATTGTCAAAGTTGCTGCTACTATGAAGTGATGAGCGAAACCACTCAAATGACATTATAATCAAACATTATTATAATTAATTACTCTTGAAAACATGATATATAAAAGTAAACTTAGAAATTCAGAAGATTCTGGATTAGAAATGAAATACGTGTAGTTTTTGATGCAGCATAAACATGATAAACACGTAAATTCATTAATTTTTAAGAATTGTTAAAAGATACATAACAATACTAAAATAAAAAAAAGGTGAATGGTCCAATAAATTCTACTCGAAAATCAATAAAAATTTGTGGAACTCGGTACTATTCACACCGAAGCATATCCTTATAGAAGAAAATCGTTACTATCCAATTCAAGTGGAATTTCTAATTACAGATCTTTTTTTTTTACATTTTGATATTAGCTTTTGAATATTCCATGTATTGTTTAGTTTCGTATGAACGTTGCTCTCTTCGATTTGTTCTCTTTGTCTTGGTGTGTAGGAAGATCCAATTCTTTGTCCTAAAGCCATTTAAAATGATGAAAGAGACCCTCGCCGAAAGGTGAGCTACTAGTTACCATTTTCTTCGCAATACATAATTAGATAAAGAAAATGCATAACTATATTATAAAAAAATAATTAACTAATTTCGGACAAAAGAGAAATAAATATGCTTTTCGCATTCTACAGTAAAACCTCTCTATAGTCATATCTTTGGGACCACAAAAAAATATTCCTAAATGGGGGTTATTCCTAAATAGAGTTATAAGGTTTTTTTTTTTTTAAATGCATGTATATTATATAATGATATAATTAGTAGATACATGTACATGTAATGTGTTGAACTTAATTGAACTAATTTACTCACGTAATATGAAAAAACAATACTCAAGAGTCACCCACCATAGATGCATGTACTTGCTTTTGATTGCTTTAATTTTTTCATCTATAAATACTATGTATAATACATTTTTTTTTTATCAATTACATCAAATCAACATTTTCTTCACGCATATAATGGCACCAAAAATAGAAAAGAGAACTCAAATGAGTGAAAAAAATCGTGTGGAGATGTGCAAAATGAAAGAACTACATCCAGGTTGGAAGCAAAAAGATTTTGCCAAGTGGTTGGAGGATACTCATAATCTTAAGCTATCGCAATCAGCGATATCAAAGGCGTTCAAGAGGTCAATCAACAATGACGACCAGCAGGCTCTTTCTAATCCAAATGCAAAACGTTTGAGACCGTTGAAGTACCCATTGATGGAGTCGGCTCTTTATGAATGGTTTGTATGCAACCAAGAGCATGTCAATATTAGTGGTGAATTACTCAAGGAGAAGGGCCGCATATTCTTAAAGAGTCTCTATCCAGAAGCAATTTCATTTGAATTTTCTAATGGGTGGTTAGAGAAGTTCAAGCATCGACATGCAATTCAGTCATTTCGGCGTTTCGGGGAGAGTGGCTCAGTTGATATGGAGAAAATTGAAGCAAGTTTGCCATCAATAAGAGAAGAATTGGATAAATGAGATTGGAAGGATATTTACAACATGGACGAAACAGGTTTATTTTATCGAATGCAAGCTGATAATTCTCTTGCAACGAAGCAACTCGAGGGACGAAAGCAAAACAAAGAGAGAATTACAATTGTCATTTGCACCAATGGTGATGGATCTGACAAAATTCCTCTTTTGATCATTGGTAAGTTTCTTAATCCTAGATGCTTGAAGAATGTTAACCGTTCTACTCTCAATTGCACTTATCGAGCAAATTCAAATGCATGGATGACATCTTTATTCTTTGTTGAATGGCTAAAGTGGTTTGATAGCCGTTTAGACAGAAATGTCTTGCTTCTTTTGGATAATTGTACAACTCATGGGAAGAAAGAACATCTCCCGCCACTTCACCACACAAATGTTATGTTCTTACCACCAAATAGCACTTCCAAGATTCAACCATGTGATGCAGGTATCATTAGAAATTTTAAAGGTTATTATCGTCAGCGATTTAATCGTCTACTTTTGAAACGAATCGAGGATCGTGTTTTGGAACCGTCAAAGATCTCTCTCCTCGATGGAATGATAAATGCAGTTGCTGCATGGTCGATAGATGTGAAACCAAGGACGATCGAGAATTGCTTTAAGCACTGCAAAATTCGGACCGTTGAAGTTGACGAGTTGCAAGTTGCAAAAGAAATGGATGAGGAGAATTAAAAACTACTTAAAGAGTTGAAAAGTCAGGTAAAAGATCTTCACTACACCAACGAGATGGAGATGGATATTTTCCTTAATCATCCAAATGAGCAACAAATTGTTTATGCTTTAACGGATGAAGAAATTATTGAAGGAATTAGGCAAGAAAATGAGGAAAATAATCCAGAGGATGATAGCATAGAAGTACAAAAAGTTTCATGTGAAGAAGCTTTAAGCTTACTCGACAAGTTGGAAATATTTTGGGTTCAACAAGAAGGTGGTCATGTGGACGAGCTAATGCGCACACGCAAGTTGAAGGATAAGGTTACAACACAAAAGATTAAATCATTGTCACAATCAATCTTGAACAAGTATTTTAAATCAACTTAAATTTATTGTAAAATTATATATATTATTATGATTTATTCCTAAATGGAGGTGTATTTCTTTATGTTGGGACTTGAAAAAATATGAATTATGACAATATGGAGTTTATTCCAAATTATAACTGGTCCCAAGTTGGGACCATGAATTTTTATTCCTAAAGAGAGTTTATTCCTTAATAGAGTATTCTTTTTTAGAGGTTTTACTGTATTACGCGGGTGATTATTTCTGTTAAAATAAAGAGTAAATTCATTTTAAAAATATTTTGTTTGAATTAAATCACAAAATCGTAATCTTTTAATTTCCAGACACACACATACATAATATAAAATAATTAACTTAATCCCATGCATATATTAGATTAGAGATCCTCCAACCCCGCCTTCAAGAAACTACAACAAAATAAATAATTGTCTACGAAATTTGAATTGCCTATAAAAATTTTCAATAAAATATTTCTAAATTGCCCTACTACTTGATTACAAAATCTTGCATTTATTACTTTCAGTTATCATTTATTAAACATGGCCTCACGCATTAATTACCTAATCCAACAAAAATCATTAAGTTAGTTACTCGACCCAAAAACCACATTAATCGTATTAAGTTACATATTTCGGGTAACAACAATTGGCGCTAGAAGGAGGGTAAGCCAACCCTTATACCAAAGTCAGAATATTCGAAGAACACTCACTGTTCTTCGTTTAAAAATCATCCAAACACAATTCTTTAAGATTCCCAAAAATCTTGGAAATGGCCGATCAAAACACTGGTGAAGGCACTTCCAGACTTCCAGACCCCCGAGAAGGTGGCGACCGTAATCAAGCAACTCCAGCGTAAGGCTCAGGAAATTAGGCAGGACCTCGGAATACAGGCCACCCCTGCCCAAAAGAAAAAAAACCCTCCTCGAGGCAAGTTTCCTCGGAAAAAGACCTATGTGGTTCTAAGCGAGAGCCACGAAGGCACCATCGACCGGAGAGATCAGGGGGTTCGAACGCCCGGTCAATTTTTAGCCGCCTAGGAGATGAATCCTGGGCACAATCCGTCCCAGATTCTGAATCGGAGACCTTTACGAGGTCTTCGAAATACCCGGCCCCTATGAGAGGGGAACCAACCGAGGCGCTGGAGACGTGCCGTCCAACAGCGCGGAGGCAACTCGAAGGGGCTCAAAGCTCTCCCGCCGCTAATATTGAGTGTCGTGTCTCGGCACACGAATGCCTGGGCCCAAAGGTCACCCTTCGCGCCGAGGGCAGTCAAGCGGCCCTTATTGCCGCTCTCCAGCAGCGCTTAAGCAAAATGGAGAACAAGATGGAGGCCAAAGACTCTCCGTCCAAGAGGTCCAGCCTCGGCAGGGAACCTCTGTCCTTGGAAATTGAGGAGGCCTACGTCCAGACGAAGATCACTCCTCCTCAAACCCCTCTATACGAGGGAAGAACTGATCCGAAAACTCACCTGCGTAAGTACCGGATCTACATGATGGGCCGAGGTGCAACCGATGACACAGAGTGTCACTTGTTCCCCCTTACATTGGGTGAACTAGCACACAAGTGGTACGCCAACCTGCCCCCCATTCCGTCACGAGCTTCGCCGACCTGAGCGACAAGTTCATCACCTACTTCGCGGCCAAGATAGCTAGGCCCGAAGGATGATATAGATTGATGAACATCAAGTAAGCGGACAATGAGTCCGATAAGGTGTATGTCGATCGTGTCGACGAAATCATTCTCACCGGGGAACCCATTAGTGACGAGCTCTCCTTACACTCAACTCTCAACGGCTTTGCCGCGCTCTCCCCCATGTTCAGGCACCTATCCAAAAAACTCGCCATGACGTACACCGAATTCAAGGAGAGGGCCAAAGAGATGATCATTCGCCAGAAGCTTCTGGCGCAGAGGATGTGAACTCACAAGGCCGAGGCCTCGGCCGCGGCTCCAAAAGCTGGAGTAGGGGAAAAATCCAAATCCTCCCCCCAACATAGGAGGAACCCGTCGGCACCACGCCAGATGGGAAATAGGGCACCGGGCACATTTAAAAAATGGGTCAACGAAACAGATGAGCAATGGCTCCAAGTCTTGACCTAGACCCCGACATTTATTTTCAACGCCATCCAGCATGACGACTTGTTGGTCAAGCCAAAGGCCGTCCACAACAAAGGGCGAGTGGACAGAGCAAAGTGGTGCGCTTACCACGACGCCGTAGGGCATTACACGAGCGAGTGTCGAGACCTCTTCTGACAGCTATGGAAGCTGTTCGAAGACGGCAAGCTCAATGACTTCGTCAAGAAGCCGGTGCCCCCAGCCCCCGTAACCCTGAACAGAACAGGGGGCAACCTCGCCAACAGAGACCTCCAGTACACCAGCAAGCTCCTCCTTTTGCACTCGTCGAAGATGAGGAGGACGACGATGAAGAAGATGATGCCCCCCACTCCGGACTGAGGGACGTGTGAACATGCTCCAGAGGGGAGGAACCCTTGGAGGCCTTATCCCGGTCTCGACCATGTCGAACCGCAAGAGAAAGGCCAAAATCAGGGCATTCGAGAATGTCCACGCAATCTCTCCTCCAGAACCAACCATCTCCAAAACTTCCATGATCACCTTTACTAACGCCAATCGGAAAGGGGCTCTCTGCCCAAAAAATAACACCCTCGTCATCTCCATCAAGATTCTCGGCATCACCCTTGATTGTCTGTTGGTGGACAATGGTTGCTTTTGCAACATCATCTTTAAGTCTACCCTTGACAAGATGGGTAGCTTTGCGGCATATATCAAGCCTATAGAAGAATCAAGCTGTCCGTGGAGCTCGTCTGCCACGAGAAGAAAGAGACGAAGATAACTAGACAACTAGACTTTGTAATAGTTGATTAGTCAAACATCTATAATGGCTTACTAGGTCGTCTCTTTCTTGAAACTTTTGAGGCATCCTACTTTTACTGTATCAAGTTCGCCACTACGGATGGCTTAGTTGGCATGGTAAAAGGGGACCAGAAAATGGCTAGAAAATATTTGAACTACTCGTGCTTCTCTTTAAATTTCGCACTTAGTTTTAGTATAAATGTAACCTCGGGCCTCGACCCAACGCCATCCAAAGAGCCGAGGCCGAGACACCTATGTAAATCAGTCACAATCTCGTCCAAGTCCTTGACGACCCCATGGAACTAGAATAGGCTTCGGGCCAATAATAGTCGAATTCGACCCACGAGGTGAGTACCCGGATCCTAGAGAGACCGCACCCATAGAGGAGTTGGAAAGAGTCTTCATGGATCCGGCCTGACCAAGTCTCGAAGTGTCAATTGGGACCAAAATCCCGTCAGACTTAAGGATAGAGATCCTTGAATTCATGAAGAAAAACAGCGATGTTTCGCATGGGATCACCGCGACATGGTCGATATTGATCCGAAGCACGCCTGTCACCACTAGAAAATTGATCCCAATAGGAAACCAGTGGCACAGAAGAGAAAAAAGTTCAGAACCGAGAAATACGAAGCCTTAGGTGACGAGGTCAGAAAGCTCCTTGAAAACAGACTGATCGAGCCCGCACAAGACGAGCCGCCATGGGTCTCAAACCCTGTCCTCGTTAAGAAGGTGAACTGCGCCTGGAGGCTCTGCATCGACTTCATGAATTTGACCTTGGCGTATCCCAAAAACCACTTCCCAATGCCACACATCGACCACTTGGTGGACAACACAGCAGGTCACGAGATGATGTCCTTCATGGATGTCTTCGCCGGGTACTACCAGATCCCAATGGCCGTGGAGGATATCAAACATACCTCTTTTCACACTGAAAAGAATATGTACTCGTGGATGAGAATGCCTTTCGGATTGAAGAATACCGGGGCAACATACCAAAGGTTAGTAAACACAATATTTGCTGACCAGATAGGAAAGACCATGGAAGTTTATATAGACGACATCGTAGTCAAAAGCATGAAGAAGGAAGACCACCTCCGAGACCTTGTCGAGGTTTTCACTTTATTACAAGCTTACAACATGAAGCTCAATCCTAAGAAATGCCACTTTGGCATCAGCAAGGGAAAGTTTCTCGGCCACATCGTCAGCCAGAGGGGCATTGAGGCCAACCCGACCAAAATTAAGGCCATCATAGACATGATAGAGCCCAGGATGGTCCGCCAAGTACAAGTGCTAACTGGACGATTGGCCGCTTTAAACAGATTCATCTCGAGGCTAGGTGACAAGAGTAAGCCGTTCTTTTCCACCATCAAAGATAAAAAGTTCTCTTGGAATAGAGAAAGTCAATTAGCTTTCCTCAAGCTAAAAGAGTACATGGCCAACCCCAAAATCTTGGCCAAACCAATCCCAGGCGAGAAGCTCTTCCTCTACCTGGCCGCATCCGACAGCGCTCTAAGTGCTGTGTTGATGAGGGCCGATGGGCAAGACCACTTGCCGATATACTACGTGAGCCAAGTTCTACACGAGGCCGATGTCAGATACTCCCCTCTGGAAAATATAGTCTACACTTTGGTCATGAGCGTTAGGAAGTTATATTTCTTTGACCATCAAGTCGAGGTCTTAAATACCCTGCCTCTTTGGCAAGTATTGCACAGCTCAGACACCAATGGGCACCTGATCAAATGGTCCTTGGAGGTGTCTCAATACGGGGTCACCTATGCGCTAGAACCACCATCAAGGGTTAGGCTAGCCGACTTCGTCGTGGAATTGACTTACCCTCCACACCCGTCCAAGGTAAATCACCCAGACTAGATATTGTACGTAGACGGTTCCTCGATAAGTACTTGTGCCGGGGCAAGAATCATCTTGACGGGACTAGACGACTAGTGTTTCACCAACACCGTCAGATTCTCTTTCCATGCCACCAACAGTGAGGCAGAGTACGAGGCCCTCATTGGCGGTCTCGACCTAACTATCGCCGTCGGGGTTTGAAGGCTAAATATCTTCATGGATTCGCTTTTGGTTGTGAACCAGTTGACATGAGAGTACGAGGCGCGAGGCGAACAAATGATCAAATATCACACGCACGGCGTCGAGTTATGCAAGAAGTTCCACCAGATCTACATGAGCAGATCCCGAGGAAATAAAACTCACAAGCTGACGCCTTACCCAAACTCGCCAAATCGGAAGGCGCCACCGATCTCTCCAACATCAATTTAACCAAGCTCCAGACTCCCTCCATTAATCAGCAATTAGTAGCTCTAGTTGAGGACGAAGTACCAAGCTGGATGACGTCGATCTTGGCATACTTGAAAGATGGCACCCTTCCAGGAGACCGTGTTCAGGCTCGACAATTGGAGAAAAGGGCGACGAGGTACACGATTATCAACGATCAACTATACAAAAGAAGTTTTACCCTACCCCTTCTCAAATGCATCACCCTGGAGCAAGGAAAACTTATTTTCGACACTATCCACAGTAGAGTCTGCGAAAATCACATCGGGGGGCAGTCCCTCTACCATAAAACTTTGAGACAGGGTTATTTTTGGATTAGTATGCGTCAAGACGCGATCACTTACGCCAAGTCTTGCCACCAATGCCAAACAATGACACCAAACATCAAGGTGGCACCAGAAAATCTCACATCAATGTTTAGCACTTGGCCATTCGCTCAGTGGGGAATATACCTCATAGGCCCAATGCCCACGGCTCCGGGGGGAAGAAGGTTCGCCGTGGTCGCGGTTGACTACTTCATCAAGTGGGTCGAGGCCGAGGCACTAACTACCATCGACCAGGCTCAAATCATCAAGTCCATTTGGAGGAACATTATATGCTGTTTTGGCCTTCCCCAAACGATCATTTCTGACAACGGAAAATAATTCGACGGCTTAGAGGTGATGGAATTTTGCGAAAAGTGGAATACTAGAAGAAAATTCTCCACACCATACCATCCCCAATCCAATGGCCAAGTCGAGGCGGTCAACAAAATCCTCAAGCACACGCTCAAGGCAAAGTTGGACGAGGCCAAGGGAAAATGGGCCGGCAACCTCCCCGAGGTCCTTTGGTCCTACAAGACGATCTCAAGGAACTCGACGGGCGAATCCCCTTTCGCTCTAACTTTCGAAACCGAAGCCATCATCCCTTCTGAGATCATAGTTTCGAGCCATCAGACATCGCAGACCATCACGGAAGAAAATAACGAGGCCAGGAGGGCCGATCTAGATGTACTAGAAGAAAGAAGACTCTCGTCCGCTTTGAAGAACGAAGATTATAAGAGGAAGTTGGTAAAATTCTTCAACTCCAAAGTGAAAGTCAGACAGTTCTCCATAGGCGACCTCGTCCTAAAGAAAATCAAACCTAACTCGAAGATCCCCCTCAGCCCAAATTGGAAAGGTCTATTTCGAATCACAAATTTTTTGGTGAATGGGGCATACGAGTTAGAGCGCCTAGACGGCGTCCCAGATCAATACCCTTGAAACGCTGTCAACCTCAAGAAGTATTACCAATAAAACTTTTGTAGCTCTCAATTTCAGAATGAATAAAGTTAAACCTTCCTTTTCAACTCAACGAACCCAGCACAAAGTCCCTCCTCTTGGTCATGCCTGGATTAGGGCACAGAGCCGAGGTCGAGGTCGAACCCTTGGCCAAAGAAAAATCAAAGCCCCCATCTGATGACATACCTCGAATGAGGCACAGAGTCCTGAAACGAGACCCGTACTCGTCTAGGATTTAACCCCGTCTAAGGGCCATACCTGGGGGGATAAAAGACCCTCGCCGAGGAACCACCTCAAAGGGAAAAAGCCTTAGGTCGAACAAGATCTCGACCTAGGTATGTGACTTGAATCGAATATACTAACTTTCCACTAGTAGTTTCCCCGTAAGAGTACGGGTTCACTGTAGTATAAGAAAGTATAGCGATCAAGTATTATCGATCCCAAGGGAAGGAGTGTATGCGAACAGATCCCTGAAGATCTACGCGTCGTAATTAATATGAGTGTATGTTTTTGGATTTTTTAGAAGAAAATAAAATATAATCTAACTAAAATTACTCTATGAATGCAAAAAGGAAAATTATGCTAAGAATGTAAAAGTGTGTTTTCAAATATGAGATGATGATGCTCAGGATAGAAATTCCTACGTATACTAACGGAGCAGGTACATAATCAAAATAACCGTGACGCACAAGAAATAACCTAAGTAAAGATTGTAAGATGAAAGCTCAAGAATTTAAACCCTAATACTTTATCCTAACAATCGACTTCACTAATCCACTAACAAGTTAATAGATAGTGCTTAATTAACGAGACCCTAATTTAAACTAAGGTGATGCGGTCGTCCTCCTTAAATAAACTGGTAGATTAATTAACCCTTTCTAAACCCTCTCATTAAGTCTACTCGTTGTTAAAGAGTGATAAGATCGTCCTCTCTCGAACATTTTTCGAATGAAATTCAAAGGTAAAGTTAAGATTAATTTTAAGAATTAATTAATTAAGAGAATTAAAACTAAACGTCACGAATTACCCTAATTACATACCCACATCCTACTTCTACGAGTTCATCCTACCCCAAGCATGCAAGGGTTTTAGCTAGACATGGTTTTTACGGAAACAAAAACAATCGAAGAAGTAACGAACATGAAAATAATGATTTTAACGAATAAATTATCAAGCATTAACTAGGGTTTAAAGAAATAAATGCTAAGAACTCAAATTAAATTAATAAATCGAAGTCTCAAGTATTCAAGAACAAAGGTCTAAAAGAAAAGAACGAAAGATCAAAACCGAAATATGAATTCGTAAGAAAAACCTTGAAAACGTAAAACTAAAGCTTGCTCATCTCTTCCTCGCTCCAAAAACTAACTTTAAACGTAATCTGGTATCAACTGGTATGTCGTGGTTTCAAGTTGTGTAAAAACATGCTCGGGACGAGTATATATAAGCGTCGGGTCGAATCGGGAGTTAATGGGCCAAAAACCACGCAAGCTCGAGCACTGCTCGTGCACTAAGTCCACGAGCACAATCCCATCGTGCGAGAAAATCTTCCAGAGAGCCAAAAGTGCTCGACCACTCGAGCTCGTGCACTAGGTGCACGACCCATCCCTGCTCGAGCACACTGCACGAGTATTCGTGCACTAGGTGTACGAGTTGCATCTTCTCGAGCGCAATACTCGACTACTCGTGCACTAGGTGCACGAGCTCTTCTCGCTTGTGTACTGCAATGATACATTTGCTCCCTCGAACTAATACTTTTCGTATTTCTTCGATATCTTCTCATCCGGGCATCCGTTTGAGTCGATTCAAAGTCCTACGAACTCCTCTTTTCGCCCTCTATTCATCTATAAGTATCAAAGAGACAAATTCATTAGTTTATAAAAATGATACTCAAATGACTCTAAATACTCAACAAAATCGACTAAAACTGGGGCATTTCTAACGACGAATCATGACGATTTCACGCCTAATCAACCCCCCCAAACTTACCATATTGTTTGTCCTCAAGCAATGAAACACGTATACTCACTCACCTTCCATCATCATACTCATGCAACAACAACAAAAAACACCAAGATCAAACATGGATGTGCACTCAACGATGTGTTTCACTCCCTCTCAAGTGTATATCAATGATAAGGGACTCACTCAAACAATCAATCACACATATCGGCAGCCATAGGCTTGTAAGCACTCTCAACTCCGACCATACTCTAGAAATCAATGCCGAATCAAAAAGGACTTTTCTCAAGGTTGTAATGTAGGCTCTTTGGACATGTGGAATAACAATATGGGTAAGTGACTCAAGTAAATGAAGAATAAAAAATCAAACTTTGGTACTTCGAGATTAGGAACAGAATACTTCAAACATTTTCAGTCAACACACTTTCAATTCCAATACTCTCAACACTTCAATTTTTTTTTCTAACTCATTTCACTTTTTTTTTCTTTTTCGCACAAACACATGAGCTTATTTTTTTCTTTTGCTCATTCTCATTTTTCCTTTCCCACAACTCTTTTTTTTCATCACACCTTCTTCTCATAGTCACTCAAGCATTTTCAATTCTCCTTTTTCAACTCAAATCAATCCCTTCACATTCACACTTTTCCTATTCTCCACTCAAATCGGGACAAAAAGGCTTAGGAACTTGGAATAGTGTTTCAATGTGCTAGCAAATGAAATAGGCTTACGACTCAAAGGGCCTATCAAGGGACAAATATCAATGGTAAGGAATTTTTTTGGCTAAGTGACTCATTCAAAACAAAGATGGCCTAAGATCACATTCGGCATATCAAACTAGACACAATCAAGATGCAAGAACACACAGAAGTTCTAGCAATCTCTAAGGTGACGATCCACTCACAAACGAAGAGATCAATTTATGTATCTTAATCTCAAAAGGCTCAAAATCTCACAGCTTTCACATCCATGCTAGTCCTAGTGAATTCTCACTCTCATCACACAAGTACTCAAAAGGAAAACTCGCAAGTATACGAGTTCACTCTCAAATCAACTCTAACTCAAACACTCACACAATAAAATCCTAACTCAACCTTACAACTCAACACTACTCATCAAAACATACTCAAGAATAGCAATCAACAAGCATAAGATGATTGATAGGCATGAAATATGTAGTAGCACATCAAAACAATATCAGCCCAAGGAGCATCTCAAGGTACCAAACTCAACTCAAGAGAGGGTGTGCACCTGTGCAATGTCACCATAAAACAAATAAAAAAAACTCCACCCCCCAAACTTCGACCTTGTGAAGAGGCCTAAGTTTGGGGTTGTGGGTTACCTCATCCAAATAGTTCAAGTTTCTCAACAACGTGTCACAGTCCTTGGTCTCGAGTTGATTCCTTCAACCTGAATAACTCCATGATACCTTTACTCCTTCGAGACAAGCCTACAAAATAAACTTTCAAGTACGAGGTTAAAACTTATGATTAAACAACACCCTAATAACATAAAACTCTCAAAAGCAAATAAAAAATGGGTTGTCTCCCATTCAGCGCTATTTTTAAGGTCCTCATGCCGGACCGAGCTCCTAGGTGCTTATGGGACATGATACTCAAAATTACCTCCCTTACTCTCATAAGAGTGGTGGTTGAATTCCTTTCCTTGATTCCTCTTCATCATTAGCTCCTTTGCTTCCTTCTCAACCTCAAGTGTGGGGGTCTCAACTTCTTCTCACCTTTATCTGGAGGCGTTTTACTAAGCAATTTCTTGAATTTTGACCTTTTCTTCTTAACTCCTCCTTTCCAACTGGACCACGTCCACACTTTTCACTTCTTCATCCTTCGACTTCCGCCCTTTATCCCTATCAAAATAATCAAGATCGTAATGCTCATGGGTTAAATCATCAAGTGAAGGACCATCAAAATCATGACTAAAAGAAAGATTAGGGATAGGAGGTGTGTCTTCAACACGAGGATCAATGGCGTCTATGCAATAACTGCTTTCATCCTCCTTCGGGTACTTCATGGCCTCATATAGGGAAATCTTTATCTCTTGATCGTCAACTTTCAATGTGATCTTCCCATTTGCCACACCTAGCACCATCCCGACCGTTGCTAAGAACGGTCTTCCCAAGATCAATGGAACGTGCTCATCTTCCTCCATGTCGAGGATCAATGGCGTCCATGCAATAACAACTTTCATCCTCCTTCAGGTACATCATGGCCTCATATAGGGAAATCTTTATCTCTGCCTCATATAGGGAAATCTTTATCTCTTGATCGTCAACTTTCAATGTGATCTTCCCATTTGCCACATCTAGCACCATCCCAGCCGTTGCTAAGAACGGTCTTCCCAAGATCAATGGAACGTGCTCATCTTCCTCCATGTCGAGCACTACAAAATCGGCTGGAAAGATGTGATCCCCAACTTTCACGAGGAGGTCTTCAACCACACCTTGAGGTCGAGTAACAGACCGATCAGTAAGTTGAAGCGTAATCATTATCGGCTGAAGTTCTCCACCTTCCAACTTCTTGAATAACGACAATGAAATCAGATTAATGCTTGCTCCTAGGTCGCTCAACACTCCCTTCTTGACTCCATTACCGATATCACACAAGATCGTGAAACTCCCGGGATCCTTCAACTTGGGTGGAAGCGCCTTGTGCACTAATGCACTCACCTCATGATTCAGCTGCACCAACTTGGGCTCATCAACTCTCCGTCTCTTTGCTATCAAATCCTTCAGGAACTTGGCATAATTCGGCATCTGTTCCAAAGCATCATAAAAAGGAATGTTAATATGCAATTTCTTAAAAATATCAAGGAATTTAGAGAATTTCTCATCAAGCTTCTTCTTCATGAAGCGCTGTGGATATGGTATCACAGATTTGGGTACCCCCCATTCATCACGCTCGGTCTCTTTCACTTTCTTTCTTGCTTTCTTTTCCTTCTTCCACTTTGGAACTCTCTCAATCTTCTCAATGTCTTCCTCTTCAGGCTCTTTGCTCTCTATCTCAATTTCTTCCTCAATTGTCTCACCTCCATCTTTCTTATGTTCTTGTCCCTCCATCTCAATCTCTCCTTGGGGCGTCTTAGAATCAGCAGACATCTGAGGACCATCATAGTTGGTCCCACTTCTAAGCTGGATCGCCTTGCAATGCTCTTTCGGGTTCCCCTCCGGCATAGAAGGATACTTACCCGGCTCTCTACCCAATGATTTTACGATCTGGCTCATCTAAAATTCTATGGAAGTGAACCGCCGGTTGTTCTCTTGCTGAATTCGATTCAGCTCTACATCTCTCTTATGGAGTTCTTGATCACGTTGATCATCTTTATTATGCAACTTTTTAACATCATACTCCAATGAGGACAATCTTTTGCTTTCTTCCTCCACCTTCTGAAGGATAGCTCTCAACATCTCCTCGGTTGAGGCACCCCCTTGTCCACCCGGAGGTTTCGAACGTGGATCAACTCCTGGAGGAACTGTAATTCCGGCCTTCAGATTAGCATATGAAAAATTCTCTTTCTTCCTCCATGTGTTCTGAGGAGGCTGCTGGCCTCCTTGATACCCTTGTGTGTTCATGCATTGATTTTGAGGAGGCTGTGGACCTGGAGGTACAAATGGTTGGCCATAAGAAGACCTTCCAAATTGATTGCTACCTTGTGGATACCCACCTTGATTGTAGTAAGGTCCTCCTATATAATTGGCTACCTCTTTCTGAACTGTGGGCTGATCCACTTTCTCACTCACTACTACATTCCCTCCAACCAAACTTTGCCCAATCTCAATGTTGTTTATCTTTTCTATCATGGCCATCAACAGCTTCCTCGTCCCCTCATTCTCCTCCAACTTACAATCTCTCTGAAATTCTGGGTCCTCATTCTATGCCCCGGCATTCGTGACAATATTGTCAACGATTTCTCTACACCTCGATGTACCTTGGTTCAGGAATGCTCCACAAGCACATGCATCAAGATGGGCTTGACCAGCCTTGCTGGCTCCACTATAAAAGAACGCCATGATATCCCCCTCATTGTACCCGTGCTGCGGGCACTCAATTAACATGTTAGAGTATCTCTCCCACGCCTGACTAAGTCCTCACCTGACTTCTGGCGGAAAGAAGAAATCTCTATCCTTGCTTTAATGGTTCTTGATGGAGGGTAGAATCGTTCGAGGAACAGACGCTCGAGCTCGGCCCATGTGGTTACACCTCCCCGTGGGAGCGTGTTATCATACCGCTCCTTTGCTATTCCCATCAAAGAGAATGAGAACAGCCTGAGCCTCTTGGCATCTTCAGACATGCCGTTATAACTAAACGTGGATGCGATCATCAGAAAACTCCTCAAATGAGTATGAGGATTCTCCTTGCCAACCTCCCCCTTGAATTGATTCTCGGTAAGAAGCTTTAGAATTCCAGGGGAAATTGAGAAGTTGTTTGCCTCTACAGGAGGCAATGCCACACCATCATAGTACCGTTGCGGTTGTGCCACGAACCTTCCTCGAATAGCCATGTTCTGATCGGCATTCTGAGGAACGTGCTGAGGATTAAGAGGTGGTACGGGTACTTGTTGGGCTGGTGGTGGGTGATAGACTGGTGGTGGGTTGTAAACAGGAGGTGAAGGGTATGGGTATGGTGGATACGGATATGGTGGGTATGGGTAAGGGTAAGGTAAGTTGTTTTGTGGAAATGCAGGGTTGTTTTGAGGGTGTTGGACAAGGTTATGAGCTGGATTGTTTGCGTTCTGTGTACCCGGGTTTTGGCTCTGGCTCTCCCCTAACGGGATTTGATTCTGAATTACATTCCCTCCAGTGCCCTCAACCCGGTCTACTACCCGATTAAACTCATTAGTAGCATCATCCAACTCATTACTAATATCTATGTTCACGTTCTCGTTCTATCCTCCGGCAGCATTCATCCTTCTTAAGAAGTCTCGGTTTCTTCTTGCTATTGTCTCAGGATCTAGCTGTAGTTTCTCTTCGCTCGATTCACCTTGCGAGCGTGTTTTCATAAACCTGAAACACTAACAAAAGAATAAAAATGCAACTGCCGAACACGTACGAATAAAACAGAAAAGTAAAACACTCACTACTAACTACTAAGCTATCTATAAGTCCTATTCAAAAGACATACAACGCCATCCCCGACAACGGCGCTATTGACTTAAACCAAAAATACTAACTTTCCACTAGTAGTTTCCCCGCAAGAGTACGGGTTCACTGTAGTATAAGTAAGTATAATGACCAAGTGTTATCGATCTTAAGGGAAGGAGTGTATGCGAACAGATGCCTGAAGATCTACGCGTCGTAATTAATATGAGTGTATGTTTTTGGATTTTTTAGAAGAAAATAAAATATAATCTAACTAAAAATACTCTATGAATGCAAAAAGGAAAATTATGCTAAGAATGTAAAAGTATGTTTTCAAATATGAGATGATGATGCTCATGATAGGAATTCCTACATATACTAACGGAGCAGGTACATAATCAAAATAACCGTGACGCACAAGAAATAAACTAAGTAAAAGATTGTAAGATGAAAGCTCAAGAATTTAAACCCTAATACTTTATCCTAACAATCGACTTCACTAATTCATTAACAAGTTAATAGATAGTGCTTAATTAACGAGACCCTAATTTAAACTAAGGTGATGCGGTCGTTCTCCTTAGATAAACTGGTAGATTAATTAACCCTTTCTAAACCCTCTCATTAAGTCTACTCGTTGTTAAAGAGTGATAAGATCGTCCTCTCTCGAACATTTTTCGAACGAAATTCAAAGGTAAAGTTAAGATTAATTTTAAGAATTCATTAATTAAGAGAATTAAATCTAAACGTCACGAATTACCCTAATTACATACCCACATCCTACTTCTACGAGTTCATCCTACCCCAAGCATGCAAGGGTTTTAGCAATACATGGTTTTTACGAAAACAAAAAAAAAATCGAAGAAGTAACGAACATGAACCTAATGATTTTAACGAATAAATTATCAAGCATTAACTAGGGTTTAAAGAAATAAATGCTAAGAACTCAAATTAAATTAATAAATCGAAGTCTCAAGTATTCAAGAACAAAGGTCTAAAAGAAAAGAACGAAAGATCAAAACCGAAATATGAATTCGTAAGAAAAACCTCGAAAATGTAAAACTAAAGTTTGCTCGTCTCTTCCTCTCTTCCACGCTCCAAAAACTAACTCTAAACATAATCTGGTATCAAGTGGTATGTCGTGGTGTCAAGTTGTATAAGAACGTGCTCGGGACAAGTATATATAAGCGTCGGGTCGAATCGGGAGTTAATGGGCCCAAAACCACGTAAGCTCGAGCACTGCTCGTGCACTAAGTGCACGAGCAGAATCCCATCGTGCGCGAAATTCTTCCAGAGAGCCAAAAGTGCTCGACCACTCGAGCTCGTGCACTAGGTGCACGACCCATCCCTGCTCGAGCACACTGCACGAGTACTCGTGCACCTGCTCGAGCGCAATACTCGACTACTCGTGCACTAGGTGCATGAGCTCTTCTCGCTTGTGTACTCCAATGATACTTTTGCTCCCTCGAACTAATACTTTTCGTATTTCTTCAATATCTTCTCATCCGGGCATCCGTTTGAGTCGATTCAAAGTCCTACGAACTCCTTTTTTCGCCCTCTACTCATCTATAAGCATCAAAGAGACAAATTCATTAGTTTATGAAAATGATACTCAAATGACTCTAAATACTCAACAAAATCGACTAAAACTGGGGTATTTCTAACGACGAATCATGACAATTTCACGCCTAATCAACCCCCCCAAACTTACCATATTGCTTGTCCTCAAGCAATGAAATAATAAGTCAAGTGAAATTGTTAGGAATGAGTCAAAGAATCAAATCATGCAAGTAAATGAACTCGAGCTTCAAAGATCAATCACACGTATACTCACTCACCTCCCTTCATCATACTCATGCAACAACAACAAGAAACACCAAGATCAAACATGGATGTGCACTCAACGATGTGTTTCACTCCCTCACAAGTGTATATCAATGATAAGGGACTCACTCAAACAATCAATCACACATATCGGCAACCATAGGCTTGTAAGCACTCTCAACTCCGACCATACTCTAGAAATCAAACGCCAAATCAAAAAGGACTTTTCTCAAGGTTGTAATGTAGGCTCTTTGGACAAGTGGGATAACAATATGGGTAAGTGACTCAAGTGAATGGAGAATAGAAAATCAAACTTTGGTATTTCGAGATTAGGAACAGAACACTTCAAACATTTTCAATCAACACACTTTCAATTCCAATACTCTCAACACTTCAATTTTTTTTTCTAACTCATTTCACTTTTTTTTTTCTTTTTCGCACAAACACATGAGCTCATTTTTTTCTTTTGCTCATTCTCATTTTTTCTTTCCCAGAACTCTTTTTTTTCATCACACCTTCTTCTCATAGTCACTAAAACATTCTCAATTCTTCCTTTTCAACTCAAATCAATCCCTTCACATTCACACTTTTCCTATTCTCCACTCAAATTGGGACAAAAAGGCTTAGGAACTTGGAATAGTGTTTCAATGTGCTAGCAAATGAAATAGGCTTACGGCTCAAAGGGCCTATCAAGGGACAAATATCAATGGTAAGGAATTTTTTTGGCTAAGTGACTCATTCAAAACAAAGATGGCCTAAGATCACATTCGACATATCAAACTAGACACAATCAAGATGCAAGAACACACAGAAGTTCTAGCATTCTCTAAGGTGACGATCCACTCACAAACGAAGAGATCAATTTATGTATCTTAATCTCAAAAGGCTCAAAATCTCACAGCTTTCACATCCATGCTAGTCCTAGTGAATTCTCACTCTCATCACACAAGTACTCAAAAGGAAAACTCGCAAGTATACGAGTTCACTCTCAAATCAACTCTAACTCAAACACTCACACAATAAAATCCTAACTCAACCTTACAACTCAACTCTACTCATCAAAACATACTCAAGAATAGCAATCAACAAGCATAAGATGATTGATAGGCATGAAATATGTAGTAGCACATCAAAAAAATATCAGCCCAAGGAGCATCTCAAGGTACCAAATAACCAAACTCAACTCAAGAGAGGGTGTGCACCTGTGCAATATCACCATAAAACAAATAAATAAAAAACTCCACCCCCCAAACTTCGACCTTGTGAAGAGGTCTAAGTTTGGTGTTGTGGGTTACCTCATCCAAATAGTTCAAGTTTCTCAACAACGTGTCACAGTCCTTGGTCTCGAGTTGATTCCTTCAATCTGAATAACTCCATGATACCTTTACTCCTTCGAGACAAGCCTACAAAATAAACTTTCAAGTACGAGGTTAAAACTTACGATTAAACAACACCCTAATAACATAAAACTCTCAAAAGCAAATAAAAAATGGGTTGTCTCCCATTCAGCGCTATTTTTAAGGTCCTCATGCCGGACCGAGCTCCTAGGTGCTTATGGGACATGATACTCAAAATTACCTCCCTTACTCACATAAGATTGGTGGTTGAATTCCTTTCATTGATTCCTCTTCATCATTAGCTCATTTGCTTCCTTCTCAACCTCAAGTGGTGGGGGTCTCAACTTCTTCTCACCTTTATCTGGAGGCGTTTTACTAAGCAATTTCTTGAATTTTGACTTTTTCTTCTTAACTCCTCCTTTCCAACTGGACCACGTCCACACTTTTCACTTCTTCATCCTTCGACTTCTGCACTTTATCCCTATCATAATAATCAAGATCGTAATGCTCATGGGTTAAATCATCAAGTGAAGGACCATCAAAATCATGACTAAAAGAAAGATTAGGGATAGGAGGTGTGTCTTCAACACGAGGATCAATGGCGTCCATGCAATAACAACTTTCATCCTCCTTCGGGTACTTCATGGCCTCATATAGGGAAATCTTTATCTCTTATTCGTCAACTTACAATGTGATATTCCTATTTGCCACACCTAGCACCATCCCGGCCGTTGCTAAGAACGGTCTTCCCAAGATTAATGGGACGTGCTCATCTTTCTCCATGTCGAGCACTACAAAATCGGCTGGAAAGATGTGATCCCCAACTTTCACGAGGACGTCTTCAACCACACCTTGAGGTCGAGTAATAGACCGATCGGCAAGTTGAAGCGTCATCATTGTCGGCTGAAGTTCTCCACCTTCCAACTTCTTGAATAACGACAATGAAATCAGATTAATGCTTGCTCCTAGGTCGCACAACGCTCCCTTCTTGACTCCATTCCCGATATCACACAAGATCGTGAAACTCCCGGGATCCTTCAACTTGGGTGGAAGCGCCTTGTGCACTAATGCACTCACCTCATAATTCAGTTGCACCAACTTGGGCTCATCAACTCTCCGTCTCTTTGCTATCAAATCCTTCAGGAACTTGGCATAATTCGGCATCTGTTCCAAAGCATCATAAAAAGGAATGTTAATATGCAATTTCTTAAAAATATCAAGGAATTTAGAGAATTTCTCATCAAGCTTCTTCTTCATGAAGCGCTGTGGATATGGTATCACAGATTTGGGTACCCCCCATTCATCACGCTCGGTCTCTTTCACTTTCTCCCTTGCTTCCTTTGCCTTCTTCCACTTTGGAACTCTCTCAATCTTCTCAATGTCTTCCTCTTTAGGCTCTTTGCTCTCTATCTCAATTTCTTCCTCAACTGTCTCACCTCCATCTTTCTTATGTTCTTGTCCCTCCATCTCAATCTCTCCTTGGGGCGTCTCAGAATCAGCAGGCATCTGAGGACCATCATAGTTGGTCCCACTTCTAAGCTGGATCGCCTTGCAATGCTCTTTCGGGTTCCCCTCCGGCATAGAAGGATACTTACCTAGCTCTCTACCCAATGATTTTACGATCTGACTCATCTGAAACTCTATGGAAGTGAACCGCCGGTTGTTCTCTTGCTGAATTCGATTCAGCTCTACATCTCTCTTATGGGGTTCTTGATCACGCTAATCACCTTTCTTATGCAACTCTTTAACATCATACTCCAATGAGGACAATCTCTTGCTTCCTTCCTCCACCTTCTGAAGGATAGCTCTCAACATCTCCTCAGTTGAGGCACCCCCTTCTCCACCCGGAGGTTTCGAACCTGGATCAACACCTGGAGGAATTGTAATTCTGGCCTTCGGATTAGCATATGAAAAATTCTCGTTCTTCCTCCATGTGTTCTGAGAAGGCTGCTGGTCTCCTTGATACCCTTGTGTGTTCCTTCATTGATTTTGAGGAGGTTGTGGACCTGGAGGTATAAATGGTTGGCCATAAGTAGGCCTTCCAAATTGATTGCCACCTTGTGGATACCCACCTTGATTGTAGTAAGGTCCTCCCATATAATTGGCCACTTCTTGCTGAAATGTGGGCTGATCCACTTTCTCACTCACTGTTACATTCCCTCCAACCAAACTTTGCCCAATCTCAATGTTGTTTATCTTTTCCATCATGACCATCAACAGCTTCCTCGTCCCCTCATTCTCCTCCAACTTAAAAGCTCTCTGAAATTCTGGGTCCTCGTTCCATGCCCCAGCATTCGTGACAATATTGTCAACGATTTCTCTACACCTCGATGTTCCTTGGTTCAAGAATGCTCCACTAGCACATGCATCAAGATGGGCTTGACCAGCCTTGCTGGCTCCACTATAGAAAAATGCCATGATATCCCCCTCATTGTACCCGTGCTGCGGGCACTCAATAAACATGTTAGAGTATCTCTCCCACGCCTGACGTAAGTCCTCACTTGGCTTCTGTCGAAAAGAAGAAATCTCTATCCTTGCTTTAATGGTTCTAGATGGAGGGTAGAATCGCTCAAGGAACAGACGCTCGAGCTCGGCCCATGTGGTTACACCTCCCCGTGGGAGCGTGTTATCATACCACTCCTTTGCTATTCCCGTCAAAGAGAATGGGAACAACCTGAGCCTCTTGGCATCTTTAGACATACCGTTATAATTGAACGTGGATGCGATCATCAGAAAACTCCTCAAATGAGTATGAGGATTCTCCTTCCCAACCTCCCCCTTGAATTAATTCTCGGTAAGCAGCTTTAGAATTCCAGGGGAAATTGAGAAGTTGTTTGCCTCTACAGGGGGCAATACCACTCCATCATAGTACCGTTGCAGTTGTGTCGCGAACCTTCGTCGAATAGCTATGTTCTGATCGGCATTCTGAGGAATGTGCTGAGGATTAGCAGGTGGTACGGGTACTTGTTGGGCTGGTGGTGGGTGATAGACTGGTGGTGGGTTGTAAACAGGAGGTGGAGGGTATGGTGGATACGGATATGGTGGGTATGGGTAAGGGTAAGGTAAGTTGTTTTGTGGAAATGCAGGGTTGTTCTGAGGGTGTTGGACAAGGTTTTGAGCTGGATTGTTTGCGTTCTGTGTACCCGGGTTTTGGCTCTTGCTCTCCCCTAACGGGACTTGATTCTGAATTACATTCCCTCCAGTGCCCTCAAACCGGTCTACTACCTGATTAAACTCATTAGTAGCATCATCCAACTCATTACTAATATCCATGTTCACGTTCTCCTTCTCTCCTCCGGCAGCATTCATCCTTCTTAAGAAGTCTCGGTTTCTTCTTGCTATTGTCTAGGATCTAGTTGTAGTTTCTCTTCGCTCGATTCACCTTGCGAGCGTGTTTTCATAAACCTGAAACACTAACAAAAGAATAAAAATGCAACTGCCGAACACGTACGAATAAAACAGAAAAGTAAAACACTCACTACTAACTACTAAGCTATCTATAAGTCCTATTCAAAAGACATACAACGCCATCCCCGACAACGGCGCTATTGACTTAAACCAAAAATACTAACTTTCCACTAGTAGTTTCCCCGCAAGAGTACGGGTTCACTGTAGTATAAGTAAGTATAATGACCAAGTGTTATCGATCTTAAGGGAAGGAGTGTATGCGAACAGATGCCTGAAGATCTACGCGTCGTAATTAATATGAGTGTATGTTTTTGGATTTTTTAGAAGAAAATAAAATATAATCTAACTAAAAATACTCTATGAATGCAAAAAGGAAAATTATGCTAAGAATGTAAAAGTGTGTTTTCAAATATGAGATGATGATGCTCAGGATAGGAATTCCTACGTATACTAACGGAGCAGGTACATAATCAAAATAACCGTGATGCACAAGAAATAACCTAAGTAAAAGATTGTAAGATGAAAGCTGAAGAATTTAAACCCTAATACTTTATCCTAACAATCGAACTCACTAATCCACTAACAAGTTAATAGATAGTGCTTAATTAACGAGACCCTAATTTAAACTAAGGTGATGCGGTCGTCCTCCTTAGATAAACTATTAGATTAATTAACCCTTTCTAAACCCTCTCATTAAGTCTACTCGTTGTTAAAGAGTGATAAGATCGTCCTCTCTCGAACATTTTTCGAACGAAATTCAAAGGTAAAGTTAAGATTAATTTTAAGAATTCATTAATTAAGAGAATTAAAACTAAACGTCACGAATTACCCTAATTACATACCCACATCCTACTTCTACGAGTTCATCCTACTCCAAGCATGCAAGGGTTTTAGCTAGACATAGTTTTTACGGAAATAAAAACAATCGAAGAAGTAACGAACATGAACATAATGATTTTAACGAATAAATTATCAAACATTAACTAGGGTTTAAAGAAATAAATGCTAAGAACTCAAATTAAATTAATAAATCGAAGTCTCAAGTATTCAAGAACAAAGGTCTAAAAGAAAATAACGAAAGATCAAAACCGAACTATGAATTCGTAAGAAAAACCTCGAAAACGTAAAACTAAAGCTTGCTCGTCTCTTCCTCTCTTCCTCGCTCCAAAAACTTACTCTAAACGTAATCTGGTATCAAGTGGTATGTCGTGGTGTCAAGTTGTGTAAAAACGTGCTCGAGATGAGTATATATAAGTGTCGGGTCGAATCGGGAGTTAATCGGCCAAAAACCATGCAAGCTCGAGCACTAAGTGCACGAGCACAATCCCATCGTGCGTGAAAATCTTCCAGAGAGCCAAAAGTGCTCGACCACTCGAGCTCGTGCACTAGGTGCACGACCCATCCCTGCTCGAGCACACTGCACGAGTACTCGTGCACTAGGTGCACGAGTTGCATCTGCTCGAGCACAATACTCGACTACTCGTGCACTAGGTGCACGAGCTCTTCTCGCTTGTGTACTCCAATGATACTTTTGCTCCCTCGAACTAATACTTTTCGTATTTCTTCGATATCTTCTCATCCGGGCATCTGTTTGAGTCGATTCAAAGTCCTACGAACTCCTCTTTTCGCCCTCTATTCATCTATAAGCATCAAAGAGACAAATTCATTAGTTTATGAAAATGATACTCAAATGACTCTAAATACTCAACAAAATCGACTAAAACTGGGGCATTTCTAACGACGAATCATGATAATTTCACGCCTAATCAGTACGTAAGACTCGTTAAGAGGTCAAACATTCCTGTAGCATAAGGACCAATCACGACGACATGCGTCGCGATGGCAAAAAGTTCCCGGACGAGACGAGATCTCAAATGGACAAAAGTCTCATCGAGCAAAAATCTCCCAGGAACCATAGAGATCCAAAGCGAACATTAACAGCGAGACCTTTTAAGGAAGTCATGTTACACCCAGACTCTTTAAGAGACCAAGCCTCCCTAGAACACTAAGACCAATTACGAAGACATACTTCGTAATGGCATAAAAGTCCCCGGACGAGACGAGATCTCAAAGGGGTAAAAGACTTCCGACGAGATTAAACTCTTAGGCGAGCGCTAACATACAAGCCTTCTAAGGCGGTATAGTTAAAGACGAAAGTAAAAGATGAGGCCCAACCTTACAAAGAGTCCCAATCCTTGTTGAAACAAGACCTCAGGGGCAATTGACTAGGACGGGTCCAACATATTTCCTATCTCGTTAGTTTAAAAATGGTTAAAGAAAGACAGTCGAGATCCCCACTTAGAAGTGGGACCACTCAAATTGGCTTTCTCACTCTTTTCATTATCTAAATTTAAACTAGTCGAGATAGGGGATGAAACGCGAAATTGAACGAAAGGGATATACAAGTGTTGCAACAAAAGTTAGGAATTTCATTAAAAAGTAAGCGAAGTACATAAGGAGGCCGCAGTGGGCAATTACATTGTTGAAGCAAAATAAAACATTCCAAAAGCCTATCCTACTCGGCAGCAGTCAGGGCATGCTCGTTGGCATTTGGGGCGGTCTCAACGGCCAGCAGGGCATTCTCGGCATCAGTAGCAGCTGTAGGGGCGTCAGTAAGGGCACCTCCATCGGCAGGGGCGGGTTGATCTTCTTCTTCGCCCCCATCTTCGGAAGACTCTGAATGGCCCTCACCCGGCATCAAAAGGCGGGAACGATCCGGCCACCAGCTAAGGTCAATGCCCATCTCTCTTTCAAGATCAAGGCAACCGACATATATATCGCCGTGGAGAGGATGGCTCAAGATATAGTCCTTGAAAAACTGGGTCAACTCGTCAAGAGGACGGCCAACCTTGTACAACACTCGGAGTGAATCCGAGATTGCCAGATAGTAGGAGTAGTTGGTGGTCTGAGCCGGATCGCTCAGGGCTTCGTACTCCTCCGGAGACAGCGCCCGTTTCTTCTTGAACTCCTCTACTATCTCCCTGGTTGAAGCGAGCTCGTCCTTCATCTTTGCCACCTCTTGGCCGACCAATCTTGCCTCGACCTCTGCAGCACGGGCCCTTTCCTCGGCCTCCATCCATCTTCTCCTCCGCCGTCTTCTCCTCCACCAGTTTAACCGAAGCCTCTACCTCCCGACGACACTTCTCCTTGAGGAGAAAGTTTTTCTCTTCTTCGCCTCGAACCCGGGCGGATAGGATAACAACCTCGGCCGTCGCTTTCTTGCCTGCCTCAGCCGCGACCTCCAGTTGGGCAATTTTGGCCTCCATTTCTTCAAGGGCCTTTTTCTGCCTCTCCGCCGCCAAGTGGGCATGGGTGGCCTCATTCTCCTATTGGGTGAGAGCCGCACTCATCACCGAGGCCGTCTTCGGCATAAGGGCCTGAGGGAGATAGAGGTTGGAATTTCCATTATTGTGCACGGCGGCGTCCAACTCGATATCCCAGGCGCGAGGGATGTCTCGCATCGTCTAGCGGAGGCAGGCAGGCAGAGAGTCGAGTTCGCGAGCAAACTTGGACCCAACGAAGTCCAAGACTTGAGCCGAGGGGTTGGGATCGTCCTCCATGCTACTAGAAAAAGAAGAAAAGCAGTTAGCATTTTGTTAAAGAAACAATACAATCAATTGAAAGATTTAAGGCTTCGAGACGAACCTGGTGACTCGGTCATGGTCTCGTTCCAAATAGGAATGATTCGGCATCTCGCCCGATTGCCATTGGGGGATACTGGCCCCAACCACCGATGCCCCTTCGCCAAGATATATTTTCTTTATGGGAGGGGAGTCATCCACCTCAACGACCTCTGTGTCGGCAACACCTTGCCCCTTATTCATCGGGGGCTGGGGAGACATCTCCCCCACTGTCGGAGGGACAACAGCCACCATCGGTATTGCCAGGGCGATGGGAATCTCGACCTGCTCCATGGGTGGGGCAAGGATTGGCAAGGTCTTCTTCGACCCTTTCTTCTTCTTCCCGATGAGGGCTTTCATCCGAGTTAGGGGATCCGCCATCTCCATGATGAGCTCAGGTGGGCAAGCGGGATAGATGGGGTAATCGCCTCCAATCCAAAGTGAAAATTGTTAGACAAATAACTACAGCGAAGTAGATATTGGAAAGGACAACACTTACGAGTAGGTTGCTGGAGGTGACGAGGATAACAAAAAAGCCAGGACTCCAATCTTTTCTTCTCAGCAAGAAGAGTCCGGTAATGCCTCTCTCGGTAGTCGACGATGTTAACCTTGGCGAGGACGAGACGGAAGTCAAAAGGAAGCTCTTCCATCCGAGGCACCAAATAACCTACAAACAAGCAAAGTATTAGATCAGTACGAGATGAGCAAGCAAGAATTTGTGGACTTACTATCTTATTTATTCCCAAACTTGGTGGGAATATCCACTTCGACGCTGCCTCAGCCGGACTTCTACCTTCCCGATACCCAAAACCAGTGCTCGTTCTTGATATTCACCTTGGTCGGTAGGTCGAAGATAAATTTCTCATGGCGATGTTTGACATGGACAACCCCGTGTTTCTTGGGCTCCTTCACCAAGCTATACAAGTACTTCATCTCCCCGGTCGTCGGCATGCAATATAGACGATAAAGGCCGAAGAAAGTGAAGGTGCCGATTAGAGAGCGCCACGAATTGACGCTGAACTGGAGTGGAGCGAGCCCCAGACGTTACGAAGGTTGGTGACTACCGGGTGGAGCGGGAAACGAAGGCTCGCGTCCATGATGTCATAGGACACTGCCATCATACCCGACGGAGGCTGGTCGACCCCCTCGTCTTTATCAGGGACAAAAAAGTGCACGTCCTGGAAGGTCCGCCTCTAGTCTCTATGGTTCCGCTCGGTGACTGTGCTTTGGATCCCATTCCAATAGAACCTCGTCTTGGTGGGGGTAAGAAACTAGTATGCCTCACACCTCGGACGGCTGTATTCGTACGACGTCATGTAGTAGTGGTAAATGAAGTCTGGCCCCTCTCCCGACCTCCGGTCTATGAATGCCGCCCACAGTCGGTGACCCAGCTGAATCTCCTCGGGCCTTTTTCTTCGAAAACGCCAGCTCCTCTGCCCTTTTTGCCGCAACCTCGACCTCTTCTCTCTCAGTTTGATCGCGGGCCTCAAGATCTTGGAAGATACGGCTCACCTCGGCTGGAATATCCTTGCCAGAAAGCTCATTC
This sequence comes from Ballota nigra, assembly GCA_947034835.1. Taxonomy (NCBI): domain Eukaryota; kingdom Viridiplantae; phylum Streptophyta; class Magnoliopsida; order Lamiales; family Lamiaceae; genus Ballota; species Ballota nigra. The sequence goes on from OX344721.1 coordinate 45,382,579, forward strand.
GCACCGCCATCACGAGCGGAGGCATCGCCGGAGGTAGATGGGCCACCGCCCAAGGTATGCGACAACGCTTCCACCGTCCTAGACGTCCGACCAAATACCCCCTCCAGCCCATCTTGATCGGACAGAGAGAATGTATTCCTCCCTACAAGTCCCCTTTGCAGTCGCCGCTGAAGATCTCCTACCCCGTGACCGACACCGGAGGAAGAAGCTCCTTGGTCCATTGTCGCGTTCAAAGAAGAAAACAAAGAAAAGAAAGGAGTGAGATGAAGACTTACCAAGGGAAGGCGTTCCCGCGAGCAATAAAACCGCCGGAGAAGTCGCACCGGAAAATGATATGATTAGCAAAAGAAATCCAAAGCGGGAAGCAAGATTTTTTAAAATAAAGGCCCACCCCCCTTTTTATAAGGGGACAGAGGGGTCAAAATGCAATTATTCAACCCCAAACGCGGGGGTCGAAGCGGAAGGAAATGAAAGTCGAGGGACATCTGGCGAAACGCGTTCGGAACATTCACGCGCGTCCAGTCCGGACGCGACCTTCCGCATGGAGCGCATCCGGCCCCAATGCGCCAATTCCCCATAAAGGCATAATCATTGCCTAAAAGTAGCGGACGAAATGCCTTTTCCTAAGGAAATGTTCCATCATCCTTGCCTGGTTGTCCCCATCTCATGACGAAGACATAGGATTTCCTATTCTTTAACTTGGCAAGCACGGAGAGTTTTCAACTCGTCCTAAGGACGCCTTTAGAACGAGCCGAGGGGCAAGGTTGTGTGACGAGTAATCCGCATGGGACGAGGCGAGGCCAAAGCAAAGCGGACGTGGCCAAAACCAAAGAGTTAGATAAAATACGATGGACCCAAGGGCCACTTGATTGGTCTCGGCCTCGGCATCCAGCAATAGGTCATGGGGAGTCCACTGCACAACCAGTCATGGTCACGACCAAAGGAGGAGTTCGTGGCAGCGCATCAGACTCCGCCTCGGCATGAAAGGGGAGGCACAAAGAGCTGATCGGCCTCGGCAAGGCAGACACGGGGTTATGAGAGTGAGTTCATCTCAAATAAGGATAAGTATGAAGCGAGGCAGGACCTAAGGGCAAAGAGTGACCCGCCTCGACAATCATCCTGACGAAGAGGCCACTTGTTTGGTCTTATCCTTAGTAAAGCCAAATCTGGATGCCATCAGACAATCATTCCATTCCAAGTACGAGGAACAGTGAATCGAAACCAACTCCAGTGGGACAGACCATACTTATGGCAGGAAATCCTACGATCTCAGGAGTAAGTACAAACTACTTTCCATGTGGCCGGCTCTTACTGGGCCGAGCTCACCGACTCAAAGGGCCTCGGCCCATTCCTCGAAACTAGGGCCAGCCCGAGCATTTAACACTGGGCTGCCCGAATAGAGATAGACCAGCCCAAGGGAATGCCCTTGGGCTATAAATATTTGCTCATTAGCATTGAATACACACCTACCACTTAAAGTCCAAGTCTACACAAAGACTTGACAAATCTTCTTGCATTTATTACTTTCAGTTATCATTTATTATACATAGCCTCACGCATTAATTACCTAATCCAACGAAAATCATTAAGTTAGTTACTCGACCCAAAAGTCACATTAATCATATTAAGTTATATATTTCGGGTAACAACAGACACCATCATTCCTCAACCTACCAGTAATTTACTTATAAATATCTATTTGTCTACTAATAAAATTTCTAGGTAGTTAATTACCTACAAACAATTTGCCTACAAAAATTTACCCACAAAAAATTTGGCTAAGAAAATTTCGTAGGCAAATTTTTTGTAGGTAAGGAATAAAGATGCCTATACTCTTAGAAATTTTTGTAGGCAATTTCATAAATAATTTTCACTACCAAAATTTTTTGTTGGAAATTTTGTAGTCATATTGATAATTTTTGTAGATAATTTTATATTTTTTTATAGTGAGATGATAAAACAATATGATTTTAATTTATTCTTATTTGTTTATTTTTGAGTTTGAATATAAGATAATGACACTAGAAGAAAACATAAAATTGTTACGAAAATTTTCAATATGACTACAAAATTTTCAACAAAATTTTTTTGTAGTGGAGATTGACTACGAAATTGTCTACAATTTATTTTTTTAATTATATAAGTATTTTCATTCCTTACCTACAAATAAATTTGTACTGTTTGTGGGTAAATTTGTGTAGGCAAATTACTTTATAGGTAATTAATACTTAAGGCTCCACTTGGTAGGCAGTAAAAGACCATATTATGAGGTGTTGTATAATTAATATTCCACTTGGTAGGACATACTAAAATAATATCGACCCGTTTCTTATATGCCCGACCCTGTAAAATAGTAAGGCGTAATACCTCCAAAGCACTATTCACCTTTACAAAATTAATTCGGTCCGAAAGGTCGTACTATTTTATTATTGGTTTGTCACACGAACCGCCGCCGCCGGACCACCGCCGGAAGTCGCCCGGCCGCCGGAATTTGGCCGGAAGGTCGTCGGACCGCCGGCGCCGGAAAGTCGCCGGATCGCCGCCGGAAAGTCGCCGGAGGCTGCCGGACCTAATTTTTACCTTTTTTATTACTTCCTACCAAATAAGTATAAGAATTTTGCATAAATTAGTAGGACCTTTTTTATATGTCCTACTAAACAATTTTATATGACTTTTCTATACTAAATTTATACCCCCTACTAAAATTAATAATGCCTACCAAGTACAACCTAAGAGTTTTATTTTGCAGGCAAATTGCTTGTAAGTTGAAAAATAAATATGTCTAAATGAATATAAAATTTTGTAAGCAAATCGTAGACAATTCCACTGAAAAATATTTTTGTTAAAAAATTCTTTAGGCAATTATAATTTTATAGGTAATTTTTTTATTTTCTTTTAGTGTGAGTAACCATGCAATTAATAATTAAATGGATCAGAGCGAAGCAACAAAACCACAATACAATTTTATTCTTAAACTTAAATAGGAAGAGTATGTAGAGGGTGAAATTGATTTATACATGAATTATTGAAGGGTATTGGTTGATATTACTAAAGAATATTAGATGTTTTTATTGAAGTGTATTAGTTATTTTCACTGAAGAGTTTTAGTTTATGTTCAACATTTATTTTCACTGAATACTCTTAGTTTGTTTTCGTTGAACAACTAAGACTTTTCAGTGAAAACAACTAATACTATTTAGAAAAATTAAGTAATACCCTTTAATAATTCATGTATGAACCATTTTCACTCAATAATTTGTCAAATAGAAAATACATATTTACAACTGTATCAAAATTCAAAGCATCCAACCCAACCCCATTTCTTTTCTTAACCGACTTTTTTTTTTCTCTGTAGTATATAATATTGATTAAACAGAGTTCCTTCGTAGAATAATTTTTTAATTGTCAATGGATAATTAGATATAACTAAAACTGTATAATTTAAAAATAAAATATTATATTTGACTTTTTAAAATTGATAGTTATTTATTTAGTTATTATAATAAATATTACTCCTCCGATTCATTTTTAATTATCCGTATTACCATAAAAGGAAGATTTTTTTTCCACTTTCCCAAAATAGCAAAAAACAAACACTACCCCTTAAAATCATCATTTATTTACACTTATGCCACTACTTTATCAATTTTATACCCACAAATATTAATAAACAACTCTTACCCCCTTTTAAAAATGAGATAATTACAAATAGGTTCTAAAATAACCCCTAAATTAAGGATTGGTTCAAAACTTTTTTAAAATTGTCTTTTGGTTCAAAATGAAGGCCCCACCTAAACAACCCCCACCCCCACCCCCAAATGAATCGGTCAACAATCCCTCCCTCCCCCATATCTCATTCCCCCAAAATAACTCCCTCACATATCTCTTTCTCTCTCCACTCGGCTCTCTCTCTCTCTGCAATTCTCTCTCCCTCCCATCTCTAAACGCCGTCCACCACACCTCCATTTGAAACCACCGAACCACCACCATGAGCGATGCTGCCATCACCACAACGAATCCTTCATCGAAGACGAACGATGCTACGAAATGCCATCACTACCGCCTTTAAGCTCCGAGCGCTGCCTTCAACACGGGCACACCAACGGGCACACAGCTCCGCCCACCACCACTACCTTCTGAGTCCACCGCCCCCCGCGCTTCAACCCAGCGATGTTGGGCTTCAGCCAAGCGATGTCGCGCAATGCCCACCACGCTCGGTCAATAGTTGACGCCGCCCACCACCACCGCCTCGCGACAAGTCCAGATCTATTGCGGATCTGTTCGATTTAAGTAATATGCACCATCACCAACCTCGAGACGTCTCCGATCTGATTCTTCTCAGGTAGGTAGTTTCTATGCGCCGATGCCCTGTAATTTGTATGTGCGATTTGTAATTGGGATGGAGAGAGTATGTGTATGTGCGATTTGATTCTTCTGGTCTGATCTGATTCTCCGATCTGATTCTTTTGATCTGTATGTGCGATTTGTAATTTTCGATGCTTTTCTGATGAGGCAGTGCGTGAGTTGTGTGTAGTGTGTCCTGAGTTTTGTGGGTGGGTGGGTGTTGTGTGTATGAGGTGTTGATTGTGTATAGTTATGGGTGTGTGGTGGTGTTGGTGTAGGTGTATATGATGTTATTATGGTGGTTTTGGTAAAATAAAGAGCTGATTATTATAAAATGAAGTTGAGCTGGATGATTACAAAATGTAAAGATGAATTGAAGATGAAGATTGGTGTTGGTATGTGTGTTTTATGTGTGCAGTGATGTGCATGTGTTATGTTTATTGTGTTTGTGTAGTGTGTTTGTGTTTTGTTTGAATGCTTAATTTGTGTGTATTTTGTGGGTGATTTGACTATATATTTTTCATGTTGGATCCGGAGAAGGTAGAAGAAGAAGAAGATTGAAGATGTAGGAGAAGAAGATTTGAAGATACACTATGTGTGCAATTTTTTTAATTTTTTGCATTTAAGCATAATCATGTAATTCTAGTTATAATTTTGTTAATTTCAAATTTAAATATGTAATTGTGTAAGTTTTAAATATTAATAATTCAATTTAGATTGAAATTTTAAATTTTGAATTCTGTGCAAAATGTTATTGAACATGAACCCTCATTTAAAATCTAATAAACATAAATAAGTATGGTTGTGCAAAGAATAATTGGAAATGCACACTTGATATAATTTGAAATTATCAATAGTGGTTCTCTGTGCAAAGAAAAATTGAAATTGCACGAGCAAATACACCTGCTAAAATTTGAAATTATCAATAGTGAATCCCTGTGCAAAAAAAATTAAAATTGCACGAACGAAAAAATACTCTGAGCTAAATGCATTAAACAATTTTTAAATAAAATTTTGGACAAAAAAACGAATGTGAAATTTGAAAATTACTAAAACAGTACTAATTGTATTTTGCACTCAGAGTATTTTGGGGCTGGGGCCTGGGGGTTTAATAGGATATAGGGTAGGTTTTGCACTCAATTGTATTTTTTTATGTTTAATAGAACTAAAATTCAATAAATGCATGTCATTTGAATCTCTTTGTAAATCACCCTTTAAAAATCTACTTTATACCCACAAATACTAATAAACAATTTTTTTTATTAAAATACATGCTATTTTTTTTATGGACAATCAAAATTGAATCGGATGGAGTATTGTTTAATTAGGCGGCGCGCCATTAACATTTGGGTTTTATTTTAGATGGCAAACGGTCCTGAAACCCATTTTCATTTTGTGAACAGAGCTTGACGTCTTCCGTCACGATCACCATCTATTACAATTTGAATTTCTTGTAATAAAATGACATTTCATGTCATATATATGTTTTGTACCATTATTGGTAATGCGTATAATGACATCACTACTACAAATGATAAAACATTTCTGGTACGAGATAAAATCGATATTTGCATTCAATTAAAGAATAATCACGCCGCTTTCAAAAAAAAAAAAAAGAATAATCACGCCACAACATCTTTGTTTGCTTTCAAATTTCTATCTCACAAACTTTCCGTAAAAAAAAAAAAAAAAAAAAAAAAAAAAATCTATCTCACAAACTGAGATGAAATATTATTTAAAATGAAAAAAAATATCATTTGCTTCACGCAAGTCAATTTTTTTTTTTTTTTGGAAAAGATAGAGTGAAATTGGTTCATACATGAATTATTGAAAGATATTAGTTGTTTTCACTAAAGAGTATTAATTATTTTAACTGAAAAATCTTAATTTATTTTCAGTAAATAACTAGTGCTCTTAACTTTCGATCGAGGTGTTATAAAATAATTTTTTTTATCTAATAGTATAAATTATACATGATATACAACTAGTGCTCTTAACGTTCGATCGAGGCGTTTTGTTTCTAAGTAAACCTGTATATTTTCACTGCAACTAAAATTCAGTATAAGTGCCCTAAGGTTACAACACATGTGGTATAAAAAGCCCTAAAATCATAGAGGCGATGATTAATTAAAAACGAGGTAATTTCTTGTATACAATAATTGTGGGAAAAAAAAAAATGCAAATTTGCATCTGTGTTGGCGCAGTAACTAGTATAAAGGAACACAATTTTAAATAAAATTGGACGATAAAATACACACGGAGTGATTATATATATAATAAAGATAAAATATAGAGTGAAAATTGTCCATACATGAACCATTGAAGAGTATTAAATGTTTGCATTAAAGGATATTAGTTGTTCTCACTTAATGATATTAATTGTTCAGTAAAAACAAACTAAAATTCTTTATTTAAACCAACTAATACTTTTCAATAAAAACAACTAATACTCTTTGATGAAAAAATTAATACCCTTCAATAATTCATGTATAAATCAATTTCAATCTATACTTACTTTATAATAAATATATAAATGATAATAATATTTCTAGTTTTCTTACTTCCATTTGTTTTTTTAAACAATTAAAAGAACTTTCATTGCTACTAAATACTAATGTATGAGTACCTCAAAAATAGTAACTAACAAATGGAGTTTTAATGAGAGCATTAAGCTAAAGTATCTGACGACAGTAAAGGAAAATTAATCTTCTTAGAGTGTTGCTAGGTGAAAGTTGTTACTTATATATCCTCACCAAGCACTCCACTCATGTAGCTAATTCATATATATAGTACACACCACACCACACATATATGTATGTATATATTCTGGAATCCAATTAAGGTAAGCCCCACACGTTGTCCTGAACATGCAATAATATCTCATATCCACTTTGGAAGATCACAAGTGCACAAACTTGAGTATTTTCTTCACCCATTAATTAATTTCTTTGAAAGAATTTTAAGATTCAAAAGTTATGCAAGGGGATAGGGGGGAGCTGCCCCCCATTTACGATCAGGGGTTTCTACACTTTGATCATGACCAAGTGCTCAGCTACTTAGCCACGCCGCGCCAGATCACGTCACAGCCCCTCGCCGGTTCCTTAGGGTTGAATCATCATGAAACTGGCCTGCAGGTAGTTGGGGCTTTTTTTTTTTTGAAGTCTTTCTTAGTATTATGGCTTTTGTTTTTTTAGATTGTTGTCAGTAGGTGACTCATGATTGCTTCGTGTATACGATATTTCTTTTATTTTTATGATAATAATTAATGGAGAAAAGATATATGTGCAGCAGGATCCCAAGAGTAGTGCAGAAAATTGTAGTGGAAATAACAACGAGGGAGCCGGCAATTCATGGTATCTTCAACCTTTTTCTCTTCAATTATTTTCCATTTTTGCTTTCTGAATTATATATATGATGTTCGCTAGCTTTTGGGACAATTTATGATGGCCACTTATTAAACCCTAAATTAAGACCTATTCAACTATTCATATTTAGTAGGCTCTTTTTCATTTAAGAAGGTTTCCAATGAAACGGGACTGCAAAATATTGTTTATTTACATTTGCACATTTCCTTCTTTTACTTTTTTAATCTTGATTTTGTTTTTTCTTTCCATTTTTTTTCATATATATATATATATATATATATATTATATTATATATATATGCTTGGATCGAGGAAGGCCTTCCTCAATGGATCGATACCTTGCTCGGAAGGATAGAAGTTTGTAATTTATCGAGTTTGGGTTCTTTGATTTGTAAGCACACAAGAATTTTAGGTTCTATTTTGATGGAAGGATTTGAGTTATGTATTTTAAATTCACAATTTAAACTCGATCACTCTATTTGTTTGGATAAAATATTGAAATGAATGGACTTCAATTTCCTACCTATAATTTTAGTTTAAAGTAGAGGAATTTCAAATACCTAGCTAAATCATGTAGTTTGAAATTCATGGATTTCAAAATCTATTCATTTTCAAACTCCTTACATTTCAAATGACTCCATCCAAATACAACATCACTACAAGAAAATAATGATTTGCCTACGGAATTAAATTGCCTACAAAACTTTACCAACAAAAAAGTTTGTAGTAAAAATTGCCTACGATTTGCCCACGGAATTTTCTAATTATGAAAGCATCTACATTTCTCAACCTAAAACAATTTGCCTACGGAATTGATTTGCCTACGGAATAAAATCCCTAGATATAATTACCTACAAGCCAATTGCCTACAAAAATTTACCCACAACACAATTTGCCTACGGAATTTCCGTAGGCAAATTATTGTGTAGGTGGGGAAGGAAAATGCCTATACAATTTGAGATTTTTGTAGGCAATTCGTAGGCAATCCCCCCTACGATTTTTTTTTGTTGGTAATTCCGTAGCTATATTGACAATTTCCGTAGGCAATATTAAACTTTCTTGTAGTGCATTAAGATATTTCAATTTGGTTACTCAATCACCCTGTCTATAGTTTATATTGTAAGAAAAAATAATTAAATAAATTAATTTCACACTTTTTTTTATAAATTTGAACTTGTAGATGAGACATAATTCTTTCATGACATTAGAGCTAAAAGGCTCAAACCCAAATAAAGATATCCTGCAGACACTAGCTAGTGACAGAAACAAGAGTAACATTTCGCGTGAAACGAAATATAAGTTGGACATGCTGCATTAATACTCTAGAAGAAATGAATATTAATTTGTGCTAATTTATGAACCATCGCACGCAAATTTTTTGCGAGTTAAACAAATATAAATGGAACTGCAGAGTTGCACAGATAAGGTGATGTTTTCTCGTTTATGGTGCATTCCCATGCTTGGTACTACTCGATCTGAGAAGTAATTAATATTGAAACAAGTGTGATATATAATAACTGATAAGGGCTAGCTAGTGCTGCTTCCACTATATATATATCTATCTGTACCACTATATACCCATTCGATATTATTTCAAATTTTCAAACAGGTTGATTTTAGCATGATTAATCTGTTAATTGTTTGTTTAATTCCGTATTTGATGATATTTATATACATAAATCTGATATTAATTTTATTTAAGGATTTTATAAATGTTTGAAGGTGGAGGAATTGTTCGAACAAAGTAAAGGCAAGGAGAAAGCTGAGGGAGCCAAGATTTTGTTTCCAGACAAGGAGTGATGTGGATGTACTTGACGATGGTTACAAATGGAGGAAATATGGACAAAAAGTTGTCAAGAATAGTCTTCACCCAAGGTACTTCATTCATTTCACACTTATATTTGAATCTCCCCTCTTAAATATTTGATTTTTTTTTTCTTCACACTGACTACATACTAGTCAAGAAAAAAGATGATAGAAAATAGAGAATCTCGTGTCGACACTAAAAAATAGTGATAGATATTGATAATAGGAATATTATGTGAATTCAAAATGCATGGAAGCATAGGTGGAGATCAATATATATAAATACCTTGTTTAAAGGTCTTCCCTTTTTTGTTTAAAAATATAAAATGTCTTCCCTTTTGGGTTATTAATTTATTCATAGTTTTCATTTTTTCTAATTAATGTAACAAGAATCTGGACCATTAGCGGAGGTGAATGTTGATGGTACACTGGCCATGTTAATAAATTACTCCTATTCGTCCAAAAAAATAAAAGGATTTTAATTTTTTTTCACCCAAAATTATTAATAAAATAGATATGATATGTAAAAAGTAAAATGTTGTGTCAAATCAAGTATAAAATAAATTGGTTTAAAAATATTATACGTGCATGTTAAAAAATATGGATAAAGTTTATTATATCTATTTTAAGAAACAAGATTATTTTTTGTGCTCTGACGAATAAGTAACCAAAACAATTTTTTGGTGGACGGAGGGACTAAATTAACTTCTAGTCTTGCTATTTCTAGTAACTTTTTCTTTAAGACATGATTAAAAAATGAGTATGTATAGAGTGAAATTGGTTTATATATGAATCACTGAAGGATATTAATTGTTTTTACTGAAAAATATTAGTTATTTTTACTGAAGAGTATTATTGGTTTACACTGAAGAGTTTTAGTTCATTTTCACTGCACAACTAAGACTCTTTAGTGTAAATCAGTAATATTCTTCAGTAAATACAACTAATACTCTTCAATGAAAACAACTAATACTCTTCAGTGATTCATGTATAACCCAGTTTTACTCTATACTTTATCTTAAAAAAATATCCCAAAAAAGAGTGAAAGAATAATGATGTTTTGGGTTATGATCGGTATATCCTCATCTGACTGCTGACCTAACAGGGATCTCTTTTTTCCTTTTATTATTATTGTTGTTATTATTATTATCATTATTTGAAAAATGGTTTCATTTTCCATTAATGTCTATTTCTTACGAGTGTTTCCGAAAAAATCCTATATACTTTTGGCTAGTCAACATTAATAAGGTGTTAATTGGAAAGTTTAAAATTCATATAAAGAAATATATAGTTATAGTGGATTAAAAAATATTGTAAACTAAAAATTCTTCTCGAATTATATTATTTTCAATCAGATACCAAGCGTATACTCACTATTAATACTCAATTTACTCCGGCCTAGTATTTTATTGACCAATGCATCATGTTATGGTATATATGATGACAATAGTTGTTCACGAATCTTCATTGTTTGAAGGCGTGCAACAGGTGTGTATTTTTAACAATATTAATTATTTTTACTAAACAATATTACTTGATTTTATGTAATAGTATTAGTTATTTTTAATTAAATAATATCTGTTGTTATTATTGAATAATATTAGTTATTTTCAAACAATATTAGTTATTTATATTGAACAATATTATATATACTGTGCACCAATTGATTGCATGATGCAAACAGGACGTTGTTTGAATTGTTTTAGGACCTTCACTACAGTTTTAATATTTTATGGAAAATACAAACAACGTGTAGATTTATTAGTGATAATTGGTACATGCTGGCATAATAAATGAATAGTATTTGTAAGCAGAAGTTACTACAGATGTACTCATAGCAACTGCAGAGTGAAGAAAAGGGTAGAGAGGCAGTCCGAAGATTGCAGGATGGTTATAACAACGTACGAAGGTCGACACAACCATTCGCCCGATTGCGACAACGACGAACAACACTGCACTTTCACCACTTTTTGACTACTGCGCCCAAATTATATATACATAAATATTATTGTATATCTTTTAAATACGATCCTTCCTTTTATGGATATCCATGCATTTTTCTTATATTTCAATTTAGCATTTTATAATTTTAATTAGTAGAAAACACGAATTTTATGATTTTATTGTAATGGTATCACGGTATATATAACTTCACATCATGTAATAATATTAACTATTATTGATTAATTTATTTACAGATTTTTAAGCTAATCTGTTCTTAGTTAATTATGTTAAAAATTCGTGCATAAAGACTTGATATATATATATATATATATATATATATATATATATATATATATGGAATTGATTATATGCCCACCGTGGACACAATATTGTATATTCACCGCGAATGTATTAGTAACACATAAACCAGTATAAGTATTAAATTAAAATAATAGTAAGCTCCGTGCTTACGTATCATATAATAAATTCGTGGTGGGTATATATGTGAGCATGTGAACATTTCCGTGTATATATATATATATATATATATATATATATATATATATATATATATATATATATATATATATTTCAAGATCGGATTTGATATATCAGTAGTATCCTGTGGATCTTTTCCAAACACAGATAGGACTGACTGAGAAATTCCATAGTCTATGAGTTAACCTGAAAAAAGCATTACGCCCACAAACGCCTGCGCCTATCCATCGGCATAACGGCTAAAAGGGCACGCCCACATGGTTAACTCATAGATATCACTAGAAAACTCAAACCTACCGGTTAAACCAACTCTACCTTATGATATATCAAATATAAACTGGAAAAATAAGTTTCCAAATGCACATGATAATATAGTATATTTTGTTATCGGTTCATGATTTAATACATCTGGGTTCTTATGAATCTTTTTAGTTCAAAAAATACTATTAAAAATAGTACTGTCCAGGAATACGATGTTCCTGAAAATCTAGATCTGTTAAACAGATGGACTATTCCTAAGATTGAACCTAATACGGTTTATAAATTTGGAACTTTTGAAAAACTAGGTCTTAAAACTATTGTTAGGACCACTGAATCGTCTATTCCTCTTAATAAAAATGAGATGGTTATCAAACTTCTTAATAGAAGTGACATATTACTCTTTAAAGGGACTCACAGGTTTCTCCATATTGGATGTGTTCAAGTTGCTTTCAGACCTCTTACTCTGAAAGGTTTACCTGAGAGTTTTCTAGCCACTTTAAGAGATGGTAGAAATCTAAATTGGAGACAATCCCTCATGGGAATGGTTGAATCCAGTCTGGCTTTTGGGCCAGTTTATTTTGATGTTTATCCTAATTTGTCTTTATCTTTAAGCGATGAAAACATTTTTGATGCTTTAACTTTAAATGTTAAAACTAATGGGTATAATTACATGCCTGGATCTGAAGTCATATGTATTTGTTATCGCATTTACTACAAACCTCTTTTTACTCTAAATCCTTTATGTAAAAGAGTAGAAAAAGATATCAATGAGACTATTCTCATAGAAACTAATTTTAGTAAGTCTAATGTCACTACTAGAAAATCCATTAAATGGAAAGAAATAGATTTTCCAAAAAATTGGATTATTGAACAATCGGTTCCTATGATCCCTCCTACAAATAGTAATTTTCAAAAAATTACCCAGTCTGAGGATGGTATAATTACCATTGGTTTTAATAAAGATCAGAGGAAAGATTCTAACTTATCCTCTGTACCTTCTTTGTCTAGATCCATATCTAGTCATTATCATATTTCTCCTCTAGATTATGAAGTCGATATACCTTCTTCTTCTAGAGCTTCTACTTCTTTTTACAGAGAAGATACTTCTTTTAAAAATGAAGATTTCAATAATGAAAATATTATTGTAAATAAAAATAATATTGTCCATAATGATGGACCTA